>CM076995.1:29304949-32158997 GCA_039090855.1 Macrothele yani
ATGTATTGCTTTTTTTACTAGATATACTGAATTTTTTTTATTTTTTTTAATGCATCTGATAGTTTAATGCATAATATGTGAACAATCAGTTCATAATTGTAACAATGTACATTTGGGGGTGGGGGGATTCCATTTCTTATTTTGTGTGGGCCGCGGGTCGCCTAGTGGTCAGCGTTCGTGACTGCCATGGATGTAACCTCAGGTTCGATCCCAGCGGGTACGAACGCTCGAACCACTAAATACCCGCCGTGCGTTGGATGGGCACGTTAAGCCGTCGGACCCCGGGTACTGGCCCCCGGTAACAAATAAGGGCGTCTTCCTCCCCCTCGCTTCCGTGTGACTTTCCTATCGGGCACTTTAGCCCAATTCTCCTAGCTTCCTATTTCTAAGGGTTTTTAAAGACCTGGGATCAGACACTCTCTTCCTAAAATCCGCTACGTATGATCTTATTGTGTGTGTGTGTGTGTTAATAAAAGTGTGCACAAGTTAATAAAATCAAGAAGCAAATTTTCATTTTGGGTTCAATTTTCTTACTTTGACTCATGCTGTCTTTTTTTCCCCCTTTCAGATTTCATGATTTTCATGAACATCTGTCCCTAACGTAGGGACACTGGTTCCAGGGAAGAAAAAGAATCAGTGCCGCAAAGACAAACAGAACACCCAAAATCTTAACTTGAAAATTAAACCTAGACCCAGCAGTAAAAGAAGTCAGAATAACTATGCTATATGTTTATTTCTTCAAAATCTTTTAGCCCTCAGCAGGTGAACACGAGTTATGATGAATTACCTTTTTTCCAGAATTTTGTATTTGTTGATTAGCTTCTGGATGCTATTTTTAAAACAATGTGACCATAGGTGCCGACTTGAAAAATTATTGGGGTTCCGGAAATATTTAATCGAATTACCCATGCATTTTTCGAAGTATTTACGTCTAATTCAAATTTCTTTTTTTTTTTTTTTTTTTTTTTTTTTTTATTGGAGGTTTAACGACCACCGTGAGCAACTCAATGGGCTATAAGCAGTCGCCCGTCCCTAATTTAGGGTCACTGGCTCCAGGGAAGGGAGAGAGCCAGTGCCGTAAGACAGACACAACATCCATGCCTCACAGGGATTCGAACCCGGACCCCGTTCGGACGAATGATCAGAGGCCATCGCTTAGACCACTGCGCCACCGGGGCGGCAATTCAAATTTCATTCAGTCAGATCATCAGGCACAATAAGACGTCTGAAATGCTAAAATGAAGCAAACTATAGTTAATTACAGAATTTATTTTCTCTAGATAATTATTTATTTCATTTATTTAGCTTTTGTAGGCGCGACATTATTACATATATACTGCGTGAATTTCCAACTCAATTGTCTTATAAAAGTAACATAAACATCTAAAAATTCTTTTAAGGTTTTTTTATACCACTTGTAAAAATACCAACATTTTTTTCTTCAAATGATTTCTGAGTTAAAATAGGAGGTTAGAAGGTAGAGGACATGGCATCAGCAGCACGCCCTGCGTTTTCCGTGGGCTTCACTTCGTATCAGCTGTCTACGCCCAGTATGCCCAACTTGGGCTGCTTCTGTACTTTTCTATGCGGGGAAGTCGTTGGCTTTGAAGAGGTATAACGAAGTAAATTTCTCCGTCATTTTTGGTCTACGCCGGGATTCGAACACCGAGGCCGCTTATTCCGGAACAAGTCGCTCTACCAACTGAGCTACGCAGACATTTGTTCTGATTCCTATCTGCCTTTATGTCGTGTGCGTCCTGCTGGCAGGTACGTCACATCTCCCCCCCCCCCCGAAAGAGGGCCGGGGGCATGGCCCACGGGTCAGCCGTGACCATGAATCGTTGCAGGCAGCCATACACTGTAGAACGTGCAATTGAGAACTCCCAGTCAATCTGGTGTGTGGAATGCAACATCACACATTTTTATTTTTCGAAGCGCTGAAGAAGGGATTCTCTGATTTTTCCTATCTCGCAGTGTGGAAATAACATCACACCATTGCGAGATTTTGAACGGTCGGGTCATCCGGATAGTTCGGGCGCCATTATAACGAAGTAAATTTCTCCGTCATTTTTGGTCTACGCCGGGATTCGAACACCGAGGCCGCTTATTCCGGAACAAGTCGCTCTACCAACTGAGCTACGCAGACATTTGTTCTGATTCCTATCTGCCTTTATGTCGTGTGCGTCCTGCTGGCAGGTACGTCACAGAGGGTTTAGAGGCCATGTACAGTCAGGAAAAAATGAGACCGAATATACTTGCAGATAACAAAAAATTTGCAAAAAGGTACAGAAATACTGTTCAGTATTTTCAAAAAAAAAAAAAAAAAAAAATTAACAAAATTATCGCATTAATCAATCACAGCCTTGCTAAAGCTGTGGGAGCCTTGTTGACCTTCATGGATTGCTGCAGAGAGTAAGAGAAGACCGCTACCAACCTGTGCTCCAACACAGGTCTTCAGTAAGTGACGTCACGTCACTAAACCCTCCCCATACGGAGGGCGGAAGAAACCAGATGATCAGATTTGGCTTCACCAGCGGCTGCTGATGCCATCTCATCTCTCTTCTAACCTCCTTGGTTCCCGAAGATAGAGTGGGTCAACTGACTGTATAACATATTTCCGTTTTATCGCTATGACCTCGAATAGGTTTTCGTCTCCGATTGTAGAGCTAGACTTTTGTATTTTGTGGGAACGTAGACAAACCGGAGAATTTTCTTTTATAAAGGAGGCCGTTTTAAATGCTCTTAAACAACAGTACTTGAGGCATTGTCTGTCGCGTCAAATTTGATGAGCACGAACAAACGTTAATTTTTTTTTTTTTTGAGGCACAATAAACAGTCTGAGGGGTAAATTTCTATACACACAAAACTAACAAATACACAAAAAACTTGAAGAATTGATAACGAAAAACAAAATTTATGCATATATGCGTACGCGTATTTTTCCCATGAAATATGCGCAAAAATATTAGGGACTCAAGGAACCCACAACAAAATCATTGGAGGTTCAACAAGTGTCTCGAACCCACGAAGTCGGCGCCTATGAATGTGACGTTCACTAAGAGTGATACTCTCATTCATCTAGAAATTACTTAAACTAATTATACTCGTAGTTTGCATATATATCAAACAATTCTTTAAAATGTAGTTTCGAATTAAGGCAAAGTTTTTGTGCCTTAATGTGAGACTAAAGTATTTAAATGAGATAATATATTTACAGTTTTATTAAACTAATTATAATTTAAACCACAATTACCACACTTATTAAATTTGTTTGTAGTACAGTACAGGCTTGCTTTAGGAACAAAATGCTACTTTTAAATGTTTCATAAGTAAAACCTGAAATAATTGTTTTAATGTTCCTGTTGTTTCTTTACTTACAGTTTCCAGAATGCAGCAGCAAAAGCTTCAAGATCAAGAATAGCATGATACAGATATAATCCTGTTGTAACAAACTTTCAGGAGTGTAAAATTTTCTTTCATTATACGGAAATAATAAAATTTAAATGCGTACTCCATTAAAATGAAGTACGTTGTAATCACAGAAGAATTATGATGCTTAAGCAGAGGCGGATCGAGAACAAAGAAACTGAAGTGTGTGCAGGGCGTACCGGCAAATCTCGAGGCTCCCCCGCATAAAATGTTTTCGAGGCCCTTTTGCAAAAAATACGTTAGCTTTCAATTATTCAACATTTTATCTTTCATATTATTAACAAGGCTTTACGGGTGTTTTAATAAATCATATTCTTTGAAACCAACGAGTATTTTTTCTTAAAATCAAAATTATTTCACTTTACTGCGTGAAGCACAAATGTGTACGTTGTAATTAAAATGATCGGCCTGGTTTTATATACCGATACAAATTACTTCAAAATACTTACGTCAGAGTTAATCACATCATGCAAAATTTATTATTTTAAAGAACTAAGGCATGCTTTTTGAATTGCTTCACGATTGCATACACAAAACAGGCAACTTCCGTGTGGCAGTGTGTAATGACTTTTCCGATTTATACGAAATGTCACAACATAAGTAAGCAAATAACTAAATAACGATTAAGAACTGTAGCGCAAAAAACGTAAAACTACTTAAATTATTTACTCTGGAATATAAGAAACACACTTAACATAGAGTCACAATGTTTTGCACATAAAAAAAAAAAAAATCTTTTGACTCTGTTATAAAAAATGACACAGGTGACACAGATCCAGGGGCGGATTGGCAATCGCAAAGGAGCCCGGGAAAATGTTTGCAAATGGGCCTGTTCAGTTGTAGTTCTGCGGTTCTATTGTATCACAACTGCAAATCACTTTTTTTATTTAATAAACAAAACAAAAAGTACAGTTGCTCTGCAAACAGTGGCAAGCATAGCACTGAGGGGGGGGGGGGGGGGGTTAGTAAAAAAAGTACACCCGTCATCCTTAAATTGAAGTGGTATTGCGGAAAATTTTTTTTTCATCGGACTGCAATTTTTCTGTTGTTGAAAATCACAGTTAGAAATTTCAAGATATTTAAATATCGTGGCAAACTCACTTCATCGACGTAGAAAAAGCGAATAACCAGGTTTAAATCACCAGTTTAGCTAGTTATGTATGCAATTGCGCTGGAGAAGCTTCTTATTTTGGACACACTCAATATTTATATTAGTTCAATAAAATTTTCTCTTAAAAACAACGAAGTAAGAACATTAAAAATAAATTGCTTATATAGCCTTTTCATGTTTGACAGATCGTAAAATAATCTTGATTTTCATACCTTTGAGCTTCCGTTCTTAAATTTTCAAAGAAGTCGGCTGAAATTCTAGCAAATATTTGAGAAAGAGAGAGAGAACTGCTACTACCAAAATTATGTTGGAGTTGTACCAAAAATCCTTTCGCATAAACATGATTTTTAAATTTAAATAAATGAAAAAAGATACAGAACTTCTACACTGTTAAATTTTCTATTTGTATTGCAATTTTTGTAATTTTTCTATTGTGGACAATCACGGTTAGAAATTTCAAGATTTTTGGCACGTCTTTTGTAAAAAAAGATCGTGCTTCTGTTATCGGTTTGTCCGTCAGTCCGTCCGTCCGTCTGTACCCACGGTATCACTGCAACTATATTAGTCCGATCTGAAAAATTCTTTTTGCATTCGGAAGCTTGAAGTATGCGAATGGTGATCCTTCATTTCGTTTATTTTTTTTTACGATGAACAATTTTGCCGCTAGGGGGCGTAAATGCAGATGATGTCAAATTCAAAATTACGTTTTAATCCACATATTTGCTTCCAAACATCCGATTGAAAAAAATCTTTTATCTTTCGATTCCATTTATGTCGAAGAGTATTTTAGATATAGTTTCCTTTTCAAATTACGCATAGATTTTTCGCTAGGGGGCGTAAAAATGAATTGCATTTTCCCCGATAACTCTTCTCCTAAAACTCCGATTTGAAAATTTTTTTTTCAGCGGATACATCTCCTAATGGAAAATCTTTTGCATATAATTTCAAATTTTTAGTAAAGAATACTTTGGCCACCAGCTTCTAAAATATCGATTGAAAAAATCTTTCGTGGACTGATGCCACTCATATTGATAAACCTTTTCGGAATATTTTTTTCCTAAAATGTCCCACAGTTTCTCCGCCAGGGGCGTAGATGTATATCTTATTTTTGTCAATATCTCTACTTCTAGGAGTAAGATTCGAAAAATTCCTTCTTTGTTGGATTGTGTTTTCCGCGTGAAATGTTTTTCATATTATTTCAAAATTTTCAAGTAATTCATAGACTTTCCGCTAGGGGACGTAAAGTAAATTGCGTTTCGCCCTATATCTCTGCTTCTAAATCTCCGATTTGAAAAATTATTTCTGCACCGGATACAGTTCCTGATGAGAAATGGTTTGCAGATACTTTCTAATTTTTGTAAAAATATGGTTTGGCCACCAGGTGGCGTAAGTCTTAGTTTCCGCTTCTGATCATTGCAGCAAAATATGAGCTTCTAAAATCTGGATTGAAAAAAGTCGTTTGTAGACCGATACTACTCATGTCGACAAACCTTTTAGGAACATTTTCTTCTTAAAATAGTACATGGTTTCTACGCCAGGTGGCGTAGATGTATATCTTATTTTTGTCAATATTTCTACTTCTAGTGGTTCGATTTGAAAAATTCCTTCTTTGTTGGATAGTGTTTCTAGTGTGACATGTTTTTCCTATAAATTCAACATTTTCAAGTAATTCATAGACTTTCTGCTGGGAGGCGTAAAGCTAAATTGCGTTTCCCACTATTTCTCTGCTTCTAAACCTCCGATTTGAAAAATTCCTTCTGCACCGGATACAGCTCCTGATGGGAAACCCTTTGCACATAATTTCTAATATTTGTAAAAAATGGTATGGCCACCAGGTGGCGTAAGTCTTAATTTCCACTTCTGATGTATTTGCAGCAAAATATGAGCTTCTAAAATCTCGATTAAAAAAAATGTCTTCTGTTGACCGATGCTACTCATGTCGACAAACCTTTTAGGAACATTTTCTTCTTGAAAAATGCATGGTTTCTACTCCAGGGGCGTAGATGTATATCTTATTTTTGTCAATATCTCTACTTCTAAAAGTCCAATTTGAAAAATTCCTTCGTTGTTGGATAGTGTTTCTGATGCGAAATGTTTTTCCTATAAATTCAAAACTTTCACGTAAATCATTTAAGACTTTCCGCTAGGGCGCATAAAGGTAAATTGCGTTTTCTGCTCCTAAAACTCCGATTTGAAAAATTATTCTTATATCACATACAAGACCTGGTGGAAAATATTTTTCACATAATTTCAAATGTTTTGTAAAGAATGGTTTGGCCACCAGATGTCATAAGTGTTAATTTGTGCTTCTGATGTATTTGTAGCAAAATCTGGGATCCTGAAAAATCGACTAATTTTTTTTTTTTCTTGGACTGATACCGCTTATGTGGATAAACCTTTTGAGAATACTTTCTTCCTAAAATAATGCATGGTTTTCCCGCCAGGGGACGTAAAGTCACATCTTATTTTTGTCGATAACTCTGTTTCTAAGAGTTCGTAAGCTCACGATTCCGTTTACAGCAATATCTGAGGGATTAAAGACCCGATTGAAAAACTTCTTTCTTCCTTCAGATACTATTGTTTTCCATACCGGTTCCATTGACTTTGAATAGCTTTGATAAATTTAATTTGCATCAGAACGGATTCAAAAGACGTGCTTATTACACCTGAAAATTCGGTGTCATCTTTCTTGTTAAGTATCGTGGCGAACAGATTCTTCATTTAGTGCTCATATATTCGTATGTGTTTCAATTACAAAACGTGCTTTTATGCTGCGGTTATGTATTGTAAAGACGCCTTGCTGAATAACGTAAACAAAACATTTTGCAATTTCATGTTGAAATGATATCTCCGTAAATGCCTTCATCTGCAGCATTTGTCAGTTATCACAAGGAGCGTAAGGCTGCGTAGGTAGAACATTTCGGGGGAAAGGGATCGTATATGAACACCCCCTCAAATAATCTCACAGCTATTTCAGAATAAGTTCTTGATATTATTAGTTTTCACTTTGAATTCTGTGTTGTCATATAGTGGATAGTACATCCCATAATGGCCATTATCTAGCATTGTTTTGCAACTTTATCAGACATGGGTGAGTATTTTCACTACTTTAACTAAAGTAGTGAAATTTTTTTGCCCTGTTCAGTCCCCACCCCAATGCTGTTAACATACGTAGATTGCTGTGCCTCCCGTTTTTTCCTGATGCCGGGACCCTCGAAACATTTCAGGATGAAATTAATGGTCAAAGAAATTATAGAAATAGATAGACACCTCTTCCTCACTCCGCAGTTGAGAAAGACGTCGGTTAATTGCACGGGGAGGAAGGAGTGGAAGTTTGGTAGAGGAGATTTTTTTAATGCCTAAACAGATTAATCATAGTTTTTGGGCTCGTTCGGGCCCGGACTCTATTTTGAAATATAAAATTCTGGCTCGGGCGGGCTAAGGTTAACATACTTCGGGCTTGGGCTCTTAAAATTGAGCCCGAACTCAGCTCTTACGAGAACAGCACTAATGCCTCCTACAACCAACTACCCCCCCTTCCTTGGGGAATATATAGAATATCTTGTACACACACCCGCCCTTCTACAACATACGGTACATACATTCTCATTCCTCAGCTACTAAGTGAACCCAGAAGTTCGCAAACACGCATGGCCCATCTGTTGCAGTTGGGATTCTAGCAGTTGCCTGTTGAGGGAATTTTTTTCTCTAATTAAAAAAAGAAGGGTTTTTTTCCCCCGCTTGTTATAATTACATTATGTGCATTTCGTTTATAAAAAAAGGGTTGTGGTTCAGTTGTGTGTTTAAAACAACTGAACTGAAAACGTTTTTAAGAAATTAAGAGATAAAATATTCGGAAGGGGCCCACCGGGACACTTCCCGGTGGGCCGATCCAGCCCTGCACAGGTCTCTGATTTCTTGCTCCCGAGAAGGACACCTTTTAGTTCTTTATATTCGGAATGACACATAGTTATGTGCAAACACCTGTAATATATAACACCTTATCCTCATTGATATAAATTTTCCGCTCATTGAACTGATATCTTTTTTCACATTCTCTTGTAAACGTACCTGCATAGAAAAATTGCAAGTGCTGTGAACTTGAGGCGCCTTGTAACAAACAGCAAGGGCTATTACAAGGGGCCTCAAGTTTTTTGAATAGCTGCTTTCCGTCATCCAGTTTTTATGAACTAAAGCAACGAAAATGGTTTCTAAATATTTTACGTATTTACTTAAAAAAAAATGCTTTTCTTCTTAATACTTCATTCGAAGCTGCCTTAATTGTTTGCTATTTTTTAAACCAGTTTCATACGAAGATTCCAAAAAAAAAATTGTACTTTTTTTGCTCAGGCTAGAGGCTCTTTTAACCATGAGCCCCCCCCCCTCGCACTGCGGGGGTTATCAGTACGCCCCTGACTGGGGGCTATTATACTTTTTTGCGGACTAGCGGAAATAATATCTTCACAGTCTAAGGCAGTTTAGTATAGTTTTCGCGGTGTTATCTGCAAAAAAAAAAAAAAAAATTCAGTTCTTCAAGCTGCCTGCAAAATTCTGGGGCCCTGGGTTGCAGCCCCTCTAGCTTTCCTCTTAAATGGGCTCTGCGAGAACACACCACAGCTCTGTGTTGTTGACTTTCACATAGGGTTTACGCTTTACTTGGTATTTACAACCTATGGTTCTTGGGTATTTACTTAGTTTTTACATGTTTAATAAAATCATGTCAAAAACTTAAAATCGGATTTTTGAACGATCGTAATACTTTCGTATAACAGCGGTGTATGGGAAAGTAAAAACCACGTATTATTTGAGTGGAACTCGAAGGGGCGTAATATCAAGTTTCGCCCTACCAGGTAAGAAAGCTTATTACGGAGCTGGCTCAAAGAAAAGTTGGGCTAGCGTCGAGCTCACCTCTAAGGTCTGACATTTTACTGGTGGTTTCTATAGCGTAGCATGATGCTGATAAGACAGAGTTTCCACGTAAATCGGAAAGCATTTGTAGCAGGTCGTTTGGAAAATAATGGCCGATTTGGAGGGTAAAAATGAAAGACACATGCCTCATTGCACACAACCTTGTTTTATTTTAAATAGGCGCTACCACAGAGTATGAGGGCTCCGTGGGCGCTACACACCTCTATCAGCGAGTGACAAGTGTTTCAATGCCAGTCAGTCCGGAAGAAATGGCTCCCTGGACGCAAGAAAATGCTGGAATGCAATTTCGGCCTTCTCTCGGTTTCCGAAGGTCCTGTCCTTGAGGTAATTGCTAAAATGCATGAACAGGTGGAAATCGGTGGGGCCGCCCCGGTGGTGCAGTGGTCTAAGCGCTGGCTCATGACCCATTCGTCCGAGAAGGGTCGGGGTTCGAATCCCGGTCAGGCATGGATGCTGTGTTTGTCTAACGGCACTGGCTCTCTCCCTTCCCTGGAATCAGTGGCCCTAAATTCGGGACGGGCAAGTGCTTATAACCCCCTGATTGCTCATGGTGGTCGTTAAACCTCCATTAATAATAAAAAAGAAATCGGTGGGTGCCAAGTCAGGTGAGTAGGCTGGATGTGGGAGGGTTTCGAACCTCAGTTTGTGTAGTTTTTGTTTCGTCATTTGTGACACGTGTGGTCTCGACTCTCGCCTTATCATGGAGGACGATAGGACTCTTCTTGTTCACTTAATATGACTCTCGCGTTATCATGGAGGACGATAGGACTCTTCTTGTTCACCTAATGTGACTCTCGCGTTATCATGGAGGACGATAGGACTCTTCTTGTTCACCTAATATGACTGTTTGGAACACAACTTTTGGTGCGTTCTGTCAATTTCTTCACAGTATGTGACTGAGGTAATGCTTTCACAAGCATTCAAAAACCTGTAGTACATGACACCGTGAACAGTCCACCACACTGTCAACAAAACCTTCTTTTGCGTCAGACATGGTTTAGGATGATGTTTCGGTGGTCCACCATGGTTTAGCCACTGTCCAGATAGCTTACGGTAGTCGTATAGCACTCACTTTTCACCACAGGTCACAGTGCGATTAAGTAGGGGGGTCTTTTTCTTTGTGAAGCAGAAGGTTATTGCACATCTCAAACCGTTGTTGTTTCTGATGCTCCGTCAGTTCGTGTGGGACTCACTTATCGGGCTACTTGACACCAATTTGGTGATGTTCGGAAATGGTTGACACCGACATATTGTACTGTTTGGCAAGTTCTTTTATTGTGACGTAAGGATTTGCCTCCGCATTAGCCTTCAGAGCATCTTTATCAATGACTGAAACCGTCTTCGGCCATGCTCATCTTGTAGGCTCGTGTCACCGGAACGAAACTTTTCAAGCCACCGTTCAGATGTCTCCTCGCCCCATGCCTCGAGCACATTACGGTAGGGTTGTGTCGCATTACGACCCAATTTGAACTCATGAAGCAGAATCACCCGCAACTCACTCCTTCCTAACATGCTGTACAGACCGCTCCCTCTCAAGTAGCAACAACCCCAGCTCAACCAATTATGGCGTGTATGTGGTGTCTCAGTCGCCCTTTAATTCGTACGAATGGCGCTGCGAGCGGGTTAGCCTGTAAGCACTGTAGGAGAGTTACATGTGGCACCTCAGAAAATCGGCCATTATTTTCCGAACGATCTGATATTACGGGGGCTATGGATAAGCTCATCAATCAGATGGTGTAGTTGCATCACCTGCAGTGGAGTTTACCTAACATTCAGTTTGAAAAATCTAAAAAAAAGTTTGTGGTGATATGAATATAAATTTGATCCGGATCTTGAAATACGAGGTGACCCAGTGGTTTGTGGCGCTGACTTCTAATCATTCATCTCAGAGATCTAGGTTCGAATCGCGGGTGAAGCATGGATGGTATGTTTGTTTTGCTGCACTGGTTCTCTACTTTCCCTGGAGCCAATGGCCCTAGTTTATGGATGCCGGTGATTGCTTATGGCCTTACAATTTTCTCAAAATGGGCGTTAAACCACGAAACAAAACAAAAAAGACAATATGAGGTATGCTAAAAGAATACCAGGATGATATTTACAATTCAAAATACTTACAAGTTAATTAAGAACGCGTCTCCTTCAAACTACTCCTTCTGAGATAATGCATTGCGCCCCTGCATTCTTTCCACTTCATAAAGCATTTCTGGAAAATCTTTGGGACCGCACCTGCGTCACAGCCAAGTTTCTCAAGTGTACATATCCTGGTGTGGTTCTAAGATATTGTATGTCTTGATTCTTTTTAATGCAGAAAAACTTCTTTCGGCAGTTGCAGTCGTAGATGGAAACTTTAATATTAGGTCTCCTAATTTGTACTCTCACTAAACACAATGCCCAATTTATTCAATGTCATGTAACAAGTAATGTCTCTTACTGATTTCTTTTTGTATTTATCAAGGGAACAAAACACCTTCAGTTCATTTTTGAGTCGAACTGTATCAAAATTTGGAGAACAGGTTATATCTTTAAGTTCTGGCAGTAGATGTTCAGGAAAGCTTTCACAAAATTTATCAAAACTATTCAAATCCAACAAAGCCACGAATTTAAGATATATTAAATAATATAATTGATTTTGATTAATTGACACTTCACACAACTGAAACACTCTCGCGAAACACGAGCTGTAACGGGTGAGAGCATGCGACTGACTAATGTAGTCTAAGTCTTCTCTTTTCTGAGCGAACCGTTGCCCAAAGCAATGGCACATTCACCCTTCACTCGCTCGTTCATGTTGTCATGGAAACGCTAGCTAGCGATCGTATTGAAAGTCTTTGAATCTCACAGTGAAGGCCGGCAGAGCTGGTTGCGTTACGATGACACCATCCCGCCACTAGACGCCCTATTGGTCTTCGCTCGCCAGACTGATTATCTTAGTCAAAAGAAGCGAATCCGTAAGTTTGTTTTTTTGCAGCGAAATCATCGACATATCTTAATACCATTGATAATACCCTGAAGAGCAATTGAATTAGAGATACCTGTCTAATAACGTGTAGCACCACCTTTCGCCCTGATGACAGCGGCGATTCGTCTCGGCATGGACTCGACAAGACACCGAAAGCGTTTTGAAGCCACACGGATCCACGACCCCTGAACAAGCTCCCACAGTTCACGAAGATTTGATGGAGGGGGTCAGAGCCTCGAACATCTCTCTCGATGGCATCCCAGATGTGCTCGATGGGATTGAGGTCAGGTAACCTAGCTGGCCAAGGAAGCGAGGTCACGTTGGTGGAGTGTTCATCCAACCATTCGGATACAATTCGGGAGCTGCATTGTCTTGGTGCAGGATGAGGTCCCCAGTGGGATGTTGAAGACGCACAAACGGGAACAAATGGTCGTCCAGGATATCCCGGTAACGTTGACCTGTGAGGGACGATGTCACACGTACTAGGAGTCCCATTTCAGTCCACGTAAACAATCCCCAGACGAGAATGCCACCCCCACCAGCTTGAAGAGTACCCTGCTGGCAAGAAGGATTCATCGCTTCATGTGGTTTGCGCCGTACTCGTATCCTGCCATTCGCATGCACCAACGTGAATCTCGACTCATCAGTACAGGCAACATTTTTCCACATGTCTAGGGTCCAGTGGCGACGTTCCCGTGCCCATGCTAATCTTTGCACCCTATGATGTGCGGTCAGCAGCGGTACCCTCGTGGGACGATGGCTTCTGTACCCCATAGCGAGGAGATGGTTCTGGATGGTGTGGCTGCTTACACGTTTTTGTGCACCAGCGTTAAATTGCCGAGTGATTTTTTGCACTGTGGCCCGTCTATCCGCTGTTACAATGCGAGCTAGCCGACAATGACCCCGCTCATCCACACGCTGTTGTCCACGGCAGCTGGCCCTTGCAGGGATGGTTTTACCGGATTCGATGTACTCGCGGTACACCCGTGACACAGTGGCTCGTGCAAATTCCAGTGCCTGCACGCAGGGCCGTAGCTAGCGCGGGCTAGAGGGGGCTGAGCTCCCCCTACAAGGCTAGCGAGCCCCCACTGGAAAATTGGCGCTGTCAAAAAAGACTTAAACTTTTATTTCGATGGTTTACGTAAATTACTTTGATATTTCATCACAGGCATAAATACTTTATTCGTATACTGGACTTTTAAAAAAGTTAAGTAACAGTAAAACGACGCAATATGAATGTAACTCAAAAGAAAAAAGAAATTTCGACTTTTTGAAATGTGAATTAGTTGTAACGGCTGTATTAGTAATTTTAGTGATTCTCTACTAGCGGTAGGAGTTATAAGGAACAAGAAACGCATTTTAGGAGGGGGGGGGGGGGTTAAATTTAGAAGAACAAGCTAAAAGAAAGTAATCAAGGGTGGAGACGTACTTGCACTCGGGATCGGATTAAAGGTAGGTGGTAAGCTTTGGAGGCTTCAGTCTCAGGCTGCATCCTTTGTAGTTTTAAGGAGACAATTGAATGTTGCCCTTGATGGCGAACGAAGCACTTTAAGACCACATGGGATCCTATTGCCATTGGATCTGTTCCGTGCCCTCAAAGGGAAAGTCCCTCATTATGCTGGAGGTAAAAAATTCGTACATTTGTTTTGCTTTTCTTGCCGTGACACTTGCTAACACATATGGTGACGCGAAGGTGCTCCAAAGACGGAAACAATTTAAGGTGAGAAGTTCTGGTATTCTAAAGCATACAAAACACAATCTGATAGTTCTACTGACTTCAGTAGTTTTCTCATGGGAAGTTTTCTCATCAACAAAGTCTCCTCTCCCATGTTGCTTTTAACTGCCGTCTGATGCCGGACAGACTAGAATCTTTGTAAACAGTGCTTAGTGTAGTTGATTTTTCCGTTAGCTGTTATCTTAAGAATTCGGCTGAATTTTTTGTAGTGTGAGCTATTTTTATATGGAAAAATACATAGTAATTCGCAAGCACGCAAATTCTTCAATTTCTCCATTTACATCTTCGAAGCATTTAGTGACATTAAAGGATTCTACCCAAAATTCTGGAGAGAGTCAACCACAGAAATATGTTGCTGACGATATTTCGAAATCAGGCAAAAATATCAGACAAGTGATACTTGAAAAATATCCCAAGAATTCGTCAGGAAGAAGTTTTCAGAGTGATTGGTTCAGGAAGTTTAAATGGGTGGAATATTCCCAATCACTGGATGCTGTTTTCTGCTATGCCTGCAGACACTTTCAGCACTGCGGCAGTAAAGAAAATGCTTTTACTGTAAATGGATTTAAAAACTGGAAAGCTGCTCCGGAAAGGGGAAAGGGATTGCATATTATAAGAATTAAAAATCACGGTTATGGAAACTACGGAACTGAAGAAGTTTCAAATACAACATTTTAAATGTTTGAAACCATAAATGTAAAAAGTTACTGAAATCGTTCAAAACATTAAAAAATCCCCTGAAAAAGTCATAAATCCGAAAAACAATATGTCTGTCATTTTGAAATCTCCTGAATTTAGTGAATGTCCCCCAAGTCGGCAAAACTGCGTGAGCGACTGCCCTCTTTGCCCACGCCTAGCAAAAATTTGAGCCCTCCCTAGTTATGGGACCTAGCTACGGCCCTGCCTGCACGACTTCAGAGATGGAGTGACGCATTCGTCGGGCCCCGACAATTTGCCCACGATCAAATGCGCTTAGATCCTTCGTCTTATCCATACTGCGTCCGACTCTTACTGATTACCTTCGCATCACTCCTTATATTGTCGGATCGCTGCATACGTCATGTCGTTTCCGTTTACAGGGCCGCCCACAGCGCCAGATTTGCATAACGCCAGCTGTCTCTAATTCAATTGCTCTTCAATGCAGACTTATGTATATCTAATTGACTTTTATTTGTGCATTCTCTGGGCTTCGCAGCTAGCCTTAAATATAAGCCACTGTTATATACAGGGGTTGTCCAAAATAATGGAAACACCTCGCTGAAAACTGACTTTGGTATGTGCTGCTTTTTGAGTAAAACAAACATGTAGCTACAATTTGTTTTGTAAAAAAAGTTTTGCTTATAGTCTAAAGGGTCTGTGTGATTGCATTGTAAATCGGTGTTTGCACAATTTCGTTCCAGGTGAAGACACAATGAGTGACTTGTCGGAGTTCCAAAGAGGGCAGATTGTAGGAGCCCGTCTGGTTGGTGCGTCGGCAACCACAGTGGCACAGGTATCGAGAGGTACCGTGCCGAAGGTCATGACAGCATACAATGTTCACGGCACATCATTTGCGAGACACAACTGTGGAAGGAAAACCAAACTCACTACGAGAGACAGGATGACATTACAGAGGATTGTGACCGCAAGAAGGAAGACCACGGCGACAAAAGTGACTGCTGAGCTTAATGAACATCTCCACAACACAGTGTCGACCCATGCCGTGCGAAGGGAATTGCATAAGCACAATATTTACGCCAGAGCTGCGATTGCAAAACCCTTGGTGTCACAGATGAATATGAAACTGAGATTACAGTGGTGCCAGGAACATAAAACGTGGACTGCGGAACACTGGAAACATGTCTTTGTTTTCCGATGACTCATGTTACTCACTATTCCCCACCACTGGACGGATTTACATGTGGAGAACCCCTCCCTGCAGAAGTCTAAAACCCAGACTGTCTCCTTCCTATACAGTGAAGCACGAGGGCGGTTCCGTAATAATATGGGCCATGATCTCGTAATTTGCTGCAGATCCCATTATCACCTTACACGGACGGATCACTAGCGGTGACTATGTCACTCTTTTGGCCAACTATGTGCATTCAATGGCGCAGACATTGTTTCCGTCAGGGGATTGCACCTTTTAAGATGAGAATGCCCCGATTCACAGAAGTGGAACTGTTCAATCATGGTTTGAGGAACATGAGGATGAAGCTGAACACTTTCCCTGGCCTGCACAATCACCGGACTTAAACATCATTGAGCCCCTGTGGTCAGTGTTGGAAAACAGGGTGTAATCCAGTTATCCTCCCCGGCGTCTCTCAAGGAATTGGAGCAGTTCCACTTACCATCATCCAGGACTTGTATGCGTCCATTCCAAGCAGTTTTAAATGCCAAGGGTGCTCCCACACCATATTAGGTGCGTAACACCTATTGTTTCAAGGTGTTTCCATTATTTTGGACAACCCCCGATATTGTATATGTACACCGACGAGTCATTACATTATGAGCATCCCCAGCCTAGAGAAATGAGCGCCCCTGGAGACCGAGCGGTAGCGCCGGTGAAGTTCACAGAGCAGTATTTATACAACCCGAGGACCGGCTTTCGGTTAGCATAGAATGTTCGGAGTCAGAATGGTAAAAGCTGCACATTTATCTGTTTGACAAAGGACAAATTGTGATGGCAAGAGGCCTCGGAACTACGATCAGGGAAACGGTTCGGCTTGTTCACGTGCCGTTGTAGTGAGTACGTATAAAAAGTGGTGCACTTATGGCCAAACGACAAACCGTCATCCGCAGCTCATTGATGCCAGAGGGCAGCAGGGCCACAACAGTGCGACGAATCAGCTGCAGCTACAATAGTGGTGATCCGGGCAATGTGCAACAGCACGCAGTGGGAACCAACTGGGTCTTCGGCTACGCATGGGCCTGCGTAGCCGAAGACCCAGCCGGTTCCCTATGCTCACTGCATGTCATTGCCAACAATGCATGACATGGGCATGCGTAGCCGAAGACCCAGCCGGTTCCCTATGCTCACTGCATGTCATTGCCAACAATGCATGACATGGGCCCAAGATCATCAAGATAGGACCGCGGATGATTGGAAGAAAGTGGCCTGGTCTGATGAATCAAGATTCCTGGTGCATCACGTAGATGGCCGAGCGCGGATACGCTGATTACCAAAGGAGGCTATGGCACCTGGATGCACAGTTGGGCGGAAACAGGCCAGCGGCGGCGGCAGTGTTATGCTGTGGGCGATGTTTTCTTGGGACACTTTAGGCCCCATTATCCCAACTGGCGGTGGGCATTACCAACAGAATATTGCGACATGCCACACGACCAAAATCATCAAGAATTGGTTCGAGGAACATGCTGGCGACTTTCTGTTAATGCCCTGGCCTCCAAATTCACCTGACATGAACCAATCGAACATTTGTGGTTAGACTTGGAAAAGCGGGTTCGAGCTAAATCACCCCCTCCCGGAAATGTATGGGAACTGGAGGACCTGCTGTTGACATTATAGTACCAGATACCCCAGGATACCCATTGCTACCTCATCGAATCGATGCCTCTGTTTTGCGGGCTAAATGGAGTCCTACAGCTTATTAGGTAGGTGGTCATATATTTTTTTTTAATTAGAGGTTTAACGACCACCGTGAGCAACTCAATGCGCTATAAGCAGTCTCCTGTCCCTAATTCAGGGCCACTGGTTCCAGGGAAGGGAGAGAGCCAGTGCGGTAAGACAAACACAACATCCATGCCTCACCGGGATTTAAACCCGGACCCCTTTTTGGAAGAATGATCAGAAGCCATCGCTTAGACCACTGTGGCGGCCTTGAAACGATTGTCTCTGCAGACAAAAACACGTTTCATCCATTAAACACACTGCAGATTTTCACTACTTAGGTACTTTATTTATATCAAAACATTATACGCATCACACATGTACAAATGTCATATTTTAAGGGCAGTTTATTTCTTGTGATGACAGTTCTTTGGTTATCAAAATATGAAAAACGAAATCAGTGTGAAAACACGTTTTGTCTTGCATATGAGTGTTAAACAAGCAAAGCATGTGTAACTGTTTTAGATCTAATTTGCAGATGCATTTATGTATGTTGATGTACCATATTTTTTGTCATATGATCCATGGATTAGGAAAATGTAATAATTTTAGGTTCAGCAAAAAAAAAAAAAAAAAAAAAACACCACTTCCAAAAACATTTTTGTGGCACTTTGATTTAAAAAAAAAAAATCTATGTCATAAATATCAGGTGAGGTTGTATATTTGGAAAATTATCAGAAATGTTTTAATAACAGGAAAATGTAACACTATATGAAGATGGAGTTCCACAAACTGAAAAGTTTTAAATTTTTAACAAGCAATTTGACATAAAATACGATGCATGAAGGTGATATTTGCTTTTGTGGTTGATCACGTGCTGTGGGAAGCTACGCATCAAACATGTTCATGGGCACCATAGGTCTAACTGCAGAACTACAGTACTGCTGGAAAAAACTTTATAATTTTTGCTGTTGATTCACTTGAAAGAAAAAGCATTTAAAAATGAAAATGATTTTTTTCAAAAAGGTCATTCTTCTCCCCCTCCCTTTTTACTACTGGGTCATTCTGTAACTTGTGACTTTTCAGTATGAAATTACAATTTGGGATCAACATCGTGGATATGGATCATATGGCGATTTTCCCTCATGAATTTTATGGCCTGTGGATTATGCTCCACCTTGGATCATACGACATATGAATATTTTCTTTTCCTAAATTTCCCTCTCTGGATCATATGACGAAAAATATGGTACTTACATCTATGAAGTATGCACATCTATTAGCAAAAAGCATGAACAATTCTTAATGAAAAAGCTTTATTCACAAAAACAGCAACAAGACATTGCATACAAAAGCTAGAACAAACAATGCAGAGATGTGTTGATCTCCTTCATTCAACTGACAGCACAAGGAAAATGGAAGTTGTTCAGCTAACTGATACCAAAATCAATGTGTTCAAACAGACTCACAGATTAATTTTTGATATCAAACGGTATTACTATCTTTATTACAGGAAAGAAAAATATGGTAATTTAAATGACAGTGATACAAGTACAGTGAAACTTTTTCAGATAAGTCATCAGATGGATGGCAAAGTTAATTACAGATACTCTGGAGTACAGAAAAGTTTTTCAGTCATAAATGGATGAGGCACAATAAGTCCTTATTTTATTTTATTTAATTTCCCCCAGCAGTGTCTTAAAGACATGGAAAAAATACTAGTCATGAGTTCATAAATAAATACGACCTGATAACTTACACTGACAAATTATGAAATAACACAAAGCACAGATCTGTATCACATTGTTTTCACAGTGTAAGTCTGGGAGAAAAATCAGTTATCCCAGCAACTGAGATATGAATTCATTAGTCAGCTGGTATATGGAACTCTGTTGGAAAACGGAAGGGATGAGTAAATTTCTGAGCAGCAATGTAGAGATAGTGTTTCAGCAAAAAGGATTTTACGGAAGGAAGGTAGTTTTTTTTTGCAATTAAAGATACTTTTCCCACTGATGCCTTCTGAGTACAATGGTGAAGCTAAATTATCTTCAGATCCCCCCCCCAGATAGATCTAAGTTTACTCATACAAGTTGGTTTTATACAACCAACATTAAGAAAGACTATACCAATGATGCATATTACTTCAGACTTTGTGTTGGCACCAGAAACTGGAGAAAATCATTCTGGAAATTTTGTCAGCCAATGAAGGTCTGGTATATACGATGGTGAATACACCATCAAAATATTAAGCGATATATACCCTCACATACCTGTAAATATGAGCATACAATAGATCACTCACCAGATGCTGTTTGTTGGAATACACTGAAATGATATGGAGCTGTTGAATTCATTAATGTGATTAAAAGGAGAGAGGGGAGGTAGTTCATGGAAGAGAGCACCTAGTATTTGGCCTTAGCCTCTAACTGAAAAAATTACTTCACAACAGATTCTCAAAATGATAGCACAAAAACAACAAAAAACATACAAAAACATCATTACAAATTTAACATTGACAGTAAAACATATTACTAACAAAATTACAATTACAAAAAAGGAAATCTCCACAAAAAATGACAGTAAAACATATTACTAACAAAATTACAATTACAAAAAAGGAAATCTCCACAAAAAACAACCATCTGCCAGCAGAAGCACAAATTTCGTGGCACATCATCATGCTAAATCACATCAATAATCAGCTGAATGCCATTTTCAAATACCACAATCATTTTGCATTGAAAAATTTGACATTAACAAAATTAATTTAATTTAAAAAATGAAAATTCAACTAGTATTCCTATCATCAACATTTCTGATAGAAAAAAAAAATATGGGAAATCCCGAATGATTTTACCCATCACCAACAATGTCGCAAACTGAATCTGGCAAGTAGTTGTGACTAAAATATGCACACACAATATGATCCTAAAATAGTGCTTTAACTAATTATGAGTGATATGATATCATAACATTATAAGTGTCAGATGAAATAACTTTGAGTGTATCCAGTTAACACTTTCCATTTAAAATATCTAAGTACATAAAGAATTCCATAAAACACTGGTGCAGACGAGATCTGAATATGAGATACTGATGATCATTCTGAAGCACTTTGAACAAGATGAACTACTAAAATACAAGTTACATAAAACAGGGAAAGGATACGTTTTGATAATAAATTCCACACAAAATTTTATGTAGCAAGTATTTTTGAATATTTATAAAAAGCTCACATTTGCCATCTGGCAATTAGCATTCCAATTCTTTTTTCTTTCATTTTTTTTCCTCATGCATATAATCTCTGATGCATATAATCTCCTCTAACCTCCACACTCCATCAACATATACAAATGTGATTTCCAAAGTCTAGAAGGTGCAAACTGAGTCTTCTGAATGAATGCAATGCTAATATTTTGGGATCCACATTTATCAGCCTGTTTTGTAAGGTATAGGAACTATTATCATATTCTGCCTATAAAGATGCAGGGAACAGTTGCTGTAAAAACATCTCATATCATGATTTTGTTCATGTAACTGAAAGCTCAGAGTTTATTCCCACCATCATATTAGGAATATTTTTACTAGAATTTCTCTACTGTCATCTTGTTATCTGCAAGCCATTGCATGCAAGCTATTCCTTGCCATTATATGATCACTCATCAAATCAGTAACTGCCAGCTAGTGTAGAGGTCATAGGTTTTCAGTGTTTAGCTGGAGTTTTTTCTATGGCAGCAATTTGGCAACTCTGTCTAAGCAGATTAGCAAAATTGAGTTAGTTCAAAAAAAGTACAGTGGCCTCATCAAATTTTGATGTGAAATCAGCTTTATGAGTCAGTAAAGATTATAGTAGATCAGAAACTTTTTGAACTTTATGGATTTTAATTTCTACTGAAAAAACGAGTTTGTTCCATTGACTGAACACAGCAAAGAAAGACTAGGAAATGGAGGAAAGTGCAGTTCATCAGGAAATTATGAAGGCACTCTTCTGCACTATTGGTAGCTATGAGTGCTTAAAATAAGTAATATCACAGGATTTTTATTGTTGCTGCTTAACATTTTCACTGCCGCAAAACACTGAATGGTGTCAAGATCGTGGCTTAATATTTCTGTTTCTAAAACCTTCAGTACTTAGAGTTATCTATTTCATTAATGGCACTGAGAATGAGTCTCCAACTGTATAAAAATGACCACGGTTTTTGGGTAGCGAATTTTTTCCCACATGGTTTAGGGAAGGGGACTCCTCATAAAACTGTAGACAGCACATATGGTTTAGCAAAGGGAAAGTAAGAAGACTCCTCATAGACCTATAGATAGTGCATATGGTTTAGTGAAGCGAAAGTAAGATTCCTACTCATAGACAGCACATAAAGTTTAGCAAAGGGAAAGTAAGAAGGCTCCTCACAGACCTATATAGACAGCGCATATGGTTTAGCGAAGGGAAAGTAAGAAGACTCCTCTCCTCATAGGCAGCATTCTTTTTTCACTGCAATGTTTATTTTCCTTTGAATGTCACTGGTTTTGTGGTGAAGGAAACAATCAATAAATAAATGCTTGAGTGGTAATAAAAACCATTTACTACTTAGAGTTTATACATAACAGGGATGTTTATTGAGGAGGCTAAAGGGATTTCAAGGAAACCCCTGCTGACTTCAATACTTCGTTTTGTGGAAACAATGGATAAATTTGGATGCGCTTACGCTGGTCTCTCTCAACCAAAAGTTCCTCATTGGGCACAGCCTTCCATGGAAATAGACGATCCTGATAATTTGTCATCAAGCACAGAATTGCATTCCTTTACTAGCTGTAGTGCAACCAGCAGTGAAAATGAAAAGGAAGAATGCAACTTTCTTTCTCATACCCATCCACAAAGATCCAAAAAGATCTTTTCTGGATGGGTATGAGAAAACTCCGCATACTCATACTCCACACTCACTTTCTCATACTTTGCCTCAACAGATTTTGACCACACATTGGTCTGATGGTCCCAATGTCATGAGAAGAATTCCATTTACTGGTGTACCAGGACTGGAAAATAATACACATCAGGTATTGAGCTAATCTATTTTTTCAATCTTTTTGCAACTGAAGAATTTTACAATCTATTAGTTAGGGAAGCAATGCATATGCTGTAGATGTGTTTATCTTTTTACAACCTACAAGTATTAGGGGAAGCAATGTACACGTTGTAGACGTGTTTATCTCTGGAGTTACCAAAATTATAATTATAAATATCAATTATGGATAAATTTTCTTGTATATTAGAAAAGTGGAGTCCTGCAAAACTACGAGATGCGAAACATGCCTAGGTCAAGGTATGTACTCTTCCAAGCAAAATAAATTCAAGCACTTTTTAAAACCAAATTATCATATGTGTGTAGTGTCGGTCAGTCAGTAGGTAGGTATTTTAGTAAGTTCAAACCATTAAACTTAGCTGGGATGGGCACAACTTCAATGACCTGCACCTGTTAGCCACTGAACCCCTGTTGGTTTATTTTATTAACTTAGAACTGCCCCTTTATTTTGGTGCTTTTCAAAATCATTTTATTTTGTGGAATATTTTGAAGGGGGACATTATTTTCGTATTCATCTGCTGGTATGATATTTATTGTTTGCTTAACTTTTTATTTTTGATGTAGCCAGGAGATGAAGGGTCCACGTATGAAGCACAAGCAATTCCTAAAAGTTCCACCCTCCCGCAAGAACGCTCCTTAACCCCAGTCAACAGAAGCCCATCATAATTTGCGAATACATCATTCTACTTACGTATTTTATTCCCTTGCTGATGTTTTACACTGCAGCAATGTCATAGCCAATGTGCTTGTGTTCAACGTGCTCTTCTGGGTTGAATGCAAGTTCAACATAATTTGATCAGCTTGGTGTTTTTATCAGAACTACACAAAAATATCCTATACAACTTTTTAGCACAAACAATTAGTTTATATATACTCTTTCATATCAAAACTTAAAAACCAAAATATTTTTTTCAAGTACTATTTACGGAGTCTTAAACTTTTTTAAGTACTTTCAAGGACTTGAATATGAACTTTTATTTTTCAAGGAGCGTATGAACCATGTAGGTGGACCCAAATGCACAAAAGCACATCCACGGTGCTGCGCGATGCCTTGTGGCATCCAAAAGATTTCTCCGGGTTTCTTACCGGCACTGTGTGCTTGCCATTAAAAACAGCACAGTGGCAGTGAATATGCTTAAAAAAAAACTCTTCAAATACAAGATTTCTTCATTTAACTAAAAGTGCTAACAGTTTTTATAACAAATCCATAATTTACTAATCAAAACTTAAGCCCCCCCCCCCCCACACACAACAATAAAATTTTATCTATTCCATTCATAGAGCTTTACTTACGGGGGCAAGAATGCAGGAATACAACACAATGAGCAAATAACAAATTAAGCAACAAACTGATCAATAATTACTTTGTTGGCAGCTATTGTTAACTGAAAACATTACCACTTTTTGAAATAATCTCTAAAAGGTTGTTACAACAGCTCATATTTTTTAGTGGACAAAATACTGAGGAGTACCCACAATGTAAATTTAAACAAAAAAAAATATTTTTGACATCCAGTACATGTATAAAAACAGTCTTTTGCTGAAAAATGAAGAATGTGAAATCCAAAACAAGAGTCTGATTGCCACGTAAACCCATTCAAAATGACTAAAATTCTGGCATATTAATGATATTTAGTTAAGTAGAAACAATGAGGTTTTTTTTGCATATATTTAAAGCTCTAATATTTTACAAATATGAAACCTACTAATGATCTACAAATACGAAACTAATTGCTGGATACATAAAAATTAATACGGTATATAAATATCAACTGTTTGAGAATGCTATGCACTGCATGCATGTGCAAAATGGCCTGCAATTAAAAAGAAAGTGACCAGAAAGAAAAGGAACCAAGCCCACAAGGTTCCAATGCAAATATAAAGAAGCCCATCAATTACTTAACCTAGTAAAGAGCCACGGTTGGCTTAGTGGTTAGCGAGTCAGACTATTATTGCAAGGTCCTCAGGTTCGAGCCTGGGCTGATCTTTCAGAGATGGTGTGATTTATTAACAATCGCTGAATATCCGCCGTGCATCAGACGAGCACGTTAAGTGACGGCCCGAGGCTGGACCCACTGGTTAAATGGGTATCTTTTCCTATGCCCCCTGAAATTCTCTCACCCCTCTGTGTGCAACATCGTACTTGTACGGTGGCACCATCTACTGTACTCTAATCTCACTACAAACTGTTTTGTCAAAGTCGCTAGACTTGCTCCCATTCCTTCCGTTTGTGTGTCCTACCCAAAAGGCGATCTCGCTGTAGGTGGCTGGGACCTAAACTCTTACTCCCTGTGGACAGAAGTTCTACAAGAAAATGACAAAAAATTAACCTAGTAAATTAATAACTTGCCATATTTTTTTTTATTGTAAGCTAAATACATATAAAGGTACCTTCACATTTTTATGCATGTCTATGCAGTGTCTTTACAACATTTGAAGACAACTGTTTGACAACAAAATCCACTATTTTTTTTAAGAATATAAATGATAAGTACATCATTAACACAACATATTTTTTTTCATGAATATATGCTGCAAACAGCAGTTACTTTTTCAACTTTTATGAAGTCCGATAGTCTGCTGATAATTTAAACCATAACAAAGCTTGAACATAAAGCCCAGAGAGCTGAAAAGAATATCCTGATAGCCAGTGTATTGAGTAGACCTTGCAGTTTTTCATTTCATAAGCAGGGAAGCATGTTCAGATATTAGCTTTCAAAAGTGGAAGTCATGATGACACCATGATAAGCTGAAATGTGCAATGCATGGCACATTCACCTAATCACATTATGGCAGCATATGAAAATTTGTTTCTGAAGAATTTAAATTTATTGCAAATTTTATAAATAAAGGATTCTGATGATTGCAGAGTATAATTTCTCTCTCTACACACACACACACATGTATGCATTTGCAATGAATTAATTAAAGCTATGACTACTTATGCCTGTGGTGCATCTTTTCAATGTGAAAGGATGAAAAAGTTCAAATTCTCTATGTCATTTGCTTATTTATTAATTTTAACACCTTTTTCTGTTTTTCCTACATTTGAATATAGGCTTAAGTTTGCAAGCAATTTGTTATCTGCAAAAAATGTTAAGAGATTGTTCTAATAATCAATACATTATTATAATATGTTTGCATAATGTTATATCACAGGTTTGGAACTCCTACATTTTCCCGAGTGCTATAACCCTTCAGAATTTTCAAGTAAATTACTTTTAAACAATTTTTTTAATGACAGGAATGCAAAAACTGATCATGGTACTACTACTAGGTCTTGTTATCTTTTTACAGCCAATTATTTCATTAAAAAACAAACAAACAAAAACTCAATATTTTTTCTACACAACAGCAACTTTTGCATGCAGTGCTATTGGGAATAATATTAAATGGAAAGAAAATTGAACAAGTAGACAATTCCAATACCTGGGATGCTGGCTAAAAAGTGCTGACTGTGATATAGAGATGTAATAATGAATTGAGTTGCCAATACAATTCTTCATAAAAATGATGTCAGTTCTGTACAACAATGATTTAAATATTGAAATCAGACTACTGATGGAGGAAGTGCTGTTTATATTGTTATATGGAGTTGGAGTTTAGACATTTAAGACAAACACAATAATAATAAAAAACAAACTGGCAGCCATTGAAATACAGAATTTTAGTAATTAATGACTTTATGGCTTCCTCTTATTACTTTCAGTATTATAAATATTTAACGGGAATTATCGAGGATAAATTTATTAGGTACATTACCTCTCAAATTTTCGATCTAAACACTAGATCTTCGTCAGGAGTTCTTGCTTCCTTCTACTTCCACAGGTCTGGTGACCACGCCCGATGGATTTTCCATCCAGCATGGTCATTGATGTTGCCACCTTGTGTCTTGTAAATTTCCAGGGATTCCGGAAATTAGAGGAATCCCTGGAAATTTACAAGACACAAGGTGGCAACATCAATGACCATGCTGGATGGAAAATCCATCGGGCGTGGTCACCAGACCTGTGGAAGTAGAAGGAAGCAAGAACTCCTGACGAAGATCTAGTGTTTAGATCGAAAATTTGAGAGGTAATGTACCTAATAAATTTATCCTCGAGGATTCCCGTTAAATATTTATAATACAGAATTTTAGATGTTAAAGATCCTGTGGGTAGCAAGAACGAATAAATAAAAATAGTGAGTTGCTAGGTGTGGCAAATGCTTATTTGGAACATCTTACAGCATAGTGATAAATTTACCATTCTGTCTATTCCTGTATGAAAAGGAAGGATCAATGGAATGAGGATATCTCACAGGAGAATGTCCTTCTCTGAGAGTGTGTGTGTATGTGACTAAAGTATTTAAATGCAGAATTCTTAATCAAGGTCCCTGGGAACAGACTGAAATTTACCAGGGTGGCTGTAGACCTCTTAAGTGAAGGTACCCTATGGAAAAGAAGATAGGATAAGACAAGTCATGAAAATTTAATACTACTTTGTCATACTTGGGGAATGGGCAACTAAAGTGACTTTGGTAACAATGCAATTCTGCACGTTAAGCGTAGTCCTCCCCCTTGAAATCTTTCCACATTTACACTGTTTCTTTTCATTTTGGGTCAAGTTAAGAGACATAACCTAAAATAAAAGAAAACTGTTAACCTTCCCCTTTGAGCCAATATTTTAAGCAATTTAAGTACTCAATGTCAAATCTACATACTTTTTTTGAATGGATTTAAAACTTTCCACAGAATATTTTCCCATGAAAACATTACTGTAAAAGTTGTAGCTCCAATGAGTGTACTTTACCAAAAACAAAATCGTATTTCAACTTTTTTTTACTACCTAACACAATATGTTGTACTATGTATTTGTTCCACAGTTGATAAATTACTGTGAAAACTAAATACTTAGCTCTGTAAAAAGGGAGGTACAGTCAACCCTTGACATACCACCCCTCGATTTACCACCACTCCTTGGGTCTGAACAGACGTGGTCTATATAAAACATCCCATGGTCCCTTGATATACCGCCACATCATTGGCATCCGCCAAATGCCAATCCACACGACTGCGCCAACCTGCTTTTTCCAACACAAAACATACTTGATGTACCACCACTTGCAAGCTGTGTGAGAATACTCTTCCCGTTTTTTCAGACCATGATTCAATTGTGGCGAACCATAATGTTAAAGACACTGATTAAATCAAGACGCAAATCAGCGTCTTCTAACCTTAAGAAGATTCCTTGATACAAACTCGCAGGACGGCAATATTTCAAACACATTTGTTAAATTTGATTGTGCTCTGAAAATAATTACATTGAAATCTAAAACACAAATGAAAATTGAAGACATTCTCAAAATAAACTAAGGGGTATGTGAAATGATTGTGTGTAATTCAATTAATTTTAGCTTGATAAAGTTCTAGTAATGTAACAAATTTTTATTTATTATCATAATTAAACTGTAAACTGTGTTTTACATGCAAAGTAAATTTCCACATTTTATGCACACCAGACGCTTCCGAGATGGAAACACACTTCAAACTACAGTACTAAGTACACATCATATAAGTGCATTTTTTTGAATTAACATATTTTAATATAATGCAAATTATGTGATTTTTGAGGGACCATAATTAACAAAATTTCAGTTACTCAAAATAATTGGCAAATGTGATATAATCATACATGAGACTGATGAAGTAAAAAAAAAGCTGAACTTTTTAACCGCACGGGTGAAAAATAAGAATGTGCTGAGAAACAACGTGAATATAACGCGGTGTGAGCACAACAAAATTGTTCACTGAAATTTATTATGTAAATATTAAGCTGGAGAACATCACTGTATTCAATTTTTTTTTTTTTTTTTTTTTTACGTTTAACAGCAACACAGGATAAATGTAACATCGTGGAGAAAAAAAAATTATGACTACCGGCAAAATCTACGCTCTGTACGACTTTTGTTTTAGGAAAGTTTTCCTCCATGTTGAAGCTGCAAAACAAATATTTACGGAATAAAATTATATTTAACAACACTACTGGGTAGAAGAAACATTGCGAGTAAAAAGGATTATGATTACAGGAGCAACCTTCACTCCGTCTAACCTCCGTTCCAAAAGTTTTGAAAGTCAGAATTTTGCCTACCGACGGAATACAACCCCACCACCAATCTTTCCCAAATTTCTGTTCAGTTCTGCATGGATCTCGAGAATCATCGAAATGATGACGGAAATGGCGGAATTTTCCGAATCCACTGAAGAATCTCATGCCTGAAGATCCCAGGGAAATTTTCATGCTAACTTCCGTTTTCGGAATTTTTCTTCCATTTTCAAGCTGAAATGCAAACATTTATGGAATAAAATTATACTTAACAATAATACTGTGCAGAAGAAACATCGCAGAAAAAGAAATCACGATTACGGGAAAAAATTTCAATCCGTTCAACTTCCGTTTTCAAAAGTTTTGAAAAACGAAATACCATCCCCAGATCAAAAAACGCCCCCCCCCGCCCCCCAACTAATCCTCCAAAATTTCTCTTCAGTTTTGCATCGATCTCGAGAATTAACCCACATGATGTAAAAAAAGCAGAATTCCGCGAATCCGCGGAAGAATCTCATGTATGTATAAATGCCACAATGTAATGAAACAAACTGAGGCAGTATATCAAGGGTTGACTGCGTATGTGAAGAAGCAATGTAGTGAATTATTTGTGAATACATTTAAGGTTATACGGTATGTATGGTGTATACTCTGGGAAGAATACTATTACTATAAGCAAAACTGAAAAAAAATGTCACACATGGCTGATCCAGAGCAAAGATTTACACATATGGGATGACATTCCAACAAACTTATACAAATGAGAATATTATTGTACTGGACGATCAGAATCCCCTCTGGTGGACTCATGTTATTTTATCCCCCATTTGTTCTCATCACATAGCTTGGCATGACAACCAAGATATTACAAGTTAAAGAGCAGTGCCAAAATCCAATGTTCTCATTAAGTCAAATAACATTTAATTCTGCAGTAACTTTGGTCACTATGCAACTGTCAAGGCAAACTGTGGAAACAGAATGGTTGGGTGTGACAGAGAGCTATTGATCTAACTACATATCTAAGTAATAAACTATTGATCTAATTCATAAAGCAATACAGAATACCCAAAGAAAGCCTCACACAGTAAATGGATCTTCATACAATATCAAAAACTAAACGACAAATTTTCATTCAAATTTGAGTAATACACAAATTATCAAAGTAACAAAAAGGACTTCAGGCTACAATTCCATTTTCAGGTATAATAACAAATTGTCAAGATAACAGAGAAGATTTTGGGCTACAATTCTACTGTTAAGTATTACAATAAAAGCTTGTCATAAATAATAGGCCAGAAAAAAGCTACAAACACTATTAGATTTCCATGCTTTAAATAAAAGGATTTTTTTACACACGTAAAGAACATGAAATCTAAAATTAAGTTAACATTCTTTGTTGATAAAAAAATCAACATTCAACAGTGACTTCATATACTGTAATAAATCAAAGTTTGTTTTTTCCCCATTTAGTTAATGGGTACTGAGACTGTCGATGATAAAACAGAGAACGCTATTAAAGTTAACAAAAAATGCTATAAATTGAGTATTATTTTCGAATCAGGAGTTAGTTTATACAAACAAATATATCTGACTGTGTTTGGAAAAATATGCAACTACTATAATTTTTCTCTGATCTACTTGAACAAGAAAACCAATTCTTTATTACAACTGAGCAAATAATCAAGAGGCATTAAAAGTGCTTAAGATCAAGATAAAAAAGCACAAAAAGTATTTCTGAAATTTTTATCAGAAATTAACAAAAACACTGATTAATAGGTTTTGCTACACCAGAACAGCTTTGGATATTAGATACAAAATATGTGGCAGCACTTGTAAAAGACTTCAAAAACACATTTACATGCATGATTTTATGTAGAACAAAATGAAATGATAAGCAGTTATTGCATATTAATGCTTCAGCTCTATTGCCCAGTTCAACACTATGTCAAAACCTAAAAAGAGTGATTTTGATCAGCAGAAAAGCTGCAATTACAAATAACCTAGAAATACAAGTGTAGCAATTATATCAGTCCAAATTAATACATGAACACTAATCCTTAATTAGTTCTTTCCTAAAATGAAATAAAAAAAGATCTGCATGTTTTTTATATTACATTCTACATTTTTAATATCAAGAAGTTTCTTTTTAACTGTGCGTTTGTACGACAGATAAATAATGTCAAAGTTGTACCATACACTGGCAGAATTCAGCTGAACAAGTATGTCAACTACTTAATATTAATAAATAACAGGCAGTATTTTTTGTGAACACTTAGTTTGCATATATTTTATGTTAAAATCACTATACTACAAGAAATACTGGAGAGCATATCAAAATGAAAACGGACGGACTACTCAGAATGGCATCAAATACCAGTTTGATTGTGCTTTTGATGAAGTATTGCTGACAGAACGATTGTACAAATTGTTTGGTACACTGCAAAATATCTGTAAGTAGTTATGAAGTCATCTTGAGCATTATAAATATATACTTGGCAAGCATATATGCATAGAACTGTCAAAAAACAAGTGTTGAAGTTCCTGAAGTTATCTACTGCATTTGTTGCATTTTTATAGATAACATGTTTGAAGTGCCCTTAATGACAGCAACAGCAAACACTGGAATCATATTTATATAGCACAATATAAATAAATGGGAGTTTCAAAATTATGCAAGTGCATAAAAATTCAAACTCCTCTTATTTTGCTTCCACTACAATTCCATTGTATGTTCATTATACCAAATTTTTAAAATTTTGGTAAATTAGTTATACAGTGTAGATTTCATATAAAACAAACAGCACACTAAAATATTTGAGGAGCTGAATAACATTTTTGAAATTTGATTTTGTAAACTGCTACATAGCACACACTGTTTTGCAATTTTATGCTTTTATGAAAAATATATTAAAAAGAGAAATGAGAAATTATGGCAACAGCAAATAGTAAAAATAGTACAAAATGAAGTACAACATCAATCAATGCATGCATTTGTATTGATTCATTTTTTTGGGACTGTAACAAATTAAGACGATCTCAAAAGTCTAGCCCTGTATTATAAAAAAGTTGTAGCTTTGGCCCCGCATGGCAGTGGTCAATATACTGTCCTTATAAGTGAGATGCAATGAGAAAAAATTGCACCTTTCATTTATCTAGTGTTTTTCCGTATGTAAATTCCTGTAGCAATAATTATCATACCAATACAAAATAGTGCACCAACTTTGAAAGCAACATTGTAGACATCATTCAGAACACACGCCTATATTAAAAGAAAGAAAACATTAAATGCTGCTCATACACCTATAACAAATAAGTCACATCCTTACCAACAAATTACTTTTTCCATACAGTTAAACAAAACAAAAAAGGAATGTGCAATAATAATAATAATTAAATATCAGTTTTGTGCATATAGTTGAATTAAAATTACAGTAGAGCAGCGGTTCCCAACCTTTTCTACAGTATTCCTCCCCCATCAGAGCTAGCTTGCAATGCCCCCCCAGTGTATGCACAGGTGTTCATTGCTCTATAATCAGTATTTATTTTTTATTACAAATTCAATGATATCGGTAAAGCTTGATTGAGAATATTAAGCAAAAATACAACTGCACTACTAGAAATACAAATATATCTACCTACATCACTTTGAACAAATAAAGCAGGTAATATCTGTGCAACCAGGAATTTATTTTTCCTGAATGAAGTTATAATAACCAGGAATTTATCTTCCTGAATAAAGTTATAATAAATAAATAAAAAAAAATGTTTTCCATATTTTCACAAACTGTGCACATCAATGTGAAACTTGGGGTTGTTTTGAATTGCACAAATGATCATTGTTTGGTTCTAACTGTGTCAGTCTCGCATGTAGGTCGTTTTCTACATTAAGACGATTTCTGTACTTCGTTTTAACTGCAGCCGCCATTGCCAAAAATCCAGCTTCACACAGGTAGTTTGTTGGAAATTGAAGGAGAACATTTTGTAAATTCTGGTAGTGAAGTTTTGTGAAATGCTATTTTTAGTATCTTGTCGCTCGAAAGTTCAAGTAATTGCTCTTGACCAACCATGTTCAATAATGGATCTTGAATCCAATCATGGGTGTGGCTGTTGATCTGAGGAAAGTAGTCTTCAAACTGGTTTTTCAGTGCTGATAGATGCACTGCTACTCTTTTCACAACAGAATTTATAGTAGAGCTATTACCAGCTTCCTCTGCTATGAATTTTGTAAACAATGGAAACATTTCAGTAACTCCCACAGTCGATACGACCTTTCCAAATATCTAACTTCTTCACGAAACCTTCCATTTTGTCCTTCTATCCAGAATATTTGAGTACTTTCCTTGCAATGACACATTCAAACTGTTTAGTTTTTCAAAAATGTCTGCCAAATAGGCCAGTATTGCCAAATATTCCACATTACACAAATGTTCTGCTAATTCCGTTTTTGCAAGCAGAAAAATTCTAATTTCATTATGCAACTCAAAAAGACGCTGCCACTATGAAAAAGCAGATGCTTATGTTCAGATCCATTTCTTCACAAAGTTTAGCAAAGCAACGAGTCTGCAATGGCCGAGACTTCATATAATTAACAATCTTAACAGCATCCATAAGAACACTATGTATATCTGGCTGCATTTTTTTGGCAGCCAAAGCTTCGCGATGTATCACACAATGAGTCCATTTTACTGCCGGAGCTACAGCTTTCACACGAGTTACAAGGCCACTATTCTTCCCTGTCATAGCTGCAGTGCTGTCAGTGCATAAACCTATACAATTAATCCAAGTCAAGCCTTCAGCACATACAAATTCGTTAAGTACAGTGAACATGTCTTCACCTGTAATTAACACAGACATTTGACTTGGACCAGGAACATCAAACAGAGGTAATCGCTTTTCCACGTTTATAAGTGAGTCACGGAAAAATTTTCATTGGCCACCACCAGGAATCGAACCCAGGGTCTTCCAAATTATGTGCCGGACACGCTTCCACTGCACCACAGTGGCCTCGAATTCCTCCAGACTAACACACACTAAAAGCAACCTGCCAAATTGGCTTGGCAGTTAGTGTGTGCGAGTCTGGAGGAATTCGAGGCCGCTGTGGTGCAGTGGAAGCATATCTGGCACATAACTGGAAGACCCTGGGTTCGATTCCCGGTGGCGGCCAATGAGAATTTTTCCGTGACTCACTTATAAACGTGGAAAGAGCGATGACCTCTGTTTGATCTTCACCTGTAGTTGTTGGGATCATTTTACAAAACAGTAACTCTTCTCTTATATTTCCTTCCCTGGCATATCTCACGTAACAAATAAGCTAAGCCTCTGATGAAATATTGGTTGATTCAGATCAAATCATATGCAGGGATCATAGCATACTTCTGGAAAATTTTAGGTAAGAATTTTAGGAATTTTAGGAATTTTTAGAAAAAATTTTAGGAAAATTTTAGGAGTGTATTTCAATAAAAACTAGATGTATATTTGTATACATCTAGTAAAACAACTTTGTATACATTGTAAAGAGTTTGCTTCACACCCTTCAACCATATATACTGATAGACTGCGCATGACATCAAAATTTCTGGCTCCAACATAAAATCACATGACAACAGTCAAAAAGATGGGTTACACCTGCTGTGCTTATGGTTGCTCTGACCGATATAGTAAAGAAAGTTCTATGATTTTTCATGGGTAAGAAACGAATTAAATACCTAAGTCAATAAAGTTCAATTACTTAACCAGAAACTTGCAGCTATTGATATAAAAATATAGTAACTTAAGAAAAAAAAAATGGAATGCATGTTCCAAATTCTTCGCAAATGTTCATCACATTATAAATCACAAAATGTAAACAACACGATCATGCATGTATATAGCTCATAAGTAAACTTACCTGAAGAGTTTTCATTATATATGAGGTGCATTCACATAATACACCGAAAACACTGAAGTTCTGCAGCGTAAATTAGTAATCATAACAGCATTTGTACACGAAATTTGGAGTCTGATGATGACGTGCCCAATGTTTGAGCCATGGTGATTTTGATGCAGCTATTGCCAATGCGCAGTCCATTAGTATATATGGTCGAAGTTCACACCCAAATTTTTTGCATAACGTCTAATGTCTAAAGTTTAAGTATGATTTACTTCTAATGTTCAGTTCTTATCTTTTCATGTGTTATCATATTCAAGTATATTTACCACATTCAAGTTTCACTTTGAACATTAATATGCTGTTGAACCAGAAGCAATTCACGATTTTCACAGTAAAGTTTTCAGGTTTCACATTAAACTATAATATCCTAAAAAGGTAATTGAAAACCAAGAACTACGTACAATTGTTCACTGAATTACTTTTTTCATATTATTGTTTTAACCTAGCCTATCTTTTTCTGCTTCCACCACAACTAATTTACTTTCAGTTTTCTTTATTTCAGCTGAACCTTGTATGATCAAGTTAGAGGCAACTGCTATTTCAACAGTATTTTGTTTTTCTACAGCTTTTCTCATTCTTTCTGTTCCCTCTTGAATTACTGCTAGGGAGGCTTCTTTATCTTTTTTAAGCCTATTTATTTCTGCATCATTTTCTTTTATTTTGTCATCAAACTCAGCTTTTCTTTTTTCTCTAGCTGCCTTTTCTTTTTTTCTCTAGCTGCTTTTCCTTATTTTCCCTCTCTTTCTTCGAAAATAAAAGCATAACAAACAGCGCGAAAACTAGCTCATAAATAGAATATTTGAAACACTCTCAATGTATGCACTCTCAATTATTGGGGATGGTAGAGGGGAAGGGAATAGAACTGTCCAAAATTAGCATGTTTTCGTTGCGCTAGGGCGCTTAAGCACAGCTGAATTCCTTCAGATACCCCCAATGTTCAAATGATTGAAATGTGCTGATGTTCATGGAATGAAATGGTTGATCAGCTATGATGACCGCATAAAAGTTCGGGGTGGGGGAGAGCTTTATTTTTTTTATTTTTTTAGTTTATGCAACATTTTACATCACTCCAGTATTTATCTTGTCATCATCAACAATCGCAATGCAACTACTGCTTACGATCGCGGATATCAGCAACCGAAAATCTGCCATATCTCTAAGTGATATAACACACAGTATCCTGTTACAGTGTATTGTAATTGAAAAAAAAAGGATGTGGAAAAAAGAAACTTTCAGAAATTAAGATCATCAAGTCATGCGTTTCAAAAATCCGTTTTCCTTTATAACGTTTAAAAACATGTTTTTGCTTTTTTACCTGTAGTGTAAATAAAAAAACTATGTTGATTTTTTTTATGGAATCAGACGTCCGTATGTCTGATTGTCTTCATCTGAGTTCACACTTTAGCTACTGTGTACAAGTAGACCTATTTTTTCAGCTCAAAAATATGTAGTTTTGTATATATTCACAGTATAAGTCATTCCTTATTCCCACAGAACTGAATTCAGCATATGCAAAATGAAGATCATCAAGACCCGCCCAACACTATGTTTCTGATTGTCTGCTGTTTATATTCAAGAAATGCAAACATGGATCAATGGTGAATGCAGCAACTATGATTTTTATTTATTACCAAGAAAAAAAAAAAAAGAGCCGTGAAAGCTGTAAAGCTGAAACGGATATTTCTCTCGACCCCCCCCCCCCATGCACAAAAACATTCCAATTAAGATCAAACAGCAGGAGGACGCGTCCACACAACACAACCTTTGGAATTACCTGATGGAATGGCTTCTTTTCATTTGGCACATCACCATAAATCACCACCTGCAGCTCACTGAACTGTTTTTTTTTTTTTTTTTTTTGCATCTGCTAAAGTTCCTAACGGAATTTGGCGAAATTTGCGCTAGAACTTTATTGTGATGTATCTTAACTACTGTAAAAATTTTACTGTGTTATTTTCAAAATTCAGAAAAATGGATTTCTGAAAATATTCTCCTAGTCCTTTTGTGCTGTGGAAGTGATAAACAGGTGTTTGCTTTCTTCCCAACCAAGGGCTTCAGATCAGCGCTCCCAGCTGTCAATCAACCGTTGCTATGGTAACACCCTTTCTGCTGGAGGCTCACTCTGTCCAAAGAGGCACACATACTTGTCCATAATAAAAATTACCAATGCTAACTTTTAAAGTTTTAAACCGATTCAACTGGAATTTTGGAAGTGAGCTTCTGTAATCCAATTACAGTGAATGTAAAAATTTCAGCCACTTTCGTGAAAAATTCGCAAAGATAGTTTTCTTATTTTTTATCATAAGTAGTGGAAGTCTCTTGAGGGGAGGGAGGATGGCATGCACATAAACAAGAAGAAGATGAATGTGTTGTTCAGGCATACTCCTCACTGGTGGATGCCAGCTGACTTGGTACATACGCGACCCCCGCATATGCTAAATGCCTCTTCTTTCCCCTTCTGTTCTCAATTGTCGGACGGACATCAAGCTCCCCTTCGGCCTACTAGTAATCATCCAATTTTATTGCACTGGAAGTAGTGCTTTTTTTTTTTTCTTTTTTTCCCCCAGCCAAATTAGGATTTGGTGCACATCGGAAACCGCTGCCGGTGGTTTCTTTGAGAACAGAGAAAAGGAACTTTAAAAAATGAAGGGGTAACAGTAACACGATTTCCTAAAAGGGCATTTTTTAAGCACTAATTTCAAATTTCAAGGCTTTTCAAGACGGCATTAAAAAAACACCGTTTTTCCAGGATATTCCAGGCCTTGAAAACGTAATCATGATTTTCCAGGACTTTCCAGGTTTTCAAGCACGCGTGCGCACCCTGCGTAATGGTAAATTTATTGGCGTTAATAACGGTTGTGTTTTTAATAAATAAGCTTACGAAAATTTTAGGATGAATAGCAAATTTTAGGTATAATTTTAGGAATTTAAGGAGGGTCACAAAATATTAGGAATTTTAGGAATTTTAGGAGGAATGCGATCCCTGCATATGTAGAGTATTTTAGGAAGGGAGTATCTGACCCTAGACTTTAATCAACCCTTAGAAATAGGAAGCTAGAAGATTAAGATTTGGGCTAGAGTGCCCGATAGGAAAGTGACACGGAAGCGAGGTAGAAAGGGGGAGGAAGACGACCGTATTTATTACCGGGGTGCCAGTACCTGTGGTCCGATGGCTTAACATGCCCATCCAACGCATGGCGGATATTTAGTGATTCGAGCGTTCGTACCTGCCTGAAATCAAACCCGAGGTTTCTCCCTGGCAGTCACAAACGTTGACCACTAGGCCATCTGCGGCCCTTATTGATGCGTTCATCGAGTTACAATGCAAATATTTGACTTTCTTCTACTTGTTGAATTAACTGCGTTTCCAAATCCAAAGCCAAGGCTCACGCCTCCCAAGGGAGGAGCGTCTCACCGGTTGGGAACCTAGGCAGTAGAGCATCAAAAATCCAAACAAGCTCCCCTCCACTTTTTGTTAGGTGATGGAAAGTTTATGTATAGTCCATTAATTTTAATTTGGTACTTGATGATAACGGAATCGCCTATTTTTGGGGGAGCAAGCATTTTGGAGGAGACTTCTTACACTCGGAGACAAAAGGCGAAAACTTCCCCAGTCACCTGTTCCCTGTGGGTCTAAGATTTTACGACTCACTGCTATGGCAGAACCACTCCTTGTTTCATTCCTCAGCCCACTGTTCACTGTGAATCGGAAGGAAAGTTATTCTCCCTAAACTCAGCATAAAGTACACACACCACTCTGCAATCGGAACCAGCTTGTAATGATTGGTAAGTTTTTGAATTTGTACTTTATATTTAAAAATTTCACAGCAGTAGTAAAAATGGTAAACTTGTTTCGTATTTCATAACAAAAAAATCTTAAAACAGCAATCAGACATTGCTGAATTGGACTGAGAAGAATATTTCTTCCACTCTGTATAACAAATTCTTTGTCTTAATGTGATTTTTTTTTGTATATAGTTAACTTATTTTTGGTACATGTATTTGGATAATATAATGTAGAAATGTTAGTGCATTTGTATTTTTTTACATGTTCGATAATCCGAACTACTAGTGATCCCAATTGGTTCGGATTTCCGATGCTCTACTGTACTTAATTTCAGAAATTTACTTCTATTCTTCAGCAAAGTGGTTTCTCAGTATATCAGAAACATACTTTTCTACACACACGATGTATCACTACATTTTTCTGTGGTAGTAAACAGCGGTGTGAAAATGCATACAAGTGTTTTCCACGGATCAACAAAATCAACATCTACTGTTTAAATAGCTTTAATTTTTAGATAAATTGTGTGCATACTTTGGTTTGAACAAATGCAGTGCTTGACTTTCAGGAAAGATGTACCGTATTTATCGACGTATAACACGCACTTTAATTTTAAGAAGGAAGTTTGAGTAAAAAACATTTAAATTTAAAATAAATAACTTGGGAGCTCTGAACTTTTTTTAGAGAACTCAACACATGTTTATTAATATTTATACCACTTATAAGGTAAATAATAAGAAAGAAAAAGCATCCATTTGAACAAAAAAAAAAAAAAAAAAAAAAAAAACCTTGGATATTAGACCTGTTACAAAAATTTTAATCAGAATCACTGCTATCTTGGAAAGTGATGAGACAGACAAAAAAAATTAAAGACAGCCAGAAGTCTGGGTTCCTTAAACCGATGCCGTATGGCGATAATGCATGGTCACCCGTCATGAAAAATGATACCCTTGAACCAGAACGACAATACCACGCACACACTAATGATTTTTATCACCAAACCATCAGCCACGGAGTTCACACGTCACCAGAAGTTTCGTCCTGTTTTTCTCCAAGCAGCATGTGCCATGAAAGCAGATGCTTAGGCTTAATGTGGCAGCTTGCATTTACTGCTGCCACGAGTGAGCTTACTTTCAAGGCCCTTAAAATAGCGTATAACATGCAGGTAAAATTTTAGCCCTAAATTTTAGGAAAAAAAGTGCATGCTATATGCCAATAATACAGTAACTGAAGAGTTTAAATACAGTAACTGAAGAGTTAAATAGTTAGCTGCATACATTATTACATGCAGCTAACCAGCATACACTATTACATGTAGCTAACCAGCATACACTATTACAAGCAGTTAACCAGCATACAGAACATACAACATGACTTGTGGACCACCTAATATAGATGCACGGAATTGTCTGAAACTATGGATGGAGGTACGTAAAACGATATGCTGATATGCCTAACCTCCGTGACCTTTCCGGATATGTTGTAGGGATGAAGAGCTGATTAGTTATTTGTTTTCTATCACTGAAAGTACCTCTGAGCGTTTAATCTGGAATGGATTTTTTTTTCATTCCGGAATAAACGTTTAATTTGGAATGGATCCTTTTCATTTCGTTTAATGAAAAGGATCCGTTCCAGATTAAATGTTTAATCTGGAATGGATCCTTTTCAGATTCTTGTTCAGTCTTTTCCTCCTCATGACTTCTCTAAGCTTCTTGAGTGTCTCAATGTACTGCTCGCTAGTCACGGTGTAGTCATGCTCTAGAAAATCAAGGAGAATGACACCCCTGTTATCCCAAAAACAGTCAACTTGACTTTCTGTGCTGATCGCTGGCTCTTTAACTTCTTAGGCATTGGTGGAAAAGGTGCGACGCCATTCCATGGATTGATTATTCGTTTCCGGATCATAAAGATACGCCCAGGTCTCACACCCTGACACCAGATTGGAAAAAAATGTGTCTACATTGCCTTCAAATGCTTCCAGCAGATCAGAGCAGACTTCTACCCTACCCTTCTCTCCTTCAAATTGGGTGTCAACTGCTGACGTACCCACTTTGCACACACTTTCTGATACTCTAAATCTTTCAATATCTTCTGTATGGAATTGTGACCACAGTCCAGTTGTGCAGGGAGCTCACAGATTGTGACTCTTATCTCCACACGAATCAATTCATCCACTCGCTGATGATTCAAGTCAGTGGTCACAGATGGTTTCCCACTGCGTGGTTTATCTCCAAGACTGGTTTCCCCTTCTTTGCTTTTGTCAATGGTGTCATCTCCGTAAAGATTCTGTAGCCTTCTGTGGATGTCTGACAGCTTGCACCCTTCCTTCGTCAAGAACTCAATGATGGCACGTTGCTTCTGCTTGGAATCCATTATTTACCTGCAATGAAGAAGAAGGGTTACTATAGATGAATAGTTACTTTACCAACATGTGCAATTTAAATGACCTCTGTCAGTTAATAAAAAAGTTATGCCCACTTTTTCATTATTTTCAGTACACCCCCCCCCCCTCTCTCTCTCTCTCACTCACTCACACACACAGTATACACACACACACACACACACACACATATATATATATATATATATATATACTGCTCAAAACAATTAGGGGATATCATGGTTTTGAATGACCTTGTGCAGTTGAATGACCACTACCAACATGTGTAATTTGAATGACCTCTGTCAGTTAATAAAGTTATGCCCACTTTTTCATTATTTTCAGTACACCCTCCCTCTCTCTCACACGCACAGTATATATATATACTGCTCAAAACAATTAGGGGATATCATGGTTTTGATACGAACTACTGACATAAACTGTTTGTATGCTAAGAGAAATTGAAGGAAAGTGATTAGAAAAACTTTTGCACACTTACAAACACCCGAGTATGCAAAATTTTTTGTGTGACGTTAAAATGGGCATGTTTCCGTCAGCGAACGAAAAGTGACATGTATTGTATGATCGTTTAGTCCAGGATAAAAACGACTCACATGCTTTGAATGTGTGTTATTGATGAATGTGATGTCTGAAGAATGTGATTTACGCGAATCTGTAGCCTGGAGGACTATTGGTCGCTTAGCAGTGGGTTGAACTCAAATCGCAAGAAGCAGAAGCCATTGAAGTGTCTCAAAGTGTGATTTCCAGACTTTGGAATTGGTTTTCAGATACTGGAAATATAAGGGGAAGACCAGGGCAAGGTCGTAGGAGAGCGACATCAAGAAATGAGGATCGGTTTTTAACACTGACTGCCAGGAGAAACTGGAATAAGAACGCCACTCTTCTTCCCCACAGGTGAGCAACATTGCTCTTTGTCAGGGAAAACCATACCGTACATTAAATCCAATTTTCTGGCAAAAAATTTACCTTTATTTTCATTTTTATGATATGTTAATAAATACACATTTTCACATTAGTCTCCTCAAAAATTATTAAATTTATTGTAAATTACTAATTGTTTCTGCCATAATTTTCTTCTCACATAGTGTATTATGTCTGTAGTTCCGATTCCAAGCTCCGAAGTTTTCCCTGTCACTCACAGTTTTCACACAAAACTACGATAGCCCCCAATTGCTTTGCTGGCCACCCAAAATGCAACTTCAAGAAGGACACCAGATAGCAAAGCCAGATTTACTGAACACATATCAACCAATACAAAGATGAAATGATTGAGCTTACAGGCCCGTGCAACTTGCGGAACACGCAGACATCAATAAGTTCATGTGGCCCCCATGGCTGGCAATAACAGCCGCTACACGCCGCAGCATCGAACGAAAGTGGCTTTCGATGTGGGCTTGGAGTATGTCGGTCCAGGCTGCTTCCACACGTTGCCATAGTTCATCAGGCGTAGCCGCGGGTGGTGATTGCCAGGCGACTTGGCTGCCGATTAGCAACCAGACTTGTTCGATGGGTGACATATTGGGAGAACAGGCGGGCCACAGCAGCAGTGGCACTTGGTGGGCCGTGAAGAATTGTTGCACGATGCGTGCTACGTGCGGGCGCACATTGTCCTGTTGAAACGTGGCCGCTGGCAGGTCCTGCAGGTAAGGGAGGACTACAGGCTCTAAAACGTCGAAGATGTAGCGGTGGCTGTTGAGTGAACCGGTGATGCGTACCAGAGGGGTGCGGGTGTCATAACCAATTGCGCCCCAAACCATAATGCCAGGCGACGGACCGGTATGGCGATGCATATTGCAGACGTCATACAGTCTCTTGCCATGGTGCCGCCACACGCAGATCCGACCATCGTGGTGTTGCAGGCAGAAGCAGGATTCTTCGGAGAAGACAATGTCATGCCATTCCGTAGTCCAGGTGTGGCGTTCAACGGCCCACTGCCGCCGCACTTGCCGGTGGTAAACGTCAATGGTAACCGGAGCAATGGGCGCCGCGTGACAAGTCCCCGCTCTTGCAAACGATGTCGATCGGTATGTGCCGACACAGGTTGTTGCGCAACACACCCTAATTCCTGCGCTAATGTTCGTGATGTGGCGGTGCGAGCCGTCAATGGCCACCATACAACATGCCGGTCCTCTCGTTCGGCGGTGTGCCATGGCGGATGCGGCAATCGCTCACGTCGGTCCATTCGTCCCTCCTGCACCCACCGAATCATCCATACTCGCCTCACTGTGGCTGGAAGTCGTCCCACACGGGCGCCGATGTCTCGGTACGATAAACTGCTGTCACAATAAGCCACTATTTGTCCTCTGTCGAAATCCAAAACGTGCTGGAATAACTGCTGTATTCTGCGACGAGGCATCAGGAAGGCATCAGGAAGCTTCCCATGCACAGGTCCAGCAGCACAACACACTTCCACTACTTACACCCCGCCTTTTGTGCACCCTTCTTATAGTGCTTCTTGGTGGCATGCCGGGCACACATGATTTGCATATGCCCTGCAATGCTAATCGTCTGCATGTCCTCTCGCGGGCGACGCATGCTGTGAATTTCAGGCCAATTGGATGCTTCCTTCTTTGTATTGCATTTTGGGTGGCCAGCAGTGTATGTTATTCTTTCTCAAAGTATCTTCCGTCAGATGATATGCAACAGTCCCATCGTTCAGTCCACTTTTCAAAGCATGTGGTAAAGGCATTTTGTAGAAGCTGCTTAGCAACCCCTTTACACAGCTTGAATAACATCAGCATTCGAGTTGAATGCTGTTCCATGGAACTTCTTCATTGTTGTAAACAACCAGAAATCACATGTGGCAAGATCAGGATTGTAGGCAGGCTGTGGCACGATTTCAATACTGCATTTTATAAGAAACTGTTGAACACAAGCAGCCAGATGTGGGCGGCCATTATCATGGTGCAAGCCTCACCAGTTCCAGTCACTTAATTGATATGTGTCGTCGCAGACGCTTCAAGGCTGAAATGTAATACTCAGCATTGACAGTAATTCGTGGAGGAGTGGCAAACTGGTATATTACACTTTTATGATCAAAGAAAATGTTCATCATCACCTTCCTAACCGATTTGGTTTGGCGGACGTTTTTCGGAGGAGGCGAGCCTGTGCGTTTCCAGACACTCCTTGCGTGCTTCGTGAGGGGATTGAAATAGTGGACTTATGTTTCATTGGCACTTATTACTGTGTTTAGAAAGTTTGGATTCTTTGCAATCATTTGTTTCCACTCAGGCTACACCTAAACTCTGACTAACAATTGTTCTCTCGTCAGGTGATGAGGTACTCATCTGGAACACGTATGAAGCAGCAGTAATTTGTAGAGTAAAATGCAGAATGCCGGTGTTTATTAAATATTAGTTGACACTGCTATGTCTTCACATGTCATTCATCTAGGATTGCCCAAATAGTGTTAACAATGTGCTCCACAACAACACTTTCACGTTGACCAGGCCTAGGAGGGAGTTCTGTCAATAAATACCATTTTTTGAAATTATGGTGCCATCTACAAATCGTTGACCCACCCAAACATTTATCTTTGTAAGCTTTTTTCACTTAATCAACTGTTTCTGGAGCTGTTTTGCCCAAACGATAGCAAAATTTTATCGCACAAGGCATTTCACTTCTTAACTCTGAATCACTCACCTCCATAGCTGTATGGTGAAATGCAGATGTACCTTACACAACTGCACAACAACAAAACCATAATTGTCTGCCATGGCTAATAAGTGTTGCCATAGATACTTCCTTAACTCAGTTAGTCATTGCATGGCTATTTTAACCCTTTGCACTGTTGCCAATTAAAAAATAAATAAATAAAAAATACCGTAATTTTCGGACTAAGAGCTGCAGGTGAGAAATTTTGCAATCTTGGAAGCAAAAGTTGCCGTAAGGGCCGCACCTGTGAAGTCGTGGTGCTGCTCAGAAAGCTAAATTATCTTCCTTATTTTCATGAATTAACTCACACCCAACGTGATTATATGTATACTTCAAAGGCTAATTCTGCAACTCAGTGTTGATCTGCTTTATGCACTTACTTTTTCATACTGGCAAATTTTTTTATTTATACATTTTTTATTAATCATGTTAATGATGTTATTTGTTTGCCTTTTTTAAATGCTCAAAACCATTTATGTAATCAATATAAATCACAGTTAATCTTAAGACTCCCGTTAGAATATCGCATCGCTCGTAAAACCGCACAATTGTCTAAATTCCATTCAATGTGGATGTCTGCTACAGGATGGTTCTCTGTTCACCGCAATAGAATCCGTCTTAGAAGAAATTAACTTATAAATTATCGCTTGTAATGCTTTCGATTAGTGTTTTCTTTAATAATATGTTCTTTCTATGTTATGCTTTTTTTCTCATCTAGAGACGTTTTTGTTAGAATGAAGTTGCACTTCCTTTTACCAGCTGCCTCGCACGTGTTCGCGGATCTGGCCGCCAACACTTCGAAACAGCGGTGCCGCTTTCTCTCTTTCAAATGGTTTGACCTACTTTCATTAACTGCGCACTGAGCCTTTGCGTTGAGCTTCGCTTTTATATGAATGGGAAAGTTCTCCCTTCTTTTTTCTTTTCCAGCCGAAGCCTTCAACTTCCACTATCGTCAGTCAATAAAAAAAAAAAAAATAAAAAAAAAATTAATATCGAAGCAAAACTCAGCACAAGCCAAGAAACACCTGTATCACATGCCAGATTAAACAAGAGTGAACAGAATTTGTCTTTCCATCCCCCGCCAGTATTGTTTGGAATAGGTCTCTGCTAATGGAATCATCCTGGGGCAGGCTTTTGCATTGTTCATGTTCTTAAGCGTTTGTTCTGGAAAGTGCCCAGCAAACCAGTCTCCCCACCCCAGTGAAAATCAACGTTCCTTCCCTTGGTTACATCGCACCTTCCTGCATGATATATGCTGCAGCCAACGAAAGAGATACGCTGGGCGCGCTATCCACAGAAGCCTCGGATGTCACGTTGCTCGTCTGTGTGCTTATGTCCCCATTCCATCCCCCACTCTCCCATGCAAAGGGCATTTGAGTCGGGCATTCCTGTCCTCCCCCACTTTCCTAAACCAACATCAGGACAGCAGAGTTATCATTTAAATAGACGTGTCTAATGTATGAGTAGAAAGGGGGAAAACTTTATCACAGTCGAGTTTGTGAAAAAAACAAAAAGACGTGGTTTTAAAAAATTTACTAAGCATCTGCATGAAAGAAAAAAAAAAAAAAAAAAAAAAGGGAGGGAAGAAACAGTCTTATCGAAAACAAATTCGGCATAAGGGCCGCACACCCAAAAAATTTCACTTTTAGTAACGTAAGAGCCGCGGCTCTTAGCCCAAAAAATTATGGTACTCTCAGTTTTTATGGAACAGCCTGTGTGTGTGTGTGTGTGTGTGTGTTAAGGAAAAGAGGTACGGGAGGGGGGGGTTTGCTAGTTTTTTCTCAATTTTGCTACAACTGTTTATTGGAAAATAGCCAACTTGCTATTAAAACCTGAAAGCCAGGTCGAACTCTGCCTACGGGTAAAAAACCGAACCCAAAAATCTGTGGCTCATTAAAACATGTGGAATTCTCATAAATTTTTACAGGTAAACAATAAAACTTGCCAGGTATGCCTCCATCTTCCAAACTGTACATTACATTGGAGGAGTGACTTCGGGTGTCTACTTCTCTCCAGATGTATCAGCACTGAAGCTCACTTTTCATTCACCTGTGAATAGTACATATCCGCACTGCTCAGGTGTCCAATTGTGATGTCTACTGCTCATTAGAGCCCTTGTGAGTAAATGAATGCCTTTTTGTGTTTAGACTGGTTAATGCAAAAAATGGATATTCACCTAAAGCAAAGAGCTGTTTGTTCAGTTTTTGGAAACAGAAGGTCGCTACACAGCAGAGATCCATGTGAGGCTAAAAAAAGTTTATGGAAATATGACAATCAACATCAGCTATGACATAAGATGGACTGAGAGGTTCAAAGCAGGAGAAACTTCAGCGGCCCACAAACAACCGATTTCTTTTTTGTTTGGGGGTTTAACGACCACAATAAAAAACTTGATGGGCTATAAATAGTCATCTGCCCCAATTAAGAACCAGCAGCTCCAAATAAGGGACAGAGCCAGTGTTGCAAGAAAAACGCAACATCCATACTAATATCTGTTCAAAAATGTTAAATTTAACCAACGAACTTTACTACGTGGCATATTATATTGAGTTCTTTAGCAGGATATCATAGAAGTCCTGTCATTTTTTCTGTTCTTCACGTTTTTTTACACAAATTCGCTGAAAACTATGACATCCGGACTCCTTAACCTCTTATTCAATCTGGTGGTGTCATATTGAGGGTAAATGGTATATTTATTTAAAATATGAACTAAACAACACATAACTTATTTCTTAAAAGAGAAAATGAATGATAGGGTTACAATAAGATTGTTACCTCTTGGTTTGCAGTCTCCTTTTCATTAGTTGCTACCGGTATACACTCAAGAACAAAAACTGCGTAGTCGAAGTTCGATAAAATGAACATTCCCCGTAGGCAACAATGAAGTATTTATGATAGCTAAAACCCATAAAATCTTTTATTGAAAACACAAAAAATCCTTGTCCTCAAAATAGAACTTGAAAGAAAATTAATCCAATGAAAATAATAAAAGCGAAATAAAAAACCATTATTCCAACCTCAAATCCGACTGAGAACGATATGCAAAACAGTCTTCACCAAGGAATCCAGATCCTGAATTTCCGACACGCGTTTCTGCACACTCTTTCGTGGCCATTTTCAAGGAGATCTCGTGCTGTACTGTTCCTTGCGTGTTAACTATTAATTAAGTCGAACCTAAACTCATTTCAGATGAATGGTCAGAAATCAGCTATTAGATCACTGCACCACTGGGTATTGTGTAAGGCGTGTTGTAGTTAGAAACAATGATTCACAACCAGGGATATCAGAATGTGTGTGCAAAATGGGTTTCATACGAATTAAATAGAATCAATGGGAGCAAAGGGTTGAAGTGGGCAGAGATAGTTTGGAGTGAATTAGGAAATTTCTTTCCAATGTGGTTATTGGAGATGAAATCTGAGCATTCTTTTGTGATACACAGGCAACAGTGAAAAAGTAAGCAGAGATCTTTTGAACCAAACAATGCTGTGTTCTGGTTCAAAACACAGCATATAGCAACAACAACAAACAAAAAAGAGTGATGGTAATTTTCTGGTATGTCAGAGGCACGATTCTTATTAATTTTCTCAAACAAGTTCTCACTATGTCGAGACATTAAAGAAGCTAAGGAAAGTTAGATCTGACATGCCACGCCTCTTTATTCTGTCCTTCTGCACTACTGCAACACCCAACCCAACATCTCAGTTGAATCACCTTGGGCCATTGCTAAGATAGGCTGGACAATAATCACAACTGCCATACAGCCCTGATTTGACACCTTCTGACTTTCACCTGTTTAGTCCCATGAAGTAAAGACAGTGTGGCCAACATTTGGGGATACAGATTAAGTTAAATAGGCTGTGATGTCTTGGGCCAAACATCAGTGTGGGGAATTTTTTCTAAACTGGTTACATCTGCAGGGTTGAATGATGGCATAAATGCCTGCTTTCAGGAAAAATTATTGTGAGTAGCATCATTACAGTCAGAAGTTCTTAATGTATTTTTATATCAAATTTTATTAAAATATCTCCACTGACAGAGGAGTTATTTCCAAAGAGGAATAACTTTTAGGACAATCCTCATATTTCCATATACTCCACAAGCCCATGTTTTTTTGTTAAGTCAATGTCTTTTTCTTTCATGTCAATGTCAAGAAGTCTGAGTAGAATACTCTATTTGGTCCAAAAGAAATATGAAACAACTTTGTTCTTATAAAACTCCTATTTGCACTTCTTGCATGGCTTTGCTATGTAGAGTCTGCTATGAATGAACGCCCAACCTGTGTTCTGTGCCAGCTGCTTTAGTTGAGCACCGTGTGCTATCAGTAACTGCAAGGGTGCAAGCAGTTCATCCAAGCCAAGACAAACTTTTTGGGAGAATGGGAGTCTCCCAAAGGGGTGTGCGCGTGGGAAAATCTAGTAAACAGTTTCTGGACTGATTGCAGTAAACTTCCCTGCATCTGAATTCAAATCAATCCATATATAAAATATAAACAAGAAAACATTGTCTTAAATGGGAAAATCAGAGAAGGGAAGAATCAACCAATGCCATCCATCTAAATTAAAAACTGGAAAACAGTTTTAATTTAGATGGATGGCATTGGTTGATAAATGTGTGTCTTTCAATGTACTTATGAACAAAAATTTGCTAAAGTACATAACATCATTTTCTTGCAAAGAAACTTGTGATTTTACTTGGCTGTGCAAATTTTTATTTATGTTCTACAACTGTACTAGTGACAGCTTTAGGTGCACTCATAGATGACTTGACGACAGCAACAGTTGTGTCCTTTTTAGAGAAATTGGTGGAATATCTGTTGTCAATTCCTGGAGCACTCTGCTTAGTAGTGTTTAAGTTGCCAATGAAAAATTTCCCAGGAACAGGCGGGGTACTGGCAATTTGCTTGCCCTGTTGCATGGCTTTTAAAATATCCTTGGATGCCACTCTTGAACCCACCACTTCTTTCAAGAAATCCTGGTATGCCTGATACGACTTATGGATTGCATTCCGCATTGTTGGATCAGGCTTAAGATCCATAGACCGTATCTTTCCAGATTTCATGTTATACTTAATTATAGACATGACTTCATAACTTTCAACTGTTAGTGTTGACCTATCACTGGTAACAATATCGTCCATTATGTTAAAAAGTCCCTTCAATGAGCAGTCCAGAAAATATGGTTAGTAGAGCTTTAACTAAAGATGATAAATACTTAAATTTCAAGTGCCCAGCACTGTCTTTCAGTTGAAAAATATATGACCAATTGTAATCAATTTGACCAGCTTCAGTAAAAATATTTAAATTTTTGAATTCATCAAGCAGACTGCCTCTGTTTGTGTGTTCAATAACATCTGGCAACTATCTGTATAGCTCATCAAAAGTAGTAATGATGGTACTTTGTTTCCTTTGTATATGGTTTAATAACACTCAGATAAGTCAGTACTTTATTTTTAAGTGGGAAGTTTTTCAGCATATAAGTAGCTGTGGATATGCATGCTTCTCCAAGTAGTTTAAGAAAGTTTTTGACCAAATGCCCTTCATGATTTTTTCCTTTCAGGATAGGTATACTTGCCAACATTTAAATATTGGCAGAAAAGTGTTTAGAAATATCCCTGACATTAATTTCTAGCAGTTTTTTTACATCATTCATAGAAATCAATTCAGGTTTAATAAACAAACAAGGTCTTTACATACTAAAAACATTTCGGAATGTGCAAGGTGTAGTTATAGGCTTTTGACTTTGAAAGATTTTTATAAAGACAGTAAATTGTAGCAGCAGTCCATGATAGAAATTGAAACAGAAGTTGTGTTTCTCCGCTTGATGAAATAGAGTACTTAATACAGTCTTTCCTCGCTTTGCTGGCAGAAGTCAAACTCTGTTTTGAAACGTAAATCTGCAGTTCCTTGATGTCACTCCTTTGTTCCTTGCTAACATTCCTAGAGTTATAGATTTGGTTTAACATAGTCTCATTTTTTGTTTGATCTTCATTCAAAAAGCCAAAATAATAAACGACTAGTGCTTCTCAGATGGCATACAACAAAAATTTGTAAAAATTTCGATTCAATGTATCGTCATACTTGCTTTGAATGCTCAAAATTTAACAGACATTGTATATCTGAAAAAAAGTGCCTTTGCTTTTGGGGAATCTTGTATATCGTAACATACATTATGCACAAAGTTTTCTATGAAATGACAGAAATGAGAAAAGAACTTTTTGGCAGAATTATTCACAATGTGAACGATATTGCCATGTATGTCAAGTAAATATGGGTTCTGTTTTTTGGATCAAAGTTTCAACACCCTTTTTAGTTCCCTGCATAGATGGGCAATTGTCCATCAAACAACATTACAATAGCTAAGATTGCAATCACTTATTACCTCAATAATTTTCGTATACAAATTTTGAGAAGCTGCAAGGTTCTCTTTTTTCAACCCCAACATATCAGTCACCACCATTTGCTGGTCATCATCAGAATATCTAACTACAACATTCACAATTTTATCTGTAGCATTATTGGTTGCTTCGTCAACATTTAAAGAAAAACTATTTCATAGTTTTTTAGTTAGTTCCCTCCTCATGCACTTAGCTGTACCATGAGGTATTACATAAGTTGCACTAGTCCTTGACATTTTTAACTGAGAGAGAGCACATTTATATAAACATAAGATACATAAGTCTATACGCTTTGGGGCGAGGGAAAATTGCAAACAATTTTCACTAAGAAATATTCTAACAAAGGCTTTTTGATTGACTACACGACCAGCTAAGGATGTTGCGCCTTAAAACGCTTCTGATGATCAGGATCATTTGAATGTTTATACAGCGCTTTTTTGCCATTGTTTTTGTAATTTATTGTGTCCACAAATGACACAAAAACAAAATTCACATTCTTTTATCTTCTGGCACCAAACACTAAACAAATTTTTATTTTCATCCTTTTCTTTCAACCACTCTCAGTGCCATTTATTTTTGCTTCTATTGTTGAAATTATTTTCCTTTACACTCACAAACTTCACAGTGGCCATGATTAAAAACGTCCACTGCACCTACAAGTGGTCTGGGTTTCTTGTACTTCACAACCGCAGCACGTGTTGAAAGGGAATAGTTCTTCCGCAATGCATTTCAACTCCTGTCACAATTAAATAATCAGGAACTAAGTTTAAAATAATAATAATTGTTCCACTGATGATCAACGATGCAAAACTCATGCTATCACAGTCAGTTCAACTTTAGCATAAACATAAGATGAAAGCTCCTACCATCAGCACCAAACAACGCCTTCCAGCAAACAATGATGCCACACGAGAAGAATACAGAAAACCTGTTATTACCCCATGCTGATTTTAGGCATTTTTGTTTTGTTTTTTTGATTGGAGGTTTAATGGCCATCGTGAGAAACTCAATGGGCTATAAGCAGTCGCCCGCCCCTAATTTAGGGTCACTGGTTCCAGGGAAGGGAGAGGGCCAGTGCCGTACGACAAATACAATATCCATGCCTTACCGGGATTCGTACCCGGACCCCTTTTGAATGAATGATCAGAGGCCATCGCTTAGACCACTGCGCCACCGGGGCGGCTTTTAGGCTTTGGCTCCTCCCAATGTTGCTTAGCGGAGTATGGAGGATGCCGAGGACGCTGCATACAAGAAAAACAACAACAAAAACCAGTCGTAAATTTTTCTTTCCATCTTGATTTCATTCTTGTGGATTTCTCCAGGACAGAAATCCATCCTGAGATGGAAGGTCTTTCACTCATGTAACTGCAATGAATGATATTTTGTGTGCTAGGTGAAATGAGTGCACAGGAAACTAAAATAAGAGGGGGGGGGAGATAGATAAAAACCATTGGAAAAGCAGTTTTCCTAGCCTAGATAAAAGTTAAACAATGTAAAGACTTCAGCCAGCACTTTCAACTGAGTGCGTGAAAGAGAGAGACAGTGTGTGGGGTATACTTGATGTTTTAATAACTATAACTGTAACAGTAACAGTTTGAACTTGTGATTCAAACTGTACTTTTCATTGTGCTTGCTAATTCTCCCCACTGAGACAGACCCTTGAAACCAGAATGGTACAGACATAATGTATCATTTCTGTTATCCAACAAAACACTATTTTCCATCAAGTAATACAGAAAGCTTGCATCTAAATTATTTCCATTCCTTAAGAAAACCTTGGCAATATCTAATTTAAAAAAAAAAAAAATCAAGTACTTCCTTAAGGAGGGTACGTGAATGGTCAGGTCTCAGACCCAGAAAATGCCACTAATTGATATATCTGACACTGCCAACAAAATTGGTGGCAGTTCAAGAGATATTTCAAAGAGGACTTTTATTTGAATTTGCTGTCTGCCTTGTGTTGCCACCTATTGTTTTCCTTTTCTGGTTTGATATTCAGCTCAGGCTATGATTTCTGAAATTTTCTTGGATCTTCAATCAGGGTTCGTAAACTTTTTTGGGGAAAAAATTCCACGACTTTCCAGGCCTTTTCCAACACAAATACAAAAAAATTCCAGGATGATTATTACGCTTTACAGTATAATGGCCAAATTATTTTTTAAAAGCAATTTTGGTTTTAAGTAATAAAAATGATGAAAGATGTAAATGGATTAGTGTGCTTTTTTACTCATTACATTTCTTTTTAATGTTTTTAATTACAAAATTACACAATAATGCAAAACTGAATCATGGTAGTGCAATTACCACAAGACCTATCTCAGAAAATCCTTTCCCTCAATCTGAAAATGATTAATTCATCACTAATCTGCACTACCTTCCCATGTAATCAGTCTATTATTGATAAAAGTTGAAATTCTCATAAAACAAAGCAAGGGCAGATCCAGAATTTAAGAATTGGGAAGGCACACGTCTAATCAGTTAAAATAAGAAATATAGAAGGAAACATGATATAAGTCTATGCCTGTTAAAAGAAGAATTGAGAATAATGAAAAAGTTGAAAATAGATGAAAAATATTCTTCATGGAAAAAGCTATGCTAAGGAAAAATAATTTTTCAAATATGTCTCCTAGTCCTAGAAGCAGAGATAGCGAGGGGAGAGGGAAAAAAAAAAAAAAAGCTTTCGCCCTTAGGAAGAAATTTTTGCATTATCTAAAGAAGATAATGCTGCACATCTCTATTGTAGCAAATGGCATACAGTAAAGAAATGTCTCAATAGGGTTTTTAGTAGTGGCAATACAGTTGCCAACTCAAGTATAAAAACACCACCTAGCAACAAAACTGTGAACAACAAAATTCCACATAGACTAGCCTAAAGTGTTCTACAATGTAAGTGGCAACTGGCGTTGAAAGAATTTTTTAAAGTGCACATGTAGAAACAGAGATATTGAGAAAACAGATTAAAAATTGGCAACTCCAGTGGCAAAATTATGCATTATTTTGGTAATAAAATAGGCACACAGAGTTTTTGCATAGTTAATAGTATCTGACTAAAGAAAGAAAATTTTTGGTCAGATTTTTAGTACCGCTGATATTGCTGTAAATGAAAATGTGAACTTAAGCCCTCTGGTGGCAGACTTGTGCATTAAGAAAAATTTGAAATTATATGAGAAACATTGGAAGGAAGGCCATTTCACATATGTTTTATTACATATTGAACTTCAGATTCGTAAGATCTTTCGGCTGCAGCATTAGCCTTGTTCACACAATAAGCAAGCGCTCATGTGGTTGGCGTCATTTCTTTAGATGTTGCCAGTAGAGATTTCCAAATTATCGGGATACAGAAGAGTACATCCGAATTCCAAGAGTCTTTATTGAAGAGAATTTCTTCAATGGCAAAAGGATTGCACCCTTTTCAAACAAATTTTCATTACGCCACAGAGAAAGTATTGAAATTCTCTTCAATAAAAACTCTTACAATTCAGACGCACCCTTCAGTATCCCGATAATTTGGAAATCTCTACTGGCAACATCTACAGAAACGACGCCAACCAAGTGAGTGCTTGCTTGTTGTGTGAACAAGGCTGATGCTGCAGCCGAAAGATCTTACACATCTGAAGTTCAATACATAATAAAACGTGCATGAAATTTTCTGCATTATTGATATGAGAAACATTTCACAGTGGAAATGCTTTCCAGAAAAAAATAATTTTTCAAATCTGACTCTTATAAGCAGAGATATAGACAAAAATAAGATATGCATCTACATCCCCTGGTGGAAAAATTATGCATTATTTTAAGAAGAAAGTATACTCAAAAGGTTGTTCGATGTAAGCGGTATCGGTCCACAAAAAAAAAAAAAAAATTCAATCGAGTTTTCAAGAGCAGCAGAAATAAACACTTACGTCCGCTGGTGGCCAAACTATTCTTTACCAACTATTAAAAATTATATGCAAAACATTTCCCATCAGGAGCTGTATCTGACACAGGAAGAATTTTTCAAATCAGTTTTAGGACTAGAGATATGGGGGAGGGGGGGGGGGGCAATCTGTCTTTACGCTTCCTAGTGGAAAATCAACGAATTACTTGAAAATTTTGAAGATAGATCAGAAACATTTCGCACCCAAAACGCTATCTGGCAATGAAGGAATTTTTCAAATTAGACTCTTAGAAGAAGAGATATAGACAAAAATAAGATGCCCTCTGATGGAGAAACCACGAAATTATTTTAAGAAGAAAATATTCCAAAAAGGTTTATCGGCGTGAGTGGTATCGGCCCACGAGAGAAATTTTTCAATTGAGATTTTAGAAGCTCAGATTTTGCTGCAAATACATCAGAAGCAGAAATTAACATTTACGCCACTTGGTGGCAAAACTATTCTTTACCAAAAATTAGAAATTATATGCAAACATTTCCTATCAGGAGCTGTACCAGTTCAGAAAGAATTTTTCAAATCAGAGTTTTAGAAGCAGAGAAATCGTGGAAAACATGATTTACTTTTACGCCCCTAGCGAAAAATCTTTGCATAACTTGAAAAAAGTGACTATACCTAAAGTAGTCTTCGCCGTAAATGGAAGTGAAAGGCAAAATAATTTTTCCAATCGGATGTTTAGAAGCAAGTATATGGAATAAAATATATTTTGAATTCTTTATCTTCTGCATTTACGCCCTTCTAGCGGCAAAATTGGTGCACAGAAAAAAAAAAAAAAAATGAGGTGCAAGGATCATCATTCACACATTTCAAGCTTCCCAATGCAGAATTTTTTTTTCAAATCGGACTAGTAGTTGCAGAGATATGGTGTCCACAGACAGACGGGCGGACAAACCTGTAACACATAAGCACAATCTTTTTTTACAAAAGTTGCACTAAAAAAGATGTAACACTGATTTTCTGAAAGAAATTCAAACACATTTTTAAGCACTAATTTCAAATTTCAAGGCTCTCCAAGACAGCTTTAAAAAAAAAAAAAAAAACCCCGTTTTTCCAGGATATTCCAGGCCTTGAAAACATTATCATGATTTTCAAGGACTTTCCAGGTTTTCAAGCACCCATGCGCACCCTGTCAATTCTTTTTGAATTAGATTTTTCCATTTACAATTCATGGATCTTATTGCTGTCATAGGTATTTTACATTTATTTTTAATAAGAATACTTTCTGCTGCTGCCATTCTTACATGCATCTGAGATAAACTATTTAACAAACTAGTTTTATCTCAATTTAATGAAAGATTGTTCAATTTGCAGTCATGTATTAAAATGCTGTTTTTCTTTCATTGCCTCCCCAAATTAAAGGCAAAAATCCATTGGAAACAACACTGCACCCATTCATTATTTCATCGGAATGCAAAATGGAAAAAAATAATACAAAGCTGAAGTGACAGTAGAGTGAATGCATAGCAACAGTGGAAGAAAGAAGTTCACATGTGTGCTTCATCAGGCAAATGCTCAGAAAGAACAATGAAAGTGAATTCGATGAGGTGATAAAGCAAATCTACAATAAAAAATGCCCACGCACATTTTACATGTTAAGGAGGTGAACAAACAAAATTATTTATTTACAGTGACTGTCATGTTTTAATTGAAACAAGATAAAACAAACTCAAAACATTATTTTCCTTGTTCCTGCACATTTAAGCCATTGTTAATGCTTTGTGCATCAACAGAAATTTTATTTATCCTCCAAAATCATGATTTATGCAAAATGAGGAGGCAAAATCAGCATACATTAACTTGAATATTTCTTCTAAATATTGAAATACCTGACATTTAAATTTCAACCCCAATTTTGTTGTGACTGCCATCATTAAAAAATGAAATCTACTTTCAGGAACATGAGATAGCTTTTCAATTTGATTTCAGTGTTTATAAGAATTAACATGTGTTAGCATTTGAGCAACCACTTCAAAAATGTTATGAATGAAGATGCAATACTAACCCAGCCTCCTTGTTCATACACCCATCTGCATACATTGTCCTTTATGTACTGCAACGACCATAGAAACAAGTCTTGGAACGTATGTTCAGTTTTTTCTTTGATTGCTCTTATTATCAGATACACACAGAAGAAAAAAAGGGCAATGAGTCTCTCTCGACTAAAACCATCTTTGAACAGTTCATACAGAAGAGCAAAAAAGCTGTCTTGTGTTATGTCACTGAGACGCACCTGAAAGTAAATACAAATATGTGCATTCAGTAATTCTTAAAATTGAACACAATTGTTGTGTTAATAATAAACAAACAAAACAACAGCAGCAACAAAAAAGAACTGCATACTGGTGTGAGGGCTTTCAGAAGAGTTGGCCGTATAAATGAAAGTTAATACCAGCATCTTTGTGCCACAAAATAATGAACTGCTGTAACTTACACCTGAACTGGAGAGTCAAAACTCATTTCAGCCCCTGATGTTTTGGTCTGAAATTTATTTATTTCTGACAAACAGATTTATATACAATAATAACTACGGTTATGCGGGCAATCTTAGTGAGAGATGGGTTTGCCTCCTTGGGGAGCTCCGTGGTAACAATGGCACACAGAACAGCAACAGTTCTGTGAATCTTGGAGAGGTGCCAGCTAGTCGTGAGTGACATTGGCAAAAAGGCCACAACTCACTGGGTTTTGTTCCAGAATCCTTAGGTGAATAACCAACTGGAACCGTCAGTTGTGGGCTAATCCCCCACACTGGTGTACTTGCCTGATTAAAACGACTCAAAGAATTACTATTCCGGACTCTCGTGTGGGATACGGTGGACCTACCACACTTGAGAAAGATGGTCCACCACAAAAACAATACGGAAATGGAAAACGGAGAATGAGATCCCAACTGAGTGAGTGTAAGATTGGTGTGTGTAATACTAGAGGAATAAATGGAAAGATGAAAGAGGTGAATAAACAAAGACATCGCTCTTTCCACGTTGTATCTTTGTTTATTCACTGACGCCACGTATTCGGAGGATTTTCACTTTGGATCTCGCCCTTTGGATCTAACTGCTATAATTAATATATAGCCAGTGCCATTAATGCCCACCAGATGGAGACATCTCAGTAGCTGAGCCCATTTTACGGATTTATGATGTCAGAAGCTGACAGAAAAGCACACATAGCGCCGTGGATTGTTGGCCACCATGGTGTATGGCTAACGCGCTCAGCTAGATATCGAGAGATCTGGGATTTGATTCCCTGAAGGTGACCGAATAACAGTTTTTCGGTTGCTAAAATGTGGAAAGAGCGATGTCTTTGTTTATTCACTGACACCACATATTTGGAGGATTTCCACTTTGGATTAATGAAGTGACTGAAGAAATGAATAAGTATAAATTGGATGTGCTGTGTGTGAGTGAAACTATAAAGAAGGAAATTGGGATAGAAGAAGTGAATGATACAGTGAGTGTGTGGTCTGGAGTGTTGGATAATGTGACAGAACAGGCTGGTGTAGTTGTGATTTTAAGAGAAAAGATGAAGAACAGCTTGATTTACTATAGCATACCTGCCAACCTGAGAAAATTCAAATGTGTAAAATTGTGCGTGAATGACATTTATAATGATTTTTTTTAACTATGAGCAAACAACATTTATAATGAATTTAGCTATGTACAAGTAAAAATAAATGCAAATATATGTGCATTTGATAATTTTTAGATGTTTATAATATAAGCAAATTATATCACTTTTGATACCATACTCGACGTTTTCCTTCGTCCGTAGCGGCCTAGCGATTTCCATAGCATACTTGACGTTTTCCGTTGTTCGTAGCGGACCGACGATCTCCATATCATACTCGACATTTTTTCGTCGTCCGCAGTGGACAGACGATTTCCATAGCATACTCGATGTTTTCTGTTGTCCGCAGCGGACCGACAATTTCCATAGCATACTAGATGTTTTCCGTCGGCCGTAGCGGAATGACGATTTCCATAGCATACTCGAAGTTTTCCGTCATCCGTATAGCAAAACGACGATTTCCATAGCACACTCGAGGTCTTCCGTCATCCGTATAGAGAAACGACGATTTCCATAGCGTACTCCATGTTTTCCGTCATCCGTATAGCGAAACGACGATTTCCATAGCACACTCGAGGTTTTCCGTCATCCGTATAGCGAAACGACGATTTCCATAGCATACTCAATGTTTTCCGTCATCCGTATAGCGAAACGACGATTTCCATAGCATACTCAATGTTTTCCGTCGTCCGTAGAGGACCGACTATTTCCACAGTAACTACGCAAAATCCGCAGAATCTTTCTTCCCACCGAATGATCTTTATTCAGCGTCAAGCATAACAGTGTGCACAGAGAATTTACCGTGCCGAAGACCCAACAATGATGATGAGGCACGGGTGTTCTTGAGCACAATGGTGCAGAATTCCCATCTCTGTTACATATTTTATTTATAGGGATATTTTTAACAAAAAATACAGAAACTTTTAAAAATCCAGAAAAAAAGTTTTTCCGCCGGAAAACAGTATCAAAAAACAGGAAACTTCCGCAAAATCCGGAGGAGCTGGCAGGTATGATTTAACTGAAATATTACAAAATATTTCTCAAGGAAGATTTATAATTTTTTTTTAAATATACGGAAATGCGTAAAAAAACGCGATCTATGCGTAAAATTGTAAAGAACAGTTAAAATGCGTAAATTTTACACATAATGCATAAAAGTTGGCAGGTATGCTATAGCTGCATAAGTGAGAGAATTCTTTGGATTTGTTTGAAAGTGAAACTTCAGAGAACAGTACTTGTAGTGTATGCTCCTTGTAACTCGGAATCTTCTGATAGGAAGCAAGATTTTTGGTATGAGCTAAAAGTTGCTTTGAGACAGTTTGGTGCTGAAGTTATAATAGCAGGGGATTTCAATGCAAGAGTAGGTGAGCAGAATGTGATTTCAGATAATGTTCTGGGTAAATTTAACGATTCTTGTGTGAATGATAATGGTGAAAGATTCATTGAACTCTGCATTGAGAATAGTTTGTGTGTATCTAATGCATTTTTCACCCACAAGTAGATCCACACATATACTTGGGAAAATCGTACTCTTGGCCAAAATAGTACGATAGATTTTGTTGAAGATCAGCATCTGAAACACTTAGTTGTTGACACCCATGTGATGAGAAGTGCGGATGTTGGCTCTGATCATTACAGAAATAAGAAGAGGCCTAGGGATGGAAAGAATAAATGTTCGAAACCATGGTGGACCATCTTTTTCAAGTGTGGTACGCTAACCATATCACACACTTGAGTCAGTTTTTTGCATTTCTTTTTAATCAGGTAAGTACATCAGTGTGTGTGTGTGTGGGGGGGGGGGATTAGCCCACAGCTGACGGTTCTAGTAGGTCATTCAACTTAAGGATTCTGGAACAAAACCCAGTGAGTTGGGGTCTTTTTGCCAATGTCACACAGAACTAACTGGCACCTCTCCAAGATTCAGAGGGTCTTGTTTATGATTGGTAACTTTTGGAATTTTGTACTTTATGGTTAAAAATTTAACAGCAGTAGTAAAAATGGCAAACTGGTTTCGTATTGCATAATAACGAAAAAAAATTATTTGTCTTATGTAATTTTTTTTTACACAGTTGCTTATTTTTGGTACATGCATTTGGATAATATAATGTAGAAATATTGGGATATATGTATTTTTTTACATGTTCGATAATCCAAACATATCAAAAATCTGAACTACCAGTGGTCCTAATTAGTTCGGATTTTTGACGCTCTACTGTATTAAGAAAATACTAGATGAAACCCGTCGGAAAGTTTTTTTTTTTTTTCTGAAAAGAATAAACTCATATGAAACAACAAAAGTAGACTTTATTTGATTGACAAATTCATTCAACCACTTCAGGAAAGACAATAGTCCAGATTCACGATTTTTTTTTTTTTTTTTTTTTTTTTTGACTGAAGGTTTAACGACCGCCGTGAGCAACTCAATGGGCTATAAGCAGCCGCCCGTAATATTTTCACTAACAATGGTATGTTTATTTACATCTTTAAATAATGGGAAACGTCTTACCTACGTGAATAAACTGGATCGAATTAATATTAAATTGTATATATGCATCACACAGTCCAACAGCATAACACAATCAGGTCTTTGAGAGAGTTTGCTTTTCTGATGAGAAGAAGTTTTATGTCTTCCAGCGTTGGCTTTGCGCAACAGTTTGCTCAGAGAAGAGACTGTGAACTATCTCAGTCTCTTCATGCTTCCGCTTTCAACAGAGCGTGAGTCAACCGCAGGCGATCAAATGTCAACCGCACGCTTTTCCTATACACTTTACATGGGAACTCTGCCGTCCCACCACGCCCAAACCGTTGCCTCAATCTCATTTTTCTCTTCGACTGGTACATCTACATGGTAAGACCTTTATTTTGATATCTCAACCATATCTTTACGTTCAACCATTCTCTCAAAATAGGACACACACTAAAGAACCTTATAGAACTAATATATAGATGCAATTTCACAAATATTAAATTTTTCATGTCGACTTAGGTTTCGCTATGCTATGGCTCAGCTTCATGAGGATGAATGGCATTAAGTATTCAAAATGCATATGACATCATCAACAGTTTGTTACTGCTGTTTTTCACTCATTGATACAAAATCAAAAACACCTAAAAACGTTTTTTTCGGCAATTATAATGTGTTGAAAAGGAATTAACATTAGCAAGTAAATTAATATGTGAAACATATGATTCAGAATAACTGTTCAATAATTTGCAGGGAGGTCAGGAACACAAAACCAAGCAATAATAACATAAGGAACATGGGGTAGCAAATGCAAAACAGAGGCACTTCACAGTCACAAAGACAACGTTGGATGAGCAAAAATGATTTAATTCGAAGGCTAAAAAAAAAAAAAAAATAAGACATGATTTTAACAGACTTTTGGACAGCAATTAACATTTCACAGTACTTTTAAAGGAAATGTTCGAAGTTGCGGCCTTGCGCAGTACCACACGCTTCACAGCGACGGCGCATTGACCGGCGGACGTGGGCGAACATGCCTGGTGTATCACTAACAACTCCAGCAGCTGCAACGATTTGTGCCACCAGGTCCATGTCGGAATCAACAAGGGTATCATACAACATACCTTTCGAATAACCCCACACACAAAAAAAAAAAAGTCAATGGGGGACAGATCAGGTAAACGGGGTGGCCATCAAACAGGTCCACCGCGCTCGATCCATCGCCCCGGAAATGTTGTGTCCAGATACTGGCGAACATTGCTGGAGAAATGCGCAGGAGCTCCGTTGTGTTGATATTGCATGCGCTGTCGCACTTGGATGAGTACATCAATCTCAGCAATTCCGGCAGGACCTCTTGCAGGAAGATGAGGTAATTGTGTCCATCCAGTCTCGATAGCAATATGTAGGGCTCGATCAGACAGTCGGCAATCATACCTGCCCATATGTTGATGCTGCAGCGACGTTGCACGGCATGCGGCCGTATGGCTCGGGGATTTTCACGTGCCCACACGTGCACATTGTACAAATTATAGATGCCCTCCAGTGTGAAAGTCGCTTCATCAGAGAAGACGACGTAGGACAAGAAGTTCGGCTCCTCGGCAATCTGCTGTGAAAACCAACGTGCGAAAGCCACACGCTGCGGGCAATCACTGGCATTCAGAGACTGCACACGTTGTACATGGAATGAGTGTAAATCATCCTCGTGTGCGACGCGCCATACGGTGGATTGTGACACATGTAAGTGAGCAGAAATAGCCCGGGTACTAGTCCCCTGATTACGTGCGATTTCATTTAAGATGGCTTCTTCCAAGTTATTTGTCTGCGTCGTTCCGTCAGCTCCAGCATCGCACCTTCGCACATTGGAACTTCCCGTTTCACACAATCGGGTATGCAGCCGTCCGAATATCGTATGAGCCGGAATGAGTCTGTCGGAAAACCGTTCCTGATACAATTTCCTGGCAGTGGGTCCACTGCAGTTTGCTGCACCATACATGAGATGCATATCAGCCATCTCGCTTTTCGTGTAGCGATACATCTTTCTTCACAATCTTGACACAACTGACAACCTCCGCTGATTCCTCCTGCCCAAAGCACCGGCCGACACACAGCGTCTTCCTGTGATTCTGTTTTGATACACCAGTCATGTTTGCCCACGTCCCCCGGTCGATGTGCCGGTGCAGTGAAGCGTGTGTTACTGCGCAAGGCCGCAACTTCAAACACTTCCTGTAAAGGTACTGTGAAATGTTAATTGCTGTCCAAAAGTCTGTTAAAATCATGTCTTATTTTTTGTAGCCTTCGAATTAAATCATTTTGCTCATCCTACGTTGTGATGTCAGTCTTTGTGACCATATAGCGCCTCTGTTTTGCACTTGCGACCCCATGTTCCTATGTTATTATTGCTTGGTTTTGTGTTCCCGACCTCCCTGCAAATTATTGAACAGTTATTCTGAATCCCCCTATATACTCACACTACAAAAATTGTAGTACTAACACTATTTTTATAGCACATTTTTTTTTGCCGATTTGTGATATGAACCACATGTACTAGTCTTTGTTTGATATTAAAAAATAAATATTTAGAAGAGTCAAATGGTAATATTTTATTATATTGTAATCAAAATATTTGGTTTTAGGAAACTGTTACTATTAATAAAAATTTAAATTTAACTTACCTTAAAGCCATGTGGTTGGATACTTACTTGGTTAATAGTGTTATTGATGTTGAAAGGCTTTTTTTTTAATAAATTTTAACCTAAAATATGGGTACATGAGGGACACAGTAAGTTCAGTTGTGAGCACGGTTCATAAAATTGTAACCTAGGTCTTCTGTGCATCTCTTGACACCATTGTAATTACATGGTCCTGCACACGTCAAGGAATTGCAAAGCGAGTATTTGTCCCTCATCTCGATTTTACCAGCAATATCGTTTCGCATCTGTTGTCGTTAATTTGTCTATATGAGAGATTCTCACTACGAGCGTCATCTGTTGGGTTCAATATTGATCAGAAAACTGATTTAATTATTACTGTACAATCCATCAGAAATTTATTTGATTTTAAATTTAATGGCTGTTTATGAGTTTCTCATTTATTTTTATTAATTTAACCTTGGTATATATTTTTATTCATTTATCTATTATTATTCATTTTTGGTAAAGAATTTTCTTTTTGTCTTTTGTTTTGAAAAGTTTTCTTTCTTTTAATTATCTTTTTCCACACTTCGAGAAGGATTGTTGGGTCATGGATATTGCAAACTTTATCTTTTAGTTTTTCAACTGATATAGATTCAGAAAATCTTAATTTGTTTTCAGATTTATAATTCAAAATCAATTTTATTTTATCAAATTTTTATTTCTAATACAAAAGGGCTGTTTTCTCCTTTATTTGGTTCCAATTTTTGATGTGCTGATTCAGTCTCTGTTTTTGTGCTGCCTATGCATGAGATGGAAGGATTAAATTGTTTTATGGGTATTTCATAAGTACCTGCCTTTCCAAAAGCTTAGGTTTAAATTTAGTTTTTACGAGCATTCATTGATTGTAGAGATGGAATGGCCAAAGTGACAGTTGTGTTTTTTACCCAATTTGCAAAGCTTAATAAAGTAATGGTTTTTATATAAGGAAAAAAATCAAACATATTTTCTTTTTCTTTTTGGAATGTTTTTGTTTATTGAGGCAGTGTTTTTAAGTTTATTTTTAACTTCACCAATTAGTTTATTTACCACTTTTCTGTCATTTCTAAAAGTTTTTGTCACAAATTTAATTAAATTTAACTCTTCATCTTGATACTTCTTTTTGAAAGAATTGTGTAAAAGCATGTTTAACCCAAGTTCACAAACTTTTATCTTGTGCTAACAGGGTAAGCAGAATCTGATGGAATTATTACAGGTACAGAAGATGGTTTTCTGTATACCTTAAAGTGTAAGAAATCAGCTTTTTTAATTACTAACAGATCAAGGAAAGGTAAGGTATTATGCTATTTACTTTCAATAGTTAAGGCTATTTCATTATATTGTTCAGACATTTGTTTCTGAAGGTTTTCAAAAGCAGCTGGTTCATAATTGGCAAGAATGAATATGTCATCAACATATCTACAATATAGAAGAGGTTCATTAAGGTAGTCTGTTTATTGTATTTTGTTCAATTTCATTCATTATCACTTCTGCAAAAATAGTGGACAATGGTGATTTCATAGGGCCACCTGTTTTTTGTCTGTAAGTTAGTCCTTGGTAAGTAAAAAAAATATATTTTTATAAATACATAATAAGACATTATGTAACTATAGTAGCTGTTGGGTGTTTAAACTTTGAATGTCGGATAATTTTTAACTCTCTCAGGAGCTTGAACACATTCAGCTTGTTTATGATAATCTGGTTCCACAGCAGCTTAGATGTGCAGAGGTCGTTCTCTGATATCAGTTTCCCTACCTGTTTGAACATATTCAGCACGGGGCCACCCGCTATCTCTTACAGCGGCCTACACAACGTAGGGTCATTTCTGTGGGATTACTCTGCCAGCGACTTAAATGTGCTCAGCGCATTCTTTGTCAAGGGGCATATTCCATTAAGAGATTGTAACCAGTGTTCCACCTGAACTAGCTGATTTTTCAATCACACGGAAATGGAAGGTTGCATTTTCCTGCAGTTTACTGTTCATTGGGATTTTAAGCTTCATTTATCCCTTCTACGAATAGCCTTAAATTCTAACTGAATAATAAGGATCTGCTGGTAATGTGTGTTGGTACCAGATACCACAACACACCTTTAGAAATCTTGTAGCATCCATGCCTGCCAGTAAGAGCTGTTTTGGTGACATGCGGATCGGATGGTCAAAATCATATCAGCCAGGTGATCATAATGTTTTGGATCTTGGTGTAAGTTCAAGAAACAGCATTTAACAACAGGAATAAAGTACACACAATATTGAACACTTACACTATTAGCTTGATTTCGAACTTCAATATTTTGCTTGCTTTGAGCAAACTTTTCAGCCAACTCATTTAGTTGCCTTCCATGCTGTGCCAGTACAAAATTTTTGTAGCCATCTGGCGTACTATAGAGAGAATAAAAAAGATACTTTGGAGAAAAAAATAATATACCATGTCACAATGTTTATTAACTATTTTGTTAACACAAAAATAAAATTTGATGGCATATCATTGGAAACTCAAATATTTTCATAAACATTAGCAAACTAACTGACTTTTCAATTTTACAGTAAAAATCTGAGTGGTCTGAAAAATTTCACAACACCCAAACAATGTAGCAAATTAATTTTGAAGAATTGCTATATTAAACAAAAATTTAAAAGCTCATTAGATAAAAACCATGTATATACAATGAAATTAAATACATGCTTGCTGGTAAACATTCAAATGATTTACAAAAAGGCTACTCTCCATTAAAACAACACAACTTTTAAAACATGGGACAGTGTGGTTCCGAAATTGTGTGCGGTCTAGATTCACTGGGGTTTTAAGGCTATGGATATGCTGCAAAACACCTTAAAGCTCAGGTTAAAATTGCCTTATACACCAGTGACATGAAGTTGAGTTTATCACAAGGCAGGCAGTTCAAATTTTTATGAATTTTCTGTTTCTTTATTCAAAGAAATGGCATCTGTGATAGTTTCAATGTTCTTAAAATTTTTACAGATATTTATTCATGTGTTTGCAACAATTGTTCCATTCACAGAAATCAATTTCCTTAATATTCAGTAATTAAATAAAAATGAGCTCACAAACAGAAAAATTCTGAGTGAAACATCATAGGAAACACATTTTGAGACTATTAATCAAGATTCACAAATAATATCAGGTAACCACAAAAGTATTTGCCCATTTTCAGAGACTGAGACAAAGTATAACACATATGTAGTACAAAAGCAAGTTATTCATCAAAATAATTACCATGGACATCAACAACGATCTGCCAATGCACTAACAACTTATATATACCCCTGTGATAAAAATGCTGGGTTGTAGGAAGATAAAAAGTTTTGGAAGGCAGTGTGTTACTCATCAAATTTGGAGAAATTGTATCCACGCAAATTACTGTCAAGTGAAAGAAACAAGTGACTGCCTGAAGAAGAGATATCTGGTTAGTAAGCTGGATGGCATAAAAGCTCCCACCAAAGTTCTTTGATTGTGTTTCTGGTCAATAAAGTGGAATCAGCACAAGTGTTATCATGAAGCAGCAGAACTCGCTTTCTGTTGACCAGTACTGCTTCCTTCTTTCTCAGATCCTCATGCACATGTTTTGGTTGTTCACAGTACGCTACAGCAGTGATTTTTTTGGCTGTGTTGCAAAAGTTCATAATGAACAACACCACGTGCTGTCCACCATGCACACAGCAGGACTTTACTAGGTTGCGCTGCTGGCTTTGACGTGTGATGAATTGAGTCACTGGTGGACAACCAATGTCTGGAATGTTTTGAGGTGCTGTACTGGACCTACTTCTCATACATGTGAGTACCCTATCCAAAATTGTTCCTTGCCATAGTGAGACAGTAATGCAAGACAAGCTGAGACACATTGCTGTTTGTTCACTGTAGACAATTCATGGGGGACCCACTGTGTATGCATTACCTAAACAATTTGTATGCTTTACCTATTGCATGCAGATGTCTTTGGATGGTTTAATCACTAACACCAAATGACTGGGCTAGTTCCTGGCATGTTTGGCTACTGTCCTGCTCCATAGAAACCTTCAGGACTTCTGTGACAAGGCTGACAGGACAACCATTCTGGGACTTCTCTTGAAGAGATTCATCTCAGTCTCTGAACTTTCAAAATCAATTTCACATTGTGCATTCCATCACAGCATCTGCCCCGAATGCTAAGCAAATGCAAAGAGTTGTTTCTGCAGCAGATGAACTGAGTTTAAATTCATATAACAAATGCCCACGAATAATATCCACTGATTCCGCCTTTGGGATTGCACGTCTTTTCACTATCAAACTGCTTACTCATGTGATTAATATGCGTAGGGTATCTAGAGGTTTCAACTGACAATATACTGTGGGTGGAATGCCATCGCTCAGCAAATTCAGTCATTACAAGGTGTGTTTTTTTTGCTCCCTCAAAAAATGGCAAAAACTTTTGTGGTTAGTTCCTGATATGTCACCTACAAAAAGATATGGAACAAAAGAAGTTTTTTTTTTGCTCCCTTTAACTGAAAATGTGTTATAAAAGAGCAAAACTGCATTATCAAAATACAGTGGCTCAATGCAGAACAAAAATATTACAATGAACTGTTAAGGTACTTTTTCATTCACATACATCAAGTAGCTTCCTTGAATATGTTAATGATAATAATAATAATAATAATAATAATAATAATAATAATACACAAGTCCATCTTACTGTGACACATCAGTCATACGATGAGGATGATCATCTGAACCAATAATGAAGGTTATTGGCTGAACGAAGATGGGATATCACAAAGAAATCCTACAGCACATGTACATCATTGGCTGACAAACCGAGTGATGTTCCTCTTAAGTAGTTTTTCATCAATGGTATCACACACTGCTAATTTCGCAAATCACAAAAATGTAACGATTTGTAAGCTACAGTATTCATGTATAAAATTTATTTTTCTCTTAAAATTTTCTAAAAAAATAAGGTTGTGTTTTATATTACAAAAACATGGTAATTGCTGTCAAATTTACAGAATGGATTGCAGCACATCCTAAGGACAAAATGTGGTCCAGAAGATATTGCCTTTCAGTTTGGGAAAACCAACTTTTATTGCCATTTACTGTGATATTTCATTCACACTGTCAACCTTCTAAATTTCCTTATTACGAGGTGCTTTTATTAGAGTTTTTTCATTTTGTTTTAGAGTTTAACAACCACCACAAGCATCTCTCACAATTATAAGCAGTTGCATGTCCATAATTTAAAGCCAACAATTCCAGGAAAGGGCAAAACCAAGTATCACAAGACAAACAATACACATGCAGGTGTCGAAAAATCACCTCATCTGACACCTGGGACCATCAGTTTTTATGTTGGGACTAGAGTTAAATTTTTTATTGGCCCAGGACCAGGGGCAGAAAAATATTCTGAAATCTGGAGGCCAGCTAACTTTTTTAGTAGCCAGAATCTTAAAAACCCTGGACTAGCTGGGGGTGGGGTATATTAAGGCGCTACAGAAATAAATGGAAAAAAAAAAACAACTTTGTATTTTTGTTGATTTCACCCTCTTATTTTGTGTCAATATATATAAACAATAATTTGTGTAAAATAGGTTTATATTTAGAGGTCATGCAGCCGCATTGAAATTTCGTAATATGTACAAAAATGTGCAAGGATGCGTAATGAATTGTAAAGTTACTTTACATCTTTTTTATATCTATAAAAACACAAAATATATATTCAAAAAAAAAATATGAAAGACAAATCAAGTACATAAAATACACTGCCGGAAAGTGAAAAAAGAACACCAAGAAGGAGACGTCTGATACCAACGAAATTTATACAGCATAGTAACGGAATACAGAGGATAACGTGATCAAAACATTATGGCAAAATACAGCTGTATTTGCTGGTAAACTGAAAAATAACATTTCCATCTAACATGGTTAGTACGAGGTTGAACCGCCATGAACTGCGTCACACTGTGCAATTCTGGCACGGAGTCTGTCGTACAGATGTTGGATGTAAGTTTAGGGTATTGAGTTCCAAGCATCCTCAACCTGGACGCGTAAATCGGGGATGGTCATGGCTGGCCATGGAGACCGGATAAGTCATTGTGCTATAAAATCCCACACGTGCTCAATGGGGAACAAATCTGGTGAACGTGCAGGCCATGGAAGTTGTCTTACACCCTGAAGTGCATGTTGCATTTCACGTGCTGTGTGTGGGCATGCGTTATCTTGCTGGAAAACACCACGATGGATTGACCTTACAAATGGCACAACAACGGGCTGAATGATGTTGTTGATGTAGGAGGTGCTGTTTAACGTACCCGGTACAAACACTAGTTGTGTACGGGAGTGATAGCTGATCGCTCCCCACACCAAGAGACCAGGTGTAGGCCCTGTGTGTCACTGGCGAATGCAAGAAGGGTGGAGACGCTCCCCTGTGCATCTGCGAACATGCATACGGCCATCGGAGGCCCCCAAGCAGAATCTGCTTTCATCGCTGAACACGACAGATCGCCATTGCGTTCTCCAGTGCAGACGTTGGCGACACCACTGCAGCCGTTCCTGACGGTGGGCTGGAGTCAGAGGTACACATGCCAGAGGCACACGTGCACGTAGTCCTGCATCCAGTAGACGGTTGCGGATTGTTCGCACAGTCACCTCAGGTGCAACGGCAGCTCGGATTTGCGTCGCAGTGGATGTTCTGCTTGACAACGCCGCTCTTCTTATGCGTCGATCGGTCCGCTCATCAGTCCGCCTGTGACTCCCGGTTCCATGTCTTCTTGTGTGGGAATGTTCCTCGGACCATCTACGCCACCGTTGTACCACCATCGATACTTCCCGTCCAATTCGCTCCGCAATACGACGATACGACCACCCGGCCTCCCGGAGTCCGACTAGACGTCCTCGCTCAAAGTCCGATAACTGCTGAAATCGTACAAGTCTTCCATGTCTAGGCATTGCAGCTTCTTCAGGGTCTTCGCACATGTCCGTACCCTGACGACTGATTACATTCACTTTGCCGCACTCCTTAAATACCACCAATGCTAATTTGCATATTATGTATGCTGTGGCGTAAGCGCTCACCGGTTGGTCCCGAAATTAACATCACACCTACGTAAACTTGACCCCATTAACATATGTAAATTTCATGATCGTCCGCCAATTCCTTCTTTGTGTTCTTTTTTCACTTTCCGGCAGTGTATATAATACCTCACTCCTCAGAACTTTCTGAAATTATTTCTTAAGGGTACTTTTCTTACAATCTTGGTACTTTCTTTGATGCTCTTAAACCACTTGAAGAAGACAGTTTCTGCTCTTCATTCTTTGTGATAGCCTTAGCAAATGCTTTGATAAGGTCCACACCACACTCCGCGTTGTTGTTCACAATTCTCAGTTTCTTTGCTATTTCGAAGTCGTGCTGGTAGCTATCTTGAAGTTCTTAATGCCCAGGATTGATTTGCAGAAACTCCCTGTTGATGCACAATTGGCTAAAAACATGTCTGTGTTTTTTGTCACAAAGTCGGATAACATCTTAGTCATCAATTTCCTCCTTTTCTAATCTTGCATGCTTCAGTGGTTCATCCTCACTATTTCATTCATGAAGGGTTTTTACCATCTTTCTCTTTCCTTCACCAAAACATCCGAATTGAAGAAAGCCAATGCTACGAGATGCTCGTTGAGGTACCAAAGGTGTTGTGACAGTTTGTCAACGGCCATAGTTGATATATCTGGGTTTTCTTCTTTGTATGCTACAAAATGCTGAAGAAGTTTCTGGTCATTTCTGGTGCTTGCAAAAGAAGGGGTGCTGTGAACCAACCTTGCAGATATTCTTTCACAACGGAAATACACACCATGAAGACCTTTACTTTCTTGTGCTGTAAGTTTGAACTGGTTGCAAAACATCCACAGCTTGAAGTATAAAGAACCTTCGACATTCATCTGGCATGATGGATAGCTCCTGGAGCACGAAATCGTACACCATGAGGAGGTGTTCCTCCGAGAAAAATGACAGCAAGCTCCTGCATTTCTCTGTAATCCTCTCGTGCGTGGGACATCAGAAGTTGGCTTTGCACAAATTCCATTACTGATCGCATGTCACTCTGAATGGCTGCCAGCACCTCAGCATTCCTCACTCCAGGTTCAAAATTAGAGTGGTAAATCTTAGGCCATGACTGTTGAAATCATTTAAAAAGCAGAATACTAGGTCCACTGGAGGTTGATGGTTCCATGCATTGCGCGAATATGGCAGGAAGCACAATTTCCAGAATTAGGTGCCGGCAAGAAAAATACAAAAGTTGTTTTCCTAGCTTCTGTTCAAGTGTCAAACATGCTCCAATTTTAATACACCAGTATTACTTGATGTCATATCAAAGCACATACTCTGTACATGTTCAGTAAGTTGCCATTTATCTAAGAGTTTTGCAATGGCAATTGCCATAGCAATTCCCGTCCCTGACTAATTTAGGAACACCCAATAGTTGATCATCAATGTTTGGTCCTGATACTATTACTGGCAGATGATCCTCCTTTTCTTTTCCAGATATATCTTGCATCAATTTTCCGATGCAGTGCGCTATCAAGAGGGCCTCAGCCTTAGATTGAAAGGTTTTTGTATGCTAGTGGCTAGCTCAGAGAGGAGAGTTTGCTTTTGCCTTCTTATGTCATCATCATCATCATCATTGTCAACCATTATCAATCCACTGCTGGACGAAGGTCTCCCCAAGTTTCCTCCACAACGGTCTGTCTTGTGCCAGTCTCCTCCATGTCACCCCTGCATACTTTCGAATTTCATCCACCCATCTCCTATGTGGTCTTCTTCTGGGTCTTTTCCTGTCTCTTGGAATCCAATCTAAAATTTCGGCTGTCCATCGATGATCTGTCCTTCTGGCAGTATGTCCAGCCCCAAAGAAAGGTGACTTGATCACGCTAGTTACGTTAACTAAAACTTTTACAAAAAGTTCGTAAGTCGGAAGCTTTCGACCTTATCTTAGGTCTTCATCACGCCAATCCGCGTGATGAAGACCTAAGATAAGGTCGAAAGCTTCCAACTTACGAACTTTTTTGTAAAGTTTTAGTTAACGTAACTAGCGTGATCAAGTCACCTTTCTTTGTTAATACTGTTACGTGTTTTGCCCATAATCGTCATATGTCCAGCCCATTGCCATTTCAGGGATTTAACTCTGATCATGATGTCTTCCACTCTTGTCATTTTTCGGATCCATGAGTTCCTCTTCTTATCTCTCCTGGTTACACCAAGCATGCACCTCTCCATGCTTCTTTGAGTTGTCTGCAGCCTTTGTATGTCTCTTTTAGTTAAGGTCCACGTCTCTGCACCATACGTAAGCACTGGAAGGATGCATTGATCAAACACTTTTCTTTTAAGACATAATGGCATATTGCTCTTGAAAATTATGCTGTTTCTTCCAAAAGCTCTCCAGGCAAGTTTTGTACGCCGATTAATTTCTTCGATTAATTTCTTCATCAATGTGACCCTCACTTGATATCTGCTGTCCAAGATAAACGTACGTGTCTGTTATCTCCAGCTTTTCTCCATCAATCGATAAATCTTCATTTCTTGTAAAAGCATTGAACATCACTTTTGTCTTCTGAAAGTTCATTTTTAATCCCACTTCTTTACTCTTGTCAGCAAGTTCCTGGATCATACTCTGCAGCTCTGATGGGGTAGTTGCAAAAATGACTACGTCATCAGCAAAACGAAGGTGGGTTAGATAATCTCCATTAATCTTTATCCCCTTGTTTTCCCAGCTCAGCGACTGAAAAACACCCTCCAATGCGGCATTAAAGAGCTTCGGAGATATGGTGTCACCTTGTCTCACTCCCTTTCCAATTTTTACGTGTGTTGTATTTTCAAACAGCCTAATCTTTGCACTTGCATTTTCATAGATGTTATTAATAATATTAATGTATGCATCTTCAATACCGCAGGTTTTCAGAGCCATTGTAACTGCTGATGGTTTCACCGAATCAAAGGCTTTTTCATAATCGATAAAAGCCATGCACAATGGAAGTTCATATTCCCTCGCTCTTTCAATTAGTTCTCTCAGCACGTGGATATGATCTATTGTGCTGTAGCCACTCCTGAATCCAGCTTGTTCTCTCGGTTGAGCCATGTCTAGTGCTACCTTCAAGCGGTGTGAAAGAACTTTAGTGAAGATTTTATAAACTACTGATAGGAGGCTGATAGGTCTGTAGTTTCCGAGATCCTCAATGTCACCTTTCTTATGTAGCAGGATCATTGTAGCGGTGTTCCAATCCTCAGGAATCTTTCCTTCATTAAGGCATCGAGTGAAAATTTGGGCGAGTACTGTTTCGATTTCTCCACTTGCTTCTTGTATGATGTCTACAGTAATTCCATCTTCTCCTGGAGCTTTTCCTCGCTTCATGTTCTTGATTGCATGTGCAACTTCTGCTGGAAGGACTGGAGGAACTCTGGTACTGGTATCTTTCATGATGTCTGGAGTGCATATATCATCCCTTTCATATAATTTGGAGTAGAAATCTTTCACTCTTGTCAAAATTTCGCCTCTATTTCTTGTTACAGAACCATCTTCTTTTCTCAGTGCCATAATCTGTTTTCTTCCCTTACTGAGATGTCCCTTTGCTATCTTTAGGCTTTGGTTGTTTTCAATTGCTTTCCTCACTAGTTCACAGTTGAATTTCCTTACGTCTTCAGTGATACTTTTTCTTACTGTCTTGCATAGCTCTATATATTCCACTTTGGAAGTCACATCTTCTTTAGTTGTCCTCATCTCTCTTCTTTTTTGCATCAACATTTTGGTTTTTCCTGATAATTTGTTCACATGCAACTTGTTCTTAGACCCAGCTAATTTTGTTGCTGTTTCCATAAGAGCTTTGGTTACTTTTCTGTTAACTTCAGAGATGTCCACTTCTTCCGATGTTAGGCCTTCTAAAGCAGAGAACCTGTTCTTCAGTTCTAACTTGAAGGTATTATGGTGTTTTTTAAGGTTGGTTATGTCAATACATTTTGTTTGTCTTATGAGCTTGCCACGTTCGAGTTTAGTGTTGAGGTGCATCTTACATCTCACCAATCTATGGTCACTACCTGTGTTGAACTTGTTTAGCACACTGCAGTCTTCTATGACGAATTTTTTGTTACACATAATAAAATCAATTTCACTTGTCGTCCCATTTGGATGTCTCCATGTCCATTTCCTGTGTGGCTTTTTCTTGAAGAAGGAGTTCAAGATGAAAAACCCTTCTGCCTCTGCAAACTCAACGAGAGTATTTCCACGCTGGTTTCTGTTGCCATGACCGAATTTACCTACTGAAGTTTCATTCTGTTGCCGTTGCCCTATTTTTGCATTGAAATCTCCCATAATTATTTTCAAGTGCTGCTTACCTTTATTATTTAGATGACAAATTTCCTCATAAAATTCTTCAATTTCTTCTTCAGGATGACTTGTGGTGGGTGCATAAGTTTGAATAATCTGAGCCTGGTATCTTTTCGAGAGTTGGATAACAAGTCGTGCAGCTCTGTCAGAGGAACTTTCAACTTCTACAACTTTATCCTTCAGTTTCTTGTTTATTATAAATCCAACACCACTAGTTCTGCCAGTATCTGTCCCACGATAGTAGAAGAGATGTCCACTTTTCAGTTCGATGAGATCTTCTCCTTTTCTCCTTACCTCACTTAGCCCCACGATGTCCCACTTGATCCTTTGTAGTTCCTCTTCCAATTCAAGAAGCCTTGAATCAGAAGATAGGGAGCGTCCATTGTAAGTAGCCAAGGTCAGCATCAGATGGCAGCCTAGTCCGGTCCTCCGGGGATTCTTAGCACCCTCTGCCTTCATGTCGCACTGGCCGCTGCCTTGGCCAGGTACATTCCAGCTGCCGGAGACTGAGGGCCAAGATTTAAGTTGTGGAATCATTTTGGAGGGGTTTGGCCATAACTCACCACGCTGGCCAAGCGGGTTGGTGAGTGTGGGATAGAATTTCCTCTGATCCCGATGGTATAGTTATACCGCTATGGGCGGTCGTCAGAGCCCCTTTAGTGGGAACAGGATGCACCACGAGAAGGCGGGGTTGACAGTTGTCAAGGAGAGGCTGTGATGTTACATGTACAAGTGACTAAGTGCAAAATCTTCCACATTTTTACCCATACTTTCCAATGCAGCAGCTACTATCAAGATTGCTTTTCTGTCACTTATATTGGCCGTATCTAGAATGGAAGCTAGTTTTGGTGTGATAACCACAGGCGTACTTGTACTCCTTTTTGCCCTTTTCTGTGCCTTGCCTATTTCAGAAGAGCCTTGATAATGAACATAATCTTCACTATCACTACTATCTTCATCAGATTCATCGCTGGTTACATTGTCTGCGGAATTAGTTTCCAACATGACATACATACTCACACTCATATTAGCATTGGTGGGCGTCCGCTGCTCTTCTCGTTCGATTCTGAGCATCTCTGCCTTCTTTCTTTTTTTAGGAAGAGTTATGTTGAGTTCCATCATACAGCCCCATTAACCTTTTTCTCATTGTCCAAGAATGAATTCTCTGTCCTCATTGATTGTAATCATGCTCATGGCATCAGCATGTGCAATATCGAACAATTCATCCAATTTATCAATGAATGCCGTTTCATTAGAGCGCTGAGTTTGACTCATTCGTTTGCTACTTTTCTTTAGTTGGCTCCACTTATCGAAAAGTATTTCCAGCTTAGCAATTGAATGTTGTTGTTCATCATGAGTGGGGATGCGGGCCTTTGACCAAAATAATGTAACTTCTCTTATCACAGCTCATGAATTCTCACAAATAGTCTTGTTCAGTGTTTTATGGTGGAAAATTTTTTTACTTAGAACTTGCTGATTAGATGGGAGTTTACACCCTTTAATTTCACTCTCTTCTGATGTTCCTAACAGGAAAATTATTGTATTGCGTCTTGTCGGTACACAATGATCAGAAGCCATCATCTTTAAACAGTCTCAAAACAATAAAATAACTTTTGTGGAATAACTTTTTTACGGGTCTTATAGAGGTTATTTTTCATCAAAGTTGGTTGTCAAATTTTCGAACTAAAGCCTAGTTCGTCATCAGGACTATGTCACTGGAGTAGTTGCTGCCACTCAATTGGAAGAGTCCATCCGCAATTATCGTTAATTGTGGTACTTCTTCTTCTTGCTATTTCGATCCCTTCTTCTAGTTTCCTCTTTACTAAGTTTGACTGGTGGGCGATTATTTTCACCGAGTCCCAATTTATGGAGTGTCCACTTGCTTGTATATGTCTGTCTAGCCCTGTTTTGTTCCCAATGTTCCTAATAGCTGCTTGGTGTTCTTTCATTCGGACCTTAATACTTCTCCCTGTTTCTCCTATATAGCTGAGTCTGCAGTTACAGTCGATGCAGTAAATTACTCCTTCCTGCAATTGGATGTCCAATTCTTTCTGCTTTAAAGCTGGCAGGAATTTCTTTATTTTGTTATTAAGATCTGGAGCTAGCCTGATATTATATTTTGCTCCGATCCTTTTCAGTTTCTCAGAAAGTCCCTTGTGGTACGTAATTTTGCTGGTGAATTTGAAGCTGGTTTTCTCCTGCTTCTTTTTTGGCACTTGTTTAAATATTTTCTCAACATATGGGGAGGGGTAATTGTTTTCTGCCAATATTTCCTTTAATTCTTCTTTGTGAAGATCTTTCTGAGTAGCTGAAGAGACCAGGATTTCAATCTTTTCCAAAAATTGTCTCGCCGTATTTGATTTAATATAATCAGGGTGGAATGAGCAGAAGTCTAACATCTTCCCTGTGTTGGTGGGTTTTCTAAAAAGCTGAGTGAATATTTTCCCCTCTCTTGAGGTCAAGGTTAAATCTAGGTAATTGATGCTATGGTCTCTTTCCTGTTCTAGGGTGTACTGCAAGGTATTCTCTAGTAAGTTAAATTCTTCCAGAATCTGAGAGGGTGGAGATTGGTCCACAGTATCTACTATAATTAGGACATCATCCATGTACCTTACATAGAGAGCAAACAAGGAGGGTTGTATAAGGATTTTTGCCTCTAGTTTACTTATATAATAATTTGCTAGCAGAGGTGCTAGTGGAGAACCCATTGCAAGTCCTGAAGTTTGCCTGTAATATTTCTTTCCAAACTGGAAGAAATTATTCTTGAAGGAAAATAGGAGCAGTTCATATATGCCAAGTAGTATTTCTCTATTGTGATTATGGAATATTTTTTCCGCAAGGTCATCTGCAATGAATTCTAGTAGGAGGTCCAGGTTAATGTTGGTATACATAGAGACTATATCCAGGCTTGCCATTACTGGATGAATTAATTCTGGCAAGTTGTCCAGTTTTCCTTTTAGCTGCATGGAATTTTTTAGTAGGTAGGGAGGAGAAGGGAACATATCTCTAAGGTGACCAAGTAAATAATAATTAATGTTGGAGAGTGGCGAATTTCTAGTGTCTATTATAGGTCTTACTGGATGGCCTTCTTTGTGAACTTTTATCGTACCATAGATCTGTGGAATTCTCGACTGGATTTTGGAGAAGTTTTTGAAGAGCTCATTAAGCTGTTTTTTATTTCTTAAAGAGCTGATTAATTTCTTAAGATTTTTGACAGTATGATCTATAGGGTTACCATTGAGTTCTTCATAATAAGGCTTGCTCAATTCAGCTTCCATTTTATTGTAATACTTCTCTTTTTCTATCAATACCAAAACTTTGCTCTTATCTGTTCTCAGTGCTACAACTTTATCATTGGCTTTGAATTTTTTAAGGTCAGCAATGGCATTTCTATTAAAATTGTAATCAACTTTTACTGGCTTTTTTACAAATTTTGAGATGCAGTCTGAGAATTCTTTCCTTAAAGTAACTGCTGTATTTTCATCTTCTCTTTCTACCTTTACTACATATGCTTTCTAAATCAATCAGTATACGCTTTTTATCAAGTGTCGCATTAGAACATTGGCAGTGCACGGCATGTGCACCACCTAATGGAGCATGCGATTGCGCTCACAACATGTTCTTCAGTGATGTGTTTGGCATTATGGCCTGGACTACTTTTTTACAACTAGGAATAAAATAACTGCAATAACATATAAGGCTAGCCAGATAAACTCATACAGCAAAAATAATAGAACATTGGCAGTGCACGGCATGTGCACCACCTAATGGAGCATGCGATTGCGCTCACAATATGTGGGTACTGAAAAAGCCAGGACAAGGAGAAGATCTTATTTCTTTAACTGACTGGACACTGTTTAACTTGTAGAGATGTTAAACTTTTAACATTATAACCTTTAGACAGTATTATTATTATTATTATTATTTAGGGTAATGGCATTATACATTATCCTTCATCTGTCCCCTCTGCTAATTTACAATAGAAATTCGATGGTATAGAGCGACCCCTAAATGTTATTCGACTGGGCTGAAATTTTGCATAAATATTTTTTATATATATTCTAAAAAAAATGGGAGGGCGAGAACAAAGGAATTCAAAACTTTATTTTTTGGAACACCCTAGTGCATATATCCAACATGACATACATACTCATGTACACTCCTGTCCAAAAAATAATGTATTACCCTCATCCATTTCCTTATCTCTTCCCTGGAAAACAAAACAAGGTACTTGCTCATGTTTTTTTGGTGTGTGTGTGTGTGAGAGAGAGAGAGAGAGAGAGAGAGAGAGAGAGAGAGAGAGAGAGAGAGAGAGAGAGAGAGAGAGAGAGAGAGAGAGAGAGAGAGAGGGGGAGGAGGAGGAGGGGGTTACAAATTCTTGAATTACATGTTCTTCAGTGATGTGTTTGGCATTATGGCCTGGACTACTTTTTTGTTCGAACTGGGTGACCAGATTTTTGACCCCTGCCCAGGACGGACTACCATTTAAATAGTTGTTTCTCCAGAGTTATAGCACTTAAACCGGTGTATTTTCTCAGATATTTTACCTGATTTTTTTTATTGTAAACTATACATACACTTGTTGAACCTTATGTTTTGATGTCCAACATTTGCATTTCAGGAACTGCATCCGCTATGTGCATGAGTTGTAGGGAGAAAGTAGGGAGAAATGGAGGCAGAAAGAAAAGATATATTGATCAAGGTTGTCTTCCTTTTGATGCTGGTGAGCAAAAGGAATAATAATAATAATAATAATAATAATAATAATAATAATAATAATAATTCAGGACGGCCGCCCAAGAGTTCGAAGGAATGGACCCTACCATGAGACACAGAATACCAAGGCTAAGACCTAACAGAAATTTATTGAAAATAACAGAACATCTCAACAAGTCTCTGCTACCAACCTACCTTGATGAAAACGGCACTACGTCAGAATCCACCCACACCACTGTGTACTGTGCCACAGTTACTGACAGAAGACTAAACGGTAAAAACACCATCCATCAGAAGGAACAGAGAACCAAGAAGCCCATACTACCAGCATGGCAAAGAAGACTGCCTGCAAGGTTGAGTTGAGGAACTCCGGAAGAAAATCGTCCAACTCGCACAGTACATAAAGAGAAATAGGTCCAAGAAACTGGTAGGAAAAGTAAAGCTCATCCTGAAAAGTGCAAGTCCACACCAGGTTTGAAGAAAACTAGCAAATGGAAGAATACTTAGACATGCTTAAACAGATGATACATAAAACAGATGATAAGATGATACAAAGAGAACACACAGCGACATATGGACAATAACGCATTCGAAAAGCTTCTATCGCAACATTACCAAGAAAGACATCAAAGGCAAAGAACCACCAGAATGTGAAGCGGTAGAAAAATTCTGGAGTAACCTCCGGGCAAGGAATAGGAACCACAACAGCAAAGCCGCATGGCTACAGAGAGAAAAAAGGACATTGAGCTAATATCAGGAAATGGCCAACTGGAAGATCACAGCAGAGGACCTTCAACAAGCCATAGCTAAGACACAGCTGGAAAGCATCAGGTGTTGATAACATCCACAACTACTGGTACAAGAGGTTCACCTGTACATACAAATATCTGGCAGATCAACTGACCAACATGGTCCAAAATCCAGCGCTAATCCCAGATTTCCTCACTCAGGGAGTAACGATACTAAAGGCTAAAGATGAAGATACAAGAAATCCAGCCAACTATCGACCAATAGCGTGTCATACCTACGCTGTATAATATCCTAACAGTGTGCATCGCCAATCAGATGATGAGGCACATAAAAGGACAAGCACTTATGGCAGAACAGCAAAAGGGATACAAACTGGACTGTAGAGGGTGCAAGGAACAGCTTACAATAAAAGCTGTTGTAATGGAGTAAGCTTTCAAGATGCACCACAACATGTACACAGCATACATCGATTACTGTAAAGCCTACAATTCCGTACCTCACAGCTGGCTGATAGAGGTCCTTGAGATCTACCGAGTATGTCCTGTAATAATCATCTTCCTTAAAGTGGCCATGGCAGGATGGAAAACAACAATCAAAGTCGAGAACATAACGACCAAGCCCATCCACATAAGGAGAGGCATTTTCCAGGGAGATTAACTTAGCCCACTATGGTTCTGTCTGGCACTCAACCAACTGTCAACCATGCTCAACAAAAGCAAGTATGGGTTTATCATTAAGTGCAACAAAACCAACAAGAACAAACTATCCCACCTCAAATACATGGATGACATCAAGCTGTACGCATCATCATAGAACCAACTCCAGCAACTAATCTAGATCACTGAGGGCTTCAGCAATGACATCTGGATGGAATTCGGCCAACAGAAATGCAAGACACAAGGTATGAACCAAGGACTTGAAAAATACCATGCCTGAGATGCCTGTGGTATTTAAATTACTGGCCTGGGCAGGAAAATAAAAAAAAATATAGTTGCCTCGTTTGGACAACTAAATATATATAAAAAAAAAGTTTGTAATAGAATTTTGTACTACAATAAAAAAGAATCATTGCATGCAGTGTTTCATTTCAGTGCTAATTACTCGAAGTTGTATTATTGTTACAGAGTGCTAAGGAGATGCACATAGCTAGCAATTGAAGACTGGAGAACAGATCACAGCTATGGAGGAGGAAGTCTATAAGTACCTTGGTAAGTTCAAGCACAATGCCTAGAACACAAAGAAACCAAAAACAATCTAGCCGCCAAATACAACCAAAGGCTGAGGAGACTAATGAAGGCCAAGCTCAACACTCGCAACATCACTCGGGGTATAAACACATACGCAGTTCCAGTCCTCATGTATTCCTTCGGAATCATCAAGTGGACCACAATAGAGCTTGAGGAAATAATGCGCAATACCAGGACAAGCCTTACTAAACATCGCCAGCACCACCCAAAGTCAGCAATAGAAAGGCTGACCATTGGACGGGCAGAAGGAGGATGGGGGAATGATTGATCCCCTGGAACTCTGAGACAAAGAAATCAGCAGCATCAGAAAATACTTCCATCAGAGCAAGGGACCCCTTTGCCAAGCGATAAACCAGCGTGACAAGAAGTACACAACCTTAGATCTCTCTACTCAGAACATCCAGATTGGAACGAGGGAGCCAAAAGAAGAAGCTTGGGACAAGAAAGTCCTACACGAAAGGCACTACAACAATCTGCAATTGGACTATGTGGATAAGACTGCCTCCAATGCATGGCTAACAAAAGGACCACTCTTCCCAGAGACAGAAGGGTTCCTGATGGCTATACAAGATCAAGTTGTAAACACCAGAAACTACCGGAAGCATATCCCGAAGGACACGTCAGTGGAAAGCGACACATGTTGGCAATGCCATCAAGTGCCAGAGACCATCCAACATATCACAGCAGGGTGCAGAGTCCTCATACAAAAGAGTACACGAACAGGCACAATCAAGTTGCCAAGATTGTCCATCAAAAATTGGCAAGAAAGCACCACCTCATTACAACTGAGCCTGTCCCCTATTACAAGTATGAGCTAACAACGCTTCTACAGAACAACACCAACAAGATGTACTGGGACAGATCGATCAGAACAGATAAGATCATTCCCCACAATCGGCCTGACATCATCCTGGTCAACAAGGAGAAGAAGTCAACATACCTCATTGACATAACCGTGCCCAACATGTGCAATATCCAGAAGATGCACGGAGAGAAGCAGTCAAAGCATAACGACCTACGATATGAAGTCAAGGAAATGTGGCATATGGAGAACGTTACCACTGTCCCCATACTAATATCAGCCACAGGAGTTGTACCTAAGACCATTCACAGCTCTATACAGACACTAGACCTTCACTAATATCGGTTCAAATAGTTACGTCTAACCACTTGAATGTCACTACGTGGCTTATTATAATAAATTTTTGGCAAGATATCGCAAAAATCCTGATGTCCGGACCCCACAGCTCCATATTTAACCAGTGGGTGTCATACTGTGAGTGAATGATAAATATTAAAATCTGAACCAAAAAACAATTAATTCTTAAAAATGAGGATAAAATAATAGCATTGTTGCCTTTTATCGGTCAGTACAGCTCCTTCCCGGCTAGTTGCCTTTGGTAGAATTTCGTCATTACTATTGACCTTCGAGTGACCTACGATTTTTTTTATGAAATCTTTTGACTACTCAATTTCTTCTTGATGAATGTAGGTCACTTGAAGGTCAATACTAATGACAAAATTCTACCAAAGGCAACTAGCCGGGAAGGAGCTGTACTGACCGATAAAAGGCAGCAATGCTATTATTTTATCCTCATTTTTAAGAATTAATTGTTTTTTGGTTCGTATTTTAATATTTATACCATTCACTCTCAGTATGATGCCCACTGGTTAAATATGGAGCTTTGGGGTCCGGACATCGGGATTTTTAATAAACTTTTTAAAAAAAGTGAGGAACAGAAGAACGACAGGATTTTTGCGATATCTTGCCAAAATTCACTAGACCTTCAATCTAACACCTACATGGAACTACAGAAGGCAGCTGTCCTGAACACTTGTAGGACAGTAAAGAAGTTCCTGGACAACTGGGAGAAAGAAATACCCCTTCCCAGACTTGGTACGCCATACCCATCTGTAAAGAAGAGAAGAAAAACCTCAGAAAGAGGTGGAATCTCTTAAATAATAATAATAATAAAAAAAGCCCATGAGGTTAGATAAAGAGTGTCTTGTCTGCAAGTCATAGTTTTTATAAATGACATTTACTAAATTAGAGCCTCACTTTTTACTTAGGACTTACCTAAGTAAATTGGGACTAGTGAATTCTCATTTCAGTTAATCTGGGACTAAATAGACAAAAAAATAATTTTTGAGCCCTGCTGTGCTTTGTCCCAGATTTGAACCCAGGCCTAACTTAAACAATAAGTCAGAAACCAATGCATCAGACAACCTTTCAGAAAGTTTCAATTGATTGCATGTATTCCAACAATCTGGGTTTGTTAGAAATATTTCAGTTGGCTCCCCCCCCCATGATCAGCAAAACTAACCATTTATGGAATCAGATTGGTTTAAATAACATAAAAAATTCCATGGAAAAAATCTTTTGCTTTGCTGGTATGATTGATTCCCTGGTTTTCTTTAGTTAAGCCCACCCCTCATCTCATGGAAATTTTTTTATCCAAGAAAAGGAAATGTTGACAAGTGGGAAATTGTCAGCCTGTCTATCTTCTCGTGAGTTTGCATGTGTAGCTGACACCATACACAAATCAATCTTTGCAGTGATTGTTCTTTTCCTTATTTTGTGTTTAAAATCAGAATTTTTTTTTCAAATTTGATACACACCAGAAATTTAGTTTTTAATTTATTACAAATTCTTGTAGATCCTTCTTGAAAGAACTTAGAGGTAACGAGAGAGAGAGAGAGAGAGAGAGAGAGAGAGAGAGAGAGAGAGAGAGAGAGAGAGAGAGAGAGTCTTGTGTGTGTGTGTGTGTGTGTGTGTGTGTGTGTGTGTGTGTGTGTGTGTGTGTGTTTGTGTCAAAATTTATAACATTTTCTTTGGAGACAGCCTTTTCCCTTTTACCACTGAAATTATTATCCAAACCTCAACAGATGTTTCAGTATTCAACAATGTTCAAAATATAGAAAAGATACAAAATATCAACATTGCCATTGTATAACAACCCTCATAACCTAAAACACAAGCTCTAATGGAATTACCAACTTATCGGAAAACTAACTTTTTTAAACTGCATCCAGAGACAGGATCTGGCATTCCATGGATAAACATAAAAATAAAATTAAACAAAAAGAATGAAATGCTACAATTTATCATGCAACAATTTTGTTCTGATTAACTTATTAACTTAGATGAAAATATATGACTTGCTAGCACCCCCCCCTTCTCTTTATAAAAGATAAACATAATGTTCACAATTTAACAAATGTAAAGTTTTTATTTTTTGTATGACATGTTTTATAAAGCAATGCAATGTAGTTACTTGAACAGCTATAAAAAAAACACAATGAAAAATGAAAGAAAAGACACCTAAAATCAACTTAACCATTTCTAATAATATAAATCAATTTACTTCCAATAATAACTACTGCCAATTCAACCAAATTGTGTCCCATCAAAAATTGATACCCACATGGGATTCTATGGTCAGTGTCGCATGCAGATACAAGGTTCCCACTCTTTTTCTCCCACAAAAAATAAGCACTTTTTAAGGACTTTCAAGTACCCCCTCTAATTTTTTTAAAGACCTCCACATACACACATTTTTTTAAGGACGTTGCATATTCAACAATGATATATGTACAAATAGACTTTTACACATAACTTAGCTACGCAAACTGAAGTATACTGATGAAGTTTGCAATATTTTTCCATATAATTTAAGTTTGTGGATGAAATAAATTAGAATTTATGCAATTTAAAAAACAGTTCTGCTGGTCAAATATGTTTTCCTATTTGACAGAATAATCACCCATGCAACAAAGTGTATGTAAATTGTAAAACTGTAGTTAAAGTTATTAGTTCAAGATTTGAATTTCGCACATAATCATCTCACAATTTAAATAGGAAAACCCAAGTCAAAATTATGTGCTTAAGATTTCAGTTTTGCAAATACTTTTCTCATAGTATAACTTAATAATTGCTATCTGCATATAAAGATCCAGTCTTAGAAATTTTGCTAGTGGACATTGGCCACCAGGACCAAAATTGTTAGTGGCCATAAAAAAAAGTCAGTGGCCAAACTTTGAAAAAATCGAATTGTATATTTCATACTACTATTTTTATAAAATTGCTTACTATAATATCAATATGTTTTATTTTGCATATTTCAATCATAGTATGCTTAAAAGTTGAAACTGAAGTAATAAAATACATAAATTAATCTTTGTAGTTTGGTCAACAAGATTTCACGCTGTCCTCCCACCATGGTTTTATCCCATTTTCAGGGTCAACATTACTCATTTTTATTCCTAATGTTTTGACACTTAATGCGACTTTCAAGTCTTTTCTTTTCCATTAGAAGGCTTCTTTCACCTAATTGTGTTTTTAATTGCTGACCAAAGACATTCTACATGAGCATTTAACAGCAGTGTAGTTAAAAGCACAGTTACTGGATCTCTCATGATTTCAAAAGGCTTGAATATCTGAATTCTCCAATTTGTGTAACAAAGCATTTGAAATACATGAAATTCTGTTAGGATTCAAACTAACAAGAATCTTCTTGATTTGAAGTCATTATTCCAAAGCACGATCAGTTATTGCATCATCACCATGATTGCTTAGGCCTTCAGAAGATTTGGGAAATAACACCTTATCTAAAGAGTAGACATATATTTGCAGAAAACAGATGTTTGGACATTATAAAAAAAAATCAAGTTTTTGTGCAATTCTTTTTCAATAAATCAATGCTCTTTTCTGTAGAACTTAGTTCTATATCTTCATCATCTGCAACACATCTTCGTTGTTTACATGCTGTGCTGATTTGGTGACCTTGAAATGTTGATGGCATGTCATCCTTTTGAGACACAGATTCCTTAAAAAAGGATCAATTTGCTACTTCATCTGCAGATTTTAAAACAGCTAACTCTAGTTCAGTAACATAGTGCAAAACACTACTGATGTCCACATCAGTTTTTTCCAGCTTTCTGGAACATTCAGCAACACATGAGATTATTGTGGAATAACTTTTTACGGGTCTTATAGAGGTTATTTTTCATGAAAGTTGGTTGTCAAATTTTCGAACTAAAGCCTAGTTCGTCATCAGGACTATGTCACGTAGTCCTGATGACGAACTAGGCTTTAGTTCGAAAATTTGAACTAGGCTTTAGTTCGAAAATTTGACAACAACTTTCATGAAAAATAACCTCTATAAGACCCGTAAAAAAGTTATTCCACAATCACTATGAACAGAGGTGCCATAAATTCATTTACAACATAAGATTACGTCAAAAATCCATTGATCCTCTGAATGGATATATATAACCAAAAGTTGATTTAAGAAAACTGAGCTAGAAATTGGAATTCCAAAAGATGATCATGTAAGAAGTTTTATGGGTTTCATTCATGTTTTTTCAACTGTGATACCGCCTGTTTTTGCAATTTAGGAGTTTTTAACCATGTCTAAGAAACTATCCGATTCAATTATTTTTACCACAAGTATGTATTTTGGTAAAAAACTCATGTATGTAGTTTAATGTGAATCTGTTTCACATTTTTCAAAAAGGAGTTTGAAAACCATGAAGAATGTTAAAAAACTGAATATTATTGTTCCAACATAGAAACTTTATCTTTCACGGAAATTAGGAAGTGGGATGTTTTTCTTGAGGTACTATTAAAAGCACACTGATTACAGTAAAAAGTGCTTGGGAAGGCAGACAATGTGAAAAAAAAAAAGTCTTTGCTTTTTGCTGACCGTGATAAGTCATAGATATAAATCAGGAAATGATATCCAGATTATCGGTTATTTGGGGTTACCACTCATTTTGCCAAATTAAATTCTCTGAGTTTTCCCATCTGCAGACAATAGTGTTTTTAAAAGCCACACAGACTGTATTTGAATTGGATGAACAATATTACAGAAACAACACTAACGGACAAAACTTAAAATAAATCATTTGCTGACGGTACGGTGAAAAAAAGCAGTCTAACAAACGAAAAAAAAAAAAATCTTTGCTGATCTTGTAAACATCAGAACTGGCGTAAAAAGAAAAAAAGTACTTAGCACAGGAATACTATAATTGCCAACATTGACAAGAGTTGTCAGTGGTAAACAGCATTATTGTGCGGCATGCATAGTCGCTTTTTTTATGAAACTATGCATCTCTTTGTGAAAAAGAGATATGTGCCACAACAAAACGTAACAACAAACAAGGACACTCGTGAAACTAACGCGTATGAAACACAAAGTTGATTCCCCTGGCGAGGGCATGATAGGTAACATTGCGAGATTTAAGTTCAAAACTTCCACCAGTAAAAATCAGTCAGATGTGTTCTAAATCTTTCAACGCTTGACAGACAGGAAATCTAAGCAAGTGAACCCACAGTGCACGAACCTCCACTTACTGTATGATCATACTGTCTCTAAAATTGTAGTTTATGTCAAGAGACCAAAGAAGGAAAAAAAAAAACGCAGAACGTTTTAACTGGGTGAAAAATCCAAACACACAGCAAGAATGTGGACTACTATCAGTTTGTCGACTCTGCAGCTGCACAGCATCCATTGCTTAATTTTTCTTCCTGCTATCTTTCTCTCCCTATTTCTTCATTGACGCTTTTCTTTTCTTTCTTTTTTATGCCCTCTGATAACAATAACTTCATCCATCATGCTGAAATAACTTTCAGCCTGGAGACCATGAGTGTGTGATACCAAAGCTTTAATTATTTTAGATAAATGGTGTAACTTTGAGAATATCAGTACTTTTGAACATCATGCATCAAATTTTACAAATTTTTCAACTTTGTCACTTCCATTTTCGTCAATTTCTCCCTCCATTATCAAGCTTAAATGCAAAAACTTATGGGACGGAACGGGGGGGGGTGTTTAACAATGCCGGAGAGTGGGAACATCGCGGGGGGGGGGGGGTGCCATTACAGAAGAAATCTTTGCACCGTCCGACTTCCAGTTTTAAAAATTTTCCCGCTATTTTCAAGCTGAAAGACAAATATTTATGCAGTAAAATGTTATTTAACAATAATACTGAGCAGAGATAACATCGCGATAAAAAAGGAATTACGACTGTGGAAAAAATCTGAACTCCGTCGACCTTCCGTTTTCGAAATTTTCGTAAAGACGGAATTCCGTCCTCCGACGAGCATCCCCCTACCCCCGTGTCGCACAGCCCCCTCCCTCATAAAAAATTATGTTCACTTGTGCATTGATCTCGCGAATAACCAAAATAATAACGAAAGAGGTGTGATTCCTCGATTTCGCGGAAGAACCTGATGCCTGAACATTACGGCGAAATTTCTGCTGCGTCTAACCTCCGTTTTCGCAAAGTTTCAAGCTGAAATACAAACATATATGCAATAAAATAATATTTAACAAGAAAACTGGACACAAAGGCAACATCGGGAGAAAAGAATTACTATTACGGGAATGCTTTTTACACCGTTAAACTACAGTCTTCGAAAGTTTTGAAACACGAAATACTGTCTACAGACGGAAAACGCCCGCGCACCCGCAAATTGTCTTCAGTTTTACACTGATCCTGAGAACGATCTAAATGATGACAAAAAAACGCGGAATTCCGCGAATCCTCTTTAGAATCTCATGTATATCATAAAACAATAGCAAAATGAAAAAAATAAAAAAATAAGCAAAATGAAAATTCGTAGAATCCGTAATTTCGACAGTGAAGTTCCATAGTCAGACAACTAAATCCGTAGAAACTACGGACATTCTGTAGTAGTGGGCAGGTATGATAATACTCTTACAGTACAATCTCGAAAATCCGAAATCGTCCGGAATTTGCAGATTCCGGAATTTAGAAATTTCCGGATTATAGAGAGTTTGGTTAAAATTCAAACTTAGTATTAACTGAATACACTATAAAACACTCACAATATTTTGTAAAAATAATGACAAAAAGCGAAGTTAACCAATTATTATTATTTTTTTTTTAAGCGAACACGGAAAGCGGATGGAAACTCGGTCGGTATCAATTCGTAAAATAAATTGTTTCTTAAATTTTAGCCGGCCGCTTTGCCATGCTCAAAAGCCCGCAGGTGCACGCTAAATTCGGCACCGGAGACGGTAGTGTATAGCGCTTTCAGCGAACTTCACAAAAAATAAAAAGAAATGCCTAACTTCTAAAGTTTTAATCGGATTTTGACGAAATTTCACATGGAAGTTTATTTTGACTTGTTTTGATTACTGTAAAATTTGCATTCGGTTATTTAAAAAATTGGAGGTTTTTGCTTTAAAAAAAAATTCTCCCAGTACGAATTCCCCAAAGGGAAGAAGCTTTTTCATCACCCCGTAACCTTACGAACTCTTTCTCCCACGATGACCCATCATCCTTGCTTGGCGCATTCTTTGTGATCAAAAACCGACGCGACGTCCTCGCCTTTTTCTTATAACTTTTTTTTTCTTTTCTGCTGTTCAAGCAGAATAGCTTCCGTACACGAGATTTCCGCACATTTGGAGTAAAATTTTTCAAAAAGTGAGAGTCCCGTACAAGTTAAACATTTTGTTTTCCGTACAGCGCAAGTTAAATAAAATTAATTTTTTTTTTTTTCCCCGTTTCGGTACAGGTCGCCAGAATTGGCGATTTAATCAAACATTTTTAGTCGCCACGACGATGAAGTTTATCGCCAGTGGCGACCTGGCGCCCGTGGGTCTGGATCTTTATCTGCATATACAAAAAGGGGAAATACAAAAGTGAAATATTAGTACCAAGAGATAGTGACAAGGCTTGTCAGGTAGATTCTGCTGGATGTTTTTAATTTAGCCCATGATCCTTCACCCTTTTCAGCAAATTACTTATCGGACACGACACTCCCCGTACTCTCCCCAGACTTTCAGCTGATGACATTTGGCTGTGATGATGTCACATGACATGAACACAGCCAACTAGATGCTCAGTAGTTTTGGCATTACATCCTAAATTCTGTATTTTATGCAACTAGTTAGGAAAAAAACCTAAATAAATATAACTTTTATGGATTTATAAGGGCAGTGGGAACCCTGAGATACATAAAATATGGGAAAAGTGAGATGAGGAACAAAATAACTGATAACATCATAACTTGTAACCAGACACAAAACATTACAAATCCAACACATAACCCATTATTCATTTAATTACCAAATTTTTTGGCTTATAAGTCAGATGGGTTAAATTTCTGAATTTCCTTATCTTCATTTATAGATAAGGTGATCCCGAGTAAAAGATCAGGCCAGAACAAAGAGTTAAAGTTCCAAAATTCTGTAACTATATTTTTAAAGTTTCAGTAAACATCACAAGGAAAATAAAGTGAGGTAATTTCTGCATTTCTTTTTTCTGGCAAAAAGTTGAATCTGTATGCTTTTTTTCTTATGAAATGAAGCTATCACATTCCTTCCCTCTGACTGACCCGTAGCAGAAGCCACGGCACAAAAGCATAGAATGAAAAAAAAAAAAATTCTGTAACTATATTTTTAATGTGTAAAAGGAAAAGAGGTAATTTCAACATTTTTCTTTTGAATAAAAAAATTGAATTTCGTACGTTTATTTTTTGGGAACTGATGCTACCATATTCCTTCCCTATGACTAAGGTGATCAAATGTCTCGTTATTTTTGCTTGTCCCTTCAGTACAGCCATTTGTTCCTTTTTGATCAAAATAAATATTTTGCTATTGTTGCAGAATTTAAAATTCCACATTTATAACATTGCAAAAGAAAATTATTTTTAGTTAGCTTGTTAGAAAGAAAATAATGATACATCAAGACATTGTTTGATAGGCAAATGAAAATGATGTAATGAAAAGGGTGTGATTGGAAATTCTTGTAATTGGTCGAAAATAATTCTTGCTCTAACGCATGGGAAAAAATGAGAGGACGAGATTTTTAGAATTTTTTCTGCAGCTATTTAAAGAGTGGCAACAAGTAATCGTGGATAGTAGTGAAGGGAAGTTAATAATTGTTTACTTTCTGGTGTTTAAATTTTTACATAATTATTTGGAGATTTGTGTCGGATTTTCGCTGAGTGTTGAAATTTTTTGCGCTTATTAATACACGCTGATATTACGAAATGTGCAATTCATGAGACTCCTAGTGGTTGTCTTATGTTAAAAACGTGCTTTAGATTATAAATAAATAATATCAAAAGGTATTCTTTACCTGTTATTGAAAAAGTATTTAGCACATTTGTTGCTCCGTGAGGCACGAGCTCCCGTCCCGAGAGGCCAAGTCTGTGTTACGGGTTTTTTTGTTAGTTATAAAGTTTTATAAATAAGTTTAGTTAAATATTTTCAGTTAAAACATTCATTCAATAGTACAATCAAACATTTAAAAATTTTTCTATTAATTAAAACATGCATAAGGAAGTTATACTCGCCGCCCCGGTGGCGCAGTGGTCTAGCGATGGCCTCTGATCATTCGTCCAAAAGGGGTCCGGGTTCGAATCCCGGTGAGGCATGGATGTTGTGTTTGTCTTACGGCACTGGTTCTCTCCATTCCCTGGGACCAGTGACCCTAAATTAGGGACGGGCGACTGCTTATAGCCCATTGAGTTGCTCACGGTGGTCGTTAAACCTCCAATAAAAAAAAAAAAAAAAAAAAAAAAAGTTATACTCATCGGGTCGGGGCTATCGCTAACATGAAAAGCTCTTCTTCAACGATATTACAGTGAGCGCTTTCTGTACTCCTCAAGTACCATCTTCAGGCCATCTATTATCTACGCGAGGGTTTTTCGCGTGTGTAGCAGCAGGAGTTGCATGTCAGGAAACGAAGGGAGGTTTTCGGTCTTCATGGCGTGTAAGGTGATTGCTCCTCAAGTGCCGCCATCTATTGGATTGGTTGGTAGGTATATTCGTCGTAAGTATATTCTTCTTTATTTTTATAAAGTGATATTGGATTATTACTATCTGTTTAAATAAACTGTATTATTATTATAATTATTATTTTTAGTCCTTTATTAAATGGGGTGATTTTTTGTAATGTTCTTTTTTTATGCATTTTTTTCTCTTTTTATAAGTGACTTCAAGTTGTATCAAGAGAAGTGGGGTCTTGTAAATTGCACATATCTTTTTCTTTTTGTTCGATTAAAACACTTTCAGAGATTCTTAATTATTTTTCGTTTGTGTGGGTAGTTAGTAATTTAATATTTTCGAAATCAGGATATTGTTTATGATTAATGCAGTGTTGGATAAGTGCAGTTGTTTCTTCTGTTCTGTTCCAGTTTTTTATATGTTGATGTAATCTTTCTATTAATCTATTTTTTGTGCTACCAATGTAAGAAATGTGGTCGTCAAAACTGTGAAATTATAGGAATTTCATATACACCTGCTGATTGTAGTATACTTCTGTTAGATTTTTCTTTATAACCAAGTCACCAATGTTCTGAACAGAATGACCAAAAATAATGTGTTTCTTCATTTACCTTAAAAATTTCCCACTAACTCCTCTAATATAAGGGAAGGAACCTGAAAATTTGTAGTTCTTTTCTGGGATGTTTTGACTGGACTTCTTTCATTTCTTTTTTACTCTTTCCAACCGTAGGTTGAAGAAGCGTATATGCTCCAGCTGTGTCCGTCTGTCCGCACGATAACTCACGTAAAAATGGTTCGATTTTGATGAAATTTTAGTATGTGGTAGGGGACCACCTGGGGATGAACCCTATTGAAAATGGGGTTAATGGAGTCAAAGGTCACGACATAGGAGCGGGATCCACTCCATTGCCCTTATGCATCATAACTTGCGTAAATATAGTTCGATTTCAGTTAAATTTTAGTATGTGGTAGGGGACCACCTGGGGACAAACCCTATTGAAAATGGGTGAAATGGGGTCAAAGGTCAGGACATAGGATCGGGATCCATTCCATTGCCATTTTGCGTTATAACTTACGTAAAAATGCTTTGATTAAGACAAAACTTTATTATGTTGTTCCGGAAGCATACTTTACCGGTTCTGTTGAATAACATCGAATGGGGTCAAAGGTCAGGTCAAAGGAGCGAGATTTATTCTACAGCTATTATCCTCATAACTTGAGTAATAACTTAAGTAATGATTTCTGGTATGTTGGAAAGCGTATCATAATCAATGCATTGCATGATTTTACTAACTTGTTGTATTCAAAAATAAATGTTTTAACAGTTTTTGTGTCATACCCATATTTTGTTTAGTTGTGTTGATAATCCATTGGATTTCTTCTTATCTGTACTTTCTATTTGATGAATGTGTGAAGGCACATTTTATCCAATTCCTAATAATCATAAAGTAAATAGTATTAGGAATTGGGTAAAATGTGCCTTCACACATTCATCAAACAGAAAGTACAGAGAATTATAAATCCAATGGATTATCAACACAACTAAACAAAATATGGGTATGACACAAAAACTGTTAAAAAATTAATTTTTGAATACAAAAATAAATTAAAGAAGTCCAGTCAAAACATCCCAAAAAAGAACTACAAATTTTCAGGTTCCTTCCCTTATATTAGAGGAATTAGTGGGAAATTTTTTAAGGTAAATGAAGAAACATAACATTATTTTTGGTCATTCTGTTCAGAACATTGGTGACTTGCTTATAGAGAAAAAATCTAACAGAAGTATACCACAATCAGCAGGTGTATATGAAATTCCTATAATTTCACAGTTTTGACGACCACATTTCTTACATTGGTAGCACAAAAAATAGATTAATAAAAAGATTACATCAACATATTAAAAAACTGGAACAAAAGAGAAGAAAACTGCACTTATCTAACACTGCATTAATCATAAACAATATCCTGATTTCAAAAATATTAAATTACTAACTACCCACACAAACGAAACAGAATTAAGGATCTCTGAAAGCGTTATAATCAAAAAAAAAAAAAAAAAAAAAGATAATATGTGCAATTTACAAGACCCCACTACTCTTGATACAACTTGGAAATCACTTATAAAAAGAGAAAAATGCATAAAAAAAGAGCATTACAAAAAATCACCCCATTTAATAAAGGACTAAAAAAATAAAAAATAAATAATAATAGTACAGTTTATTTAAACAGTTAGTAATAATCCAATATCCCTTTATAAAAATAAAGAAGAATATACTTACGATGAATATGCCTACCAACCAATCCAATAGATGGCGGCACTTGAGGAGCAATCACCTTACACGCCATGAAGACCGAAAACCTCCCTTCGTTTCCTGACATGCAACTCCTGCTGCTACACACGCGAAAAACCCTCGCGTAGATAATAGATGGCCTGAAGATGGTACTCGAGGAGTACAGAAAGCGCTCACCGTAATATCGTTGAAGAAGAGCTTTTCATGTTAGCGATAGCCCCGACCCAATGAGTATAACTTCCTTATGCATGTTTTAATTAATAGAAAATTGTTTTAATGTTTGATTGCACTATTGAATGAATGTTTTAACTGAAAATATTTAACTAAATTGTCTTATTTACAAAACTTTCTACCTAACAAAAAACCAGTAACACAAACTTGGCCTCTCGGGATGGGAGCACGTGCCTCATCATGGAGCAACAAGCGTGCGAAATACTTTTTCAATAACATGTAAAGAATACCTTTTGATATTATTTATCTACACGCTGCTATTTTAAATCTACTTAGTTCATGATCGAGTAATTAACTGCGATGTCCAAAAAAACGCGTTTTTATATTTAATGAAGAACTTCAGTGTAAGTTTAAGTTTATAAAACTCGACTACAGCTTCGGAAATAAGTCAAGAGTAGTGTTTAACTTGTGGTGTTAAATTTTTGGTTAGTCACAGTGGACATTCAGACAATCTTCTACTAGTATTAGCTCAATTTTTGTGAAAAAGCATGAAGATGAAAAAATATCGGCACAAGAAGGTACATTTTCATACCATTCAATCAAACATGGACCTTTAAGGTCGAATGACTGTTTCTCAAAACTTGTTAAAAAAATATTTGAACCTAAATTTTCCTCAGCACGTACAAAGTCAGAAGCTATAGCTGTTCATGTTATAACTCCATTTTCCATTGAAGAGGTTCAAAATGAAATAGAAAAAGTATCTTGTGTTACAGTAAGAATCGATGCCTCTAATAGAAAATCAGAAAAATTGTTTCCAGTTGTATGCAATTTTTAACCCACTTCAGGGGTTGATAATAAAATTATTGATTTTGCTGCTCTTCCAGGTGAAGCAGTTAATCTTCAAAGCATATTTCTTGAAAAAGTCATTAAAGAGAATAGCCTGGAAAATAAAATGGTTTTTATGCAGACAATACAAATACCGATTTTGGAGGGGTAAATAGAACAGCAAGACATAGTTGGCATAAGCTGCAAGAAAGTTTCAGTAAAGAGCTTGTTGGATGTGGTGCATTTAGTCCACAGCTATCTGCACAACAGTGTCCAAATAGCTGTGGACTGTCTGCCATTTGACAAAGACAAATTTGTAGTGAAAGTGTATCAATACTTTCATATTTATGCTGTTAGAGTTGAAGAATTACAACATTTTTGTGAATTTGCAGAAGTAAAATGTAAGAATTTAATGGAACATGGAAACACAAGATTTTTTCATATCCCTTGGACCTTCTGTGGAAAGAATAATTCGAATTTTTGGTGGATTGTGCTCCTATTTTGTATTGCAAGAAAAATGCCTATTACTGCTGAAAAAATGTGTTTGAAAATCCTTGTTCAGAAATATGGCCCATGTTTGCATCTTAAATTCAGTCATTTACAGAAACATTATCAATTGAAAATGATGAGATTTCAGCAACAGTAGGTTTTGAGATTAACAAATTGAATGCAAAGCTACAAGGCAGGCTTGATGAAGGTTTCATCCCACTTAAAATCAAGCAAAAACTTTCTGGTTTAGTAGAGGACAGACATATCAAAGAAGATTTGTTCCTGAACACAGCAAAAAGCTTTTATAAAACAAGTTTATTGTATTTGCAAAAATGGGAATTTGCAAAAATGGGAATAAATCTATGATAGTGCCGATAATTTTAACTGGATTCAGTCTGCTCCTAATTGTGTAGAAATCCAAGACAGTTTGGCCAAAGTGCTACAAGATATCCACAAAATAATTATTTCTAATGACAATGAAGAAAGTTCTCTTTTTGATCAGTGGCAATGTGCAGAGGTAGTTATTTGTGAGAAACTGTGCCTCTGGAATGAAAATAAGGTGAATGTGGATAGAAAATTTTGGTCAACAAACACATCCCATTTGCTGTTCTGTCAGAAGTTGTACAGTTTGTGCTGTGCCTTCCTGGCACTTCTACATCATTAAGGATTTTTTCTATAATGAACAACATTTGGAAGAGTCTAAATTGCATATTTCCACACTGAAAGCTGTGTTAATGATTAAAGTAAACTTATCTTATTCTTGTAACGAATTCTGATTTGCTTTTAAAAAACAAGAAACTTGTAAAACAAATTAGTTAAAAAAATACTTCTGGAACAAACCGAAAGATTAATTTTTTAAGTGTTTAAAAGAATATGTAAAATTTTGGGAGTGAATTTTAGCAATTTCTCCATTTTCAATAGCACATTCCACTAATTAAATTGTCGATCATTACGACCCTCCCGTTTTTGTCTCCCAAGAATATGGTCACCCTACCTGTGACTGACCAGTCAGAGAAGCCACTGTGTAAAGGTGAAAAACAAACAAGGTTACACAAGTTCACCAAAGCAGAGATGCCTGTAGTGTGAGCTATCTCTCACAGTTTCATTGAAATCAGAAACCAAAAGAGTTTTTGATTTCAATCAGAAACATTAAATAAATTAAGATATGCATAATAAATGAAAGCAATAGTTCATTTCAATTCAGTTGAGAGATTGAAAGAGCTAAAAAAAAAGACTGCCTTCCCTAGCCGCTGGTTACTGCTGTTCTTAAAATGCACGTGGAGCCGGCAGTCGCGGTAGCGATGCATTTCAGAAGTATCATTGTGAGGTAAATAAGGTGCATCCCATTGTAGTTCTGGCAGCTTTGCAAAACCAGGGATGAATGCCACCCACAGGGACCGGAAGGGATCACAAGGGTGAATTGACATATGACAGCTGCCACCCTAAATTGGTCATGGCAATTTCAGTGAAGTTTCTGTCAAACAGAAATATCTATCTCAGCAGATTTTTTAAACAAATTTTTCATGAACTGAATATTACATTTCATATGTTTTTGGAATTTTTTTTTAATGAACATATTACATTTTAGCTGCTCAGATCATGACTGAATTTCTTTGGATTTAAGGCACAGATCTAACACCTACATTATTAATCTAGTCATACCTCTGAATTCATCTGGTGTTTCCTGACATTCCTTTTACCACTCTCATATTGGCCACATTTAACCACCTCATAAGAGCCTAATTTCACATCCTATTATCACTGTTGTAGCAGTCTCTTTTCTCCCCCTCCCCAAAATATAATGGCACACACAATACTTATTCATGAAATTGAGTTTATTATGGCAATTATAGTCAAACAAATTATTGAATGCCCAGGGTTCCTGTAGTGGATAAAAAAGAATAATACTTTGGCCAAACTAACATAGTACTTTAGCAATTTTACTATCTTGGCTGAAGGATGTGTCACCAGGTCTGAAGTAATCATACAAAATATGTATAATATTGCTAAATTAATAGCTCAAAGTACTGTTTCGTGAATTATACGAGACTTCATGGGTGCATGCATAAGATTATCAAAGTACAAACTGTTGATATTAATAATACAACATACAAAATAATGAAAATAATGCAATCAGACTGACCCTCAGAAGTTCATCTCAGCCTGTAGTCAAGTGCATGTGCACTGAGAAGAAACATGTTGAGACAACACCAAGTTAATAGTCAAGTGCATGTGCCCCAAGATGAAACATGATAAAACACCAATAGGAGAAAGTAAACAAGCAGAGATAAAGCAGAATAACCTTCTGAAATATCAAGAACTAAAATACCATTCAAGATGGATAAAAGCTCCAATTAAAAATTACGAACTGTAAAAGCAACATCAAGCACCCATGCAATACGCCAGATCAGTTTTGTACGACATGGTTGTAGACATTTTCAGTGGCAAACGCACCACATTGTGGTCCTCCTACTGGCTGTAGACTGGTGCCTTCTACCGACTTAATCCCAACATGGAGCTTCGGTTCTCTCATATGCATGTGTGAATCTGCGCTCACTCACAGGATTCTGAATGTTACTTCCCTTACATGCAAATTTCTTAGAATATTCAAGGTATTATCTCTCTCTTTTGTCTTCCCACTAAAATTCATTTCTTGATTAATCAAATGCCTCCAAGTATATGAAAGTTTAATAGGTTCATTGCTGTTACAGTTGAATTTTTGCATTTTTTCAGTCATGACGGTTTCAGATATCTGTCCATGCGTTCTGTACGTTGTAAGCACATCAGAATTTGCCCAATCTGGACTTGGAACCGTCACCAAACAATATTGAATGAGACAGCTCTTTTCTTGTTTTTTATTCCAACAATAAATATGTTCAGATAACCATGTCTCAAATTTACACTTCATACTTTCAATGTATATGGAATCGCATTCATTATTCTTATTAATAGTTGGGATGATATATACACCATCTTTTTGCAATATCAATCTTTGGTTTAAATCACTGGTTAATAAACTTGCATTATCGGGAACATATTCAGCTATCTCCAAGCCAGATCTGTGACATTCTTCTCTTATAATATTCTTAATCAGGGGGGGGGTGTAGGATGTTAATTGATGAGAGGATGGAGTTTGGGTATGATTTAAAATTGATTAAATCTATGTATCATAACATCAAAAACAACAAGAGGATTAATAATATAAAACAAAAATTGCAATATTATGGTAAGCTTCCTGGCATCCCCCCCATTAATAATATTACAGAGAAAAATATCAGAGCTGGTTTATTTTTGGAATAAAAAACAAGAAAAGAGCTCTCTCATTCAGTTTTGTTTGGTGACGGGTTAGAGTCCAGATTGGGCAAATTCTGATGTGCTTACAAAACGCACAGACAGATATTAACATCCGAGACCATCATGACTGAAAAAATGCAAAAATTCAACTGTAACAGCAATGAACCTATTAAAGTTTTGTATGCTTGGTGGCATTTGATTCATCATGAGATGAATTTTAGGGGGAAGACAAAAAAAGAGAGATAATACCTTGAATATTCTAATAAATTTGCAGATAAGGGAAGTAAAATCTAGAAGCCTGCGAGAGGGTGCGGAACCATGCATGCATACGAGAGAACTGAAGTTCCATGTTGGGGATGAGTTGGCATAAGGCACTAGTCTACAGGCAGTAGGAGGTCCAGAATGCGGTGCATTTGCCACTGAAGATGTCGACAACATGTCATACAAAACTAATCTAGTGGATTGCATGGGTGCTGGACGCTGCTTTTACAGTTAATAATTTTTAATTTGAGCTTTCATCTGTCTTGAATAGTATTTGAGTTCTTCAACCTTCAGAAGGTTATTCTGCTTCATCTCTACCTGTTTACTTTCTCCTATTGGTGTTTTATCATGTTTCATCTTGAGGCACATGCACTTGACTATTCACTTGTTGTCTCAACATGTTCCTTCTCAGTGCACATGCACTTAAAGAACTTCTGCAGGTGAGTCTAATTGCATTATTTTCATTATTTTGAATGTTGTATTATTAATATTAACAGTTTGTACATTGACAGTCATACATGTGCCCATGAGGTCTCATATAATGTGTGAAACAGTACTTTGAACTATTAATTTAGCAATATTATACTTATTTTCAAATAACCAAGTATATAAGTATGACGTTGTTGCATTAATGTGTAATCATACAAGTCTGTGATCAAAACGAAAAAATAAAAAAAAATTACACTGTTGAAGAATTTGGTTAGGTTTCACTATTTCAAAATTTTCACAATTTCTCTCTATGCAATTAGTTATCCATGATATAAATATATTGGTGCATGCATCACAATAAAAGTGATTTTTGCAGCATCATGAAGTACACTGTTTGCATATACAGAAACCCAGTTCCAATACAAAGACAGGCAGAACAAAGATAAGGGGAATTATGAACTAATAATTATTACCATAAAGAACTGGGAGATGCAAGCCAAAACTGAATGATGTGGCAGAAAATAGAAAATGCCTTTATCCTCCAAAGGACAGATAATGTCTTAAGAATGGGGAATATTACCTTGAAAGAACTTACCAATCATTACTCACAAAAACCATATCAATGCGGAACATTTCTGTTTTCTTCTTGCACCCTAAATTAATTTTGTTTAATAACTAAACAACTTTTAAGTTCAGATGTCAGTGGTAAAATATTTATTTTAAGAAGTACGAGTTCTAAAAAAAAAATAAAAAGAAAAGAAAAAAAAAAGAAAAAAAAAGAAAAAAAAATCACATTCTGATATTTTGAGATACTGCAGATTTATGGGAAATCTTAAATAGTTGCTCAATTATAAAACTTTTAATTTCATTCTCAAATGGAATTCAGCATTTTTTTAAAATACAGGAGTATTTTAATGGTCATTAACTTACAGGGGTATTTTAATGGCCGTAAACTACCACCAATTCATTGTATACATTTTTCATATGTTTCTAGTTATCTTTAATTTGCATGACAATGATGTTTAAACTTAAATAGCTGCCTTTGATGTAATTGCTTAGGAATAGCACTTCCTTAATTTTTTTTTCTCTTATCAGAGCAGTTTTTAAAATAAGTTGTGTTTCATACTTGGGGAGCAAAGTAAAAATATGGTAACTTGAATAAAAATTTTTATCATATGAAAATAAAGAGAATGCTAATCAAATAGCTTCAAAACTGAAAAACAAAGAAATGAAAAACTTGAAATGGGAAACATTCACTTTATCATTTTCTTTTATTACTTTAAAGAAAATGAAGTAAGATTATCTCCAATTGAACTGCATATTCTTCTCTGGTATTGCCCTGGACTTGAAACTGGATGTACATCTTCTGAGTTCTGTTTGAGTATGTCACTGTTACACTACCCACACTAATGCATTTTCAACGTACTTGAAAGCACACAGATATGAATAAACAGACTGTTAAATCTTGTCACAAGATCTAGTTTTTAAGATTCTGAAACAGTGCAGTTACTGATTGCTTTTCTAAAATATTAAAGCTGGCAGAAAACTATGTGAATTTACATACCTCAAAGTCCATGATTCTTCCAAAACCTGCTTGCACATTACAGTAGTATAATTATAAATGTAGAAAAAAATAATCCATTTATAAACTGTGACAAGTGTTCTTTATTATACACGGTCTTCATTTAATGTCCATAAAGAACACCTACTCATTCACCCATTCTGTATGCCCTGTTAACTTGCAACTGAGTGTAATAAGAGGAATTGCTTCACAACACCTGCAGTAGGAATCAATATTTGGGGGAGGATTCAGAGGGCAGCACTGATGGGAGAGCAGCCAACAGCCAATAAGAGTTTCACCTAATATCTCCCATCACCAATCATGTGGTACCTGGGATCATAATTCAACAGTTTCTTTGGAGTAAAAAGAAATACAGACATGCATGTAACACATATAAAATGATGTACACAGTATATTAAATTTCTTCACCTTTTTAAACTACAAAACAAATCAATGGAGAAGGAGGAAGGAGAGTATGAAACTAATAAGCATCTAAAACAATGAAGGAAATACCTTTTTGTGCCTTTCCATCAGGATACTAAAACAAAATAGGAGATGAATAGTTTTCCCTAGCTGTTACTTTTAAACTTTGTACAAACTGTATATGAATATTTCATAGTTTAATATAAAGCCCTGAAAATCTTAGCATGCATTTAGCAGAACATCAGAATACATTTTACAAATGTTCTTTACAAAGTTGTGAAGAACCAACTTTAGATAGCTTAAAATTTTCCTCATTAAATCAATCTACATCTGACATATATGCACACAAAATCCTACCGTCTATGTAAAAAAATTTATACGCAGATACATCACTGTATCCATAACAAGCCTTAATTCACCTTCTACTTTGTTTCAAATCAGATTCATACTTTGATAAAATCATAAAACTAGTTAACTACAAAATGGTACAATTTAATAAATTAGCAATGGAATGAAAACATTCCTTATTTTATCTATTTAGAAACATACAATATTGCATAAAATCAGTCATTGCTACCCAACAGTTTCCTTTATCTCTACACAATGAAATTTTTAAAATACCCTTTGTCAGCAGCTAAAATTATGAGCACCCACTCTTCAAACATGGCAGATTAGGCTGAATGAGTGTGTCTCAGTTAGTGTCAGGATCCACTGCATACTTCTGGGATGAGGGTTAGTGATGACAGCAAGGTGTGAATGAAGATACCAGTGGTTACAACTTCTCTCAAATTTATTGAGACTGCAACATCACCACATATGTGAATGATCAATAACCTCATGTGCTTGAATTTTGCAATTATTTTAAATCAATATTTCCTTGGTAACATCTATTTAGAAATAAAAGTGTCTCAAATTTCTTATACCTGAAATTGGAAACTTTTGCAAAGCAAACTGACAATACAATAAAAGCTGGAAAAAATTGCTTTTCTCCACACAGTCAAATTGAAATGTATGATTTGCAAAACTACAACTTACAATGCATCTTTTTCCACAGCCAAGTTACTTTTTATATGAAAGAGCAAAAAAAAAAAAAAAAAAAAAAGTAGGCATTTTCTCTTTTGCTTGAAAAGAAATCATAGTTCAAGAACTGAACTCTTCTCCATCACAGACTTTTGTTGTCTATGCAACCATTTTCCCAGCAATTTTTTTCCACACTGGGTCATGGAAATGGCACTGATTTCATCACAGGCAGATTCAGTACCAATTTTGAAATTTAATTTTGCTTTAAGGAAAGAGGAAGGGCAAAAATGCTGGAACTGTTGACTGATTTTGAAGAGACTGTTAGGAATAGGAAAACATACATTTCATTATGAATTTTTTTTTAAACATACAAAGTAGCGCATTGACACTATTACTTAAAAAAGGGGGAGGGGGGGTACATGATCAGAAATATATTAAACATGGGGAATATAATCAGGAAGTTAAGTAAAAAAAAGAGCCTAACTTTGTCTGAAAATTTCAAAATGTGGAAAACCATGTAAAAAAAAAAAAAAAAAAAAAAAATGATAATAAAACCATGTAAACATAAAAATCATCTTTGCTAGAACAGTCACCATGACTTTAATTGTGACCTTTCCTTGACATTCATGACCTGGTAGACACCCTGGAAATTTAAACAAAATGGAATTTTTTTTAAACAAGATTGTCAACAACATTTTTTTTTTTTTTTAGATCTATACAAAAGAAACAATTTGCAAAATCTGGTAATCATTTGGAAACTATCCACATACATGAAACACATGGATGTCTACATTCCGTGAAACCTGATATAAAAGTATTTGGAATTTCCTATAAAGTCTGTTCTTTTCTTTGGAGAGATGCCCGGGCGATGGGATATTTGTAAAATTTTCAGATATCAATAAAACACCGGTGGGATGCCCGGGCGATGGAATATCTGAGAAAATACCAGATATGATTTATGAAAAGTCCGAGAAAATTCCGGACAACCTTACCCAAGAGGAAGGTTTTATAGAAAACAGACCTGAGACGGCTTCGGCGTCAGGCTTTTGCAATGAAAAAAAAAAAAAAAAAAAGGCCCTTTTTGGGGCAGAGTACTTTTTTCAAAAAAATAACTGTGCAAATACAAAACACAAAAAGTGTTGAAAAAAAGGAACAACCTCAGTCATCTTATGAACATAAGTTAAGCTCAAAAATAAAGAATGCTGTAAATGACACAGAATTAATGAAAAATGATACAAATAAATACCTGCGTAATATTAATTTATTACACAGCAAAAAAAAAAAAGAGTTGTCCCTAAAAGCAATGTACAGAACTCTGTGCTAAAAGAAAGGATTGAAAAACATCGCAAAAATTTCCAAACCACAAATGTGACAGAGAAATTGATTGCCGATGTTGACAAATATCTAGGCGAGAAAAAAAAAAAAAGACCCTTTTAAGAGCCTGATACAGAATTCTGTGCCACAAGAAAAAATAAAAAAATATCGCAAAAAAAAAAATTCCAAAACACAAAAGTGATAGAGAAATTAATTGTTGATGTTGATAAAAATATAGATGAAAATGCTACGCATAAGCAAAAAAAACTGGTTACTCCAACCGTGGAAAAACCAAAATATTTCGCTGGCAGGCTTAGCAAAGAAATTAAAGAGGCAGAAAAAAATAACTGTAATGAAGAGGCTCAATTGCAGTATGCTAATAACAACGATGAAGAAATGCTTCGGTTAAATGCTGTTACTAGTGCCCAAGATAGTACTACTGTTAGCAGCATAGCCGTAGAGAAAGATGTCTTAAAAACAAGCAAGGAAATGGACAGTGGAATGCTGCCTGGTTGGTGCACCACCTCGTTACCCTTGCCCATTTTCTCTGAGGAAGGGGGAAAAAAACAACGGCATATTTAGGGGCCATTCATTTTCATTTTCCTCCTTCTCTGAGGAAGAAAAACGCCCTCTTAGTGGAACCTTTCCCTCATTCTCTGAGGAAGAAAGCAAAATTGACCTATTAATTAAAAAAGTTAAAGGAATGTCCACGAGTGAGAAACTTACGGAAAAAAAAATAAATGGAGAAACCGATGAAAAACAAAAAAATGGTGAATGGACCATCAATCAAATAGCAGAATTAGCTGCCAAACTGGTCAAAAGCAAGGAAGCAATCAATTGTAATACTGACCAAGTTATCGAAATTAACAGCAATATAAATAAAATTGAAACAGTAAAAAATGATGAAAAAAAAAACCGAGGATGAATTTTTTTCCTCTGAAACAAATGGACTTAACATATTAATTTGGAATGCGCAAGGCATCAAAAGGCAGCATAGAGAATTCTTAGCCTACCTAAAATACAAAAAATTGATATTGCGCTAATTAATGAATCCTGGCTAATGGACAGAATTAAATTCAAAATTCCCAACTACAAGGTTTACAGAAAAGACAAAACCTCCCAAAGTGGGGGAATTTTGATTGCAGTGAAAGATAAACTAGAGCAAAGTGAAGCGATATGCAACACAGAGGATGGCATGGAAGCGCACTCGGTTATTATTCAAACAAAAAATAACCTGATTAAATTTACGGCACTATACAATCATCTCAAACACACTTATTACCAGGGAAGCTCTAGATAAGCTTTTCGAGGAAAATATTCCTACGGTCATTGCGGGAGATTTTAATAGTAAACACCGCTATTGGCACTGCCCAAGAGCTAATAAAAGTGGGAACAATATTTTCAGATATCTTTTAAACCAAAACATTGACTTGGGGGCGCCATCTGAACCCACACGAACGGCGCTCAGAGGAACTAGCAATATACTAGATTTTGCACTCCTGAAGAATAATAAATATTACTTTGAAATTTATACTGAGGCGGCGCTCTCCTCTGACCACAATCCAGTTCACCTCCAGCTTTATACTGACAAAACTGTGAAGGTAGCACCCAAAATGGTCACTAACTTCAAGCAATTTGAAGGGAAAATTAAACTAGTGCCACCCCCAGTAATTGGAGACTGTAATAGCAAAGAAGAAACTGACACAGCTATTAAACTCTTTAACCTCGCCATTAAAAAAATTATGGAAGAATGTCAAACTCCTGCTAAAGAGAAAAAAATCCGTACTATTTACCCAAAGAAATTTTGGAACTTATAAAAGAAAAAAATAGGTACCGAAGCAAGTGGCAAAGAACAAGAAATAAAACGTTCTATGACCTTTATTGCTGCATAAATAGACAAATTAAAAGAGAAATCAGAAAATTCGAGAATGGGTCATGGGGTCAAGTATTAGTTAGAGGAGGCTCATATTGACTACTCTGAAAATTCGGATAAAAAAACAAAATGACTCTATGGAATCTTGCGTCGAGCTTGCAAAATAAAAATGTCAAATTACTCCCACCCCTTCAAAAAGAAGATGGGACGGTAGTTAGAACTGACGAAGAAAAAGCAGAAATTTTTGCAAACTCACTAGAAAAACAGTTTAAAATAAATGACATCCCTGACACTGATGTAGCCATTAAAATGAAAAAGGCCCTGAATACTTATTTTAGACACGCGGAGGATGTAGAAAATTCTAGAGTCATCGCCCAAAGTGCACAACTCTATGAAGAATTTACTAGTAAAAAAAAACCTGTATTAACATCCCCAATTAAAAGCAAACAGAAAGTCTCTTTTAAAAAAAATAGAAGCACAAGGCATAGAAAAACAGCAGCCAAAAGTAGAAAATGCTACGGCCTCTTTTACGTCCGACAGACAAGTTAAAGGTGCTACGACATCTCGCGGGTCCGGAACGCCAGAAACTGAAAAGATCAGAAATAAAAAAAGGCCTTTTAAGGGCCAAAAAAATTTTTTTGTTCCTCCTGACTTTGAAAAACCACTACCCATCAGTGAAAGGGAAGTTAGGTTTCATATTAATAATCTTAAAAATAAAAAGGCACCAGGCAATGATGGCATAAATAATAAAATTATGAAAACATTACCGGAAGAGTATGTGCAAACCCTTACTAAAATATACAATTGTGCCATTAAATTAAATTATTTCCCTGATATTTGGAAGGCAGCAGAGGTAATACTATTACCCAAGCCAGGCAAAAACCCGGCAATTCCTGAAAATCACAGACCGATTTCGTTGCTCCCAACCATGGGAAAAATCTTTGAAAAAATAATTCTTATTAGAATGCAACAATTCTGTGAGGAATTCCCAGTAATTCCACTTACTCAAGGAGGTTTTAGAGATAAACACTCCACGGTGCACCAACTCTCTAGAATAACTGAAAATTGTGCTGAAGGAATTATAAAAAAAGAACACACAGCAGCCATATTTCTGGATGTGGCAAAAGCATTCGATAAATGCCCACATGAGGCAATTATCTGCAAGCTAATAGCACATGATTTCCCACCCTGGATTATACATACAATCAAATCATACCTCACTAACAGAACATTCTGTGTAAAAATCAATGGGAAAAAATCGTTAAAAAAAAAAATCGAAGCTGGTGTACCTCAAGGCAGTGTACTCGCACCAACGCTGTATTCTATCTTTACGTCAGACTTTCCTAACTATAATAACAGGAATCTGACTACAGCTCTCTATGCTGATGACACTGCACTCGCTTATACTTCCAAAAATAAAAATCAAGCAACTTTCATGTTGCAACATTATGTTGAAAAACTTGAGAAATATTTCTTAGATTGGAAAATTAAAATCAATACCGAAAAACTCAAGCAATTCTATTTTCTAGGATTAAATGCAATCACAATCCAGACTTTGAAATAGAAATGTATAAAAAAAAAAATACCTTGGGTAAATGATGTTAAATACTTAGGACTTTTTATGGACCACAACCTAAACTGGAACAAGCATATTAAAGAAACTGTGTCCAAATCTCTTAAGATCAGAGGAAGTCTCCAGCCAATAATAAAAAATAAAAGGCTTAGCAGGAAAAACAAAACTTTGATATGGAAAGCCTGTATCAGCCCTGTTATTACTTATGCCTGTCCTATCTGGGGTAACTGCAACAAACAGCAGAAAAATATGATTACCTCATTTCAAAATAAAACCCTACGATATATGGTTGGACTTGATGGAAGAACTTCAAACCATGCTATCCGAAGCATGCTAAATATTAACTCCATCCATTACACGATGTATGACTTAGCTTATAGATACTATGAAAAAGCTAAGATTCATCCTAATCCTCTAGTCAGAGCGGCCATTAACTATACTGTCAATGAAACTGACAGTTATAAAAGGCCAAAAACTATCTTGAATAAAGTTTCAGAAATGAACCCAATTCACAGCTACCCTAGCAAAAAAAATAACAATAATTGGGACTAGTGTTTAGAGGGTATTTCTCACCTAAGAAGAATTTCTGATAAAAAAAAAAAAAAAAGGCTCTTTTAAGGGCCGTACTCTGATTTGCAAATATACTTCACACATGTGAATAAATCTCGTTAAATAAAAAAAAAGGGGGGGGGGGCTCCTCTAAGAGCCGTACTCTGTTTTGAAAACATACTTGACCCATGTGAAGAAACCATGTTAAATAAAAAATGTGAAAAAAAAAAGGCTCTTTTAAGGGCCTTACTCTGATTTGCAAATCTACTTCACACATGTGAATTAATCTCGTTAAATAAAAAAAAAAAAAAAAAGAAGGGGTGGGCTCCTCTAAGAGCCGTACTCTGTTTTGAAAACATACTTCACCCATGTGAAGAAACCTAGTTAAATTAAAAATGAGAGAGGAAAAGAAAAAAAAAAAAAAAAAAAAGGCTCTTTTAAGGGCCGAGCAAAATGTTGCATAAAAGATTTATCTTTTTTGTACTAAATATCTCTGCTCCTAAAAAACAAGGTATTGTTGGTCTTGCCTTTTATGTTAAAATTTGTTGTTGTTTTTCCTTGATTAAAAAACAAAACAAAACAAAAAAAAAAAAAAGAAAAAAAAAGGCTTTTTTAAGGGCCGAGCAAAATGTTGCATACTCTAAACGAGTATCTTAAACCTCGATCGGTGTAATTTTGTGATCACACCAACTCAGCTATGGTTACTCTGACATGCCTGTCAAGAAGCAACAAAAGTAAACCTGTGAAAAAATTCTGTAAACCAATGGGGAAAAATCTTTTCTCTCATTGGCTGGCGAGCAACACTGAGCAAATAGCCAGTTTTGTCTTACCCGGTGTTCAAAGACGATTTTCTCTGGGAAAGATGTTCTGTGTGTGATGTTTTTTTTTCCAGGTTCCCCTTTCCCGTGTCCTTTCCTTCCTTTCCCCCTGTGCTCTTCTGTGGCACAGGTGTACCGGGCATTTTTCTGCGGAGAGAAATATCACTTGAAATGGCTTGTTGTTAAAGGTAAGTATGTAGGGCAGCTTACAACTTCACTTCTTAACGGGTAACCGTCTACTCCCTCTCCTCTAATATTTCCATACTTTTCTTTCGTACTATTCTATCAGGGAAATCTGTCCCCAAATATCTAATATTCCTCTTTTTCACCTGACAAAAGGCGCAGAGCGCTGAGGGTTCGGGTCTCTCAACCTCAGATAGGAAATATCTCTGAGAGTTTAATTTACATATGCTGTTAATCATTAACTCTGACTTCCAACCCTTATGTGCTGTCACACATTTTCTCTTCACAGCATATATAACTTATTGTCTGCCCCACTTAGTGAACATGCTATAACAGGGTGAGGTTTCAATTTTCATATAAGCTTACAGTTCATACGTGGAAATCCTGCCATACTATATTATTCATTCTATCAACTGTAATGCATCTTCATATTTTTGCTGGCACCTTAACTTATTTGACAAATGATGCCATTAGCCGATGCTGCTGAAATATAATCACAATGTACAGTATTTTTCACCCTATAATCCACAGATTATCTGTTAAAAAAAAAATTAGGTCTGCACATTACATACATACATATCACTAAGCTGTTCTCTGAGATTCAGAGGTTAGCTCCATAAAGAAATACAAACTTCCAGATATTTTTACTTATTGTTGTCGTATCAAACTTCGCCATTTACAGCGATCTTGACATACAACTTGTGCTTCACTGATATCCATTGCACGCCGTACACAAGATCTTTTATACTTCATACACATAATCTTTTTCTCATGCAGACACTCCTGAATCTGATCCACCCATGTCTTCCTTGGCCTTCCTCTGCCTTTCCTTCCTGCCACTTGGGCTGAAAATATTTTCTTAGTAAGCATTTCATCACTCATTCTTTCAACATGGCCAAACCACCGAAGCAACATGGTCTCCACCTTGCTAACAACATTTTGCTTTACATCACACAACTGCAATACATCTTCATTCCTCACACAATCAAATCGTGTCTTGCCACAAACCCCACGTAAGTAACGCATTTCTCCAGGCCTCACGCATGCATGCGTCCATAAATATATTAAACAGCCATGGTGACATTACACAACCTTGTCTAACTCCTGCACCAATGGAAAACCATTTTGATAAAACACCATTCACTCGTACACAAGCTCTACTACCAGCATACATGGCTTTTACACTATTAAGTAGCTTCCCAGTAACACCATATTCATTCAATACCTTCCACAAAAGTGTCCTATTCACTCGGTCGTAAGCTTTCTCTAAATCTATGAAGGCAGTAAAAACTTTCTTCCCAACAGCCAGATACTTTTCAATCATCATACGTAATGCAAAAATCTGGTTAGTGCAGCCTTTACCAGGCATAAAACCACTCTGAACATCCTACACTTTCAATGATGTAAGACCCCGTACTTTTTCAATAACAACCTTACCAAACACTTTCCCTGGCACACTCAGTAGGCTAATACCACGATAGTTCTTGCATTCAGTCTGATCACCTTTTCCCTTATACAAGGGAACAATAATAGCATCCTTCCAATCCCGAGGGACCATTCCTAACTCCCAGCACAACTGGCAAATTTCAGTTAACCAGTCAATTATAGAGTCACCACCATACTTCAACATCTCTGCAGTTATGCCATCAACTCCTGGAGCCTTACCATTCTGAAGAGATTTTAGAGCTTTACACACTCCTTCTCTTGAGATCCCTCCTGTGCTTTCATCCCTCATTGTGACATCATCTGCATCTGTCTCAGAATCATTTTTGCTCTCCTGATCTAATAACTCACAGAAGTATTCACCCCATCTGTCACTTAACTCATTGAGCTCCCATATCATTTCCCCAATCTCATTCTTCACACAACTTACAACTTTGTTTCCCCTATTTTTCCTGAGTCTCATATACTTCCAGAAGGACTTTTTATCTTTCCAAAAAGCCAGTTCATGCCTTTCCACTTTCTCCTTCCTATGTATTGCCTTACTGTGGCGAACCAGCTTAGCAGCTTCACGCTTCTTACAGCGATATTCATCCACAGAGACTCTACCCTGCAACATCCCCAAATAGGCTTCCTTCTTTTTCTTTACTGCCTCATCAATCTCACTATTCCACCAAGCATCACCTCTATTGTTACCCACTATTGTGGTGCCACAGACCTCTTTAGCAGCAGTGACAACACAGTTCTTAAAACATTCCCACTTCTTTTCTACATCTCTCTCACAAGATTTCAGATCCTTCAGTCGTTCTCTGAGTAAGTCAAAATACCGCTGATGATCTTCAAGGAGCCTATCAACCTTTATTCTTTCTATCCTGGGTCTCTTCCTATTCCTTTTCCTCCAACCAACATTAAGTTTCACTCGTGACACTACCAAGTAATGATCAGAACCAACATCTGCACCTCTCATCACACGGGTGTCAACAACTAAGTGTTTCAAACGCTGATCATAAACAACAAAATCTATCACACTCTTTTTGACCAAGAATACGATTTTCCCAAGTATATGTGTGTATATACTTGTGGTTGAAAAATGTATTAGATACACACAAACCATTCTCAATGCAGAGTTCAATTAATCTTTCACCATTATCATTCACACAAGGATCATTAAACTTAACCAGAACATTGTCAGAAATTGCATTCTGCACACCTACTCTAGCATTGAAATCCCCTGCTATTATAACTTTTTCTTTAGCACCAAACTGGCTCAAAACAGCTTTTAGCTCATTCCAGAAATCTTCTTTCTTATCAGAAGGTTTCGAGTCACAAGGAGCATACACTACAACAATTACAATTCTCTGAAGTTTCACTTTCAAACGAATCCAGAGAATTCTCTCACTTATGCAACTATAGTGAATCAAGTTGTTCTTTATCTTTTCACTTAAAATCACACCTATACCAGCCTGTCCTCTCATATTATCCAATACTCCAGACCACACACTCACCGTGCCATTCACTTCTTCTACCCCAATTTCCTTCTTTTTGGTTTCACTTACACACAGCACATCCAGTCCATACTTATTCATCTCCTCAATCACCTCACTCATCTTGCCATTTATACCTCTAGTATTCCATACACCAATCTTACATTTACTCAGCTGAGATCTCTTTCTCATACGCCGTTTAGAAAGTCCAGGTCGATTCCGTGGTGGACCGTCCTTCTCAAGTGTGGTAGGTCCACCATATCCCACACTTGAGTCATTCGTAATATTTATTTATGTCTTTTTAATCAGGTAAGTACATCAGTGTGGGGGATTAGCCCACAGCTGAGGGTTCCAGTTGGTCATTCAACCTAAGGATTCTGGAACAAAACCTAGCGAGTTGGGGTCTTTTCGCCAATGTCACACAGAACTAGCTTGCACCTCTCCAAGATTCACAGAGGCCTAGTTGCTGTTGTGTGTGCCATTGTTACCACGGAGCGCCCCGAGGAGGCAAACCCATCGCTCACTACGACCGCCCGCGGTCTGCACATTACACACTGCTTTTTTTAAAGCAGTGTGTAACTCTTGAAAAACTCTTTCTGATTCAAGATTAAATTAAATTTCAACATACGAGAAAACACTGAGACATTCTCATTTCAAGTTAACATTCATCCAAGCATAGTACAATACCATTACAAATGTAATTAACTGATTTTCAAAGTAACAACTAAAAACTTTCTTTTGCTTGAATCTGATAAAGTTTAAGCATTCTGAAAATTTGAGAAAATTGAGGCAAAAATCATTAGTCTATGGTTGCAATCACATTGTGTGAACCTCTCTTTCCAGAAATGAGTTTTTGCAAAAACAAATATTGTGCATGTCAGATACAAATATGAATAAACAGCTGAGAATAGCGACTCTGAAAACTGAAGTTGGCACTAATAATTTGAAAAAATAAATAAAGCAGAAAAACAAGTTTCCAATTCAAATTATAGGGACTATAATAGAATTCGAATTATAACAACATTTAATGGAATTAAAAATAATTTTGCTTAATTTCTTTTGGCGGATCATGAAATATTTCACTTTCATCGAAAGTTGGGCTGGACAGGCTTGATCTAGGTAACAAATTTCACACACAGTTTTTTTCTCTCTCCTCTCCTTTGGATGAGGTAGAGAATTAATTCTCAGGGTAAATTTTTTTTACTTTTAGCTTAAAAATCTTTGACATTGAGTTAAAGATGGTGATCAAATGAGCTGAGATACAACACCTTCACCCTTTTATACAAATTTTGGGTGATTTACAATTGATACAGTTTTTTTTTAAACTTTTTATTTAAGCATTTTGTCACATTAAAACTAATTACTTATGCTTTATAAAACTTCTGATATTTAGTCTTCCTTCACAGACTAAAAAAACTGCATGACAATAAAACAATTAAAGACACATAAACAGACAGATTTAATATAGGGATCATCCCAAAAGTAAGGTGTTAATTTTTTTTTTAAAGATTGATAATACATACGTTCAATTTTGTAAAGATAAGCTACTTAGATAAATCTTATATTTGGTTGAAGAGTTGTTTAAATTTTTGCTTTCTTTGAGTTCTTTTTGGCATACATTTTTAGCCTTTGGGTATCTGTCAAGGCCCATTTGCAATGTTTTGAATTTACTTCCCAAAGCTTGTTGACACTGAATGCCACTCTTTGGAAAGTGGATTTCCCAGAGCCTGTTGATATTGCATGTCATTCTTTGGGAACGGAACTCAATTAGTGGCGTCGGAACTCTTTTTTGACAGGGGGGCCCCAAGATGTTGGAGAAAAAAGTATTTTATCATTTCATAAAATTTATTGTACTACTGTAAAACAAGACGTGCTAACTTCATTACGAAAATTTGCTGGAATTTTTTTTTTTTTGATTGAACATACATCTTAAAAAAAAATCCATATAGTTTCTCAATCTAAACTAATGATACGCATAAATGGCCTTGAACTATAGACTTTGATACTTCCGGATTGGTACCAATTCCGCAGGAATTGTAGTCGTAGATGCTATAATTAAACATCGAAGGAACCTATACCTTATTCCTCAACCTGCTTCCATTCCCTATTTAGGTTTTACTCATTTTTTTTTTAGAGGAAGACAAATTTTTTACTCTTAATGAGACACAAAACGTTGCTGGTCTTCAAACGGGAATCAGCCCACTGAACTGTTTAATGGAGCTAGCATTTTTTGGGGTCTCAGGAGTCACATTAAAAAAAAATTAGATTTCTAGATAGTTCATGGTAAAATAGAAGAGCAATACCTAATTTCTATCAAAATAAACTTACAAAAACCCCCGAATGTTTGGATTTTTAAATCACGAACATATGTAATTCGGAAAGAAAGAAAACTGAAGGGGCAAATGTGATGTTTTGCCCCCACACTCATTTGCGTGCGTGGGCAACTGCCCCCTCTTCCCCCGCAGTTCCAATGCCGGTGGACTCAATGCATTAAGAATGGGACTTCACAAGGCACCAACAGACCAGGAACACCAGCTGAGAAATAAAATCCCAGAGAAATAAAGGTTAACAAAGCAAATTCTTCAGCTGATTATAATTTGTATATTTGAGTAAAATAAAGCAAGTATTGGGTTGATGCATAAGTTCATGCCATTTTTTTCACCACACTACAGGAATGTATTACATCAGAAGGGTAAACAGAATTAATCAACTATATATCCTCTTCCCCATTGTTTATGATGGTGTCCCAACGTCTGGATATGTCTGCAATGCCATTCTTGAAAAAACGTGCAGGTTTTGCTGTGAAGAAATCATCAAGGAAATTCTGGAGATCAACATCATTGTTGAATGTTCTGCCTTGGAGTGCATTAAACAGAGATCGGAACAGATCATAGTCTGAAGGGGCGACATCTAAGGAATAGGCTAGATGTGGAAGGATCTCCCATTTCATGTCCTGAATGGCTATTTTGGTCACGTTTGAACTGTGAGGGTGTGCATTATGTTGGAGAAGGATACCATGGCACCGATGTGGCCGTTTCTGCAGAACTGCTCCCTCCACATGGCAGAGTTGCTCACAATAGAGTGCAGCATTGATGGTCTGATTCCTCGGCAGCATTTCCCAGTGAATAATACCTTCCATGTCTCACCAGACACACATCATGATCTTCGCAGGATGAAGGTCATGTTTTGGAGGTTGTCTGGGCGTCTTGTTTGGGCTTAACCATTCCTTCCGAATGCCTGAAATTTACAATTTACATACAGACATCACTTTTCATCTCCAGTAACAATATGTGACAGAAGGGTTTATCTTTTTTTTTTTTTTTCGATTGGAGGTTTAACGACTACCGTGAGCAACTCAATGGGCTATAAGCAGTTGCCCGTCCCTAATTTAGGGTCACTAGTTCCAGGAAAGGGAGAGAGCCAGTGCCATAAGACAAACACAAAATCCATGCCTCACCGGGATTCGAACACGGACCCCTTTCGGACGAATGATCAGAGGCCATTGCTTAGACCACTGTGCCACCGGGGCGGCGGGTTTATCTTTCTGAGAACATTCACGATAACGGGCAAGCAAGGAACTACATATGACAACACGTTGATTCTTCTTGTTCTCGGTGCAAGTGTGAGGCACCCAAGATCCCAATTTCTGGACCTTTCTCATACGTTCCAGGTGTAGCACCACTGTGGCCTGATCACAGTCCATCTTAGTGGCTAATTTGCATGTGGTTTGACATGGATCCAAGTGGATGAGATGGTTCAAATGATCCTCATCAAAGTGAGATGAACGACCTGAGCATGGAAAGTCGTTGAGGTCAAAATTGCCACCTTGGAACCGCCCAAGCCATTTGTGGGCTGTCCTCGAAGCAATAGCATCTTCCCCATATACAGCACAAATTTGTTCAGTAGCCTTGGCAGCTGTGGATCCCTTGTTAAACTAGTAGAGGAGCAGATATTGGAAATACCTGGAAGTCCCAAAGAATTTGAATTATTAAAACGCCCATAAAACCTAGCTAATGATATGGAATTTAAAAATTTCAGTAAATGAAAGCTAATAGATTTTCGCAAAAGGGCCTCAAAGAAATTCAGGGGGGAGGGGCAAGGCAAGTCTTTCAGGTACGCCACTGACTCCAAGTTTAACGTGAATAGAGTTATGAGTGTGCATTCTTCATTTATGAATTAAATGCAAACAATATTTAAATATTTAACATATTCTGAAGTGTTCATCACAATTTGAGCTTTTTGGAAATAGCATGATTTACATTTTATTGGTACTAAGAAGTTGCATATGAAGAAAATATCAAGAAAAACAAAAATGCTGATGCAAAAAAAAAGCGAGATGAGGACAAATAAAGGTGTCACTTCAAAGTGGAATATATACAGAGCTATGCAAGAACAGTATGAAAAAGCATAACTGAAGATGTAAGAAAATTCAACTGTGAACTAGTGAGAAAAGCAATTGAAAACAACCAAAGCCTCAAGATGGCACTGTAGCAAGAAACAGAGGTGAAATTTTGACAAGAGTTAAAGATTTCTACTCAAAACTGTATGAAAGAGATGATACATCAACTCTAGACATTACGAAAGGTAACAGCATCAAAGTCCCTTCAGTCCTCCCGGCAGAAGTTACACATGCAATTAAGAACATGAAATGGGAAAAAGCTCCAGGAAAAGTCGGAATTACTGTGGACATTATACAAAAAGCAAGTGGAGAAACTGAAACTATACTCCAATTCACCCTAAAAGTGTACTATTGGTAAAGGCGGGAGAGTCTTATCACGACTCGTTGTGGAACGCAAGAATGATATCCATCCGCATTAACGTGCTCTTCTACTGTTCTCTTTCCGAACCGCCCGCCTGCCCACCCACACATCTGACATGCAGTGGGGATTGTGAGTGGGGGTCTGGTGGAGGTCGAACTGCTTCCCCTAAAACCTGTTTAAGTAACCAACCCTTCGAGTTTCCCCGATGTTTTTCTCTGTGTTGTTAATGTTGGCAGGTCTTTCAACTCTTCCCCTTGTCCGAGTTGTATCCCAAGTAGGTTTTCGCTCAAAACTCTAGGGACTACTTTTCGTAGCTGAGGTAGCTGTTTCGCACCCTACATAGTGGTACACTTTTAGGTTGACTCGGAGTATAGACTCGCCCAAGTTTTCACTAGATGTCTCAATGAAGGGAAGATTCCTGAGAATTGAAACAATGCTACAATGATCCTGCTAAATAAAAAGGGTGACATTGAGGATCTCGAACTACAGACTCATCAGCCTCCTATCAGTGGTTTATTAAATCTTCACTAAGGTTCTTTCACATCGCTTGATGGTAACACTCGACATGGCTCAACCAAGAGAACAAGCTGGATTCAGGAGTGGGTACAGAATTATAGATCACATCCATGTGTTGAGAGAACTAATTGAAAGAATGAGGTAATATGAACTCTCATTATGTATGGCTTTTATTGATTATGAAAAGACCTTTGATTCTGTGAAACCATCAGCAGTTACAATGGCTTTGAAATCCTACATTAGTATTATTAGTAACATCTATGAAAATGCAAGTGCAAAAGTTTGGTTATTTGAGGTCAGGATACAGCAACAATAAAAATTGGAAAGGGAGTGAGACAAGGTGACACCATATCTCCCTAACTATTTAATGCCACATTGCAAAATGTCCTTCAATCATTGAACTGGGAAAACAAAGGGGTGAAGATTAATGGAGATTATTTATCTCACCTTCATTTTGCTGATGACATAGCCATTTTTGCAACTGCCCCTTCAGAGCTGCAGAGTATGATTCAGGAACTTGCTGACAAGAGTAAAGAAGTGGGATTAAAAATTAACTTTCAGAAGACAAAATTGATGTACAATGGTTTTACAAGAAATGAAGATTTATCGATTGATGGGGAAAAGCTGGAGATAACAGATAGCTACATTTACCTTGGACAACAGATATCAAGCAAAGGTCACATAGGCAGGGATCATAGCATACTTCTGGAAAATTTTAGGTAAGAATTTTAGGAATTTTAGGAATTTTTAGAAACATTTTAGGAAAATTTTAGGAGTGTATTTCAATAAAAACTAGATGTATATTTGTATACATCTAGTAAAACAACTTTGTATACATTGTAAAGAGTTTGCTTCACACCCTTCAACCATATATACTGCGCATGACATCAAAATTTCTGGCTCCAACATAAAATCACATGACAACAGTCAAAAAGATGGATTACACCTGCTGTGCTTATGGTTGCTCTGACCGATATAGTAAAGAAAGTTCTATGATTTTTCATGGGTAAGAAACGAATTAAATACCTAAGTCAATAAAGTTCAATTACTTAACCAGAAACTTGCAGCTATTGATGTAAAAATATAGTAACTTAAGAAAAAAAAATGGAATGCATGTTCCAAATTCTTCGCAAATGTTCATCACATTATAAATCACAAAATGTAAACAACACGATCATGCATGTATATAGCTCATAAGTAAACTTACCTGAAGAGTTTTCATTATATATGAGGTGCATTCACATAATACACCGAAAACACTGAAGTTCTGCAGCGTAAATTAGTAATCATAACAGCATTTGTACACGAAATTTGGAGTCTGATGATGACGTGCCCAATGTTTGAGCCATGGCGGCTTTGATGCAGCTATTGCCAATGCGCAGTCCATTAGTATATATGGTCGAAGTTCACACCCAAATTTTTTGCATAACGTCTAATGTCTAAAGTTTAAGTATGATTTACTTCTAATGTTCAGTTCTTATCTTTTCACGTGTTATTATCATATTCAAGTATATTTACCACATTCAAGTTTCACTTTGAACATTAATATGCTGTTGAACCAGAAGCAATTCACGATTTTCACAGTAAAGTTTTCAGGTTTCACATTAAACTATAATATCCTAAAAAGGTAATTGAAAACCAAGAACTATGTACAATTGTTCACTGAATTACTTTTTTCATATTATTATTTTAACCTTTTCCTGATTAGCCTATCTTTTTCTGCTTCCACCACAACTAATTTACTTTCAGCTTTCTTTATTTCAGCTGAACCTTGTATGATCAAGTTAGAGGCAACTGCTATTTCAACAGTATTTTGTTTTTCTACAGCTTTTCTCATTCTTTCTGTTCCCTCTTGAATTACTGCTAGGGAGGCTTCTTTATCTTTTTTAAGCCTATTTATTTCTGCATCATTTTCTTTTATTTTGTCATCAAACTCAGCTTTTCTTTTTTCTCTAGCTGCTTTTCCTTATTTTCCCTCCCTTTCTTCGAAAATAAAAGCATAACAAACAGCGCAAAAACTAGCTCATAAATAGAATATTTGAAACACTCTCAATGTATGCACTCTCAATTATTAGGGATGGTAGAGGGGAAGGGAATAGAACTGTCCAAAATTAGCATGTTTTCGTTGCGCTAGGGCGCTTAAGCACGGCTGAATTCCTTCAGATACCCCCAATGTTCAAATGATTGAAATGTGCTGATGTTCATGGAATGAAATGGTTGATCAGCTATGATGACCGCATAAAAGTTCGGGGTGGGGGGGGGGGAGGGCTTTATTTTTTTTATTTTTTTAGTTTATGCAACATTTTACATCACTCCAGTATTTATCTTGTCATCATCAACAATCGCAATGCAACTACCGCTTACGATCGCGGATATCAGCAACCGAAAATCTGCCATATTTCTAAGTGATATAACACACAGTATCCTGTTACAGTGTATTGTAATTGAAAAAAAAAAAGGATGTGGAAAAAAGAAACTTTCAGAAATTAAGATCATCAAGTCATGCGTTTCAAAAATCCGTTTTCCTTTATAACGTTTAAAAACATGATTTTGCTTTTTTACCTGTAGTGTAAATAAAAAAACTATGTTGATTTTTTTATGGAATCAGACGTCCGTATGTCTGATTGTCTTCATCTGAGTTCACACTTTAGCTACTGTGTACAAGTAGACCTATTTTTTCAGCTCAAAAATATGTAGTTTTGTATATATTCACAGTATAAGTCATTCCTTATTCCCACAGAACTGAATTCAGCATATGCAAAATGAAGATCATCAAGACCCGCCCAACACTATGTTTCTGATTGTCTGCTGTTTATATTCAAGAAATGCAAACATGGATCAATGGTGAATGCAGCAACTATGATTTTTATTTATTACCAAGAAAAAAAAAAAAAAAAGAGCCGTGAAAGCTGTAAAGCTGAAACGGATATTTCTCTCGACCCCCCCCCATGCACAAAAACATTCCAATTAAGATCAAACAGCAGGAGGACGCGTCCACACAACACAACCTTTGGAATTACCTGATGGAATGGCTTCTTTTCATTTGGCACATCGCCATAAATCACCACCTGCAGCTCACTGAACTGTCAAGTTGCACCCTTCCTCCTTCACTTTAACTATAATAGAAACTGTAAAAAAAAAAAATGCTCCCCAATTTTCGACAAAATTAAATTACCAAATTTACGTCATGATGTTGCAATTTACTAAAATACGTTTGTTTATCTGCTGAATATTGCTTAAATCCATTGAAAACTTTTAAATTATAGATGATTTTTTTATTAAAACAGTAACTCAGACGTCTGAATAAAAACGTGTTTGTAATTCAAATAGACTCCATATCATCACAGAAAAAAAATTTAAGGATCACTCTGTTTAAATAAACCATGGCATCTAAAAAAAATAATTCACTTGCTTTTCCCGTAATTTATAATTACTGTTTCTTTTTTTCAATCCGATTATGCAACGGTTTTTTTTTTTTTTTTTTTTTTTTTTGCATCTGCTAAAGTTCCTAACGGAATTTGGCGAAATTTGCACTATAACTTTATTGTGATGTATCTTAACTACTGTAAAAATTTTACTGTGTTATTTTCAAAATTCAGAAAAATGGATTTCTGAAAATATTCTCCTAGTCCTTTTGTGCTGTGGAAGTGATAAACAGGTGTTTGCTTTCTTCCCAACCAAGGGCTTCAGATCAGCGCTCCCAGCTGTCAATCAACCATTGCTATGGTAACACCCTTTCTGCTGGAGGCTCACTCTGTCCAAAGAGGCACACATACTTGTCCATAATAAAAATTACCAATGCTAACTTTTAAAGTTTTAAACCGATTCAACTGGAATTTTGGAAGTGAGCTTCTGTAATCCAATTACAGTGAATGTAAAAATTTCAGCCACTTTCGTGAAAAATTTGCAAAGATAGTTTTCTTATTTTTTATCATAAGTAGTGGAAGTCTCTTGAGGAGAGGGAGGGTGGCATGCACATAAACAAGAAGAAGATGAATGTGTTGTTCAGGCATACTCCTCACTGGTGGATGCCAGCTGACTTGGTACATACGCGACCCCCTGCAAATGCTAAATGCCTCTTCTTTCCCCTTCTGTTCTCAATTGTCGGACGGACATCAAGCTCCCCTTCGACCTACTAGTAATCATCCAATTTTATTGCACTGGAAGTAGTGCCTTTTTTTTTTCTTTTTTTTCCCCCCAGCCAAATTAGGATTTGGTGCACATCGGAAACCGCTGCCGGTGGTTTCTTTGAGAACAGAGAAAAGGAACTTTAAAAAATGAAGGGGTAACAGTAACACGATTTCCTAAAAGGGCATTTTTTAAGCACTAATTTCAAATTTCAAGGCTTTTCAAGACGGCATTAAAAAAACACCGTTTTTCCAGGGTATTCCAGGCCTTGAAAACGTAATCATGATTTTCCAGGACTTTCCAGGTTTTCAAGCACGCGTGCGCACCCTGCGTAATGGTAAATTTATTGGCGTTAATAACGGTTGTGTTTTTAATAAATAAGCTTAAGAAAATTTTAGGATGAATAGCAAATTTTAGGTATAATTTTAGGAATTTAAGGAGGGTTACAAAATATTAGGAATTTTAGGAGGAATGCGATCCCTGCATAGGTGAAGAAATTAATCGACATATAAAACTTAGTTGGGAACCTTTTGGAAGAAACAGTGCAGTTTTTAAGAGCAATATGCCATTACGTCTTAAAAGAAAAGTGTTTTATCAATGCATCCTTCCAGTGCTTACATATGGAGCAGAGACGTGGACCTAAACTACAAAAGATATACAAAGACTGCAGGCAACTGAAAGAAGCATGGAGAGATGCATGCTTGGTGTAACCAGGAGAGATAAGAAGAGGAACTCATGGGTAAGGAAAATGGCAAGAGTGGAAGACATCATGGTCAAAGTAAAATCCCTGAAATGGCAATGGGCTGGACATGCTGCCTGAAGAACGGACCATGGATGGACAACTGAAATTCTAGGCTAAATTCCAAGGGACAGGAAATGACCCAGAAGAAGACCACATAGGAAAATTTGAAAGCATGCGGGAGTGACAGAGGAGACTGGCACAACATAGACCATTGTGGAAGAAACTTGGGGAGACCTTCATTCAGCAGTGGATTAATAATTGTTCTTGATGTTGAGATTTTATTTTTATATTTCTCTACTTTACCCTCTTTGCAGAACCAATGACTTCATGAATATCTTTATTAATCTAAAATGACCACGTAATTTGCACATTCTATTGAAATATAGCTCTTCCAATCTTACTCTACATATATCGCTAAGCTATTGTTTGCGATTCAGAGGTTAGCTTCTCACAAAAAGTTCATCTGTCAGATTAAAGTTTAAAACTGATGGTGCTATATTGTACTTATTGCTGAAGTGTTAAATGCCATCATGCACAACGATTTTAGCTCACAACTCAAGCTTCACTGACATCTATCACATTGCTCAAGTAAGATCTTTTGTAATTCATACTCATCTTTTTCTCATACAAACATTCCTGAATTTGGTCCTCCCACGATTTTCTTGGCCTACCTCTACCTTTCTTTCCTGCCTCTTGGGCTGAAAAAATTCTCTTAGCAAGCATCTCACCACTCATTCTTTTAACATGGACAAACCACCTAAGAATATTTAGTCTGCAACTTACTAGCCTTTTGCTTCACACTGGCAACATATTTTCATTCTTCATATGATCAGAATGTGTTTTTCCATAAACCTTCCTGTAAGTAATGCATCTGTCTAGCACAAAACCAACTGACTCCCTATGCCTGTCCTGCAGCACCCAGGTTTCAATGCTTACAACAGCGTATAAACAATTACACTTTCACACAGCAATTTGGAATCTTTTGAGAACCCATCAGCCCCATGAAATTCTCCTAAGGCAGCTGTGACTTTCAAAGCAGAATTCACTTGCCAGCCAATTTCACTATCTAATTTATTTTCTCTATCAAACATGCTTCCTAAATGCATAAACTCATTTGCCTGATCTAGCACTGTACCATTTATAGACAGATACCTTCATCTACATGATGACTAAAAATGCACTCCTCTGCTTTCCCCCCCTAACAAAGAAGTGTGATGAAAAAAAAAAAAGATGGGGAGGGGAGAAACTTCAGAAACTTTTGTTCAAAATCAAGAACAAGAAGGAAGATCAACATAGTTTTTTATTGTGGAATAACTCTTTTACGGGTCTTATAGAGGTTATTTTTCTTCAAAGTTGGTTGTCAAATTTTCGAACTAAAGCCTAGTTCGTCATCAGGACTATGTCACTGGAGTAGTTGCTGCCACTCAATTGGAAGAGTCCATTCGCAATTATCATTAATTGTGGTACTTCTTCTTCTTGCTATTTCGATCCCTTCTTCTAGTTTCCTCTTTACTAAGTTTGACTGGTGGGCGATTATTTTCACTGAGTCCCAATTTATGGAGTGTCCACTTGCTTGTATATGTCTGTCTAGCCCTGTTTTGTTCCCAATGTTCCTAATAGCTGCTTGGTGTTCTTTCATTCGGACCTTAATACTTCTCCCTGTTTCTCCTATATAGCTGAGTCCGCAGTTACAGTCGATGCAGTAAATTACTCCTTCCTGCAATTGGATGTCCAATTCTTTCTGCTTTAAAGCTGGCAGGAATTTCTTTATTTTGTTATTAAGATCTGGAGCTAGCCTGATATTATATTTTGCTCCGATCCTTTTCAGTTTCTCGAAAAGGAAAACTGGACAACTTGCCAGAATTAATTCATCCAGTAATGGCAAGCCTGGATATAGTCTCTATGTATACCAACATTAACCTGGACCTCCTCCTGGAATTCATTGCAGATGACCTTGCGGAAAAAATAGTATTCCATAATCACAATAGAGAAATACTACTTGGCATATATGAACTGCTCCTATTTTCCTTCAAGAATAATTTCTTCCAGTTTGGAAAGAAATATTACAGACAAACTTCAGGACTTGCAATGGGTTCTCCACTAGCACCTCTGCTAGCAAATTATTATATAAGTAAACTAGAGGCAAAAATCCTTATACAACCCTCCTTGTTTGCTCTCTATGTAAGGTACATGGATGATGTCCTAATTATAGTAGATACTGTGGACCAATCTCTACCCTCTCAGATTCTGGAAGAATTTAACTTACTAGAGAATACCTTGCAGTATACCCTAGAACAGGAAAGAGACCATAGCATCAATTACCTAGGTTTAACCTTGAACTCAAGAGAGGGAAAAATATTCACTCAGCTTTTTAGAAAACCCACCAACACAGGGAAGATGTTAGACTTCTGCTCATTCCACCCTGATTATATTAAATCGAATACGGCAAGACAATTTTTGGAAAAGATTGAAATCCTGGTCTCTTCAGCTACTCAGAAAGATCTTCACAAAGAAGAATTAAAGGAAATATTGGCAGAAAACAATTACCCCTCCCCATATGTTGAAAAAATATTTAAACAAGTGCCAAAAAAGAAGCAGGAGAAAACCAACTTCAAATTCACCAGCAAAATTACGTACCACAAGGGACTTTTCGAGAAACTGAAAAGGATCGGAGCAAAATATAATATCAGGCTAGCTCCAGATCTTAATAACAAAATAAAGAAATTCCTGCCAGCTTTAAAGCAGAAAGAATTGGACATCCAATTGCAGGAAGGAGTAATTTACTGCATCGACTGTAACTGCGGACTCAGCTATATAGGAGAAACAGGGAGAAGTATTAAGGTCCGAATGAAAGAACACCAAGCAGCTATTAGGAACATTGGGAACAAAACAGGGCTAGACAGACATATACAAGCAAGTGGACACTCCATAAATTGGGACTCGGTGAAAATAATCGCCCACCAGTCAAACTTAGTAAAGAGGAAACTAGAAGAAGGGATCGAAATAGCAAGAAGAAGAAGTACCACAATTAATGATAATTGCGGATGGACTCTTCCAATTGAGTGGCAGCAACTACTCCAGTGACATAGTCCTGATGACGAACTAGGCTTTAGTTCGAAAATTTGACAACCAACTTTGAAGAAAAATAACCTCTATAAGACCCGTAAAAGAGTTATTCCACAATCACTATGAATAGAGGTGCCATAAATGCATTTACAAATAGTTTTTTATGTTACTTCAGTTATTCTTAATAGCAACAACTTTACACTTTTTGTCTTGTACAAATTTCCTTGGATTTTTCCCAATCATATAGGATTACTTTTTAATTTGTTTATGTAACAACCCTATTATTTTCTTGAATGCTACACCTGTGAGAGCTTCTGAAAATACCATTAATTAATTATATTATCCATTTTTTTAGGTTTGAAGTATTTGCATATTTTCTTTATTCTGTTCCTCATGTACTTTAAAAAAACAATTAGACAAGTAGTGATTTTGTAATATTATTGCTATGTAATTTCATTTAGTAAATATGAACTTAAGATTAGGTTTGCCAGATGTGTTCTTGGTTTAAGAATTCCAATGTTCATTTCGTCTCGTTCACAGGTTCAACCTCATTAGATTTTATTTGTTGCCATGGTCGCATTCCAAATTTTGTCTTTTGCTGCATCCCACTTACAGCTCTTCAAGAGTTCTGGCACTAAGGCATTTTTAGGTCAAACTTGATTTACTCCTTTATTCCATCATATATATCTAGTTCTTGTTGGAACTTCTTTGGAGATTTGAAATTTTGAACAGGTCCAGCACTCATCAGAATTCAAATCAAGTCCGTAAACTTAGTTGATGGTATAATAAAATAGTTATTTTAAAATGTAATAAACCTATAGAAACATCGAAGACTTTTTTCATATACTTGAAAACTTTTAGATGATTGAAAAGTTTCATCATTTTTTCTAGGCTGTACCCTCTTTGTCAAAAACCAGGAATACGAAACAATAATATTACAAAATCACTACATGTTCATCTTGTCATTTATTTCCCTTAAAAGCAAATGTGCATGAGGAACAGAATGAGGAAAGTGTGAAAATACTTCAAATAACAAAACCATTGTATTCAGCATTTGAATTACTCGGTGGTCCGCGCTGGCCATTGACCAGTCAAGATTCCATCGGGCCAGAAATCCCCCCCCCCCCGTTTGTTTTGGTTGGTTGGGTTTTTTTTTTTTTTTTGCCAAAGAGTGCCAGACACAAGACAATCAAAGAAACAAAGAAATAGTTTTAAAAACATGGTATGATGCTTAAAACCAGGCTGATGCGGTAACAGTGAAAATGAGATTGAAGAAAAGTGTAAAATCTAGATACGTTTAAAAAAGTAAATTTGTTTGAAAAATGAAAAAACTACGAATGTATCGCAGTGGTTGTCTAAGAGCTTCTGCAGCGTAGATGCACAGTTGTTGAACAAATGAGAATGAAAATAGGGAAAACAGGCAGCATGAAAATGTACACAACTACATAGAACATGAATGACAGTGAGACGAGAGGTGCACATCTCGCACATTGAGGCAGTGTCACTAAACATCAAGAAGCGGTGTGTGAAATGACACTGGCCAATGCAGAGATGCGCAAGGACAACTTCCTCATGACGATTCCTCCAAAAACTAGATCCCCATAGTCCGATCTGTGGTTTGACGGGGAGAAGTTTGTTCCTGCCCTGCCAAGACCAGAGGGACTGCCAATCAACAATGATGAATGCACGGATGCCAGGATGAAAAGCTCTAAAAAAAAAAAAAAAAAAACAGCGACAGGAGAGTGATCGGCATGGAGGCAAAGGACCTGGCAGAGGCATCCACCAGTTCATTACCCCGAATCCCAACATGGCTACGAACCCAACAGAATCGGATCGGACCAGGAATCCAGCACCAGTCAAAGTCCGCAGGAGCGTTTGTTTCGGAATTTACAAGTTTATTTTTACTGAACCAGATTTTAAAATATCCAGGTTTGGCTATGGTAGTTTTCCGGTGTTTTGAAATTCAGATATTTACTACTCAAAAACTGAATATTGGAATTGCAAAGTATACTTCAATTTTATGAGCATTTTATGTTGTAGCAAACCAAGGTCCAAATCAAAATATTTCGTAATATTTGTACTAAAAACATTAATTTGTTATTAACTACACATTACTCTTCAGTGTACTGTTCTTGATATAAATACAATATGCATATTAAATGTATTAGTATTTGTGCTATTTTTGGACCAGTAAAAATGGGTGGACTATTTTGAAACTGGCTCAGCTGAAAAGAGTTTTTTTTTTTTTTTTGCTGTTGTTTTCTAATTTCTACAATTGTTTACTGGGTTACTGTGCCTTGTGTTTTATTTATGTATTATTTGCATGCATCCATGTATACATTCTGTTGCTCTAAATTTGTGATATACAGCTCGAATGAAATTATACATTTCTTTACTATTCTGTAAATGTGTAAGTTCTCCTTTCACGGACCAGTGGGCATTTTGGCGGACCTGTGATTTGCAAATTTCAGTGGTCCACTGGGCCTATAGAAAATTTATTTCTAATTCTAACACTGCATGTATTTACTGCATAAAAGGTAAAAACCTAAATGCAAAAGTTGCCTAATTATGTGATCCAGTTCGTGCCAGATTTTAATTTACTAGATTTAAATTTCTGCTCAGCTTCACCATAAGCTTTTTTGATACATTTGCAACTTTTTCCATTTCATTTCCACCCGCTATGTTTCTGAATCAAAATTTTAAAGTCCTGATGTTGCATTTCAAATTTACTTTTAGTATCAATAATTTGCTTGTTTAAATTCACAGTTTCTTTACCTACAGATACATTTCTGTGTATCCACATTTTGAGCCATCTTCTTTACTTGGTTGTTAGAATTTTCAGGTATTTCTTTAAGTGTCTTGCCATTCATATTCAAAATTCCAGAGTCCCACTACCTTTTTTTTTTTTTTTTACTTATTTTTAAATTGTTCATAAGTTTTTATTTTTGAGAACATACTCATACATAGAAGAATTTCTGTAAGCGAATTTTGATTCCTATAACTGTCCTTTAAAATGATAAGTTAGTTTCGAACGCAAATACATTACATTAAAAGAAATACATCACAGCAAATTCCACAAAATAACTATCTACTTTCAAATTACCCGACAGGAACTGAAGGACCAGCTCTTGCACCATCATCCTCATCACTTCTTGCTTCAGTATTCTGAGAATTAAAAGGAAACTGTCCACTTAATCCATCATGCACCAATCTTTCCTCCAAGAAATACTGAAATAAAGCTTCTCCCCCTCTTCGACAGCTTCTCTTGTTGGTGAGAAGGCAAATGGAATAGCTAATGTGTTTAGAGGAAGAGACAGTCCAGAGCGTCTTGGAGACCCTTGGCTTTCAGGAAGATCAGGAGACTGAGGTGTGCGACCGTTGCGGTTGATCCCAGGACTACTTGGTGGTGGTTGTATTCCTCGAGCCATTTTGCTTACTTCATTCAAATGATAAAGTAGTACACTTCACTATAAAAAACCTAAAAAAAAAAAAAAAAAAGGAAAGAAAAGAAAAATTATAAATCTTTCATCAAAAGAACAAAAGAAAAAACTTTTCACGATTATAACTCACTGCTGCAAAACAAAAAAAGTTAAGTTTACGAGTTTTATAGAGGTAATTTGTTTTAAAAATGGAGGCAACAGCAAAATAACTTCAAATTCACCAGCAAAACTACTTATCACAAAGGACTTTTCTAACAATTAAAAAATGTTAGCGAAAAATATAAAACCAGATCTGAATATAACAAATTAAAGAAAATTGGCTGTGCAGGCTTCCGACCATTCGTCCAAGATGGGTCTGGGTTTGAATCCTGGTTAGGCATGGATGTTGTGTTTGACCCTGGCTCTCTCCCTTCCTTGGAACCAGCCATAGGCATAACCACTTTGGGGGGGGGGGGGGGGGGTCAGGACCCCCCCAAGTTTTGGGAATATAATGCACACTTTTTTATGTGAACCAACTAAATTTAATAATATAAGATTGTAATTTTTCATAGAATGCAAACATGTGTATAATGTGTACTTAATAAAACAGCGATATCGATTCCTAATAAGCAAAGTCCGTTCTACAACTTTGTAGTTTACATTTCTGTCCTATCATAGTTTTACAGTTGTATTCGCTAACTTCCACAATTCACCAACAGAGGAACCTATGTCATGCCCATTAGATCACGCCTAAGCAACTGCTTTGCATGCGTGAGTGCGTGTGTGTTTAGGGGGTCCCAAACTATCTTATACAGTATGTACATAATATTGTATGCATATCATGTGTGATCATACCTCCCTCAGATTTTGAAACATGGTTACGCCACTGGAACCGGCGGCCCTAAATTAGGGACAAGTGACTGTTTATAGCACATCAAAGTGCTTACAGTGGTTGTTAAACCTGAGAAAAAAAAATCCTGCAACCTTAAAATAGCAGGAAAAAGATAATTAAAAGAAAGGATAGTCTATAGCATGTACTGTATCTGTAGACTAAGCTACTATACAAGTGAAACAGGGAAATGCATAGCATTAATATGGAAGAACATAAGGCAGCAATTAAAAACTGCAAACAAGACAGGGTTAGATAGACATACACAGGCAACAGAATACTCCATAAATTGGGATTCAGTAAAATTAATCTCCCACCAAATTACACTTAAATAAAGAAGAAACTTGAAGAAGGGATGAAAACAGCGAGAAGTACCACGTTAAATGATAATTGTGGTTGGGTACTCCCGACTAATTGGCAACAAGTACTCCAGTAACATACTTTTGATGCTGAACCAGGTTCTAGTTCAAAAATGTGACCATCAAATATATAACAAATCACTATGAAACCCGTAAATTTAACTCTTTCAATGTAAGATGATGGATAATTAGAGGTGCAATGATGTCACTAATTACTATGCAAAAATTTAATTATGTACAATATTGCAATGTACATCAATATAGAAAGGAAGCACAAACTACCAACAACATTTGATAATTCACTTTGAATTTAGATCCAGGGTACAAGACAGGCAATAACTCCTAATAAACACATTAACACCTGCTACAGGTGTGACTTGGGCCAATACTTTGTGCTCATAACCATATTCTTCAACTATTAAAATATGCTGAGAGATAAGCAGGAAGCTACCACAAAACACATACTATTGATACTTTACTGTAAAAGCTTTCAGCCACCTTTCACATAACTATCTACGAGGGTTGTACTGAAAGTAATGCGGAAAAGGGAATAACTTTTTTATTAATTGAAAGAGGTCGTTCAAATTGCACATCCTGGTAGAGTAACTCTTTCTCCATACAAAGGTACTACTCAACATAGTCTCCATCACTAGTGATGCATTTGCGCCATCATTGAACCCAACTCTTGAATCCTCTTTGAAAAAATTCAGGTGTGGACTGTTGTACTCACTTCTTCACAGTCACTTTCACCTCATCTGGTACCATCAAATCGTTGTACCCAGAGACTGTTCTTCATTGGACTGAACAGGTGGAATTTCTGCGCTGTACGGTGGATGGGGAACCACTGACTAGCCTAATTTGCTGATATTTGTTGCCAAAGACGTGTGTGGTCTTGCATTGCCATGGTGAATAAGGATCCTTTTTCAGATTCTTGTTTGGTCTCTTCCTCCTTATGGCTTCTCTAAGCTTCTTCAGTGCCTCAATGTACTGCTTCACTGGTCACAGTATGGCCAGGTTCCAGAAAAAAAGGAGAATGACACCTCTGTCATCCCAAAAACAGTCACCATGACTTTCTGTGTTGATCGCTGGCTCTTGGACTTCTTAGGCCTTGGTGAAGGGGTGTGACACCATTCCATGGATTGATTCTTCATTTCTGGATCATAAAAGAAAGTACACATTTCATCCCGTCACCAGTTTGGAAAAAAATGTGTCTCCATTGGCTTCAAACACCTCCAGCAGATCAGAGCAAACTTCCACCCTTCTCTCCTTCAAATCGGGTGTCAACTGCCAAGGTACCCACTTTGCACACACTTTCCAATACCCTAAGTCTTCCACCATCTTCTGTATGGCATTGTGACCACAGTCCAGTTGTGCAACAATCTCATGGATTGTGACTCGTCTCACTGAGTGAATCAATTCATCCACTCGCTGACGATTTGTGTCAGTGGTTGCAGATGATGGTCTTCCACTGTGTGGTTTGTCTTCAATGCTGGTTTCCCCTTCTTTAAACTTCTTCATCCATCTGTGCACATTGCTGTTGTCAATGATGTCATCTCCATAAACATTCTGTAGCCTTCTGTGAATGTCGGACAGCCTACACCCTTCCTTCGTCAAGAACTCAATGACGGCACGTTTCTACTGCTTGGAATCTATTATTTACCTGCAATGAGGAAGAAGGGTTACTATTACCAACATGTGCAATTTGAATGACCCCTGTCAGTTAATACAAAAGTTATGCCCACTTTTGCATTACTTTCGGTACAACCCTCATATTATACATGATGCAGATTTCAATAATTATATCTGTCTCATCCATTTTCAAATGAATTTAAACCAAAATTAAAATGATTACACTGCAAACCCTCATCCTAAACCACCACCCAATCAACAGTTATTTTGTTTTTCTACAACACTAAAAAAAAGTCAAATATTTTAATAGCACCAAATAATTCAGTGAAGGTCGAAGTTTTTTTTTTTTTAATTTTGAAGGTGATGAAAAGAGGTACCAAATATCCGGCAATACTCTTTTTGACATCTTTTCGTAACACATTTCACAAGTCTACATATGCAAATGTTCATGCTGTCAAAAGTCCATTCTTATGATTTGTGACTTGGAATATTGGGCATTAGAAAGGGCAGCAGTGTGTACTCTTTCTGAAACTTGCCAAACCTTGGTGGTACATCACACAAACCAAGGTTGCTGGATTTTATCCAGGCCAAAAAATCCAGACGATTTTTTTTTTTTTGGATTAATCCACTTAAAAGAGTACGGTGTTTTTTGGATAAAATTGGGTACATAAACTACCCTTTCAAAGTTTGGTTGAATAATAATAAACTGAAAAGATACTAAAAAAACCTACACTGGGAGGGTATTTCTTATGTATTACAAACATTCCTGCCTTCTCGTGGTGCATCCTGTTCCCACTAATGGGGCTCTGACGACCGCCAATAGCGGTATAACTATACCATCGAGATTAGAGGAAATGCTATCCCACACTCACCAACACGCTTGGCCAGCGTGGTGAGTTATGGCCAAACCCTTCCAAAATGACTCCACAACTTAAATCTTGGCCCTCAGTCTCCGGCAGCTGGAATGTACCTAGCCAAGGCAGCGGCCAGTGCGACATGAAGGCAAAGGGTGCTAAGAATCCCTGGAGGACCGGACTAGGCTGCCATCTGATGCTAACCTTGGCTACGTATAATGGACGCTCCCTATCTTCTGATTCAAGGCTTCTTGAATTGGAAGAGGAACTACAAAGGATCAAGTGGGACATCGTCGGGCTAAGTGAGGTAAGGAGAAAATCTCATTGAACTGAAAAGTGGACATCTCTTCTACTATCGTAGGACAGATACTGGCAGAACTAGTGGTGTTGGATTTATAATAAACAAGAAACTGAAAGATAAAGTTGTAGAAGTTGAAAGTTCCTCTGACAGAGCTGCACGACTCGTTATCCAACTCTCGAGAAAATACAAGGCTCAGATTATTCAAACTTATGCACCCACCACAAATCATCCTGAAGAAGAAATTGAAGAATTTTAAGAGGAAATTTGTCATCTAAATAATAAAGGTAAGCAGCACTTGAAGATATTTATGGAAAATTTCAATGCAAAAATAGGGCAACAGCAACAGAATGAAACTTCAGTAGGTAAATTCGGTCACAGCAACAGAAACCAGCGTGGAAATACTCTCGTTGAGTTTGCAGAGGCAGAAGGGTTTTTCATCATGAACTCCTTTTTCAAGAAAAAGCCACGCAGGAAATGGACATGGAGACATCCAAATGGGACGACAAGTGAAATTGATTTTATTATGTGTAACAAAAAATTCGTCATAGAAGACTGCAGTGTGCTAAACAAGTTTAACACAGGTAGTGACCATAGATTGGTGAGATGTAAGATGCACCTCAACACTAAACTCGAACGTGGCAAGCTCATAAGACAAACAGAATGTATTGACATAACCAACCTTAAAAAACACCATAATACCTTCAAGTTGGAACTGAAGAACAGGTTCTCTGCTTTAGAAGGCCTAACATCGGAAGAAGTGGATATTTCTGAAGTTAACAGAAAAGTAACAAAAGCTCTTATGGAAACAGCAACAATATTAGCTGGGTCTAAGAACAAGTTGCATGTGAACAAATTATCAGGAAAAACCAACATGTTGATGCAAAAAAGAAGAGACATGAGGACAACTAAAGAAGATGTGACTTCCAAAGTGGAATATATAGAGCTATGCAAGACAGTACGAAAAAGTATTACTGAAGACGTAAGGAAATTCAACTGTGAACTAGTGAGGAAAGCAATTGAAAACAACCAAAGCCTAAAGATAGCAAAGGAACATCTCAGTAAGGGAAGAAAACAGATTATGGCACTGAGAAAAAAAGATGGTTCTGTAACAAGAAATAGAGGCAAAATTTTGACAAGAGTGAAAGATTTCTACTCCAAATTATATGAAAGGGATGATGCATGTACTCCAGACATCATGAAAGGTACCAGTACCAGAGTTCTTCCTGTCCTCCCAGCAGAAGTTGCACATGCAATCAAGAACATGAAGTGGGGAAAAGCTCCAGGAGAAGATGGAGTTACTGTAGACATCATACAAGAAGCAAGTGGAGAAATCAAAACAGTACTCGCCCAAATTTTCACTCGATGCCTTAATGAAGGGAAGATTCCTGAGGATTGGAACAACGCTACAATGATCCTGCTACATAAAAAAGGTGACATTGAGGATCTCAGGAACTACAGACCTATCAGCCTCCTATCAGTGGTTTATAAAATCTTCACTAAAGTTCTTTCACACTGTTTGAAGGTAACACTGGACATGGCTCAACCGAGAGAACAAGCTGGATTCAGGACTGGCTACAGCACTATAGATCATATCCACGTTCTGAGAGAACTAATTGAAAGAGCGAGGGAATATGAACATCCATTGTGCATGGCTTTTATCGATTATGAAAAAGCCTTTGATTCAGTGAAACCATCAGCAGTTACAATGGCTCTGAAATCCTGCGGTATTGAAGATGCATACATTAATATTATTAATAACATCTATGAAAATGCAAGTGCAAAGATTCGGCTGTTTGAAAATACAACACACATAAAAATTGGAAAGGGAGTGAGACAAGGTGACACCATATCTCCGAAGCTCTTTAATGCCACATTGGAAAATGTCTTTCAATCACTGAACTGGGAAAACAAAGGGATAAAGATTAATGGAGATTATCTAACCCACCTTCATTCTGCTGATGATGTAGTCATTTTTGCAACTACCCCATCAGAGCTGCAGAGTATGATCCAGGAACTTGCTGACAAGAGTAAAGAAGTGGGATTAAAAATGAACTTTCAGAAGACAAAAGTGAAGTTCAATGCTTTTACAAGAAATGAAGATTTATCGATTGATGGAGAAAAGCTGGAGATAACAGACACATATGTTTATCTTGGACAGCAGATATCAAGTTAAGGTCACATTGATGAAGAAATTAATCGGCGTACAAAACATGTCTGGAGAGCTTTTGGAAGAAATAACATAATTTTCAAGAGCAATATGCCATTATGTTTTAAAAGAAAAGTGTTTGATCAATGCATCCTTCCAGTGCTTACGTATAGTGCAGAGACGTGGACCTTAACTAAAAGAGACATACAAAGGCTGCAGACAACTCAAACAAGCATGGAGAGGTGCATGCTTGGTGTAACCAGGAGAGATAAGAAGAGGAACTCGTGGATCCGAAAAATGACAAGAGTGGAAGACATCATTGATCAGAGTTAAATCTCTGAAATGGCAATGGGCTGGACATACTGCCAGAAGGACAGACCATCGATGGACAGCCGAAATTTTAGATTGGATTCCAAGGGACAGGAAAAGACCCAGAAGAAGACCACATAGGAGATGGGTGGATGAAATTCGAAAGTATGCGGGAGTGACATGGAGGAGACTGGCACAAGACAGACCGTTGTGGAGGAAACTTGGGGAGACCTTCATCCAGCAGTGGATTGATAATGGTTGACAATGATGATGACATATCAAACTGTGAAATGCCAAAATATTAAAAAATGTTTTTGAACTATTGTTATATATGAGCTTTGATTAGGCTTTGCAATTACACTTACCTTACAACATAAGTTATTAAACAATTTGAAAAGTGTATAATTTAAGTATAAAAACTTTAAAATACACTTCAGTTATGCATGAAAATTTAATTTAAGGAAGCTTTTAACTGATAACTTCAGTCTTCGTCAGCCTTGTCGATAGATGGAAACGATGGTGATGGTAGTGGTTGCGAGATCTGTAAAGTCATATGTTATTCTTTTTTAATATTGACTTTCATTAATGTGGAAGTCAATATATAAAAAAGTAGATCCATGAATATGGAATTCAATATTAAAAAAGTTATACAATATTTTTAATATTGACTTTCATATTAATGGATATATTCTTTTTCTTAATATTGACTTCCATATTAATAGATATATTCTTTTTTTAATACTGACTTCTATTAATATGGAAGTCAATATTAAAAATATATGTATATATATCCATTAATAAGGAATTCAATGTTAAAAAGTCATATACATTATTTCTTTTTTAATATTTCATGGAAGAAAGCATGTTCTTCAATTTCTTCTTGCATTGGTGTCAATCGCTCACTAAAATATTTTGGATTTGTCATATATGCAAGAAAATGGAATGGTTCCAAGTTTTGAGAGAAACGTTTTCGAAGTTCATATTCCGCCAAGTTTCAACACCTGTAGACAGAGCTGCTGTATCACTGCAGGGTATCCACACCCTTATTAACTATTTTCAGTTGTTCATGTAAATTTAATGCTTCAGCATATTATAGTCTGTTAGTTAAAAATTTTCCTACTTGCTTATCAAAATCTCCCAAATGTTCTAAATGTATTTCACTGTATTTAGGAAGGTTTTTAGTGAAAGTTCTTAAACACTCTTTCACTGAATTCCATCTTGTGCCATTTGGAATTTGGGGCATTAGACCATTTTTTTCTTTTAACCAACCAGCATTATGCCTTGTTCTTGAAATATTTTTGCACTTCAATTATGTGTTTTATTAAACAATCAGGTATTATTTCCTTTGCATATAAATTCAAAATATGAGATGAACATCCATAGGTAAAATCAGGATGATTTGATTTTAGTGTCTCACTCATCTTATTCATTTTATTTTCATTGTCAGCACAAGCAGCAAAAATGTCTTTACTATATTTTTCTTAAATTTCTTTTATTGCTGTTTCCAGAAACGTAGCACAGTGCTGTGAAGTTGTTTTATGATTTACAATCAATTGCTTTGAAAAGGTAAGAGTTACTCCAGGTATGAATACTTCATACAAAAATTGTATCATTTTTTATGTTTGATTACCTATCTAGATCAATGTAAGAGTTGCTTTGCCCGAGAGTTTCTTTTTCAAACTGGCTTCAACATCATCATGTACATCACACAGCAACTTTCAAGATAACTTATCTGCTTGGAAGAATATACCTGGTTGCAAACTTTGAATCATTTTCTTGCAAACTTTGAATCATTTTCTTGAACTCTGTTCCTTGTAACATGAAAAGCAATATTATTAGCATAAAAAATGTTTGGCGATCTCCTTATCAAGTGCTAATTTTTGTGAAGTGGTTGTTATCATGCCATATGTGAGCATAGGAGCATGAGCTCTAGAAGTTGAGGTCTATGGTTCTTGAAGGGGGAGGGGGGGGCTGATGTATCTTGTGATAGTAACTCATTTCTTAAAAAAGTAAAAAAAGTAGAATTTGTTAATACAGACATTTGGCGTGGACTGGGAACATTAAAGCAGAAGCCATCGCTCTTTCCACATTTATAATAAAGATAATTTTTCTGTGACCACTTATAAACATGGAAAGAGTGATGACTTTTGTTTGAAGTAGAATTGGTTTTCATTACTTTGCCGTGAGATGCAGCTCACTGGAATCAGAGATATAAGTATAATTGCTCATACAGCACACAATTGATTTGTGTTTTTTACATTTTTGTATATGATGTTTAATCCTTTCTATTCTTTTACCGATAACAGCACAATATTTGCATTTTACCTTTGTTCCATATTCAATAAATTCACTCCATTCTAGAGCTGGATTTCTCCCAGATCCAGGTGGTATGTTTCAAAACACAACGAGCTATGTAACAATACCTTATTGTCACAAATACAGCTAGACACTTTTAGTTTAAATAAATTTTTGCAACTTAATTTTAATTTGCTTTAAGTTCAGATTATAATAGGTTAACAACCAAAGAATTTTTTTTTTTTGCTCATGAGTATGAAACCGGCTGGAAACTACAGCATAGACTAGAGAGATTTCCAAGTATAGTCACACTTAACTTGCACCATGTGTTCATACAGCATAAAGAGAGGAAGGCATATTGGATCATTAGAGACTGAAAACCTGCCAAAACTGGCAAGAGCCTTGTCCGTAGTAACTAGTATTATTGTGAGGCATATACAGATCCTATTTTTACGAAACAATTCATCTCTGTAAAAAAGAAATCAGCTTCACAACAAAACGTTACAACAAACGGCACTAATGAAACAAAACGTGCAAAACACAAAGTTGATTCCCCTGGCAAGGGCACGATAGGTAACATAAAATTGCGAGATTTAAGATCAAAACTTCTACCAGTAAAAATTAGTCAGATGCTTTCAGAATTCCACAATGCTTGATAGGCAGGAAATCCAAGCAAGTAAACGCACAGTGCTTGACCCTCCACTTTGCATACATGATTACACACACACTGCTTCTAAAATCATAGTTTATAACAAGATGAAATCGGGGGGGGGGGGGCGGACTGAACGTTTTAACTGGGTGAAAAATCATAACATACAGCAAGAATGTGGACTCTTTTGTTGACTCTGCAGCTACACAGCATCCATTGCTTAATTTTTCTTTCTGCTGATATCTTTCTCTACCTATTTCTTCATTGTCACTTTTCTTTCTTTTGTTTATGCCCTCTGATAATGTTAATCTCATCCATTATGCTGAAAGAACTCTCAGGCTGAGGGCCATGAGTGCATGATATCAAAGCTTTAACTATTTTAGATAAATGGTATACCTTTGAGGGTATTAATACTTTTGAACACCATGCATCAATTTTTACAAATCTTTAAACTTCATCACTTCCGTTTTTGGGACCCCCCCCCCCCCCCATCAAGCTTAAACGCAAAAATTTATGAGGCAGGGGATATTTAACAACACAGGACAGAGCGAACATCTTGGGGGGGGGGTTGCTCTGTCCGACTTCCGGTTTAGGAAATTTCCCTCCGTATTTTCAAGCTGAAATACAAATATTTATGCAGTAATATGTTATTTAACAGTAATATTGAGTAGAGGCAATACGCCAGAAAAAAAGAAATTACGATTAGGGAAAAATATCTGAACTCCATCGGCCTTCTATTTTCAAGTTTCGTAAAGATGGTATTGCGTCCTCCGACGAACATACCGACCCACCCCATCAATTTCTGTTCACTTGCGCATCAATCTCGTAAATGACCAAAATAATAACGAAAAAGGCGGAATTCTTCGCATTCGCGGAAGAATCTTATGCCTGAAGATTACGCGGAAATTTTCGCAGCCTCAACTTCCGTTTTCGCAAATTGTTGCCTACAGTTTCAAGCTGAAATACAAACATTTATGTAATAAAATTATGTTTAACAAGAATACTGGACACAAAGGCAACAACGGAGAAAAAAAAAAAAAAAAATCACGATTGATTTGAAAGTTTCAAAACGCGAAATACCGCCCCCAGTCGGAACCCCACCTCCCAATTCCCTTCAGTTTTGCAAAGATATTGAAAATGATCTAAATGACAAAAAAAAAAAAAAAAAAAAAGGCGGAATTCCACGAATTCGCTTAAGAATCTCATTTATATCATAAAATAAAAGTAAAATATATATAAAAAAAATACACTGAAAATTCGTTGAATCCGTAGTTTTGAAAATTCGTTGAATCCATAGTCAGACAACTAAATCCGTAAGAAACTACGGCAGGTATGATGATTGATGGATAATCACTTCTTAGGCGCAGGTCTACCGTACAGTGACAATAACAGCAGGTGCACTGGTGATGACCAATGCAAAGTCTCTACAGTTATTTTTAGAATAGCTGGGTGAGGGATGCTGTGAACGGTACCCACACATTTTCTCCCCTCCCCCAAAACATTCTAAAAATAGAATTCTCCTTGAGGCCATATGCGAACACAAAGAGTGTTGGCTTCTCCCAATACACTCTTTCCCAAAGTAATTCTAAAAATAGAACTCTCCGTGAGGCCACCTGCTTGTAGGAGTGCTGGCCTTCCCCACCAAGGGTAAGCCACTTTATGAAATGAATGGACCAAAAACAAACACATTTTTAGAAAGTAAATATAAATATGAAAGAAGGTGTGGTAAATATCCAAAATAGTTCAATTAACACGTTCGCTGCGTTAAGACCCACCCGTGGGTCGTAACGCGTTAACTTCTACATTTTTCAGAGGAGGAAAAAAAGTTTCTATACATAAATCTGTAGTGGATATCAGTCACTTTATGTATATATCTTTAAACGACCCACCGGTGTGTCGTACAGCAATATATTCAAAGAGTTACGACCCCACCGGTGGGTCGTAACGCGTTAACTTCTACATTTTACAGAGGAGGAAAAAAAGTTTCTATACATAAATCTGTATTGGATATCAGTCACTTTATGTATATATCTTTAAACGACCCACCGGTGTGTCGTACAGCAATATATTCAAAGAGTTACGATCCCACCGGTGCGTCGTAACGTACAACAAAAAAAAAAAAAAAAAAAATCGCCGAAAAACGTCGCCGCAGCGAACGTGTTAAATCCAAAAAAGTCCAATTATATCTGGTTAAAACAAAATCCACATGAGTACATTTTTTAACTTTTGTCCAGATTTTTTTGAAACCCTGACACAAACTGTGTTCACAAAATGACACTGAGCCATCTATCTGGTTGTCACAATTTATTTGTTATGGTTTGCACACCAGCACTCCACACCTGCATGTAAACTTGGCACTGTAGAGTATCATTAACTCTTTAAGCCCTGGTGATGTATATATATGCTTTGCTACAGCCTTGCATTAAGCCCCAGAGCTGTAAATACACTGGCGGAAAGTGAAAAAAGAACACCAAGAAGGAATTGGCGGACGATCATGAAATTTACATATGTTAATGGGGTCGAGTTTACGTAGGTGTGATGTTAATTTCGGGACCAACCGGTGAGCGCTTACGCCACAGCACGGCATAATATGCAAATTATCGTCGGTGGTATTTAAGGAGTACGGCGAAATGAATGTAATCAGTCGTCGGCGTACGGACACGTGCGAAGACCATGAAGAAGCTGCAATGCCTGGACATGGAAGACGTGTACGATTACAGCAGTTACCGGACTTTGAGCGAGGTCGTCTAGTCGGACTCCGCGACGCCGGGTGGTCGTATCGTCGTATTGCGGAACGAATTGGACGGGAAGTCTCGGTGGTGGTACGATGGTGGCGTAGATGGTCCGAGGAACATTCCCACACGAGAAGACGTGGAACCGGGAGTCACAGGCGGACTGATGAGCGGACCGATCGACGCATAAGAACGGCGTTGTCAAGCAGAACATCCACTGCGACGCAAATCCGAGCTGCCGTTGCAACTCAGATGACTGTGTGAACAATCCGCATCCGTCTACTGGATGCAGGACTACGTGCATGTGTGCCTCTGGCATGTGTCTGACTCCAGCCCACCGTCAGGAACGGCTGCAGTGGTGTCACCAACGTCTGCACTGGAGAACGCAATGGCAATCTGTCGTGTTCAGCGATGAAAGCAGATTCTGCTTGGGAGCCTCCGATGGCCGTATGCGTGTTCGCAGATTCACAGGGGAGTGTCTCCACCCTTCTTGCATCCACCAGCGACACACAGGGCCTACACCTGGTCTCCTGGTGTGGGGTAGCTATCAGCTATAACTTCCGTACACAACTAGTGTTTGTACCGGGTACGTTAAACAGCACCTCCTACATCAATAACATCATTCAGCCCGTTGTTGTGCCATTTGTAAGGTCGGTCCATCGTGGTGTTTTCCAGCAAGATAACGCACGCCCACACACGGCACGTGCAACGCAACATGCACTTCAGGGTGTGAGACAACTTCCATGGCCTGCACGTTCACCAGATTTGTCCCCCATTGTGCACATGTGGGATTTTATGGGACAGCGACTTATCCGGTCTCCACGGCCAGCCACGACCATCCCCGATTTACGCGTCCAGGTTGAGGATGCTTGGAACTCAATACCCCAAACTTACATCCAACATCTGTACGACAGACTCCATGCCAGAATTGCACAGTGTGACGCAGTTCATGGCGGTTCAACCTCGTACTAACCATGTTACATGGAAATGTTATTTTTCAGTTTACCAGCAAATACAGCTGTATTTTGCCATAATGTTTTGATCATGTTATCCTCTGTATTCCGTTATTATCAGACGTCTCCTTCTTGGTGTTCTTTTTTCACTTTCCGCCAGTGTATATGTTTGCATTTTTCTCCACCTGTTTCCAGATGTCTGGATCCGTATATTTATATTTAAGAAATTAGATGGCACTTTTTGTTCAAGGTTGGAGCTGCAAGGAAAGCGAATGTAGGATGGTTTAAGAGTTATGTGAGAAGTCTGTGTTTGTCTTTTCACTGAGATCAAGATTATCTTTACGTTTATACCAGTTTGTTCTTTTATCTTTAAGTTTATACCAGTTTGTTCTTTTTGCTTGTGAAATATGTATGATAGTGATTCAGAAAGCAACAACAGCGACTGAGTTTTTACTGTAAGACACGATACGATTTTTCATTGTAATTCTTAACCTGTTATTATGAGCTATTGAAATCGAACTCTTGTCAGCTTTGCATGAACTTTATTCACTATTTCTGCACTACAGACGCCTACTTCTTTTCTCCTCGTCCAGAGTCTTTTATGATCAACGACTACAATGCCTTGAGCCTTTTTGAGTTTTAGCTTTTATATCTTTTGTATGTAATGTTCATAAATAGTCTTTATTTATATGTGTGTTTTGTCCTGGTGCTGTAATTTTGTTCTAGAATAAAGGTTATTCTAATCCTTTCATCTTCCGGGTCGGAGATATCGGATTATTTTTTACGATGGCAATAATTACCCAATTAAGTTTTTATTAAGTGTTATTAAAAGCGAGACATACTTAAGGCATAAACCTTGTTTATTTTACATAAGTGTCTATAATTCTGAGTATGTTGCCATCTACAGTCTTTGTAGAAGACACCCCCAGTCAAAATTTCTGAGTATGACCTGAGCATATTGCACCATTTTTAGCAAAAATATGTGGTCCTTAAGAGGTTAATATCTGAAGAAAGGCATTGCAGTTATGACACAGGTCTAAGATTTATGTTTTATCTTTTTACCTCTCTCACCTGTTATTAGTGGAACATTGTTTCACTTCTTCATAAAATTTGCCTAATGACATATTACAGTTTACTGGGAAAATGCATGAAGCTTAAAGATAGGAATCCACATGAATGGGTTGATTATCTTTCTCTCCCACTGCAAATGTTCTTAATTGTCTCCTCTTTATTTTTAGATTATTTTCAGTATTTTTTTAGCAACTGTAACAACACTACAAGCACTAAATGTCTTTGTAATAATCCATTGTGCTTCTGATTGCTAATATTTCATAAAAGACAAGAAGCTGCCAATTTTACAAGAACAACTGCTTTTTCTTTTAAATTTTAATTTCATATTTTTTTATGTGTGTTCAATTATCACTGCAAAGTCTATGCTCTTCCCACCATTTTCATGAAGTTGCTCACATTTTCACGAAACTTTCGCAAAATTGGTAGTAAATACGAAATCCAGGTAGACCCCTTTGTTGAGTAAGATGGTGCTTTGCAAAACTCTGCTACAGTGGGAGGCATGCTGTTGGACAAAAGTTGGACAACTGCACATCAGATGTTTTTGTTTTATTTTGGGTTAATCAGTAATGACATACATGAGAATTATTAATGGCAGCACAACAGTTTGTGATATTCTATGGATCTCAGCACTTTTTATTTGGTTTGAAATTTTAATGACTCTCCATAAAAATTTAATTCTGTAAGGAGTCATCCACAACAAATTCATCCCCACTGCAAGGAAGGGACAAATCTAGTGCTGAAGGACATACACACTGCCAATACTTTTTCTGTCTTGAAACTAGTCATCCCAACTCATAATTAGGCAGAAGCCTACGCCTCCAAAAATTCAGACCAACTGCAAGAAAGGGACAAATCTAGTGCTGAAGGACATACACAATGCCAACACTTCTTCTGTCTTGAAATTAGTCCCAACTCATAATTAGGCAGAAGCCTACACCTCCAAAATTTCAGACCCACTGCAAGGAAGGGACAAATCTAACCCTGAAGGGCATACACACTGCCAGTGCTTCTCTTGAAATTAGTCTCAACTCATAATTAGACAGAAACCTACACCTCCAAAAACTTAGCCCCTGAGAATGCTAGAATAGTGTTATGTAATAAAATAAACAAAAACTTCAGCAGAACTGAATCATTATCAACCATTCTCAATTCACTGCTGGATGAAGGTCTCTTGAAGTAGTAGTGGCATAAACTATTCCTTCAAAGATTATTCAAGCAAAAGTCATTCATGAATGAACCAATTTCCAGGTTGTTACTGCACTCACTTAGTAAATCATTCTTTGCAGAGATCCTGTGTTGCGATTTCAAGCCACAGCTCTTTTTGACAAACCTCACAAAACTGTGCGAGCTCTTCAGCCATTCACAACGAACGATTTGCTACGAGACCATTCGTGCACACCATTCAAATGAATGATATTCACATACCACTCCCACATTCTTGAGTTTCACCACTATTTTCTAGCTAACTGCTCACTCATGAAACAGATGACACTCATCAATTCCTGACATTACTTTCCTTATCGGGAATTCATTTTCACACCCTGTGGGTGGAACAAAGTTAAATGAGCTCCAACTTCAGTTTGTGCCGCAATAATGACAGATTGAATGATCACCCACAGCAAAGAGAGCAAACCATTTGTTTACAAATGGTCCAACACTATCATCAAGTCTTGTCACGACCCTATACCTTGAGCAATTCTCTTCCGTGTCACTCCAACAGGCTTTCTAATTTCATCCACCTATCTCATGTGGTCTTCTGAGTCTTTTCCTGTTCCTTGGTATCCAATCTAGTATTTCAATTGTCCAACAGCGGGCAGTTTTTGCAATATATGTCCACCCCACTACCACTTGGTCTTTACTTTGATCATGATATCCTCAACTTTTATCACACTCTTGTGATCCAGGAGTTTCTTTCCAATCTTTCTTACTTACATCAAGCATGAATCTCTCCCCACTAAGGGATCACTGCTTGGGGGAGGGGGGAGTGACACTGTCTTAACTCAAATATTTTGATCCAGACCTGTTTCCTACAGTCTAAAATTTTCATAAAATAGATGTACAGTTTGCAATTTCAATATTCAGTTTTTGAGTAGCAAATATTTGAATTTCAAAAAATCCCAAAACTGCCATAGCTGGACCTGGATATTTTGAAATCATGTTCAGTTCTTTTCAAACTTACACATTCCAAAACAAATGGGGAAAAAAATTACTGGCAGCTCGGGCCAGTAACAAATAGTTTACTGGTCCAATAGAACTTTTACTGACCAATGGCCAAAGAGCCACTGGGCAATTTGAAAAAAAAAAAGAAAAAAAAATTCTCCATGGTGTTTTAGAAGCGGTGATACAGTCGCAAACTGAAGAACACAAACACCCGCTACTGACAGAACTGTGAACTCCAAAATTCCTTATATACTAGGCTAAAGTGTTTTATAAGGTAAATAGAATCCAGTGTTGAAATAGTTTTTTTAAATCGCACATGTAGAAGCAGATATACTGAATAAAACAAATTAAGCATTCGTGCCCCCCAGCGGCGAAATTGTGCATTATTTTGGGAAGATAATATGAAGTTGAAAGACTCCAATCTTCCTTATCCTCCACACATAACAAACAACTATATTACCTAAAAATCTTCCCAGACTCCAAGATCTAAAGATTTCGCCATTCCATTCGTTATTATTTCCAGTCAGACACTTTCCCAAAATGAAACAAAAGTTTTGGAGCTTTGACCAAAATTATGCTTCTGAACCAGATTGAACCCAAAAAGCGTGGTTTTTGAATTTGAAGGCGTAATTGAAGGCGTAACATCACAAGTTCCAGACGACACCAAAGACAAACAACTCTGTTCTTCTAAATTACAGGCATGAAAGTGGTCATGGCAGAAAAAAGCTAAACTTTTCCCACATTAGAATATGCAAAAATAATTAACCTTTCAGCATTTATTAACTACCCTAAGCACCATACATACATTTATAAAAGCCACAAAATTGTCTAACATTTCTTTAGGAACGAATAAGAATTTTATTTTAGTTAATATGTTTACATCGAACTAACAATGTCAATCCAGTATTTATACTGATCTAATTTATTTTATTGCATTTCTGCATTGATCTCAGGAACTCCCGAGACGACTTCCAAAAAGGTGAAATTCCGCCTTTTGGTGGAACTCGTTCACCCCTGAAATTATGAACTTGGTACAATCCTACCAGAATGCCTTACAAATTTAAAATTCCAAGGCCAATTTCAATCCTTAGAAGTGACCCACCAATAATGTTGACACTAACGAACAAATCTGGCCAGATAGTGATTATGGATGTAGCAGACTACAATAAGAAACTTGGAAGATTTTTATCAGTGACTGGTTCTATAGCCCTTCAAAGGAACCCTCAAATTCTTGTATTGCACAGGTACAAAGAGCTGCCTGGTTACCCGCTGGTCCAAATGATCTCAAGAAAGCTGCCAAACTGCCACCAGGACCTCAGATCCCAAAGCTATTCAGAAGACTGAAGCACCATAAGCCCGGCAACCCATTGGAGACCTATCGTATCCAGAAAGTCTGCACCAACATACAATTTTAGAGAAAGTACTATCCAAATTCCAGTGTAGTTTCCTTCCTGAATTGGACTTAGTAAAGAATTCCACTCTGGATTTCATAATGAAAGCCAAGCAACTCACTGTCCTACTAGGCAACATTATCGGCAGCATCGACATGCTTTCCTTTTTCCCTTCAGTCCCCGTTCCGGAAGTCATCAGAACGTTAAAGGAGGTCATATCAAATTCAGCATTTTATACGCAGGAGTCATGCTTGACATCTAGCATCTTCAAGTTAATAGACTTGGTCTCAAATACTAGCTTCTACAGTTTCCAAGGACAAGTATATAAACAGAACAATGGTGCTCCAATGGGATCCTCACTTTCACCCGTCCTTGCAGAAGCAATACTTTGCCCCACTGAGCAGAATATATTCTCCTGCATCACCCCACAGTCCTACCACCCGGCTGAGTTACGCGGACGACATATTTTTCATGTGGTCGCACGGAAAAAGAGACTTTTCCAATTTTCCTTGATAAAATCAATTATATGCATCCTATGATCAATTTCACGATGCAGCTTGAACACAACAATGCTTTACCTTATCTGGATGTTTTATTGAGCAAATCGCCTGACAACCAAATTGGTATACAAGTCTACTATAAACCCACGTTCATCTCCAACCTGATGCTCTGAAGCTCTTTCTGTCCCACACAATACAAAACAGCTATCTTCCATTCTCGAATTAGGAGAGCCTTCACTGTCTACTCTGATACCCAATCTAGGCAACATGAAATTGAAAGTGTCATCAAGTTGGCCACTAATGCAGGATATTCATTGAATCAGATACATAACTTTATCCAAAAAGCTGTGGTCAAACATTTTAATCTTCCTGTGCTGTAGCTTCATTATTTAGGCTCAATTCCCTACATACAAAATGTGTCTTACAAACTCAAGAACACTCTCAAAAAGATGAACTATGGTGTCGGCATAAGGTCTCTTGCATCTCTATATATTATGCTAAAAAGAAATACTGAAAAACTACTTCTTTCCAGCAAAGCAGGTGTTCATACGATCACCTACAACATCCAGACAGCTTTAAATAATACTACATTAGAATGACCAAGTGTTCGTTTACAATCATGGTCAACGAGCCTAAAAGGGACACAAAATATCGTAAAGTAGCCACGTCCCTATTCAGAGAATTCAAGTTTGCTACTGTTATGTTGGATGTAGCCCTTGTGAAACAGCCGAAATTTTTACTAAAAATTTTACTAGCCAAATGACAAAATCTACTGGCCATGCAAAATTAAAATAATAATAGTTCAGTAACTTCTCTACTTACGTTTCTATGAAATTAAATGGAGGAATGTTTTTTTCCCTTCTAATGAGAGATCCCTTCCCCATTAACTTCAGAAAAACAGATGCAGAACAGTTATTACATAGGATCATTAGATTGACTGCAAATATTGCATATACTTTTGTTCCAAAATGATTTATTTTTGATGATTTACTTTCAGTGCTGCAATATCATTACTTTTACTATCTTAATTTACACATACATAATTTATTTTTGAGGCCACTGAAGTTAGATGTTTAATTTCTTTAATAATATTAAAAACAAAAGGACAAAAAGCTAGGATATATAGTATATACATAAAGTGGCACTAATAATGTTGGTACAGTTTACTGCTGATATGTACTGTGCCTGATCTTCCCATCAGAGATATCTGCCAACCACAATTGAATAGCATTTTGAGGACCAAAATTTTCAATTGAAGGGCCATTGCATCTAATCATCATTAAGTTATTTAAAGTGTCACTATTCAGATGTGCCCAATTACTAATTTTTTAAAAGGTTCATTGCTGAAAAGCAGAACCTCTTTTAAGCTTACTCATTTTTATGAGGTTCATTGCTGAAAAGCAGAACCTTTTCTAAGCTTACTCAATTTTATGAGGTTCATTGCTGAAAAGCAGAACCTCTATTAAGCTTACTCATTTTTATGAGGTTCATTGCTGAAAAGCAAAACCTCTTAAGATTACTCATTTCATGAAGTGCATTGCTGAGAACCTCTTTTAAGCTTACTCATTTTTATGAGGTTCATTGCTCATAAGGAGCAGAACTACATGGCATTAGATGTAGCAGCTGCATTATCTTAAAAACATTGCCATAACAGTTTGTTTCTTTTTGTTCAGCATATATGTGGCTAAACAGAGAGTTAAAGATAATTCTTTTACCTGTAGATGACATTATACTTTGTGCAAGATATACCATGGCAAAAATACATTATACCATGACAAAGGTTGCTTTAGCAACCATGACCCTTTGGTCACTCCATACTGATTCGTCAGCAGATTAAATTTCTCTCAAACCCCACCTTCATTTCCATAGCAACTGCAGGAACACAGGTGAGAAAACTGAACTCAACATTCATTCACAAGTGGGGAGAAAAGTTGGACAAAATATTTGCTTACTTGGGGTTTCAAATGTACTGGCCATCGTTGACTACTATATTAAAAAATTTAGTAGCCACTACAAAATATTTGGTCCCCATTTGGCTACTGGCTATCGACATTTGCAAGGGCTGGTGGGATAATATGAAGAGATTAGCTACCTACTTTACCCCTAAATGTACAGCCATTCGGAAAACTTTTGAGATCATTACCAACACTGATGCTTCCAATGATAGCGTCTCACTCGAGTTGCCACAAATTTGAACCAGTTTTTCAAACACCTTCTCCCTACCAGGATACTGTGTGCACAACCAACGTGATACCTCGTATCTTTAAACAAATATAACATGGTATCTATTTCTTGTCAAGTCAAGTCACCATGCTCAAATTGTTAAAGCATTCTATTATTCAGATTGCAGTTTCTGTCTAACTTCCTTGAAGAAGCCATCTGGTTGATGTGCGAAAGCTTAGAAACATTTAGTTATACAAGGTTCGTACTCTTCCAAGCAAAATAAATTCAAGCACTTTTCAAGAACTTTTTAACCCAAATTATAATATGTGTACTGTTGGCCGGTCAGTAGGTAGGTATTTTAGTAAGTTCAGACCATTAATCTTAGCTGGGGTTGGTACACCTTCAATGATCTGCCATTACCCCTTGCCCACAGATAATTTATTTTATCAACTTTGAATTGCCCCTCTGTTATGGTATTTTTTTAAATCATTTTATCTTGCGTAATATATATATATATATTTTTTTTTTTTTTATTGGAGCTTTAACGACCAGTGTGAGCAACTCAATGAGCTTTAAGCAGTCGCCCGTCCCTAATTTAGGGTCACTGGTTCCAGGGAAGGGAGAGAGCTAGTGCCGTAAGACAAGAACAACATCCATGCCTCACCGGGATTCGAACCCGGACCCCTTTCGGACGAATGATCAGAGGCCATCGTTTAGACCACTGCGCCAAAGGGGCGGCACGCGGAATTTGAAAAGTTACACTATATTCGTATTCATTTGCTGGTATAACACTTATTGTTTGCTTTAACCTTTTATTTTTGATGCATGACTTTGAAGCATTGATGCATTTTTATTTATTTATTTATTTATTTATTTATTTTGCAGTTAGGAGACAAGAGGGTCCACGCCAGAGCTGAGTTCGGCCTCAATTTTAAGTGCCCGAGCCCATCCAATAGCAAAGTATGTCAGCCCGAGCCAAAATTTTATATTGCAAGATAGAGCCCGGGACCGAACGAGCCTGAAAACTATGATTAACCTGCTCAAGCATTAAAAAAAAAAGTATTCTCTTCCAGACTTCCCTACCCGTGCAATTAACCGATGTCTTTCTCAACTGTGGAGTGGGAAAGGGATGTCTATATATTCTATAGTTTCTTTGACCATTCATTTCTTCCCAAAATGTTTCGGGGGGGGGGGGGGGATCTGGAAAAATCGGGAGGCATGACAAACGTACGTTGTTTAAAAGAATTAGCAGGGAGCTGCCCCTTTGAGGTAGAGAGTGAAAATTCCATCAGCTTGCTATATGCTGTCTACAGTTCTTATAGAAACTTTTCCTTCGCAGAAATCCTGTAATTCATGGCCTGTGGAATATTGCTACCCAAGCCCGGAATGGATAGCCCCGCCAAATTCCTACTCCCCATCTAGACCCAGTTACCAAAGGATTCTCTTTAACAACTCGAAAGTGTAAAAAAGTATCATGTGATAAATAATGTACAATCACATTAAAAGAAAAAGGAATACAATTCTCTCCCTCTCTCAGAGCCCAAATAAGTATTACGCAGCGGGCTCGGGCTCGGCCCATCTCAGCACTGGTCCACGTATGAAGCACAAACAATTCCTAGAAGTTCCACCCTCTGGCAAGAATGCATCCCTAACCCCAGTAAACAGAAGCCCATCACAATTTCTAAATACATCATTCCACTTATTTTACTCACATGGGTGATGCTTTACTCTGTAGTGATATCATAGCCAATGTACCAGCTGTCCATACACTCCCTAGGTTGAACCCAAGTTCTGCGCTGTTTGATCAGTTAGGTAATTTTATCAGAACTACATAGAAATCTCCTATACAACTTTTTAGAACAAACAATTATTTCACATATGCTCTTTCATGTCATTACTTAACAAACAAAATAATTTTTTTAAATACTATTTACAGAGCCTTAAACTTTTTCAAGTACTTTCAAGGACTTGAAAATGAACTTTTTTTATTCAAGGACTTTTCAAGGTTTTCAAGGAGCGTACGAACCATGTTATATATTCCTACACCAATAAATCAGATCACCAGTATAGTTTTACTATTTTGGCAGGTATGCTTTATCCACTTATCCATATGCACCCATACATGTAGAACAGGAATGATTAATGCTAAAACTGCCCAATATTGCTGAAAAGCAGAGCATGGATGTTGTGTTCGTCTTATGGCACTGGCGCACTCTCTCTCTCTCTCTCTTCTCTGCAGTGTTGTAAACCTCCACAGTAGCAATTATAGTACCATTTTTGGAAAACTATAGTATTTTTACAAAAATTATAGCACATCAAAAACAACAGAAGGTAAGATGATAAAAGCACCATTTTAGTACATTTTTATGGTTTAAAGAATAAACAAATGGTGTTCAAAGCCTGTTTTTTCTTTCGATTTAGTATTTGCTAAGTTTTAGGTGCTAAACATTTATGAATTATTTAAATTTAAAATGATGAGAATTATTTTTTTTTAACATGTCCATGCAAGGAAGGTCTACTCATCAACAACCAGACATTCTGCATCTGGTCTTTTGTATATCTGCATTCCAGTTCAGAAATGTTGAGAAGTTGTGTCCTAGCAGTAGCGTGCAAACAGGTAACAATTTCCACAAGAGGCAACAGTTTTTATTAAACTTTACCAAATCAGAAATAATAATAATAATATATATTCATCATCATCATCAACCATTATCAATCCACTGCTGGATGAAGGTCTCTTCAAGCCTCTTCCACAATTGTCTGTCTTGGGCCTGTCTCCTTCATGTCACTCCAGCATACTTTCGAATTTCATCCTTCCATCTCCCATGGGGTCTATTTCTGGGTCTCTTCCTGTCCCTCAGAATCCAGTCTAAAATTTCGGTTGTCCATCGGTGGTCCGTTCTTCTGGCAACATGTCCAGCCCATTGCCATTTCAGTGATTTCACTCTGGTCATGATGTCGTCCACTCCTGTCATTTTCCTTATCCACAAGTTCCTCTTCTTATCTTTCCTGGTTACACCAAGCATGTATCTCTTCATGCTTCTTTGAGTTGTCTGCAGTCTTTGTATGTCTTTTTTAGTTAAGGTCCATGTCTCGGCTCCATACGTAAGTGTTCTGAAGTAGCACAAACACAGTTGTTCCGAAGTAATCACTAACACGGCGGGGAGGAAAGGAGGAAGAAGGTACGAAGGTGTAACACATTTGTTGAACTAAGAAGATCAGAAGTAATCATATACACTGGAGATAACATACTTTATTTACACTTTTACACGTAGGATCACTACTCATGCTCAAGCCATGATGAGAAAACAACACCGAAGAAGGATGCCAGATCTCCGTTTACAATTCATGACAACATAAGTCATTGCATCCTCTGGTGGAATAGAGCAAAACCTAGAGGAGTCACTTACCTAGAAATACACAACACTTAAATCATAACACCCCTCCCCTAAATTATGAAGTCCTCGAAACGTTTCGGTCTCACAGTCAGTCGCCAGGGTCTTCTTAGAGTCAATTCGCATCAGTCTTTAGACACTGGTTCAGCAGGAAGTTCACTAACAGTATTTTCCAAAGGAGGAGAAAGAGTACTTGGAATCTGAAACTTCAGGGATGGTTACAGGTGCTTCTACTTGTCGTTGTCGCATCTGATCCACATGACGCTTCACAGTGTCTGTCGCCTGTAGGTGTTATCGCCCTGTAGGAAACAGGACCTGTACGTTGAGAAACGGTTGCAGGAATCCACACTGGCTCATCTCGATGATTCTTGATGTACACAGGATCAACTGGCTCAAAATTACGTAGACTATGTTGTTTGAGCTGCTTCCTCGTATAAACTTCTTGCTTGACTTTACGATCAGTAGTAAAGTCTGGATGGAGGCAGTCTAAGTATGTCTTTAGTCGCCTAGACATTAACAGTTCAGCTGGACTAAAACCCGTAGAAGATAAAGGAGTGATGTGTTGGCGTAGCAGGAAATTAGCTAAGCACTTCCTCCAAGACCAGCGTGTTATTCTTTTGAGAAAATCCTTAGTAGTCTGCACCATTCTTTCTGCTTGACCATTAGCTGCAGGACGTTAAGTGGAGATCAAAACTAGCCAAATGGCATTATTACGTAGGAAGGCATCATAAGCAGATGTAAACTGAGGACCATTTGTCAGAAACCACTACATCAGGAATACTATGAGTACTTAATATTTCTCGCAGGACATCAATAGTAGCACCGGTTGAAGTAGACAGCATGCGTCTTACCTCCAACCATTTTGAGTAGGAATCCACAAGGATTAGGAAATTTTGTCCATGGTATGGTCCTGCGAAATCAACGTGCAGACAAGACCAAGGTTTAGTCGTAACTTCCCAAGGATGAACAGGAGCACGAGGAGAATGTCTAATTTCTTGGCCTTGGACACAGTCTTTCACATGATGTGCAATATGATCTTCCATGTGCGGCCACCACACATATGAACGTGCAAGAGCTTTCATTCGCTCAATACCTGGATGAGCAAGATGCAATTCTTCCAAAACGTGCTAGTATCCACCTGTAGGTATGACTACATGATTTCCCCATAACAAGCAATTTTTATGAACAGAAAGTTCATTTTTCTTGAAGAAGAAGATACGGAAATCAGGAGACGGTTTTCCTTCAGCCCATCCCCTCAACACCCAGTTGAGGACACGCGATAGAATTGGATCTTGAAGTGCCATTTTAGCCATTTCACTAGCTTGTAATGGAGGATTGTCTAGATCTTCTGTAAACAACACTTCAAAGTGGAGGTGGAATTTCACAATCTGGAATTTCTTGTTCCGAAATAATCACTAACACGGCGGGGAGGAAAGGAGGAAGAAGGTACTAAGGTGTAACACATTTGTTGAACTACGAAGATCAGAAGTAATCGTATACACTGGAGATAACATACTTTATTTACACTTTTACACGTAGGATCACTACTCACGCTCAAGCCATGATGAGAAAACAACACCGAAGAAGGATGCCAGATCTCCTTTTACAATTCATGACAACATAAGTCATTGCGTCCTCTAGCGGACTAGAGCAAAACCTAGGAGTCACTTACCTAGAAATACATAACACTTAAATTATAACAGTAAGCACTGGCAGGATACATTGATTAAACACTTTTCTTTTGAGACATACTGGCATACTGGTCTTAAAAATTGTACTGTTTCTTCCAAAAGCTCTCCATCCAAGTTTTATACGCCAATTAATTTCTTCATCAATGTGACCCTCACTCGATATCTGCTGCCCAAGATAAATGTAGGAATCTGTTGTCTCAAGCTTTTCTTCATCAATCGCTAAATCTTCATTTCTTGTAAAAGCATTGTACATCACTTTTGTCTTCTGAAAGTTCAATTTTAATCCCACTTCTTTACTCTTGCCTGCAAGTTCTTGGATCATACTCTGCAACTCTGGAGGGGTAGTTGCAAAGATGACTACGTCATCAGCAAAACGAAGGTGAGTTAAGTAATCTCCATTAATCTTTATCCCTTTGTTTCCCCATTTCAATGATTGAAAGACATTTTGCAATGTGGCATTAAAGAGCATGGGAGATATGGTGTCACCTTGTCTCACTCCCTTTCCAATTCTTATTTGTGCTGTATCCTCAAATATCCGAACCTTTGCACTTGCATTTTCAATATATATACCAGTAGAAATGAACCTAAGGTTTTCAACAGTAAAGAAAAAGAAGTTAGAAACATACGCATATTTATGTGACATAATAGACTCGCTGTTGTTCATAGTACAATGAACAAAATTATAGTATTTGAACTATAATTACAGTATGGTTGTCAACACTGCTTCCCTGGAAACAATGGCCTTAAACCCAGAAGCAGAATCTTTTTCAAGTTTGTAATGCAGAAACAAAAACCTAAAAGCTGTCTGCAAGATAAAGGGATGTCTAAATGTTAATTTTGTCATAAAATGCATTGTCCTGCACTGCAACAAAGTGAAGTTTTAAAAAATGAGACTATTTGATATTTTGCTGATAGTGCAAATTAGCACGTATTTAGTTGCAATAGTCAATCTAGCTTTTCCTTGATAAGAAATGCACAAGAAACTAGAACTACTTTATTTCATTCAGAACTTAAACATTATTCTTTAAATACTTTTGGATTTTTAAAAATAATGATCAGAAAAAGTGTATAAGGAATAATAAATAATTTGAAATCCATATTTTTTTTATTTTGCATTTAGTTAATTGATTAAACTTTAACTCCCTCCTTAGAAGCATGTCTTGCCTGATAGGCATTCTGCTCTTAATATTTCTTAAAGCAATTATGTTGTACTAGGGTCCTCATCAGGTGATTATTTAGGTGACTGTGTTAGGAGGGTAAGGATCATATCAGCTTTGCAAACAGTAATTTTGCCACATTGAACCTGATTTGTAAAACATTGGCCCATATATGGTTTTTGTTTGAAACCCAATTTGTGAATTGACCACTGTTTTAAGAAAGATTTAGTGAATTTGTGAAAATGTGATGGGAACATTTTCATTGATATAATCAAACCCCATAAACTTAAAATGAGAAAAGCGGCAATGGTTCTTGTAAAGCAAAAAACTTTTTACCTCTTCAATCTGAGATGAAATTATCTGAAAGAAAATAGTAATTAAAAAAAATTGTGACCATCAGCTTCAGGAATACAGCATAATATGACCTTAGAAATGAAATGGGAGGGGGATAAAAATATGGTTTCAGCAAAAAAACAGTTGGAGATAAAGAAGCTATCTAGAAGTAAAAGAATAAATAAAATGCAACAGTCAACTTTGAAAATGCCACATGGCCACAGAAATGGAATGCATTTTTTTTATTTTTAAAAGCTTAACAAACATGGATTTTGTAAAAAAACAGCATTAGCCAAACTAAAATGAAGCTTGGTATTATGCATATTGGTATACAATGTTACTTATTACTGTTTCACATGTTGTACACGTTCATTGTACAGTAACATTGCATACCAATGTGCATAATACCATGCAATTAGCCATGTATTGATGTAGAGCATTTATTGAATATTTGACTCACAAACCACATAAAATAAAGCTATCTGAAAAAAAACAAGGCATAATAGTGAGCATCAGCTTCCAGAATGCCTCAAAATGCAACAGTGGGAAATGGAAGATAAATATGTGTAAGAATATGGTTTTGGAAAAAAAAAAAGCAAAAAACTAAAAAAAAAAAAAACCTTATCAATTTAACTGAAGCTATCTAGAAGCAAAAAGGAAAAACAAGGTGCGACATCAACTTATGGAATGCTGATGGCTGCAGAAATGGAGAAAATGCTTTAAAAATATAGCTATTGTAACAGTTACAAAAATCACCTTAATTTAACTTTCACTTAGATGAAAGTTTAGGCCTCCATACCAAAATAAAAAAAGGGGGGGGATTGCAACCATTTGCTTCAAAATGCCAGATCAAATGAACGTGGTGCGTTAGTTGCAAAAATGCTTAACGTAAAATGCTGAGGTTTTCACGTTATGTGTTAAAAAACTTATTTTTTTGCTCCTTTAGCCAAATTGAAAACTAAATGAAAAATTTCCTGGAATTTTTAGTTTCAAGACCCGTACATGAAATCATTTCCCAGCACAAGAGCAAAACTTTGGAATTCCCCCGATTTACAGATATCATTGCTGGAAACTGAGAGAAAAAAAAAAAAAAGAAAGCTAAGGATGTAATCTTTTGATGTTATCTAAGGACAAAAAGCACAGAGAAAAAAAAAACATGGCTGATTTATTGCTGTGTGTGCAAATTGTCTAGTATCGCACTCGAGAAATTATTTCTCTGCATAAACACTGCGGTACTTCGTCGGCGTTTTCAGGAGCGGAGAGCTCGAGGCTGTCAGCCCGCTAGCTCTGACATCACAGACCAGTTCGGAGGCTTTCTTAATCTTCAGGGGTTTTACATTCAATGGTGTGTGACTTACAGAGCGAAAAATGTATGTTAGGGAGTTATAATGATTGCCCTAGAACAGATGTTATAAGAGGTTTGATTAAAAATGGTTTGGATAAGGAAGGTGATGTTTTTTTAGACAATGTGACATACAGATAGTAGATAATGACTGATAGGGCAGCTCTCATAACTATTACAAACTCTACTGATGAATTAATTGAGGATTTGCTGGATCGACTAGTTTCTCTGAAGAAACACCATTTCATTTTTAAAGCACAGTCTCGTTGCATAAAACACAAAAAGAATAGTTTAGAAAGTAATGAATGCATAGTTATAGGGTTTTTTTCTCAGAACTTCTCATTTGTTATTCAAGATGAGACCCAAAGTTTTCATTGAAGGATAAATGACCAAGCAAATTTACATCCCTTTGTAATGCACTACAAAGACCCAGTCGATCAATCTCTGATGTCAAAACGTTTTTGTGCAATCAGCAACTGCATGAAACATACCACCAAAACAGTATGCTTTTCAAAAAGGTCTGCTGGTGGAGATCAAAAGCATGGTGTCTTTTGTACAGAAAATAATATACTTTTCAGATGGAGCTGCTGGACAGTACAAGAACAGAAAACACTTTGCAAACTTGTGTTACCATAACAGGGATCATAGCATACTTCTAGAAAATTTTAGGTAGGAATTTTAGGAATTTTTAGAAAAATTTTAGGAAAATTTTAGGAGTGTATTTCAATAAAAACTAGATGTATATTTGTATACATCTAGTAAAACAACTTTGTATACATTGTAAAGAGTTTGCTTCACACCCTTCAACCATATATACTGATAGACTGCGCATGACATCAAAATTTCTGGCTCCAACATAAAATCACATGACATCAGTCAAAAAGATGGGTTACACCTGCTGTGCTTATGGTTGGTCTGAGCGATATAGTAAAGGAAGTTCTATGATTTTTCATGGGTAAGAAACGAATTAAATACCTAAGTCAATAAAGTTCAATTACTTAACCAGAAACTTGCAGCTATTGATGTAAAAATATAGTAACTTAAAAAAAAAATGGAATGCATGTTCCAAATTCTTTACAAATGTTCATCACATTATAAATCACGAAATGTAAACAACCCGATCATGCATGTATATAGCTCATAAGTAAACTTACCTGAAGAGTTTTCATTATATATGAGGTGCATTCACATAATACACCGAAAACACTGAAGTTCTGTAGCGTACATTAGTAATCATAACAGCATCTTTACACGAAATTTGGAGTCTGATGATGACACGCCCAATGTTGGAGCCATGGCGGCTTTGATGCAGCTATTGCCAATGCGCAGTCCATTAGTATATATGGTCGAAGTTCACACCCAAATTTTTTGCATAACGTCTAATGTCTAAAGTTTAAGTATGATTTACTTCTAATGTTCAGTTCTTATCTTTTCACGTGTTATCATATTAAAGTATATTTACCACATTCAAGTTTCACTTTGAACATTAATATGCTGTTGAACCAGAAGCAATTCATGATTTTCACAGTAAAATTTTCAGGTTTCACATTAAATTATAATATCCTAAAAAGGTAATTGAAAACCAAGAACTATGTACAATTGTTCACTGAATTACTTTTTTCATATTATTGTTTTAACCTTTTCCTGATAAGCCTATCTTTTTCTGCTTCCACCACAACTAATTTACTTTCAGTTTTCTTTATTTCAGCTGAACCTTGTATGATCAAGTTAGAGGCAACTGCTATTTCAACAGTATTTTGTTTTTCTACAGCTTTTCTCATTCTTTCTGTTCCCTCTTGAATTACTGCTAGGGAGGCTTCTTTATCTTATTTAAGCCTATTTATTTCTGCATCATTTTCTTTTATTTTGTCATCAAACTCAGCTTTTCTTTTTTTCTCTAGCTGCTTTTCCTTATTTTCCCTCTCTTTCTGCTTCCTTTCTTTTACCTTTTTTATTCTTCTTCCTTCAGCTTATCAACATACTCTTTATAAAATTTATGTGAATCACGAACACTATTTAACAAATTTCTTGTTATGGAAACTTTACTTACACATCCATAGTGTTTAATGGCCCCTTTAACTATTCTTAATGATGTTATAGTTGAGTCTTTTAAGTTAGCCTTGTCCTTCTTTAACAGAGCAGTGTTAACAGAAAATCCCCTTTCTGCATCAGCATTACCATGAGGTAAAACTAAAATTGACTTGATGAGTTTAGCAAGATTTGAGTATTTTTCTTTTCCGCTAGAGTCTTTAATACTAAATATATTACGCCAGTAATGATCAATTTGCACTGGAATATGTCCTTTCTCTGAAAATTTCACTAGTTCATCTAGAGTTGGCTTATCGCAATTTAAAAGTTTCCACTCTTCTCTTACTCTATCAATTTGTTCCTAAGAAAGATGCAAAACACTTGAAATTCTGGTTATTTCTGAAAGTCCTTCAGTGACTGAAAGTTGAGTTGACTCTTTCTTTGGTTCTTTTACCTTTAAAACTTCTATGTCTCTTAGCTTTTGATTGCAGAATGGCAAATTTGACTTTAAATATTTTGTGGTTGCAATTAGTGATGATCTTACATCTAAGAGAAATAATTTCTGCCTGGTCTCCTGAACATTCCTGAGGAGATTTTTTGTCTTCATACCAACTTCTAACTCCCCTAGTTTTTTCCATGAATTTTTGTTTTCAAAATCTACATTCTTTAGGTCTTCTCCAAATTTCCCTGCAATAACATCATCTTGGATAAACTGAGCCATAACATTTCTCGTTAAAGTATTTAAATCGGAATATAACTGGTGTATTTTTGGTTCTTCACTCTGATAACATAATGAAAACTTCAAAATTTTGGTGTGAAAATGAAATTAATGCTAAATAGCAAGGAGTTAGCTCATTTTTCAGGAAACAGTGAATTATTTTATACCTTGCTGAATTGCGTAGTTGTTTTTCAAATATTTTTTGAGATGGTAAGAAGTTTAAAAAATATTCTGTAATATTTAGCCATTGATAGAAGAGCCTCTGGGCTACAGAACCAACGGTTAACCATCTGTTGCTGACATGACGCAAAAGAAATTTGGCTGTGACCAATGTTATATCCTCGACAGATTTATAATCCTCTCGTCTTGCAGCACCACTCTTTAAAAAGTAATGCATATCAGTAGCAAATTCGTCAAAATCTATATTTAAGCTTGTCAAAAATTTTTTAAATGCATTACTAACAACATGCAAGTTGCAAAAACCTAGTTCCAAAGCTTTCTGGCCTGTTTCTTGTTTTACAACTTCATTGAATTTGCGTAAAAAACACTTATTTACATTTAGGCTGTCCATGGATACACAAATAATTCTGTTCAACGAAATATTGAAGGATGATAACACATCAAGAATTTCTTTTAGCAAAATATCTGCTGTTGCATGACCCAGAAAAACGCTTGTTAGGTATCGGCAAGAAACTGAATTTATTTCTGAAGACCAGTACCTGAGATACACATCCAACTGCCGTTTTACTTGTGTATTTGTAGTCTCATCAAATGCTATAGTAACCTTTCCTGGGCTACTAGATGCAATGTCTTTTTTCAAATCCTCTTCAAAATATTTTGACAATCCATGTGATATCACATAAGCAACTTTTTTTCTTTAAGTTGCATTTTGGCTGCAATAGCAGAATCAGGAAACATTTCTTTGAAAAGTTCAACTGTTTCAGTGCATGAAACAAAAGACATATTGTCCTTAGCAACTTTCATGGCCCATAATGCTTCGGTTTTAGCCAACTGTAAATCATGACTCAGTACTTCACTAATATTTGTTTTGGGCTGAAGATCCCGTCCTCCAAAAGCTTTCAGGATGGACTTATTTTGAAATTTACTTTGAAATTTCTGCAAATGTTTTTTCCCTTTATGATGCGCTTTTACTTGTGAAAAGCCACTATTAGAAATATTGAAAATTTTTGAACACAATATACACTTAGCAGAAAATATTGTTTCAGTTGCAGAACACCATTCTTTCAACTTCACTCCGTCCAATTCTTTGGCGAGCCACGCATCTTGAAATTTCGTTTTGGATTTAGGCATCTTAAACACTTGTATTACTAACCAGAAAATGAAAGGGAAGTACAAAAACACGTTCCAATATTGCAAAACCAGACAACTTCCCGAAGTTTGGCTGCGAGGATGTCAGAAGATAGAAAAAAAAAAAAAGCAAGTCACCACTAGAGAACTGAACCTGCACACAGCACAGAGAACACCATAAAAGACGCAAAACCAGAAACTATCATACGCATCTCACGCAAGTTCAGTCAAAGCGAGTCGAAGCCGAGATATATTGCGCATAGAAGTTCGCTGTCGCCGACGCACGATCGAAGGTCAATGATCACGTGCTCTACTGCCTGCCACGACAACACTCAGCTACCATCCCATCGTCATTACCGGAGGTTACGGAAGGAGACCACATGTTTCCTCTTTGCTTCCACCCACCTGCAGTTTACAATAACAAAACATCAGCAGAAAGAGGAGGTTCCACAAGGCATGTACAAAAATAAAGTACGATCTTCTGCGTGCCACGGAGTTCGTCTGCAAAGCGCAAACCAGGGGTGAAAATGACCCCTCCCCTTTTCCCTTAGATCTCTTGTTACTCTCGAAAACTGTCCGAAGGCACAAAAGTGGAGCGCCCGCCCCGAAGCAAGTGCATCTCGATGGCATCATTTTCCCTCCCTTCAGCAGCATAGCATATAGGCTGTGTTTCTACAATAACAGGTCTTTTTACCTTACCGTAATGGTAAATTTATTGGCGTTAATAACGGTTGTATTTTTAATAAATAAGCTTACGAACATTTTAGGAAGAATAGCAAATTTTAGGTATAATTTTAGGAATTTAAGGAGGGTCACAAAATATTAGGAATTTTAGGAGGAATGCAATCCCTGCCATAAGAAAGACTGATCTTGATGCAGAGTGGAATTTTTCGGGACATCTCATGGAAATGGGCCATGTGACGGAATAGGCGGCCCAGTCAAACGGCTAGTGTCCAAGGTAAGCCTGCAAAGAGTAGCAGGGAATCACATCCTGACACATCACGAGATGTTTACTTTTTGCACAGAAAACATAAAGGGAATATATAGTCTTCATGTAAGTTAGTGAAAGTGTTGTTGTGTCAAACACCAAACTTCTGGAAGAGCAATTTGCTAATGCTGAGATGATACCTAACACAAGATAAAAGCATCGATTTGTACCTGTAGACTGCAACTGGATAAAGTGCTTTATCACATCAGCTTCAGAGGACTTTGAGGAACTGAATATCACCAAACTTTTAACAGATCTTTCTCTTGAGCTTAAAGAAGGGGATTACATCGCATGCATTTATGATTCCCGTTGGTAGCTGGCACAAGTGACTTAGGTCCAGCAGTCAGAGAAGGAATGCAAAGTCCACTTCTTCTATCCAGTGGGACCATCGACATTGTTTGAAAAGTCTAAAAAAAGACACTGTTTGGAGGTCATATGAAAATGTTTTGCGTGTTCTTACTCCTGCTGAGTTGTCAACTGCCACTGGAAGAACATGAAATACTGAACCGGGGTTGAGCAATGAATTTAATGAACTGTTACATCACAAGATCAAGAGAAAAAAACTCACTAAGAGATTATCATTTTGGTAAAAGAAAAACACCTTGAAAATTACCAACCAGATGTGTCACTTTCAAGTGGCTCATTACTCATATTCTGTAAAATTTGTGTAAATTAGTTCTTAAAATAGTAAGTCTAGGATAATTATTTTTTTCATTAATTGTATGCAGAATCATAAGCAACAAGTCATGCAAGTAATCATCTAGTTTTTGTTTCTTATTAAATCTTTTCTTGTAATGCTAATGTTTATGTAACTGAAACCTTCAACATTTAACATCCCCCCTCCTCCTCTTAAACTCCTACACTAGTCTTTACTTTTTTGCTATATTTCCTCCAGTATATATTTTTCTTACATTACTCTTTATTTACACATTTTTATTCATTTTATATCTTTCAATTAGATATTGAAAGTTAATTAAAATTATCCTTCAAAACAAATTGGAAAAACGTGGATTTTTTTCACTTTAAGCTAAAATATTTTCGTTATTAGGGAAAACAAAGTGATCAACTTTTGGTATGATATTGTTGTTAAATAGAAGTCACTGTGGTATAAAATTTAGATTTTTACTGTGTACCCCCCACTGGAGATATAGTTACTGAAAAAACTAAAAATTTCAAAATTTCCCATTTTCATCAGTGAAAATTTTTTGGAAGGGTTCAAAACACTCCAGTTTTCTCACCCTATATACAGTGTACTGGTGCCATGGTTTTTGCACAATAAAATAGGTTTCAGTGTTTTGAACCCTTCCCTGTGAAAATTTGGCTCAGAAATTGAAAAAATTAAAATTTCAATAGTCAACTTTGACCACCAATAAAATTTCCAAAACACCTCAGATAACAAAAAAGTGTAAATACAAATAATCAGCACTTTATTCTGAATAATATGGCTTTTGAATTTTTGAATTAGCTAAATTAGGAGAAAAGTTATAGCATTTTGTGTAAATACTTGCAACTCCAAAAATGGAGATGTTCCAAGTGCCATCTAGGTACCTCCCTGCCAAACAGTCAGGATTTTTTTTTTTTTTATAAAATTGGTTTTGAACTCTCTAAAGATGCATAAACAACCGTGCAAAAAAAAAAAAAAAAAAAAAGGTGCAGCAACCACCCCTTGTTGAAATGGCATGGAATGACCCTATATACATCCTAGCAATATCCACTCATTTCAGAAAACTCAGTAATAAACAAAAGAACAAGCTGTGACTAACACATATTTTCAAAGTAATCATACTTACAAATATTTAAAGGGATGTATATGTTATTAGCTTCCCTATGATATATCATGCTGGGTATACTCACATGGTCAACTTCTTAATCTCTTTTATCCTCACAAAAACAGCAGTTAAAAAATATGTTGTGCAGTTTTCCAATTTGTGACAACAAAATCATTTAAAGAATTTTCCAGATTTGCTATAACAAACACTGACACTCCACCAGTTGCCTATTCAGGTTAATAGTATGAACTGGGCTTGAGTGTCACATCCGTGGAAAGTTTGTCCTGTGGTGCTGCTTGTTTCTTCCCTGAACCAGTGGCTCTAAATTATGGACAGGTGACAAATTACAGCTTTATAAACATTGGTGTAAAGTTTGAAGGTTAAAAATACCACCACTGACACTACTAGGTCACACGAAGGACAAGTTTCTGATTATCTAACTAAGCTCAAATGCATACTTAATTTTCTTTGTAACGATGGCTGCTAAAAAATAATCTCTCCTGGAAATTTTTTGGGTGGACTTTCCCCCTCCATTTTTTGTTATTGCAGCACTCCCTGCTGTTCTGTACGCATGAGAATGTGAACGCATTGTTTACATGTTTTTCTGCATGCAGTAGAAGTTAATTTTATTTACATACATTTTGAAAAAAAATAGGTTTGGGGAGTCGGGAAATTGTCTAGTTCGATGCCCAGAACTACAGTCTAAAAGTTCATTTTTCCAAAGATGTGGCATTTAAGCCTGTATATTTTCTCAGATTTTTTTTAAGGGTACACATACAGCTGCTGTGTTTTAATGTCTAACATTTCTGTTTGCATATGCTAGTGTGGAGCACAAGAGTTGGGGGGGGGGGGGGGGGTCAGGAGAAAGATATATTGATTAAGGTTGTCTGCTTTTCAGTACTGATGAAATGGGGGAGTGGAAAACAAAGCAAAAAAAACAGCCCATGTTAGATGTGGTTTTGCCGTATTGGGAAGGCAGATAAAGAGTGATTTGATGCTTTGTATAATCAACTTTCTCTAAATTTGAACTTTACTTTATCCTAATTTACTTCGGACTCAAAGTAAGTTGGGACTAGTGAATTCTCATTTCAGTTAGTCCAGGAGTAAAAGGGCAAAAAATAAATTCCAATCTGTGAGGTCAATGCAATTTGTGCAGATTAATTCTCAGGATCAGGAGATGAAGTTGCTAAAACACTCTTCAGCATCACAGTAGGGATGTTTCAATAAGTATGCTGATCACAAAAGTTGGAAAAGCGTTTCAAGTACAAATGATACCTGGTTTGCTAAAACTTAACTTCCCCTTGAAATGGTAGTTAAGCTGAGGCACTTGTTTCACGTATGATTTTAACTCATGTTGCAATTCCCACTCAGATGTAAAAAACCAGCAAAACAACAGACATCCATTTGATGAACTTTAAAACTTACTGAAAACACTTAATTTTTCTTTTAAAAAGATAACAAGAAAATGTACTTAATTGTATTAAATTAAAATGCCAAAATTTCTTCACTTCATTTAAAAACTTTCTTAAGTAATGTTTCCACTCTGATGGTAATTTTTTTAACACATGTTGATGCAATGTTTTCTTTTTAATGTATTCATTCAGATTTCCTTAAAATAAGTTTTGCTATTTGCACTGCAGTTAATTTTGCCGATGGTTTGAAGGCAAGATTTTTTTATTTCTTTTTTGCAAATAACGTCATAGAAGGGTTTGGAAGGACAGGCACCTTTGCAAACCTGTAGAAACGTCAAAATTTTTCTACATAAAGAACTACCCTGTACCTGTAGTAAATAGACAGACCTTTTTTTACATAGAAATGCCTATCAATAGATTCACGCCTATCAATAACTTGAAGTTTTTCTCTACTCAGTTACATTTACATAACACTGATCATAGATTATGGAAAGCTAGGCATTAGAATAACACAGTTGTATAAATATTTTCTACCATATGCATTTATGAATATTTTCTACCTCTATGCATTTTAGTTTCAAAACAAGTAAATCAATATGCATATGTGCAAAACATCTGTACCTTTTTGAATAAAATGCAGTATAAGTGGGGGAAAAAATCACTAAATTACATCATGTAACAATATGCAAAAATGAATTAGTATTTGCTTGTCCACTTTCAAAAATGGACACCTTAAATGCATGCTGGGAAAAAATGTTTCACACAACAAACTTTTCCTCATAGCTGCTATGAATATAAAACAAAACTAAGGCACAAAGAATATGTTTGAAGAACCATCTGGCCATTTGTGCATAAACTAAACAGATACACAAATCAACAATTAAAATTATAAAAACAATATTTCTTTCACTACCTATTCCTAACAGCAGTTTCATTTTGACATGAGAGATTCCATTTGAATGGAATAATATATATATATATTACATGTGATGGGATTAAGATTTTGGAACAAACAAATTGAAAAATTTGCTGCAGGAACAAAAAATACATTTCTTTCAAGACAAAAACAAATTTTCATACTTGGATTTTTATATAGTAAGAAAAAGCAGAAACATTAAAATCCTAAAACCACATATTCCTCCAAATCATACTATCAAACAGCCTTTCCCAGAATATCAAAACACGTCAGAAAAACTTTATTATCCAAATATCATACTTATTACCTTAACATGAATTTTTAACACAAAATTTCAGCATTACTGATTAACCATTTCTGTTTGTATGGTTTCATAATTTATTTCTATACATATAAAAAAAAAATCACCACCACAAATCTTTTCTTTTAAATTCTGGAATGCATATAAAATTTGGTTGCTTATTAGCTTTCTGAAAAGCTTTCTTTGATGTGGAATTCACACTGCTAGCATGTTGACTTAAAAATGAATCTTAATTTCACACAAAACTAAAAGCATTAAAATTCTATCAAAACTGCCTGCACTACATTCATATACCACCCCTTTAAAAATACAATAATTGAAAGTTCAAAGTAAAAAAACTATTTCTAAGAATAAAAATTAACACGAATATTTTTATTATGTTTACAAATTATATATGATTACAAAACACTAGATAAATACCCATGACAGCAAAATAAATAAATAAAAAATCTCTAGATGCTTCAGAGATAAATCTTCTCAACATCAAGAACCCAGTGCCATGAAAAGATTTTCACAACTCACAAAGAATGCACTAAAAATACAATTCTAAAAATCAGTAACATGAACTAGCATCCAATGCCAGGAAATGATTTTCACCACTAACAATGAACACACTAAATATCAGTACCATGTAAAGGGCAGATTTTTACCAATCACATTAAACACACAAAAAGTAGCAATATCAGTACTTGGAACTAGCTAGCACCAGCTGTTGATCAGCTCTCTTAACTGGAAGGGCACCCCAAAAACTAAATATTAAAAGAGAAAATGTGTAGTACTCATAAGGAAAGCAAACTATATATCTACTTTCACATCTAATTAGGTACTGTGGAAGCTACCCAGCATAAATTTAATTTAATTGTGCATTTTACTGGCAAAAAATACTGCCTTGCAAAATTTGCTTTGAGCAGGTAATTATTTTCTCAAATAGGTTATAGTGCCATCACATGAACTCAGTTTTGAACATTTTCAAACCTTTTCATAACAGTAATTTATCATAATATTGATCTCAGTACCATTTCACAATACATCTACACTACAAATTTCAAACCTCATAAAAAAAAAAAAAAAAAAGATTAATGAAAAGAAATTGTCAGAATAGTTGTTGAAAACAAGGGGGGGGGGGCACTGGTTCTGTCAGATACCTAAATACTGATATTGGCGTGCATTGTTTCAAACGATCAAAATATATTTATCATCACCTTTCCAGCATACATGCACACACTGTTCATGTGTATCAAATTTCTGCATTTCCTCAATTTTTAAGTTGATAACTTTTTGGTAGGCATTCTCAGTACAATACATTTCTAGTGAAATGAATAATTATTACTACAATAGACCCCCTCCCCCTTCAAGGATGGTCATGTGAACAAAGATTTGAGTAAAGAAACAATCTTAACCTCCATACTGACTTGAAGTTCTTGAAATACAACAACCACATTACGAAAACGCACCATTACTACTGCGATTATTTTTGAGATAAACAAAAGGCTTCCTAAACGCGTGACTACGAAATCAAGCTGTTCAAAAATCTTAATTTTTAATGAAATAATTTCTTTGACAACCTTGAAATGTGACTCTTTAACATTTTTTGAGAAAGTTCAAGTAATTTTAGTAATTTGAGTCTATTTAAACACACACATGTTGCATGACAGCGCATTACGCAATAGGGTGCAACTGGTTGGCAGCTGACAGAGTGCATGCTGCTTCATCTTGAGAAAGAAAAAAACAAACAAACACGTAAACAAAGCAATGTAAATATAAACACACAAAACGTGCAAATATCAGCCTGAATACCAAAACCAATACAGGATACTATATAATTATGAAATGTAAAAACTTACCAGATAAAACACTGAACGTTAAAAATGAAACCGAAAACAATAAACTAAAGATTCAACACTGAGATACGTACTGTTGCTACTGCAACAAAACTACTTCAATGTTTCATGTCATGACAAGCACCACCAGCGTTTTAAACATGAAGCACAGACCACTGGCAGTACGCTTCTTCTTCTGCTCGCACAGAAATAAGGATCACAACAAAAATAACTTATCCCGATGACCGACAAGTAGTCCTCGGAAATAACGAATCGTAGGGTTTCTCGGACCGACGCGATATGAATGTTTTTCTCTGATGAACAGCGTAAGTTCATACACATATGTGAATAGAGCCCTCTGTCGAGAAATGTCAAAAGCCCAAAAGATTGCGTCATATGTTTTGAGCTAAAGCCTAAACGTACAGATAACCACTCACGTTATCTTCATAGGGAAAATGAGAAGAATATTAAAATGTCGAAGGCCATGAACGGAGAGTAAAAACAAAAAAGGAAAGCAGGAAAAACTATTATTTACTTTTCTTTGGTGTATAAAAAAAAGAAAAAAAAGAACAGAACAAAAAACGTGGACCATAACAAAATCAAAAGTATAGCATATATCGAAGTTTCGGAAAAATGAATGCATTTGGATAAGAAATTTTTGAGGTGGACAATATTTAAGAACCACATGGAACCTTGGGACAGCTATAATGAAACGTTTAAAGTTTCTTTAAGAAGTTGCTCAATCGGAATTACTGGGTAATGTATGGGAACTGCAGAGCATTCCTTTCGATCGAAATTAAAATTTTACATATATGTGTCGAAACAGGAACATTGACACTAATACAAGAAAGCTAGGAAATGCATAGAAAACTTCGTTCAGTCTTATATCCAGATCGCGTTCTAAAACATTTTCCCCGGAGAGAAGTAGGTTGAAAAATTCACGGCAAGGAAAGTAAAATGCCAATTTAATTCGTAGCTGACTGTAGTTATCCCTGTCACATCAGCTTTTTCCTGGGGCAAAGCAGCAAAGTGATTGCCAGCTTCCGTGGAAGGGGCTAATCTCCGAGACGGTATGCCTGGAAGAAATACTGATTTCATCTGTCCTACACAAAAAATTCCAATGCAGCTTGTAGAAGCCAATTCTTTTGACTCTACTCAGTGACATGAATCCTTTTTCTGTCATTTTTATTTTCAGTGCAAGAACGTTACGGATAAAAGGCAAACCTATTCTCGGCAAAAACGTGGGTAAATCTAAGTCGAGAAGAATCTTCAACTGTCTGATTTTGGTTCCGGGTTATTAAAGTATCGCCTTTTCCACGTTTAGGTTCACTGGTTCAACAGAAATGAAACAACCAGTGCTACATGACAAACATACCACCTATGCCTTTAAGGGGATTCGAAATCAAGACCTCGGACTTCTCAGTATGCTATGAATGAAAAATTTGTAGTTGACGAAGACTGTTGGTTTAAGGCTTTTTCAGTATGAAAATAATTTCCAGTCTCATAAATTAAGTCTTTCTTTCTCTCTATCTCTCTTTTCGATTTATAAACAGAACTTTTATTTTTACAGGCATATTCTCATTGTTCATACTTTGTACAACAGCACAGACGTTTTTTATCCTGTTGGGATTAAAAAGACTGTGAGTATTGGCTAGTATAGTCACAACTGTAGAGTATTTCGAAATCAGCCGTACAGACAACGCCATCTACTGCCTAAGGGACACAAAGCAGATCAGTTATGTGTACGACTTGACTAACAACATAGAACTGAAATATGATTAAACTGATCTCATTGCGCAGAAGAAAACCACTCGAGTATGGACCAAAAGCATGAGTTTTTATTTGTTTATATTTGTTTCTGAGGTTTAACGACCGTTACGAGCAGGCCCGGATGGAGCTCTTGCGGGGCCCTGGGCGAAATTTCATTTCGGGGCCCAGAGCAAAATTTCATTGCGGTCACTAAAATGACCACAATGAGAAAGAGAAATAGAGAGAAGAGGGAGAGAGAAAGAGAGAGAGAGAGAGAGAGAGAGATTAAAAAGTGCTAAAATCTACATTTCTACATTTTCTTTCCCAGGAAAAGAGGTTTAGGTTGCATTGTGACTCTTATAACAACTTCATATCAGCACACATTTTTTTATGGAAAAAAAGTGGCTTATTACCCCCTTCCCCTGAGAATTCGATACCATTTTTCTTGTTCATTTAGTCCTTGGCATTTGACTTAGGGAATTTCAAGCCAGTGGCTTTGCCAATAATCCGAAAGTAACTTGGATATTGTTCTTTTTATTTCCTTAAATTTAAGTATCAGGTTTTCACACAAATTGTTGGATATATAAAAGTAGGGGACCACAAAATGTTGAAATTTAATAAACAAATACATCGCTCTTTCCACGTTCCAGAAACACATAGCAACCGAAAAATTGTTATTCGGTCACCGCCGGGGAAGAGAACCCACGGATCTCTCGATATCTAGACGAGCAGGTTAACCTTACAAAACATCGAGAGATCCGTGGAATCAATTCCCCGGTGGTGACCGAATGACAATTTTTCGGTAGCTATGTGTTTCTAGAACGTGGAAAGAGCGATGTATTTGTTTATTTACTGACGCCAAGTATTTGGAGGATTTTCACTTTGGATCTCGCCCGATGAAATTTAATTTGCTATTTCATGAATGCGGAAAAGATTAAGGTGATTACAAAAAACATTTCGAATCTGCAAATATCAGTGTCCCTTCGACGAACAGGGGGGATAACGTATTCAAAAACGGGGAGATTGGAAACAAACAAAAAAGTTAAAAAATATATTTTTAAGGGTCTTGCCCCCCAAAAGTTACAAAAAAATGTAGTTAAATTTTTTTTTACCGAAAATTATTTTGTTTTCTAAACTGCGGGGGCCCCTGAAAGCGCGGGGCCCGGGGCGACCGCCCCGGTTGCCCCTATGGTCCAGCCGGCCTGGTTACGAGCATCTAAGGCCGTGAGCTGTAGCCCTTCCGAAATTTAGGGGCCGCTCCGGTGGAGCAGTGGTCTAATCGCTGGCTTATGACCATTCGTCCGAGAAGGGCCCGGGTTCGAAACCTAATGAGGCATAGATGTTGTGTTTGTCCTGCGGCACTGGCTCTCTCCTTTCTCTGGAATCAGTGGCCCAAAATTAGGGACGGGAGACTAGCTCACGGTGATCGTTAAACCTTCAATCAAAATATAAATAAATTTAGGGATACTGGTTACATGGAGGAGACGGAACCAGCGCTGCAGATTAAACTCAGCGCCTATTCCTCAACCAGGACTCGTTCCCGTGTCCAAATGCTAATTAGTATGCTGCGTTTTTGAAAAAAAGTTATTTAAATATTCAAAAGGGAAATGAAATGATCGTCGCATACTCCTAATTGCTCGCTTCTTCGACAGCTGAAGTTATCGAAATAAAAAAATTAATAAAATGCATTTACCATAAAAAAATAAATGAATAAACATCTGTAGGCTCAAGACGTTGGGGAAAAATTTAAGCTATTAAAAAATAACTTTTTTTTATTGGAATTTCGTGGGTAAAGTTTTGTAACTGAAAAACCAAAAACAGCAAAAAACCCTTACAAACTGATTATATGATCGTTCCAAAGCTTTCATGATCTCAGTACTCTAGTAATTTTCAGGAATGAAACACTGCCTCTTCACATTTTGTGTTGTTTTTTTTTGTTTAGAGGTTTAACGATCACCGTGTTAAACTCGATGGGCTATAAGCAGTCGCCCGTCCGTAATTTAGGGTCACTGATTCCAGGAAAGGGAGACAGCCAGTGTCGTAAGACAAACACAACATCCATGATTCGCCGGGGTTAGAAAATGGGCCCATCTTGGACAAATGGTTAGAACATCAAACAGAAGTCATCGCTCTTTCCATGTTTCTAAGTGAGTCACGGAAAAATTCTCATAGGCCGCCACCGGGAATCAAACCCTGGGTCTTTCAGTTACGTGCCGGACATGCTACCACTGAACCACAGCGGCCTCGAATTTTCCAGACTCACATACGACTAGCTTCCAAACCACTTGGCAGGTTGCTTCTTTGAGTTCCGCACAATGCTGGGGATTCACCAAAGATGGTAAGCAGCAACAGAACAAATAACAACGAGGCGAATGAATAATTAATACACACAATTGACGTGGATTAGGAACATCAAACAGAAGTCATCGCTCTTTCCATGTTTATAAGTGAGTCACGGAAAAATTCTCATCGGCCACATTTTGGTGAATCCCCAGCATTGTGCGGCGTTCCAAGAAGCAACCTGCCAACTGGTTTGGCAGCTAGTCGTATGCGAGTCTGGAAAATTCGAAGCAGCTGTGGTGCAGTGGTAACATGTCCGGCGCGTAACTGGATGACCTTGGGTTCGATTCCTGGTGGCGGCCGATGAGAATTTTTCCGTGACTCACTTATAAACGTGGAAAGAGCGATGACTTCTGTTTTAATGTTCCTAATCCCGTCAATTGTGTGTATTAATTATTCATTCACCTCCTTGTTATTTGTTCTGTTGCTGCTTACCATCTTTGGTGAATCCCTAGCATTGTGCTGGGCTCCAAGAAGCAACTTTCCAAGTGGTTTGGCAGCTAGTCGTATGTGAGTCTGAAGAATTCGAGGCCGCTGAGGTGCAGTGGCAGCATGTCCGGCGCGTAACCGGAAGACCCTGGGTTCGATTCCCAGTGGCGGCCGATAAGAATTTGTCCGTGACTCACTTATAAACGTGGAAAGAGCGACGATGACTTCTGTTTGATGTTCCTAATCCACGTCAATTGTGTGTATTAATCAAATGGTTAGAAACCAGAGCTTAGACCACTGCGCTACTAAGACAACGGACTGTTGATTGTGAGATTTAATTTTTACATGCAAATATTTATTGATATGGGTTTTGTTTGAATTCCCTGGGTTTCGGAGCTAGTCTGGCCAACTTTAAATATATGCCGCTAAAATTACTAAAACGTGTTTCATATGATGATCGGAATTGAAGTAAATGCAAAGATAAATTTCTTGTGTAATTTACTTTGGTAGGGTATTTAGTTGTGAATGTACATAATGTGATAATCCTCAGAATTTTCTATTTTAACTCAAGCCTAAAAAAAAAAATGTAAAAGTAGCTACTGCAACTTGTACTTTAAAAACGTAAATTTCGAAATACTGCTTCTAATAATGCACTGTTTTACAAGGAAAAAACAATACAAAACTATTGCTGTACTGCACAGACTATTTGCTACAATAAACTCAGTCTTGAGACTTTATACATCAGTAAATGGTCGACTGTTATTACCTTTCATATCAGCACACATGTTTTTTATGGAAAAAAAATTGGCTTATTACCCCCTTCCCCTGAGAATTCGATACCATTTTTCTTGTTCATTTAGTCCTTGACATTTGACTTAGGGAATTTCAAGCCAGTGGCTTTGCCAATAATTTCTTACAGGGGTGGGAGAGATAATAAGATTTTTTCTTTTGATGCCGTATTATTAAGCTATTAGGTTTATTTAATAATTACACGTATTTTAAAGCAATACTATAAAACAAATATGAAATATTATTGGATTTCAAAATTACATAGGCCCTACGAAATAAAAAAAGTCATATAAAATAATTAGTTCTCTAGAAATTGGCCATATATTCGGTACTAAACAATGCATAGTTTTCGAAGTAAATTAGGAAAAACAACCTTACCAAGTAAAATGTTTCTTCACGTGCTTGATCGGTGGAAATGTCAAATATATTCAAACTTCACTTTTCAACACTTAAAATATTCAAACATTTTAGTTCTAAATATGTATGTACAACATTGTGCAATTGTTATTGTTGCCCGTTGAGTGTATAATTCAAATCCGAATTTCCGAGGTATTTTCTTTAGCACTTCTTCGGGATCAAAAATAACTTCTCTTGGAATAGACATTATAGCCAATCCATTAAGTTTATTAGGTAAACCGAAGTTTCGTAAGTAACTTTTCAGCCGCCTTAATGAGGAAAAGGACCTTTCTGCGGTGGCAATTGTTATCGGTAACGTCGCCTCTAATTTAATAAAGTTGTGTACAGTCCGAAAACTATATTTTTTCATATTCATTGAGGGCACTTATGAAATCACAGGGGTAGTCAGATTTTTTTATCCATGTTCTTTTCCACATACGAACTTCTCCAATGAACTTTGAACACATCGATGATGCATCATTGGGCCACTGATCCGATTAAGATTTACCGTATAGTTCTACTTTGTTGTCAGTCTATTTTACACATTTTTCTGGGAGTAAAACCCAAACATTTTTGTATTTCAGAAATCTGTGTTTCATCTTTTAAATAATTCCGAAACGGTATATAAAGGGAAACTATAATACTGTTAGGGATTATTCATGCTAGAAATGTGTTAGAGGCATAATTAGTTTGCCTACCATACAATCGAGGCTTCACAGTTGTAGCTCCCAAATTTTCAGCAATTTGCTAGACCTTACGGTAAATTGCGTTAAACGAGGTTTCGGCAACAGCTCTCATTTGTTGAATTTCTTCTTTGAACGATTCAGCAGGATTTATAGCAGAAGCAAGATCTAACTATTTTGATTGAAGGAAGGTGTATAAACATGCGCCATACCAAAAACGTTGCTTACCACACACAGTGACGTGAAAAACTAGCTATTATTTAAAGCTTCAATTAACACAAATGATTTAGAGGATGATTCTGCATCACTGAAATTTTGAATTTCACTTAAAGCTTCAAATATTGGGAGAAAAAGTTCCTTAAAGTGAAGAATAGAATCCAGGTATTCAACCCAAAGAGTTTCGCAGAACTTGAGGAGGCATGTTTTCTGTGCTGACAGTTCACCACTCTTTTCTTTGAGATTAATGCTTTTCAACACTGTTCCACGTTTTGTTGAAAGTCTAAAGAATTAAATTATATCTTTCAGAGTCACTAAACTATTCCTTATAGCGTGAACTAAGCATGACTAAAAATGGACAAGGTTAAGTACCTGACTGGAGCATTGGACGCAAATTGCTCCAGGAAAGGTTTTACTTATGATTGTAGAGCGTCCTTTGAATAGTCCACTCATCGCTGCAGCACCATCGTATCCTTGACCTCTCAAAAATTTCATGTTTACGCTGATTTCCGAAAACTCTATTTGTAAAGTCTTTGAAAGAGCCGAACCACATACATCTTCAACTAGAACAAATTTTAAAAAAGTCTTCTCTTAAAACAAACTTGTGCTATTTATGTTTTCTGTGTACCTAACACAAAGAGAAAATTGCTCAATTCCAGAAATATCTGTACTTTCATCCGCCAATATGCTAAAACATTTTGATGCATTGATTTTATTTACGATACTAGATAAAATTATGTTACCACATGTTACAATGATTTCATTTTGAATTTGTGGACAAGAATAAGATGAGCTATTCCCTCAATTCTCTAAATGGTTTTTTAGAGTTTCGTCGCCACTCTCAATTCTAAATCGTAAGAGGGATCTAAAATTTCCTTCACTTTTCCCTTAGTAGGGAAGGTTTCCTGTTTTTATTGGTCTAGAATCAGAGTGACCATGAAGAGCAATTACCTGTCGATCTCAAAAAATCACTGTCTTAATTACCAGCAACACTTTTTTCCTATTTTAGAAAATTTGTTCTTGTCTTTTTTGATCCAGTTTGCTTAGGATATTATCACTTTTATTTTCAAAAATTGTTAAAAAGTTTTGAGCGGGAATGCAACACTTTTGGTGGCACGCACTTGCTTCGTGCATTCCAAACTTTTCTTTGGCGTCTTTCCACCGTTTAAAAGGGGGCGTTAATAAACGACCTCATCTTAACATGATTCCCCTTGCGTACCTCAGAATCTTTAGCGAAATTAATGTAATATTTACAAAAGGCCCCTTCATTTAATCCCGAATAGAAAAGCTACTAGAGGAGGGTGGGGAGGAGGGGATTCTGATAGCCTATTTGTTCCGATATTTTAAGTTTCGTTTTCCAAGTGGAAACTTGTGCAGATCATTAGGAACCTTGGCATTTTGAAGGAAATTATATTTTTCTCCATCTGTACATGATTTCTCCACCAAAAATTCAATATCAAGAGGGTTTTCCGTTGCAGAGTACTTACGATTATCATGTTCCGGGAAAAGGCCATGTATAAGAGGAGTAGGCTTATTACCTAAGCAAGGATTTCGAGAGGGGGGATATATCCCGATATATCCCCCCCTTGACTACACCCCTGTTTCAAGCGACCAATTTTGGGGAACCTTTTGCATTTTACACAGCTGGAAAATATGTACCGTATTTTTCGGCATATAAGTCCATATGGAACATAAGTCGATATGGAACATAAGTCGAATGGATTAAATTTCATAATTTCCTTATCTTCATTCATAAGTAAGTCAACCCTAAATATGAGATGCTGCTAGAACAAACACAGTTAGTCTTCTGAAATTCTGCAACTATAATTTTAATGATTTAGTAAATTAAAAAGGAAGAAAAGTGAGGTTATTCCCTCATTTTTCTTTTCAGTAAACAGTCTAATTTCGCAAATTAATTTTTTTCTTGGGAAATGACGTTACCTTATTCCTTCCGTCATACCGACCAATCGGAGAAGCCGCCGTGCAAAGGTGAAAATAAAGTCTCAGGAGTGTGACAATTCATCGTGATCGTTTGCTGCTTTCTCAAAGAGTCCGGTGAAAATCAGAAACTAAAACTGCTTTTTCTTTTTGAAACCGGAAGCATGAAATAAATTAAGATAACCATAACTGGAAGTAATAGTTTATTTTAGTTCAGTTGAGAGAAACAACTGAAAAATTGACCGAACGAAAAAACTGCCTTCGCCAGCTGCTGGCCATTACTATTTTTAAAGCGCATGCGCCGCCGGCTGTCGGCATGATTCACTAGCCAATCAAATGCGTGGCAGAGATGTGTTTCAGAGGTTTAATCACAGCGAGAATAATGAGGTGCACGTATTGTTATTATATTGGGTGTGTGCATGAGTTCCACTCGTTTTTGTAAGCTACAAAGAAAGGAGGAGTACACAACAAATAACGTACCTAGGATTTCACATAATTGCCATCTTTCTGTATGACCTCTTTCCATCTGTCTTATAGACAGATGGAAAGAGGTCATCGCCTATCCCATGCCGAAAAAACTCCTGTGTTTTAGAGTAAAAAAAGTCATGTAATGCTTTTCCACATCGACCACATCATCGAAGGTTTGGAGAGCGAAGGCGTTCTGCAACGCTCGAAAAAGTTGGTTGTCCGTAGGTGCCAGGTCAGGGGAATACGCCAGGTGAGGTAACACTTCCCAACCAAAGTCCAATAATTTTTGCCGAGTGATTAAGACAGCATGAGATTTGGCGTTATCATGATGAAGGATCACGCCTTTGCGATTGACGAGTGCTGGCCGCTTCGATATCAGTTGTTCTCCTCCCATTGGATTATTCCCTGGACATCCTACCAAACACTCAACAAAACCTTTTTGGGATGCAGTCCTCCTTTTGAGGTCGATGGAGCAGGCTCTGCACCTTGGCACACAGGCCGTCGGCGCTTTACATTACGGTACAGGACCCATTTCTAATCGCCCGTTACAATTCGTCCCAAAAGCGGTTCACTTCTGTAACGAGAAAGCAAAGAAATACAGGTACGGATTTCTTCCTCTCGTTGCTTTGTAGAAAGCTGATGCGGAACCCAGTTATTGAACTTAGTGATTTTTTTTTTTTTGATTGGAAGTTTAACGACCACCGTGAGCAACTCAATGGGCTATAAGCAGTCGCCCGTCCCTAATTTAGGGTCACTGGTTCCAGGGAAGGGAGAGAGCCAGTGCCGTAAGACAAACACAACATCCATGCCTGACCGGGATTCGAACCCGGACCCCTTACGGACGAATGATCATAGGCCAGCGCCTTAGACCACTGCGCCACCGGGGCGGCGAACTTAGTGATGAACCCAAGCGCATGCATTCGTCTTTCGACTGTTGTTCTGTGTACCGACAAGGTTTCCACTAATTCCTGAACGGTTGCATGTGGGTCATTTGTTATGGCTTGGTCCATATCCTCGTCAGAAACCACAGATGGACGTCAAGGACGTGGTTGATCTTTACAGCTTCTGTCTCCGTCCCGGAATTTCCGAAACCAACTGCGACATGTGCTATCATCAACTGCATTCTCCCCAGTGATGTAGTTCTAATAAAAAAAGTGCCTTATCGGTGAACTGATTAGGTAAAAACACCTTGGAAAGAAGATTGAAATTTTTTAAAAGCATCGTGAATTCTGATTTGCTATTTTTATTGTTCAGTATATTTTATAAAAATGTTATCACTAATTATTTTTATTTAAATCGCAATTTTTTATGAAGTAAAATAATTTTTGTTAGTTGCATTCTAAAAATGTAGAGTTTTGTTTTTTAAGTAACGCTCTGTGATTTCAAATGATTACAAATGTTAGTGTGATTATTAGTTGATTCACACTGAATAAATGTACTAATACAGTCACACGAGTAAATATGATTAATATAGTCACATCAATTGTACAGTGTGACTAATACGCCTTTTCCCTAAGATTCTAGGAGATATCTGTTGTGTTATTCTTAAGGAATAAGAGAAAGGGTAGCTTAGTAAAAATATTCATGGCACGCATGAAACTCCTGTTATTTAGCCTAAATGGCTGCATTATTTCTCTCTGCAGTTGTTTCTACGAGCACCGAAATACTTCCAAGGACTACCGTCTAGACTATGGACTTTATATTCTCTTTACGCCGTCCCGGTGGCCGAGTGGTCAGAGATGTAGATTTCTGGTTAGTGGTATGAATCATGGGTGGTCGCCTCTTCCCACCCTAAATTTATCGCAACGTTACTCCCTTTCTGGCATTGATCGTATTTTCCATTTGCTCTATATATTACTTCGAGGAAGCTTTACAAAAAGTTTCTCGATCGTATAGCACCAGACATCGTTTTGACATGTCATGGACATAGAAAAACATGACTCTCGTTAGATAACTGGTAAATGCTTCTTTCTTTGTTTTTACGTTTGGTGTTTAATGACCACCCCGAGCAAATTTAAGGGCTATAAGCAGTCGCTCTTTCCTAATTTAAGGCCACTGGTTCCAGGAAGGTGTGAGAGTAAGCGTCGTAACAGAAGCACACAACCTATGCCGCATGCGGGACTCGAACCTTCGTCCATCTTGGACGAACAGCCAGAAATCTAAGCCTCTGACCATTCGGCCACCATCGAGGAGGTGCTGTCGATGTTTTTGTAATTCATTGGGTGACAATTGTCATTTCTAACAGTGTTAACTTCAGGCTCAGTGTGCTCCGCAGCATCAGAGGCTGGTTCTTACACTATTATGCGCATTTAAACACGTGTGTGTGTGTGTGTGTGTGTGTGTGTGTGTACTGAGCTCCCGTCCTATTTGATCAAATGACACAGCCACAGTTCTTCCTGTGATTATAAAAAGGCAGAACACAAACTTGGAAGAAAAGGAAGCACCTTTTTACTCGATGAACAGTAATTCTTAATTTTGATTTATTCATCAATCTAAACGAAATCAAGTGACATTTAAAAATACGTAGGTACGCAATGCAGTATCAGGGCCATAAAAGTGGCAATTGTGAAATTTCAATGTGAGTGCATGCAGCACCATTTGCATAGCGTAGCCCCGCCCAGTACGCAGTTGCGAGGCGCTCTTCCATTTTAAGGATCATTAAACTCTGGACTAAAAAATATTTTTCTTCCGTCAAGAATTTTATATAATGTTACAGATATTGGGTGACCTAATTACACACATCTCTAAAACATGAGAACGAAAGGGATTTCCCCGTTTTTTCTAACAAACGGAAAAACTTACCGTACACCACACAAATACTCAGCCAGATGAATGCCAGCGTCCCTATCGACTCGCCCCCACTCAGAAGTGGCACATTCCAACATAGGTGGAGCATGAAATAATCGGTGAACACTTGTTGTGAGTTGTTCCTGTGATAATGCAGTCCGTGATTTCAGTGGTGTTTTGAGGTGTAGTGGAAACATACTGGAAAGTCAGAGTAAACATGACAAAAAGACGTCATCTGAGTAAGTTTGAACTGGGTTGGAACATCGGTAAACTGGAAGAAGGGCGTGATGTGACCAGTGTTAGAAATAAATTGGGAATCGATCACAGCATTGTGTCAAGGTTGTAGTCAAGGTACCGACAACTAGAAATGCCTCTGGATGTATTGGGGGAGGTCGTCCACGATGCGGAACAGCACCAGAAGACCGTCATTTGGTTGCTATCTGCAAAACGGAATCGTCGAAGTCATGCTGGTCAATTGAGTAATCAACTGTTTACCAGTACTGGGACACGTGTGTCGCGTCAAACCGTGGCAAGACGGTCGAATGCTGGATGGCTCTATGCATGTAAACCTGTTAAATGTATACCTTTAATTAACCCCCCGGGTGGCAAGTACGCATATATACGTTCGGAGATTTCTGTGCCCAAAGCGGCGACGCACAGTGGTCCGAATCGCTAAAAACCCGGACAAAAATAATTTTTCGAACTTCATATTTTAAACACACAATTCCTTTAATAATAATCCTCAGTACTCATTCTGATAGGACTAAGTGTTTTTGAAAGTATACTCCAATGGTTCTGGTCAATACTTAAGTTCAAAAGTGCTGCAACTCTTTCTTGATTAATTTTGCAATTCTGTAGGTGACTTTGTTTACATTGTTTCTGACTGAACAATGCAAAATAAAACCCTAAGTGTATTTTTTGTGAATGTGTTATGGTCTTATATATAGGGCACAATTACAATTTTTAGTGTTTTTTGTTTCTAAGTACTGATAATACAAATTTAAATGCCCGTATTTTGCGAAAAAACAAAAATGTTTTTAGAGTTTTAAAAAAATGGCCAAACATGTCCACCGCGAAACTTACAAATGTATATTGGTAGATAATTTTAAGTCTATCACTGAAGGTTTCATCTGCAACACCTTGCAATGCTGTGAACTATGACCTTTTGTTTGTGAAGCTTCCCTGCTATTTATGAGTAGCCAGCTGCTGACATCGGGAAGGTATTCTCCCGCTGTACAACTTGCGGGCGTTGAGCACTTCCTGAAATTTATGTTTGTTTACTCAAGGGGTGGCTTGTCGGTGGTAAACCACAGACCCTTGATTTCTTCGGTTTCCAGAGGGCTGTTGTTTGTATCAGGTGAGTGAATAGTGTGTGAGAAATGAATTTAGATGTTAGTCAGAGAGAACTTTACGAGGAAATGAAAGAAAAGAATAATGAGACCAGTGTGCTACAAGAAGAACATTTTGTGCAGTATGTGAAGAACAAATTTGAATTAAATTTGGACAGTCAGAGCACAAAATATCTACACAGCGTAATAAGAATGAGCTTTTTTCTTAAATACTATCAGCGTTGGAAGAAATGTCACCGAACCGAAAGCATGTTTCTTCGTAAATATTCAGACTGCTTACAGCAAGAAATTGAATTACCATTTACAGACTTTCCTTCCACTTCTTCGGAAAAGCGTGGACCTCCTTCGAAAGTATTTCAGCAATTAAGTGAAAGAAGTAAGAGGCGGAAAATTCAAAATCTGAGGGAGAATGTTGCAGAGATATCGTGTCTACAGCGCTGGTTATTCCCAATACAAGCAGAAATGGGTTCAAAGCAGCAGTAGTGATGAATATTTATTTATGACATCTATCGTTCCCTTATGAGTGGTTGACAGTGAAACGGAAGATTCCGTATGGAAAAATGAACGACCATCATCAACCCGTTTTTGTAGGCCTATTCGTCTCCAGTGGCTTCATGAAACCCCTGCATTGCCCAAGCAGAAAGAGAATACATGAACGAACAAATTAAAAATTTACAGCCATTAAGAAGTGACAACGTTACAGTACAGTATTATCTCATATTGTCAATGATTAATGGGAAAATATGTAATGCTCTGACCCAGTCATCAAGCATGAAATGTTACATGTGTCGCGAAAGTGTCGGACCTGAACAAGTTAGATTACGTTACACAAATGCCAGAGGATACCTCTTCCTTTGAGTTTGGACTGTCTATTCTTCATGCCCATATACGCTTTTTTGAGTGTATTCTGCATATCTCTTACCGCTTAGATTTTAAGAAATGGAAAGCGAGTAAGAAAGATGGTGAGTTTCTGGAAAAAAGGAAAGGAATTGTCCAAGATTCCTTCAGGAATAGACTAGGACTTATTGTAGATGTCACAAAACCAGGCTATGAAAACACGAATGACGGCAATACCGCCAGAAGATTCTTTACAAATCCCGAAATAAATTCCGAAGTGACTGGAGTAGACCAAAATTTTATTTCTTGTTTTGGAAATATTTTGACAGCAATTTCATGCGGCCACGAAATAAATGCAACGAAATTCAATATGTACTGCATGGAAAGAGCACAGTTATTCGGAAGATTGTATCTCTCGTAATATATATGCCACCCACGGTACATAAAATTCTTGTTCATGGATCCGTAATTGTGCAGGCAGCGATTTTACCGATTGGAGAGCTTTCAGAAGAAGCCACTGAGTGTAGAAATAAAGATGTGAGAAAATTTCGAGAAAGCTTTACCCGAAAAATTTCACGAAAAGACAGCAATTTGGACCACTTTCGCAGGTTAATGTTGACTTCTGACCCATTAACTTCCAGCTTGGGAGGACTACCAAAGAAAAAACAAATAAAACTACCTTCGGAAGTGCTAGGTCTATTGGTAATATCCGATGAAGAGGAGGAGGGGAAGAAGACGACGAATGTGAAACATCTGCTTCAGAAGACGAATGACCGACTGGATATCTGGACCCTTCTTACAGTACTATGAGTAATTATAATCCATTAAAACACTTAAAAAAGCGAATATTTAGTTATCCCATTACAGTTTCTTTCGTTTAAGACGTACAAATATTTTTGTCCGCCTTTTTTCCTATCCGGACCACTGTGCGACGGCGCAATAATACGTTCATCGAAAACCTGTTCAAATGCCGCAAGAACGCAATATTGCGTCGAAATTTTTTTCAGACTAATAGGGGCGAGAACGCATGTTCGCGCTTCTTAACGACGACGAATACTGCAGAAAAGGAGTCTCCTGTTACACATGTGAAAAAATTTCGCATTGACTCTTACAAAGTTCCTATCACCTGGAGGGTTAAAACTGCGATACAAACATTCCTGTTTGCGATGGTGTCGAGAACACAGTGGCTGGACGAATGAGGAATGGGGAAACGTTTTATTCACAGACCAAAGCTGATTCAGTTTCACGTCCGATTCTGGGCATCAGTACATCTGACGGGAACGTGATACACAGTACCGTCGAGAGGACATCTTGGAAATGGATGGAAATTGTGTTGGGGGAATCATGGTCTGGGCCGGCATACCAGTACCGGCCCAGATTATTATAACAGTACCTGGCCTTACCCAGTAGCAGCTGGTAGAACGAAGGTCCATAACTGGGGAATGGTGTTGCAATGATGTCATCCACCTCATGTTCGCCTGTCCCGTGGAGCTATCTGAGCAGAGTTCGTTTTTATAGACGATAATACTTGCCTCTATCGTTCAGCTGCAGCGGCTGAACTCCTTGAGGAAAAAAATATCCATCGAATGGAGTGGCCAGCATACTCCCCTGATCTCAGCCCAATAGAGCATGCGTGGAATGCTTTGGGGAGACGTCTAACTGAGAGGACACCGCCACCAGGAACGATTCCTGAGCTCCGAAGAACACTGACGGACTAGTGGCAAGCTCTGCCGCAGCAACTGCTCAACAATCTTGTTCTGAGTATTCCACACCGGTGTCAACGCACATTTCTGTTAGAGGAGAACATATTCCATAGGTGCTCCTAGACAGTTCATTTCTGCGTTACTCTGGACTTCACCGTTACAGGCGGCTGTACCAGCTCCGCATACTTGTGAAGTCGGGCACTCTGTCTCAGTGTCAGCTGAATGGTACCTATGTGACATGTTATGTTCCTAAATGATAAGTATTACTATAAGTAAACATCAGTGATTAAACTACGTATGTATGTGCAACCCGTGAAAATGTTGTTCGTGCTGAAATTTTGGACATATGCGTAATATGATTAGAAGGAGGCGGAGAAGGTATCAATTTTTGGAAAAGGAAATTCAGGGCTCGTAGCTTCCGAGCGAAGAGGAAGAATCCTAAAAGATTTTTTTTTGTTAAACGGGATGGAATTTAATGATTCATGGCTCGGGTAAAGACTCCGCGCTTCCACGGTAAGCAAGTTGGGTTGTTCCGCCAACAGTATTCAGATTCTTACTTTCCACATCTGGGGAGTTATTAAAACATCAAGTGGGAAAGTTTAGACGAGACTTTACAGCAATTTTGGAGAACAAAGATGATAGCACAAAGGAATAGAACATGAGTTGGGGTCACTAAAAGAGGTCTCTACCGCGATATTCCGAACGAAGTGTGCATCATTCTCATCCTGCGTTTCAGAGCTTTATGCTATTCAAATGACAATTGATAGAAAACAGAGCCCTAGCAACAAGAGAAAAAGTCCGAAGTCAAATAACGAAGAAGGAAGCGAAAGCCTTGTTGCAGAAGTGAAGCCTCAAGTTTGGATGAATTGGGGCCATGTGGCTGAGGACTCGTTGCTGGATGGATAGAGAGACAACTGAAGCGGTAAGAAGCCTTACTTGCGGATGTAGTGCTGTCTATGAGTGAGAGAGCAAGAAAGTGGTTATGAACCATTCTTTCTGAAGCCAGGCCAGCGTCTATTTACCCTTTAACTGCTGCAATCCGGGATTAGCAGAAGGAGCTGAAATCATCTCGAACAAATATATTTGCTGCCTTAAAAACAAAACGGCTGTACCAAGTGAACCTGAACATCAGAAAGTATTGCTTTGCTCTTATTTTTGGTATTCAAAGTGGTCATTTAGGGAGATGATTGCCGTTAATCCTTTCTGGCAAATTATCTGTTAAAAGGACTGTAAAATGGCTACTAGTCTAAGAAAGGAGGGAGATGATGTTCGAATCACTTGTTTCTATCCATTGTCATGATGTTCATGCCAAGGGGACTATCACTTCCCCAATGTGCCTTGGATCATGGAATAGAGATTAGAGAACTATAGGAGCGAGCTCTCATCATACGCGACAGGTATATGGCCAGTACTGCTAAGATGATGGAGGGAAGGAAATTCTTTTGAAGTAGCTTTCGTAAAATCCGGCTGCTATCTGAAGAGTTCTAGTCCTTCCCCATCATTATTTGGGTCATGGAGCAGAGAATAGAGCACTAAGAGCGAGCTCTTATAAGTCGTACCAAGTTTATGATCGGTAATGCTGAGATGTGAAAGGAAAGGAATTCTTTTGCAGTAACCTTCGTTAAACCTGGTCGTTATCTGAACAATTTTCTTCGGGGAGTACAAAAAATGTTGTTCCGCATTTCGTTCAGGTACATCGGCCGTTTAAAAGGTTAAAGACAATAGTAATTATCCCGTGTACAGAGGGATAGTGGATTCGACTGACGGTGTAAACAGTGTGACAGAAATCAGTAAAAATCTTGCAGTCCCGTGGTGGTCGCATTGACGATGGAAGGGAAGCAGAGGACAGCAACTTACGTGCTAGCACAGCCAGCGAGACGCAGTTCACCCTTTCAAAGAGCAGAGCTGAGCAGCCTTCGTTTACGGATGGGTGCGAGCCAGCAGAAGTCGTCTGTGCCCGAAAAGAAGAGAGCCAGTGCCGTTAATGCCCATCAGATGGAGACGTCTCAGTAACTGTACCCATCTACGGATTTATGATGTCAGAAGCTGACTTAAAAATACACACAGCACCGTGGATTGTTGGCCACTGTGGTGTAAAGTTAACGCACTCGGCTAGTTATCGAGAGTTCCGTGTTTCAATTCCACGGTGGCGGCTGAAAAACAATTTTTCGGTTGCTATGTGTTTCTGGAAAGTGGAAAGAGCGATGTATTTATTTATTAATTTAAGAGAGAGAGAGAGATGCTGAAGTAGTGACCCATGGGAATAGTGGTTCCTTCCCGCCACTGGGCAATTCCAGCAAGAGTAGCCAGAGGAGACAAGGAAATGACAAACTCGACGAATTAAATATTTCACAGCGCATAGAAAAGTTTGTGTGCAAAAGTGTATTTGTATGTACACTATATTGACAGAAGTCATCGGATACCATTTAAAAAGCTAATGAACGGATCCGCTGCGTTTTTAAGATGCGCGGTACAGCTGGAAACGGTTTGAAAACAAGCCTACAGCTGACAGCGATCATATCGCACTGTGAGGTTGAGTGAAAATGTCGCGGCGGGAGAGAACTGACTTTGAGAAAGGAAAGCTTGTTGGGTGTTATATTAGTGGGTTGTCCACAAGAAAAACCGAGAGGTGTTTAAACATACCCAAGTCAACTGTTTGGGATGTACTGAATAAGTGGAAGACACATGGTGTGCCTGAAGCAGCAAAACGTACCGGCAGACCAAAGAAAATCAGTGATAGAGGACGTCGAAGCCTCAGGAGAGTCGTTACAGCTAAACGACGGAGTATTGCACAAGACCTCAGTGTACAGGTGGGAAAAATGCTGGAACCTCAGTATGTACACGTACCATTCGCAGAGAGCTTCTTTTCATGGGTTACCGTGGTCGTGCGGCTGCTCGTAAGCCTTTCATCTCCACTCGGTATGCTACTCGTCGTTTAGCATGGTGAAAAGAACATTTATCTCGTGGACCGTAGATCAATGGAAACGGATCATATGGACTGATGAATCCAGATACTCGATCCATCATTCTGATGGGCGTGTGTGAGTATGGCGGCAGCCGGGGAACGCTATTTACCACAGTGTACTGCACCTACGACCAAGTTAGGAGCTCGCAGTGTATTCGTGTGGGGGTGTTTTTCGTGGTATGGTCCCGGCCCATTGGTTATCGTAGAAAAACCTGTTAACCAGCACATCTACCTCGATATTCTGGACAATTATGCCCTACCAACACTATGGCAGTACTATGCAAACGAGCCTTGTTGGTACCAGCAGGATAATGCACCGAACCATAAAGCAAGGACTGTTACGGCGTGGTTTGACGATAATTCCGTATCGTGTGTGGACTCGCCAGCACAGAGCCCTTATCTTAATCTCATAGAGCACCTATGGGATGAAACAGAGCGCCGCATAAGAAGTTTGGAACCAAGGCCTACCACTAAGCAACAGTTAGCGGCAGCATTATGTACTAAAGGCCTACTACATTATGTACCAAGGCCTACTACTAAGCAACAGTTAGCGGCAGCATTATGTACTGTGTTCCAAAACCTTGTCGAAAGCATGTAATAAAGTTTCTCTTCTAGATGTCCGGTGACTTTTGTCAATATAGTGTATATGTCACCAACCAACCTGCCTGTCCATTCACTAGCGGAACGGTGTATGCGTCTGAAGTCTGACTTTAAATAAGCGGACCATCAAACACGTGCTTGAGATGGCATCATAATTTAAACGCAGTGGAAGTTTTAAGTATGTACTACCATAGATTACCGCCAAAACAGAGAACACAATCTTTAAATAAAAACTAGTTTTATAACCTCGCAAGTGACATGTCATATCAGTTTTATCGGCTAGAATAGTGGCAGTGACACTTCAGATTGAAAAGAGCTAAATTTAAACAGTATCTAATAAATACAGACTCAAGTAAAAGTCATATGACAGAAAACTTTAGAGAAATGTAACTCTTTTAGAAATTTCATAACCTTGCTCCTAAGTTGAAATACAAGGCGAATGAGAATTAAGGCACAATCAAGAAGCGCTTATAGCGTAGTAAGTCCGTTTGTTTACTGGTGTACTACGCATACAGATTCGCCAAGCTTTCGCTAGGAGGCTTTTTCAAGGCAATGGTTGACATAAGAAAAAAGAGAGGCTCTACACATAAGGAGGTTATATTACTGGAGACACCACTCCTATCCACGCAGCATTGGTCGCCATAAGTCATCGTCTATGCTGCGATGACTTCTCTTCTGCGGCTGCGTCGCAGAAGAGAAGCTGCTTGGAAACCAATGGAACAAAAGCTTCTAAGAGTATAAACAGATAAAATGAGTAATTCAATAATCTTTATCAATGATACACAAGCTTACTATTTCATCAACGGTATAATTTTGTTCATTTTTGCCTGCTTCTGACGTCACACCACAGATTAGCTGTGACCTATGGCGGCAGAGCCAGTGGTGTCTCCAGTAATATAACCTCCTTGTCTACACCTTTCGTTTGCTTACTTTTGTATGTATCCAGAAAGTGACGTCGTCATCATTATGTTAATTAAATGTCGGTTGTCTGGTACTAATCCATCACCCCCTAATAGCTTAACAGGCCCGCGCACCGATTTGTGACGTCACTAGAGTAGTCCTTAGACGCGGAGAGGAGCATTACGGCGATGTGCGAAACGAACACATCTTTACGTACACCAACTAATAAGGTTGTGCGTTCTTTTAGAGTTTCACTGCATTTAAATAAGAACTTGTGTGTTAGTTTTTAAATAACTGCAGAGTTAACAAGTTTGTTTAATAATCTTTTAAAATACAGAAGAAAAAGAAATTACAGGGTAAAATTTAGCTTAGCAATAATTTCGACTTGAAAGGGTAAGCAAGATAGATTCGTCAACTTAATGAAAGCATCACTGTCATTTCACTGGAAGTGATAAACCATTCCTATAATCGAAATTATAAACTGTTGTCGTAGTTTCACTTGAACTTATAGTGTCTTTATAGTTAACTGAATGATTCCTGTACTTGTGAACAAATCGTTCTTGTACTTGAAAGATTAGTTTGAGGGTCCATTACGAAGTATCGCCGTCGTTTCAAAAGATGTCGATTGACTAATTTAAGGAATCAGATATTTCATTCATTGCAAACTTATGACTATGAAAATTTTAGTAATGAAATAATTCCTTTAGTGAAATGTATTTTCACATCAGACAGTAACTAGCAATTTATATGCAATCCGTGATCACTAATATATAAAAAAAGGTAAAGAAAAACTGAATTTTTTTCTGTGTTTTTTAATTATTACCAAAGGCTCAATAAAACACGTTTTAACATATATACAGTAAAATGCTGCTTGATCCACTGATTGCATCAAATAAATTAAGATTTTAAGAAAATTATGCAATTGCTACATTATTAAACGTACAATAATGACATAACAAGTTTTCCTAATTTTAGTACCATCAAGTAACGTGTTTGGACAACTTCATTTTGATAAGCAAATATAAAGTTTATCATTTTTGTCTTTAAGAGCACTATTTCAAAAAAGTTACTTTGTCAAAGTTCAACACATCTGTATTAAGTATATTAGTAGCATTAGGCAAAACTATTTGGATCCACAATATAAGCATTTCTTTTTATCTGGAAAAATACAAGCAACTTATTGGCAGAAATTTCCTGAAATTTGATTTTCAAGAAGTATTAAGAAAAACTTCCAATGTACAAATAATTATGGTTGTGTAGTTCTTTGTGTATCACAAACACAGTTTGATTATGTGTCCGTTAGCTGTTTCTTGAATAATTTCAAAGACACATTTCTAAGAAAATCTGAAATTTGTTCCAATAATTTCTTAAAGTATTTTTTCAGATAATTATTATATTTTTTGAGAACCTGACAAATGCACATGCAGTTATTGTACTGAATAAATCTAAGCGATTGTTTTGGTACTATAGGATGTATTTTAAAAGATGTACATGTTTCATTATAAATTGATTAACTTGATGTACCATTTTCTCAGAAACTATAAAAAGCAATGGTATAAAATTTTGCACAAATGTTTTGTCATTACTAAAGCTATTGAAAAAGATTGCTGTTTTCCTTTTTTTCATGATTTTGGTTTCAAAATAAATTCTATGAAGGATTAAAGAAGTTTTTCCCGATACAAAAATTGACACCCACCCCCACGTTTGGAAGCACACTTTCCAGTAGTTATCGGATAATATGAGATATATTAGTACCAGTTATTATAGCTGTAGCTTGTGAAGACACAGTGCAGGAAGTCGGGAAACAGATAAGTCTAGATAAATGAATAAAAAGGTTATCTCTCATTTTAAGCAAATGTTTACAAAAAAAAAAAAAAAAGCGAGTATATATTTCTACTTGTATTTTAAAAATCTTGTTTGTTTAGAACATAGTTTCCACAATATGTAGATTCATGTCGATCCAGGTACTTTTTTTCTCTTAAAAATAACAATATCTAAGGCTTAAAAATACCATGCCCGAGATGCCCAGAGCATGGAAATCATTCGTCTGGGCAGGTAAATAAAACATCTAATTGCCTGTGCATGGTAACTAAATTTTAAAATAAAAAAGTTTGTAATAAAATTTCCTACTACACAAGAAAAAAAAAGGCAGTCATCACATGTCGTGTTTCATGTCATTGTTAATTAATTTAAGTTGTATTATTGTTACGAAGTACCAAGGAAAGAGCAATATCACATCTTTAATTATGTTATGCTCTACGCCCAGAAATCGGAAACCCATTTTTTTTATTGGAGGTTTAACGACCACCGTGAGCAACTCAATGGGCTATAAGCAGTCGCCCGTCCCTAATTTAGGGTCACTGGTTCCATGGAAGGGAGAGAGCCAGTGCCGTAAGACAAACACAACATCCATGCCTGACCGGGCGATTCGAACCCGGACCCCTTACGGACGAATGATCAGAGGCCAACGCCTTTGACCACTGCGCCACCGTGGCGGCAAACCCAGTTTTGCTCCAAATTTTGTTTATAATCAACAACACGATGCATGTCTCTGATGTAACTGGCCTCTCATGTTTAGTGACAAAAGGAGAAAACTTTAACAAAAGGAACATGGCAGAATCACTAAATTTCCGAAACACCAGTTTCATCATCAAACCATTTCATACCAATTTTAGCATCAGCGTCTTAAAAATTGATATACACACGTTTGTACATTGAACATTTGTAATACAGACCCTTAAAATGGAAGTGCAAACATGTTAAAACAGTTCATATTTTTAACTTAAAAAAAAATTAGGGTTCTGGTTTGTTATCTTAAAAGATAAATTTTCCTGCGCATCCAGCTTTTACTACCTGGGCAAGTAAATAATTTCTTGCCCATGTAGTACTGATATATTTCACCTAATTTTTAAGAAATTGAATGGTTCTGATAAATTCCCATCCTACCACAGATAGAGCATACACAGTGCTCACACGAGAGTTATTCAATGTGTTGGTTTGTAGAAAAATGCTTCAAAATCTTTAAACAGACATTTTAAAGGCAAACTTACTCCTGAACTATGTGTGAACTTCTGTTTTTGTGCATTCATATCTAATTTTTGCTGTCTATACTTGATTCAGTGTTTGTGTTCCTTTAGTAATAAATATTAAAAATGATAATTCAATGCAACTCTCCATGTCTGCAAACACAAAAGATGTATTTCACATGGCAACAAGGCCTTAGCATTTATATAAAGAACATAGGCATGTTAGATGTGTACATGACATACATATATTTCGTATAGGATATAGGTATTTTACAAGCACTTGTGCCCAGAAATAGGGACCTCAAAAAAGTTAATCTGTCACTGCCTAAACACTTAAATAACTAAGTACGAATGTATCAACATACTACTCTTGGGATCAAAAACATGCAACCCTTATTATTCTGTGTCCATAATAAAGTTCAAAATCCCTTCCTAAATATACATATTTTACTTTGAATTTATTTGATACATTGGCAAAAACATGTTATGGGTTCCTATAACAACACAAGTAATCTATTCTTTCCTTTACAAACATAAATTTCATTTTTCAAAAATCTTTTCAGTGCTTTGACTTCCCGCTGTGAGATGCATTAGATTATAAAATTAGCCAAATTGAAATTTTCTAGTTCAAAATTTTCATTTTACGAGTAGTTTAAATAAGGTTAACAAAAGGTTTCCACTTACCTTAGAGTTCAGACACTTAATATCCCTTTATGAAAATAAACTTAGTTGACAATTTGACAAGAACAACCACGCACATCGACAGTCACGCTTACACAGAGTGAGCAGCACATGCATGCTCGACCACCCACCACGGACATCAGCCTACTCTCCCCTACGTCACGCAGCTTCCGGTGTTTGGTGCGCGGGCCTGTTAAGCTATTAGGGGTGATGCATCAGCCTACTCTCCCCTACGTCATGCAGCTTCCGGTGTTTGGTGCGCGGGCCTGTTAAGCTATTAGGGTGATGGCTAATCCTGATGTAGCATGAGTCATTTTTTGAGTGTCAGAGGAATTCAGTTTCTTTATTGGCTAAATTTTACAGTTAGCGATCTCACCCGATCAACAAGATTTCAGCGATTATTATTATACATTCTAATGCTTATCTTCAGGGCGGTAGTCATTGAACGCAAATTAAATCCCTAAAACGTTGTTTCGCAATAGTTTGACATCCAGGAGTGGGACAATATTTTTCAATGGTAACAATGATAGGAAATATTTTTCTTGAATTCAAATAGAATGAAACAAGAACTGTTTTAAACAAACAAAGAATCGCATTCAATTATTCTTGCGATACAGTTGCACTTCTGCTTTCCAAAAAGGAATTATCTGAAGCTCCAGTTACGGCATGCATAAAGTCAAGGGCTGCAGTTAAAACTCCGTTTTCGTAAAAGAAGCGCAATGCAAATCTCAATGCATTTCCTTAACGACATTAATGTATAGCTATTGTTTTAAAAATAGTTCTTAAAAAGTCTTTATTATTTTCCACATATACACAACAAGCATCAACAAGCCAACATACAAGCACAGCCACAGGAAAGTAACTTATATACGAATTTAAAGAGATAACTGAATCTCTTTGGGTATCTGCTCAAACAGATAATAGAATTTCGGAGCGGCAACCGAAACGGTGTCAATAGGGATTTCAGCATATACAGATTTTCAGGCACATTTGATAATAAATAAATAAACTGGCCTCAAAATAATTGCAGAAGAAAGGACACAAATCAATCACATGCTTTTGATTATGGACAAAACACGACGCCGAACACATAACAGATATGAAATGTCCCCACAAAAGGTGTTGCATTGTCAGCGGCGTACCCAGGATTTTAACAATGGGGGTTGGAAAAGGTAACGTCGTAGAGCTCAAAACACACACACCGATTTGTGGTCCTCGTATTAGATAGATACTTATTGGTAAAATTATCATGGGCTAGAAACTTATGCTTTGTCGGGAATTACAACTCGTGCTTGATGCGCCGTGCATTTAAGCCCATTTCAGACAAAGTTTTGAAATTTCAAGCATGTCTTTCAGACGACAGCAGGAAACTCTCACAGCAGACACCACGTTAGTACTTTGTTTTCCGTCCGCCACTTTGTGCGTACCCTGTTTTTCATAAATACCTTATAGCTCTCGGAAACTGTCTGAGATAGATTTGAAATTTGACGGAAGGTTTTAAGGACCAAACGTAACTAGCGCACTATATATATTTTGGACGTTTGCTCTAAAATGACAAAATGAAATTCTCTATATTTCATTGAAAAATTCACCGCCGGACAAAGCATGCTGTTATAAATAAATAAGGCTAACTATGGTTAAGCATAGGTCGTTGGATGTGGAGCCAAAGGGACATTGCTAGGTCCTACCGTGCTTTTGTAATCTTGAAGAAGGCACTGGTAAAAATTTTGATGGCCCATCATCCTCACAGAGACTGTGACGTAATCTACAGTGGTGAATCATGTGTCAAGACAACAAATCTGCAGCGGTACTTTCCGTCCGTGTGACTTAGTTGGGAGAGCAAGTTACTCCAGAGTGAAGGGGCGCGGTTTCGATCTCCGTCACGGACAATTTTGTATCTTCACAAGACATAGAGCGCAAAACGATTCTCCCATAAAAATGTTTGGAAATCTGTGTCCCACCTACATTTATCTTAAAAGAAACAACGATTTACGGGTACTGGTTCATCGATAAAACTGGTAGTTAAAAGAAACAACGATTTACGGGTACTGGTTCATCGATAAAACCGGTAGTTAAAAGAAACAACGCCACCCCGGTGGCGCAGTGGTCTAAGGCGCTGGCCTCTGATCATTCGTCCGTAAGGGGTCCGGGTTCAAATCCCGTCAGGCATGGATGTTGCGTTTGTCTTACGGCACTGGCTCTCTCCCTTCCATGGAACCAGTGACCCTAAATTAGGGACGGGCGATTGCTTATAGCCCATTGAGTTGCTCACGGTGGTCGTTAAACCTCCAATAAAAAAAAATAAAATAAAAGAAACAACGATTTACGGGTATTGGTTCATCGATAAAACTGGTAGTTAAAAGAAACAACGATTTACGGGTACTGGTTCATCGATAAAACTGGTAGTTAAAAGAAACAACGATTTACGGGTACTGGTTCATCGATAAAACTGGTAGTTAAAAGAAACAACGATTTACGGGTACTGGTTCATCGATAAAACTGGTAGTTAAAAGAAACAACGATTTACGGGTACTGGCTCATCGACAAAACTGGTAGGTAAAAGAAAAAACGATTTACGGGTACTGGTTCATCGATAAAACTGGTTGTTCATGAGTCAAAATGATGGGTAGACTTAGAAAAGGTATCTGTTCAAGGAGGTGGTACGAATGTCATTGCCCAGTATACAATCGGTGACCAAATAAATATAATTATCTGTTATAACACCCCGTTTCGAGGATAGTGTGATATGCTTCATTCAATCATAAATGGATTTTTAAACTCTTTCTCTCTTAAACTGCTTTTGAAATTTGTTCACGACTGAATTAGTTTTACAATGCATACAGAGTAATTCCAAATAATTCATCCGATTTCAAATGACTGTATTATATGCGTTTGTAAATACACAGCGATTAAATGTTGTAACGTATATTCTATTTTAACTTTCCTTTTGAGTTTCTTTTTTTTTTTTTTTTTTTTTATGTAAATTTGAATTCGTTTTCTTAGATATTTTCAAACCTTAACGTTATGTCTTTTCCCTCAAACGAGAATGATGTTGGCAACACACTGATGTCGTAACAAGAGTGACGTATGAATGTATGTGATAAGAACGTTAGATAAAAATACGATGCAAAGTTGCTTTGTGTGTGGAGATGTTAGATCGTTGCTGAGTTTTCTTTGTAAACCTCTTGACTAAGATATCTGAAGTAGAGTGTACTTCGCCGTGCTATGTTTTGGATTTCTTCTAATGTTGCTGGACCAATAAAAAGTTGACGTAAGTTGGACTTCTGTATATGTTTCGTATGGTAGTAAAATATTAATTTGAGCTGTCTGGTACAATTAGTTGCATCGCATTTACCCTTCGTTTAACATCTATTCAGCCGGAAATCTTACATAACGTAAAAAGAGTTACGTTATAATGTACATAGGATAAAGAAAAAAACTGTCGAAATTTTGCTTTCATACCTTATAAATGTTCTATGCGACCTGTTGGTCACGCGAACTACGACTAGGCGATAATCGAATTCCTGCAATACGTGATCAAGCATGTCTGTTGCCAACGGTTGCAGAGCACTATGAATGCGAACTTTGAGTTCATTTAGCGTTGTTGGCAATGGTGGCACATTTACATTTTCCGTAACATACCCCCATAAGAAAAAGCCTCAAGGGGTCAGGTCCGGAGACCTAGCAGGCCATCTGTAGAGTGACACTAGCGTCTCAATCCTACAGTGGCTGAATCCTCATTCCCTGTAATGCACATGCCCGAGACCTAGAAATGTTTTCCCCATCTGTTGGTCTCGCACTTTTTGCCCAGGAGTGGATAGTCCATATACGCTCCAGATTAAGGTGCATATGCTGTGTTAGCACGTCGCCAAAGTGTGACGTCACAAGATGGCGTTAGGTATAAACAATTTCTCGCACGCTGAACATCTGTAGTCTGCTTTTTTCTGAAGACGATGAACCAGTGCTTTGATCACGATGAATATTCCTCATACGTCGATACAAATTGAACGATTTCGTGAATATTTTCTTACAAAACGCGCGAGAAAAACAGTCTTTATTCTCCATACAAGGTGCATCAACAATATTCCCATCCATCGTTCATTATTAACAAAACTGAAGTTGGAGAAAACGCACACGTGATTTGAGTTTCAAGTAATTTCCAAGTCTCAGGCATGCGCATTACAGGGAATGAGCATTCAGCCACTGTATGATTAATCTGGAGCATATATCGACTGTCCACTTATGGGCTGAGAGTGCCAGACCAACAGATGGGAAAACAATTTCTAAGTCTCGGGCATGCACGTTACAGGGAATGAGGATTCAGTCGCTGTATGATTGAGACGCTAGTGTAGAGGGACTTGTCGTGCTCACAGCAACCAGTCCCTGTTCGTTAAGGTAATGGCGAAGATCCAGATGCCAATGTGGCGGCACTCCACCGAGCTATAAGATGCAGTCGCGCGAATCTTCATTTAATTGCGGAAAAGAGCCATATCTTCAACATATCTAAATACGAGTGTCCTGTTACTGTTTGTTTCTGGAAAAAGGAAGGGCCGTAAACCTTTGCACAAGAAACCGCCCAGAACAATGACAGTCTTTCGCCTAGGTGCAGATACTCGAGTTACATTTCGCCATCTAGTGGTTACATTCGTAAAATCTGGTGCGTTTCTCTTCATTTTAATGTGTGGTGCGTTATTATTGCCATGATTTTTACGGAGTTATGATCTAATGAAATCGGATGAATCATTCTGAATTACCCTGTATTTCAAGAGTTCTCTTTCATCCAGGAGTTAACAGAATATTTTTCATGAGGGATTTTATGAGTTGTTTCCCTGTGAGTACGTGGGTTTCTGTAGTGGACCACAACACTAAAATTCCCTGGTTTTGTCGACCCAATCCGCCTTTGATCACATGCAAAACAAAATTCATCTGTTTGGCTCTTGTACTATGGAAGACTCTTTCAGCAGATGTTGAAAGAGATGAATATGCTTGGAAAAACTTAACTATGGATGTAAGTGTATTCCATATTTCTTCTTTCTTCGTTCATCGATTACTCTACTGAGAGGCAGAAAGCTTTTGAAGTTTACTTGAAGTCTCCGACATCCGAAGAGGAGTGAATAAAACACCTATCGAAATTACCGAAAAGATGGCATTCTTCATATTCAGAGATTTCAATTATTAATTAAACACTTGGACCGATTTAAAAATATAAAAACTGAATATAATTCTCCTAATTCTTATTAAGAAGATAGACTATGCAGTTTTATAAAGGATCTTATTATCTACGCATCGCTTAAATTTTTATCAAAATTGGGAGTAGAATGTCCCACGAGTTACTCGAAAGTTCCAGGAGATTTTCAAATATTCCGGGATATTACGAAATGATCCAGAGAGTTCTGGACCCTTCCAGAATGCTCCAAAAACTTCTACCTTTTCCAGAATGTTGCAAAATGTATTTACTAAATCTTCTAACCAACGTCGAAAAAGTATTGCCGAACTGTTTGAGGAATAAAAATTGAATTATTATTTAAATTAATTTATTTTTGCTTTTCAATAATATCATAATATCGTTCTCCTCGTTCTTCGTTACTCATTACTTTTCTTTTCGTTTCCTTCTTTTTTCTTCTCCTCTTTTTCTCCTTTAATTAATCAATTTCTTTTTCGTTGGTAACTCTGGCACTGCATACATTTAAAGCAGACGTTTCATTCCCACGCGAGTTCACCTGTGGATTGTAGCGAAGTATCTCTACTCTTCACGACCGACGACTGTGCTGCTAAGAACGGCAATTTATTTGGAAAATAAATAAGACTGACCAACAGCCAGCCAACCATTCTGGGGAGGTGAAATTTTCCGGTAAGCTGCAGGTTAGAAGTTCAGTTGTCATCAACTTTCTATGAGCTTATCTGGAATTTTGATGCTGTGCAAAGAGAAGAACAGAAGCCGGGCATCCCAAGTAAAGAAAAATTCGACGTAACGAAAATGAGTAACGATAAGTCATTCTCATAACCATTGTTGATTATCTGATCGTGCCGCGTGCTCTCCCATGAAGTTACTCAACAATAGTTAATTTCATTTATTAAACTATCACCGAACATTATTTCATCACATTTTATATAAACGTAACAATATCTCATTGCACTCTGCGCAAATTACGAGAATCTGATGCAAAATGCGATAAAAGCCAATACAAAAAATGCATTTTGATGCTATTCATCTTTCCCGACAGTCAATGCAAGTACAAATAGCAAGACATTAATAGCAAGTAAAAAAACCAATAGCAAACCCAAGCAAGTGCCAATAGCCTCTCTCGTCAATAGCAAGTACCCCCTCCCCTTGGGGGATGAGAGGAAGCCACATTTCGTGTGCGACGTCGCGAAATTTGGATTCCTCTCAACAGCCAAGGGGAACGAGTACTTGCTATTGACAAGAGCTTTAAAATTATGTATAATACGATGGGGTGTAACCTGTAGATATCCCAGACCAAAAGTTACCAACCCTCCTCACTAACACACTTGCAATTAAGCTTTTCTTTCAATCTTGAGTAATTGAGTTAAGATTTTAGTTTGTGCATGCGCAGATTGACTTTTGTAGCAACATCAGATTGGGTCGTTTCTTAAGTTCGTCTAAATCATCATCATCATTATCATTTTCAACCATTATCAATCCACTGCTGGACGAAGGTCTCTCCAAGCCTCTTCCACAAAGGGTCTTGTGCCAGTCTCCTATATGTTACTCCCGCATACTTACGAATTTCATCCACCCATCTCCCATGTGGTCTTCTTCTGTGTCTTTTCCTGTCCCTTGGAATCCAATCTAAAATTTCGACTGTCCATCGATGGTCTGTTCTTCTGGCAGTATGTCCAGCCCATTGCCATTTCAGGGATTTTACTCTGATCATGATGTTTTCCACTCTTGTTATTTTCCTTATCCAGGAGTTACTCTTCTTATCTCTCCTGGTTACACCAAGCATGCACCTCTCCAAGCTTCTTTGAGTCGTCTGCAGCCTTTGTACGTCTCATTTAGTTAAGGTCCACGTCTCTGCACCATACGTAAGCACTGGAAGGATTCATTGATCAAACACTTTTTTTTAAGACATAATGGCATATTGCTCTTGAAAATTATGCTGTTTCTTCCAAAAGCTGTCCAGGCAAGTTTCATACGCCGATTAATTTCTTCATCAATGTGAACCTCACTTGATATCTGCTGTCCAAGATAAACATACGCAACTGTTATCTCCAGCTTTTCTCCATCAATCGAAAAAATCTTCATTTCTTGTAAAAGCACTGTACAACACTTTTGTCTTCTGAAAGTTCATTTTTGATCCCACTTCTTTACTCTTGTCAGCAAGTTCCTGTATCATACTCTGCAGCTCTGATGGGGTAGTTGCAAAAATGACTACGTCATCAGCAAAACGAAGGTGTCTCCATTAATCTTTATCCCTTTGCATTCCCAGTTCAGTGATTGAAAGACATTTTCCAATGTGGCATTAAAGAGCTTCGGAGATATGGTGTCACCTTATTTCACTCCCTTTCCAATTTTTACGTGTGCTGTATTCTCAAACAGCCGAATCTTTGCACTTGCATTTTCATAGATGTTATTAATAATATTAATGTATGCATCTTCAGTACTGCAGGATTTCAGAGCCATTGTAACTGCTGATGGTTTCACTGAATCGAAGGCCTTTTCATAATCGATAAAAGCCATGCACAATGGAAGTTCATATTCCTTCGCTCTTTCAATTAGTTATCTCAGTACGTGGATATGATCTATAGTGCTGTAGCCACTCCTGAATCCATCTTGTTCTCTCGGTTGAGCCATGTCCAGTGTTACCTTCAAACGGTGTGAAAGAACTTTAGGGAATATTTTATAAACCACTGATAGGAGGCTGATAGGTCTGTAGTTCCTGAGATCCTCAATGTCACCTTTTTTATGTAGCAGGATCATTGTAGCTTTGTTCAAATCCTCAGAAATCTAAATAATATACACTATATTGACAAAAGTCACCGGACACATAGAAGAGAAACACAACATAGCATTTATTGACATACATTAGTACGATGTCGGTCCACCTTTGGCCTTAATGCATGCAATAACCCTTCGAGACATGCCTTCGACAAGGTTTTGGAACACAGCGATAGGTATGCGCTTCCATTCAGTGCATAATGCTGCCGCTAACTGTTGCTTATTAGTAGGCCTTGGTTCCAAACTTCTCATGCGGCGCTATAATTCATCTCATAGGTGCTCTATTAGATTACGATTAGGCTCTGTGCTGGCCAGTCCACACATGATACGGAATTACACGCCGTAACAATCCTCGTCTCTGTCTTTTCTGCCCCTCTTCCGCTGCCGTTTTTCCTCCGACTCACAAACTCGGTTCTTCCTCTCTCCTCTCTCTCCTCTAAATCTCTTTATCGTTTTCTAGTGCACCTTGCCACCCCTTCACCGCTTTCTATTCTGGAGGTTCCCCTGCTTCTCTTCCTCTTGTCTGGGCCGCTGCCCGCTCACCCTTATCCGCCCCTCTTGAAATTAATACCCACTGGCTCTTTTTGCATAATCGCCTCCCTGTTCCGTATTTTCTCTTTCGCATGTCTCTTCTCTCCTCCCCTCTCTGCTCCTTCTGCGCACAGGAGGCAGACGTTTCTCACGTCTACCTTTACTGTCCCATCCTGATGCCTCTCCTCCACCAGGCTTTCCGGATTGCCAGTCACTCTTGTTCTCAAGATCTTCCGTTCACTGCCTACAGACATCTTCTTCTGCGGGCTCATCCACCTACGCCTCTTCCGTCAGTATGTGCCTATCTTTTCGTGCTGGTTAAACACGTTATTTACGTATACCTTCAACAACTCCGCAGCGTTTCCTCGCCGGTCTCTTTACACCAGGCCAGCGCAGCACTTTTGTGCCATTTTCAAGATCGATTGCTTTCTCGACTCCGCCTGGAGTACCAGTCGGCTTCTTCCAGTCGTCGAGAAGCCACCTTCTATACTACCTGGGCGCCGGCCGCTCCATGGTTTGCGGTTGATTCTGGACTGCTACATCTATCAGTACCCTAGGACATTCTACACCTTCTTTGCTGAGTTCCGTGGCACCCTGGTGCCCCTCCTCCACTCTACGACTCGTGCAATCCACGCTACCGTTGAATTGTGAATGCTAATGTCATCTCAGTGTATTTTCATGCTTACTCGTGTACATTACTTACTTTCACCCCGCTTGTATTATGTTGCTTTGGTGCCCTCGTTAAATAACTTGCACAATTGTGCACACTGTGTTTTTATCTCATGTATGTAATGTTTTACCTTCACGGCGGTGTTTGTGCTGTTCTTTTTCTAATTGTGTACTATTGTTTCGCCTGTGTTATCCTGTAAATTATGCCCAGCCAATGTCATGTGACACGATGTGTTTCTCTCTGTCACTTCTGCAATTTTTATGCAATAAGCTTTGCTTGCAGCATTTGTTATTCATCCCCATTGTCATTGCAGTGTATATACCATCATGTTTTAACAGTTTGTATTATTTCCCAGTGAGACGCCCAACACTGTACGTCTCCCTCTTATGTTTTCTTATGATGAATAATATTAAAGTGATTTTGAAACCTTGCTTTAAGGCTCGGTGCATTATCCTGCTGGTAATAACAAGGCTCGGTTCCATAATATCGCCACAGTGTTGGTAGGGCATAATTGTCCAGAATATCGAGGTAGACGTGCTGGTTAACAGGTTTGTCCACGATAATCAATGGGCCGGGACGATACCACAAAAAACACCCCCACATGAGTACACTACCAGCTCCAAACTTGACCGTAGGAACAGTACACAGTGGTAAATAACGTTCCTCTGGCTGCGGCCTTACACACACACGGCCATCAGGATGATGAATCGTGTATCTGGATTCATCAGTCCATAGGACCCATTTCCATTAATCTACGGTCCACGATAAATGTTCTTTACACCATGCTAAACGACGAATAACATTCTGAGTGGAGATGAAAGGCTTACGAGCAGCCGCACGACCACGGTAACACATGGAATGAAGTTCTCTGCGGATGGTACGTGTACATAACAAGGTACCAGCATTTTTACTCACTTGTGCACTGAGGTCTTGTGCAGTACTCCGTCGTTTAGCTGTAACGGCTCTCCTGAGGCTTTGACGTCCTCTATCACTGATTTTCTTTGGTCTGCCGGTATGTTTTGTTTCTTCAGGCACGCCACGTGTCTTCCACTTATTCAGTACATCCAGAACAGTTGACTTGGGTATGTTTAAACGCCTCTCGGGCTCTCTTATGGACCACCCACTAATATAACACCCAACAATCTTTTATTTCTCAAAGTCAGTTCAGCGAAATTTTCACTCAACCTCACAGTGTGATATGATCGCGGTCAGCTGCAAGCTTGTTATTGTACCATTTGCAGCTGTAGCATTTTAAAAACGCAGCGGATCCGTTCATTTGCTTTTGAAGGGGTGTCCGGGGACTTTTGTCAACATTGTGTATGATAATAATAATAATAATAATAATAATAATAAATATTTTTTTCGCAGAACTAAATAGTCGAAATACTAACTATTGCCGTCGCCGTAGTTCAGCAAATATTTACTTTTATGACTCATATCTTTTATTGGTTTTAGGACAATAACATTCATTAATCCACCTACCTAAGTACCTCTCAATGTAAGGAATTAATAAACCTTATTGCTTGTTGCTATTATTTAATTCCACTTAGTATGTATGGGACTGTGGCTCGGTGTGGTCGTGAGTGACGCGAATAAGTGTCATGTGTTGTATACGCAAATAAATGTATACTCTCGAGTCACTCGTTTTATTTCATACCGACAAAGATCTTGGCATGCGAAAGATGCGTAGCATGAATCATCCACAAAGTGGACCAGGTTACTCTTTCGGATTTTTACGAACACGAAACAATAAAAGGACCTGATAAATTTCGAAACGGAGATCCGGGAAGGTATCATATCTCCTCAAGATATCAGCCGGGATCGAAAAGAAAGAGATGTCTTCTGAAAGTTTGCTTGGAACCAAATTTGTGAATGAAGGAAAGACGTGTACTTCAGTTTCTTTCTTTTCACCGACAGCTTGAAGAATTTATGATCACGTAAGCATTCTCTCCATTCCGGGTCGTCCTTCACTGAACTGAGTTTCTCTCTCTGTGGAAAAAGACTGAAAAGAAATCTAATAGTTACGAAAATTGTAGGGCTTAGTAATTGCAGTCAGTGGTTAATAAGAGCAAATAAAATATGATTTATTGCAGGGATGACCACAACATGATTCGCGCACGTTACTATTGCGTCTCTAGTAAGAAACATAAAATAATGTTTGGGTAGTACGTTAATATTAAAGGTTCCCAAAAAAGATAAAAAATTACTAAATAACATTCACGTTTAAGAAAACATTTATTATTTAATAAATGAAATTGTTGATAATAACATCACCGTTAAAACAAATGAAAACAAATAATTGAAACCGAGAGGCTGATTGCTACCTAAATTGCCCGTATAGAATCAGTAGACAAGACATTTTAGATAGGGGTGATGAGTGAGCACACGTGTTGTCTTCCCACAAAACTCCCGTAATTCGCCAAATTAAGTTTTCTTATGTTTTAGTGTACATTTTCGTGTCATGGGTCGTGTGGGAGAAGAAGGTGATGCATTTACAGCAGCTGGTTGGACCAAGGAAAAGAACTAGAAGAAGATTGACGAATATTGTAAATTTGTCCATTAGTATAGAGGTTGTGATTTATCAGAACAGAAAACCTTTCAATGGAAGTAGAAAGATGGACAACGTTTATATGTAATCAGCATTAATTCTTTATTTTGCTCTTGCCTCACCAATCCAAACACCCACTTTTGTACAAATTTTGAAGATGAAAATCCGATTTTTGGCGTAAATGTGACAAGGATGGTAGGTCAGATAATATCCGAAAACTTGAAAATTTTCATCGTCCCGGAGCGGGACTCGAACCCGCGTCTCCCAGAAAACGCCCGGGTATGCTAACCACTACACCACCCAGAACGACCAATTTGAACCATCACAGGATTCGCTAGTCGAAGCAACCGGCATTCATGTTTAGCGAATCTGGAGGCTCAGAATCTTATCCCGTGTTTGCCCGGAGAAGCAGATAAATCGTGAAAGAAATACGGGATTACGCCATATAATACCAATTTTGAAGATGACAATCCGATTTTTGGCGTAAATGTGATAAGGATGGTAAGTCAGATAATATCCGAAAACTTAAATTTTCATCGTCTTGGAGCGGGACTCGAACCCACGTCTCCCAGAAAACGCCCGGGTATGCTAACCACTACACCACCCAGAACGACCAAGTCTCAAGTTTCCGATCAATAGCTTCGACTAGCGAATCCTGTGATGGTTATATTCAAATTGATCGGAAACTTGAAACTTGGTCGTTCTGGGTGGTGTAGTGGTTAGCATACCCGGGCGTTTTCTGGGAGACGCGGGTTCGAGTCCCGCTCCGGGACGATAAAAATTTTCAAGTTTTCGGATATTATCTGACTTACCATCCGTGTCACATTTACGCCAAAAATCGGATTGTCATCTTCAAAATTTGTATTATATGGCGTAATCCCGTATTTCTTTCATGACCCATTTGTGTTCACAAGTATGATCCGAGAATTAATGAAATTTTGTTTTAGGTGTTTAACGATTTTTACGTGAGTTTCTAATTCTATAAATATGCAACTGTTCCTGGTCTTAGGTCAGTTCCGAGAAAGGGTCAGAGTTAGCGCAGTGGGACAAGCGCACCATTCATTTCTCATCTGGAACTCTATAGATCCGGTACAATTTGAACTATTAGCCAAAAGGCTGTGCCCCTGACCACTTGATCAACAGGACGCATTGGCTTTGTGTGAATTCTATGACTCCCTCGCAAAAACATAACTCTAAGGCAATGTTAAAAATGACAATTCTAACGAAAAGAAAAAAAATATGCACATCAGAGTTCTTCAGAGCCCGCGAGTTTCTAAATTTTTATTTAGCAGGTGAAAATGTGAAGCAATGTAAATATCCCCCATTCAAAGGAGTTGTCTCTACCTCAGTTTTAAAAAAGGGCGGGGAGAGGGGAGGTGATGGTAATCCATGTGTAGGAGCATATGAAACGTAAAAGCAATGCTATCTCATTCTACTGTAACGCTCCAAATAAAACTTTCCTATACATATTTCTAGGGAGAGGCATGAAACTGTGTTGTTATGGAGTAAAAAATTATGAACGCCTATAGATTATATAGGCGTAAATCGTCGACAGCCTATTATGAAAATTCTGGTAGCGCAGAAAACGTATGAATTCTTACAGCCATCACTTTTTTTTTCTTTTTGCAAAATGACTAAAATTCAACACACTTCGCTCAAAAATGTCCATCGTCATCCAAGTGTGCTCAAAGCAAAGCAACTTGCGAACTGGATGAAGCCCGTCCTGGTGATATATAGGTAAGGAGCACGGGTCTCTGGCTAGTCGCCTGAGCTGGCGTCCCGGATGTGGCACGAGTGATGCGTTTGTCCAAGGCGTTGACCCTTTCCCTCCCCAGACGATTGCTCGCAGCCCTTACTGTTGGTCATGGTGGCCAATAAACACCGAAATAATAGAAAGAAATAAAGAAAAACGTCCCATTCCTCAGTTTTACTTTATCGTATAAGGGCACTTAACCCTACTGGTCATCACACAGCAACATGGGCGCCCATACCCTAGTTTTTAAGGGTGGGGGGGGGCGAACAGAAATTGTAACTACGAATAACATACACAGTGGTATCAGAATAATATGACAACCCCGGAATCATAGTATACTTGTCCTTGTGTATCACATACTGCACGTGACAAGGTCGACCACACGGAGATATAAGCGGCCGGCAAGGACAGATGAGTCATAGTGCCTAACCTGAGCACAATGGGCAGATGCAGTGATTTGACGGAGGTTCAGAAAGGAATGATCATCGGCTGCCGCGCCAAGAGTGAAAGCATCTCAGAGACAGTAGACTTCGATGGCTGTTCGCGAGGTGCTGTAATAAGGGTGTACCCAGAATGGACCGCTGGCACACCGAGTACCTTCCGACGCCATAACTGTGGAGCCCCAAGGGACATCGACCCCAGATGAGAACGACGCCTCTGTCGACTGCAATTTACTACGCAAATGAACACTGGAGAACCCAGGTACGTGTCCCAGACAACAGTACAGCGAACCCTATTACGCATGGGTCTCCGGAGTCGACGCTACGTCAAGACGTCCATGTTAACCCAAGTCTATCGACAACGACGCTTGCAGTTCTCATGCGACTACCGTCATTGGACAGTGGAAGAATTCGAAAAGATTGCCTTTCCCGACGAATCGAGGTTTCTACTCCACAGAAGAGACGAGCGTTGGCGGATACGGCGTCAGACACAGGATAACCAACACCCGGACACGCTTGCCCGTCAAATACAGGCCAGCGGTGGCAGTGTGCATGTCTGGGGAATGTTTTTCTGGTATGACCTGGGAGCGCTGGTATCACTGGATGAGTCCCTGAACGCCCATGTCTGCCTATCTATCCTCGCTGACCACATGCATCCATTCATGTTGGACATTTACCGTGGTGGAGATGATGTCTACCAACAGGACAATGCGCCTTGCCATGTCGCTAAGGTGGTGCGGTGCGTAACTGGTTCCAGCTACATGAGAGCGAGTCTCCGTTTTCCCTTGGCCGGTGAAATAGCTGGACCTCAATCCCATAGAGCACTTGTGGGACTATTTGGATCGACAGGTTCGATGATTTACAACCACGTCATCTCCGGGACCTCCGTGCTCTGCTGCAGTCCGAATGGGTACGTGTGTCTTGGGTAACTTTCCATGTCCTCATTGCGTCTATGCCACGCCGTCTCGACGCTGACATCCGAGCGAAAGGTGGTTATACCCGTTATTAGGTAGGTGGTCAATGCTCATATTGTTCTGATACGACCTTGTATATATAAACACCATATGCAAATTTCCACTTCTTTATCTAACCGTTTTTAACACACTCTCAACACAAAAATTTTATTCCAAACCAGAAGACCCAAAAGTTACATGAAAAGGATGGATAAATAAAATTAAATAGCATGTAAGGACAATATGGGACTTCCTTTGTCGTTCTTTTGATCCTTTTGGCCACTTCTTTCATATCGAAAGGCTGTAACGAAACCCAGCGATCACTCAATTGGTCACCAAAAATGAAAAAAAGACCATCAACATAGATTTTTGGATGAAGTTTCTAGAGATCCTTATCCAGCAGTGAATAGCTGCTTATATACACTCATCGCCAAAAAAATAGTTGCACCCGGAAGGAAACAACCGACAGGAATGAAACTTGATGGGTAGGTTTGACAACGTGAGGCATGCAAATGATTCAAGTATCACGCTCGGCCGCGCATTTGACGCCATCAAGGAGTGGTCGCAACACTGTGCCTGACAGGCTATGTAAGGTCGTCCCGTTGCTCGTGTTTGTCATTTTGACTCGTGCTGTTGTGTTGGTTTCATCCTTTGCAAGTAAAGTGTGCCTTGAAGAAATGTTCGGAAGCAATTCGAGCAGTTGGAAGAGTTCGAATGGGTGCCGCATCGTCAGGATCCTGGAAGCGGGATGGTTTTATCGACGCATTGCGCGCCATACCGGTCGTGCGGATACCACCATAGCACGCTGTCGGTGACAGTGGATAGAACAAGGCAGGCAGCAACGACAGGAAGGGTCTGGGAGATCTAGACGAACCACGGAGAGAGAGGACGGACGGGTTGTCCGACATGCGCGGAGTGACCCAACAGCCACGATTGCGGATATTCAGCGAGCAGTGGTGCCCTCCATGCATCGTCCGATTAATGTCAGCACCATTGGTAGACGGCTGCACGACGTAGGACTACACGCATGCAGGCTGTTACGATAACTGCCGTTAACACCGTTGCATCGTCACCAAAGACTACAATTGTGTCATGCCAACCTGTCAAGGAGCCACTCAGAATGGCAGCGGGTGATCTTCAGTGACGAGGCCCGGTTTTTGTCTTGGAGTAGACGACCAACGAATCCATGTGTGGAGGCACCGTGGTCAGCGCTAAGATGAACGCTTTGTTGTCGTGCGTCACACGTCCAGAATGCCTGGTGTCATGAAGTGGATTTGCAATTGACTACGATTCCAGATCACCTTTGGTGTTCATTACAGGCCTTTTGACAGCCCAACGTTACGTTAATGAAGTCCTGCAACCAGTGGCCCTACCTTTTCTGAACGTTCACTCCGGTGATATTTTCGAAGAGCACAACGCTCGTCCGCATACTGCTGCTATCTGGAGAGCTTGCCTTCAAGGCAATGAAACTCTGCCATGGCCAGCCGCATCACCAGACCTATCGCCGATTGAAAATATGTGGGGTGCTATTGGACGTGCTATCCACAATCCACCCCTACCGCACAATCTTCAGGAAATGTGTGAGAAGATTCGAGCTGCATGGAATGGCTTATCGCAGGACACCATTAGGAACCTGTACAACTCCATGCCGAGACATCTGGCATGCTGTGTGAGCAAAAATGACGGCCCGACGCCATACTGAGAGACACTACATATTGCCCATATCAGTCTCAATGTTTAATCATTTATTGTTCCTGGTAACCTTTACCTTCCTCCCGATTCCTTCCGAATAGTATTGGCAATCTGACACGTCCTTCTGGGTGCAACTTATTTTGACTATGAGTGTATTTTTAATTTCTTGCCTTTCACACTTTATGCACTGTACAATGGCTCTGAAATCCTGCGGTACTGAAGATGTATACATTAATATTATTAATAACATCTATGGAAATTCAAGTGCAAAGATTCGGCTGTTTGAAAATAAAACACACATAAAAATTAGAAAGGGAGTGAGACAAGGTGACACCATATCTCCCAAGCTCTTTAATGCCACAATGGAAAATGTCTTTCAATCACTGAACTGGGAAAACAAAGGGATAAAGATCAATGGAGATTATCTAACCCACCTTCGTTTGGCTGATGACGTAGTCATTTTTGCAACTACCCTATCAGAGCTGCAGAGTATTATTATCCAGGAACTTGCTGACAAGAGTAAAGAAGTGGGATTAAAAATGAACTTTCAGAAGACAAAAGTGATGTTCAATGCTTTTACAAGAAATGAAGATTTATCGATTGATGGAGAAAAGCTGGAGATAACAGACACGTACGTTTATCTTGGACAGCAGATATCAAGTGAGGGGTCACATTGGTGAAGAAATTAATCGGCGTACAAAACTTGCCTGGAGAGCTTTTGGAAGAAACAGCATAATTTTCAAGAGCAATATGCCATTATGTCTTAAAAGAAAAGTGTTTGATCAATGCATCCTTCCAGTGCTTACGTATGGTGCAGAGACATGGACCTTAACTAAAAGAGACATACAAAGGCTGCAGAAAACTCAAAGAAGCCTGGAGAGGTGCATGCTTGGTGTAACCAGGAGAGATAAGAAGAGGAACTCGTGGATCCGAAAAATGACAAGAGTGGAAGACATCATGATCAGAGTTAAATCTCTGAAATGGCAATGGGCTGGACATACTGTCAGAAGGACAGACCATCGATGGACAGCAGCCGAAATTTTAGATTGGATTCCAAGGGACAGGAAAAGACCTAGAAGAAGACCACATGGAAGATGGGTGGATAAAATTCGAATGTATGCGGGAGTGACATGGAGGAGACTGGCACAAGATAGACCGTTGTGGAGGAAACTTGGGGAGAACTTCGTCCAGCAGTGGATTGATAATGGTTGGTAATGATGATGATATGTATGCACGCGGTTCTCCAACATGCTATGGAAAATTTCCTTTTTTTCTTTTTTTTTTGTTGATAGATGGTTTAACGACCGCCGTGAGCAGTTCAACGGGCAATAAGCAGTAGCCTTCCCCTAATTTAGGACGACTGATTCCAGGGAAGGGAGAGAACCAGGGCTGTAAGACAACACACAGCAGCCATGCCTCACCGGGATTCGAACCCTGACCCTTCTTGGATGAATGGTCATAATGCGAGCACTTAGACCACTGCGCCACCGGGGACCTCAAAAAAAAAAAAAAAAAAAAAAAAAAAATTGATACTTTTTAATGTTAATTTAAGCTATTTCTACAAGAACTTCCCAACGTTTTCCCTATTTTATTGCACACACACGCATCCAGAAACACTTTATGTATACAGAAAAGAAAAAAAATGAGCAATCAGAATTAGTGTTATCGCGAACATCTCTGTACCTTTCGAGAACAGAAGTGGTATGTATGGTCCGATTTCTAGGGGACGGCAAATACTCCCGCTTACTTTACATATAGGCGCCCAGCAATCGGAAAGCAATGCAACTATCTGGATATTTGGAATTCAAGAAAAATATTTTCCCCTACTGTTATTTTTTTGTATAAGGAATGGGAGAAAATATTTCAAAATTTTGACTGTCTTTCTGTACAGGGCCCTAAAACGTAAAAGTAGCTGCGTATCGTGAGGGGAACGCTACGCTACTGAAAGGGAAGCGTAAATATTTCTTTCGTATGATATAGATCTGACGTAGCCACAAATAAAATGCTGTTGGATAAAAGAAACGGAATCTTCGTCGCGTACGTAGCTTCCAAGCGTCTGATGTTCTGTTGTGGCTCTTTTATCTTACTTTTAACTTCTATACAGTTGAGAGCAGATCTTGAAAACCTCTTCTTGGACTGTTTCACTTTCGTAACGGGAAGTGCTCAGCGGTTTTACCATTCCAGTCCACATAAGCCTTCCTGTCCCTTTTAAACAGCAAGAATCCCGGCAGACAAACAAGAGGAAGGTGCTGTATAGCTAGGCCAGGAAGTCACTGCCTCGTTTCCTGCCTTTATTTTTTTCGTTTCTCCCTTGTTATCGGGCATGGACACCTCATACCGAAGTCTACCACTGCCGAAGTAATTTTTAGCATTTCTGAATTTCCTGCTACGATTGCCTCACAGCACGTACAAGGCTTTCCCAGGATTCATCTAAAAAACTGCATAAAGGTCACGCTTTTTTCTTTTTTCTTTTTCTTTTTCTTTTTTTATCGTGGAGCTTGCTCGTTTAACAGGTACATCCCAGACCACTCAAAGCTTTTAGATTTTCCGAAAAAAAATTCAAACGTGACAAAATCGTATTTTCATGTCAGCACACCTGAAATGAAAAGTTAGAAATACACACACCAGGAAAAAAAGAAAGATCGCTTAATTTACGTAAATAACGAGTGAGCTGACTCCTGTTCTCTCAAAACTGGACTGTTGTTGATGCCTTTGGACTGCTAAACTCAAACCAACCCTAAAACTTCTTGATGTCGTGAAAAGCAAAACTTGCTGTCACCTGTCGAGTTACTCTAACCGCCGAAAGACAAACTCATTCCATGTTCAGTTGATTAAGCGTCGTACTAATACACTGCTGGCCACCCAAAATGCAACACCAAGAAGGAAGCATCCGATTGGCCTGAAATTCGCAGCATGCGTCGCCCGCGAGAGAATATGCAAACGATTAGCATTGCAGGGCATATGCAAATCATGTGCGCCCGGTACGCCACCGAGAAGCACTATAAGAAGGGTGCACAAAAAGCGGGGTGTAAGTAGTGGAAGTGTGTTGTGCTCCCGGACTTGTGCGTGGGAAGCTTCCTGATGCCTCGTCGCAGAATACGACAGTCATTCCAGCACGTTTCGGAGTTCGACAGAGGACAAATAGTGGCTTATCACGACAGCTGTTTATCGTACCGAGACATCGGCGTCCGTGTGGGACGACATACAGCCACAGTGAGGCGAGCATGGATTCGGTGGGTGCAGGAGGGACGAACGGACAGACCTGAGTGATTGCCGCAGCCGCGGCACACCACAGAACGAGAAGACCGGCATGTTGTGCGGCGGGCATTGACGGCTCGCACCGCCACATCACGAACGTTAGCGCAAGAATTAGGATGTGTTGCGCAACAGCCTGTGTCAGCACGTACCGTTTGACGTCGTCTGCAGGAGCGGGGACTTGTCGTAGAGCGCCCATTGCTCCGGTTACCATTGACGTTACACCACCGGCGAGTGCGGCGGCAGTGGGCCGTTGAACGCCGCACTTGGACTACGGAATGGCACGACATTGTCTCCGACGAATTTCTCCGACGAATCCCGCTTCTGCCTGCAACACCACGATGGTCAGATCCGCGTGTGGAAGCACCGCGGAGAGAGACTGTATGACGCCTGCATTATGCATCGCCATACCAGTCCGTCGCCTGGCGTTATTGTTTGGGGCGCAATTGGATATGACACCCGCACCTCTCTGGCACGTATCGCCGGTACACTCAACAGCCACCGCTACATCTCCGACGTTTTGGAGCCTGTAGTCCTCCCTTACCTGCAGGACCCGCCAACGGCCACGTTTCAACAGGACAATGCGCGTCCGCACGTGGCACGCATCGTGCAACAATTCTTCACGACTCACCAGGTGTCACTGATGCCGTGGCCAGCCTGTTCTCCCGATATGTCGCCCATCGAACACGTCTGGTCGCTGATCGGCAACCGAGTGGCCCGGAAAGCACCACCCGCGGCTACGCCTGATGAACTGTCGCAACGTGTGGAAGCAGCCTGGACCGACATATCCCAAGCCCACATTCAAAGCCTCTTTCGTACGGTGCCGTGGCGTGTCGCGGCCGTTATTGCCAGCCATGGGGGCCACACGAACTATCAGTGTCTGCGTGTTCCGCAAGTCGCACGGGCCTGCAAGCTCAATCGTTTCATCTTTGTATCTGTTATGTGTCCAGTAAATCTGGCTTTGCTATCTCGTGTCCTTCTTGGTGTTGCATTTTGGGTGGGCAGCAGTGTAGTATTCATTGCTACTACATCATAGGAGCCGATTATAGGGGAGCAAGGTGAATCTTGCGCCCTAATAATTTTACTAGGAGGGCAATGACCACCCAATATTTTTGGTCCCGCTTAATTAAATAATCAGTTTGGCCTCATAAGTGGCACAAGCTGCACCTTATGAGGCCAAAGCGATCAATTTCCGAAAAAATTTGTGAATAACAAAATATGTAACATAAGGCATTGCTTATTTGTTAAGAAACTTGATTGTCAACTCCGTATTTCGTTCGACATGCTCTCGTTATGTATAAAACAATTATGAAAAATAAAATAAATAAAAATACAGGAACGTATAATCTCTAGGTCCTTTATGTATCTATTTATTTTTTGCGCTTCTCGTTCTTTGTTTGAGTAACAGGGCTAATTTTTCATAAACGTTGGGAAACAAAGTCTTTCGGGATATTTTTATAAAATCGCAGGCAGAATTTCATTTTTAAAAATATTAATATTCAGCAGAAGAATATTTCTGTTTCTTTGTTTATTTGCTGATGAGCAATTACAATTGGGTTTCAAAACGTACGTCGAATCTTGTAGTTTTTCTTGTTGCTGACCCTCCCCCCCCTTTTAATTTTTATTTTCCTCCTGACAAAGGAACAGACTTGCTCCTTCCACATCTGATCTCTTCACGCCTGCCCCCTCAATAACTTGGTGAAGTCGACGCTCTTGGGCTACATCGTAATTTTATATTTCATACTTACCGGAAAGCAATTTCAGTTATTTAAATTAGGGATGGGCAAATTAACTGCTTTTGAGACGTTAAAATAAAATTATTGTAACGCTTTTGATTTTGCTTTTCCACGGAAAACGAAAATTCAGAAATATTTGTGTTAACAACAACAAGAAAGATGACACTGAATTTTTGGTTGTAATGTCTTTTGAATAAAATTGACGCAAATTAAATTTTTCAAAAGAATTCAATCTCAGTGACCGAAGAAAGAAGTTTTTCAATCAGGTTTTTAGTCCCGCATATATAGTTGAAAACGGAGACGTGAACTTACGTTCTCTAGTGGCAGACTTGAGCGTTAAGAAAAATTTGAAATTATGTGAGAAACATTTCGCAGCGGAAACGCTCTTCCAACAAAGAAAGAATTTTTCAAATCGGACTCTTAGAAGAAGAGATATCGACAAAAGTAAGATATGCATCTACGAACCCTGGCTGAAAAACCAGGCATTATTTTAAGTAGAAAGTATCCTAGGTCCACGAAATAAATTTTTCAGTTGAGATTTTAAAAGCTCAGAATTTGCTGCAAATAAATCAGAAGCAGAAATTAAAACTTACTCTCCCTGGTGGCCAAACCATTCTTCACCAAATATTAGAAATATATGCAAAACGTTCCCCATCAGGAGTTATAACCGCTGTATTAGGAATTTTTCAAATCGAAGCAGAGAAATCGGGGGAAACGCACTTTACTTTTACGCCCCCTAGCGGAAAATCTTTGCGCAACCTGAAAAAGAGACTATATTTAAAATAGCATTCGCCATAAGTGGAATTGAAAGGCAAAAAAATTGTTTCAATCGGATGTTTAGAAGCAAATATATGGAATAAAATGTATTTTGAATTCGATATTATCTGCATTTGCGCTTGCTAGCGGTAAAATTGTGCATCGTAAAAAGAAAAAAAAAACGAAATATAGGATCATCATTCGTACAATTCAAACTTCCTAATGCAAAAAGAATTTTTCAAATCGGACTAATAGTTGGAAAGATATGGTGTCCACAGACGGACGGACAGACGGATACAGAGATGGACAAACCGGTAACATAAGCGCGATCTTTTTTTGTAAAAGTTTGTAAAAGACGTGCTACAAATGCGACAAAAATACCAGAAAAAATTTAGAAGCGCGTTTCAGATAAAGCGAGTAAATCTGATAGATTTAGATTGGTTTATTCTCTAAACCAATCTAATCAGTAATCTAAAGTCTAAACCAATCTACAAAAAGTAACTGCTTGATTTCTGCATCCAATTCTTTTTTTTTTTTCGTTACGAGATGAGTGGGGGAGAGAACAGCCAGCTGGTTGGGTGTTTTCCTACTGCTCAAACCGACTTCATAGCCATAACGTCCGCTTGGCGAGTTACAACGCATTCTGCTCAGCTCTGACTCACCTATGACACCGTCTACCAGGGGTTTCCAAGCATTATGTACGGAGCGGAGAGTTGCACTGAAAAAAAAAAAAGGGGGGGGGGGAGTTGCTGAAAAAGTTTTTTGAGTAGGTGGGGTAGGAGGGTGGAGGTTATTGGATGACAAGAAATTTTCGAAGGCTGAAAATTTTTATAGTGAAATATTTAGGCTTTAAACTTAGGATTAAAAATGAAAAATCTTAAGAATGCAGAACTGCTGATGTCTTTTGTATAACAAAGATCGTGCTTATGTTATCGGTTTGTCAGTCCATCCGTCTGGTGACACTCTTTCTGGAACTATTAGTTCGATTTGAAAAAATCCTTTTTGCGTTGGGAAGCTTGAAATGTCAGAATGATGATTTTCGCATTCCGGTTTTTTTTTCCAATGCACAATTTCGCCGCTAGAGGGCATTGAAGCAGATAATATCAAATTCAAAATATATTGCATATAGTTGCTTTCAAATATCCGATTGAAAAATTCTTTTTTGTTTCGATGCCATTTGTAACGAAGACTACCTTAGGCACAGTTTCTTTTAAAGTAATGCACAGATTTTCCGCTAGAGGGCATAAAGGTAAATTGCTTTTCCCCCGATATCTCTGCTTCTAAATGTCCGATTTAAAAAATTCTTCCTGCATGGGATATAGTTGCTGATGGGAAACGTTCAACACATAATTTCCAATTTTTTGTAAGAAATGGTTTGTCCACCAGGAGGCGTAAGTGTCTATTTCTGCTTCTGTTGTATTTGCGGCAAAATCTAAGCTTCCGTAAACACAACTGAAAACATTATTTCGTGGACGGATACCACTCACCTCGGAAAACGTTTGAGAATACCTTGTGCTTAAAATAGCTCATAGTTTACCCACCAGGGGTGTAAATGTATATCTTATTTTTGTCGATATCTCCGCTTCTAAAAGTCCGATATGAAAAAAACATTTTTTTGTTGGAGAGCGTTTCCGGTGCGAAATGTTTCTGTTTCTCATACAGTTCCAAAATTTTCAAATAATTAACAGATCTTCCGCTAGGGGGCGCAAATTGCATTTCCCCCGATATATTTGCTTCTAAAACTTCGATTTGAAAAATTCTTCACACATCGGATACAGCTCCTGATGGAAAATGTTTATTATTATAATTTCTAATTTTTGATAAGGAATGGTTTGGTCGCCAGGTGGCGTCAGCGTTTATCTGCTTCTGATGCATTTGTAGTAAAATCTGAGCTTCAGAAAACTCGATTGAAAATTTTTTTTTCGGGGACGCCATTTGTTAATTTTCGTAACATTCTTTTTAGCTGCTGGTGGAAGTAAGTAGCTGGTTCTATTTCTGGATGTTTTATCGATTTTAGAAATCCGGTTGTGATTCTTTCCTAACCTGTTGCTTTGACTTTGAATAACTGATCAATTTAATTCTCATCAGAAAGGATTCGAAAGACGTGCTCCTTGAAACAGAAAATTTGGTGCCATTGCTTATAGTTAAGAATGGTTATAACCGAACATATTAAAAAAAAAAGAACTACACACGGATATTTTGTTTTTGTGCTGTTTTATATTTTAACTCCATGTCTAAACGCTTTCCTAAACAAGGGTAGAGCAAAGAAGTATTAACATGGGTTGCTGAAACTGTATATGATATTTTCACAAATTTTGTACAAATCGAAATGATACATATCTGCACAATGTGTAACCGACTAAAATAAAGAGATACATTATCGAATACTTTACACCGTTTATAAACTAAAACACTTCCTTTTAATGGCGTAAAATTCATACACAATTCCAGCCGAGCTTTCGCGTTCCACCGGGAGGCTTCGTCTGGGCTAAGCTTTCAAAGCCTTCTTAGAGAAAGCAGCTTACAATGTTGTTACAGTTCAAAAATTTGATATTATAGAACCAGTTTTATTTCAGGTTGAGGTCCGTATTTAGACATATCACGTGTAGAGTCCGTGTTTTAAAACGTGATCGTGCGGCATGGAGAGGAGTTACTTGCTGTTTCCTTGATGCTTGTTCAGGAGATTTCTTCAGGCATCTGATATCTCATGAGACAAGCTTTCGTTGCATCAGTGTGGGTGGGTCATGATCTCGAGACTCTCACGCGTGGCTGTGCCAACATTGCTTGTATAGGGTGCTATTCTTTTTATCATGCTACAAAGTGGGGTTGCTCCTTTTTGGATGACTTGCTTTAAGATTTAAGATGTTGTGGGTCCATAACGTATTATCCTAAGTTCTCTTTCAAGTTCAAACCCAATGCTAAAATGTATGGAGTAAATGTGGCTATCAAATCTCCTACGTCTATATGTTACCGCTAAAGTGCAGAAATCAGTTATTCTACAGTTTATCTAGGTAATGTGCAGATTAACTAGGGTGATCCGTTAAAGTGCCGAAAATTGTTTCGTTTCTCAAATTACCTAGGTAATCTGCAAATTACCTAGATAATCTGCACATTACCTACTAGGCACTCGTTAAAGTGAAAATGAGATCTTTGCTGGAACAACAGCAACGTTTCTGTACGCTTAAATTAACATAATGTTATTTACTTGGTTTTCGATATATAAAGAATCAAGTTAATACAATCAAACAATCAACAAATTAGTTGATAGAATCAGTCATCAATCAATTAAAAAACTATAATAGAAAGAATCAAACGGTTTAAAATATTATTATAATTAGGGAAATGAATTTGCAAAACATATGATAAAATTATGCTTACTTATTAGTGCAATCTAAAGATTGGTGACACTTTGAATTACATAGCAATTGGTTTTTGCGACGCCTATTTGTGGTACATTTAAATTTGCAGTCACATTTTCTGAAACCCTGCCCAGTGCCAAGGGATTGTTTTATTGCTGTTTGACGTAAAGATATTTCTACAGCAGGGACATCTTCTTTCGTTAAAAATCTCTCTTTGCAAACACTGAATTCAGATTTTGCATACAGTTGTTTTAAAATACCCGTTTTAGTACCAAGTTTATAAAAGCCATCCTCTGTTTTACTAAGAACCACAGCTAAAATCGAGCTGGCATTACTTTTTGCTCTGTCTACTTCGGGTACTTTAATTCTCACAGTGACACCTTCATTGACATTTGGGTACTTTGCATTAGAAACTGCTAACATTTTCTTTGCTTGCTTTTCTAAACCTTTCTTGGCTTCATCACGCTGTATTTTCTGATCCATATTCTTTTCACAGATGTTGCACAATACACTCTTACCATACCCTTTCTCTTTAGGATCTATTTCACCATAAATTACGTGAACAAACATATCGCAGGATTTACACTTGTGAGCGCCTGATGTTGCTTTTGAGCAAACAATACAGACCATGTCTTGTATAGTCCTCTTTACAGACTCTGTACGAAACTGTGATGGCGATTCTGCTGAAGTTGAGGGTAACTCAGTGATGACTTCTTCAACATGCAGAGGTGATTCCTTGGAGGTGCAGGGTAATTGAATATTCTTCATAACTGTATCCTCAATCAACGGTGTAGAAGGCATGCAGTTTAAGAGTATTATCGATAAATTCTTGTATTTCTATAGGTGATTCTGTAGAAGCAGGGGATAACGGAATGTCCTCTTGAGTAAGATTTGACTGTGATCCCTTAATCACAGTCTCTTGTGAATCTTCTAATTTTTCAAGGTCTTCTTCAGTATTTATCGAATGCAATACACTTTGTGGTATAATAGAAGAAGATAATCCCACTTTTGCGGGACAACCGAACATGGCTTCGTATGGACTTCTTTTAATTGCAGAATGATAGGCACGATTCTTCATGAATTGTACAAATCGTACGCCCTCACTCCACTTGTTAGTTTGGTTATCAGCCATCCAAGTAGTGAGCATGTTTTCAATGTCTTGACTCCCTCGTTCTACACTTCCTTGACTTTGGCTGTGTCTAGGTTTGCCATTTACCATTTTGATTTCTGGCTACAACTGTGTTACACTTTCTAAGATTTTATTAAAAAATTCGCGTCCGTTATCAGAATGCAAAATACTTGGAGCGCCAAAAAGGAGAAAAATATCCCGCAACTTATAGGCTACTTCATCCGCCCGTTTTGATGTGAGCGGCTTCAATACAACAAATTTTGTTAAGTGGTCTTGGTATACGAGAAGAAACTTAAACTTTCCATCTGGTTGAGATTGGTAATCGATGAGATCCACCTGGCATCAGCTGTTGAAATGCGATGAAATAATCGGCTTTACAACAATCCCTTTTTTCGCACTTTTTTGCTTTTGTTGACAAGGTTCGCATAATTCCAAAAACATTTTTATTTGGGCTTGGTTTATGTTTTTATAAAGTGCATTTAATTGCTTGATCATTCTGTCTCTTCCACCGTGGCCAATTGACAAATGAGTAGAATACAATATGACAAACAATTCTTCGGCATGGACAAACTTTTTCACACTATCTCGCGCATATGACAACGGCTCAATGAGTTTTTCACAGCCTTGTACAGTCAACACATCATACCTTTGAATTATTCCATAATCTCGAGATGATTCTTTCTTCTTGGAAACTTTTATTCGCTTTACATCTTCAATTATGCAATCATACTTTCGTTTTGTCATTAAAACACTATTATATTTTGAATCTTCGCTAAAGAGGTTTTCGAAGAATCTTTTCTTCATTTTACTCACCAATTCGGTGCTTGCTTGCATACTAGGAGTTAAATTTATCTGCTTTAAAAAAATCACGACACAAATTCACGCGCTAACAGGCAGAAACGAATTTGAAAACAGAATTAGCTCATGCTACGCACTGGCAGCCGACGCCAATTATGAGAAATAAAAACAACCGGCGACGACTAGACGCTGGCGAAACGAAACTAAAAGTGGAGGGAGAGGGGGAAGGTGTAGGGAAAGGAAATGAGAGAAACAGGCGAAACCAAACTAAAAGTTGAGGGAGAGGGGGAAGGTGTAGGGAAAGGAAATGAGAGAAACAAACTTTTGAACTTTAACGATACGGAAGCCGTTAATGTGCACATTACCTAGGTAAAATGCGGAAAACTCTTGATTCCGCACGTTAACGGAGCAAATCAGTTAATCTGCAGATTAGCTAGGTAATGTGCACATTAACGGCTTTCGAGCTTTAGCGGTAACATATGTTATACACGACACAGTATCTACAAGAAAATCTCCTATAAATAAAAAAAAACACAGCGGTCGTTTATGACATACTCCTAATCTATCCAGACGGCAGCACAAAGTCATACGTTATGTTGACTAAAAGGTCACTCCAGATAAGGACCAAGCAGCATAAAAGAGACGTTAAGGACGGGAAAACTGCAACCGCTTTGTGCAAAGAAGTCATCCAAAAAGGAGCAACCCCATTTTGGAGCATGATAAAAAGAATAACACCCTGTACAAGCTATGTTGGCACAGCCACACTTGAAAGTCTCGAGAGCATGACCCACCCACACCCATGCAACGAAAACTTGTCTTAGGAGATATCAGATGCCTGGAGAAATCTCCTGAACAAGCATCAAGGAAACAACAGCTAACTCCTCTCCATGCCGCATGATCACGTTTTAAAACACGAACTCTACACGTGATATATCTACACACGGACCTCAACGTGAAATGAAACTGTTTGGTTCTATAATATCACATTTTGGAATTGTAACAACATTGTAAGCTGTTATCTTTAAGAAGGCTTTGAAAGCTTACCTCAGACGAAGCCTCCCGGTGGAGCGCTAAAGTTCGGCTTGAATTGTGTATGAGTTTTACGCCATTAAAACGAAGTGTTAAAGAGATACATATATATGAATGCATGAATAGCGTTAAACATATGATTTAAACAAAAAAACTAAAAAAAAAGCACGTTAAACTGCTATATACAGTATATAGACTTTAAAAAAAAAAGCAAAAAAAAAAAAAAAAAAAAAAAAAAAGAGAGAAATTATATAAACTCTCGGACAATGGAATTTGCGCACCAAGAAGGAAGCATCGGATTGAACTGAAATTTTATGGACGTAATGATACAGATGAATGATACACATGATGGTAAAAACAGAGCTGCAGGACAATTACAGAGGGATCTGTGGCTCGCAGTCCGGTCATCTTCAATAGCGCGTCGCACCGCGTCGTGCAGCGATACAGACTGCAATACAGTCCGTCATGGAGGTGAACAGACGCCTGATGTTGTCTGCGGCAGACTGGCCCACACGTGTTGGATGGTGTGTTCCAAATCCCGGATTGTGCGACACTGCAGCAGCTGGCGTTTCAACTGGTCCCACCCATGCTTGATAGGGGACATGTCCGGAGAGCGGGAAGGCCATGGAAGTGCCTGGGCATGACGTAGGCAATCCTGGTCAACCTGAGCTGTGTGCGGGCGGGCATTATCCCGCTGGTACAGAGCACCTGGAATTCTGGCCGGGAATGGGAGCACATGGGAGCGTAGGATCTCATCCACATGTTGCTGGCCCGTCAATGAACCACGTACCGCTACTAGAGCTGATCGGCTATCGTAGACAATGGCTCCCCAGACCATATTGCCTGCAGTGGGGGAAGTGTGGCGCTCTCTAGTGAGGTTGGGATTGTGCTGTTGACCCGGGGACCTCCACACCCGTACACAATGATCGTCTGCCCCCAAAACGAAGCGGCAGTCATCGCTAAACACCACACGTCGCCAGTCTGTGACGTTCCACGTCGGTCTGGCCTGGCACCACTCCACACGGAGCCGGCGATGTTCTGGTGTTGCCATTAGGCAGCACACGTGAGGAGCGCTGGGATCGCAGATCCGCTTCCGTGAGGCGTCGTAAAATGGTTCGTTGGCTCATAGGAGCCGCTACATCTTCCCGTATAGTGGACCGGATCCTCGTGGGATCCGTTCGTGCTTGGCTCACGATCCGTCGATCCTCTCTACGGTGGTCATCCTGGTCCGCCCGAAGCCGCTCCGCCGGTGGCAGTGCTGTCACGTGTCCACTGCTCCCAACACAGTAGGACGGTATGATCAGAACGATGCGGCGCACCGACCATCCTGCGGGTTTCAGCCCGATGATCAGGCCTCTCTCAAAGTCCGTAAGTTGAGTAAATCGACGTCTCTGGTGTCTACCTGGCAGTCTTGTCACTCCGTACTCTTGCTTGCGCCGGCCGGTGCTTTTCGCTTTCATGGGCCATCGACTACACGCCGGTTCATAAGGCTACCGGTTCGTGCTTGTAGTGCCACCACAGGGTGTGCGGTCATGCGCACCAAACGTGGATCATTTGCATACCAGCACGCACTCTAGCTATTTGCAAAGTTTCGCGGTTGTAGCATGTTTTCTTCTAGGCGCGCAAATTTCATTGTCCGTGAGTGTAGTATAGTTAAAGATTCTTCACGGTATACTCAAGAATTCATGTACATGCTTACATATATGATAATAAAAAGGACTAATACAGATATATAAACCTCTGTGTTTGTGTGTATTAAACACTTTCAATTAGAGGGGTGTTGATATTTTTTATGAGAGTGGGGTGTTCGGGGAAATTTGGGCGTGTGTATTAGCAGAACCGTAGCTACCGGGAGTACAGGGAGGGCGATTGCTCTCGCAGAATGGGCATTCCAGGGGAGTAAATTCAAACACTGGAGGATGTAAAAAATAAAAACTGAAATTAAAAAAGAAAGTAACACCCGTCAGTACTTTCTTTTTAAAAACTTTAGTTAGTCTCCTACAGTATTTATTCCATGCAGTTGATCAATTTACAGAGTAACGTACGCTATGAGGTGTGAACATCTTATATCCATGAAGAGAGTTTTCCAAAACAGTGAATGGAGGCATAGAAAACAATATGCTGATATGCCTAACCTCCATGACCTTTCCGAACATGTCGCTGGGATCAAGAGCTAATCAGGGCCGGTGCTATGCTGTTTGGCGCCCTAGGTAGGCCATTAGCCTTGCACCTCCAAATAATTGTTATTCTTTGTGTGGCCAAACACATTGCATTTATTCAATAATTATTTCAAGATGTAAAAATACAATGTAAACCAAATAGAAAGAAACTAAAGGACACTACATTCATTTATTTACTAGTCCAATGGAAATGAAATTAAAATTTCATTTTGCGTGATTTTATTTTTCGCAAAAATACCACCAAAAAGTGTCTTCAAATCTATATTACCGGTAATTTTTTATTCGATCGATAATGCATATAACCCAACAAGGTTCTTTCCTCCTGAATCCCCGGATGGAGAGAGGAAAAAAGAAAAAGAAAAGAGAAAATAATTCTAGCGGAATGAATATACAGTATTAGAAGAGGCTCTCTTACTCTTGCCCCTGTTATTTAGGCTTTCCAACCGTAGGTTGAAGAAGCGTATATGCTTCAGCTTTGTCCGTCCGTCCGTCCGCACGATAACTCACGTGAAAATGGTTCGATTTCGACGAAATTTTAGTATGTGGTAGGGGACCACCTGGGAACGAATCCTATTGAAAATGGGCGCAGCAGTGTCAAAGGTCAGGACATAGGAGCGGGATCCATTCCGTTGCTCTTATGCATCATAACTTGCGTAAAAATTGTTCGATTTCGATGAAATTTTAGTATGTGGTAGGGAACCACCTGGGGACTTACCCTGTTGAAAATGGGTGAAATTGGGTCAAAGGTCAGGACATAGGAGCGGGATCCATTTCATTGCCCTTATGCGACATAACTTGCCCTTATGCGTCAGACCATCAATACAGATTTGTGTAGTCAGATCAGTCAGCATCTGACTACACAAATCTGTATTGATGGTCTGAGCAACTGAGATGGCGTCATCTGGCGTCATTTAACACAAATATTTCATTGTAGCTGATAAATCCAAAGGGCGGTAGAAATGCTGAATATATATAAAATACGTGGAGATATTATAACAGATGACGACATCTGAGTTACTGAGAGCATCAATACGGATTTGTGTAGTCAGATGCTGACTGATAAACCACGCATGGCGCTGAGACTTGTTGGCACCGTAGCGTAAATGCGAACGCACTCGACTAGTTATCGAGAGATCTGGTGTTCGATCCCAGCGGTGTCGGATAACAATTTTTCAGTTGCTATGTGTTGTTTAAAAAATAACGTGGACAGAGCGATGACATCGTCCATTTGCATCAAGAAATGAATGCTAATAAAGGGTAATCTCCTTCTGCAATGTGCTTAATATCTGGAGTATAGGTTTTAGTCAACAAAAATATATCAAGAAAAACTATTTGTACTGTTTTATATTAAGGGATGTAAGGTCAGGTGATGCGTAACATCACAGCCTCTCCTTGACAAATGTCAACCCAGCCTTCTCGTGGTGCATTTTGTTCCCACTAAAGGGGCTCTGACGACCGCCAATAGCGGTATAACTATACCATCGGGATTAGAGGAAATGCTATCCCACACTCACCAACCCGCTTGCCCAGCGTGGTGAGTTATGGCCAAACCCCTCCAAAATGACTCCCCAACTTAAATCTTGGCCCTCAGTCTCCGGCAGCTGGAATGTACCTAGCCAAGGCAGCGGCCAGTGCGACATGAAGGCAGAGGGTGCTAAGAATCCCCGGAGGCCCGGACTAGGCTGCCATCTGATGCTGACCTTGGCTACGTATAATGGACGCTCCGTATCTTCTGATTCAAGGCTTCTTGAATTGGAAGAGGAACTACAAAGGATCAAGTGGGACATCGTCGTGCTAAATGAGGTAAGGAGAAAAGGAGAAGATCTCATTGAACTGAAAAGTGAACATCTCTTCTACTATCGTGGGACAGATACTGGCAGAACTAGTGGTGTTGGATTTATAATAAACAAGAAACTGAAGGATAAAGTTGTAGAAGTTGAAATTTCCTCTGACAGAGCTGCACGACTTGTTATCCAACTCTCGAGAATATACCAGGCTCAGATTATTCAAACTTATGCACCCACCACAAGTCATCCTGAAGAAGAAATTGAAGAATTTTATGAGGAAATTTGCCATCTAAATAATAAAGGTAAGCAGCACTTGAAGATAATTATGGGAGATTTCAATGCAAAAATAGGGCAACGGCAACAGAATGTGTAACGTACCAGGAGACGTGACGTACCTGCCAGAAGGACGCACACGACATAAAGGCAGATAGGAATTATAATAATAAAACGTCCGCGTAGCTCAATTGGTAGAGTGACTTATTCCGGAATGAGGGGATCCGGGTTCGAATCCTGCCTGGCGTGGATAGAAATGACGGAGAAATTTACTTCGTTATAATGGCGCCCGAACTATCCGGATGACCCGACCGTTCAAAATCGCGCATTGGTGTGATGTTCTTTCCACACCGCGAGATAGGAAAAATAAGAGAATCCCTACTCCAGCACTTCGAAAAAAAAAAAAAAAAAAAAAAGGGGGAGATGATGTAACGTACCAGGAGATGTGACGTACCTGCCAGAAGGACGCACACGACATAAAGGCAGATATAAATCAGAATAAAACGTCCGCGTAGCTCAATTGGTAGAGTGACTTATTCCGGAATGAGGGGATCCGGGTTCGAATCCTGGCGTGGACCGAAATGACGGAGAAATTTACTTCGTTAGAAATGAAACTTCAGTAGGTAAATTCGGTCACGGCAACAGAAACCAGCGTGGAAATACTCTCGTTGAGTTTGCAGAGGCAGAAGGGTTTTTCAACATGAACTCCTTTTTCAAGAAAAAGCCACACAGGAAATGGACATGGAGACATCCAAATGGGACGACAAGTGAAATTGATTTTATTATGTGTAACAAAAAATTCGTCATAGAAGACTGCAGTGTGCTAAACAAGTTCAACACAGGTAGTGACCATAGATTGGTGAGATGTAAGATGCACCTCAACACTAAACTCGAACGTGGAAAGCTCATAAGACAAACAAAATGTATTGACATAACTAACCTTAAAAAACACCATAATACCTTCAAGTTGGAACTAAAGAACAGATTCTCTGCCTTAGAAGGCCTAACATCAGAAGAAGTGGATATTTCTGAAGTTAACAGAAAAGTAACCAAAGCTCTTATGGAAACAGCAACAAAATTAGCTGGGTCTAAGAACAAGTTGCACGTGAACAAATTATCAGGAAAAACCAAAATGTTGATGCAAAAAAAGAAGAGAGATGAGGACAACTAAAGAAGATGTGACTTCCAAAGTGGAATATATAGAGCTATGCAAGACAATACGAAAAAGTATCACTGAAGTCGTAAAGAAATTCAATTGTGAACTAGTGAGGAAAGCAATTGAAAACAACCAAAGCCTACAGATAGCAAAGGGACATCTCAGTAAGGGAAGAAAACAGATTATGGCACTGAGAAAAGAAGATGGTTCTGTAACAAGAAATACAGGCGAAGTTTTGACAAGAGTGAAAGATTTCTACTCCAAATTATATGAAAGGGATGATGCATGTACTCCAGACATCATGAAAGGTACCAGTACCAGAGTTCTTCCTGTCCTCCCAGCAGAAGTTGCACATGCAATCAAGAACATGAAACGGGGAAAAGCTCCTGGAGAAGATGGAATTACTGTAGACATCATACAAGAAGCAAGTGGAGAAATCGAAACAGTACTCGCCCAAATTTTCACTCGATGCCTTAATGAAAGGAAGATTTCTGAGGATTGGAACAACGCTACAATGATCCTGCTACATAAAAAGGGTGACATTGAGGATCTCAGGAACTACAGACCTATTAGCCTCCTATCAGTGGTTTATAAAATCTTCACTAAAGTTCTTTCACACCGTTTGAAGGTAACACTGGACATGGCTCAACCGAGAGAACAAGCTGGATTCAAAGTGGCTACAGCACAATAGATCATATCCACGTACTGAGAGAACTAATTGAAAGAGTGAGGGAATATGAACTTCCATTGTGCATGGCTTTTATCGATTATGAAAAAGCCTTTGATTCGGTGAAACCGTCAGCAGTTACAATGGCTCTGAAATCCTGCGGTATTGAAGATGCATACATTAATATTATTAATAACATCTATGAAAATGCAAGTGCAAAGATTCGGCTGTTTGAAAATACAACACACATAAAAATTGGAAAGGGAGTGAGACAAGGTGACACCATATCTCCGAAGCTCTTTAATACCATATTGGAAAATGTCTTTCAATCACTGAACTGGGAAAACAAAGGGATAAAGATTAATGGAGATTATCTAACCCACCTTCGTTTTGCTGATGACGTAGTCAATTTTGCAACTACCCCATCAGAGCTGCAGAGTATGATCCAGGAACTTGCTGACAAGAGTAAAGAAGTGGGATTAAAAATGAACTTTCAGAAGACAAAAGTGATGTTCAATGCTTTTACAAGAAATGAAGATTTATCGATTGATGGAGAAAACCTGATGATAACAGACACGTACGTTTATCTTGGACAGCAGATATCAAGTGAAGGTCACATTGGTGAAGAAATTAATCGGCTTACAAAACTTGCCTGGAGAGCTTTTGGAAGAAACAGCATAATTTTCAAGAGCAACATGCCATTATGTCTTAAAAGAAAAGTGTTTGATCAATGCTTCCTTCCAGTGCTTACGTATGGTGCAGAGACGTGGACCTTAACTAAAAGAGACATACAAAGGCTGCAGAAAACTCAAAGCAGCATGGAGAGGTACATGCTTGGTGTAACCAGGAGAGATAAGAAGAGGAACTCGTGGATCCGAAAAATGACAAGAGTGGAAGACATCATGAACAGAGTTAAATCCCTGAAATGGCAATGGGCTGGACATACTGCCAGAAGGACAGACTATCGATGAACAGCCGAAATTTTAGATTGGATTCCAAGGCACAGGAAAAGACCCCGAAGAAGACCACATGGGAGATGGGTGGATGAAATTCGAAAGTATGCGTTAGTGACATGGAGGAGACTAGCACAAGACAGACCGTTGTTGAGGAAACTTGAGGAGACCTTCGTCCAGCAGTGGATTGATAATGGTTGACAATGATGATGATGATGATGATATTAGAGATATTAAGAAACATTCTTTTTTTCGCCTGTGAATTTTATACGTTTCTTTTCGGCTTAATATTTTTTACCGCGGGCCAGACTGGCATGGCACCCTTTACGAGACACATGTGTCCCGTGAGCCGCCTATTGATAACCATCACTCCATGATTTCAAGAAATATCCTTCCAGATTGCTTTTGAATCATCCAGATTCCTCTTGTTTCGTAACCAAGCAACCAACTACTTGAAATTCAATAGTTCGAAATGGGTATCGGTTCCAATCCCAGTGAGGCATGGATGTTGTGTTTGTCTTACGGCACTGGCTCTCTCCTTTCCGTAGTACCATTGGCTCTAAATTAGGTACGGGCGAATATAACCCTTTAATTTGCTCACTGTGGTCGTTAAACATTCAATAAAAAAGAATCAATAGTCTTTTTGCCTTAACAGCCGTGAAAAGTGAATTTTAATTCAGCTTATTTTTCATTTCTGTTTTCAGATTTCACTTATTTATAAATGAATTCGGTTAATTGCGGTGGCACAAGCGTTAGTCACCAGTTTCCGTTTCCTTTTGTTCTAAACTGCTGTTTCTTCTTTTATTGTGACTCATTTTTTGTTTATCTCTGTGTCTTTTCCTCCCGCCTGCTCTACCTTTGTTCACCGATTTGTTTTTCTCCATGTTGTCTGGGGTCCTGCGTGTCCTGTTGTAAGGGCATTGTTCTTCGTTGCATAGAGACGAGCTTGACAAAATGACATTATCAATTTTCATCATGTTTCATGCTTTGAACTTTTAAATCCTTAGCATCATGTTGAAAAATACCCTTTCGAAACTGCACAAAATTCTCAAGAAAAAATATTGATGATGTTCACCAGCTTCGACCACTGAAGAACCTTTACCTGTTTTTTTTATCCATGCAAACGAAAAAGGACGCCAGCTACACCAAATAGCACTACTTGAAGCGACGCCAACAATTCGAAAACTTCCCGCCATGCTTGCTTAATTTCCAGGAACCCTTCGTTTACCACAGGAAGCTTTTTATTCTGATGCTAAAATAGCAGCTGACTGAAGACAGTCATGTAATCAATGAACAGATTAAAAGAAATTTTCGCTTGTGCGTTAAAATCGGATTTCATTAATGTGCGTGTGTGCGGTGGCAGCACAATTGTAAAATTTTTGTGCGCTCCATCGACTTACAGGAAAACGGCGTGATATTTTTCTTGTGGCTAAATTAGATGTACACGGGGGTGCCCGAGTGATACGCAGCATTAGCTTCCAATCATTCGTCCGAGATTGGCCTGGATTCGGATTCCGAGTGAGGCATGTACGACGTGTTTGTCTTACGGCACTGGCTCTCTTACCTCTCTGGAGATAGCGGCCCCAAACTAAGGAAGGGCGACTGCTTATATCCCACTGCGCTGCTCACAGTGGTCCCCCCCCCCCCCCGCCGAATTGTTACGGTGAGCGCCATAAATATTTAATTCAAGTTTTCGTAATCAAGATGATGCTTGGCAGACCTGCCATATGCCTTACACTCCCCCTCTCTTCCCAACCCCTTTTCGATTTTTTTATTCTCACTTTTTCTCTCGGACGTCTCGCCATGAAATCTTGTCGCTCACGTTCTATCTTAATTTGTGTGTGTGTGTGTGTGTGGCTAAACAGGCTATGCACGTAAATCATAAACCATCCCGAATTGATGAAATACCACTCTGTATGTAAACCCTAATCAAACAGAATTAATTAGTTCATAGCAAATTAAAACAGATCTGAGCAGATCATATGTAGGGGATTTTAGGAAGGGAGTGTCTGACCCCAGGTCTTAAACAACCCTTAGAAATAAGAAGCTAGGAGATTTGGGCTAGAGTGACCGATAGGAAAGTGACACGAAAGCGAGGTAGAAAGGGGGAGGAAGACGCCCTTATTTATTACCGGGGGGGCAGTACCCAGAGCCCGACGGTTTATCGTGCCCATCCAACGCGCGGCGGGTATTTAGTGGTTCGAGCGTTCGTACCTGCTTGGGATCGAACCTGAGCTTTTCCCGTGGCAGTCACGAACGTAGGCCAAAACGCAAACAACCGAACGTAGGCCAAAACGCAAACAACCGAACGCCAGAGACTTATTACTGGTATATAAACCCCTAATACCTAGGACCGTAGCAAGCTTTCCTTCTCTGGAAGGGCGAGCCTTGAAATTTCAAAGCCACGCCCTTACGAGTTCACAATTACGCCCCTTCGGGTTCCATTCAAATAACACGGAGTTTTAACTTTCTCACACTCTACCGTTACAGAAAGTATTATGATCGTTCAAAAATCGTACTTCAGGTTTTTGGCATAATTTTATTAAAGATGTAAAAACTAGGTAAATACCCAGGAACCACAGGTGCTAAATACCAAGTAAAGCGTAAACGTTATGTAAACGCTGATAGCACAACACTCCACAGAAATGCAGAAAGAAAAACGAACAAGCGCAAACGAATGAGTATCGGATAGTGAACGCAACAATGGGAAGAAGCTTTACGGGTAGGGCTTAGAAAAATTCCGTTCAAGATTAAACGCTCAGAGAACTTTCTTCGACAGAGTACAGATGATTAATTAGCTCCAGGGCCAGTTCAACCATTAGATGAACTAGGCAGCCGCCTAGGGCGCCAAAATTTGAGGGTCGGTAAGATTTAGATTTGATAAAATCAAATGAGTTAACAAATGTGAAAAAAGAAAGTTTACAATTTTATTTAAAACTGTCCATTCTATACAACTTGCGAATTCTTACTCATTGAGAAACGGAGACCTGCTCTTATGGACTGGGTAAGATCTTATAGACCCGGTTTTTTCTGTTGTGCATTACATATAAGTTGTGAATCGTCATTCATTGAGAAACGGAGACCTGTTCTTATAGAATGGGTAAGTCAGCTTCATGCGCACCATATTTCGTTTCGCACTAATTAGACGATGCGCTACAACTTCGTAATTGGAATTTTGTTTCTATCTCGCGTTGTTCGCGAGTTAGGTTTCCTAATTTCTTACCTTTGCCGCTAGGGACGCTCCAATCGCTTTCATTCGACCGGCCATCATCCCTTTCCTATACATAGACCTAACTTGTGAACCACTCGGACCCTTTCTTCCGCAGTTATTTCCCTGAATAAGGACTTTCCTTTGAACCCTGTATATTCACAATTTTTTGATGACTGAATTTAAATTTAAAATGCAGTAGAGTGTCGAAAATCCGAACGTCAAAAATCCTAACAAGCTCCCCTCCTAGATTATTTTTGTTGTTGCGGTAGAAAGTTTAAGTATAGACCGTTCATTTTAACTTTGCACTTGGTGATAACGGAATCGCCTAATTCTGGGGGCGACGTGTCGAAGGTGCAGGGGTGACTTCTGATAATAATAAGAGACAAACGGCGAAAACTTCCCAATTCACTTGTTCCCTGCGGGGCTAAGATTTTACGATCCATTACTACGGCAATACCACCCCTTGTTTCATCCCTCAGCCCCATTATTCACTGTGACCCGGGAGGATAGGTATTCCACCTGCACTCAGCATAAAGCACAGGTTCTACTCATGCTGAAAAATTCACTGCATTGGAGACTGCCATGGCTTGGTTCGAACAACAAACTGAGTGCTGTTCAACTTAACTTCTCTTACTGAAAAGAATCAGGGATTTAGCGGCAAGAAAGCAAAGTTCGAAAATGGTGCAACAAAAAATTAGTGATTACTTTTTCTAAAAACGCAAAAATTTCATGAACTTTTTTCAGCACGTATTTTTTAATCCTGTGTAAATATGCTCTACAAATGTGTTATGATTGGTGAGTTTTGGAATTTTGTACTTTGTGTTAAAAAATTTCACAGTAGTAGTAAAAATGGCAAACCTGTTTCTTATTGCACAGTAAAAAAAACAACCTTTATCTTATGTATTTTTTTGTTTTCGTATACAGTTGCTTATTTTTGGTATATGTATTTGGATAAAATAATGTAGAAATGTTAGCGTATTTGTATTTGTTTACATGTTCGATAACCAGAACACATCGAAAATTCGAACTACCAGTGCTCCCAATTAGTTCGGATTTTCGGCGCTCAACTGTATTGTATTTGCAATTTAACGTAAATACAAGTAAATAATTTCTGAAATTTGTTGTATTTTATTTTCATTTGCCGGCTATGTAAGGTTTATTTTATAATTTTCACATTACCCATTAAAAATCTTAAAATAAAAATAATGTTTATATGAGTATCAGTATGATATGAAACTTACATTTACCAAATTAAGTTTTCACACCATCTGGCCCGGTTAGATGGAAAAAATGTGGCCCCCTGATGAAAAGTAAAAGTGTCCTAGAGTATTCGGGAAGGCTCTAGTACAGTGTCCTAGAGTATTCGGGAAGACTCTAGTACAGTGTCCTAGAGTATGCGGCAAGGTTCTACAACATACTAAAAGTTTCGAAAGTGCTTCAGAGATATCGAAAATTTTTCACAGTGATAAATTTAACTTTTAATGAATTAGGGCAAGCAGTTTCGTTTGAATTCAAAAATTTTTATTTAATGAAATAAATATATAATAAACGTTTCTTTACTTATTGTTTGTACTTTTAGCTTAATGATTTAAAGGAAAAACGAAAGGCCCACAAAAACTTCTCGTTTCATGTCTCACGTGCACTAAGGGCCGCTTTATACGCTATATTGGCAAAAGCCACCGGGCACCCAGAAGAGAAACACAACATAGCATTTACTGACATATATTACTACGGTGTCGGTCCACCTTTGGCCTTAATTAATGCACTGACCCTTCGAGACATACTTTCGACAAGGTTTTGGAACAAAGCGATAGGTATGCGCTTCCATTCAGTACATAATGCTGCCACTAACTTTGTTGCTTAGTAGTAAGCCTTGGTTTCAAACTTCTTTTGCGACGCTCTAATCCATGCCATTGGTGCTCTATGGGATTAAGATCAGGGCTCTGTACTGGCCAGTCCACACACGACATGAAATTATCGTCAAACCACGACGTAACAATCCTTGCTTTAAGTCTCGATTTATTATCCTGCTGGTAACAACAAGGCTCGGTTCCATAGTATTGCCACAAAGTTTGTGGGGCATATTTATCCAAAATATCGAGGTAGAGGTGCTGGTTAACAGGTTTGCCCACGATAACCAATGGGCAGGGGGCATACCACGAAAAACACCCCCACACGAGTACACTGCTAGCTCCAAACTAGACTGTAGGAACAGTACACTGTGGTAAATAGCGTTCCCCCGGCTGCCGCCATACCCACACACAGCCATCAGACTGATGGATCGTGTATCTGGATTCACCAGTCCATAGGACTCGTTTCCATCGATCTACGGCCCACGATAAATGTTCTTTACATCATTCCGAGTGGAGATGAAAGGCTTACGAGCAGCCGCACGACCACGGCAACTCATGGAATGAATTTCTCTGGGATTGGTACGTGTACGTATCGAGGTTCCAGCATTTTCACTCACCTGTACACTGAAGTCTTGTGCAGTACTCCGTCGATTAGCTGTAACGACTCTCCCGAGGCTTTGGCGTCCTCTATCACTGATTTTCTTTGGTCTTCCAGTGCGTTTTGCTGCTTCAGGCACGCCATGTGTCTCCTACTTATTCAGTACATCCAAAACAGTTGACTTGGGTAAGTTTAAACGCCTCTCGGTTTCTCTTATGGACAACCTACTAATATAACACCCAACAATCTTTCCTTTCTGAAAGTCAGTTCTCTCCCGCTGCGACATTTTCACTCAACCTCATAGTGCGATATGATGCGGTCAGCAGCGGGCTTGTTATTTGTACCGTTTGCAGCAGTACTGCGCATCTTAACAACGCAGCGGATCCGTCCATTTGCTTTTGAAGGGGTGTCTGGTGACTTTTGTCATTATATTGTATATTGTACAAAAAACACCGAAGAAGTTAGGCTTCTTTATCGAAACAAATGAAAAGCTAACATGTTTTTTTTTTCTTTCTTTCTTTTTTTTGTTGTTGTTTGGGGGTTTAACGATCACCGTGAGGTACTCAGTGGGCTATGAACAGTCGCCCGTCCCTAGTTTAGAGCCATTGGCTCCAGGGAAGGCAGGTAGTCTGTGCCGTAAGACAAACACAACATCCACGCCTTACCGGGATACAAACCCTGACCCATCGCTTAGACCACTACGCCACCGGTGCGGCGAACATGTTTGATTTGAATGCAGCATTTAGCTACTGCGAACGCGTGTCATGTATGGAGTCACAATGATTCTAATTATGGTTTTTGCATGTCCTTCAACGTAAGAAGTATATAAAAATTCGTGCTATTAATATTGCTATGTATGTCTGTCCGCCTGTGAACATCACGTCTTGGCACCTATTAATCGGATTTGAAAACTTGTTTTCCCTTTCGCTGGATTGAACTGTTTAAAAGATGATCCTTAACTATTGTGCTTCTTCGATGCACAGTATATGGACGAAAATGCACGTAGCTGTTCACTTCGGCATTTATTTAATGTCCTTCTAGCTCAATTGTACCCCGAGTTTCATGGGTATAACTCTTTTAAGATGCAAACCGTATATTCTGAGTTTCACTACAGTGAATGATCGTATTGTGAGTACCATCTACTGAACACTCTATCCACGAAAAGTTTTCGATTTTTCGTGCACTTTGTATGCGTAAATAGTATTAGCAGTGAAGTATTAATATCTTCGGAATATAGGAATTACGGAAAAAATCTCAGTTAAAAATTAATTATACCTGTTATAAACTTCATTAATCTTCTTTCCATTAGGGCTAAAATGTTTCTTTTCATTTTCATTTTGCTTCTTCGGTTTCCATAGTTACAGTACAGTTGTAGTTATGAATTTCCTCTTTCGGAAGGAATGTAATGAAATGAGTTTGACAAACACAACCTATATAATGCTCTCTGAACAAATGCACCCTACGTATTCCTATAATGACTTGCTTTCGTCGCCAGCAAGAGACGCGACCGCGATCACCGATGGAATAAGAATGCCCAAATAAGGGAAGTCGATTTGCTTCTCGTTATGTGCATATGACAGGAATATTTTAATACCTGAGCCAGTGGAACACAAGCTAGCATGTTCAAGGTCACATTCGCTTACTCAGCTGCCTTGTTCATAATAGCCTGGTTAGTGTAGAAACAGAAAAGATTAATAAATGTTTTTTGCTTCCAGCAAGTCTACCCCCTCCTCCTCCTTGGGAATTTCGGCTTGAAACTGCAACTCGGACAACAATGAAAAATATTCTTCCAAATTATGAAGTGTCTACCACGATTTCCCGTTGAGTAATGGCTGCCACACATGCAGACAGACAGTCTCTTTTGCTATTACAGGTGACTGCTTCCAAAGTTTAAAGCTCCCTCATTTTTAAAACCCTCCCTGTTGGAATTTCAACTTAAAATCAGGAACAGCAACTAAGGCAGCAATGAAAGACAATGTGCAAACTTTTCAAGTGTCTACAACAATGTCCCGATGTATTGTGGCCGTTGTCTCTCCCCTCTCTCTCCCCCTCTATCTCTTCCTCTCACTCCCTCACTTCCCCCCGCTCTCACTCCCTCACACTCCCCCATCTCTCTCCCTCCCCCTCCCTCTCCCCACTCTCTCTCTGTTATAACACATGACTGCTTTTAGAATTTCAATTGAAAACAATTTGTTTTCCTTTTTCACCCTCAGATATCTTTCACCATGACGAAAATTTTGAGCACATTTTCTATTTCAAACAGTGTGCAATTTCCCCTCCAGAGATGTAGAAGTGTATTCTGTTTCTCTCGCTGTTTCTGCTCCTGAAAGTCCGATTAAAAGCCATAATTCTTTTGCGTAGCATATCTTCCACTATAAGGCACATTTTCTTTTCTATTTTTCCATAATTCAACATTCGATGATCGAGGGCAATGGCGGCAGGAAAGGATTGTACGAGGTAACAGATAATCTCCATTGCATCAAGTAACCGCGAAATATAACACCGGCATCGAGAGGAGAATTTCAGCACACACAGCAGGCGCAAAATGGCACGAATGGGGTATAACAACAGACGTCCCTTTCGCGTACCACTTGTTGCTGTTAAAAATCGATTGCAGCAGGCAGTCGATTGGAAAAAGGTCACCCTGTTCGATGAATCACGTTTAGTACATACCGCTGTACTAAACGTGATTAATCGACGTTAGTATATGCCGATGGACTGGTCATAACATGGTATCATCGCCACGAATCAATATGTCCAAGCTGCATAGCGTTAACTGTGCAAGTTGGTAGAAGTTCTGTAATGGTGTGGGGTCTTTTTTTAACACTTCTGGAACAGCATTTGCATGCCACGAGGTATCTTTACATCACTGACACCAGACACACCCGTACATGTGCTACTTCCAGCAGGATAATGCGTCATGCTCCAAGGCTCGGATCGTCACAAAGTGCTTTCCAGGAGCACGGCAGGGACTTAAATAGGATAAAATGGCCGTCATAATCCCCAGATATTAATCCAATTGAAAGCATGTAGGGTGAAATTGAGAGTCAATCGTAAAAGACATACTTTCCCAGCGAACATACTGCAAGTAACGGACGCCATCACATCCGCTTGTCTGAACATTCTTACAGGACGATATCAGCACCTCATTAAATCCATGCCACTTTGAATCAAGGCTGGCTGTTTTGAAAGCCAAGGGCGGGTGGTTTTAGCAATTTGCTATGCAGTGCATTTTCCCCTAGGATAGTTTTCATTAAGGTGAACATTTTGCACGCATTGTTAACATTTCACTGTACACTGTATACTTCCCCCTCCTGCCCACCAGGTGCGCATTAAGGTTCGGTCTCTTGTTCCCATCTTCATTAAAAATCTCTTTTCACATCGGATAGCTTCCGTATAACGCATATACTTCTTTTGGCTTTTCAGTTTCGTATGCATAATTAACCTGCCAGGCTTCTACAATTCTTTTTGAGTCGGTGTTGTAACAACAATGATTTCCCATGCATTTCCCCTTCTTTTTTGACAAAAAAGTTTTCCACTAAAGGGTGAAAATTTAAGTTATCGACATTTTTGTTGTTGTTAAGAAACGGTCGATTGCACGCTTTAAAAGATTATCTTGAATAGATATATTTTTAAAGCAAATAGGTTTGAGACCTTTTTGATGCGCGTTTTACCAAAAAGACGTGCGTATTACATTCCATGATTTTTGTTATCAAATGGAATAATAATAATAAATAAATAAATAAGAAAATGGCAGGAAATGGCTATGTCCTGTACAAGAATCTACACTAAAAAGTTTAGTTTATTCACTTGACTTTAATGAACTTCTTCGCTTGCGCTGTAATGTTTCTTTTTTGTTCTTCTGAATTCTGACGATCAGGCAAGTTGTCACAGCGTGATGAACATTGTTGAATCTAATTCTGGAGAAATCCAACTCTTCGTTGCGAGTAATACTAGGGATCAAAAATTTTTCCTTTTGATTCAGCGCCAAACCAAACTTTAACGTGTCTGCTCCTGTTCTGAACGTTTTTTGCAGCAGCTGATGGTCATGACATTACTGCGCGACTGAGTGAGCAAGTATTATGTATGATTATAGAACAGTATAGCTTTCTCCTATCAGCTTTTCATTTGGTAAAATGTTTTTGCTCGTAGAATAAAAGATAAGCTGCCAAATAACGAGACGGCCAGACTGCTTATAAACAAGCAAAAAGACATGATGATTCAGAATCATCAATACAGGATCATTCTGATAATTAGATAATTAGCAACTAAAATTTCCAAGAGTTCAAATCCAGTTGTAAACAGCAAACATTTTTGCTCTGAGGAGAAGCATTGGAGAGAGGTTACTGGTACACCCATGTACACGCATGAGCTAATAATTTTCTTGCTGTTGTTACGATCTGGCACTCAGACTTCCAGTGGCATCGCAAAGAGAGAAACGTATACCCTTTTTACGTATATTGCAGGTGAGAGGTAAAAAAATTTAAAGGCCTTTCGTCAGTCAAGACAGAAGTGACCAAACACGCCAAATAAAATGGTTAAGTTTGAACACAACCACAGACATTTAATTTAAATATTTAACATAATAAATGTACAAGCAAAATAGAGGAACAGAAAAATTTTCATTACACCAGCCGATAACAATTTTAAGCAAATTAGAGTTCCTTCTTAGAAATGACAGTCCTACTAAAATAATCCTAAAATCAAGAATAATTTGCTCGTGATTTATTCCGAATGACCAATATGTTCAAGGAAAAGTACTTACAGGTTTTCGGGACACAGGTAAAATCCACAATAAGGCTTGGTTTTTCTCTTTAAGTTATCACACACTTTCATTCATTTGGCAATGCCGAGAAGCATCAGTTATGTACTCACAGTTGTAGTAGTCACGTCCTCTGATTTGGCGGGATAATTCCACACTCAGGCGGCAGCAGTTTCCATGGCTCCCTGCACCTTCGTAGCTTCGGACATTGGTCGCATGATCACACAGACAGACAGCGGTCCTCCTCAGCGGTCCGCTGCCGTTTTTCCTCCGACTCACAAACTCGGTTCTTCCTCTCTCCTCTCTCTCCTCTAAATCTCTTTATCGTTTTCTAGTGCACCTTGCCACCCCTTCACCGATTTCTATTCTGGAGGTTCCCCCTGCTTCTCTTCCTCTTGTCTGGGCCGCTGCCCGCTCACCCTTATCTGCCCCTCTTGAAATTAATACCCACTGGCTCTTTTTGCATAATCGCCTCCCTGTTCCGTATTTTCTCTTTCGCATGTCTCTTCTCTCCTCCCCTCTCTGCTCCTTCTGCACACAGGAGGCAGACGTTTCTCACGTCTACCTTTACTGTCCCATCCTGATGCCTCTCCTCCACCAGGCTTTCCGGATTGCCAGTCGCTCTTGTTCTCAAGATCTTCCGTTCACTGCCTACAGACATCTTCTTCTGCGGGCTCATCCACCTACAACTCTTCCTTCAGTATGTGCCTATCTTTTCGTGCTGGTTAAACACGTTATTTACGTATACCTTCAACAACTCCGCAGCATTTCCTCGCCGGTCTCTTTACACCAGGCCAGCGCAGCACTTTTGTGCCATTTTCAAGATCGATTGCTTTCTCGACTCCGCCTGGAGTACCAGTCGGCTTCTTCCAGTCGTCGAGAAGCCACCTTCTATGCTACCTGGGCGCCGGCCGCTCCATGGTTTGCGATTGATTCTGGACTGCTACACCTATCAGTACCCTAGGACTTTCTACACCTCCTTTGCTGAGTTCCGTGGCACCCTGGTGGCCCTCCTCCACTCTACGACTCGTGCAATCCACGCTACCGTTGAATTGTGAATGCTAATGCCATCTCAGTGTATTTTCATGCTTACTCGTGTACATTACTTACTTTCACCCCGCCTGTATTATGTTGCTTTGGTGCCCTCGTTAAATAACTTGCACAATTGTGCACGCTGTGTTTTTATCTCATGTATGTAATGTTTTACCTTCACGGCGGTGTTTGTGCTGTTCTTTTTCTAATTGTGTACTATTGTTTCGCCTGTGTTATCCTGTAAATCATGCCCAGCCAATGTCATGTGACACGATGTGTTTCTCTTTGTCACTTCTGCAATTTTTATTCAATAAGCTTTGCTTGCAGCATTTGTTATTCATCCCCATTGTCATTGCAGTGTATATACCATCATGTTTTTAACAGTTTTGTATTATTTCCCAGTGAGACGCCCAATACTGTACGTCTCCCTCTTATGTTTTCTTATGATAAATTAGAATAAAGCGATTTTGAAACCTCCTCCGCTGTTTTAAAAGGGTTCCAATCCCCTCCTTTTGCACGTTTTGGTTGCTCTTCTTCTGGCGTCAGTCTCAGCTGGCTTGCAAGGGCTGCTGTCCGACACGTATCCTGGTGGTCTCAACCAAGGTCGTCTAGAAAGCACAAGGCCATGACATTAGAGAGATGAGTTCCCTCCGTTTGTGACGTCCCTCTGATGCTACACTGCCTGATACGTCAATGTCGTGTGTGACGTCACACACGACATCGACGTGTTGGAAATCAATCAGAAGCCTTGGTTTCCACGTGACATCACTAAAAGAGGGAACTCATCTCTCTGATGTCATGGCCTTGTATTTTCTGGACGGTCTTGCGTCAACGGTCAACAGCGTTTCGCTTCCAGTGAACTTGTAATGAAGACACTTCGCGCTGCAGATTTTCAGGGTTAATATCGTTTTGAGTGGTGAAACTCGACTGGAACGTTCTCCACGCATTTCTTTTTCTTATTTTTCACCATGCACTCGTTACTCATAATAGCGCAGGAAATTCTCTTTCTTTGCCCCTTTCAGGCCAGAAATGCACCCTTACTTTTTGGGTATAGACTTTGCACAGGCCAGGACATCTTTCCCGAGTTGCGTTTCTTTCCTAGCGATTGCGTGGCTTCCTCCAGCGTACGCCTGTTATCCATGACGGTATACCAAACACAACTGCCTAACTTTTCTTTGTCTCGCATTGTCAACAACAGAACACTTGGCCTCTGAAATGCGAGTTTGTTTTGGCTGGCTTTGAAATTTCTTTCTCTGATACCCAGAAGTTCGAATTGCCTTGATTGTGTTTGTGGGTGCTCTCAGAAGACCTCTCTTTTGCGTTCCTGTAGAGGCAGAGGCTCTTTTGCAGAATCTCCGTCTCTCCGCTGGCGTTTTCGCTGCTTAAAGTCTTTCTTCTTGAATCTCCCCAAAATTGCGGTGTTCTTTACCCATACAGCCCTTACGTTTCAGATATGTATCAGTAATGTTACAATCTCTCATTTTCGTTAAACTTTCATAGATATCTTACAAGTACGTTTCAGCAACATCTGTTTTGGAACATAACTTTTTGTACATTACGGTTACGTTAAAAATAGCCTTCACCGATACTACTGCTTTATAGTTTCCATTGTACATAACTGCTACCTTGATGTTACATTAAGATTTTTGGCTTGGCAACACTCTCGTAGTCGTATGATACATTTAAGATTTTAGGTTTGGCAACGGCGTGGATGCGCATGCGCATTTATGCAATTTCACCGAAGCACTCTCGCAGTCGTATTTCCATGTGCTACTAGCATATTCTTTGGTGATACTGTCGCACTTGAGTTAGCGAGTTAGTTGATTTAATATTTCATCCTTTTTTTTTTTTTTTTTTGTGATTTAAGATCATCTAAAAATAAGCACACGTTTTGATTATTATAATTTTTAAATTCTAAAAAGCATTTTATAAAATCCGAGTAGATGGCTGTTTTGTTGTATTAGTATACTACACCAGCATGATTTTTTTTACTGGAAGCTGAGAAATTTCATATATATTTAGAAATTTGATTTTCTTTCTTTTTTTCGCTGAAATATATTAGGTGTGCAACTTAATTCTCGGCCACATGCACGACACATTGACAGCAAATAATAGCAATTCGAATACGTACCTAATCAGGGAAATAATCCCCGTTGTGTTGGATACATTTGAGCCATCGGTCAAGGAGCTGCCGAATGTCACTGCGGAAAAAAGAGGGCTGTTTCGAGTTGATAAAGTCATCAATATTTGTGTGGACCTCCTCGACAGAAGTGAAGTGCGTATCACTCAGGTGATATTGCAGGGAGCGAAAGAGGTGATAATCCGACGGGGCGAAGTCTGGAGAATACGCCGGGTGGGACAAAATCTCCCATCCCAGTTCTGTGATCGTGTTTGAAGTCATTTTCGCGGTGTGAGGACGCGCGTTATCCTGAAGCAACAAGACCGACCTTCTGCCCTTGCCGGTGTATGGCCTTTTCGCCTCCATTGCGTCACTCACACGAATGAGTTGCTGACAATAACGCTCCGTATTGACCGTTTCACCATGCAGGTTCGAGCAACTCATAGCGTACGACACCGCGCTGGTCCCACCATATGTACAGCAACAACCTCCTGGCATGGATATTCAGTTTGGCGGTACTGGTGGTAGGCTGGCCTGGATGAACCCACGATTTGCGCAGCTTAGGATTATCGTAGAGGATCCACTTCTCATCACAGGTCAAAATCTTGTGGAGGAAAGCCTTCTTCTTGAATCTGGTGAGCAAGGACACGGCGACATCGTAGCGACTAGAATTGTTCGCAGCTGTGAGTTGGGGGGGGGGGCACCCAACGGCCCTCCTTGTGAATCCGTCCAAACTTGTGCAGGCGCTTTGCAATGGCTTGCCGTGTTACTCCGAGTTCCTGGGCAAGCTCTGTCTGTGTGCGACAGGGATGCGCGTCCAACAGTTGCTCCAGTTCCTCATCGTCAACTTTTTATGGCTGTCCCGAACGTTCTGCATCACCAAGATAGAAATTTCCTTGCTTAAACCGCTGGAACCACTTCTTACACGTACTGTAGGACACAGCAGCCTCACCCAAAGCAGCACAAATTATTTGCTGGGCTTCCGCGGCACTTTTTTCAGCTGAAACGCGAACAAGAGGCAGTGCCTCAAATGTTGCTTCTCGAACGACATTGCTTTCACAGTCAACTTTTGTTCCTTCTGTCACTACAGCTGTGAGCGGTTACGGTTGCCTGGAAAGCTGCTGAATGGCGCTGCAATCAGCCATTATCGCACACAGCTATTTGCATTTGCCAACGTTCTATGATCGCTCGCGGTTAGGAGCTGAGAATTAAGCTGCACACCTAATAGTCTATTCCACATGCAGGGGCGGCGGAAAGTGAAGTTCGTTGACCGGGCCCGAAATTTCGAATAATGGTGCACCCTCTATCTTCCCACTTCCCGGAACAAACAGAAGAAAAACAATGCCTATAAGGAGCTTTGTTGGGAATTAGGACCACCTAACCACTTACCTAGAGGAACTTTCTAAAGCGGGTCTGGTTCATTTGCCCGACGTTTACTTCACCGAAGGGTCACTTGACCGAAAATCACTTCACCGAAAAGATTGTTTCACCGAAAGATCACTTGATCGAAACGTTCATTTCACCGAAGGGTCACTTGATCGAAAGGTACATTTCACCGAAGGGTCACTTGATCGAAAAGTTCATTTCACCGAAAGGTCTCTTTACCAAAAGTTCATTTCATCGAAAGGTCATTTCAGCGAAGGGTCAGTTTATCGAAAACTTTGGATTTCATTACAGGATCTGTTGAAGTATGGTGCAAGTTTGGCAGACAGACCACCGAAACGTTAGGGGATCACGCTCAAATGGCATTTTGATTTCTCCGTGTCACAGAAAACGCAAAGATTTAGTTTTAAGACAAAAATAATTAATTTTAAGTCCCTAGGCCTCGGCTTAGGACATTTTAGCAAATTTTAATCACGCTCATGAGGTTTACATAAAAGTCACGTTCAGTGCTCATGTTCATAAGGTTTACATAAAAAGTAAAATTAATAATGTTGCACATTTTTTCAGGCAAAAATAACAAATTTTAGGTCCTTAGGACTCGGGTTAGGCCTTTTTAGCAAATTGTAAACGTGCGTGCTTAAAAGGAGCCATAAAATTGATTTTTCAATCTAGCGCCCTAAAATTGATTCCCTTTGCCTGAAAAAATTTGCAACATATTAACTTGACTTTTTAGGTAAACTTTATGAACATGAGCAGGCACGATTAAAATTTGCTAAAAAGTCCTAAGCCGAGGCCTAGGGCCCTAATATTGATTCTTTTTGCGTAAATAAATGTGCAACATTATTAACTTGACTTTTTATGTAAACTTTATGAACATGAGCAGGCACGGTTAAAATTTGCTAAAAAGTCCTAAGCCGAGGCCTAGGGCCCTAATATTGATTCTTTTTGCGTAAATAAATGTGCAACATTATTAACTTGACTTTTTATGTAAGCCTTATGAACATGAGCACGCACGATTACAACTTTCTAAAAAGGCCTAAGCCGAAGTCTTAGGGGCCGTAAAATTGTTTCTTTTTGCATGAATAAATCTGCAACATTATTAACTTAATTTATTATGCAAGTCTTATAACTATCCTCACGGCAGCTTCAAATATGTTAAGAGGGCCCAGGCCTGTGGCCTTATAATTAAATGTTTTATGAATGGGTAAAAGTGCAAAATTATTAACTTGACTTTCGTGTGTAAACTAATATGAGCACCCATGGCTCAAAGTGCAAAATTACTAACTCGAGTGCGTGGTTAATTAATATGAGCATGCATGACTGACATTTGTTAAAATGGCTTAAGCTGAGGCTTAGAGACCTAAAATTGATTTTTGTATTTTAGTAAATGTGGAACATTATTCACTTGACTTCATATGTAAACCTTATGAGTATGACGTGAAGTGATTAAAATCTGCCAAAAAGGCACAAACTGAGGCCTATAAGGCCTTAAAATCAATTCTTTGTGTCTGAGTAAATGTATGCAATTATTAACGTTGCTCGTACATAACACATATGAATATGAGCACTGTAGCTTAGAATATGCTAAAAGGGCCCAAATCTGGGCCCAAGGCCTTAAAATCAACGTTTTTGGGTCTGGGAAAAAATTCAACATTATTAATTTGTAAACCTTATGAATATGAACAACAAGGATTAAAATTTGCTAAAAATTCCCAAATCTAGTCCTATAAGGCCTTAAAATGAATGTTTTACGCTTGAGCAAAAGTGCAACACATTTTACTTTAGATTTTATATAATGCTTATGAATACGAGTAGGGTTAAAATCTGTTAAAATGGCCTGTACCTAGGCCTACGGTCAAAAAATTCATGTTTTGTGGTTGAGTAAAACTGGAACATTACTTACTTGATTTGATATGTAGTAACCCTTATGAATATGAGCTCGAGGGATTAAAATTTGACAAAAAGGCACAAATTAATTGTAATTAATCTTAAATTTCGAAAAGCCTACTCATGAGGAGGTGTTTCATAGAAATTAAAAGTGTATTTTTTATATAATCCAGTAATGTTTAATTGGCCAGTTTTTCAAAAACCCGCACCACACTTCAACAGATCTCCAACAACAAAATTCTGAGTTTTCGAGAAACTGACCATTCGGTGAAATGATTTTTTGATAAAATGAACTTTTAGGTAAAGTAATCCTTCGGTGAAATGAACTTTTCGATCAAATGTCCTTTCGATGAAATGAACTTTTAGGTGAAGTGACCTTTCGGTGAAATGAACTTTTCGGTCAAGTGACCCTTCGGTGAAATGTACCTTTCGATCAAGTGATTTTCGGCGAAGTGATTTTCGGTCAAGTGACCTTTCGATCAAGTGAACGATACCCTTCTAAAGCACATCACAACAATTACACATATGCCAAATAAAAAAATAATAAAAATAAAATTTTTGGCTGAAATGATTGACCGGGCCTGGGCCTTGGCGGCCCGGGCGGTTCCGCCGCCACTGTCCACATGTATAATAGAAATTCGACACCCTCATTTGGGACCGATTGTTATTTCTTTTCTTATCAATATATAAACGCCGCCACTGTTATCAATGGACAGCGAACTGCGTTGAACCTGTGAAAATGTTAACAACTCGTAATACGACTGTTCTTGCTTTTGAAACAGCTGTCGAGTGCAATATTGGTTATTGTGATTTTACAAAGTTTATTAAAACTAAAATGTTCAACGTACGTAACAGTAATGTGATGATGTCACAAATATCTTTCAAATACGTAACAGTAATGTAGCGAAGTTACAAATATCTTTCAAATACGTAACGGTATCGTGAAGTTGGTATTGATTCATACACTTGACGTGGATCAGGAACACCAAACAGAAGCCATCGCTCTTTCCACGTTAATAACTGAGGCACGGAAAAAATTATCATCGGCCGCTACCGGGAAGCGGCCGATGAGAATTTTTCTGTGACTCACTTATTAATGTAATTCTCGGTGGTGGCCGATGATAATTTTCCCGTGACTCACTTATTAACGCAATTCCCGGTGGCGGCCGATGATAATTTTCCCGTGACTCACTTATTAACGTAATTCCCGGTGGCGGCCGATGAGAATTTCCACGTGACTCACTTATTAACGTAATTCTCGGTGGCGGCCGATGAGAATTTCCACGTGACTCACTTATTAACGTAATTCCCGTAGGCGGCCGATGATAATTTTCCCGTGACTCACTTATTAACGCAATTCCCGGTGGCGGCCGATGATAATTTTCCCGTGACTCACTTATTAACGTGGAAAGGGCGATGACTTCTGTTTGGTGTTCCTGATCCACGTCGAGTGTATGAATTAATTATTAAACACTTTGTCTCACTCCAGTTTGTTTGCTAACTCTATCAGAGCACCTGAATGATCTTGAAATTAATCTACTTCTGAGTAGTGACCAAGTAAGCTGCCGATCTTATCCATTTTGAACAAGTTTGACCATCTGGCATTAGCGGATTCAGAAAAGGGAAAGTTCGAGAGACGTCTGAGGAAACAGGAATTGGTGGGTCGCGAAGATCGAAGCCGCGTCTCCTCGCTTTGGAGTGAGTTGCTCTAACTGACTAAGCAAAACGGACAGAATGTACCGCTGAAGATTTATCGACTTGACACATACATACGTCACATCTCCCTCTTAATTATTTCTTTTCAAAGCGAAGAAAGAACCTTTCATTAATTTCAGACGATGTGTGGACCGAACATCACCCATTTTTCGAAGAACCCAATGGTCAATAGATCTATTTTTACGTTCGGGCGTCACTGTGGAAACACAAATTTGTCGGTGACGGAGGTCGAACCTGCGTCTCTGTGCTATGAAACCGATTAAGCTACATCGACGGAATGTATAGCTCCAGATTTTTCTTCTTGACATGTGCTTCACCTATGTAGTATATCACATACCTCCCCTCACAATTTGTTTTTTAATCTATTTAAACGTTTTACAAAAACCCTTGAGTTGAAAACTGGCAGAATCTCAATTAAATGTTAATATTATCCTTTCTTAATTAATCCGAGCCATCATAATATGTCAAAACGTAGAATGATGCGGACATTTTTTGTACGAGGGTCATAACAAAAGATCTGCACACGTTAATCTAAAATGGAAGCGGATGATGTAATCGGGAAAATGATTGCGTCATGCCAAGGCCAGACTCTCAGGAACGCAGTGGTGTCAGAACGTCGCGCTAACATTTGCTGTGTGGACGTGGGAGGGTTTGCAAATGGAAGCGTGCAGCTCCTCAGGTCGAGTCACAGCGTCAGACCAGCGCTTATACGTGAAAATGGAAACTCTGTGGGGAGAAAACTCCGACAGAGATCCACACTGACTTGCAAGAAGTTAGAACTCTTTACCGAAGAGATCCGCACTGCCTTGCAAGAAGTTAGAACTCTTTACCGAAGAGATCCGCATTGCCTTGCAAGAAGTTAGAACTCTTTATCGAAGAGATCCGCACTGCCTTGCAAGAAGTTAGAACTCTTTATCGAAGAGATCCGCACTGCATTGCAAGAAGTTAGAACTCTTTATCGAAGAGATCCACACTGCCTTGCAAGAAGTTAGAACTCTTTATCGAAGAGATCCACACTGCCTTGCAAGAAGTTAGAACTTTTTATTGAAGAGATCCACACTGCTTTGCAAGAAGTAAGAACTCTTTATCGAAGCACAATTCCTCGCTGGACATCGCGCTTTCGAGACGGCTGGAGCAGCATCGAAGATGATCACCGCTCAGGCCGACCTCAAACGGCTACAGACAAAACATCTGGCACCATTAAAATACATCAAGATAAAACAACGTAGTTTGCCACAAATATTAATTTTTTCAAGCCGACCATGGTTTCGCTGGGTATTTACCTAGCTTCATCAGAACGAATGGCACGTAAATATTCAAATTGTATATGACATCATAAATGGTGTTTACAGTCACGTGTTTTGGCTAGATGCTTCCACGCGCTTGATAGAAATGGGGTGGATGCCATGTCATTAACAAGTTGCAAAGACTTCTGATATACATGTATATGGAAAGCTTCCAAAATATCAAGTTTGGTGTTTGAATCTGGCTTGTCAATTAGTTTTGCTTCTTCAAAGAGAAACTTATGATCCTTTTCATAACAGTGTTTAACCATCGATGACTTCTTTAGGTCATAATTCCGAATGTAGGTCTTATGTTCCTTCAATCGAAAACGCAAGGCTCTACGGGTCTGTCCTATATACGAATCGCCGTTTGACAATCGGGGAGATTGCTCACCAGGCAAATTTTTCTACCATGTCTGTTCACCGGATTTTGACTGACTCACTGGGAAAAAGAAAAAGCCCCGTCAACTCACCCCCGAACAGAAGGCAGCGGGAGTGAGCATCGCACAGGATCACCTCCACAGGTTCGAAAGGGAGGGCGATACCTTCCTCAACAGAATTGTCCCAATTGATGAGGCAGTGATTATCGCAATGATTGATGAACCGTGATTTTGAGCCGGAACTGACGTCACAATAAGCGGAATGGAGGCATCCAAGTTCCCTACGCTCCTCAACGTGTCGTCGGCAATTATCCAAAGTGAAGCAAATGATGTTTTTTGCTTACGATGCCCAGGGTGTTGTGGATTCTGATCGAGTGCCGGTAGGGTAAAATGTCAACGAACAATACTATCGTGACTTTCTGAGGAAAAAGTTGAGACTGAAAATTCGTCAAAATTGCCCCAACTTGTTGGAACTGGGAGCGATCTTGTTGCATGGCAACGGATCGTGTCATTATGCAGCGTCGGTATGGGGACTTTTGTCGAAATATGGCAAGGAAACTTTATCCCACCTACCACACAGCCCTGATCTCAGTCCACCCGACTTTGATCTTTTCCCAAAGTTAAAAAATCGGCTCCGTGCCATCCGCTACGAATCGCTGGACGAACTGTCATTGGACATGACTCGAGTAATACGACAGCTGAACAAAGATGGCGTACTACGGGGCGTCCAGGACTTACCTCAACGCTGGCAAGCTGTCATTAGCAGCGGAGGGGAGCACAATGAACAGCAATAAGGCAAATTTTCTCCAGTGTTTCACACTTTTCTCAAAAACGGACAGTGTGCAGAACTTTTGTTTGGATCCCCGTATACTGCCACACCAGGCAGTATTTCTCGGATGCGCATTTGTGGGAAGGTTCCAACAGTTCGGTTGTGTAAATGATTGCAGTTGCAAACCAATCGTATGATAGTTGAGGGAGATAAAAGGGCAAAATGGCTTGGCTAAATTAAGCTGGGCCGTCCTCACCTGGACGTGTGGACTCCTGTATCGGAGTGATCTCGGTGGCGAAAGCACGTGTAAAGAGTGAGAATGCGTGGGAGATGTCATCGTGAACCCTACCATCACACGGGCACCGTTACCAGAGACTTCTTCATAGGGCTACGTACAGCTGATTGGTCTCTTCCTCGCATCTTGGCGGAAACGCATCGGGATGTTACAACTGTCAGTCGAATATCGTGATAGTGGTTGGAAAAAGGCAACGTGCTGCGTCTCCGTAGTGGGACTGGTACACATAGGCGTAAGTCTGAACCTTCGATCGCCGCATTTGACGGCAAGCTGTAGCAGCCCCACAATTTACAGCGGACGACATTCGACGAGAGCTTTGGTGTCCAGTTTCAACAAGATGACGTCCGCTCTCACACTGCCAACATCAGCGGACAGTCCCTGCAAGGTGTTCAACTGTGGCTACGCGATACCACAGACTTCTCCCCGGAAGATAACGTGTGTCATTGGCGAAAGACTTAACGCCTTTACACAGTTCCCTCGTAATGTCAATGAATTGTGGACACAGGTCAACGATGTACGGACAGCGACACCTCTGGATACTACCCAGCAGCTTTTTCACTCGATGCCTTGTCGTGTTGCCGAATGTGCAACCCCGCATAGAGGTCATACGGCCCACATACTTAGACCACAATTTGCTGTTTTTTCACTCATTTCATTCAAGTAATACCTTAGAAATTAAATTACTTTTTCATATCCACGTGTCCACATGTGAGGCAAGTTTCGTCTCATTGCACGTATTCCTTCATATTGTGGCATTACACGGTCGTATCACAATAATACGACCACCCCTGGAATCAAAGTGTATCCGCCCAGGCGCGTCATAAAGTGCACATCACAAGGTCGACCACACGGAGATATAAGCGGCCGGCCAGGACAGATGAGCCATAGTGCGCAACGTGAGCACAATGGGCAAAGGTAATGATTTGACGGACATTCAAAAAGAAATGATCATCGGCTACCACGCCAAGACTGGAAACAGCAGACTTCCCAGGCTGTTCGCGAGGTGCTATAGTAAGGGTGTACCAAGAATAGACCGCTGGCACACCGAGTACCTCTCGACGTCATAACTGTGGAGTCTCAAAATCCATCGATCCCAGAGGAGAACGTCACCTCCGTCGAATGGTAAAGGGCAATCGACGCGCAACAGTGCAGCAATTGACCAAGCAAAAGAACGCTGGGTCACCCCAGGTACGTGTCCCGATAACAGTAGGGCGAACCCTGTTACGCATGGGTCTCCGGAGTCGACACTGCGTCAAGGCGTCCATGTTAACTCAGGTCCATCGGCAACGACGCCTGCATTTCGCATGAGACATGGGACTACCGTCATTGGACAGTAGAAAAAGGGTGTCTTCTCCGACGAATCGAGGTTTTTACTCCACAGAAATTACGGGCGGTGGCGGATATGACGTCAGACACACGAGAACCAACACCTGGACACGCTTGTCCGTCAAGTACAGGCCGGCGATGGCAGTGCGCATGTCTAAGGGGATGATCTGAGACAGCTAGTACCACTGGATGTGTCTCTGAACGCCAATGGCTACCTGCCCATCCTCGCTGACCACATGCGTCCCTTTATGTTGGACGTTTACCGTACTGGTGATGGTGCCTATCAACAGGACAATGCGCCATGCCACGTCGGTAAGGGGGAGCGTGACAGGTTCCAGGAACATGACAGCGATGTCTCCATTCTCCCTTAGCTAGCGAAATCACCCGACCTCAATCCCATAGAGCACTTGTGGGACTATTTAGATCGACAGATTCTACGTGCCGACCGACAACCACGTCATTTCCCGGACCTCCGTGCTCTGCTGAAGTCCGAATGGGAATGAATACCTCGGGCAACCTTCTAAGGCCTCATTGCGTCCATGGCACGCCGTCTAGTAGCTGTCATCCTGTCCAAGGGTGGTTATTCCCATTATTAGGTAGGTGGTCATATTATTCTGGTACGACTGTTGTCGAGCAGTGTATTTGCCAGTCGCCCGTAACAGCTGCAAGTTTGCTTACTCATCCTCAAAACTTGAGGCGCGCATGCGCTGGCTGGCACCCGGAGACGTGATGTTTCCTTTTTATTTTCCTTTTATTGCAATCAGGACCGTATTTGGACTCAGCAAGTGGGGCACCTGCACCAGGCCCCGCCCCTCAGGAGGCCCGGCGCTTTTGAGGACGTCGCTCATCATAGGTACAAAAAATCAAGATAAAAAGGAAATATAAAGAATAAAACAACTGAACCATCCAATTACCCTTAATTAGACCGGATTGTTCCGGATTCAAAAAGTCTCTGATCCACTCAGGTACTTTTTGTACTGATTCATTTCCAAATTACAGAATTGCTTTAAGAATTTTATTGACAATTTTAGTTCTTACTCTCACTGCAGAGCGAAGTTTCTTTTCATTAAAATTAATATAAAACTATCTTCAACGGCTCAAGAAAGGTTATCTAATTTGGCTTTACTGTCAACGGAATATACACTATGATGTGAAAATCTGGATCACAACGTCATTATTAATGATTTTTCTGAAATATACAGGGTGTCCGAAAAATAACTGTGCACTGGAAGTAGCACTTACCATGTAGAACTGGTTTCTACAGGAGGTGATGGAAATGGGCCCCACTCACGTATAGACATGTCTGCGCACGCTTCTGCACGTTGGTGAAGGCCTTTCTCAGGGTATGTGGTGTGATTTGTTGGATGTGGGTCGTTATTGCAGCCTGTAGCTCTTGAAGTGTATGCGGATTACCTGCGCACACACCTTCCCTTTCAGTGCTCCAAACAGAAACAGGTGGAACCATGCCTCATATGTAAAGAAAGTCACGTCCAGAATGTCCTCACCTTCTTCAGACAGGAACTCTTGGAATCACCTGCAGTACCGAACACGTGGTCTGTTTCTTTCAGCTGATGCATGGTAGACACTTGTGGTCTGTTTCTTTCAGCTGATGCACGATAGACACTTGCGGTCTGTTTCTTTCAGCTGATGTACGGTAGACACTTGTGGTCTGTTTCTTTCAGCTGATGCACGATAGACACTTGTGGTCTGTTTCTTTCAGCTGACGCACGATAGACACTTGTGATCTGTTTCTTTCAGCTGATGCACTATAGACACTTGTGGTCTGTTTCTTTCAGCTGATGCACGATAGACACTTGCGGTCTGTTTCTTTCAGCTGATGCACGACAGACACTTGTGGTCTGTTTCTTTCAGCTGATGCACGACAGACACTTTGTACGGGTGGAAACGCAACTTCCTTTTCAGAGTATCGTGGGCATTACTCTTTGGCAGATTATCTTGTTGTGACAGTCCCTCACGGACTTGTATGGACTCATGTATCGTGTCCTGGATATCCTGCTGGGTCTCGTCTGCTGTGGATGTCCTACCGGGTCAGGGGTCATCCAGAACACTGCCAGTTTCCCGAAACTTCGCTATGAGCTGACGTACCACATTACGGTGGGTGACGTCTGCATCACGAAATTTCGTAGCGAACTGTTTTTGTATTTAGTTCGTGCACTTGTCGCCACGGCGAAAGACATGTTATACCAAAAATCAACACCATTGCCCTTGAGCCGAGACGAGTGGTCAATCGACACGTCTGCCTCCGTCGACCAAGCACTCGGGAATGACCTTCGCTTGGAAATGACAGCTGCGCGCGCCTCGGGGAGGGGAGACATGAAGGTTACCAGACACAGAGCACTTCCACATGGCAGGTTCGGTCTACTGTAATTCCATTCAAAATTTCTTTATTATTACATTAGTGCAAATCGTACATTCAGTGCACAATCATTATTCGGGCACCCTGTATAATGCTGAAGAAACAGCCAAAAATTGTGTGGTGGAGAAAGCTGTGTTTATTTGAAGTTTGCTTTTTCGAGATGTGCTGTTGTATATTGGGTGTTTGGAGTAATCAAGTTTTCTGCTTACTAACACACGTTATTCAATATTGAAAGATTAAATCCCGATGTTTCTCTTATCATATTTTAGTATGATAACTTGTTTTTCAAGCCTTAACTGAAACATATATCATTGCGTTCGTTATAATAAAAGGCTTAGTGCCAGGGCCGGCTGGACCATAGGGGCAACCGGGACGGCGCCCCGCAGTTTAGAAAACAAAATAATTTTCTGTAAAAAAAAAAAAATTAACTACATTTTTTTTGTAACTTTTGGGACGCAAGGCCCTTAAAAATACATTTTTGAAGTTTTTTTGTTTTTTTCCAATTTCCCCATTTTGAATACGTTATCCCCCCCCCCCCCCATGTTCTTCGTACGAATACTGAGATTTGCAGATTCGAAATGTTTTTTGTAACGATCTTAATCTTTTTCGCGTTCATGAAATAGCAAATTAAATTTTTTCATTTTGTGGTACCCTACTTTTATATATCCAACAATTTGTGTGGAAACCTGATACTTAAATTTAAGGAAATAAAAAGAACAATATCCAAGTTACTTTCGGACTTCATATGGAGGTCACTTTTCCAACATTACAAGAAATTGAAAAAAAAAAAAGAAAGAAAAAAAAGGCAACTTTCATGTATGAACGCGTATAAAAGTTTAGAATGTCATTAATTTGTCAGTTACTCCCCTGTGCATTAAAAATCAATCACTAAACATGTATCAGGGGAAAAAACTGTTTATACCAATTTATTTTAAAGGGATCCTCATTATATTTCCTATACAAGAGTTTTCGCAATGAGAAAATATTCGCTAAGCATGCAGGTATCTTTTTATCATTTTGTGAATAAGCTGTTATAAGAGTCACAATGCAAATTAAACCTCTTCTCCCGGGAAAGAAAATCGTAGATTTTAACACTTTTTACTTTGTCTCTCTTTCTCTCTCCCTCCCTCTCTCTTTTTCTCTTTCTCCCTCTCCTCTCTCTCTCTTTTCTCTCTCTCTCTCTTTCTTTCTATCTTTCTCTATCTCTTTCCTTCTCCCTTTTTCACTTTCTCCTTCTCCTCTCTCTCTTTCCCTCTCTCTTTTTCTCTTTCTCCTTCTCCTCTCTCTCTTCTCTCTCTCTCTCTCTCTTTTCTCACTTTCTCTCTCTCTCTCTCTCTGAACTTTCAGTCCGTATTATGGTCTTTTTCTTAAGCTTAAAGAAAATACTTCTTTGAGATAATCGTTTTGTCTTTACGGTAGTGTTCGTGTGTCTTCCTCACAACGATAATTTTCAGAAACGACTTTATTAAAATATGAGATTTATTTTTTAGTGCCCACAATGAAATTTTGCTCTGGCGCAAGAGCTCCATCCGGCTCTGCTTAGTGCCAGTGAAATCGACAAGTTTACCGTTGGGATTTCGAAAAAGAGTGAAAAGGACCTCCGTTTGGACATTTGTTTCCTTGTTGAGCGCTATGGAAGATGCCTGTGGTCATGGCTATCATATAAATCCCTAGAGAGACCATGGGCAACGTTGAAAGAAATCACATTCTAAGAATGCAGAGATTACGGTCTAAGAAGTTTAAGAGTGCACTGATTGGACAATAAAAAAAATACGTAAGTACAGAGGCGTAAGTAGAGAGGGACAAACGGGGCTGCTTTCCCTGGCGCAGCTCAAGAGAGGGCGCAAAAATAACTGCTTACAATCTGATTGAAACCGGAATTGGAACGTTTGCACCAGTTTTTGGTACAGTTTTTTTTTCCCGCCCTACTTTGTCTTATGTCTGTTTACAGAATTTCTTCGTAACATGTTTCGCCAATTTCTGTAACCTTGGCAGCTTAAAATTTGCATTTCCCCCTCAAAATGTTCAGGAATGTTAGCTGCTGATATTCAGAAATGAAAGCGCGGTGGTAAGATCTGCCCAACTAAAAAAACTAAAGAAGAACAGCAATCTACAACAATGAGGACTGCGATTTTCCTTTATAGTCGGATGTGTGACGTGCCTTCCCCGCAGGACGCACATGAGATAAAGGCAGATAGGAGTGGGAGCACATATCCGTGTAGCTTAGTTGGGAGAGCGACTTACGCCGGAGTGAGGGGACCGGATTCGATGCCCGAAGCAGACAAACTTGTACGTTATAGATGGTACGTTGCAATATAAAGATGTGGCTCAAACTGGTGAAGATTCTCTGGGGGCTATTCGATCGTTACTGCCGCTACAAGCCACGACTGTCAGCTGCGCACACACGTGCATATATTAACTTGCAATACATTTTTAATCAAATTGTTGATAAAGACAACTCCTTGGAAAAAAAAACTTGATCAGGAACTCACACGCCTTAAGGGCGGCTTTTGTTGTAAAACCCATTGCTTTTATATTTTTTTTTGTACATGAGTTCCAATTGGAGAAAATCCTTCAATCAAGGGGAAACCTTTCATTTCATAATCATCAGTTATATACACATTATTTCGGTTATCATATTTTAGTATAACTTGATTTTAAAGTTGAAGTTATGTGTGAAACTTCTAAATTGTTCCACCCACACCTCTTTGAAGTAAGTGCTGGAGCCGTCAGTGCCCTCTAGTATTAGTCGCTAATAAAATACTCAGATTTCTTCGAAATTGAATAAATAAATAAACATTTCGCAGAACTCTAAGTGAATAGAATTCTTTCCTAACGTTCCAAACAAGGATTCGATTTCAATCGTTTTCAACAATCTAAGGCTTCCCGGAACAGATATTATGTTTCTGTGAAACAACGTAAATAAATAAATAAATAAACGAAGAAGAAAAACTGCTATGGTACCCTTCATCCGAGCATAGAATTTGACTGACGGCTCACGCAAACCGGACCAACTGCCTAACACCACTACTTCCATCTCCGCTTAGCCAGCCTTTTATAGATCGCGAATTCCTCAGATAACGTTACTTCAGAAGTGTCTGAATCATCATCTCGGCAAAGCGCCGTATTTTGACGTCTTGCACTTCTGGTTCACAGGTTTTTCTAATTTTCTTGTTTAGGGATTTAACAACCACCATGAGCGACTCTAAAGGCTACAAGAAGTCGTCCGTCCCTAACTTAGGGTCACTGTTTCAGGGAAGGAAAGGAGTCAGCGCCATCAGACAAGCGCACAGCTCGTGCCTCATCCGGGACTCGAACCCTGGCCCATCTCGGACAAATGGTCAAAAGCCAGCTCCTCAGTCCACTCGGCAAATCGGGGAGGTTCGAATTTCAAGATAAGACGCAAACATAACCATAACTTGTTTTTTTTTGGGTTTTTTTCTTAACACGTATTGTTCAAAAAAGAAAGAAACAATACGCTGCCCTGGTGGCGGACTGGTCTAAGCGCTGGTTTATGACCATTCGTCCGCGAAGGGCCACGGTTCGAATCCTGGTGAGGCATGGATGTTGTGTTTGTCTTACAGCACTGGATCTCTCCCTTCCCTGGAACAACTGACCCTAAATTAGGGACGGGGACTGCTTATAGCCCATTGAGTTGCTCACGGTGGTCATTAAACCTACAATCAAAACAAAACAACTCATTTTTTGATGTTTCAAAAAGAATTCTTGCCACTTTTTTTAACTTTATGAAGTTGGGCGTAGAGTTCTATTAAGAAAAATGTGTTGTTTGAGAGTAGTGAAAGCATAATTTCTTAGAGAAGGGAAAAATACTGGCAGGATAGATGCTCCCTTGCCCGAGAAGTTGTGCCCGTGGACGTACATAGATGCTGCTTTTTCCATTTCCAATGAATGGCGCATTGGTATAACCGCTGGCTCTGACAGTTCGTTCGAGAGGTTCTGGGCCCAAGCTTTGGATGAGGCATGGGAAGTGAGCTCGTGTTATGGCACCGCCTCCCCCCTCCCGGAACCAGCGGCCAACAAACAGGGATAACGATTACTTGCCCCAGAAGTTGTGCCTGTCTTCCCTTCTCTTTCATTTTTGCTGAAGCTAAATCAATGTAATAAGTATTTTAAATCCAATTCCGTAGTAAGTTTAACTGTTAAATTTTTTTAGAAAAACTGAAAACAAAATATACACAGTTAATCATTTACGATTTTCGCTACTTTAAACGTAAAAACTTCGTTATAGTTTAGGGGAGGGGGAGATCACCCCAGTCGTCCCCCTCCCCGCTGGATCCGCCACTGTGTCGGACCCCAAGTTTTAAACAGCCGTTCCAAATAGGAGGCTAACAGAATTTGGGCTTGATTGCCCAACAAGAAAGTCACACGGAAGCGAGGTAGAAATGGGTAGGAACCCACCCCCTTAATTTTATTACCAGGGTGCTGGTACCCAGGGTCTGTCGGCTTAACGTGCTCTTCTGAGGCACTGCAGATATTCAATTGTTCGAACGTTTCTACCTGCCCCATGATCGAACCGTGGCTCTTAAGTGACAGCCATGAAGCGCTGACCACTATACCATCCGTGGCACAGATGTTCATTGAGATGCGATTGGAGAGGAGGGGTCGTTAACCCCCCCCCCAAACAAATAAGAAATCAACGTCACTGTCTTTAAATAGGTCGAGACTTTGTAACCTTACGACTCGACATAGCTTCTTAAAAAACTCTGAGCTGTCGATGTACTGGAGGGTATCCAAAATTTTCTATGCTCCCCAAACAGAAATGTTCATGGGTTTTATGGAAGCTGCGGCAAAACATTTCCAATCCCTTTTTCATCTCAGCCGTATTGACAAAAATCTGTTACTCGTGATAAACTAGTCTTTATTCTCTGCTCTATATCCAAAGGCATGATTGGGAAGGGCTAGTCCCTCTGATATGGACTTTAGTTTCTTCGCAATAACGCCACTGTGCAAAAACAAGTAACCAAACGGACTTTGTTTCTTCGTTATCATGTTATCGGTTAGGAACAAGGGACACAAACATATTTACTCTCCTTTCTTAGATTCGTCGCCATTGTTAAAGCCCATTTAGCACGTAATCAGTCAGAAAGGATTAGTGATGTAAAAAATGGTAATTAGCCAGGTGGTCTTGCACACATCTAGAAACTGTAGCTACAAAAACTGTAGCCATGTGTTCTAACCTAGGTAGAGAAAGGTTCTTCAAAGGTGCTACTCTTATTTTTGACATTACAAAACCTATGGCTATTTCATCACTCCTGTTGATACGTCGCAAGTACATTACAGTTCCGTATGCCTTTTCAGTGGCGTGAAACAATATTGCTGAATATCTTGCAATTCTTCATTTGCGTTTCCCGAAAAAGTATCTAGGTAGTTTGAGATCATCCAACTGGTACAATTCTTTACACTACTAGCTCATAGCACGTGCCATGCACTGGTGAAAAAGCTGTGACTGAAATTTTTATAACACGAATCGTAATAAAATGTATAACTATAATAAACGGTTGAATTATTAATGGGCAGTCTATAAGATGTTATCGGTTAGGAACAAGGAACCAGCAACAAAAAATGAATAACTCTCTGTCTACCTTCTTACAATTTTACTTGTTACTTTTTATGATATAAAATAACACTGATTCCTTTTTATGAAATTACTCTGAAATTTTCTTTTTTTTATGAAATTACCCTGAATTTTTTTTTCATGAAAATATTCTGCAACGCGAAGAAAGTGAAATAAAACACTACATAACACCTACGTAACAGGACAAACGTCGCAGGCAGTTGTTCGAGCACGTGCGTGTTGCCATAGAGGAAGTTTGTCTTACTAACTTTATTTTATTTTCCGGTATTTCTCCTTGATTTTACGTATCGTGCGCTAGCGGTGAGCGTAGTTCCGATTTCGGTCACCGGATAAAAGCAGATGGCGCTTCAGGTACTGAATGACGTCAGAGCGTTAGGGACAGACGTAACCTATTATGGGAGATGCTAAGTTCACAATGCCAGGACACCATGCTGACGTCACAGATGATATGCCTCTACTATTGATAACCCGGTCAGAAAATTCGTGTAACTGATACGGAAATAAAGCAGATGCAAACATAAAAGACTGGTTTGTACCTTGTTTCTCCGTGATCTTCATTTGACCAATGCGGAAATAAAGCAGATGCAACAATATAATTATTCGCTAGTTTTCATCTTGCTTCATTTCTTTATCCCAACGTTCCTATTATTAGCATTATTCACTGAACAGTCTGCTTTAATTAGGTCTCTTGATCATATAAGTAGTTAATAATTACCAATGTATGGGTAGTACTTTAACACAATTTTTTTTTTGATTGGAGGTTTAACGACCACCGTGAGCAACTCAATGGGCTATAAGCAGTTGTCCGTCCCTAATTTAGGGTCACTGGCTCCAGGGAAGGGAGAGAGCCAGTGCCGTAAGACAAACACAACATCCATGCCTCACCGGGATTCGAACCCTGATTCCTTCCGGACGAATGATCAGAGGCCATCGCTTATTCCACTGCACCAATTCAGAAGTCAGCTAACACAATTCAGAAGTCAGTATTCTTCATGTAGGTTTCCAATTGTATACGTAAAACATTTTAGAAAAAAAAAAAAATCTAACTGCAAACATTTGGAGCAGAGGGGGGACTGGCAAAAAATTGGAATCATCAGTAGAATATCCCTTGTACTTTACTTTCTGTAAATACAATGGCTGGGGGAAGGGGGGGGCATGTTCAGAAAAAATATCTTTGCCGAGCTTTTTTTTTTACATGTTTGGAAGGCAACATTTTAGCAGGGCACTAAATTTCTACTTAAACTGCTTTTGCCTAAAATAAAAAATTATTCACTAGTTTTAAGGTGGACGTCAAGTAATTTTGCTTCCTATACTTCCAATGGAAAAACTTTGGTACACATTTCCTTCACAATTAGTGTGTTCCTAAGGATGAAAATTTGAACATCGATTAAAATAAATTCATATTATAACTTGGAATACTTAATATTTTCTAAAACATAACCATAATTATATTAAAAATCAATAACATCTCCTTTGGTGGTGTTGAAACCAGAAAAAAATGGCGCGATCTGTTCTTTGATGACGTCAATAGACAAAAAAAAAAAAAAAAAAAAAAAAGAATGTGCCGCCCCGGTGGCGCAGTGGTCTAAGGCGCTGGCCTCTGATCATTCGTCCGTAAGGGGTCCGGGTTCGAATCCCGGTCAGGCATGGATGTTGTGTTTGTCTTACGGCACTGGCTCTCTCCCTTCCCTGGAACCAGTGACCCTAAATTAGGGACGGTCGACTGCTTATAGCCCATTGAGTTGCTCACGGCGGTTGTTAAACCTTCAACCAAAAAAAAAAAAAAAGACAAAAAAATGTTGGATTGCATAATTATGGTTATGTTTTAGAAAATATTAAGTATTCCAAGTTATAAAATGAAGCTATTTTAATCGATGTTCAAATTTTCATCCTTGGGAACGCATTAATTGTGAAGAAAATGTGTACAGAAGTTTTTCCATTGGAAGTATAGGAAGCAAAATTACTTGACGTCCACCTTAATGTCACTAGAATGTGGACTTTAATCTCAAAATCTATATCAGGAAACTGCTTTTACTATAGGTTTACAAAATATGTGAATAACTCTGTAGGCCATCGGTCTAGAATGTTATAGAACAAAATTTTTGATTTTTTAATGGGGCCATCATCGCCATTGCACTTCCGTTGTGATTCCGTTTTTTATTGGACCATTTTTTTCTGATTGCCATACTTCGAGTTATGTATCTCTTTGGTCATTGGCTGGCGAAGCCTCACGGGTCGTAGGGCCCTCGACATCGTTTCTGATTTGGAAAGTTTGTGATTGCGATTTGTATTTCGATCAATAGGTACGTTGTTTTTTCATTAAATATCGAATATAAATTAGATTTATAACATAGCCAATGGTTGTATTTCGGGAAACCATTGTCTTTGAAAAATATTGCTTACGGTCCGATAAGTTAAAAATTCGAAACAAATTATTTTCCCACATTAGGCGGCAAATGAGCTCCATTTGTTTCACAATTCGAAAATAAATGCTTTCACATAAAATTTCCCGAAAAAAAAATCGAAAGAAGGGCTTTTTTACAGTATTCCTGATCCTTACGCCGTCTCGGTGGCGCAGTGGTCTAAGCGATGGCTTCTGATCATTCGTCCGAGATGGGTCCGGGTTCGAATCCCGGTGAAGCAAGGATGTTGTGTTTGTCTTACAGCACTGGCCCTAAATTAGGGACGGGCGACTGCTTATAGCCCATTGAGTTGCTCACGGTGGTCGTTAAACCTCCAATAAAAAAAAAAAAAAAAAGACCCTTACCTCCATTTTTCTATGGTTGCTTGCAATGATTAAATTTACCCAACTATATAGAATTCCAAAATAATAAATCAGTGAAATAAACAAAAAAGATTTAAAAAAATAGAATTCCTTTATGAAGAGTGTCAGCAAGAAATGTGCGAATACCTCAGTAGATTCAAGTCTTTCAGCAGTTTTTCGTACTCTTCCTCCAATTCTATATAACCAGAAAAGAAGCCATCTTTATCAATGCATATTATATATATATATATATATATATACGCTTATCTTGGACAGCAGATATCAAGTGAGGGTCACATTGATGAAGAAATTAATCGGCGTACAAAACTTGCCTGGAGAGCTTTTGGAAGAAACAGCATAATTTTCAAGAGCAATATGCCATTATGTCTTAAAAGAAAAGTGTTTGATCAATGCATCCTTCCAGTGCTTAAGTATGGTGCAGAGACGTGGACCTTAACTAAAAGAGACATACAAAGGCTGCAGACAACTCAAAGCAGCATGGAGAGGTGCATGCTTGGTGTAACCAGGAGAGATAAGAAGAGGAACTCGTGGATCCGAAAAATGACAAGAGTGGAAGACATCATGATCAGAGTTAAATCCCTGAAATGGCAATGGGCTGGACATACTGCCAGAAGGACAGATCATCGATGGACAGCCGAAATTTTAGATTGGATTCCAAGGGACAGGAAAAGACCTAGAAGAAGACCACATGGGAGATGGGTGGATGAAATTCGAAAGTATGCAGGAGTGACATGGAGGAGATTGGCACAAGACAGACCGTTGTGGAGGAAACTTGGGGAGACCTTCGTCCAGCAGTGGATTGATAATGGTTTGACAATGATGATGATGATGATATATACACTGCCGGACAATTGCTAAGGACGGATGACAATAGCAACGTTAGCAACCATAAAATGGAAGGCAGGAAAATGTGGAAATTAGCATAAGTGCGGGATACAGTAAGACGTGTTGTGCGTATGCAAATTTAGGATTGCCGAACTTGTTCGTGACGTCATAGCGCTGATAAGAGATATAAAGGATTTGACGCGTATTGACCGTTGTTGTTCAAACGCAAAGTTGAAAGGGAAAGAATGAATTGACGAACTTGCAATTTTCAGTATGTCTTCCCGACATCACCTAGATGATTTTACGCGTGGCCGTATTATTGGCAAGATTGAAGAAGGGCGAAAAATAACAGATGTTGCCAGGGAGTTCGACGTCAGCCACAGTGTTGTGTCAAGGCTTTGGAAATCATTTCAAACAAATGGAGAGTGTAGCAAACGTCACGGGGGAGGTCGTGTTCGCAGTACGACACCTGCAGAAGATCGGTACATAGTGCTATCAACAAAAAGACACCGGCGCAGCACAGCTAGTGAGGTAGCAAATCAGTTTATGGCTGCTACTGGCAAGTGGATCTCCAGAGAAACTGTCGCCAGACGTTGCATGAAGGAGGACTATACGCCCGCCGTCCTGTTGTGTGCATCCCATTGTCCAGACGTCACCGTACCGCCCGTTTGCAATGGTGCCATCAACATCGCAATTGGACTGATAACGACTGGTCTGCTGTCCTCTTCTCAGATGAGAGTAGATACAGTCTATCGTCTGATTGTCGACGACAACCGATCTGGCATGAGAGTGGTACTGCATATTGTCCAGCAAACATACAGGAAAGGGACCGATATCCGACATGTAGTGTCATGGTATGGGCTGGCATCATGATCAATGGCCGTACGTCCCTCTATGTGCTTCCAACTGGGACTATGACTGGCCAACGATACATTAATGATGTTCTGCTACCTCTTGTTCGCATGTTCCGTGGCGCTGTCAGTGATAGATTCATTTTCATGGACGACAACGCAACATGTCATCGAACAGTCGCTGTCCAGGAGTGTCTTGAGAGCGAGGATATTCAACGCCTCGTATGGCCAGCACGTTTTCCAGACCTGAATCCCATTGAAACTGTGTGGGATGCTTTGGGGAGGAGTCTTGCTGGTCGCCAATGCCCTCCAATAAACAAGGACACCCTCATCCGTGCTGACAGAGGAATGGGATTAATTACCCCAACAGCTGCTTCATAATGTTGTGCAAAGCATGACACGACGTGTGGAATCTTGCATCGCCCTCCATGGTGGCCATATCCCGTATTGACATCTTACGCCGGAACGCCTGCGGACGGTAATTGCATTTTTTTCACGTTTACGTATTCTGCACAAAATGGCCTGTTTGTCCCTTGAACACGTTCCAAAGCCTTCTGGATTTCAGAGCACAATAAATTGTCTTTCTTGTAATGTCCTGGCATTCTGACATTATTTTATTTCACTTGGCATCCAACCACACTTACTTTTTTATGCGCTATATAGCCGTTTATGATCCGTCCTTAGCAATTGTCCAGCAGTGTATATATATTGATTGGAGGTTTAACGACCACCGTGAGCAACTTAATGGGCTATAAGCAGTCGCCGGTCCCTAATTTACGGTCACTGGTTCCAGGGAAGGGATAGAGCCAGTGCCGTAAGACAAATACAACATCCGTGCTCACCGGAATTCGAATCCGGACCCTTTTCGGACGAACTATCAGAAACCATCGCTTAGACCACTGCGCCAGCGGGGCGGCTTTATCAATATTGTATTCCCTCAAAAATTTCTGAAAAACGTCATTTAATGAAACCTCCATAATCTTCAGAGAAACTTCGAAATCGCTAATGTGAGTACCGTTGGTCGCCCCAGTGGTGCACTGGTCTAAGCGCTGGCTTCTGATCATTTCTCCGAGATAGGTCCGGGTTCGTATCCCGGTGAGGTATGGATGTTGTGTTTGTCTTACGGCGCTGGCTCTATTCCTTCCCTGGAACCAGTGACCCTAAATTAGGGGCGGGCGACTGCTTATAGCCCACTGAGTTGCTCACGGTGGTCGTTAAACCTCCAATAAAAAAAAAAAGTCCCATTCCACCATCTGATGAAGACCTTATCGATTGCTTGCATATCTTTTTTCGATATCTTTAATGGCACAGGCGCAACTGACAAAATCTGTGACGTCAGCATGGTATCCTGGCCTTGTGAAATTTTTTTTTCTTTTTCTTTTTTTTTTTTTTTGATTGGAGGTTTAACGACCACCGTGAGCAACTCAATGGGCTATAAGCAGTCGCCCGTCCCTAATTTTGGGTCACTGGCTCCAGGGAAGGGAGAGAGCCAGTGCCGTAAGACAAACACAACATCCATGCCTCACCGGGATTCGAACCCGGACCCCTTACGGACGAATGATCACAGGCCAGCGCCTTAGACCACTGCGCCACCGGACGGCATTTTTTTTTTTTTTTTTTTTTGATTGGAGGTTTAACGACTACCGTTAGCAACTCAATGGGCTATAAGTAGTGCAGTCGCCCGTCCCTAATTTTAGGTCACTGGTTCCAGGGAAGGGAGAGAGCCAGTGCCGTAAGAAAAATACAACATCCATGCCTCACCGGGATTCGAACCCGGACCTCTTACGGAGAGGCCATCGCTGGAAGTAATAAAACCTATACTGTTATACAGTATAGGTTTTATTACTTCCAACGTTTCTGTAACTCAAAAGGCAGTTACATCTCAGTTCATATCATTTTGCCAAATTTCTTGCATCATTATTTTTACTCTGACAATAAATGGGTTTTTAAATCCAATTGGATCAAGCGTCAATCATTCTCTTAAAATATCCACTTTGAATAATAGAGATAAAGGATTTCTGCTGCGCGGATTCACTCGTTCCAGCATCGTTCGGCCCACTTCTTAGACCGAATATATTCGTCAGAGCTGATTTTAGTCCATTTTGCTAACCCGAGTTAGTTTCTGGTGGATAAAGGGCTAATCAGCATTTTCGAAATCAGCGGATAGAACAAATGAATCAAAAAATTGTGAATTAAAAAACGAGATATTTAATAGGGACATTATCTCTTTCCTGTCTACGTAAATGATAAAAGCCGATAAGCTCTAAAATACGTGCCAAGAAGTAAAAGCCATTATCAGAAAATGAAAGGTCGGAAAGCACCATGGTAGGCTGTGTACGAGCGATATCTTCGTACACATTACCTATATGATATGAAACTCCATGATTATGAAGTACTCTCAATGTTTGACGTATGGTCTTGTTATCGGAGCTACGACACACCACCTATGTCATCTTACTTCACCTACGATCAACTTCCTCCTAGGGAAGGTTTATTTTCTTTTTTTTTTTTTTTTTTTTTTTAATTTTTGCTAATATTATGGCATACTCAGTCCAGAGCACATTTAAGCATTGGTCTGGGGTGGGGGGCAATATTAGTGGCACATCTAGGATTTCACTATAGGTGGATGAATAAGAATACCCAGGAGGAAACATTCTGGAAATGTGAGGAAGCCATAAAAATATCCCAGCTGTATTGAAGCGTGTATCTTGTGATTCATGGACAAATCAGTGGTAGCAAGAAAATGTAAAAATGCATAGTTGAAAAAGGGATACCAGTTCAGTTCTGCTTTACCCCCTAACCCCCCCCCCCCCCCCATAGGATCTAGCGTGTTGCAATTTTATCGAAGTAGTGGGCAAAATAATATGATCCAAATATCACGATTAAAACGAATTCTTAATGTATGAAAATTTACCCCAATTACAGATGTGTACAAAAAAACATCTGTGTTGCTTTCGAAAGATTTAACGATGGGGATGACTGTACTTTTTACAGACTTATCCTAAAAAAAGCGGAAAAAAAAATGGAAATTTTTTTTACAAGGCAGTTTCTTATAGTTTTTGCTGTGCTATCTGCAAAAAAAAAAAAAAAAAAAAAAACCCTGTAGATCTCTGTTAATTCTTCAAGCATTGTGCATAATTCTAGGGCCCCTTGAAAATGCGGGGCCAGAGGCTGCATCCCTCGATACCCTCTCTTAAATGGGCTTTGACTCAGTCGAATTACAAAATTTTAAATACGTACTTCATATCAGGATGGTTGTATGCTATTGCTCGTTCCGCTGTATTTTGAGTTTCCCGGTCAATATCTTAAACTCGTGAATCGAATCAACTTCACTTAAACAAATCATCCACAGAAATGTAAATGGGGGCGATTTCACGAAACGTTTACAGACAAATTGTTAGGCAACCGTTTTCAAACCACTGCATTGATTGCTTCATCAAATTATGACTATATAAGCACTACAATTTGCAGTCTTGTCAAAGTTTCGTTCTTGCTTTTTTCAAGACTTCAGTGGTTCAGCATTCTGTAAGAAGTCCTTTATTTTGCTTTCATTAAAAAAATATTCAAGAATTCGTAACTAATTTAGCTCACAATAGATTATTTTACTATTTCTCTACAATTAAATATCAACTTATGGCCGCGGGTGGCCTAGTGGTCAACGTTCGTGACTGCCACGGAGAAGACCTCGGGTTCGATCTCAGGCAGGTAAATCATAGATCAGACCACATGTAGAGGATTTTAGGAAGAGAGTGTCTGACCCCAGGTTTTAAACAACCCTTTGAAATAGGAAGCTATGAGATTTAGGCTAGAGTGCCCGATAGGAAAGTGATACGGAAGCGAGGTAGAAAGGGGCAGAAAGACGCCCTTATTTATTACCGGGGGGCCAGTACCCGTGGTCCGACGGCTTAACGTGCCCATTTGACGCACGGCGGGTATTTAGTGGTCCGAGCGTTCGTACCTGCCCAGGATCGAACCTGAGGTTATCTCCATGGCAGTCACGAACGCTGACCACTAGGCCACCCGCGGCCCTCCCAGACAGGTACGAACGCTCGAACCACTGAATAGCGGCAGTGCGTCGGATGGGGCACGTTAAGCCGTTGCGCCCCGGATACTGGCACCCCGGTAATAAATAAGGGTGTCTTCCTTCCCCTTTGTACCTCGCTTCCGTGTCAGTTTCCTATCGGGCACTCTATCCCAAATCTCCTGGCTTCCTATTTATAAGGGTTGTTTAAGACCTGAGGTCAGACACTCCCTTCCTAAAATCCTCTACATCTGATCTATCAACTTATCTCGTACTAATCCCTGGGCTGCGAATAATCCTGTGATTGATGCAGCAGGCTTTCAATCATATGGTTGAGGGCCCGATCCCAGCTCGACTACCAAACCACCAAATACAATATCTGATCAAAAGTATCAGGACACTGACCTATCTACAAACTCCCTGTAATAGGAAAGGAATTAATATCAAGTTAGTACACCTTTTTCTGCCATCACAGCCTCCACTCTGCTGGGAAGGCTTTCCAATAGATTTTGGAATTGCCTTCTATTCTGCCACTGAGCCTCCACTCTGCTGGGAAGGCTTTCCAATAGATTTTGGAATTGCTTTCTATTCTGCCACTGAGCCTCCACTCTGCTGGGAAGGCTTTCGAATAGATTTTGGTATTGCCTTCTATTCTGCCACCGAGCCTCAACTCTGCTGGGAAGGCTTTCCAATAGATTTTGGTATTGCCTTCTATTCTGCCACCGAGCCTCAACTCTGCTGGGAAGGCTTTCCAATAGATTTTGGTATTGCCTTCTATTCTGCCACCGAGCCTCAACTCTGCTGGGAAGGCTTTCCAATAGATTTTGGTATTGCCTTCTATTCTGCCACCGAGCCTCAACTCTGCTGGGAAGGCTTTCCAATAGATTTTGGTATTGCCTTCTATTCTGCCACCGAGCCTCAACTCTGCTGGGAAGGCTTTCCAATAGATTTTGGTATTGCCTTCTATTCTGCCACCGAGCCTCAACTCTGCTGGGAAGGCTTTCCAATAGATTTTGGAATTGCTTTCTATTCTGCCACTGAGCCTCCACTCTGCTGGGAAGGCTTTCCAATAGATTTTGAAATTGCCTTCTATTCTGCCACTGAGCCTCCACTCTGCTGGTAAGGCTTTCGAATAGATTTTGGTATTGCCTTCTATTCTGCCACTGAGCCTCCACTCTGCTGGTAAGGCTTTCGAATAGATTTTGGTATTGCCTTCTATTCTGCCACTGAGCATTAGTCAAGTCGGTCACCGATGCCGGAGGGTGTTCGAGTGGTTCACAGTCGGGGTTCCAATTCATCCCAAAGGTGTTCCATGGGGTTGAGATCTGGGTTCTGTGCGGGCCAGTCAAGTTCTTTCACACCCATCTGATGAAACCATTCCTGCGCAGACCTTTCTTTGTGGACGGGGAATTGCACTGTTGGTTAAAGAAAGGACCATCACCGAATTGTTGCTATAATGTTGACCGCATAGAATTTCAAGCAATGTCATTATTGGCCCTCCGCATTGAGATTCTCCGGAACTGGAACTAGGAGTCCCAGCTCAAACCATGAAAAACAGACCCCAGATCATGACGCCTCCTCCACCAAATTTCATAGTTAGTAGCAAAACATAGTTAGGCAGGTCGCGTTCATCTGGCATCCTCCACACCTCAAATTATCCGTCGGACTGCCAGATGGTGAAGCGTGATTAATTACTCCAGAGAACGCGTTTCTACTGCTCTAGAGTTCATTGCTACACCACTCTAACATACGCTTGGCGTTGATCTTCCTAGTGTTAGCTTTATGTATGAATGCTCGGCAGTAGAAACCCATTCCCAGCTCTCAACGAACCGCTATGGCGCTGGCGTTGCTTCCATAGGCATTTTGGAACTCGGTGGTGAGTGTTGCAACCAAGGTCAGGCGATTTTGTCACACCACCAGCTTCAGCACTCGGCGGTTCGGCTACATCTCTTCACATGGCTTACTAGATCGCGAATGTGCTGTAGTTGGTTTTAGGGGTTTTCACTTCACAATAACATCACTTACAGTTAGTTTATCAGGGCATCTTTAGAAGTGCAGGAATTTCCCGAACTGACCCTATTATAAAGGGGTATCCTATGATGCTGCAACGTTGGAAGTCACTGAGCTCTGCCGTACGGGCCATTCTACTCTTCATACTTGTTTTTGCTGTTTTTTTGCTAGGCTGCGTGCGTCTTTTCATACGTACATATATATGCAGTGGTGGAAATAGGGCCGGAACAAAGCGCAACCCCGTTCCGGACACCAAAAGAAAGAGAGCATTAAATTTGAATAAAACGTTTCGCAATGCATTACACATTTCGATTAATGACGCCATCTTGTATGAATTGTTCGTCGTTTCAAAAAATTAAAATTTCCTTCTGCTCTAATAAGGTGCTTGGTGAGAGCAAAGTTCACGACAGGAACTGATCGCCGACTGTGTGGCGGACCTCCTCCGCGGTCTGCCAGACGGTCGTGAGACTTTGGAAATTATTTTAGGAGATAATTTTTATGTTTTCAAATCGAAGTTATAATAGACATTAAATAAACGGATATTTACGACAGAGCCGAGTTTCTTTGTTTCGTCGCCTAAGACCGCCTCAAATCTCCGCCTCAAATTCTAACTGACTTTTTTTCTCCAATATTTATTGACAGAGGACACTTTTAATTGCTTCGGTATTAGAATGGTCTTTTCAGTAAGAAACGTACTTCTGAATAAAGAAAACAACTCTGATTTCAGCTAAATGTGAGTATTTCATTTTAAAGTTTAATAACGAAATTTCCTTATATGGTTTTATATCTACAGCATATGGGTTTGAGCATATTAAATTTTTGAGGCATTTTCTTGTATGTTGAGTTCCGGTAGCGAATAATTCCCATTTCCACAACTGCATATGTGGGTCAATTCTGTGACGTATATGGACAAATCCACTAATCAGAAAGGGTGTTCGGGTTATTTTGACCATTTAGTTTATATGCCGTGCATCGAAGAGCACGACGATGGCTGGCCGTGGAACCGTCATTAATAAATGAGGATTTACAAACTACGTCTTCTGTTCCAACTAATGTTCTACCTTACTCCCATGTGCTTTTCCTATCGGGTACTTTAGCCTAAATGTCTTATACGCCCAATTCTAAGCGTTGTTCAAGTCCTTGGGGTCAGACACTCCCATCGTAAAATCCTCTACGCTGCCGCGGTGTCCTAGTGATGCGAAGTGTTGCCTTCTAATTATTCGTTAGAGATGGGCTCAGGTTCGAATCCCATGTGAGACATGGATGGTGTACTTGTCTCACGGCACTGGCTCTCTCTATTCCTGGAACCAGTGGCACAAAATTTGGGACGAACGACGACTGCTTAATGCTCATCAAGTTACTCACGGCGGTCGACATCCCCCCCCCTTCCCCTAGAAAAGTCTTTTATAACATTTCATTTGTTTTGGCTCCTCAAAGGTTTATTGGTAAACATAGCAACCGCCGCCCCGGTGGCGCAGTGGTCTAAGCGATGTCCTCTGATCATTCGTCCGAAAGGGGTCCGGGTTCGAATCCCGTTGAGGCATGGATGTTGTGTTTGTCTTATGGCACTGGCTCTCTCCCTTCCCTGGAACCAGTGACCCTAAATTAGGGACGGGCGACTGCTTATAGCCCATTGAGTTGCTCACGGTGGTCGTTAAACCTCCAATAAAAAAAAAAAAAAAAAAAAAAAAAAAACAACAACATCGCAACCCAAACCGCGGGCTTGTATTCTCACAAGTACGATGAGCAGCGGGATAGAATTGCTAATATGGAATGACTAGAAGAGTAATGAGCACGAGAGTAGCCGCCTCGATGGCGCACAGGTCTAAACGCTAGCTTGTGACCATTCGTTCGAGAAGGGTCCGGGTTCGAATCCAGTGAGGCATGGATGTTGTGTTTGTCTTACAGCACTGGCTCCCTCCCTCCCTTCGCTGGAACCAATGGCCCGAAATTAGGAACGGGCGTGAAAAAACAGGAAAAAGTCTTTATATCACCTGACATTTTCAGATTTATTGTCTGAACAGCCTACGTCCAATCGTTTGCTATGTTACTAGATTTGTATTATCAAAGCCAGCCAAACCGTTAACAATTTTTTCACGGTCCTACCTGGGACGAATGATCCGACGGTCGCGCCTGAGACCGCTGAGCAACTGCGGCAGCTTAGTGGACAAGAATGGCATGTACAGACAAGTACACACATGATGGAAAAACCTTTCAGGTGGGTCTGTGCATAACTTAACATCTAATCTTCAAAATATGCACCTTATATCGGTATATTTACTTTCGTATTAATATGTTGAAATGTTTTACACATGACGATCAGAGTTGAAATGTATTACACACGGCGACCAAAATTGAAATGTGTTACATACGAAGATCAGAATTGAAATGTTTTACATAAGATGATCAAAGTTGAAATGTATTGCATATGACGATGAGAGTTGCAATGTGTTACATATGACGATTAGAGCTTAGAGGTAAATGTAAAGTTAAATTATTTGTGCAATTTGCCTCGGTATTTAGTTCTCAATACCGTACGTAAGAATGTGCATATAAAGACCATCCTCACAGAATTTGTACCTTAAATTTAACCTAAAGGTAAAAAAGTAGCAAAAAAGTAGCGGAGGTAGCTACTTTTCGAAAAAGGTAGGTGTTGCTAGGTACTTTTCAGAAACAGAAGTTGTAGCTGTAGCAAGCTACTTTTAAAAACGAAAAGTACTGATATATACACTATATTAACAAAAGTCACCGGACACCCCTTCAAAAGCAAGTGAATGGAACCGCTGCGTTGTTAAGATGCGTGGTACAGCTGCAAACGGTATGAAAATCAAGCCTGCAGCTGACCGCAATCATATTGTACTGTAAGGTTGAGTGAAAATGTCGCGGCCGGGAGAGAACTAACTGACTTTAAGAAAAGAAAGATCGTTGGATGTTATATTAGTGGGTTGTCCATAAGAGAAACCCAGAGGCGTTTAAACATACTCAAGTCAACTCTTTTGGATGTACTGAATAAGTGGAAGACACATGGCGTGCCTGAAGCAGCAAAACGTACAGGGCAGACCAAAAAAAAAAAATCAGTGACAGAGGACGTCGAAGCCTCAGGAGAGTCGTTGCAGCTAAACGGCGGAGTACTGCACAAGACCGTAGTGTACAGATGAGTAAATATACTGGAACCTCGGTACGTACACGTACCATTCGCAAAGAACTTCATTCCATGAGTTTGTGCGGCTGCTCATAAGCCATTCACCTCCACTCGAAATGCTACTCGTCATTTAGCGTGGTGTAAAGAACATTTATCGTGGACCGTAGATCAATGGAAACGGGTCCTATGGACTAATGAATCCAGATATACGATCCATCAGTCTGATGGCCGTGTGTGGGTATGGTGACAGCCGGAGAACGCTATTTACCACAGTGTAATGTTCTTACGGTCAAGTTTGGAGCTAGCAGTGTACTCGTGTGAGGGTGTTTTTGGTGGTATGGTCCCTGCCCATTGGTTATCGTGGACAAACCTGTTCATCAGCACGTCTACCTCTATATTCTGGGCAATTATGTCCTACCAACTCAGTGGCAATATTATAGAACCGAGCCTTATTGGTACCAGCAAGATAATGCACCGAGCCATAAAGCATGGATTGTTTCGGCGTGGTTTGACGATAATTCCATATCGTGTGTGGACTGGCCAGCACACAGCCCTGATCTTAATCCCATAGAACACCTATGGGATGAATTAGAGCGCCGCATAAGAAGTTTGAAATCAAGGCCTGCTACTAAGCAACAGTTAGTGTCAGCATTATGTACTGAATGGAAGCACATACCTGTCGCTGTGTTCCAAAACCTTGTGGAAAGCATGTCTCGAAGGGTCAGTGCAGGCATAAAGGCCAAAGGTGGACCGACACCGTAATATATACTATATTGACAAAAGTCGCCGGACACCTAGAAGAGAAACATAACATAGCATTTATTGACATACATTAGTACGGTGTCGGTCCACCTTTGGCTTTAATGCATGCACTGACCCTTCGAGACATGCTTTCCACAAGGTTTTGGAACACAGCGATAGATATCCGCTTCTATTCAGTACATAATGCTGCCACTAACTGCTGCTTAGTAGTAGGCCTTGGTTTCAAACTTCTTATGCGGCGCTCTAAGTCATCTCATAGGTGCTCTATGTGATTAAAATCAGTGCTCTGTGCTGGCCAATCTACACACGACACGGAATTATTGTCAAACCACGCCGTAACAGTCCTTGCTTTATGGCTCGGTGCATTATCCTGCTGGTACCAACAAGGTTCGGTTCCGTAGAATTGCCAGAGAGTTGGTGGGGCATAATTGTCCAGAATATCGAGGTAGATGTGCTGGTTAACAAGTTTGTCCACGATAACCAATGGCCGGGACCATACCACGAAAAACACCCCACACGAGTGCACTGCCAGCTCCAAACGTGACCGTATAGGAACAGCACACTGTGGTAAATAGCGTTCCCCTGGCTGCCGCCATACCCACACATGGCCATCAGACTGATGGATCGTGTATCTGGATTCATCAGTCCAAAGGACCCGTTTCCACTGTTCTGCGGTCCACAGTAAATGTTCTTTACACCATGCTAAACGACGAGCAGCATTCCGAGTGGAGATGAAAGGCTTACATGAGTAGCCGCACGACCACGGTAACCCATGGAATGAAGTTCTCTGCGAATGAGCGAATGATACATGTACTAACCGAGGTTCCAGCAATTTTACTCACCTGTACACTGAGGTCTTGTGCAATACTCCGTCGACTAGTTGTAACGACTCTCCTGAGGCTTCGATGTCCTCTATCACTGATTTTCTTTGGTCTGCCGGTATATTTTACTGCTTCAGTCACGCCAAGCGTCTTCTACTTATTCAGTACATTCAAAACAGTTGACTTGGGTATGTTTAACAATTTAACGACCATCACCCAAAAATCTTTTTTTACTCCAAATACCATAACGCCGGAAAATGTCCGTTGGTTCACTTATTTGTTCAATAACAACAATAGCGACTGAGGGTGACTCCTGCTGATCCCTCATAGGTTAAGAAAATTTGAAGAACAGGCAAGGGTAGGAAAGCTGACTCACCCTAGACAGGCGTTTCGGGCGCGTATGGCCGTTTGAATGCACGGGATTTTTGGGCGTTATGGTCGTTAAAGGGTTAAATGCCTCTCGGTTTCTCTTGTGGACAACTCACTAATATAATACCCAACAATCTTTCCTTTGTCAAAGTCAGTTCTCTTCCCGCTGCGACATTTTCACTCAACCTCACAATGCGATACGATCGCGGTCAGCTGCAGGCTTGTTTTTGTACCGTTTGCAGCTGTACCGCACATCTTAATAATGCAGCGGATCCGTTAATTTTCTTTTGAAGGGGTGTCCGGTGACTTTTGTCAATATAGGGTATATCATTATCGTTGTCAACCATTATCAACCCATTGCTAGATGAAGGTCTCCCCAAGTTTCTTTCACAACAGCCTGTCTTGTGCCAGTCTCCTTCATGTCACTCCTGCATGCTTCCTCCGTGGATGTGGGTGCAAGAGACAGGGTGGGAGCAAGATGAGACGGAACTTGAGGTAGGTTATTGAGAAGATGGGGGAGAGCAGAGGAAGAAAAGGGGATTAGTTTCACTGAACTTGGTGGTATAGAACTGACGAACGTGAGAGCAAATCGCTGCCGAATCGGATGTGATTTCGCCAGAGGGGAGAGCGAAGATGACGAAGCGAGGTAGAAGACTTACGTGCAGATTCCATTGATGTTAGAAAATCATAGGTGCAGTCCTCCGGATTGAGATGTTTAATGCGCAGACGTAAAAGTGCTTGCTGCGCAAGAGGTTTCAGCAAAGCCTGGAGCTCCGCCTGATATGCTGGAAAAAGCGGATCTGATAACCCAATCAGTGTGAACATCTGCCTGGCGTGATCGAGGCGCATCTGACTAGAAGTCTTCATGGTGAAGGAAAGTTGCTTGATATGTAAGAGGAGCTGATGCTTGACACGAAGCCAATACGTCAAGGTACAGGGTGCGGAATGCAACCCTGCGCGACGAGCAGCGAGAAAAGAACGGACAGAGGCACAAAATTCAGGATCAGTGAGGAGATTGGAGTCAAATGTCCACGGACGTACAGTCCGAGGGAGTGACGCCGCAACAAACACTGTGAGGGTGACCGTGCAGTGGTCTGAGGAAGCAGTAGGTTGATGTTGCAACTCGGTAATAGACGCAAGAAGCGGTGTGGAAACGTAAACCCGATCCAAGCGTGCAGTTGATGGAAGCTGACTCCCAGACGAGCGCCACGTGTGTGAGGTCTCTTGTGGATGAAGGCGCCTATAAGCATCGGTGAAGGAGAAATCAGCAACAAGGTCATGGAGTAGTGCGACGAGATCCGTCCGACGCTCTCGTGACGAAGGAGAGCGATCCAGAGCCGGGTCAAGGGTGCAATTGAAGTCTCCACCCAAGAGCACACGATCGGAAGGTGAGACTTTCGAGAGAGCTTTACGGAGTTTGGTGAACAAGATGGATAAATGAATAGAGGTGCATGGAATATACACATTAAAGATGTGAAATCGAGCTCCGCCAAGTGTGAAGGAGACTTGCTGGAGTAAATCTCGGCATAAGTTCTGCACTGAGAGTGCAGTGAGGGTGGATCGGAAATGTTGATGTATTCCGATAGCAAGTCCACCATGAGATGAGTAGCGGAAAGCATGATGGAACACATAATCGCTAGCACGCCAGCGAGTAAACATAGTGGAGGAATGGCAGTTTGTTTCTTGTAGTAGTAACAGATCGGCCCCGAGGGGCGAGAGGTCTTCCATTACAAGAGCATTCGCTAGGGGGCTAGCGAACCCTCTGCAATTAAGGGTCGTGACCTTGAATGGACTGGTCAGTCGTTGGTTGGAGGAGTCGCGGAGCAACTTTCAGGAGTTGTTGTAATCGGTTTACGCAGCCAAGGGTCCATGAGTGGTGCAGGGGTCATGAACAAACCCACGAAGGTACTTAGCAATGCATCCGGCTTGCAGGAGCAGCGCGGGAAGAATGTCTTCGCGCTCTCGGAGGTAGTCATACGTCGACTCCAGGTTCGTGGTGTGGGTGCAAAACTGATAGTAATCTCCAAGATTGAGAGGTTCTGAAGGAGCACCACATTTGGAGAGAACACTTGAAAAGACCTCAAACGAAGGCGGAGACCCATCATCATCAGTGTCCCTTTCAATTTCTGTTGGCGCAGGAGAAGGAGAGATATCTCCTGAAGATTTGGTAGTACGGAACGGTTGCCCATCCGCAGAGGAAGATTTCTTCTTCTTCCTCTTACGTCGGGTACCTGTACGAGTGCCAGAAATTCGTTTTCCAGGGAGCGACGATGCTCGGGAAGCTGACGCAGAGTCAGAGGAGTTATCGGCACCGCCGTCACACTCGGAGACACCAACAGTGAAGACTGGTGGGAAACCAGCGGCGAAGTCTCCCGATGTTGCCACGGGATGAGGAGTAATAGGTGAGGTGAGCACTGGAAATTGAAGGTGGGAGGTGAGATCAGCATCAAAAGACGCTCGTGGACGAGAGGCTGTAGATATACTTTTTGTGTAACTCGGCCCTGGGGCAGTTGGCACATTTGAAGACGGTGCAGGTCGAGAGCGAGATGTAGCAGGAGGCTGCTTAGAGGCGGTAGGCACTGTAGAAGCCGTGGGAGCTGGATACTGGTTGTTGGGGCATCGAGCACGCTGATGCCCAAGTTCTTTGCAATTAGCACAGTGTTCTGATGTTAGCATGTCAATTCTGTAGGAGAGCTGCCCACATCGGACGTTTAGGATCCGTGGGAACTTACGGAGATGCTCCTCTGATGGAAAGATGAGTCGAACACTCCGGCGAAAACTACGAACATTCTTATTTGCAGGATCCTTGGGCGCAGCTGAATGTGTGATAACAGGACCAACAATCTTACCACACTTACTAAGTGCAGTACATATCATCGCATCCGAGATTTCGGGGGGCACCGGATGCAAGGAGACCTGAACAGGGCGCCTGGAAATCAGTTCAGCTTCCAGGTGGTGGTCTCCCAGGTCAAGACCAAAGTTTAGAAGCGTGTCTGCATGCTCTTTGGATGTGAAATAAACAATCACCGTCCGCGGCCGGCGGGTGAGGTGAGTAATGGCTCCGGCTGGAAGAAAAGCAAGGAGCGTATCACAATAGACTTTCAGCGGTGTATTCGGAAGAGCATCCAGGCACACTCCCAACTCGCGGGTGGAGTGAAGTTCCTGCGCAGCGGGTGAGAAGTGCGGAACGTCCAATTGAAGTGAGTCACCATGTATCTGGACATGGGCATCTGCAAGGGAAGGCGAGTCGATTGCGTCGGTAGGGACGCACCTGAGGTAACGCTAGAATAAGAGCGGGAAGGCAATCCTCCATTGGAAGGCAGAGGTGCAGCGCTGGATGAAGGAGCTGACACAACGCTGAGCAAGGCTACCGAGGGCAGAGAAGCAACGCCCTCAGAGATATCCATTACGTCATCGGTAGCATCAGGAACGAACGTCATAGCCTCACCACCAGGAGGGGTGTTGGAGTCAGAGAGTTGAAGCGTAGAAGAAGAAGAGCAATAGGCATCAGGAGGAGGACGATATTCCCTATCATCAAGGACGGACGCTGATTGGTTTGCTCCGTCCGAATTTCATGCAGCCATCTCCCCCTGTGATTTTCTTTTGGGTCTATTTATCTCCCTTGGAATCCAATCTGCGATTTCTGTTGTCCATCGGTGGTCCGTTCTCCTGGCAATATGTTCAGCCCATTGCCATTTCAGAAATTTTACTCTGATCATGGTGTCTTCCCCTATTGTCATTTTTGCTAATACATGAGTTCCTCTTCTTATCTTTCTTGTTTACACCAAGCACGCGCATCTCTCCAAGCTTCTTTCAGTTGTCTGAAGACTTTGCATGTCTTTTTTACGCTTTCCAACCGTAGGTTGAAGAAGCGTATATGCTCCAGCTTTGTCCGTCCGCACGATAACTCACGTGAAAATGGTTCGATTTCGACGAAATTTTAGTATGTGGTAGGGGACCACCAGGGGACGAACTCTATTGAAAATGGGCGAAACAGGGTCAAAGGTCAGGACATAGGAGCGGAATTCATTCCATTGCTCTTATGCGTCATAACTTGCGTAAAAATGGTTCGATTTCGATGGAATTTTAGTATGTGGTAAGGAACCACTTGGGAACGAACCCTGTTGAAAATGGGCGGAATGGGGTCAAAGGTCAGGACATAAAAGCGGGATCCATTTCATTGCCTTTATGCGTCATAACATGCGTAAATATGGTTCGATTTCGATGAAATTTTAGTATGTGGTAGGGAGCCACCTGGGCACGAACCGTATTGAAAATTGGCGAAATGGGGTCAAAGGTCAGGCAGGGCATAGAGCGGGATTTATTCCATTGCCCTTATGTGTCATAACTTGCGTAAAAATGGTTCGATTTCGATGAAATTTTAGTATGTGGTAAGGAACCACCTGGGAACGAAACCTATTGAAAATGGGCGGAATGAGGTCAAAGGTCAGGCAGGACATAAGAGCGGGATTTGTTCCGTTGCCTTTATGCGTCATAACTTGCGTAAAAATGGTTCGATTTCGATGAAATTTTAGTATTTGGTAAGGAACTACCTGGGGACGAACCCTGTTGAAAATGGGCGAAATGGGGTCAAAGGTCAGGGCATAAAAGTGGAATCCATTCCATTGGCTTTATGCGGCATAACATGCGTAAATATGGTTCGATTTCGATGAAATTTTAGTATGTGGTAGGGAGCCACTGGGGACGAACCTTATTGAAAAATGGGCGAAATGGGGTCAAAGGTCAGGGCATAAAAGCGGGATCCATTCCATTGCCTTTATGCGTCATGACATGCGTAAATATGGTTCGATTTCGATGAAATTTTAGTATGTGATAGGGAACCACCTGGGGACAAACCCTATTGAAAATGGGCGAAATGGGGTCAAAGGTCAGGCAGGACATAAGAGCGGGATTTGTTGCATTGCCCTTATGCGTCATAACTTGCGTAAAAATGGTTCGATTTCGATGAAATTTTAGTATGTGGTAGGGAGCCACTGGGGACGAACCCTATTGAAAATGGGCGAAATGGGGTAAAAGGTCAGGACACTGGAGTGGGAACCATTCCATTGCCGTTGTGCATCATAACTTACCTAAAAATGTTTCGATTGCGACAAAACGTTATCATGTTGTTCGTGAGGTATAGTGAACCAGTTCTGTTGAATATCAACGAAATGGGGTCAAAGGTCATTGCACAAAAGCAAGATTTATTCCACAGCCATTATTCTCATAACTTGCATAAAACTGCTTCTATTGCGACAAAACTTTAGTATGTTATTCTTGAGTTATACTGAACCGGTTCTGTTGAATATCATCGAAATGGGGTCAAAGGTCAGGACACAGGAGCGATATTTATTCCACAGCCATTATCCTCATAACTTGAGTAATAATTTCTGGTATGTTGGAAAGCGTATCATAATTAATGCATTGCATGATTTTACTAACTTGTTTGGTTAAGGTCCACGTCTCTGTTCCATGCGTAAGCACTGGAAGGCTGCATTCATTAAACACTTGTCTTTTAGCACATAATGGCATATTGCTCTTAAGAATTGTACTGTTTCTTCCAAAAGTTCTCCAACCAAGTATTATATACCGATTAAATTCTTTATCAATGTGACCCTCCCTTGATATCGGCTGCACAAGGTAAATGTAGGAATCCGTTATCTTCAGCTTTTCCCCATCAATTGATACATCTTCGTATCTTTTCAGTTTTGTCTTCTGAAAAATAACCAGAAAAACAGTCTACCGTTCGCAGTCCAAGAACTAGGCGACGTTGTAACGCAATCCCCCACGCTGAACAGTACGATGACAACCCAGGGCATGCAATGTGAATATATTTTCTGAAAAACATAAACCGGTTGTTGAAAATACGAGCAAAGTAATATTCGTAATCATAATTGTTAGAAAGCCTAGAGTTCTGCGGATTTATAATTTGTTGTTTTAAGTGGATTTACTAATATTTTCGTTTCTCACCTTTTTTTCTCTTCAAATTTTGATTGGAATTTCGTAGAGTTTATTTTTGTACTCCACGTATCGTACTCCGTTGCATACCTAAATGCGTAAATGAGACTTTCAGAATTCCTGCGCTACTGCCAGCCATACATGCGCTGTATTCCGTCTGGCACAAAATAATGTTCTCCTTTTTTAGTTGTGAGAACAGCGTAATTCTGTGTATCGTCCGCAACTATAAATAGTCAAAGAGGAGAAAAGGAAAACTGGAAGTGGTTGCATTTACAGATATAAACAGCGAAGTTCAGGTTCCCGGAAAGAGAATGTGTATACGGAAACAATAATATACCTAGCTTTAACGAACTGGGGCTTTCTGTTCCTCTAACATTCATAGCGACAGGAAAAATAAATCTTATATTTCGAAAGAGATAATGACTGCAAGATCGGAACACTAACAAGTTGAAAATATCTTTCTCCCTTAATTGTTCACAAAGACGTCTGCACATAAGATGAATAAGAATATTTTTTTTAAATTTATTTTGCAGTTAATCTGAAGTTCTGTTCCATTTTATTTAATCACTGATTTGTCCAAGTTAAAGTTCAGTAAACTCACTGGAGGTGCCAATTTTCGAGTACGACCACGTGCTCGTTCCAAGGAGCCTACTCCGTAGTGGTTATTGTTATCCTGGATGGCTATTCCAATTACAGAGCACCCCACTATTAGTAGCAATGTTGACAGTTTCTCATAGATGTAACGAAAAAGAAAAAAGAAATAACAACACTAAGAGCAAAACAAGAAAGATGACACCGAATTTTCGGGTGTAATGAGCACGTCTTTTGAATTCGTTCTGACGAGAATTAAATTTATCAAAGCTATTCGAAGTCAATGGAACCGGTATGGAAAACAATAATATCTGACCGAACAAAGAAGTTTTTCAATCGGGTTTTTAATCCGCATTTATTGCTGTAAGCGGAATCGTAAACTTACGCCCTCTGGTTGTAGACTTATGAGTTAAGAAAAATCTGAATTTATATGAGAAACATTTCGCAGCGAAAACGCTCTCCAACAAAGAAATAATTTTTCAAATCGGACTCCTCGAAGCATAGATATGGACAAATATAAGACATGAATCTACGACCCCTAGCGGGAAAATCATGCATCATTTTAAGAAGAAAGTATTCTCAAAAGGATTTTCAATGTGAGAGGTATCGGTCCAAGAAAAAAAAAATTTAGTCGACTGTTCAAGAGCTCAGATTTTACTGCAAATACACCAGAAGCAGAAATTAACACTTATGTGTCCCTGGTGGCCAAACCATTTTTTACAAAATATAAAAAAATAAGTGAAAAACATTTTCCATCAGGAGCTCTATGCGATACAGGAAGAATTTTTCAAATCGGAGTTTTAGAAACAGAAACATCGGGAAAAACGCAATTTACCATTACGCCCCCTAGCGAAAAGTCTGTGATTCACTTAAAAATTTTGAATTTATATGAAAAACATTTCGCATCGGAAACACTATCCAACAAAGAAATAATTTTTCAAATCGGACTTCTAGAAGTAGAGATATTTACAAAAATAAGATATACATCTACGCCCCCTGGCGTAGAAACCATTAATTATTTTAAGAAGAAAATATTCCTAAAAGGTTTGTTGACGTGAGTAGTATTGGTCCACAAACGAATTTTTTCAAACGAGATTTTGAAGCTCAGTGTTGCTGCAAATACATTAGAAACGGAAATTGAGGCCCCGCCCCCTGCTGGCCAAACCATTTTTTACCAAAAATTGGAAATTATATACAAAGGGTTTTCCATCGGGAGCTGTGTCCGGTGCAGAAAGAATTTTTCAAATCGGAGTTTTAGAAGAAGAGATATCAGGTAAAACGCTATTTACATTTGCGTCCCCTAGCGGAAAGTCTATGATTTACTTTAAAATTTTGAAATTATATAGAAAACATGTCACACCGGGAACTGTCCAATAAAGAAAGAATTTCTGAAGTCGGACCATTAGAAGCAGATATATTGACAAAAATAAGATATGAATCTACGCCCCCTGGAGGAGAAACCATGCAATATTTTAAGAATAAAATATTCCGAAAAGGTTTGTCAAAGTGAGTGGTATCGGTCCACGAACAAATTTTTTCAATTGAGAATTTAGAAGCTCAAATTTTTTGGCAAATACATCAGAAGCAAAAATTAACACTTACGCCACCTGGTGGCCAAAGTATTCTTTACCAAAAATTAGACATTATATGCAAAAGAGTTTCCATCAAGAGCTGTATCCGCTGAAGAAAAAAAAATCAAATCGGGGTTTAAGAAGAAGAGATATCGGGGAAAACGTAATTTACTTTTACGCCCCTAGCAGAAAATTTGTGCGTAACTTGAAACAGTAACTATACCTAAAATATTCTTCGACATAAATGGAATCGAAAGTTAAAAGATATTTTTTCAATCGGATGCTTAGAAGCAAATATATGGAATAAAATGTAGTTTGAATTCCACATCATCTGCATTTACGCCTTCTAGCGGCGAAATTATACATCATGAAAAAAAAACAAAAACGAAATGAAGGATCATCATTTGCACATTTCAAGCTTCCCAATGCAAAAAGAATTTTTCAAATCGGACTAATAGTTGCGGAGGTGTCTACAGACGGATGGACAAACCGATAACATAAGCCCGATCCTTTTTTAACAAAAGACGTGCTAAAAATACAACGGAGCACAGTTGAAAAGAATTAAAGCAAGAAAGAGAGAAGAAATATGAAGATGCGGTTGTACTAAAATTGGGCGATTCTCTGGAATTTTTAAAATTGAGTGATGGGGGAGCTGCTGTTTCCAGTGATTTAATTCTAAGAAAAAGTATCTTAGCGGTGCATGGACTAGGTAAGAATACCCCTGAAAGAAGACCATTAACATTTTCGAAAGCAATTCAAAATTTGATTTGTTGTTTTACCATTTCGCATTTTTACATTACTGCTTGGAAAAATTGCAACACCAAGAAATTATCGCGCTATTCAAATGAAGTTTATATCACAGATTCCTCATGTTACAGGAGATAATTGATTACATTACTATACACGATTTGTTTTTGCTTCAAAACTCAGTATCGAGTGAAGCGACCTCGAGCAACAATAACAGCCTCTACACAGTACGGCATTGAATAGAAATTTTTTTGATATCGGCCAGTGGAATAGCTTGCCAGGCTGCTTCTATGCGAGACTACGGATTATTTGCGGTGATGGGCGGAAGCGCTTGACGGGCCAGTCGCTTAGATACCATATCCCAGACAATCATGACGTCAGAAAATACGACTTGTTGCCAATCGTTGCGCCAATGTTTGTGTTGCAGACAACAGTGCAGCCTGAGGCGACTGTGATTAAGAGTCGAAGGAATGTTGACTGCTAGCGACCAGTCTCCTGTTAAGCAGACGACGTCGAATTGTACTGGAGGACAAAGCCTGATCTGTGATAGGGCTCCACTGCTGAGGTAACACTGTGAATGTCGGTGTGTGATCGGGCACTGCCATGCGGTAGAGATGTCTATCATCCTGTGCAGTCGTGCGATTTTGCTGTCGATTTCCCGGATTTCTGTGCTTCCGAGCCTCATCTGTCCACAAACTCCACGTTCGCATCACTGTACTGGCAGTTTGTTTCGTACGAGGGGCAATTTCGCCGTAGCAAAATCCAGCTTCTCTCATCCCAACAATCCTTCGTCGGTCAAAGTCCGTCAATTGTTCATAATGCCCCCTTCATCGGCGACGGGGCATAGTGAGACACAAGAAACCCCCTTTGAGACTCAATGTTGGCTCTTCACTGATTGTAACATCTCGTTTGAGTCAGCTCTTTACAACCAGACAGTTCAGAAGACGCTGTTCCGAAACCGCATTCGTATTTTCACTGACATTTTAACCATTTGCATGTCCCGACGTGTTGTACATATCCTGTAAGTTTCAAGCTGCCAGCATGGTGTTGCAGTTTTCACAAACAGTAATGTATGCACTAATTATTTTTATCAATTTTCATACAAGTTGCATTATTTGGCGGATGGGGGGGGGGGGGCTATGTGGAAGTCAGATGTTAAGAATATTAGTTTCTTCTTTATCTTAACCCTTTAAGCGGTTCATGTTTCTGAATCAAATGGTGCCCAAAGTTTTCCAAACAGAAATTGTTCACATAGCGACATGATTCTACGAAAGCTGTGAGAAACAATATCTTTACCTCCCCTACGTCAGCAGTACCGAACATAAACTTGTGCTAGCCTCTTAGTAGTTGTCATTTTCTTGTAGGACTTCCGTCCACAGTAAGTAGAGTTTAGGTCCCAGCCACTTACAGCGAGTTCGCCTTTTGGGTAGGACACAGGAACGGAAGGAATGAGAGCAAGTCTAGCGACTTTGACAGAACAGTTTGTAGTGAGATTAGATTACAGTAGATGGCGCCATCGTACAAGTACGATGTTGCTCATAGAGGGTGAGAGAAAGTCAGGGGGGGGGGGGCGGCGTAGGAAAGGATATCCATTTAACCGGTGGGTCCAACCCGAGGGCCTTCATTTAACGCACTCGTCCGATGCAGGGCGGATATTCAGCGATTGTTAGTAAATCACACCATCTCTGAAAGATCAGCCCAGAATCGAACCTGAGGAGCTTGCATTGACAGTCTGATTCGTTAACCACTAAGCCATCCGCGGCTATATAAACTTGTGCTAGTGACAAGAGCTCGCTTTTATAGTCCTGTGTTCTCCGTTCCATGACCCTAGACATGATAGGGAAGGGCTTGTTCCCGTGACAGCGACAACGTCCTACAGGGTAGAAACAAGTGCCTCAAACATCTTCTCTCTTTCTTTTATTAGGTTAGTCAACATTTTTATTGCCCTTTTAGCAGATAACTCAGTTAGAAAGGATTAGTGTCAATCATCCTCTTAAATGACCAATTTGAAAAAAACAAAGTGGTTATTTAGGGATGGTCATTTAGTGTCAGTCATCCCCCCAAACGACCACTTTGAGAAGCTAAAGATTAAAAAGCATCACTCTCTGACGAGCGAGTTCACTCATTTCAGACGCGTCCGATATTCGTTCAAGCTGATTGTAGCCAAATTTTGCTAACCCCGAGTTAATTAGTTCCAGCAGGTTAAAGGGTTAAACACTGCTCTGCCATTCTATACGATTCCAAATATCCAGTGTGAATAGTACCAATCAGTCACACACGATTCATGTGACTTATTTTCCGCTTTTGTTATGTTTATGGGTTAAATTAGAAGAGTTTTGGGTTATTTTTAGTTTGTTTGGGAGGTTTTAACAGCTGCCGTGGTTATTTAGGGTCATGGGCAGTCAATCTACTGTCCCTGATTTGGGGCCACTGGCTCCGGGATGAGAGACCCGCTCATGCCTCATCCGGACCTGCTGTGGGTAGCTTAGTAGTCAACGTTCGTCACTGCCACGGAAAAGTAACAGGATCGATCCCGGGCAGGCACGAACCCTCGAACCACTAAATATCCGCTGCTCGTCGGATGGGCACGTTAAGCCGTCCGCCCCCCAGCTATAAATAAGGGGCCTTCCTCCTTCCCCTTGTACTTCGTTTTCGTGTGACTTTCCTGTGGGGCGCTCTACCCCAAATCTCCAACCTTCCCGCTTCTAAAGGTTGTGTAAGACCTGGGGTAAGACACTAGCTTCCTAAAATCCAAAATCGTGGCAACCTAGTTTTACATTTATTTACCTAGTTTTACATTTTACTTACCTAGTTTTTACATTTATTAAAAATGTAAAAACTAGGTAAATACCCAAGAACCACAGGTTGTAAATACCAAGTAGAGCGTAAATGTTATGGGAACCCCGACAACACAACACTCCACAGAAATGCAGAATGAAAAACAAACCAGCGCAGAACGAATGAGTATCGGATAGGGAACGTAACAATAGGAAGAAGCTTTAGGGATAGCGCTTGAAAAAAATCCTTTCAAGGTTAAACGCTCAGATAACTTTCTGCGCAGAGCAGAAAATTAGCTCTTCATCCTAACGACATGCTCGGAAAGGTAACAGAGGTTAGGCATATCAGCATACTGTTTTCTATGCCTCTATTCACTGTTTTGTAAAATTCTCTTCATGGATATGCCATGTTTACACCTCATAGTGTAAGTTACTCTGTACTCTGGTTAACTGCATTAAACACTGTATGAGACTAACACTGTATGTAAAGTCTGAACAGTATAACTTCCTTTCTACAGTAACAATTCGTATTTTTTTTTATCCTTTCAGAGCATGAATTTACGCCCCTGAAATGACCATTCTGGGAGTGCGACCGCCCTCTCTGCCCTCCCGGTAGCTATGGCCCCGCTAAAATTCTTTACATAATCTCTAAAAATCTCACTAGGTCTTTAGGTACGAGCCCAACTCGAGGGATTAGCCACAGACTCAACAGTCTTGATGAGTGAATTGAAAATATTATTTCAGTATTTGAAAATAATAATGAAAATTGATGAAAGAATTGAAAATATTATTTCAGCATTTGAAAAACAAAGAAACAAGGATTCAAAAAGGTGTTTAAAAGCCTTAAGTTTTTTACCAAAGTTTAACTAAATTAAAAAAAAAACAATTTTAGTTCTATAACATGATTTATTTTGTAACTTTTTTGAGTTTTGTAACATAATTTGAAATTTGTAATATTAAAATGACATAACGAATTATTCTCCTGCAATTTTTAAATCACCAGTGTGAATTGTCATCATTTGGCACCACGAGCCCTTCCAATCTATTCAATTTCGGTTTGCCCCGCAACTGGCTCGTCAGCAAAAAGCACGTAACCCACAGAAACGTCCTATTATGTTGCCTATAAAGGAAACAGGGAATAGGTTGAAGGGGTTGTTTTGTTCAAGCCGATGGCGATAGAGAATAGTTTAGTAGAAATACCCTGCTCTGTCAGATATAAAACACTTGTCATTCTGTTTACATGCCTGTATAATTTTTCTGTGTTGGTACATTTCCTGGCATTGCAGTCTCAGCTTAACTACCTCCTGTAATTTTTCCTTTGGTGACGAAGTTAAAACAGAAATTTTTTCCTTTGGTGACGAAGCTGAAACAGAAATTTTTCCTTTGCTGACGAAGCTGAAACAGAAATTTTTCCTTTGGTGACGAAGCTGAAAAAGAAATTTTTTCCTTTGATGACGAAGCTGAAACAGAAATTTTTCCTTTGGTGACGAAGCTGAAACAGAAATTTTTCCTTTGATGACGAAGCTGAAACAGAAATTTTTCCTTTGGTGACGAAGCTGAAACAGAAATTTTTCCTTTGGTGACGAAGCTGAAACAGAAATTTTTCCTTTGGTGACGAAGCTGAAACAGAAATTTTTCCTTTGGTGACGAAGCTGAAACAGAAATTTTTCCTTTGGTGACGAAGCTGAAACAGAATTTTTCCTTTGGTGACGAAGCTGAAACAGAAATTTTTCCTTTGGTGACGAAGCTGAAACAGAAATTTTTCCTTTGGTGACGAAGCTGAAACAGAAATTTTTCCTTTGGTGACGAAGCTGAAACAGAAATTTTTCCTTTGGTGACGAAGCTGAAACAGAAATTTTTCCTTTGGTGACGAAGCTGAAACAGAAATTTTTCCTTTGGTGACGAAGCTGAAACAGAAATTTTTCCTTTGGTGACGAAGCTGAAACAGAAATTTTTCCTTTGGTGACGAAGCTGAAACATAATTTTTCCTTTGGTGACGAAGCTGAAACAGAAATTTTTCCTTTGATAACGAAGCTGAATCAGTCTTAGCTCAACCATCTCTTGTAATTTTTTTGGGTGACGAATGGCAAAACAAGTTGCCATTTCTTTAAATTGTAATAACCCTTGCGTTCATGAAACGCCCCAATGCGTGATCCGACAGTTTAGTCTCAGCATCCCGATATGAACGTTCGGATAAGATAAGAGTATGCTTGAATATAAAACATTTTACATATTTTTGATCTCAAAGACTACAGTCTTGCGACGATTACACGTATTAAGAGAACACAACGTGGTTTGTCAGAAATATTTATTTTTCAAGTCGCCCATGGTTTCGTTGGGTATTGACCTAGCTTCATCAGGACGAATGGCACGTAAAAAAACGTGCCATTTGTCATTTTGTTTACGTGCCATTCATCCTGATGAAGCTAGGTCAATACCCAGCGAAACCATGGTCGACATGAAAAAATAAATATTTGTGACAAACCACGTTGCATTTTCTTAATACATTTTACATATTCCCTTTATATGATCATATGAAAAAATAATTTGCCCCGCTTTTCTTTTCAGAAAACCACAGACTGTGTCTCAGCACCATTATGGCGCTAAGGCCGTAGTCCGGTAGCGAAAAAAAAATACAGAATTAATTCAGCTCGATGTTTATTTTTTTCGTACTGTCCCACTTTTTTTGTTGTTATGCGCACAAAATAGTGTTTCTAATAAGATTGTAGATTTTGTATGCATCATGATTAAGTTATTTCAGTCGTAATGGCCTATAAAATTTTCACAAAAAACTCACTTTTGGCTCCCCAAACGTAAAGAACAAAAATAATGAAGCCTATTACATCTTAATTTTTGTATTGTACATGTATTTAGTTATCAGGGAGAAATCAAGATAAATATTATTTTTCGATACGAAATTGTGTGCTTTTTACATCAGTAAAAAATTCATTTCGCTGTCTATTTTAAGCCATAAAAATGAAAAAGTATTTTTGTTTTGCTTAAAAAAATTCCATTTTGGAGCTGCAAGTTATGTAACGTATACTCTACATTCAGTTTCTTTTTGATTTTACTATCTCTTGTTATTTTATTTTCCTATGCAAATTATCTTCTCACTTAACGAGATGTTGTTTCTCCCGCTGAATTATATTTGGCAACGAGTGTAAGTCATGACGTGGTGGTATGCAGTATATATATATATATATATATATATATATATATATAGGCGCGCTCAAGTATACCAGAGAGCTTCGTTTTATATGTGATAGGTTCTTCCTGATTATTGATATGCGATTTACCTACGTTTCTACGATAGTACGAAAGTTCGGGCTGTCAGTAGTTGTGTTATTTTGGAGTGTGTATTTGAGTAATACCAGGAGCTCCCCAATAAAAGGTTAAAAGTGAGTACGTTTACTTAGTTCATTTTATTGTCAGACCTCTGTCTGGCAGTTAAGTCTATTTCATTGAGTGTTTACGTTAAGTTCAGGGAATATTGTGTTTATCGCTCTAATAAGGAGTCTTCAAGGTACTAATGTACTAAAACCGAAGTTATATTACTGATATTCAAGATAATGAGGAACGCTGAGTAAAAATAAATTCCATATTCTTGGAATTTATTGCACGTGCGTGTCTTACCTAAACAAACTCTAGCACTTTGAAGATTAAGCACGCTTTAGCTACGTCAAGTAACCTTTCAATAACCCTAACGAGACTTAACGTAAGCTTTCCTGCACTACACGTCCAGCCGGAGAATTTTATTCATTATAGTTATTCTTTCAGCAGTGACTGGCAAATAAAAATTTAGAACTCTCATTTTGCAAAACCGGACAAATCAAATAAATAAATAAATGCAAACGGGCCTCCATTTCCAGGATGAGTATCTGTTGGATTGATTAATTATTTGTCCAGTAAGCAGAAAACATGTCTATTTTCATGCTTTGGGTTCAAATTGGGAGAAAACGCGATTTTTCGTAGAATTTAAGTAAGGTTCGTGCAAATGGATAAAAAAAAAAAAAATCCAGTTTCATGCACGTAGGCTTCATTCTTAATTCCCAATATTCCTTTCAGTGGAAGAGAATCTTTTTAAAAATATTAGCAACCTTTTGGAATTTGTCTCCCACCTACATTGAGAAATTGAAAGTTAGACGGAAATCCACTCTTTCAAAAAAAAAAAAAAAAAAAATCTTCAGTAGAATGAAGTGACTTGGTTTAAATGCAAAGTGGCAGGCAAGATTGTAACGTGAAAATGTGCAAATGATTCCACTATCGAAATCTGATGGGAGAAGGGAGGGGGGGGGGATCTCAGCAGGATTCTACATTACGATATTTTTGTACAAATGCGCTAAATTTAGTTTTCATAAACCACGAAAAATGAAAGTACAGGGAATAATAATGATAACTTTGAATAATTCCAGGAAGTTCACGAACTTCCTAGAATGTCAGCCAGATCGTACTTCAAAGGAATTAGCAAAGAAATTACCAGCTTTCATTGTTGTCATATGCTCTCGTCATTGCGCATCATCATATCTGCTTCTTCAGTGTACTCCGTCCCTTCCATCCGCGCTCTGTCCCCTTTTCTTCTGCCTGAATCTGTGGGGTGTTTAATAGGACAGCGGCCAACGATACAACTTTCATATGCTGTCCACCATTCTTATTTTAAATCTTTCCAATTAGATTTCTCTATCCTGCATCGCAATATCTCGAATCTGCTGCCTTTGTAACTGGATGTGAATGCGCGCTTAAGTCTGTCGCCACAACTGATTTTGTCCGACGAGTAAGCACGCTTGCAGGGGAAAGTGGGGGGTCTGCCACCCACTCCATCTACGGCCCTGAAATGACAACGATTCGCTCTCAGAGTGGGTGAGAGGTTGGGTCAGGATGTGGAAAGAGAGAACAGCCGCAAAATGGAAGAGGACGATCAATATAAACTGGAAGCTGTAAAACCTTATGCTCTTTATTCCCTCTTTTCTGGACAATGGAGATCCATTGAGCGCGTAAGAGATCCTATGGTGTTACGAGGGATTGCATTTCACTTGATTTAGACATGCAGTTGACTTCATTGCCTCTTTTATCGACGCAGGGGATCATATGAGCGGGTAACAAATAGATCGTATCGTTTTACGACTGATGGTGTATCACCAAGCAGAAGTCATCGCTCTTTCTACGTTGATAGATTCTGTTTGGTGTTCCTGATCCACGTCGAGTGTATGATTTAATGATGGTGTATCACTTAATATGGAGACGCAGTTGAGCTGGAATGTAAAAAATCTGGTGACGTTATACACACTGAGCGGGCCAGATTAACATGACCACCAGAACATTTTATGCAAAGTAGATGTTGCAGCGCAAGATGGCTGAATTGGTATAAAAGGGGAATGCTGAAAGTATGCAGAGACTAATGAAATGTCTTGTACAAGAAATAACGGGTAAAAGAGGCGATCTGACAGACTTTGAACGTGAAATGATCGCGGGAGCTCGCAGCATTGCGCGAGCATTTGGAAAACTGCTGCACTTGTGAAATGTTCGAGGGCAGTAGTTGTTAAAGTTTACAGAGAGTGAGCCACCAGTCAAAAAACCGGTCTGAGCGCAAAGCGTGTGGTCGTCAACGTCTACTGGATGCTCGAGCTGAGCGGAGAGTAGGCAGGCTTGTTCATTCTAACAGAAGGGCGACAGTTCGTCAAATTACAGATAATCTGTATCAGGGACCAAGTTTGATGTGCTCTCAACGTACAGTTCGTCGCACATTACATGGCATGGGCTACAGAAGCAGATGGCCTTTCCGTAAGCCATTGCAATTTGCAGTGAACAAGGAGAAGCGCCTCCAGTTCGCTCAGGAACACAAAAATTAGACAGTAAATGAGTGGGAAAAAAGTAATGCGGTCCGACGAATCCCGGTTTCAATTACACCATACAGATGGAAGTGTGAGAATATCGAGACAGAAGCACGGAAGCATGGACCCATCTTGCATCGTCACTACTCTTCAAATTGGCGGAGGCAACGTTATGCTCGAGGAATGTTTTCGTGGGAGTGATTGGGCCCTTTGATTCATGTGGAGCAAAGTCTGACCACCTAACGGTATTTAAATATCGTTGCCGATCAAGGCTACCCAGTTATATTGACAGTTTATCCCAATGGAGATGGATACTTCCAGAAAGACAATGCTCCTTGTCATAGTGCTCACATTGTACACGATAGGTTTGAGGAGCATCATAGAGACTTTTCTTTGCTGCATTGGCCTCCTCAATCACCGGATCTCAATCCAATGGAGCATTTGTGGGATGAAGTTCGAAAGGGACATTAGACAGCAGGATCCGTTACCATCGAATCTTCAAAAGCTACAGAGTACAATTTATTGCATTTGGGATAATATACCCCAAGCCATTTACAGACATTTAATAGAATCCATACCAAGACGAATTTAAACAGATTAAGGAAAAAAGTGGCCTTACAACGTGCTAAACAGGTGGTTATAATCATTTGATCGTTCAACATATAACACTATATTTAGTATCCAAATTCATTGCCTTGTAAAGATCAGATTTTTTTAGCGTATTTAACAAAACTCTATACATTAAAAGCTTAAAAAGAAATGCTGAAAGTGTTATCGGTTGTAAGAACAACTTAAATAAAGCGTAACAAAAAATGTAATGTCTCATGAACATTTTATTCACTAAGTTATTGTTCACATAAATGATATTGCTAGTTGTATTAGGCAAGTTGTGAAGCTACAAAGTGAAACTCAACAGCTACAGCATTTCAATGGTGGTAGAAGTAGCACATATTAATTATTAAAATTTTCTATGCAAAATATCCTTGCGCCAGCTCTGTGTAGTCAATTCTACAACGGATTAGTACTAAATTTTACTTTATTTCTTTTTGCAATGGTCTCGAGGAGTTACAACTACCAAAAACAGAACTGGAAAGAGTTTTAAACTTTACGCGATGTCCTTTTAAGTCTGCATGAACGCACATGTTTCCGCTCCTAATTAATTACTGTTATTCTTAAAATTGAACGCCTTGTAAAAGGGCATCGCTCGTAAACAACGAAATTGGAACTATTTTAATAACTTTATTATTTAACTAGCGTATAGCTCTTCCTAGTACGGTTGTTTTTAAGCTTTAAATAAATATTAATACATCGGTGTGCAAAAATTAAGGACGAAGAGAAGAAATTAGCATAACAGCGGAACGAGCAGGCAGAACGGACCGAAAGACCACTCAGGAGATAGACTAGGGTCCGGTACGGTAGGGCATGCGCATATCTGCAGCATGACGGGGGTTGGGGGTAGGGGTGTCGGAAGGGTATGAAGCACACGGGCGGTGTACGCTCAGCAATTCGGTGAAAGCTATTGCACGGTGTACATCGGTTTGACCGACGTCGAGTTGCTGCCACCGTGTGATATGGCCAACAGGCAATCCAGTAGACGACATCTGGATGACTTTACCCGAGGTCACGTCATTGGGACGTTGGAAGAAGGTCGAAGTGTGACTAGTGTGGCCGAGGAGTGCGGGATCGCTCACAGCATCGTTTTACGAGCTTGGAGAGCATTTCAAACGACAGGAACAGCTGTCCGAGAGTTTAGTTGTGGTCGTCCACGAGCAACCACGGCGGCGGACGATCGGTATATTGTCCTACAGGCGAGAAGAGACAGACGGCAGACAGCGGGAGAAATCTCAAGGCACATGCAACAGACAACTGGACGTCCGTTATCGCGTTTTACCGTGACCAGGAGGCTGCACAAAGGTGTTCTATTTGCACGACGACCAGTACGGTGTATGCCATTAACGTCTGCTCATCGGAGACGGCGGTTTCTGTGGTGCCAGGAACACAAGAACTGGACACATCAGCAATGGGGTCGAGTTCTTTTCACGGATGAGAGCCGATTTAGTCTGACGAGCGATTCTGGACATATGCACATCTGGGGAGAGCAGGAAACACGCAATCACACCTCCAACACCATATCCCATACTAAAGACTGGTTTTTCTTGGCAGCCGCCTGTCACATGGACGTTTCTGTCCAGTTGTGCTCGAAGCTACCTTTTCAATAAAGTGCCATTGTATCTTTGGATTCCTTGTTTGGACGGTTTTGCTCACTTGTCCCATATTCCTACATCTTGGGGATCTTATGTAATGATTTCAGTCGATGTGGAGCACTTCTGTACGACGTTACATTCGAAAAACCGTTTCGTCCTTAATTTTTGCACGCCAGTGTATATAGGGGATGCTCCCCGTCCTATGGCTGAGTGAAATTGTTAATTGAAGCATATTGAAAACAAACCAAATAGACGCCGGATTTCTGTAAGGAAATACAGGAAAAACTTATATAGTGAGAACTCATTCATGTTAGAACTGAAAATTATATGCAATTTATTTCCTTTTTTTAAAAAGGCGCGTTAAATGACTTTTTCTCCGGCACACTTGTTATTCAGTTTACGGCTTGTTTTACACTGTCCTATTCGATGGTCAGTTTGAAAATTCATGCCGAAACTTTTTCTACAAAACAATGCGACATCTGGTATTGCAAATAGGAACTATCTAAGTTCTCGGCATTGTGCTATCGGGGCGACATCTTCTTTTAGAGGAAAATTTTGCTCACTTTGACATCTCAAGATTTCAGTTTTTTATTGTAGGTTAGAACGTTTAGATAGATCGATATTTTGCAAAATGTATAATATAATGAGCACTAAACTCAGAAAATTAGATAAATAAAAAAATAAAAAAATAATTAAAGTGTAAAAATTAATATTCGAATTGTGCTAAACTAAATTAATATACAAGCGTAACTTGCCGTGATATTAAGATTTCAACTCGAATTTTGTAGATCGAAAAAATAGAACTCGAGTAATTGATAATCCAATGTTTTTAAATTAGCACGCGATCACCTTGACATCTAAAAGTGATTGCGTGTTATTATATAGCAGACAATCACTTTGACATCTCGAGAGCACACACGGGTTGATCGATACGTGATGGTGAACAATACAGACGTCGCTGTGACGTGAAGTTCCCGAGAGAGAGCTAGAGAGAGAGAGAGAGAGAGAGATCTGGGTGTTTATATGTATTCTGTTAGTTTACAAGAGGGTGTTTATTTGTATTCTGTCAGCTTCTGTTAGTTTACAAGAGTTTTTGGAAGCAGGATTGAATTTAACACAGTGCGTATAGATTCTTAACATGGAGTATAAAAATTTCCTGTTATTTTTTTATTATATGTCTTGTAATTAACGAGAAATTAATGCAGAAATAGTGCTTCGTCAGACATGGAGCATGCAGGAATGAGTACTCGTAGGAATCATATGCTGATTATTAACAGTAATTAATAATCACCATATGATAGAAGCCTTTAATCTATCGGAACGAATTAATTCGTGGTTAGTAAAATAGGCTGAAATCAGTTTGAACGAATATATTCGCTGTCTAAGAAGCGGGCCGAACGCGGTTCGAACAAGTAAACCAGCGCTTTAGAAAGCGTTGTTTTTCTCTTTAGTTTTGTTATTGAAAGTGGTCATTTAGGGGGACGATTGACACTAATCCTTCCAGGTTGATTACCTGCTAAAAATGCTCTAACGATAGCCTAAAAAGAAGAGAGAAGATGTTTGAATCACTTGTTCTCTACCGTGGGATGACGTATGGGTCAGAGGGACCAGCCCTTCCTCATAATTCTTTAAGTCACGGAGCAGAGAATAAAGAACTAGAAGGAAGCGCTTTTGACCTATGACAGGTTTATGGCTGGTACTGCTGAGGTGAGAGGGGAAAGGAATTCTTTTGCCGTAGCTTTCGTAAAACCAAGCAGCTATATGAACTTTTCTTTTTGGGAAGATCAAAAAGTTTTGGACACCATTCAAATACATAGGGTGAGTCGAACGTTTTGCAATATTTGGATTACTTTATGTATTCATATGTGCCTGTACGACGAAAGCTGACTCACATTCAAAGTATAGGCCATCGTGTTGCACCGTCTTTAGCCATCTGTCTACCAGTTCTTCGATTCCGCGAAGGTACCAGTTCTTGCCCTTCGAGGCGAAGAACTTCATTTCCCCAGCTGCTACCTCATCCTGGTTGTTGAAGTGCCGTTCACGAAGGAAATGGGCCACGGACCGGAACAAGTAATGATCCGACGGGGTAAGATCCGGACTATATGCTGGGTGTGGCATAAATTCGTTGCTCTCAAGTTGCTGGAGTTTTGTCCGTGTCGTTCGCGTGGTATGAGGCCTATTGTTGTTCTGCTGTAGGAGAGCGCGCTTTCTGTTCACCAGTGTCGGGTACTTCGCCTCCAAAACAACATACATACCGCTCCAGCTGTTTAGAGTAGAGGTTGGCGTTGATGGTCTGACCGTCTGGAACAAATTCGTAATGGATTATCCCCTCGGAAATTCCACCAGACGCAGAACATCACCTTGTGCTCGAACCGCCCACGTTTGACAACAGGTTCTGGAAGCTGGCCCCGGCTCAACCACTGCCGTTGTGTGTTAGAATTACGGAAATATACCCACGTTTCATCACACGTAACATTTCTCTTGATGGAACGTGCATCGCGCTGGTTTTCTAGGAGTTTCGTGCACACTTCCACTCGGTGGTTTGCTTCAGCTGGCGTCAGTTCGTGAGGGACAATGCTGGAGCTCCTGTAGCCCTTGCCGAGGTTCTGAAGGTGACGAACCGCGGTGGTCTGTGATATGCCCAGCTCGCCTGATAATCTCCGAGTGCTGGTTCTCGGATTTGCCTCTACGGCCTGGCGCACGGCCTCCGAACCCACGGTTCGCGGCCTACCTGACCTTGGCTGATCGTCGAGGTTTCTCTCAACCGAGCGAAATTTCTTGAACCATCTGGTTGCGGTGCTGTGGTCCACGGAACATTTCCCTTTCGCATGAGAAATGTTTCGTGTTGCTTGAGAAGCGGTATGGCCGAGTTCAAACTCGTAAAGTAAAAGTTCTCTAATTAGCCGGTTGTGGCTGTTCATCTTTTAGGCGTCCTAACCACAGACAGAACGACGACGTGCAATGCTGTTCACAGCAACGACTACCACTTTATATCCCTTTCGATTGACTGCAGTTCGCGACTGGAACTAGTTTAAGCACGTGATACCCGCCGCAGAACATGCGTTTATGCAAATATTTCAAAACTTTAGACACACCGTCTGTACATTGGTCGCTTAAGTGTTAAGTTTTGGTTTCAAACGTAGAAAATTTGATTTAAATTTAAACGTATTCTCATTATCAAGTTCATTTTAAGAAGTGAAATTATACTACGTTCATCACTGCTAATTTCATTATGTATTAATCTGATTTTTGTTTTCTCGAGAGGAGTGGAGTTTAAAGATCCCCCTCCCGCCTCCATGAGCGTTAAGATCTATCACTAGTCCATTACAAATTTAGGGCCACTGCTTCGAGAGGAAGGAGATCATTGCCTTAGAAAAAATGCATCATCCATGTCTCCTCCTAGGCTCGAACCCGGCACCAATTTTGACGATTAGCCAGAAGTCAGCGCCTCTGACACTCGGAAGGAAAAGGACAGAATTATTGCCAAAGGAAAAATGTACCATCCATACTCTTCTGAGACTCGAACGTGGGACCAAATAGGACCATTAGCCAGAGGTCAGCACTGCTGACCACCCGACCAGCCTAGCGCTTTGGGACTGACATCGTAGAAAGCGTGAGTACTGCTATTAATTGAAGACCTTATTTCGAAAAGGCATTAAGTCAAAAATGAGCAAAATTGACTTTTCGATGCGAGAGTTGGTAGCACATGTACGGGAATCACATAGAGATTATTGGTAAAAAGTATCGGAGATTATTGGTAAAAATTATCGTTTTCTTAAAATTTAATAATAAACCACAAAAAAAAAAAAAAAAAAAAATAGCGTTTTCTGAAGAATCGAAAAAAATGACTTACAGCCTTTTGGAAATAAGCTCTTCAATATACAAGTTAAAAGACTTCGTGCAACAGAACTAAATAGGCTGCAATGGAATAACGTCTTAGCACGATTTATTTTAAAAGATGAAGAACTATATACGGGTTAAAACGTTCATTAGTACTTTCGAAGTGACACTCACTTCATCTTCAGAAGTACTGATATAAACGCCAATTCGATATCATATATATACACTTGTGCACCATCGGCACCCTACTACCTGGTCACGTGACATGACGTGGCTGTTATGAAATTTCTATGCAAATCATGATGAGGATGATTTATGAGTACGAGATTATGTTAGAATTAAAACATGTCATACTACTTGATACAACAACCTGTCACGTAATACATAAATAAACTGAAGAGCAATTAAATTAGAGATACCTGTCTAGTACCGTGTAGCACCACCTTTCGCCTTCAAGACGGCGGCGATTCGTCTCGGCATGGACTCGACAATACACCGGAAGCGTTGGGAAGCCATGCGGATCCACGACCCCTGAACAAGCTCCCACAGTTCACGAAGATTTGATGGTGGGGGTCAGAACCTCGAACATCTCTCTCGATGGCATCCCAGATGTGCTCGATGGGATTGAGGTCAGGTGATCTAGCTGGCCAAGGAAGCGAGGTCACGTCGGTGGAGTGTTCATCCAACCATTCGGATACAATTCGGGAGCGATGGCACGGTGCATTGTCTTGTTGAAGAATGAGGTCCCAATTGGGATGTTGAAGACGCACAAACGGGAGCAAATGGTCGTCCTGGATATTCCGGTAACGTTGACCTGTGAGGGACGATGTAACACGTACCAGGAGTCCCATTTCAGTCCACGTAAACAGTTCCCAGACGAGAATGCCACCACCACCGGCTTGAAGAATACCCTGCTGCCAAGAAGGATCCATCGCTTCATGTGGTTTGCGCCGTACTCGTATCCAGTCATCCGCATGTACCAACGTGAATCTCGACTCATCAGCCCAGGCTACATTTTTTCCACATGTCTAGGGTCCAGTGGCGATGTTCCCGCGCCCATGCTAATCTTTGAACCCTGTGGTGTGCGGTCAGCAGCGGTACCCCCGTGAGACGATGGCTACTGTACCCCTTAGCGAGGAGATGATTCTGGATGGTGCTGCTGCTTACACGTTTTTGTGCACCAGCGTTACATTGCCGAGTGATTTCTTGCACTGTGGCCCGTCTATCCGTTGTTACAATGTGAGCTAGCCGACGATGACCCCGCTCATCCACACGCTGTTGTCCACGGCAGTTGGCCCTTGCAGGGATGGTTTTACCGGATTCGATGTACTCACGGTGCACCGGTGACACAGTGGCTCGTGAAAATCCCAATGCCTGCACGACTTCCGAAATGGAGTGACCCATTCGTCGGGCCTTGACAATTTGCCCACGATCAAATGCGCTTAGATCCTTCGTCTTACCCATACTACGTCCGACCCTTACTGATTCCCGTCGTATCACTCCTTATATTGTCGGATCGCTGCATACATCATGTCGTTTCCGTTTACAGGACCGCCCATGAAAAGCAATTGAATAACGTCAGCTGTCTCTAATTCAATTGCTCTTCAGTGTATATATGATATCGAATTGGCGTTTATATCGGTACATCTGAAGATGAAGTGAGTGTCACTTCGAAAGTACTAATGTATGTTTTAACCTGTATATAGTTTTTCATCTTTTAAAATAAATCGTGCTAAGACGGTATTCCATTGCAGCCTATTTAAGCTCTTCAATTACTTATTGTCGTTGAGGGTTTAACGACAACCGTGAGCAACACTGTAGGCTATAAGCAGTCTCCCGTCCCTAATTTAGGGCCACTACTTCCGGAGAAGGGAGAGAAATAGTGCCGTAAAACGAAAACAATATCAATACCCCGTCGAGATTTGAACCCCATTTCGGACGAATGGTCAGAAGCCAGCGCTTAGACCACTGGGCCACCGGGTTTGCTATTAATTAACGCATTTAATTTTTTAATAGGGTAAAAACTGGAAACTTCAGCAACTTCCTTTCATTTGGGAATAATTTCTAAAAGGACAAATATTGTATGCTAGTTTCTGTGCCAAACTTGCAATTTCAGTCGCCGTAGCGCTCTAAGCAAAGCTGTTTTTTTTTTTTTTTCGCTTGACCGTTCCTGAAAAATTAATTTCCATATTAACAACTCGAAGAGATCTCATGCAGTTTATGCCTTGGGTTGGTTTTCCAACATGACAAGTGGATATTTATGTGTCTCAATCATAAATAAGTATTGATTTAGTAAGGCTGTCTGCATTTCTTTTCATCAGGTTGCTAGTTAATTTCAGTATGATGACCGCTGCATTAGAAATGAACCCCACGTTCCATTTGAAATCCAGCGAGATTCTTCGCACATGAGTGTGCTATGACTGACAGATCGTACAGCCCAATCAAATATTTCGCACACACCCCGTTTTTTGGTCCAGCCTTCCAGAAGTGACAGACCAACTTCTACTGCGGCGCACACACATACACACACTTACTCGCCAGTGATGAGTAACGACAAATTTCTTGCAAGGCCGCATTCATAATTCAAGAGTCATATCGGTTTCATTTACTGGTCGGTTTCCAAGTGACGGATAACTCTATTAGATTGAGTTCTTTGTACCGGAGCTACATATTTTCTGTTTTCGTGTCAACGCCCCCAGCGAACATTTCTCATCAGAGGAGCACATTCCCGAGTGATTCATTTCATTTATTCATTAAACAGCGATTGCTATGTGTATGGAAGCTATGCTATCTGATTCTTTCAAGGATAGAGGGAATGATAAAAGTTTGACAAAAGTTGTTGTTTGGTACTGACTGGCTGAAACTCGGACGGCAAACGTTAAATCATTCATTTTAACCTGCGAAATTGACAAAATGTCACCGTTTTGCGAGGATTTTACAACTTTTGTGAAGCTATGTAAATAAAATATACATGGTTTTCTACGCCGTGTGCTTAATATAAATATTTATTAAGACAGAAAGGGATCCTAAACGATTTTTTTTTCAGGCTTTAAGAACCCACATGCGCATGTAGGGATATAAGGGCTGCCCGTTTTTAAATTAGGGTCACTCGTCACAGGAAAAGGGACAGCACCGTGGGGCAAGTACGCTTTCCATGCCTAACTGGGACCAAGGCTCTGGTTTAGCTCGGAGAATTTGCCAGAAGCTCGCGCCTCTGACCACTACGCCTCGAGGCTATTTCCTCAGCTAAGCATTAAATGATGAAAGCAATGACTTTTTTTTCTGTGTTTTAAAACATGAATATAAAAGAGGAAAAAAAAAAGCATTTTCATTACTTTTTTTTTTTTTTTTTTTGCAGGAAACAAAATAATAGAGAATCAGTATTTTGCTTGTAGTATTTCTTGCACAAACGAAAACAAAATATTAAGAGCACAGGGCCTGACTACTGCCATACTCAGTTACTTATGCATGCTACCGCGCATGCCCTGATTTCTGCAGGGGTAATCAGAATAATCTTAACACTTGGTAATTGTAATGAGAATTTATGTGATACGATGTTTACATCAGTTGTAACGTACTAGGAGATGTGACGTACCTGCCAGAAGGACGCACACGGCATAAAGGCAGATAGGAATCAGAATAAAATGTCCGCGTAGCTTAATTGGTAGAGCAACTTATTCCGGAATGAGTGGACCCGGGTTCGAACCCCGGCGCGGATAAAAATGACGGAGAAATTCACTTCGTTATAATGGCGCCCGAACTATCCGGATGACCCGACCGTTCAAAATCTCGCATTGGTGTGATGTTATTTCTACACCGCGAGATAGGAAAAATATGAGCAGCACTTCGAAAAGAAAAAAATAAGGGGGAGATGATGTAACGTACCAGGAGATGTGACGTACCTGCCAGAAGGACGCACACGACATAAAGGCAGATAGCAATTAGAATCAATGTCCGCGTAGCTTAATTGGTAGATATTCCGGAATGAGTGGACCCGGGGTTAACCCGGGTCCACTCATTCCGGAATAAGTTGCTCTACCAATTAAGCTACGCGGACATTGATTCTAATTGCTATCTGCCTTTATGTCGTGTGCGTCCTTCTGGCAGGTACGTCACATCTCCTGGTACGTTACACAGTTTATATCAGTCATAGATTAATAAAAATGAAAATTGATATATTCAACACACACTTTTGAAATAGTGTATGTTGAATATATTGCACGGTCGTATCGGAATAATATGAGCACCCCCGGTTTTACAGTGCACCCCCCCCCAGGTGCGTCACAGAGTGCGCATGACAAGGTCGACCACACGGAGATATAAGCGCCAGCCAAAACAGATGAGCCATATTGCGTAATATAAGCACAATGGCCAGAAATAGTGATTTGACGGACGTTCCAAAAGACATGATCATCGGCTACTGCGCCAAGAGTGGAAGCATCTCAGAAACAGCAGATTTCGTGGGCTGTTAGCCAGGAGCTGTTGTAAGGGTGTACCAAAAAGGGACCGCTGGCGCACCGAGTACCTTCCGACGTCATAACTATGGATCCCAAAGGCCATTGACTCCAGAGGAGAACGTCGCCTCCGTCGACTGGTAAAGGACAATCGACGCGCAACAGTGCAACGATTGGCCACGCAAATGAACACTGAGGCACCCAGGTACGTGTCTCCGACAACAGTAGAGCAAACCCTGTTACGCTTGGGTCTCCGGAGTCGACGCTGCGTCAAGGGACCCACGTTAACCCATGCCATCAGCAACGACGCCTGCTGTAATGTGTCGCCGTTCAAATCAATCAGGAATGCACAGTATTGAAGAAAAAAAGACTTCTTACCTGCCATTCAATTTTTGGACGACGGCTCTTGGGTGCTGTGTGTTGAGGTCGTTATATCAGTTGACAATAGCACATTAATCCACAGGATATATATAATTCCGCCGAAGTTGACAATGATTCACTCGAGACAGAAATAAACATCTAACATATATTTAACACGACACAGATGACCGACCGCACGCATACTAAAAAAGACAAGTTTCGTCTTGAGTTCTATCTTGTTCAAAACACACGACTTCCTCCTTTTTCGAGTTCAAATCACACGATTTTTTCTCCTCTCACTTCCCACGGAGTGACAGCGCCCTCTATCAGAATTGTCTCCACAGCTGCTCAGATTTTATTTATCTTTCCTCTTCGGGAGGTGTTGTTTTTCCGACACCTACAGTTCGCATGCCTCTACCGTAATTGGGCAGTAGAAGAGTGGGAAAAGGTTGCTTTCTCCGACGAATCGAGGTTTCTACTACACAGAAGTGACGGGGGGGGGGGGGGAGGGCACAGCGCCAGAAACACGATAACCAACACCTGGACACGCTTGTTGGTCAAGTACAGGCCGGCGGTGGCAGCGTGCATGCCTGGGGGATGTTTTCCTGGTGTGACCTGGGACCGCTGGTACCACTGAGTGGGTCCCTGAACGCCAATGGCTACCTGCCCATCCTCGCTGACCACACGCATCTTTTCATGTTGGACGTTTATCCTGGTGGTGATGGTGTCTACCAACAGGACAATGCGCCGTGCCATGTCGCTAAGGGGGTGCGTGACTGGTTCCAGGAACACGACGGCGATGTTTCCGTTCTCCCTTGGCAGGCGAAATTGCCCGACCTCAATCCCATAGAGCACCTGTGGGACTATTTGGATCGACTGATTCGATGTACCGACGCACAACCACATCATCTCTGGAACCTCCGTACTCTGCTGCAGTCCGAATGGGTACATGTACCCCGGGCAACCTTCCAGGGCCCCATTGCGTCCATGTCACGCCGTCTCACATCTGTCACGTTGGCCAAGGGTGGGTTCCCCCATTATTAGGGAGGTGGTCATATTATCCTGATACGACTGAATATTTTAGCATAAAGGAATTCTGTAATTTATCAGTTATAATTTTATGCTAAATTTAATGCGACAAACATTTTTTTTGACTTATTGAGAAATGAAACAGTTAAAAAATATATGAAGGAAAACAAGAAATCGCCCCGCTGGCTGCATGGTACGAGGCGCTAGCTACCAATCGTTCGCCCGAGATGGGTCCGGACCCGCATCCCGAGTGAAGGATTGATGGTAGGCCTGTCTTACGGTACTGGATCTCTCTCTTCCCTGAAACCAACGGCCTCAAATTAGGGACGTCTGGCTACTTATACACTATATTGACAAAAATCACCGGACACCTGAAAGAGAAACACAACATGGCATTTATTGACATACATTAGTACAGTGTCGGTCCACCTTTGGCCTTAATGCGTGCACTGACCCTTCGAAACAGGCTTACCACAAGGTTTTGGAACACAGCGAAAGGTATGCGCCTCCATTGAGTACATAATACTGCCGCTAACTGTTGCTTAGTAGTAGGCCTTGGCTCCAAACTTCTTATGCGGCGCTCTAATTCATCCCATTGGTGCTCTATGAGATTAAGATAAGGGCTCTGTGCTGGCCAGTCCACACTCGATACGAAATTAGCGTCAAACCACGCCGTAACAGTCCTTGCTTTATGGCTCGGTACATTATCCTTCTGGAACAAACAAAGGTCGGTTACATAGTATTGCTACAATGTTGGTTGGGCATAATTGCCCAGAATACCGAGGTAGATGCGCTGGTTAAAAGGTTTGTCCACGATAATCAATGGGCCGGGACCATACCACGAAAAACACCCCCACACGAGTTCACTGCTAGCTCCAGACTTGACCGTAGGAGCATTACACTGTGGTAAATAGCGCTCCCCGGACTGCCGCCCTACCAACACATGGCCATCAGATTGATGGATCGTGTATCTGGATTCATCAGTCCATAGGACCCGTTTCCATTGATCTACGGTCCACGATAAATGTTATTTACACCATGCTAAACGACGAGTAGCATTCCGAGTGGAGAGGATAGGCTTATGAGCAATCGGCAACCCATGGAATGAAGTTCACTGCGAATGGTACGTGTACATACCGAGGTTCCAGCATTTTTACTCACCTGTACACTGAGGTCTTGTGCAGTACTCCGTCTATTAGCTGTAACGACTCTCATGAGGCTTCGGCTTCCTCTATCACTGATTTCCTTTGGTCTGCCGGTACGTTTTGCTACTTGAAGCACGCCATGTGTCTTCCACTTATTCAGTACATCCAAAACAGTTGACTTGGGTATGTTTAAACGCCTCCCGGTTTCTCTTATGGACAAGCCACTAATATAACATTCAACAATCTTTCCTTTCTCAAAATCAGTTCTCTCCCGCCTTAACATTTTCACTCAACCTCACAGTGCGATTTAATCGAGGTCAGCTGCAGGCTTGTTTCTATACCGTTTGCCGCTATACCGCGCATCTTAAAAATGCAGCGGCTCCGTTCATTTGCTATTGAGGGGGTGTCTGGTGACTTTTGTGAATATAGTGTATATCCCAATGAGTTGCTCGCGATAATTGTTATACACCAAAACAACCAAATAAACAAAAATTATATTTTGGCCATAATATTTTCATATTTACTCACAAGCATGAGGACTGAATGAAAAACGGGCACTGTTTCAAAAATGTTCAAAAGTTAACTTCTGAATAAAGATTAATAATAACGTTTTAATTTATTCTTTTATTTAATTTAATGAAATTTAGTACATAGCACTTCACCCTTTTTCGTTGTTTCTGAGATTTACAAAACGCTCCGCCTATCGTTAAGGGCAATTTAAAAATAAAAATCCACTAGTTGAAAAATGCGGCAGTCCTTCACCCTGACAGGATCTGTCCAGAGACCTACAAGGGTCTGCTCCCCCGCGAAACTTACACTTCCCATCCCTCCGACATAGCCCGTGTAAGTGCGTGCCAATGGGCAGGGGCGCTAATTCCCCATCCCCCTGGCAGTGAGATCTGATAGCCAGCGCGAATGTGTTTCTTGGGGCAAAAGCCCTTTATTGATTCCTGGTTAAAATAGATACATGCACATTTAAATTGAGGGTCTCATTTCAGTGGGGAAATTAATCCTTTAATTCATGAGCCCTCTCACAACGATGAAAATTATTTACAAAGTACTTACATTAAGATCCTCTTTGCTGTCTTCAGTCTTCTACTTTCTTCAGTTACCCTTCGATAAAGTAATCAGTCTGTATATCCACGAGTTCTTTGACCAACTCGATAAGTCCCTGTCTCGCTCTGGGATTGGCGAGCAGGATCGAGAGGTCTCTCGTTTTCTGGTGCCAGAATTCGTCTTCTACCTGAAAAGTATCACACTCTAGAATCATGTGTGCGACATCCGTGGTCTGGGCCCCGCAGCCGCACACACGTTCCAGTACCGCAAAACGGCGGAAGTACTCCGGCAACACGCCATGGCCAGTGAGTACCGGGTTTAGGAAATCATCTCTTTCAATGCGCCTTTGCAGAGACTCGTGGAAAAATGCGGTGTGTCTTCCTTCCCGTATCCCCCTCTTTCCACCTATATTGCCACTCCACCATCGTGGATTTTTTCAGCTGCGTCCGCACGCTTTGCAACGGCGTCCGCAGCTGAAAGTCAGTTGCCTCTTTCCCAGCTGCTTCCTTAGCCAGCTGGTCTGCGCCCTCGTTTCCAGCGGTTCCGACATGGCTTCGGCCCCAGTGGAAGGAAACCACCGGGTTGCTTGCAGTCTCGAGTAGAGACTTGAATTCCCCGACAAGAGGAGTCTTACTCCTGAACTGCTCAAGCGCTTTCAATGCCACCTGGCTGTCAGAGAAAATATTTATTTCCTCCGTGTTACAGATGGACAGAGCCCATCGCAACGCTTCTCTAATCGCCAACAACTTTGCTTGGAACACAGAGGAGTTGGACGATAGTTTTATTTGTTCTATAGCAATCTCGTTGCCATCTGAGAAGCCACAGTGACAGAACTTTGCGCCAACGCATCCACCTAGTTTAGAGCCATTGGTAAACAGCTCTCTCCCCTTCCCGTAGGGGGGAGGGATCAATTAGGCAAGCATGTCAACACATCCCAGGCTAATCAACAGGACGGGCATCTCGGGGACTTCAAATAACACATTCAACTGTCCAGAAAGTGCTCCGCGAAAGACTTGTTTACACAGGATAAACCTAAAAGCATATAATTCGCGGTACAGCTTTTGGACAAAATAGATAACGATGACACGTTTCTGTGACATATAATGTTTTCGGACAAAGCAACATTTCATGTGTCAGGCCATGTTAACCGCCAAAACATTTAAATACGGGGTTCTTAGCTCCACATGCTATACGCCAGCATGAGAGAAGAAGTGCAAAAACCAATTACTGCTGTGATGTCATGCATGACCGGAAAGTTGCGCTTTCCTTTTCATCGAAAAAACAACGAGCGGGATTTTTTAACTTGACAAGTTGGATCAATTCGTTTTACCTCAACTTCAGGTACTGCAACCTGACACCTTTTCCCAACAGGATGGGGTTCCCCCACTGTAACGACCCCTAGCTCCTTTCCGCCTCTTTATGACTATCCTTGCGATCCAGCGAGAGTCTTAGTCTGCGTGTCGTCACATTTTATTTCATTCTATTTTCGATCGATCAACCTCAGACTAGGTACTGCAACCTGAAACCTTTTTCCAACAGGATGGGGTTCCCCCACTGTAACGACCCCTAGCTCCTTTCCGCCTCTTTATGACTATCCTTGCGATCCAGCGAGAGTCTTAGTCTGCGTGTCGTCACATTTTATTTCATTCTATTTTCGATCGATCAACCTCAGACTAGGTACTGCAACCTGAAACCTTTTTCCAACAGGATGGGGTTCCCCCACTGTAACAACCCCTAGCTCCTTTCCGCCTCTTTATGACTATCCTTGCGATCCAGCGAGAGTCTTAGTCTGCGTGTCGTCACATTTTATTTCATTCTATTTTGGATCGATCAACCTCAGACTAGGTACTGCAACCTGAAACCTTTTTCCAACAGGATAGGGCTCCCCCACTGTAACAACCCGTAGCTCCTTTCCGCCTCTTTATGACTATCCTTGCGATCCAGCGAGAGTCTTAGTCTGCGGGTCGTCACATTTTATTTCATTCTATTTTGGATCGATCAACCTCAGACTAGGTACTGCAACCTGAAACCTTTTTCCAACAGGATGGGGCTCCCCCACTGTAACAACCCCTAGCTCCTTTCCGCCTTTTTATGACTATCCTTGCGATCCAGCGAGAGTCTTAGTCTGCGTGTCGTCACATTTTATTTCATTCTATTTTGGATCGATCAACCTCAGACTAGGTACTGCAACCTGAAACCTTTTTCCAACAGGATGGGGCTCCCCCACTGTAACAACCCCTAGCTCCTTTCCGCCTTTTTATGACTATCCTTGCGATCCAGCGAGAGTCTTAGTCTGCGTGTCGTCACATTTTATTTCATTCTATTTTGGATCGATCAACCTCAGACTAGGTACTGCAACCTGAAACCTTTTTCCAACAGGATGGGGCTCCCCCACTGTAACAACCCGTAGCTCCTTTCCGCCTCTTTATGACTATCCTTGCGATCCAGCGAGAGTCTTAGTCTGCGTGTCGTCACATTTTATTTTATTCTATTTTGGATCGATCAACCTCAGACTAGGTACTGCAACCTGAAACCTTTTTCCAACAGGATGGGGCTCCCCCACTGTAACAACCCCTAGCTCCTTTCCGCCTTTTTATGACTATCCTTATGATCCAGCGAGAGTCTTAGTCTGCGTGTCGTCACATTTTATTTTATTCTATTTTGGATCGATCAACCTCAGACTAGGTACTGCAACCTGAAACCTTTTTCCAACAGGATGGGGCTCCCCCACTGTAACAACCCCTAGCTCCTTTCCGCCTCTTTATGACTATCCTTGCGATCCAGCGAGAGTCTTAGTCTGCGTGTCGTCACATTTTATTTTATTCTATTTTGGATCGATCAACCTCAGACTAGGTACTGCAACCTGAAACCTTTTTCCAACAGGATGGGGTTCCCCCACTGTAACAGCCCCTAGCTCCTTTCCGCCTCTTTATGACTATCCTTGCGATCCAGCGAGAGTCTCAGTCTGCTTGTCGTCACATTTTATTTCATTCTATTTTGGATCGATCAACCTCAGACTAGGTACTGCAACCTGAAACCTTTTTCCAACAGGATGGGGCTCCCCCACTGTAACAACCCCTAGCTCCTTTCCGCCTCTTTATGACTATTCTTGCGATCCAGCGAGAGTCTTAGTCTGTGTGTCGTTACATTTTATTTCATTCTATTTTGTATCGATCAACCTCAGACTAGGTACTGCAACCTGAAACCGTTTTCCAACAGGATGGGGCTCCCCCACTGTAACAACCCGTAGCTCCTTTCCGCCTCTTTATGACTATCCTTGCGATCCAGCGAGAGTCTTAGTCTGTGTGTCATCACATTTTATTTCATTCTGCAACCTGAAACCATCCTGTTGGGAAAAGGTTTCAGGTTGCAGACTAGGTACTGCAACCTGAAACCTTTTCCCAACAGGATGGGGCTCCCCCACTGTAACAACTCCTAGCTCCTTTCGGCCTCTTTATGACTATCCTTGCGATCCAGCGAGAGTCTTAGTCTGCGTGTCGTCACATTTTATTTCATTCTATTTTGGATCGATCAACCTCAGACTAGGTACTGCAAACTGAAACCTTTTTCCAACAGGATGGGGCTCCCCCACTGTAACAACCCCTAGCTCCTTTCCGCCTCTTTATGACTATCCTTGCGATCCAGCGAGAGTCTTAGTCTGCGTGTCGTCACATTTTATTTCATTCTATTTTGGATCGATCAACCTCAGACTAGGTACTGCAACCTGAAACCTTTTTCCAACAGGATGGGGCTCCCCCACTGCAACAACCCGTAGCTCCTTTCCGCCTCTTTATGACTATCCTTGCGATCCAGCGAGAGTCTTAGTCTGTGTGTCGTCACATTTTATTTTATTCTATTTTGGATCGATCAACCTCAGACTAGGTACTGCAACCTGAAACCTTTTTCCAACAGGATGGGGCTCCCCCACTGTAACGACCCCTAGCTCCTTTCCGCCTCTTTATGACTATCCTTGCGATCCAGCGAGAGTCTTAGTCTGTGTGTCGTCACATTTTATTTTATTCTATTTTGGTTCGATCAACCTTAGACTAAGTGCTGTCAGTCCCTCCTTATTTTGTTAACTCCCCTGAGGAAACTGACTTGGCTCGACACGCAGAATCATACACTTGAAAATATTGAGTCCAAACTTTTCATTGTATGAGCAGTTTAATTCAATTTTACTTCATGACTTGGGAATTTACGTACTCGCGGCAGATGGACTGTTCTTAGACCTGGTCTCAGAAGCGTACTGATAGCCCCCACAATCCTCGCATTGCGAGGGGGGGGGTCGCAGCTTCGAGGTCCTCTCGCCTGAGTAAAAAGATTTTACAAAATGTTTCATATGAAAGTAGTTAAAAGAATAGCAAGTAATTCCTGATGGCTGATTTGAAGGAAATATTAAAAAGAAAATCAATTTTCGGCACTTTTTTTCCAACAAATAAGATAAATATTTAGAAACATTTCCGCGATTTTAGTTTGCAAAAACTGAATGACGGGAAAGCATCCATTTTTTTTCCAGAGGACTTGAGACCCCTTTTCGCAGCCATATACATTGCTGGCCACCTAAAATGCAACACGAAGAAGGAAGCATCCGATTGGCCTGAAACTTGCAGCATGCGTCGTCCGCGAGAGGACATGCGAACGATTAGCATTGCAGGGCATATGCAAATCATGTGAACCCGGTACACCACCGAGAAGCACTGTAAGAAGGGTGCACAGAAGGCGGGGTGTAAGTAGTGGAAAGTGTGTTGTGCTACAGGACCTGTGCGTGGGAAGCTTCCTGATGCCTCGTCGCAGAATACGGCAGTCATTCCAGCACGTTTCGGAGTTCGACAGAGGACGAATAGGGGCTTATCGGGACAGCGTTTATCGTACCGAGACATCGGAGCCCGTATGGGACGACATCCAGCCACAGTTAGGCGAGTATGGATTAGGTAGGTGCAGGAGGGACGGACGGACTGACGTGAGCGATTGCCGCAGCAGCGGCGAACCACCGATCGAGAGGACTGGCATGTTGTGCGGCGGGCATTGACGTCTCGCACTGCTACATCACGAACGTTAGCGCTGGAAATATGGTGTGTTGCGCAACAACCTCAGTCAGCACGTACCGTTCGACGTCGTCTGCAGGAGCGGGGACTTGCTGCATGCGACCATTGCTCCGATTAACATTGACGTTACACTACGGGCGAGTGCGGCGGCAGTGGGCCGTTGAACGCCGCACCTGGACTGCGGAATGGCACGACATTGTCTTCTCCGACGAATCCCGCTTCTGCCTGCAACACCACGATGGTCGGATCCACGGTGGCGGCACCGCGGCGAGAGACTGCATGACGCCTGCATTATGCATCGCCATACCAGTCCGTCGCCTGGTGTTATGGTTTGGGGCGCAATTGGATATGACATCCGCACCCCTCTGGTACTCATCGCCGGTACACTCAACAGCCACCGATACATCTCCGACGTTTTGGAGCCTGTAGTCCTCCCTTACCTGCAGGGCCTGCCAGCTGCCACGTTTCAACAGGACAATGCACGCCGCACGTGGCACGCATCGTGCAACAATTCTTCGCGGCCCACCAGGTGTCACTGCTGCCGTGGCCCGCCCGTTCTCCCGATATGTCGCCCATCCAACACGTCTGGTCGCTGATCGGCAACCGAGTGGCCCGGCAAGCACCACCCGCGGCTACGCTTGATGAACTGTGGCAACATGTGGAAGCAGCCTGGACCGACATACCCCAGGCCCACTTCCAAAGCCTCTTTCGTTCGATGACGCGGCCGTTATTACCTGCCATGGGGGCCACACGAACTATTGATGTGTGCGTGTTCTGCAAGTCGTACGGGCCTGTAAGCTCAATCGTTTCATCTTTGTATCTGTTATGTATCCAGTAAATCTGGCTTTGCTATCTCGTGTCCTTCTTGGTGTTGCATTTTGGGTGGCCTGCAGTGTATATTAGCAAGACAGTGCGAAAGAAATATCAGTTCCACGAATGAAATTTTTGTACCAATGAGGATAAGGTTTTATGCATTTGCACATAACTACTCATCCTCCAGAATGTAATGAAGTAAAACATGTCCTTCGCGGAGACGAAGAAACAGACTTGTTTGATCTGTTTTAAAACAGATTCAAGAGAAAAAGTTGTACTGTGTGTAAAAACATTGTGGACTTATGTTAAGTGTGGTTTTTATATTTAAAAACAAATAATTTAAGTACTTCTTTTTTATTCCACAATTCTTAATTGTTACTTATTTGCTAAATTATGTTATGTGTTTTTTATAAATTGGAAAAGATTATCAGACGCTATCATACGACGGTTGAGTATGTGTGTGTGTGTGTGTGTGTGTGTGTGATCATGATGAATTTCAAAGAGACGGCTAGTTCTCTAAAAAAATAAAATTTCAAAGATTATTTCAAAGAGATGGCTAGTTCTCTAAAGAATAAAATTTATATATTGTATTTTGTAATATTTTGTATTCGTATAAAGCTAAGGCAACGATTTTGGTTTTACGAAAATTACCAGTTGTCTCCACTGAACTTGCATTATTAAAACGCTCATAAAACCTATTAATAATATGAAAATTAAAATTTTAAATAATTGAAATAATAATATGGAATTAAAAAGTTTCCAAATAAATAATAAGGATAATTAATAATATGGAATTTAAAATTTTCAATAATTGAAATCTAATCGATTTTCACAAAAGGGCCTCACAGATATTTTTTGCGGGGGGCCCAGAGTTTCTCAGGTACGTCACTGCCTAGTCTTCGTCCATTTTACGGACCAAGACTGCCTTTAGTGCTTTTCGTAATCAGCCATACCGACTCCGTCGATCCAAAAACCAAAGAGCTTTCCAAACGTCTACCGCTCTCTAACTTCCAAAAGACGTTCGCCCCCCCCAAAAAAAATCACGTAATTATTTTCGACCAGAGAATTTCTACACTTTTTCTATGCCGCCTCAGTCGCGCAGTGGTCTAAGCGATGGCTTCTGATTGTTCGTCCGAAAAGGGTCCGGGTTCGAGTCCCGGTGAATCATGGATGTTGTGTTTGTCTTACGGCACTGGCTCTCTCTCTTACCTGGAACCAGTGACCCTAAATTAATGACGGGCGACTGCTTATAGCGCAATGAGTTGCTCACGGTGGTCGTTAAACCTTCAAAAAAAAAAAAAAAACTTTTCTCTCCGCGGAACACTTTTTAATTTCTTTCTTGCTGAAAATACTCCAAATACGTGGCATCAGTGAATAAAATACGTGGAAAGAGCGATGTCTTTGTTTACTTTTTCTTGCTAACTGTGTTCAAAAGTTATTGCAATCTTACTGCTTGGCTACATGTAAATTTCCCTTAAGCGCGTATCTCTCATTCACACCCCTAAAAGGGATATCCGTTTGCCACAACATAAGCACAATGCTTTGGTATGTTCTTATTCTCAGACGAATCTAATGCGGCTAATCTCTTGTTGAACGCCAGCAGACTGTGAACATACTTAACTTCACGATTCTGCCAACATGGCGCGAACAAGGGAATTCCACACGGGAATATTAATTCATATTTACAAAGAATATATCTGAACTGGGGTTGAAGAATCTTACACCCACACTGGTCTGTCTATGTGAGAGAGCTTCTTCATGATTAGTTTCCTGGCGTTCAACAAGAGATTAGCCGCATTAAATTCGCTGAGAATAGGATCAAAGTATTGTACTTATGTTGTGGCAAGGGATTATCCCCTTTGGGTGTGTGAATGAGAGATACGCGTTTAAGAGAAATTTATGGATGGATCAGCCGAGGTGGGCCGATTTCTTGGCCGTCTCGTTCTTCAGATTTAACCTCACTAGATTTTTTCTTGTGGGGATATGTGAAAGACAAAGCCACGATCACGTCTGATACTCTTGAACGAACTTGGAATGAACTAGAACATCGTTTAGATATCGTTTGCGCAACTAAAGGCGCTCACACGTTAAATCTGAAAAAACAAACTCCCATCTGTACATAATCTACAATAAAATACAGGTGCGTGCATTACTTTACGAGTTATTAAATTTTCCTTTGGTGACATCCTTTTATGTAGACCCTTCACTTGGCACACTCTTTCAGCTGTGTTAGTCCTTGTTTGCAAACGTATTTATGTCTCGCACTGTTTCATAAACGATTAATGTCGTCACTTTAGTTTCTCCAGATTAACCATGAGGTCGCAGATACTGATCGAATTCGTATCTTTCGATACGAATTCGATCACTAATGGAAATCGTATCACAAGATAATCGAATTCATATCTTTCGATACGAATTAGATTTTCTTTCATTATTCGCATTTGTTTTGGTTTCAAAGATACGAATTCGATCCAGACAGAATTTCGATCCGGGCAGTGATCATATTCGTATCCTTCGATACGATCACTGCCCGGTGGTTCATATTTGTAACTTTCCATGCCATTACTGAGGACGTAAAAAAACTTGTGAAACTCCAACACCTGATGGCTGCGCTGTGTTATTTTCATATTGCCAAAGGATGATAAAATTCTGAAAAATATTGTAAACATTAATGCGTTGCTGCATTGTTTTCAGGCTTAGAACTTGAACTCCCTACGTTACTTTTTCAGAATGTCTAAGTAGTGTCTGTCAGTATGGTGTCGGACTGCCATGTTTGCTCACATAGCATGCCAGACATCTCGGCATTGAGTTGTACGGTGTCCTAATGATGTCGGGTGATAAGCCATCCCATGCAGCTTGAATCTTTTCACGCAATTCCTGCAGATTGTGCGGTAGGAATGGAGTGTGGATTGCGCGTCTAACAGCATCCCACACATTTTCAATCGGCGATAGGTCTGGCCACGCGGCTGGCCATGGCAGAGTGCCAGTGCTTTGAAGGCAAGCTCTCGAGACAGCAGCAGTATGGAGACGAAAGTTATGCTGTTGGAAAATCGCACAGGAGTAAGCGTTCAGGAAAGGTAGGGTCCCTGGTTTCTAGACCTCATTGACGTAACGTTGGGTGGTCAAAGTGCCTGTAATGAACACCAAAGGTGATCTGGCATCGTAGTCAATTGCAGCCCACTTCATGACATCAGGCCTTCTAGACGTGTGACGCACAACAACAAAGAGGTCATCTTGGCGCTGACTACGGTGCCTCCACACACGGATTCGGTGGTCGTCTCCTCCAAGACAAAAGCGGGACTCATCACTTGAAGATCACCCGCTGACATTCTGAGTAGCTTCTTGACATTCTGGCACGACATCATTGTAGTCTTTGACGACGATGCACTGGTCTGTAACGGTCTGCATGCGTGTAGTCTTACGTCCTGCAGACGTCTGCTATTGGTGCTGGTACTAATCAGACGATGCACGGAGGGTACCACTGCTCGCTGAATATCCGCAATCGTGGCTGTTGGGTCACTCCACGCTTGATGGATAACCCGTTGGTTCTCTCTCTCCGTGGTTCGTCTAGGTCTCCCAGACCCTACCTTTCGCTGCTGCGTGCCTTGTTCTATCCACTGCCGCCAACAGCGGGATATGGAGATATACGGACGACCTGTGTGCCGCGCAATCAATACGGAAATAAGACCATCCCGCTTTCCGGAGCCCGACGATGCGGCCCCCATTCGAACTCTTCCAACTGCTCGAATTGCTTCCGAACTTTTCTCCGATGCATATTTCACTTCAAAGGATGCAACAAACAAAAGAGCACGAGCCAGAATGGAAAGCACGCGCAACGGGACGACCTTATATAGCCGGTGAGGCACTACGACCCCTCCTTGCTGGCGTCACAGGCGCGGCCGAGCGAGATACTTGAATTATTTGCATCTCTCACGATGTCAAAATTTCCCACCAATCTTCATTCCTGTCGGCTGCTTCCTTCTGGGTGCAAATACTTTTTTGACGATGAGAGTATAAGGTGTCAGTGGAGCAGTAGGTACTAAAATTCTGAGTAAACGGAAGGATTTATCAGACATTGAGAAAGGACAGATTGTGGGAGCTCGGAGAGCAGGTGCCCAGATTTTATTTTTATTGGAGGTTTAACGAACACCGTGAGCGACTCAATGTGCTATAAGCAGTCTCCCGTCCCTTAGGGCCACTGGTTCCAGGGAAGGGATAGAGCCAGCGCCGTAAGACAAACACGACGTCCAAGCCTCACCGGGATTCGAACCCGGACCCCTTTCGGACGAATGATTAGAAGCCATCTCTTAGACCACTGCGCCACTTCGATTTTCCATACAGCATGACTGGAGGGTTGTTCGCGAGTCGCCGTAGTTAAAGTGTATCAGAACTGGCGTGAAAACGGCTAAACAAGGTCCCGAGGGCAAAACTGCACAGGACAACGAAAGGTTGATGTGAGAGGTGAACACCAGGTCCCACGACTCGTACAGGTCAACAGACGCAACATTGTTCAAGAATTGACTATCCAATACAACAGAGGTCAACCCGGAATAGTATCTATCATGATCATGCGTCGCCCGCTCGCACGTATAGGCTATTACAGCAGACGACACCAAGGACTTCCCCTCCTAATAACGGTTTATCGGCGCAGATGCCTCGACTGGTGCAAAGATCATACAAGTCTGACGTCGGATGACTGGAAGAAGGTGTGCTGGTCTGAAGAGTCGCGTTTTTTACTCAGCTTCATGGATGGTCACATACGTATTTGGGGCAAACATGAGTCACTCGATCCATCTTACATGGACTCCACAGTGCGAGTCGGTGGCGGCAGTTGTATGGTGTCGGGCATGTTTATCTGGTAGGAACTTGGATCCCTGGTGCATCGTGAATTTCTTGCTGACTCTGTACACGCAGCAATGTTGCACTTTTTCTTGAATGACGAGGGTGTCTTCCAAGAAGACAATGCGCCCAACCACAGGTCCAATATCGTGCAGGAATGGTTTGAGAAACACAGTACATTGTTCCAGCATATCGATTGGCCTCCGAACTCTCCAGATATAAATTCCATTGAGGAATTATGGGACACTATGGAACAGCATATCAGGCGCCTGGACACACCAATCACCTCCATACCTGCATTGAAGGCCGCATTATACACAGCTTGGTTGGCATACTTCCCAACTATTCCTGCATCTTATTGAATCGATGCCACGTCGGATAACTGCTATACTGAGGACGAAAGGAGGACCTACGAAGTATTATGTAGGTGGTTCATAATTCAATGATCATTCAGGGTATATCTTACCTTAGACATACCCTTAATGTACGGGTATATCTTACATTAGGGTATATCTTACCTTAGATATACTATATATCATTCAGGGTATATCTTATACTTTAGATATACTTTGTATACCTTAGATATACTAAAGTATACAAGGTCTTTGTTTATTTAAAGACCTCGAAATAAACAAAGACTTTGAATGACCTTAAAGGAGGATGTCTATGTTCCAGATGGGGACACAGACATCCTCCTTAAGGTCATTCAAGGTCCTTTGAAAAGAGGTTGGTTGAGATCGGCTCTGTCGCACCTTCCCCAGTCATTCAACGATGTCTATGTTAATTCTCTGTCATTCTTTTTTTTTTTTTTTTTTGGACTGGAGGTTTAACGACCACCGTGAGCAACTCAATGGGCTATAAGCAGTCGCCCGTCCCTAATTTAAGGCCACTGGTTCCAGGGAAGGGAGAGAGCCAGAGCTGTAAGACAAACACCACATCCATGCCTCACCGGGATTCGAACCCGGACCCCTCTCGGACGAATGATCAGAGACCATCGCTTAGACCACTGCGCCACCGGGGCGGCCCTCTCCGTCATTCAAGGATGTCTATGTTCCAGATCCTTAAGGAGGATGTCTATGTTTCAGATGTCTGTAAAAAGACATTCTCATGACCAAGGACCTTTATATATGACCAATACCTTAGATATACCATATATCATTCAGGGTATATCTTACCTTTAGATATACCCTGAATGTATATCTTACCTTTCTATAGATTTATTCGACATTTTACGACCAGTCATCGGATATTAAAATAACGTGTGTTTAATGCTCTCCAGTCGTAAATAAGTTTCCGTTACGTGCAAAGCACTAAAACTCGGGAAACTCTATTTGTCCCCAATATTAGCAAGACATCCATCCCTCAAAATTCTCTAGAGAGTTTATGGAGGTAGTAAATGGAACGTTCATATGTGCTGTTTAATGGAAAATGTGAAAGCTGAAAGAGTCAAACATGACCCTAGGGATTTTTGATATCAGTGGATTACTGCATTTCAGAAAATTTCGTGCGTGTCCACCACCGATGAAATCAAGATTTGCAATTTTGCGTTAATGAGGACAATAGATAAGTTCGTTATTCATCCCGATGCTATTCTTTCGTGAGCTCAAAAAATAAGAGAGCGAAAACGAGGCTTTTACTCCAAACAACAGAGCGTGCAGTAATGTCATGCGAGTCACAAAGATGTAAAACTCCTATGTGATTAACGAAATTGTAGTAATGAGTAGTTTTAAAACAAATACTTTGGAAATGAAAGTATCGCGAGGGCAAAAAGGAATATGATTAGCGAAAACTAAACTCATTACATGATGAAATAGGCAACGAAAACGAACACGCATCGAAAAATATTAATTCATTATTTATAACACTAGTGCAGAAATGTTTCCTGTCGACGAAATTAAATATTGAAGCATTCGTGAGTACCGTTTGCATGAAATTTGGTAATAAAAAAAAAACCGGTGGCCGCAGAACGACAAGCAATTGAAAAATGTCGGTATTCCTGGAACATGTTTTCAGTCACGAGAAGGATACAACAGCAGTGGTTCTGAATTCGGTAACACCCAATCGTGTACATGGTTCCCGTGTGTAAATATGACTGCGATTAACGGGTCTGTAGGTCTTTAAATGGCTCGAGACTGCTTTTTATTCGACGGAGCGCTCACGAAAAAGGGGCAAATCCCGTATTTTACATGGGAAAAATCAATGGTGATGAAACGCGCTTTATATGCAATCTGTCTCAGTGACTTGTTGAAGACAGAGGACGAGAATTAATAAAAGTTTAATACGTAAGAGTCGGAAAAATCCGCTGAAACATGGGAAACAGCATAATGATAGGGTCAATAGGGCAATTTCATTCGCAAACGGTTGTATCTGCTGTCTAAGGGCACTTTGAAGTATGCTTTCCAAGACATAAACAGCACAAAGAATGGATTATTTTTTACCTGGTGTCTTTTTGTAGGAATGACTGCCTCATCTATACCTATAAAGCTGTGGTCCCTTTCTCACTGTGTATCTCAGTGATTAAAAAATGGTAATAGATAAATCAATGACTTCGACATGGATGTAATTGCTACTTTTACGATGTTTACTACCTAAAGAGCCACTCATATAAGGAGAAAAGGAGAACAATGACATATTTTATGATCGGCATTTACCCGAATCGAACATCATGAGTCACTTTTTTCCGCTTACATATTCTACAATATTTTTAAAGTAAAAGGAAGTGGGAAATTAAACCCATTCTGGAAATCTCTCTTTGGTAGTATACGATCGATTTTTGTCATTGTAGGCTATGAACAGTTAGGACTATACACGACAGATGTTCCTAGGGATTTGTCGATTCGTTAGAATATATGATTGCGTTCCTCGAATTTTATTGTTTATGTGCAACTTCGTGGTATTTTTATTTATTTTAATTTCAAAATTTAGAGATCAAGGACACAGAAAGTTATACAAATATATCAATTTAGTCCAAGGAGGAATAATTAAAAGAATTAACTACCAATAAACATTTGCATAAATAAATAATAATAAACTAAGGTTTTGACCAATAAATGTTTACCTAAAAGAAAAGTTTTATACTCAGAATCAGACAATTTATAGAAAAATAAATAATAATAAACTAAGGTTTTGACCAATAAATGTTTACCTAAAACAAAAGTTTTATACTCAGAATCAGACAATTTGTAGAAAAATAAATAATAATAAACTAAGGTTTTGACCAATAAATGTTTACCTAAAACAAAAGTTTTATACTCAGAATCAGACAATTTGTAGAAATTACAAAATTGACGAAATAGGATTCGTTCTTTGACGATGCCACGCTAAGAACCATATATTACCAGAATTCCTTTTGGGATGAATAAAAATTAAAAAGAAATAATAGTACATTGTACAGTGACAAACAAATCAATCTTTAAAATCAAGTATAACCATCATAAGTCTTATTGCTTATTGGGAAAAGAAATGAGCTTTATTATGATCATTATTATTTCTTGTTACCTTTTTAGTTATTTTATTAAGGTTCGGAAATTTAAGGGAAGGACATAAATAAATTTCACAGAGGAATACCTAAATTTATTCATCCCTTTCGTAAAATTTAATTTTTAGCGTCCCAGCGAAAGTACATTTTGCCACACATCTAATGCCGTAATTTGTGCGTCCTCGTTGCTAGAATATTTCGTCATATACATTATATTGACAAAAGTAACCGGACACCCTTCTAAAAACAAATGAACGGATTCGCTGCGTTGTTAAGATGCGTGGTACAACTGCAAATGCCATAAAAACAAGCCTGCAGCTGACCCCGATCATATCACACTGTGAGGTTGAGTGAAAATGTCGCGGCGGGAGAGAACTGACTTGGAGAAAGGAAAGATTGTTGGGTGTTATGTTAGTGGGTTGTCCATAAGAGAAACCAAGAGGCGTTAAAACATACCCAAGTGAACTGTTTTGGATGCACTGAATAAGTGGAAGACCCATGGCGTGCCTGAAGCAGCAAAACGTACCGGCAGACCAAAGAAAAAATCAGTGATAGAGGACGTCGAACCCTCAGAACAGTCGTTACAGCTAATCGACGGAGTACTGCACAAGACTGCAGTATACAAGTGAGTAAAAATGCTGGAACCTCGATATGTACTCGTACCATTCGCAGAGAACTTCATTCTATGGGTTACCGTGGTCGTGCGGCTGCTCATAAGCCTGTCATCTCCACTCGGAATGCTACTTGTCGTTTAGCATGGTGTAAAGAACATTTATCGTGGACCGTAGATCAATGGAAACGGGTTCTATGGACTGATGAATCCAGATACACGACCCATCAGTCTGATGGCCGTGTGTGGGTATGGCGGCAGTCGGTAGAACGCTATTTGCCACAGTGTACTGTTCCTGCGGTCAAGTTTGGAGTTGGCAGTGTACTCGTGTGGGGTTGTTTTTCGTGGTATGGTCCCGGGGCATTGGTTATCGTAGAGAAACCTGTAACAGCACATCTACCTCGATATTCTGGACAACTATGCCCTACCAACTCTGTGGCAATACTATGGAACCGAGCCTTGTTGTTACCAGCAGGATAATAAATCGAGACTTAAAGCAAGGATTGTTACGTCGTGGTTTGACGATAATTTCATGTCGTGTGTGGACTGGCCAGCACAAAGCCCTGATCTTAATCCCATAGAGCATCTGTATGAGATGAATTAGAGCGCCACATAAGAAGTTTGGAAACAAGGTCTACAACTAAGCAACAGTTAGCGGCAGCATTATGTACGGAATGGAAGCGCATACCTATCGCTGTGTTCCAAAACTTTGTGGAAAGCATGTTTCGAAAGGTCAGTGCATGCATTAACGCCAAAAGTGGACTGGCATCGTACTAATGTATGTCATTAAATGCTATGTTGTGTTTCTCTTCTAGGTGTCCGGTGACGTTTGTCAATATAGTGTATGTTGAGCGGAAATTTTCGGGATTCCTACGGTAGGAATATTTTGTTATCAATCAGAAATGGAAATGTTTGATATTTGTTTGACTGAAAAATCTCCCTACAGGCATGCGAAGTGAGAGTACTTAGTATCTTTGTTTTGGAAATGTTTTGACGCGTATCTGAGGTGTTAATATCTGTAGCATGAGTTTTTAGGGCTCAGTGATGGAGATACCGTGTTTAGTGGCGTACGTGAAAAACTCGGGGCACCCCTCACAAAAATATCTTTGAAGCCCTTTTGAAAAATTCTAATACCTTTCAATTACTGAAGTTTTCGAATTCCATATTATTAACTAGGTATTACGGGCGTTTTAATTATTCAAATTCTTTGGAACCTATGGGTATTTTTCGTAAAACCGAAATTGTTGCACTTTATTGCGTGTAACAGAAATGTACATGTTGTAATTAAAATGATACACCAGTACAAAGTAATGCAAAACGCTTACACCAAAATTAATCATATTATGATAATTTTATTCCTTTAGAGAACTAAGGCTAGCCTGTTTTAAATGCCTCACGATCACACACAAAACACTCAGAACTGCCACGTGACACTACAAATGACTTAGAATATGAGTGAGCAAAAAAAAAAAAAAAAAAAAAAAAAAGCGACAATTAAGAATTGTGGGACATAAATTATAAAATTATTTACTCTTGAATATAGAAAAACACGTTTAACATAATCGCACAACGTTTTGTACATAGTAGGAATCTTTTCTTTTGACTCCCTACTAAAAAAGAGGACACAGATCTCCATTTTTTTCATTCCCGCGAAACACTCCTTTTAGCTCATTGTACTTTGACGTATGCGTAGTTACCATGTGCAAACAAGTGCATTACATAACGCCTTATCCACATTGATATAAACATTTCACTTATTCAACTGATATTTCAATCACATTCTCTTGTTAATATATATATATATATATGTATAGGAACTATTGCTATGACTATGAAAAGGGGCCTCAAGTCCTCTGGAATAGCTGCTTTTGCGTCACCGAGATTTTAGCACGTCTTTTGTAAAAAAAGATCGTGCTTATATTACCGGTCGTCCGTCTGTACCCACGATATCTCTGCAACTATTAGTCCGATTTGAAAATTTCTTTTTGCATTGGAAAGCTTGAAATATGCAAATGATGATCCTTTATTTCGTTTTTTTTTACGATGCACAATTCCGCCACTAGAGGGCGTAAATGTAGATGATGTCGAATTCAAAAATTCGTTTTATTTCACATATTTGCTTCTAAACATCCGATGGAAAAATTCTTTTATCTTTCGATTCCATTTATGCCGAAGAGTATTTGAGATACAGTTACTTTTTTAAATTACGCATAGATTTTCCGCTAGGGGTCGTAAAAATAAATTACATTTTTCTGTATAACTCTTCACCTAAAACTCCGATTTGAAATTTTTTTCTTCAGCGGATACACCTCCTGATGGAAAATCTTTTGCATATAATTTCAAATTTTTGGTAAAGAATACTTTGACCACCAGGTGGCGTAAGTGTTAATTTTTGCTTCTGATGTATTTGCCATAAAATATGAGCTTCTAAAATATCGATTGAAAAAATTCTTTCATGGACTGATGCCGCTCACATCGATAAACCTCTTCGGAATATTTTCTTCTTAAAATAATCCACAGTTTCTCCGCCCGGGGGCGTAGATGTATATCTTATTTTTGTCAATATCTCTACTTCTAGGAGTCCGATTTGAAAAAATTCCTTCTTTGTTGTATAATGTTTTCGGTGTGACATGTTTTTCATATAATTTCAAAATTTTTAAGTAATTCATAGACTTTCCGCTAGGGGGCGTAGCGGTAAATTGCGTTTCCCCCTATATCTCTACTTCTAAATCTCCGATTTGAAAAATTCTTTCTGCACCGTATACAGCTCCTGATGGGAAATCGTTTGCACATAATTTTTAATATTTGCAAAAAAAATGGTTTGGCCACCAGGTGGCGTAAGTCTTAATTTCCGCTTCTGCTGTATTTGCAGCAAAATATGAGCTTCTAAAATATCTATTGAAAAAAAAATCGTTTATTGACCGATACTACTCATGTCGAAAAACCGTTTATGAACATTTTCTTCTTGAAATAATGCACGAATTCTTCTCCAGGGGTGCAGATGTATATCTTATTTTTGTCAATATCTCTACTTCTAGGAGACCGATTTGAAAAATTCCTTCTTTGTTGGATAATGTTTCCGATGCGAAATGTTTTTCCTATAAATTCAAAATTTTCAAGTGAAACATAGACTTTCTGCGAGGGCGCACAAAGGTAAATTCCGTTTTTTGCGTTTTTCTGCTCCTAAAGCTCCGATTTGAAAAAATCTTCCTGTATCGCATACAATACCTGATGGAAAATATTTTTTCATAATTTCTAATGTTTGGCAAAGAATGGGTTGGCCACCAGGGTGCATATGTGTTAATTTCTGCGTCTGATGTATTTGTAGCAAAATTTTGGCTCCTGAAAACTCGACTAACATTTTTTTCTTGGACCGATACCGCTCATATGGAAAAACCTTTTGAGAATACTTTCTTCCTAAAATAATGCATGATTTCCCCACCAGTGGACGTAAAGTCACATCTTATTTTTGTCGATATCTCTGTTTCTAAAAGTCCGATTTAAAAAAATATTTCTGTGTTGGAGAGCGTTTCCGGTGCGAAATGTTTCTCTTATAAATTCATGTTTTTCTTAACACACAAGTATGCAACCAGAGGGCGTAAGCTCACGATTCCGTTTACAGCAATATCTGAGGGATTAAAAACCCGATTGAAAAACTTCTTTCTTTCGTCAGACACTATTGTTTTCCATACCGGTTCCACTGACTTTGATTAGCTTTGGTAAATTTAATTTGCGTCAAAACGGATTCAAAAGACGTGCTTATTACACCCGAAAATTCGGTGTCATCTTTCTTGTTATAAACTAAGGCGAAAATGATTTTTCAAGATTTTACTTATTTATTGGAAAATAAATGCCTTTCTTTTTAGTATTTCATTCAAAGCTGCTGTCAAAAATTTTTGGATATTTCTTTAATCTATTTCATACGAAGTTTCCGTAAAACATTTTGTAAAATCCATCTATTGAGGCTTGAAGCCGTCTTAGCCGAGAGGCCCAGCCACATTGAGGGGGTTGGGGCGGCTCTCAGTACGCCCATGACCGTGCTACACATTAGCGGTGTTGTTACAGGGCTTAGTGCTCAGTTACATTACAGCGCCCTGTGTGGAGGGTTCGTTTGATGCTTCCTTTTGCAGTATGTTCGGTATCGGTGGTATAATCCGTAATTCTCCCAACTGGAGCAGATAAATACAATACAAAGCATAGGAAAGTGAATCGACTGAGGCTAAATTTTGCATTGAGGAAGACTTTTTTCAGATGTTACGGGGAATGTCTTTGAGCCTTGTCCGGATCTCCGTTCTTTCTACATGGTAACCCCTGATAATCCCCTTCCGTCTCTCTCATCATTGGCCTCATTCCTTCCTAATTCCCGTTGTCCCGAAGATACTGCACCCCCGATAAAGATATCCCGCTTCGTCGACCTTCTGCCTCCGAGTTCTCTCTGCTCTTTCTTTCTCCGATAGCCGACCCCCGAACGAAAACTCTCCCCCGTGTGAAGCCCGACGAATTCCTCCTAAGCAAAGGTACACCCAAAGATGCCTCCTCTCCGAAAAACGCAAGATTAATTAATTGGCTAGCTGACCCCCTCTACTCGCTTCGCCGCTTTGCTAGGGACAGCTGAAAAGCAATAATGTCCAGTTTCATCCTTCTCACATTGACGAAACTATAAATCTAACACCCCCTCTGCTGCGACGCGTGGGAAAAAAGGTATTTTATCTGTTCGCTGCCCTTCCCCTCCAAATGGCGGGAATTGAAAGAAAATGACTACAATTCACTATCTCTAAAAATGGCTACATAATTTTGGCTTCTGATAAATATGAAAGCCCCGGTTGCAGTGTCAATATCTGAAGTGGGAATTTTTGGCTCTTGTAGTGGGAATGTCTTGCTATCCATTTAAGATGGGAACTCTTGTCTCCACTACTGTAGAAACAGCTCACTTCATTCCTTCCGTCTCTGTAGCTGGAATATCTTATCACACATGTCCATAGGCAGCTGCGAGCTGTGCCGCAGTACTTGGAGCCAAGTTCAAGGGGTCGACAAGCTGATCTTTTTTCCTTTGTTTTTTTTTGTGGGATGGTAGAGTATGTAAGAAAAAGAAAAAAATAGCATGCGGATATTATAATTCGAGGCGATGAGCGATGATTATTGGAGACGATGAAAGGTATCACTGTCTCTGGAACAATCCAAATAATCACAATAGAGCATTGTTACAATTAAGCCCAAAAAAGAGTTTTGTTTTCAGCACTAATTAAATGTCCTGTCGTGTTTTACGTTGACTTCCTATGCTGATTTCCGCCGTCTTTACACGATCTTATTCAAATAACAGATTCAAAATAACACATTTGCCTGTTTAAATGATTTATTTTGATGAAAGTAATTATTAATTCATACAGTAAACATTAGAACTTTCGGGCCCGCAACGGACCCATCTTCAGATGTTATTAGGAGAATGGAACTGAGTATGATTTGAATACAATAATGATGTGGCGCACACAATACACAATAACACCATGAAGGAACCCCTTGCCCCCTTGGGGGGGGGGGGGGGTTGAGGGGATTCCGTGCCTCTCTTTGCAGATAGGGCAAAAAAGAAAGTTACAAACTTGTTCAGCGAGGCTAAAATAGTACATAAATGTTTTTGTCCCATAACAAAAGATGGAAGGGGACTCTCCAAATGCGAAAAAAAGCGGAAAGCTACCTAAGTCACAGTGTCCGAAGCATATTTGCATGGATTTCAAATGTGCTTTCTTCTCCGTCGTCAGAATACAAATATGATATGCATGGTCGGTATGCCAATACTTCGTGAACCAGTTACGGGAAGTCGAAAGCTTTGGCACGTATGCAAGTGAATTAGATGTGCATACAGTTTTCCTATTGGATAAGTGTTTCGTCACTTTATGCTGTTTCTCCTTGTCTCAGAGTATTTTTTACTGTATTGGACATCAAAGTCTGATATTGAATATGTCAAGGAACTGCGTTTTATTTCAGAACAAGAACTGTTGATAAGGTTTGTAGGAAAACTTTTCCTTTGTACTTTCATTTACTTAGAACTTACCAGTTTACATACGTTCTAAGTAATAAGTTATTGTCTAAATACTCTATCGTTGCTTTCGGATGTTGTGATTTTCTTGGGGCCCCATTCCCGGTCCCCTTCCATCTTTTCTTATGGGACAAAACATTGATGTACTATTTTTGCCTCCGTGAACAAGTTTGTAATTGACTTTTTTGCCCTATCTGCGAAAGGGGGCGCGATAGCCCCCTCAACCCCCAAAAGGGGTGGGGAGGGGATCCTTCGTGGTGTTATTGTGTGCGCCATAGGGGGTTTCCTATACCCCCCAAAAGGGGTGGGGAGGGGATCCTTCGTGGTGTTATTGTGTGCGCCATAGGGGTTTCCTATACAACTGCACAAGAAGTAAATCGCTAACTGCTATAGTTTGTGAGATATTGGCCTGATCAAGGACTTTCCATGTAACCCTATATATCGAGTGTTTGAAGTAATCAGGTTTTCTGCGTACTAACTCACGTTAATCAATGTCGAAATATTAATACTACTGTGATTAGTTCCTCACGTTTTGGAAAGTTCGAGCAAAGGGCTCACACGATGATGATGGAATAAAAAGAGTGAACATCATTCTGAAACTACTTGGGTGACTTTGCTTCACTTCGAGAAAGAGAGTGTAGATAAGATGCAGTATTCTCAAAATCTTAAGTAGTGTTCTCCAGGATACAAATAATAAAGAACACTACATTCTGTGGTGAGAATATCTTTCTATACATCTCAGGTAAGAATTTTGGCACAGCTTCGGTAGGAATAACTTGCCAACACACGTGAGCTGAGAGTTATTTGGCATCTCTTTGGCAAGAGTATTTTGAGACGCATTTGACGTGCTAACACCTGAAGCAGAAATTTTTGTTATCCCTAGGTAGGAATGTCTTGTGACAGATCTGAGATGTGAAAACATGTGAGATGTGAATAATTTGACCCACATCTGCGTCGGAAATATCCTCTTAGCACATATCAAGTTGGTAACTACCAAGTAGCCTACAGGAAAAGTAGCTTCTCAAGTCCCCGGCGTATATTGCCAGACAACGACATATACGACGGACATATTAAACCAATTTGACTACGAAACCGAGGGATTGTGACGTATACAGGGGCTTTTTAACTTTCCGTTTTGATGATCGTTCACTTACGTAGATTTTGGTTGCCTCTTGTTAAGATTTTCATGCTGAACGTTACGTCAGAACTCCAATGAATTTTTCTTCTTTTGAACACTTATACACTGTTAAAAATTTTGTAGTACGTTGTATGAAAAATTAGCACTACACCATATTTTGAGGAAAGGTGCACCAATATGTGGTTCATAGAAAACCCAACAGTATAGTACAACTTTATACCGGCCACATTCGAAAGTGGTGAAAAGTCACATATGGTGCAGGACTGCACAACTTTTGAACATTTCTGGTGCATAATTACACCATATTGTTGGGTTTCCCGTGCGCCACATATTGGCGGACCTTTTCTAAAATTGTGGTGCAGCTAGTGTAGTACAACCTTTTGGTGCAACATATCACCAAATTTAAGTGTAGTTACAAATCTCTTTTTTAACTTTACGGATTTATGGAAAAATGTTTTTCAAAACTGAGTTTCTATGCTACAGTTATGAACGTTTCTTTTTACATCACCAAATAATGAAAAAAAGTTCATTTTTTAATTACACACTTTTTATCACACACCGGCAGAAGATTTTAAAGATTTTAATCTCTATCGCTTATGTTAACTCCTAGATTCAATCTATAGATTAATACATTGGCCCGCAATTAATGCACAATTTGGGCATGTTACAAACACTTGAAATTATATTTCTTTGTAAACAGTATTTCCTGGTGATCTCTGAAATCTGTCTTCAGAGCTATACTAAGTAATGAAAATGTTATTTGGTTAGTTTGAATGATCTGAAATATAATCTATACCTAATATTGGAAATTATCCAATAACCTGTCGAAGCACTACGCAGCAATCAACCACACAAACCTAACAATACGTAACTCCCCTTGAACAGATAGTTTACGTAACCTTACTTAACCTTTAAGGTAGTTCCATCTAAAATCTCTGCATTATGTTTCCAGTGGTAAAACTTCTTTACATATTTTCTTCGCAACTAATGTATTCTTAAGGGTGACAATTTGCACATCGATAAAACTAACTTTAAGTTATAGCATGGGATACTTAATACTTGCTAAAACAACCATAATTAAGCAATCCAACATTTGTTTGTCTATTGACGTCATCAATGTACAGGTCGCGCCATCTATTAACAGGTCTGAACATTACTCAAATAAAAATGATTGATTTTTAATATAATTATGGTTATGTTTTAGCAAGTATTAAGTATCCCATGCCATAACTTAAAGTTAGTTTTATCGATGTGCAAATTGTCACCCTTAGAAATACATTAGTTGCGAAGAAAATATGTAAAGAAGTTTTACCATTGGAAACATAAAGCAGAGATTTTAGGTGGAACCACCTTAAACTGCAGGATTACCTAAAAAAAATAAAGTCTAAATCCCTGGGATATGTAAACAAAATGGCTACGTACGTAACTGACATCAGAAAGCTTCAACATGAAAATAATTATATGTTAGAGACACCACATACACTCAGAAAATTATTTCAGTTACATACCTTTATATTGAGTGAATACTTGACGTCATCAGTCTCCAAATTTACGATCTCTTGTCTCACGTAAAGATAAAAGATGGCGGTACAACCATGTAGACGTCTCCTCCATAAAGAGAACGCATGCGCGGTTTTCTTAAGGAGCACCTGAACGTAGCGCAAGAGAACACCATTTTCACTGCATTTTGTACAGTGCACGAAAGAATGGTGAAAGTCAAATGATTTCAAGCACTACTTTATAGTGCAAATGCTAAAATGGCATCACATTACAGTTTAAGTGCCGCATATTGCACGATATGAGGGGAAACGTTGAATCTGAATATCAACAGTGTATAAATACAGGGAATAAAAAACAAACAAATCTGACAACTTAGGCAATATAGGGGGCAAGATGTAGCACTTGTACTTTCCTAGAGATATGATTATGACATTTCTGCTTCCGGAAGGTCAACATCATCATTATCATCATCAACCATTTTTAATCCACTGTTAGACGAAGGTCTCCTCAAGTCTCTTCCACAAATGTCTGTCTCAAGCAATTATCTTCCATGTTTGTCTAGCATGTTTTAGAATTTCATGTACCTATTTCCCAGGTGGTCATCTTCTGGGTCATTTCCTGTTCCCTTGATATTCAATCTAATATTTCAGTTTCCCAATGGTGGTTAGTTCTTCTAGCAATCTGTCCAGCCCATTGCTCCTTGAGAGTCTTGACTTTCATCATGATGATACCCATTCTTGTCATTTTCCTGATCTACGCCCTTTACTTGTCTTTACTGGTTACACCAAGCATGCATCATTTCATATTTCTTTGAGTTTTCCTCAATCTAATGCATGTCCTTTTTAGTTTAGGTTAATTTCTCTGACCCACAAGAAAGAAATAGAAGGATGCATTTATGAAACTGTTTTCTTTTAAGATGTAATAGTAAAATGCTCTTGAAAATTGTACTTTACTTCAAATGCTCTCCAGCCAAATTTCATACTTTTAGAAAGTACTTGAACTGGTAGACGTGGTGTGTGTTGTGTATGGGAAAAACGTTGCAATTTTACTGTAGAAAGTAATAACACTGAAATTTCCGACTGTCAGTTGGATCACAGGGCACATACGCACTGTATCGAAAAGTATGAAAAGCGAAGGAGTGAAAAACATGATATCATCCTCTACAGCAGTCGTTAAGTGCTCGGCAAAGATATTCCGAAGTTTCTTCAAGAACTTTGTTTTCAGGGTATTTTTCCCTTCTTGATGACAGATTCAGTGACCGCTGAGGTTTCATGGTGTATTATATGATGTATACTCTAATTTAACTTTTATTTTTAGCTTCTTACTCCATGTAAATTTGAGTTCTTTAAACGTTTTCTACCTTAACGTTATATTTTCTCACTCGCCGAATGGTGTTGACAACAATATTGAGGTCTGAGTGCGTGTTGATAAATAAGAACAAGAGATATAAAATGTGAAGCAAGCAGCGAAAAAGTGGTGTGGTGTGCTTTGCGTTGTCATGATATACAATATGCAGAGTAATGCTGCAAATTGTTGTTGAATGTAAACAAGTCGAACTTAAGTTCATAAAGGTTCAGTATTGTAACTGATGTGGATTGACTAATTGAAAGTACCGTATAACATGTTCATGCGTTTCCTGGAACAATCAATAAAGATTATTTATGTGAGTAATTGAAGTCTTCCCTCTTCTGGCCGTCGGGTCGTCTAATTTGGCTCATTGTACACTATCTACCAACAAGTAATTGGGCACCCCTGCAATCGACGATATCTGCAGTCCTGATACACGTCACGGCCGCCGCCGTTAAACATCATGTGGGAAACAACAACTCAACCAGTCGCATGCAAGATGCCACGCAGTTCGGAGCTCTCTGATTTCGAGAAAGGTGCAATCGTCGGGTATCACAGAAATGGCCGATCCATACGTGACATATCCAGCGAGTTGAAGTACCCAAAATCGACAGTGGCCTACGTGATTGGCAAGTGGAAGATGAGAGGTGACTGTCGGAATGTGCCCCGACCCGGCAGACCCACAAAATTGGGAGTTAGAGACCGACGGGTGCTGGACAGAGAAATTCGGAAGAACCGCACCAAATCGACGGGCCACACCCGCGAGGAGTTTCAACAGGCATCCGGGAGTGTTCTTTCGATGAATACCATCCGTAAGGAAGCCCATCTGCTCGGTTATCATGGACGTGCTACAGCTCATAAGCTTTTGATCACCAAGTCCAATAGCGCTGCTCGGCTAACGTGGTGCAAAGAACGTCGACAGTGGACCGTTGAACAGTGGAAACAGGTTCTCTGGAGCGACGAATCAAGGTTCACCCTCTACCATTCGGATGGCGGGGTCTGGGGTTGGCGTCTGTCTGAAGAACGCCTCCTGCCGGAATGTATTGTGCCAACTGTGAAGTTCGGCGGCGGTGGAATTATGCTATGGGGGTGTTTCTCCTGGTATGGCACGGGACCCTTGGTCGCAATTCCTGGTAGACTCAACGCCGAGACCTACTGCACCATTTTGGATGACCATGCGCTTCCTACGTTGTGGCAGTTTTACGGGGTGGACCCATGTCACTTTCAGGATGACAATGCCACCTGTCATGTTGCGAGGCCCACCATGGCTTGGTATGGTGACAATGGGGTTAATCGAATGGACTGGCCTGCGCAGAGCCCGGACCTTAACCCTATCGAGCACCACTGGGACGAGTTGGAGCGTCGACTTAAGGGGTGCCCCCACCGTCCGAAATCGGTGAAGGAACTGACATGTCTTCTCCAAGCCGAGTGGAAGAAAATACCGCTAACCGTCGTACAGCGCCTGGTTGAGTGTATGCCCCGGAAAGTCGCAGCTGTAATCGCCGCTCGTGGAGGCTTCACTAACTATTGAAGGTGAATAAACTTCGTTTTCCTTTGCTATCACAGGTGTCCAATTTCTTGTTGGTAGATAGTGTATAATTAAAGATTTTGTGTGCTAGCTCTCTGGTGCTTAAGACTTCGAAGTTACAATACTACGTGTTCAACTGACTAATAATACGACAGATAATGTTTTAAGTAGTGAAGTAGAGACTATTAAACGAAAAATATTATAATTGGACAAGTAGGCAAATGACGAAGGACTCTAAAGAACAAAAAGGAAATCTTTTTGTCTCCAAATGCTGTTTACTTTCATTTATCCACCTCTTTTATGTACAAAGGCCGTTTCGTAAAAACTGAGAGTAATTTTTTGAGTTGGCAACACTGCGAACGGGTAAAAACCATGCAGACGACTAACTGAATTAGGAAGTATCTATGGCAACAGTTATTAGCCGCGGCAGACGAATCTGGTTTTGTTATTCTGCATGTTTTTTTCCCTTCGTAGTGTTGCCAACTCAAAAAAATTACTCTCAGTTTTTACGAAACGGCCTTTGTACATATAAGAGATGGAAAAATGAAAGTAAACAGCATTTTGAGACAAAAGGATTTCCTTTTTGTTCTTTAGAGTCTTTCGTCATTTGTCTACTTGTCCAATTATAATATTTTTCGTTTAATAGTTTCTACTTCACTACTTAAAACATTATCTGTCGTTTCGCCATACAGCTATGAAGATGAGTGATTCAGAGTTAAGAAGTGAAATGCGTTGTGTGATAAAATTTTGCTATCGTTTGGGTAAAACGGCTCCAGAAACAGTTGATTAAAGAAAAAAGCTTTGGGTGAGTCAACGATTTTTAGATGACACCATGATTTCAAAAAAGTGCGTTCGTTCGCAGAATTCGCTCCTAGGCCTGATCGACTTGAAAGTGTTGTTACAGAGCGTATTGTTAACACTGTTTGTCCAATCCTGCAAGAAGATCGACGAATGACGTGTAAAGACATAGCGGGTTCAACAAATATTTAAAAAAACGCTGGCATTCCGTATTCTACGAGACAAATTACTGCTGCATCGTGTGTGTTCCAGATGGGTACCTCATCACCTGACGAGAGAACAACTGTTAACCAGAGTTCAGGCGTGTCATGAGTGGAAACAAATGATTGCAAAGGATCCAAACTTTCTAAACACAGTAATAACTGCCAATGAAACATGGGTCCTGTGACGTATATTCTAAATTAACCTTCATTTTTAGTTTCTTTCCCTATGTAAATCTTGAGTTTGTTCTGAGTTATACTTCACACTTAACGTGATATCTTTTCTCTCAAACGAATGATGTTGGCAACATAATTGAGGTTGAATGAACGTGACGTATGCCTGTTATTAGATAAGAACCAGAGATATAAACTTCAAGTAAACAGTTGCTTGTGTAGCGTTGTGAAGCGTTGTGGAGCGATTAATGTAGAGTGTTGTGGAACGTAGCGTTGTTGGTGTGTGGTGCGTTTAATGTGGAGTGTTAATACCGATTTGTTATGTGAAGTGCTAAACCTGTGTTGGAGAAATAAAAGTCCATTTCCGTAAGTTTGATTTTTGTTTTAAATGTTTCGTCTGGCCGTTAAGGTTTAATTTAGGAACTATTTCATCGTATGGTTATGTTTTTAAAATAACGTATCAGTACGAAAAGACATTTACGTCATAGTCCACTATTTCGAACCCCTTGCGAAGCGCGCGACGAGTGTTTGGAAACACATAGGCTCGCCTCCTCCGAAAAACGTCCGCCAAACCAGATAAGCCGGGAAGGTGATGATGATAATCTTCTTTGATCATAAAGGTGTAGTCTACCAGCATGCCGTTCCCCCACAAATTACTGTCAATGCTGAGTATTACATTTCAGTCTTGAAGCGTCTGCAACGACACATATTGATTAAGTGACCGGAACTGGTGGGCAAGTGGATCCTACACCATGATAACGCACTCCCACATGTGGCTGCTTGTGTTAAACAGTTTTTTACGAAATGCAGTATTGAAATCCTGCCACAGCCTGCCTACAGTCCTGACCTCCCCCGTGCGATTTCTGGTTGTTTCCAACAATGAAGGAGAAGGTCCGTGGCGCAAAATTCAACACAGATGCTGACGTTATTCAAGCTGTACAGGGGTCGCTAAAGCAGCTTCCACAAAATGCCTTCTCCACATGCTTTAAAAAGTGGATTGAACGATGGAAACGTTGCATATCATCCGAGGAAAGATACTTTGAGAAAGAATAACATATAGTTTGCTGTACTTTTATATTTTTTAATTTTGCGTGATTTTACTCTCGGTTTTTATGGAACTACCGTTGTAGTTTGCGGGTCTTCTGGTTTTCAATTAAATTTATCTGTTGTGTGTGATATGAATAAGATCGGTCATATAACAGAGAAAGTAGGATGACAAATTCCATATAATATTTGTGTATGTTTTTTGTATATGCAATTTTCGTTTTCCTCTCATCAGCGGTTTTTCCAGTAATTTCACATTAGGCGAGGGTGCTGATCAAGTTTGGAGGATATTTTTAAAAACATTCAGGATGTTGGACGAACCCATATTTTTCTAAGGCTGAAAATTTTTGTAATTAAATATAATATTTAAGCTTTACAGCTAAGATTAAAAATAGGGAAAACTTCACAAAAACCGGAGGACAGTTAAATTTTTTTTACAGATAAGAATGGTTAAAACTGGAAATCTTTTTTTCCAAAATTGCACAAGGTTATTTTGTTTTTGTGCTGTTTTTATTTCTTCTCTCTCAAGTCTAAATGCTTCTCCATACGACGCAAAAGCAAGTAATTATTCACATGGATTGCTGAAACAGTAGATATTGATATTTTTACAAATCTTCTAATAATTCAGAAGTATATCTGATATATTTGTAGCAAACTGAAATTAAAATACAATCGTGCGTTTTGTGGCTTGACTTTAAACACGTGTTTTTAAACATGAAAAACTGAAAAAGAAACATTGGACTGCTATATATATACATACTTCAAATTAAAAAAAATATATATTGCATTACGGTAGAAGATGCTTCTAGGTAAAGCTGAGAAAGTAGTGTAAACGCTAACTGCTTTTGATAACTGTTCTTTTTTATAACAAGTTAGTAAAATCATGCAATGCATTGATTATGATACGCTTTCCAACATACCAGAAATTATTACTCAAGTTATGAGGATAATGGCTATGGAATAAATCTCGCTCCGGTGTCCTGACCTTTGACCCCATTTCGATGATATTCAACAGAACCGGTTCAGTATACCTCAAGAATAACATACTAAAGTTTTGTCGCAATAGAAGCAGTTTTACGCAAGTTACGAGAATAATGGCTGTGAAATAAATCTTGCTTTTGTGCAATGAACTTTGACCCCATTTCGTTGATATTCAACAGAACCGGTTCACTATACCTCCGAAACAACATGATAACGTTTGGTCGCAATCGAAACATTTTTTGGTAAGTTATGATGCACAAGGGCAATGGAATGGTTCCCACTCCAGCGTCCTGACTTTTGACCATATTTCGCCCATTTTCAATAGGGTTCGTCCCCAGTGGCTCTCTACCACATACTAGAATTTCATCGAAATCGAACCATTTTTACGCAAGTTATGATGCATAAAGGCAATGGAATGGATCCCGCTCCTATGTCCTGACCTTTGACCCCACTTCACCCATTTTCAATAGGGTTTGTCCCCTGGTGGTCCCCTACCACATACTAAAATGTCATCAAAATCGAACTATTTTTACGTGAGTTATCGTGCCGACAGACGGACAAACGGACAGAAGAAGCTGGAGCATATACGCTTCTTGAACCTACGGTTGGAAAGCGTAAATAAATGGGAGTAATACTTAAAAATTAAAAAGTATATGCACGTGTTCGTAAGTATATTTTAAATTTTGAAGTAAGTATATCTCTCTTACAAATAGTGAGGGGGAGGGAAGATTTTTCATGGGATGGAGTGGGTCTGAGGAAATTTGGGGGTTGTTGGAGGGATGTTAAAGGTGTGTATATAAATCCTTACCCCACCCGAAATTAAGCTACGGATTGTTAGGAACATGATTATTAGGCTCATTGTCCTTGTCACCGTTTACTACGTCTATTGATGTGTTTTTTATATTTCTTTTATTTGCTGTTACGACTTTGACAGTAGTTGCTGTCACAACTTTGTTAGTAGCTTCTTCTAAACAATTGTTTGTAGTGGTATTTATATCTAGGACCTAATAACGAATAGACATGTTGTTCTGAGGATTTTATGTAAGTGAATCCTTTTATGTATTCTTGGAACACAAATTCATCATAAGATGTGAATCATTTTCACGCCATTAGATAGCTCCGCAGTTGAAGATCGTTTGTCCTGGCTCTTTCAATTGCTGGACCTGATTTAGAATTCCGAGTACAAAGATGCGTTTCTTTCGGTACGACGTTGGATCTCTATCTCAGATCTGGAGCCACTGGAGCATGGCAGAATACCGAGTACAGCTATGAATCATGTTTCAAACTTTTGCAATTCTATGAAAGAAAATAAAACAAAACACTTCCTTTTTCCAATCCCGTATCAGAATTATTCATCTGCAAAGGTAAGCAATAAAAGATGATTGAGCTAACTTTGCGCAGCAGAGTTTGAAATCGCTGCAGAAAAAAAAAAAAACAACTGCTCTGCGATATATTCCAAGACAATGGAACATACACTATGTTGACAAAAGTCACCAGACACCTAGAAGAGAAATACAACATAGCATTTATTGACATACATTAGTTCGGTGTCGGTCAACCTTTGGCCTTAAGGAATGCACTGATCCTTCGAGACAAGCTTTCGACAAAGTTTTGGAACACAGTGACAGGTATGAGTTTCCGTTCAGTACACAATGCTGCCGCTAACTGTTGCTTAGTTGTAGGCCCTGATTCCAAATTTCTTATGCTGCGCTCTAATTCATCCCATAGGTGCTCTATGAGATTAAGATCAGGGCTCTGTGCTGGACAGTCCACACACGATACGGAATTATCGTCAAACCTCGCCGAAACAGTCCCTTCTTTATAGCTCGGTGCATTATCTTGCTGGTACCAACAAGCTTCGGTTCCATAGCATTGTCACAGAGTTGGTAGGGCATAACTGTCCAGAATATCGAAATAGACGTGCTGGTTAACAGTTTTGTCCACGATAACCCAATGGGCCGGGACCATACCACGAAAAACACCTCCACACGAGTACACTGCCAGCTCCAAACTTGACCGTAGAAACAGTGAACTGTGGTAAAGAGCGTTCCCCGGCTGCCGCCATACCTACACACAGTCATCAGACTGATGAATTGTACGTCTGGATTCACCAGTCTATAGGACCTGTTTCAATTGATCTACGGTCCCCGATAAATGTTCTTTACACCATGCTAACCGACGAGTAGCATTCCGAGTGGAGACGAAAGGCTTATGAGCAGCCGCACGACCACGGTAACCCACGGAATGAAGTTCTCTGCGAATAGTATGTGTAAATACCGACGTTCCAGCATTTTTACTCACCTGTATACTGAGGTCTTGTGCAGTAACTCCGTCGATTAGCTGTAACGACTCTTCTGAGGCTTTGACGTCCTCTATCACTGATTTTCTTTGGTCTGCCGGTACGTGTTGCTGCTTCAGGCACACCATGTGTCTCCATTTATTCAATACATCCAAACATTGACTTGGGTATGTTTAAACGCCTCTCGGTTTCTCTTATGGACAACCCACCAATATAATACCCAACAATCTTTCCTTTCTCAAGGTAAGTTCTCTCCCGCCACGACATTTTCACTCAACCCCACAGTGCGATATGATTGCGGTCAGCTGCAGGCTTGTTTTTATACCGTTTGCAGCAGTACCACGCATCTTAACAACGCAGCGGATCCGTTCATTTGCTTTTGAAGGGTGTCCGGTAAGTTTTGTCAGTTAGTGTACTTTTAGTTTTTCATTTCATTACATTCTTTTCCTAGTCATCATATCTGTCGTGAAGTGGGCCTCATTCGTCCCGATTTTCGAGAGCTGGTCCCGGTTTTACGGCTTTAGAAGCGATTTGTCCATGTGTCCCGACAAATTCCAAGCGAAAAATCCAGGGATTGCCCAAGTTACAAAAATACGATATTCCAGACAATGCATACAAACCGTTTTGAATTACTGTGGCGGAGAAAGTATCTATAATGAAACATAGTTTACTTGTAAACTATTGCCTTATTCTATGCCAGAACTAAATTCTGCAGAAAAACGTAGGTTCTCTCCGAGGAATTCGTTCTGGACGGGTGAGAGTATTCGCCTTTAAGGAGTGTGAACATCCAGGTACATTGTTTCATTTTTGCTTCTGTTGGTATGAACATACAGGTACCGTAGTGTTTTCTCAATGTGTTTACCTGCCCTGATTTGTTCTAGTTTCTGCACGAGAAGCAAACTGGAGCAAACGAAGCTAGCACTCAACGACAGTGCCATGTGTGCAAGCACACAAGAAGGACCAAACGATACAGAGCGCAAGATTCATGTGCACAGACTGTGGTGTTGCGCGGTGCGTTCACCCTTGCTTTGAGAAATGCCACACTCTATTGCACTTTTAATCAAATTGTAATCAAATAATTTCAGACAGCAAACTGTTATTTCAGGTAAATATGCAACCAATATTGTATTTTCAAGTTATAATACAATATTATATCATTTATTGCATTATACAGAGTGATCGTAATGTTCCCGAACCCTGAATTTAATTGATTGCGTATGCTTCTTTAAGCAAAAGTTCAACCAATTGATGTGGCAACACAAGTCAGCAACTAGTCGAAATCAAATCTTGCCCTTGTCGAATGCCTGAAGGAAATTGGAAGCGCCAGAAATGAATAACCGGTTTCATGTGTGCTACGGTTTGTCCACTTTAGCGTCGCCATTTGCACATAGACATGGGTTTGACGAGTCAGCAGATAATTTGTTTACTTGAAGCTTATTTGCATACCCAGTCTTACAAAAAGTGTACAAAAGAGTTCAGGAAAAAATTTCCGCAGCATACTGTGGTAAGTAAATCAACGGTACACAGTTTATTCGTAGGATTTCGGAAAACTGGAAGTGTTGATGATATGCCTAGAAATGGCCGGCCAAGTGTGTTAACGCAGGAAGTGATAAACGATGTTGAAAAAGTTTGCAACAGTCACCTACAAAATCGCTTCGTCGCTTAGTTCAGCAAGTGAAAGTTCCTTACGGCTCGGTACAGAAAGCGACTAGAAGATTGCAGCTTCATGAATACAAAGTGAAAGTTGTCCAAGGAACCTGATACGCATAAGCGCCTGCTGTGTTGCCGTTGGTTTCGTAAATTTACTCCATACAACAAGGGCTTATTGAACAATGTTTTTTTTTTTTCGGAATAATGTTGTTTATTTCCTGTGGGGATATTTAAAGGACCGTGTTTATGCAAACAACCCGCATGACCCGCAGTCCTTGAAAACAAACATTATTCAGGCTATAGCGGAAATCATGCCATCTATGCTGAAATGCGTTACGAAAAACATGTGCCGCCGAGTGGATATTTGCCTCCAGGTCATTTGCAGCACCTTCTTTAGGCCAACATCAGTTGCTCAAAAGTCGATGGAAGATGTATCGCAGCTGTAAGTAAACTTTATGTATCTGTATAATGCGAATAAAATTTGTTCAAATAAGGGTTCAGGAACTTTTCGATCATCATGTATTTGTGATTTTATAAATTAATTACGAAGTGTGCTAAAAATGAAAACAAACAAACAAACAAACAAACAATCAAACAAAAAATCTCACTCTTCAAACTCACTCTTAAAAAAAAACTCACTCCTAAAAAGAACTTACTCCTCAAAGGGTGAACTGGACAAAGCTAAATCACTCCAAATTGTTAAAACTCATTTCTAGGGTGTATCGCGTTTAGAATTCTTAGATATTATATCCAGACACTGAAAACTTCAACCCTTGAGCCGCGTTGTGCGCATCAGTTACAACTGTGTTTTATTCATACACGTAATTCATCTAATAACTTATACCTTCACTCCAATATGTTTTTAATTAAGCAGGCTGTATGAATAAAACACAGTTGTTTGGATAACCATTGGCGGCATATTTTTGTTATTGCAGCATAGTTCTCACGGACTGCACGCGTTACATACGCACCGCAAAACTTGCCTTCAAAGTTACCCCGCGCTGTCCAGCACGCTTCTGTGTTCGCCTCCGCCGAGTCCGCCTTCCGTCGGAAATTTCCCAACTCTGACTAATGCTGCGGCTCCTCCGTCTATCGTTTCTCCTCGCAGGCCTCCCACCCCTGTGGTTCCGCGTGCTCCTTCACCGGTTTCCTTCCCGTCATCTTGCCTGTCGACTCCATCGTTGCCTTGTTCCGCCGTTGCACCTTCCGATATCTCGCCAGCAGCTCTATCCTCTCTTTTGGAACCCTCCTCTGGTGTCATTGCTAAGAAACGCTCACGACGTCCCTCTCAGGGCACGAGGAAACGACGTGCTAAAACACAAGTTCCACCTGACGCTCCTGTTGCTCCTACTCGTCCATCTCTTCGTGATGAACGGTCTGCGTCGTACTTCCATCTTTATTCTCGACCTCTCGAACAAGAATTTTCCTGCATGAAGGATCATCTTCAAGCCATAGATAGGTGGGACGCACTTATTTGGGGATGCACCGTCTACGAGTCTTATTTGGTTGATTTCTATTGAACTTTTCCTGCCTCAGTGCACAGTTCTCCTTTCACTGTCCGGCCTGCATGTCCATGTTCTTCGTGTGATTCTCTCCCAAAGTAGGTTCTTTGAGCCTGACTGTAATGTTGCCTCAGTAATATTTGTTTAGTATGTTTTTCGTTGTTCTCCTGTACTCATCATAGTCTTCAAATAAAGCAATGTTGAATACCCAGCGCTGTTCTGGTGGCGTAGTGGTTTAAGTGACCATTTTTCCGTGACCGCTCCAGGTTCGAATCCCGGAAGGCATGGATATTGTGTTAGTCTTTCGGCAATTATGGAGGGGCGACTTCTAATAGCTCATCGAGTTGCTCCTTGTGGTCTTTGAACCCACAACCAAAGTTATCCCGTACGTGTCCTCTTGCGGTCCAACGAAGAGTACCACGACTCTGATGCGTGAAAAGAAACTTGGATTTTTTCCAAATTTCAGTGGTCTTGATTTTGGAGAAATTTTCTGATTTTTCAGATCTCTGTGAACTTTAGACTGTTCTTTGCTGTGTCATCATCGTTCTCATTCATGAGATGCAGAAGAGGAAGGATGAAATTTTAGCAACAGAAAGATTTATTTCTTTGTCCAACTGTAAAGAATCGCAGAACTGCTTATTTGTGTTCTCCCAGCAACAGACCAACATACCTTGAGTGTTGCAAAAAATATGCCTCCACTGCGCAAACTTAGACTCCAAAATGCTGAACCTGGTGTCAGTCTAAAGTTTCCTAGAAGTTCTAGCTGGAGGGTCTGTGAAGCAAAAATATTTTTGCCGGTGATGGATCCACGCTTCCTTGCTCTGGAGCCGGTTGTTCTTTTAACTAAACTACACAGACGAAGGTTATCTTTGCAACTTTGCCGTTTTGGCATGTGCATCACCACGTCACATGCATCCCCCCTCTTGAGAAAGGCGGGGCACGGAATCGTAGGTTTCAGGGTTAGCCGGCAAACCATGCTTGAAATAGATTGCTCTAAAAGAAGGAATTCCCATTAATTCCAGACGATGTATGGAAGAAGCATGACACATTTTTGAAATGTGGAAGAAGGAATTCTCATTAATTTCAGACGATGCGTGGAGGAAACCTCTCGCATTTCTTTTGAACCTCAAGGCCAAGTGATTAATTTCACGTTCTGGCGCCAATGTGACAAAACCCCTTCCTCCTTCTCTCAGCCGGTCCCCTGATGACTACGGCCTTTTTTGCGGTTTTTAGCTATTTTATTTTAAGTTTGTTGTTTGGTTATTTCGTTTGATTTTCGGGAGGTAGGTTCTCTTGTTAAATTATAAATATTTCGTGGTATCTAAAGTTTGCTGCTGTGCGCAACTTTGATTACTTCACATTTTTGCTTCATTTTTCGTTTTTTTGAATTTTGAATATTTGAATATTTAATATTATTGCTTTGTTCGTTTTCTTTTCGGGTCTTTTTACTACTAATATATATATGGGATGTAAGGTCAGGTGATGCGTAACATCACAGCCTCTCCTTGACAAATGTCAACCCCGCCTTCTCGTGGTGCATCCTGTTCCCACTAAAGGGGCTCTGACGACCGCCAATAGCGGTATAACTATACCATCGGGATTAGAGGAAATTCTATCCCACACTCACCAACCCGCTTGGCCAGCGTGGTGAGTTATGGCCAAACCCCTCCAAAATGACTCCACAACTTAAATCTTGGCCCTCAGTCTCCAGCAGCTGGAATGTACCTGGCCAAGGCAGCAGCCAGTGCGACATGAAGGCAGAGGGTGCTAAGAATCCCCGGAGGACCGGACTAGGCTGCCATCTGATGCTGACCTTGGCAACGTACAATGGACGCTCCCTATCTTCTGATTCAAGACTTCTTGAATTGGAAGAGGAACTACAAAGGATCAAGTGAGACATCGTGGGGCTAAGTGAGGTAAGGAGAAAAGGAGAAGATCTCATTAAACTGAAAAGTGGACATCTCTTCTACTATCGTGGGACAGATACTGGCAGAACTAGTGGTGTTGGATTTATAATAAACAAGAAACTGAAGGATAAAGTTGTAGAAGTTGAAAGTTCCTCTGACAGAGCTGCACGACTTGTTATCCAACTCTCGAAAAGATACCAGGCTCAGATTATTCAAACTTATGCACCCACCACAAGTCATCCTGAAGAAGAAATTGAAGAATTTTATGAGGAAATTTGTCATCTAAATAATAAAGGTAAGCAGCACTTGAAAATAATTATGGGAGATTTCAATGCAAAAATAGGGCAACGGCAACAGAATGAAACTTCAGTAGATAAATTCGGTCACGGCAACAGAAACCAGCGTGGAAATACTCTCGTTGAGTTTGCAGAGGCAGAAGGGTTTTTCATCTTGAACTCCTTCTTCAAGAAAAAGCCACACAGGAAATGGACATGGAGACATCCAAATGGGACGACAAGTGAAATTGATTTTATTATGTGTAACAAAAAATTCGTCATAGAAGACTGCAGTGTGCTAAACAAGTTCAACACAGGTAGTGACCATAGATTGGTGAGATGTAAGATGCACCTCAACACTAAACTTGAACGTGGCAAGCTCATAAGACAAACAAAATCTATTGACATAACCAACCTTAAAAAACACCATAATACCTTCAAGTTGGAACTGAAGAACAGGTTCTCTGCTTTAGAAGGCCTAACATCGGAAGAAGTGGACATCTCTGAAGTTAACAGAAAAGTAACCAAAGCTCTTATGGAAACAGCAACAAAATTAGCTGGGTCTAAGAACAAGTTGCATGTAAATAAATTATCAGGAAAAACGAAAATGTTGATGCAAAAAAAGAAGAGAGATGAGGACAACTAAAGAAGATGTGACTTCCAAAGTGGAATATATAGAGCTATGCAAGACAGTACGAAAAAGTATCACTGAAGACGTAAGAAATTTCAACTGTGAACTAGTGAGGAAAGCAATTGAAAACAACCAAAGCCTAAAGATAGCAAAGGGACATCTCAGTAAGGGAAGAAAACAGATTACGGCACTGAGAAAAGAAGATTATTCTGTAACAAGAAATGGAGGCGAAATTTTGACAAGAGTGAAAGATTTCTACTCCAAATTATATGAAAGGGATGATACATGCACTCCAGACATCATGAAAGATACCAGTACAAGAGTTCCTCCAGTCCTTCCAGCAGAAGTTGCACATGCAATCAAGAACATGAAGCGGGGAAAAGCTCCAGGAGAAGATGGAATTACTGTAGACATCATACAAGAAGCAAGTGGAGAAATCGAAACAGTACTCGCCCAAATTTTCACTCGATGCCTTAATGAAGGAAAGATTCCTGAGGATCGGAACACCGCTACAATGATCCTGCTACATAAGAAAGGTGCCATTGAGGATCTCGGAAACTACAGACCTATCAGCCTCCTATTAGTAGTTTATAAAATCTTCACTAAAGTTCTTTCACACCGCTTGAAGGTAACACTGGACATGGCTCAACCGAGAGAACAAGCTGGATTCAGGAGTAGCTACAGCACAATAGATCATATCCATGTGCTGAGAGAACTAATTGAAAGAGCGAGGGAATATGAACTTCCATTGTGCATGGCTTTTATCGATTATGAAAAAGCCTTTGATTCGGTGAAACCATCAGCAGTTACAATGGCTCTGAAAACCTGCGGTATTGAAGATGCATACATTAATATTATTAATAACATCTATGAAAATGCAAGTGCAAAGATTAGGCTGTTAGAAAATACAACACACATAAAAATTGGAAAGGGAGTGAGACAAGGTGACACCATATCTCCGAAGCTCTTTAATGCCACATTGGAGGGTGTTTTTCAGTCACTGAGCTGGGAAAACAAGGGGATAAAGATTAATGGAGATTATCTAACCCACCTTCGTTTTGCTGATGACGTGGTCATTTTTGCAACTAGCCCATCAGAGCTGCAGAGTATGATCCAGGAACTTGCTGACAAGAGTAAAGAAGTGGGATTAAAAATGAACTTTCAGAAGACAAAAGTGATGTTCAATGCTTTTACAAGAAATGAAGATTTATCGATTGATGGAGAAAAGCTGCAGATAACAGACACGTACGTTTATCTTGGACAGCAGATATCAAGTGAGGGTCACATTGATGAAGAAATTAATCGGCGTACAAAACTTGCCTGGAGAGCTTTTGGAAGAAACAGCATAATTTTCAAGAGCAATATGCCATTATGTCTTAAAAGAAAAGTGTTTGATCAATGCATCCTTCCAGTGCTTACGTATGGTGCAGAGACGTGGACCTTAACTAAAAGAGACATACAAAGGCTGCAGACAACTCAAAGCAGCATGGAGAGGTGCATACTTGGTGTAACCAGGAGAGATAAGAAGAGGAACTCGTGGATCCGAAAAATGACAAGAGTGGAAGACATCATGATCAGAGTTAAATCCCTGAAATGGCAATGGGCTGGACATACTGCCAGAAGGACAGATCATCGATGGACAGCCGAAATTTTAGATTGGATTCCAAGGGACAGGAAAAGACCCAGAAGAAGACCACATGGGAGATGGGTGGATGAAATTCGAAAGTGTGCAGGGGTGACATGGAGGAGACTGGCACAAGACAGACCGTTGTGGAGGAAACTTGGGGAGACCTTCGTCCAGCAGTGGATTGATAATGGTTGACAATGATGATGATGATGATATATATATAATCCAGGATGTAAGGTCAGGTGATGCGTAACATCACAGCCTCTCCTTGACAAATGTCAACCCCGCCTTCTCGTGGTACATCCTGTTCCCACTAAAGGGGTTCTGATGACCGCCAATAGCAGTATAACTATACCATCAGGATAAGAGGAAATGCTATCCCACACTCACCAACCCGCTTGGGCAGCGTGGTGAGTTATGGCCAAACCCCTCCAAAATGACTCCACAACTTAAATCTTGGCCCTCAGTCTCCGGCAGCTGGAATGTACCTGGCCAAGGCAGCGGCCAGTGCGACATGAAGGCAGAGGGTGCTAAGAATCCCCGGAGGACCGGACTAGGCTGCCATCTGATGCTGACCTTGGCTACGTATAATGGACGCTCCCTATCTTCTGATTCAAGGCTTCTTGAATTGGAAGAGGAAATACAAAGGATCAAGTGGGACATCGTCGGGCTAAGTGAGGTAAGGAGAAAAGGAGAAAATCTCATTGAACTGAAAAGTGGACATCTCTTCTACTATCGTGGGACTGATATTGGCAGAACTAGTGGTGTTGGATTTATAATAAACAAGAAACTGAAGGATAAAGTTGTAGAAGTTGAAAGTTCCTCTGACAGAGCTGCACGACTTGTTATCCAACTCCCAAGAAGATACCAGGCTCAGATTATTCAAACTTATGCACCCACCACAAGTCATCCTGAAGAAGAAATTGAAGAATTTTATGAGGAAATTCGTCATCTAAATAATAAAGGTAAGCAGCACTTAAAGATAATTATGGGATATTTCAATGCAAAAATAGGGAAACGGCAACAGAAGGAAACTTCAGTAGGTAAATTCGGTCACGGCAACAGAAACCAGCGTGGAAATACTCTCGTTGAGTTTGCAGAGGCAGAAGGGTTTTTCATCTTGAACTCCTTTTTCAAGAAAAAGCCACACAGGAAATGGACATGGAGACATCCAAATGGGACGACAAGGGAAATTGATTTTATTATGTGTAACAAAAAATTCGTCATAGAAGACTGCAGTGTGCTAAACAAGTTCAACACAGGTAGTGACCATAGATTGGTGAGATGTATGATGCACCTCAACACTAAACTCGAACGTGGCAAGCTCATAAGACAAACAAGATGTATTGACATAACCAACCTTAAAAAACACCATAATACCTTCAAGTTGGAACTGAAGAACAGATTCTCTTCTTTAGAAGGCCTAACATCGGAAGAAGTGGATATTTCTGAAGTTAACAGAAAAAGTAACCAAAGCTCTTATGGAAACAGCAACAAAATTAGCTGGGTGTAAGAACAAGTTGCATGTGAGCAAATTATCAGGAAAACCAAAATGTTGATGCAAAAAAGAAGAGAGATGAGGACAACTAAAGAAGATGTGACTTCCAAAGTGGAATATATAGAGCTACGCAAGGCAGTACGAGAAAGTATCACTGAAGACGTAAGGAAATTCAACTGTGAACTAGTAAGGAAAGCAATTGAAAACAACCAAAGCCTAAAGATAGCAAAGGGACATCTCAGTAAGGGAAGAAAACAGATTATGGCACTGAGAAAAGAAGATGGTTCTGTAACAAGAAATAGAGGCGAAATTTTGACAAGAGTTAAAGATTTCTACTCCAAATTATATGAAAGGGATAATACATGTACTCCAGGCATCGTGAAAGGTACCAGTACCAGAGTTCTTCCAGTCCTCCCAGCAGAAGTTACACATGCAATCAAGAACATGAAGCGGGGAAAAGCTCCAGGAGAAGATGGAATTACTGTAGACATCATACAAGAAGCAAGTGGAGAAATCGAAACAGTACTCGCCCAAATTTTCACTCGATGCCTTAATGAAGGGAAGATTACTGAGGATTGGAACAACGCTACAGTGATCTTGCTACATAAAAAAGGAGGTGACATTGAGGATCTCAGGAACTAGAGACCTATCAGCCTCCTATCAGTGGTTTATAAAATCTTCACTAAAGTTCTTTCACACCGTTTGAAGGTAACACTGGACATGGCTCAACCGAGAGAACAAGCTGGATTCAGGAGTGGCTACAGCACAATAGATCATATCCACGTACTGAGAGAACTAATTGAAAGAGCGAGGGAATATGAACTTCCATTGTGCATGGCTTTTATCGATTATGAAAAAGTCTTTGATTCGGTGAAAGCATCAGCAGTTACAATGTCCCCGAAATCCTGCGGTATTGAAGATGCATACATTAATTATATTAATAACATCTATGAAAATGCAAGTGCAAAGATTCGGCTGTGTGAAAATACAATACACATAAAAATTGGAAAGGGAGTGAGACAAGGTGACACAATATTCCCAAAGCTCTTTAATGCCCCATTGGAAAATGTCTTTCAATCACTGATCTGGGAAAACAAAGGGATAAAGATTAATGGAGATTATCTAACCCACCTTCGTTTTGCTGATGACGTAGTCATTTTTGCAACTACCCCATCAGAGCTGCAGAGTACGATCCAGGAACTTGCTGACAAGAGTAAAGAAGAGGGATTAAAAATGAACTTTCAGAAAGCAAAAGTGATGTTCAATGCTTTTACAAGAAATGAAGATCTATCGATTGATGGAGAAAAGCTGGAGATAACAGACACGTACGTTTATCTTGGACAGCAGATATCAAATGAGGGTCACATTGATGAAGAAATTAATCGGCGTACAAAACTTGCCTGGAGAGCTTTTGGAAGAAACAGCATAATTTTCAAGAGCAATATGCCATTATGTCTTAAAAGAAAAGTGTTTGATCAATGCATCCTTCCAGTGCTTACGTATGGTGCAGAGACGTGGACCTTAACTAAAAGAGACATACAAAGGCTGCAGACAACTCAAAGAAGCATGGAGGGGTGCATGCTGGGTGTAACCAGGAGAGATAAGAAGAGGAACTCGTGGATCCGAAAAATGACAGGAGTGGAAGACATCATGATCAGAGTTAAATCCCTGAAATGGCAATGGGCTGGACATACTGCCAGAAGGACAGATCATCGATGGACAGCCGAAATTTTAGATTGGATTCCAAGGGACAGGAAAAGACCCAGAAGAAGACCACATGGGAGATGGGTGGATGAAATTCGAAAGTATGCAGGAGTGACATAGAGGAGACTGGCACAAGACAGATCGTTGTGGAGGAAACTTGGGGAGACCTTCGTCCAGCAGTGAATTGATAATGGTTGACAATGATGATGATGATGATGATATTATGCTGACTAAGTGTTGCTCGTTGTGTAAATGACAATCACCAGTTTCCCTGTTCCTCATCAGTTTGCTAAGTCTACAGCTTTAACTACAGTTGTATTGTTATGCATTCCGATTCGTGAAGGCCAGAGCTCAGTCTTCATGTAAACTAAAGGCAGTTCCTCTTCTACGGGAGCTGATTGGGCCCCAGGGCCGCTGTGGCAAAGGGGTGTCTTGGCCGGAAAGGGACTGTGTCTTGCCAACTATGATATGTTTTCATAAATATAGCTGGCGCAAGTATTTTTTGTTAATTTACTTTTACTAGTGTAATTTCATAAATAACCACGCCCCCAAAAAGGAACATTTTTATTTTCCAAGTAAGACAAAGTGTTAATTTTGATTTTAATTCTTATTGTTAAAAACAGTGCGTCAGGTGTGAAAATTATAAATTTTATTTTAAAATTATTGCTTGACTGAAGAAGCTTCGTAAATTTGCTTTGCAAACGAATTTACTCTGTACAAAATAAAGTAATTAAAAATAAATGTATGGCTAAATATTCTCGAAATGTCAGCAGAATCTCGATTTACAGAAAATTCTTCTTCGTGAGCAATTAGGAAATTATTCTTCATGAGCTTCCTAGAAGTGTCATAACAGCAACTGAGAATCTTGTGGTCATTTTTCAGCGCAATTTCTCCTCCGCTCTCCACTACTTCATGTTCTTTGCTTTGTGTTTATGTCAAAAAAAAGAAAAGAAAAGAAAGAAACCTGTTGCTTTCTCTCCTGATTCTAAGCTCCAACAAAACCTGTGGCCATGCGGCAATGAATTCTTGGTGCAACCTTTTTTAGAGAATCAGCCCTAGAAATCGAAGTTTCTTTGGAGTAATTCGTGCTTTCTGCTGTTTCATCTGAATTTTTGCTTTAAAAGAAGTTAATGTGTACAAACATATAACGAAAAAACATTTATGCTTATAATGAAAAGATAACTTGACAAATCACGGAAAATGAGAGTTGAAAATTTGGAAAATGTGTCAATTTGCAAGGAGGAAGTCTACCTTGCAGGGAGCGACAGTCTTTCGCTCCTCCTCTAGATATTGCACTGTACTACTTGTATCTCAGCTTACACTGAACAGGGCTGTCAGCCCTGACACTGAAGTAGTGTCGCAGTTCACACCAATACGAAACACTTCACACTTCCAAATGTACCAGTTAAATTATACGCCCAGACTCGGGGGAATGGGGGAGGACAGAAGGGGAAAAGAAGTTACCACAACTGGTTATTCCAAACATAGGAAACACAGGTTCTTTATCCTAAAGTAAACAGATGTAAATGACTAAGAGAGAGAGGGGGGGGATGGTCGTAGGAGATAAGGATAAGGAGGTGCAGAAATACAGGGAAAAAATGAAATAGAGGGAGGAAGGAAGGGTAAAGAAAGAATAAAAGAATAGAGCGAGAGAGAGAGAGAGAGAGAGAGAGAGAGAGAGAGAGAGTCTCAGGTACAGGAGAGAAAAAGGACACAGGAATAGAGAGGGAGAAACAGAGAGAGAGAAAGAAGGAAAAAGAGAGGAAGGTATGTGTAGAAGGAGAGAGAAAGGAGGAGAAACAGAGGGTGACATGCATAGAAGGAGAGAGAAAGAGAAGAAAAGAAGGAGGGAGAATGAGAGATTATGAGATACAAGAGAGAAAAAGGAGAGATAAACAGAGATGCGGGGAAGGAGGACGAGCAAAGAAAGAGAGAGAAAAAAGAGAGCGACAGGGAGTCACCGTTGAAGAATCTCCAATCTCTTCAACCGTTTTACATTTCCTACAGTTTCGTAAGAATTTACTTAGAGATCTTGCCATTTAATATTTCCATCGGTTTAAAGGAAACACACAATTCTCATTATTTTAATACCATTCACCAATCTTCAAAATGACGAAACTACTGGGAAACACTCGTATTTTCCACTTCTGAAAGTTGACATCAGCTGATGTAGTTCCTTTGTTGAAATTACAATTTTTTAGCAAAGCCTCGGCGCCCAATATTCAAAGTAAAGCTTGGCGTTTTTTCTATTTACTCTATGAAATATCCTAATTTCAGAGCAACAAAAGCACGGCGACTTTTAAAAAAGCATTGTGAAACTTTGACTTTAAAAAAGAACAACAGAAGTTGACGTAATGCGCTAAAAATAGACCCGGACATGCATGCGTCAGCTCAAGTTTATCAAGTTCAAAGTCGCATTCAATAACGTTCTCTTTGTCGAAAATTTGATTCTGATTTCTATTTTTAGTCAGCTCTTGCGTTCAACAAAATTTCAATGTTGAAATGTTTTCGAATTCTGTTTTACTTATCTTAAATACACAAAGATGTGAAAACGCTGTTTAAAAAAAACAACGAAAGATATCCTTCTGTATCAGGTCTGGGAAAACACATTTCTCGCTTGTGGTTTTCAGTTATGAGCAAATTCCTACAGCAGATGCGTCACCAGATTTTGTTTGCAGCGATACCATCGCATGAAAACGAGGGTGACATTTTGCACTTCGATTATCTCGACAATTTATCTTTTTGTAGGTGAGAAAAATACATTACAGTTCACCTGCCAACAACAAAGGATCCTTGCGAAATTCCTTGTCATAAGCTGAAAGATATTAATCAGTAGGCATACGACGTTAACGAACGGCAATGAGTTACCATAACAAAAGCTCCTAAATCAAAACATACACTGCTTGTATAATTTATTATGAATACCTAACTGATATTACGTCCCATCACAGCGGGGGCGTTACGATCCGGACACGATTTGTCATGCTCTGCATCACTTCTTGAAGCACATTTGGTAGCCTAAACGTTTTAGGACTACATTCGGTCCACTTAACCTTTCAGAAGGCTTTAATTTCAGAGTAGACTAAATGGCACATTCCACCTCGTTTCAGAAATTTTGATAGGATTGTGATCCGGCAACTGAGAAGGTCCGAAAAGTGCTGGAAAAAGTAAACAGAGACACTCTTGTCTGAAACATGTCCGCAAATCTGATATGAAACTAACTCATCATCTAAAGCACTCAGCCTTACAGCAGGTGACATAACTTAGCTCTGAAAAGTGACGCTTTCGTGCAGATGCACCAGCGGACCAACTTTACCTAATATAAATCCACCCCACACAGGTTAACAAACAGATTGCAACATCTTGTAAACGCGGAAGCTGGTTGCGAAAAATCCATGGGGACTCTATGCAGTGTTACGACACCCCTGACAAACATACTATAATGTTATTCATAGGAAAACACATATTTTCAATTGCCTATATATTAGTTTCGTAGTTGTTTTCGTTATTCATAGACAATTGATCAAAATAAAAGCTCTTGAGTCTGAGTCAGGCTAACAAACACATAACTCAGATGGTACATTATGGGGGACTGGAATATCCGGACCCCAAATCCCGTTGATTGGTAACGACCATCAGGTAGAATATGGGACCGTAAAGTCTCTTATTCTACCTAATGGTGGTTGCCAATCAATGCATGAACTGTAAAAAACAAGTGGAGTGAATTCACGGAACATTTCTGAAAAATAACGTGCAGCAAAGTTGCCGGCAGGTGTCCGTATTTTTCAGAAATTTCCGTTTTTAAAAATGCCCGTTTATTTCAACTTCCGTATTTTCACAGATTTTGCGTAGTCAGAAATTCCGTTTATTTTCAGATAAACCCGTTTCAGGTTTGTCCGTATTTAAACTGAAATTCCGCAAAATCGACGACTCTGCTTATATCAGCTCTCCCATGGTTTCGATCCTGCAGTCAGGATCGAAACCCCGTCGTTTGGGTTGGTAACGCACTCCTTTAACCACTGAGCCACTAACACTCGGAAATTTGGGTCACGTACATCATGAAACACCGACGATGATTTTTTTTTATCGTGAATGCGAGTGATTTAGTCATTTTGTTTTCTGTTGGAACTTATCATTTTTCTAAATAGGTTTGTAATAATTTTCTTTCTGTAGGAGGACTTTTCACAAATTAAGCATTTTTCATTGCGATTTTTCGTAGCAACAAAATGCTTTGCAAATCGATTTTTTTAAATTGACAATGCTTTTCTGTTCTCTTTAAAAAAGATAAAATTCACTTTTTTATAGTATTATTTCAAAAGGAAAAAAACAACAACTCCTAAATATAAAATTTGCTTTTGATAGCTACAATAAGCTTTGTCTTAAGTTGTCCAAAGACTGATACGTACATAGACATCGTATAACCACCGAAACAATAAATTTAGTACTTGACTTCTTACAGTAACACAATATACAATAAATAGCTGCTGCCAAAATAGAGAAGAGGAGAATAAATATCCTGTGCCACGATAAACAAAATTCATTCGATATGCTATCCACAATATCCGATCTCGCTACGGAACTTCAAAATTTGACAGATGGTTGAAATCTGAAAGTTAATCAAACCTCAAGTATTCTCATCAAACGCTCCTATTACCGGTAATTTCTCGTCATACGGATACGATAAAAGTGAGGAAGTTTTTCCGTTAATATACGAAAGGAATTGCGGAACGGTTTCTGAAAATTCAGAATTTTTCGTTAACACATCTCTAAAACGGTAATTTTCTGTCAATATGAGAAAGAAACTGCTGAAAGGTTTTTGAAAATTCAGAATTTTTCGTTAACACATATCTAAAACGGTAATTTTCTGTCAATATGAGAAAGAAACTGCTGAAAGGTTTTTGAAAATTCAGAATTTTTCGTTAACACATCTCTAAAACGGTAATTTTCCGTCAATATGAGAAAGAAACTGCTGAAAGGTTTCTGAAAATTCAGAATTTTTCGTTAACACATCTCTAAAACGGTAATTTTCCGTCAATATGAGAAAGAAACTGCTGAAAGGTTTTTGAAAATTCAGAATTTTTCGTTAACACATCTCTAAAACGACAATTTTCCGTCAATATGAAAAAGAAACTGCTGAAGGGTTTTTGAAAATTCAGAATTTTTCGTTAACACATATCTAAAACGGTAATTTTCCGTCAATATGAGAAAGAAACTGCTGAAAGGTTTTTGAAAATTCAGAATTTTTCGTTAACACATCTCTAAAACGGTAATTTTCCGTCAATATGAGAAATAAACTGCTGAAAGGTTTCTGAAAATTCAGAATTTTTCGTTAACACATCTCTAAAACGGTAATTTTCCGTCAACATGAGAAAGAAACTGCTGAAAGGTTTCTGAAAATTCAGAATTTTTCGTTAACACATCTCTAAAACGGTAATTTCCCGTCAATATGAGAAAGAAACTGCTGAAAGGTTTCTGAAAATTCAGAACTTTCCAATGGTACGACAAATCCGTGAAATTCAGGTTTCTTTCCTTCATTTCACGGAAAAGGTTGTATAAGAAACATGCTTCGTTTATTCACGAAAGAAATGACGGAAAGTAATTCGTGAATTTAAGAAAAATTTTTACAGTGTGGTACGCAGCATCAATAATTGTTTCCTATCTAATTTCGCCCTCTGTGTTGATATATTTTTCTGTTCTTTGTCACGCTTATACAGTTTCCCATGTGCTTATTAAGTAATGTAAAGAAGACCCAGTCAGACGAGCTCCAACGATAAAAACTTGTTAAAACCTCTGCAGTTTCATCTTTTTTACCCCATACTGCACTTGCCGTTGCATCACACGCTCATTGTAAACGAGAATTTAGCTTCATGTTTCTCTTAGTTTGTTTCAGGGTTTTAGGATCCGCGCGAACATCTAAAGCTACAAACAATAGCCCAACACGGATTTAGAAGTACGGGTTCCAAGCAAGGAAGAGAACCAAAGTGGAAGAAGAAATGCTAACTCCATGTCATTCTTGGCGATTCGAACTCAGCCACAGCAGTACGACATGTCAGAAGTTCGCTCTTTACACCACTGAACTGCTGGGCGCTTTTCATTAAGCAGTGATAAAAAATCCTGAACGCAGGTGGTAATGTTTAATCGTCTCTCGAATTTCGAAGTTCTGCAGCGAGATCGGATATATATATATACACTGACGGGAAAAAAAATCCCAACACCACGAAAAAATAGTTGTAGAGGAATGAAATGGCGGCAATACATTTGTATAGGTAACATATTTAATCGATTAAGGTTTCAAGATCACAGCTTATTGTAAGCGCGAGAAGAGCCATTTTAAATGTGAAATGCTGGTACATTAATAACTGGTGTAACCGCCAGAATGTTGAACGCAAGCACGCAAACGTTCATGCATTGTGTCGTACAGGTGCTGGATGTCAGTTTGTGGGATGAAGTTCCATGCCTGTTGCACTTGGTCGGTCAATACAGGAATGGTTAATGCTGGTTGGGGGTGACGCTGGAGTTGTCTTCCAATGATGTCCCATACGTGCTCGATCTGGTGATCTAGCAGGCCACGGCAACATGTCGACACTCTGTAGAGCATGTTGGGTTACAACAGCGGTATGCGGGCGAGCGTTATCCTGTTGGAAAACACCCCCTGGAATGCTGTTCATGAAGGGCAGCACAACAGGTTGAATCACCAGACCGACGTACAAGTGTGACGTCAGGGTGCGTGGGATAACCACGAGAGTGCTCCTGCTGTCATAGGAAATTGCTCCCCAGACCATAACTCCAGGTGTAGGTCCAGTGTGTCTCGGCCGCAGACAGGTTGGTTGCAAGCGCTCACCTGGCCTCCTTTTAACCAACACACGGCCATCACTGGCACCCAGGCAGAACCGACTTTCATCAGAAAACACAACAGATCTCCAATCCGTCCTCCAATGAGCTCTAGCTTGACACCACTGACGTCGCAATCGGCAGTGGTTTGGAGTAAGGGGAATGCACGCTACAGGGCGTCTGGCTCAGAGCTGTCCTTCAAGTAACCGATTTGTAACAGTTCGTTGTGTATTGTGGTGGCAACTGCAGCTCGAATTGCTACCGCAGACGCGGTACGATGCGCCACGGCCATACGCCGTACACGGCGGTCTTCCCTCTCAGTAGTGCCACGTGGCCGGCCGGAACCCGGTGTTCTTGAGGCAGTACCTTCTCTTGACCACCGCTGCCAACAATAATGCACAGTGGCTACATTTCTGCCAAGTCGTTCTGCAATATTGCGGAACGAAAATCCACCTTCTCGTAGCCCTATTACACGACCTCGTTCAAACTCAGTGTGCTGTTAATAAAGGCTTCTTCGTCTTCTTAAAGACATTTTTGATTAACATCAACACCCTACTTCGAATCTCAACGATAACTAACGCTCACGAACGTTACAGCGCGTATTTACACCTGCTTTGTATGTTCCGAGGGGCGCGACTAGCGCCACACGTATGCGCCGAGCGCGAAATTTGCATAGACGTTATCTTACAGATGTACTCTCACCGCCTACCAACTGTCGTTTATCTAACACAACCCCTTCTTGGTGTTGGGATTTTTTTCCGTCAGTGTATATATATGGTAAAATTGATTTCAAGTTTGAAAGCCGGCGCAGTGGTCTAAGCGATGGCTTATGACTATTCGCCCGGAAGGGGTGCGGGTTCGAATCCCGGTGAGGCATGGATGTTGTATTTACCTTACGGCACTGGCTCTCTCCCTTTTCTGGAACCAGTGACTCTAAATTAGGGACGGGCGACTGTGTGAAGCACTACAGAGGTGAAAACCTGTGTCAAGACTACAAATCTGCAGCGAGACATTCTGTCCGCGTAGCTTAGTTGAGAGAGCGACTTACTCCGGAGGGAGGGGACACGGACAAACTTGTGTTTTCACAACTGCTTATAGCCCATTAAGTTGCTATACCTTCAATAAAAAAAGTTTGGAAAGGCTAGGTAAGCTTGTAGTTGGAAAATGGCTGACATTCGTAAGCCACTTTGTTTGATAGTTGAGGAAAATTTCCAAAATATTTTGTGCGCATCCACGTTATGCTTACGTTGGATTTACCCTCGACAGCTGTCTTCATGTGGAAACCAAAATACCTCGGAATCTAAAAGTAACGTGACAAACACAAAATCATGAATAACGCAAAATCCACACGGCAGAGTTTAATTGCGGTTGGTAAGGACATGCATATATCGATCTCGCAGCAATACACAACAGCAAAGTAATGCTACCACATGAGAAGGAAGCATGTGCATGAAAGCATGGTAGTCCGAAGTGGCACGGATTTCGAGGGTCTAATAGGGCGTGTAATTACCCAGAACAGAGATACAGCTCACACAACGAGCCCTCGCGCTGTTTACCAGGATGTGAGTGAGAGTGTGAGGTAATGAGTGCCGCAAGGCGCGTCGTAGTCCGGAAAGACTTCTGGGAGGAAACTGCCGGCTTGCAATTGATCTTTACGGGGCATCCCAGACATGCTCTATCGGGTTCCGTCATTGCGATTAGTTCTAATTTCTTATTTAACCCCTAATTTTTTGAAGAGTGTTGGCTACTCGTGACATAATAATTTCATTTGCAATTGCATACGTAAACGCAGTTTCCACAGCAACGAAGCGGTTTGCTTATCTGTAAATTTACGAGATATCAGGGCAATCTCTCGCCACACAATTAAAGCAGTCTCCTCCTGGAGTACCGAAGTGTGTCATTTTAAGACCTGCTTAGAAACGCGGTAAGAGAAGCGTGAAGTCACGGCTTTTCATTTTCTGGGTTTCCCATCATAATGAACAAACTTTTGAAACAAATTAATGGAATTACATATAACTAAGCGTGCTATTTCCTTTCACTTCTGGTGTAGCTATTGAGAGGGATGGGTGGGGTCAATCAATGCGCAGAATTATACTATACTGGTGTTTCTTAATAATGACACCTTATCCGGAACTTTATTCTTAAACATCATTTGAAACACGCCATTCCAATATCTAATCTATTTTTTATACATCTGTTACTTCTTCAGTATGAAACAATCGAAATTCCAAAGCACAAAAACGCCTGCCATCCCATAGAACGACTGGTGAGACCAAAACATTTTAAGTAGAGCTCGATGGAAAAAGGTGAGCTTTACTCGTTGCCATTTTATGTTAGGGTCTCCTTCTTCAGGGGCTAAGTCTTCTACAAAGGAGCCCTTTTGACACACAGCTGTCATGTACGAAGCTACCCTTAGGTGTCACTTAGAACCCAACTCGTCCCAAGACATCGCATGCTGATCATGGGCAACAGATGAATAACGACTGCATGTCCCAGATGCTCCTTTGTATAGAAAACACAGCCCCTGGTGAAAAAGGCACAATGGCGCCGAGTAAAGCTTAGCTTAGCTCATTAAACTCTACCTAGTCTTTACTGGTTCAAGCAGGTTTTTCACTGGGATCTCTATTGGTCTCTGATGGGCGGTTTTTGATGGCGACACTAGCTACTTTGACTCTGTATTTATCCCTTCAAGGGTACTTTTAGGTAAGACTGAATTCTAATTTTTCTTTTAAAAAAATGTTTGTGAAGAGTGAACTCGACGCATTTTCCCCAAACCACCTGGACACATAGCGTGCACGCATTGAATATGTGATCTTGCAGCAGCGCTGCAGCAATTAGATATTCATGATTTTCATTCTCGAACCAGTTTCTCTCGTGGCTGTTGTACCGACATTTCTTCACGTATGTTATCTAGGTGCAATTCTTGAGTAGACGACTCCTAGCTTGTACACTGTTATAAATTTTGCGGTATGTTGCATAAAAAAGTGGTGTTACACCAGCTGCAACACATTGTGAGGCAAAGTGTTAAGCCATCTTATGGTGCATCAAATACACAAAAACGTTATACAATTATGTAACATGTTATGGTATCCAACCTCACTGGTGCGAAATTGCACCCATTGCACTGTGTATTTATGTGTTTCATGCATCACGAACCAAAGCTTTAACCTCAAAATGTGGTGCAGCTGGTCTAACACCACTTTTGGGTGCAATCTATAACAACATTTTTAACAGTGAAAGAACCAAACCACTCTGGTTTTGCCCCGGGAAGCGGTGAAATTGGACATCGTATTCTTTTCTGTTCGCATCACTCAGGCATTTTCTTTTGTAGTTTCTGCTTACGTGAAACAATTCGAAAATAGTAATCAATCGTACAAAGCTTCTACTGCCAAATTTTCGTGGAAACAAATTTTATTGAGTGCCGCTTTTTTAAATCTTCACCAGAGGGTAGCATCTGACTCTTCAGTCCTTGAACTCAGTTGACGATATACTGTATATTCACTCAGAGTTTCCATGATTTATCCCTTCAAGATTTTTCGCAGTTTAAGAAAACATGGACCCATACCAAAATTAATTGGGAAACTGTCGGGTTGTTGCTCGTTATACATAGACATAAACCCATATAGTATGACAGAAACCTGTATTTCTTATTTTAAATATTGTTTAAAATAAACAATTGAAGCTAAAATCCCAGAAACGGATCGTTACCACTATTTTACCGGTACTTTCAGACTTAATCAAGTTTTTGTTATTTTCTTATCATTGTTCGCAATTTCAGGCTCTTTTGTTTTACTGATGGCTAAGATAACTTCTAAAATTATCATCGTTTACTAATGCTCCCAACAGCTCGGAACGATATGATCAAAACCGATATTATTTGGAGAGATATTAGTAAGAAAAAGAATTATTTTTTAACTGTGTGAAAAGATAAGAATATCGAGCAGTAAGAACGGTTCGTCGTTGTAATTTATTTCCATAAGTTAGTCAAATTCAAATGTTGGAACTATTATTTCACCGAATTCATTTCGTTAATATGTAATGTTCTTGCAAACGCATAGATGAGTTAGTACAGTCATTTGCAAAAGTTTAATACCACCTGTTGGTATTAGGAGATTTCTGCCGATTGCGTCAGCTACTGTCTGTATTACTCAACTTCCTGTCGGTGTTGCATCATCCTACAGCGGCAGCTGTTGATAGAGTTGGGGGAAGAGTGCGAATGTCAGTTTGCTTTTGTACGTATTTTTTATATAGCGAAAAATGGGCAAAAAAACGCATCATTAAGTGTTACTCAGAGGACACAAATAATGATTTTATACACTGCTGGACAATTGCTAAGAACGGATCATAAACGGCTATATAGCGCATAAAAAGGTAAGTGTGGTTGGATGCCAAGTGAAATAAAATAATGTCAGAATGTCAGGACATTACAAGAAAGACAATTTATCGTGCTCTGAAATCCAGAAGGCTTTGGAACGTGTTCAAAGGACAAACAGGCCATTTTGTGCAGAATACGTAAACGTGAAAAAAATGCAAATACCGTCCGCAGGCGTTCCGGCGTAAGATGTCAATACGGGATATGGCCACCATGGAGGGCGATGCAAGATTCCACACATCGTGTCATGCTTTGCATAACATTATCAAGCAGCTGTTGGGGTAATTTATCCCATTCCTGTGTCAGTGCACGGAGGAGAGTGTCCTTGTTTATTGGAGGGCATTGTCGACCAGCAAGACTCCTGCCCAAAGCATCCCACACATTTTCAATGGGATTCAGATCTGGAGAACGTGCTGGCCATACGAGGCGTTGAATATCCTCGCTCTCAAGACACTCCTGGACAGCGACTGTTCGATGACATGTTGCGTTGTCGTCCATGAAAATGAATCTATCACCGACAGCACCACTGAACATGCAAACATGAGGTAGCAGAACATCATTAATGTATCGTTGGCCAGTCATAGTCCCAGCTGGAAGCACATAGAGGGACGTACAGCCATTGATCATGATGCCAGCCCATACCATGACACTACATGTCGAATATCGGTCCCTTTCCTGTATGTTTGCTGGACAATATGCAGTACCACTATCACGCCAGATCAGTTGTCGTCGACAATCAGACGATAGACTGTATCTACTCTCATCTGAGAAGAGGACAGCAGACCAGTCGTTATCAGTCCAATTGCGATGTTGATGGCACCAGTGCAAACGGGCGGTACGGTGACGTCTGGACAATGGGATGCACACAACAGGACGGCGGGCGTATAGTCCTCCTTCATGCAAACGTCTGGCGACAGTTTTTCGGGAGATCCGCCTGCCAGTAGCAGCCATAAACTGATTTGCTACCTCACTAGCTGTGCTGCGCCGGTGTCTTTTTGTTGATAGCACTATGTACCGATCTTCTGCAGGTGTCGTACTGCGAACACGACCTCTCCCGTGACGTTTGCTACACTCTCCATTTGTTTGAAATGATTTCCAAAGCCTTGAAACAACACTGTGGCTGACGTCGAACTCCCTGGCAACATCTGTTATTTTTCGCCCTTCTTCAATCTTGCCAATAATACGGCCACGCGTAAAATCATCTAGGTGATGTCGGGAAGACATACTGAAAATTGCAAGTTCGTCAATTGATTCTTTCCCTTTCAACTTTGCGTTTGAACAACAACGGTCAATACGCGTCAAATCCTTTATATCTCTTATCAGCGCTATGACGTCACGAACAAGTTCGGCAATCCAAAAATTGCATACGCACAACAAGTCTTACTGTGTCCCGCACTTATGCTAATTTCCACATTTTCCTGCCTTCCATTTTATGGTTTCTATCGTTGCTATTGTCATCCGTCCTTAGCAATTGTCCGGCAGTGTATCATGAAGGATACTCCGAACCTAACATAAGCAGAAAGGTGAATGTGAGCAAGACTGCTATTCATAATGTGATCATGAAATATCGAGATACAGCTGAATTTAGAGACCGAAAGAGAAGTGGACGTCCAAGGAAAACAACTCCACCTGATGACAATACCATAACGTGAATAGTTATGCGTTCTCGGAGGAGTTCGTGCAAGAAAATCAAGGCCTTTCTACATTCAAAAGGGTCTGATATTAGTATCAGCACTGTTTCCCGACGTCTTAGCAAATATTTTGGATTAAAGTCTTATAAACCTGTACATAAATTTAGACTAACCTCTGTCATGAAAAAGAAAAGACTCCAGTCTGCGAAGCGTCATCAATCATGGACTGCTGAAAATTGGAGCCAAGTTTGTTTTCCGATGAATCAACTGTGTGTAATTTGAATCACGTGAAGCACATGTTCGATGACCAAAGGGCAAAGGGTTTAATTGAAAATACACCGTTAGCACCGTGAGCCATCCGCCTGGTCAGATAATGTGGGCTGCTATGTCAGAATCTGGTACTGCTTCATTATCCTTTTTGCCGACAGGCACTACCATGACTGGTCCTTTTTATGTGAAAATGTTACGTGAGAAGCTGTTAACTCATATGCAAGTGCACAGATGTACAATCTTTATGGATGATGGTGCTCCATCCCACAGATCAAAGACAGTAAAGGATTCCTGCAGAGGAAAAACACAACTGTGCTTGACTGGCCCGGTAATAGTCCCGACCTTAACCCCATCGAAAATTTGTGGATTGTTTTAGAGGACAAGGTAGCAGAAAAACAGCCATCAAATTCCTAAGCTATGATAGATGCGATAAAGTACGTGTGGTGCAAAGACATTTCAAGTGACTACTGGAAATCCCTCATTGAGAGTATGCCACATTGTATTCTGTCCGTTATAAAAAACAAAGGTGGCCACACAAAGTACAGATTTCGGTCTTTTCGTGTTCTAAAGAATGTAAGTATTCATCTGTGGTGTCATTTTTTCAAATATCTCTGACTAGTAATTAATAATTTCTTTGAAAATCGCAATTTTCAGTAAATTGACAGGTGGTCTTAAAAAAACTTTTACAAATGACTGTACATGCGTGCTCGTTCCGACTTACACATGAATATCTGTACGCACTTCTGTATATCTAGTACATACGTTGCGAAAAAATAATATTTTTTTTATAGAAGTCATCGTGCGAGGGGATTTCATAAAACGAAGTCACTATAGAAATAACAGAATATATTTTGAAGAATAAATAAATAGTTTATAAAAGGAGAACTCTCCAATCTTTACTAAAAATTGATATAGATATCTACACCGAAGAGCCAAAACATTATGGCCATCTGCTTAACATGACGCTGGTCCTCTACGTTCTGCCGAAACAGCTCTTACCTGGCGAATGATGGATACTACAGGATTTCTAAAGATGTCTTGTGGTAGAGGTTTGCACGGGCCTTAATTTGGAAAGCCCGGTCTGTTTCAAATTTTTTTAAAGCCCGGTCCGGCCTTGCCCGTATATTTCTCCTGTTTTCAATACCCGGGCCGGCCCGTAAATTTCAACAATTACCAAAACACGAATTTGACACCTGGTGCACTCGGTCATTCGACTCCTCAAGAGTTTTCATTTTCTTAATTGCTACACGAATTCTATTGCAATAAACGTTAATTCAGAATATTTCTGAACTCTATGTACGTCACATGACGACCGAGGAGGCAGGGAGGGAAGGAGGGGGGGGTTGTACTAAAACATATTGCATGAAAAGAACAATTTCCATGCCTTTCGAATTTTCTGGGTTTTCAAATCATCATTCCCTACCGCCGGATCCGGAAATATCCTTGGGGATAAGAAGGGGGTAGGGGTTAACTCAAAAAGTACGAAATATCCATTATTATGAGTCCCATCGTTTTACTGGGAGAAGAATTAATGGCTTTATAAACTGCACCTATCTCTACTGGCATATCATATCGCTGGAATCTAGTATGTCTCTCGTGTGTGTGTAAGGAGCGCATTTGTGCCCCTTATATTGCGGTAATCCAGACTTTGTGTTATCTTAACTCAAAACGTTTTTGCATTTAGTGCATTGCACAACATTTACCGGCCGGCTAGTTTCAGAACTGGACAGTAATTTAAAATATTTCTAAATATCGCTTTTCCCCTTTACATTGTCTACAAGCACATATTCTCTGAAAGCGATTTTTTCGCGAAAATCTTTTGCTTTCCCAAACTCCATAATAAGTATGGAAGAGTGTTTATCAGTAACACTGAACTGAGCATATGCTAAGGGAAAACAGAAGTTTTGAAAACGGCTGTCTGATAGTACAAATGGGAAAAATACGGCACAGATTTATACACAGAAGTAAGTTTCTTCCAGCCCATTTCTCCCGTGCCATTTAAGACAACTTAAAAGCTTTTCACACATCTAGAGAACAAAGTGTCGCCGACCAGAACAATAAGAAAGATCGTCTGCGACAGCCCTGGTCTGCGAGCGGGTGGCTTGGTTTAGAAATGCTGCAATTAATAGCCTGCCCTGAAGCATGAGAGGAGGGTGAAAGTTAGGGAAGAGAGAGAGAGAGAGAAGGGACCACATTCACATTGAAAAACTAAGGGAGCTGACCCACTCCAATTGTTTTGTAGGAGGGGAGGATGTCGTAAAACTTCTATTTTTTCCAACAGCGGAAATTATTCAATCTTATCCTGTTGCGAGTTTTCCAAACGAGAATCCTACAGCTGCCGCTGTAGGATTCGGGTTTTTTATGTTTTGCTCATAAATAAAAAAACCCTGCTAAGCCCGTCTCTGTTTTACATTAAATATTGAAGGCCCGGCCCGGACCGTTTTCCCAACTTAGAAATGAGCAAAGGCCCGGCCCGTTTTTCCAACTTAGAAATGAGCAAAGGCTCGGCCCGTTTTTCCAACTTAGAAATGAGCAAAGGCCCGGCCCGTTTTTCCAACTTAGAAATGAGCAAAGGCCCGGCCCGTTTTTCCAACTTAGAAATGAGCAAAGGCCCGGTCCGTTTTTTCAACTTAGAAATGAGCAAAGGCCCGGCCCGTTTTTCCAAATTAGAAATGAGCAAAGGCCCGACCAGCCTCAGTCCTGACGGCCTGCCCGTGCAGACCTCTATCTTGTGGTATCTGGTATCAACACGTTACCAGCAGATTCTGAAACTCTTGAAAGTTACAAATTTGAACCTCCGCAGATCGGATTTGGTGTTCCAACACAAATCACAGATGCTCGATTGGATTGAAGCATGGGGAATTTTGAGTCCAGAGCAATACTTGGAAATCTGCCCCGTGCTCCGCGAACTGTTCTCGAACAATCAGGACAGTGTGGCATGGCGTATTTTCCTGCTGAAAGAAAGCTGTGCTAGAGGAGAATACCTTTGACATGAAAGGATGCGCTTGGCGTGTGATGATGTTTAGAGAGATCAGTGTTTCTCAAAGTGTGGTTCACAGACAACTGGTGGTCCGCAGCGACCTATTAAGCGGTCCGCAGAAAATTTCAGAATAAAAATTAATAAAGAATGTGAGACCCCATCCTCTTAAATTTTGAGTGCATGCTCGACACGAATATCGAGAACTATAAGATAGAGCCATCAAACATCTTCCGCTTCAGACGACTTAAGCTGTGAGTTTGTATTTTCGAATTTAGGTGAAATTAACAGCAAGCAAAGAGATACTCGTAGATTAGATGTGGAAGCTATACTCTACTACTCAAACTATCGATCTTCTAACTGGATATAGATAGCTTGATAAAAGATCGCAAGTAGTAGCATCCTTCACACAGATGCTATGATTATTACTGTAGTTACTATTTTTTGTTATTAATTACTGTATCTTTACACGTAGACTTTCAGAAAAGTATTAAAATCAAAAGAGAAAATCAAAGTATAATTATCCATATCACATTTTGCATATCATGTAACTGGAATTGTATGGAGAAATTGTTTACTTGCCTCATGGGCGTAGCTAAAATTTAGGTTGGGGAAGGGGGGCTGATTTTCGCAGAAGGTTTAAGTAATTTCCCATAAATATTATCTGTTATAAATTTTACTTTTTGACGTTTCGAGGAGGGTTTGAACCCCCAACCTCGCTGACTACGTCCATTCTGTGACTACATTACCAATTATGTAATTAAGCGAATTATCTCTTTTTCCTATACAACTGACAAAATAAAGTCATAACTCACCAAACTCTTTCTTTCTTTTTCAAATACAGGTATTCTAAAAATTACTTTGTTTCAGATAGGGTTGGCAACCGACCAGTATTTTGAGAACCTGGTGGAAATTTTTGGCGATTTTCTGCCAAAGGTCGGTGGTAATTGCTTACTGACCCTATTGGGGACCGTATTATTTTCCAGGGCTTCTCTCTATTCTAAAAAAATGTAACTGCCGCCGCTGCTGCTGCCGCTGTTTCAGAAATTTCGCGACACTCTTGCTTTCCTAGCTCTCAACGAAAAACGTATTTATTACACAAAATTGTTAAATTTACATCGTTTGTAGAGAATTGATTAGAGAACACGCTAAAATAAACCGTTTCTCGATTCTAGCGAAACTTCAAGAGCTATTGCATTTCAAAGTTAAAGTAAGCAAAAAGTGCTATCAGGTCGCCTTCCGGACACAGCAACAGAACCACGAAACGTTGTAGGCATGTGGTGCCATGACCGAATTTTTGCACCTCGTCACCCTTTTTTTTGAATTTCGATTTAGTTTACCAGAAATTAAATTTCTAAATTTCACAAAATTCTCTATTTCGCGATGGGATCCATTTTAAAAACGGATATATGGCAAACTATAAATCATAACACATTGCAATTTTTACAGCATAAACGTACAACTATCGTCACTATTTTACAAAAAAAAATTAAGAAAAAGTCATTTTCTTATTTTTTAGCATTTTTAAAGACGCAAAGGAAAGAAACGAACGGCTTGTTTGTTTTCACGATAACCACAGAGGAACGTTCTGGTATCATGAGCTGCTGCCATAGTGACGCAGAGAATTTGTTATGCATATGTTTTGTTGGTAAAGCTATCTCAGTTGTTTAAGGTGAACGTCAAGTTATGTTGCTGTCTATACTTCCAATGGAAAAACTTCTGTACACATTTTCTTCACAATTAATGCATTCCCAAGGATGAAAATTTGAACATCGATTAAAATAGCTTCACTTTATAACTTGGAATACTTAATATTTTCTAAAACATAACCATAATTATGCAATCCAACATTTGTTTGTCTACTGACTTCATCAAAGTACAGGTCGCGCCATCTTTTTTCTGGATAATTAATGCGTTCCCAAAGTTGAAAATTTGAACATGGATTAAAATAGCTTCATTTTATAACTTGGGATACTTAATATTTTCTAAAACATAACCATAATTATGAAATCCATCATTTGTTTGGTCTACTGACGTCATCAAAGTACAGGTAGCGCCATCTTTTTTCTGGTTCCAATACCACCAAAAAAAAAGTTATTGATTTTTTATACAATTATTTTTATGTTTTAGAAAATATTAAGTATTCCAAGTTATATATAATATGAAGTTATTTTAATCGATGTTCAAATTTTCATCCTTCGGAACAATAATTGTGAAGAAAATGTGTACAAAAGTTTTTCCATTGGAAGTATAGGAAGCAAAATTACTTGACGTCCACCTTAACGGTTTAGCATAACGGTTTACGGTTTACGGAAATGTTTTTGGACCGTTTTTGTTTTCCTTAGTGATAAATCTGGTAAGTGCTATAAGTTCAAACGACAAAATTCCGACCTTCCAAAAATTAACGACAGTAAAAAAAAACTCTTAAATTTCGGAATAACAAGCCTTATTTGCTTAGACATGCAACAAAAATTGAAATTTATATGAATTTTCCAGTTTTTATTTCATGTGATATACTTGGAGATCGGGCTGCAGGGCCCGAGCGCTACTGTGGAAACGAGAGTAGCGAGCCTAGAGGCGCAGCCCTAGTCAAGTAAAAAAAGCTGAAAATTTGCTGAAAAAAGTTTAAAATTTACCAAAAGAAGCTAAATTTAACTAAGAATCACATTTCAAGGGTAGTATGAGTCGGAACTCATATCTGTAAGCCCGCCTATAAATCAAATAAATCGGGGGATATTTTGGTTGGGTCCTTCCTTGGAGCGGGAGTCACCACTCACCGGCCGATGAGGGTGTCCGGTAGGTCCTAATATCATTAACCAAGGTTGGCAACCTTAGTTTCAAATAATATGTTTTTCAATTTCAAATTTCGCCCAGAGAAGTTATCCAGCGCTACTGTGGAAACGAGAGTAGCGAGCCTAGAGGCGCAGCCCCTAGTCAAGTAAAAAAAAGCTGAAAATTTGCTGAAAAAGTTTAAAATTTACCAAAGAAGCTAAATTTAACTAAGAATCACATTTCAAGGGTTGTATGAGTCGGAACTCATATCTGTAAGCCCGCCTATAAATCAAATAAATCGGGGGATATTTTGGTTGGGTCCTTCCTTGGAGCGGGAGTCACCACTCACCGGCCGATGAGGGTGTCCGGTAGGTCTAATATCATTAACCAAGGTTGGCAACCTTAGTTTCAAATAATATGTTTTTCAATTTCAAATTTCGCCCAGAGAAGTTATCCAGAATCAATCCCCCCACCCCTCTTTCCCGCTTGGTGATCCGCGATAAGTAAAGAAATGCTTAAGGTGGTCCATGAGGGACCAAAGTTTGAGAAACACTGAGGCAGATGGTAGACGCCATAGTTTCCTGTACATGAATGACTGGACCCAGGGTTTTTCAGAAGAACATTGCTCAAAGCATTACACTTCTTCCACCAGCTTGTTTCCGCCCCATGGTGCATCCTGGTGCCAACACTTCTCCAGGCAAACGACGGACACGCACCCGGCAGTCCACATGGTGCAATAGGAAACAGGATTTATCAGAGCAGACGACCTCCTTCTGATCATTCAGGGACCAGTTTTGATGCTCGCTTGCCGATTGTAGGTACTTTCAATGGTGAACCTAGGTTAGCATAGGCTATCGCAGCGCTCCGCATTCACATTTTCGGCAGAATTCGATGTACTGTGTATTGTCAAACATTACTTCCATCATCAGCATTCAAATCACCGGGGAGTTGCGCCATAGTATCCCTTGTATTAGCTCGTACCACACTGGGTAGCTTTCGCTCACCTCTAGCATTGATGAGCCGTGGTTGGCTCACACCTTGCCGGCTGTTAGTACTTGTCCCTCCTCGGACCACTTTTTGAAGGTATTAGCCATGCACAGCTGACCGTGAGAACGCCACAAGGTTTGCCGTCTCGGACAGGCTCCGACTTAGTCGTCGGGCCATTAGAATTTGGGCTTTGTCAAACTCGGTTAAGTCCGCTGCCTTTCTCATCTGAAGAACAAGAATAACACTACTAATTAACAGAGCTCAGTATCAGGTGTTATTTATACAGGTTCATCACCTACACACGCGCCGTCATTTACATGCAGTTACTTCCATTCACATGAACACGCGTTGTTCACAATGTTTTGGCTCTTTGGTGTATTTTCACCCTGGAGAAATAAATTTGAAGATTAATTTTCATCGAATCTGAGCTTTGTTAAGCAGTTATTATGATGAGTAAGCGGTGAAATTCACAATCGGTTCAAATGCAATCGTGTCAAAAGACGAAGAATTGAAACTTTATCATGATTTTCATGCGATTGAAAATAATATTTCAAATTTGTGTTCGAAACTATAGCACAGAAGTTGGAATAAAGAGCAATGTTGTTTAAAAAATACTGTATTTCCTCTGAAAACAATGTGTTTGAAAATAACGTAATGATGTGTGAAAACAGAGAAAGAGACCAAAATAAATAAAGTTGCAAAAAAAAAAAAAACAAATCCCTGTACTGCATCAAAAAAGGGCTGGAAAGTAGAAAGAAGAGAGGGACAGATAAACAGGCTGATAAATGGAAGGAGGACAAACAGTGTGAACTGAAGGGAATTGAAGAGTGTGGGGTGAAGGTAATGGGCAAATGGAAGGAGGAAAAAGAGTGTGAGCTAAAAGGAATTGAAGAATGTGATCTGAAAGGAATGGACAAATGGGAGGAAGACAAAGAATGTGAGCTGAAGGGAATGGACAAATGGAAGCAAGACAAAGAGTGTCAGCTGAAAGGAATTGAAGAATGTGGCATGAAGGGAATGGACAAATGGAAGGAGGACAAAGAGTGTGAGCTGAAGGGAAGAAGGAGGACAACAGTATGAGCTGAAGGAAAAGAGATAGATAAAGACAAAAATAAAGAGTATATACAAAAAGAACGATAGAAAGAGAGAGAGAGAGAGAGAGAGAGAGAGAGAGAGAGAGAGAGAGAAAACACACACAGTAACACCTAGCTACGGACACTGAAAGCAAAATTTATGATATACATCGTACCCATCTACAAATCCGCCCTCAACCTTCACAATAATGCAATAAGCGAAAATACCTGCAGGCAATAAATAGAGGGGACTATCAAGTTAACGGCTACAGGAGTGTACGCAATGCGCAGTGGGCAAATCACAGGGACGACGTCACCCGCGATATGAGGTATACAGTATAAAGGGGTGCAGTACAATGCTGGCTATCACGGAGCAGTGCCACAGTCGCAGGTGAAACAGTTGCTGTGGCGTAATTATCTTCAATGTCATATCTCAGTGACCCCAAAAAAGGCATGATCATTGGTGCGCGTCATGTAGGATTTTTAGTAACTAGAACTGCAGAAGTAGTAGGTGTAGCACGAGGAACTGCATCGAGGAATTTGGCTACCTATGAAAAAGGACACGGCGTTGCTTCAAAACGTACAAATAGTGGACGGAATACGAAGATGTCAGATAGGGAAACGGAAAAGTTGTCAGAGATTGTATAATACAACAACGGAAGCAGAAGACCACGGCACCACAAATAGCAGCAGTCGGGGTGATCCAATTTCCGTTATAACAGCTCGTCGGAAATTCCATCGTGCCGGTATTTATGGCGATGTGTGACGTACCAGCCTCAGAGGTAATGCGCATGTCGAAAGGGTAAGTTGGAGCAATATGTCTTCGCCGGTGTAATTCAAGAGGTAGAGCAACGACTCCGGTGAAGGGAGATGTGAATTACAATCCCATCGACGACAAATTCGGGCTTTTACGCTATATAGGCACCAGAACATAAAATGAATCTCTCGATATTGGTTTGGAATCAGTGAGAATTCCTTCTTTTAGAGAGAGTTCATTCAAGAAGGGTTTGTCGGCTGACCCGAAACAACCTGCGATCGTGTGCACCCACTTTAAAAATCAAGGGGGTGGGAAGATATGTGTGACGGGCCTACCTCAGAGGTGACGCATATGTCGAAACAGCAAATTGCAACGATAAGCCTTTGCCGGCGTAATGCAATTGGTAGACTGTCCAAATCCGGAGAAGCAAGATGTGAGATGGAATTCCATCACCGGCAAATTTGGGCTAGTTTCACTATAAAGTATTATACATTTTAGTTAATACTTTCACATACCTAAGTGGCATTTTTTTCATAATTTTGTTTGGTTTCTAATCTGCCTCCAGTTTTTTTCTTTGATATATATGTGTGTGTGCAACTGTGCTTGGAATATGTTTAGTTGCTAACCTTCCCCAATTTAATTTACACGCGTGTGTGTGTGCACGCAATGCTTAGAATAGTGTAGTTGCTGAACTTCAGCAAGTTAATTTATACTTATATGTGATTAACATTGCGAGAAATATGTCTGGCTGCTAATCTTCCGCTAGTTTATTTAAACATGTACACTATCTACCAACAAGTAATTGGACATCTGTGATAGCAAAGGAAAACGAAGTTCATTCACCTTCAATAGTTGGTGGAGCCTCCACGAGCGGCGATTACAGCTGCGACCCTTCGGGCCATACTCTCAAACAGCCGTTGTACGACGGCTAGCGGTATTTTCTTCCACTCGGCTTGGAGAAGACAGGTTAGTTCCTTCACCGATTTCGGACGGTGGGGGCACCCCTTAAGTCGACGCTCCAACTCGTCCCAGAGGTGCTCGATAGGGTTAAGGTCCGGGCTCTGCGCAGGCCAGTCCATTCGATTAACCCCATTGTCACCATACCAAGCCATGGTGGACCTCGCAACATGACAGGTGGCATTGTCATCCTGAAAGTAACATGGGTCCACCCCGTAAAACTGCCACAACGTAGGAAGCGTATGCTGATCGAAAATGGTGCAGTAGGTCTCGGCGTTGAGTCTACCAGGATTTGCGACCAAGGGACCGGTGCCATACCAGGAGTAACACCCCCATAGCATAATTCCACAGCGGCCGAACTTCATAGTTGGCACAATACATTCCGGCAGGAGGCGTTCTCCAGGCAGACGCCAAATCCAGACCCCGCCATCCAAACGGTAGAGGGTGAACCTTGATTCGTCGCTCCAGAGGACCTGTTTCCACTGTTCAACGGTCCACTGTCGACGTTCTTTGCACCATGTTAGCCGAGCAGCGCTATTGGACTTGGTGATCAAAGGCTTGTGAGCGGCAGCAAGTCCATGATAACCGAGCAGATGGGCTTCCTTACGGATGGTATTCATCGAAAGAACACTCCCGGATGCCTGTTGAAACTCCTCGCGGGTGTGGCCCGTCGATTTGGTGCGGTTCTTCCGAATTTCTCTGGCCAGCGCACGTCGGTCCCTAACTCCCAGTTTTGTGGATCTGCCGGGTCGGGGCACATTCCGACAGTCACCTCTCATCTTCCACTTGCCAATCACGAAGGCCACTGTCGATTTTGGGTACTTCAACTTGCTGGATATGTCACGTATGGATCGGCCATTTCTGTGATACCAGACGATTACACCTTTCTCGAAATCAGAGAGCTCCGAACTGCGTGGCATCTTGCATGTGACTGGGTGCGTTGTTGTTTCCCACACGATATTTAACGACGGCGGCCGTGACGTGCATCAGGACCGCAGATATCGTCGATTGCAGGGGTGTCCAATTACTCGTTGGTAGATAGTGTATATGTGTATGCAACTCTGCTTGAAATATGTTTGGTTGCTAATCTTCCGCAAGATAATTTATATACATATTGTGAAAACACAAATTGGTCCGTGATGAGATCGAAGTCGCGCCCCTTTACTCCGGAGTAAGTTGCTCTCCCAAGTAAGCTACACGGACGGAATGTACCGCTGTAGATTTGTCGTCTTGACACACCTCTGTAGTACATCACATCACCTAACTCTTAATTTTTTTTTTTATCTTTTTTTTTTTTTTTTTTTTTTTTTTTTTTTTTTTGAAGCGAAGAACGAATTTTTCATTAATTTTAGACGATGTGTGCAAAAAACATCACACATTTTTCGAAGAACCCAACGCCAGTACAACCATTTTTACAATCGGGCGCCAATGCGAAAACATAAATTTGTCCATGACGGAGATCGAAATCACGCGCCCTCACTTCGAAGTAACTTGCTCTCCCAACTAAGATACACGGACGGAATGTATCGATGCAATTTGTCGTCTTGACACGTGCTTTACCTCTGTGGTACGTCATAATATGTGTTTACTTGGAATATTTTTATTTGCTAATCTTCAAAAACTTAAATTATACGTATATGTGTGTTGCAACAATGCCAAGAATAGGTTTGGTTGTTCATATTCCTCAAGTTAATTTTTAAGTAAATTTGTGCAACAATGCTTATAATAAATTTGGTTGCTGATCTTTCGCAAGTTAATATACACTGGCGGAAAGTGAAAAAAGAACACCAAGAAGGAGACGTCTGATACCAACGAAATTTATACAGCATAATAACGGAATACAGAGGATAACGTGATCAAAACATTATGGCAAAATACAGTGTATTTGCTGGTAAACTGAAAAATAACATTTCCATGTAACATGGTTAGTACGAGGTTGAACCGTCATGAACTGCGTCACACTGTGCAATTCTGGCATGGAGTCTGTCGTACAGATGTTGGATGTAAGTTTGGGGTATTGAGTTCCAAGTATCCTCAACCTGGACGCGTAAATCGGGGATGGTCGTGCCTGGCCGTGGAAACCGGATAAGTCGTTGTCCCATAAAATCCCACACGTGCTCAGTGGGGGACAAATCCGGTGAACGTGCAGGCCATGGAAGTTGTCTCACACCCTGAAGTGCATGTTGCGTTGCACGTGCCGTGTGTGGGCGTGCATTATCTTGCTGGAAAACATCACGATGGACCGACCTTACAAATGGCACAAAAACGGGCTGAATGATGTTGTTGATGTAGGAGGTGCTGTTTAACGTACCCGGTACAAACACTAGTTGTGTACGGGAGTGATGGCTGATCGCTCCACACAACAGGAGACCAGGTGTCGGGAGCGATCAGCTATATATATATCGGATGCAAGAAGGGTAGAGACGCTCCCCTGTGCGTCTGCGAACACGTATACGGCCATCGGAGGCTCCCAAGCAGAATCTGCTTTCATCGCTGAACACGACAGATCTCCATTGCGTTCTCCAGTGCAGATGTTGGCGACACCACTGCAGCCGTTCCTGACGGTGGGCTGGAGTCAGAGGTACACATGCCAGAGGCACACGTGCTCGTAGTCCTGCATCCAGTAGACGTTTGCGGATTGTTCGCACAGTCACCTCAGGTGTAACGGTAGCTTGGATTTGCGTCGCAGTGGATGGTCTGCTTGACAACGCCGCTCTTCTTATGCGTCAATCGGTCTGCTCATCAGTCCGTCTGTGACTCCCGGTTCCACGTCTTCTCGTGTGCGAATGTTCCTCGGACCACCTACGTCACCATCGTACCACCACCGATACTTCCCGTCCAATTCGCTTCGTAATACGACGATACGACCACCCGGCCTCGCGGAGTCCGACTAAACGACCTCGCTCAAAGTCCGATAAGTGCTGAAATCGTACACGTCTTCCATGTCCAGGCATTGCAGCTTCTTCAGGGTCTTCGCACGTGTCCGTACGCCGACGACTGATTACATTCACTTCGCAGTACTCCTTAAATACCACCGACGATAATTTGCATATTATGCCGTGCTGTGGCGTAAGCGCTCACCGGTTGGTCCCGAAATAAACATCACACCTACGTAAACTCGACCCCATTAACATATGTAAATTTCATGATCGTCCGCCAATTCCCTCTTGGTGTTTTTTTTTCACTTTCCGCCAGTGTATACATATACGTATATACTCAACTTTACTTGGAACGTATTTGGTTTCTAGTATTCCGCCAATTATTTACATATGTATGCGCAACTTTGCTTGGAATATGGTTGGTTGTCTTCCTCAAGTTAACTTATATGCAGGTATATGCGTGTGTGCAGCTTTTCAATTACTATGTGGTAGTGTTATGCGGCATGAAAGTCAGAAATATCGTAGATGACATTTAAGAAAGAACTGTAAAAATTGTAAAAAGCAAGTTTGGAAATAATAACGCGGATAATTTGTTTCGCTCTCCTTCCTGGAGCAGAGCAGCTGGACGTCTTTACAATTGACTTTATATCATTTGTTACTGGCCTTTTATTTCACTCATCGCGCAAATCGTCGTTCCGCGTTTTGATTATTTTAGTGGAAGTTGTTTTGCTACTTTAGTTATAGCAGGCAAAACGTGATTTCTGCCATACTTACTCTTAATACGTATTCTGATTATCATGCCGTGATCTTGTTTTTTTCATTCTTTATTTCGAAGGGCGTTTTGTCTTTTCCCATCTGTGGTTGCTATTACATCGCGCATTCTACATCCGGGAAAAGACGTACGTGTGATAAAACTGTCTCGCAGAGATTTATTTCTCATCATTTGGCCACTGCGTCACATGGTTTGGATGTGTTTAATAAAAGCATTCGTAGTTTGTGTGAATGATCTCAGCAATGCATTTCCGTTCCCCGTATACGCGGCTGAAATGTTCGTAATTAAAAGTGCAAACACTTCGATGCGTCATTACGAGATAGGTAGGTAATGGGAAGAAGAGGGGAGGGGGAGGGGGAGTGAAGTTCACAACGAGGTTTGTTTTAAATCTGATAAATTGGAAACAGTCTGCACGCAATAGGTGTTTTATCTCAGTTTTGTTGTTCGGTAACTTTTTCTTTCTTATTATGAAGAACTGGTCGTGAAAAACAAAGCCTACAGCGGAATTTTATTTACTTTCTTTTCATTATTTAAACTTGGAGCTGTTAAAAAATAATTTTTTTGTCGTTGATTTAAAGATATAAATAGCCCAAAGTTGTAGTTTGACGGAAAATCGCTGTGATTTGGACCGGTCAGGGACTTCTTGTGACCACGGTCTATAAAAACTCCTATGAATAGTGCATGGTGTATGTGAAGGAGGATTCAAGAGAACTACTGATGTACTTGTATGTGAGAGAGTTAGTGAATTAGTGAGTCATCTGATGAATAGAACCTTTCCTGTTATCTTCCCGCCGCCATTAACTTCTAATATGATGCGTGGACTGGAATAATTACATAAAAGAGGTTTGTGCAGCAAGTTAGCTAAGAAATCCTTCGTTGGTAGGAGGACTAGGACTAACAGTAGAAATAGATGAAAGCTTATTTTATAAAAGGATAAACAACGTTGGCCGTGTATTGCCATAGTAATGGGTTTTCGGATGACTTTGCAGGGAAACTTATGAGTGCTTCCTTATCGCTGTTCCAAAACGAAGTAGCCGTATTTCAATACCCATTATTAAGCTGTACATGCGTCCTGGGACTACGATAATATCTGACGAATGGCGAGTATACAGCGGTCTATCTGATGAAGATTACTTATATTTGCAGGTAAATCATTCACTGCACTTTGTAAATCGCAACACAGGTGCCCATACTCAGTCAGTGGAATCCATATAGGGAAAGGCGAAATTTAACAGCAAAACCCGTTGGGGGCACTCATAGGAGCATGTTGGATTCGTACCTTCGAACACTTATGTGGCGGAAGAGATTGAATAGTGATGATGATCCATTTTTAAAAATTCCAGAAGAGATCGTAGCGTATTGACCCCCAGAGTGACATTGCTACCTAATTTGTTTGTATTTGTTTTCTTATGCTGTACAATATTTTTCTTCCATATATTTCTTAAACAGTTTCAATTGTATTGTATTAAAAAGGGAATAAGTATTTGCTATGTAAAGTGTCCTTTTATATAAATATCAAATATCAAAATATCTTCGTGCTAGATAGTAATACAGTCTAATAGCTGTCGAAGCACGGTAAAACGATGTAGGTCTTAGAGCGTTTAATAAAATCTAAAATATATACACGCTAAAAAACGTTAGATCTTTCGCATGTGCTACACATGCATCATCAGGCTATGTACTGATCAAGTCCGGTGCATGCCGGTATACACACACACACACACACACACACACACATATATATATATATATATATATATATCAGAATGTATGCGCAAAGGGGATGTAAGGTCAGGTGATGCGTAACATCACAGCCTCTCCTTGACAAATGTCAACCCCGCCTTCTCGTGGTGCATCCTGTTCCCACTAAAGGGGCTCTGACGACCGCAAATAGCGGTATAACTATACCATCGGGATCAGAGGAAATGCTATCCCACACTCACCAACCCGCTTGGCCAGCGTGGTGAGTTATGGCCAAACACCTCCAAAATGACTCTACAACTTAAATCTTGGCCCTCAGTCTCCGGCAGCTGGAATGTACCTGGCCAAGGCAGCGGCCAGTGCGACATGAAGGCAGAGGGTGCTAAGAATCCCCGGAGGACCGGACTAGGCTGCCATTTGATGCTGACCTTGGCTACCTACAACGCACGCTCCCTATCTTCTGATTCAAGGCTTCTTGAATTGGAAGAGGAACTACAAAGGATCAAGTGGGACATCGTCGGGCTAAGTGAGGTAAGGAGAAAAGGAGAAGATCTCATTGAACTGAAAAGTGGACATCTCTTCTATTATCGTGGGACAGATACTGGCAGAACTAGTGGTGTTGGATTTATAATAAACAAGAAACTGAAGGATAAAGTGGTAGAAGTTGAAAGTTCCTCGGACAGAGCTGCACGACTCGTTATCCAACTATCGAGAAGATACCAGGCTCAGATTATTCAAACTTATGCACCCACCACAAGTCATCCTGAAGAAGAAATTGAAGAATTTTATGAGGAAATTCGTCATCTAAATAATAAAGGTAAGCAGCACTTGAAGATAATTATGGGAGATTTCAATGCAAAAATAGGGCAACGGCAACAGAATGAAACTTCAGTAGGTAAATTCGGTCACGGCAACAGAAACCAGCGTGGAAATACTCTCGTTCAGTTTGCAGAGGCAGAAGGATTTTTCATCTTGAATTCCTTTTTCAAGAAAAAGCCACACAGGAAATGGACATGGAGACATCCAATTGGGACGACAAGTGAAATTGATTTTATTATGTGTAACAAAAAATTCGTCATCGAAGACTGCAGTGTGCTAAACAAGTTCAACACAGGTAGTGACCATAGATTGGTGAGATGTAAGATGCACCTCAACACTAAACTGGAACGTGGCAAGCTCATAAGACAAACAAAATGTATTGACATAACCAACCTTAAAAAACACCATAATACTTTCAAGTTGGAACTGAAGAACAGATTCTCTGCTTTAGAAGGCCTAACATCGGAAGAAGTGGATATTTCGGAAGTTAACAGAAAAGTAACCAAAGCTCTTATGGAAACAGCAACAAAATTAGCTGGGTCTAAGAACAAGTTGCATGTAAACAAATTATCAGGAAAAACCAAAATGTTGATGCAAAAAAAGAAGAGAGATGAGGACAACTAAAGAAGATGTGACTTCCAAAGTGGAATATATAGAGCTATGCAAGACAGTAAGAAAAAGTATCACTGAAGACGTAAGGAAATTCAACTGTGAGCTAGTGAGGAAAGCAATTGAAAACAACCAAAGCCTAAAGATAGCAAAGGGACATCTCAGTAAGGGAAGAAAACAGATTATGGCTCTGAGAAAAGAAGATGGTTCTATAACAAGAAATAGAGGTGAAATTTTGACAAGAGTGAAAGATTTCTACTCCAAATTATATGAAAGGGATGATACATGTACTCCAGACATCATGAAAGGTACCAGAGTTCTTCCAGTCCTCCCAGCAGAAGTTGCGCATGCAATCAAGAACATGAAGCGGGGGAAAGCTCCAGGAGAAGATGGAATTACTATAGACATCATACAAGAAGCAAGTGGAGAAATGGAAACAGTACTCGCCCAAATTTTCACTCGATGCCTTAATGAAGGGAAGATTCCTGAGGATTGGAACAATGCTAGAATGATCCTGCTACATAAAAAAGGTGACATTGAGGATCTCAGGAACTACAGACCTATCAGCCTCCTATCAGTGGTTTATAAAATCTTCACTAAAGTTCTTTCACACCGCTTGAAGGTAACACTGGACATGGCTCAACCGAGAGAACAAGCTGGATTCAGGAGTGGCTACAGCACAATAGATCATATCCACGTACTGAGAGAACTAATTGAAAGAGCGAGGGAATATGAACTTCCATTGTGCATGGCTTTTATCGATTATGAAAAAGCCTTTGATTCGGTGAAACCATCAGCAGTTACCACGGCTCTGAAATCCTGCGGTATTGAAGATGCATACATTAATGTTATTAATAACATATATGAAAATGCAAGTGCAAAGATTCGGCTGTTTGAAAATACAACACACATAAAAATTGGAAAGGGAGTGAGACAAGGTGACACCATATCTCCGAAGCTCTTTAATGCCACATTGGAAAATGTCTTTCAATCACTGAACTGGGAAAACAAAGGGATAAAGATTAATGGAGATTATCTAACCCACCTTCGTTTTGCTGATGACGTAGTCATTTTTGCAACTACCCCATCAGAGCTGCAGAGTATGATCCAGGAACTTGCTGACAAGAGTAAAGAAGTGGGATTAAAAATGAACTTTCAGAAGACAAAAGTGATGTTCAATGCTTTTACAAGAAATGAAGATTTATCGATTGATGGAGAAAAACTGGAGATAACAGATACGTATGTTTATCTTGGACAGCAGATATCAAGTGAGGGTCACATTGATGAAGAAATTAATCGGCGTACAAAACTTGCCTGGAGAGCTTTTGGAAGAAACAGCATAATTTTCAAGAGCAATATGCCATTATGTCTTAAAAGAAAAGTGTTTGATCAATGCATCCTTCCAGTGCTTACGTATGGTGCAGAGACGTGGACCTTAACTAAAAGAGACATACAAAGGCTGCAGACAACTCAAAGCAGCATGGAGAGGTGCATGCTTGGTATAACCAGGAGAGATAAGAAGAGGAACTCGTGGATCCGAGAAATGACAAGAGTGGAAGACATCATGATCAGAGTTAAATCCCTGAAATGGCAATGGGCTGGACATACTGCCAGAAGGACAGACCATAGATGGACAGCCGAAATTTTAGATTGGATTCCAAGGGACAGGAAAAGACCCAGAAAAAGACCACATGGGAGATGGGTGGATGAAATTCGTAAATATGCGGGAGTGACATGGAGGAGACTGGCACAAGACAGACCGTTGTGGAGAAAACTTGGGAGACCTTCGTCCAGCAGTGGATTGACAATGGTTGACAATGATGATGATGATGATGATGCGCAAAGATCTGCGCAGGGTACAATAAATAAACATGGGAAGAGGTATGTATGTAACTTCAAACACTAAATTAAAACTGAATCTCTTGCCAGATGTTTCCAAGAAGAAGGTATAATAACTGGGGTATCATTATTGCAACATTGTTCACCATATGCGATAAAAAACATACTTTCAGAAAATAAAGTAAGTCTTTTGGTATGAGTTCGCAAGATAATAAATAAATGCGTCGCTCCATAATGGTACGAAAGAGTCTTCTTTCACTAGGCGAGCGAGGGCTGTAGCAGATGAACCAGTTCTTACAAAATACTTGTGCTCCTGGATTCGAGTCGATAAGCTACGAAGGGTGGATCCGATGTAAGTTATAGTGGTACGTGGGGAGTCACTACTCACCAAGAGAATACCGTATACACCACATTGTCTCAGGTTGTCGGGTTTATCGTTATCATTACGAAAGGCACCAAAAAGACAAAAAGTAGAGTAACCAAAATCAATTTTGTTTTTTTCGACATAAATTATGAAGTAGTGGAGTGATAAGTGGGTGATAAGAGAATGAACTGACGAATCTTTTTGTTTTTATTATCCACAGGTGTAAGGGTGGTAGAGCTTATACGACGATACCTTGATATAAGGGTTTCAACATGCGAGGCAGGGTAACCAAAATGTTAAGAAATGCTGGCCCTAGAAAGTTCTAAGTCGTGGGAGAAATTAGTAGACGAGTGAGTATGGGCTCGTGCTACCAAACTGCGAAGGGCAGAAAGCTTATGTTTTCTGGGATGACAGGAATCATGGGGGATAAGAATGGGAGTAAAATATGGTTTACGATATATACAGTGAACGATAAAGAGTTGGTCAAAGGGTCCCGGGTAACTAAACAGTCAAGGAAAGGCAGGGAGAAATTACTTTCATGTTCAATGGGGAATTTAATGGAGGGAAACGGCAGAGAGTCATTTTATATACCAATCAACAACAGCAAATAGTGGCGGGCAGATAACAGGAAAGGTCCGTCGAATAAAACTTTAGAGAATTAGTTAGTCGTTTGCGCGAAACGAATTAAAAAACTTTGGCAGTCGCTTGTGTTTATCATATTCAAGGGTACAAATGAGTCGCTTGTGGGGAAAGGGATTCAAAACAATTAGCGAGTCGTCTATGGAAAAGGATTTACTGAGCTGCCTGTATGAAAGAGATGCAAGAGAATTTATGACGCGCCTGAACATAAACTGGTATATTACCATGCTCCCGGTAGTGCGGTAGTCGCGGAATACTTAATCATCGTCTAACTGGATAAACAGTGAGGTTACGTCACCCTAAATTTAAAGAACCCAATCTCAAAGTTTACGGACGTCGTGTTGTGTTTCATATAGGTTCGTTGCGAGGTATTCGTAAAAAACCCATATGCCGCAAATTATGAATTAGAAAAATATGCACAAAAAAAGTTCGCTACACTAGGTTAAGTAATTAACATGTTTCTTATAAGAAAAATTATGTTGAATTAAGCAATTACAGCCTTTAGGTGGAGGCCAAATAAAAGCTACGTTAAATGAAAAGGAATAAATCAGCCATGTTGACTGGTGCACTACTGCGTAAGCCTGTTACACCCCTGGGCTTAAATTTAGAAATAAATTCCTAAATCTATCTATGAAGAGGCGTAGCAACCGTGCATATGTATATACAGTATAACGAAGTAAATTTCTCCGTCATGTTTGGTCCACGCCGGGAATTGAACCCGAGTCCACTTATTCCGGAACAAGTCGCTCTACCTACTGAGCTACAGAGACCTTCGTTCTCGCTGCTATCTGCCTTTTTGTCGTGCGCGTCCTGCGGGGCAGGCACGTCCCATCTCCCCCTCCCCGAAAGGTTGTTTCACCGAAAAGTTCACTTTACCGAAGGGTCATTTCATCTAAAAGTTTATTTCACCGAAAGGTTGTTTCACCGAAAAGTTCACTTCACCGAAGGGTCATTTCATCGAAAAGTTCATTTCACTGAAAGGTCGTTTCACCTAAAGGTTCATTTCACCGAAAGGTCGTTTCACCGAAAGATCACTTCACCGAAACGTAACATCCCCATTGTAGTCTGTTCTCAATGCGATGTCAGGAACTTCTTAGATGCTAATCGGGAAGTCCACAATGTCCCGAATTCATCACTTACAGAATCCTTAATTGTTATCAGTCGGTGATTCCGGCAAAGGAGAGAGGAAAAGAAAATACAAAAATATAAAAAATATCCAATCAGAGAAGAATCGATCGCTATAATAAAACTACACATTCTTCGAAAAACTCCATGATGAAAGAGCGATCTTAAATTTGATTTTTTTTATATAGTGACTGAAATTCTTACTACACACAAATCGTGCAATTGTTTTTGAAAGTTTATATGAAAACTACTTTTGTATCGTAAATTATATGCAATATATATAAGTATGCAGAAATTTGAACTCCAGGCCGATTTTTGAGACTACGAGTTTAGGAGGTTAGCAAAAAAGCGGACAGGAAGAAATGAAGATGCCAATATAAAATATTAGACAGCGATGCGAGCGGCCCGGAATCACAGTTGTCGGCAAAGACTTCATCAGACGTATAAGGTAAGATGATGTTATCCTCCCCAATTCCAGTTCTAATGTAATCTGTATACAGGGTGCATAGGAAAGTCCCTTTAGCCTGGAATAACTTGCGAACGGATAGAGGTACAGTGATGCAAGTGAGATAACGGTATAGTAAAGCGACTACGCCCGATCGAATGCAACCAACAGCAGCACCCCTAGTGGCGAAAGGCGGAAGTTAGCCATTGCAAATCGAAAACGAAAAGAGATAGAGCAAAATTTCCAATTACAAAGTTGTAGAGCATCAATTAATTAGTACAAAACGACATTTGTTTTACACAGATAGGATTCATTGTCGCCTGAATACCCTAAAATGTCCAAAATCGATGCGCGACCTTTTGTATGAACGTTTGAAGGGAACAGGTATAGGTATGATCAAATACACACAATTTATTGCATAAATGCGTACTTATGTCAACACAGTTTGATGACGTCAGACAAAACAAAAACAAAAAAGGCAAACTGGCGCACAGTGATAAAAAGTTAATGTCGAATATGTTCGAAGAGTTCGCCATTGCCCACGATACACATTTGTATTCGTGAAAGTAACTCTGCATGCACATTCCTCAGCATGGAAGGTGTCACACTATTGCAAGCATCTGTAACACGGCGACGTAGATCCAGCAGACTTGTAGGCGCTGTTGCATACACCTGATTTTTTACGTAACCCCAGAAATCCAAGCTCGTCATTCTCACACAGCGTACGTAGACCTAAACTTCTGATTGGGGTACGTCCTGCTACTGGTTTTTATAACGTAGGTACAGTACAACGTTACAATCTGCATTTGCTGCATACGGCTACATTTGCGAAATACGAATATGCAGATTCGAATCGTCGCACATCGATTTCGAACATTGTAGGGTAATCAGACGACAACTTATCTTATCCGTGTGAAAAAAATGTCGTTTTGTACTAATTAATTGATGCTCTACAACTTTGTAATTGGAAATTTTGCTGCTCTTTCTCTTTTCGTTTTCGATTTGCAATGGCTAACTTCCGCATTTCGCCACTAGGGGCGCTGCTATTGGTTGCATTCGGTCGGGCGTAGTCGCTTTACTATACCGTTATCTCACTTGCATAACTTTACCTCTCTCCGTTCGCAAGTTATTCCAGGCTAAAGGGACTTTCCTATGCACCCTGTATACAGATAACATTAGAACTGGAATTGGGGAGGATAACATCATCTTACCTTATACGTCTGATGAAGTCTTTGCCAACAACTGTGATTCTGGGCCACTCGCATCGCTGGCTTATATATATAGTAAGAAAAAGTATCACTGAAGACGTAAGGAAATTCAACTGTGAACTAGTGAGGAAAGCAATTGAAAACAACCAAAGCCTAAAGATAGCAAAGGGACATCTCAGTAAGGGAAGAAAACAGATTATGGCACTGAGAAAAGAAGATGGTTCTGTAACAAGAAATAGAGGCGAAATTTTGACAAGAGTGAAAGATTTCTACTCCAAATTATATGAAAGGGATGATATATGCACTCCAGACATCATGAAAGATACCAGTACCAGAGTTCTTCCAGTCCTTCCAGCAGAAGTTGCACATGCAATCAAGAACATGAAGCGAGGAAAAGCTCCAGGAGAAGATGGAATTACTGTAGACATCATACAAGAAGCAAGTGGAGAAATCGAAACAGTACTCGCCCAAATTTTCACTCGATGCCTTAATGAAGGAAAGATTCCTGAGGATTGGAACACCGCTACAATGATCCTGCTACATAAGAAAGGTGACATTGAGGATCTCGGAAACTACAGACCTATCAGCCTCCTATCAGTAGTTTATAAAATCTTCACTAAAGTTCTTTCACACCGCTTGAAGGTAACACTGGACATGGCTCAACCGAGAGAACAAGCTGGATTCAGGAGTGGCTACAGCACAATAGATCATATCCACGTGCTGAGAGAACTAATTGAAAGAGCGAGGGAATATGAACTTCCATTGTGCATGGCTTTTATCGATTATGAAAAAGCCTTTGATTCGGTGAAACCATCAGCAGTTACAATGGCTCTGAAAACCTGCGGTATTGAAGATGCATACATTAATATTATTAATAACATCTATGAAAATGCAAGTGCAAAGATTAGGCTGTTTGAAAATACAACATACGTAAAAATTGGAAAGGAGTGAGACAAGGTGACACCATATCTCCGAAGCTCTTTAATGCCACATTGGAGGGTGTTTTTCAGTCACTGAGCTGGGAAAACAAGGGGATAAAGATTAATGGAGATTATCTAACCCACCTTCGTTTTGCTGATGACGTAGTCATTTTTGCAACTACCCCATCAGAGCTGCAGAGTATGATCCAGGAACTTACTGACAAGAGTAAAGAAGTGGGATTAAAAATGAACTTTCAGAAGACAAAAGTGATGCTCAATGCTTTTACAAGAAATGAAGATTTATCGATTGATGGAGAAAAGCTGGAGATAACAGACACGTACGTTTATCTTGGACAGCAGATATCAAGTGAGGGTCACATTGATGAAGAAATTAATCGGCGTACAAAACTTGCCTGGAGAGCTTTTGGAAGAAACAGCATAATTTTCAAGAGCAATATGCCATTATGTCTTAAAAGAAAAGTGTTTGATCAATGCATCCTTCCAGTGCTTACGTATGGTGCGGAGACGTGGACCTTAACTAAAAGAGACATACAAAGGCTGCAGACAACTCAAAGCAGCATGGAGAGGTGCATGCTTGGTGTAACCAGGAGAGATAAGAAGAGGAACTCGTGGATCCGAAAAATGACAAGAGTGGAAGACATCATGATCAGAGTTAAATCCCTGAAATGGCAATGGGCTGGACATACTGCCAGAAGGACAGATCATCGATGGACAGCTGAAATTTTAGATTGGATTCCAAGGGACAGGAAAAGACCCAGAAGAAGACCACATGGGAGATGGGTGGATGAAATTCGAAAGTATGCAGGGGTGACATGGAGGAGACTGGCACAAGACAGACCGTTGTGGAGGAAACTTGGGGAGACCTTCGTCCAGCAGTGGATTGATAATGGTTGACAATGATGATGATGATGATGATATATATATATATATATATATATATATATATATATTTTTTTAAGGTTTAACGACCATCGTGAGCAACTCAATGGGCTATAAGTAGTCGCCCGTCTGTAATTTAAAGTCACTGGTTCCAGGGAAGGGAGAGAGCCAGTGCCGTAAGACAAACACAACATCCATGCCTCACCGGGATTCGAACCCGGACCCCTTTCGGACGAATGATCAGAGGCCATCGCTTAGACCACTGCGTCACTGGGGCGGCCTAATATTTTATAATGACATCTTCATTTCTTTCTGTCCGCTTTTTTGCTAACCTCCTAAACTCGTATCTAGAATTGAACTGACTACCAAGTGTGCCACATTGGCTTGAACTGCCTACCATTGACTTCTGGCTCTTTTCCCTATCTCGACTCTGGAAATATCTATGTCTGCCCTAACTAAATCATAAAACTACATTCTATACTTCTATATCTGACTCTCTACGTATCTCGTGCTTACGCTCTCTTTGTATATATATCTGAGTACCTTTAATTTCCCCATGTGGTAGGGGCGTGCCCTCAGCCCTCTAGGAGTTTTCCGCCTGGGGCCTAGATTGGTCAGTTGAGTTGACCAGTGCTTGACCTTAATCGTCATTGGTTGGCCCCTGAGCCACTCAGCTACCCTTTAGCAACAGCTGACGTATTGGCCAGGTGATATTTTCGCACTTTAAATGGGACATATATTCTTGAGCCTGGTGAATAGCGAAAGATTACGGTAGCTTGCCACTGACAGAGTTACGACTTTTTTGTGACACCGCAGTGTATTTTACGACTTTTGCTGGTGCCTATTTCTAGAAGAGATGATCGTAAAACGTAAACTTGCCTATTCATCTGACCGGGGTTCGGACTTTGCATGCGCATTTCTGAGATACCGGAAGGTTTTATTTTACCGGCAACGCTAGCACTGGTGCCATTTCATAAATTTCGTAAATGCCGTGCTTCTTAGAAGAGAAATTCCTTTGTCATTCTCTCCCACGGGTGTCCGAGGGAAACGCCATAAATCCCCTTGAACACCGGGGCTTTCTGCTCCAATGGGGAAAAAGGGGTATGAGGTAGCAAAGGGAGCCAAGAAAAAATAATTTGGATTAAATAAAAAATTAAAAATGAATTACACCTGGTTTTTGTAATTAATTAAACCACAAAAACAATGTGGCCTGAAATACGAAGTACACTATCTACTAACCAGTAATTGGACACCTGTGATAGCAAAGGAAAACGAAGTTTATTCACCTTCAAGAGTTGGTGGAGCCTCCACGAGCGGCGATTACAGCTGCGACCCTCCGGGGCATACTCTCAACCAGGCGTTGTACGACGGCTAGCGGTATTTTCTTCCACTCGGCTTGGAGAAGACAGGTCAGTTCCTTCACCGAATTCGGACGGTGGGGGCACCCCTAAAGTGGACGCTTCAACTCGTCCCAAGGTCCGGGCTCTGCGCAGGCCAGTCCATTCGATTAACCCCATTGTCGCCATACCAAGCCATGGTGGACTTCGCAACATTACAGGTGGTATTGTCATCCTGAAAGTAACATGGGTCCACCTCGTAAAACTGCCACAACGTAGGAAGCGCATTGTCATCCAAAATGGTGCAGTAGGTCTCGGCGTTGAGTCTACCAGGAATTGCGACCAAGGGTCCCGTGCCATACTAGGAGAAACACCCCCATAGCATAATTCCACAGCCGCCGAACTTCACAGTTGGCACAATACATTCCGACAGGAGGTGTTCTCCAGGCAGACGCCAAACCCAGACCCCGCCATCCGAGCGGTAGAGGGTGAACCTTGATTCGTCGCACCAGAGAGAACCTGTTTCCACTGTCCAGCGGTCCACGGTTGACGTTCTTTGCACCACGTTAGCCGAGCAGCGCTATTGGACTTGGTGTTCAAAGGCTTGTGGGCGGCAGCACGTTCATGATAACCGAGCAGATGGGCTTCCTTACGGATGGTATTCATCGAAAGAACACTCCCGGATGCCTGTTGAAACTCCTCGCGGATGTGGCCCATCGATTTAGTGCGGTTCTTCCGAATTTCTCTGGCCAGCACCCGTCGGTCTCTAACTCCCAGTTTTGTGGATCTGCCGGGTCGGGGTACATTCCGACAGTCACCTCTCATCTTCAACTTGCCAATCACGTAGGCCACTGTCGAATTTGGGTACTTCAACTCGCTGGATATATCACGTATGGATCGGCCATTTCTGTGATACCCAACGATTACACCTTTCTCGAAATCAGAGAGCTCCGAACTGAGTGGCATCTTGCATGCGACTGGGTGCGTTGTTGTTTCCCACACGATATTTAACGGCGGCGGCCGTGACGTGTATCAGGACCGCAGACATCGTCGATTGCAGGGGTGTCCAATTACTTGTTGGTAGATAGTGTAGTTCCGTGGCAACAATTCCGATGATTTGTGAGTCGCCTGTTGAAAGAAATTCGGGGGAATTATTGAGTTATCTGCGAGCAACAAATTCAAGAGAATTAGTGAGGCACCTCGCTCGCACGTAAAGTATTCAAGAGTCGCATTTTGGAAAGGATTCAAGGGGTTTAACGAGTTGCTAGCACAAGGGAGTTTTTCAGACAAGCGACGCCTGTGCATTTAAGAAATTCAAAGCAATCAGTGCTGAAAGCAGTTCGAGAGACTTAATAACGCACCTGCGAGAAAGGAACTCAAGAAAAGTAGCGATTTACCTGCCTGAAATGAATTCAAGAAGATTAGAATTAAAGAGTGGGCTGTTAAAAGGAGTTTGAGAATTATGAGTCTGCGATGTATACCTCTAACTTGCCTTACTTTTGAGTTCCTGTCTTATGTAAATTTGGTTTCTTGTAAAAGATTTTTCGAACTTAGCGCCACAGAGTTCTTTTCGATGAATTTGAAGTTGGCAACTTCTGACGAAAGGACGTAGTGCAACTTATGCCGTAAGATTGCTGAGATAAATGTTCGATGCTGATTTGACGATCCTAAGGCAATGTTTTCTTAGACCATTATGAGGCAATGTTTCTATCCTTTCGTAGATTATTCTTAGATAATGCTGTTGCACGATTCTTAAGCAATCACTATTATCCGATTCTCGAATAATGTGTGTGAATTGATGCACGAGTGATTAATATGCAAACGAAAAGTTTATGAGCTCAAGATTGTTAAGAGCATGGAGGATGATTAAAGTTGAATGTTGAATTGAACCAAGTATAATATATATAAACAACCAGATCTGCCTGTCTCTCTGTAACGCTTGACGATACAGCAACGTCTGCATTGTTGCGCCATCACTTATCGAATAATTCGGGTGTGCTCTCGCAATGTCAAAATGATTGCCTGCTATTTAACAGTACGCGATCACTTTTAGATGTCAAGGTGATCGCGTGCTAATTTAAAAACATTTGATCATCAATGTCTCGATTTCTATTTTTCCGATCTAAGAAATTCGAATTGAATTCTTAATATCACAACAAGTTGAGTATACACGCGATCACATTGAGATGGCGAAGTGATCGTGTGCTAATTTAAAAACAGTGGATTATCAGTGACTCGAGTTCCATTTATCCGATCTACAAAATTCGGATTAAAATCTTAATAACACGGCAAGTTGCGTTTGTATATTAATTTAATTTAGCACAATCCGAATATTAATTTGTATGCCTTATTTTTGCATATATTTATATTATTTTTTACTTTTAATTAAACTAACTTTCTGAGTTTAGTGTTGATTACATTATACATTTTGCAAACTATCAATCTTTAGTGTTGATTACATTATACATTTTGCAAAATACCGATCTTTAGTGTTGATTCCATTATACATTTTGCAAAATATCGATCTTTAGTGTTGATTCCATTATACATTTTGCAAAATATCAATCTTTAGTGTTGATTACATTATACATTTTGCAAAACATCGATCTTTAGTGTTGATTACATTATACATTTTGCAAAATATCGATCTTTAGTGTTGATTCCATTATACATTTTGCAAAATACCGATCTTTAGTGTTGATTCCATTATACATTTTGCAAAATATCGATCTTTAGTGTTGATTCCATTATACATTTTGCAAAATATCAATCTTTAGTGTTGATTACATTATACATTTTGCAAAATATCGATCTTTAGTGTTGATTACATTATACATTTTGCAAAATATCGATCTTTATTGTTGATTCCATTATACATTTTGCAAAATACCGATCTTTAGTGTTGATTCCATTATACATTTTGCAAAATATCGATCTTTAGTGTTGATTCCATTATACATTTTGCAAAATATCAATCTTTAGTGTTGATTACATTATACATTTTGCAAAATATCGATCTTTAGTGTTGATTACATTATACATTTTGCAAAATATCGATCTTTAGTGTTGATTCCATTATACATTTTGCAAAATATAGATCTATCTAAACGCCGTAATCTGTGATAAAAACTGAAATCTTGAGATGTCAAAGTGAGCAAAATTGCTTCTAAAAGCAGATGTCGCCCCAATAGCACATTGTCGAGAATTTAGATAGTTAGTAATACCAGATGTCGCATTATTTTGTAGAAAAAGATTTGTTATGAAGTTTCAAACTAACCGTCGAATAGGACAGTTTAAAACAAGCCGTGAAGGGAATAACAAGTGTGCTGGAGAAAAAGTCATTTAACGCGAAAGATCAAAGAAAACGTTGCTAAGGTAAGTTCATACGAAAACAACTTTCCGAGTTTAGTGCTGATTATATTACACATTTCGCAAAATGTCGATCTACCTAAACGCTCTAATCTACAACTGTTAAACAACAAATATTATACACAGAATGTTATTTATCGCGAAGTCTTTTTAAAAACGGAAATAAATAGCATACAATTTTCAGTTCTAACATGAATGAGTTCTTACTATATAAGTTTTTAATATGTTTCCTTACAGAATTTCGGCATCTATTTGGTTTGTTTTCAATATGCTTCAATTAAAAATTTCACTCCGTCATAGGACCGGCAACATCCCCTATATATTAAAATTTATTTAAAGCTTAAAAACAACCGTCCAAGGATTAACTATACGCTAGTTATTGAGATTTGAATAGAAACCAATTAAGTATTTTTGTCTAAGTGTATGAAAACCGGATGACGTGCCATGATAGCCAATAACGTATTCGACGTAAGTTAAGTTGATTCACTGCATACAGTTGGACGTGATTCTGAAAGTATTTTCGATGTATAGTTAAGTTCTTTCCAGCTTCAACGACCAGTAAAATATCTGGGTTCTACATTAAAGCCAATTCACAAAGTTAAAGATAAACCTTAGGTAAGATTAGCTGTTTAGTGTTGACAGTGAAGCTATCTTAGCCGCCCCAGTGGCGCAGTGGTCTAAGCGATGGCCTCTGATCATTCGTTCAAACGGGGTCCGGGTTCGAAACCCGGTGAGGCATGGATGTTTTGTTTGTCTTATGGCACTGGTTCTCTCCCTTCCCTGGAACCAGTGACCCTAAATTAGGGACGGGCCACTGCTTATAGCCCATTGAGTTGCTCACGGTGGTCGTTAAACCACCAATCAAAAAAAAAAAAAAAAAGCTGTCTTAATCTCCCCGGTGACGCTGTGGTTTGCGCGATGGCTTCTGATCATTCGTCAGAGATGAGTCCGGGTTCGAATCCCGGTGAGACAGGGATGTTTTGTTTGTCTTACGGTATTGGCTCTCTCCCTTCCCTGGAGTTAGTGGCTCTCTTCTTATAGCCCATTGAGTTGCTTAAGCTCTCAATAAAAAAAAAAAAGCTATCTTAAAGTAAAAGCAATATTAAAGTAATAAAGTAAAGCATTATACGCCGTAAGACAAACACAACATCCATTTTAAAATAAAGCATTATACGCCGTAGACGTGAAAGGTATTAGTGACTCGTCTGTGTGAAAGGAATTCAAGAGAATTAGGCACTTTTAAACAGGGCTTAAAGGAAATTACCGAGTCGCATGCTGAAAGAAATTCGAATGAATTATAGAGCTGTCTTCGTGAAACGGATACTTGAGAATTGGTCACCTGTACATGAAAGATTCAAAGGGAAATAATGATGAATCGCCTGCTGAAAATAATATGGGAGTACTTACTTTCTTGCTGAATAAACTATCACTGACCGCATCGGGCCAAAATATAAACCTGGAGCATCATTAATATGTATTGTCATCACTGCACTCATTGTTACTTGTCCCACCCAAGTGGGTAGAATGTTTTCCTCTATTCGAAGTTTAAAGTTGGAAGTTTCCCTTCAACAAAATAGCGCACATTTATTTTCCATTACATACTACGTTCTTTCTTTCCCCCTTTCAGCAGAAGCGGCAATTTTTATTTTCTACAGACTAGTAGAGAAAGTAGCAAAAATTTCCTTAACTTTTTCTGTTTCAAGGCCGAAATCTTTTCCGCAGAGCAGTAGACAATGTCTCCAAGAATTGCACTTCCACATGAAATAGGCAGATTCGCTCTTTTCCCTTCACCGTTTTTCAAAGATAGGGTCAGTAAAGTAATCCGCAAGCCCCTGAATCTTAGGACTGACTAGAACCTTCTGGTAATTTTCGCAAATAATATTTTGTGCAGCTACTGAACGGGTCGTTTCGTTCACTTTACCGTACGGGTGTTTTCAAACAGAATGGTTACCAATAGCTCTCTTCTGTTAGGAAGATATATTGCTTTCTTTAGCGTTAAATGGGCCTCCATCCGAGATGACGTTAGCTCATAATCTTCGGTAGCCCTTGACAGTGGCGGACTGGCAATCAATAAACGGGCCTGGAAACGGATTTTTTGCCGCTCACTTTTGGAAGAAAATTATCAAGTGTATCAGCCTTATCATTTCAACACAAGTCTGCAAATTACTGCAATGTTTATATGGAGGCAATATTAAACCAAAATGTTACACACTTCGTTTTTTCTTTTTTTTTTTGGTGGTGGTGGTGGTGGTGGTGGGGGGATGCGCAAAAAATTATCTTGAGTTCAATTTAATGTAAGAAAAAATTTGCTTCCATTCTGAAGCAATAGGCAAGGTACGTTCTCTTGAGAGGAAGACTTTATTCCATTCTTACGAAATTTACTGCGACATCTGAATTTTGAATTGGCCGCCCCGGTGGCGCAGTGGTCTAAGCAATGGCCCCTGATCATTCGTCCGAAAGGGGTCCGGGTTCGAATCCCGGTGTGGCATGGATGTTGTGTTTGTCTTACGACACTGGTTCTCTCCTTCCCTTGAACCAGTGACCCTAAATTAGGGACGGGCGATTGCGTATAGCCCATTGAGTTGCTCACGGTTGTCGTTAAACCTCCAATCAAAAAAAAAAAAATTCTGAATTGTAATAATTTCTTCGCTTTTAGTCATAAGAGAAATCCCAAATGTTTCAAAATTAATAATTTTTTTCAAGACTTACCTATCATAAAAAAAAAAAAGTTTTTCGTGGCTATATTGAAAAAAATTGAAAATTTCTGGAATTTCAAGAATATCAGGGCAAATTTATCAAGTGAGAGAAACTAAAGAATGCGAAAACTAATGTTTATTCAATTACTTTCAAATGGAAGCAGCATTTTTGGTGTATCTGAAGTAATCTTTCCAAACCTGTAGTTCAAGAATTCATGTAAGGTCTAAAAAGTCTTACATAGATTTTAAAAGCCTTACAGTTTTCCCATTAAGTTATAAAAAATTATATTATGCTTCTTTCAATAACGCATATTTATGGCGATAGTGGGCGTGCGTGCTTATTTCTGCTTGTAAATACCCTTCCACACCTGCAAGTCCGCTTTAAAAACTAAATCATAAAAAAAAAAAAAAAAAAAAAAAACAGACGTAGATCTCGTTAAAAAGATTCTTAGATGATCTCATTAAAAGATTCTTAGATGATCTCATTAAAAGATTCTTGAAAAGATTAAAAAATATTCTTATTCTCGTTAAAAAATCAGACGCAGATCTTGTTAAAAACAAAAGCATATACGCCAAGGAACCCATAATTTTCACCTCAATGAATTAATTATTAAATAGGAACAGTACACCAACTATACTCAAAATAGTATAACTATACTAATGATCCAAAATTCTTGGCGTAGTATAGGAATTAAAGTTTCCAAGCTTTCGCAATCAACCACTTGGCTTTTTCAAGGAAGGTAGACAGCAGACTGTAGTCTACCTCCCTTGAAAAAGGCATCTGGTTGATGTGCGAAAGCTTGGAAACTTTGTTTCCTATTCTACGCCAAGAAATTCGACTCAATGAATTAACTTGTCCAGTGAATTTTGAGTTTCTATTCCAAGTTATTGATGATATATTGGATTTTATTGTACTCATTATTCAACTTCAACTGCAATTAGAGCAAAAACGGGTTGAGATACAGAAAATCTGCAGAAAGGAACGGAGCACAAGATCAAAAGTCGAGAGGGGGAAGTTGTATAAAAAACAGTGTTTGGTTCAACAGAACATTTGGTATGTAAGATGTTTTGGTTGTTTGTTTGTTTGTTTTAGCAGTCCCGAAATTGTTAAACAAATTTTGCCTTTTTAGAACAACCTGGTTTTCTTTCTAAAAAGCACGGTGAAGGACAGATATATAAATACTTTTTTCTTGAGTTAGCATAAAGCCTATCGGCCCAGACTAGTGCGATCCACCGGGAATTATCCCGGTATCCCGGCGGCCCATCCGCGCCCGGTCCTTGATCGAACAAGATCTGTCGTGAACGGTCAATTTTTCTAGAGTGTGCAGGTGGCTCGGTGACCAAGAGGTCCGGGCATTACTTCCGAACGCAACAAAAGTGCATAATTTTTTTCTATACCTCCCACCGCCACAAATCTCGAATTAGGGAGGGCTGTTTCCCTTCAACCACCGATGCCCATGAAGGTCATTAAAAAAAGTGTGGATTCGTTATTTGAATTGGACATGATCTGTCAACAATGGAAACTTTCCTGTGAGATCATTAGTACGTTTAAAGCTGATGCTTGAGTATCGACAAGTGACGAGATGTTGAAATCATTCGTGATGGAAGCAAAACAAGTTAATGACGTATGTTCTTTTCCGAAGGCAAATGTTTTAAATAAATGATAAGATTGCGTTGTCATCATTCGTTAGAAACGAAAAAAAAAAAAAAAAAAGCATCGGAGATAGAGATATCTAAATAAAGGTGACCTTTGCCAGCAGCCATCAGGTAGTCAATGAAAACCTAAAGGTGGCAGCCAAACGCCCTCTCACGCGCCCGATCGATGGATAATGAAGGCTGACGAAAACTTTGCAAATAAAGTTACTTCCGTGAACCCAACATTTGCTTGAATATTCCAGCCCGAGTAGAACATGCCCTGAAGTTAATCCGGTTGTCTTTTCAACTCGCACTTGCGAAAACTCGTGCAATAAAGCACACAGCGTAGAAGAAAAAAAAAAAAAAAAAAAAGGAAAAAAAAAGAACGAAAAAGAATTGTTTCAACGCTTGACCGCCGATGATTTATCTGCTGCGGTTGCGGTCATCCACAGTGTTCTCATCTGCGTCAGCTGTTCGCATTTGAAATGGAAATATAATGATCATTTCCTTTTGGAACCTTCCTCGCCTATGTTCGAAATGGATCTCATTACGGTTTCACCGCGTAGATAATAGATGAACGAAGCTCTACTAAATGAAACTATTTTTTTTTTACCTTTTGTGTCCTGAATGAGAATGCTTGCAAAATGATGTCGTTAAGCCTTATCTACCGGTTATTAGCAGAACCAATTGCATTTTTTCGTCTTAAATCCATAAAATGTAATTCCCGCTATTAATCATGAGCGAAAATTGTCAGTGTTTGTCCACCTGCTATATTTGCATGCGGAAATAATGACACAGTTGAATTTAAATTAGGAAATAGATATTTTTGATGTTCGCGCTTCTGTTCACAATTAAAAACTTCATGTAAAGTTTTAAATCTCCGTTTCTTAACTAAGCTTTCTGTTAAAAAATAATTAAAAGAGCTTAACCATCCATCTTGCCCCAAGCGCGACGCTACTGATGTGCTAGGGAATGCTTTAGACCACCCAACATTTCTTTTAGCCTATTCTTCAACCGACCCACCCCCCCAAAAAAATATATATATTTATGCAGTTAGAACACATGGCGAATGCATTCACCTGAGGTTCCAAGGAACTTGGATGAATCTATGTGAATTTTCTGAATTCACAGAAATTTTGTCATATAGAATGAATCTTTTCTTAAATTTATTGTACTAATCTGAGAAATTTAGGGAGTCCTCTGAACCAATGTCGGAGAGAATAATAGAAAGAAACATTTTCGTAACCATACAGTGAAACCTCCATTAACGGACACCTCCGAACAACGGTAACTTCCGAGCAACGGCGAGTTTTGATTGGTGCAGAAGAGCTGCCGTAAGATTAACATTAACAATAACCTCCAAACAGGGAAACCTCTTAACAGCGGCCAACAGACACCCCAGTCAGGCCCAAAAGACATTTAACGGACACTTTATCCTTTACGACTTTACGCTGTTCCTTCGAAAGAATAAGATAGGAATAAATAATGCTACTGTGCCTCGAGCTCGATGGGTTGTATTACGGTGAGTACAATGGTGTGCTTAAGAAAGGAGTTAAAGTTTGGTTCTACGTGAGGTGAACTCCAGCTCCAGTGCATGTTTCAGTCGCAACCTGGGGGAAGGGGATGGGGTTGCTGGTGTTTGAAATGTATTTCCTTGGTGGCGGTATATCTTTGATTGGTCTCTGTAGTGGGTTCTGTTCTTATTTTTCGGTGCGCGTCTATCTAACTGGGCGGTTTCGTTTTCCTGTCTAGCATTTTTCTTTTTTTTTTTTCTTTCCCTTAGCGTACCCTAAACTTAACCTTCTGGCTTGTTATTTCTAAAGGGAAGTTTGAGACAACGAGTCGGATACCAGTTTCTAAAATCCTCTACACCATGATTTTATTTTAAATTGTTATACGTATTGAGTTTCATTCAACGTTCTACGGTGTGGAGAATGTTCTGAAACCGTTTTCTTTGTGCGCAAGCTTAGTACAATTGTTCTCCCTTTGTACCAAAGCAACTGAAAACGTAAATTTGTCCGTGACGAAATCGCGCCCCCTTACTCCGGAGCAAGTTGTTCTCCCAACCAAGCTACAGGGACGCAATGTATCGATGCAGATTTGTCGTCTTGACACGTGCTACATATCTGTAATACGTCATATCATCTCCTTCTTGATTTTTTTGAAGCGAAGAACGGAGTTTCATTAACGCCAGACGATGTGTGGAACAAACATTACACATTTTTCAAAAAACCCAACGCCAGTACACCCGTTTTTACATTCGGATGCATATGTGAAAACATAATACATAAAGCGCAGGATGCATAAAGCGCCCCATCACTACGGTTTCGAACGCGCGCCCCCTCACTTCGAGCTTCGAACCTGCGCCCCTTCACTTCGGATGCATATGTGAAAACATTAATTTTTTTCTATGACGAGTTTTGAACGCGCGCCCCCTCACTTCGGTTTCGAACGCGCCCCCCACTTCGGTTTCGAACGCGCGCCCCCTCACTTCGGTTTCGAATGTGCGGCCCCTCAGTTCGAGTTTCGAACGCGCGCCCCCTCACTTCGGATACATATGTGAAAACATAAATTTGTCTATGACGAGTTTCGAAACCGCGCCCCCTCACTTCGGTGCAAGTTGCTCTCTCAACTAAGATACACCGAATCGCTGCAGATTTGTGAATCGCTGCAGATTTGTCGTCTTGACACGTGCTTTACCTGTGTAGTACGTCAGACAACGGATTAGCAATGTTAACCTTGGATTAACCTCCGAACAACGGCACCTCCCAACAATGATCAGTTTTCCCCGGTCTGAGCAGCGACCATTATTGGAAGGTTTCACTGTAGTTCGAAAAGATGAGAGAGAAATTCCTATTTAGACTACGAACTAAAATTCATAAATAGGCTTTAGATAACAAATATTTAAAAAAGGGTTAAAAATGACGCAAGTAAACAAAAATCGCGAAGAAGTTATAACGAAGTAAATTTCTCCGTCATTTTGGTTAAAGCCGGGGATCGAACCCGAGTCCACTTATTCTGGAACAAGTCACTCTACCAACTAAGCTACGCAGACGTTCATTCTCGCTGCTATCTACCTTTATGTTGTGTGCGTCCTGCGGGGCAGGCACGTCACAAAGTATTAACTTGTTAAAGGTCATGGAGATTCGTATCCATGGCCCCCAATACCATATATATTAAACAAATACAGCGTATAGTATGTACTGAGAGCTTCGGTTTTACTGGGAATAATATCGTCAGTGTCGGGTAAAATCTACATGAATGAAATCTTTTGCCAAAATTTCTTCCAAGCACTTTATGTTTTGTGCCCTCCCCCATATAATACTTAGCCCTCCAATACCCCTTCCTTCAGTTCCTACCTTCTGGGGTCTCCGCTGTTTTCCCTCTAGGCTGCTACCCATGCGTGTGACAAAAAATTTAAACATCATCCAATTGTTACACGTAACATAGAATTTTCATACCACCAACTTAAGTTCCCTATGGGCTACTGCTGTAACGGGTGATTCATAGAAAAATATACAGTTTCCAGATGCTGGAAAACAGTAACAGTTGAAGACACGGACCACAACTGCGAACCGTTAGGTAGATGTACTCATAAAGTATGTGTCTCGCTACTGAGGGAAGTGACGTAGGCGATAGCGCGCGTGCCACGTGACTAGATTATCTCTATAAACATCTTCCTCACTGATGGATTGGACAAGCCGCGGACTACAACATGCCACTGACCCAATGGCCACCCAGAAGTCCTGACGTTACACCTTGTGACTTTTCCCTGTAGGGGTAGGTAAAAGAGGTATTCGCCCCTCCCCTAGCGGAGCTGAAACAGCGTATCACAGCCACTATCACTGCACTTGATTCAGATATCTTACCTCGCGTTTGGGCGGAAATGGATTACCGGCTCGATGTGTGTCGTGTGACTAAGGGTGCACACATAGAACATCTGTGACTGTCTCTAAAAGAACTTGAAACCTTCCCCTACAATTCTGTTACAGGTAACATAAACTATCTTACATTGCTCTTGTTTTATGGTGCGTTGAAACTGTATACGTCTTTACGAATCACCCTGTATGTGTGGTACAGTTGCCTGAGGCGCTGGTTTCTGTCCACTCGTCCGAGAAGGGAGCCTGGACTCGAGTCGCGAATGAGGCATGAGCAGTATGTTTCTCTGATGGCACTGGATCTGTCCCTGGTCAGAAATCAGTGGCTCAAAATTAACAATGGGCGACTGCCCATAGACTTACGAGTTGCTCATAACTCTTTCGCCGGCTGGAAGGAATCTATTCGGGTTAACAAAATAGGCTAAAATAAGCTCAAACGAATATATTCGCTGTCTAAGTCTAAGAAGTGGGCCGAAGACGGCTGGAACGAGTGAACCTGCACATCAGAAATAACTGCTTTCCCCTTAGCTTTATTCAAAAATACTAATCCTTTCTGACTGATTGCCTGTTAAAAGGGCTATAACAATGGTAACGATCCTAACAATGGAGAGGGAAGATGTTTGAGTTGTTTGTTCCTATACCCAGTAGCATGATGTCCGTGTTAGAGGAACTAGCCCTTCCGCATCATGCCTTGCGTCATGGAGAATAGAATAAGGGATTAGATGGAATCACCCGTAACTGGTTTATGGTAGGTTCTGCTGAGATAAAGGGGAAATGACTTGTTTGCCGTTGCTTCCATAAAACCCAGCCGCTATGTGAACGTATATGTTTGGAAAGAGCAAAACGTTTTGTGCATCATTTGATTTAGATACGTCAGCCACTTAAAGGGTTCATTACGACCTGACACATATTGTGAATTTTACAATTTTAGTTTGCATGAGATAATTTACATACACTGCCTGACAGAGGAAATGCCACACCATGAAGGAATGCTCGAAAACAGACCGCTGCTCCGGTGACGCAGTGGTCTAAGCGATGGCCTCTGATCATTCGTCCGAACGGGGTCTGGGTTCGAATCCCGGTGAGGCATGGATGTTGTGTTTGTCTTACGGCACTGGTTCTCTCCCTTCCCTGGAACCAGTGACCCTAAATTAGGGACGGGCGACTGCTTATAGCCCATTGAGTTGCTCACGGTGGTCGTTAAACCTTCAATCAAAAAAAAAAAAAAAAAAAAACAGACCAAACTGCACACACAGATAGCAAAGTAGGCTCTGAACAAATGATTTAATTGTCACATACAGACTAGGCTCCAGTGGCCGAATATATAGCATGACCAATAAGGAGTGTTCCCCCTTCATTTTGGGCAATACAGAATTAAATCCAAAGTGGCATCGAGGCAATAAAGTCCGAATAGGGTACTGGGGTATCGTGAACCATGTCGTGGTGATCCGTGTCCACAGTTAATCTTCATCTTGCGCGCGTGGGAGGGTACTCAACCGAAGTCCAATCATGTCCCACTGATGCTCGATAGGTGAGAGGTCGGGGGATCGTGCTGGAAAGCATCCGCACACCGTGTAAAGCATTCAGACTGATCCGAGCGGTATACGGCCGGGCGTTATCTTGTTGAAAAACGACGTTTGGTATGCTCTGCAGATACGGTAGTGCCACGGGTCGCAGCATCTCGTCAACATAGCGGCGTGCCGTCAATGTGCCCGTATTGCGTACCACCTGTGAGCGGCTGTTGGTGCTGATAGCACCCCACACCATGATTCTACGTTGCCGGGCCGTGTGGTGCACCACAATGGTGGAGGAATCCACCCGTTGGCCACGTCGCTTCCAGAATCTCACACGGCGATCATCCCTGGTGAGATAGAACCGCGATTTATCGTTGAACACCACACTGTTACATTCGGCACCCCACGCAACTCTGGAGCAACATCACGCTAAGCGGTGATGACGATGGCTCGCTGTCAAGGGTAGCCCACGCAACGGACGGCTGGACAGCAAAATAGACGCAGACAATCGGCGCGACACTGTTTGCGTCGATATCGAAGCATCCCAGCCTTCCCGTACACTCCGCAAAATGTCGTCCGTTGTGGCCTGTAGGTCCGCTACGGCATGACGTCGGATGCGACGATCGGTGAGCTCGCACGTCCGTCTCCGGGCTCCTGTCCCCCTACGATGTTGCACAGATCCTTCGTAAGACCACTGTCCCCAAATGCGACCGACGATTGTGGCATCACTTTTCTTTTCTTCCGCAATAGGACGCAAAGGCCATCCAGCGAGACGAAGGCCTACGATGACACCTCTCGTGAACTCATCCGTTTGACGAAATGGCGTAGGACGGAGTCTTAAGGGCATTGGCACTCCTTGTTCGTTTTCCAGACATGGCTACAGCAGAACCACTCACTTCTCGTGGCCGTGACGACGTCTCGACTGATGGCCTCATGGGCTGGTAGTCCGCTTGTATCCCACGCGCCGGTCGTGCGATTGACCTGCAAAGGCAATCACTTGCATAACTTGTACGTGTGCATCCATCCTGCAATTTGCATGGCGCTGCGTTCACGTCTTCGTGGTGAGAAATTTTTTCTTTCAGGCAGTGTATTTGTCAAAAAAAGAAGAGATGTGCATAGTTTGAGATAGACTTAATACATGTGCATTTCTCTCTCTCTCTCTCTCTCTCTCTCTCATCCGCCCATGACGGGTTGAGTTCCGCAAAGACAGTAACGCACCCTTGAGGATGACTGGCAAATTAATGCAGCCGGCTTGTCGTTCCTCTGCTGCATACGGGTAAAGGACAAAGTGCGTCCGGCGCCGATTTCACAGGGAACCATCGACGCATTCGCGTTCCCAAACACAGGGAGTCTGTGGAAAACCCTGGAAAAACTGCAGACTATATTGCCGGCAGAACCGGGATTCGAACACCCGTCAGAAACGTCTTGCATTTATATAGTTAATAAATTTAGATACTGAAATGAATTTAAAATAGACTTATATGATATAATCTTAGGCAGCAGAAAGGTAATCAGATTGATCGCTCTACGTAACTAGAAGTAACATCAAAATAACCAAAAATGGTATACGGAGCGTACAGATGGAAGGTAACCAAAATGACGGATAGAAGTTATCTGAAAGATAACCAAAATAATTATTGTTACTAGTTTGAAGCAACATATAAACATCTAAAATGATTATTGATCTCAAAGACTGCAGTCTTGTGGCGATTACATATATATTCAGAAAATACAACGTGGTTTGTCACAAATATTTATATTTTCAAGTCGACCATGGACCTTACAGAAAAATAAAGAATGATCCTTCAGATAAACAATTGAAAGAAATACAGAAATTGATCAAAAACTCAGAAACTCTGAGCCAAAACATAAAAAAACAAACTTAAACCTTCATACGCCCATTGTGCGAGATTCTATTCTCTCCCTAAAATACATAAATCTGGCATTCCTTTCCGGCCTATAGTAAGTAATATCGGCACAGCTACATAAATTGTCCAAGTTCTTATTTTCAAAATTATCTACCTTCGCCACTCCAAACGAAACATCAGTGAAAAATTCCATTGAGTTTACCAATCGACTCAAACTGCACCCCTGCGTGGATCAACTAAAGTTATCCTTCGATGTGGTATCTATGTTCACCAATGTTCCAGTAAAAGGAGCTCTGTAATCCATAAAATCAAATTTTATAGAGCATCATTACAGCCAACCTGAAGTAGAAGAAATAACGAGATTAGTGGACATTTGCATAAAACAGAACAATTTTACTTTCGGTGGAGCGTTTTATGAACAGACTGAAGGTCTAGGCATGGGCAGCCCACTGTCACATTTATTATGAGAAATCTACATGCGTCGATTTGAAGAAAAACTTTTCAAACTCGTGAAATTTGACTTATGGATACGATATGTAGACGATACTTTTGTTCTATGGAAGGGAAAACATTCTGAAATTCCGGAATTAGTCAAACTTATAAATTCCATTGACCCTCACATTCAATTCAGCTACGAAACTGAAAACAACGGATGCCTACCATTCCTTGACGTGTTACTCGCTCAAATGGATCTCTCGCAACCACAATTTATCGGAAGCCTTTCGCAGTTTTCTCACCTCTACATGCCAAGTCCAATCATTCTTGGCAACAAAAACTCAGAGCCTTTTACAATTGCGTATATCGCGCGATACATATATGTTCAGATAAAGACAGTTTGGAAAAAGAACTTTATTTCCTTAAACGTGTTGCAGTACAGCGAGGATACAACCCTTCCATTATAGACAAGGCTTTAACAAAATTCCGCAAACCGAAGCTTATCTCCACGTTAACTCCTGTGATGCACCCATTGCGAGAGAACTTTGCTATTATTCCATTTCTCCATGACAGCCTTCGAAATTTCAAAAATTCCTCAAACCTTTATTTTAAGGTGATTTTTAAACCCATAAACAAAATGAACTCTTTAGGATCGAAGGACTATGTTGAAGACAAGAACTCGTGGGGAATTTATCAAATTCCATGTGAATGTGGTGCTTCGTATATAGAATAGACCCGTAGAGCCTTGCGTTTTCGATTGAAGGAGCACAAGACCTACATTCGGAATTGTGACCTAAAGAAGTCATCGATGGCTAAACACTACTTTGAAAAGACCATAAGTTTCTCTTTGAAGAAGCGAAACTAACTGACAAGCCAAATTCAACCACCAAACTTGGTATTTTGGAAGCTTTCCATATATATCAAAAGTCTTCGCAACTTGTTAATGAGATGGCATCTACCATATTTGTATCAAGCGCGTGGAAGCATCAAACCAAAACACGTGACTGTAAACACCATTTATGACATCATATAAAATTTGAATATTTACGTGCCATTCGTTCTAATGAAGCGAGGTTACCCAGCGAAACCATGATCGACTTGAAAATATGAATATTCGCGACAAACTACGTTGTATTTTCTGAATATATAACTAAAATGATTGTTTAAATAGTTGTAAGTAGCTAAGAGCTACTCAAAAGCACCGAATGAAAGCGGGTGTAAGCACAAAAAAAGTGATGAAGATACGTAGTTGTAAGTAGCTGAGTGGGACATGGATTTAACCCTTTGATCGCTGGAACGAATTTACTCGGGGTTAGAAAAATGGCCTGACATCAGTTGGAACGAATATATCCGCTGTCTAAGCAGTGAGCAGAACGCGGCAGGAACGAGTGAACGTCACACCAGAAAGCGCTGCTTTCTCCTAAGCTTGGCTCTTAAAAGTGGTCATTTAGGTAGATGATTGACACTAATCTATTTTGACTGATTATCCGGTGAAAGGGCTGCAACAATTGCGACGAATTAAGGAAAGAAGAGAGATGTTTGAGTCATTTGTTTCTATTCAGTGGCATGATGTTCGTGTCAGGGACACTGTCCCTTCCCAATCATTCTCCAGGCCATGGAGCTGAGAGCAGAAGACTAGAAATGAGTGCTTTTATCACCAGCGATACCTTTACGGTCGGTACTGCTGAGATGAAAGGGGGCGAAGGAACTGTTTTGCCGTAGGTTTCATAAAATCCGACTGCTATGTAAACATTTCTGTTTGGGGACCGTAGAAAACTTTGGGCTCCATTTGGTTAAGGTACATCGGCCTCTTAAAGGGTTAAAGCCCCCTGCCCCCCCAAAGTGAGTTCCCCGACCCTAATTTAAGACAAAAGCTTTCAAGAGGAGACGGGACCAAAGCCACAGGACAACCACACCACATCGTCCATTCTTCATCCGGGACCCAAACCCTGGCCCAATTCGGACAATTAGCCAGCAGGGAGGTACTTTAGGTACATTTTCGGGGAGATAAAACAGAGCAGTGTAAAATGCTTAACTCCAAATTTTACTCTATAACCGATTAAATGAAATCATGAAGTGTGGATCTAATGGAATCTAATGCGAAAATTCTGACTGTTCGACTTAAACAAATTTTACAACAGGATGGGTTCGCTGGTCGTACTCACGGGCCGCGGATGGCCTAGTGGTAAACGTTCGTGACTGCTACGGAGGAACCTCAGTTTCGATTCCAGGCAGGTACGAACGCTCGAGCCACTTAATATCCGCCGTGCGTCGGATGGGCACGTTAAACCGTCGGACCCCGTGTACTGGCCCCTCGGTGATAAGAAAGGGCGTCTTATTGCCCTTTTCTACCTCGCTTCCGTGTCACTTTCCTATCGGGAACTCTAGCATAAATTTCCTAGCTTCCTATTTCTAAGGGTTGTTTAAGACCTAGTGTCAGACACTCCTTCCTAAAATCTTTTACATATGATCTGATCTGGTCATTGTGACGTAATATAGAGGTGAAAATATGTGTCAAGACGACAAATCTGCAGCGGGACATTCTGCCCGCGTAGCTCAGTTGGGAGAGGGACTTACTCCGGAGTAAGGGGGACACGGATTCGATGCCCGACGTGGACGAACTTGTGTTTTCATATCATGCTCACCAAAGTGAGATTTTACCAGCGATACGTTACCGATAAATCGCGAAATGTGATGCGATTACACAGAGTTGCGATACAATTTGTGATTTGTATAGTGTATTTTCGCTGTGCAAGCTTTATAACTACGCAAAAGATGTGAATATTTTTTAAATGAGCCTTTTTAGAACCCACTTTTGACTACTCTTAAAAGCGAGCGCGCACACTATAGACTTCGAACTTTCATTTGCAGATTGTGCTTTGCAAGTAAGAATTCACAGTGCCAGTAGAACTATTTCTCTAAATGCACTAGCCGCATGAGTGTCGGACAGGGCTTACAGCAAAGCTCTCCTTTCTGAGGCACCTAATGTAGAGGTGAGCTTAACAGGGATTTTCCTGTAACACTGACGACGATTACAGTTACGCGTAGTAAGGGTAACTTTAAAGGTGCCAAAACCACCGGTTTTTTTTTGTTGTTTTTTTGTTGGATGTTTAACGACCACCGTGAGCAACTCAGTGGGCTATATGCAGTCGTCCGACCCTAATTTAGGGTCACGGGTTCCATGGAAGGGAGAGAGCCAGTGCCGCAAGACAAACACAACATCCATGCCTCACCGGGATTCGAACCCGGACCCCTTTCGGACGAATGATCAGAGGCCATTGCTCAGACCACTGCGTCACCGGGGCGGCAAATCACCGTTTGTGATGTTGTGATGGATATGATACGAAGCAGGAAAACAGTAGAGAATCACTGTAACAGAAATTGAGCTCTAAATGGAAGAAAAATAAATAAATTGAAAGGTATTGTTCTCCTATGCCATCCCGGTGGCACAGTGGTCTAAACTCTGACTTCTGACCATTCGTCCGAGATGGGTCCAAGTTCGAATTCCAGTGAGGCATGGATGTTATGTTTGTCTTACGGCACTGGCTCTCTCCCTTCCCTGGAACCAATGGCCCTAAATTAGGGATGGGCGACTACTTATAGCTTGGCAAGTAACTGTTTCGCGGCGTCAATTTCCACGATTTTTTTCGTGAATTTTAGGGGATTTTTCTGTAATTTTGAGAATGTCAAATATACACTATATTGACAAAAGTCACCGGATACTCCTTCAAAAGCAAATGAACGGATCCGCTGCGTTGTTAAGATGAGCGGTACAGCTGCAAACGGTGTAAAAACAAGACTGCAGCCGACCGCGATCATATCGCACTGTGGGGTTGAGAGAAAATGTCGCGGCGGAAAAGAACTGACTTTGAGAAAGAAAAGATTGTTGGGTGTTATATTAGTAGGTTGTCCATAAGAGAAACCGAGATGCGTTTGAACATACCCAAGTCAACTGTTTTGAATGTACTGAATAAGTGGAAGACACATGGCGTGCCTGAAGCAGCAAAACGTACCGGCAGACCAAAGAAAATCAGTAATAGAGGATGTCGGAGCCTCAGGAGAGTCGTTACAGCTAATCGACGGAGTGCAGCACAAGAACTCAGTGTACAGATGAGTAAAAATGCTGGAACCTCGGTACGTACACGTACCATTCGCAGAGAACTTCATTCTATGAGTTACCATGGTCGTGCGGCTGCTGATAAGGCTTTGATCTCCACTGGGAATGCTACTCGTCGTTTAGTATGGTGTAAAGAACATTTATCGTGGACCGTAGATAATTGGAAACGAGTCCTATGGACTGATGAATCCAGATACACGATCCATCAGTCTGATGGCCGTGTGTGGGTATGGCGGCAGCCGGGGGAACGCTATTTACCACAATGTACTTTTCCTACGGTCAAGTTTGGAGCTGGCAGTGTACTCGTGTGTGTGTGTTTTTCGTGGTATGGTCCCGGCCCATTGGTTATCGTGCACAAAACTTTTAACCATCACACGTCTACTTCGATATTCTGGACAATTATGCCCTACCAACTCTGTAGCAATACTATGGAACCGAGCCTTGTTGGTACCAGAAGAATAATGCACCGAGCCATAAAACAAGGACTGTTACGGCGTGGTTTGACGATAATTTCGTATCGTGTGTGGACTGGTGAGCACAGAGCTCTGACCTTAAACCCATAGAGCACTCACGGGACACATTAGAGCGCTGCATAAGAAATTTGAAACCAAAGCCTTCTACTAAGCAACAGTCAGCGGCAGTATTATGTACTGAATGGAAGCGCATACCTAACGCTGTGTTCCAAAACCTTGTCGATAGCATGTCTCCAAGGGCCAGTGCATCCATTAAGGCCAAAGGTGGTTTTAGAATCGCTTTAATGTAACAAAACAGAGGTGACGAGCAACATGGAATCGTCTCAAAGAAAAAAAGAGAACAGGAATGATACAAAATGATAAAAGCGATTAATGTACATTGAACGAGTAATGACAAATTTACAACGTGATGCAAGCAGAGCAATGCTTGAGGAAGAACAAATGATAACAGGCGGGGCAGCGCAGTGCGAAATAGCATCAAAAAGTTAATGCCACTCACATAACTCACCGTGAGATGTAACGGAGTTGGTGTAACAGCGAACCACGGGGTCACTGGCGAATACGTAGAATAGAAGGAGCTATCACGGCATGCGGAGATACCAGACTGATACTCCTGCTGTAAAACCGTGCACAGAGTAACGGAAAGGATGGTGAATGGGGAAGTGCGCCATTTATGAAAAAATGTCGAGGAGTGACAGTTCATCTTTTACAGAAGGAGTAAGTTGGCCCCAAGAGGCGAGAGATCTTCCAAAACGTGCGCGTTAGCGAGGGAGTTAGCAAACCCTCTACAATTCAGAGTGGCTACCTTGAATGGGCAAGTCCGACGTCGGATGAAGGGCAGCTATGGCAGCTTTCTGGAATGTGTCTAAGCGATTGATGATACCACGACACCACAAGACGTAGTCGGGTTGCTTGGCATTATGCAGGAGGAATTTGAGGATGAAGGTTGCTTGGTCGAAGACCTCGGGAAAAACTGCTTCAAACTGCTGTAAAAATATGAGAGAAGCCTCCCGAATTGTTTTATGAGTGAGAAACTCGTAAAGATCTTCAAAGGAGACAGGTTCTGAAGGAAGAGAGGCATTGGTAAGCAGAGTCGAGAAATCTTCAATCGTCGGCAGAGGACCCTTGGATTTTGAAGATGAAGAGCTAGAACGTGACAGGGGAGACTTGGAGCCTGCTAGACGGGTGGAACGATGTGGACGGCCAGTCGGAGAAGGTGACTTCTTCTTTTTCCTCCGGGCCTCGGTGCTGGTAGTAGAGCGACGTTTGCTGTGAATCGATGACACACGAGATGTGGAGTCAGAGGAAAGGTCCACCTTATCTCCGGGAGCAAAAGTGCCGACGGTGAATGAAGCTTGAAGATCAGCCGTGATGTCCTCTGATGGAGAGACAACACGGGAAGTCAAGGAGGAGAAAGCAACATCGGAAGACGCGTGTTGATCGAAGGCTTTAATCAGATTTTCGGCAGAACTGGGTTCAGGAGGTGCAGACGCAGGAGGAGGCATGACAGCAGAAATGGAAGAAGAGGTAGAATGCTGACTTGCAGCTTCAGGAGTCATTGGCTCTGCATGGGGGCATCGAGCTTGCTGATGGCCGTAAGCCTTGCAGCGTGAGCAATGAGCAGAGGTGAGGAGCTCAATCCGGCGGCGCTCGTTACCGCAACGAACATCGAGGAACCGTGGAAATTTTATGAGATGCTCTTCCGACGGGAAGATGATGCAAGCAGTTCTATGGAAGCCACAGATATGTTTATCATCGGGTCCAGAGGGGAAAGAGGAGAGAGTCTTCACTGGGCCGACTACTTTGCCGCATCGACAAAGTGCAGCACACAGCATATCATCAGAGATATCCGGTGGTACCGGAAGTAGAGAGACCAGAACAGGACGCTGGGCGATGAATTCGGCTAAGAGGTGACGATCGCCAATTGAAAGGCCCCGAGACAAGACAAGCTCGGCATATTCTTTCTTCAAAAAATAAAAAATCACAGTTCGTGGCTTTAGGGTGAGGTGGGTGATGGCACCAGAAGGAAGCATCTTCTTGAGAGACTGCTTCAAAGGAGTGTTGGGCAGCGCATCAAAACAAACCCCCAACTCGAGACGCGAATGAAGACGTTGACCAGCAGGAGAGTTCTCGGGAATGTCTAATAAGATGGTGTCACCGTTGAGAGTAACGTAAGATTCCATAGGGGGCAGACGAGACGAGGAGGAAGCTGGTGGAATACCAGAGGCAGCCGCAGAATACGTGCGTGCAGAAGCGCTTCCTCTGGAAGGCATTGACGCAGCATTAGACAATGTACTGGAAGCAGAGGAAGTAGAAACTGTAGAGGGCAGATTAGCGACTCCAACAGAGACGTCCTTGAATTCATCATCGTCAGCAGAGGCCAGGGACGTCACATCCACGTTCTCAATGGCAGAGTCGGAGACCTGAGCAGGAGAAGACGTGCAAATGACAGGAGGAAAATTAAGAGGCTCTTCACTGGCAAGCGAAGATGATTGATCGGCTGCGTCTGCCGTTGAAGAGGCGACGCAAGGAGCTGCAGCGATGCGGGCGGGAACAGCGCCCTCATCGGCAGATGCCATAATAAATGGCAAGGGTTAACGGAGAATAGGACCAGCTCGGTGTGTAAATTAAAACAGTGATAATGAAAAAAAATCAGCACTCACCCACTCGTGAGGGATCTTAAACGAAAGCACAGACCTTTAACTTCGGCACACACACTCAGAAGAACAATGATGGGACACACAAAACTCGTACGTGAAGCGCTCAAACACGGAGCTTGTGAAGACATGTGTAGGCCAAAGGTGGACCGACACCGTACTAATGTATGTCAATAAATGCTCTGTTTCTCTTCAATGTGTCCGTTGACTTTTGTCAATACAGTGTATATCTGCGAATTTCAGATTTTTTTTTCTATTTTTGTCTAATTTTTATAATATCTTTTATATTGTTTTTCATACTTAAATAATTTTAAAACTGCTTTCATTTGAATCTACGCGAAAAATATACCGTAAAGTAATTCCACTCCAAAGTCTAAACCAGGACTTTAAACCTTGAATTACCCCTCAAGATTGTTTGTTACGAAGTGACTCTTATCGAACATGCTTGACGAGTAATTCCAGGTCACATTGTTTTTCGTGATTTCCCTCACCCGCTACTGTTGAATGACCTTGGGAACTTGCCGCACTAATAAACCGTAAACCCGATGTCGTCAACTGAATTAGTAGTTTCACTGGGAAAAGCAGCTCACAGGAAAGAGTGTTTGAGTTTTGCAAACACTTAGCTTAGAAAACTTTTGTGCTTTCGTGTGGGTATTTATTTAACAGTTTCTAGGTATTGTTTGTTAATTTTGAGAATGAGCCACGTGAGTAAAATGAGTACATCAAAGGATCGTTTCATGTGAAAAAAAATCTATCGCTCTGTTCGTATTGCAACGTACCAGTGGAGTTTTCAATAAAGGACAATTGCGAAAAGCATTTAGCAAGCAAACTGCATAAAAACAGGTGTGTCCAAATAGTCAACCAAAAATAATGGAGAAATGTGTTGATGAATTAATTGAGAAAAGAACTTCACAAGAACAGCATCGCTCAACAGAACTTCAAATTAAGTGGTACTATAACGAAGTAAATTTCTCCGTCATTTTTGGTCTGCGCCGGGATTCGAACCCGAGGCCGCTTATTCCGGAACAAGTCGCTCTACCAACTGAGCTACGCAGACATGTATTCTGATTCCTATCTGCCTTTATGTCATGTGCGTCCTGCTGGCAGGTACATCACATCTCCCCCTCCCCCCGAAAGAGGGCCGGAGGCATGGCCTACGGGTCAGCCGTGACCATGAATCGTTGCAGGCAGACAACCACTGTAGAACGTGCACTTGAGAACTCCCAGTCAATCTGCTGTGTGGAATGCAACATCACACATTTTTATTTTTCGAAGCACTGGAGAAGGGATTCTCTGATTTTTCCTATCTCGCGGTGTGGAAATAACATCACACCAATGCGAGATTTTGAACGGTCGGGTCATCCGGGTAGTTCGGGCGCCATTATAACGAAGTGAATTTCTCCGTCATTTTTGGCCTACGCCGGGATTCGAACCCTAGTACGCTTATTCCGGAACAAGCCGCTCTACCAACTGAGCTACGCAGACATTTGTTCTGAATCCTATCTGCCTTTATGTCATGTGCGTCCTGCTGGCAGGTACGTCACAGTACCTTTTGTGCAGCTAACATCCCACTTTCCAAACTGGACAATTAACCTTACATTTAAAAATTACTTGGAAAACTCGTTGAAAGATATCGGTGTTTTTCCAAATTCAAATTGGATCGGAAATGTTATTCGCCGAAAATATATGATATTCGCCAGCAACAAGTGAAAGATTTTTTAAGATCGGTATCCAGTGTAAGCATCGTAGCAGACGAAACAACTGATACAGGAGATAGGTACATTTTGAATATTCTTGCTGTTCCATCAGTTGAAACGAATGTTGAAAGCTGTAATACTGAAACTTCTTTGAATGCAATCTTCCTCGAATGCATCACTTTGGAATTTGTAAAATTTTAAAGCAGTCATCGAGGCAAATCTTCAGTGCGTTAATAAGTATGAAATCCCTTTTTACGAATACAACCGTTTTTGTGACAGACACCGTGTCTTCATATACAGAGCTTGAGGAAAGAGCGTGAAAGCCGAATATTTGAAGAAATATGGTATTTCGCGAAATTTCGGGATTCACCCAGCGGCTATCCCGGAATTTTTGCTTTCCCCCCTCGGGCAATCAAATTGCTACTCTACTTATATCCCATTGAGTTGATCATGGTGGTCGTTAAACTTCAAGACAAAGTTTTCCTATTCGGCAAAACTAGACGCGCTTTCACCGCCCACCTCCACATCATTTCCCCGAAGGGATTAGGGGGATCTCATCTTTAGCGGTCAACTGCTTTTATGATAAAAATCCACTGCATACGGCAGATTTGCCTTAGAGCGCAATGGTCACAAACCACAAAACTGTGGCACCTTAACATTGATTACTGACAGGCGGTCATAATTTTTAGATTGGACTATCTATGTAGAAAACCTAAAATTTGTAAAAAAATCCTACGCAAAATCAAGAAATTGCTGTTAAAAATTGCATAGAAGAGTTTACTGTACAAATTCTTTTTAAGAAATTTTACCCTTGCATTCAATTATTAGAATTCCTCTAGTTGTGAGAAAACTTAGTTAACGCCTTTTATGTTTCTTCGCCTAGCATCTTGTACAATGTTATAGTTTATTTGTGTTCTTCATTCCTGTACAAGATCACAGTTGACTGAGAGTGACGTTCACACTCCAAATTGATGGGAATTTTGCCTCATTGTTTCGACATAGCGGGCGTGACTAATCAGGCCGGTTAATTAGTTGGTTAATAAATTCGTGGGCTATGGTTGGGTTCAGGGACAAAGAAAAGATGTTTCCATAGTGAAACAGGAAGGACGCAGAAAGGTTTTGTCTTTGCGTGTGGGGTCCGAAAGCGACAAAAACAGTCGTAAGTCACCCCGAAGGAGACAGAACGTTGACTGATCGATTTCTGGTTACATTGCTTGGAGAACAGATTTAAAGGAGAAGCTGCAGTTGGGTCCAAGGGATTCTCCTACATTTGTAATGCTTAAGTGCCGACTAACGCATTTTCAAGTGCTCCTAGTATTCCAATGTGCACGAAGGAGGAAACGTATTTGCAAGGTCTGGGATACGAGGTGAAATCAACGGAAGGAAGAATCATTTGTTTCTCAAGACTCCGAGAACAAAAGCAGACAGTTCCTCGTGTCAAGAAAACAGCAAATCGAGAGAAAATTCTTGGCTCGCAGCAATCCGTAGAAGCAGCGCTAAAGAGATACTATGAGTCTTCATGTACCAGGAGCTTACCGCAGCATCGTAGTCAAGAGAAACATTAGATGACCGCGCTGGTCAGCTTTCATTTACTTACCTTCCGCTGTGCATTCGTGGAAAACAGAAGCACCCAAAATAAGGGGTCGAAGACTTACCTTCCTCTTGTTTGTTGCCTCTACGCGAACGGGGATCTGTGTTGCGTTGTGCCTAGCTGTCTGAAGAATCCACTCAGACGAACGAAAAGACTTGTCGGTGAGAAACGCTTATCAAGTGAAATATGTGCCTGAGTTTAGTTAAGTTTTGTGCCTGAAAATGAGTGAAAATGCTAACATTGCGAAACCTGTGGATGCTTCGTGGTGAATTTGTGATGCAGCTGAGAGCTGCAGGTTGTTACCGGTTCTATGAACTTTTGTGATGTTTCGGATTACTTCAATGACCAAATCCGAAAATTCGTCTTCTTCATTTTGCTTATGTTTGCCGCTTGAACGGATCCAGCCAATTGCTAAATTTACCTATGACAGAACATTTAAGTAACTGTTTCAGCTTTGGACATTGTAATCCAGTTGGAATTTAGATGTTCGTCGTAGTTGCCTATCTGTAATATAATTTTCATCATCATAAATTATGTACATATGAGTTTCTAAATTAAAGTGTATTTTACGTGCTGATAATCCTCGCCGTTGATTGGTGGATGCTTTTGTGATAGTAAAATTAATTTTAAGTAAGTGCGTGCCCCTATTACAGCAATCATCGCAAGAGAATCTGCAAAAGCGTTTTCCAAGAACCACGCTCTTTTCGAATCAGATTGGTGGAAGGCGTTGAGTTTGTTGCTAAGCTCGATACTTAAATATTATTTCCTTAATTACCGTACTCTTAAAGCTATACGGCCAAAGTTCACTCTTGCGCCACGAAACTTCGATAAATAAACGAGCTATCATCCATACGGACTAAAGTCGGCCCTGGGCTGGTAGGAGTGAATACAGCACAACCAGTGCTTTACCTAACCACAGTTTCTCGCATAGCCATATCTTGCTTCCAATTCAACTCAATGAATAGAAATTGTTACCCATAATTTCAGAAAGAATTAGGAGATTTAAACAAAACGTAAACTCTTACCATCCTTCTTTAGGCATCAACGTTTTCTAAATTTAATAGGAAAAACGATTTTAACGTAAGCACTTCGGATAAATAAACCCTGTAACCCCATAACCGGGCGGAACGAATTAACGCAGTCGTTTCAAAGTTAGCTATTAAAAGTTATCTTATTATTCAAATGAGCTTGGCTTTGTTTTTCAAGCTCTGTTATACCAAGTTATCATTTAGGGAGATGATTGAATCCAGTCTTTTCCGAATTATTATTTTACAACCTAAAGAGGCGAAGAAACTAAGAAACGAGAGAGATGTTTGTATCACTTCTTCCTATCAAATGCCATGATGTCCTTGTTGGAGGGACTAGCCCTTTCCTATGGTGCCTCAAGTCATAGATCGGAGAACAAAGAACAATAAGGAGAGTTTATGCTGCTGAGATGAAGAGACAGGAATCCTTTTTTCGTAGGTACGATAAAATCAAGGAGGTTAGAATAAAATATCTGGAGATGCCCTTGTTAATGAAGCAGTACCACTTTGCGTGAAGCCTAGAACCGCAAGCGACGGCCGTCAAAGTGTGGGAAAGCTCGTGGTTTTCAAGGCTATTGCAATGCATTTTGTGTTGGCTAAATCGTCTTCTTTAGTCGCAAACGTTTCCAATTTCGCATCGTAACTTATCGCCAATGTGTGAAAAAATGCTAAATTTATAAAATTCTTAATTATTTTAAGGCTCCTTCCCATTTTTATTTTTAATTGAAATACACGAACATTAGTGCGAATTCTAAACACAACATAACGTTAAAATTGAAAACTTCACTCGCATAAGAAGCATAATTTATTCCGATTTGACATTTACACGATTTCTGCAACCAAAAATTACCTTATTCCAAAATACACTCAGTTGAAATTACATCCATATCATGTAAACAACGTCAAATTGCCACACTTTGCGGCTTCACGGTTAAGAGACACAGCGTATCTCCAGAAGTATTATTCTAACCTCCTTGGATAAAATCCGACCGCCATGTGAACACTACTGTTTTGGAAATTTTGGGTCCCACTTGTTTCACGTACGTCGGCAGCTTAAAGAGTTAAGCTAAAGAGTTAAGCGGCCAATGTACCAAAATCAAATTGTGCCTAAAATATTTTGCGCCCCTTTTAGTCCTTTATTCTCTGCTCCATCAAACGAGGCATGATAGAGAAGAGCCAGTCACCCTGACATGGATGTCATGTGACTGGATAGAAAAAAGTGACTTAAATATCTACTCCCTCCTTTGTTAGGTTCGTCGATTTGCTATAGTACTCTCAGAAGATCACTGAGAAAGAAATTGTGTGAACTATCCTCCTAAATGACCTGAATAATAAAGCTGAGCATCGCTTACGGCGCACAGGTTCACTCATTTCAGCAGCGTTCCGTCCGCTTCTTAGAGAGATATTCGTTCGAGAAGACTTCAGCCCATTTTATTAACCCCAAGTTAATTCACTCAGCCGGTTAAAGCCACTGGAGAAGAGAGTGGCCATGGTTGCATGAACTTGATCAGAAACGATATTTAAATACCAGAGGCGTAACTAGGCCTTTCTCCACCCGGCCCAAACCACAAAATACTGCGCCCCCCTCACTGAAGTCGTTCAGCGAAAGAGCTTTATCGCCTGAAATATTATAATCCTGCTTGTTGCATGAGATTTTAGGATAGTAAAATTGGTCTTGTCTGTTCATTACGAGCAAGTCTGCATTATTTAATACCCACACGCATATGCAATTACAGTTTTTCAGAAGAATTAACACTGGTCATTAGGAGTTGCTTCTGACATTTCGCTTCACACTAAATTTTATAGCTTGTTTTAATCATATTCTCTTGTGGTTAATTGATAGCATTTTCCGCAGGCTCCCTGTGATTGGGGAAGAGAATGCGTTGGTGGTTTCCTGTGAAGTCGTTCACGGACGCACTTTGCCCCTTCTCCTTGTGAAGCAGAAGAATGGCAAGCCAGCTGCATTAATTTTCCAGTAACCCTCACGGGCGCATAGTAGTCGTTGCGGGACTCAACCCGCCATGGGCGGACGAGATAGAGAGAAAGTTTCCCAAATAATTGTTCTGCACTTTTGGCAAGCCAGCTGTATTAAGCCAGCTGTATTAATTTACCAGTAACCCTAAAGGGCGCATAGTCGTCTTTGCGGGACTCAACCCGCCATGGGCAGACGAGAGAGAGAGAGAGAGAGAGAGAGTGAGTGAGAGAGAGAGAGAGAGAGAGAGAGAGAGAGAGAGAGAGAGAGAGAGAGAGCGAGCGAGAGAGAGAGAGAGAGAGAGAGAGAGAGAGTTTTCCAAATAATCGTCCTGCACTTTGTACCTTATCCGTATGCAGTACAGGAATGGCAAGCGGGCCGTATTAATTGGCCAGTAACCCTCAAGCGCGCATAATCGTCTTTGCGAGACTCAAACCGCCATGGGCGGACGAATAAGAGAGAGAGAGAGAGAGTTTTCCACATAATTGTCCTACACTTTGTCCCTTATCCGTATGCAGCCGAGGAATGTCAAGCCTGCTGCATTAATTTGCCAGTAACCCTTACGAGCGCATAGTCGTCTTTGTGGGGCTCAACTCGCCATTGGCGGACGAGATAGATGGATGGACGGATGGAAATGATAACTAGTAATCAGTAACGGTTTTTCAATAGATTTTAAAAACGGGCTAGTCTTTTGGCAGACCAGAGGAAGACCTTTGCAAAGCTATTGCCATTTTAATTGTGATTTAAATACTAACTCTTAAATATTTTAACTGGGGTATGTTACTGCAAATAGGGTATTAAGGAACTAGGTATCATTTCTTATCTCAAACGGGAATGGCATTTCACTATCATTAATTTCGTCGAAAAAATTTAGGAAACGGGAACAGCACTCACCAGAAGGGTGTTGTGCATTTCTCTTATTCTTACTTACATCAAGGATGCTCTGAGTGGTGAGCTGAACTGGAATTAAGGCTGTAAACCCCAAAATGTAAAGAGAGCGGTGAGACTCCTAACTGCTGCGGAGTTCCAGCCTTTGGTACCACATTAAACGAACCGAATGCAGCTTGCAGTAGAGGTAATAATGATCAAACTGCCCCCCAGAGAATCTTCAAAAATATGAATCACACCTTTATCTCGTAACGTACCAATGACCGCGCTGTCATTTGTGATTGTAAGCCACTTACATCCCCTGAACATTTTGAGGAAGAAATGCGAAGTTTTAGCGGCCAAGCTACCGCAACTGGTGAAAGAAATCATGGGTAAATTCTGTACCAGAAACTGGTGTAAATGTTTCAATCCCGATTTTAATCAGATTGTAAGCAGTGATTTTTGCGCCCTCTCGTGAGTTGTGCCCAGGGCAGACACATTGCCTGCCCAGCCCTAGTTACGCCTCTGTTGAATATGCTCGGGCGTTTAGACGTAGGTCTACCCGGATCAAGGAATCTGACGACTTTCATGAAGTCATGGTCCACACATTGCACTGAATGCCTCCGCCAGCCTGGAGAGTCGGGGTCATGGACGATGGGTCCCATGTTCTCATGGTGCTGTATCGAAGTTCTCGCTGTCCCACAGCTAGTTGAAAACGCCATTCCCGAGTCGTTTTGTCTTGTCCGGTGCAAGCGATATAGTGTTCCGACAGGTCTTCTTCTCTTGTAATACAACCTGTGCAATACGGCGCATCGTGGGCTGAGATGCCACTGTACATCGTCTTTGTTTCGAATTCTGTGCTATTTGATTTCACATCTGGTAGCCAGTGCAGAACCGGTTTCATTCCGTTCACCTCGGACAACAACTAGCCGTTTATGACTACAGGTCATGTGATCACGGTCAGTTTTTTGCTGCGTTAACCACTGTCTGTGTACTCTAACAACTTCGTTTATCCACATTCCTCATGCGCAGCAGTTTTGCTATACTTGCACCCAGTACTGTAGTCATAAAATAACCAGAGGGTATACTATGTGCAAATCCAAAAAAAATCAGAGGTTATACTACATGGATAAAAAGAAGATCCGGTACCCTCGTGGGGGTACCTTTTTAACAATTATGACTCTCCTCTCTCCTGTCAATGATGACATGTTGAAGAGTATGCACAAGATTATTTTAATTTTTATTGAAATATATTCTGCAAAGTCTGAGCCCCTGGTGGCGCAGTGGTCTAAGCGATGGCCTGCGATCATTCGTCCGAAAGGGGTCCGGGTTCAAATCCCGGTGAGGAATGGATGTTGTGCTTGTCTTACGGGACTGGTTCTCTCCCTTCCCTGGAACCAGTGACTCTAAATTAGGGACGGGCGACTGCTTATAGCCCATTGTGTTGCTCACTCTGGTCATTAAACCTCCAATCAAAAAAATAAACAAGAAAAATGACACTGAATTTTCGGGTGTAATGAGCACGTCTTTTGAATCCGTTCTGACGCAAATTAAATTTTTCAAAGTCATTGGAACCGGTATGGAAAACAATAGATCTGACGAAAGAAAGAAGATTTTCAATCGGGTTTTCAATCCCTCAGATATTGCTATAAACGGAATCGGGAGCTTACGAACTCTTTGAAACACAGATATTGACAAAAACAAGATGTGACTTTACGTCCCCTGGTGGGAAAACCATGCATTATTTTAGGAAGAAAGTATTCTCAAAAGGTTTATCCATATAAGCGGTATCGGTCCAAGAAAAAAAAATAGTCGAGTTTTCAGGAGCCCAGATTTTGCAACAAATACTTCAGAAGCAGAAATTAACACATATGGCCCGTGGTGGTTAAAACATTTTTTACCAAACATTAGAAATTATGAGAAAAATATTTTCCGTCAGGTCTTGTATGCGATACAGGAAGAATTTTTCAAATCAGAGCTTTAGGAGCAGAAATAACGCAGAAAACGCAATTTACCTTTGTGCCCCTTAGCGAAAAGTGAACGATTTACTTGAAAATTGTGAATTTATAGGAAAAACATTTCGCATCGGAAACACGATCCAACAAAGAAGGAATTTTTCAAATCGTACTCTTAGAAGTAGAGATATTGACAAAAATAAGATATACATCTACGCCCCCTGGCGTAGAAATCATGCACTTTTTCAAGAAGAAAATTTTCCTAAAAGGTTTGTCGACATGAGTAGTATCGGTCAACAAACGACTTTTTTTCAATCGAGATTTTACAAGCTCATATTTTGCTGCAAATACAACAGAAGCGGAAATTAAGACTTACGCCACCTGGTGGCCAAACCATTTTTTCACAAAAACTAGAAATTATGTGCAAACGATTTCCCATCAGGAGCTGATTGATTGATTGATTGGAGGTTTAACGACCACCGTGAGCAACTCAATGGGCTATAAGCAGTCGCCCATCCCTAATTTAGGGCCACTGGCTCCAGGGAAGGGAGAGAGCCAGTGCCGTAAAACACAACAACATTACATTATCTTACTAACAAAGCTACCCGAAAAACTGAATCATTAATTAACAACGCTAATTTAAAACATAAGTAAGCAAAAATCCATATCTATTAAAGTCCAAGAACATTTCAAAAAATACTGCAAGAAAAAAGGAAACCAACATCAAGGAATACATCTGAAACATCTCTACACATCAAAGACACTATCGTCAACCACATTATGTTTCTTTATGTAAGCTTTAACATCCTCTATACGTTTGTAGTATGTTTCGTAATAAGTGTCTAAAAGTTCAGAAACAGGATTTTTCGTAATTATTCAATTCAACGCGGCATCCAAACGATGTACAATAGCATTTAACTTATACATATTTAACTCGTAAAACTCCGGAGTGAGTGGACACATCTTTTTATTAGGCACAAAAAAATTTTTCAATTCGAAAAGATCCAAAGTTTCGTCATAAAAAGAAATCCGTCTTGTTGCACGATGATATTTATTCAGCTAAAAAATGAAATCTATATACAGTTTAAAAACACATGAGCACTTTCGGTGTCACATTGACACCTTCATCAGATGTAATTTCACCATGTGGCTACATGCTGGTCTTAAGTACGTGGAGTAGATGCATCATGGGAAAGGTAATGTCAATGTCATATGATATACCAGATAACAAGACAATAAAAAAAAAGGCATGGTTAGCCAATGATCACTTAACAGAAGCAATTGCTATTGTGCTGTCCTTCCCAACAAGATTGCTCCAAGGTTCAGGTAAAACATAAGGATAATAGTCATTACAGCAACGTGTATTATAAGCCGAAATATAGAGGCTTTCTGCAAATTACAAGGAATAAACAGAGTTAGGTGTGTTTATGATTTTAGCGTTGTCCCAGTCTGGGATGGAATTTCCAGCACTTATGGTTCTTGCAAAAGAGGTGCTTTGGTGATTCATTTTTAGATCATATCTGTGTTCATTTAATCTCAAATCCAAATTTCTTTTGGTAGAACCCACATAATGATTGTTTAGTTCACCAGAGATAGTGTCGAACATAGGGATAACATACACACCCCATTTTTCCCTTTGTCAATTTTGTCACGATCATTGCGGATAATGGCATATAGATTGCATGATCGTATTCCAAATTGTATTTTATGACGAGAACATATGTTGGTAAGGAGGTTTACAATATGTGGATTAAAATCAACAGATCCAACATACTTTTTAGGCACTTGCTCACTAATTAAAGCAGTTGACATAGAAAACCGTACTTTATTGTGCACTCCCTTAACAACGTTGTCCGGGTAACCATGGTTTTTAGCGAGGGATGATATCCATTGTAGTTATCTACCAAATTTGAAAAATGATTAAAACTACACAAGGAAGGGTACCCTATTCGCCCTCTTGTATCAGGTTACATTGCCCCCACCCGACCTTTGGAAAAAGCTTTGGCAAGTTATCTCACCAAATTTACTGTGAATTCTTCCTACTCAATAAAGAGCACCACACAAGCTATTGATAGGTTAAAGTTAATTCAGCCACTACCAAATTCCTATTTTTTGGCGTCCCTAGATGTAGTTTCTTTATACACGAATGTACCTATGGAAGCTACATTTCAGTTGATTCAGGCTTTGCTCATTGATTCTGACATTCCTGCCAATGATATTGCTTTCATAATGAATGCTCTTCATCTCATTAAAAAGCGTTCATTTTTCAAATTTCAGAACATATTTTACCAACCTACCGACGGGACAGCCATGGGTTCACCTTTATCCGCAGTCTTAGCAGAAATTCTTCTACAGCATATTGAAAATAAAGTCATACAAGAATTCCCACAAAAACCTAGTCTCTATATCCGTTACGTTGATGACATCTTGGTAATTTGGCCATATACCATAAATCAGTTACAGCAGTTTGTCAACGCTATGTCTGCTCAATACCCTCCATCAAACTCACGATAGAACTTGAAAATAATTTCGTCTTACCTTATCTTGACTTTCAAATTACTCGTACCCCTTCTGACAATTCCCTGTCTTTTGCCGTTTATCGAAAACCTACTTCCACACCCACTCTAATTCCGTACAATTCTGCTCACATTTTTCAGCATAAAATTTCTGCTCTGCACTTCCTATTTAGAAGAGCATATTCACATTCTTCTAGCCATTTCGCCAGAGCTCAAGAACTACAATGGATATCATCCCTTGCTAAAAACCATGGTTACCCGGACAACGTTGTTAAGGGAGTGCACAATAAAGTACGGTTTTCTATGTCAACTGCTTTAATTAGTGAGCAAGTGCCTAAAAAGTATGTTGGATCTGTTGATTTTAATCCACATATTGTAAACCTCCTTACCAACATATGTTCTCGTCATAAAATACAATTTGGAATACGATCATGCAATCTATATACCATTATTCGCAATGATCGTGACAAAATTGACAAAGAGAAAAAATGGGGTGTGTATGTTATCCCTATGCTCGACACTATCTCTGGTGAACTAAACAATCATTATGTGATTTCTACCAAAAGAAATTTGGATTTGAGATTAAATGAACACAGATATGATCTAAAAATGAATCACCAAAGCACCTCTTTTGCAAGAACCATAAGTGCTGGAAATTCCATCCCAGACTGGGACAACGCTAAAATCATAAACACACCTAACTCTGTTTATTCCTTGTAATTTGCAGAAAGCCTCTATATTTCGGCTTATAATACACGTTGCTGTAATGACTATTATCCTTATGTTTTACCTGAACCTTGGAGCAATCTTGTTGGGAAGGACAGCACAATAGCAATTGCTTCTGTTAAGTGATCATTGGCTAACATTCCTTTTTTTGATTGTCTTGTTATCTGGTATATCATGTGACATTGACATTACCTTTCCCATGATGCATCTACTCCACGTACTTAAGACCAGCATGTAGCCACATGGTGAAATTACATCTGATGAAGGTGTCAATGTGACACCGAAAGTGCTCATGTGTTTTTAAACTGTATATAGATTTCATTTTTTAGCTGAATAAATATCATCGTGCAACAAGACGGATTTCTTTTAATACTAGTATTCATGCACGAATTATAGTGTCTACCGTTTCGTCATAATCTGGGCAAGATGCAATAAGTTCCATGACAAGACGATACCGTGATGGCTTATCTCTATCTTCGGCAAAATCAGGATCCAGGAGAAAAGAAAGATCTACACGAGGGATAAATTCCGGTTGAAGATAGTCTCTAGCTTTGCTCCGTTTTAACGGATCACCACTTGAATCAGTGCTGGGTCGTTTAAATGTCAAAGCTGTACATGAGTTCTCTGCTTGATTCTGTAATGCTACTGAACATTTCTGTAAGTTAGCAATGCCCAAAGTACCAATATTTGCTGTTGTCTGAATACCAGGATCCAAAGAAGTCGGCATTTCAATCAATGTCTTCTCTCTTGGCTCGACTGGATCCACCACTCGGGTTTCACAAGTCTCAGCCACGGTAGGAACCAAGTCAGCGACATGTGTAATACCATGTTCTAAACCCGATCTATCTTCGGGTACAACAATTCTTTCCTCATGGGAATCAGAGAGACTATTCCTCAAGGGAGGTCTATGTACATACGTGCATTTAGCACGAATATGCCCTCTTTCATTGCAAGCATAACAAAAAATTCCTGTATAAATATTAAACATGAACCCATGAGAATCCAGTACAATTTCAACCTCTTTAGGACAAGTTTGAAGAGCTGATTCATTCGGGAAGATAACCCGGAGGGTCCGCTTCAACCCACCAACATGACAATAATTTGAAGATTGCGGGGCTTCTATAACTCTATGAACTGGACCCACCACCCGGCTAAACTGAGAAAGAAGAACTATCAACGCAGAATCCGGTACCTCAAGTGGCACCGGAGACAAAGTTATCGTGATCGGTCGTTCACTTGCATAAGCAGGATACAAAATTTGATTATTTATAGAAATCCCTTGCTTTAACACAAGTTTACAATCTGCACTATTTATAAACAACACTGATATACCTCGTTTACTACGACCGATTCCTTTAATTGCCTCTCTCGGCACTCGTTCTTCCAAAGCTTTCAAATATACCGGTAGCGAAGTCTGTGGTAACGCATGGAAAATAATAGTTTTCTCAGAAAGATCATGAAAATCTTGACATACCTTGGAATCCCTTTCGAAAGTGAGACGAAAGGGATTGCCCTGGCACTCAATCTCTGACGCACAACGCTGATCACTCGTATTAGCAGAATTCTCCTTATCAACCACAGACGCCCAACTGCAAGTTTCCGTCTCTATAGAAACACTCTTCTGCATTCCTATCGCAGAAGAAACTCCTTCAGCAGCAACGCACGAAGACACGCTCTGTTGATTTGCAGAACCGGTTTGACCTGTTGGATTCTTATCTCTTGAGAAACTCGGGTCAATCACCATGGCAACCCTCTCACAGGTCACCGGAGAAACACTCGGCGCACTTAACGATGACTTCTTATCAGTAGATCTCGCTCCACGTCGATCAACATCCTTTCGATGGTCACGTGTAACATGGCTGGCAGATATCGCCATTTGCAGAACTCGTCAACGGCAAGCACAACCACAAAATAAAACTCTTCGTATGAATAAACTATAGCACTTAACGCTCTCAAACTTTACCAAAAGAAACATGGAACATTCATACATACGTCACGCTACTGCAAACCATCCTATGAACGATATTTCAACATAAACACAAGCAAAACTTAGGAGCTTGAAAACACGACACACGACGAAGGGAAGCATGGAGGGACTGAGGCATCAGGAGCTGTATGTGGTGCAGAAAGAAATTTTCAAATCGGAGATTCAGAAGCAGAGATATAGGGGAAACGTAATTTACATTTACGCCCCCTAGCGGAAAGTCTATGAACTACTTGAAAATTTTGAAATTAAATGAACCACATGCCCCACTAGGAAACACTATCCAACAAAGAAGGAATTTTTCAAATCGGACTCCTAGAAGTAGTGATATTGACAAAAATAAGATATACATCTACGCCACCTAGCGTAGAAACCCTGCACTATTTTAAAAGAAAATTTTCCTAAAAGGTTTGTCTACATGAGTAGTAACGGTAAACAAACGACGTTTTTTTAAATCGAGAATTTGGAAGCTAATATTTTGCTGCAAATACAACAGAAGCGGAAATTGAAAATTTACGCCCCCTGGTGGACAAACCGTTTTTTCTTACAAAAATTTGAAATTATGTGCAAACGATTTCCCATCAGGAGCTGTATCCAGTGCAGAAAGAATTTTTCAAATCGGCGATTTAGAAGCAGAGATATAGAGGAGAACGCAATTTACCGCTACGCCCCCTAGCGGAAAGTCTATGAATTACTTGAAAATTTTGAAAATATATGAAAAACATATCACACGGAAAATAATATCCAACAAAGAAGGAATTTTTCAAATCGGACTCCTAGAAGTAGAGATATTGACAAAACTAAGATGTACATCTACGCCCCTGCCGGAGAAACTGTGTAATATTTTAAGAAAAAGATATTCCGAAAAGGCTTATCGATGTAAGTGGCATCAGTCCACGAAATAATTTTTCAATCGATATTTTGGAAGCTCCGATTTTAAGGCAAATACATCAGAAAACAAAAATTAACACTTACGCCCCTTGCTGGCCGAAGTATTCTTTACCAAAAATTTGAAATTATATGCAAAAGATTTTCCATCAGGAGATGTATCCGCTGAAGAAAAAAATTTTCAAATCGGAGTTTTAGAAGATTAGTTATGGGAAAAAATGTAATTTACATTTACGCCACCTAGCGGAAAAATCTATGCGTAATTTGAAAACGTAACTATATCTAAAATACTCTTCAACATAAATGGAATCGAAAGATAAATTTTTTCAATCGGACGTAAATATGTAGAATAAAACGTATATTTGAATTCGACATCATCTGCATTTACGCCTTCTACCGGCGAAATTGTACACCGTAAAAAAAAAAAAAAACGAAATGAATGATCATCATTTGCATATTTCTAGCTTCCCAATGAAAAAATAATTTTTCAAATCGGACCAATAGTTGCAGAGATATCGTGGGCACAAACGGACGGACGGACGGACGGACGGACGGACAAACCGATAACAGAAGCACGATCTTTTACAAAAGACGTGCTAAAGAGCCTGACGAGAAGAGTCCTTACAGCACTGTTCTCTAGAAGAAACTCTTGATCTACTGTCAGTTGCTGAACGATGATTCATCAACCAAGATCTTAAATATTTTTAGCACGTCTTTTGTAAAAAGATCGTGCTTCTGTTATCGGTTTGTCCGTCCGTCCGTCTGTACTACCCACGATATCTCAGCAACTATTAGACCTATTTGAAAAATTCTTTTTGTATTGGGAAGCTTGAAATATGCAAATGATGATCCTTTATTTCGTTTTTTTTACGATGTACAATTTCGCCGGTAGAGGGCGTAAACGCAGATGATGTCGAATTCAAAAATATGTTTTATTCCACATATTTGCTTCTAAACATCCGATTGAAAAAAATTATATCTTTCGATTCCATTTATGTCGAAGAGTATTTTAGATATAGTTACTTTTTTCAAATTGCGCATAGATTTTCCGCTAGGGGGCGTAAAAGTAAACTACATTTCCCCCGATAACTCTTCTTCTAAAACTCCGATTTGAAAATTTTTTCTTCAGCCGATACATCACCTGATGGAAAATCTTTTGCATATAATTTCAAATTTTTGGTAAAGAATACTTTGACCACCAGGGGGCGTAAGCTTTAATTTTTGCTTCTGATGTATTTGCCATAAAATCTGAGCTTCTAACATATCGATTAAAAATTCTTTCGTGGACTGATGCCACTCACATCGATAAACCTTTTCGGAATAATTTTGTTTTAAAATATTCCACAGTTTCTCCGCCAGGGGACGTAGATGTACAACTTATTTTTGTCAATATCTCTACTTCTAGGAGTCCGATTTAAAAATTCCTTCTTTGTTGGATAGTGTTTTCCGTGTGACATGTTTTTCATATAATTTCAAAATTTTCAAGTAATTCATAGACTTTCCGCAAGGGGGCGTAGCGGTAAATTGCGTCCCTCCCTATATGTCTGCTTCTAAATCTCCGATTTGAAAAATTCTTTCTGCACCGGATACAGCTCCTGATGGGAAATCGTTTGCACATAGTTTCTAATATTTGTAAAAAAATAGTTTGGCCAAAAGGGGAGGGGGGCAAATCTTAATTTTCGCTTCTGTTGTATTTGCAGCAAAATATGAGCTTCTAAATTCTCGATTGAAAAAAACGTCGTTTGTTGACCGATACTAATCATGTCGACAAACCTTCTAGGAAAAATTTTCTTCTTGAAAAAATGCATGGTTTCTACGCCAGGTGGCGCAGATGTATATCTTATTTTTGTCAATATCTCTACTTCTAAGAGTACGATTCGAAAAATTCCTTCTTTGTTGGATAGTGTTTCCGATGCGAAATGTTTTTCCTATAAATTCAAAATTTTCAAGTAAATCATACAGTTTCCGCAAGGGGGCAGAAAGATAAATTGCGTTTTCTGCGTTATTTCTGCTCCTAAAGCTCTGATTTGAAAAATTCTTCCTGTATCGCATACAAAATCTGATGGAAAATATTTTTCACATAATTTATAATTTTTGGTGAAGAATGGTTTAGCCACCAGGGGTCATATGTGTTAATTTCTGCTTCTGAAGTATTTGTTGCAAAATCTGGGCTCCTGAAAACTCGACTATTTTTTTCTTTTCTTGGACCGATACCGCTTATATGGATAAACCTTTTGAGAATACTTTCTTCCTAAAATAATGCATGGTTTTCCCACCAGGGGACGTAAAGTCACATCTTGTTTTTGTCGATATCTCTGTTTCTAAGAGTTCGAAAGCTCACGATTCCGTTTACAGCAATATCTGAGGGATTAAAAACCCGATTGAAAATCTTCTTTCTTTGGTCAGATCTTTTGTTTTCCATACCGGTTCCATTGACTTTGAATAGCTTTGATAAATTGAATTTGCGTCAGAACGGATTCAAAAGACGTGCTTGTTACACCCAACAATTCGGTGTCAATTTTCTTGTTTTGGATTAAATCGTTCAATGGGCGGTCCATTTGAATTTATGAACATCAGGTTAGATACATTGGAGATTAACAAAGGTGCTTTCAGATCGGTTATAATGTTGTTCATTAAACTGAATCCTCGTTCGCATTCAGCTGTCGAACCAGGCAGTGTTGAAATCGTTCTTAAGAGGGGTTTTAAGTCTTTCGGTACGACTTCGTTTCCAGTATATTCTCTCAGTCTCTGAATAGCTTGCATTTCATCAACATTAAAACGTCTACAGATTCGTCTTGTTTCTAGTTCTCCATAGCACACGTCGTCTGTTTTAATATTTATTCGCTCTAATGAAGAAATATCTTTAAGAAGTTGTACATTTTCACTGTTTGAATCTGTGACACAGTCTTGATTTCATCCTGTCAACCGTGCTTTGAATAAACTGGTTTGGTTAACAGGTACAATCTTGTTGTTAGGAATCAATGGGATATTTTTAAATTATAATTCCTTATTCGCTGCTGATGCTAAATGAGTTTCCCCCCCAGGATTTTCTCCGAAGCTCTCAATAATTCTTATGGTTCTTTTTATTAGATGTTCAGCTCTTGGCAGCGATGTTGTTCGAGATTGAAGTTCTGTTGACAATATGGACATTGATGGTATACGCTATTCTGCCAAAAAAAAAAAAAAAAAAAAAAAAAAAATGCAGAGGGTATACGGCGTACACCCCGCAACACTTGCTATCACACCACGTTGAATGTCCGTTAGATCCCATCTCTTTCCCGACAAACCTTCATCAACATATTTTGAACTACTACTGGAAGTATTTACGTTCGCTGGATTCCGTAACCGTAGTGAAGGAACGCAAATGGATGACGAATCAGTCATTTTACATGAAATGGTTTACTGGTTCTAATAAATTAGCTACATAATGTATAACTGCAAACTGAACCGTATATACACAACAGATCTATGCATAAGATTCCAGCATTTTATGGTCAAACAGCTATGGTATTTACACAAGCTAATCTCTTTTAATCATCACAGAAGAATGTCTGCACTCTGCACGGCCGAATCAGATGCAGATCTGTGTTGTGAATCATCTTCGGTCGCCCGCTACTCTGCGTGCCCTCCAAGCTACAATCGACACGTCTGAATTTCACGAACCACTCACGACAGGTGCTTCCATCTACATTTTTCTCCCCGTTTTCCGAACAATTCCACTCTCGTGCTTCTGAAGAGATTTTTACGAGGTAAAATATGAACAGACAGTGACAAATATGCAACTTGTCGGTTGTCATACCTTAGCGTAACTAACCGCACGCATAGGCTGTCCCCAAAACGTGCCGTTCGATGCAGCTTTGCCATCTTAAGGCCACAGCACAAAATTATTACAAAAATTCAGCCGTTTCGCTTTTACATCCCGAGTTGTGGAACGGCGAAAACTTATACACTTATACATAGACCTAATATTAAAAATATATATTTTGAGAGATATGAATATATCATCATCATCATCATTGTCAACCATTATCAATCCACTGCTGGACGAAGGTCTCCCCAAGTTTCCTCCAAAACGGTCTGTCTTGTGCCAGTCTCCTCCATGTCACTCCCGCATACTTTCGAATTTCATCCACCCATCTTCCATGTGGTCTTCTTCTGGGTCTTTTCCTGTCCCTTGGAATCCAATCTAAAATTTCGGCTGTCCATCGATGGTCTGTTCTTCTGGCAGTATGTCCAGCCCATTGCCATTTCAGGGATTTAACTCTGATCATGATGTCTTCCACTCTTGTCATTTTTCGGATCCATGTGTTCCTCTTCTTATCTCTCCTGGTTACACCAAGCATGCACCTCTCCATGCTGCTTTGAGTTGTCTGCAGCCTTTGTATGTCTCTTTTAGCTAAGGTCCACGTCTCTGCACCATACGTAAGCACTGGAAGGATGCATTGATCAAACACTTTTCTTTTAAGACATAATGACATATTGCTCTTGAAAATTATGCTGTTTCTTCCAAAAGCTCTCCAGGCAAGTTTTGTACGCCGATTAATTTCTTCACCAATGTGACCCTGACTTGATATCTGCTGTCCAAGATAAACGTACGTGTCTGTTATCTCCAGCTTTTCTCCATCAATCGATAAATCTTCATTTCTTGTAAAAGCATTGTACATCACTTTGTCTTCTGAAAGTTCATTTTTAATCCCACTTCTTTACTCTTGTCAGCAAGTTCCTGGATCATACTCTGTAGCTCTGATGGGGTAGTTGCAAAAATGACTATGTCATAAGCAAAAGGAAGGTGGGTTAGATAATCTCCATTAATCTTTATCCCTTTTGTTTTCCCAGTTTAGTGATTGAAAGACATTTTCCAATGTGGCATTAAAGAGCTTCGGAGATATGGTGTCACCTTGTCTCACTCCTTTTCCAATTTTTATGGGTGTTGTATTTTCAAACAGCCGAATCTTTGCACTTGCATTTTCATAGATGTTATTAATAATATTAATGTATGCATCTTCAATACCGCAGGATTTCAGAGCCATTGCAACTGCTAATGGTTTCACCGAATCAAAGGCTTTTTCATAATCGATAAAAGCCATGCAAAGTGGAAGCTCATATTCCCTCGCTCTTTCAATTAGTTCTCTCAGTACGTGGATATGATCTATTGTGCTGTAGCCACTCCTGAATCCAGCTTGTTCTCTCGGTTGAGCCATGTCCAGTGTCACCTTCAAGCGGTGTGAAAGAACTTTAGTGAAGATTTTATAAACCACTGATAGAAGTCTGATAGGTCTGTAGTTCCTGAGATCCTCAATGTCACCTTTTTTATGTTGCAAGATCATTGTAGCGTTGTTCCAATCCTCAGGAATCTTCCCTTCATTAAGGCATCGAGTGAAAATTTGGGCGAGTACTGTTTCGATTTCTCCACTTGCTTCTTGTATGATGTCTACAGTAATTCCATCTTCTCCTGGAGCTTTTCCCCGCTTCATGTTCTTGATTGCATGTGCAACTTCTGCTGGAAGGACTGGAAGAACTCTGGTACTGGTACCTTTCATGATGTCTGGAGTACATGTATCATCCCTTTCATATAATTTGGAGTAGAAATCTTTCACTCTTGTCAAAATTTCGCCTCTATTTCTTGTTACAGAACCATCTTCTTTTCTCAGTGCCATAATCTGTTTTTTCCCCTTACTGAAATGTCCCTTTGCTATATCTTTAGGCTTTGGTTGTTTTCAATTGCTTTTCTTACTAATTCACAGTTGAATTTCCTTACGTCTTCAGTGATACTTTTTCGTACTGTCTTGCATAGCTCTATATATTCCACTTTGGAAGTCACATCTTCTTTAGTTGTCCTCATCACTCTTCTTTTTTGCATCAACATTTTGGTTTTTCCTGATAATTTGTTCACATGCAATTTGTTCTTAGACCCAGCTAATTTTGTTGCTGTTTCCATAAGAGCTTTGGTTACTTTTCTGTTAACTTCAGAAATATCCACTTCTTCCGATGTTAGGCCTTCTAAAGCAGAGAATCTGTTCTTCAGTTCCAATTTGAAGGTATTATGGTGTTTTTTAAGGTTGGTTATGTCAATACATTTTGTTTGTCTTATGAGCTTGCCACGTTCGAGTTTAGTGTTGAGGTGCATCTTACATCTCACCAATCTATGGTCACTGCCTGTGTTGAACTTGTTTAGCACACTGCAGTCTTCTATGACGAATATTTTGTTACACATAATAAAATCAATTTCACTTGTCGTCCATTTTGGATGTCTCCATGTCCATTTCCTGTGTGGCTTTTTCTTGAAAAAGGAGTTCAAGATGAAAAACCCTTCTGCCTCGGCAAACTCTACGAGAGTATTTCCACGCTGGTTTCTGTTGCCGTGACCGAATTTACCTACTGAAGTTTCATTCTGTTGCCGTTGCCCTATTTTTGCATTGAAATCTCCCATAATTATCTTCAAGTGCTGCTTACCTTTATTATTTAGATCACGAATTTCCTCATAAAATTCTTCAATTTCTTCTTCAGCATGACTTGTGGTGGGTGCATAAGTTTGAATAATCTGAGCCTGGTATCTTCTCGAGAGTTGGATAACGAGTCGTGCAGCTCTGTCAGAGGAACTTTCAACTTCTACAACTTTATCCTTCAGTTTCTTGTTTATTATAAATCCAACAACACTAGTTCTGCCAGTATCTGTCCCACGATAGTAGAAGAGATGTCCACTTTTCAGTTCGATGAGATCTTCTCCTTTTCTCGTTACTTCACTTAGCCCGACGATGTCTCACTTGATCCTTTGTAGTTCCTCTTCCAATTCAAGAAGCCTTGAATCAGAAGATAGGGAGCGTCCGTTGTACGTAGCCAAGGTGAGCATCAGATGGCAGCCTAGTCCGGTCCTCCGGGGATTCTTAGCACCCTCTGCCTTCATGTCCCACTGGCCGCTGCCTTGGCCAGGTACATTCCAGCTGCCGGAGACTGAGGGCCAAGATTTAAGTTGTGGAGTCATTTTGGGGGGGGGTTTGGCCATAACTCACCACGCTGGCCAAGCGGGTTGGTGAGTGTGGGATAGCATTTCCTCTAATTCCGATGGTATAGTTATACCGCTATTGGCGGTCGTCAGAGCCCCTTTAGTGGGAACAGGATGTACCACGAGAAGGCGGGGTTGACATTTGTCAAGGAGAGGCTGTGATGTTACGCATCACCGCACCTTACATCCTATATGAATATATATATATATATATATATATATATATATATATATATATATTTATTTATGACGAGAGTGGAAGACATCATGATCAGAGTTAAATCCCTGAAATGGCAATGGGCTGGACATACTGCCAGAAGGACAGACCATAGATGGACAGCCGAAATTTTAGATTGGATTCCAAGGGACAGGAAAAGACCCAGAAAAAGACCACATGGGAGATGGGTGGATGAAATTCGTAAATATGCGGGAGTGACATGGAGGAGACTGGCACAAGACAGACCGTTGTGGAGGAAACTTGGGGAGACCTTCGTCCAGCAGTGGATTGATAATGGTTGACAATGATGATGATGATGATATATTTATTGCCATCAAAAGTCACATTAATGAAGAAATTAATTCCACGTATAAAACCAAAATGTTGATGCAAAAACGAAGAGAGATGAGGACAACTAAAGAAGATGTGACTTCCAAAGTGGAATATATAGAGCTATGCAAGACAACACGAAAAAGTATCACTGAAGACGTAAGGAAATTCAACTGTGAGCTAGTGAGGAAAGCAATTGAAAACAACCAAAGCCTTAAGATAGCAAAGGGACATCTCAGTAAAGGAAGAAAACAGATTATGGCTCTGAGAAAAGAAGATGGTTCTATAACAAGAAATAGAGGCGAAATTTTGACAAGAGTGAAATATTTCTACTCCAAATTATATGAAAGGGATGATACATGTACTCCAGACATCATGAAAGGTACCAGAGTTCTTCCAGTCCTCCCAGCAGAAGTTGCTCATGCAATCAAGAACATGAAGCGGGGGAAAGGTCCAGGAGAAGATGGAATTACTATAGACATCATACAAGAAGCAAGTGGAGAAATCGAAACAGTACTCGCCCAAATTTTCACTCGATGCCTTAATGAAGGGAAGATTCCTGAGGATTGGAACAATGCTACAATGATCCTGCTACATAAAAAAGGTGACATTGAGGATCTCAGGAACTACAGACCTATCAGCCTCCTATCAGTGGTTTATAAAATCTTCACTAAAGTTCTTTCACACCGCTTGAAGGTAACACTGGACATGGCTCAACCGAGAGAACAAGCTGGATTCAGGAGTGGCTACAGCACAATAGATCATATCCACGTACTGAGAGAACTAATTGAAAGAGCGAGGGAATATGAACTTCCATTGTGCATGGCTTTTATCGATTATGAAAAAGCCTTTGATTCGGTGAAACCATTAGCAGTTACCACGGCTCTGAAATCCTGCGGTATTGAAGATGCATACATTAATATTATTAATAACATCTATGAAAATGCAAGTGCAAAGATTCGGCTGTTTGAAAATACAACACACATAAAAATTGGAAAGGGAGTGAGACAAGGTGACACCATATCTCCGAAGCTCTTTAATGCCACATTGGAAAATGTCTTTCAATCACTGAACTGGGAAAACAAAGGGATAAAGATTAATGGAGATTATCTAACCCACCTTCGTTTTGCTGATGACGTAGTAATTTTTGCAACTACCTCATCAGAGCTGCAGAGTATGATCCAGGAACTTGCTGACAAGAGTAAAGAAGTGGGATTAAAAATGAACTTTGAGAAGACAAAAGTGATGTTCAATGCTTTTACAAGAAATGAAGATTTATCGATTGATGGAGAAAAACTGGAGATAACAGATACGTATGTTTATCTTGGACAGCAGATATCAAGTGAGGGTCACATTGATGAAGAAATTAATCGGCGTACAAAACTTGCCTGGAGAGCCTTTTGGAAGAAACAGCATAATTTTCAAGAGCAATATGCCATTATGTCTTAAAAGAAAAGTGTTTGATCAATGCTTCCTTCCAGTGCTTACGTATGGTGCAGAGACGTGGACCTTAACTAAAAGAGACATACAAAGGCTGCAGACAACTCAAAACAGCATGGAGAGGTGCATGCTTGGTGTAACCAGGAGAGATAAGAAGAGGAACTCGTGGATCCGAAAAATGACGAGAGTGGAAGACATCATGATCAGAGTTAAATCCCTGAAATGGCAATGGGCTGGACATACTGCCAGAAGGACAGACCATCGATGGACAGCCGAAATTTTAGATTGGATTCCAAGGGACAGGAAAAGACCCAGAAAAAGACCACATGGGAGATGGGTTGATGAAATTCGTAAATATGCGGGAGTGACATGGAGGAGACTGGCACAAGACAGACCGTTGTAAAGGAAACTTGCGGAGACCTTCGTCCAACAGTGGATTGATAATGATTGGCCATTAAGATGATGATGATATATATTTATTGCCATCAAAAGTCACATTAATGAAGAAATTAATCCACGTATAAAACTTGGTTGGAGAGCTTTTGGAAGAAACAGTGCAATTTTTAAAAGCAATATACCATCGTGTCTTAAAAGAAAAGTGTTTAATTAATGCATCCTTCCAATGCTTACGTGCGGAGCAGGGACGTAGGCTTTAACTAAAAATGACATACAAAGGCTGCAGACAACACTGAAAGAAGCCTGGAGTGATGCATGTTTGGTGTAACCAGGAGAGATAAGAAGAGGAACTCCTGGATAAAGAAAATGACAAGAGTGGAAGACATCATGATCAAAGTAAAATCCCTGAAATAGCAATGGGCTGGAATATTGCCAGAAGAACGGGCTACCGATGGACAACAGAAATTCTAGACTGGATTCCAAGAGGCAGGAAAAGACCTAGAAGAAGACTACATGGGAGATGGGTTAATGAAATTCAAAAACATGCAGGAGTATCATGGAGGAGACTGGTGCAAGATAGACCGTTGTGGAGAAAACTTGGGTAGACCTTCATCCAGTAGTGTATTGATAATGGTTGACAATGATGATGCTGCTGCTGATGATTTTATGTATATATATATAATAAGAAAAACGAGAAAAAGAACAACAATCACCATATCTATTCACCCGAACCAGGCTAGCTTCAAGCAATGAAAATGTACCCAACATAAGAATGCAGGGAAGCATATCAATGACTGACTCTTTGTCGGCTTCGTCAAGGGCAAGCAACAAGAAAATCACTCATTACTCTACTGAGACCAGATCAATTGTAGGTTTCTGCTATTTTAGTTTGCTATAGGGACCAATTAAGTTTAGGGGGAAATGTCAATTAAAAGGGATTTCTAATAAAAACCCGAACCCAGCAAACTAAAACACATTTGCCCGACCTCACAACAAATGAAATAAAAATTAAGAAAGAGATCCAATCTCCCCATTAACACAAATCCAGGTAATAAAAAACTTAACCAATAAATGGTACAAAAAGGATACTTTAAATTTGTCACATATAAAGTGAAGCCAAAACCTACCAGCCAAAATATAAACAGAAAACACCAAAATGTTTTAAAAAAATAATCATGAACAAAAAAATAAAATTAAAACCAGAAAAAAACCCCAACGAAATTGAAAAGGAAGCAACAACAAATTTAGGAAAAAGGAGTTACAAAAAGCCCAAGGAGCAATTTACAGTTGCTATCCCAAGAGTGAACAAGATAACTAAGTTGCGTGTCACTCCAAGAGTGAACACGATAATAGTTACAAAGAAAAATCCCCAATACCCACAGCAAAAAGCTAAAGAAAAACTTCTTACATTTGTCTGCCAGTTCAATTAACTCTAATTAAGAAACAACACATTTTGGTGTAAAAAAAAAAGACAGCAACATGAACTTCAGGATTTATTAGTAAGTATTGTTATGTCTTTTTAAATATTAAATTAAATTCTCTGAAAGAGTAATCATTCATGTACTCTTGTAATCTACATTCACATATCACCGATATTCACCAAAACATCAATAGCAAATAAAAGTCGATTTCAGCACGAATAATTCTTCCGATCGAAGTCGTACATTGCCTCTCCTTATTTGTCTCTTATGGCTTTATAATTTTACTTCTGAAGTTCCACACTCATACGTTTTATGTGCCAGTGATGGTGCGTGTACTGCAGTTAGGGAACGACTGACATACACACGTGCTAACATAAGGCACTACAAACGCGTACTCTGTTGGTAAATAAAAGAAAGCAAACACCATGACTCGGTGACAATCATTGAAAGCAAATAAACATAAGCCCTTTAGGTGGCAAAGTTGTCTCTGTTCGATCTCGTGCATTATCGTAACGTGTGGTGGGTAAACACGGTGTTAGGAGGTCCGACTACGGGCAAAAGGTTGGTAACAAACAAACGCACACACTTTTGGGCGAACACAAAAGTAGAGAATGAAAAGAGCTGGGGACAAATGACTTTAGTAGTTTGAGTTTCTATGTCAAATACTCCAGGTACGGATGTGGACGAAGCTTTTTAACGACTTCCGACCAAATAGAACGATAAAACTCACTCCAGTCGAATATGATGGTGTCTTTTTATATTAATGGAGCATTCACTCAGCAAACTTCGGCGGACAGCAAAAATTACTTTAGCTGCAGCTCTGAGGACAAATTACCTTTCGATGCTTCGCACTTTTCACAATGACATTAAGGGGGAAATATCTGCCTATTACGCCATAAAAGGAACTTCAGTTTGCTTCCTGGCCTTCGCTCTACGCGCCAGTGCGTGTGACTGGGCGTTGCGTGTCGTGTTCGGCAGTAGTCATAGACTAATGATGCTACTTGGGGGGAAAAAAATAAAAAGATGAAAAACTTGCTTCAAAACGATCGGATACCATTCAGGGTTGAAGTGAGTTCCTTCCGAAAGAAACCTCCCATCTGTCAGATCGTAATCCATTCTGTAATCAAGAAAACAACTGCGGCAATGGGCTTCTCAGCTGAGGAGCAGTGCTGGAAACCTGTTTCCTCCTCGCCATCCACCCCTCTTTTTCGGTAGTGATTGAATTCTGTATCACCTCATTACTTGTGCGTGATTAAAAGTCGTTTCAGTCACGTGCCGTATGGTATGATAGGTTAATTTAATGATACGTTTCGAAATGCACCTCTAATTCCATATTAGTTAATTTACGGTACTGATTTTGTAATCAAATTTTTGCGCTTGAGGGTGTCCTTCGCACATACTGCTGGATATCCAGTCTTTGAATGTGCTTGGCATATCTATGTGTTGAAATCTGCTAGGGTCTTCTTACTTTTGGCAGGCCAAGCACTGCCCACACCCGAACGCCTCACTCGTTAAAAACTAACCTTATAGTCCGTACCGTTGATTTCTATTTTAATAAATATAACTAATTATAGTGATGAGTACATATACACTATCTACCAACAAGTAATTGGACACCTGTGATAGCAAACGAAAACGAACTTTATTCACCTTCAACAGTTGGTGGAGCCTCCACGAGCGGCGATTACAGCTGCGACCCTCCGGGGCATACTCTCAACCAGCTGTTGTACGACGGCTAGCGGTATTTTCTTCCACTCGGCTTGGAGAAGACAGGTAAGTTCCTTCACCGATTTCGGACGGTGGGAGCACCCCTTAAGTCGACGCTCCAACTCGTCCCAGAGGTGCTCGATAGGGTTAAGGTCCGGGCTCTGCGCAGGCCAGTCCATTCGATTAACCCCATTGTCACAATACCAAGCCTTGGTGGTCCTCGCAACATGACAGATGGCATTGTCATCCTGAACGTAACATGGGTCCACCCCGTAAAACTGCCACAACGTAGGAAGCGCATGGTCATCCACAATGGTGCAGTAGGTCTCGGCGTTGATTCTACCAGGAATTGCGACCAAGGGTCACGTGCCATACCAGGAGAAACACCCCCATAGCATAATTCCACCGCCGCCGAACTTCACACTTGGCACAATACATTCCTGCAGGAGGCGTTCTCCAGGAAGACGCCAGACCCTGCCATCCGAACAGTAGAGGGTGAACCTTGATTCGTCGCTCCAAAGAACCTGTTTCCATTGTTCAACGGCCCACTGTCGACGTTCTTTGCACCACGTTAGCCGAGCAGCGCTATTGGACTTGGTGATCAAAGGCTTGTGGGTGGCAGCACGCCCATGATAACCGAGCAGATGGGCTTCCTTACGGATGGTATTCATCGAAAGAACACTCCCGGATGCCTGTTGAAATTCCTCGCTGATGTGGCCCGTCGATTTGGTGCGGTTCTTCCGAATTTCTCTGTCCAGCACCCGTCGGTCTCTAACTCCCAATTTTGTGGGTCTGCCGGGTAGGGGCACATTCCGACAGTCACCTCTCATATTCCACTTGCCAATCACGAAAGCCACTGTCGATTTTGGGTACTTCAACTCGCTGGATATGTCACGTATGGATCGGCTACTTTTTGTGATACCCGACGATTACACCTTTCTCAAAATCAGAGAGCTCCGAACTGCGTGGCATCTTGCATGCGAATGGTTGCGTTGTTGTTTCCCACACGATATTTAACGGCGGCGGCGGCCGTGACGTGTATCAGGACCGCAGATATCGTCGATTGCAGGGGTGTCCAATTACTTGTTGGTAGATAGTGTATAACATAACTATGTATTGTACACCTGAGTGCGTATACAATATACACAGTAGACAAAAAAATAAGAAATAAGGGAATGGGGTGTTGACATGGGCATCCCCCACGCAGAGTGGAACAGACCCAAACCGAGCGCACACGATAAATAGGCGGACAGCAGGGCTTTTCAGCACTTGGGCATAGGATGGCTTAGTGGTCAACGTTCGTGACTTCCACGGAGGAACCCCGGGTTCGATCCCTGTCAGGTACGAAAGTTTGAACCTCTAAATATCCGCCGTTCGCCGGATGCGCACGTTAAGCCGTCGGACCACGGGTACTGGCCCCCCTCGGTTATAAATTAGAACGTCTTCCTCCCATTTTCTCCCGCCGCGGGCGGCGGATGTCCTAGTGGTCAACTTTCGTGACTACCACGCAGAAACCTCAGGTTCGATCCCAGGCAGGTACGAACGCTCGAAGCACTGAATATCCGCCGTGCGTCATATGGGCACGCTAATCCGTCGGACCCCGGGTACTGCCCACCTGGTTATAAATAAGGGCGTCTTCCTCCCACTTTCTAATTCGCTTCCGTGTCACTTTCCAATAGGGCACTCTAGCCCAAATCTCCTAGATTCCTATTTCTAAGGGTTGTTTAAGATCTGGGGTCAGACACTAAAATTATCTACATGTGATCTGATCTTTCCAACACTTTATCGCATTCGATGGATAAGGGTAAACCTGGAGATCTGATTGACTTTGATCGTGGACTCATTGTCGGCGCAAGACACATGGGCCGTTCTAACGCTCAAATGCTAAGAAACCTAAGGTTCACGAAGGCAACCGTATCAAGGGTATACTGCGAGTATTCCATCGGCGGACGTACCAGCGCCAAGAGAGCAAGCCGTAGCTGACCACACGCCACTGATGAACGGGGTCGACGTAGACTATCCAACAGACCGATGTCTTGACAACGGAGTCACAAATCTCATCCCGGTTAAATGTTGGAGGCCCAAGCAACGTCAGTGAGCGGACGGTACGACGCACGCTGACGCTGCTAAACTCTGGGCTATGGGAGCCAATGCTCCACTCGCGTGCCACTGTAGACTGCTCGTTATCGGACATAACGTCTCGCTTCATGCCGTGAACATCAAAACTGAACCTCGGCAGAGTGTCACAGCGTCGTGTGGTCAGATGAATCTCGTTTTCAGCTGTACTGAGCTGACGAGAGCATGCGGGTGTGGTGTCGACAGTATGAGGCCACGGCCCCGTCGTGTTAGATCTGCTGTGTTCAAGGCGGTGGTGGTTCTGTAATGGTTTGGGGAGCCTTTTAATGGGACATATTAGGTCCCTTAGTATGCCTGGAGAGGTTCTTGACCGCTGCTCGCGACCAGCATGTTCTGGCTGATCACCTACACGCTTTCATAGAATTAGCGCATTCTGCGGGCAATGGTCTTTCCAGCAGCACAATGCGCCTCCCCACCAAGCCGCAACCACCCAGGAAGTGCTCGAGATACACTCACCTGAGTTTTGAACCATCCAGTGGCATCCCAAGATTCTGGATTTAAACCCTAGGAAGCTGTCTGGTATGCCATGGTGAGGAACATCAAATCCATGGATCCTGGGCCAACGTCTCGGGCGGAGTTGGGGATAATGCTGCAGCAGGCATGGCTGCTGGCATTACCTCTGGTAACCCTCTGGCATCTAGTGGAGTCTCTGCCTCGGCATGTAGGTACAGGCTGTTATTCGCGCTAGAGGAGAACCAACTCGCTATTAGGTAGATGTCTCTAATATTTTGTACACTGAGTGTAAATTATAAAATTATAATATACAGGCACTCAATGGGTGTTGTACGTTCACATCTTCCGTTTCAATGTGTGACCTGTGTTACATCGATAAATTCCTAAGGGTAATTAAACCTAACAGAATAGATCACACACTGAAAACAACTTAATTTCAACGTTTTAGAGGTCAGTTTTGACGTAGAACTACGTCTTTCTTTGCGCTGAGTAGGGAGTAACATCGGGAGCACGAATGCAACGAAGATCACACTTTGAACGCTTATATCTTCGAAAGTAATAATCGCATAGTAATAAATACTGTAATAACATCATTAGATAGTTTATAGGGTCCCATTTATAGCAAAATAAGCTTGAACCCTCCATCCTTTAACCCTCCGATACAGTAGCGTTAGAAATTTAAGCTAAATTTTGCCTGATTTTGTTTCGCCGTGCGCCGTTTTAAGGTTGATACCTAGTGAATAGATAACGATATAGCGATGACCTCAGCGCCGCATTCAGTAGCTAACGGTCAGAGGCAAAGGACGTACGTGATAAACCGAAATAAAATGGATTTAAAATTTAATTATTTTTTAGATAAAAAAAAATGGTGACGAATATTTAAAAAGGCGTCGGAAATCCAGGGAAAATTACTGTACTATAAGAACCGACGAAAGTTGAAGAAATAGCTAGAGGAGAATGAGAGAAATCTGAAAAGGCCCGCTATGTCATCAACAGAAAGGTCACGGGAATGTAGGGAGCTTCAGGATTCGTGTCATCTGAGTTCGACTCTAGAGCATCTGAGTTCGACTTCAACTGTACCAACTCATCCTGAACAGCAAGAAAATTGATGTTATCAATCCAAATTTTCCCACCGAGCATGGAATACCAATGTGCGTTGCAGTCTTCACAATTTCGCTGGATAATGAATGTATTACGTCTCAAACCTTTACATCTCCGTTGCATTCTGAATCTATACAAGAACAAGAGCAACAACAAGAAGAGAACATTAGGCCCGAGACGTATTGCCAAATTTATAAGGGAGAGATATTGTAACTGTAATATCACTTTAAAAATCTAAATGAAAATGCCATCTACAACATATTTACTTTGAGGGAAACAACTTCCCAGTGTAAATTAAATTTTTCCTTTACGAAATAAAATTTGCCTTTACTTTACTTGCTAATTTGAATCAGTAGCACGAAAAACAACTGTTTTTATAGAGCCGGAATGCCTTTCCTTTAATCCGCTATCAAATGTTAAATCTTTTCTTCTAGGCCCGACACGTTTTAGGCACAAGGTTCAGGCACCTCGTTTTAATGGGTCTAAATTTGAACCCTGGGTATTGTTGTGTTAGACCGCAAGGCTCCGGCTTTCCTTTCGCTTGCTTTCTTTTTCTTTTTTCATTAAGGACGAGCGACTTCTTCTAATCTCAGATGCTTAAGGTGTTCCAGTACTTTTGGAAACGCATTGTATTTCACTATCATCCATTTTAGACGTACAGTGTATTTACGTAGGATAACAGAACTCCGTTGATATTACTCAGGTCAGTACTGATTAATGAAGAAGGATTTAAATAGGGATGTAAGATCTTAGTATCTTGTGGAAGATTTTATATGAACCTACGCTGGATGTTTATTAGGAAACCTGAGATGATCAAGAAGTAATACTGTAGACTGATCATGAAGAAAGTAGATAAAACATTTCTTGAGATCATCATACAAGGGTTATTCCAAAGCAACTGAGAATGTTTCTCTCTATTCTAAGAAAAAATAACTGCAGCTACCGCCGCTGTTTTAGAAATTTCGTGACACTCGCATTTTCCTAGCTTGCAGCGCAACAGTATTGAATACAAAATATGAAATTTATATCATTTGTAGGGAATTATTCGGAGAACACGCTTAAATAAACCGTTTTTCAATTCTCCCGATACTTCAACAGCTATTGTATTTCAAGGTTAAGGTAAGCAAAAAGTGCTATAAGTTCGCGTTCCGGACACATTAACAGCAACAGAACCACTAAACTTTGTAGGTACGTAGGGCCATTTCCGAATATTTGCACCTCGTCACCCTTTTTTCGAATTTCGGTTTAGTTTACGAGAAATTAAACTTTTAAGTTTCACAAAATTCTTTATTTTCCGATGGGATCCATTTAAAAAAACGGATATATGGCAAACTACAAATCATAACGCATTGCAATTTTTACAGCATAAACTCATAATTATCATCCCTCTTTTACAAAAAAATTTTTTTGAGAGAAAGTCATTTTCTGATTTTTAAGCATTTTTTAAAGACGCAAAAGAAAGGGAATGAGAGGCTTACTCTGTCTTCATTGTTATCCACACAGGAAAGTTCTAGGTCACGTGACCTGCTGCCATGGTGACGCAGCTATTTTAGCACTCTTTTCTCATTGGGTGAAAGGACAGGCAGCAATCAAACTGGTAATAACGCAATGCAATGCTGAATAACGTAGCGACGCTTTTACAGTTCGGCGTTTTCCGCCGGCATACGTGAATACCTATGTAAATATAGTCTTTCACCACGTATATAAAAAGTAAAAAGGGATAATGGGAATGTGTTCTTCCGCGAATTGTTCGACCACTTTGAATGACCCAGAAATCTGTTAATTGGCATGCTGCTAGGTCTTAAGTTCCGTATACCTACAGAAGTACGAAAAAAAAAAAATGGCGGCTTTGGAACATTGTCTGCTTGAATTTTTCGCAAATTGTTTGACCACTTCTAAAAGGCCTGAAAGTCTGTGTACCTAGAAAAGGGCGAAAACCAAAAATAAAGAAAAAAAAAAAGGTCGGCTCCGGAACATTGTCTGCTTGAAGTTTTCTACCACTTCTACACCTAGAAAAGTCTGAAAACCAAAAAATTCAAAAGGGTGGCTTAGCTTTAGTGCTTCAAAATGCTGATTGGTTTAAAGATGATTTTGTCAGATTCACTGAAATGCTTTGAAAATTTCAAATTTTGATTTAAAATTAAGGGGCGCCAAATTCTGCTTCGTTTTACGTCAAACCGTATGTCACGACGCTGTTCTAAATCGTAAAACAGTTACGTATTTTAAATTACTTTTGTTTTCCTTAATTACTTTTCCCTTTCTTTAATTTTATGTTCAAAAAATGATTTTGTAGATTTAGCGTTCGGAGAACGGGCATGATTGCTGGTTTTTATTTAAAAAAAATCCATACCTTAATTATCAAGAAAGTTGCCATCTTTTTCGAAATACTGTGCCTTGCATCGAATACAGGTGCCACAGTTTTCCCCATTTTTTGAATGTCTTCTGGAATTCTTCTGAAGTGCTGTTGAAGCGCCCCTCAGCAGCTGTAATAAGTTGTTGATGAGTCACAAATTGTCGTTCCCCTAATGTCTTTTTTAAAATGGCGAACAACCAGAAGTCACATGGGGACAAATCTGGACTATATTCAGGTTGGGGCATCAACTTAATATTAATTTTCACCAAATAAGAAGCGACAAAACTAGCCATGTGTGGCCTTACAATGGGCCGCACATGAAAAGAAATAGGGAACACACATTGAACAAACTCGTTTCATGCCCAAACGCGTAATTAAAATTCTGTGAATTGATGATTTTGAAATGTGAATCATATCTTCGATATCTCTAATTCATAGATGTCTGCCTTCCCGTATAATAATACATATTTGTATTAATGTTTACTTTTGTAACAGTCGTTGAAGGTCTTCCTTCATGCACGGTTAAAGTCGCCGATTCACTTACATACATCACTAAGCTATTCTCTGAGATTCAGAGGTTAGCTCCAAAAAGAAATACAAACTACCAGATATTTTTACTTACTGTTGTCGTATCAAACTTCTCCGTTTACAGCGATCTTGACATACAACTCGGGCTTTACTGACATCCATTACACGCCGTACACAAGATCTTTTATACTTCATACTTATAATCTTTTTCTCATGCAGACACTCCTGAATCTGATCCACCCATGTCTTCCTTGGCCTTCCTCTGCCTTTCTTTCCTCCCACTTGGACTAAAAAGATTTTCTTAGTAAGCATCTCATCACTCATTCTTTCAACATGGCCAAACCACCGAAGCATATTGGTCTCCACCTAGCTAACAACATTTTGCTTCACATCAAACAACTGCGACACATCTTCATTCCTCACATGATCAGAACGTGTCTTGTCACAAACCCCACGTAAGTAACGCATTTCTCCAGCACACAAGCGACTCTCATGTTTCTTCTGTAGTACCCAGGTTTCACTGCCATACATCAGAGTAGGAACAATTACAGTTTCATACACAGCCATGCGGGACTCTTTAGAGAACCCATCATTCCTGTGAAAACCTCCCAGAGCAGCTATGACTTTCAATGAAGAATTCACTCGGCTACTAATTTCACCATCCAATTTGTTCTCTCTGTCAAGCATGCTTCCTAAATACACAAACTCCCTCACCTGGTCAATCACAGTGCCGTTTATACTTACATTACATTCAGTGCTACCAGTTCCTCTCTCAAACACCATAACTTTGGGTTTTCCCTTATTTATACTCAGTTTGAATTTCATGCAAATTGAGTACATCCCAGACAACATACTCTGCAAATCACTTTTGCTCTCTGCCAACAGGACAGTGTCATCAGCATACAGCAATCTGCACACACGGATATCACCAAGACATAAACCACTATAATCTATTTTGGCATCACGCATGCACGCGTGATGCAAAAAATACATGATAAATTCTTTATGCGTTCTGTAAATTGATTTTTCTAGACATCATCTTTTATAAGCCTCTTGCATAAGACGGAAAGTCTCCCGACAGACTTCCTAAGTCGACAGCAAAACTTAATGGTGCCTCTTTGTTTCTCTTTCACATTCATTTTTTCGAAAAATCACAGCGCGAAAATATTTGTTAGGGGTTCACGAAAGAACGCTTCTTAAACTGCGTACTGCCGACGACGCATGCGTGATAAACAGATGTGGCCGGTTGCTATGGTTACTACAACGACTATTATTTTTTTCGGGACTCATGCCAAGGTCGAACGCAGTATTTCACAGTTTTTATGAAAACATTCTCTGTTGTTTTGGGACAAGCTATGTACAAATACAGTGGGCAAAAAAAGGTATTTACACACACTTCATTATTTTGCGTAAATGAACATGGAAAGCAATTGAGATGAAATATTTTAGACCATTGGATTACTTTTACAATAAACACACACACGTTTCTTTTTTTTACTAATCACAAGAAATATATACAGTATATGCTCATCGTAAAAAAAATAGTTGCACCCAGAAAGAAGCAACCGACAGGAATGAAACTTGGTGGGTAGGTTTAACATCGTGAGACATGCAAATGATTCAAGTACCACGCTCGGGTGCGCATGTGACGTAAGCAAGAAGGGGTCGTAACACTGTGCCTGACCGGCTATATAAAGTCGTCCCGTTGCTCGTGTTTGTCATTTTGACTCGCGCTGTTCTGTTGGTTTCATCCTTTGCAAGTGAAGTGTGCCTTGGAGAAATGTTCGGAAGCAATTCGAGCAGTTGGAAGAGTTCGAATGGGTGCCGCATCGTCAGGCTCCTGGAAGCGGGATGGTCTTATCGCCATATTGCGCGCCATGCCGGTCGTGCGGATATCACCATAGCATGCTGTCGGTGACAGTGGATAGAACAAAGCACACAGCAACGACAGGGAGGGTCTGGGAGATCTAGACGAACCACGGACAGAGAGGACCAACGGGTTGTCCGACATGCATGGAGTGACCCAACAGCCACGATTGCGGATATTCAGCGAGCAGTGGTGTCCTCCCTGCATCGTCCGATTAGTGCCAGCACCATTGGTAGACGGCTGCACAACATAGGACTACATGCATGCAGGCTGTTACGATGACTGCCGTTAACACCGTTGCATCATCACCAAAGACTGCAATTGTGTCGTGCCAACCTGTCAAGGAGCCACTCAGATTGGCAGAGGGGGGGATCTTCAGTGACGAGTCGCGCTTCTGACTTTGAGGAGACGACCAACGAATCTGTGTGTGGAAGCACCGTGGTCAGCGCCAAGATGAACGCTTTGTTGTCGTGCGTCACACGTCCAGAATGCCTGGTGTCATGAAGTGGATTTGCAATGGACTACGATTCTAGATCACCTTTGGTGTTCATTACAGGCCTTTTGACAGCCAACGTTACGTTTATGAAGTCCTGCAACCAGTGGCCCTACCTTTTCTGAACGTTCACTCCGGTGAGATTTTCCAAGAGCACAACGCTCGTCCGCATACTGCCGCTGTCTGGAGAGCTTGCCTTCAAGGCACTGAAACTCTGCCATGGCCAGCCGCATCACCAGACCTATCGCCGATTGAAAATATGTGGGGTGCTATTGGACGTGCTATCCACACTCCACCCCTACCGCACAATCTTCAGGAAATGCGTGAGAAGATTCGAGCTGAATGGAATGGCTTATCGCATGACACCATTAGGAGCCTGTACAACTCCATGCCGAGACATCTGGCATGCTGTGTGAGCAAAAATGACGGCCCGACGCCATACTGAGAGACTCTACTTATTGGCGTGTAGCTCAATAAATATTGCCCATATCAGTCTCAATGTTTATTCATTTTTTGTTCCTGGTAATTTTTACCTTCTTCCCGAATAGCATTGCAATCCGACACGTCCTTCTGGGTGCAACTGTTTTTTTTTTCTTGACCATGAGTGTATAATAACAAATAAAAATCTTAATTTTTCATGCCAAAAAGTATCTGCATACCTAACAACGCTCTGATTTAAAGCAGTTAAACATTACATTATGCATTACATTATTTAGTATAAACGAAAGTCTCGCACTGTTTAAAAGACACGTTGTATGATCTTTGGAACAGCTATTTAGTTTCTGCTGCCATGGCTCCAGGAAAGTGCGAGTTTTCTGTTCCAGTGCATAAGAGGATCATAACTCTTCGTGACTGGGGTTTAAGTAATTGGTAAGAAGTTAAAATTGAACTTTTCTAGAATTCGATACGTAATAAAAAAGAAAAACAGAGAGTGCTAGTACAGAGAATAAATTGTGGTCTGACTGTCCGAAGAACATAAATGAGCAGCAGAGAGACGCCATTAGGAAAGCAGCAGAAAACCCCTCCACAGGTGCTCGAGAATTGGCTACTGATGTCGCTTCAACATCGGGGACCATAGTAAGTTTTCAGACTATTCGTAATATTCTTCACGATGCACATATTCGAGACAGGATACCCAGAAGAAGACCTAATATCAGTGAAACAAATAGGCAGGAAAGACTTGAGTTTGCCAAAGCTTATGCCAGCAAACCAGCAAAGTATTGAGTTTGCCAAAGCTTATGCCAGCAAACCAGCAAAGTATTGGTGAAATGCGATATTTTCCGACAAAAGCAAGTTCAACATAGATGAAAGTTCGTGCTTAGTTAGTCATGGAAAAAAACCCGTCTTACGCTCAATTAAAATAATTATAAAACTTAAAAAGAGCTGATGTTCCTGTACACACCAAAAGTGGTGAAGATAATCTAAATGACAGATTAAAACAGCAAAAAATCTTTCGATGCCTCTTGGGATCATCCTCAGATGTGCTCGTGAATTGGTGATTCCGGCCTTTAAATAACAGAAGGGCAGAGTGTCGGGATTCAATCTGTGCGTTCACTGCCTGGGTCATTCACGGGTGGGATCCGGGTCACAGAGTGGGTGGATATGTCATATGGTATTAAGGTATTCTCAAGGTATTGTCATTCTGAGTATTAATTGATTCCTTTGGCAGGATATTTTTCCAAGGATTGGGGATATTAATTGGTAGATAGTCGTTGCAACAGTGATTACCCTTGATGAATATCATCAAACTCTCAGCAAAAAGCAACGAGGTTTGCTTCCATGATGTAGTGACGATGGAAGCTTCCTGCCAAGCTGGATAATAAGAACCTTCGTTGGTAAGGCGTGATAATGCATAATGCAGTCTTATTTTTTCGAGTCTTGGTGTCATATATATGTTCTTTCACTCTGATATCTAAAGTCCTCTGGGTGGATCCTATGTAATTGAGAGGTGGGTCCTGCCGATCAATACTATAAAGAGGTATGCTATATACTCCATGATGGGATCGTTGTTTGATTTGATCACGGTCGTTGCGAATAATGGAATAGATATTTGATGTTCTGAGGCGAAAATCGATTATATGACGGTGACACAAGTTTTTCATAGTTCAAGTAACGTTGGGTCACAGCACATGGACCCAATATATTTCTTAGTCCTAGTTTCTCTCTCGAGGGTAGACATGGTTTAGTTTCTAAGTTTTTATAAACAGAATCCGCCAAGTGATCTTGGTAGCCACTTTTCCTGGCGATTTCTTTGATTTTTGCAATCTCTTGTTTTTTCAATTGGTTACTGGAGGTATGTGTGATGGCTCATTGTATCATGAATCAAATGGCTGCAAGTATATGACTTAAGTGATGCATAGAGTTGTAAGGAATGATGCTAGGAATAGACATAGGCTTCCTGTAAACTGAGGTTTGGATAGTATGATTTGTACTGTTTCGGGTTAGTAAGATGTCCCAAAATGGTAAAACTCGTTCAGATTTCAGTTCCAATGTAAAATTCACTGATAGAATTAGTGAAGACATGAATACCTTAAAGTCCAGCAATTTTTCTTCAGCACTCAACCAAAACACCAAAATATCATCGACGTTCCTCAAATACAGACCCAGGTTTGCAGGTAAAGGGTTCAATGCCAAGTGCTCTAGATGCTGCATAAACATCACCGCTAAATGTGGTGATAATTGGGAACCTATTGGGAACCCCTCTCTTTGCCTGTAAATGATGTTATCGAAGCTGAAGCATGCCCGATTTTAAATGATTCTTAGGTCACCAAGGATTGCGGTGATGGCAGAAAGTGGTATGTTTAATTCTTTCAGTTTGTCTTTAATTAAAAAGTAAACTGGAGATACAGACACACTAGAGTATAGGACAGCAACCCAATGAAGCCATAATGAAGGGGACTCCTTGACTACAGAAGGTTTTAATCCTCGATAAGGCTTCCTTCGAGCTGGAAACCGAATAACCCTGCGTTAGGGTAAGGGGTTTGAGAAATGAAGCCAAGGCTCTTTCAAGGGGCCGGGTTGGATTGGGATGCCCCGATACTAATGGTCTCATGAGTTGGTTCCCTTTGTGTCTTTAAGGTTCTGAATAATTCAGGAACGTTATACCCATTTGGTGGATGCGTATGAAAGGAGATGGTAGAGGGGAGAGTTCTAGAATTTTTAAGTCTGCTGAATGCTATTACCGTGGCATTTGTTGGGTCATGTGTGACAATATCATGTGAGATCTCCTGAATAGCAGTCTCCATTTTTTGGATGTACGTAGATTTCTCCAGAGCGACTACCTGGCCTGTTTTATCGGTTGAAATTATGGCCAGGTTCGGATCCCTGGGTAATTTTCTCAATTGAGCACGTTCAACTTTAAACGACGGATCATCCGATTGCCTGAGTCTCCTCAATGCCTTAATAATCTCAAATCTAGTCACATCTTGATCAGTTGCAGGGAGGTGGCGAATGATATCCTCGGCCTCTGGGATGAAAGTCAGCGGGGTGGGGGTGGGAGCTTTAGGTGGATATAACAATTTCAGCCCCTGCTCAAGGCAAGTTGTCGAATTTGTTAAGTTAAACGCTGCTCAAATTGATGAAAGATGGCTGAGTGGTGACTGGATATTGTTTAGGCCGGCTTTGGATATGGGCTTGATTTGTCATGTCCGCCACTAGATTCCGAAGTTTGGGAATATGAGTGCTCTGAAGTTGCTTGGCTTCTTTCAGAAGATTAGCATGAAGCACAACAAGGCAATCGGGTGTAGTCCTGGCGGACGAAAGGAAGGCATAGTATGAGCGTCTGTTTAAGAAATCTATGTAGCCCCTCTTTAATCGGATCTCCGAAGACAGGCGGTTTTTTTTTTTTTGTAGTTTGTAGAATTTTATGATCAGGTCTCGAGCGGGGATTAACTCTCAAAATTATGAATTTAGGAATAACTTCCAGACTCCGGCAGTTTAATAAGAATTCAAGATGTGTCTCTTGTGCACACAGGTTTTGACCAAATCCCCAGAAGATCTTGAAAGCTCTGTCCATGTTATTGTAATCTCAGAAGAACACAATGTGTGAGTGGAAGGCTATGTCACTTTACAGGAAGCCTATGTCTGTCCCTAGCATCATACCTGACAACTCTATGCACCCTTTTCATAAACTTGCAGCCATTCGATTCATGATACAAGAAGCCATCACACACTCCTCCAGTAACCAATAGAAAAAACAAGAGATTGCAAAATCAAAGAAATCGCCAGAAACCATGGCTACAAAAGTCATTTGGTGGATTCAGTTTATAAAAGACTTAGAAACTCAACCATGTCTACCCTCGAGAGAGAGAGAGAGAGAGAGAGAGAGAGAAAAATTAGTACCAAGAAATTTGTTGGGCCTATGTGTTATGACCCACACTTTACTCGAACTATGAAAAACTTGTGTCACCGTCATATAATCGATTTTCACCTAAGAACATCAAATATCTATTCCATTATTCGCAACGACCGTGATCAAATCAAGCAGGGATCCCATCATGGAATATACAGCATACCTCTTTACAGTATTGATCGGGAGGACCCACGTCTCACTAACATAGGATCCACCCAGAGGACTTTAGATATCAGAGTGAAAGAACATATATATGACTCCAAGACTCGAAACAATAAGACTGCATTATCACGCCTTAGCAACTAAGGTTCTTATTATTCAGCTTGGCAGGAAGCTTCCATCATTATTACACCATGGAAGAAAACCTCGTTGCTTTTTGCTAAGAGTTTGATGATATTCATCAAGGGTAATCACTGTTGCAACGACTATCTACCAATGAATATCCCCAATCCTTGGGAAAATATCCTGCCAAAGGAATAAAATAATACTCAGAATGACAACAGCTTGAGAATATCTTAATACCAGATGGCATATCCACCCACTCTACGACCCGGGTCCCCCAGTGAATAACCCAGGCATGCGCAATGAACGCACAGATTGAATGTCGACACTCTGCCCTTCTGTTATTTAATGGTCGGAATCACCACTTCACGAGTACATCTGAGGATGATCGCAAGAGGGATCGAAAGATCTTATGTTGTTTTAATATGTCATTTAGATTATCTTCACCACTTTTGGTGTGTACAGGAGCATCAGTTCTTTTTAACTTTTATAGTTATTTTAATCGTGCGTAAGACGGCAATCTTTTATCCTATAAAAACAAGTTTAAGATTTTCGGGTCGGATGGAAAGCAATATGTGTGGCGAAAGCCAAACTGTTCCCTTGAAAAAAAAGATTTACGGCCAACTGCAAAACATTGGCGGTGGTCATGTAATGTTATGGGGATGCATGGCTTTTAATGGAGTTGAAAATATGGGCTTTATTGCAGGCAGTGTGAACGCTATTGACAAGTTATTTATTGGCCAGTGCATCGAAATTGGGAATTGCGGATTCATTTTACTTACAACAGGACAACGATCGTAAAAAAGTAACAAGGTCGTGGTTGCTTTATAACGTGAAAAATCAACTGAAAACGCCTCCAGAATCACCAGATTTCAACCCTATTGATATTTCGTGGCGTTTGTTGGGTTTGCAAGAGAGAAAAAGGAAAATTTCCAACAAAACAGAACTTAGGTAGGCACTCAGCAAAGAATGGCTAAAGACCAGTGTAGAAACAAGTTGAAAATTAGCAGAATCAATGCCTGGGCGATTACAAGCTGTAATCGAAGCAAAACGCAGGCATACTAAGTACCGTTAACATTTTTTATTTCGAAAGATTCTTGTTTTGCTTATCTTTACTATAATGTGCAGATACTTTTTTGGCACGAAAAAATAAGATTTTCATTTCTTATATACTATATATGTCTTGTAATTAGTAAAAACACACACAAAAAAACAAACACCTATGTGTGCGCGTGTTTGTGTGTTTGTGGGTTTATTGTAAAATTATTTCAATGGTTTAAATATTTCGTCCCAATTGCTATTCTGGCATTTATTGGATTTGCAAGAGAGGAACACATTTATTATGGAAAGTAATGCAAGTGTGCAAATACCTTTTTTGCCCACTGTAGGTGGAAAACGAATCTTCCAGAAGAAATAATTTTTCATAAATACATGGAATATTCCATGTATTTGTGAAGAATTGTTTCTTCTGGGAGATTCGTTGCATAATGTTCTCTGAAGCACTTGAAATTGTGACACACATCCGACCCTGGATGTGAGAAAACGTCGTGTTGACGCTACGAGGGAGCACGGAAATAGCTTCGACCAGCACAAATCTCATAGATAGATAGATCATATGTAGAAGATTATGGGATGGGAGTGTCTGACCCCAGGTCTTAAACAACCCTCAGAAATAGGAAGCTAAGAGATTTGGGTTAGAGTACCCGATAGGTGAGTGACACGGAAGCGAAGTAGAAAGGGGGAGGAAGAACACCCTTTTATAACCGGGGGGGGGTACCCGGGATCCAACGACTTAATGTGCTCATCCCGCGCACGGCAGATATTTAGGGGATTGAACAACCTGAGGTTTCTCCGTGGCAGTCACGAATGTTGACCACTGGGCCATCCGCCGCCCGACTAGCACAAATCCGAGCGGTCTTCGGATATTTAAGCTACATCTGCTTTGCTTCTGTTGCATGGAACTTCCTTGTCCTGGGTGGTGTAACAGATAATATACTCGAAAGGAAATCAGGAGATGCGGGTTCGATTCTCGCCCCAGGGCAATTTGATGTTCAAGTTTTCTGAAGGAGTTGCTACACATAGAAACAGTGAAAACACCGCACATTTGTGCCAATAGTTACCTTTCTCGAGATGTTTCGGGAAGATGCGATGAGATGGTGATTATAATATTATTTGTTTAGTGTTGTGAGCTTTCGGAATATCTGTTCACTTTGCTGAACAAAAGCATTATCATTTATTTACGACGAGCATACGCGTTTCCTGAAGATATCATGTTTTATTTGATAAGTGGACACTCTTACGAAAACGCAAGTATGAGGCGAAAGCCGTTAAGGAAACTATGTATGAACCTAGAACTTTCTTGTCGGGTTTTTCTTCATAAGTGATTATCATCTTCAGCCCTTTAACCGACCAGAACGAATGAACTCCGGGTTCTGAAAAATGGGCAGAATTGCTCCAACGAATATACACTATATTGACAAAAGTCACCGGACACCTAGAAGAGAAACACAACCTGGCATTTATTGACATACATTAGTACGGTGTCGGTCCACCTTTGGCTTTAATGCATGCACTGACCCTTCGAGACGTGCTTCCGACAAGGGTTTGGAAGCCAGTGATAGGTATGCGCTTCTATTCAGTACATAATACTGCCGCTAACTTTGCTTTGTAGTAGGCCTTGGTTCCAAACTTCTTATGCGGCGCTCTAATTCATCTCATAGGTGCTCTATGGGATTAATATCAGGGCTCTGTGCTGGCCAGTCCACACACGATACGGAAATATCGTTAAGCCACACCGTAACAGTCCTTGCTTTAATGCTCGGTGCATTATCCTTCTGGTACCAACAAGGCTCGGTTCCACAGTATTGCCACATAGTTGGTTGGTCATACTTATCCAGAATATCGAGGTAGACGTGGTAGTTAACAGGTTTGTCCAGGATAACCAATGGGCCGGGACCATACCACGAAAAATACCCTCACACGAGTTCACTGCCAGGTCCAAACTTGACCGTAGGAACAGTACACTCTGGTAAATACCATTAGCGCGTGCAGGAAATTTTTCAAGGGTAATTAATTAAGGTTTGCCTAATATGTAGAAAACATTAATTCGTGAAAATGAAAGATTAATACTATAACTGTTACTACTATTCACTTACTACACTAGAATACTACTACTACTACTATTATTATTATTATTAATTGATGCTGCTCTTGAAGAAAGTGTATGTTAGTAATAGTCATGTATTATCATGTACATTGGTAACTATTTTCAAAATAATGAACAGTGTCGAGCAGATCAGATCATGTGTAGAGGATTTTAGGTAGGGAGTGTCTGACCCCAGGTCTTAAACAACCCTTAGAAACAAGAAGCTAGGAGATTTGGGTTAGAGCACTCGATAGAAAAGTGACACAGAAGCGAGGTAGAAAGGGGGAGGAAGAACGCCCTTATTTATAACCGGGGGAGGGGGAAGTAACCGGAATACAACGACTTAACGTGCCCATCCCACGCACGGCAGATATTTAGGGGACTGAACCTGAGGTTTCTCCGTGGCATTCACGAACGTTGACCACTAGGCCATTCGCCGCCCGACTAGCACAAATCCGAACGGTCTTCAGATATTTGAGCTACATCTGCTTTGCTTCTGCTTCATGGAACTTCCTTGTCCTGGGTGGTGTAACAGATAACATACTCGAAAGGAAATGAGGAGATGCGGGTTCGATTCTCGCTCCAGGGCAATTTGATGTTCAAGTTTTCTGAAGGAGTTTCTACACATAGAAACAGTGAAAACATCGCACATTTGTGCCAATAGTTACTTTTCTTGAGATGCTTCTGGAAGACGCGATAAGATGGTGATTATAATATTATTTGTTTAAATAATATTGTAATCACCTTCTTATCGCATCTTCCCGAAACATCTTAATATCTGTTCACTTTGCTGAACAAAGGCATTATCATTTATTTACGACGAGCCCACGCGTTTCCTGAAGATATCATGTTTTATTTGATAAGTGGACACTCTTACGAAAACGCAAGTATGAGGCGAAAGCCGTTAAGGAAACTATGTATGAACCTAGAACTTTCTTGTCGGGTTTTTGTTCATAAGTGATTATCATCTTCAGCCCTTTAACCGACCAGAACGAATGAACTCCGGGTTCTGAAAAATGGGCAGAATTGCTCCAACGAATATACACTATATTGACAAAAGTCACCGGACACCTAGAAGAGAAACACAACCTGGCATTTATTGACATACATTAGTACGGTGTCGGTCCACCTTTGGCCTTAATGCATGCACTGACCCTTCGAGACGTGCTTCCGACAAGGTTTTGGAACACAGCGATAGTTATGCGCTTTCATTTAGTACATAATGCTGCCGCTAACTTTGCTTAGTAGTAGGCCTTGGTTCCAAACTTCTTATGCGGCGCTCTAATTTATCCTATAGGTGCCCAATGGGATTAAGATCAGGGCTCTATGCTGGTCAGTCCACACACGATACATAATTATCGTCAAACCACGCCGTAACAGTCCTTGCTTTAATGCTCGGTGCATTATCCTGCTGGTATGAACAAGGCTCGGTTCCACAGTATTGCCACAGAGTTGGTAGGACATAATTGTCCAGAATATCGAGGTAGACGTGCTAGTTAACAGGTTTGTCCACGATAACCAATGGGTCGGGACCATACTACGAAAAACATCCCCGCAGGAGTACAGTGCCAGCTCCAAACTTGACCGTAGGAACAGTACACTGTGGTAAATACCATGGGCGCCTGCAGAAAATTTTTCAAGGGGGGGGATCAAGTGTAATTAATTAAGGTTTGGCTAATATGTAGAAAACAGTAATTCGTGAAAATAAAAGATTAATACTATTACTACTATTTACTTACTACACTAGAACACTACTACTACTATTATTATTATTAATTCATGCTGCTCTTCAAGAAAGTGTATGTTAGTAATAGTCATGTATTATCATGTACATTGGTAACTGTTTTCAAATTAATGAACAGTGTCGAGCAGATCAGATCATATGTAGAGGATTTTAGGAAGGGAGTGTCTGACCCCAGGTCTTAAACAACCCTTAGAAATAGGAAGCTAGGAGATTTGGGCTAGAGTGCCAGATGGGAAAGTGACATGAAAGCGAGGTAGAAAGGGGGAGGAAGACGCCCTTATTTATTACCGGGGGCTAGTACCCGGGACCTGACGACTTAACGTGTCCCATCCGACACACAGCGGATATTTAGTGGTTCGAGCGTTCGTACCTGTCTGGGATCCAACCTGAGGTCTTCTCCTCGGTAGTCACGAACGTTGGCCACAGTGTCGATCAGGGCCACGCCAAGCCTTTTAAGTTCATCATACACCACCCTGAGTGGAACTTGTTTGGGCGTATTGTCTTGCGGTTTGCTAGGTTTTCAGTTTTCACGTTATCGTTTTCCAATTCCAAATTTCCAATGAAATTGGGATATTAAATTAAACGCCCCAGTCTCCATCTTTCCTTGTGGTCCAGTCCTGTGAGTGTAAAAAAACAGTAATAAATAAAATGAAATAAAATAAAATAAAATAAAATAAAGGAAAAACAATTCTACAGGGGGTCAAGTGACCCCTGTGACACCTTCCTGTCGGCGCCCATATTAAATACTGTTCCCCCCGGCTGCAGCCATACCCGCACACGGCCATCAGACTGATAGATCGTGTATCAGGATTCATCAGTCCATAGGACCCGTTTCCATTGATCTACGGTCCACGATAAATGTTCTTTACACCATGCTAAATGACGAGTAGCATTCCGAGTGGAGATAGAAGGCTTATGAATAGCCGCACGACCACGGTAACTCAGGGAATGAAGTTCTCTGCGAATGGTACGTGTACGTACCGGGGTTCCAGCATTTTTTCTCACCTGTACACTGAGGTCTTGTGCAGTACTCCGTTGATTAGCTGTAACGACTCTCCTGAGGTTTCGACGTCCTCTATTACTGATTTTCTTTGGTCTGCCGGTACGTTTTGCTGCTTCAGGCACGCCATGTGTCTTCAACTTATTCGGTACATCAAAAACAGTTGACTTTGTATGTTTAAACGCCTCTCGGCTTCTCTTATGGACAACCCACTAATATAACACCCAACAATCTTTCCTTTCTCAAAGTCAGTTCTCTCCAGCCACGACATTTTTTCACTGAACCTCATAGTGCGATATGATCGCGGTCAACTGCAGGCTTGTTTTCATACCGTTTGCAGCTGTACCGCGCATCTTAACAACGCAGCGGATCCGTTCGTTTGCTTTTGAAGAGGTATCTGGCGACTTTTGTCAATATAGTGCAGTCTAAGATGTTGGACGACCGCGGCAGGAACGAGTGAATGTTCACTTCCTAGAACGTTGCTCTCCCTTTAGGTTTGTTATTCAAAGAAGCAATTTAGGGGTGTGATTGGCATTAATTCTCTCTGTCTAGCTACCTGCTAAAAGGGCTATAATAATGGCGTAGTACCTAAGAAAGGAGAAAAATATTTGTTTTTATCTAGAAAAGAAAAACCTTTTCTCTTGTTTTTACACAGTGACATGATGTCCGTATCAGGGGGATCACGCCTTGGATCATTGAGCGAAGAATAAAGGACTAGAAGCATGCGGGACTCTACGGGTCGGCTGGGATGGGCTTCAGCCTAACCAATTTTTATTTGAGCCCACCCTTCAGCATCCCCGTTCCCCAAATATTCACGCAATTAGAACATATGGCGGGTGCAACCATTTAAAATTTTACGGAACTTCGATAAACATACGTGAATTTTTCGAATTCACAAACATTTTGTTATATAAAAGGAATTTTTTGTTAAATTTAGTGTTGTTACTATTCCGTGAAATGGAGAGAGTCCTCTCAGCAAAGTCTTAGAGCAGTGGTTGCCAACATTTTTGCATTCGCGGACCGATAAAACGTTGGGGGAAACTTTTCGCGGACCGGCAAAACGTTGGGGAAACTTTCGCGGACCGGCGATGATGAAACAAAACCTTTAGACTATTTTTGAGAGTTTAATCTCGTAATATTTAATATTATAATGATCACTGTATACAATCCATAATTCATACACCAGATTATTTTATGTCACCTACTTACAGCTAATATAATTTAATATGTTAATATTCGTTAATAATTAATAAGTGCAACCGTGACGTACTACAAAATTGAAAACATGTGCCAAAACGACAAATCTGCAGCGAGACATTCTGTCCTCGTAGCTCAGTTGGGAGAGCGACTTACTCCGGAGTGAGGGGGCACGGACAAACTTGTGTTTCACACAACCCATAATCAATATACCACAATGTTCTTTACCGTTAATATAATTTTTTTCTGGGGTCAATGCGACGTCTGTTTCTCCTGCTTCGCGATAATCTCGAGCCGCGGTTCCAACGTCGTTTCTTCAAGGCGCAGTGTAGGATTAATGTCCATGCTTTGTTTTGATTGTCGAAACAGCTGAAAAGGTTTTCTTGCAATAAATACGTGATCCCAAAAATTATCATTTACCATTTTTAGAGCTTTGTCGCTGAGACTTGGATATTCTTTCCCCATAATGCACCAAAATGAGTCAGAGATTTGGATCTGAAAATGGAAACCAGACTAGCATCAGAGGAAGTTCTACAAAGCTTTCCTTTTCCTGGTGAGTCAACCTGCAGGAGTTCAGAAATTCTGTCAAGAGATTAGCGATTTAAGCTACCTTTAATCTTCCGCGACAGGTCTTCAAAATAAAAAAATTAGATCTAGATTTCCTGTTACTTTGACCCCATTTCTGTTCAAAAGAAAAAATAAATAAATTCATTCGTTTCTCGCGAACCAGCTGAAAATACCTCGCGGACCGGGAGCCTGGGAAACACTGCCTTAAAGAGCAGTACATAACAAATTTTTGTAACAATAGTAAAAAACGATATGATAGAGAGAGAAGTAGATATTCTTTGCCAGGGTACAAACTAAAATTCATAATCAGCCTTATGACAGCAAAAACAAGAGAGAGATTCCTTGTGAGGTTACAAACTAAAATTCTTTTTTTTTTTTTTTTTGATTGGAATTTTAACGACCACCGTGAGCAACTCAATGGGCTATAAACAGTCGCCCGTTCCGAATTTAGGGTCACTGGTTCCAGGGAAGGGAGAGAGCCAGTGCCGTAAGACAAACATAACATCCATGCCTGACCGGGATTCGAACCCGGACCCCTTGCGGACGATTGATCAGAGGCCAGCGCCTTAGACCACATTCATAAACAGCCTAATGATAGCAAAACAATAAAGAGAGAGAGAGAAAGAGAAAACTATGTAGGTAAGAAAATTCGCTTACCTACGTATATTTTCGAAGATTCGTATACGAAGAAATAGTAACTTGTTAAAGAATTTGAAGATTCGTATCCATGATTCCCATACTACATACGCAGAATAAATACTACGTACAGCATGCACCTGAAAACTGTTTTTTTACTGGGGAAAACATTATCAGCTGGAATAAATCAGCAACGTTTATTCACAATTAAATATTTTATTTTAAGATCTACAAGTTACTATTTCTTCTTTGTGATATGGCCAACAGGCAATCCAGTAGATGACATCTGGATAACTTTATCCGAAGTCGCTTCATTGGGAAGTTGGAAGAAGGTCGAAGTGTGACTAGTGTGGCCGAGGAGATCGGGATCGCTCACAGCATCGTTTCACGAGCTTGGAGAGCATTTCAAACGACAGGAACAGCTGTCCGGGAGTTTAGCAGTGGTCGTCCACGAGCAACCACGGCGGCGGACGACCGGTATATTGTCCTACAGGCGAGAAGAGACAGACGACAGACAGCGGGAAAAATCACAAGGCACATGCAACAGACAACTGGAATTCCGTTATCGTGATTTACCGTGGCCATGAGGTTGCACAAATGTATTCTATTTGCACGACGACCAGTGGTGTGTGCCATTAACGCCTGCTCATTGGGGACGGCGGTTACTGTTGTGCCAGGAACACAAGAACTGGACACATCAGCAATGGGGTCGAGTTCTCTTTACGGATGAGAGCCGATTTAGTCTGACGAGCGATTCTGGACGGATACACATCTGGAGAGAGCAGGAAACACGCAATCACACCTCCAACATCATCGAAAGGGACCAGTTTGGAGGTGGCGGAGTTCTCGTTTGGGGCGGTATCATGCTTGGTAGCCGTACTGACCTCCACATCTTCCAAAGAGGTTCAGTCACTGTTGTCCGCTATTGTGCCGATGTTCTCCTGCCTCACGTACGTATGTTTAGAGGTGCTGTGGGTCCTGAGTTCCTCTTCATGGACGACAACGCTACACCTCATCGTACAGTGGCTGTCGCAGAGCTGTTGGAGAGTGAAGATATTCAACGCATGGATTGGCCCGCAAGGTCACCGGACCTAAATCCAATCGAACACGTGTGGGAACTTCTCGGGAGACCCTTGGCAGCATGTCACCAACCGCCAGCAACGATTCCGGTGATGCGATTGGCGCTACAAGAGGAATGGGCTGCGATGCCTCAACAGCTCCTTGACAACGTCGTCCTCAGCCCGGACAGATGTTGTAAATCCTGCAACGCAGTCAGGGGTGATCATATCCCCTACTAAAGACTGGATTTTTCTTGGCAGCTGCCTGTCACATAGACGTTTCTGTCTTCTGTCCAGTTGTGCTCGAAGCTACCTTTTCAATAAAGTTCCTTTGTATCTTTTGGATTCCTTGTTTGGACGGTTTTGCTCACTTGTCCCATATTCTTATATCTTGGGGATCTTATGGTATAATTTGAGTTGATGTGGAGCACTTCTGCACGACGTTACATTCGAAAAACCGTCTCGTCCTTAATTTTTGCACGCCAGTGTAATAGTTACTACGATTTTAGTGAGAAAGGAAACCCAAATGTCCCAATATTATTATTAATAATAATATATTTTATTTTATTTTATCATCTACAGCAATGTCATCTGTAGCATGGTCCACTTGTCAGTACGGACGTAAAGTCAAGTGAAGACATAAACACTCATGGTTTAAAAATCGTCGTACGATGTGTCACGTATCGAGAATTACTGCTTCTTGGATTTTGGGCCTTAGGCGTTGTAGACCTAAAGCCTCAAGCTGAGTTAGAGGAGTCTGAGGAATTATGCCAGTTGCAGAGATAATCAGTGGATCATTGTTATTATTATTATTATTATTATTATTATTATAGAGATGCATGCTGGGTGTAACCAAGAAAGATAAACAGAGGAATTCGTTGATAAGGAAAATGATAAGAGTGGAAGACTGTGGGAGAACTAATGGAGCATTGTAAATGCTACATATTACACAGTGAGATAATTGCCAACTATAAGACATGATTGAGTGTTTAAATCTATTATTTATTATCATTAAAAACCATTAGAAGTTGTATACATTTAAAATAATAGAATACAGTAATGACTGCTGAATTCAACCTTATGCCACGAAGGTAAGAACAGCTCTGAAGATACATTTTGCCGTCACAACACGTACTTTTAATAGTACTTGTCACGAGAACAATGCGTGACAGGATATATACACATCTCCCTTGACTTGAATTAAGAAACATAACATATGAATTCAATAGGAAAGCATGGGCGGAATCGTCACCCTGACGTGAGAAAGAAACACAAAGACACAGTAAAGCCACAATACAGAAAGCAGTGTAAAACGCTTTATTACACAACAAAAGAGTACAATGTAGGGCTTACAAGCATCACAGGAAGTGTTCGAAATTGCGCCCATTGGCCTGGATGCACGCATGACACCTACGCGACATGGATTGGCGAACATTGTCGAAGATACCTGGCGTTTCGCGGATCGTAGCAGCAGCGATGGAGATTCGTGCCACCAGGTCCATTTCAGAATTCACTGGCGTGTCGTACACAATGCTCTTCATGGCACCCCAGAGATAATAATCAAGAGGAGATAAATCAGGTGATCTGGAGGGCCATTCGACGGGACCGCCACGCCCAATCCACTTGGTTCCAAATGTCCGGTCCAAATGGTCACGTACGCACCTTGCGTAATGAGATGGCGCCCCATCATGTTGCAACCACATTCCGCGTCGAACATGTGCGGGGACATCGTGCAGCATTTCTGGAAGAACCTCCTGAAGAAAGACGAGATACTTGCAAGCGTCCAGTCGAGGTGGTAAGATGTATGGCCGGACTAAACTGTCCGCCACGATACCCACCCACACATTAACAGTGAAGCGTTGTTGTGCGGCTCGTGGTCGGCCCACATGTGCGCGTTGTGCGTATTGAACACCCCGTCACGTGAAAAGGTTGCTTCATCACTGCTTTCTGATGTATTGTGGCCTTATTGTGTCTTTGTGTCTCTTTCTCACGTGAGGGTGACGTTTCCGCTCATGCTTTCCTATTTAATTCTGGTTCCTAACGCTGTTCTCTACCTTCCCTCCAAGTTTGTACACGAAGTTCCAGGACACCCTGTATAGTGCTCCAAACGGAAATTTGGAAGTGCCGGTATACTCATATTTAGCCAAAAATCCCCCGGAAACAATACCTTAGCCAGAAAATCACCGAAACCGAAAAAGTAAAGTAATCGCCGGAAAAAAAATGCTTTTGAAAATGTAATTGACAATTACGTGGAATACTATTACACCATAAATTAGAAACGATGGCGGTCGATTACAGTTGGTTAGTTTGTGGACTACAACAGGCACTGCTTCTGCTACACTAAGGACTACGGTTAGACTTGTTTACAGCAAGGAGTCTCTACCCCGGGACCAACTGATTAACGAGACTTCGGAACCTCGGCTAATCATTAGTAATTCAGCTGGACTTAGACCCAGAACTTTATGGTACCGTGCCGAGAAGGCAGCCCCCTTCCAATGGGGACTCTCATGAAGTAGAAATTTGGGCAATTTGAACCTCCGCAATCAGAATGAATATTCAGTCTTAAATTGAATGAATATAAAGAATGGATATTAAAAGAATGAATATTGCATGAATATAAAGAATGAATATTACTTTTAAGAAAGTATCATGACTTTTGTTTCATTCTTTTAATATATTAACGTATTGTGACTTTTTGTTTCATTCTTTTAATATAAAGAATAAATATTAAATGAATATAAAGAATGAATATTAAAAGAATGAAATTGAATGAATATAAAGAATGAATATTAAAAGAATGAAATTGAATGAATATAAAGAATGAATATTAAAAGAATGAAATTGAATGAATATAAAGAATGAATATTAAAAGAATGAATATTAGTCCAGCTGAATCACTTTTTCTCTTGGAGTCAAAAAAAAAGTTCGAAGTGGGAAAAGTTTATACTCATTGCTGCAAAACTAAAGAACAATGGGAAATTTGTCTTTAATCTATTACTTTCAATTCTTCATTCTACAAAGAAGCTGTTCAAATTGTGTATGTTAAATTAATGATATAACAGAAATTACAGACATCTTCAGTTGGATGATCTGGGCCTCATTTTCATCCTTTAAAGGATTTAACTTATAGATCTTGTGTACACCACTCCCCTAACATTTACGGTTCCCACATAGCTGTTCCACTAGGGGACAAGGCGAATAAAGTTTTTCATGTTCAAGAATGCGGGCCCGTAAATCATAGACAAAAAAACACATATATATATTAGTATATAAAAATATATATTAGTATATAAAAAGGAATATTTCTGCAGGTCTCGCAACAAAAATTAGTGCCGGTATGTAAATTCGGGGTAGAAATGCCAGTATGCCATACCCGCGAGCATTATATATATATATATATCCTACGGGGTTTCTCTCTCTCTCTCTCTCTCTGTCACTTTTTTTTTTTTTCACTTTGCTTTACCTGTGGAAGAAATTGGACACCCTCTGAAATTATTAGCTTCCTCAGCCCAGAGGGGTAACTAGACATTCCTGCGCCCCATCTATCTTACTAGTTACATATACAGTGTATATTACAAATTTAATGTAACAGTTGTATAAACTATTAAATTAGTATTAAACAACTATTATATAAAATTAGTAATATACAAATTTTATATTAAATTAGTACAACACGCACACACACGTAAACTTGCTGCGCTCGACAAAACAAAATTAACGTTATATTTCCATGATATTTCTGTGCGAGAAGCTTTGGAGTTCGCGGTTCGGAGTTTAGACCTTCGGTAGTACATCAAACGGGGCGAATGTGGCTGGCAGTTGGGATTTGCAGCCACAGTAATGATAGAATAGCCTCAAGAAAATCTCCAACAATGTGACCGACATCCTTATCTTATCCATCGAATTAAAAAAAAAAGACATTCTTATCCATCTAACTAAAGAAAAATCCCTGGCCCAATTGTTGTCTACAAAATCCGTGGCTCTTCAATTGAACGACTATAGAACTACTCCTTCATTGCTCAATGTGAATATAGCTAGCACCCGCTGAACATTTTGAGAAAGGAATTCGAATTTTAAATGTACCGGAAACTGGTGCAAAAGCTTCAATTCCAATTTTAACCAGATTGCAAGCTGTGATTGATTTTTGCTCCCTCTCTTGAGCTGCGCCCGAGGCAGCCTTCCGTTTGCCCCGCCCTAGTTACGCACAGGGGTCGCTTGACCCCCCTGTAGAATTATTTCCCCCTTTATTTTATTTTATTTATTACTTTTTTTTTTACACTCACAGAACTGGACAACAAGGAAAGATGGAGTTTGCGGTGTTTAATTTAATCCTCCTGATTAAGCCGAGCCAAACGCTCTGCAAAACTATAGTCGATGTATAATAAACATTTTATTGTGCGAAACGTTGTTATTAGTATTCTATCTTAACACCGCAAGCTTTGTAGTCATAAATTACATTATCATCATCATTGTCAACCATTATCAATCCACTGCTGGACGAAGGTCTCCCCAAGTTTCCTTCACAACGGTCTGTCTTGTGCCAGTCTCCTCCATGTCTCTAACGCATACTTTCGAATTTCATCCACCCATCTCCCATGTATTCTTCTGAGTCTTTTCCTGTCCCTTGGAATCCAATCTAAAATTTCGGCTGTTCATCGATGGTCTGTCCTTCTGGCAGTATGTCCAGCCCATTGCCATTTCAGGGATTTAACTCTCATCATGACGTCTTCCACTCTTGTCATTTTTCGGATCCACGAGTTCCTCTTCTTATCTCTCCTGGTTACACCAAGCATGCACCTCTCCATGCTTGTTTGAGTTGTCTGCAGCCCTTGTATGTCTCTTTTAGTTAAGGTCCACGTCTCTGCACCATACGTAAGCACTGGAAGGATGCATTGATCAAACACTTTTCTTTTAAGACATAATGGCATATTGCTCTTGAAAATTATGCTGTTTCTTCCAAAAGCTCTCCAGGCAAGTTTTGTAAGCCGATTAATTTCTTCATCAATGTGACCCTCACTTGATATCTGCTGTCCAAGATAAACGTACGTGTCTGTTATCTCCAGCTTTTCACCATCAATCGATAAATCTTCATTTCTTGTAAAAGCATTGAACATCACTTTTGTCTTCTGAAAGTTCATTTTCAATTGCACTTCTTTACTCTTGTCAGCAAGTTCCTGGATCATACTCTGCAGCTCTGGTGGGGTAGTTGCAAAAATGACTATGTCATCAGCAAAACGAAGGTGGATTAGATAATCTCCATTAATCTTTATCACTTTGTTTTCCCAGTTCAGTGATTGAAAGACATTTTCCAATGTGGCATTAAAGAGCTTCGGAGATATGGTGTCACCTTGTCTCACTCCCTTTCCAATTTTTATGTGTGTTGTATTTTCAAACAGCCGAATCTTTGCACTTGCATTTTCATAGATGTTATTAATAATATTAATGTATGCATCTTCAATACCACGGGATTTCAGAGCCATTGTAACTGCTGATGGCTTCACCGAATCAAAGGCTTTTTCATAATCAATAAAAGCCATGCACAATGGAAGTTCATATTCCCTCGCTCTTTCAATTAGTTCTCTCAGTACGTGGATATGATCTATTGTGCTGTAGCCACTCCTGAATCCAGCTTGTTCTCTCGGTTGAGCCATGTCCAGTGTTACCTTCAAGCGGTGTGAAAGAACTTTAGTGAAGATTTTATAAACCACTGATAGGAGGCTGATAGGTCTGTAGTTCCTGAGATCCTCAATGTCACCTTCTTTATGTAGCAGGATCATTGTAGCGTTGTTCCAATCCTCAGGAATCTTCCCTTCATTAAGGCATCGAGTGAAAATTTGGGCGAGTACTGTTTCGATCTCTCCACTTGCTTCTTGTATGATGTCTACAGTAATTCCATCTTCTCCTGGAGCTTTCCCCCGCTTCATGTTCTTGATTGCATGTGCAACTTCTGCTGGGAGGACTGGGAGAACTCTGGTACTGGTACCTTTCATGATGTCTGGAGTACATGAATAATCCCTTTCATATAATTTAGAGTAGAAATCTTTCACTCTTTCAAAATTTCGCCTCTATTTCTTGTTACAGAACCATATTCTTTTCTCAGTGCCATAATCTGTTTTCTTCCCTTACTGAGATGTCCCTTTGCTATCTTTAGGCTTTGGTTGTCTAAAGATAGCAAAGGGACATCTCAGTAAGGGAAGAAAACAGATTATGACAGTGAGAAAAGAAGATGGTTCTGTAACAAGTAAATTATAAATAAATTATATACTGTTCATTATTTTGAAAACAGTTACCAATGTACATACACGATAATACATGGCTCCAGGAGAAGATGGAATTACTGTAGACATCATACAAGAAGCAAGTGGAGAAATCGAAACAGTACTCGCCCAAATTTTCACTCGATGCCTTAATGAAGGAAAGATTCCTGAGGATTGGAACACCGCTACAATGATCCTGCTACATAAGAAAGGTGACATTGAGGATCTCGGAAACTACAGACCTATCAGCCTCCTATCAGTAGTTTATAAAATCTTCACTAAAGTTCTTTCACACCGCTTGAAGGTAGCACTAGACATGGCTCAACCGAGAGAACAAGCTGGATTCAGGAGTGGCTACAGCACAATAGATCATATCCACGTGCTGAGAGAACTAATTGAAAGAGCGAGGGAATATGAACTTCCATTGTGCATGGCTTTTATCGATTATGAAAAAGCCTTTGATTCGGTGAAACCATCAGCAGTTACAATGGCTCTGAAAACCTGCGGTATTGAAGATGCATACATTAATATTATTAATAACATCTATGAAAATGCAAGTGCAAAGATTAGGCTGTTTGAAAATACAACACACGTAAAAATTGGAAAGGGAGTGAGACAAGGTGACACCATATCTCCGAAGCTCTTTAATGCCACATTGGAGGGTGTTTTTCAGTCGCTGAGCTGGGAAAACAAGGGGATAAAGATTAATGGAGATTATCTAACCCACCTTCGTTTTGCTGATGACGTAGTCATTTTTGCAACTACCCCATCAGAGCTGCAGAGTATGATCCAGGAACTTGCTGACAAGAGTAAAGAAGTGGGATTAAAAATGAACTTTCAGAAGACAAAAGTGATGTTCAATGCTTTTACAAGAAATGAAGATTTATCGATTGATGGAGAAAAGCTGGAGATAACAGACACGTACGTTTATCTTGGACAGCAGATATCAAGTGAGGGTCACATTGATGAAGAAATTAATCGGCGTACAAAACTTGCCTGGAGAGCTTTTGGAAGAAACAGCATAATTTTCAAGAGCAATATGCCATTATGTCTTAAAAGAAAAGTGTTTGATCAATGCGTCCTTCCAGTGCTTACGTATGGTGCAGAGACGTGAACCTTAACTGAAAGAGACATACAAAGACTGCAGACAACTCAAAGCAGCATGGAGAGGTGCATGCTTGGTGTAACCAGGAGAGATAAGAAGAGGAACTCGTGGATCCGAAAAATGACAAGAGTGGAAGACATCATGATCAAAGTTAAATCCCTGAAATGGCAATGGGCTGGACATACTGCCAGAAGGACAGATCATCGATGGACAGCCGAAATTTTAGATTGGATTCCAAGGGACAGGAAAAGACCCAGAAGAAGACCACATAGGAGATGGGTGGTTGAAATTCGAAAGTATGCAGGGGTGACATGGAGGAGACTGGCACAAGACAGACCGTTGTGGAGGAAACTTGGGGAGACCTTCGTCCAGCAGTGGATTGATAGTGGTTGACAATGATGATGATGATGACATGGCTATTACTAACATACATTTTCTTCAAGAGCAGCATCAATTATTAATAATAATAACAGTAGTAGTAGTAGTAACGTTCTAGTGTAGTAAGTAAGTAGTAGTAATACTAATAGTATTAATCTTTCATTTTCACGAATTACTGTTTTCTACATATTAGCCAAACCTCAATTAATTACACTTGACCCCCTTGAAAAATTTCTTGCAGGCGCCCATGTATCTATCATGCCCTCTCTAAAAGGCACAAATTGCATTCAAACAGAATCGATCAACGCGTTAAGTTTAAATGTGTCAACTTTAATTAATGCGGATATTACAGAGGGGAATATATTTATCATGCACATGTGCTATCACAAGAGAGAAAATGTTTTTGTTGTTGATAACACTCTTTTTTAAGTAACGTACTGAAGGAGATGACGAGGTCGTTTGACAAATATTAGGAAGTTATTCCGTTAGCCAGGGTTCCCTTGAAAAATAGTTTCGCGATGTTTCATAACTGAGTCATGTGGATGCGCAAACAAAGGTTCGAAGACAAAAAAGGTAAAACTGTAATCAGCTGATCTGGAGACCATGTGCGGTGAAAGAAGGCTAACGTCGGGCAGCGAAAAAAACAAAAAATGAAATGCTCTCTTTTGAGGTTTCTGTCGTCACTGGCAACCAAGAGAGATTAGAAAATTTTTGAGGAAAGTGATACAAAATACGTAAGCAGAATGATGATACACAGGAGAAATATGCTTGCTGGCCGTGACCCTCGACGAGTTTCGTGCTTTTAGGATGCGTCACTCACGCAAAAGGTAATGGGCTCTGACATGGAAACCTGCTGCCATCTGTTGAGCATATTTGATAATTTTGAATGTGAAAGATATGTTCAATTAAAAATAAAATAAAAGTTGAAATCTGGAACTGCGGGAGCCAGAGCCCATTTAAGGGTGCCAGAGCCCATTTAAGGGTGCCAGAGCCCATTAAGGGACCCCAGAATCGTGCAGGATGCTTGACAGAGTTCTACGGTATTTTTCTTTTTTTTTTTTTGCAGATAGCACAGCAAAAACTGTAAGAAACTGCCTTCTGAAAAAATGTTCTGTCATTTTCCGCTTTTTCAGGAGAAGTCCGCAAAAGCAATAGTGGTCCCCAGTCCTTCCTCAAGTCTTCCGAAAGCATCATACATGTTTTTTGTAAATATGTGTAATTGGGGGGGGGATTTTCACACATTAAGAATTCTTAATTTTGAATCATGATATTTGGTTCATAATATTTTGCCCACTACTTCCATATAATTTCAACAAGCTGAACCTGGGGAGGGGGGGGGAGCAGAACTGAACTGGTATCCATTTTTCAACCATGCATTTTTACAATTTTCTTGTTAATACTGGTTCGTCCATGAATCATGGGATACAAACTTCAACACCGCGGGGATATTTTTATGGCTCCCTCGTCGTCTTGGGAATGCTTTTACGTGGGTATTTTTAATCATTCACCCATAGTGAAATACTAGATGTGCCACTAATACTGGGGCCCCAAAATACTGTCCAGACCCCGGGCCACCTGTCTCCTTAAATGTGCTCTGGAGAAGGCCATAAGCGTAGCGTGACCAAACCTTTTTGGGGGCACAAATAAGTGTAAACTAATTTTTTCTTGGAGGGGGGAGCGGCAGGGGCGGATTTCTGGCTAGGCGCACTAGGCGAGCGCTTTAGGGCCTCGCTCTTTCAGGGGCCCCGAAAACATGTAATTGGATTTTCAGTTTTGGTTATCGCGGACCGAAGCAAATCAATCTTTAAAGCGACTACTTTGTATTGTCAATTGATATTTTACTTTCTCATATTAATAATAACATATTTTTTCTTGCTGTTGCTGATATTCCGAATTTTCGAGTACTTATCGATGTACTTATTTTGAAAGGAACGGTTAAAATAATTTTGAGTTCCTTATAGTGGTTGGTAAAGAAGGTATTCACGCTTCCCACACTTTTCATTGTTTAAGGCGAATTGCTTTCATGGTACTTCCAGCCAAAGGAACACATCTGTGTTGGAACCTTCCCACATTCTTCCCGAGTTGAGATGAGGAGTACTTGTAAAAACTTTCCTGATGATCGGGCGTTTTTGCTGTTAATTGTTTTCTTCCTTCGTGGTAGGATAATCAATGAAGAAAGAAATATTCTTCGTAGGGTAATTCTTCTTATGACAATCAAGTTCTTTCTCTGCCCTAATCCCTCTAAACTATTTTAAACGAAAAGATTTGTTAATATTTAGGCTGAAAAAATATAGGAATTTGAGAATATCACACTATCTTATTTAATAGTGTTAAAAGTAATTTATATTGTATTGCAACAACATTTTCTCATTACTTTCTGCTCCCTTGGTTTATTACTGATAATTATAAAGTATTCTCACCTTTTCTATTCCTTAAATCGACTTAAAACTAGCTTTTGAAAAAGCAATAAAAAGTTTCAATGATACTCTTACTCCAAAACCTGCAGTTCCTGCTTTTCCATTTTCAAACTGGATCTTCTGCATTTAATTTGTATGCTTCTGCTTCTGATAACTGCAGTGCAGGTATAAATGGGATACTGGTATTTAAAGTGCCAAACCTTACATCCATTGATTCTCTATTAGCCTCAAAATTCTGTTCATGATAACTGCAGTGCATGAAGCATATGGGATATTAAAAGTGCCAAACTTAATAACCATTGATTTCCTATTAGCCGCAAAAATAATTTTTGAAATATCTCTGAAATCAAAAAGTTCGACGTGCACGGACAGACAAAACTATTACACTAGCACTGTTTCTTACAGAACGTTCTAATTAATAGGAAGTGATGGCATTTAAAAAAAGTGTAAAAACTGTTTTCCTGACCCCCCCCCCCTTCTTTTTGTTAATCTGACGGATGAAAATTTCTGAAGGGATAAGAAGGGGGAGGGGCCCCTGAACCATTTAGCGCCTAGGGCCCCAAAAGATCTAAAGTACCCTCTGGGGAGGAGATTCTCGGAAATAGTTTCTCCGAAAATGCTCCTGTTCAATTGTCATTAGTGCCATAACTTAGGTTTTTTTACACACTAATATATCCAAAATTATGAGGCTTGCGTTGATTCACCCAATGAGGATGAAAGAAAAATGCCTTTCAAAGCACCTCATGTTGTTATTTGATGATGAAAACCGTCATCAGATGACTGCATGCTCTTATGCATGGAACGGCTGCTGGAAAGAAGTCATAACAACGTTCGCTATTGTGTAGCGTTCAGTAGTGTATTTTGGGTCCGAGACCTCGGCTATCTAACCCCCCCCTCACCCTACCGCACAGTATTCTTTTAAAAATTTTGCGATGTTTAATTTTTAATTCGTAAGTAATAGAAGTAACTATTTTCCTAAATTTTAGGTACATGCTACTGCTAACATGATACCAAATAATTATGAGGATTAGGATTTGAACACTTACTTGTACATGAACTCCTTTCTTCTTCTGAATACTTTATTTTTACATGAACTCTATTCTTCTTTCCTTTTGTGTGAACTTGAGTGTTATATTTTCATAAAATGTTTCTCAGTACTTTTTCATATTTAAAAAGAATATTTTTCTCTATTGACAAAACAGCCAAGTTGCTTCAATGTATATGCCATTGTGTGGCTCTAAGATATATCTTCATTCTTTTTAATGCAGAAAAACTTCTTTCGGCAGTTGCAGTAGTTGATGGAAAGTTTAATATTTGGTCTGCTAATTTGTACACCTCACTAAACACTATCCCCAATTTATTCAACTTTATGTAACACGTAATGTCACTTACTGATTTGTTTTTGTATTCATCAAGGGAATAAAACACCTTCAGTTCATTTTTTTGTCGAGTTGTATCAAAATTTGAAGCATAGAGTTTTTTAACTTCTGACAGATGTTCAGGGAAGCTTACACAAAATTTATCAAAACAGTTAGAATTATAAAAAAAAGCCACGGATTTAAGATATAATATCACTGGCTTTAATTCATTGACATTTCACGCAAACTGAAACTACTATCGCGAAACACGTGCTCTTGTAGGAGGTAACATTCGAGTGACTGAGGTAGTCTTCTCTTTTCAGAGCGAACCGCTGCCCAGAGCAAAGGCCCATTCCCCTCCACCAGCTCTTCATGTTGCCATGGAAACGCTAACAGGCGATCGTATGGAAGATCTTCGAATCAGAACAACAAAGAGTCCGGAACATTGATCAATGATCCTATGTAAAGGATTTTAGGAAGGGAGTGTCTGACCCCAGGTCTTAAACAACCCTTAGAAATAGGAAGCTAGGAGATTTGGGCTAGAGTGCCCGATAGGAAAGGGACACGGAAGCTAAGTAGAAAGGGGGAGCAATACGCCCTTATTTATTACCGGGGGGTCAGTACCCGGGGTCCGACGGCTTAACGTGCCCATCCGACGCACGGCGGATATTTTATGGATCGAGCGTTCGTACCTGCCTGGGATCGAACCTGAGGTCTTCTCCGAGGTAGTCACGAACGTTGCCCACTAGGCCACCCGCGGCCCCAAGGTCCGGAACAGCTGGCTGCGTTTGGTCTTCTCTCCCCAGACTGAGTCAAAGAAGCGAATCCGCACGAGTTTTTTTTTTTTTTTCCGCAGCGAAAGCATCGACATATCTTAAAACGTTGATTATTGACTTTATTTGTGTATATTTAATTGACTTTTATTTGGGCATCCTCTGGGCTTCGCAGCTAGCTAGGCTAGCTGCGAATGTACGCCACTGGTTGCGTTGTTTCCTTGGCCGTATGTCGCACTTTATAACATTTAAAAGGCGAACGACTAGGTGTTACTTTTTCGACTTTTTAAGTATGGGGGGCATGTGCCTCCCTATGTTCCCCGATAGGCGCCGACTATAGGGGGTAAGGTGAATCTTGCTCCCTCAATGACGGGGGGGGCACCCATCCAATATTTTTAGTCCTGTTTAATCAAATAAGCCTTTGTTTTTGTATATTATTTTCGAAATGGGTGAGTTGAAACATTTCTTTGGAGACAAAATGTTTTCCCATGTTATTCTGACTATCGTGTGCTGTGTAAAAAAAAAAAAAATAATTTCTTTCCTTTATAAAAATATATTATTCTTTATAAGATGGACCAAGGGTCTTGTTATGAGGCCAAATCGATTTATTTCCAAAAAAATTAATAAATAACAAATGAGTGAAAAAATGTTTCCCATATTCAGCATAGCTACAATAATTTGATAAGAAACGTGACTGACATGTTCTCGCGATATATGGTAAATGATTAAAACAATTATCAAAAATAAAATAAAATAATTAAATAAAAATACAGAAACGTATAATTTCTAGCGCCTATATTTATCTTTTGCGCTTCTCGTTCTTTGTTTGAGTAACCGCACTACTTTCTCATATTTTTTGTAAACGTTTCGACATAAAATGTCTCTGGATGTTTTTATAAAATGACAGGCTGAATTTTATTTTTAAAAATACCAATGAGCAATTATAATTGCGAAATATACGTCGAATATCGTAGTTAATCTCTTCGCCCTTTCTTTTTTATTTTCCTCCTGAATTTGTGTCTCTCCCACGTTTGATCTCTTCACGCTTGCCCCCCCCCCCTTCCCCAAAGATTTGGTAAAACTGGCGCCCCTGGCGGGAGCTGGGAATCTTTTGACTCCTGAAAACAGCCTATTTATTTAACCCATCTAAATATAAGGGATCAAACTTTATTTTGAAAGACCTTATCCAAACGCGAGATTTAAAACGCATGAAGCTGGTTTGCTCCAAAAGCGGACAATCGAACGCTATGAAAATAGCACTGATTTTCAGATCCTATTCGCTATCTGTGATTCAGAACAATTATTTTTATGGAAAATGTTTAAAAAGCCTTGCAATGGCACGAAGGGTCAGCGCTGCAAGATTAAAGTATGCGCCCTCCACAAAGTGTGTGTGTGTGTGTGTGTATTGTATATTTATATACACAGTGATTGGAGGTATCGCTACTACTACACTGCGCTACTTTTACAGTGGCATTGTATGTAGCATCGCTCAGGGGCGGCGAAAAGTGTAATTCGTTGACGGGGCCCATTTCGAATCGTAGTGCGCCCTCTACCTTCCCGAAACAAACAGAAGAAAAGCAATGTCTAAGCAGTGGCGCACCCACAGGAGTGTCCGAGCGCCCCCATCCCCGGCTGATAGAGTGGAAAATTATTATGTCGAAGTTTGAAACGAAAAGTCACAATACGCGATCTACATATACTTCTTAATCATGTACCGTATATTTATAACATATAATAATTATAAGGGATTAGTTCTGATAAATAAATTTAGAAAAATCTAACAAGGAAAACAATTTCACTGCTTCTTCTAATCATTTGACTTTCTTGTACTGTAACATTAGTTGTAACTGGATAAGAATAAATGCACAAAAGTCAACCTCATTAATTATTACAGCACCTGACTACTTTTCCCTGTAAATTTAGGGGGGTCACCGTCACCTTGGGAAAATTCTGTGTGCCAGGGCGCACGGGCTCCTCCTTTGGGAAATTTCTGGGTGCGCTACTGTGCCTAAGGAGCTTTGTTGGGAATTAGAACCACCCAACCACTTACCTAGAGGAACTTTCAAGGCACATCACAACAATCGCACACATATCAAATAAAAAAAATAATAAAAATAAAAATCTAGGCTGAAATTATTGACCGGGCCCGGGCGGTTCCGCCGCCACTGGCATCGCTACAAACAGAACAAGAAATATGACACCGAATTTTCGATTGTAAAGAGCACGTCTTTTGAATCCGTTCTGACGCGATTTAAATTTAGGGGCCGTTGATAAAGTACGAATGTGATTTTTTACTATTTTTGGACTCCCCTATGTCACATTTTGTTCTATTGTTGAGCCCCCCCCCCCAAAAAAAAATACGTCATAATTCCTGCAACCCCTTTTATTTTTGACGACTGCTTTTAAAAGTACGTTGAGAAACAGAAATAAAACATGTAATTGCACAAAGGAATCTTCCATATATTTACACATTTGTTTCAGGAAATACTTATTACTCAGGCATTAATTTATTCCCGATGCTACCCGAACTTTGTCATTCTGAAATAAAGATCTATACAAATGAACGCGCGCATTCAAGGTTGCAACACTCCCGATTATACCATCTACAAAACACGATAGATTTCGCAGTGCAAATACCAGAACTTAATATTAATATTCTGATTTAGCTAAATATAATCAGAAATCTGAAGTATTTCCTACCTTTTTTTAACTATTAAAAGAAGGAAAAAAGAGAAAACAAAATGAAGAAATACCATCCACTATATTTTTGCCGCTGGACGTCCGAATTACTAAACCTTCCCCTCCCCCATGTCACATTTGGTCCTGTAGTCAGGAACCCCCTTCTCCCTGTAATCAGGGACGTACTTTATGGACGGCCCCTTATCAAAGCTATTCAAAGTCAATGGAACCGTTTAGAAAAACAACCAACCGGTTTCTACAATCGATAAACATCCAGAAGTAGAAATATCTACTTAGTTCTACCAGCGGCTAAAAAGCATGTCACGAAAATTAACGATTGGCGCACAAAAAAATTCTCATAGCGAAATTTTCTAATCGAACAGTATACAAAAAAACATAATATAAGTCGAGTTAAAAAATCAATCTTATCCCTTTGTTTAATCATTAATCATTAATTATCCCTTTGTTTTTCCAGTGCAGTGATTAAAAGCCATTTTGCCATGTGGCACGTTCAAGAGTTTTAGAGATATGGTGCTACCTTATCCAGTGGCGCACCCAGGAATTCCTGTTTGGGAGGGGGGCTATGTGTGTCTGTATACACACATAGTGTATATATATATATATATATAATGCATACGATAGATAGATAGAGTTGACGTACATCGTTCTTAATGTCTTTGGGTCGGAGGGGGGGGGGATTGTTAACTCCCGGAGCCCCTTCTCCGTTGGTGCGCCATAGCCGAACCTTTGTAACTAGTTGCTGATGGTTTCACGGAATCAAAGGCCTTTTCGTAATCAATAAAAGCCATACATAATGGAAATTGGTATTCCCTCGTTCTTTCAATCAGTTCATTCAGAACACGGATACGATATACCAGGTGTCTCAAGAAAGACTGAAACAAGCTCTTATATATTCAACGGTTGATTGCAGATAAATTCTTTTAATTAGAAAAATACTCAAAATGACCTAAAGACTTAGGAATGGCAGCCGCACTCCTATGGGTGGCATTTGCAAGAAAAAAAAATAATAATAAAGAAAAAATTATGCAGCCTTTGCTGAAAAAAAGTTCAATTTAAAAAAGTTGCGCAGTGTCCTATATTTAGTCTGAAAAAACAAACCCCGTTGTTCTTCTTGCAAAATTCGCGGAGATATTAGTGATGAAAATTGTAAAAATGTATCGTCTGTTGTCCGTTTAGGGACGAGCTCGTTTCGCCGCATAACTCTGTAGCGCTCAAAGTGAGGAGCTCTCCGCGTGCAAAAAATTATCGCTCCAGACGGTACATTTTTCTGCGAAAGCTGTGTAAAAAAATACATTTATTTTTTATTTTTATGCAAATACCACTTACAGGGTTACAACTGTAGTGTCGTAAGTCTTCACGTCGTTTTAAGTATTTTTCTAACTGAAAGTATGTGTTTGTGATCAACCGTTGAAGATATACGTATAAAAGCTGGTTTCAGTTTTTTGATTCACCCGGCGGATCATATCCATGTACTGAGAGTACCAATTGAAAAAACGAGGGAATATAAATTTCCAGTACGTATGGCTTTCATTGATTATGAAAAATCCTTTGATTCCGTGAAACCATCAGCAGTTACAATGGCTTTGAAATCCTGTAGTATTGGAGCTGCACACATTAGTATCATTAGTAACATCTATGAAAATCCAAGTACAAAAGTCCGGTTATTTGAGGATACAGCAGCAATAAAAATTGGAAAGGGAGTGAGACAAGGTACACCATATCTTCTAAATTCTTCAATGCCATATTTCAAAGTGTCTTTCAATCATTGAACAGGGAAAACAAAGGGATAAAGATTAATGACTAAACAAAGAGATAAGATTAATTATTTAACTCACCTTTGATTTGATGATAATGTCGTTATTTTTGCAACTACACCTTCAGAGCTGCAGATTGTGATCCAGGAACTTGCTGACAAGGGTAGAAGTGAGATTAATAATGAACTTTCAGAAGATAAAAGTGATGTACAATTTTTTTGAAAGAACTGATGATTAACAATTGATGGGGAAAAGCTGGACTGATTCCTACGTTTTTCTTGTACAGCAGATATCAAGGGAGGGTCACATTGATGGAGAAATTAATAGATATATAAAACTTGGTTGGAGAGCTTTTGGAAGAAACAATATAATTTTTGAGAGCAATATGCCATTATGCCTTAAAAGGAAAGTGTTTAATCAATGCATCCTTCCAGTTTTTACATATGAAGCAAAGACGTGAACCTTAACTAAGACAGACATACAAAGGCTGCAGGCAACTGAAAGAAAAACATGGAGAGATACATGTTTGGTGTAACCAGGAAAGATAAAAAGAGGAACTCGTGGATAAGGAAAATGATAAAAGTAGAAGACATTATGATCAGAGTAAAATCCCTGAAATGGCAATGGGCTAGACATATTGGCAGAAGAACGGACCACTGATGGACAACCGAAATTCTAAACTGGATTCCAAGCGACAGGAAAAGACCCGGAAAAAGACCACATGGGAGATGCGTGGATGAAATTCAAAAGTATTCGGGAATGACATGGAGGAGACTGGCGCAAGACAGATCGTTGTAGAGACCTGGAGAGACCTTATATACATATTATATATATATATATATATTCTATTAAGAAGAGACTGAAGCAAAAAAATATTTTTTTTTGACTCATACCAAGTACAACATAGAAAAGGTTATGTATTGACCGGTGTGAGTAAAAAGAACAACTGAATGTAGAAAGTGTCGAGAATACTGACCCTTGGCTTTATCAAGGACCAGCACAGTATTCTCGACACTTTCTACATTCAGTTGTTCTATTTTTTTCTCTTTTTACTTTTTCTCTTTTTTTCTCTTTTTATTTTTCTTGTTCTATTTTTTTCTCTTTTTACTTTTTCTATTTTACATAACCTTTTTTATGTTGTACTTGGTATGAGTCAAAAAAAAAAAAATTTTTTTTTGCTTCAGTCTCTTCTTAATAGAATGTGAATTCTGAATTTTCATAACTGCTGCTTTGCGCGTTTTGATCTTTAGGTTATTTTGCAACTTTCGTTTTAAATTCTTAAGTTTTTCTTATGTTTTTCGGCTATGCTCTTAAGTATTATATATATATATATATATATATATATATATATATAATATGTGTCTCGTGAGTCAGGTGTTATCTCGTGAGTCAGGTGGAACAACCATCAGTAGCATAATGTCAAGCCAACGTGAATTATCACAGTTCGAACGAGGCATGGTAGTGGGAGCCAGACGGATGAGACATTCAATTTTCAAAGTCGTGCGAACATTCAACACTCCCCGATCCACGGTGGCTCGTGTGTACCGAGAATACCTCATAGAAAGCATTACCATCCACCGTGGCTGACGATGGATGCTGAATGACCGTCACCAGCAGCATCTGATCGGGATATTGTGCATGCTAACAGACAAGCGACACTGGCTCAAATAACATCCACATTCAATGCAGGAGGTACCAGTGACATATCCTTCAGGTCAGTGCATCGTTAATTAGCGTCCATGGGGTATGGGAGCAGAAGACCCACCAGAGTGCCTTTGTTAACACCACGACATCGGACACAGAGCCTCATCTGAGCTCGTGAACACGGTAATAGGTCCCTGGAAGACTTGCAACATGTGACGTGGTCCGATGAGTCAATCTACCAGTTGTTACGAGCTGATGGTATTGTTCGGGTGTGGCATAGATCCCATGACAGCATGGACCCAAACAAGCTGTCAACAAAGCCATGTGCAGGCTGGTGGTGGTTCCATACGTGTGCGTTGGATGTCTTTACGTGTGTGTTGGGTGTCTTTACGTGTCTGTTGGGTGTCTCTACGTGTGTGTTGGGTGTCTTTACGTGTGTGTTGGGTGTCTTTACGTGTGTGTTGGGTGTCTTTACGTGTGTGTTGGGTGTCTTTACGTGTGTGTTGGGTGTCCTTACGTGAGTGTTGGGTGTCTTTACGCGTGTGTTGGGTGTCTTTACGTGTGTGTTGGGTGTCTTTACGTGTGTGTTGGGTGTCTTTACGTGTGTGTTGGGTGTCTTTACGTGTGTGTTGGGTGTCTTTACGTGTGTGTTGGGTGTCTTTACGTGTGTGTTGAGTGTCTTTACGTGTGTGTTGGGTGTCTTTACGTGTGTGTTGGGTGTCTTTACGTGGCACGGTGTGGGTTCAATGATCCTTGTAAACATGTCATTAACCGGTAATCACTTTGTTACTCTGCTAAGTGACCATTTGCAGTCCTTCATGGATTTCATGTACCCGAACAAAGATGGAACTTTCCAGGCGGACAATGCACCATGTGATCGGGCTCAAGTTGTCCAAAATTGGTTTGAAGAGCATTCTGGACAGTTCCGACGGATGGTGTGGCCACCACGTTCACCCGATATGAACCCAATAGAGCACTTATGGGACGTGGTGGAAAGGTCTATTCGCACCTAAAATCCTGCACCTACAAATACCAGAGACTATGGGTGGCTGTTCAGACGTCATGGTTCAGCATCTCTCCAGAAGTCGTCCGACCACTTGTGGAATCAATGCCACGTCGAGTTGCTGCTCTTCGCCGGGCAAGAGGAGGTCCTACACGATACCAGATACGTATCCCATGACTTTCGGCACTTCAGTATATAATGGAATGAATTTTGGTATGCTGCAAGTTCACGACATTTTCTTTATTAGAAAAATCTAAATTAATTTCGTCCTTTGAAAAACGTATAAACGAGGTGCAGTGTAGTGCGTACACAACAAACACACTTCAACCAATATGGCCGACCATAGCACGTGGTTATCGTGCCGTGACTTACTGTGGTACTCACCGATCGCTTAGGATCGAAGTTCATGTTAGAACGTCCCTGCCTGCGAGCCTTCGATGGTGTGCCTGAACATGATGGCATCAGGGGTACGTCGGGAAAGGTTTTGCAGGCCTTCTCTTTCGAATATTACGGGCAGGTGTGGACTGGACAGCCGGTACACTGGGAGAATCCACGCGGGCCAACGTATTCTAGGTCGGTATGTCCACGCTAATTTCTAATATACACATAATGTTTTTGTACTTCACGCACACCAAGCTCTCCTTCGCTTTTTCAAAGAAAAACATATTGTGCTGAAAAGACTGTTTAACACTCTGACGGCTTCGAAGAGAAAAAACTTATGTAGCAAGTGGTCTGTTGGGTAAAACTCTGTTTTATATGCAAAGCCTTTTCATTAAATTTTACGTACATACATACGTACATATCACTAAGGCAATTTTAATTTTTTTGTCAGATGATTTCTTAAAAATAGTTGTTCCTGAATCAATTTTTGACGCCGATTCTAGAAATGACTTCTATTTTTCTCTATCACGTCAGGTTTTTAAATAAAATAAGAAGTTATGTTTTCAAGATTTTAATTAATGTAAGCAGAAAAATGCAAACACAATGTCCCACAAAGACTATTTTTTTACAAAAACACTTTAAAATTGCTGTAAAGAACGGACCTGTGAATAGTCTTTAACAAAACGACAAGCAAACAGTGTTCCATTAATTTTCAAACTGTCTTTTTTTTACTTTCTTACAGATCCACCTTTATCTTTACTGCCCCTCTTCAACATCCAACAATAGTTGGCAATCATAGTTTTATTCCATCTCCCCTGGTACCTCTTCTTCATCTCCTTAATATCCTGGTGAAAGCGTTCACCTTGCTCTTCACTATAATATCCTAGATTTTCCGGAAAGTAGTCAATATGGGAGTGTAGAAAGTGAACTTTTACACTCATGTTACAACCCAACTTCTTGAAGTTTTCCAACATTGTTTCAACAATTTTTCTGTAATTAGGATCTTTGTGATTCCCTAGAAAGTTTTCGGTTACAGATCGGAATGCTGTCCATGCGTCTTTTTCTCTCTCATTCATCGTCTTCTCAAAATCTTTGTCCTTCATCAGTTTTTTAATTTGAGGGCCGACAAAAATTCCAGCTTTCAATTTTTCTAGTGTGATGAAGTGAAATTTCATAGAAAGGTACTTGAAGCATGGCCCATCTTGTGGTAGAACCCTTACAAACTGCTTCATCAACCCCAATTCGATGTGTAGTGGTGGAAGCAATACTTTTTGGCGGTCTACAAGTGGGTCATGCAGGATGTTTTTAGTCCCAGGAACAAAATTTCTCCGCTCTGGCCAAACTCTCATTGTCCAATGCCTTTGCTTTACCCTACTGTCCCATTCACTTAGAAAGCAAGGCATTTTCGTGTATTCAGCTTGTTGTCCTAATAGCATTCCTATTACTTTGAAGTCACCACAGATAAGCCATTTGTGTTCCTCATTCTGTATATTTGTTAATAGTACCTTCATGTTCTCGAACGTCTCTTTCATTTTAACTGAGTGGGCCACAGGGATGGACCCATACACGTTAGAGATGAGTTCGGGCTCAATTTTAGGAGCCCGGGCCCACCCGGTTCCAAAGGCCTAGAGCCCGGACTCGACCCGTTTTCTTTGATTACATGTATTTGGATTCTTGGAAAATTTTGCTTATCAAGGGTTGCATTTATGCATTATACACTGACCAAAGATATGGCCTATGCAAGTATTAGTTTAAAAATCATTAGTTTAAAAAGTTTAGTTCAGTTAATCCACTTCACAATATTAATATGTTTTTAGAAATACTACGCATAAAGCCAAATGCTCTAAAATGTGGATTTGAAAATGAATAAATAATCAACGTGCCCTTCGACCGTATCAGGGTAATCAGTAATTTGGTAAAAGCTGAAGAAAAGAAAATCGTTTAGAAACAAAAAAATCATTCGTTATTTCTTTTTGATTTCTAAATTTACTTTTATTTTGAATAAATTGCATTATAAAACGTACAACGCCGTACAGACAGTTGCAAGTGTTTGAAATTTTGAATCTAAAAAAACTAATCTTTGCAATATAACTTACATATATGCTAATTGGTAAAGATAGTTTAGAGAGATGTAGTAGAACATAAAAAAAGCATGTAGGAAAAAGCATGTAGACCAGATTATTCTACATTTTGTAACATTAACAAAGCTTTGCGCTTAATAGTATAATAATCACAATATTATCATATATGTGTGCAGTTTTCAGATCAAGTTCATCATGAAGAGAGAGAGAGAGAGAGAGAGAGAGAGAGAATTGCATCTAATGCCTCAGCGCTTCAACTTGATCTTCTTTTCTCTAAAACTCGACCTGCTGCACCAAAAACCAACGTTACCCCAAAAATCGCGGGAGTGAGGAAATTAAAAAAAAAAAAATAACAATACTTCTAACTGCACAATTTTGGAAATTAATACATCATTTTAAAGATAAGATTCTTGGTTTTTAATAAAATACAAAAAATGGGAATCTGATTTTTCCCCAGTTTTTCGATACCAGACCTCCTTATATTAATCCTTGCTTGGGCCATAGCTTTGGACAATGCATAATGCAAGTTTTGCTAAGCAAAATTTGTCTTGCAATGGCAGTTAGCTTAGGAAATTGAAAATCCTTCCACCATGGTAACTAATCCACAAGGAAATTCAACACGTGTAATTCAACCGGGCTCGGAATTACACGTGTTGAATTAATTACAATAATGAAATTCAAGCCGTGTAATTCTGAGCCCGGGGTTTTAGGTAGTTAATGAATTCTGAGCCCATCCGAGCCCGGGCCCGAGCTCGTCTCTAATACACATTCCCATTATGCAGTAACACGGCTTTGAGGCTCCTCTTGGACGAGTCAATAAAAAGTCTCCACTGAGTAGGATCATGTTGAATGCCATAGAAGTGTATTAACTAGTTGATGTTATTGCAGTAAACCAAGGAATCGTTCTGTGAGAAAAAAGGAAGTACTTCTTTTTTCTCTGTGTCGGTACCATGAAAAATGTGTTCCTAGAGCCAGAAGATTCTTACTTTTCAATTGGGAGCCAAGTGGTTCTGCAGATTCCTTAGGCAAATTCAGATCGCGCACTAGATCATTAAGTTCATTCTGGGAGAACAGTTGTGGATTAGAGTCGTTTTCCGGCTTGTAGACATGATCACTATCGACTTCGGAGATTGAATCACGTTCACATTCATCATCTTCCGTCACGTTCTCTAACACAGCTGGAGGAAGAGGGGCAGGCAGATCTTTTCCATGTGGAACTGGCCTAATGGCTGAAGGAATGCTTGAATACACAATTTTGTTCTTATTTTTCGAATTGCAACCCTTAACATTAATTAAGCAGAAGTAACAGTCGTTCAGGTGGTCTTTAGGATCCCTCCACAACATAGGTATTGCAAACGGTACGCACGTTTGCTTCCCTTTGTCCATAACCTTAATCTCTCAACACAATAGCGGCACACTTTATGTGGTGCCCATGCCTTATCCTGATCCCCAAGATGCACCTTAAAATAAGCATAGTAAGCTTTCTTCACAAAGTCTGTGATATCAGTACTTTGCTTAAGCACTACATAATTTCCACAAATGTAACGTAACACATTAGGACAATTTACACCCTTGCGCTCGATTAACCCAAGAGAAAATTCTAAAAAAAAAAAAAAACAAAAAAGAAAACAAAAAAAAAAAAACAAAAACGCCCAGACCTACTGACCAGAGGCGTACTGTTTCATCACGACAACGCTAGATTTCATACGGCTCGATTAACCCAAGGAAAAATTCTAAAAATACACTGGTGTGCAAAAATTAAGGTCGAAGAGGAGAAATCAGCATAACAGCGGAACGAGCAGGCAGAACGGACCGAAGGACCACTCAGGAGATAGACTAGGGTCCGGTACGATAGGGCATGCGCATATATGTAGCATAATGTAGGGGGGAGTCGGAAGGGTATAAACCGCACGGGCGGTGTACGCTCAGCAATTTGGTGATAGCTATTGCACTGTTCACATCGGTTTGAACGACGTCGAGTTGGTGCCACCGTGTGATATGGCCGACAGGCAATCCAGTAGACGACATCTGGATGACTTTACCCTAGGTCGCGTCATTGGGAAGTCGGAAGCAGGTCGAAGTGTGACTAGTGTGGCCGAGGAGTTCGGGATCGCTCACAGCATCGTTTCACGAGCCTGGAGAGCATTTCAAACGACAGGAACAGCCTTCCGAGAGTTCAACAGTGGTTGTCCACGAGCAACCACGGCAGCGGACGACCGGTATATTGTCCTACAGGCGAGAAGAGGCAGACGGCAGACAGCGGGAGAAATCGCAAGGCACATGCAACGGACAACTAGACGTCCGTTATCGCGTTTTACCGTGGCCAGGAAGCTGCACAAAAGTGGTCTATTTGCACGACGACCAGTACGGTGTGTGCTATTAACGCCTGCTCATCGGAGACGGCGGTTTCTGTGGTGCCCGGAACACAAGAACTGGACACATCAGCAATGGGGTCGAGTTCTCTTTACGGATGAGAGCCGATTTAGTCTGACGAGAGATTATGGACGTATACACATCTGGAGAGAGCAGGAAACACGCAATCACACCTCTAACATCATCGAAAGGAACCAGTTTGGAGGTGGCGGAGTTCTCGTTTGGGGCGGTATCATGCTTGGTAGCCGTACTGACTTCCACATCTTCCAAGGAGGTTGGTGTCCGCTATTGTACCGAGGTTCTCCTGCCAACACGTGTGGGACCTCCTCGAGAGACGCTTCTCAGCACGTCACCAGCCGTCAGCAACGATTCAGAAGCTGCGATTGGCGCTACAAGAGGAATGGGCCGCGATGCCTGAACAGCTCCTTGACAACCTTGTCCTCAGCATGGACAGACGTTGTAAATCCTGCAACGCAGTCAGGGATGATAATATCCCCTACTAAAGACTGGATTTTTCTTGGCAGCTGCCTGTCACATGGACTTTTCTGTCTTCTATCCAGTTGTGCTCGAAGCTACCTTTTCAATAAAGTGCCTTTGTATCCTTTGGATTACGTGTTTGGACGGTTTTGCTCACTTGTCCCATATTCTTACATTTTGGGGATCTTACGGTATGATTTGAGTCGATGTGGAGCACTTCTGCACGACGTTAGATTCGAAAAACCGTCTCGTCCTTAATTTTTGCACGCCAGAGTATGTCCAGGCCTACCGACTAGAGGTGTATTGTTCCATCACGACAACGCTAGACTTCATACGGCTCCATTAACCCAAGAGAAAATTCTAAAAATACGTCCAGGCCTACCGACTAGAGGTGTACTGTTCCATCACGACAACGCTAGACTTCATACGGCTCCATTAACCCAAGAGAAAATTCGAAAAAAAAACAAACTAGCCCACGCCTACTGACTAGAGGTGTGCTGTTCCATATACGACAACGCCAGACCTCATACGGCTGGATTAATCTAAAAGAAAATTATACAGTGCTGCATGAAGGGGTGGGGGTATAGGACTGCTACGCAGCCTTGCATCATAGGCGCCGACTAGGGAAGGAAGGGAGGCAAGGCTGGCAATAATTTTACTTGGAGGGCAGTGCCCACCCAATATTCTTCGTCCTGTTTCATTAAATAAACGCTTTAGCCTCATACGGGGGTCCTAACAAAAGTTCTGCATGCTGTCTATTTCTTTTTTGAAGTAACGGAGAAAACGTATTTCATTGCATTTCAATGTACTCCCCTCCACTGGTAATATCAGCTTGCCAGCGGTGAGGTAGGTCCTGGATGCCCCGTAGTACGCCATCTTTGTTCAGCTGTCGTATTACTCGAGTCATGTCCAATGACAGTTCGTCCAGCGATTCGTAGCGGATGGCACGGAGCCGATTTTTTAACTTTAGGAAAAGATCAAAGTCGGGTGGACTGAGATCAGGGCTGTGTGGTGGGTGGGATAAAGTTTCCTAGCCATATTTCGACGAAAGTTTCCTGACCGACTCTGCACCATGAGACGATGCTTTGTCATGCAGCAAGAACGCTCCCGCTTCCAACAAGTTGGGGCGATTTTGACGAATTTTCGGTCTCAACTTTGTCCACAGAAAGCCACGATAATATTGTGCGTTGACATTTTGCCCTACCGGCACTTGATCAGAGACCACAACACATTGGGCATCGCACGCAAAACTCATATTTTGCTTCACTTTGGATTGTTGCCGACGACACTTTGAGAGGCGTTTGGAACTTGGATGTCTCCATTCCGCTGATTGTGACGTCAGTTCCGGCTCAAAATCACTGTTCAAGGTCTCATCTATTGCGACAAATCTGCTCACGAAGGTGTCGCCCTCTTTTTCGAACCTGTGGAGATTATCCTGTGCGAAGCTTACACTCTGTCTGCCTTCTGCTCGGGGGTTAGTTGATGGGGCATCCAACGCTCGGCGATTTTTCTTTTTCCCACTGAGTCGGTCAAAATCCGGTGAACAGACATGGTGGAAAAATTTTCCTGATGAGCAATCTCTTCAACTGTCAAACAGCGATTCTCTTTGAGAAGCGTTGCAACAATGGTGACAAATGTTTTGTCTATCTCCATTTGAGGTCGGCTTGAGCGATGATCAAAGCGCAATGCCTGGTGAGAAATTATGCTTCGATCAAGAGTTCTTTCCCCACAAACTTCTTGCAAGGCAGCGTGGATCTGTGTCGGAGTTCACCCCCCCCGCAGAGTTTCTATTATCACGTACGAGCGCTGGTCTAACGCCGTGACTCGACCTGAAGAGCTGCACCCTTCCATTTCCAAACCCTCCCACGTTCACACAGCAAATGATAGCAGGTCGTTCTGACACCACTGCGTTGCTTAGAGTCTGACTTTCATATGACGGAATCATTTTCCCGATTTCGGATGGCCTAGTGATCAGCATTCGTGACGGCCGTGGGAAAGGCCTCAGGTTTGATCCCAGGCAGGTACTAACGCTCAAATCACTGCATATCCGCCTTGCGTCGGATGGGCACGTTAAGCCGTCGGAGCCCGGCTACTGGCCACCCGGTAACAAATAAGGCCGTCTTCCAGTCCGCTTCTACCTCGCTTCTGTGTCACTTCTATCGGGCACTCTTGCCCAAATCTCCTGTCCGCTGAAGTAGTTCTAAATTAAACAAGAAAGATGACACCGAATTTTCGGGTGTAATAAGCAGGTCTTTTGAATCCGTTCTGACGCAAATTAAATTTATCAAAACTATTCAAAGTCAATGGAACCGGTATGGAAAACAATATATGTAGCTTACGAGGTCTTAAAAACAGAGTTATCGACAAAAATAAGATGTGACTTTACGTCCCCTGGTGGAAAAACCATGCATTATTTTAGGAAGAAAGTATTGTCAAAAGGATTTTCCATATGAGCGGTATCAGTCCAAGAAAAAAAAAAAAAAATTAGTCGAATTTTCAGGAGCCCAGATTTTGCTACAAGTACATCAGAAGCAGACATTAACACTTATGCCCCCTGGTGGCCAAACCATTCTTTACCAAACATTAGAAATTATGTGAAAAATATTTTCCATCAGGTCTTGTATGCGATACAGGAAGAATTTTTCAAATCGGAGTTTTAGGAGCAGAAAACGCCATTTACATTGTGCGCCCTAGCGGAAAGTCTATGATTTACTTGAAAATTTTAAATTTATGGGAAAAACATTTCGCATAGAAAACACCATCCAACAAAGAAGGAATTTTTCAAATCGTTGTCCTAGAAGTAGAGATATTGACAAAAATAAGATATACATCTACGCCATATGGCGTAGAAACCATGCATTATTTCAAGAAGAAAATGTTCCTAAAACGTTTGTCGATATGAGTGGCATCTGTCAACAAACGCCTTTTTTTCAATCGAGATTTTGGAAGCTCATATTTTGCTGCAAATACATCAGAAGCGGAAATTAAGACTTACGCCACCTGGTGGCCAAACCATTTTTTACAAAAATTATTAATCACGTGCAAAGGATTTCCCATCAGGAGCTGTATCCGGTGCAGAAAGAATTTTTCAAATCGGAGATTTAGAAGCAGAGATATAGGGGTTAAGGAATTTACATTTACGCCCCTAGCGGAAAGTCTACGAATTACTTGAAATTTTTTGAAATTATATGAAAAACATGTCATACTGGAAACATTATCCAACAAAGAAGGAATTTTTCAAATCGGACACCTAGAAGCAGAGATATTGACAAAAATAAGATATACATTATGCCCCCTGGGGAAGAAACTATGGATTATTTTAAGAAGAAAATGTTTCTAAAAGGTTTGTTGACATGAGTACCATCGGTCTAGAAACTACATTTTTTTCAGTCGAGAATTTAAAAGCTCCTATTTTGCTGCAAATGCATCAGAAGCGGAAAATAAGGTTTACGCCCCTGGTGGCCAAACTATTTTTTTACAAAAATTAGAAATTATGTGCAAACGATTTCCCATCAGGAGCTGTATCCGGTGCAGAAAGAATTTTTCAAATCGGAGATTTAGAAGCAGAGATATAGGGGGAAACTCAATTTACCTCTACGCCCCCTAGCGGAAAGCCTATGAATTTCTTGAAATTTTTGAAATTATATGAAAAACTGGTCACACTGAAAACACTATCTAACAAAGAAGGATTTTTTTCAAATCGGACTCCTAGAAATAGAGATATTGACAAAAGTAAAATATACATCTGTGCCCCCTGGCGGAAGTAACTGTGCGATATTTTAAGAAGAAAATATTCCGAAAAGGTTTATCGATGCGAGTGGCATCAGTCCACGAAATAATTTTTTCAATCGATATTTTAGTAACTCAGATTTTATGGCAAATGCATGAGAAGCAAAAACTAACGCTTACGCCCCCTGGTGGCTAAAGTATTCTTTACCAAAAATTTGAAATTACATTCAAAAGATTTCCCATCACGAGGTGCATCCGCTGAAGTAAAAAAATTCAAATCGGAGTTTTAGAAGAAGAGATATCGGGGAAAATATAATTTGCTTTTACGACCCCTAGCGGAAAATCTATGCGTAATTTGAAAAAGTAACTATATCTCAAATACTCTTCGACATAAGTGGAATCGAAAGATAAAATAATTTTTTCAATCGGATGTTGAGAAGCAAATATGTGGAATAAAACGCATTTTTTGAATTCGACAACATCTGCATTTACGCCTTCTAGCGGCTAAATTGTACATCGTAAAAAGAAAAACGAAATAAAGGGTCATCATTTGCATATTTCAAGCTTCCCAATGCAAAAAGATTTTTTTAAATCGGACTAAAAGTTGCAGAGATAGCGGGGTACAGACGGACGGACGGACAAACCGGTAACATAAGCACGATCTTTTTTAACAAAAGACGTGCTAAAAAAGTGAAGCAGTGGCGTTGAATTTAGTGAAATGTTCAATTTTGAAATGAGTGTGGCACGGATAGAACAGCTGTTCGATTTTCCCCTTCTTAATTAGTGACTAACCTAGATTGATAATAGTGAAGAATTGTTCTTACAAGAACGTTAGACGTGGACAAGATGTCTTGATGTTATTATCGCAGTTCTTTGCAAGCTTTCAATAAATTTCATGTTCACAATAAATTTTCTACATTGATTTCTGTGATTTACGGAGTAGTGAGACATTGAGCTATCTAATATTTCAAATGGAAATGCTAAATGCGGTAGTAAAATCAAATTCACGAAGTTTTACTTCATAATATCCATGAATATCGGAATTACCCATTATTTACTTGGTTACTTCACTATGCAAATTAAAACCCGGAACTTGAGACAAAAAATATTTACGTGATTTAAAGGCAGTTTGCATTGATAAATGGCGCCATCTATCGTTCTCTAAGCTGTTTAATTGGCAAACAACGAATCATAATTATTGCAGGGAAAAAAAAAATATATTTTTTATATTAATTGTTGTTTCATAAAAACAGAGGTAATTTATGTGTAGTTAAAATACAAAGTTCGTGTGTATATCTATGCATAAGAAGCGAATTTGATTAACAATTGTAAATAACTGAGGGTTTGAATCATTCTGACAGAGTATGCAAGAGAAATTATAATTTATAGTCTAAGAATAAACTTATTTAAACATGTGGCACATTTCTGAAAGCAAAAGTGAAAGTTGTTAAATGACCATAATACGTATACGAAGACCTCCAAAGAATTTTTCTTTCTGCAGAAATTATTAGCTTCAATAATCTGCGCAGGGAAATCCTTTAGCTCCAATGTTTTCCCTTTATTTTTTTTGTTTTAACGACCGCAAAGTATTCCAGTATACAAGCATGTACACTATATCTATGGATACGTATATACAGATAAATCTGTTGAAAGGGAAATTTTATAGAACAAAAAAGTTTTTGAAAAAGTTTCCTTTTCAGGCAGATCCATTCAAAACAAGGAAATCTTAAGGGTTTTCAGACAGAGAGGGCCTTTTGATATTCGTGAAATATTCCAAGGGGTTAAATATACATTAATAAAAAATATGTACACCCGCAGTATTCGTTTTCATAATTTAATGTGCTATTAATAATAATAGACGTAAAATTAATTCAAGATAGATGAATGTTGCTACAATATATTACTTTGCCCCTTTACCATATCATTATTCCTTTAAATACAAGTCAGTTACTTGAATTCATAGGCGCCTACTACGTGAGGGCAACGGGCGGCGAGCGCCCCCTTAGTGATTAGACCGCGGGGGCAGAAGTATGGTTCCGCCCTCTCGGTCTTCTCTGGAAAAGTATGCTTTTTATTTTTTAAATATGTTGGTTTTGTATCAACATTTTAATTTTATCTAACAATGCTGAGGTTTTTCTTTTAGTTTAACTGTGTTCTTTCTACAAAGAGAGAAGGGAATATATTGGGGTGACCGAGCGACCACCACAAGCTATTTTCGGTTGCGAAATTGTAAACAGGAGTCACCGGTATTTATCCTTTTGATGTCGTTAGCGCTTCCCTATTTCTTTCTCTCATCTCAGCCCTCATCCAATGTTTTAGGAAGAATGGCTCTGCAGAATGCACGCCAGGACAATGTTCTGGCTCTCCAGAAGACGTTGTTCTGGCGCTCCAGAAGGCACGCCAGGACAATGTTCTGGCTCTCCAGAAGACGTTGTTCTGTCTCTCCAGAAGGCACGTCAGGACAATGTTCTGGCTCTCCAGAAGGCTCGCCAGGACAATGATCTGCACAATCAGGCTATTATATGGGTAGATAGGCTCTGGCTATTATATGGGTAGATGGAAAACTGGCTATTATATGGGTAAACGAGAACCTGACTGCTGCGACAAGCAGTCGGGTTCTCGTCTACCCATAGAATAGCCTGTTTCTCATCAATTCCCACAGAGGCAATAAACTGTAACAGAGGTATAGTAAAACCCTTCAGTTGCAGTGGCCGATGCATGAACTATATGATGACCGATGTCCATTGGTCGTTTTAAGACAGGAGTAAACCGCTAGCCAAAAATTTCATTAAAACAAAATGCATCTTGGAAATTTTTTAAACATAATGTCGTACTGTCCTGTCGGACTTAATTGTTGAATCTTGACCAGTTGACATACTTTTTTCATTGTTCGGCCTTTTGGGGAGATAGAAATGAAATATATTAAAGAATAAAAGTTTAGATCATTTGGAATCTCAACAACAAAATTAAGATGAGTTGCGTATTGAATATGAAAAATTTGAAAAGGAAGAGCGAAAGTGGAATTAAAACCATAAATTCCTACTTCAAAAAAGAAAAAAAAATGTACAGTAGAGCCGGGATCAGTGTTACAAACCGTGGCTGTCGCAAATGCTGAGTTTTCATCATCTTCAGTACCAAAGGTATGAAGTGTATTTCAAGAAATGAATAATTTTCTGTAAGTAATACGTCACTTCACTTTTTGTGTTTCACAAAGTTAGTCAACATTATCACGAAAAATTTCTGAAAATAACGTGCAGCAAATTTTTTTTTTCAGAAATTTTCGTTTTTAAAAGTGCCCGCTTATTTTAACTTCCCTATTTTCACAGATTTTCCGTAGTCAGAAATTCCGTTTTTTCTAGAAAAAATACATTTCAGGTTTTTCCGTATTTAAACTGAAATTCCGCAAAATCGACGAGCCTGCATTTCTGAGCTCTTACCCCAGATAATCCTTCCGCTGCGGATCGAACCCTCGACGTTGTTTGGGTTGGTTTAACAAGTAACGCACACCTTTAACCACTGAGCCAAAAAAAAAATTGGGCGTCGATGTTTTTTTTTTGTCATTAGTGCGAATCATTTAATTATTTTGTTTTCTGTTGGAGTTTACTATATTTCTGAATAGGTTTGTGATATGTTTTTTCCTGTAGGACTTTTCACAAATTAAACATTTTTCATCGTGATATTTCGAAACAATAAATTGCTTTGCAACTTGATTTTTTTAAACTGACAGTGACGTTCAGTTATCTTTAAAAAAAGGTGAAATGTACCCTTTTATAGTATTATTTCACAAAAAAGAACCTCCTAAACATAAAATTTACCCTTGATAGCTATAATAGCTTTTGTCTTAAGTTGTCCAAAGGCGATACATAGACATCTTATAATCATCCGTACAATAAGCTAAGTACCCGGTTTCTTACAGTAACGAAATATACTGTATAATAAGAACAGATTCTCTGCTTTAGAAGGCCTAACATCGGAAGAAGTGGATATTTCTGAAGTTAACAGAAAAGTAACTAAAGCTCTTATGGAAACAGCAACAAAATTAGCTGGGTCTAAGAACAAATTGCATGTGAACAAATTATCAGGAAAAACCAAAATGTTGATGCAAAAAAGAAGAGTGATGAGGACAACTAAAGAAGATGTGACTTCCAAAGTGGAATATATAGAGCTATGCAAGACAGTACGAAAAAGTATCACTGAAGACGTAAGGAAATTCAACTGTGAACTAGTAAGGAAAGCAATTGAAAACAACCAAAGCCTAAAGATAGCAAAGGTACATCTCAGTAAGGGGAAAAAACAGATTATGGCACTGAGAAAAGAAGATGGTTCTGTAACAAGAAATAGAGGCGAAACTTTGACAAGAGTGAAAGATTTCTACTCCAAATTATATGAAAGGGATGATACATGTACTCCAGACATCATGAAAGGTACCAGTACCACAGTTCTTCCAGTCCTTCCAGCAGAAGTTGCACATGCAATCAAGAACATGAAGCGGGGAAAAGCTCCAGGAGAAGATGGAATTACTGTAGACATCATACAAGAAGCAAGTGGAGAAATCGAAACAGTACTCGCCCACATTTTCACTCGATGCCTTAATGAAGGGAAAATTCCTGAGGATTGGAACAACGCTACAATGAACTTGTTACATAAAAAAGGTGACATTGAGGATCTCAGGAACTACAGACCTATCAGCCTCCTATCAGTGGTTTATAAAATCTTCACTAAAGTTATTTCACACCGCTTGAAGGTAACACTGGACATGGCTCAACCGAGAGAACAAGCTGGATTCAGGAGTGGCTACAGCACAATAGATCATATCCACGTACTGAGAGAACCAATTGAAAGAGCGAGGGAATATGAACTTCCATTGTGCATGGCTTTTATCGATTATGAAAAAGCCTTTGATTCGGTGAAACCATCAGCAGTTGCAATGGCTCTGAAATCCTGCGGTATTGAAGATGCATACATTAATATTATTAATAACATCTATGAAAATGCAAGTGCAAAGATTCGGCTGTTTGAAAATACAACACAACATAAAAATTGGAAAAGGAGTGAGACAAGGTGACACCATATCTCCGAAGCTCTTTAATGCCACATTGGAAAATGTCTTTCAATCACTGAACTGGGAAAACAAAGGGATAAAGATTAATGGAGATTATCTAACCCACCTTCGTTTTGCTGCTGACATAGTCATTTTTGCAACTACCCCATCAGAGCTACAGAGTATGATCCAGGAACTTGCTGACAAGAGTAAAGAAGTGGGATTAAAGATGAACTTTCAGAAGACAAAAGTGATGTACAATGCTTTTACAAGAAATGAAGATTTATCGATTGATGGAGAAAAGCTGGAGATAACAGACACGTACGTTTATCTTGGACAGCAGATATCAAGTGAGGGTCACATTGGTGAAGAAATTAATCGGCGTACAAAACTTGCCTGGAGAGCTTTTGGAAGAAACAGCATAATTTTCAAGAGCAATATGCCATTATGTCTTAAAAGAAAAGTGTTTGATCAATGCATCCTTTCAGTGCTTACGTATGGTGCAGAGACGTGGACCTTAGCTAAAAGAGACATACAAAGACTGCAGACAACTCAAAGCACCATGGAGAGGTGCATTGTTGGTGTAACCAGGAGAGATAAGAAGAGGAACTCGTGGATTCGAAAAATGACAAGAGTGGAAGACATCATGATCAGAGTTAAACCCCTGAAATGGCAATGGGCTGGACATACTGCCAGAAGAACAGACCATCGATGGACAGCCGAAATTTTAGATTGGATTCCAAGGGACAGGAAAAGACCCAGAAGAAGACCACATGGAAGATGGGTGGATGAAATTCGAAAGTATGCGGGAGTGACATGGAGGAGACTGGCACAAGACAGACCGTTGTGGAGGAAACTTGGGGAGACCTTCGTCCAGCAGTGGATTGATAATGGTTGACGATGATGATGATGATGAAATAGCTTGTGCACAAAATAGGAGATAGAAGAAGAAATATCCTGTGCCACAATAAACAAATTTAATGCGATATTCTATCCATAATACCTGGTTTCGCTAACGGAACTTCAAATTTCGACAGATGATTGAAATTTAAAAGTTAATTAAACCTTAAGTGTGCCTCCCCGGTGGCGCAGTGGTCTAAGCGATGGCCTCTGATCATTCGTCCGCGATGGGTCTGGGTTCGAAACACAAAAGTAGTTTTCATAGTTAGTAGTATCTGACCTAAGAATAATTTTTTTCAATCGAGTTTTCAGCTCCGCAGATATTGCAGCAAACGTAAACATGAACTTGCGCCTTCTAGTGGCACACTTGTCAGTTAAGAAAACTTTGAAATTATGTCAGAAACATTTCGCACCGGAAGCTCTTTCCAACAAAGAAAGAATTTCTGAAATTGGACTCTTACAAGCGGAGATATCGACAAAAATATGATGCATATCCACTCATCCTGGAGGGAAAACCATGCATTACTTTAAGAAGAAAGCATTCTGAAAAGGTTTTTTGAGGTGAGCGGTGTTGGACCACGAAATAATATTTTCAATTAAGTTTTCAGAAACTCACATTTTCTAATAAACACATCAAAAGCAGAAATAACCAGTTACATATCCTGGTGGTCAAACCGATCTTTACCAAAAATTAGAAAACATATGCAAAACATTTGCCATCAAGAGACAATACAGGATGATTTTTCAGATTGGAGGTTTAGAAGTAGAGTTATTGAAAGTAACGCAATTTACATTTACGCCCCCTAGCGGAAAATCTATGCATTACTTGAAAAATTTGAAATTATATGAGAAACATTCCTCAGCGAAAACGCTCCCCAACAAAGAAAGAAATTTTGAAATCGGAATTTACAAAAATTTAGATGTATATCACAAAAATGTGATATACATCTACGCCACTGGCGAAGAAACCATGAATTATTTTAAGAAGAAAATATTCCGAAAATGTTGTCCAAGATAAGCAGTATCGGTCCACGAAGGAATTTTTTCAGCCTAGTTTTTAGGAGTTCAGGTTTTGTTGCAAATACATAAGAATACGAAATAAAAACTTACGCCCCCTGGTGGCCAAGCCGTTGTTAACCAAAAATTAGAAATTATATGCAAAATATTTCCCATCAGGAGCTGTATCCTATGCAGGAAGAATTTTTCAAATCAAAGGTTTAGAAGTAAAGATATTGGGGAAAACGCAATTTACCTTACGAAGCCTAGCGGAAAATCTGTACATTACTTGAAAAAGTGATTGCATCTAAAATAGTCTTCGATATAAATTAAATCGAATGGGGAAATTTGTTTTTGAATGGAATATTTAGAAGCAAATATATGGAATAAATATATTTTGAATTCGATACCACTGCGTTTATGCCCTCTTGCGGCAAAATTGTGCATCGTAATAAAACCGGAATGCAAGGATCATCATTCTTACATTTTAAGCTTCCAATGCAAAAAGAAGTTTTGAGATCGGACTGATAGTTGAAGAGGTATGGTGATCACAGACGGAAGGACGGACAAAGTGATAACATACGCACGATCGTTTTTTTCACAAAAGACGTGCCAAAAATGAAGCTTTTCGTGAAACTATACTTCGCTAATGGGCGTGTCTCGTAAGAGCATAAAACTTAGAGAAGAAACTCTAGTAAAACATACTAGAAATAATAACATAAGACAAAAAAGTCAGAAATAAAATTTAGTTTATCTTTTATCCTTCATTTGCGAGCCTAAAATTTCGTTCACCGGGCCAGTTGAACAGCACTGGTTTAGGAGAAAGAAGAAAATTACACAAACAAATATTTAACCCCTGAAAGATCTTTCTCTTCACCAAGTTCTTTCCAATAAACGGATTTTTTCCCCAATAAAACTGCGTATTAGTATCAGGGAATTTTCGGTTTAAGGAAATATTTCCTTAAACAAATGTTTTCATACATTCCTTTGAATGAGATTTTTCGCAGAAAGTTCTCCGGTGGGATAAATCTTTCCAGTAGAAAATTTTCCATGGATGGGAGTTTTATTCCTGTAAATGTATTCGTGAAAATTCTCACATGAGAATATTATTTTTGAGAATTTTTTCCTAACAAGAATTTTCTACATGAAATCTTGTTAGATGAAACAATCTGGAGATATTTTTTCACTTCCATTTTTTTTTCTGTTCTTGTTATGAAATTCTATTACCTTTTCAGTAGTGGTGGTGGTAGCTCGTCTTGATTTTCTCTTGTGCAGGATTTTTCGGCGGCATTCTTTGTGAACACAGAAAGAGAGTTATTGTAGCAAAATGTTTCAAGAAAAAAAGAACCATAAAAAAATTTAATTATACTGATGGATTTCTTCAAGCCATCCTTTTGATAGTAAGAAAGCGCCAAAGTTTGAAAATGTTATTCAAAATGTTTCTGCAGGAAATTTCATCACAAATAGACAAAAGAGAAACTTTTAATATGAATAAAGGAAAAAGTTTATATGCCATCAAATGAAAACAGACTTGTTTTTTTCCAAATGTACACTCCTCGACATGGAAAATGCCACACCATGAATGAATGAACAAAGTGGGACGAAACTAACCTCACATGTAGACGAGTAGGTGGGAAATAAGTGATTCAGTTTCTGAGGGATCACACGAACGAGATGAGGAGGGACGTACTGATAACCTCCGCTACCCCCGCATTTCGGGGAAGGGGGAGAGGGGTTCTCACAGGTAAGAAGGCCTCTAACTAGCCTCAGCAAAAATATTTTAGACATTTTTTAGCGGAAATTTGATATGAAGCTGGTTCGGGAAACAGCCGGGAATTTTGACGGCAGCTTTGAAAGAAGTATTGAAAAGAAAAGTAATTTTTCTTTCAATAAATAAGTAAATTATTTAGAAATCATTTTCTCAGTTTTAGTTTATAAAAATTGGATGACGAGAAAGCAGCTACTCGAGAAGAATTGATTCTCCTTTTTACAGCAGTAGCAGTAGTTCCTGTACATGTACTGTATATTATCATGTGAAAGAAACATCAGTTCAATGGATGAAATGTTTACATTACTGAGAATTAAGAATTATGTATTATAATCGTTTACACATAATTACGTATCCTTCGGAATATAATGAATTAAAAGATATTCTTTGCGGGACTTTTTACTACGTACAAAATATTGTGGCATGATGTTAAATGCGTTGTGGTTTTTATATTCAAAAGTAAATAATTTAAGTTTTTTTTGTGCGCCCCAATTCTTAAGTGTGATTTGCTTACATATGTTTTGTATTTTCGTATAAATCGTAAAAGGTCTTTAAACACTGTCACACGGCACAGTTATATGTTTTATGCGTGTGATCGTGAGGCATTTCAAAGAGGATGGTCTATTTCCCTAAACGAATAAAAATTGAAAAACAAAATGGCGTAAGTGTTTTGTAGTACTTTGTATTGATGTAAAACCAGTTCAATAATTCTAAATAGTTAAATTGTCACGAAAGATAATTTTTAACACATTTGTGTTTCACGTTTCCATTGCCCTGAAAGGTATACTTGCACATTTGTGTTACACGCAGTAACGGGCGCAATCATTGTGGTTTTACGAAAATTACCTGTGCGTTCCAAAGAATTTGAATTATTGAAACGTCCATAAAACCTAGTTAATTACGTGGAGTTTAAAATCTTCAGTAATTTAAAGCTAATAGATTTTTGCAAAAAGGCTTCGAGAATATTTCTTTTGCGGGGGAGGGGGGATGCTTGAGTTTTTCCGGTATGCCACTGAAGATTTTTTTACTTTTTTGTTTGAAGGTTTAACGTCCACCGTGAGCAACTCATTGGGCTATAAGCAGTCGTCGCCAGTTCCCAATTTAAGGTCACTAGTTCCAAGGAAGGGAGAGAGCCAGTGCCGTAAGACAAACACAACATCGATGCCTCACCGGGATTCGAACCCGGACCCTTCACGGACGAATGATCATAAGCCAGCGCTTAGACCACTGCGTCACCTGGGCAGCTCAATGGAGATGAGCGAGCAGACATCATAATGCGGCCTGTGTCAGTAGTCATATTACCGTAAGACAAACACAACATCGATGCCTCACCGGGATTCGAACCCGGACCCTTCACGGACGAATGATCATAAGCCAGCGCTTAGACCACTGCGTCACCTGGGCAGCTCAATGGAGATGAGCGAGCAGACATCATAATGCGGCCTGTGTCAGTAGTCATATTACCGTAAGACAAACACAACATCCATGCCTCACCGGGATTCGAACCCGGACCCTTCACGGACAAATGATCATAAGCCAGCGCTTAGACCACTGCGCCACCTGGGCGGCTCACTGGAGATGAGCGAGCAGACATCATAATGTGGCCTGTGTCAGTAGTCATATTTCCGCCATGCTGGACTATACTTTCAGCAACACAATATGACATCGAGTGGAAAGTATCCCGAGGTATCGCTGACAGCACGTCATTCATCTGCGTCCACAATTCATCGACATTGCAAAGGTGGTTGTACAGAGTTTGCCAATTACGTCCGACATGTTCTCTATTGGGGGAAGTCTTGTTGATCGCTCAGTATCAACAAGATATCCAGGGCAGCACCTGGACATCTTGTTGGTACTCTCTGTTGATGTTGACAGTGTGCGAGCGGGTGTTATCTTGTTGAAACCGGGATGCCACAGAGGTACGACAACAAAACGGGCTGGAGCACCTCATGGACGTATCGTCTTGATGTCATTGTACCCGCTATGCATACGAACGGAGACCAGCTGCGGAAACTCATAGTACGCCAACCATTACACTAGGCTGAGGAGCCGTATGACCGTCACGGATGGAAAGAATATCATCCCGGTAACCACTTTGTCTCCACACTCTCAATCGGCGATCATCAGTGCTGAAACAGAAGCAAGACTCCTCTCTGAATACGACAGGGTTTGATTCGTCTGATATTGCAGCACTGCAACATCGCGCGACGATGTGCTGTGGTGAGTGGTAGTCCTGGCAATGGCTGGCCAGAGTGCAAACCTGCCTCATCCAATCTGCGACTCACAGCATGTGTCGATACGGTGGTGTCCATAGCTGCCTGTACACTTTGTCGAGTTTATCCCCTATGGATTTTGGGGCTGCTGCTGCTTGCTGTCGAACTCAGGCGTTCGGACGTCCGCTTACCTTCACCAGTCCCACTACGGCGACGCAGAATACATACCATCCTCCAACCACTATCGCCACATTCGGCATAGAGTTGTTGCATCCCGATGGGTTTTTTCAGCAATGTAGCTCCATGGGTCAACCAGCCGTACGAAGACCGCTTATGATTATGAAGCCTCTGGTAAAGGTGTCCGTGTGTTTGTAGTCTCCAGATGACGTCTCCAAGGCATTCTTACTCCTTATACGGGCATACACCGCCTGAAATTACTCTGATGCAGTGCTCCACACGCCCAGGAGAGGACAACCACATTTCGCTGCGCCGAGCAGTTTTGACCTTTTATTCCCCTCAACTGTCACGTGATTGGTTGACAACTGCGATCCTTTACAAAACCCAACTACCGACACATACCAACCCATCAGCATGGCGCTCCGACAAATACTTCCTCGTGTGACATTTTCTACATCCAGCAGTTTATAAACACACTACATGTGTGCATTTTTAGCAATTAGTGATTGAAAATGAGAAAGGCTGCACAATTATAAAGCACAGAGGGTGAGTAATAAATATTGATACAGTGGGATACTTGTAACTGGATCAGTGAGTATCAGTCCTCGAAATAAAGGCCATTGTGTTCCATGGTCTGCAGCCAGCGTTGAACCAAACTTGTGATTCAGGCATGTCTTGTCTTTTGAGGCGAAGAATTCCTGAACCCCCGCTTCCACTGCAGCCTGGTTATGGAAGTGCCTGCAGCACAGGAAGTGAAGCATGGAGCGAAACAGATGGTAGTCATTTGGCACAAGATTCGGGATATAGGCTACGCGGGGCAACAGCTCGATACCTCTGAGCTCCTGAATTTTTTGCTTTTGTGAACGAGGCACATGAGGAGGTGCGTTATCGTTCTACAGAAGAACCCGCTTGCGGTTGATCAGGGCTGGGCATTTTTGTGCTAGAGCAGCGTACATTCTCGGCCTGTTTGGGCTGAGCAAAGATCAGCAGTGATACCAAGACCATTTGGGACAAATGCATGGTACACGACGCCATCACAGTTCCACCATACACACATCATCATCACTTCTGCTTGAACCTACCACGCTGGGCGATGGGTTGTGGTATCTGGCCGGGGTCTAGCCATTGGTTCGGCTTGTTTGGATTGAGGTAAAAAAATCCATTTTTCATCAGATTTCACGAACGCTCGTTGGTTTGGTTTCCAAGCAATTGATGACAGATCTCCACTCGTCTGTGAGCTTGGGCAGGTGTCAGTTCATGCGGGACCACTCGGCGGTTTCTGTTGGTCTTCCTGAGCTTGTGAAGATGGCGAACGACGCTGGATTGTGAAGTACCCGAACAATCTACGTGCGCTGGTTGAAGAAATAGGCCACAACTGCTGTGAGTCTGATCTTCCAATTATAGGTTGCCATATTTGAATTTGGTGAACCATTTTCTTGAGGTTATATGACTCAGTGCACGCTTCCATTTTACACGCTAGATGTTTCGGTTAGCATCCGCTGCGTTGTGATCATCTGGAACTCATACAACAGAAGTAGGTTGCACCACTTGAGTTACTCACCTCTGCTGTTTTTTCAGAGGTTGCTCCACTGGAGCGACCTCTGAAAAACAGCAAGCCAAATTGACACACATGAACGACTGCTTTTCTTACATGGCAGATATACAGTAACTGTAATTCAACACATAGATGTATCTCGGTATATAAGTTTGGGGAATCTGGGATGACAAAGAAATCACTGACACCCTGGAGTGTATCAACATTTATGACCCACTCTCTGTATGCTTGTTCGTTTGGTTGCATGTAAACTACTCAGACAACTGTTTTCACTGACTTCTTTCTGGTTTGCGAAAAACTGACAGCATGCGTTGAATCTTTTCAAAATTTCGTCTGCTTGCTACAGGAATGGATCTCAGTGAAATAATGGCTGCTATTGCCGTAGAAAATATTTAAATCTCAAACAAGTTTGATAATTCAAGTTTGCTATACACAACGTATATGAATGCAACAGAAGCTGCGTGTTTTGGAAGAGCAATATATTTTTCCAGTGAATATATTAAACTTTTATCGAACTGGATATTCCATAGAGGAAACGTGGAAACTACTATTACTACAAGAGTATAATTTTTCCCAAAGAAAGAATTTTAGGAATATCAGTATTCCATAGAAGCTGTTGGAATTCAATAACTTTATCCGCAACGAAAGTTTTGCAATATTTGGATCACTTTATGTCTTTATATGTACCTTTAAGACGAAAGCTGACTAGCATTAAAAATGGAGGCGATCGTGTTGCACCGTCCTTAGCCATATGTCTGCCAGTACTTCGATTCCGCGGCGGTATCAGCTCCTTCACTCCAGCTGCCACCTCCTCCTGGTTGTTGAAGTGCCACCCGCGAAAGAAGTGGGCCATGGACCGGAACAAGTAATAATCCGACGGGGCAAGATCCGGACTATATGCTGGGTGTAGCATTAGTTCGATGCTTTCCTGAAGTTTTGCCTGGGTCGTTCGCTCGATATGAGGCCGAGCATTGTCCTGCTGTTGGAGAACGCGCTTTCTGTTCACTAGTGCCGTGTACTTCTCCTCCAAAACGGCATACATCCGCTCCAGCTGTTCAGAGTAGAGATTGGCGTTGATGGTTCGATCGTCTGGAACAAAATGGAGGCGATCGTAATGGTTTATCCCTCTGAAATTCCACCAGACGCAGAGCATCACCTTGTGCTCAAACCGCCCACGTTTGGCAACAGGTTCTGGAAGCTGGCCCCGACTCAACCACTGCCATTGTATGTTAGAATTATGGAAATAGACCCACTTTTCATCGCACGTAACAATTCTCTTGATGAAACGTACATCGCGCGGGTTTTCTAGGAGTTTCGTGCACACTTCCACTCGGCGGTTTGCTTCAGCTGACGTCAGTTTGTGACAGACGATGCGGCAGCTCCTGTAGAACTTTCCGAAGTCCTGAAGGTGACAAACCACGGAGGTCTGTGATATGCCCAGCTCGCCTGATAATTTCCGAATGCTGGTTGTCGGATTTGCCTTTACGGCCTTGCGCACGGCCCCCAAATCCACGGTTTGTGGCCTACCTGACCTTGGCTGATCGTCGAGGTTTCTGTCACTTGAGCGAAATTTCTTGAACCATCTGGTTGCGGTGTTGTAATCCACGGAACCTTTCCCTTTCGCATGACCAATGTTTCGTGTTGCTTGAGCAGCGTTATGGCCGAGTTCAAATTCGTAAAGGAAAAGTTCCTTAATTAGCCGGTTGTGGCTGTTCATCTTTCAGGCGTCCCGACCACAGACAGAACGACGACATGCAATGCCAAACACTGCCACTTTATATCCCTTCCGGTTGATTGCAGTGCGCTACTTGAACTAGTTTTAATACGTGACATACCCGCCGCAGCACACGCGTTTATGCAAATATTGCTAAACATTCAACTCACTCTCTGTAAAAGAAAGTACGATGGAAGCCGGATACAACGCTGTCGGTTATAGCGTGATATCGGATATAACGTGGTCGGTTATATCCAAGGAGGTTAGAATAAGATATCTGGAGATACTCTTGCTAATGGAGCAGTTCCACTTTGCGTGAAGCCTATAACCGCAAGCGACGGCCGTTAAAGTGTGGAAAAGCTGATAGGTTTAAATGCTATTGCAATGCATGTTGTGTTGGCCGAATAGCATTCTTTCGTCACAAGTGTTTCTAATTTTGCATCCTATTGCTGCCGACGTGTGAGAAAATGCTGGATTGTAAGATTCTTAATTATTTTGAAGCTCCTTTCCATTTTTATTTCAAATTGAAATACATGAACTTTAGTACGAATTCAAAACGAAACAAAATGTTAAAATTGAAAACTTCACTAATGAACGAAGTGTAATTCATTCCGATTTGATATTAAAACGATTTCTGCAACCCAAAACCACGCAATTCCAAAATAGACACAGTTGAAACTGCATATGCATCATGTAAACAACCGCAAATTCTCACACTTTGCGGTTTCACGGTTAAGAGACTCAGGGCGTCTTCAGAAGTATTATTCTAACCTCCTCGGTTATATAGCGATATCGGATACAACGTGGGTCCGATCGTGTACTCTAAACAATCATCTGTGGCTTAGGGATCAAAGAATTCCGATTCGGATACACCGCTTGTATCATTATAATGCGGTTATCGCCTTGTCGCCGTATACTAGCGTTATAATAGGCTTCCATTGTACCCTGCCGGAAAGTGAAAAAATAAAACACCCTGAAGGAATGCCGGTAGAAACACCATATTATAATATGTTAATTGTTAAGGGCAGCAGAAACTGTGATCCAAGTTGGAATGCCATTGGATGAAATTATGGCGTCACTGCGTACGACAACATGCAAATGCACGCAGCGCGTATTTAAGGACTAGGACATGCAGAGCGAAGTCCTTCGTCTGGTTTCGTGTTGTTCAGCGCTCGTTGAAGAAGCTACCACGCCTGGACGACGCAGGAGCGCAACATTTGTTCAGTTATCGGAGTTCGAACGAGGCCGTATAGTGGGTCTGCGGAAAGGAGGTTGCTCTTTCCTTTCAGATTGCGGATCGAATGGGACGAGAGGTATCGGCCGTGGTAAGATGGTGGCCTCGGTGGTCAGAGGAGCGTGTGCACAGTCGCAGACGTGGTTCTGGGCAACACAGAGTTACCGACGCAAGACAGGATCAGCGTATCAGGAGGGTGGCGATGGCAGAGTGGACGGCTACGTCGTCACAATTCGATCCTCTGTCATACAGGGTGCCTACTAGAACGATACGGAATCTCAGGACTACGGGAACGCGTGCCGCTGGCACGGTTACTACTGACCTCTGGTCGCCGTAGAGCACGCTGGCGGTAATGTCAAGAACGAGTACATTGGAGGAAAGAATGGCGATCAGTGGTCTTCAGTGTTGAAAGCCGATTCTGCTTGGGGGCGTCTCACGGTCGTATACGCGTCCGAAGGCGACAAGGTGAGCGGCTTCTGCCATCGTGCATCAGGGGCATCACGGTGTGGGGAGAGATTAGGTATAACTCTCGTACGAGTCTGGTGTTTGTACGGGGTACACTGAATAGCAGTACGTACGTCAGCAACATCGTGCAGCCGATCGTCCTGGCATTTTTGAGTGCCATCCCCGATGCGATATTCCAGCAGGATAACGCCCGCCCGCACACCGCCTGGGCAACTCGACTTGCTTTGCAGGCTGTGCATCAACTCCTTTGGCCAGCACGCTCTCCGGATTTGTCTCCAATCGAGCATGTCTGGGACTGGAGGAGACAAGGACTCTTCCGCAGACCCCGGCAGGCAGGGACCATCTCTGAATTACGCGTCCAAGTTGGAAGCGCATGGGATGCTAACCCCCAGCGTGATATCCAGCATTTATATGAACGATTGTATGGCAGATTGAAAGCTTGTATTGTTGCTGAAGAAGGTGCAACATCTTACCAAAACGTGCCTTTTGCGCACTGTAATACGCATTAAAAGGCAAAATAAACATAGAATCACTTCACTCTTGTGATCGTTTTCCTTTCTTAACAAGTTCTTGCTACGAAATAAATCTCATAGATGCAGCTGAAATATTTAATGATGTTCTTTTTTCACTTTCCGACAGTGTATATTGATCTTTTGTTCTTCGTTAAAGGGGTAATTTGATATTCAATAGCGGCTATGTTTCATTCAACAATCCATCACTGAAAAAAACAAAACATTCATTCTGCATACCTTGTTGTGCTTATAAAAATTTGTTCCACAAAATGATACTGACTTGTTTGGGAATTAAATTTCCTCTTCATACTGCAGTTCTTTATGTTCACATGAGAAAATTGCGTAAATAGCATATAAACGTTGACGTCTAGAATACTAAACTGTGTCTACATCTTCTCATTCGCACTTCATCTCTGGATTTTTTCGCCGTTTTCTGAAAGCCACTCGTAGCTTTATGAGAACTAATACACTGGTAGCGGTTTACTATGCTAAGCGTATATGGTGTTGTTTCCTCAGGCTTACAAACAGGTTTACTGTAAAACAAACTCTACAGGTAGGAGGTATCTACGGATACTACAAACAAAAAATCTTTTCAGTTTTCTGTATGTATTTTGTTTTTTCCTCAGCAGCCGGTGTGATCAGATATACTTCAACACGCGTATTGCTCTTTTGAGGTATTTTACGATGAATGCTGTTACTTCATAATTACACCAAATGAGTAACTAAAATGGAAATAATCATACGCGAAATTCATTATCACGCAACAAAGATCAAGTTTCATGAAAAGTAAATGTTCTTACTTTGCGGTTACCGTTGCTACGGATCAGACATCTTGGAAATTTAATAATTTAGCAAAAAAGAAAAAAAAATCACCAAATATCATTGGCTGACGCTTTCTTTTTTGATTTTTTCTGACGCGTTGTGCCTTTCTAGTGATCAATTTAGTAGGGACGATGCTATTCATATAAATGAAAGCGCTGATAACTTTCAAAATATGGACGGAAGTTGCAGAAGTCAGGGAATTACAAACGGTTTTTTCGAAAAGATGTGCTAAAGAGATGGGCCATTTGCTACCAGCACTCTATGAAAACACAAGTTTGTCCGCGACGGGCATCGGATTACGTGCGGGAAGCGACCGTTCGCTAAGCAATCCTGTGGAATATCGTGCGCGAAGCGTCCCTGTTATATTCCATCGTGGACGAAGCGACCCTGCTAATCGAATAATGTTACTTATACGTATATATTTACAAATCGTAGTCAAATTATTTACTTCTAATTAATTAATACTTACATCAAGTTTTTTTATTCTAAATACAAGTTTTTAATATCATTATATATATATATATATATATATATATATATATATATATATATATATATATATATATAGATGTAAGGTCAGGTGATGCGTAACATCACAGCCTCTCCTTGACAAATGTCAACCCCGCCTTCTCGTGGTGCATCCTGTTCCCACTAAAGGGGCTCTGACGACCGCCAATAGCGGTATAACTATACCATCGGGATTAGAGGAAATTCTATCCCACACTCACCAACCCGCTTGGCCAGCGTGGTGAGTTATGGCCAAACCCCTCCAAAATGACCCCACAACTTAAATCTTGGCCCTCAGTCTCCGGCAGCTGGAATGTACCTGGCCAAGGCAGCGGCCAGTGCGACATGAAGGCAGAGGGTGCTAAGAATCCCCGGAGGACCGGACTAGGCTGCCATCTGATGCTGACCTTGGCAACGTACAATGGACGCTCCCTATCTTCTGATTCAAGGCTTCTTGAATTGGAAGAGGAACTACAAAGGATCAAGAGGGACATCGTGGGGCTAAGTGAGGTAAGGAGAAAAGGAGAAGATCTCATCGAACTGAAAAGTGGACATCTCTTCTACTATCATGGGACAGATACTGGCAGAACTAGTGGTGTTGGATTTATAATAAACAAGAAACTGAAGGATAAAGTTGTAGAAGTTGAAAGTTCCTCTGACAGAGCTGCACGGCTTGTTATCCAACTCTCGAAAAGATACCAGGCTCAGATTATTCAAACTTATGCACCCACCACAAGTCATCCTGAAGAAGAAATTGAAGAATTTTATGAGGAAATTTGTCATCTAAATAATAAAGGTAAGCAGCACTTGAAAATAATTATGGGAGATTTCAATGCAAAAATAGGGCAACGGCAACAGAATGAAACTTCAGTAGGTAAATTCGGTCACGGCAACAGAAACCAGCGTGGAAATACTCTCGTTGAGTTTGCAGAGGCAGAAGGGTTTTTCATCTTGAACTCCTTCTTCAAGAAAAAGCCACACAGGAAATGGACATGGAGACATCCAAATGGGACGACAAGTGAAATTGATTTTATTATGTGTAACAAAAAATTCGTCATAGAAGACTGCAGTGTGCTAAACAAGTTCAACACAGGTAGTGACCATAGATTGGTGAGATGTAAGATGCACCTCAACACTAAACTTGAACGTGGCAAGCTCATAAGACAAACAAAATCTATTGACATAACCAACCTTAAAAAACACCATAATACCTTCAAGTTGGAACTGAAGAACAGGTTCTCTGCTTTAGAAGGCCTAACATCGGAAGAAGTGGATATTTCTGAAGTTAACAGAAAAGTAACCAAAGCTCTTATGGAAACAGCAACAAAATTAGCTGGGTCTAAGAACAAGTTGCATGTAAATAAATTATCAGGAAAAACGAAAATGTTGATGCAAAAAAGAAGAGAGATGAGGACAACTGAAGAAGATGTGACTTCCAAAGTGGAATATATAGAGCTATGCAAGACAGTACGAAAAAGTATCACTGAAGACGTAAGAAAATTCAACTGTGAACTAGTGAGGAAAGCAATTGAAAACAACCAAAGCCTAAAGATAGCAAAGGGACATCTCAGTAAGGGAAGAAAACAGATTATGGCACTGAGAAAAGAAGATGGTTCTGTAACAAGAAATAGAGGCGAAATTTTGACAAGAGTGAAAGATTTCTACTCCAAATTATATGAAAGGGATGATACATGCACTCCAGACATCATGAAAGATACCAGTACCAGAGTTCCTCCAGTCCTTCCAGCAGAAGTTGCATATGCAATCAAGAACATGAAGCGGGGAAAAGCTCCAGGAGAAGATGGAATTACTGTAGACATCATACAAGAAGCAAGTGGAGAAATCGAAACAGTACTCGCCCAAATTTTCACTCGATGCCTTAATGAAGGAAAGATTCCTGAGGATTGGAACACCGCTACAATGATCCTGCTACATAAGAAAGGTGACATTGAGGATCTCGGAAACTACAGACCTATCAGCCTCCTATCAGTAGTTTATAAAATCTTCACTAAAGTTCTTTCACACCGCTTGAAGGTAACACTGGACATGGCTCAACCGAGAGAACAAGCTGGATTCAGGAGTGGCTACAGCACAATAGATCATATCCATGTGCTGAGAGAACTAATTGAAAGAGCGAGGGAATATGAACTTCCATTGTGCATGGCTTTTATCGATTATGAAAAAGCCTTTGATTCGGTGAAACCATCAGCAGTTACAATGGCTCTGAAAACCTGTGGTATTGAAGATGCATACATTAATATTATTAATAACATCTATGAAAATGCAAGTGCAAAGATTAGGCTGTTTGAAAATACAACACACATAAAAATTGGAAAGGGAGTGAGACAAGGTGACACCATATCTCCGAAGCTCTTTAATGCCACATTGGAGGGTGTTTTTCAGTCACTGAGCTGGGAAAACAAGGGGATAAAGATTAATGGAGATTATCTAACCCACCTTCGTTTTGCTGATGACGTAGTCATTTTTGCAACTAGCCCATCAGAGCTGCAGAGTATGATCCAGGAACTTGCTGACAAGAGTAAAGAAGTGGGATTAAAAATGAACTTTCAGAAGACAAAAGTGATGTTCAATGCTTTTACAAGAAATGAAGATTTATCGATTGATGGAGAAAAGCTGGAGATAACAGACACGTACGTTTATCTTGGACAGCAGATATCAAGTGAGGGTCACATTGATGAAGAAATAAATCGGCGTACAAAACTTGCCTGGAGAGCTTTTGGAAGAAACAGCATAATTTTCAAGAGCAATATGCCATTATGTCTTAAAAGAAAAGTGTTTGATCAATGCATCCTTCCAGTGCTTACGTATGGTGCAGAGACGTGGACCTTAACTAAAAGAGACATACAAAGGCTGCAGACAACTCAAAGAAGCATGGAGAGGTGCATACTTGGTGTAACCAGGAGAGATAAGAAGAGGAACTCGTGGATCCGAAAAATGACAAGAGTGGAAGACATCATGATCAGAGTTAAATCCCTGAAATGGCAATGGGCTGGACATACTGCCAGAAGGACAGATCATCGATGGACAGCCGAAATTTTAGATTGGATTCCAAGGGACAGGAAAAGACCCAGAAGAAGACCACATGCGAGATGGGTGGATGAAATTCGAAAGTATGCAGGGGTGACATGGAGGAGACTGGCACAAGACAGACCGTTGTGGAGGAAACTTGGGGAGACCTTCGTCCAGCAGTGGATTGATAATGGTTGACAATGATGAATGATGATGATATAGTATAATTAATTAAGGGGATGTAAGGTCAGGTGATGCGTAACATCACAGCCTCTCCTTGACAAATTTCAACCCCGCCTTCTCGTGGTGCATCCTGTTCCCACTAAAGGGGCTCTGACGACCGCCAATAGCGGTATAACTATACCATCGGGATTAGAGGAAATGCTATCCCACACTCACCAATCCGCTTGGCCAGCGTGGTGAGTTATGGCCAAACCCCTCCAAAATGACTCCACAACTTAAATCTTGGCCCTCAGTCTTCGACAGATGGAATGTACCTGGCCAAGGCAGCGGCCAGTGCGACATGAAGGCAGAGAGTGGGCCGCCCCGTTGGCGCAGTGGTTTAAGGCGCTGGCCTCTGATCATTCGTCCGTAAGGGATCCGGGTTCGAATCCCGGTCAGGCATGGATGTTGTGTTTGTCTTACGGCACTGGCTCTTTCCCTTCCCTGGAACCAGTGACCCAAAATTAGGGACGGGCGACTGCTTATAGCCCATTTGAGTTGCTCACGGTGGTCGTTAAACCTCCAATCACAAAAAAGTAGGCAGAGGGTGCTAAAAATCCCCGGAGGACCGGACTAGGCTGCCATCTGATGCTGACCTTGGCTACGTATAATGGACGCTCCCTATCTTCTGATTCAAGGCTTCTTGAATTGGAAGAGGAACTACAAAGGATCAAGTGGGACATCGTCGGGCTAAGTGAGGTAAGGAGAAAAGGAGAAGATCTCATTGAACTGAAAAGTGGACATCTCTTCTACTATCGTGGGACAGATACTGGTAGAACTAGTGGTGTTGGATTTATAATAAACAAGAAACTGAAGGATAAAGTTGTAGAAGTTGAAAGTTCCTCTGACAGAGCTGCACGACTCGTCATCCAACTCTCGAGAAGATACCAGGCTCAGATTATTCAAACTTATGCACCCACCACAAGTCATCCTGAAGAAGAAATTGAAGAATTTTATGAGGAAATTCGTCATTTAAATAATAAAGGTAAGCAGCACTTGAAGATAATTATGGGAGATTTCAATGCAAAAATAGGGCAACGGCAACAGAATGAAACTTCAGTAGGTAAATTCGGTCACGGCAACAGAAACCAGCGTGGAAATACTCTCGTTGAGTTTGCAGAGGCAGAAGGGTTTTTCATCTTGAACTCCTTTTTCAAGAAAAAGCCACACAGGAAATGGACATGGAGACATCCAAATGGGACGACAAGTGAAATTGATTTTATTATGTGTAACAAAAAATTCGTCATAGAAGACTGCAGTGTGCTAAACAAGTTCAACACAGGTAGTGACCATAGATTGGTGAGATGTAAGATGCACCTCAACACTAAACTCGAACGTGGCAAGCTTATAAAACAAACAAAATGTATTGACATAACCAACTTTAAAAACACCATAATACCTTCAAGTTGGAACTCAAGAACAGATTCTCTGCTTTAGAAGGCCTAACGTCGGAAGAAGTGGATATTTCTGAAGTTAACAGAAAAGTAACCAAAGCTCTTATTTAAACAGCAACAAAATTAGCTGGGTCTAAGAACAAGTTGCATGTGAACAAATTATCAGGAAGAACCAAAACGTTGATGCAAAAAAGAAGAGAGATGAGGACATGTGACTTCCAAAGTGGAATACATAGAGCTATGCAAGACAGTACGAAAAAGTATCACTGAAGACGTAAGGAAATTCAACTGTGAACTAGTGAGGAAAGCAATTGAAAACAACCAAAGCCTACAGATAGCAAAGGGACATCTCAGTAAGGGAAGAAAACAGATTATGGCACTGAGAAAAGATGATGGTTCTGTAACAAGAAATAGAGGCGAAATTTTGACAAGAGTGAAAGATTTCTACTCCAAATTATATGAAAGGGATGATACATGTACTCCAGACATCATGAAAGGTACCAGTACCAGAGTTCTTCCAGTCCTTCCAGCAGAAGTTGCACATGCAATCAAGAACATGAAGCGGGGAAAAGCTCCAGGAGACGATGGAATTACTGTAGACATCATACAAGAAGCAAGTGGAGAAATCGAAACAGTACTCGCCCAAATTTTCACTCGATGCCTTAATGAAGGGAAGATTCCTGAGGATTGGAACAATGCTACAATGATCTTGCTACATAAAAAAGGTGATATTGAGGATCTCAGGAATTACAGACCTATCCGCCTCCTATCAGTGGTTTATAAAATCTTCACTAAAGTTCTTTCACACCGCTTGAAGGTGACACTGGACATGGCTCAACCGAGAGAACAAGCTGGATTCAGGAGTGGCTACAGCACAATAGATCATATCCACGTACTGAGAGAACTTATTGAAAGAGCGAGGGAACATGAACTTCCATTGTGCATGGCTTTTATCGATTATGAAAAAGTCTTTGATTCGGTGAAACCATCAGCAGTTACAATGGCTCTGAAATCCTGCATTATTGAAGATGCGTACATTAATATTATTAATAGCATCTATGAAAATGCAAGTGCTAAGATTCGGCTGTTTGAAAATACAACACACATAAAAATTGGAAAAGGAGTGAGACAAGGTGACACCATATCTCCGAAGCTCTTTAATGCCACATTGGAAAATGTCTTTCAATCACTGAACTGGGAAAACAAAGGGATAAAGATTAATGGAGATTATGCCACCATCGTTTTGCTGATGACATAGTCATTTTTGCAACTACCCCATCAGAGCTGCAGAGTATGATCCGGGAACTTGCTGACAAGAGTAAAGAAGTGGGATTAAAAATGAACTTTCAGAAGACAAAAGTGATGTTCAATGCTTTTACAAGAAATGAAGATTTATCGATTGATGGAGCAAAGCTGGAGATAACAGACACATACATTTATCTTGGACAGCAGATATCAAGTGAGGGTCACATTGATGAAGAAATTAATCGGCGTACAAAACTTGCCTGGAGAGCTTTTGGAAGAAACAGCATAATTTTCAAGAGCAATATGCCATTATGTCTTAAAAGAAAAGTGTTTGATCAATGCATCCTTCCAGTGCTTTCGTATGGTGCAGAGACGTGGACCTTAACTAAAAGAGACATACAGAGGCTGCAGACAACTCACAGCAGCATGGAGAGGTGCATGCTTGGTGTAACTAGGAGAGATAAGAAGAGGAACTCGTAGATCCGAAAAATGACAAGAGTGGAAGACATCATGATCAGAGTTAAATCCCTAAAATGGCAATGGGCTGGACATACTGCCAAAAGGACAGACCATCGATGGACAGCCGAAATTTTAGATTGGATTCCAAGGGACAGGAAAAGACCCAGAAGAAAACAACATGGAAGATGGGTGGATGAAATTAGAAAGTATGCGGGAGTGACATGGAGGAGACTGGCACAAGACAGACCGTTGTGGAGGAAACTTGGGGAGACCTTCGTCCAGCAGTGGATTGATAATGGTTGACAATGATGATGATGATATAATTAATTAAGTACTTGCATCTTCTGAATTTTGTAGCTTTTGTCCTTAGTCCAACTTGGTAACATAGCTTAATGCTTTCGCGCATTTTTTAAGGTCTTTAGAATTTCCAAATTCCGCCATGATATTGCGAATGCTTTCGCGCATTTTTTAAGGTCTTTAGAATTTCCAAATTCCGCCATGATATTGCGAATGCATTCGTCTACTAACCAGCATCGGTTATATACGTACATTAAACAACGGTTATATACGTACATTAAACAACGGTTATATACATTTTCTTCCTTTTTGGACAAAGTTCTCCTAATTCTTTTAATTGTTGTTTGTGCATCACACGTCGAATTTGGAAATTCTAACGTACTTAAAAAATGGCTGAAAGCGCTATGTTACCAAGTTGGACTAAGGACAGAAGCTACAAAACTCAGAGGATGTAAGTACTTAATTAATTAGATGTAAATAATTTGACTACGATTTGTATATATATATACGAAATGATATTAAAAACTTGTATTTAGTATAAAAAATTTGATGTAATTAATTAATTAATTAATTAGATGTAAATAATTTGACTACAATTTGTATATATACACTATCTACCAACAAGCAATTGGACACCCCTGCCATCGACGATATCTGCGGTCCTGATACACGTCACTGCCGCCTCCGTTAAATATCGTGTGGGAAACAACAACGCAACCAGTCGCATGCAAGATGCCACGCAGTTCGGAGCTCTCTGATTTCGAGAAAGGTGTAATCGTCGGGTATAGCAGAAATGGCCAATCCATACGTGACATATCCAGGGAGTTGAACTACCCAGAATCAACAGTGGCTTACGTGATTGGCAAGTGGAAGATGAGAGGTGATTGTTGGAATGTGCCCCGACCCGGCAGACCCACAAAACTGGGAGTTAGAGACCGACGGATGCTGGTCAGAGAAATTCGGAAGAACCGCACCAAATCGATAGGCCACATCCGCGAGAAGTTTCAACAGGCATCCGGGAGTATTCTTTCGATGAATACCATCCGTAAGAAAGCCCATCTGCTCGGTTATCATGGACGTGCTGCCGCCCACAAGCCTTTGATCACCAAGTCCAATAGCGCTGCTCGGCTAACGTGGTGCAAAGAACGTCGACAGTGAGCCGTTGAACAGTGGAAATAGGTTCTCTGGAGCGACGAATCAAGGTTCACCCTCTACTGTTCGGATGGCAGGGTCTGGGTTTGGCGTCCGCCTGGAGAACGCCTCGTGCCGGAATGTATTGTGCCAACTGTGAAGTTCGGTGGCGGTGGAATTATGCTATGGGGGTGTTTCTCCTGGTATAACATGGGACCTTTGGTCGTAATTCCTGGTAGACTCAACGCCGAGACCTACTGCACCATTTTGGATGACCATGCGCTACCTACGTTGTGGCATTTTTACGGGTGAACACATGTTACCTTCAGGATGACAATGCCACCTGTCATGTTGCAAGGTCCACCATGGCTTGGTATGGTGACAATGGGGTTAATCGAATGGACTGGCCTGCGCAGAGCCTGGACCTTAACCCTATCGAGCACCTCTGGGACGAGTTGGAGCGTCGACGTAAGGTGTGCCCCCACCGTCCGAAATCGGTGAAGGCGCACGGTTGCTTCGCGCACGACACAGGGCATCGAACCCGTATCCTAAGTAGCTCTCCCAACTGAGCTACGCGGACAGAATGCCTCGCTACAGATTTGTCGTCTTGACATATGTTTTCACCTCTGTAGTCAGATCATAGGTCATATGTAGAGGATTTTAGGAAGGGAGTGTATGACCCCAGGTCTTAAACAACCCTTAGAAACAGGAAGCTAGGAGATTTGGGGTAGAGTGCCCTATAGGAAAGCGACACGGAAGCGAGGTAGAAAGGGGAGGAAAACGCCCTTATTTATTACCGGGGGGCCAGTACCCTGGGTCCGATGGCTTAATGTGCCCAACCGACGCGCGGCGGGTATTTAGTGATTCGAACGTTCGTACCTGCCCAGGATCGAACCTGCGGTTATCTCCATGGCAGTCACGAAAGCTGACCACTAGGCCACCTGCGGCCGGCCCTTACACCTCTGTAGTTCGTAAGAACTCTCCAAACAAAACAAAATAGCGAATAATTAGCGATTTTGCATTTTCCGCTTCATTTCTTTCCCTCCATTAGCTCGAATAATGGAGAGAATACTGCAGATTTAATTACATGGTGTCCATCTGTTCTCTTCAGTAACCCGAATAATAGAGATCACACTGTAGAGTCAATTCCACATAGTCAAATTCTTTCCCTACCTTAGCCCACTAATAAAGAGCACACTCTAGATCAGGGATTCTCAACCGGTGGGCCGCGAAATTTTGGAAATGTGCCGTAAAATTTCATCTGAATAGAAAAAAACCCCACTATTACTCGAATCAGTTACGTAACTGGTTCATTCAACGCTACCATAATTCCGTTTCACGATAGTCAACTTCTACTTCGTCCGTTCCCCTCTGTATTGTTTGAGCTTTTGGTCTCCAGATGGAAGCACAAAGCCAGACACTATTTTGTCTTCGGTAACTATGCCACTGTAACTATGCCTGAGAAGGACCGCCCGCTATTGTGGGTTTATGCGCAGTTCGTATTTGCATCTACATGTCTTCCACTCTCAGTCGCTTTGTTTGTCTACTTCTGTGATTGATTCAGCAGCCCGAATAATTACACCAAATGAGTAACTCCGCCTCTTCATTAAAAAACTTTACCATGGAAAAGTTTTTAATGAAGAGGCGGAAAACTGAAGATGTAATAATTACATTGTAGCTACTTTTCGCAACATTTTTTTTTATTTTTTTTATCGGAGGTTTAAGGACCACCGTGAGCAGTTCAATGGGCTATAAGCAGTCGCCCGTCCCTAATTTAGGGTCACTGGTTCCAGGGAAGGGAGAGAGCCAGTGCCGTAAGACAAACACAATATCCATGCCTCACCGGGATTCGAACCCGGACCCCTTTCGGACGAATGATCAGAGGCCATCGCTTAGACCTTTTCGCAACATGGTACCTGTGTGAGTAGGAATTTTCGGCATTGAACAACATAAAATAAAGTTACAGGGTTCGTCTGTCTAACGTTGAAGCCGAACTACGAACTGCATGTTCAAACACTCGACCCAGGATTGACAACATTTGCAAGCTACATCAATCCGAAATGTATCATTGATGAAACTATTTTTATTTCAAAATAAAATCCTTAAATTTCTTGTTCATTTTGTGATTTGTAATAAGTTTTGTTCATCATATCACCATCAACCATTATCAGACCATTGCTGGATGAAGGTCTCCCCAAATTTCTACCACAATTGTCTGTCTTGGGCCTGTCTCTTCCATGTCACTCCAGCATACTTTCTAATTTATTATAAGGTAATAAACGCAATTTCTGTTAACTGCATGTGGAGATTAATCATTTTAATTCAAACTTAAATCTTATAGAAACCTTTGACAACGACAGTGCATCATTTCGAATTATTGGCCTGATATAACAGCCTTCAAACAAGTGCGCCACTAAAATATTTTCGTAGGTTAGGCGTGCCGTGATTTTGAAAAGGTTGAAAACCCCTGCTCTAGACTTAATTCTGCGTAATTCATCTCCTCTCCTCCATCAGCCGCGTTTTTTTTTTTAATTGAAGGTTTAACGACAACCGTGAGCAACTCAATGAGCTATAAGCAGTCGCCCGTCTCTAATTTATGGCCACTGGCTCCAAGGAAGCGAGAGAGCCAGTGCCGTAAGACAAACGCAACATCCACGCCTCACCGGGATTCGAACCCTGATCCACTTTGAAGAATGGCCAGAAGCCAGCGCTTAGACCACTGCACCATCATGGCGGTGCCGGGATTTAGAGAACAGACTACCAAACAGCACAAAACGTTTCAGATATGTATCAATAATGTTACAATCTCTCATTTTAGTTACACTTTCAGAGATATCTTACAATTACGTTTCAGCAACACCTATTTTGGAACATGACTCTTTGTACATTACGGTTACGTTAAAAATAGCATTCACCGATACTACTGTTTCATAGTTTCCATTGTACATAATTGCTACCTTGATGTTACATTCTGGTGATATTTAAGATTTTTGGTTTGGCAAAGGCGTGGATGCGCATGCGCATTTATGCCATTTCACTGAAGCACTCTCGTAGTCGTATTTCCACGTGCCACTGGGATACTCTTTGGTGATACTGTGGTACTCCAGTTAGCTAGTTAGTTGATTTAATACTTCATCCTTTTTTTTTTCTTTTTTTTTTGTGATCATCTGAAAATAAGTAATTGTTTTGATTATTATAATTTTTAAATTCTAAAAAGCATTTTATAAAATCTAAGTAGATGGCTGTGTTGTTGTATTAGTATACTATACCAGCATGCTTTTTTTTACTGGAAGCTGAGAAATTTCATATTGGTAGGTATTTAGAGAAATGACGAATTTGATTTTCTTTCTTTTTTTCGCTGAAATATAGTCTATTCCGCATGTGTAATAGAAATTCGACACCCTAATTTGGGGCCGATTTTTATTGCTTTTGCTATCAAAATATAAACGCCGCCACTGTTTCCAATGGACAGCGAGACTGCGTTGAATCTGTGAAAATGTAAACAACTCGTAATACGACTGTTGTTGCTTTTGAAACAGCTGTCGAGCTTAATATTTTTATTGTGATTTCACAAAGTTTGTTAAAACTATAATGTTCAACGTAGTAAATACGTAACAGTAATATGATGATGCCACAAATATCTTTCAAATACGTAATAGTAATGTAACGAAGTTGCAAATGTCTTTCAAATACGTAACAGTAATAATGTAATTAAGTTACAAATGTCTTTCAAATACGTAACAGTGATGTAACGAAGTTACAAATGTCTTTCAAATATGTAAATGTGACATGAAGTTGGTATGTTGAAGTTACAAAGACCTTTCACTGTAACGTATCGGTTATGTTTCAAAGTTATGTAACGCTTGAGGACATTTTGACGTAACCATAAGGTTTCTGAAACATTACTGTTACATTGCGCAACATATCTGAAAAGTCTCAATGTTTCAGTGCTACGAACTTGTAACATATACGAAATATTTTATGCTGTGTGGGTATAGATTTAATTACATTCAGTCCAACTCCTCTCCTGCATTGGCGCTGATGATAGAGAGCACACTGCAGATTCAATTTCATGGAGTTCATCCCTCCCCTGATAGGTGTAGCGTGGACAAAAAATGGGGTGGGGAACGAATAAGCATAAACTGTTGTTTTACTTTGGAGACCATTCTTGGAAATTGTTTCTCCGTAAATGTCACAAAATTTGGGTCTTTTAAGTACATAACAAATACTTTTCGTTATGCATTACTCTTCAACCACTGCCGATAACGAACGATGACGAACTGTGACGTACTTACTATAGATGTGACGCACATGTCAAGATGGCAAGCAGCAGTAATAAGCTTTTGCCGTCGTAGATTAACTGGAGAAGCAGTCGGCTCCGGAGCAGAAGGATGTGAGTTCAAAAAATCGCCACCGGGAAATTTGGGTTTCACAGAACAGTCCAGCGGATTCTTGACAAGATACAAAGTTTTCTGAAAATAAAGTCTTGTCTCTCTCTCTCCTTTTTTTTTTTTTTTTTACAGATATTTTAAAACGATACAATTATTTTGCTCATACATGAATAATGAGGCATAATGAGTTCTGCCGTGGTTTCACATCCTGACCAAATACCAATCACAGCCGAATCTAAAAGGTGAAATTAACACAGTAAATATGTATAAAGCCTTTGTTTCTTCCTCTTTGAACTTTGTAGCGACTCTATTATACCCCCAATTCACATTAGCTGCCCGATCTCAGGCTTGCCACCACATTTAAACTTTCTAAAATTGGAGAAACGTGCGTCCCGGAGCTCCGTTCCGACGCTATGTCGTTGCTCATACATGAATGAGCTCCGTTCCGACGCTATGTCGTTGCTCATACATGAATGAGCTCCGTTCCGACGCTATGTCGTTGCTCATACATGAATGAGCTCCGTTCCGACGCTATGTCGTTGAAACCGAGCTCCGAGACGCACGTATGATAGACAGCACACTGTAGACATTAATTCCACAAGGTTGTTACCCTTCATCCATTATCCCGGATAACGGAGAGCACACAGTAGATCCAATCTCACATCATCCCTCCATTCGCTGGGATACAGAGAGTATACATCGTAGATTTAATTCCACGGAGTTCATGTTATTCCGTCTATTAGCTCGAATAATACTGATCACACTGTAGATTTAATTCAACAAGTCTCTCTCCATTATCACCGATAATAGAGAACACACCGAAGATTTTGTTGCAGAGAGTCCATCACATCCTCTCCATTAACCGAGATACAGAGAGCACACTGTGTATTTAATTCCACGGAGTCCAATTCCTTTACTACCTTAGCCCTGGATAATCGAGGGTAGCTGTCCAATGCTAGCTACCTAAATAGAATATAGCCATTAGCTGAATTAAACGGTGAAGCAGACAGCCCATTTAGTATTTCTGAAAAACAAAATTAATCCAAGTTCTCTGTCAAACAGTAAAAAAGGATTAGAAAATATTTTATTTTAAAATATTTACGATTTAAACGAGCATATATTGTTCAGGAGTTCTAATTGAAACTTTTCAAGTCCTGGAAAACTGCTGGTGAAAGTTAGGACTGGTGGTCAGAGTATTTCCAACAATCAATTTTTCGATGATGTCCTTGACTTGCTAAGTGTTCGCGTTTGTAGAAAAATATTCTTGCTCGAATTCGCGGACATAGATTCATTTGGAAAATGTCCGATAGATGGCAGTGCAGTTACAGGTATGACATGTCCTGCACGAGGGACCGAAACGAAACATTAGAGGCTTTGCCGAGACTCAGTGTGGGTCTAATGATTAACAATCGCAGGGATTTCACTGATACCATCACGGAGAGAGACGGTAGGACCCGCCAAAGAGGTATTTCTTAAATAAATAACTATTTAATTTCTGCCCAGTTAAATGTTGGGGATCATTATTTTGTTTTTCTCAAATTCAAACTGGTCTTTGCGGAGAGGATTTTAGAAATGTGTTCTTTATCATTGTTTTTTTTATTTGTTTTTGAATGTTTCATATTACACGCACGCAGGCTTCTTTTGAATAATAGCTACTCGCAAATGAATAATTGAGCCATATTATTCCTTAATATTCCAACTGAAAGTTCGGTTATGCTTCATAGTAAAAACTTCTTACGCAAACCAAAATTACTGCTGCCCCCCAAAAAAAACATAAAAATAAAAGAGAAAACGAACAAGATGAAGCTTGGGAATATCGAAAAGATAAATAGCAAAAATCAAAAACAAATCCACAATAATATATATATATATATATATATATATATATATATATATATATATATCATCATTGTCAACCATTATCAATCCACTGCTGGACGAAGGTCTCCCCAAGTTTCCTCCACAACGGTCTGTCTTGTGCCAGTCTCCTCCATGTCACCCCTGCATACTTTCGAATTTCATCCACCCATCTCCCATGTGGTCTTCTTCTGGGTCTTTCCTGTCCCTTGGAATCCAATCTAAAATTTCGGCTGTCCATCGATGATCTGTCCTTCTGGCAGTATGTCCAGCCCATTGCCATTTCAGGGATTTAACTCTGATCATGATGTCTTCCACTCTTGTCATTTTTCGGATCCACGAGTTCCTCTTCTTATCTCTCCTGGTTACACCAAGCATGCACCTCTCCATGCTTCTTTGAGTTGTCTGCAGCCTTTGTATGTCTCTTTTAGTTAAGGTCCACGTCTCCGCACCATACGTAAGCACTGGAAGGATGCATTGATCAAACACTTTTCTTTTAAGACATAATGGCATATTGCTCTTGAAAATTATGCTGTTTCTTCCAAAAGCTCTCCAGGTAAGTTTTGTACGCCGATTAATTTCTTCATCAATGTGACCCTCACTTGATATCTGCTGTCCAAGATAAACGTACGTGTCTGTTATCTCCAGCTTTTCTCCATCAATCGATAAATCTTCATTTCTTGTAAAAGCATTGAACATCACTTTTGTCTTCTGAAAGTTCATTTTTAATCCCACTTCTTTACTCTTGTCAGCAAGTTCCTGGATCATACTCTGCAGCTCTGATGGGGTAGTTGCAAAAATGACTACGTCATCAGCAAAACGAAGGTGGGTTAGATAATCTCCATTAATCTTTATCCCCTTGTTTTCCCAGCTCAGTGACTGAAAAACACCCTCCAATGTGGCATTAAAGAGCTTCGGAGATATGGTGTCACCTTGTCTCACTCCCTTCCCAATTTTTACGTGTGTTGTATTTTCAAACAGCCTAATCTTTGCACTTGCATTTTCATAGATGTTATTAATAATATTAATGTATGCATCTTCAATACCGCAGAGTTTTCAGAGCCATTGTAACTGCTGATGGTTTCACCGAATCAAAGGCTTTTTCATAATCGATAAAAGCCATGCACAATGGAAGTTCATATTCCCTCGCTCTTTCAATTAGTTCTCTCAGCACGTGGATATGATCTATTGTGCTGTAGCCACTCCTGAATCCAGCTTGTTCTCTCGGTTGAGCCATGTCCAGTGTTACCTTCAAGCGGTGTGAAAGAACTTTAGTGAAGATTTTATAAACTACTGATAGGAGGCTGATAGGTCTGTAGTTTCCGAAATCCTCAATGTCACCTTTCTTATGTAGCAGGATCATTGTAGCGGTGTTCCAATCCTCAGGAATCTTTCCTTCATTAAGGCATCGAGTGAAAATTTGGGCGAGTACTGTTTCGATTTCTCCACTTGCATCTTGTATGATGTCTACAGTAATTCCATCTTCTCCTGGAGCTTTTCCTCGCTTCATGCTCTTGATTGCATGTGCAACTTCTGCTGGAAGGACTGGAGGAACTCTGGTACTGGTATCTTTCATGATGTCTGGAGTGCATATATCATCCCTTTCATATAATTTGGAGTAGAAATCTTTCACTCTTGTCAAAATTTCGCCTCTATTTCTTGTTACAGAACCATCTTCTTTTCTCAGTGCCATAATCTGTTTTCTTCCCTTACTGAGATGTCCCTTTGCTATCTTTAGGCTTTGGTTGTTTTCAATTGCTTTCCTCACTAGTTCACAGTTGAATCTCCTTACCTCTTCAGTGATACTTTTTCTTACTGTCTTGCATAGCTCTATATATTCCACTTTGGAAGTCACATCTTCTTTAGTTGTCCTCATCTCTCTTCTTTTTGCATCAACATTTTGGTTTTTCCTGATAATTTGTTCACATGCAACTTGTTCTTAGACCCAGCTAATTTTGTTGCTGTTTCCATAAGAGCTTTGGTTACTTTTCTGTTAACTTCAGAGATGTCCACTTCTTCCGATGTTAGGCCTTCTAAAGCAGAGAACCTGTTCTTCAGTTCTAATTTGAAGGTATTATGGTGTTTTTTAAGGTTGGTTATGTCAATAGATTTTGTTTGTCCTATGAGCTTGCCACGTTCAAGTTTAGTGTTGAGGTGCATCTTACATCTCACCAATCTATGGTCACTACCTGTGTTGAACTTGTTTAGCACACTGCAGTCTTCTATGACGAATTTTTTGTTACACATAATAAAATCAATTTCACTTGTCGTCCCATTTGGATGTCTCCATGTCCATTTCCTGTGTGGCTTTTTCTTGAAAAAGGAGTTCAAGATGAAAAACCCTTCTGCCTCTGCAAACTCAACGAGAGTATTTCCACGCAGGTTTCTGTTGCCATGACCGAATTTACCTACTGAAGTTTCATTCTGTTGCCGTTGCCCTATTTTTGCATTGAAATCTCCCATAATTATCTTCAAATGCTGCTTACCTTTATTATTTAGATGACAAATTTCCTCATAAAATTCTTCAATTTCTTCTTCAGGATGACTTGTGGTGGGTGCATAAGTTTGAATAATCTGAGCCTGGTATCTTTTCGAGAGTTGGATAACAAGTCGTGCAGCTCTGTCAGAGGAACTTTCAACTTCTACAACTTTGTCCTTCAGTTTCTTGTTTATTATAAATCCAACACCACTATTTCAGAATTTATAAGATCACATATGAAAACATAAAGAAATGCGTACATCTGGCGCTCATTTCTGTTTATATATATATATATATATATATATATATAAACAGAAATGAGCGCCAGATGTACGCATTTCTTTATGTTTTCATATGTGATCTTATAAATTCTGAAAAATTAATACAAGCCCGGGCTCGGAGCTGGGATGCTGATCGGGTATGTCAGCTCCGAGCCCGGAATGCTGTTCACATAAAAACAGTTTGACAAGCACGAAAGAAACAGAGACTCGAAGGTGATATTAAAACGAAGTTTCTATGTAATAATTAAACAGACACATCAAAAGCAACTGCGTCAATTGGTTCTTCTAAGTATACGTAATGAGAAAATTATGCAAGCTGTTTATCTTCAGCAACATCATCATCATCATCAACCATTATCAGTCAACTACTGGATGAAGGTCTCCCTAGTTTCTTCCACAACGGTCTATCTTGCGTTAATCTCCTCCATGTCACTCCTGCATGCTTTCGAATTTCATCCACCCATTTCCCATGCGGTCTTCTTCTGGGTCTTTTCCTATCCCTCCGAATCCAGTCTAGAATTTCGGTTGTGCATCGGTGGTCCGTTCTTCTGGCAACATATCCAGCCCATTGCCATTTCGGGGTTTTTACTCTGATCATGATGTCTTCCAGTCTCGCTATTTTCTTTATCCACGAGTTCCTCTTTTTATCTTTCTTGGTTACACCGAGCATGCATCTCTCTATGCTTCTTTCACTGGTCTGCAGTCTTTGTACGTCTTTTTTAGTTAAAGTACACGTCTTTGCTCCGTACGTAAGCACTAGAAGAATACATTGATTAAACACTTTTCTTTTAAGACATAATGGCATATTGCTTTTGTATTGTTTCTTTGAAAAGCTCTCCAACTAAAGTTTATGTGTCGATTAATTTCTTCATCAATGTGACATTTGCTTGATATCTGCTGTCCAACGTAAACGCAGGTATCGGTTATCTTAAGCTTTCCTGGATCAATCGATGAATCCTCATTTCTTGCAAAACCATTGTACATCAATTTTGTCCTCTGAAAGTTATCTTCAGCATAAATATCGTAAAATGTTATAGTTTGTCGAAAAAAAGATTTAGTTCATATTGCAGCCATATGTGTGTTAGCTTATTTCACACACCTTGCAGTATAATTTCTCGACCAGCGTTTTTCTTCGTTTTCTAGCGCTTCCTTCTAGTTATCTGATTTCAGTGGGTGAGGAGGGGGGGAGGTAGGAGAACTTTCAGCATCCTTCCTTTCACAGCCTTCCGATCTAGCTGGAGTAAGTTTTCCAAAACTTTCTACACTCAGTTTAAAACTTGTTGTATCTGTGAGTAATTTTATAGCGGATTATATTTCTAAATGTTGTTTTGTATTACGATCATCTATCTTAGATTCGTTTAATACTCAATTTGGCCATATTAATAATTCCTCAAAATTTTGTCAGATTTTAAGGGATTTCGTTCAGACTCAACAGGAAGTTCTTCGGATTTTACAAAGTAATTGCACATGCTTGAGCTTTCACATACGCGTCTGTGTAGGTGTTATGTGTAATCGCACATACACACACTCACGCACACCAAATATGTTGAATGACAAGGGTTGAACAAAATTGCCTCTGATAGTTTCTGTGAACAACTATTTAAAGCGCATTTTCTTTTTCTGCACCCTTGTTTCCAAGTTTGCTGAAATTAATATTCTCACACACGGAGTGTTATCATGATTTCATGTTATCATGATTTCCCTCTATTGTATGCAGTCTTGCAGAGTATGTTAACCTGTTTGTTTGTAGTAAGAGACATTTAAAAGTCAATAAGTTTTGAAGTAATATTGTCTTAGAAAAAATCTGTTGTAAGTAAAAAAACTAATCAATTGGCCACTACGTGAACATTTAAATGAAGAAACAGGGCAACTGCCTTGGTTAAAATAGTGTTGAATAAATTTCAGTCTTCATAAAATAATTCCTAAGACTAGGATTTCATATTTCTATTGTTTTATTCCATGTCATAAACATTTAATATATCTAATTAATATATCTGATTTTATCGAATAGGATGATTTTGAGAAACAGTAAAATACCGATTGTGTATCCCATAGATTGGGTCGAGCAAATTGTATTTTTTACTATTTCGGTTTTGATGGAGAGGAACGAAAAAAAAAAGAGATGTTAATGCTTTAAGAGCTAGGAAGCTTCTACACAAAATGTATCTTACGTCACACTCTCCAAAAATCGGATTATACGAAATTGTAAAAACCATTCCCAGGGACGATTTGAATGTAAGTTACTACGCAGCTGTTGTTCCGAGTCCAGGTGTTGGAGAAAATGCATCTAGCTCCTGCTGGGTCGAGCTCAGATCTCTGGGACTTGTGGTTTTTAATCTCTGACATTCTGGGAGATGATTCATCGTTTGAACAGCGAGCGAACAAGCGGTAGATTATTTTAATTGCTCCATTAGCACACGTGAAAGATAAAAGATAGACAAGTTCGCAATTTCTGTGCTTTGTAGTACCTCAAAATAGATGGATAGACAGGAAATAAAAATAAAACCATTGTCACTCCATGTAAACAAAACTTATGTCAATCAATATATTCATGTAAAGAACCGAATTTCAATATCAAAGTGTTTTCAGTTACAACTGTGTAGAAAGTAACACATATAGTACATCTGTTAACTAAAGAATGGGTTTAATTGTTCTTTGGTTAACAGATGTGCTATTTCGGTAAATTCCTATGCAAAGCCTTATGGTTTAAAGATATTTTTCACGACTGCTATTGCATATGTTCCGACGATAGTTTGAAAAATATCAGTGTGAAGGCTGAGCACTCTGGTAGCGATAATATTTCGTACCCTTAATTTGCTTTTTGAATAGAGTGGTATTAGAGAGCTGAGAGAGAGAGAGAGAGAGAGAGAGAGAGAGCAGGAAACGTGACCTCCCTAGCGATGTGATAAATGACTTTTAATTGATTTATGTTAAATTTACAGATTTTGAATGCAAATTTTGCTGCTTGCTGAAAATTCGTTTTAATGTAAATGGTATTTTGCAACTTACACCGGACCAGTTGAACAAATTTTGTAGAAAATATTGACTTCTTCAACTTCACAAACTATTCACGACAGGAGTTACTTTGGGAGTTACGAAGGGCTGCGGCAGACAGGCATTTTTAATAAAACTTTCTCATGATGACTTCAGCCAAGTACGTAGAAATATTACAACGTAGGATTGTTCCATTCTTGCAAACTTTTGACGGGACATTTCAACATGACTTGGCCCCATATAACAATTCGAAATTGGTCAAGAATTTCATGCTGGAAAATCAAATTCATTTGCTTGATTGAGCTGGAAATTCACTAGACTTAAATCCCATAGAATGCTTGTGGAATATTTTGAAGAGACGTTTAGGTAAAATGGACTGTACAACCAAAGAACGCATGATAACGAATGCTATAAAAGTGTGGTTCCACGATTATGAAGTCAAACATATGTGTACTCAATTAGTGGAGTCGAATTCAAGAGGTCATTTCTGCTAAAGGAGGACATACTTCATACAAATACAGGTCATCAGTGTATATCAAGGCATAGAATGATATAAAGGCATAGTTTTGGAAAAAGAGTGATTTTTTACTTTGTCCCAATTAATTTGCACAGTATAGTAGTTTGCTTTGTCCCGTGATTGCATCTAATGGACGATTTCATTCATCTCCAAAAGCACTAGTACCTAGTTGAAACTACAGTAGGAGCGTTTTAAAAAGTTGTGCGTTGAGATAAAACAGCTCTCCGGTAAAAGCGGTGTCCCAGAAATGGAGCTACTTTTCCTTCATACACTGAAGTGACAAAAGTCATGGGATACGTACCTAGTATCGTGTAGGACCACCTCTAGCCCGGCAAAATGGAACTCGACGCGGCATCGATTCCACAAGTGGCCGGAAGAATTTTGGAGCGATGTTGAGCCATGCCGTCTGAACAGCCACCCACAGTTCTCTGGTATTTCTCGGTGCGAGATCTTGGGTGCAAATGGAACTTTCCACCACGTCCCATAAGTGCTCATTGGGTTCATGTCGGGCAAACGTGGTGGTCACATCATGCTTCGGAAATCTTTAGAATGCTCCTCGAACCAGTTTTGGACAACTTGGGCCCGATCGCATGGTGAATTGTCCGCCTGGAAAATTCCATCTTTGTTCGGGTACATGAAGTCCACGAAGGACTGCAAATGGGCACCCAGCAGAGCAACAAAGCGGTTACCGGTTAATGACGTGCTTACGAGGACCAGAGCCATAAAGCAAATTGAGCCACGTAAAGACACATTACACATGTATAGAACCACCACCAACTTTAACAGTGTCTTGTTGACAGCTTGGGTCCATGGCCACATGGGGTCTGTGCCACTCCCGAACCCTACCATCAGCTCGTAACAAATGGTAGCGTGACTTGTCGGACCATGCTACATGTTGCTAGTCTTCCAGAGTCCAATTACCGTGTTCACGAGTTCAGGTGAGGCTCTGGGTCCGATGTCGTGGTGTTAACTAAGACACTGTTGTGGGTCATCTGCTCCCATACCCCATGGACGCTAATTAACGCTGCACTGACCTGATGGATATGTCTCTGGTACCTCCTGCATTGAATGTGGATGTTATTTGAGCCACTGGCGCTTGTCTGTTAGCATGGACAATCCTAGTCAGACGCCGCTGGTCACGGTCATTTAGCACTCCTGGTCGGTCACTGCGCTGTCCACGGTGGGTGGTAATGCCTTCCATGAGGCATTCTCGGTACACAGGTGACACCGTGGATCGAGAAATGTTGAATGTTCACACAATCTCGGAAATTGAATGTCCCAGTCCCATCTGTCTGGCTCCCACTACCATGCCTCTTTCAAACTCCGATAATTCACGTCGGCTTGCCATAATCTTACTGGCGGTTGTTCAACTTGACTCACGAGATTACACCTCGCAACTGATAAAAATCGTACGTAGCGTGCGTTAAACCTTTTATACGACGGAAGTACCAGTAAAAAATTTGCGTACTGCTATCCCATGACGTTTGGCACTTCAGTGTATATGACAGCTTTTTAAGAGCAATTCTTAGAGAAAAGTAAGAAAAAAGTATATCTTTTTATCATGTACAACCGCGTGTGCTTATACATAACATAAGAGCATAAGGCAGAGAGAGAGAGAGAGAGAGAGAGAGAGAGAGAGAATTTATGTAAGGACTTTAACAGATAATTAAATAACTTGATATTTCAGGTGTTATTCGGGAATTGAACATACACACATTTTGAAATGCAAAAGGTTATAGTTGAAACATGTAGTTTAAATCACAAATTCAGGTCTAAACTTAATTGATACTTTCAACAAAATTACTAATATTGCTTAAACCCCAGATGAACGACATGGAGTTGTGTTAGTGCTCCGTGCTTCCGACCCATCGCTCCAATAAGTGGTCCCAAATTAGAGACGGGTCGTCTCTTACATCCCTAGATGCCCTAGGCTAACGTCAAACACTCAAACTAATAAACAAGAAAAGTCACTCCAGATCTTTGTAAACGTTTTTTTTTAACTTTACAGTAAATACAGTAAGGTCATATATTCTGGAAGATTACTGTAAATGGTAACTACATACACGTAACAGGTTTTAATTTGCAGCTACTTGGATGAACGTGATGTGAAGTCTTTACGAAGGAACACTTACACAAAACGCCCTTAGGCAAATAAAAATCTGCTAAACTACTAAATTCTTAGGTTTGTTAACGTAAGAATTTAGTGCTGATACCAAGAACAGCATGCATACTGCTAAGGCTTTCCCTGGTACAGGTCACTAAGAATATTTTCACTGAAATATTCATATAAATTCATCGTGAGTTTCGCTTAGTAATATAGATAATCACGATACACGAAATATTCTTCAATTTAATAAGGAAAGTGAAGGGTTAAGTTGCAGAAAGTTTCTTTCTACGAAACTTTTGCGTGTAACCCTATGAAATAAAGCTACTTTTTAAGTTTTACCTTTACATTACATTACTATCCACAAGAATAGCATTGTGCTGCTATAACGATGTTACTAGCAACGCAGTACTTCCTAGCAATTATTACGCAGGTTTTTAAAAAGTTCGAGTTCTGACCTACTTCCAGTGAGTATTAACACGCAGTACTTCTTTTGTCAAGTATCACGTATTTTTACATGCCACTGTAACAATTTTCTTTGTTACAGATCCGTCCTCTCTCCCTCTCTTTTTTCGATAATTTTGTGAACTAAACCATAAAGGCTTTGAAAAATAGAAAAAAGAACTACCAACGGTAATAAAACATTTGCCTTTGAAAAGCAAATTACAACAGGAGGTTCATAATCATATACAGTAGTACATACACTATATAGTCAAAAGTCACCAGACACCCCTTCAAAAGCAAATGAAAAGGATCCGCTGTGTTGTTAAGAAGCGCGGTACAGCTGCAAACGGTATAAAAGCAAGCCTGCAGTTGACCGCGATCATATCGCACTGTAAGGTTGTGTGAAAATGTCGCGACGGGAGAGATATGACATTAAGAAAGGAAAGGTTGTTGGGTGTTATATATTAGTCGGTTGTCCATAAGAGAAACGGAGAGGCGTTTAAACATACCCAAGTCAACTGTTTTGGATGTACTGAATAAGTCGAAGACACATGGCGTGCCTGAAGCAGCAAAACGTACCGGAAGACCAAAGAAAATCGGTGATAGAGGATGTCGAAGCATAGGAGAGTCGTTACAGCTAATCGACGGAGTACTGCACAAGACCTCAGTGTACAGATGAGTAAAAATGCTGGAACCTCGGTATGTACACATACTATTCGCAGAGAACTTCATTCCATATGTTACCTTGGTCGTGCGGCTGCTCATAAGCCTTTCATCTCTACTCGGAATGCTACTCGTCGTTTAGCATGGTGTAAAGAAGATTTATCGTGGACCGTAGATCAATGGAAACGGGTCCTATGGACTGATGAATCCAGATACACGATACATCAGTCTGACGGCCGTGCGTGGGTATGGGGGCAACCATGGGAACGCTATGTACCACAGTGTACTGTTCCTACGGTCAAGTTTGGAGCTCGCCGTGTACTCGTGCGGGGGTGTTTTTCGTGGTATGGTCCAGGTCCACTGGTTACCGTGGACAAACCTGTTAACCAGCACGTCTACCTCGATGTTCTGGACAATTATGCACTACCAGCTCTGTGGCAAAACTTTGGAACCGAGCCTTGTTAGTACCAGCAGGATAATGCACCAAGCCATAAAGCAAGGACGGTTACGGCGTGGTTTGACGATCATTCCGTATCGTGTGTAGACTGACCAGCACAGAGCCCTGATCAAAATCCCATAGAGCACTTATAGAATGAATTAAAATACGGCATAATAAGTTTGGAACCAAGGCCTACCACTAAGCAACAGTTAGCGACAGCATTATGTACTGAATGGAAACGCATACCTATCGCCGTGTTCCAAAACGTTATCGAAAACATGTCTCGAAGGGTCAGTGCATGCATTAAGGCCAAAAGTGGACCGATACCGTATTAATGTATGTCAATAAATGCTATGTGGTGTTTCTCTTCTAGGTGTCCGGTGACTTTTGTCAATATAGTGCATGGGGTGTGATCGTTAATTTACCCTTCCTTTTGAGTCCCTGTATACTTATGTAAATTCGGTTTCTTCTCGTTAAACTTTTTTCTGACTTAACAACACATGATTTCTTCCGATGAGTTTTCTAAGTAGACATCACTGGTAGGGAGCCAAAGGTTAATATAATTACATACTGTGTACACTTAAAGAGAGGTAACCCTGGTTCACCGTCGAAAGCACGTACAATGGGCACGCGAGCATCAAAACTGAACCTTGAATTTTTGGAAGAAGGTCACCTGATCCAATGAATCTCATTTTGTTTTGCACCATGTGGACGGCCGGGTACGTGTGCGTTGTTTACTTTGGGAAGTGTTGACAGCTGAATGCGCCGTTGGAGGAAAACATGCCGGAAGGGGGGGGGGTAGTGTAATGCTTTGAGAAATGTTCTGCTGAGAAACCTTGGATCCAATCATTCATGTGCTGATAACTATTACGCCTAGCACGTAACGTACCTAAACATCACTGCAGACCCCCCATTCATGGCGACAACATTCCCATGCCTTCTTTTAGCAGGATAGTGCGCCATGTCGCAGTGCCCGGATCGTTCGAGAATGGTTCACGTATCAACAGGAAGATTTCTAAGTATTGCCCTGGACTCCAAATTACCTAGACATCAATTCAATCGAGCATCCGTGTTCCGTGTTGAAACAGCAAATCTGATCTCCGGCTGCTAGACCACGCAGCTGATCTGCTGTCAACGGGTTGATACCAGACACCACAAGACACAAATTTTCAAGATGACAATCCGTTTCTTGGTGTAAATATGACAAGGATGGTAAGTCAGATAATATCCGAAAACATGAAAATTTCGTCGTCTCGGAGCGGGAATCGAATCCGCGTCTCCCAGATAGTGTCCGTGTATGCTAACCACTGCACCACTCAGAACGACCAAATCTCAAGGCCACAAGACACCTTCAGAAATACCTTTAATGATCAAAAAATGGTCATTCACAAAACACCTTTTGAACGACCATTCATGACCACAATACACCTTTAGAAATCTTATTCCGTCAAAGCCTCGCCGGGTAAGAACTACACTGATCACAAAAAAGTTATGGATTTTGCATAAAATGAAGTACGTATTAGAGTTCTGCACGGGCAGGACTAGCTCTCCAAGCTCAAGCCCGGCTCGGGCCCTTTTTTACGCTTTCCAACCGTAGGTTGAAGAAGCGTATATGCTCCAGCTTTGTCCGTCCGTCCGCACGATAACTCACGTGAAAATGGTTCGATTTCGACAAAATTTTATTATGTGGTAGGAGACCACCTGGGTACGAACCCTATTGAAAATGGGCGAAGCAGGGTCAAAGGGCAGGACATAGGCGCGGGATCCATTCCATTACTTTTTTGCGTCACAACTTGCGTAAAAATTGTTCGATTTCGATGAAATTTTAGTATGTGGTAAGGAACCACATGGGGACGATCCCTATTGAAAATGAGCGAAATATGGTCAAAGGTCAGAACATAAAAGCGGGATCCATTCCATTGCCTTTATGCGTCACAACTTGCTTAAATATGGTTCGATTTCGATGTAGGGAACCACCTGGGCACGAACCCTGTTGAAAATAGGCGAAATGGGGTCAAAGGTCAGGCAGGGTGTAAGAGCGGGATATATTTCATTGCCCTTATGCGTCATAATTTGCGTAAAAATGGTTCGATTTCGATGAAATTTTAGTATGTGGTAGGGAGCCACTGGGGTATAATGAATCGGTTCTGAGGTATAGTGAATCGGTTCTGTTGAATATCATTGAAATGGGCTCAAAGGTCAGGACACAGGAGCGAGATTTATTCCACAGCCATTATCCAAATAACTTTAGTAATAATTTCTGGTTTGTTGGAAAGCGTATCATAATCAATGCATTGCATGATTTTACTAACTTGTTTTAGTTTAGAGAATAAAACAAAAGGCTGGGCTTTTCCATAGACTTTTACGACTGGGCCGGCCCAAGTATACCCATTCTTTTTTATCGGAATGGTAAAGAAAGAAAAAAAAGTCACGTTCCCCGATTTCCTTGTGTGTTTTACTGTTTCGCTGGTTTTAATTACTTCCATGACATGTCCCGGGGCGTAATCAGAAGAGCAAGGAGAGGCAGTCACAGTGTTTTTACCAATCTGTAGGTATTAAGATGGTAAAACCATTTTGGGGCCTTGTTGACAGCAAAAGATTCAACCCCTAGCGGGGGGGGGGGGTGTTGTGTAGAGTGGAGGATGTTGGGTGTCTGCAGTGGGGTGGGGGTGTATGTGTGTATTTGTATGATAGAGTGGGACGACATCGATTTTTTTCTCCTATCCTTAATCTGTATAGGGATTGACTTTTGTAGTGTTACCGGTTACTAGTTCAGAGAAAGGGAGATTCTGAACGCGCGCAGTCTTCCTTTTTATCCCTTTCTAAAAGTTATATTTTTCGATAATTGTCAAAGTTTAGTTAATATTTTTAGGCTTACATTCAACTAAATATTTTCAATGATATCTCATTTCAGTATTGAATCTAAATCCAAAAGAACATGTGTGGGACGCTCTGGGGAAACATCTTGCGGCACGCCCACATCCACTGGAAAATGTCCATCAGTTAAAACGTGCACTAGGAGAGGAATGGGAAAAGTTGCCCCAAAAACTCATCGACAACCTCGTGTTCAGTATGGCCAGACGCTGATACGCAGTCATTACTGTTAGAGGACATCATATTCCTTACTGACGATCACCTCTTTGCTGTAATCCATCTGTGGAAACATTGGCTCTGTACCATGGTGTGCACTGCTTTACTGTCATTTCTTAGTAAAGTCCCAGGGTACACTTCTGTATTCATTTTTGCACATGTGTTTGTACATTCCCCCGTTAAGTACATACTGAGGTCTCTGTGATATAGCATTCATCTATCCAGGCTGCTTCATAGCGATGCTACAGAGAAAAAAACCCCTAACGGTCCTTAAGTTTTGCACGCCAGTGTACAAGGAAGCACGGCCATTAAAACACTCTCCTGCCCAGACCAGAACTAACTGCCGCTGGTAAGGGTAGACGGACTGTACATAGTGTGGTTGCATTGGTGTGCCGGATCTCCTCCACACGTGTCCTCGTCGAGTATCAGGATAAAAAGCAAAACGGGATTCGTCTGTGAAAGGTACATGATGCCATTCTGTATTTCATGAAATGTACTGTCGGACTCAGGTACATCTTCGACGACGGTGAGCTGATGTCACGCTATACACCGCAGCAGCCTTATAATGAATAAAGTTCTCCGGCTGGACGTGTAGTGCAGGAAAGCTTACGTTAAGTCACGTTAGGGTTATTGACAGGTTACTTGACGTAGCTAAAGTGTGCTTAATCTTAAAAGTGCTAGAGTTTGTTTAGGTAAGACACGCACGTGCAATAAATTCCAAGAATATGGAATTTATTTTTACTCAGCGTTCCTCATTATCTTGAATATCATATCAGTAATATAACTTCGGTTTTAGTACATTAGTACCTTGAAGGCTCCTTATTAGAGCGGTAAACACAATATACCCTGAACGTAACTTAAACACTCAATGAAATAGACTTAACGGCCAGACAGAGGTCTGAAAATAAAATGAACTAAGTAAACGTACTCACTTTTAACCTTTTATTGGGGAGCTCCTGGTATTACTCAAATACACACTCCAAAATAACACAACTACTGATAGCCCGAACTTTCGTACTATCGTAATATCGTAGAAACGTAGGTAAATCGCATATCAATAATCAGGAAGAACCTATCACATATAAAACGAAGCTCCTCGGTATACTTGAGCGCGCCTATATATACACTGCTGGACAATTGCTAAGGACGGATCATAAACCGCTATATAGCGCATAAAAAAGTAAGTGTGGTTGGATGCCAAGTGAAATAAAATAATGTCAGAATGCCAGGACATTACAAGAAAGACAATTTATTGTGCTCTGAAATCCAGAAGGCTTTGGAACGTGTTCAAGGGACAAATAGGCCATTTTGTGCAGAATACGTAAACGTGAAAAAAATGCAATTACCGTCCGCAAGCGTTCCGGCGTAAGATGTTAATACGGGATATGGCCACCATGGAGGGCGGTGCAAGATTCCACACGTCATGTCATGCTTTGCACAACATTATCAAGCAGCTGTTGGGGTAATTTATCCCATTCCTCTGTCAGTGCACGGATGAGGGTGTCCTTGTTTATTGGAGGGCATTGGCGACCAGCAAGACTCGTTCCCAAAGCATCCCACACATTTTCAATGAGATTCAGATCTGGAGAACGTGCTGGCCATACGAGGCGTTGAATATCCTCGCTCTCAAGACACTCCTGGACAGCGACTGTTCGATGACATGTTGCGTTGTTGTCCATGAAAATGAATCTATCACCGACAGCACCACGGAACATGCGAACATGAGGTAGCAGAACATCATTAATGTATCGTTGGCCAGTCATAGTCCCAGTTGGAAGCACATAGAGGGACGTACGGCCATTGATCATGATGCCAGCCCATACCATGACACTACATGTCGGATATCGGTCCCTTTCCTGTATGTTTTCTGGACAATATGCAGTACCACTATCACACCAGATCAGTTGTCGTCGACAATCAGACGACAGACTGTATCTACTCTCATCTGAGAAGAGGACAGCAGACCAATCGTTTTCAGTCCAATTGCGATGTTGAGGGCACCATTGCAAACGGGCAGTACGGTGACGTCTGGACAATGGGATGCACACAACAGTACGGCGGGCGTATAGTCCTCCTTCATGCAAACGTCTGGCGACAGTTTTTCGGGAGATCCGCTTGCCAGTAGCAGCCATAAACTGATTTGCTACCTCATTAGCTGTGCTGCGCCGGTGTCTTTTTGTTGATAGCACTTTGTACCGATCTTCTGCAGGTGTCGTACTGCGAACACGACCTCCCCGTGACGTTTACTACACTCTCCATTTGCTTGAAATGATTTCCAAAGCCTTGAAACAACACTGTGGCTGACGTCGAACTCCCTGGCAACATGTGTTATTTTTCACCCTTCTTCAATCTTGCCAATAATACGGCCACGCGTAAAATCATCTAGGTGATGTCGGGAAGACATACTGAAACTTGCAAGTTCGTCAATTGATTCTTTCCCATTCAACTTTGCGTTTGAACAACAACAGTCCATACGCGTCAAATCCTTTATATCTCTTATCAGCGCTATGACGTCACGAACAAGTTCGGCAATCCGAAATTTGCATACGCACAACACGTCTTACTGTATCCTGCACTTATGCTAATTTCCACATTTTCCTGCCTTCCGTTTTATGGTTGCTATCGTTGCTATTGTCATCCGTCCTTAGCAATTGTCCGGCAGTGTATATATATATACTGCATACCACCACGTCATGGCTTACACTCGTTGCCACATATAATTCAGCGGGAGAAACAACATCTCGTTAAGTGAGAAGATAATTTGCATAGGGAAATAAAATAACAAGAGATAGTAAAATCAAAAAGAAACTGAAGCTAGAGTATACGTTACAGCCTGCGTACCTTGAGTCGTTACTCGTGAAGACGGTTTCGTACTGTTTGAGAACATACTGTGACACGAAAAGTAGACTCGAGGCGATCCTGCAAATGACTCCTGGTAATGATAGGCCTTTTCCGGGGATATACGGTCAGGCAGAGATCTTGCCTCCTGGTAGTTATCCTCGAGCGACCTCTCCTGAGTCGATCTGCAACATTTTCATGCCGTGGAAGTCTTGTGCGTAGCTGACTGACTACACTTTGTGAAACTCCTAAAGCAACAGCTTCATCGATCTGCTGTGCACCTTCCTGTAACACGTCAACAGGCCTATTCTGTTGTCTTTGCTTAAACGCCGTCTGGACATCATTTCATGTTCATCCCTCACCAAAGGCAACATTCAGAAAACTTATAGACCAAGCAGTTAAACGACCCGTTTTCCACTTCTCTCACGGTACTTCTATAGGAGAGAGCATGCCACGTGCTCTATTGTCATGATGCTAATGTACATATGGCGTTGCTGATAACCGATATCCAATAGTCACTAATTTTGCATATCACCACTTTTCTCTTTCGAAACCGCAATATCCCTGGCTTTTTGTGACCCGTGTATTTTGTCAGTGCGTGGAGCACCAACATCGTATTTGGTAGGTGGTCATAATCTTTTGGCTTTTATGCGTATGCTAACGTATATACAGGGTGATTGTAAACTCCTTCAACAAAACAAAAGGAGTGATAGTACCCATCAAGACGAAAAATATTTGCAATGGAACCTATGGCCGCATTCCACGCCTAGTGCTAGAAAAGAGTAAAGTTACATATCCACGTTGAGCCTTCAAACAAAGAGACACACTTAATTTATGAGTTGCACATTTCCAATCGCATCAGAGAAAGTCTCAAAGGATCTGCTCAAACTGGCGTCCAAGGACGTCGTTGCACTGCCCACACGGGCGAATGAAGGACTATCGCACCCTCTCATAGACTCCCGGTGTGGTGTTGATCTTGTCCCCAGCAACAGAGATTCGCACGACGAGATCTTCTAGGGAGTGCACATGTGTCTCGTACAGCAATTTGTTCATGTGCCCCCAGAAGAAGAAGTCCAGTGGATTAAGGTCCGGGGAGTGTAGAGGCCAAGCCACAAGTCCACCGCCCGGAATATGTCGCATTTAGGAAGTATCGGACCTCTGTGGCAAAGCATGCTGTGGCCCCATCATGCATAACCCACATGTCCCTTCGTGTGGTGAGCGGAACATCCTGCAACAGACCGGGAAGCACTTGCTCCAGGAACAGGCGGTACTCTGCGCCGGTCAGACGAATACGTCAATTCTTATAAGATGTTCGCGGGGTAATATCGCTGAACGGGTTCGATTGCGTTTTTAAATGTATGCTCCTCATCGTCTACTCACGTGTTCAGCACACCTGATTTGCATCTTGTGCTTCTCATGCACTGTTTGAAACTCCGTGTGTCGGCTGGACGTTTTCCGGACGTGCTGTTTTCTGGCACTAGGAGTGGAATGCGGTCCTAGGTTCCATTGCAAATATTGTTCGACTTCATGTGTACTATCACCCCTCTTGTTTCCTAGAAGGAGTTTACAATCACCCTGTATACGTATGCTAAGGTATATACACTAGCGGGAAGTGAAAAAAGAACACCAAGAAGGAGACGTCTGGTACCAAAGAAATTTATACAGCATAATAACGGAATGCAGAGGATAACGTGATCAAAACATTATGGCAAAATACAGCCGTATTTGCTGGTAAACTGAAAAATAACATTTCCATGTAACATGCTTAGTACGAGGTTGAACCGCCATGAACTGCGTCACACTGTGCAATTCTGGCATGGAGTCTGTCGTACAGATGTTGGATGTAAGTTTGGGGTACTGAGTTCCAAGCATCCTCAACCTAGACGCGTAAATCGGGGATGGTCGTGGCTGGCCGTGGAGACCGGATAAGTCGTTGTCCCATAAAATCCCACACGTGCTCAATGGGGGACAAATCCGGTGAACGTACAAGCCATTGAAATTGTCTCACACCCTGAAGTGCATGTTGCGTTGCACGTGCCGTGTGTCGGCGTGCGTTATCTTGCTGGAAAACACCACGATGGACCGACCTTATAAATGGCACAACAACAGGCTGAATGTTGTTCTTGATGTAGGAGGTGCTGTTTAACGTACCCGGTACAAACACTAGTTCTGTACGGGAGTGATAGCTGATCTCTCCCCACACCAGGAACCAGGTGTAGGCCCTGTGTGTCGCTGGCGGACGCAAGAAGGGTGGAGACGCTCCCCTGTGCGTCTGCGAACACGCATACGGCTATCGGAGGCTCCAAAGCAGAATCTGCTTTCATCGCTGAACACGACAGATCGCCATTGCGTTCTCCAATGCAGACGTTGGGGACGCCACTGCAACCGTTCCTGACGGTGGGCTGGAGTCAGAGGTACACATGCCAGAGGCACACGTGCACGTAGTCCTGCATCCAGTAGACGGTTGCGGATTGTTTGCACAGTCACCTCAGGTGCAACGACAGCTCGGATTTGCGTCGCTGTGGATGTTCTGCTTGACAACTCCGCTCTTCTTATGCGTCGATCGGTCCGCTCATCAGTCCGTCAGTGAGTCCCGGTTCCACGTCTTCTCGTGTGGGAATGTTCCTCGGACCATCTACGCCACCATCGTACCACCACCGATACTTTCCGACCAATTCGCTCCGCAATACGACAATACTTCCACCCGGCCTCGCGGAGTTCGACTAGACGACCTCGCTCAAAGTCCGATAACTGAGGAAATCGTACACGTCTTCCATGTCCAGGCATTGCCGCTTCTTCAGGGTATTCGCACGTATCCGTACGCCGACAACTGATTACATTCGCTTCGCCGTACTCCTTAAATACCACCGACGATAATTTGTATATTATGTCGTGCTGTGGCGTAAGCGCTCACCGGTTGGACCCCATTAGCATATGCAAATTTCATGTTCGTCCGCCAATTCCTCCTTGGTGTTCTTTTTTCACTTTCCGGCAGTGTATAATCGCTGCTAGAAAGTAATCGTTGCTAGGAACGCCATTACAATGCCACATTACTATTGGTCCTCTTCTACATCAAAATTTACGGTGCAAAAATAATATAAAACTGTGCGGAAATGCGAAACATTTTTTCCCGTGTCTGTTCGAAATTCAGAGGTTTATGTAGCTTTCCAAAACGTTTATGTGCGATATCGCTTTTAGGGCACTTCCATTAGAATTACTCTTTTGTTAGTTTTTCTAACCCGCCTTGTGAAATACCAAGTGTTTAAAATTTTTTGCAGTTGGTGGGTACCAATATATCTGTCCGTCCGTCTGTTTGTAGAAACCATGCACTCAGTAATTGGAACTCAAAAAATTCCTATTCCGCTGGGAAACTGAGATAATCAGAAAGATGATTTATAAATTTCCTTCTTTTTCCTGTCTTGCCACTAGGGCCCGAAAATGTACGTGGCTATTTTGGTACCTATTTTGTTCCATATTGCTGCTTCTAAAAAATCCGATTGACAAAATTAATTTTTCATAGGATACTTTTCACTATGTCAAACATTTTGCGAGCATTTCTCACTTCGAATAATTTTCAATTTCCTGATAGACGGCGCAGATGTATATTCTGTTGTTGTTTCTTTTCTTATGCAAGAGTTGCCCCAAAACAACTTAGAACGTTAAAAAAAAGATATGCGTACCTGAATTATCAAGGAAGTGGTCATGTTTTTCGAAATACTGTCCATTGCATCAAATACAGGTGTCCTAACATTCCTCCCACTTTTTGAATGTCTTCTGGAATTCTTCTGAAATGCTGTTGAAGCACCCTGTGCAGCTGTAATAAGTAGTTGATCAGTCTCGAATTGTCTTCCCCGTAATGTCTTTTGTACGCTTTCCAACCGTAGGTTGAAGAAGCGTATATGCTCCAGCTTTGTCCGCTCGATAACTCGCGTAAAAATGGTTCGATTTCGATGAAATTTTAGTTTGTGGTAGGGGACAACCTGGGAAGGAACTCTATTGAAAATGGACGAAATGGGGTCAAAGATCAGGACTTGGGAGCGGGATCCATTCCATCGCCCTTATGCGGCATAACTTACGTAAAAATGCTTCGATTGCGACAAAACTTCATCATGCTGTTCCGGATATGTACTCAAACGGTTCTGTTTACTATCATCAAAATGGGGTCAAAGGTCAGGGCACAGGAGCGAGATTTATTCCACAGCCATTATCCTCATAACTTGACTAAAAATGTTTTTATTGAGACAAAACTTTAGTATGTTGTTCCGGAGGTATACGGAACAGGTTCTGTTGAATATAATCGAAATGGGGTCAAAGGTCAGGGCACAGGAGCGAGAGTTATTCTACAGCCATTATCCTCATAACTTGAGTACTGATTTCTAGTATGTTGGAAAGTGTATCATAATCAATGCATTGGATGATTTTACTAACTTGTTTAAAATGGGGAACAACATGGTGACTGGAGTCACATGGTGACAAGTCTGGATTCTATGCAGGTTGAACTAGTCACGTGCTGCTTTGCATTATCGTGATGTAACACCCAATTCCTTTTCAGGTGTGGTCGTTTTGTTGTCACATGTTTCTGCAGATTGTGTGTAGCATTGTGTTGTAGTAGTCATTTACCGCTGTTTTTAGAAGAACAATGTGTTGATTGATCATACCTTAACAATCAAAGAACGCAACCAGTATGACTTTTCTCGCTGACTTTGATTGACGAACTTTTTCGCTTCAGGTGACGACGGCGATTTCCAAACACAGCTTTCTGCTTTGATATGTGGACCAAAATAGTGTAGCTAAGTTTCATCGCCTGTAATAACCGGTTGCATGCCTTCAGGACCTACGTTTTCCATTCGCTTTAATTGTTGACAAACCTGAATTCGACGATCCATTTGTTCCTTTGTCGAGAAATGGGGAATCCAAGTTGAACAAACTCGTTTCATGCCCAAATGTTCGGTTAAAATTCTGTGAATTGATGATTTTGAAATGGTAACCATATCTTCGATATCTCTAATTGATAGGTGTCTGTCTTCCCGTATAATAACACCTATTGTATTGATGTTTACCTCTGTAACACTCGTTGAAGGTCTTTCTCCAAGCGCGGTTAAAACCGCCGACTCACGACCATCCATAAAAAACTGCGCACTACTAACGACGCATGCGTGATAAACAGGTGTGGCCAGTTGCTATGGTTATTCCAACGACTATCGTTTTTTCGAGACTCGTGCCAAGGTCGAACGCAGTATTGCACATTTTTAATAAAAACGTTCTCATTTGTGTTGGGACAAGCTGTGTTTTCAATTGTTTCACTATACATAGTTTTTAGAGTTTAAGGATTGTAACCACACCGCTGCTTCTAAAAATCCTATTGTTGAAAACAGTTTTTTTTTCATCGCAAGCCTATTTGCTATAAAAAACCATACTTATTTTCTACTTTGACGTAGAGTTATTTGGATAGTAGCCAAAAATATGCAATTCTAATTGGAACCACCCCTCTGCTTTTCGACTAAAACGAAAACAGATCTTTTTTGCATTTAAGGGTTTTTTTTTCTTGCATGATGATATTTTGCGTTTATTATCTTTTTTCAGGTAATGTTCTCTGGAAGGTGTAAATGTATATTTCAATTTGCGGCCATATCATTATAAAATATAAGTATCATATAATAAAATTATTTCTTCTGGTCCGTCCCTATTTTGAAATTTCGACGTGAAACCGGCTACTGGAAAAATATCATGGTAAAAAGTTTTACTTCTAGCAAACCCCGTTATGTAATTTCAACTTGAAATGGGCCACCACAAAAGTGCCATAGTAAAATGTTTCTTTTAGCAAGCCACCCTTTTGAAATTTCTCCGTGAAACCGGCCACTGCAAAGGTATCATGATAAATATTTTTGCTTATAGCAAGCCCTTCTTTTGGAATTTCGATTTCAAATCGACCATTGCAAAAGTACCACGGTAAATATTTTTCTAGTAGCAAACGTTTCTTTTGGAATTGAAACCGGTCATTGCAAAAGTTCCACGGTAAATATTTTTGCTTCCAGCAAGCCTTTCTTTTAGAATTCCGACTTGAAACCGGTCATTGCAAAAGTTCCACGGTAAATGTTTTTGCTTCTAGCAAGCCCTCCTTTTAGAATTCCGACTTGAACCCGGTCATCGCAAAAGTTCCACGGTAAATATTTTTGCTTCTAGCAAGCCTACTTTTTAGAATTACGACTTGAAAACCGGCCACTGTAAAAATGAAAAGCAATCTGCCAAATATGAAGTGTCTATTGCGATTTTCAGATGAGTTATACCTCTCTCTCTCTCTTTCTCTCTCTCTCTCTCTCACACACACACAGACACAGACACGTTCTTCCTTATCGCAAATACAAATACTTTACTAGATTGATACTGATTTTACAGAGTTTAAAATAAATACCTTGAAGTGACTTTATCGTGTTAGGATAGAGGCTTTTATAAGAAGATGTTCTCATTACACCCCGAAATTCAGTGCCAACTTCATGTTTCTTTTTTATTGCAGGTGTACCGTATCTCAGATGCCGCTGAGATAAGAGGTCGTAGTTCCATGGGTCCCAAGGCCTTCATCACTTGCTACGTGTGCTGCAGAGAATTCGGATCACGTTCCATCCCCTTCCACGAGCCCAAGTGCCTTGAAAGGTGGAGATCATTCAATCGCAACCTTCCACCGGAGAAGAGATCTCACACCCCAGTGAAACCTGTAGGCTGGAAGTACAGTACCGACACCACGTGGGTGTGTACAAACTGCCACGTGACAGTGCCTGCAAGTAAGCGAGGAGAGCACGCCGTACAGTGCTTCAACAGCAGCAAATCAAAAGAAATCCCATCAGACAGGTCTCTCGAGAAATCTATCATGACTGTGGATAAGAGTTCACCAAGAAAAGGCAAAGAAAACAAGAATAATACAAATCAGGTGAATCAAAATAATAATAATAATAATAGTAATGTTTCGAAAGATAGCAGCAACACTGAAAAGAACCGTAATACATCCAACAATAAGCTAAAAGTACTCAAGGAAGATAAAAAAGTGGATGATCTCCCTGAAAATAAAATGAACAACAGAAGTGATAACTCCGAAAGTCTCACAAAAGTGATCTCGACCAGCAACCGCTCAGTTCGACCTCAGACTAAAATCTTGAGGCGACCAACGCCAAATCTGAAGCATCCTGTGATTCAAGTGGACTCAGACGAGACTTCTGACAGTCAAGAGAAAAGTAAAGATGACAACCCGAAGCGTATGAAGACCAACGACGAAGCCAAGCCAAAGAACTTCATAATGTACAACAAATACAACGTGGATAAGAATACTAAGAATAGTCCTAAGGAGAGGTCTTCAGCAGCAAAAGAGTCAACTCCGTCACCCACAACGACGACGACAACAACAGTGAGTGGAATTCCTCATCCTTGTCACAGCTGCTCAAGAAGTGTTGCTCCGGAAAGGTTACACAGCCACGCTAGAAAGGACTCCCGGGGCCTCATGTTGAAAAAGATGTCCTCGGTTGAAAACAAGCAATCTCCACAGAAGAAAATTCTGGAAAGCGATGAGAGAAAGGGCGGAGACTCCAAAAGTGACGACGATAGAGGGCATCATCGGACTAACAAATTACATGAGAAAAGTGAGAAAGTTAGATCCTTGAGTGTTAACGGGCATTCGCCATCTAAAAAAATGGACTCACAAAGAGCTTCACACGCGTGCCGCATATGCAGAAAAGAATTTGACGCCTCATCTTTGCCTTTACATGAAAACAACTGCCTAGAGGTAAGAATTCTATTATGCATAACATATCCCTTTCTTACAGGGAAAACATGGTCTTTTCTTCTTTTCAGCATGATTAAGTCGACTGCAGGAATGCCTTTTAATTTCATCTCGAATATTTCTTGTCTTCGGTTTTTAATGGCCATTGTTTTCCTGCAATTGTCTATCTATTGTTAATCTTATCCAAACATCTCGTGGACAATAATGAACAATAAATCTTCGCAATTATAACAATACAAGAAAAATAACGAGAAATAACACAACAAAAAATATGCCGAATTTCAATCATTGAAGGAAGAACACATAAGATACATGGGAAATCGATAGAATATTCAAAGTAAACAGAACATAAATTCTGAATTTGCTTGTAACACTTACTGGTGGGACTGCGGATGGCGTAGTGGTCAACGTTCGTGCGTGCTACGGAGCGGTCTTAGGTTTGATCGCAGGCTAAAAGGATGCACAGCCACGATCAAACCACTAACGATCGAACCACTAAATACCCGCCGTGCGTCGGATGGGCATGTTAAGCCGTCGGATCCGGGGTACTGGCTCCCCGGTTGTAAATAAGAACGTCTTCCTCCCCCATTCTACCTCGCTTCCATGTGACATTCCTGTCGGGTACTCTATCCCAAATCTCCTAGCTTCCTACTTCTAAGGGTTGTTTAAGACCTAGCGTCAGACACTCCCTTCCTAAAATGCTCTACATATGATCTGACCAGTAAGTGTTACAAGCAAATTCAGAATTTATATTCTATTTGCTTTCAATGTTCTACCTCTATTTCAGTTTCTATCTTTTGGGGTGTGTTAATTCGACACCCATACCGTCATTCTATTGGACCATCTATCGTTTCTCCTTTCGACTATAAGTCCTACCCATTTTGACATTCATTAATGCATCTCCTGTTTTATACCGTTTTAGGATAGTAGTTGAATAAAGGAATGTTTGTAGGTTGTAACTATTACCCTAACATTAAACGTTTCTGTAGAGCACTACACAGCTTAAAGGCTTAAACTTGCCCCAGTAATCTGTCTTTACCGCAAAACTGCACTAGAGCTTATGGAATTACTTTAAGTTGAACCATACGTTGATTCCACATTAGCTTTACTGTACAACACAACAGGGTCAGAATTCGTTGCGCTTATTACCGTAACTTTCGTTGACCAGGATAGCTGAAATCGTAGCTGAAAAGTCCTTAACTCGACATACAATCAACTTCAATATATGACCAAAGGTCACAAGGGAACGGATGACTTAAGTTAATACTCCAATCCTTTAAGAGCACGTCATCAAGCATGCATTAATTTATAGAACACAAAATTCAAATTAACAAAGACATGGAGTCTAATTCACATTCAAGAAGGCTTATACTCTGTACAACTTGAGCACATTAGTTCGCTGGTTGATTGAATACTGAGTAAACAACAAACACAGATTACTAACGGAAGCGCGTTTTAACACCATACCATCAACATGAGTTCAATAAAATTATTTGAAGAGCATAGCCTAATACATAGGCTGATAACAAACTGCTTGTGATAAGATTGCTTTCCGATAACTGAAGTAACATTGTTCCCTCGAAGACTGAACCCATCAGTTCTGTCGATTAGGTAATTGAACATTGTCTTATTGAACATGTCAGTTCTTCCGATTACGTAATTGCACTTTGATACACGTAATTACACTTTGACACACGTAACTACACTTTGACACACGTAATTACACTTTGACTTGACTAATTGTACTTTGACACGTAATCACACTTTGACTTGTTGTATTTGTACCTTGACGTGTTGACTTGATAAAATAATGATCCTTGTAAGTTAGCCTCAATCTCGTTTATGGTTAGACGGACAATAACTCATTGCTCAAGTGACGCTCTCAGATGTTCTGAACTTTTAAAGATTAAAGAACTAGCGTCTTCGTTTGGTTTCCATCATTCGACTGAGGACAGACTCTGCAATAAAATCCTGTTTTCACGGGAATGCTCTTTAATTCGCGATTCTCCACAAAGGAGGTATGTAGGTTCACTCGACTACCATCCATGTTTAACTCCGGTTTTAAAGAACCTGTGCAGACGTCATAACATTGATTTCGGCTCAAAGACTTTTAATCTCTTGCATCTGATTAGAAGTGATCGTGACAAGGTGAATATGGAAAACATGCAGGGAATTTATTCCATTCCTCTATTTCTCCATGACCCATCACAAACCGAGAAATTATATAGCGGTTCCACCAAGAGGACATTAAAGACTAGAATGAATGAACACAAGTATGATCTCAAAAATGGTAAGTTGACTACGGCTTTAGCCCGTTGTGTTGAGAAAGGACAGCATTATCCACAATGGAAGGAAGCAGCTATTCTGCAAAGACCATCTAATAATAATTCCTTACTTTTGTGCGAAAGTTTACATACTATAGCTAACACTTCCTTTTGCTGTAATGATAATTTGCCTATATATATATATATATATATATATATATATATATATATATATATCACAAACTTGGAGATCACTGATCCCTCATGAACAAAACTCACTTCTGCATGTTATGAAGATGCGACTCTTTATGTAAATCACCGTATACAATTGTACTGGTCACATGTTGCATATTTACTCTATATAATTCCGGTTTACGTTCCACTCTTTGTCAGACATCTGATGATGACATCAAAGTGGTGATTAAAAGATCTTATGTTGTCCTTTTATTTATTTTAATTGTAAATAAATGTTTTTAAATTATCCATCTCTGACCGCCTATCTTTATGTATCATGCAACGCTGGTTTGCTCCTCGTTTAATCCCAAAGATACTTTTTATTGCTGGTGGATGCAAACCTACAGTATTTTTTGTGTCCCTCACTATCTTCAATTCAAGAAGTTGGATTTGAAATATTCGTTTTGTGTCGAGTAACTTTCAGAACCTGGAAAATTCTGAATACATTTCCTAATTTCTAATAATGAATAGTTCTGTCGCGAGGTGGCGTTAACGTGTATTTCTAGTTGGGTGCCATTCACTTTGACGGAGATAACTTACCTTGGCTACTTCAAATGAGGCACATTTTTCTTGCTAAAGGTGTGTCGGGTGTATGTTTTTATAACGTTTTTCCTTTGCCATCTCAGCTTATCAAAGCCGCATTTGGACTCCGTTGGGTCCTGTAATTCTCGTGATTTGATACAGTTTCCCGCAAAGCCAACTCATGACGGTTAGATGATATTGTTCATATTGTGTTCCTACAAATTGTAGACTCTAGACTACGCATCATTTAAAAACTTAACATAGTATAAACGCCTTCTTAAATTTTTCAAATGCTGTGTTTTAGCCATGAACCTAATCATTTTTCGAATATTTTAAAAGTGTTATGAAACAGTTCTGAATGCTAGGTGATGGCTCTTCAATGGGTGCCCAATTTATCCCTTACTTTGGTGAAACCAAAACTTCAAAACCGTGAATGTTCTTTCAATACAAGAATTGTTCCGTTTGGGAATGTTGAAAACTGGAGACCAGCTTCACAGAATTTAAATTTTGGCTGCCTGGATGCATCACTAAGATAGTTTTTTTCCTTTTCAATCGAAAACCAAGGATAAAAAAAAAAACTGAATTTTCCAGCTTCTCTTGCTCTGTCCCCTTCGAGAAAATAAAGACATTGCAAATGCCGATAACAAATGATCTTGAAGTAAAAAATTGACATCACTACTCTTTCCGCAGTACTGCTGTTATTATTTAATTGATATACATACACTGGCGGAAAGTGAAAAAAGAACACCAAGGAAACGTCTGATACCAACGAAATTTATACAGCAAAATAACGGAATACAGAGGATAACGTGATCAAAACATTATGGCAAAATACAGCTGTGTTTGCTGGTAAACTGAAAAATAACATTTCCATGTAACATGGTTAGTACGAGGTAGAACCGACATGAACTGCGTCACAGTCTGCAATTCTGGCATGGAGTTTGTCGTACAGATGTTGGATGTAAGTTTCGGGTATTGAGTTCCAAGCATCCTCAACCTAGACGCGTAAACCGGGGATGGTCGTGGCTGGCCGTGGAGACCGGATAAGTCGTTGTCTCATAATATCCCACACGTGCTCAATGGGGGACAAATCCGGTGAACGTGCAGGCCATGGAAGTTGTCGCACACCCTGAAGTGCATGTTGCGTTGCACGTGCCGTGTGTGGGCGTGCTTTGTCTTGCTGGGAAACACCACGATGGACAGACCTTACAAATGGCACAACAACGGGCTGAATGATGTTGTTGATGTAAGAGGGGCTGTTTAACGTACCCGGTACAAACACTAGTTGTGTACGGGAGTGATAGCTGATCGCTCCCCACACCAGGAGACCAGGTGTAGGCCCTGTGTGTTGCTGGCGGATGCAAGAAGGGTGGAGACGCTCCCCTGTGCATCTGCGAACACGCATACGGCCATCGGAGGCTTCCAAGCAGAATCTGCTTTCATCGCTGAACACGACAGATCGCCATTGCGTTCTCCAGTGCAGACGTTGGGGACACCACTGCAGCCGTTCCTGACGGTGGGATGGAATCAGAGGTACACATGCCAGAGGCACATGTGCACGTAGTCCTGCATCCAGTAGACGGTTGCGGATTGTTCCCACAGCCACCTCAGGTACAACGGCATCTCGGATTTGCGTCGCAGTGGATGTTCTGCTTGACAACGCCGCTCTTCTTATGCATCGATCGGTCCGCTCATAAGTCCGTCTGTGACTCCCGGTTCCACGTCTTCTCGTGTGAGAATGTCCCTCGGACCATCTACGCCACCATCGTACCACCACCGATACTTCCCGTCCAATTCGCTCCGCAATACGACGACACGACCACCCGGCCTCGCGGAGTCCGACTAGACGACCTCGCTCAAAGTCCGATAACTGCTGAAATCGTACACGTCTTCCATGTCCAGGCATTGCAGCTTCTTCAGGGTCTTCGCACGTGTCCGTACGCCGACGGCTGATTACATTCACTTTGCCGTACTCCTTAAATACCACCGACGATAATTTGCATAATATGCCATGCTGTGGCGTAAGAGCTCACCGGTTGGTCCCGAAATTAACATCACACCTACGTAAACTCAACCCCATTAACATATGTAAATTTCATGATCGTCCGCCAGTTCCTTCTTGGTGTTCTTTTTTTCACTTTCTGCCAGTGTAGTTGCCTAGATCACGTGGTGACGTACGTGACCTTGTATTTCGCATATACGCTGCGGAGTGATTTTTACATATATCTGCATAAAGGTTTCTAATTCAGTGGCCAGTGTGTGTACGATAACAGAAATTGGGAACTGGATTAACTGTAATAGAAAATATATCATTAGTATATGAAACAAAACTGGATCTACCATTGGGCACACCTCAATATGCATCTATTAAGTTCTCCATAGAACTTGAAAATAATTATTCCTTACCGTTTCTAGATTTTTTTTTAAAGCGCGACCCCTCACATATAAAGTGTTCAATATTCAGTGTATCAAAAATCCACTTCTTCTACCGTCATGATTACATCTCAATCGGCTCATCCATCTAACCAAAAGTTCACTTCCATCCAATTCCAAGTACGACCAGAGTTTAGCCACTCATAGACAGTAACATTACGGAGTCAAGAAATAGCCAAAATAAAAATGTCTGCATCTCATCATGGCTACTCTGATGCCATCGTAAATTCTGTAGTAAAGAAAATCTATCGCACGTCAGATACTATTTTTATAAGAGATCGTACACCAATTAAATATGTGGGATCACTACCGTACATTCCCAACATTATTAATATCCTGAAAAACGGTTGCCATCGTTATAATATAGGTTTGGTATACGAACACGTAATGTACTATCAGCAATAAAAATGTTAGAGACGTTGTTACTTTAGACAATCGATATGGAGTTTATATCATTCCAATAAAGACTATAGACATTCAGGATGAAGATCAAATTTATGTTGGATCTACACTTTGCTCCTTAAAAACTCGTTTAAAAGAGCATCAATATAACATAATGACAGGCCTATTAAAGAATTCCTTATCACGGTTATCACGCAATGGATCTCATTACCCATGTTGGAACGAAGCCAACATTCTCGCCACACCTACTCAAAAGCATCAATCCTCTTAATAGAAAGCCTGTTTATTCACAAATATGGGGAAGTAAGTTGCAATGATGATACTCCTTACCACATCCCTTTGCTTTGGAAAACGGTGCTTAATACGATTTAACACATAGAGACTTATACCAAATTTTCCTTCATACATATATATTTAAATATATTCCTTGGCATGTACTATATAGACTGAAGAGCACTTGAATTAGAGATACCTGTCTAGTAACGTGTAGCGCCACCTTTCCCCTGATGACGGCGGCGATTCGTTACGGCATGTACTCGACAAGATACCGGAAGCGTTGGGAAGCCATACGGATCCACGACCCCTGAAAAATATCTCACAGTTCACGAAGATTTGATGGAGGGGGGTCAGAGCCTCGAACATCTCTCTCGATGACATCCCAGATGGGCTCGATGGGATTGAGGTCAGGTGACCTAGCTGGCCAAGGAAGCGAGGTTACGTCGGCGGAGTGTTCATCCAACTATTCGGATACAATCCGGGCCCGATGGCACGGTGCATTGTCTTGTTGCAGGATGAGGTCCCCAGTGGGATGTTGAAGACGCACAAACGGGAGCAAATGGTCGTCCAGGATATCCCGGTAACAATGACCTGTGAGGGACGATGTCACGCATACCAGGGGTCCCATTTCAGTCCACGTAAACAGTCCCCAGACGAGAATGCCACCCCTACCAGCTTGAAGAGTACCCTGCTGGCAAGAAGGATCCATCGCTTCATGTGGTTTACGCCGTACTCGTATCCTGCCATTCGCATGTACCAACGTGAATCTCGACTCATCAGTCCAGGCAACATTTTCCCACATGTCTAGGGTCCAGTGGCGATGTTCCTGCGCCCATGCTAATATTTGCACCCTATGATGTGCGGTCAGCAGCGGTACCCTCGTGGGACGATGGCTTCTGTACCCCATAGCGAGGAGATGGTCCTGGATGGTGTGGCTGCTTACACGTTTTTGTGCACCAGCGTTAAATTGCCTAGTGATTTCTTGCATTGTGGCCCGTCTATCCGCTGTTACAATGCGAGATAGCCGACGATGACCCCGCTCACCCGCACGCTGTTGTCCACAGCAATTGGCCCTTGCAGGGATGGTTTTACCGGATTCGATGTACTCGCGGTGCACCCGTGACACAGTGGCTCGTAAAAATCTCAGTGCCTGCACGACTTCCGAGATGGAGTGACATATTCGTTGGGCCCCGACAATTTGCCCACGATCAAATGCGCTTAGATAATTCGTCTTACCCATACTGCATCCGACTCTTACTGATTCCCGTCGCATCAGTCCTTATATTGTCGGATCGCTGCAGAAGTCATGTCGTTTCCGTTTACAGGGCCGCCCACAGCGCCACATTTGCATAACGCCAGCTGTCTCTAATTCAATTGCTCTTCAGTGTAATATAATATAATAATATAATAATAATAATAATAATAGGTTGATTACACTTGATTACCACTGCGCTACCGAGGCGGCATTGTGATCATTATGTGTGATATGCGTGTTCTTTTGTAAGTCACCATTTTAGCATCATTTTATCGTGCAATATACTGCTCCAATCTTCAATTCTCATTTGCTATTGTGCACGACATTTCACATTTATTATTACAATTACTTGACTTGCGGACAGAAAGCTGCCTGAAATGTCAAAACTAGCAACAAGACAATTTTTATTTTAGCTGGCCTTAAAAGCTTTTGAAAATAACTTGAGAAATTGCTGAAAGTAGAACGATTACTTCTTAAGCGAACAATGTCTGTCAGAATGTCATTCAGTGGTTACGTAGCATTCATCATATAATTGTGAACATTTGACCTTCAGATGTTCGTTCCAATGTAGTTGGCCATATCGACGTAAATTACGTCATTAAGGGACATCGCTTTTCCACGTCGTTTGACGTCATGAGCTGCGAGTGTTTGTCGACTTTCGTACCAGCCCCCTTGCCATCAATTATATCACATGCGTCCGTGAGCGTTTTAGGCGAACGATTCGCGAGGGAATCAGACGATCCTAAAACAGCAACACTCGAGTTTTGCTAATATCGTTAAAAGGTTTGAAGATATTGATGCCCGCTCCTCACAAAAACGGCTACCAATCAAACTTACGGTAAAAAAAAAAAAAGATGATGACTGAAGCTTTCTCTGTACATATAGGTATATAGTGGCAGAACGTTTTATTTTATTTTTTTAATTTTTAAGCCAGGAATTGGTATTTTACTCAGATCTTTTTAGGAGATGGGATTTCACAGTTTCATCCCACGTTCAATATAGCACATGACCTCCCGTAGTGAAAGGAAACTTTAATCACAGAATTTTATTTCGTAAACGGTTTTCCAATCCTGCATCAACGAACGCTTATATATAGTGCTTTTTAATAGAACACTGCTTGAAAGAATTTTTAGTTATCCCAATATGGTTGTTATTGTGACTAGAAACCTGATTATAAGCACCAGCAAAATATGCATGCCTTAAAATGCATGAAATATGCACTTAAAATGTAAAATAGGCATTTATCATTTTTATTATTATTACGCTTGTATGGGTCCATAATTTTCTTCGATTTTTTTCGCAGTGTGAAGGTTTCAAAATCGCTTTATTCTAATTTATCATAAGAAAACATAAGAGGGAGACGTACAGTAGAAGGGCTGCTTTTACATCTTGATTGATTTGATATTTTTTCTGACAAATCAAACAATATGCAAGTTTGGCATCAGTACTTAAATCCATTCGATACTCGGAAATCCATGCTTTGATTACAACTGTTTATTTAATTTAAGGCATTTTGGCTGCTAACTCGTACTACCTAAAATTGCTTCTTCCCAAACACCCAAGCCGCCCGCCGGTGGGGCACTGGTCTAAGAGATGTCTTCTGGTCATTCGTCCGAGATGGGTCCGGATTCGAATCCCGGTGAGGCATGGATGTTGTGTTTGTCTTACGGCACAGGCTCTCTGCCATCCCTGGAACCAGTGGTCTTAAATTAGGAACGGGCGACTGCTTATAGCCACTTGAGTTGCTCACGGTGATCGTTAAACCTTCAATAAAAAAAACACCCAATTATTCACAGATCAAAGGTAACGTATGTTCCCAGAGATCTGCTACGTTGATTAGTCATAGCTAACATTTGGCATGGTGAGTTCATTTTATTTTAAAATTAATTCACAAAACTAAATGTCGCATGCTGTGTTTGTATGCAGCTCCGTTTCAATTTCGTCTTAACTTTTGTGGGAATTGGAAAGAAATTTCAGTCAGGCGGTTCAAAGGTCACAGCAAGCCTACCGGCAGAGGACAATTCCGATTCCACATTTCTTGCTGCCACGGGTGGAAACAAGAAGTTTATTGTTTTTTAATTATCATTTCATCTGTCGACGAGCTTACAAGTTTTTTTGAGTTTGGGTTATTGCGTTGCTGCTTCAAGTCTGTGGAGATTAATATTTCCCCCTTTCCCTCCTTTTTCAAAAGTGAACTTGCTAAGTGAGCGTACGTTAAAAAGTCAAATAAACTGTAAAATCGTTTTGCTTGAAATATGCATTTTTACCGGTAATTTGAGCGTTTAATGTACTTACATGCAATAACGTCAGAAATGGCTGAAATATGCAGTTGCATATGGAAGTACGATTTCAGATAATCCGGACTCTAATTATAATATGGCAGAGAACCAAACCATTTCAGAGTATTTTTGCTTATTTTGGGATATCAGACAACCGAAAAGAAAAACGAATAATTTTCAGAAAAATGTTAGGTTGTGCTTGCATAGCCACTGCCAGGGCCGATGCAAGCTGTTCTTCTCCTGGCCGGCGAGACTATTTGAGAGGAAATGAGGACCTTTTGAGTTCAAGGTCCTCACTTTCACTCAAATAGTACACAGTCTTTTAATTTCCGGTATAGGAAAGATTGTGGTCATTCAAAAATCGTCCTTCTGGTTTTTTTTCACAATTTTTCTAAAAATATGAAAACTACACTGCTAAACATTTTGTAGTAGGTTGCACCAAAAAGTGCTGCTACACCAGCTGCACCGGTTTTGGAACAAAGGTAAACCATTGTTTAATGCACTAAACGCAAAAATATGCCACAATGGATACAACTTCACAAATTCAGGTTGGATACCATAATTTGGTGCATAATTGCATCATGTACTCATATTTCATGCATCACACAATGCTTTTGTCTTTGTCCCAAAAGTGGCGCAGCTAGTGTGGCACCACTTTTTGGTGCATAATTGCATCATGTATGCATGTTTCATTCACCACACAATGCTTTTACCTTTGTCCCAAAAGTGCCGCAGCTGGTGTGGCATCACTTTTTCGTGCATAATTACATCATGTATACATGTTTTATGTACCACACAATGCTTTTATCTTTGTCCCAAACGTGGCGCAGCTGGTGTGGCACCAATTTTTAATGCAAAGTACTACACAATTTTTAACAGTGTAAGTAATTACCTAAGAGCAGCAGTTGTAAATACCTAGTAAAACGTAAAAGTTCGGTGAATACCCACCCCAGGTAGCAATATTATGTTGAACCAACCGTGGGCTTTCAACGGTCGGCCCAGCGACTCGGAGACTCGGCGACTCGGCGGCCAACAATTGGATGTGTGTTGGTTCAACGGTTGGACCCACATTGGAAAACTGTTGCAAACAGTTTTCCAATGTGATCATGTGTTCTTGGACAACCATGGTTGGTCATGTGTTGTTGGACAACTTTCGGACAACCGTTAAGTGGTCATTTGTTGATAAATGGTTGGTCATGTGTGGTTGGAAAACCGTTGGCCAATCTTCGATAAACAACGCAACCTTCGCCCAACGCTGCCGACGAAAAAATATCATTGGGCCAACCGTTGGCCAATGTCAGTATGCTACTTGGGACGGCATTACAACACACCGCAGCAATACAGAATTCAAAATGATACAGCACTGAACGAATGAATATCAGACAGTGAACATACCTATAGGAAAGCACTTTCAGGTTAGAGCTTGAAAAAATTTCGCTCAATGTCAAACGCTCAGAGGATCTTTCTGATACAGAACACAGATGACAAATTAGAGCTTCATCCCTATGGTGTATTCGGAAATGGCACGCAGCTTAGGCATATCCAGATATTGTTCCATATGCCTCTCTCGGCTGTTTCGGACAATTTCTTTCGCGCGTACGGGGGCTGGGGTCCACACCTTCCAGACAAGGTTTCTCTGTATCCTGTTAAGCTACGCGGAATACTGTATGAAGCTGATTAAAGTCTTTATAAAATAAAATACCTAATATAACTGCAGTAAACTTTCTTTTTCATTTACATTCTTCCGTAAAATTTTCTACGTGTGCTTTTCTATTTTTAACACCTCTCTGAGCATGAATTTTGCCAACAATAACTATTATGAGAGTGCAACCGTCTCCCTTGCCTCCCCCATGTAACTAAGTCCATGGCGAAGGCCAGAAGAACTTGCGACAAGGAGGAAAATCATGGACATTTAATGCAGTCATGTATCGTCGTAAATTCATTTTCTTGCTGGCACAGCCGGGTTAAGATGGGAACTCTCGGGGTTATAGCCTAGAGGTATTACCAAGAGGGTAGCAGCATGCTTCCTAGGTCCATTACCAATCTCCATGCTGCTACACAATAATATATATTATATAATTATTATATACACAGGTGTGCAAAAATTAAGGACGAAAAGGAGACATTAGCAAAACAGCGGAACAAGCAGGCAGAACGGACCGAAAGACCACTCAGGAAGTAGACTAGGGTCCGGTACGGTAGGGCATGCGCATATATGCAGCATGACGTAGGGGGAGTCGGAAGGGTATAAAGCACACGGGCGGTGTACGCTCAGCTATTCGGTTAAAGCTATTGCACGGTGTACATCGGTTTGAACGACGTCGAGTTGCTGCCACCGTGTGATATGACCAACAGGCAATCCAGTAGACGACATCTTGATGACTTTACCCGAGGTCACGTCATTGGGAAGTTGGAAGAAGGTCAAAGTGTGACTAGTGTGGCCGGGGAGTTCAGGTTCGCTCACAGCATCGTTTCACGATCTTGGAGAGCATTTCAAACGACAGGAGCAGCTGTCCGAGAGTTTAGCAGTGGTCGTCCACGAGCAACCACGGCGGCGGACGACCGGTATATTGTCCTACAGGCGAGAAAAGACAGACGGCAGACAGCGGGAGAAATCGCAAGGCACATGCAACAGACAACCGGACGTCCGTTATCGCGTTTTACCGTGGCCAGGAGGCTGCACAAAGGTGGTCTATTTGCACGACGACCAGTACGGTGTGTGCCATTAACGCCTGCTCATCGGAGACGGCGGTTTCTGTGGTGCCAGGAACACAAGAACTGGACACATCAGCAATGGGGTCGAGTTCTCTTTACGGATGAGAGCCGATTTAGTCTGACGAGGGATTCTACACGTATACACATCTGGTGAGAGAAGGGAACACGCAATCACACCTCCAAAATCATCGAAAGGGAACAGTTTGGAGGTGGCGGAGTTCTCATTTAGGACGGTATCATGCTTGGTGGCCGCACTGACCTCCACATTTTCCTAGGAGGTTCAGTCACTGGTGTCCGCTATTGTACCGAGGTTCTCCTGCCTCACGTGCGTCTGTTTATAGGTGCTGTGGGTCCTGAATTTCTCTTCATGGACGACAACGCTACACGTCATCGTACAGTGGCTGTCGCATAGCTGTTGGAGAGTGAAGATATTCAACGCATGGATTGGCCCTCAAGGTCACCGGACCTAAATCCAATCGAACACATGTGGGACCTTCTCGGGAGACGCTTGGCAGCACGTCAGCAGCCGCCAGCAACGATTCAGAAGCTGCGATTGGCGCTACAAAAGGAATGGGCCGTGATGCCTCAACATCTCCTTGACAACCTCGTCCTCAGCATGGACAGACGTTGTAAATCCTGCAACGCAGTCGGGGTGATCATATCCCCTACTAAAGACTGGATTTTTCTTGGCAGCCGCCTGTCACATGGACGTTTCTGTGTTCTGTCCAGTTGTGCTCGAAGCTACCTTTTCAATAAAGTGCCTTTGTATCTTTTTTTTTTTTTTTTTTTTATTGGAGGTTTAACGACCACCGTGAGCAACTCAATGGGCTATAAGTAGTCGCCCGTCCCTAATTTAGGGTCACTGGTTCCAGGGAAGGGAGAGAGCCAGTGCCGTAAGACAAACACAACATCCATGCCTGACCGGGATTCGAACCCGGACCCCGTTCGGATGAATGATCAGAGGCCAACGCCTTAGACCACTGCGCCACCGGGGCGGCACCTTTGTATCATTTGGATTCCTTGTTTGGACGGTTTTGCTCACTTGTCCCATATTCTTCCATCTTGGGGATCTTATGGTATGATTTGAGTCGATATGGAGCACTTCTGCACGACGTTACATTTGAAAAACCGTCTCGTCCTACATTTTTGCACGCCAGTGTATATCAGGGGTTAACCAAAATAATGGAAACACCTCGCTGAAAACAGTGACTTTGGTGGTATGTGCTGCTTTTTGAGTAAAACGAACATATAGCTACAATTGTTTTTGTAAAAAAGTGTTGCTTATAGTGTCAAGGGTCTGTGTGATTGCATTGTAAATCGGTGATTGCATAATTTCGTTCCAGGTGAAGGCACAATGAGTGACCTGTCGGAGTTCCAAAGAGGGCAGATTGTAGGAACCCGTCTGGTTGGTGCGTCTTTAACCACAGTGGCACAGGTATTAGGGGTATCGAGAGGTACCGTATTGAAGGTCATGACAGCATACAATGTTCACTGCGCAATATCATCTGAGAGACACAACTGTGGAAGGAAAACCGAACTCACTGCGATTGACAGGAGGAGATTAAAGAGGATTGTGACCGCAAGGAGGAAGACCACAGCAACGAAAGTGATTACTGAGCTTAATGCCCATCTCCAAAACCCAGTGTAGACCCATATCGTGCGAAGGGAATTGCATAAGCACAATATTTACGGCAGAGTTGCGATTGCAAATCTCCTGATGTCACAGGTGCATATGAAACGGGGACTACAGTGGTGCCAGGAACATAAAACGTGGACTGCGGATCAATAGAAACATGTCTTGTTTTCCGATAAATCAAGTTTTTACTGTCCCCCACCACAGGACGGGTTTACGTCTGGAGAACCCGCGCAGAAGTCTACAACCCAGACTGTCTCCTTCCTACAGTGAAGCATGGGAGCGGTTCCGAAATGGTTTTGGCCATGATCTCGTGGTTCGCAGCAGGTCCTATTATCACCTTACACGGACGGATCACTAGGGGTGACTATGTCACCCTTTTGGCCGACCATGTACATTCAATGGCAGAGACATTGTTTCCGTCAGGGGATTGCACCTTTTAAGATGAGAATGCCCTGATACACAGAAGTCGAACTGTTCAGTCATGGTTTGAGGAACATGAGGATGAAGTTGCATTCCTCTCCTGACCTGCACAATCACCGGACTTAAACATCATTGAGCCCCTGTGGTCTGTGTTGGAAAACAGAGTGCGGTCCCATTATCTCCTCCGGCGTCTCTCAAGGAACTGGATCAGTTTCTGCAAGAAGAATGGTACAACATACTACTTCCCACCATCCAGGACTTGTATGCATCCATTCTAAGGAGGATTCAAGCAGTTGTAAATGCCAAGGGTGCTCCCACACCATATTAAGTGCGTAACACCTATTGTTTCAAGGTGTTTCCATTATTTTGGACAACCCCTGTATATATTATATATTATATCATCATCATCATCATTGTCGACCATTATCAATCCACTGCTGGACGAAGGTCTCCCCAAGTTTCCTCCAAAACGGTCTGTCTTGTGCCAGTCTCCTCCATGTCACTCCGGCATACTTTCGAATTTCATCCACCCATCTTCCATTTGGTCTTCTTCTGGGTCTTTTTCTGTCCCTTGGAATCCAATCTAAAATTTCGACTATCCATCGATGGTCTGTCCTCCTGGCAGTATGTCCATCCCATTGCCATTTCAGGGATTTAACTTTGATCATGATGTCTTCCACTCTTGTCATTTTTCGGATCCACGAGTTCCTCTTCTTATCTCTCCTGGTTACACCAAGCATGCACCTCTCCATGCTTCTTTGAGTTGTTTACTATCTCTTCCTGTATATTATATATATAATAATATATATTATATATTTATTATATATTTATATATTTAGTATAATGCACATGGTCCGATGAGTACATTATTCCCAACAGTATATCGGTTTTATGTATGGAGAACCCCCAGGGAAGCGTGCAATTCGGAATGTCTGGCTCCAGCTGTCAATCATGGGGGTGGATCTATGATGATTTGGGCAGCCATATCTTGGTATTCGGTTGACCCCATCGATACCCTATATGATCGAGTTACTGCCAGCGAGTACTTGGACATTCTAGGTCAACAGGTCCACCCTATGGTGAAAATGTTGTTTCCCCGACAATGATTCCATTTTTCAAGATGATAATGCACCCATACACACAGCTAGAACAGTTCAGTTTTGTTTTAAGGCGCACCAAGATGAACGTTAACATCTGCCCTGGCCAGCTCAATCACCTGACTTGAATATCATCGAACCACTGTAGACAGTTTTGGGGAGCAGAGTGAGATGCAGATTCCCTTCTCCAACATCTGTAGCGTTCTTTACTATTTGCAACGTGTATATGTAACTTTGAGAACACTACTTAAAATTTCCTCTTCATATTCACTCACCACAAGTGAAGCAAAGTCGCTCAAATAAAGTTCCAGAAAGACTTACTTACAGTTCGCTTTTTATTCCATCAGTATCGCATGAGCACTTCACTCGGATATTCCAACACTCGTGAAGAACTAATTCACAACGCTAATAATATTTTAAAACTGATTAACGTAAGCTAGTAGGCAAAAAAATTATTTACAGACTCCAACACTGATTACATAACAACACAACTTGAACACGCGGTTCAGCCTAATGCAGCTCCCACAGCACGTTTTGCCACTTGCTTCAACATTATATATCTCTCGTTCTTATCTGTTAACACGCACACGTCACTCATTCTGACCTCAAGACTGTTGCCAACACACATTCAGCGAGGGAGAAAATGTAATGTAAAATAAGTTAAAATAAATTGAAACATATAAATATAAATATTCAAATAAAAAAGAAATAATAGGAATATATACAAGATTTCTAATGGATCTAAAAATTGTTTTTTAATGTGTTTACTATCTCTTCCTATACTATCTTGTAACTAACCCTTACTATCTTTCTAAAAATATATGTTTTTCGTTTATTTCATTTTCTCTATATTTTTATGAAGCTTTCTGTATGAACCTGTTTCTAACAAAATTGTGTGTAACCTGATTGAGGTGGACATTCCTGGTCGGGCCCCCTCTCGCAAAGTGGAAGGGAAAGTTCTTTTTGAAAGAATGCTTTTAATAAATTCGAAAAATGCCTTTTTTTTTTTGATCCTTAAAAATGTTATTTCTAATAGGCTTAAAATTATAAAATAGTTAACCTAATTGTATAAATAAGTTTTTTAGAATGAAAGTGAATGAATGAATTGAATGAAATAACAGAAAAAAAAATCCATACCAATTCTTTATTAACCCTTATATTTGGCTTTTTGTAAAGTCTGATATGAGAAATAAAATAAAGGAACACAAAATATATCATTAAGGTTGAAAACTCTAAAAAACAATGAAGTCAATTTTACATAGCGAAAGAAACGAAAAATGAAAGTTAAATAAGAGTATACGTCATACATTTCGGAAGCAATTGGCTGATGTTCTGATCAACGAATGGTACAACATTTCACTGGAGACTCTTTAAAATCTGTATGAATCTATTTCAAGAAGGTTGGAAGCTATATTAAAGGCAAATGGTCCAACACTTCATTAATAAAGACATTTCACTTATGTCCTAGGTGTTCACATTATTTTGTCCAAGCGTTATATGTATAAAGTGACTATTTCTTGAAAGAACTTGATATAATTTACTGAGAACATCCGGATATGTATAATTTGAAACTGTTGTTTGCAAAATTCAGTCACAGATTACAAAATAGCAAAAAGGAAAAATAAAACAAAACACAATAATGAAATGGTGAAAAATGCCATGCATACTTTGGAGGGAAGAGGGCGACACAAAAAAATCTCACCCCACTTTTTGGAAGGGTTAAGAGCTTCCAGGAGTATCTAAGGCTATAAAGAGCCATTCATCCTTAATTCAGAAACACTCGTTCTAGAAAAGAAGGTGAACCAACTCCTGGAGAAAAAACAACATCAGGGCTTTTCTCCAGGAATCAAATCCAGAAGTTAGAAGCCCAAGTGCAGTATCACCGGTTCATTTGATGACAATCAAATCTTGTGTCTCTCCCCCTATCACATACATACACAAATCTGGGCACAGTTTTTCTGATTAAATGGAAGGAGAAGGTGGAAAGACATGAACTAGCTTTTTCGAAAGATAGGAAGTCCTTCTGGATGTGCATGAGACTCAGGAAAAATAGGGGAAACAAAGTTGTAAGTTGTGTGAAGAATGAGATCGGGAAAATGATATGGGAGCCAAATGAGTTAAGTGAAAGATGGGGTGAATACTTCTGTGAGTTATTAGATCAGAAAAGCAAAGATAATTTTGAGACAGATGCAGATGATGTCACAATGAGGGATGAAAGCACAGGAGGGATCTCAAGAGAAGAAGTGTGTAAAGCTCTAAATCTCTTAAGAATGGTAAAGCTCCGGGAGTTGATGGTATAACTTCTGAGATGCTGAAATATGGTGGTGACCTTGTAATTGACTGGTTAACTGAAATTTGCCGGTTGTGCTGAGAGTTAGAAATAGTCCCTCGGGATTAAAAAGATGCTATCATTGTTCCCTTGTGTAAGGGAAAAGGTAATCAGACTGACTGCAAGAACTATCAGGGTATTAGCCTACTGAGTGAGCCAGGGAAAGTGTTTGGTAAGGTCGTTATTGAAAAAGTACGGGGTCTTACATCAGAGAAAGTGTGGGATGTTCAGAGTGGTTTTATGCCTGGTAAAGGCTGCACTAACTAGATTTTTGCATTACGCACGATGATTGAAAAGTATCTGGCTGTTGTTAAGAAAGTGTTTGCTGCTTTCATAGATTTAGAGAAAGCTTACGACCGAGTAAACAGGACACTTTTGTGGAAGGTATTGAATGAATATGTTGTTACTGGGAATCTACTTAATAGTGTAAAAGCCATGTATACTGGTAGTAGAGCTTGTATACGAGTGAATGGTGTTTTATCAAAATGGTTTTCTATTGGTGCAGGAGTTAGTCAAGGTTGTGTAATGTCACCATGACTGTTTAATATATTTATGGATGCGTGCATGCGTGATGCCAAAATAGATAATAGTGGTTTATGTCTTGGTGATATCCGTGTGTGCAGATTGCTGTATGCTGATGACACTGTCCTGTTGGCAGAGATCAAAAGCGAGTTGAAGGGTATGTTGTCTCGGATGTAGGAAGTCTGCATGAAATTCAAACTGAGTATAAATAAAAGAAAAACCAAAGTTATGGTGTTTAAGAGAGGAACGAGTAGCACTGAATGTAATGTAAGTATAAATGGCAATGTGATTGACCAGGTGAATGAGTTTGTGTATTTAGGAAACGTATTTGACAGAGAGAACAAATTGGATGGTGAAATTAGTAGGCGAGTGAATTCTTCACTGAAAGTCATAGCTGCTCTGGGAGGTTTACACAGGAATGATGGATTCTCTAGAGAATCCCGCATGGCTGTGTATGAAACTGTAATTGTTCCTACTCTGATGTATGGCAGTGAAACCTGGGTACTGCAAAAGAAACATAGGGGTTGTTTGTGTGCTAGAGAAATGCGTTGTTTACGTGGGGTTTGTGGCAAGACACGGTCTGATTGTGTGAGGAATGAAGATGTGTTGCAGTTGCGTGATGTGAAGCAAAATGTTGTTAGCAAGGTGGAGACCAATAGGCTTCGGTGGTTTGGCCATGTTGAAAGAATGAGTGATGAAATGCTTACTAAGAAAATCTTTTCAGCCCAAAGTGACAGGAAGGAAAGGCAGAGGAAGGCCAAGGAAGAAATGGGTGGATCAGATTCAGGAGTGTCTGCACGAGAAAAAGATTATGAGTATGAAGTATAGAAGGTCTTGTGTACGTCGTGTGATGGATGTCACTGAAGCCCGAGTTGTATGTCAAGATCACTGAAAATAGAGAAGTTTGATACGACAACAGTAAGTAAAAATATCTGGTAGTTTTTATTTCTTTTTGGAGCTAACCTCTAAATCTCAGAGAACAGCTTAGTGATATGTATGTATGTATGTATGTATGTATGTATGTATGTATGTATGTATGTATGTAGTAAATGCTTTTCCTTAATATTCTATAAGCCAAGACTAGAGGAGGTCACATTAGAAATACACCTGTGCGCACAATGAAGTAAGCAAATATGATCTCACAGCAATCATAGCCTCTCGAAGGTAGTCATCTCCAGAAGAAGAACTCAAAACAAGAGGGGGAGTGGGGGTTGAGTACTATATGTGGTAGGTAAGGCGAACAAAAACAAAAAAGCAAGAAGTTTAGTAAAAATCTTATGGGAAACTCTAGAAAATCAGATTGTTGCAATTCAGTGAAAAATCCACATGTAGAGACACCGTCTTCAACACGATTTAAAAACACACAATCCAGTATTGAAACACTCATATCTTGTTGAAGACTTAATACTAACACACATTGTATGTTAAAAACAATATATACAAGTTAAAATTAGATCTTTCGAGTGCACTCCATACTCATCCTCAGATTAAAATGAACATATGTTTAGTTGCAGCAAAGGTCCTAAAGCTGAACTTTGTGACGTTCCTGCTCAGCAGGACGCACACGACATAAAGGCAGATAGCAGTCAGAACGGACGTCCGCGTAGCTCAATTGGTAAAGCGACTTATTCCGGAATGAGGGGACCCGTGTTCAAGCCCCGGCGTGGAAAAAAATGACGGAGAAATTTACTTCGTTATAACTTAATAGGCACAAAGCTGCTTAATAGGCACGAAATTTCTCTTAATTATTGATCAGATTGTTGGCAGGCGCCAAGCGGATAATTTTAAGACACAAATTGAATGGATGCCCTGAAGAGTCACAAAGTTAAACTGAACACGAGCCAGCATTGTAGTCTGCTATTAACTGAGAGATAGCGAACCATTAGTTGTCCCAGCTGCATCTGCGTTCACCTCGACTGTCAACCAGTGATGGTCCCCGCATTTCGACAGGTCAGGTGGATGGATATGTGTTCCTCTTCAGACTATTTTTATCAGGTCTTTAATACGACTGACCTCAAACAGCCAACAGTCCTGCAATTACTGTGCTACAGGGCTATTAATTACACCGTGTTTCTTCTCGTGTCCTGTCGCATGGGTTCGTCAGGACTTCGCTTGTAAGGAAATATAAAAATTTCGGGGTATTAACTATATATTCCCCCGATGAGGAAGAGTGTCAGTTACCAGTAAAGGAAAGACTCGCTCTTCTGCAAAAGCGTTCTTTATTCAGTGCTCTATAAATCAGGAAGATCACGTTCGAGACTTGTCCTGGTTTTGTATAAATTCATATACACTGTATTATTTATATATTGATTTGTTATAGTGCGTTTAATCAGGCTTATTTCTCGTTTAACATCGCGCCTCCCTTATGTACGTTAAAGCTAGGTGGGTCGCAAAAATTTGTGGTTCTAAAAATCGGGTCGTGGTTCGGAAACTGTGAAGCACTAGCCTGGATGGTTCGCTTTTTGGTCGAGCCTGAGGAAAAAACAATTTCTTTAGCGGTATAGCGACAAAAATCAAAGATAGGCTCATCACTCTGAATTTCATAAAAGCGGTAATCTAACGAATGGCTTCACAAATTTAACTGGGGAACAATTCCTTGGAATGGTCTCGGATTCTGCATTTTTGTCATCACAATCGAATTTTTTGAGGAACGTAAGTTGAGAAACTGGGATGCTAGCAGTTTGCTTTTGAATTATTCGACTATCATACGTGTCAAGACGACAAATCTGCAGCGATACATTTCGTCTGCGTAGTTCAGTCGGTTAGAAGAACTCACTCCGGAGCGAGGAGACGCTGATTCGATCTTCGACACCGGCAAATTTGTATTTTCCGCTCGCGAACGAAAAAATGGATCTACTGGCTGTTGGGTTCTTCCAAAAATGTGTGATGTTCGTTTCAAACATCGGCTGGAATGAATGGAAAGTTCCTTCTTCGCTTCAAATAAATAAAAAATAAGAGGGAGATGATGTGATGTACTACAGAGGTGAAGAACATGTCAAGACGACAAATCTGCATCGATATATTTCGTCGGTGTAGTTCACTAGGTTAGAACAACTGGCTCCGGAGCGAGGAAACTCGTCACCGGCAATTCTGTGTTTTCACACATGTACGCAGACGCATCTTCCGAATTTTCAATACATAGTCCCTGAAACTTTTATCAGATGATCTTTAAATAACACGTCACCGGCAGTTCTGTGTTTTCACACATGTACGCAGACGCATCTTCTGTATTTTCAGTAGATAGTCCCTGAAACTTTTATCAGATGATCCTTAAATAACACGTCACCGGCAGTTCTGTGTTTTCACACATGTACGCAGACGCATCTTCTGTATTTTCAATACATAGTCCCTGAAACTTTTATCAGATGATCCTTAAATAACACGTCGCCGGCAGTTCTGTGTTTTCACACATGTACGCAGACGCATCTTCTGTATTTTCAATACATAGTCCCTGAAACTTTTATCAGATGATCCTTAAATAACACGTCACCGGCAGTTCTGTGTTTTCACACATGTACGCAGACGCATCTTCTGTATTTTCAATACATAGTCCCTGAAACTTTTATCAGATGATCCTTAAATAACACGTCGCCGGCAGTTCTGTGTTTTCACACATGTACGCAGACGCATCTTCTGTATTTTCAATACATAGTCCCTGAAACTTTTATCAGATGATCCTTAAATAACACGTCACCGGCAATTCTGTGTTTTCACACATGTACGCAGACGCATCTTCTGTATTTTCAATACATAGTCCCTGAAACTTTTATCAGATGATCCTTAAATAACACGTCACCGGCCATTCTGTGTTTTCACACATGTACGCAGACGCATCTTCTGTATTTTCAATACATAGTCCCTGAAACTTTTATCAGATGATCCTTAAATAACACGTCACCGGCAGTTCTGTGTTTTCACACATGTACGCAGACGCATCTTCTGTATTTTCAATACATAGTCCCTGAAACTTTTATCAGATGATCCTTAAATAACACGTCACCGGCCATTCTGTGTTTTCACACATGTACGCAGACGCATCTTCTGTATTTTCAATACATAGTCCCTGAAACTTTTATCAGATGATCCTTAAATAACACGTCACCGGCAGTTCTGTGTTTTCACACATGTACGCAGACGCATCTTCTGTATTTTCAATACATAGTCCCTGAAACTTTTATCAGATGATCCTTAAATAACACGTCGCCGGCAGTTCTGTGTTTTCACACATGTACGCAGACGCATCTTCCGAATTTTCAATACATAGTCCCTGAAACTTTTATCAGATGATCCTTAAATAACACGTCACCGGCAATTCTGTGTTTTCACACATGTACGCAGACGCATCTTCTGTATTTTCAATACATAGTCCCTGAAACTTTTATCAGATGATCCTTAAATAACACGTCACCGGCCATTCTGTGTTTTCACACATGTACGCAGACGCATCTTCTGTATTTTCAATACATAGTCCCTGAAACTTTTATCAGATGATCCTTAAATAACACGTCACCGGCAGTTCTGTGTTTTCACACATGTACGCAGACGCATCTTCTGTATTTTCAATACATAGTCCCTGAAACTTTTATCAGATGATCCTTAAATAACACGTCACCGGCAATTCTGTGTTTTCACACATGTACGCAGACGCATCTTCTGTATTTTCAATACATAGTCCCTGAAACTTTTATCAGATGATCCTTAAATAACACGTCACCGGCAGTTCTGTGTTTTCACACATGTACGCAGACGCATCTTCTGTATTTCAATACATAGTCCCTGAAACTTTTATCAGATGATCCTTAAAAACACGTCACCGGCAGTTCTGTGTTTTCACTCATGTACGCAGACGCATCTTCTGTATTTTCAATACATAGTCCCTGAAACTTTTATCAGATGATCCTTAAATAACACGTCACCGGCAGTTCTGTGTTTTCACACATGTACGCAGACGCATCTTCTGTATTTTCAATACATAGTCCCTGAAACTTTTATCAGATGATCTTTAAATAACACGTCACCGGCAGTTCTGTGTTTCCACACATGTACGCAGACGCATCTTCTGTATTTTCAATACATAGTCCCTGAAACTTTTATTGGATGATCTTTAAATAACACGTCACCGGCAGTTCTGTGTTTTCACACATGTACGCAGACGCATCTTCTGTATTTTTTACAGATAGTCCCTGAAACTTTTATCGGATGATCTTTAAATAACACGCCACTGGCAGTTCTGTGTTTTCACACATGTACGCAGACGTATTTCATCTTCTGTACTGTTTGCAGATAGTCCCTGAAACTTTTATCGGATGATCTTTAAATAACACAAAATTAAAAAAACAAAACACTTTGACGATAATAAAGAAAACTGTAAAAGAATGGCTTGTTTTTACAAACTATACAGCTTCAGCTATCTAGAAATACACGCTTTTACTCTCTGAAGGGTCATGCACTTTCAGAAATAGAAATATATATATATATATAAAGAGGGAGAGAACGCAGAACGATGGTAAATGTAACTCAGTTGTGGAAGGTTGGAAATTTATGCCGCATGGAATTTCTTTCAGAAGAAAAAAATCATATACAATACAAGCATAACGAGGTCCATTTGATGGAGAAAAAGTCGTTTCGTGACGTGGCAGTAAATGTAGAACATGGCGGTCCTTGTTAGACTTCAGCGAATCCTCGCCGCGGACTTCCAGTTGATGTCTCTCCAGCCATAATTGTTCTGCTTATTACGCCTAATTGGCACGAAACTTGGCCTCGTTTTAGAACGTAATTCAATCTAGCACAACTTACGGTGTTCTGTTTAGAGCATATTTATGCAAAATTTAGTAACTTTTTCTCATAGCAAAGCATGCTTGCCGGAGATGATTTTTAATGCCAAATAAGCAACAGACCACCACACACTTGATAACTTGTTCCTAAGTAAATTTTCGCCTGCTTAGGATCATGCGATCTTTGTTTAAAAGAACAGTTCGTACCCCAACAAACAGGAACGCCCTAGAATGTAGGTTAATTTCGTAACAACGTTTGAGAAAACCATGCATTTTACTCATGGAAACAAACCAAAGTGTATTCTGCCTTTTAAGCTTGCTAAAATCCAACACATTGAAAATGTGAGAGAAAGACATTAGGTACATTTTTCAGAATGCTACCACATGGTGTTGTTAGCTACATTTCAACAATATCAACAGAGAATGTTTGCTTTATTTTCAAAAATACCATTTACACTACTGCTTGTGAAGATTGCAATACCAAGAAAGAAACATGCCATTCGGATGAAATTTATTCCACACATTACTGATATGACTGTACATAAGTGATTTACTTTTCAGAACAGTACAACAATTTTTACTTGCAAACATCAGTATCTTGTGAAGCCTCCGCGAGCTGCAATGAAAGCTTCTAAATGGGGTGGTATTGAATCGAAAAGGTGTTGGATGGTGTCCTGGGTAATTGCGTGCCAGGCGGCACGTATGCGAGACCACAGATCATTGGTACTAACTGCTGGAGGACTTTGATGGGCCAGTTGCCGAGTGACCATATCCCAGACATACTCAATAGGAGATATGCCTGGCGAACGTGCAGGCCAGGGAAGAAGCGGTATCTACTGTGCTGAGAAGAGGGCTTGAACATTCCTGGCAACATGTGGTCGGGCATTGTACTGCTGGAATATAGCACCAGGAGTGCTCTGAAGGAAGGGTATTCCGGTACAACTTCCCTGATGTAGCTGTCGCATTTGAGATTGTCCTCGAGTCGTAGCAACCGAGTTCGCGAATGGTACCCAATGGCATCCTACACCATTACACTTGGCGTTCGGCCCGTATGACGCTCGACAATGTATGATGGAAGAGGACGCTCACCACAATACCGTCTAGTGAGTATGAGGCCATCATGATAGTCAGGGATGAATCAGGACTCGTCCGAAAACGCGACGTGTTGCCAATCAGCACGCAATTGTCTGCATTGAAAACTCCATTCCAGCCTGAGGCGTCAATGTTTCAAGGTCAAAGGAATCCGCCGCAAAGGGATGCATGCAACCAGTTCTCTGTACAGCAGACGGCGTCGAACTGTGGAGGCAGACAATGCCATACCTGTTGCAGTGCTCCACGATTGTGCTAACACTTGCAAAGATGCGGAACAGTTCGTCACTGCCATACGGCCAAGATGTCGGTCATTCCGCGGTGTTGTCACATTTCTCGGTCCACTGCCAGATTGTCGATGCACCCGGTTTTCCTCGGTCGACTGCTGCCATAGGTGCATCACTGTCGTGGCGTTATGTCCTGTCCGAGCCGCAGTGTCGCGGTACGAAGATGCACCTTCACGCAGACCAATCATTCGTCTCTGTTAAAACGCTGTCGTATGGTGATATTGCGCCCTTCGTCGTCACCGAGGCATTATTAAATCCTGGAGACCTTTTTACAACTCGCTGTCCGCGATGTACTATTGGTGTGTATCCTAAACAGCCCTCTCTTTTTACCCTTACTCGACTGTCCAGAGGCCGCTGCCGTTCCCAGACATGGGCAATGACTCTGCACTTTTAATCATTTGCATGTCCTACCCTGCTCTGCATGTCATGTAAGTGTCAGGTGATTACCATCATTCCTTCATGGTGCTGTAATTTTCACAAACAGTGGTTTGATAACTCAAAATTTTTAAGTGTTGAAGGACACTTCTACCGGGAAACGGATTTCCCTGTCAAGTTTCCCCTAGATAACTGGTAAAATCACCTTAGCTGATTATTATTTGCTTGCGTGTAAGGTATGTGCGTTGTAAAAATACTGAAACAAGAGCCATTCAGTCTTTCTTACACACGTACACCCCATTAACCAGATCATGACACTCCTGTTTCGAAGTATGGACACGTTTTATAGCTCGCTGCACTGACATCACCTACCGGCGTGGAATGGACGGGCTGGAAGGGTCAGTACGAAGCTCGTGTGATGGGGAAAGGGAAGAACTAGTCGCAGTTTAAACGGACAATGGTTATAGGCAAGAGAAAAGCGGACGATCTTAGCTGTAATCCTGGGCCCAATAATTTCAGGAAAAGTTTAGCGTTAATAACCATATTTAAAATCGCTTCATAGTTTAAATCATTTCCCCGTTTCGTTAGTACTTTTGCAGTGATATTGAGACGGTTTCCTTTCACTAGTTTTCTGCCAGTCGTGTTTTTAAGAAAAGGGATGGCCGTTACCTCTATACTTCTGCACAGTATTGCGTGCCAGCTTCCTGCATCTGCTATTTACGAGTTTAGTTTGTATCACCGTATTGCTCTGCGAGAGAATGTTTAATGATCTTATCGTTTTACAGCGTCAGAGTTCTTGTAGGGGAAGTATTCAAGCACATGGAGTTTCTTACCACTTCAGGGTTTAATGAGGGAATTATTACGATGGGTCGAAGTGATCCAGAGGTCCCTAAGAGAAAATTTACACACACGAAGTAAATTGTTATTGATTGATTGATTGGAGGTTTAACGACCACCGCGAGCCACTCAATGGGCTATAAGCAGTCGCCCGTCCCTAATTTAGGCTCACTGGTTCCAGGGAAGAGAGAACGCTAGTGCCGTAAGACAAACACAACATCCATGCCTCACCGGGATTCGAACCCGGACACCTTTCGGAAGAATGATCAGAAGCCATCACTTAGACCACTGCGCCAGCAGGGCTGCAGTAAATTGTTAATGAAGGTGTCTGAGGGAGTGAGGTTGACGTGAAGCTGACCGAGTTGTCCTCCGAAGGTGTCACGCAAGTGGACTAGGAGGCAGTAAAGGTAGCCCGCGGTTTTTTTCAGGGAAGGAGAAAAAAACCCAGACGGTATTGACGAAAGTGGAGGCGTAGAAAAGATCCTACACCAGGATGGGAGATTGAAGCAGAAAAATGGGAGTTTGGAAACAAAACTTAGCAGCCGATTTATCCGAGGAAGAAGCCTTATTTAATGCACTGGAACAAATAAATGTAAATAATAAAGATAGTGAACATAAAGCTATATAAAACCAGTATAAATCTCAAACGTGATCTTCCCCATATACAGCACTGAATAAAGAACGTCATTGCAGAAGAACGAGTCTTCACTTTTCTCGTAATTGATGCTCTTCATCATCGGGGGAAGATATAGTTAAAACCCCGAAATTTTTATATTTCCTTGCAAGCAAAGGCCTGACGAACCCACGTAATAGGGCACAAAACGAAGCACAATGTAACAGCCCTGTAACACAGCAACCGCAGACACTATTGGAGGTTTGAGGGCCGCTATGTTAAGGATGTGGCAGAAATGGTCCGAAGAGCAACTCATATCCACCCGACCTACCAGAAAGCGGAGGCAATCACTGGTTGACAGTCAAGATGAATGCAGATGCAGTCCTGGACAACAGGTGGTTTGCTATCTCTCAGTTAGTGTCAGATTACAAACAAGGTACCCGGAGGAGCGTTTCCAAGGTCAGTAAAACGAACACTCTTAACGGATGGGCCTAAGAAGTCATCGGCTCGTTCATTCGTCCAGGTTGATTAGCTGTTATCAACGGCTACTCTTGCTGGCTCGTTCATTCGTCCAGGTTGATCAGCTGTTATCAACGGCTCCTCTTGCTGGCTCGTTCATTCGTCCAGGTTGATCAGCTGCTATCAACGGCTACTCTTGCTGGCTCGTTCATTCGTCCAGGTTGATCAGCTGTTATCAACGGCTCCTCTCGCTGGCTCGTTCATTCGTCCAGGTTGATCAGCTGCTATCAACGGCTACTCTTGCTGGCTCGTTCATTCGTCCAGGTTGATCAGCTGTTATCAACGGCTCCTCTTGCTGGCTCGTTCATTCGTCCAGGTTGATCAGCTGCTATCAACGGCTCCTCTTGCTGTGGACACCTGAGCATCATTGACTCAAAGAAAGGAGAAAAGTCGCCTGGTATGATGAGTCCAGGTTCCAGCTGCAACATGACGATTGATGATCTCCTTTTCGATTAAGAGCTGCCACCAGACTGCATGATTGGATGGACGCTAGCTGGCGGCGGTGATGCCATGATATGGGAATTATTCTCATGGACATCACTGGGTCTTCTGAACTTCGCTGGGCATATCATGATCTTCAAATCCTAACTAAGCCAGTTTTCGCACCAAATGTCGCCCTGTGTATAAAAGTAACACTGATAACTTTTATCAAGAGAATGCTGTTGCAATGCCCTAATTGTTCAAGAATGGTTTTAGGATCACGTCCAAGCATTTTATGCGCTCGTCTGGCAGCTAATTTACCCCGACTTGAATCCCACTGAACATTTGTGGGATGCTCGTAAACGCAGCTTTAGACTTCTCATGCTAGTGCATCGCTCCGTAGCAGAACTGGGGACGTCATTCTGCCTAGATGAATACCTGAGGACACCATCCGTGGTCTAATAAAATCGATGCTATGCAGGCTGCAAGAGGTAATCTCGTCGAAAGGAGGCTCAACGTGATGCCAAATAGGTGGCTATAAAATTATGGCTCATGAGTATATATATGTATGAGTGCAGATTTGCACCGTAACACTAACTTTGATGCACAAACTCTCTATTCCAATACTGACCAAATTGATGTCACTGTCTATTTCTTCAGTAAGTTCGGGTCAGCTTCTCCCGATTTTTGCAAGCTTCATTTTTTCCCTAGGATATTGTTTATTCAGTGTTCCACAAATGTAGGCCAAAGGATAAAAGAAACGCACCTGTGAAATTATATGTGCCATTACATAAGAGCTCTATCTTATGCTCCATTAAAAGTCTGTACTCCACTTGACCCACTGAGATGACTGTTGGTCGCAGGTGGATGAGTTTGGTGTCCTCTACGTGACGTTCCGATTCTGGTCTAAATTGCAACGAACTTGCCCTGGGTAGCAACTGAAGCTTACAAAGCGACGTTTCGCTTCGCATGAGGTGAAATATCTCCGTGAAATATTAAGTGCGAGGAGGCTCGCGGCCTTTTCTTTTAATTACAACTCTCTCCTTTCTCTACCGAAGCGAGCCAGTTGATAATGAAATAATTCTGCGTGCAATTCTCATATCGAAACCATGAAAGATAACAATTAGATCTACCTTAATTTTGCAATGGACAGATTTGAATGCGAAATTACATTTGTAGGAATATTCACTTATACAGCACAATAAAACATACTCATTCTGAAATCAGACAAAGTAAAATAAACTGAAGAATATTAGAAAACTTGCTATATATACCGAAGATATGCCATTATGTCTTAAAAGAAAAGTGTTTGATCAATGCATCCTTCCAGTGCTTACGTATGGTGCAGAGACGTGGACCTTAACTAAAAGAGACATACAAAGGCTGCAGACAACTCAAAGAAGCATGGAGAGGTGCATACTTGGTGTAACCAGGAGAGATAAGAAGAGGAACTCGTGGATCCGAAAAATGACAAGAGTGGAAGACATCATGATCAGAGTTAAATCCCTGAAATGGCAATGGGCTGGACATACTGCCAGAAGGACAGATCATCGATGGACAGCCGAAATTTTAGATTGGATTCCAAGGGACAGGAAAAGACCCAGAGGAAGACCACATGTGAGATGGGTGGATGAAATTCGAAAGTATGCAGGGGTGACATGGAGGAGACTGGCACAAGACAGACCGTTGTGGAGGAAACTTGGGGAGACCTTCGTCCAGCAGTGGATTGATAATGGTTGACAATGATGATGATGATGATACCGAAGATCTAAAACATTATGACCGGCGCGTCGTTTTGCTAGCCGAAGCAACTGCGCTTGTGAAGATCATGAAACAGTATGAATGACAACTGATCCTGAGCTCTCCTAATCAGCGTTATTCTCTTTCTTCAGATGGGAAAGGCAGAGAAGAGAGTTGAACAAAGGCCAAATGGTAATGGCCAGACGACTGTGTCAGAGCATTTCCGAGACGGCAAGACTTGTGTTGTGCTCACGGTCAGTCGTGGTCAGTACCTTCAACAAGTGGTCCGAGGAGGGAAAAAAACCACGAACAGACGGTAACGTGTGGGCTGACTGCGGCTCATCGATGCTAGAAGTGAGTGAAGTCTGTCCCTTACGATACATATCAGCAGAAGAGATACTGAGGCACAACTCGCCGGTAATTTGAATGCTGGTTGTAACGTATACTCTCGATTCACTTTCCTTTTGATTTTTACTATCTCTGGTTATTTTATTTTCCTATGTAAATTATCTTCTTACTGAACGAGATGTTATTTCACCCGCTGAATGAGATCTGGCAATGAGTGTAAGTCATGACGTGGTGGTAGCCAGTATAAATAGGCGCGTTCAACGACATAGAGAGAGAGTTTGTTTATGTGGAAGAGAGCGTTTGTTGTTGTATAGGGTGAGCTGTTGTTTGTATGTCAGAGAGCTGTTGTTTATGTGAGTAGAGCTTCGTTCATGTGCAAGGAGCTACGTGTTATTTGAATAGCTGTGTGTGAAGTGTGTGTAATGATACCAGTAGAAGTTCATAATAAAGAGTTTTAAGTAAGTACGTCTTTCTCAGTTCCTAGTACTGTCAGACCTCTGTCTGGCTGTTAGGTTTATTTCATTTAGTGTTATTAGTAACAACCAGCATAAGACTTTATTCATCTTAATTACTACTACAACATTACTACCAGTTATAAGTTTGTTAATTATTATTACAACACTACTAGCAGGAAAGTTTATTCATGATCTTAATTAACAAACAACAACCATTACTAGAAGAAACTAGTAACAACAACCATTTGAATTCACTATTAGAAGCTTAGTACAAGCATTGAATTCATTATAATATTAGTGAAAGCTATATTCACTATAATTAGCTTAGTAGAAGAAGCGTAATTCATTATATGGTGACGGGAGTAATGTGTCACAATACACAGAACATCGAAACATCGAACTAGGCTGAAAATGGGGCAGGTCTCTCCCAGTGCCCATGCTAACCTCGGTTCAACATCGAAAACGCTTACAATGGGCACGCTAGCATCAAAACTGGACCTTCAATGATTGGAAAATGGTCGTCTTTTCCGATGAATCTCTTTTCTTGTTACACCATGGGAACGGTCTGATACATGTGCGTCGTGTACCTGAGGAAGCGTTGGCACCAGAAGTGGCACGAAAACAAGCCGGAGGAGGAAGTATAATGCTTTGGGCAATGCTCTGCTGGGAAACCCTCTGTCAAATCATTCATGTGCCGGAAACCACTAAGTCTCCCACCTACCAAAACATCATTGCAGACCATGTACATCCGTTCATGGCAACGGTATTTCCCTCTAGTGGTGCCTTCTTTTAGAAGGATAATGCGCCATACCACACTTTCCGGATTTTTTGAGAACGGTTAGCGTATCACCAGGAAGATGTACAGGTATCGCCCAGGCTTCCAAATTCCCAAATATAAATTCGATCGAGGATCTGTGGTACGTGTTGGAACAGTAAATCCGATCTGCGGCTCCTCAACCACGTAACGTACACGAGTTAGAGGATCTGCTGGTAACGTAACGTAGGAACATATACAACAAAACACCTTTAGAAATCTTGTAGCTCTCATGCCTCGCTGAGTAAGAGCTGTTTTGGTGACATGTGGACGACCAACATGATATTGTGTAGATGGTCATAATGGTTTGGCTCTTCGGTGTACATAAACGAGCAACCCATGAGTAATCAACATGGCATCATGATATATGATAACTGCAGTTAAATGTTCTTGCTTGTAATTCCAGGCAAGCCTCACGGTGGTAAAGTACTTTGAGGTGCTAGTTTCTGACCATGCGTCCGAGATTCTCAGGGTTCGAGTCCCTGATACGCCATGTGTGGCGTTTCCATCCAACGGCGCTGGCCTTGTCACTTCTCTGAATGCACAGGCCCCAAATTTTGGACTGGCGACTGCTTATAGACCTAAGAGTTGCGTATGGTGTTCATTAATCCCAGAGGAGGGGATGGTACGAATAATGAATATCACTTTATCAAGTAGCTCCTCGGTCACCCCCTAGTTTGTCTTTAAAGGTTCCTTTAGCGTTTGACTAACGTCCCCTCTACGGTGCTCAAAGCACAAATATGCTCCTTTTGCGACAGATGTGACGCAGCTGTGGGCTAAAGGTTCTTCAGCACCCACTACAACTTGATTTCACACTTTACTTCTTTTAAAAATTTCAAACATTTTCAACATATATTTGATGCGGCCATCTTAGATTTAGAACTTGGATAATAGATGTAATTCTCTCGCGGATTTTTTAAATATCGGGAGAGGAGTGACATGGAGGAGACAGGCTCAAGACAGACAGTTATGGAAAAAACTTGGGGAGACCTTCATCTAGCAGTGGATTGATGGTCTCCCTAAGTTTCTTAGTGCTAAGCAATAGTGTAGGTGTTTATCAAACATAAATCAATGAATAATGGAAAGCACTGAATCACCTAGGTTCTTCATATACCCTGAAGTTTGAAAGAGTTAGTCAAACTTGTGAAAACACAAATTTGTCTACGCCTCCTCACTCCGGAGTAAGTTGCTCTTCCAACTAAGCTACACGGACGGAATATCGCTGCAGATTTGCCGTTTTGACACGTGATTCACCTCTATAATACGTCACAAACTAAGCAGCGAGCCTTAAGACCTTACCTATATCAACTGCGCACATGTCTCGAGAGGCCTAATCGCCTCTGATATCATGTCAGTAGCCATGCCCTTTGCTTGGTAACACTCCTGCGTCGATAAAAATTATAAGAGCTGTACTTAAATCTCTTCATCAAATTTTAAAATAATTTGCTTATGGTTGTAGGGGTTCGAATCGGGATAAATCTGTATAAAACACGTATCTTTGTTTACAACGTTTGCCCACTATGAAACTCTAATCACCTGATATGCACTCAACGGACAAAACATCAGATATACCTACACCTAGTAGAGTATTGGTCTTCTTCTAGCGTGAATAACAACCTTTACACGCCAAGGCTATCAGATGCTGGAGGATTTCCGGAGATAATGCCAGCCATGCCTGCTGCAGCATTGTCCATAACCCCGCCCGAGACGTCGCTCATGATCCATGGATCTGATGTTCCGCCCCACGGCACCCCCGAGAGCTTCCGAAGAGTTTAAATTTGGGGACCTCGGGGGCCAGTGGAAAATTCCAAACTCCGATCAATGTTTCTGGAGCCATGCCTGGGTGGTTATGGCCCGGTGGTGCGGCGCATTGTACTGCAGGAACAGACCATCGGCAGCAAGAAGCGCGCAAGTCATGAAAGATTGTAGGTGATCAGCCAGCACATGCTGGTGGAGCGCAGCGTTTAAGGACCTCTCCTGACACGCTAAGGGACCTAGTGTGTCCCATGAGAAGGCTCCCCAAAGCATCACAGTACCACCACCGCATTAAACAGAGCTGATCCAGAGCGACGGGGCCATGGTCTCATGCCGTCGAAGCCTCACCCGCACCCTCCTGTCAGATCAGTACAGCGGAAAACGGGATTTATCTGACCACACGACGCTGCCCCACTTTGTAGAGGTCCAGTTTTGATGTTCCCGGCGACAGGCGAGGCGAAATATCCGATGACGAGCAGTAAACAATGGAACACGAATATGGAGTTGGCTTCCGTAGCCCAGAGTATACATCTTGCGCCATACCGTTCGCTCACTAATACTGCTTGGGCTCCCGACATTTAACCTGAAGGCCATTTGAGCTTCCGTTGCCTGGCTAGTCTACGTCGACCCCAGTCATCAATGGCGTTTGGTCGGAGCCCGACTCCTCTCTGGGCTCTGGTACGTCCGTCGATGGTATGCTCGCGGTACACCCTTGATACTCTTGCCCTCGGGAACCCTAGGGTTCTTACCACTTGGGCAATAGAATGACCCATCTGTCTTGCTCCGACAATTCGTCCACAATCAAAGTCGCTCAGATCGCCACGTTTATCCATGTCCGTCGATTGCGATACAGTGTTGGGAAGCCCTGCTATCCGCCTGTTTATCGTCTGCGTTTGATTTGGGTCTGTTCCACTCTGTGCGGGGGTATGATCATGCAAGCTGCCTATCACCCATACCTCTAATGTTTTATCTAATGAGTGTATAGATATAAAGTTACCATGTCCTTCGGTCGCTACGACATATATCTTCATATCTTCATTAAAACATATATATACACTGCTGGCCACCCAAAATGCAACACCAAGAAGGAAGCATCCGATTGGCCTGAAATTCGCAGCATGCGTCGCCCGCGAGAGGACATGCAAACGATTAGCATTGCAGGGCACATGCAAATCATGTGCACCCGGCACGCCACCGAGAAGCACTATAAAAAGGGTGCACAGAAGACGGGGTGTAATTAGTGGAAGTGTGTTGTGCTGCCGGACCCGTGCGTGGGAAGCTTCCTGAAGCCTCGTCGCAGAATACGGCAGTCATTCCAGCACGTTTCGGAGCTCGACAGAGGACGAATAGTGGTTTATCGCGACAGCGGTTTATCGTACCGAGACATCGGCGCCCGTGTGGGACGACATCCAGACCCAGTGAGGCGAGTATGAATTCGATGGGTGCAGGAGGGACGGACGGACCGACGTGAGGGATTGCGGCAGCCGCGGCACACCACCGAACGAGAGAACCGGCATGTTGTGTGACGGGCATTGACGGCTCGCACCGCCACATCCCGAACGTTAGTGCAGGAATTAGGGTGTGTTGCGCAACAACCTCTGTCAGCACGTACCGTTCGACGTCGTCTGCAGGAGAGGGGACTTGTCGCACGGCACCCATTGCTCCGATTACCATTGACGTTACACCACCGGCGAGTGCGGCGGCAGTGGGCCGTTGAACGCCACACCTGGACTACGCAATGGCACGACATTGTCTTCTCCGACGAATCCCGCTTCTGCCTGCAACACCACGATGGTCGGATCCGCGTGTGGTGGCACCGCGGTGAGAGACTGTGTGACGCCTGCATTTTGCATCGCCATACCGGTCCGTCGCCTGGCGTTATGGTTTGGGGCGCAATTGGATATGACACCCGCACTCCTCTGGTACGCATCGCCGGTACACTCAACAGCCACCGCTACATCTCCGACGTTTTGGAGCCTGTCGTTCTCCCTTACCTGCAGGACCAGCCAGCGGCCAAGTTTCGACAGGACCATGCGCGCCCGCACGTGGCACGCATCGTGCAACAATTCTTCACGGCTCACCAGGTGTCAATGCTGCCGTGGATCGCCTGTTCTCCCGATATGTCTCCCATCGAACACGTCTGGTTGCTGATCGGCAACCGAGTGGCCCGGCAAGCACCACCCTCGGCTACGCCTGATGAACTGTGGCAACGTGTGAAAGCAGTCTGGAACGACATACCCCAAGCCCACATCCATAGCCTCTTTCGTTCGATGCCGCGGCGTGTAGCGGCCGTTATTGCCAGCCATGGGGGACTCACGAACTATTGATGTCTGCGTGTTTCGCAAGCCGCACGGGTCTGTAAGCTGAATCGTTTCATCTTTGTATCTGTTGTTATGTGTCCAGTAAGTCTGGCTTTGCTCTCTCGTGTCCTTCATGGTGTTGCATTTTGGGTGGCCAGCAGTGTATATATATATATTCATATCTTTATGTGAAACATATAAACTTCGGTCGCTATGACATATATATTCATATCTTTACGTGTACATCATTTTTTGTATGCTTCAAAAGTGTGTGAGATATCATTTTCACGTGCAGTTTTTCGAATGGTAGAAGTGTATCATTAAACTATTTTTTTTTACTGTTTTCTGGGATGGGGATGTACAGCGCTATAGAGCATCTAGGGATATAACGATTCATCTGTCTATGGTTTGGGCTCACTGATTCTACAGAAAGAAGTTAATCGGAGCCGTGTCAATGCTGCCGTGGATCGCCTGTTCTCCCGATATGTCTCCCATCGAACACGTCTGGTTGCTGATCGGCAACCGAGTGGCCCGGCAAGCACCACCCTCGGCTACGCCTGATGAACTGTGGCAACGTGTGAAAGCAGTCTGGAACGACATACCCCAAGCCCACATCCATAGCCTCTTTCGTTCGATGCCGCGGCGTGTAGCGGCCGTTATTGCCAGCCATGGGGGACTCACGAACTATTGATGTCTGCGTGTTTCGCAAGCCGCACGGGTCTGTAAGCTGAATCGTTTCATCTTTGTATCTGTTGTTATGTGTCCAGTAAGTCTGGCTTTGCTCTCTCGTGTCCTTCATGGTGTTGCATTTTGGGTGGCCAGCAGTGTATATATATATATATTCATATCTTTATGTGAAACATATAAACTTCGGTCGCTATGACATATATATTCATATCTTTACGTGTACATCATTTTTTGTATGCTTCAAAAGTGTGTGAGATATCATTTTCACGTGCAGTTTTTCGAATGGTAGAAGTGTATCATTAAACTATTTTTTTTTACTGTTTTCTGGGATGGGGATGTACAGCGCTATAGAGCATCTAGGGATATAACGATTCATCTGTCTATGGTTTGGGCTCACTGATTCTACAGAAAGAAGTTAATCGGAGCCGTGAGACAAGCAAACCGTTAATACCACATCCGGGCTTCCAACTCGGGCACAGCTCTGACGATTAGGCAGATTCCCGTGTTCTTAACCACTCAGCAATCGGGAAAACTCATTAAATTTTGCCTGTGGATCGTACTTACTTGTGTTATCGCTATTATCGCTCCTAAGGCAAGAATGAATTTTATTCTGCAACAGTTTTTTAAAGGAATGTACAATGGAAACAATGGGATTCAGTAACATTAATTTTATCTTAACGTTGTACGAAGCATAACAGCAGAGATATCGTCTGTCTGTGTTACCGTGATACTTTTGAAACTGTGACATTGTAATTTCTGTAAAAGCAATGTGAGAGACTTAGTTCTTGTTGCTGAATTTTCTACCGTGAGCTTTAGTGGAAAGAAGTGTGTAGTTTAAAATCATATTATAGCGCTAATGTAGCGAATTAAACTCTGGAATTTCTAATAACTACTAGGGGTGTTCAAATTAAAAGGTACGAAACGTCATAAGAACGTAACCGTTAACATATTTGCCTATGCCGCTATGGGAGAACGTAGCGACACATCTAGGGATGCGATTGGAGTCGCCGGCGTGGATCGGAGCATGCGCGGGCGCCCGCATGCGCAGGAGAGAGCAGAGGCTCTTATAAAGAGCGCCGTCCAATTGACTACTTGTTGAATTCCTCCAGCACAGACGAACCATTAACTCCGATGTGTACTGTGAGACACTCCGAAGCCTACGCAGGTCCATCAAGAACAAAAGACCGGTGCTGCTCACGGAGGGTGTGGTTCTGCTCCATGATAACGCGCGTCCACACGTCTCCAGGGTCACACACGCAGAACTGGACAAGTTCCAGTGGGAGCAGCTTGACCATCCGCCCTACAGGCCGGACATGTCGCCCTGCGATTTCAATGTGTTTGATCCCCTGAAAAAACATCTGAAAGGGAAGCGCTTCCACTCGGACGACGAACTCAAGGACGCTGTGCAGGACTGGGTCTCGTCACGGCCACAGGAATTCTGGGAACAAGGAATCCTTCGGCTCGTTAATCAATGGGATCGTTGTGCTACGGCCTATGGTGTATACTTTGAAAAAGTCTTCATTTATACCCACAGTGTCGTTTCGTACCTTTTCATTTGAACACCCCTAGTATAAATAAAAGCATTATAAACAAAGCAACTCATCACGAAACGTAGAGATATCGTCTAGTACTTTCGGAAGGAGGTCGCTGTGAACGGGGTAGATACCTCTGGATTTGTCAATTGTATGGACTGCTCCTGAAAAACTATTCACTGGCGTAAGATGTTTTGACTTAGTGTACAACACTAAGAGTGAGAAGTGCGGATACCAGTTTCTGATTAATTTATTATTGTGAAAACAACATGAGAGCGCAGATTTACACAAAATAGGTACTGTGCCGATCTACTGGAAACTGTATCAGAGATTATACTAATTTCAAATTACCAAAATGGGATTTGACAATCGTTTGAAGTATTTTTAGTCCCGTTTGCTAAATTCGATATTGAGGCATTTAAAAACACTATGTTTGAAATACATTCGGTGATTTTAGAAAAATGCAATAAATTTATAGAATAAATTGGAATTGAAAGCAAAGCGCAACGCAGCCATCTTTTGAAATCTAGTTTAGGAAGTTCAAATTCCAAACGTTGAAAAAATTGCACTAATTTTAAATGATTATCATGTACCGAAGTATTTTGTGCAAATCAATACATTTAAAAATTTAATATGTCGCGTCGTTGAAAAAAAATCGACTAATATTCTAAAATTAGAAGTGCTAAAATTGTAATAGCAAAACTGTTAACATTCTAACATCAAGACTGTTAACATTCTAACATCAAAACTGCAAACATCAGCGAAAATTGGTTGACGACTGAGATAAAAAATTGTGAACCGCTGGCTAATCAGATGTAACTTTGATGTTTGAAAAGCTGTAAATACTACATATCACTTATTTTATAATTTTAGCAGTAAGATTAACGTATTTTTCAGGGTTCGGCTTTGTCTTGAACAGATTTTCTTTCATGATATTTCTCTAAGTTATACACATACACTGACGGAAAGTGAAAAAAGAACACCAAGAAGGAATTGGCGGACGATCATGAAATTTACATATGTTAATGGGTCGAGTTTACGTAGGTGTGATATTAATTTCGGGACCAACCGGTGAGCGCTTACGCCACAACACGGCATAATATGCAAATTATCGTCGGTGGTATTTAAGGAGTACGGCCAAGTGAATGTAATCAGTCGTCGGCGTACGGACACGTGCGAAGACCCTGAAGAAGCTGCAATGCCTGGACATGGAAGACGTGTACGGTTTCAGCAGTTATCGGACTTTGAGCAAAGGTCGTCTAGTCGTACTCCGCGAGGCCGGATGGTCGTATCGTCGTATTGCGGAGGGAATTTGACGGGAAGTATCGGTGGTGGTACGATGGTGGCTTAGATGGTCCGAGGAACATTCCCACACGAGAAGACGTGGAACTGGGAGTCACAGACTTACTGTTGAGCGGACCGATCGACGGATAAGAAGAGCGGCGTTAGTAGTATATAGGGGTACTATGGCACACACCATAATCACATAAAAACCTCAAAATCAGGCATTTTTTGATTTTTGAGACCTCAATAATCACGAACATTTTAAGGCTTTTTATGATCAAAATCACCATATTTTCATTAAAAATCATTGATTTTTGGGCATAAAATAGTCAAAACATCAGATTTTTGAAAATTGAAGTTTTTACTCTGTTTTTTCATAAAAACAGACATCATAAAAACACACATTTTTGATGATATTTGACGACTTTTTTGAACAATTGCAATCATTTTGAGCTTTGAATAGCTTTGAAAGTGATGAAATGATGGATTTAGTGATCAATAGAAAAGTTGTAAAACAAACTACTTTGCAAAGTCCTTTTTAAAAATGCATTAAAAAAAGGGGTACCCAAAATGGATACCCCTTATAGGAAGATTAAAAATTTAGGAAGATTAAACAAATTCAAGATTTAATTAAAATTATTACAAAGATTTAAACGAATTCAATAATATAAGGTTTTGTTATGTAGTACTTCATTTCTCTTTAAAGATAATTTTATTTTCTGTTTCGGTAATTCTTCTTTTGAACCTCTCTCGATCAACTGCATATGTTTCCCATATACCTTTTCATTTCCTACATATATGACATTAGGATCGAAGTGAACTTTCATTTTAATAGAATTCGTTTTTTTTAAGTTTTTACTAATTCATAATCATAATATAGATCATCAATTTTACCTCTTGAATCTGAATATATAATTACCTTTATTAATTTTTTTAATTGCACTGTCAGATAGTTTTCCGTGACATTTTCTAAGATAATATTCTTTTTCTTCATCATTGACTTCTATTTTTTGCAATAGTTGTATCTCCGAATTTCGTTTGGATTTTTTTTCAGTGACATCAATTTATAATCTCCAGGATTCAAATCTTTTAATTTCTGTGTTTCTGTAAATAATCTGATGCTATTGAACTCATCCATTTATAAGGTTTTATTTTTTAAAGGTTTTTGAATACATGTGATGAGAACTGTAAATTACAATAACTTACAAACTCATTTAAAATTTCTAATCCTTTGTTTTTAATTTCCTCGTTTTTTTCTTTTTATCAATTATTCTTTTTACCTTTTTTAAATATTTATAAACTATAGTTAGAATATCTGAAAACTTGTAATTATCTCTATACATATGAATCAAGTCATCACAAAAATGAGCGAATTGAGATATTTCGTTACTATATTTTTTATCTGAAGAACAGTATAGAGCTCAAGGTCACCCATTAAATCCATTTATAAGTTTTCATTTTTTGAAATATAATTCTTATAATGCATACATCTATACATAGAGCATCCGGGGCCTAAAACTCTTGGACATTTAGGTATATCTAAATCAACAGATGGAATATCTTCAAGCATCTCTTTTTCCATTACTCCTCCTTTATATGCAAATGTACCACCATAAATATGGTACAGGTTTTTAATATAGTTCTTTACCTCACAATTATTAATCCATAGTTCTTTGCTATTTGGATATCTTTTAAATCTCAGTCCATGCACATCTAAAACACACTTACGTACGATATTCAATTCTTGTTCATCTAATTTGCAGTCAGGTGTGAACACTGATATTGTTTCACCAATATTCAGTTTTGAGTGTACCCAACTTATCTCTCTTGCTATCTTACGATTTGGGAGTACAAATCCTTGAATATTTATAATCACAATTATATCATTCATTGTTTATATTTACTCACTTTTTTTAAATACATATCCAAAAGGTACAGTATTCAAATCATCTAGAATTCTTCTTTTATCAAATCCAAACATGTATTTCTTGTTCAGTGTATCTACAGCTATATTTCTATCTTTTGTATCTTAAACTGATTATTTGATATTTCTAAGTAATCTGTTTCACCTGTTATTACTTTCATTCTATCATTGAAATTCAAAATATTTTCATTCTCATAGTTCATTTTAAATCCTTTAACTTTACCTTTTACAGTTCCATCATTTAGTATGTATCCATAGTCTTTGGTGCACCAGCTATCCAGGATTTCATATATTTGTCCTCTCCCAATTCATCTGTCCATTCTCCTAACATGCATCCTGTTTTGATTTTATTAGTTCCATCATCTATATACACAACACTATCTGTGTCTTTATAAATCACTTTTTCACGTAATTTATCAAGCATTTTATATAATCTAATTCTAGCAGAACTAGTGGTGAAAGCTGCTATATAAACGTTAGTATTGAAGTTATTTTTAACATATTCATCTTTCATTTTATAAGTCATTTCTACACAGTCATCATTCATAAATATCATATTTAATTCTTTGAGATTATCATCTAATATAATTTTATAAAATTCATCTAAATCCATTACGTATTTAGTCTGTTTCATATTTTTTCTCTGTCCAAACTTACCCCATAATGAGTTCAAACATATCTTACTTATAAATCTCATTCCTGGATTTTTTCTATTTTTTCTAATTTTATATCTAATTTCTTGTAAACTGTCTTCTTATATTCTTTTTCACTTTTAAAGTTTTCAGACCATTTATCATCTGTTTCTAATTTGATTTTCAAAAACATTTTAACGTAATCTCTAAATAGTTCATCAGTTTTATTTTCAAAATTCCAAACCTCATATATTCTTAAAATTTTATATCTTTTTTTAATTGCTAAATTCATTTCATCAGTAGTCCATGTACTAGTGAAACATCTTTCGTCTCTTTTATGATTACACTCCTTATTTCTAATTTCAAAGCATTCTTTACATTTCTTTTTATCTACAACAGTTTTAAAGTGATTACATTTGATAGTTTTAGAACATGATTTACAAAGAGCAAACATCAATTTTTCATCTTTAATTGGCAACACTGGATGATATAAATTTCTAGGTGGTAAGACCTTACATTTGATGAAACCATACCATTCTTTATCAAATTTTTCAGGATTAAATATCTTAACAGGATGACCAATTGGATAATTATCAAAGTAATTTACAGTTGGATACAGTGAACATACATCAATATATCTACCTTTTTCATTATTTTTAAATTCATATTTTAATTTAGTAGGCTCACACCTACCCCCATAAAATGCATCTCTAGGATTTAAAGGTTCCACGAAATCTCTATTCCATTCATTTTTTATATATTTTTTAATTTCTTTATTATTATTAAAATCACATTCCCATATAACAATTAATTCATATCCAGCTTTTAAAATCTTCTTTTGAATCCTCTTAGTTCTTTTATATAAGTCTTTCATACATATCTGATTCTGTTCATTTATAGTTGATTCTCTATAACATCTATTACATCCATGCCAGTGACATCCATGAAATTGAAACACTGTGTTTTTCATAAAATCCATCTACTTTATAAATTTTCTTACCTAATTTTAATTTTTTCTCTCCACCATTTAATGCATGTTGAATATTGATATTATTCTTTTTAGACAGATAATCTAACCAAGCAATTGATTTTTTACTATATTTGTCTTTTTGAATTGTATCATCATCTATGGCAATTGTACCTTTTTTTAAGAATTTATCTCTATAAATACTCATGCATACACCTGCTAGAGTTACATATTTAAATGGATCGATATTTGCGATTTCTAAGAATAATCTTCTCAATTCTAAACATCCTCTTCTTAAAATATCTACATCTGATCTACAGTATTTAACAAATTCTTTTTGAAAATCAAACGTATCGTTTTTAACAGTTTCATACCATTTTAAGAATTCATTTCTCTCTTCAGATTTCATAGAATCACATCCATAGTAATGTTTTTCAGGGTATTTACCTATATAATTTTGATTACATTCTTTATTAAAATAATGAGGAAAATAACCTTTTGCCATCTCTTCTAACCCAAATGTTTTTGGAAAATCTCTTAATGGAATCATAGTAAAATTGATTGAATCTATGAATCTTATATTATATCCAGATGCCTGCATATAATTGAGTTTATTTCCATTATATATAGTAAACACTTCTATTTTGTTTTTAAAACAGTATTTAGCTAAGAATTGAAAATCAAAGCTCTTACCATAATGAGCTAGTACAGTATATCCAAAATGTTTTTGTTGAAATAACCAATTACAAAAATCATTTTCATTTTCAAATATCTTTTCACTACCATCATACATTTGACATACAACTAGATTAACTTCATGAGTTCCTGTTTCTTGTTTAGTTTCAACATCAAAGAATATATATTTCTCAGTATATTCATATCTACATTTTTCACACCAATCTTTTCGATTTCTTGTTAACTTAGGACAATCATTTTCACATTTACCACCTTTAGCATCTTTACGTTTCATATAGCATTTATGATCATGTAATACATATTTCCAACAATTTTTACATCTCTTTTCACCACATACATGCTCTTTGGGTTTTCTCTCATATCGATTAATAATTCTTTTACATTTTAAACATTTCCATAGACATTTACATACACTAACACCTTTCTTATTTTTTCTTTTGTGGTTATCAAAACACTCCTCACCTTTAAATAATCGATTACATTTTTTACAAAATATCTCTTCACCATTACAGTTACTATCTGTTTTAAAACATCTATCACATTTGAGAGGACATCTGTGTTGATCTGATCTTTTATAGCTTATTTGACAATAATCACAGTAATTCTCTTTTCCTAAAAATCCTTTAACATAAGTAATTACATCGAAATGATTTCTATTTTTCAATATGTAAATACATGTAGATTTATATTTACCACTATATATACGTTCATTAAAATTCTCTCTGCAAAATATATTTATCTGAATATCTAAGAATTCTTCAAATATTTTAACCTCTTTCTAAGCAACATATTTCTAATGGAATATTGCATAGTTCATGTAATTTTACAGCTAATGATTTTTGTAAAACTCTACCCATTTTGATGTATCTAATATCATTTTTTGATAATTCATTATGATTCAATTTATCACATAATAGCTTAGGATTTTGAATAGATAGAGCAGTTACAATTGATCTAGCTAAACATATGTTATCATCATTTTTTATCTGACAGATACTTCTTTTATTTTCTATTGTTTCATCATTAATTATCTTTATATGTTTACCTCCTGAAGGTAATTCAATTACATTAAAATCAAATATGCAATCAGTTATTTCTAATTCCTTATATTCAATTTGATCAGATAATTTATAAATATATAGCTCATAGGCATCCTTAGTATACATCATTTTATCATGAAATGGTTTATTCAGTTTAGGATTATATACAATTATATCTACTTTACCTTGAATTTTACCAATTGCTTTTCTAAATATATGTTGTAAAATATTGAAATATTGTTCAGGTTTAATGTTTACTCCAGCTACTCTATAATTCTTTCTATGTACCATATATTTTTTAATATATTTTCCTTTTGTTTCAATAATTTCATAATCAGGTTTAAATAATTTTTCAAGATTTACATCTGTTTTAATTTTCTTTTCTTTTCTTGGTTTCAGTTTGTTATCTTTGAATTTTAAGTTAAAAGAATCAAATAATTTTTTAATTCTATTTCTTCTCTCTGGATGATTAATAAATATTTTTCTTTTTCTATCTAAATATTCTGATGTATCTAATCCAAGGATATCTACTAAAACAGACTTATAATCACCTGTATTTCTAATATATTTTATCAACGATTTAATTAAATCATCTTTTTTTACATTTCGTTTTTTGATATTTAATCTTTTTAAAGCATTTCTAAGTTTCTGAACACTAATAGCATTCAGAGCACTTTTAAGATGCACAATAACAGGCTTCAAAGCTTTATCCATTTATTAGGGAGTAAATTTATAAAGGGATTTTCGAAATCAAAAAGTGATAAAAGCTAAACGACGTTTGTGCAATTCACTTCTTAAATGTCTTTGTTTATGAGTATAAGTATATTGTTTACCACAATCACAATTTATTTTTCTATTCAAAATTATACACTGACAAGATTTGCAAAAATGCTGTCTATCAACTTTACCATAACGATGTAGAACATAAAATTCATCAACAGGTTTTGTTTGTTTACAACTTTTGCATGTTTTGTTCTCCATTTATTAGGAAACAAATTTTATAAATACTTTGCTTTAAGCTGAAAAGCTTGCTGCTTTAAAGTCTTCCCAGATCTTTTCATTTTTTGGATTTATATTAATTTTAATATCATTTGATATATTATAATAGTCACAAATTTTTTTAATAAAATATACATATTTTAAATTTTTCTCATAGTACATAAAATCCAATAATTTTAAAAATAAATCTTCTGCTTCCTTATTAAATTTAAGGTTACTTTTTTTTTAAACTGATTAAAATATCTTATTCTACTAACATATCTACTTTTTAAATATTTATTATAATCTATATAATAACAGTCTTCCTCTTCATCATATTTCATTCTTTTTATTTGTTTCATTACTTTTTTAAAATTTTCAGGAATTTCAATTTGTTCTTCTTCTGAAGATGAATAAGAAAAGTAATTCGCTTCTTCAATATCATTATCCATTTATTAGATATCATTTTATTAAAAACTTTTTAGAACTTAGTTATTCTTTTAATAGCCTCTTTTAAATTATCAATAGTATGATCATTAACAATATTAAGATGATTAAATTTAGTTTCTATGTATGATATATTTTCTTTAACTCTGTTAAATAAATTAATAGAATTAGGATTATATTTTATTTCATATACTGTATTTAAATCTGGATACTTTATTTTTAAATTACCAATAGTTTTATTCATTTTATCTTCTTTGACATCTGATTACATAATAAGGATAATCAGAGTTTTCTTTTATTTTTCTGTATGATAGTAAACATATGAAGCTTTTTAGAATTAGCAGTTTTAGGTGTTATATCCTCTTCTACTTCTTTATATTTTTCATTTTCAAGTTTTAATTTTTCCATTTTCTTTTTTATCTTATTTAATTTCTTATTTAATTTTTCATTATCATTCTTGTATTTATCATTGAATTTTTTAATGTAATAGTCTTTAACAATCTTGTTAACTTTATCATAAAAATCGTTTGAAACCCAACAAGATATATTTAAAATTAATTCCTGCTTAACATATGTTCCATTAATAATATTCTTACCTGTTCCTTCTCTTATTTCATACATTTGATCATTTTTATGGCGGCCCGAATTCGGGCCACACCACAATTTTTATAATATTTTATTAATTCTTGAGATTGTTTATTCTCTAACCATTTTTTAAATTTTTTACCACCTTGTTTGCATAATTTTGTAGCATTAAAGTATCCAGTATTTTTATCTATTATAATTTTAAAATCTCCAAATAGACCATACCAGTAATTATCTTTGATTTGTTCATAACATACATCTTTTAATGAAGCCATTTATTAGATATCATGTTATTAAATACTTTTTCACGTATATCTTATTTTAAATCGTTAATAATTCCTACCTAAGAAATTATATCTTTAAATACTGAAATACAGTTTTTTCTTTCACATATAGATGGTAGCACAAGCAATTAAATCTCTTTCTTGCTTAGATGTAGTCATTACTGATAAGCTGCGAGCGAAAATGTTTACATAACCAGAGTTGAACAGCTGCCAAAATACTCTCCACGGCGCGCGATTATGTCCTCGGAAAGAAGCAGTTCTTCGTTACGTAACAACTTTGGATCATCGCCAAGTTTCTCTTGCTTGAAACGTAAATATATGTTTCAAGCAAGAATTTATCGGCCTGTGTTGGCCGATTGGTAGCGAGTCAGGCATGCATGCAAAAGGTCTCAGGTTCGAATCTCGGTACGGTAGAATGGCTCCCTGTCCTAAACTTTGAAATCAGAGTTTGGGTTCACGGTAGAGCGTGTGCGTGAATAACATCTGATGGTAGAGAGTGTGTGCGGTGGAGGGTCGAAAGAGTTAACGCCCACCTGGCTGGCCAGGTACAAATAAATAAAAAAAAATGAAGCATAGACCCTCCACCGAAAGGGCGTTTTGCAAAAATTTTTCAAATTACAGCGTCAACCCAACTGTTAAATTCATCAGGATATCCCAACCATTTAACTAAGTATTTATTTCCTTTCTTTCTAATAATTTTTTCAATCTTATAAACCTCATCTTTCTTATCATATTTAACCAGTTCCTTTTCATAAAATGTTCCTGTAATTTCTTCATTATTTAAATCTTTTATTTTATATGTCGGAGGATCTGTGTTCAATATATCGGAAATTATAAATATTTCTTCTGTAAATGTTGGAAGATAACCTTTCTTAAATTCTCTTTTATATTTTGAAATTCTTATTTTATCTCCTTTTTGATATTTTGGTTTATTTTTCTCTTTTTCTTTATACAAATTATTATAAACTTTTAATTCATTTTCTTCCTTACTTGCTTCTATAGGTGTCATTTTAATGGATCTATGATAAGAATTATTATAATTCTTAATTAATTTATCTAGTACATTTAACCACTTTCTAGTATTATTTGCTGTGAAATACTTCCACATTTTAGTCTTTAAAGTTCTATTGAATCTTTCAATAACAGCACATTTAATCTCAATATTCTCAGTTGTAAACCAGTGAATATTTTCATCCTTGAATAACTTTTGAGTTTGTTTATTTATAAACTCTGTACCCTTATCTGTTTGAAGTTTTTCTGGTTTTCTTTCTTTAAATATTTTTTAAATGCTCTAGTTACCTCTTCACCTGTTTTTCTTTTAATCGGAATTGTCCAAGCATATTTACTGAATATATCAATCACTGATAAAATATAATTTGTGTCATTATTAAAGGATTTAAATTCTTGCATATCTATAAGGTCAGCTTGAAATTGGTCATTGACATGAGAAACATAAATTCTTCTTCTTTTAAATCTATGAATAAGTGGTTTATGTTTTGTATATACATCTTGTTGATGTAAAAACTCTTCTATATCTTTCCTGGGTAATTTAGTTTTTCTTTGTAATTCATTAATACCACAATAACCAGTTTCTGGTGTATAATAAATATTTTTAAGGTGTTTCACGACGTCTTTAAAAAAACACTCTTTTTAGATCCACAAACTTTACACTTTCCTTTTGCCATGGGTCTACCATTTTTAGCTACTGTTTCTTGAATATCTTTAGTTTCAGTTTTCTGTTTGCACTTTAAGCAATACATATTTATATAGGATGAAATTCCTAAACCAAATGTTTTCTTTGCTTTTATAATTGGTTTTATAACAGCTCTAGCTTGTTTCTCTCCTAATGGATAGAATCCACTTGTAGTATTTTCAATTGAATCTAAATCGTTTAAGAGTTCTTGATCAGCAATATGTCTCTGTTTAGTATCTTTAGTTTTACTATAAGCTACGTCATGTTTTTTTTACAAGCTTTATCAACTCTGTTAATTCCTGATCACCTCTTTTTAATCTCTTTTCCAATTTTGTTAATGGGCCACAATACTGGTACCCTGGTATATGCATTTCAGGTGGATTTAATTTATCTTGTAACCATCCTACTATATCACCTCCTGTTATTATATAACCAGTACCTTTAATTTCTTTGAATATATGAATCATTTATTTATCTGTAAATCTATTTTTTAACTACGTATCTATAACCATTTAGCTGTGTTTGTTTTACATATTTTTCTAAAGGAAAATACTTAATATTTTTTATAAAATCTTCTTCTCTAATGTAAGCATCCTGTTCTGAAACTGAATTAGCGTTTATTAAATTTAATATCTGTTTATAAAATTTGTAAGCTTGTTTATATTCTTCTTTTCTTTCTGAAATATTTAGAGTTTTATCAACACCTTCAATGACTCCTGCTCCTAAAGAAAGAGCTGCTAAAGGAATAAATGCAAAAGCTGATAAACCTGAAGCACTAAATATAAATTTGCCTACTGATAGTGATATACTAATTTTTATTATAGTAATTAAAACTTTTTCTGTATACATACATTTTCTTTTCTAAATATTCTTCCATTTATATAGGATCAAAGTTATGTCCGTATCTCATATGAGGATTTTTCAAATCTAACATGAAGAAATCATAAGGTTTTTTAATACTTTTTGATAAGGATCTATATTAAAATCACCATCAATTTCTCTAATAATTTGTTTAATTTCTCTGTGCTGAAGTTTAAAAAATATAAAGTAATCACAGTTTTTTCTTATATCAATAGGTGTTGAATAATAGGTCTGTGATAAATAAATAATGGATGCATTTTTCTTCCTTCCTCTTATAAAAAATTTTTCAATTTCGTTTTGATCTTTTTCTTTTTACACAGTCATCAAAAATAACTAGATTTTTTAATGAAGGATCTAAGTCATCTACAGTAATAAATTCATTTATGTCTGAACTAAATAATGTTTCTTTCTTAAACTTTTTAAATAATTTTAATAACTTATTTTTATTCTTTCCCTTTATTTTTAAAATGTCTTCCTCTTCTATATCATCAAACATTGAGTAATTTTCTTTTAATTTAGAGTATTTAGGTTCGTTAATATCTTTTGCACATATGAATAATGCATCAAAATTTAAATGATCATATATTAAATTTAATAGTAAATTTGTTTTTCCACATCCTGAAGATCCTGTTATTAAAAGTTTAAAAGGATGAATAGGTAACATTGGATTTTGATTTGGATCTATAAATTCTTCTGGTTCGGAATAATCTTTTATTTTAATGCTGCAAGGCTTAATCATATTTATTTAATAGAAATTCAGCATCTTCAATAAACATTTCAGCTTCAAATAATAAGTCTTCAGCTGGTATTCCTTGAGATAAATAACATTCAGCTAGATATAATGCCATTTCAGCAAAAGATAAATATTCTTCAATTTGTTCAAAATCTTCCATTTATATAAGTAAAATAATTTACTTGGAAGTAAAATAATTTGCTTGGAAGTAAAATAATTTGCTTGGAAGCAAAATAATTTGCTTGGAAGTAAAATAATTTGCTTGGAAGCAAATTTTCAGTTAAATAAATGAGTAAAGTGATACAAGATTTATTAAAATTAGCAAAAGTAAATGCTGAACTAAGAAAACAAAATAAGGAGAAGCAATTAGAAGATTTAGGATATGAAGAGGCAATCACAAAATTTCATAAACCTATAGTTGAAAAATTAGAATATCAAGATGTATCTAGAAAAGAAAATTTAAAGCTATTCAAAATGCAATTGAAGAACTTTCATTTCAACCAATTGCAGAATCTTCAAGATTTCCTGCCTTAGAAGATGTTGAAGAACCTATTTCAGATGCTAAAGAAATGTATGAGAGAGAAGCAGGAATTCATAAAATTAACTTAAACAAAAACTTGAATGTATCAGTTATTAAAAAAAAGTTAGGATTTGATTTACCTTCAGAATTAGTTAATAAGTCTGATGAAGAGATTGATGAAAAAATAAAACAAGCAAATGAAAAAATCAGTGAAATCGGACGTCTAAAAGGTCCTCAAGTAAAAGCACTTAATAATGCTAAAGATGAAGAAAAAAAGAAAAAATTAGAGAAAAAAAATTGATCGTTTCTATTATAAAATGGCTGAGGTGCGAAAATATATTAGAGCATTAGAAGCTCTCAAAATGGGGAATTACTATATGGGTGAGGGTCTTAATATTTTAGATAAATTAACAGATAAAATATGTAAGGGAACTAAAAATAAGAAAGTATATAACCAAGTAGTTCAAATACTAGATTTATTATTGAAAGAGGGTAAAATGACTAATGAGCAAGTAAAACAATATTATTCAAAGTTTCTATCTTAATAAATGAGTAATTATATTGTATCAAGAATTTATTTGAGTGAAGGTCAGAAAAACAAATTAAAATCAGCAGTTAAGAAAGGTGAAGAAATTACATTGCAAATTGATAAAACTAAAAGTGCTAATCATGATATGTATTTAACAAAAACTCAAATTACTCAAATTAAAAATGGTAAACGAATAACTATAAGTAAGACACAATTAAAGAAAAACGGAGGTATTTTACCCTTTTTGATCCCTATCTTAGCTGCTCTTGGTACTGGTGCTTTATCTGGTGCTGCTAGTTTTGGTGTGAATAAAGCTTTAAGTAAAGTAACTGGATCAGGTTGTAAACCGAAAGGTTCACACCTTAAAAAAACATTCTGGAAAGGGAGTTCTTCAGAATTACGAGGTATATCCAATAAAACGATAGAACAAAATATGAAAGATGTAAAAGGATTCAGAGGTGTATTTACATCAGATTTATTACCTAAAAAGATTAAGAAATTTGAAAGTGGAATTATTAATTTAGATATATCTACAGGACCTGGGACTCATTGGGTCTGTTATTATAATGATCCTAAATATAATTTTTGTGGAATATTTTGATCCATTTGGAGAATATAAATATAAAGACATTAAATTGAATAACATTTTCATACCTAAAAATATTGTAAAATATCTTGAAACATCTAATAAAGGAATTAGATATAATTCGAGTTTTTTACAAGAACCAACATCTGTTAAATGTGGTTTTTATTGTATGAAATACATAACTCAAAGGAATAAAGGTAAATCACCTGTTGAAGTTTTATATTCTTTTACCCAAGAACCAAGTGGTTATAATGAAGATTTTGTGCTTAATAAATGTTAATTTTAGATTCAAAAAAATTTTGAGAAATCAGAAGATTTTACAATTGAATATGTCCCACCTATTCCTGTTAATGAAAATTCAAAAATAGCTTTAAAATCTATGTCTATGTGGGTTTCATGGAACAATATTGATGAAGAAAATAATACATTTAAGTATTTTGATGGTAGTTTATGGCATGAAATAACTTTAGATAATGGAAATTACACATTAAGGGAATTAAATAACTTTTTAATAAAACGATTTGGAGATGAACCACCAATTAAATTCAAAGCTAATTTCGCTACACAGCGCTTTATAATTGAATTAAAAGATGAATATAAAATTGATCTTAGAGAGAGTAAATTACATGAAATTTTAGGATTTGAATCAGAAATATATGAAGATAATCATCAGGAAGGAAAATATATGGCAAACATTTCTAGAGGAGTTGATGACATACACATTCATTGTGATGTAATTACAGGAGCTCTATATAATAATATTAATTCAGATATTTTATATTCTTTTACGCCATCTAATCCTCCTGGTAGTTTAATAAAAATTGATGAAATAAATCCTTTATTTTTACCCATTAATAGACGAAATTATATTCATAGAATTCGAATGTATATCACGAATCAAGATAATGAACTGATAGACTTGAATAATATGAGAGTTTTATATAGATTAATTTTAGCTTAATAAATGAATTATAACAAACATAGATTATATGCAAAACGATATGGTGGTAATATCTTCACTGAAGGAATTGGAAAAAAAATATTAGAAGTTTTAGGTAAATCAGCAATTGAAGATAAAGCTAAAAAAGTTATTCAAAATAAACTTGAAAATATATTATCTAAACCTCCTGTAACTGTTAATGATATATTAGCTAAAACGAAAATACAGGATGGATCTGGTTTGAAACGGTATAAATGAGTTTTTTATCCTAATAAATGGAAAAACTTTGGGACTTAAAAGCTATTCCAGATTATTATAGTAATAAAATTGCTAAGTATGAATATATAAAACATAATGAAGATAGTACTAATGTAAAAGAATCTGATCAATATAAGTTTACTATTAAAGATACAAATTCACCTATATTATATAGTAACGGTTATATATGCTTAGAAAGTAAAATAGTAAAAAATAATAATGATACTATAGGAACTGATAATGTTACATTTGTAAATGGTGGGAATCTGTTTAGATCCGCTTCATTAACTATAGGAAAAGAACAAACTGATTCTAATATTGAATGTGCTTCATTAATTCATCAAATTAATGGACTTATAAATTTCACAAAAGATTATTCCACTTCAGAGGCTACAAATATGATGTATTATGTTGATACATCAGAATCAGCTGATAAAGATAAAATAGTAATAGATGATCCTAATAAAGATGTAAAGAAAGGATCAGATATCAAATTAAAAGAAAATGCCTCTTATAATAAAGGATTTAGACAGAGATGGCTTTTAACAAAAAACAGTAATGTAATAAAATTTTGGATTCCTTTAAGACAACTGTTTGGGTTCCTCAACGATTTTAGAAGATTAATTTCTGATATAAAAGTTACATTTGAATTTCAAAGAAATAGTCATAATGATATGTTATACACAGATGTTGCAAATCCTAATTATAAAGTTATTATATCTGATTTTCAATTATGGTTACCTTATGTAGAGTTGTACCCATCCATTGAGGCTGAATTTAAAAGTATAGCTTTGAATTCTACACCTATTGAAATTACTTGGTGTTCTGCTTCAATTGAGAAAAGTAATCAGCAAACAACATCAAGTGGTGCATGTCATATAAGAACTACATCTGATGAGGTGTTAAGTGTTCTTGTCATTCCACAGTATGTAGAAAAAGAAAGCAATCAAAATCAGAACAATATGGTTTTTGATAATTTAGATCTCCTTGAATGCTGGATATTATGTAATAATAAAAAAGTTCCAGAAGAAATTTATAAAACGAATTTTAAAGATGGACAGTTAGATTATAATAGATGTTATTCTGAATTATTAGCAGCTGGATTAAATACTCATAATACTGAAAGTGGATGTCTTATAAGTTATGTAAATTATGCGAGATTGTATCCAATCTTTTATTTTAATTTATCTAATCATCCAGAGTATACTAATATTTCGAATTTAAGACTAGAATTTAACTGGAGATTAGGATCAAATCCAGGTAAACCATATAGATTTTATTTCATCGTGAATGAAACAAAAGAGGATCACTTAATATGGCTAATAAGGAATTTAAAACTTTGAAAACTTTAGATTAAATAAATGAATTGGTACCCTTTGGTTCGTCTTATGAAGAATTTGGAATTGGACCATCTGGACCTCCTGGAAAATGGATTTAAATTAACAGATGATGGTAATTATGATATGGAAGAAAAAAATTTAAAAAATTGTAAAGAACCTATAGATGAACATGATGTTACTACAAGAGAATATGTTTTAAAACAAATGAGAGAGAATAATCTGGAAGTTAAAAGTGAAATAGAAAAAAATATTAATGGTAGTTTTTCAGATTTTGTTCAAGAAACTGCTGTAAGAATAAGAGATTTAGATGCTGTACTTAAAGGTGAATTAAGTAATTTGGATCAAAAATATTTACATATTCAAGATGGAAATGTAATTAATGCAAAAGGTAAAAGAATAGGAAATGTTGCTGATCCTACAGCAGATAAGAATGCAGTGAATAAGAGGTATTTAGAAAACAATGTTTTAATTTTAAAAGATGAAAAGTTTGATGTTCAAAATAAAAGACTAGTGAATATTCCATCTCCTCAGGATATGTATGACGCAGTTAATAAAAAATTACGTGGATAATCAAAAATGTTATGCAACAATTCAAGAAGATAAAAAAGCATATAATACTCTTGGTGCTATGCGTTACTGGGAAACAGTCGTTTTTATGAAATTTAGTAGTAATCTCCTTGACAGAAATATGAAACTGAGTGAAAATATGGATATGAAAATTACATTTTATTTACGTCCTAATTATACTAATGGGAAATCAGAAGTTTTAATTACACTTGGGGAGAATATATTATTTAATAGTGATGCCTACACAGATAAACCTTTAATACTCTTTGCATCAGGAGAAAAGAATGATGAATTAAGCATACAAGTCATGTCTTATTTAGAATTAAACATTTTTAAACCTTACTTAGAAATTGAAAAAATAACATACTTTTAATACCATTTGAATTAGAACTTTAATCTTCCTACACTTTTTATCTTCCTAAATTTTTAATCTTCTATAAGGGGTATCCATTTTGGGTGCCCCTTTTTTAATGCATTTTTAAAAAGGACTTTGCAAAGTAGTTTGTTTTACAACTTTTCTATTGATCACTAAATCCATCATTTCATCACTTTCAAAGCTATTCAAAGCTCAAAATGATTGCAATTGTTCAAAAAAGTCGTCAAATATCATCAAAAATGCGTGTTTTTATGATGTCTGTTTTTATGAAAACAGAGTAAAAACTTCGATTTTCAAAAAATCTGATGTTTTTGACTATTTTATGCACAAAAATCAATGATTTTTAATGAAAATATGGTGTTTTTGATCATAAAAAGCCTTAAAATGTTCGTGATTATTGAGGTCTCAAAAATCAAAAAATGCCTGATTTTGATGTTTTTATGTGATTTTGGGGTGTGCCATAGTACCCCCTATATACTACTGGCGTTGTCAAGCAGAACATCCACTGCGACGCAAATCCGAGCTGCCGTTGCACCTGAGGTGACTGTGCGAACAATCCGCAACCGTCTACTGGATGCAGGACTACGTGCACGTTTGCCTCTGGCATGTGTACCTCTGACTCCAGCCCACCGTCAGGAACGGCTGCAGTGGTGTCGCCAACGTCTGCACTGGAAAAAGCAATGGCGATCTGTCGTGTTCAGCGATGAAAGCAGATTCTGCTTGGGAGCGTCCGATGGCCGTATGCGTGTTCTCAAACGCACAGGGGAGCGTCTCCACCCTTCGTGCATCCGCCTGCATCACACAGGGCCTACACCTGGTCTCCTGTTGTGGGGAGCGATCAGCTATCACTCCCGTACACAACTAGTGTTTGTACTGCGTACGTTAAACGGCACCTCCTACATCAACGACATCATTCAGCCCGTCGTTGTGCCATTTGTAAGGTCGGTCCATCGTGGTGTTTTCCAGTAAGATAACGCACGCCCGCCCATGGCACGTGCAAACCCAACATGCACTTCAGGGTGTGAGACAACTTCTATGGCCTGCACGTTCACCGGATTTGTCCCCATTGAGCACGTGTGGGATTTTATGGGACAACGACTTATCTGGTCTCCACGGCCAGCCACGACCATCCCCGATTTACGCGTCCAGGTTGAGGATGCTTGGAACTCAATACCCCAAACTTACATCCAACGTCTGAACGACAGACACCACGCCAGAATTGCACAGTGTGACGCAGTTCATGGCGGTTCAACCTCGTACTAACCATGTTACATGGAAATGTTATTTTTTAGTTTACCAGCAAATACAGCTGCATTTTGTCATAATGTTTTGATCACGTTATCCTTTGTATTCCGTTATTATGCTGTATAAATTTCGTTGGTATCAGACGTCTCCTTCTTGGTGTTCTTTTTTCACTTTCCGCCAGTGTATATATGAAATCTTCTTAGTACACTAAGAAGATTTCATACAGATGTATAACTTAGAATTATTTTCAGTGAATCTTACATATATAACTCGAAATCTTCTTAGTACACTAAGTTGCCCGTATCTACCTAGGTATATTTCTTCATTTCTATTTTTTGATTCGGGGTGTAGCGACCACTATGAGCAACTCGATGGACTATAAGCAGTCGGTCGTCCCTAATTTAGGGTCATTGGTTCCAGGGAAGGGAGAGAGCCAGTGCCGTAAGTCAAACACAACATCCATGCCTCACCGGGATTCGAACCCGGCCCCATCTCGGAAGAATGATCCGTAGCCAGCGCTTAGACCACTGCGCCACCTAGGCGGCTTTCCCCATTGGAATTCGCATTTGAAACTGAAAAACATGCATAACTGTGAATATAGGTTCACGTCTACCAAACTTATGCTTGACCTAATGTCCACAACATGAATCTTTAATAAGCATTCAGTTTGACTAAAGCAGGTAGGATTTTTAGTCGTACAGGTGCTGTAATGTAAATAACCAGGTAGACATGCACAGGCGAGGAGACACAGTTGCAATGGTTCATCCAGCATATTGTTTTAGTAATTCTGTGAATGAAAGCGTAGAGTTTGTACGCTTAGAGCGAAAATCCAAAACTGAAACAACTGATGTTTTTTTTTTTTTTTTTTTTTGATTGGAGGTTTAACGACCACCGTGAGCAACTCAATGGGCTATAAGCAGTCGCTCGTCCCTAATTTAGGGTCACTGGTTCCAGGGAAGGGAGAGAGCCAATGCCGTAAGACAAACACAACATCCATGCCTGACCGGGATTCGAACCCGAACCCCTTACGGACGAATGATTAGAGGCCAGCGCCTTAGACCACTGCGCCACCGGGGCGGCACAGCGGATGTGCATAATGAACAGTTACATGGGGAAGGTTATGACGTGGAACTTTACTTTGCTCACTTTCTATAAACATTACTACGCATTTTCAAAATTATCCGTACAGCATCATAAGATAGTTCATAGATAGGTAACACATCGTTCACCTATGGCACCGTCAGTATACCAAGGTAAAGTTCTGAGAAATTTTACTTGCTTCTTCACAAAATACACTATTGTTTGTGAAAATTGCAACACCTAGAAAGAATCGCGCTATTCAAATGAAATTTATATAACAGATTCTTCATGTTACAGGAAGTAACTGATTGCTTTTGTAGAGCCATAGAAGATTTCTTCGCTTCAAACCTCAATACCGTGTGAAGCCACTTCGAGCAATAATAACAGCGTCTACACGGTTTGGCATTGAATGGGAGAGATTTTTGATATCGTCCTGCAGAATAGTCTGCCTGGCTTCTTCTATGCGAGACCAGAGTTCATTTGTGGTGACTAGCAGAGGCACTCGACGGGCCAGTCGCTTAGCTACCATGTCCCAGACACGTTCGATCGGGTACATATTCGACCAACGTGCAGGCCAGGGAAGAAACGATATCTGCCGTGCATGGAAGAGGTCGTGGTCATTCCTGGCCACATATAGCCGACCATTGTCCTGCTGGAATACACTGATTGGCTACTTTATTATATCCACCCCTTCAGTACTTCTTCGGGCCACCTTTTGCCTTTAATACTGCGTCGATTATTCGTGGCATGGACTCCACGAGATGTTGATAGGTGGTTTGTGGAATCTGAGACCATGCTTGATGAATAGCACTTTCCAGGAGTGTGATATTGCAGAGTTGTAGATCCAGCTGTCTGATGGCTCGTTCAAATTTATCCCACGAATTCTCAATGGGGTTCAGATCTGGAGATTGTGGGGGCCACATAAGCAAAGTAAACTCACCGGCATGTTCCTGAAACCAATCCTGTACAATACGAGCACTATGGCAGGACGCATTGTCTTGTTGAAAGTAGCCATCGCCATTGGGATAAACCATCCACATGACAGGATGCACTTGGTCCGCAACGATGTTTAGATATGACGTGCCAGGCACAAAGCATGTCAGGAAAACATTCCCCAAACCATAACGTTGCCTCCACCAGCTTGAAGGGTTGTAGCAATGCATTTGGGGCTCCATGCTTTCGTGCTGTTTCCGCCAAATTCTCACTCGGTCATCGGTATGGTGCAACTGAAAACGTGATTCATCGGACCACATAATTTGTTTCCAATTATCGACTGTCCAATCCTTGTGCTTCTGTGCGAACTGGAGACGTTTTCTCTTGTTAACTGCAGACAGCAAAGGTGTTCTAACAGGCCTTCGGCTGTCATATCCCATCCGATGCAGTGTACGGCGAACAGTGCGTGCAGATATCATTTGAGGGGATCCTCGATTAAGATGGTCTGTAATTTCCTACACTGTTGCCCTTCTGTTGTCTGTTACCAGTCTGGACACTCTCCGTTCCGCCCGAACAGTCACTAGTCGATGACGACCACACGTTGCACGTAGAGCCCCAGTTTTCTGGCTGACAGTCCAGTCTTTAAACACTTTAACAGCAGCTGCTCTGGAACATTTCACGAATGCGGCGGTTTTCGTGATACTTGCTCCATGACTCCAAGCTCCTAATTTCACCCCACGTTGAAAGTCCGTCAAATCGCATTTTGTACCCATCTCGTCACCCAAAAATCACCTCTACTACTGTCGCAAGCACTAAGCTTTCCCTTTTTATACTAGCCACGCCCTCTGGCGGCAACAGCGTGCAGCCATAGCTCATTTGCTTAAAACTGTCAGGCCGTCATAAAAAAGTGGCCACTCAGTGTATAGTTCCAGGACAACTCTAAAGGAAGGGTAACAATTCTGCCTCTAAAGCATCTCTAATGTATCGCTTGCTGTTGAGAGTTCCCTCAATTCGCATCAGGGCAGAATGCGAGTTCAACCCAACGGCGCCCATGAGACTTGGCGTTGGGCTGGTATGACGCTGCAAGGTGCCGTTCACACAATGTCTTTGAACACGTATATGACCATCATGGTGCATCAAGTTAAATCGTGACTCGTCAGAAAACACGAACTGTTGCCAATCAGCGCGCCAATGTCTGTGTTCGGGACGCCACTGCAGCCTGATACGTCTGTAATTGAGAGTCAAAGGAATAATGAGCTGACAAGTCCTTGTTAAGTAAACGACATCAAACAACGCTGGAGGACAAAACCTGACCTGTGACAGTGCTCCACTGCTGCGCTAACACCGTGGGTGTTGTTGTGTGATCGGTCACTGCCATGCGACAGAGGTGTCTTCCATTCCGTATAGTAGTATGATTTTGCGATCCATTTCCTGGATTTCTGTGCGTCCGAACCTCATCTGTCCACTGACGTCACGTTCGTATCACTGTGCTGGCGTTTCGTGCCGTACGAGTGGCAATTTCCAATTTGGAAAATCCAGCTACTTTCATTCCAACAATCCTTTCTCGCTCAAAGTCCGTCAGGTGTTTATAATGCGACCTTCTTCTTCGACGGGGCATAGTGAGACACAAGAAACACCCTTCCGATTCAATATCGGCTCTTCACTGATTACGTCTCTTTTGAGCCAACTCTTTATATCCAAGACCAGGCACTTCGAGTGCGCGGCTCATGCGTATTTTCACTGACATTTAAATAATTTGCATGCCACAAGCTGTTGTACATATCCTGTAAGATTCAAGCTAATACCACCAGTCCTTCATGAAGTTGCTATTTTCACAAACAGTGGTGTACTTAGAATTGTCGATCCCGATCCACGTGCGGGCATACGCTACATGCTTTTTACCTGACATTCGAAGCCATGTGAAGTTGCTGAATGTATTCAGATGCTCGGCATTCCAAGTTCCAGGAGGCATCTTGATGAATTTGCATACATAGTATTCGAAGCATTAGGAAACAGAAATTTGAAAGTATTTGTGTACGTGTCATTCGAAATGATAGGAAACAGGAGACAGTATCTGGGTGCGTGGCATTCAAAGTCAGATTTAGTAGTCGACTATATTTGAATATACGGCATTTGATATCATAAGTAGGAGCTTATTGTATTCAGAAAGATAGCATTGAAATCATATGAAGTGTCTGAATGTATTCAGATACACTGTATATGCGTGTGTTTAGCTGGACGAACACCATCCACTGTCAATGTTTAGTGCTCAATTAGTACTAATAAGTGGCCGAATAGCAGCATTAGTGCTGAAAATTAAGCACGTCATTAACATTTTCATGTGATGGGCCAGTTTGATATCAAGCTTTCATACTTGCTTCATTTTTACAGCATTAACTGTGCAATTCAAGCAGTAGTTAGCACAAATTGGGCACTAATTGCTCACGCAGATAAATTCTGGAAATATTAATTTTTTCATATGTGGCGGGCCAGCTTAGCGTGTCTAGTTGTCCCGCCATATTAAAATGTTAATAACTTGCTTAATTTTGCAGCACTAATTCTGTGATTCGGGGGAAAATTAGCGCTAATTGAGCACAAAATACTTACAGCGGAGAAATGTTTCGATACGCGTTTCGGCCAGCTTGACGCACTCCAGACGTGGCATTCAAAATCATGTGTGCTAACTAAATGCGTTCGTAAAGAATTCTTTCTGGAAAATTAATATCTGAATTCTTTTTGAAAAAAATCATGTTATGAACTCTTTTCGAAAAAAATCATGTTATGAACTCTTTCCGCAAAGAAAATTAATATTGGGCGTAGAAGAACTTTTTTTTTTAAACAATCGTTTAGAGAATAAGCTTTTGTAAAATACCATGCGGTTCATCCTTATCGATAGCATTCGAATTTTTCTTAATGCCTACGCATGTATTTCTTCTGTAACGTACCAGGAGATGTGACGTACCTGCCCGAAGGACGCACACGACATAAAGGCAGATAGGAATCAGAATAAAACGTCCGCGTAGCTCAATTGGTAGAGCAACTTATTCCGGAATGAGGGGATCCGGGTTCGAATCCTGGCGTGGACAGAAATGACGGAGAAATTTACTTCGTTATACTTCAAAATAATTATTGAATTAAATATTAAAAAAAAACGTATTTAGATTTTGTTTTGCGTTGACTACCTCTAGTAAAGTAGAGTTTCACACATGTTTTATACATTTTATTTATAATAATGGAATGGAATGGTGTGGCCTTGAATATTCAGAAATCTTCGCTTTAGGTTTTAGGAGGCTCGTTTCTTTAGACGTTATGATCGTTGAGAGCGAGAATTCTTCTAAAACGGCATCCTTGTTGTTTATGTGCACGTCGCGCTGGTTGAGGCTCGATACGAATTGAAGAAGGTCATTAAAAGCGCCTATGATTACTTCTAAAGGATAAGAAGTAGAAGACTTCCATAGATAACAATACATTTTGTGACCATCTGTAATTTACGCCATTCTCGTGGAACCCTCGAAAGCCACCAAGATTCAACGGACGACGTCAGCAATATTACTGGAAATCGTTGTTCAGAGTAAATGAGTGCTGGATGTGTTTCCGGGAGGCTGGAGACAGGCCAAAATCGGACGAAAACCAGCCACTATTATTCAGATGTTGCTGGAAGAGCCCAGATTCCTGTAGAAAACCAAGAGAAAATCGTAGAAAGAAAGGTAGAAAGATGATGCTCAGCGAAGAAAAGGGACTTGTCTGATCGTTAGTAGCAGCTACGAATTATAGCTGCGGAACCATAGCCCCTGAGATCTCGATCCATCTTCTGGGAATTGTGCTGTTAGTAGGACATGGAATTTAAGATCCCTGTGCAATTCCTGCAAAGTGTGTGAGTTTCGGAAAGCAGTCTAAAGACAAAGGGAAAGATTGAGAAGAACGAAAGCCGAATAGAAGCTGCCAGGAAATACATCTCTATGATCTCTGCTAGGAGTGGGGTGAGGTCAAGTTAGACCCTTTCCCGAGCACCGGAGCGTTGCGCTGTGAAAATGAATCTTAATGCTTGGAGGGTCATTATGTGTTCGTCTGACTAGTGAGGACCTGTCGATGAACTGCTGTCCAGGCTCGTTGAAGCACCTTTTTTCTGAGAAAGACCGGGCTCTCAACTGAGATGCGCCATCACTAACACACCAGCTCGATTAAATGTGCGTGAAGTGCAGTTTGCTCATAAGAGGAAAAGAAAATGGTGATGCTTTGATGACTAAATTAAATTTGTTTCTTTTATTTGGATTGCCTGTGCTCTGAAAGAGTAGCTGCGTTAGCACTGCAAATGAAATTTTATCTCTTGCGTAAATCCCTAACTGAACCAAACACTGAGCTATTCATGCTCGGAACTGCACATGGGCTCATCTCGAACTATTGATCTGAAGCCCATGGCTCCTTGGTCCACTCGGCAACCTGGGTGGATACGTTGTGAAAATAAGCCCTTTATGCCGGTGATGAGATTCGAACCCACCTCTCCTCTTTCCGGAGCCAGCTATACCGACCTTGGCTTATCCCTGCAACTTGCCGTTTTGACTCAGTGGTGCATCACATATATATCCCCCCCCTTCCGTTTAGAAAGGAGGGGGTACGAAATCGCAGGTTTCGGGTCCGCCGCAAACCATACTTGAAAGAGAGTTCACTATGAAAGAAGGATTCTTTCATTGATTTCATACGACGTGAGGAAGAAGCATCGCACATTATTCTCGAACCTCACGGCCAGGAGATTCATTTTTATGTTCTGGCTCTAATGTGAAAATAAGCCCATTTGCCGGTGATGAGATTCGAACCTACGTCTCCTTGCGTTGAAGCCAGTTATTCTCCCGACTGAACTACACCGACTTTGGATTATCCTTGCGACTTGCCATTTTGGCTATTGCGTCACCTCAGCAATACGACACAACGTGTAGTTAGCGCTGTGCAGGACAGTAAGGCACTTAACGTGTAATTAGCGCTGCGCGGGACAGTAAGGCACTTAACGTGCAGTTAGCGCTAAACCGGACAGTATGGTACTTAACGTGCAGTTAGAGCTGAGCTGGACAGTAAAGCACTAAGCGTGTAGTTAGCTCTGAGCGGGACAGTAAGGCACTGAACGTGTAGTTAGCGTCGAGAGGGACAGTAAGGCACTTAACATGCAGTTAGCGCTGAGCGGGAACAGTAAGGCATTTAACGTGTAATTTGCACTGAGCGGAACAGTAAGGCAACGAAGTGTGCAGTTGCTGAACCTCTACTGTTGGCATAAGTATTCCCCCGGTACCGTTCTCAATAGAGAAACTGTAAATGATCCTGTCTTCTGTAAATAGTGTAAATAATAAACGCGGCTGCTGTTTTTCTTAAGCAATAAGCATGTTGCTAATTCAATAATTTGTTGTGTTATCCCTTGTCTGCATTACATTTTGACCTTCTTCATTTTTCTCTGTGATCGGGAGTAACCTCCAGTGTGGTACCTACTAGTATAAGATGTCAACACTAGTCCAGGTCGTCCTCGATCCCCTGTCGTAACAGTATTAATTCATCTAAATAGTATGCCTTAAAGGCAAAGATTCCTTTTAACAAAGTCGCCATCATCATTATCAGCTTCTGAGTGAAGGTAAAAACAAAATTTTTGAACTAGTCTTCTCCATTTCAGTTTAGCTCAATCTCGAATTTTATCCTTTCATCTCCCATATCGTCTTCTCCTGGGTCTTGTCGTGTACCTTGAAATCTAGTCATGTATTTCAGTTGTCCAACGGTGATCAGTTCTTTTAGCAATATGTCCAGCCCATTACAAATTTAAGGACTTTACTTTGTTCATGATGTGATCCACTCTTGTCATTTTTCTGATCCACGAGTTACTGTTTCCATTTTTCCTGGTTACACCAAAAATGCAACTCTCCATGCTTTTTTGAGTTGCTTTTAGCCTCCGAATATATTTCTTAGTTAATGTCCATGTCTCTGATTCATCCGTAAGAATTGAAAGCATGAAGTGATTAAATACTTTTCTTTCAAGAATAGTAAATTACTCTTGAAAATTTTGATTTTGTTGTTTCTTCCAAACGCTCTTTGCTCAAGTTTTACACACCTATAACTTTCATTTTCGATGTGACCCATGCTTGATATCTGTTGCCCAAGGTAAATGTAGGCATCGGTTGTGACGTACTACAGAGGTAAAGCACGTGTCAAGACGACAAATCTGCAGCGATACATTCCGTCCGTATGTAGCTTAGTTGGGAGAGCAACATCCTCCGGAGTGAAGATTCGAGATCCGTCAGGGAAAAATTCGTATTTTTGCCCGGTTATCTCTACACTTGCCCCATCAACAGCTAAATCTTGAGTTCATGTGAAGGTTCAATATTGTTTTCTATAAGTTCATTTTCAATCCCTCTCCTTTACTCTTGTTAGCAAGTTCCTGTGTGGAACATACTTGGCAGCTCTTAGAGAATACAGTCAAGACTCATTTTAACGAAATACGATATAACCAAAAGCATGTTACAACGAAAAAAATAGTGAACTTAGTTGGTTTATTGTATTTACATAAGAAATATAAAACGTCAGAGCGAATACTTTACAACGAAAATCATATTATTACGAAGTAAAATTCTTGGAAAAAGTGCTTAAGCAAAACTTCAGTAAATTTCTCTCCTTCTTTAAAATTCGAAACGATTTAGCTGCCGTGGAACGCGAACAAAAGCATCTACACGTTTCGCCAAAAAACCTTCGCTGGAGAAAATGTGAATTCGTCAATGAAGATGAGATGGAAAATCTGAATTTGATGTTTCTCCAGTAAATGCAATTGAATGTTTGCAGAAAGCTGGACACCATTTACAGAACAGCAAGAACTTTACACTGAAGAAATTAGAACCTATCTAAATGTTATGAATACGGTTATAACTAAAGACGACATGGAAAAACAGACTATACTTATATCGTACCTCAAAACCCAATGGATATGTTCGAATTGTTTTACAGTTTGCCGTATGTAAACATGCTTTGAATCAAAACAGAACTAAATAAATTGCCTTACACTACTTTAAAATTAAAGATATGCAATGCCAATATGTACGTCACATGACAGTATTTTATTAAGATGTATAAAAGAGACAAAATATTAATATGGGAGGGATAAAAAAAATGCAGTATGTACGTACTGTGACGTACTAGAGAGGTGAAACCATGTGTCAAGACGATAAATCTGCAGCGAGACATTTTGTCCGCTTAGCGCAGTTGGGAGTGCGACCTACTCTGGAGTTAGGGAACACGAACAAACTTGCGTTTTTACATTGGCGCCCGATTGTGGGAAATGGATCCACTGGGCGTTGGGTTTTTCGAAAAAATGTGTGATGTTTATTACACACACTGTTTGGAATTAATGAAAAATTCCTACTTCGCTTTGAAGAAAAAATCAAGACGACAAATCTGCAGCGAGACATTCTGTTCGCGTAGCTCAGTTGGGAGAGCGACTTACTCCGGAGTGAAGGAACACAGATTCGATGCCCGTCTAGGACAAACTTGTGTTTCCACAGTACATACGTATAAGTAAAAATATGTACAGTGCGTAACCTCATACATATAACTTAATTTGCTTGTTTCTATGAGCACTATTTCGCGATCGCAACGTTGCAATCTTATACGTAATGAAAATTTCTGTAGTACGTACTAACTTTTTAACGAAAATTTCGTAATAACGTTTTAACGAAAATAGGTTGTTACGAATTTTGTTCTGTCCCCCTTGAATTTCGTTATAACGAGGTTCGACTGTACTTACAAAAATGACTACGTAGTCAGCAAAACGAAGGAGGTTTAATAATATTCATTAATTTTCACTCCCTTGTCTTGGCAGTTGAATGACTGAAAACTATTCTGCAATGTGGAATTGAAGAGCATGGGCGATATGGTGACATCTTGTCTCAGTCTTTTTCCAATCTCTTCAGGTGCCGTATCCTCGAACCGTAGAACCTTTGCACTTGAATTTTCATAGATGTTATTAATGATACTAACGTATGCATCGTCAATACCACAGGATTTCACACGCATAACTGCATACGGTTTCACGGAATCAAAACCATTTTCATAATCAATAAGAGTCGTACATAGAGGAAGTTCATATTCATTCTCTCTTTATATTAATTGTCTCAGTACATTGATATACACGGTCGTACCAGAATAATATGAACGCGTACCTAATGATGGCAATAACCACCCTTGGCCCAAATGAGAGCGGTGAGACGGCGTGGCATGGACGCAATGAAGCCCTGGAAGGTTGCCATAGGCACACGAGCCCATTCGGACTGAAGCAGGAGCATGGAGATCCTGAGATGACGTGGCTGTGGGTTTGCACGTCAAACTGTCGATCCAAATAGTTCTACAAGTGCTCTATGGGATTGAGATCGGGCGATTTTGCCAGCCAAGGGAGATCGGAGACATTGCTGTCGTGCACCTGGAACCGGCCACGCATCCCCTTTGTCACGCGGCACGGCACATTGTGCTGTTGGTAGACACCATCACCACCAGGGTGAACGTCCAACATGAAGGGATGCATGTGGTCAGCGAGGATGGACAGGTAGCTATTGGCGTTCAGGGACCCCCCAGTTGAACGAGCAGTCCCAGGTCAACCAGAAGAACATCTCCCAGATGTACACACTGCCATCGCCGGCCTGTACTTCACCGACAAGCGTGTCCGGGTGTTGGTTCTCGAGTGTCTGACGTCATATATGCCACCGCCCGTCACTTCTCTGGAGTACAAACCTCGATCCGTCAGAGAAGGCAACCTTTTCCCACTTTTTCACTGTCAAATGACGGTAATCTCATACGAACTGCAGGCGTCGTTGCCGATCGACCTGGGTTAACATGGGCGCCTTGACGCAGCGTCGACTCCGGAGACTCAGGCGTAACAGGGTTCGCTCTACTGTTATCGGGGACACGTACCTGGATACCCCAGTGTTAATTTGCGTGGTATATTTCTGCACTGTTGCGCTTCGATTGCCATTTAGCAATCGACGGAAGCGACGTTCTCTTCTGGGGTCGATGGCCTTTAGGACTCTACAGTTATGACATTGGAAGGTACTCGGTGTGCCAGCGATCCATTCTTGGTACACCCTTAGTACAGCACCTCGCGAACAGCCCACGAAGTCTGCTGTTTCTGAGATGCTTCCACCCTTGGCGTTTTAGCCGATGATCATTCCTTTTTGAACGTCTGTCAAATCACTACCTCTGCTCATTGTGCTCACGTAAAGCACTTTGGCTCATCTGTACAGGCCGGGTGCTTATATCTCCGTGTGGTCGACCTTGTTACGTGCACTCTGTGACGCTTCAGGGTGAGTACACTATGATCCGGGGGTGGTCATATTATTCTAATTCGACTGTGTATATATATAATCTGTAATGCTATAGCTACTCCTGAGTCCAGGTTGTTTCTTAAGTGTGCCATGTACAATGTTTCTTACAGGCGATGCGATAGGACCCTTAGTAAAGAAATCGTAAACAACTGATAGGAGGCTGGTAGGTCTGTAGTTCCTAAAATCCTCAAGGCCCATTTTTAAGGTAGTATGATAAAGTGATTTCAGTTAGGAATTCATCTCTAGAAATGTCATGGTATACACTGAAGTGCCAGAAAAACTGGTTCACCAGCCTATGCTGTGTGCAGGACTGCAGAAATTTGAAGGGCATGGACTCTACTAGTTTCTGGAAATATGCTGTAGGCAATGCACACCACACTTCCTGCAGAGCGTTCCACAATTCGGGTGTATTCCGAAGTCTCGGATTCTTGTGTTCGATAGCGCGTTGCATGGCATCCCAAATGTATTCTATCACGTTCAGATCTGGGGACTTGGGTGGGAATGGCAACACCCTAAACTCAGATGAATACTTCTCTAACTATAATGTGGCGTTCCAACTCTTGTGTGGAGGTGCATTGTCCTGTTAGAACAGGCCCAACCATCAGTGAGAATGCAGGACATCAACGGGTGTTCCTCGTCAGAAAAGGATGCGCACATAGCGTTGGCCGGTCACAGACGCTTGTAGACGTACCAGGGATCCCAGTGAAGTCCAGCGAAACACACTCCATACCATTACGGACCCACCACCAGCCGGCACAGTTCACTGTTGACAGGCGGGATCCATGGCTTCATGAGGTTTGCGCAACACACGAATCCTTCCATTTGCCCGATACAGTTGGAAACGCGACTCGTCAGACAAAGTTACTTGTTTTCAGTCATCAAGTGTCCAGTGGTGGTCATACCGTATCCAAGCGAGGCGCATAGCTCTGTGTCGTGCCCCCATCAAAGGTACTCAAGTTGAGCGTCGGCTCCCAAAGCCCATATCGTGTAGGGTACGTTGCACAATCCGGACGCTGATGCTTGTTGAGGCATTGAATTCCGATGATACCTGCGAGATTGTTGCACGCCTATCGCGTGAAACGATTCTTGACAACCGTCGATGGTCACGTTCAACCAATGTTTTTTTACGGCCACACTGATATCGTAGGTTGGTGGTTTTGCTGGAATTCTTGTAGTCACGGCCGCGAAAATCCAAACTTCGTTTCTACCTCCGAAATACTATGGCCCATCTCACGAGCACCAAATATGACACCTCGCTGAAAACAGCTTAAATCGTTATTACTTGTTATTCTCATCCCAAAAACAGCTCTGACAGCTGGCAAGTATGTCTATCGCTTTATATACGCACTGGCGGACGCAACCGAGTACGCGCATAGGTAACGTGGCTATGTATTTTTCATAAGCTCGTCTGTACCAGTTTTCCTGGCACTTCAGTGTATGTTTCCCATATATTTTTGGTTATCTGTATCAGAGGAATTCGGTTTTTATACTGTACGTTTTTCAGAATTTTTTTTTATGGTAATATACATAGTCTGTTTTATTTCATTGAATAAATACATTTTAGCGAGGCTCAGTGCTTTTTATCGCACAGACTTAGAGCTATGTACTTGATATCCTACTAAATTATGTCACTAGGATAAGTTGATTTCGTAAAACCAATATAAAAACTGTGTGAAACTTATTTCTCTACGGAGAGATGTCAAAATCTACAGAAAAGAATAGTTAAATTCTTATGGAATTCAATTTGGCATTGAGCGCTATTCTGTTGGAAGTTGTTCCACGAAATTGCCACAATGTAGTTCACATAAAATTTTCTAGTGTTCCATGCCCTGCTAAAAATGGTTCTAGTGCGCACTACGAGAAAAAAAAGTCATTCACGCCATGACTTTTACACTCCAGAATTTCATATTTGGACCAGAAAGGTAATACACATTCTTCAGTTATTCAGACACGTCTCCCATACTGCAAAAGTATGCTGTGTGAGTAATTACTTCGCTAGACATATTTCTATTTATCTTTAGTTGATGTTCAAATGCATTGCGCGACGCCACAATGAACCCTGTTCAGTAGATTCATTTATTATAAGCTTTCGAACAACAGCCGCTCCGTGATAGTGCAAGCCATGCAGCTCTCTACGTGCAGCGAAAACACTTTACAGGAATTATTGTGATTTTACGTATTACCAAGGGGTTTCTGACAAGCTGAAGTTACCCTATATTCTTCTGATACATAATACGTCAACTCCTGCTAGTCAGTACTTTTATTTTTTCTCATTTCCTGTCTGTCAGTTATTTTGGTCTGTCTTTTTCCTGTCTGTCAGTACTTCGAGTAGTTTCTGAGCTACAGTGATACCATTAGACTTCCATTTTTTTTTCACTACACCATCAACAGTGGCGTATATTCGAGGCTAGCTGCGAAGCCTAGAGAATGCACAAATAAAAGTCAATTAAATATACACAAATAAAAGTCAATGATCAACGATATAAAGACATGTCGATGTTTTCACTGCAAAAAAAGCACGTGTGGATTCGCTTCTTTTGACTAAGAGAATCCGTCTGGCGAGCGAAGACCAACGGAGCTCTTCGTGGAGGGATGGTATCATCGTAACGCAACCAGATTTACCAGTCTTCGCTGTGTGATTTGAAGACTTCCGATATGATCGCCAGGTAGCGTTTCCAAGACAATATGAAGGAGCGGGTGAAGGGTGAATGGGCCATTGCTTTGGCCAATGGTTCGCTCAGAATGGAGAACACTTAGACTTAGGACCACATTAGTGAATCGCATGCTCTCGCCCTTAACAGCATGTGTTTTGCGAGAGTTGTTTCAGTTTGTGTGAAATGTTAATGAATTAACATCTGTGATATCACACCTTAAATGTGTGGCTTTGTTGGATTCGAACTGTTTTGATACATTTTGTGAAAGCTTTCCTGAACATATACTGTTAGAATTTAAAGAATCCTATGCTTGAAATTGTTACAGTTCGACTTAAAAATGGATTGAAGGTGTTTTATTCCCTTGATGAATACAAAAAGAAATCAGTAAGAGACTTTACTTGTTACATAAAGTTTAGTGAGGTGTGAAAATTAGCAGACCTAATATTAAACTTTTCATCAACAACTGCAATTGGCGAAAGAAGCTTTTCTGCATTAAAAATAATCAAGATATATCTTAGAGCCACACAAGGACATGTACGTTTGAGCAAATTGGCTGTTTTGCCAATAGAGAAAAACATTCTTTTTAAATATGAAAAAGTACTGAGAAACATTTTATGAAAAGATAACACTCAAGTTCACACAAAAGGAAAGGAGAATGTAGTTCATGTACAAATAAAGTATTCAGAAGAAGAATGGAGTTCATGTACAAATAAGTGTTTAAATCCTAATCCTCATAATCATTTAATCATTTGGTATCATGTTAGCAATAGCATGTGCCTAAAATTTAGAAAAAATTATTTCTATTACTTAACAACTGAAAAATAAACTTTACAATTAAAAAAAAACAACAGCAACTGCGCGGGGGGGGGGGCTGGTGAGATAGCCCAGGTCTTGGACCCAAGATACGTCACTGACCATCAACTATGCATGTATTCGAGAACCACAGAAATCTTTTAAGACATCGAAATTTTCTCTATATGATACTCAAATAGCAGTCTCGTTTTCTCGTTGTAAATTGTGTTGATTCTTTCCTTGCATTTAGCATCACATTTATTTTCTTGCAATCGCAGGGTTTTCCCGCCGTCAGAGGCCACGTGCTTCGACCTGAAAAATACATAAATTTAGGGGTACTTCGAGAACGTCGTTTGGCCGAGGTATCGCTTTCAGAGGTTCCGAAAATTTGTCCGAATTCGTATTTATTTCTCACTCTGTCAGACTAGAATTCAATGCAAATTTGGAATTTTCTGTAAAAGTTCTGTTATTTTTTATAATGTTTTTGTGAAATAAATTTATGTTTGATGAACAGCGAGTAAATATATCTTATATGTTATGTTTATTCCAACAATATTATCACATTATGAAAAAACAATAGTAACAAATCTTTTTTTCCCTATTTTTTAATATGAAGATAAGAGGAATGTTCAGCTTTATCTGCTAGCAAGAAAAGAAAAACGGCATTTTTGTTTTTAAAAAGAAGGCGCTGTACATGTAATATTTATGACACAACAGAGTCAACTGTTGTCATGCTGAGCAACGTGTTCCTCGGCATGCATCGCACCAGTAACTCAACCACTACCGTGTTAAATGGTGTGTAGCCTGACATAAATCAAACCTGTGAGTCAATTCTTTTCATGTTGAACGAACTGTAACCATACATAAAGCGAACCTGTAACTCAGCTCTCGTTATGCTGAATGCTATGTAACTGTGCATAAACTGAATCTGTAGGTTAACTCCTTCCATGCTGAATGAAATGTAGTCTTGTATAGAACGAACCTGTAACTCATCTCTTGTCATGAGGAAACTTTTGGTGTAGCATTGTATACAACAAATTTGTAACTCGGGTACTGCCGTACTGAATGGCATGTAGCTCTTTATACAGCATGTCGAATCTATAACCAAGTTCCTGCTATGATGAACGCTGTTTTACTCAGCATAAGTTGAACCTGAGGGCCATTTCTTTTCGTGCTTAAAGTAGTGTAGTGCTGTATAGAACGAACCTGTAACTCATTCTTGTCATGATTAATGCTGTGTAGCCCTGTATAGAACGAACATGTAACTCATCTCTTGTCATGGTGAATCTTGTGTAGCATTGTATACACCGAATCTGTAACTCGTGTATTGCCATGCAGAATAACGTGCAGATATTTCTATAGCACATCGAATCTATAACCCAATTCCTGCTGTGCTGAATGCTGTGTAACTGAGCATGAGTAGGTCATTTCTTTTCGTGCTTAATGAAGTACAGCTCTGCATAGAACGAACCTGTAACTCATCTCTTGTCATGATAAATGCTGTGTAACAACCTACAGAAAGAACCTGTAACTTAGATATTGCCATACTTTGAATGATGAGTAGCTCTTAACATATCGAACCTATAACTCAGTTTTCGCTCCGCTGAATGATGTGTAACTCGGTATAGATCGGAACTGTAGGTCTACTGTTGCCATGGTGAGAGATATATAGTTCGGCATACATCGATCTGTAACTCGGTTTGCCATGATGTACGGTCTTTGACTTACAGGACATATAGTTCAATTGTTTCGCAAAGCACTTAGAAATATCAAACCCCAAATTCCTACTAACGACCTAAAGGGTTTCTTGAGAAATTACCGGGCATCACTGTAATATCATGTTTATCAACATTGCCAATACCTTGAAGCTGATTAGACCACCGAGTGATACATTTGCTATCAGGAAGTACCTGAACACGTCCTACTGTGTGTCGGAAATATTTGAGTATTATGTTTATCAGCATCACTAATACTTTTAAGCTGATTGCATCGCCACTTGACACATTCGCCATATGCTGGTACCCTGGCACATTCACCTGAGTGTGAGTGCGTGTGTGCATGTGTGTTTTGTGTCTGTGTGCGTGCGTGCGTGTTTTGTGCGTATGTGTGTTTTGTGTTTTATGCGTGTGTGTTTTGTCTGTGTGTGCGCGAGCGTGTGTGTTTTGTGTGTGTGTGCTCTGTGTGTATCGCGAGATCCTTTCGTATTACGTTTATCAACATCACTAGTACCTTTCAGCTGATCCCACTACAGCTTCATATATCCGCCACCTAGGGAATAATCGCCTGACTGGATTCTTAAGTATTATGTTTTGCAACATCACTTTCATCTGATTACACCATCGCTTGTCACATTTGCTATCAGGTAGTACCTGGGCACGTTAGTTTGTGTGTGTGTGTGTGTGTGTGTGTCGGGATCTTTTAGTATCACGTTTATCAATATCACTAGTACCTTTCAGGTGATCACACTATCGCTTGACATATTCGCCACGAGGTAACACATTCACCACAAGATAACATATTTGCCACAAGGTAACACATTCGCCTGACGGGATTCTTTAGTATTACGTTTGAGAGCAACACTAGTACTTTCAGCTGATTACACCATCACTTGACACATTTGTTAGCATGCAGGTAGCACCTGGGCACGTTAATCTGTGTGTGTATGTGTGTGTGAGTGTGTGTGTGTCTGTCGGAATACTTTAGCACTAAGTTTATCAACATGAGTAGTATGTTTTAGCATATTGACACCGCTTGATACATTTGCCATCAGATAGTACTGAACACATTCGCCTGTGTATTTGGGGATCCTTCAGTGTTACGTTCATCAGCACCACTAGTAACTTTAGGCTGATTATGCAACTGCCTGACCAGTTTTATCGCCCCAGTGTCAGAGTGGTACGAGGCCCTGGCTTATAATCATTCGTCTGAGATGGGTCCTAATTCGAATCCTAGGTTACGCCTAGATGGTGTGGTAGTCTTACGGCACTTGCTTCCTCTTTTTCCTGAAACCAGTGGCCGCAAATTAAGAATCAGCCACTGACTGTATCCCGCTGAGTTGCTCACGGAGGTCTTTAAACCTTCAAACAAACAAACAAAACACTTTCGCCGGGGTTGTAATTTAACGTGAATTACGGACTCAGATTTAGCGAACCGTAAACAACAGAGGAATCAATAGAAGAATTATCCAAGGTATTAGAGCGTTTTGGAAACTTAAAGACTATTTAATCGGCGATCTTCCATTGTGTTTAACATGAAAAATCTTCAATGCATGTAGTATCCCCGTACTTACTTATGAATGTGAAAAAATAAGAGTATCGGTAAGAAAGTTAGAGAGAAGAGTGTTGGGAATATAACAAGAAGATACAGAGTTAGAAATGAACTTATAATTAATACACACAATTGACGTGGATTAGGAATTTCAAAAAGAAGTCATCGCTCTTTCCACGTTTATAAGTGAGTCACGGAAAAATTCTCATCGACCGCCACCGGGAATCGAACCCAGGGCCTTCCAGTTACGTGCCGGACATGCTACCACTGGACCACAACTGCCTCGTATTCTCCAGACTCATATACGACTAACTGCCAAACCACATGAAGGTTGCTTCTTGGAGCCCCGCACAATGCTGGGGATTCACGTGAGATGGTAAGCAGCAACTGAACAAATAACGTGGAGGCGAATAAATAATTAATACACACGATTGACGTGGATTAGGAAACCACAGCCAAGGGAACGGGCTTGGCAGAATCAGCGGGGAAAGAGCGATGACTTCTGTTTGATGTTCCTAATCCACATCAATTGCGTGTATTAATTATTCATTCACCTCCTAGTTATTTGTTCAGTTACTGCTTACCATCTTTGGTGAATCCCCCAGCGTTTTGCGGGGCGCAATGAAGCAACCTGCCATGTAGTTTGACAGTTAATATCACGTGAGTCTGGAGAATTCGGGCCGCTGTGGTGCAGTGGTAGCATTTCCGGAGCGTAACTGAAAGGCCTGGGTTCGATTCCCGTCGCGGCCGATGATAATTTTTCCGTGACTCACTTATAAACGTAAAAAGAGCGATGACTTCTGTTTGATGAACTTATAAGAGAAAGAACAGATATTGATTATAAAAATAACAAACAAAATCAAAGTGGAGATGGGCTGGACATGTTGGAAGATTGAAAGATAAAAGATGGACACGATTAATAACAGAATGACAACCGAGAGATGGAAAGAGACGAAGGGGGCGCCAGAGAACAAGATGGAGAGATGACCTTCAGAAATTTAGAGGTGCCAAATGGTGGACTAAAGTTAAGGAAGGAGGAAGTTGGAAAAGACCTGGGGAGGCCTATAACCTGCAGTGGGTGTCAACAGACTATGAAGAAGAAGAAGAAAACATGCAGGCTGTTTTGTTAAGGTGTTATCATATTTTGTTTTGTTTCGGAGTTTAGCCGCCTCGGTGGCGCAGTGGTCTAAGCGATGGACTCTGATCATTCGTCCGAAAGGGGTCCGGGTTCGAATCCCGGTGAGGCATGGATGTTGTGTTTGTCTTACCGCACTGGCTCTCTCCCTTCCCTGGAACCAGTGACCCTAAATTAGGGACGGGCCACTGCTTATAGCCCATTGAGTTGCTCACGGTGGTCGTTAAACCCCCAATAAAAAAAAAGTTTTGGAGTTTAACTGCCGTCATAAGCATCTACACTATCAGGGCTACAAACAGTAGCCTATCCCTAATAAAGGATGGTCTACAAACAGTAGCCTATCCCTAATAAATGATTGCTTGTTTCAGGGGAGGGCTGGAGCCACCCATGACACATCCTAGGCTGGGGCCCAGGGCTTTCGCAGACTATTAGTCTAAAACCGCCCTTCGGACTTCTCAGCCAGCAAGGCTGCCCCACCTAGAAACCCGATGTTCTAATTTTGTTGAAACAATTAGAAAGCTTCACGCGCATGCGTGGTTATTTCTCTCTAATCAGCAGATGTCAGATATGTTAACCATGCGTGGAAAATCTGAGTTATAGGTTGAACGTATGCTGAAACTCACATCAAATTTTTTGACCGACAATAAAAATGTTTCTGTGCTGCTGGTCTTTATTATTTTTTTACGTAGATTTAGGACACTGCTGTTTATTAATATTTTACTCTATATTTAGGTTTTAAATTCTTGCAATCTTTTGGTAAAATGCATTCCTTTTGTGGTGAAGAACTTCAGAAAAATGTCCAGTACTTCAAATTCAGAATTTCTCGCGATCTGCTTTTCCCACTCTCTTTAATCAACAGTCAAAGCAAAGAAATTCGTAGGAATACGCTGCTCTGTACCAAGGCGGAAAGAACAAGTAAAAATGGACTGCCGATTAGTCTGCTGGAAAGTCTCCTTCCCTTTCATCGATTGACGTTTCTATTTACGGGTTAGTGTGCCGCATCAATAATGCTGTCTATTCATCTCTTAACCGTTGATCGACCATATTGGCTGGGTCAATGAGACTAATGTTCGAGTTACTTTCTGCATTAAGACCACCTGTCTGACATAGGGAGCAGAGGGGAGGGCGTGGGAGTGGATGGGGGCGGGAGTGGAATGGAGAGCAAAGTCCTGAATCCCCCGTGATTTGCCTTCTCGTTTGCACTCATTTTACGAAAACAGGAAAGGCACGTGGCCAGGCGCCCCAAAGTGCATGTAGATAAATTGAAACCAATTAGCCTTTGTGGAGAGAAAACTACATTAGCACTCTCCAAAAACATAAAAGTTCCCGAAAATAAAATTCTCTTTCAAAGAATTCCGTGCACCTGTTTTTCAGAAGTTTGCGTTCTATCTATAGGCGAGACAGGTATTATACTGTGGCTAAATTTAGTGTTGTTTTCAATGAAAATGGAGTAGTCTCTTAAAGTTTCTCTAAATATGCGTGGAAATATATTGACTGTCGATCGATTTTGTCCTCGGAGAAGAGACTGATCTCTGAGGAATCTGGCAAGAGGACTTCTGTCCAGCTGTTCGAGTTGAACCCTGGGTGATGTGCTTATCCTACGGCACTGATTCTATTACTTTTCTCGTAGCTCTAGACTGGGAAACAGACTATGGGGTTGCTAAGCTTCAGTCCCTAAAAGTTCAAGAAGAACGACATCAATTATTATGATGCATTACCTGATTTTTCTGATCAAAGAACCATAAAAAATCCAGTGTGTCAAATGTAAACACACTGGATGAGTTGTGAAAAAAATGTTGTGAATACCATCATCGTGATCGTCTTTGCTCACATCAATAATATCAGCTTTTAGTTTCCTTTGACAAGCTAACATTGTTTCCAAAACGTAAGAAGAAACTTGGCGATTCTGATATGACGTTCAGAATAAAAATGCAACTTAAGAGGTAACAAAATTCACACGGAAAAAAAATACACTTAGAAAGGAAGGTTGTAAGAGAGATATTCGTCACAGAATTTTGAGCAAGCTCATGGGCTTCTGTAGCCTTGACTGGAATTTTGCATAGGAAATCTCTGACTATATCTGGTACTTTGCTTTACTACTGCCGCGACGTAATTTGGGTCTATTCAAAAACAGGATCTTTGCGCGGTTCATCAGTTTTTTCAGCAGGACTTTTCTACTTGTTTCCTACTGGCAGCGATTGGAATTGTATCTTGCAAAACGGTTGATATAACCTCGCCTAGCCTTGAACTTTTTGTTTCCATTGGGTTATCTGCAGTTGTATCGGCAGTGGGTGAAAAAGTTTGCACCGGACGTCGACCATTGTCTGTGACACCACTCACATTAGAGACTGTTTCTTCAGGCATTCGATGATAACATTGCACTGTAAAAAACAAGTGGTGTGATTTCACGGAAAATTTCTGAAAATAACGTGCAGCAAAGTTGCCGGTAGGTATCCGTGTTTTTCAGAATTTCCGTTTTTAAAAGTGCTCGTTTGTTTTAAGTTCCGTATTTTCACAGATTTTCCGTAGACCGAAATTCCGTTTATTTCAGAAAAGTCCATTTCAGGTTTTTCCGTATTTAAACTAAAATTTTGCAAAAGTCGATGATGCTGTACTTTTCCGCCCTTACCCCAGATAATCCTTTCGCAGAGTCTGGATCGAACCTCCGATGTTGCAGGTGGCTCAGCTGGTAACTCACGCCTTTAACCAATGAGCTACAAACGCTCGGCCACCAGCTTCACGTACATCGTAAAAAGAATTCGGCGCCGATGAAATTTTGTTTTTTTTGGCGTTAATGCGAGTGATTTAGTCATTTCCTTTTTTGTTGGAGCTTATTATTTTTCTAAATAGGTTTCTAACATTTGTTTTCTGAAGGAGGAGTTTTCACAGACTAAGTGTTTTCTGAAGGAGGATTTTTCACAGATTTTTTCATCGTGATTTTTCAAAGCAACAAAATGCAGCAACGTGATTTTTTTAACTGACAATGACTTCCAATTATCTTTAAAAAAGGTGAAATATACTTTTTTACAGTTTTATTCCTCCCCCCCCCACACACTAAATATAAAATTTACTCTTGATAGCTATAATAGCTTTTTGTCTTAAGTTGTCCAAAGACTGACTCACAGATATCGTATAATCATCTGTACCATAAGTACCCGGTTTCTAACAGTAACACAAGATACAGGGTGATTCATAAAGAAGTATACAATTTCAACGCACTATAAAACCAGAACAATGTAAGATATTTTATGTTACCTGTAACAGAATTGTAGGGGAATGTTTCAAGTTTTTTTAGAGACAGTCACAAATGTTCTAGGTGTGCACCTTTAGTCACACGACACACATCGAGCCGGTAATCCATTTCCGCCCAAACGCGAGGTAAGATATCTGAATCAAGTGCAGTGATAGTGGCTGTGATACGCTGCTTCAGCTCCGCTAGATCAACAGAAAAGGGATGGGCGAATACCTTGCCGTTTACGTACCTCCACAGGAAAAAGTCCCAAGGTGTTAAGTCAGGACTTCTGGGTGGCCATTGGGTCAGTGGCATGTTGTAGTCCTCGGCTCGTTCAATCCATCGAGATAATTTCGCACGTCGCATGACCAGTGCAGTGGTGCACCATCCAATTGGAGAATAAAGTTGTCACTGTCGTCCTGCAACTTTGGCATCAACCAAAGACTTAACATACCCAGAAAAGAGCCTCCCGTGACAGTTTTCTCGTGAAAAAAGAAGGGGCCGTACACTTTCTTTTTGGACACAGCACAGAACACATTTACCTTAGGGGAATCTCGCACGTGTTGCTCAGTAAATCTGGGATTCTCCGTTTCCCAAAAGCAAACATTGTGCTTGTTTACCTGACCACTCACGTGAAATGTAGCTTCATCGGTGAAAACTAAGGGATCGACAAAATCGTCATTTTCAAAATGGTGCTGCATTTCGGCGCAAAATTCAAAGCGCTTTCTATTGTCAAGGTCAGTGAGATTTTGCAACATCTGCACTTTGTATGGAATCATTTTCAGCTTCTTTCTCAAAATTCTCCAGACAGTGGGCTGCGAAATCTGAACTTCACGACTTCCGGGCTTCGTTAAATGGCGGTGCAAGCAATATCAACGACTTCTTCCGATACACGCGGTCGTCCAAGACTTTTAAGTTTGCACAAACAGCCCGTAGTTTCAAATTTTTTTATGCCAATCGTAGATAGATTTTCTGGTTGGAGGTTCTTTTCCGAATCGTGATCGAAAATGCCGTTTGCACAACAGTTACAGATTCCGTTTTGCTCAATTCAAGAACACAAAACGCCTTCTCCATTACTGACGCTGCCATGTGGACTGACTAGTCACGTGACACGCGTGCTATCACCTACGTAACTTCCCTCAGTAGCGGGACACAAACTTTACGAGTACATCTACCTAACGGTTTGCAGTTGTGGTCCGTGTCTTCAACTGCTACTGTTTTACAGCATCTGGAAACGGTATACTGCTTTATGAATCACCCCGTATAATAAGTAGCTGGTGCTCCAAATAGGGGAAAGGAGAAGAAATATCCTGTGCCACAATAAACAAAATCCATGCGATATGCTATCCATGCGATATGCTATCCACAATATCCGATCCGGCTATGGAACTTCAAAATTCGATAGACGATTGAAATTTAAAAGTTAACCAAGCCTCAAGGATTCTCACCAATTACTCCTATTACCGGTAAGTTCTTGTCATACGGATATGGAAAAAGTGAGAACGAAGTTTTTTCGTTAATATACAAAAGCAATTGTGGGAACGTTTCTGAAGAAACAAAAATTTCCGTTAACACATCTCTAAAACGGTAATTTACCGTCAATATGAGAAAGAAACTGCGGAAAGGTTTATGAAAAGTCAGAATTTACTCGTAGTATGAAAATTCCGTAAAATTCAGGTTTCTTTCCGTCATTTCACGGAAAGAGTTGTATCAGAAATATGCTTCGTTAATTCACGAAAAAAATGACGGAAAGTTGCCCGTGAATTTCAGAAAAGTTTTTACAGTGTGTGATCTCACATGCCCTGTTTTATAGCAGTTAAAACATACTCCCTAAGCCGAGAGATAGAACACGTGTTTCACACTTGCTATGCTGTGCTGAACACCAGAGGGCAGACTTTTCCAGTTCCACTTCAACTGCCAAAATCATTTTCGAGCATTTCTTCGGAAGCTATCTATACGTCGAAATTTAGAATCCTTTGTCGTTGCGTTTATGTGTATTATCGGTCTCCGCAGTGTCGTATGAAGACTTAGCCTTGCTTGGAGCAGCTGGTGCGGTATATTTGACAGCGCCACTGTTGTGAGTAACAGTGTAAATTCCTCTGTTTCATATGTTGTGATCTGTTGTAGATTCGCGAACTCAACCAGGTATTGTTTTGCACTATGCGATTTCACATAAACAAATACTTTCTTGGTATGATCGAGCAATATCTGTTATTTGGCTGAAATAATGTACACGGCTGGCCACTAAAAATGCAACACCAAGAATGACACGAGATAGAAAAGCCAGATTTACTGGAACATAACAACAGATACAAAGATGAAACGATTGAGCTTACAGGCCCGTGCGACTTGCGGAACGCGCAAACATCAATAGCTCGTGTGGCCCTCATGGCTGGTAATAACGGCCGCTACACGCCGCGGCATCGAACGAAAGAGGCTTTGGATGTAGGCTTGGGGTATGTCGATCCAGGCTGCCTCCACACGTTGCCACAGTTCATCAGGCGTAGCCGCGGGTGGTGCTTGCCGGACCACTCGGTTGCCGATCAGCAACCAGACGAGTTCCATGGGCGACATGTCGGGAGAACAGGCGGGCTACGGCAGCAGTGACACCTGGTGGGCCGTGAAGAATTGTACCACGATGAGTGCCACTGACGGGCACGCATTATCCTGTTGAAACGTAGCCGCTGGCACTATTTTGAGTAATATATGATATACACTGAAGTGCCAGAAAAACTGGTACACCTGTCTAATACTTGGTAGGTCCCCCACGGGAGCGCAGGATTGCAGAAATACGACGGGCATGGACTCCACTAGTTTCTGGAAATATGATGTAGGCAATGCACACCATACCTCCTGTAGACCGTTCCACAATTCGGGTGGATTCCGAGGTCTCGGATTCCTGTGTTCGATAGCGCGTTGCATAGCATCCCAAATGTGTTCTATCACGTTCAGATCTGGGGACGTGGGAGGGAAAGGCAACACCCCAAACTCAGATGAATGCTCCTCTAACCATAATGTGGCGTCCCGGAACTTGTGTGGAGGTGCATTGTCTGTTGGAACAGAACCAACCCATCAGCATGAATGCAGGACATGAACGGGTGTACCTCGTCAGAAAGGATGAGCACATAGCGTTGGCCGGTCACAGACGTTTTTAGACGTACCAGTGGTCCAAGTGAAGTCCAGCTAAACACATCCCATACCATTACGGACCCCCCCCCCCCAGCCGGTACAGTTCACTGCTGACAGGTGGGACCCATGGCTTCATGGCGTTTGCGTCACACACGAATCCCATTTGCCCGATACAGTTGGAAATGCGACTCGTCAGACCAGGCTACTTGTTTCCAGTCATCAAGTGTCCAGTGGCGGTGTTGCCGTGCCCAAGCGAGGCGCATAGCTCTGTGTCGTGCACCCATGAAGGGGACTCGAGTTGGGCGTCGGCTTCCAAAGCCCATAAGCAGGGTACGCTGCACAGTCCGGACGCTGCTGCTTGTTGAGGCTCCAGCAGTAAATTCCGATTATACCTGCGAGAGTGTCGCACGCCTATGGCGTGAAACGATTCTTGACAGCCGACGATGGTCACGTTCACTTAATGTCTTTTTACGGCCACACTGGTATCGTAGGTTGGAGGTTTTGCCGGAATTCTTGTAGTCACGGTACACCCTTGCAATGGTTGTCCATGAAAATCCGAACTTCGTTTCTACCTCCGAAATACTATGGCCCATCTCACGAGCGCCAACTATGACACCGCGTTGAAAATCGCTTAAATCGTTATTACTTGTCATTCTCATGCCTAAAACAGCTCTGACATCTGGCAAGGGTGTTTATCGCTTTATATACGCACTGCCGGACGCAACCGAGTACGCGCATAGGTGACGTTGCTATGTATTTTGCATAAGCTCGTCTGTACTAGTTTTCCTGGCACTTCAGTATACATCTCAATTGATTAGCAGTTTCAGCACATTATAATTGACCATATTCATATGGTTATAATATATGACTTCATAGAATTATCAGGGCTTAAAATTTAAATTTGAAATGGAAGGTAGTCTTCCCTTGTGTTTGTAAATGGAGGGAATTGAAATTTTCAGGTGGGTAGTTTTGAATATGTGACTTAATGATATTAAAAGACTCTGGGAAAACAGAAGTAATTTTTCAAACAATATAAGCAGCTCTTGATCTTTAAAAACCAAACAGGTGAATCAGATCGAAAAATTTACTTCATTCAATCCAATACAAATATTACCATGATTCATTTTACAAAACTAGAGTTGCTCGTTTTGTAGTACGTTGATAGCATAAAATAGCGCCTGAAGTATGTCTGTCTGTCTTTCATTCCTTGCCACAGTTAGCAAGCTTTGATCAGCTGTTGTTTTTGTTTCTGATTGTTTATCTGGCCCAATTTCAGAAATATGCATTAGGAAATTTGTTGCTCAGTGAATCTCTAAATTTTGACTGAATTCTGCTTTGTGTGCTGAAGCCATGTTCACTTGGTACATTTGTTAAATACAACACACGACTTACTTGCAGAAGAACCTTTGGACACTAATGGAAGTGTGTGCAGATGGTTGCTTGTAAAACACTTAGAAAACTTTGGATACTTGGAACATATACTCTTCATTTTTTGCAGCTGTGTTTGAATAGTGAATATTCCATAACTGCATCTTCATTAGTTTTCGAGAAAAACAAAACAAAACTGGTCTGCCAGGCTTTTGAAAGGCTTTACCAAAACTTTTGTGTGTGTGTGTGTGTGTGTGTGTGTGTATTGCTTTACAGATTCAGATTCTACACACTCAAACTTCAAAACGAGTTCCATTGTGGCAGAAAAAAATCTGCAGTCTATCTCAATCACGAAATGTAAACCTCCACTGAACATTGTGATGCGCAAGTTTAGTATTACAAGGGTCAAATAATTTATTATTTTTGAACAAGTTTCTCTTCAGCTCTGCAAAAGAAAAAAATATCTTCTTGAATACTATGTATGAAATGTTTACAGTTCACATAACTGAGACTTGGTTGACTCAACCATTCTTCTGATATGAGTGTCCAGTTTTTCCCTTTGCAACTACATGTATTTATGGAAGGAAAATAATATTTAACGATAATTCAAGACAGTGGGAACATCGCGGAAAAAAAAATTACGATTGCGAAAAAATCTTCGCTCCGTCCCACTTCCGTTTTCGGAAACTTTTCCTCCATTTTCAAGTTGAAACACAATCAGTTATTAAACAAATTTATATTTTACAATAATACTGAGCAGAGGGAATATCGCGAGAAAAAAAAATTACGACTACAGATTAAATCTGCAGTTCGTCTAACTTCCGTTTCCGAAAATTTTGAAAAATAGAATTCCGTCCCCAGAGAGAAAACGCCCACCCCTTCCACTGTCATCCCCCTCCCCATTCAAAATTATCTTCAGTTTTGCATCGTTCTCGAGAACAACGCAAATGATGACAACAAAATCAGTGTTCCTCGAATTCGCGGAAGAAACACATGCCTAAAGTTCACAAGGAAATTTTTGCTCCGTCGAACTTCCGTTATCGGAAGCTGAAATACAAGCATTTATACAATAAATTGATATTTAATAACACAGAGGGAACCACGCGAGAAAAAAAAAATTACGATTGCGAGAAAATTTTTCATTCCGTTTAATTTTCGTTTACGGAAGTTCTGGAAAACGGAATACCGTTCCCCAGACGGAAAACGACCCTTCCCCCTCCATACACATACACTAATCTTCCGAAAATAAGACATTATCTTCAGGTTTATTTTTTGTTTATTTTTCATCTATCTCGAGTATAACCGAAATGTTACGAAAAAAGCGGAATTCTCCAAATTCGAAGAAGAATCTAATGCCTGATTCGTTAACAGAACAGTCCGCGATTCGCAAAATGCACTGCTCATGCGGCTACATATGGAAGCCAATTCACATGTTCATAAACTCATTATGTTCCCGACATGAACGATGCATTCCATTGCAATTTTCTTAACTCTGAACGGTCCGTTTCTATCGCACAAATTTTTACGAAGGATACGTTTTTAACACGCGAATTTCCCTAGTGGTCCAAAAACGGATCCACGATTTTATATTTATATATATTTTTTCTTAAAATTTCGTAAGGCGGGAGGCTCCCGTCTAACAACTTTATTTCGGCGTAGTTTAAAATTTTCTGCCGGAATCCCGCCATCCCGCCCTAAATTTTAACCCCTGAGAATTGTTGGTTTCGGCCACTTCAAGTTCTTTTGAAAATTGCAAATAGAAAACAGTCGGATGAAGCCTAATCCGGTGAACAGGGAGGAAGATATAACAGCTTGAAACCACAGTCACGCAGTGTGACCTGAGCTATAAACGTCTTGTGCACTGGTGCATTGTCTTGATGGAAGATGAGTCATTTGGCCTATTTCCTGCGCATCTTGAGCTTTAGTTCCTAGCAGAAACTTCTGAGTAGGTTGGAATAATACCCGTCATTGATAATGGGACCTAGTCTCAAGAAATCAACCGTGATCACTCGTTCTGTACCCCGGAAGATGGATGCCAAAACTTTCCCAGCCAACTTCTACACTTGGAACTTTTTTGAAGCGAGAAGAAGAGTTGCAGAAGATTCCATTTTTTCAATAATGCTTTTTCTTTTCAGGATCGAAGTCGTGAACCCATTTCATCCGTAATGACACACCTCTCCGAAAATGGAGCTTAATTTTTTGGAGCGGTGTGTCATTACGGACGGAAACATGAGTGCACCAATCTTTAAAATGTTGCACAATCTCATCAGAACACTTTACGTTTTCCAGTTTCTGATTCACGATGAGTACTTTAGAGAACCACTTTGACGAAACCTTTTTTATTCCTCAAGCATTCACCATAATATCGTGAACTCGCTCATAGGAGAAGTTCAATGCTGTCTCAATGGGATTCATGCTGTCATAAATGATTAGATCATAAGTAACATCCACATTTCCGGGTTCCATGTGTCGACACGGTAACAGGCCTTCTACTGCTGATGCATCTTCAGCACGGTCTCTTCCACGCCTAAATTATGCAACGCAATTTCTGACCGTGGAGTACGAAGGACAAGATTTTTCTAATGTGTGCTGCATATCCTCCTGAATTTCTTGTGGCGACATTCCTTTTAAATGGAGCTACGTAATGATTGCCCTGTGCTTGATTCTCTCAACAGTTGCAATCTTCATTCACTTTCTTCCTTCAACGCCTTCTGTAAAACAACATTGTTTCAAACCGGAAATTCTATGAACACACTGGAAGGGTCACAGCACCGGTTGGTAATATTGTTTTTCATGAAAAACTTTGCGATCTACACTGGCTTTAAAACTTTTCAACTAGCTTTTGATTTTTGGGAAGTTGTAAGCCCAGTCTCCCTTTAATAGTATAACTATGTTAGTAATCCAAATTTCTTGGCGTAGATTTTGAATCTCAGAAGTGACTACTTCATTATATTAACTCTAACGGACAAGTCCGGCCAGATTGCTATTATGGATGCTTGGATGCTATAGATTACAATCAGAAACTCAAAGATTTTATCTCCAATTCTGGATCTACAGAGCTGCGGAAGAACCCTCTAAATTGTTGGATTGCACAGGCACAAAGAGCTGCCAGACTGACCGCTATTCCGGACGATCTCATGAAAGCCTCCAAAACACCACCAGGACCTCACATCCCGAAGCTCTTCGGTAAGCTTAAGCACCACAAGTCCGGTAATCCATTGAGACCCATTGTATCAAGTGTGACGTACCTGCCAGCAAGACGCACACGACATAAAGGCAGATAGCAATCAGAATAAACGTCCGCGTAGCTCAATTGGTAGGGCAACTTATTCCGGAATGAGGGGACCCTGGTTCGAATCCTGGCGCGGATAAAAATGACTGAGAAATTTACTTCGTTATAATGGCGCCCGAACTATCCGGATGACCCGAATGTTCAAAATCTCGCAATGGTGTGATGTTCTTTCCACACCGCGAGAAAGGAAAAATAAAAGAATCCCTTCTCCAGCGCTTCGAAAAATAAAAATGTGTGATGTTGCATTCCACACACCAGATTGACTGGGAGTTCTCAAGTGCACGTTCTACAGTAGATGGCTGCCTGCAACGATTCATGGTTACGGCTGACCCGTGGGCCATGCCCCGGCCCTCTTTGGGGGTGGGGGAGATGTGACGTACCTGCCAGCAAGACGCACACGACATAAAGGCAGATAGCAATCAGAATAAACGTCCGCGTAGCTCAATTGGTAGAGCAACTTATTCCGGAATGAGGGGACCCGGGTTCGAATCCTGGCGCGGATAAAAATGACGTAGAAATTTACTTCGTTATACAAGGAAATCCGCGCCAACGAACCGTCTAGAGAAAGCACTTTCAAAATTTCTGGCTAATTATCTTCCTGAATCAAACTTTAAAATAACGTCCACTCTGGAGTTTATCACGAAAATCAAGCAAATCTCTGTCCAACAACGCGATATCATCGGAAGTTTCGATGTGGTTTCTCTTTACCCTTCGGTCCCCGTGCCGGAAGCCATCGGGACATTAAAAGAGGCCGTAACTAATTCATCACTTCATTCGCAGGAGTTTTGCCTCATCATCTTTAAGTTAATGGACTTAGTCACAAGTTCCAGCTACTTCAGTTTCCAAGGAAAATTTTAGAAACAGGTTAATGGCGCTCCGATGGGATCCTGTCTTTCAGCCATTTTCGCGGAAGCAATACTTTGCCCAATCGAGCAATATATATTTTCCAACATCACCCCAAGGCCTACTACCTGGCTGAGATATGCGGACGATGTATTCTTCATATGGCCACACGGAAAGGAAACTCTGCCGCTTTTCCTAGATAAAATTAATGATATTCACTCCACGACCAATTTCACTATGGAGCTCGAACACAATGGTGCCTTGCCTTATCTGTATGTATTACTGAGCAAGATGCCTGAAAATCGCCTTCGTTCCCAAATCTACTATAAACCCATATCCGTCCCCAATTTGATGCTCCGCTGTTCATGCTGCCCCTGCTAGTTACAAGACAGCTTTCTTCCGTTCTCGAATAAGAAGAGCTTTTGCAGTATCTTCCGATGTTCTTTCTAGACAACGTGAATTAAAGAACGTTACCGAATTGCCCACTGAGGCAGGATACACCCCGGACCTGGTACATAGCTATATCGAGAAAGTCAGAACCAGTCATGTTAATCTTTCTACGTCGCAACTACGCTACCTGGGCTCAATTCCATTCATACCAAATGTTTCTTATCAGCTCAAGAACGCGCTGAAGAAAATGAACCTTGGTGTTGGCATCAGGTCTCCGACATCTTTATATGCCATGCTTCAGGAAAACTCTGACAAGTCCCCGCTTTCCAATGAGGCAGGTGTTTATACCATCCCTTTACAATATCCGGACGGCTCCAAGCGATACTACATTGGAATGACCAAGCGTTCGTTTGGAACTAGAATCAACGAGCATAAAAGGGACATAAAGAATTATAAAGTAGGAACAGCCCTATCCAGTGAGGTCCAGCTCAAGCCCGCTACTCCTATGTGGGATGACGTAAAGAAACTAGCCTCCTACTCCACCCCAAAATCTACCGCCATTCCTGAAACTTTAGAGATCATCATCAGCAGTAAATCATGCAATGACATCATCTCGCTAGAGTTGCCACGAGTTTAGAACCAGTTCTTCAAATAATGAATGCATTTTGTTTCCTTCTATGATTCCGCGTGTTAACGAGCTTGACGCCTCGAGTCTTTGGATGAATAAGTGCCTAGCATCTGCTCGTTTATTGTCAAGTCAAGTCACCGCGTTCAAATTGTTGAAGCATTCTATTATTCAGTTCGCAGTTTGCTGTCTACCTTCCTTGAAAAAGCCATCTGGTTGATGTGCGAAAGCTTGGACACCTTGATTTATAATCTACGCCAAGAAATTCAGATTACTAATATAGTTATACTATTTTAAGTGTGATTGGCGTACAGTTCCTCGTTATTATCCAGTTTCTCTTGTTTATAGTTTTTCTGCAACATGGGGCTACTGTTTATTTGAACTGGGAAAAATACCATGCCCAAACGCGAAAGAGAAACAAAAGCTAAGAAATTTTTTCCTTTTAAACTGCTGACAACACACAATGTTTTTCGGATGCTAACTTTCAACATTCTGTCAAAAATTATCATTATATCCGGGTATTCAGTCGCACTTTTCTTCCTGTTGCAGTTTAGGAGGAACTGTACGTGGTGATAATACATGTGCCTCTACTTGATTCTTTGAGGAACAAAAAATTATTCTGTGAAAACACAGTTTTGTCCACGCCGGACATCCTCACCCCCGAGTAAGTCGCTCTCCCAACTGAGCGACGCGGACATGTGCTCTCACTGCACTCTACCTTTATCTCATGTGCGACCGGGGCAGGCACGTCACATTTCCCCCTCCCCTCCGAAAAAGGGCAGTGGGCATGACCCACGAGTCAGCCGGGACCATGTGTCGCTATAGGCAGTCATTCTATGAAGAACGTGCATTTGAGAAATCCCATACAATTTGGTGTGTGGAACGTAACATCACACTGATTTATTTTTTCAAAGCACTGAAGAAGGGATTTTCATTTTTCCTGTCTCGCCGTGTGGAAAGAACATCACATTATTGCGAGAAACTTCACAGTCGGGTCATCCTGGAAGTTCGGGCGCCAATGTGAAAACACAGTTTTTTCCGCGCCGGTCATCGAAGTCGGGTCCCCTCACTCCGGAGTAAGTCGCTCTCCCAACTGATCTACGCGGACATATGCTCTCATTGATATCTGCCTTTCTTTATCTAATGCGCGTCCTGCGGGGCAGGCACGTCACAATTCCCAATCATCAACCATTTTTAATCTACTGCCCGACGAAGGTCTCCTGAAATCTCTTCCACAACTCTCAGTCGTGAGGAATTCTCTTCCGTGTAAGTCCGGCATACTTTAAGATTTCATCCACCCATCTCCCGCATGACTTCATCTGGATGTTTACTCTTCCAGGGTATCTGGTCTGTGGTATTTTAGTTGTCCACAGTGGTGGTAAGTTCTTTCAGCAGATTCAAAACATTGGGTTCTTCTTAGCAGGTTCATAATATTGGGTTCTTTTCGGAGATTCACGACATTGGATTCTTTTAGCTGGTTCACAATATTGGGTTCTTTTCGCAGATTCACAATATTGGGTTCCTTTAGCAGATTGCAATATTGGGTTCTTTTAACAACACAATATTCGGTTCTTTTCGCAGATGCACAATATTGGGTTCCTTCAGCAGATTCACAAAATTGCTTTCTTTTAACAGATTTACAATGTTGGGTTCTTTCGCAAATTTACAATATTGGGTTATTTTAGCAGAATCACAGTATTTCATGTTTTTAGCAGATTTACAATATTGGGTTCTTTTAGCAGATTCACAATAATGGATCCTTTTAGCAGATTCACAATATTGGGTTCTTTTAGCACATTCACAATAATGGATCCTTTTCGCAGATTCACAATATTGGGTTCTTTTAGCAGATTCACAATATTGGGTTCTTTTAGCAGATTCTGAATGTTGGGTCCTTTAGCAGATTCACAATATTGGGTTCTTTTTATCAGATTCACAATATTGGGTCCTTTCCGCAAATTCGCAATATTGTGTTCTTTTTATCAGATTCACAATATTGGGTCCTTTTAGCAGATTCACAATACTGGGTCCTTTTAGCAGATTCACAGTATTGGATTCTTTTCGCAGATTCGCAGTATTGTGTTGTTTTAGCAGATTCACAATATTGGGTCCTTTTAGCAGATTCGCAGTATTGTGTTGTTTTAGCAGATTCACAATATTGGGTCCTTTTAGCAGATTCACAATGTTGGATTCTTTTCGCAGATTCGTAGTATTGTGTTGTTTTAGCAGATTCATAATGTTGGGTTCTTTCCGCAGATTCGCAATATTGTGTTCTTTTATCAGATTCACAATATTGGGTTCTTTTAGCAGATTCACAATATTGGATTCTTATAGCAGATTTACAATATCCGATTCTTTTAACAGATTCACAGCATTGGGTTCCAATATCGCGAATCCCCTAAAAGATTCACACCATAAACTACGTCATATGATTAAACTACGTTGTATGATTTATATGATATCGTCAACATTCCGATTTTACGTTGTTAGTTCTCTGGCCATCCCAATACATGGGAATTTTCTATGTACAGTAGCCACCAATTTTTCAGGGCGGAGGGAAACGGATTTTTCTGAAGAATCCGAAATCCTGGGAAATCAGAGGAACAAATATGTAATTAATTCATGAAATCGGATTTATAAAATGGAGAACACATTTACAAGTGTATAAATGCATATTATGCATATAACTACATTTATAGTTGCAATCCTTGATCAATTGAGATTACTAAAGCGTGCACGGTAAATATGAATTTTGTGAAATGAAACTGGTTTGTTAGTCTACATCTCTCTGTTATCCCACATAGTCCAGGAGGCTCCGTAACTGGTCTTTATTACTGGCTAAATATTTCTTTTCTGGGTGCTGTTTTTTAAAACTGTTCGCAGAAATATGAAAGCAGTTTTTAAGAAACGTCTGTGTCAATGCTACGCAGTAAAAATAAAAATAAAAGGAATTCTTTTCCCAGTTCCAACCAATTTCAGCTGTATTTTTGAAAGTAATTTCGCGTGATTTGTCCTTGATGTTGACTGTGACACGTGTGAGTGTTTTTTCCCTTCATTGATGGGACATGGCTCATCCAAAGAGGTCGTAATTTAAAAAAAAAAAAAATCTCATTTCCAGCGAAGCTCTGTTTTAATGCCTTTCTGCGGATCTAATATTTTTCTTTATCGACAACTGTTAACTTCTTGAGGCCAAGGGGAGAGGGCGCACGACAAACCGTGTTGCTCCATAGCAGCAACTAGTGCATTTTACCTTCCTTTCCACCCCAAGAGCTTCACAACAAAAACGTTTCCATGATAACGACCTGGTACACAACACAACATAAACACAAAATAATGGGGGTTCCCTTTCTGCCGAAAAGGGGAGGGGCGCACTAGTTGTCGTTCAGGAGTACCAGTGTCATGTTCAGTCATAAACAAGTTTTTATATTTTCCATCCCAAGCTACTGTCTCTACGCTGATCGCGATTTAGTCATAGTTCGCAAGCGTCAATAAATCTACGCTTAAAACGAAGCAGAAAAACCACTCCACCTTCATATTTCTTTCCCCATTTTTGTTTCAACTTTTTCTCTATCTCGGACTCTTTTTTGCTTTGCCTTTTTCCTTCCTTTTACTCCCCCCCCCTTTTTCTTTTTAATCTATTGGAAACCAATGCTAAATGCGTGACACGTGAAAGCGATTCAGCATGAAATCGAGTTTCACGTTAAACATTGCTGATGTGAGCGTTTTTGTTATATTCCGCTTCAAAGAAAGCAATTCCAAATTTTTGTTTTGCGAGTTTGTGTTTGGTGCTGGGCAAAATGTCTTTCCCCGAAAGTTAATCCAGACTGCTCTTTTTCTTTTTCCTTTCTACGCATCACGTGACCAGTAAAAATTCTTTAGAAAATAAATTACTCGTATATTTCAGAACAAAGGATTCTCAGATACACCGTGTGATCACTGAATTCTAACCATCCCTATCAAAGAAGCACACGACCCGTTGTCATCGTGGTTTCCGAGAGAGCGAGATTAGTCGACCGACGTAGCATATACACTGAAGAGCAATTGAATTAAAGACAGCTGGCGTTATGCAAATGTGGTGCCGTGAGCGGCACTGTAAACGGAAACGACATGACGTATGCAGCGATCAGACAATATAAAGAGTGATGCGACGGGAATCAGTAAGAGTCGGACGCAGTATGGGTAAGACGAAGGATCTAAGCGCATTTGATCGTGGGTAAATTGACACCAGTGCCTGCACGACTTCCGAGATGGAGTGACCCGACGAATGGGTCACTCCATCTCGGAAGTCGCGCAGGCACTGGTGTTTTCACGAGCCACTGTGTCACGGGTACACCGTGAGTACATCAAATCCGGTAAAACCATCCCTGCAAGGGCCAACTGTCGTGGACAACAGCATGTGGACGAGCGGTCGGCTAGCCTCGCATTGTAACAGCGGATAGACGGGCCACAGTGCAACAAATCACTCGGCAATTTAACGCTGGTGCACAAAAACATGTAAGCAGCCACACCATCCAGAACCATCTCTTCGCTATGGGGTACAGAAGCCATCGTCCCACGAGGGTACTGCTGCTGACCGCACATCACAGGGTGCAAAGATTAGCATGGGCGCGGGAACATCGCCACTGGACCCTAGTCATGTGGAAAAATGTTGCCTGGACTGATGAGTCGAGATTCACGTGGGTACATGCGGATGGCAGGATACGAGTACTGCGCAAACCACATGAAGCGATGGATCCTTCTTGCCAGCATGGTACTCTTCAAGCTGGTGGGGGTGGCATTCTCATCTGGGGACTGTTTACGTGGACTGAAATGGGACCCCTGGTACGTGTGACATCGTCCCTCACATGTCAACGTTACCGGGATATCCTGGACGACCATTTGCTCCCGTTTGTGCGTCTTCAACATCCCACTGGGGAACTGATCCTGCAACAAGACAATACACCGTGCCATCGCTCCCGAATTGTATCCGAATGGTTGGATGAACACTCCACCGACGTGACCTCGCTTCCTTGGCCAGCTAGGTCACCTGACCTCAATCCCATCGAGCACATCTGGGATGCCATCGAGAGATAGCGAGCTGTTCGAGGCTCTGACCCCCCTCCATCAAATCTTCGTGAACTGTGGGAGCTTGTTCAGGGGTCGTGGATCCGTATGGCTTCCCAACGCTTCCGGTGTCTTGTCGAGTCCATGGCGAGACGAATCGCCGCCGTCATCATGGCGAAAGGTGGTGCTACACGTTACTAGACAGGTATCTCTAATTCAAGTGCTCTTCAGTGTATAGGGTGTGATTGGAGCAGTAGGTAGTAAGCTTCGGAGCGTGATGTGTAAACTGGAGGATTTATTGGACTTCGAAAAAAGACAGGTTGTGGGAGCTCGGAGAGCGGCTGCCTCGATTTCCCAAATGGTGGAACTAATGGGTTGTTCGCGAGCTACCGATGTTCAAGTGTATCAGGACTAGCGTGAAAATGGTCAAGCAAGGACCCAGAGTCAAAACAGCACAGAACAGCAAAAGGTTGATATGAGAAGTGAGCGTCGAGTCCGACGACTCGTACAGTCCAACTGACGCAGCACTGTTCAGCAGTTGACTACCCAATACAACAGAGGTCAACCCGGAATTGTATCTTTCATCGCCATGTGTAGCACGCTTGTACGTATGGGCTATAACAGCACACGATCTCGACGACATTATCTCTTAACCACGGTTCATTGGGGCAAATGACTCGACTGGTGAAAATATCATGCAAGTCGAACGTCGGATGACTGGCAGAAAGTGTGCTGGTCTGACAAGTCGCGTTTTTTACTCCACCCCATAGATGGTCGTGTGCGTATGTGGCACAAACAACATGATACACTTGATTCGTCCTGCACGGTCTCCACAGTGCAAGCCGATGCAAGCTGTTGTACAGTATGGGGCATAATAATCTGGCAAGAACTTGGACCCCTGGTTCATGTGGAACAACGTATGAATGGTTCCCACAATCGTGAATCGCATGCTGACTCTGCACATCCAGTAATGTTGCACGTTGTCCCTAATGGCGACGGTGTCTTCCAAGATGACAATGCGCCAAGACACAGGTCCCATGTTGTGTAGAAATGGTTTGATGAACACAGTCCAGACTTCCAACATATCGATTGGCCCCCGAACATCTTAGACATAAATCCCATAGAGTACTTGTGGAACAATATGGAACGGCATATCAGGCGGCTGGATTCAGCACTCACCTTAATACCTCCATTGAAGGCCGCGCAACACACAGTTTGGTTGGCCATATCTCCCAACTGCTTCCGGCATTGAATCGATGCCACGTCGGATAGCTGCTGTACTGAGGGCGTAAGGAGGACTGATGAAGCATTTGGTAGGTGTTCATAATTCAGTGATCACTCAGTGTAGACACCTACCATTAACATTCGGACACCCTTCAATCGATAGTGAATTAAGTACTACGCAAGCACTATCCAACGATAAATATGATCGTAGTGTTATGATTGGACAATAGCAGGACTATGAATACACTATGCCTCGATCAACAGTTTAACTGATTTTTTGCGCATATTGGCAGAATGATGTCACATAAACAGGAGCTGAATCTGCCAAGAAACGACCCTGTAAACTTTCGAAGGTAACACAATGTGACTGGTGATATTTTTAAAGAACGGTACCCTCAGAACGCAAATTTACATTGCACGAAACCTCTATGTGAGACTATTAGGTCTATTGTTAGCATCAGTACAGTGAAGTCTATTGTTAGCATCAGTACCTCTATGTGAGACTACTGGGTCTATTGTTGAGTATCAGTACCTCTATGTGAGACTACTGGGTCTATTGTTAGCATCAGTATCTCTATGTGAGACTATTACGTCTATTGTTAGCATCAGTACCTCTATGTGAGACTATTATACCTATTGTTAGCATCAGTACCTCTATGTGAGACTACTAGGTCTATTGTTAGGATCAGTACCTCTATGTGAGACTATTAAGTCCATTGTTAGCATCAGTACCTCTATGTGAGACTACTAGGTCTATTGTTAGGATCAGTACCTCTATGTGAGATTATTAAGTCCATTGTTATCATCAGTACCTCTATGCGAGACTATTAGGTCTATTGTTAGCATCAGTACAGTGAGACTGTTGTTAGCATCAGTACTTCTATGTGAGACTACTAGGTCTGTTGTTAGCATTAGTACCTGTATGTGAGACTATTAGGTCTATTGTTTGCATTAGTACCTCTATGTGATACTATTAGGTCTATTGTTAGCATTAGTACCTCTATGTGATACTATTAGGTCTATTGTTAGCATCAGTACAGTCAGACTGTTGTTAGCATCAGTACTTCTATGTGAGACTACTAGGTCTATTGTTAGCATTAGTACCTCTATGTGAGACTATTAGGTCTATTGTTAGCATCAGTACCTGCATGTGAGACTATTAGGTCTATTGTTAGCATCAGTACTTCTATGTGGGACTATTAGGTCTATTGTTAGCATCAGTACCTGCATGTAAGACTATTAGGTCTGTTGTTAATATCAGTAAAGTGAGACTGTTGTTAGCATCAGTACCTCTATGTGAGACTACTAGGTCTATTGTTAGCATAGATCTAGTAGTCTCACAGGCAACATGATGGTATGGAGTTGTGTTTCATGGCTTGTTTAGGCCCATTAGTCGTTTTGGACAAAATCGTGAATTCTGAGCTGTACCTAGACATCCTGGACAATAATACACTACTAGCTTTGTAGTACTTTGGGGAAGTTCCATACTTTCATCAGCAGGACAAGACACCATGAATTCTGAGCTGTACCTAGACGTCCTGGACAATAATACACTACTAGCTTTGTAGTACTTTGGGGAAGTTCCATACTTTCATCAGCAGGACAAGGCACCATGAATTCTGAGCTGTACCTAGACGTCCTGGACAAGAATACACTACTAGCTTTGTAGTACTTTGGGGAAGTTCCACACTTTCATCAGCAGGACAAGGCACCATGAATTCTGAGCTGTACCTAGACGTCCTGGACAATAATACACTACTAGCTTTGTAGTACTTTGGGGAAGTTCCATACTTTCATCAGCAGGACAAGGCACCATGAATTCTGAGCTGTACCTAGACGTCCAGGACAAGAATACACTACTAGCTTTGTAGTACTTTGGGGAAGTTCCATACTTTCATCAGCAGGACAAGGCACCATGAATTCTGAGCTGTACCTAGACGTCCTGGACAATAATACACTACTAGCTTTGTAGTACTTTGGGGAAGTTCCATACTTTCATCAGCAGGACAAGGCACCATGAATTCTGAGCTGTACCTAGACGTCCTGGACAATTATGCACTACCAGTCTTGTAGTACTTTGGGGAAGTCCCATACTTCTATCAGCTGGATAACGCACCATGTCATACTGCTCGCGTTGTTATGGATTGGTTTGAGGACATGGGGGTCAAAAATTTGGACTGGCTAGCACAGAGTCCTGACCTGAACTCTATAGAGAACGTATGGGACAAATTGTATCGTTGCGTGCGCGAAAGAAGGTATATACCAACAAACAATACTGAACTAGTCACACTTTTTAAGGTTGAAGGAAAAACGTATTGACGGATATTTCCAAATATTATAACTGGTTGAGAGTATTCCACGAAGACAAGAAGACGCCCTGAGGGCCAATGGTAATACTGGTTGAGAGTATTCCACAAAGACAAGAGGTCGTCCTAAGGGCCAATGGTTCAGCACACAATAACAAATTTTCTGTAAACAAAAATATCTGTAGACATGCAAGTTTCAGTATATTAATGGGAGAGCAACGTATTTACAGTCATAACTCAATATATGATGGAACTATAACATGATTGAAACCTAGGATAGCTGAAAATTAAATGTCCTAAATTAAACACAGAAATCTTCCTTGAAGAATATATTTTGAGATACAGAAACTTCAACATTTACTCAGTCTTTTAGGCACTTTAAAAAATTAAGCACATGTCATCATACTACTCGTAAAGTGTAATACTATTCAAGTATAACAGCCTTGGTAGCATATTAAAGCTGTAAGCTCGAAACAATATAACAATCAACTTCTAAGAAGCTCGAGCTTCAAAAATGAGAAACTCAAAACATCAAACTAACAACTATTGATAGTTAACGTGAAACAGCAATTTTACTTAAAGCACCTAGAAAGCATCGGACCACAGCAAGCTAAAGCGCCACACAGCTCGTAAGCCAACAAACATGCATTGTAAACAACCTTCTTATCTCTGCTTTTCACATACGTCACTCAACCTCCGACTTCAATTGACATTGCTAAAAGACATTCAGTCGAGACAGAAAATATAGCTTAAGTTAGAAACTGCTTAAGGAGAATGAACCAAATTTTGCATAGATACAGGAACTAAAAATAAAAATTATATTAGAGTATGCGTTACATAGTAACAGTAGTAACATACAGTATGAGGTCTTATCCCAATAATTTCACAACACTTGGTGATGCTAAAGTTGTTGCACTTGATTTTATAAACAACATTTTGACCCAAACCTACTAAATAAACCCCAGTCATGCAATTTTATCACGAATTGTGTCACAAGCTTTGTAGCTTACTTTACTTCATACAGGCATGCCTTATATTTTGGTTCTGTCGCCTATTATATATATATATATATATCACCATCATTGTCAACCATTATCAATACACTGCTGGATGAAGGTCATATATATATATACTTGTATATATACACTGAAGTGCCAGAAGTAATGGGATTTTTTCATTGAATTTGAATTTCATTCTCTGTAGAGTCTTTAGGCACACATTATTTTTAGATTTTCCGTTTTGATTTTGTTGTTCACTTACCTTCAGTTTCGATGCTGAATTGTGTTGCAGTTCTCAACTGAAAAGCATTTGTCACAAAAAAATCAATTCTTGCACTTATCATAATAAACAGTATTAAAGTAGATTTCAAAATAAAAAAAGTAAAAGATGGAACTCTTTACGAAAATTTTGTATGGGGGCTCCTTGACCCTGGGCTCCGACTCTTTCCAAAAAACCGTCTACGGTCTAAGTTAGAGTACCATGAAATAGTATACCAATTCAAAATGTAAAAAATTGAACTCATTACGAAAATATTGTATGGGGGATCTTTGACCCCGGACTTCGACTCTTTTCAAAAAACCGTCTACGGTCTAAGTCAGAGTACCATGAGATAGTATTCCAATTCAAAATAAAAACGTAAAAAAATTAACATTTTACGAAAATTTCGTATGGGGGCCTCTTGACCCTGGGCTCCGACCTCTTCCAAACACCGTCTACGGTCTAAGTTAGAGCACCATGAGATAGTATACCAATTCAAAATAAAAAGTAAAAAAATTGAACTTTTTACGAAAATTTCGTATGGGGGCCTCTTGATCCCGGGCTCCGACTCCTTCCAAAAACTGCCTGCGGTCTAAATTAGAGTACCAATTCAAAATAAAAAAAGTAAAAATGGAACTTTTTACGAAAATTTTGTACGGGGGCTCCGACTCCTTCCAAAAACCGTCAACGGTCTAAGTTAGAGTACCATGAAATAGTATACCAATTCAAAATGTAAAAAATTGAACTCTTTACGAAATTTTTGTATGGGGGACCCTTATTCCGGGCTCCGACAACTTCGAAAAACCGTTTATGGCCTAAGTTAGAGTGCTATGAGATAGTATACCAAATTTGGTGGTTCTAAATTGAAAACTGTAGATTTGAATAGCAAATAAACAAACAAATACACATTCAACTTTATATATTAGAATTTGCAAAGTATGCCTTGCCAAAGTAGTTTCTCTCTAGTAGGGTTTTCCGACACTTTTTGGAATCAGTGAAGTTTTCTTCGAATAACTGAAGCAGCAGTTTCTTGTTCATCTATCGCTTAGTATCACGAAACGCGTTTACTTATTCAGTATCAAGAAAATGAAAGCGATGCACATAATTTCGATCGCGTTTCTTGAAAACTCGACTGGAAAACTGGTATTTGAAATCACGCGTGCAAAAAAATAGGGAAACTAAATGGAAGGGTACGATGATTCCGGAGACTTAACAGATCTATTTTTCTTTTCCGTCTTTTCATCTTGTTCCGATTTTTCGGGTGAGTAAGTTTGGTAGCAGCAGTGCATGATCGAACATGCACTTGGATATTGTAAAGGGGTAAGGGGGAAGCATCGTGGGGTGACCGTGACACCGCGTGATTGCGATGACCGTGCGAGCAAGCACTCATTTCTTCGCGTCGCCTGGTCACGTGACCAAAACCCTAGCAACAGAGCTGCTGGCCCTCGGCATGGCCAATATTGACAGGTGACGTCATGTGTTGTGGGGACTGGCAGTGAGAGCTTCGGAACGAAATTTTCAGTAGAAATGTTTGTTATGATGAACACTCCGCTCAACAAAAGAATACTGTAGATCAATGCGATTTCTGGGATATTTGGCTCCTCAAAATCAATGCGTGTGGCAAATACGGAATTTCAGGGAATCAACCGAATAACTTTCCATACTGAATATCTTCACACACACAGAAAATGTCAGTTGAGTTGCTCACGGTGGTCGTTAAACCTCCAATTAAAAAAAAATGTCAGTGGGTGCGAATCGCAGCGAAATTGCCCCCTCTACCGTCCAAAAAAATTTAATTCAAATAAGAATTATTCACGAAGTTCAAAATTTCAACTGTCATGATGAACAAAAATTTAATTCAATCAGAAAACACAAGGATAACAGAAGGTCTTCAAAGCAAATAGCTGCAACAGGGAAAAAATATCGATAGAGTATCGTGGTACTTTTGTAGATAATCATGCTATGCTATGCATCTTTCTCATGCCAAGATCTTTGTAATTGTGAAATAAAGCAAGAGATTCGAGAGTATACATTTATTTAAGTTCAACACATGCGCGTCACTCACGACCACACAAGCAGCAGTCCGGTACATACTAAGTGGAATTAAATCATAACAACAAACAAGGTTTACTGTTTGTTGTTATGATTTAATTCTTTTCTCACATCCAGTATCGGATGTAGGTCAGAAATTACAGTGTTGGAAGTACGTCATATATTTCTTCTGTTGGATGGATTGGCAAACGAATTTCCCTTAAGAAATATTTTAAATAACATGGTAGATATATAACTCTTTTAATATTTTTCACTGTACACCATGTTCCTTTCATTCAGAAAATATTTCTAAGTTTTCTGAATGAAGGGAATATGGTGTACAGTGAAAAATATTAAAAGGCTTTTATCACATTTAGCATTAGGTTCTCGTAATTTCCACAGATTGCAGTGACATATTGTTACGTTCATGTAAAACTCGATGCAATAATGTTCGAATATATTTTAGTAAAATATATTATTGAGTAACGAGGAAACTAACTATTGTTGTGTCGCTTCTGTAACGTACCATGAGATGTGACGTACCTGCCAGAAGGATGCACACGACATAAAGGCAGATAGGAATCAGAATAAACGTCTGCGCAGCTCAGTTGGTAGAGCGACTTGTTCCGGAATAAGCGGCCTCGGGTTCGAATCCCGGCGTAGACTAAAAATGACGGAGAAATTTACTTCGTTATACTTCATGAGACAGCATTCAAAAATCAGATTAAAACAATGGTTTTGTCTCCTTCCGTTACCCATTTCCGTTACATAGAAATTTCATGCAGGGGATTTACTTTTTTTTTTTTTTGATTGGAGGTTTAACGACCACCGTGAGCAACTCAATGGGCTATAAGCAGTCGCCCGTCCCTAATTTAGGGTCACTGGTTCCAGGGAAGGGAGAGAGCCAGTGCCGTAAGACAAACACAACATCCATGCCTGACCGGGATTCGAACCCGGACCCCTTACGGACGAATGATCAGAGGCCAGCTCCTTAGACCACTGCGCCACCGGGGCGGCAGGATTTACTTTACTGCTATTGGGAAAGATGCATAAATAACATCAAAAAGGGCACTTAGAAATTTGAAAATTTCATGATTTGACTGAAATCTTCAAAAATTAAGAATGAGCAAGCTCCGGTGGCCGAATATTACAAAGCGTTGGTATCAAATTATTCTTCCAAGATGAGTCCGGGTTCAAATCCCAGGCGAGACATGGGTGCTGTGTTTGTTCTGCGGCACTGGTCCTCTCCCTTCTCTGGAATCAGTGTCCCAAAATTAGGGACGGTTGACTGCTTCTAGTCGATTGAGTTGATCACGGTGGTTATTCATCCCGTGTTCCTCCCAAAAGAAACAGATTATATAGAACGGTGTGAATGTCAGTATCGCACAGCGTATCCTTGGAGTTCAGACCTACAACTGGTTATCCATTATTTCTTCAGGGAACTTTGTCACATAATGAATGAAAAGTTCTACAGGAACATTTTCTATGGTGAAGATTTCCCAAATCTTCCTTACTTTTATTAAGTCTTACGAGTAGCGGATTTGCTGAAAATTCACCATGGTAGAGTGAAGTTCCGCCTGCTTCATTCTGTTGTGTGTATGATATTTGCAGTAATTGTTGGGCCCTTTACACATAGTCCTGCACGTAGTCGTCTGGACATCTCTAGAGGGTGCTGACCAATCACCAGACTGCCAATCATAAGTTCAGCATGAAACAAGGAAATGGATATAGTTAAAAAAAAATTAAAGTAGTTTACCAATCGATGTCGAAATTCATAGCACGGTGAAGCGACATATGCAGACACAAAACACATAGACATATGAACCCACGAATATACGTCTCAAACATACAACCCTGATAAAAGGAGTTCGTTAAATATGCAAAATATATAGTCCATGTGGAATGTGACTCCCACTAAAAGTAATGCAGACTTGGTATCGACGAGTAGTACCCTGAATAAGATGATCTGGTGAGTGGAAAGGCTATAATTACCGCTGGCGAATTAGAGCCACCTTTAAGTCTCATAGGGTCCGAAGAGAGACTGGAAGGCAGCAGTACTAATCTCTCGAGTATTCTACACAAGCCCAGGGGGATTGATATCAGGAGAAAATGCATGCTTCTCCATTTATTGTATTTTTTATTGAAGGTTTAACGACCACCGTGAGCAACTAAATGGGCTACAAGTAGTCGCCCGTCCCTAATTTAGGGCCACTGGTTCCAGGGAAGGTAGAGATCCAGTGCCGTAAGACAAACACAACATCCATGCCTCACCGGACGATGCCTCATTTCGGACGAATGATCAAAGGCCATCGCTTAGACCACTGCGCCACTGGGGCGGCTCTCCATTTATTGTATACTTGTTCTAAAACTTTTCCGTGAAATGACGGAAAGGTTATTAAAAAAATACTCCACATATCTTATCTTTCCCCCTTCATTATGGACGGTTTTTACCCAGCATTTAAGCCCAGGGGGATTGATATCAGGAGAAAATGCATGCTCCTCCATTTATTGTATTTTGTTTTATTGAAGGTTTAACGACCACCGTGAGCAACTAATGGGCTATAAGTAGTCGCCCGTCCCTAATTTAGGGCCACTGGTTCCAGGGAAGGGAGAGATCCAGTGCCGTAAGACAAACACAGCATCCATGCCTCACCGGACGATGCCTCATTTCGGACGAATGATCAAAGACCATCGCTTAGACCACTGCGCCACTGGGGCGGCTCTCCATTTATAGTATACTTGTTCTTAAACTTTTCCGTGAAATGACGGAAAGGTTATTAAAAAAATACTCCACATATCTTATCTTTCCCCCTTCATTATTGACGGTTTTTACCTAGCATTTAACTATTATTTTACATTCTTAAAAGTCGAATCCATGACTTGAACGAATCGATAGCCTGTTCTGCTTTTTTTCTCAGTTATTCATACAACACTTATAACGAGAGTTTACTGACTTTGGTAGGAGATTCATCCCTTTCATGCCGCCCCGGTGGCACAGTGGTCTAAGGCGCTGGCCTCTGATCATTTGTCCGTAATGGGTCCGGGTTCGAATCCCGGTGAGGCATGGATGTTGTGTTTGTCTTACGGCACTGGCTCTCTCCCTTCCCTGGAACCAGTGACCCTAAATTAGGGACGGGCGACTGCTTATAGCCCATTGAGTTGCTCACGGTGGTCGTTAAACCTCCAATCAAAAAAAAAAAAATCCCTTTCATGATAACCATCATCATTACAAGCACTTCCTGATAGCATTAACTGGGTTTATTTCCATCTTTTTTATCAGTACTAACTGCAAGCGGCTCTCACAATTTCTGCGTGCGAGTTGGGATTAACATACAAGCAGTTTGTTCTTATCCCTTTATACTGTAAACATCATGCGACCTATTTTCCTGAGACGTTCTTTCATCTTCTCTCTTCAGAACGACAGAACATCTTAAAAATTATTTCACCGGTTACTGTGCATTGGTAGTTGCTCCACCTAGTGAATTTGCTCGCATAGTATCAGATCTTCCAGAGTAAGCACCTTTGTTATGTTTCCAAAAATAATTTAAACTTATACACTTTAAGATAAATTACACTATGAATAAGCTCTTTTGAATTCACACTAGTGAAGCAATGGAAATGTACCATATAAACATATACACTATATTCTTAAAAGTATTCTGACACTACGAAATATTTGTATAAGTGCAAAGAACGGTTGCACAGGAAGATGTACTGTGAGTGGGGGCGGTATGTATAGAATGATGAGATGTTCTGTTGTGCTATCAATAATTTTAAAGTGGATATACCTCTAGACGTAAACTTTCAGAGTTTCAGCTTGAGCTGATCACAAGATGTAATTTGGGTACATTGTAGCTAAACTAAGCATACCGAAATTGATTGTAAGTAATGCCGTGAAGAGATGGCAGCAGAACGGTACAACTACAGCAAAATAATGTTCAGGAAGGACGCACAAACTGACGTAAGAGATGGAAGAAGGATGGTGCAACTACAGCAAAAGAAGGTTCAGGAAGGACGCACAAACTGACGGAAGAGATGGAAGAAGGATGGTGCAACTACAGCAAAATAATGTTCAGGAAGGACGCACAAACTGACGGAAGAGATGGAAGAAGCATGGTGCAACTACAGCAAAAGAGGGTTCAGGAAGGACGCGCAAACTGAAGTAACATGACAGCAGAGGTGCTAAAAAATCCTGTTCTTCCACTACCGTCTCCATCGCTGCTGAAGTAGAGAATGCTTCTAATGGCTCGCTTAGTACCATAACTATACGCATAGAGTTGCACAGTATGGGTTATAATGCTAGAGTAGCGGCACACAAGCCACACATCAATACCGTGAATGCGAATCGCCGTTTGGAGTGGTGTGTATCCCGTCATTCCTGGAATGTGGGAGACTGGAAAGCTGTTCTTTGGAGTGATGTATCACGCTTTTCACTCTTCCAATCTGATGGGCGTATTTGGATTTCGCGACAGCCCGGCGAACGGTTTTCATTTGACTATGTTCTTCCAAAATTGTTAAAATCGGTGGAGGTTTCATCACAGTATGGAGTTCTTTTTCGTGTATAGAACTCGGCCCGTTGGTTATTATATCACAAACTATGTACCTTGAAATGCACCACGACGTTAGAGATAATTCCGACCTGCCAATAATGTTACAGTGTTATGGAAATGACAGTTGTCTCTTACAACACATATCGAGCTCCCTGCCACATTCAGCGCACGGTGTGCTCAGGACTGGTTTCTTGAAAATGAGGTAGAATTGTTAGACTGGCCTGCTCAAAATCCTGATCTGAATCCCATTGAATACTTTTGGGATGAACTGAAACGACGGATGACCATAACGATCGTCCTTGCTCTCCACTCTGGCAGCAGATTGGCAGGACGAATGGCGGGCTATTCCTTTCGAGACCTATCGGATATGGGTTGATAGTATGTCTCGACGTGTTTTGCTGCTGTCATACAAGCAAACGGTGTACCGACTAACTACCAATTCCGATAATAAAGCTATTTGTCCCAAAAAATTGCAGTGTCCGAACACTTTTGATAAAATTGTGTATATCGGCTATGAGTGACCAAGTGGTTAGCGCGCACCAATTAATTTCAGATGGTCAAACGCCAACACTGGCTCTGTATCACGTTAGCCCAGTAGAGACTCCTTGTTTAAAACAAAGTCACCTTTTCCCCTCCAGGCTTTGGCCAGTGCCATAGTGTAACGTAAGTAGTATGCGATAAGGGGCTGAAAAACTATCATCAACTGATGGAAAGCCCTATAAACCTGTTCAATTTTCAGGAAGATCAGAGTATGCATTTTTCGAGAAGTCACTTCCAGATGCAGTTGCTTAATACACTGGTGTGCAAAGATTAAGGACGAAGAGGAGAAATTAGAATAACAGCGGACCGAGCAGGCAGAACGGACCGACAGACCACTCAGGAGGTAGACTAGCGTCCGGTACGGTACGGCATGCGCATATATGCTGCATGACGTAGACGGGGAGTGTCGGAAGGGTATAAAGCACGCGGGCTGTGTACGCTCAGCAATTCGATGAAAGCTATTACACGGTGTACATCGGTTTGAACGACGTCGAGTTGCTGCCACCGCGTGATATGGCCAACAGGCAATCCAGTAGACGACATCTCGATGACTTTACCCGAGGTCGCGTCATTGGGAAGTTGGAAGAAGGTCGAAGTGTGACTAGCGTGGCCGAGGAGTTCGGGATCGCTCACAGCATCGTTTCACGAGCTCGGAGAGCAATTCAAACGACAGGAACAGCTGTTCGAGAGTTTAGCAGTGGTCGTCCACGAGAAACCACGGCGGCGGACTATAACGAAGTAAATTTCTTCGTCATTTTTATCCGCGCCGGGCTCGAACCCGGATCCCCTCATTCCGGAATAAGTCACTCTACCAATTCAGCTACGCGGACGTTTTATTCTGATTCCTATCTGCCTTTATGTCGTGTGCGTCCTTCTGGCAGGTACGTCACATCTCCTGGTACGTTACATCATCTCCCCCTTATTTTTTATTTTTTTTTCGAAGTGCTGGAGAAGGGATTCTCTTAATTTTCCTATCTCGCGGTGTAGAAAGAACATCACACCAATGCGAGATTTTGAACGGTCGGGTCATCCGGATAGTTCGGGCGCCATTATAACGAAGTAAATTTCTCCGTCATTTCTGTCCACGCCAGGATTCGAACCCGGATCCCCTCATTCCGGAACAAGTCACTCTACCAATTGAGCTACGCGGACGTTTTATTGTGATTCCTATCTGCCTTTATGTCGTGTGCGTCCTTCTGGCAGGTACGTCACATCTCCTGGTACGTTACAGGACGACCGGTACATTGTCCTACAGGCGAGAAGTGACAGACGGCAGACAGCGTGAGAAATCACAAGGCACATGCAACAGACAACTGGATGTCCGTTATCGCGTTTTACCGTGGCCAGGAGGCTGCACAAAGGTGGTGTATTTGCACGACGACCAGTACGTTGTGTGCCATTAAAGCCTGCTCATCGGAGACGGAGGTTTCTGTGGTGCCAGGAACACAAGAACTGGACACATCAGCAATGGGGTAGAGTTCTCTTTACGGATGAGAGCCAATTTAGTCTGACGAGCGATTCTGGAGGTATACACATCAGGAAAGAGCAGGGAACACGCAATCACACCTCCAACATCATTGAAAGGGACCGGTTTGGAGGTGGCGGAGTTCTCGTTTGGGGAGGTATCGTGCTTGGTAGCCGTACTGACCTCCACATCTTCCAAGGATGTTTAGTCACTGGTGTCAGCTATTGTACCGAGGTTCTCCTGCCTCACGTGCGTCTGTTTAGAGGTGCTGTGGGTCCTGAGTTCCTCTTCATGGACGACAACGCTACACCTCATTGTAAATTGGTTGTCGCAGAGCTGTTGGAGAGTGAAGATATTCAACGCATGGATTGGCCCGCAAGGTCTCCGGACCCAAATCCAATCGAACACGTGTGGGACCTTCTCGGGAGACGCTTGGCAGCACGTCAGCAGCCGCCAGCAACGATTCAGAAGCTGCGATTGGCGCTACAAGAGGAATGGGCCGCGATGCCTCAACAGCTCCTTGACAACTTCGTCCTCGCCAAAGGACAGACGTTGTAAATCCTGCAACACAGTCAGGGGTGATCATATCCCCCACTAAAGACTGGATTTTTCTTGGCAGCCGCCTGTCACATGGACGTTTCTGTCTTCTATCCAGTTGTGCTCGAAGCTACCTCTTCAATAAAGTGCCTTTGTATCCTTTGGATTCCTTGTTTGGACGGTTTTGCTCACTTGTCCCATATTCTTACATCTTGGGGATCTTATGGTATGATTTGAGTCGATGTGGAGCACTTCTGCACGACGTTACATTCGAAAAACCGTCATGTAGCGACTAACGGCATTCTTTCTTTTTGGGTTCAATGCCTTCAGTGTGAGCACCTATATAAGGAGTGGCCCGTTCCTGATTTAGGGCAACTGATCCCAAGAAAGGAACAAAACCAGGACCATAAGACAAACACGCTATCCATTTCTTATCTGAGACTCGAACTCGAGACTAACTTGGGTCTTTAGTCTGATCCCCGAGCCTGTGACCACTCGATCACCGGGATGGTCCATGTCACGACATGAGAATTAGACCGACCATCTGAAACTTTCAGGCAGTAGCGTCATTAGGAAGAACGAGGCAGTTGGATCCGAATGCTGCTTTACAAAGTTCAAGCCCTATCCCTGTACAGTACACAACGGTGGTCAGTCGCCAGCATCATTTGACCACCAGAAGTTTGTTTGTTTGGGGGTTTAACAACCAGCGGGAGCAACTCTAAAGGCTATATGCAGTCGCCTGCTCCTAATTTCGTGCCACTGGTTCCAGGAAAGAGAAAAAGCCAGTGCCGTGATACAAACATATCATTTATAACTATATCAGGATTCGAATCGGGACTGATCTCGGGCGAAACATTAGAACCTCAAACAGAGGTCATCGCTCTTTCCACGTTCACAAGCGAGTCACGGAAAAATTATCATTGGCCGCCACCGGGAATCGAACCCGGGGTCTTCCAGTTACGCGCGGGATATGCTTCCACTGCACCACAGCGGCCTCAAATTCCTCCAGACTCACACACACTAACTGCCAAGCCAATTTGCCAGGTTGCTTCTTGGAGCCCCGCACAATGCTAGGGATTCACCAAAGCTGGTGAGCAGCAACGGAACAAATAATAGATATGGATGAATTCGAGGCCGCTGTGCTGCAGGGGAAGCATATCCGGCGCATAACTGGAAGACCCTGGGTTCGGTTCCCGGTGGCGGCCAACGAGAATTTTTTCCGTGACTCACTTATAAACGTGGAAAGAGCGATGACCTCTGTTTGATGTTCCTGGTCCACGTCAAATGTCTGTATTAATATTTCATTTGCCTTCTAATTATTTGTTCCGTTGCTGCTCACCATCTTTGGTGAGTCCCCAGCCTTGTGCGGGTCTCCATGAAGCAACCTGCCAAATTGGCTTGGCAGTTAGTGTATGTGAGTTTGGAGGAATTAGAGGCCGCTGTGATGCAGTGGAAGCATATCCGGAGCGTAACTGGAAGACCCTGGGTTCGATTCCCGGTGGGGGCCAATGAGAATTTTTCCGTGACTCACTTATAAACGTGGAAAGAGCGGTGACCTCTGTCTGATGTTACTGGTCCACGTCAAATGTCTGTATTAATAAGAAACATTAGAAGCCAACGCTTCGTAGCACTAGAACAATGCTTCAGGAGCGGCCCAGAAGAAATTTAAATATGTTACACAAATATAATTTGTGTTCCCACATGTGGAAAAAAAAATGGGCAGTTTTAAGATTCCACCGCCACCCGGGTTACTGAGTAGTCAGAGGCGTAGGTTTCTGGCTAATTTTCTAAATATCTCCCGATTCGACCCAGAGTATTTGTCCTATTTGTCCTACTCCTCTTGCCCTTTCCCTTCTCTGGAGCCAGCGGCTTCAATTTAGCGACGAGTGCCTACTCATAGCTCTAAAAGTCGATCGTTAAATTTCGAACCAAGCGAACTAAAAGATTCCCCTGCAAGAAAATAAAGTATTATCATTCGCATGTAAATATGCAAATAAATTGCACGGATTTATTTCTGAAGCGAAAAACTCAACACATTTAATTTTCTTTCACAACTGCGAGTGTTTTTTTTTTTTTTTTTTTTGCCTTAATACGCTTCTCTTTCTCTTCAGGTTTATCGTTCATTGGCATAGTTAGTCGAAGAGCTAGCAGGTAATCGATAGCGCAGAAAAGATGTGACGTCAATAATTCAGTGTCTTCTGTAAATGTCAACAGTCATTTCACGGCAGCGAGGGTTTTCCAGTAAAGAGTGGCAACGTGTTGCTTCACACGATGCAGAGCTTCATCCATCAGAGTCAGCAGAGCCTTATGTTAGGCATTTTTCATGTTTGTAATAATTCCCGTGCCGATTTCAGACGAATATAGGTCGATATCTCTCTGATCTTTGAAAACTTTGCTACGCTTCCTCCTAAATAAGCAGTCCTTCAACTGCTGATTCCCGCCTTGTTGATGAATGAAACACACGTTCTGAATAAAAATAAAACTGGTAGTTCATATCTTCATAATACGTATATTCACACTGTTGAAAGTTTACGCCATTTGTCCGTTTTAATTCATTAAATAGTATCGAATATAATATTTTGGGACAGATGTTCCATAATGCTCTTTTACCCTTATCAGTAGAAAACTAATAGCAAGAGAGTTGCTTATCGTTTTTTACGCTTTCCAACCGTAGGTTGAAGAAGCGTATATGCTCCAGCTTTGTCCGTCTGCCTGTCCGCACGATAACCCACGTAAAAATGGTTCTATTTCGATGAAATTTTGACATGTGGTAGGGAACAACCTGCGGAACGAACCCTATTGTAAATGGGCAAAATAGAGTCAAAGGTCAGGACATAGGAATGGGATCCATTCCATCGCCCTTCTGCGCCATAACTTACATAACAACGCTTCTATTGCGACAAAACGTTATCATGTTGTTCCGGAGGTATACTGAAAAAATTTTGTTTAATATCATCGAAATGGGGTCAAAGGTTAGGACATAAGAACGGGATCCATTCCATCTCTCTTATTAATCATAACTTAGGCAAAAGTCCTCCGATTGTATCAAAACTTTATCATGTTGTTCCGGAGGTATACTGAACCGGTTGTGCTAAATATCATCGAAATGGGGTCATAGGTCAGGACACAGGAGCGAGATTTATTCCACAGCCATTATCCTCATAACTTGACTAAAATTGCTTCTATTGCGAGAAAACTTTAGTATGTTGTTCCGGAGGTATACTGAACCGGTTGTGCTGAATATCATCGAAATGTTGTCAAAGTTCAGGGCGCAGGAGTGAGATTTATTCCACGGCAATTATCCTCATAACTTGACTAAAAATACTTCTATTGCGGCAAAACTTCAGTATGTTGTTCCCGAGGTATAGCGAACCGGTTGTACTGAATATCATCGAAAGGGGGTCAAAGGTTAGGGCACAGGAGTTGTTCCGGTGGTATACTGAACCGGCTCTGTTTAATATCATCGAAATGGGGTCAAAGTTTAATATCATGGAAATAGCACAGGAGTGAGATTTAACATAATAAATGCATTGCATGATTTTACTGACTTGTTCTTTATACTGTGAATAAAGGCCTCGAAACAGCTTTCATTATACCGAAAATCAGCTCTTAAGGGAAGATGTCCCAGCTTGTCTTTCAGTTGCGAAGCTAGTTTCTTTCGCTGGAGATCTTGGATTGAGACCCAGGTTATATATATATGCAATTATCCTGTCATGAAAAAAAAGTCCCAGCGGTTTTGCAGTGTCATAAATAAACCCACCTCTCTTCCCTGAGAAGTACCATCATTCGTCAAAATATTCATGATACTGGAAAAATTTCCTGAAATTCACGAGATAGTTTTCGTGATTCCTTTGGTGTATTAATAAAGCATGTTTTTGATTTAAAATGTTCCGTGAAATGACGGAAAAAAACCTGCATTTCACGTTTTTTTTTTGTACGCCAAGAAAATTCAGAACTTTCAGCAGCCGGCGCAGTGGTCTATGCGTTGGCTTCTGATCATTCGTCCGAGAGGGTCCGGGTTTCAATCCCGGTGATGCAATAATGTTGTGTCTGTCTTAAGGCTCTCTGCCTTTCCTGCACCATTGGCTGTAAATTAGAGACGGGCTACTGCTTACAGCCCACTAAGCTGCTCACGGTGGTCGTTAAATCTCCAATTAAAAAAAAGTCCCGCTGAGGCATGAGTGTTGTGCTTATCTTACGGCACTGGCTTTCTCCCTTCCCTGGAACTAGTGACCCGAAATTAAGGACGGGCTACTGCTTATCGCCCATCGATTTGCTCACATTAGTCGTTCAACCTACAAAAAAAAAAAAAAAAAAAAATCTTTCAGCACCCTCTTCGCAATTCCAAAAACATTCTGTTCACACTTTTTCCGATTCCATGTGACGGAAAATTTCGGGTAACAGAAGCGCCCTCGCTTGATTCCTGTTGTTCAAGGTAAATGTAGGCATCAGTTACTTCTAAATTTGCCTTTTCAATCTTTAAATTTTCGGGTTTTGTTAAAACATTGCACATCAATGTTATTTTACGGAAGTTAATTTTTTTTTTTTTTGGTTGGAGGTTTAACGACCACCGTGAGCAACTCAATGGGCTATAAGCAGTCGCCCGTCCCTAATTTAGGGTTACTGGTTCCAGGGAAGGGAGAGAGCCAGTGCCGTAAGACAAACACAACATCCATGCCTCACCGGGATTCGAACCCGGACCCCGATCGGACGAATGATCAGAGGCCATCGCGTAGACCACTGCGCCACCGGGGCGGCAGTTCATTTTCGATTCCACTTCTTTACTCTTGGCAGCATATTTATTGATCATACTCCGCAGTTCTGAGCGGATGATCTCAAAAAATAACTGTCATCAGCAAATCGAAGGTTAGTTAAACTAATGTATGTATGGGAAAGGAAAATCGAAAAAAGAAAACTTATAGTTGACCGAAGTAGAAACTTCAATAACAAGTCACCTCTGTCTCAGCACGATCCACTGAAAACTTCTATCCAATGCACATGCCGTCGTTAAAAATGATGTTTATTTACAATAAAAACATATGCACAGATAAAAGCCGAAGAACTTGAAATGGTGAGATCTTTCGAGCTTGCTCCAAACTCATTTTCAAGCCGAAAGTGCCATCGATGTACCGAGAGCAGAGACATACACTGAAGAGCAATTGAATTAGAGACAGCTGGCGTTATGCAAATGTGGCGCCGTGGGGGCCCTGTAAACGAAAACGACATGACATAGGCAGCGCTCGGACGATATAAGGAGTGATGCGACGGTAATCAGTAAGAGTCGGACGCAGTATGGGTAAGACGAAGGATGTAAGCGCATTTGATCGTGGGCAAATTGTCGGGGCCCGACGAATGGGTCACTCCATCTCGGAAGTCGTGCAAGCACTGGGATTTTCACGAGCCACTGTGTCACGGGCGCACCGTGAGTACATCGAATCCGGTAAAACAATCGCAGCAAGGGCCAATTGCTGTGGACAACAGCGTGTGGATGAGCGGGGTCATCGTCTGCTAGCTCGCATTGTAACAGCGGATAGACGGGCCACAGTGACAGAAATCACTCGGCAATTTAACGCTGGTGCACAAAAACGTATAAGCAGCCACACCATCCAGAATCATCTCCTCGCTATGGGGCACAGAAGCCATCGTCCCACGAGGGTACCGCTGCTGACCGCACATCACAGGGTGCAAATATTAGCATGGGCGCGGGAACATCGCCACTGGACCCTAGACATGTGGAAAAGTGTTGCCTAGACTGATGAGTCGAGATTCAAGTTGGTACATGCGGATGACAGGATACGAGTACGGCGCAAACCACATGAAGCGATGGATCCTTCTTGCCAGCAGGGTACTCTTCAAGCTGGTGGGGGTGGCATTCTCGTCTGGGGACTGTTTACGTGGACTGAAATGGGACCCCTGGTACGTTGGACATCGTCCCTCACAGGTCAATGTTACCAGGATATCATGGACGACCATTTGCTCCCGTTTGTGCGTCTTCAACATCCCACTGGGGACCTGATTCTGCAACAAGACAATGCAGGTCCCAAATTTTATACGAATGGTTGGATGAACACTCCACCGACATGACCTCGCTTCCTTGGCCAGCTAGATCACCTGACCTCAATCCCATCGAACACATCTGGGATGCCATCAAGAGAGAGCTGTTCGAGGCTCTGACCCGCCTCCATCAAATCTTCGTGAACTGTGGGAGCTTGTTAAGGGGTCTTATATCCGTAGAGCTTCCCAACGCTTCCGGTGTCTTCTCAAGTCCATGCCGAGACGAATCGCCGCCGTCGTCAGGGCGAAAGGTGGTGCTACACGTTACTAGACAGGTATCTCTAATTCAATTGCTCTTCAGTGTATATACAAGCAGAAGCGACCATCATGCGTTAGTTGTTCAACTCCACTTCCCCCTACACACACATCCATACACCTCCCCCCCCCCTCCTAACACACAAATGAAAAAAAAATACATATATACGATTTCACACAGACAGATAAAAGCATTAATATAAAAACACCCATAGGTTAAAGTCTTACCTAAAAAATCGTTTTTAAGTTTTTAAGACAGAGTGTTTCTAAGAAGATCATCGTTGCAACATATATCAGGACACAAGGTGATGAACAATGACTCAGTAAATAAGGTATCACGTCTGTTCACAGTGAAGGCGAAATGTTTTACGTTATCCCAACATGGGGTATATTGACATTGAGTCACAGTAAGAGCGGGGGCGGTTGACGTAGACCCCGTTCTTACGTCGTACTAATGTTCTGATAGCCTCACACCTAACGTCCGTAGTGTAGAACCTATATAAACAAGTTCTTTGTCAGAGAGTATGTCAGGTTGTAAAGGAATACAATATATACCATGTCTGTTGCTATTACAAACTTGATCGCGGTCCGGTTTTATAAGTGAAAAAATGTCAGAAGTTCTTACACCGAAGCTTAGATGATATTTCTTACATAAACGGTTCATCACATTGATAATACACTATCTACCGACAAGTAATTGGACATCCCTGCAATCGATGATATCTGCGGTCCTGATACACGTCACGGCCACCGCCGTTAAATATCGTGTGGGAAACAACAACGCACCCAGTCACATGCAAGATGCCACGCAGTTCGGAGCTCTCTGATTTCGAGAAAGGTGTAATCGTCGGGTATCACAGAAATGGCCGATACATAGGTGACATATCCAGCGAGGTGAAGTACCCAAAATCGACAGTGGCCTACGTGATTGGCAAGTGGAAGATGAGAGGTGACTGTCAGAATGTGCCCCGACCCAGCAGACCCACAAAACTGGGAGTTAGAGACCGACGGGTGCTGGCCAGAGAAATTCGGAAGAACCGCACCAAATCGATGGGCCGCATCCGCAAGGAGTTTCAACAGGCATCTTGGAGTGTTTTTTCGATGAATACCATCCGTAAGGAAGCCCATCTGCTCGGTTATCATGGACGTGCTGTCGCCCACAAGCCTTTGATCACCAAGTCCAATAGCGCTGCTAGGCTAACGTGGTGCAAAGAACGTCGACAGTGGATCGTTGAACAGTGGAAACAGGTTCTCTGGAGCGACGAATCAAGGTTCACCCTCTACCGTTCGGATGGTAGGGGCTGGGTTTGGAGTCTGCCTGGAGAACGCCTCCTGCCGGAATGTATTGTGCCAACTGTGAAGTTCGGCGGCGGTGGAATTATGCTAGGGGGTGTTTCTCCTGGTATGGCACGGGACCCTTGGTCACAATTCCTAGTAGACTCAACGCCGAGACCTACTGCACCATTTTGGATGACCATGCGCTTTCTACGTTGTGGCAGTTTTACGGGGTGTACCCATGTTACTTTCAGGATGACAATGCCACCTGTCATGTTGCGAAGTCCACCCTGGCTTGGTATGGTGACAATGGGATTAATCGAATGGACTGGCCTGCGCAGAGCCCGGACCTTAACCCTATCGAGCACCTCTGGGACGAGTTGGAGCGTGGACTTAAGGGGTGCCCCCACCTTCCGAAATCAGTGAAGAAACTGACCTGTCTTCTCCAAGCATAGTGGAAGAAAATACCGCTAGCCGTCGTACAACGCCTGGTTAAGAGTATGCCCCGGAGGGTCGCAGCTATAATCGCCGCTCGTGGAGGCTCCACCAACTATTGAAAGTGAATAAACTTCGTTTTCCTTTGCTATCACAGGTGTCCAATTACTTGTTGGTAGATACCACAAACCCACAAAACGTCTGGTACATCGTTCCTGTTGTAAGTTAGTGAAAGACAGCCGCTGTGATTCCTGAATCAAATTGTGAATGCATTCACGAGGGAAGCTGAAGTGGAGTGCCATGTCCATGATTTTGTGAAGTTCGGCAAATTTTGTCAAGTTGCAAGTAGAAATTTATCCCTTTAATCTTACTGCTAGAAGCAGAAGTGTTGTAGCTCAAACTTTAAATCACTGTATAAAGTTTTAATTAGATTTAAGGATTGTAGTTGTAAGGTTTAAACTGTGAGAGATTTCGGTTGGCTTAAATATTTAACGCTGCGTAGTCTCTGATCTTGTAAATATAGAAATCACTAATAACCAAGGTAATGAATCAACTGAAACAACTTACATGAGTAAACGTTTAATCTTTTCCACTGGAGTTGCAGTACAGGCAGATCAACACTAGCCAGAGTATGCTCTGGCTAGTGTTTTGAACTTGTTGACTTTAATTCAAATAAAATTCACAATACTCCATAATCGTAACATGCGTTTCTAAAAAGGCGCTATATCAAATGCACTTATAACAAGTCGTTACATGAAATACAATTCTAAAAAGACCCTACATCAAATGCACTTCTAACAAGATGCTATATGAAAGGCACATCCAACAAGTTGATATATCAAATGCAATTCTAACAAGTCGTTACATCAAATGTTTAATTAAAATGCTCTTCTAAGTAACAAGTCGCTCTCACAATTTTTCACTCTTTCCACATTCAGCATTGACGTTGTATTGAGCTCAAATCCACCATCCGTGCTGAAAAAAATATGTTTGTGAAAAATAGTGTCGTCCCGTTAAAAAAACGATTAAAGAGAATGTGACGCATATTCTAATTTAACTTTTCGTTTTAGTTCCTGTCTTACGTATATTTGAAGTTTTTCTCGTTAAGTGTTTTTTCATTTTGAAAACTAGATTTTTCTTTCTCGATGAATTCGGGTTAGGCAACCCTGACAGCAGATCAAAGTATAATGACGTATGTTAAAGCTGATTATATCAACAGCTTGCTGTTTAAAATATATTGGGTCGTTTCATAATTATTGGCTGATGCCGAAAAGGCGAATTTGCACAGCCGGTTACAAGGGACGCCTCGTAGGAAGAACTACGAAACGCCCATGCAAATTGAATCGGTTCAGTCCACGTGTATAAAACGGTATTTCAGACAGGTATCAGCAGTTGGGGACGTGATGAAGCAACCCGACGTGAGATCAGTGATTTTGTCACGAATTCAAACTTGGCCGGAATGTGTCCGAAACGGTCGCAAATGTCAATAGAGCGTGGACTGTCGGCACGACGAGTGACAGAACTGTCCGTAGACTGTTTTCCAAGTCTCATGCCAGTGATGTTGCCATCGACCATAAGCCAGGAGCCGGTCGGCCGGTTCTGTGTGACACTGTACATTTAAGGAGGAAAGTGGAAGAAAAACCAACGTTCACTGTACATGAGCTCAGTGCCGAACTTGTCGTATCATCAGCGACAGTTTCCAGACACCTGGCAGCTATGGGCAAGGTTAAAAACTGGATACCTGGGTTCCACACGAACCCACCGAACAGCAGCAGATACGGCGTCTGGAAACATGTATTGCCCTCCAAAAACGTCAGGCTAGTGTTCCCTTTCTGCATCGGATCCTTAAGGTTGATGAAAAATGGGCACTTTATGACAAAAAGAAGCGAACAGCGCCGTGGCTCGATAAAGGGGAACCACCCGAACACATGTCCAAACCCGAGTTGCATACACAGAAGGTTCTGATCTCTGTGTGGTGGACTGCCAAGACTGTGGTTCATTATGAGTTTTTGCCGCGAGGTCAAACAATCAAAACAGACGTGTGCTGCCGCCAGCCGAACGAATGTCACCAGAAATTATGCAGCAAACAACCATCGCTCGCCAATCGTTTGGGTGCCATACTGCTTCAGGATGGTGCACGACCGCATGTGCCTATTGGAAGCAAGCGAAAAATCAACGCCTTGGGGTACGAGGTCCTCTCTCACCCTGTTTATTCACCTGACTTGGCCCCCTCAGACTTTCACATGTTTCGCCATTTGGACCACTTCTTAAGGGGCAAACGGTTCGCTAACCAGCTGTGATTTCCGCCGTTAGCGATTCTTCGGACCACTGTGATGCCAGTTTCTACCACCGTGGCATTTTTGCACTGAAAACACGTTTGGCACAGTGTAGTGCTGCCGAGGGCAGAAATCTTTCGGAATAAAATGCATTTCGTAGTCTGTTACTGCTGTTTGTTTCTTTGTGTCCGAATCGGCCAATAATTATGAAAGGATTCAATATCAGAAGATTCGTGACGATTTGATTTGATTTGAGGGTATTCACGAATTCACACTGACTTGAGTAGTCACGTTTATTTTACGGATTAAGGAAACCTTCAACAGCCAGCTAGCTATACCTCAAGATGTTTTAGTAACATGGAAAAGGTCCTGGACATTCCGGGCCACATGTCTGCTGCAATACAGCGCCAGGACAACTCTGAAGGAAGGGTATCACCTCTGCCGTTAAAACATCCCTGATGTATAGCTAGCTGTTGAGGGTTCTCTCAATTCGTATCAGACGAGATCGCGAATTGAACCCAATGGCACCCCAAGCCATGATGCATGGTTTTAGGCCAGTATGACTCTGCAAAATGCACACTGCAAGGTGCCGTTCACCACGATGTATTCGAACACGCATGCGACCATCATGGTGCATCAAGCTGAATCGTGACTCGTCAGAAAACACGACCTGTTGCCAATCAGCGCGCCAATGTCTGTTTTCGACACCCCACTGCAGCCTGAGGCGTCCGTGATTGAGTATCAAATGAATGCGCAGTAATGGGCTCCTAGTGACCAGTCCTCTGTTAAGTAGACGAAGTTTAACTGTACTGGAAGACAAAGCCTGGCTTATGACAGTGTTCCACTGCTGCGCTAACACCACCGATGTCACTTTGCGATCGGTCAGTGCCATGCGGCAGAGGTGTCTGTCGTCCCGTGTAGTCGTGCCATACGATTTTGTAGTCCATTTCTCGGATTTCTGTGCGTCCAATCCTCGTCCGTCCACTGACGCCACGCTCGCATCACAGTATTAGCGTTTCGTTACGTACGAGTGGCAATTTTGCATTAGGAAAATCCACCTTGTTTCATCCCAACAATCCTTCTTCGCTCCAAATCTGTCAGGTGTTCATAATGCGACTTTCTCCGGCGACGGGGCACAGTGAGACACAAGAAACACCTTTCCGATTCAATGTCGGCTGTTCACTGATTGTAACATCTCGTTTGAGCTGGCTCTTTACACTCACGGCTGGACAGTTCAGAACGTGCTGCTCCGATACCGTATGAGCATTCTCACTGACATTTTAATCAGTTGGTGGTTGGCAGTTTGTCGTATGTGAGTCTGGAGAATTTCGAGGCCGTTGTGGTGCAGTGGAAGCATGTCAGCCACGTAACTGTAAGACTGTAAGACCCTAGGTTCGATTTCCGGTAGCGGCCGATGAGAATTTTTCCGTGGCTCGCTTATAAACGTGGAAAGAGCGATGACTTCTATTTGATGTTCCTAATCGACGTCAACTATGTATTGTAATTCGAGCAGTCAGAGGAGTTCGAGAGGGGCCGCATCGTCGGGCTCCGGGAAGCGGGATGGTCTTATCGCCGTACTGCGCGCCACACCGGTCGTGCGGATATCACCATAACCCGCTGTTGGCGGCAGTGGATAGAACAAGGCACGCAGCAGCTACAGGAAGCGTCTGGGAGACCGAGACGATTCACGGAGAAAGAAGACCGACGGGTTGTCCGACATACGCGTAGTGACCCAACAGCCACGATTGCGGATATTAAGCGAGAAGTGGTACCCTCCATGCATCGTCCGATTAGTGCCAGCACCATTGGCAGACGGCTGCACGTCGTAGGACTACACGCACTCAGACCGTTAAGACGACTGCTCTTAAAGACTGCAATGGTGTGGCACAGACTGTCATGGAGCCACTCAGAATGGCAGCGGGTGATCTTCAGTGACGAGTTCGGCTTTTGTCTTGGAGGAGACGACCAACGAATCCGTGTGTGGAGGCACCGTGGTCAGCGCCAAGAAAAACGGTTTTCTGTTCAGCATCACACGTCCAGAAGGCCTGGTGTCAAGGTGTGGGGTTCTATTGCCTACGATGCCAGATCACCTTTGGTGTTCATTAAGGCACTTTGACAGCCCAACGTTTCGTTAATGACGTCCTGCAACCAGTGGCCCTACCTTTTCTGAACGCTCCTTCCGGTGCGATTTTCCAAAAAGATAACGCCCGTCCGCATACTGTTGCTTTCTCGAGAGCTTGTCTTCAAGGCACTGACAGTCTAACATGGCCAGTCGCATCGCCAGACCTATCGCCGATTAAAAATATGTAGGATGCTATTGGACGCTCCACACTCCACCCCTACCGCATAATCTGCAGGAACTGCGTGAGAAGATTCAAGCTGCATGGAATGATTTATCGCAGGACACCATGAGGAACGTGTACAACTTCATACCGAGACGTCTGGCATCAGTGGCGTAGCCAGACATTTCTTAAGGGGGAAGGGGCATGCATGGGTTTGGTTCATTGGTGAAAGCCCCATATATACATATATATCGCTTTAAATTCATACCAAATTAATCTCCCCTCAAGGGGGAGAGGTCCGGGCCCGAGGACAACCCCTTGGCTACGCCTATGTCTGGCATGCTGCGTGAGCAAACATGGCGGCCCGACGCCATACTGAGAGACACTACTTATTGGCGTGTAGCTCAATAAATATTGCCCATATCAGTCTCAATGTTTAATCATTTATTGGTCCTGGTTACCTCTTCATTCCTCGTGAATAGCATTGCAATCCGATACGTCCTTCTGGGTGCAACAATTTTTTGACGATGAGGGTACATAACATGTCTCGATACATTTTTTAATTTAGTTCAATCAATCCGATGAGAATGTTTCCGTGACTCACTTATAAACGTGGAAAGAGCGATGACTTCTATTTGATGTTCCTAGTCCACGTCAACTGTGTATTTATTATTCATTCGCCGTCTAGTTATTTGTTCAGTTGCTGGTGTTCATCTTTGGTGAATCCCCAGCATTGTGCGGGGCTCCAAAGAAGCAACCTGCCAGGTGGTTTGGCAGTTTGTCGTATGTGAGTCTGGAGAATTTCGAGGCCTCTGTGGTGCAGTCGAAGAATGTCCGGCGCGTAACTGGAAGATCTTGGGTTCGATTCCCGGTGGTGACCGATGAGAAGTTTTCCGTGACTCACTTATAAACGTGGAAAGAGCGATGACTTCTATTTGATGCTCGAATTGCTTCCGAACTTTACTCCGAGGCATACGTCACTTGCAAATGAAGCAACCAACATAACAGCATGAGTCAGAATGGCAAGCAAGCGCAGCGGGACGTCTTTATATAGCCGGTCAGGTACAGCGCTACGAGCCCTCATTGCTTGCGTCACATGCGCAGCCGTGCGTGATACTTGAATCATTTGCATGTCGCACGATGTTAAACCTACCCACCAAGTTTCATTCGTATAGGTTGCTTCCTTCTTGGTGCAACTATTTTTTTGACGAGGAGTGTATTTGTATGGGTGTGAAATAAAACAAGTGATTCGAGAGTATACAGTACATTTATGTACGTACAACGCATTGCATGTATTCGCGTCACTCATGACCACACAGAGCCACAGTCCCTTACATAATACGTAAGTGGAAATAAAAAAAACAAAAAAAAAGCAATAAGTTTTATTAATTCCTGACATTAAGCGTTACTTGTGTACATGGATTAACGCATGTTATTGTCGTAAAGCCAATGAAAGAACATATGTGAGTCATAAGCGTAAATATTTACTAAACTATGGAGGCGGCAAACAGAAAGTATATATTTCGACTGCTTAGTTTTTGAAAAAGAGTATTTATTATTATTATTAATATATATTATTCAGACATAAACGAACGTAAGAAACGACCCTGACACCGATGAAATGTGGTGTACGTACGAAAGTTCATTTGCGAATGCAAAAGTTGAAATTGACCACAAGTTAAAAATAAAAGTTGAATCGCAAGTGTGTAGCTGATAGGGATTGGTAACTTTTGATCTAGGATATCTACAGATTGCATGCATCGCGTTATACATCATTTTAAAGCTCTCGTTAATAACAAGTAACTCTCTCATGAGAAGGGTGAGGTGGGGTGGAAGGGTCGAGAGGAAGCCAAATTTTGCAACGGAACACCTTTTTGACTGCATCGGAAAAAAATTTTGTAATGGCTTTTATCACGTAGAAAATAGTATTCCTATACTTGTAATCCGAATTTATCGGCGTAGTATAAAAATAACTTTTCCAAGCTCTTGCACATCAATCGGATGAATTTTTCAAGGAAGCTAGACAGAAACTGCAACTTGAATAATAGAACGCTTTAACAATTTGAACGTGGTGACTTGACTTGATAATAAACACAACGTAATATTCATTTAAAGGCACGAGGAATCACGTTGGTTGTGCGTGCGGCACAACCAACGTGATTCCTGGAAGGCTTTACTTGAAGAACTGACTGCAAATTCGTGGCAACTTTAGAGAGACGCTATCATTGCAAGTATCACTGTTGGTAATGATGTCCAAGGTTTATCGAATGTCTGTACATTTAGGGGTAGATTAGGTAGCTAATTTATTTATACCATCCCATATAGAAGTAGCTGACTTGAATTTGACTTCTCTGAACAGGGCAGTTGTTGCTTTACCGTATTTTGTGACCGTATTTTGTGTCCTTTTTTATGCTCGTTGACTCTGATTGTAAGCGAACACTTGGTCATTCCAATATAGTATCGTTTAGAGCCGTACGGATATTTATATGGGGATCGCATAAACACCTGCCTTGCTGGAAAGACGGGGTTTGTCAATATTTCTCTTTAACATGGTATATAAAGATGAAGGATACTTTATGTCAACACCGTAGTTCATCTTCTTGAAGGCTTTTTTGAGTTTGTAAGACACACTTGGTATGTAGGGAATTGAGCCCAGATAGCGAAGCTTGGCATAGGAAGATTATGACGTTTGACTTCGAGTTTTTGGATAAAGTTATGTATCTCATTCAGTGAGTATCCTGCATCATTGGACAATCCGATGATGCTTTCAATTTCATGCTGTCTAGAATGGGCATTGGAGAAGACGGCGAAGTCACTTCTAATTCGAGAACGAAAGACAGCTTCGCTATCTTTCGTTCTCGTGCCTTTAAATGAATATATGTGTCTTACAAACTCAAAACATCCTCAAGAAGATGAACTACGGTGTTCGCGTCAAAGTCTCCTTTATCTTTATTTACTATGCTGAAGAGAAATACTGCAAAACCCGCTCTTTCCAGCGAGGCAGGTGTTTATGCGATCCTTCTACAATATCTGGGCGGCTCCAAAGCATACTACAATGGAATGACCAAGCGTTCATTTACAATCAGAGTCAACGAGCATAGAAGGGACACAAAATACGGTAAAGTAACCACGGCCCTATCTAGAGAAGTCAAATTCAAGCCAACTACTCCTATATGGGATGGTATAAAGAAATTAGCTACCTACTCTACCCCTAAATGTACTCAGTACAACCATTTGAGAAACCTTGGAGATCATTACCAGTAGTGCTACTAGCAATGATAGCGTCTCCCTGTAGTTGCCACGAATTTGGAGCCAGTTCTTCAAGTAAAGTCCTCCAGGATGCCGCGCGCATAACCAACGTGATGCCTCGTGCCTTTAAATGAATATTATGTAGTATTTATTGTCAAGTCAAGTCACCGAGTTCAAATTGTTAAAGCATTTTTTTTTTATTGGAGGTTTAACGACCACCGTGAGCAACTCAATGGGCTATAAGCAGTCGCCCGTCCCTAATTTAGGGTCACTGGTTCCAGGGAAGGGAGAGAGCCAGTGCCGTAAGACAAACACAACATCCATGCCTCACTGGGATTCGAACCCGGACCCCTTCGGACGAATGATCAGAGGCCAACGCCTTAGACCACTGCGCCACCGGGGCGGCTTAAAGCATTCAATTATTAAGATTGCAGTTTCTGTCTACCTTCCTTGAAAAAACCATCTGGGTGATGTACGAGAACTCTAAAAAGTGATTTTTCTACTACGCAAATAAATTCGTATGGTTATACCATTTTCTACGTAGTTAGTGCATAGTTCCTCTTTACTAATTAGTTTGGATTTTATCAAATTTAGCACCAGATTCGTGTTATTTACGCAGATTCCAAAAGCGATATTGTTACGTTTATATAAAACGTGAAGAATATGTTCGGCGGTAGTTTAGTAAAATATATTGTTGAGCTACAATAAAATTAACTATTGTTGAGTTGCTTCATGGGACAGCATTCATAAATAAGATTTGAACAATGGTTTTGATTACTTCCGTTACGCATTTTCGTTACATCGAAATTTTTTTCATTGGGACATACTTTACGTTACATCGAAAATTAAGATGCGTAACATCAAAAACTCCAACAAGGATAATTTAATGCTTACTAAAGCGACGGAAAGGTGCGAGGGTTGTTACATCCTTCATGAAGTAATCAAGGGGATCACGCAGACAGAAAATTTTTTTCCTGTTTTATACGAACACCTTTAAAGTCACATGGTAAATTTTATTTGTCTCCTAGCTTTTTATAATGAAGACCTTTCTTTGTTATGTGAGAGCAAATTGTTCAGAGGTGTGACTCGCTTTATTTAGCATACTGTACATGTAATGTGAAATCGGAGAGGCCCAAGTAAAAATAGAATCCGTTCGTTAAACAAAAAAAAGTGATAGTTAGGTGGATAAGCCCTTCGTTTTTTGAGCACAGGGAAATGCATGCTTGCTGCATCCTCAGCGGTAGAGTAGTTAGTTCTTTCCCATGGCGAAAGACACTCGGCTAAAAGCGAATATCGTGAGCACCTCCGTTGCTTTATATCCATTAAGGAAATTACGGAATCAGAATGCTGCCAGTTGACATGCAAATCATTGTCCACTAAAGGTCGACGTAATCCGCTTCCATGGCCACGTGGCTGGATGGTGGTAACAGGAGAAATAACAGGAGAAGCTCTGGGCGGAGGAAAGGGGCGGGTTACATTGTACACTCCTTTTTAAGCACGAACGGAGGAAATGTCTGAGATGGAGCAATTGCGTGCTTCTGCACACGATGGGGTCATGACATTAAAACGTATTTCCTATCGCACACCTACGCTCCGTTCGGACACGTATTTGCCAGAGGGCACTGTCTCCCGTAAGTCCCAGAGGCCCTCTGCGTGTGTAGTTGGTGACTTTAGAGAGCATATATTTCTAGCTGAAAGATTCATCCGACTAACATAAGGTTCTCTTACTTGAAACACGTGAATCCTTTGTTGTAACTATGTAACGTGCAAGACATGCGTTCCGTAGATATCATCTGAACGAATTATAACGAAGTAAATTTCTCCGTCATTTTTGGTCTACGTCGGGATTCGAAATCGAGGCCGCTTATTCCGGAACAAGTCGCTCTACCAACTGAGCTACGCAGACGTTTATTCTGATTCCTATCTGCCTTTATGTCGTGTGCGTCCTGCTGGCAGGTACGTCACATCTCCTGGTACGTTACAGAATAAAAAAGAGAAAGCGATAAACATGTAACGTGAGCATGAAATAAGAATTGCGAATTTTCCATCGTTGAGATAGTGTAAAGACACGTAATGAAATTACGATGTTTATGATAGATGTCCGTTCTGATACCGTTTTTTTGCGTACTAAAGGAAACGCACCTTTTTTTTTAGCAAAGTTTCGTTAGCTTATAGCTGAACATTCTTCGGACAGAAGTGGTCTACCGAATTGTGAATAATATTGCACATCATGAGATGTATAAAGATAGGTAATTACTGCCTAAATCCAGTGGTGTTAACCAAAATCTCGATGATATTCAATGGTAGCACCTTCAACCAAAATCTCGTTGATACCTAATGGTGGCAGCTTCAACCAAAATCTCGATGATATCCAATGGTGGCACCTTCAACCAAAATCTCGATGATATCTAATGGTGGCATCTTCAACCAAAATCTCGATGATATCCAATGGTGGCACTTTCAACGAAAATCTCGACGATATCCAATAGTGGCACCTTCAACCGACGCTCTATGATATTCTGTGTGCCTATTTTCATTCACATAGGCACACAGAATATCATCGAGCGTAGGTGTTGAATGTGGACTTCCTCGGAGGCGTCGTCTTTAAGGGAAGTCCTAGATGTATTCAAAAGGAGAAAAATTGAGCCACATGGCAGTATAGTTAAGAGTTTTGACATTACCGAAAGACCGTAGGGCGACTCCAGTAGTATGGACTTTTTCATCTTGTTGTTGAAAAACGAAATTTATCATCCCTCGCAGGAAGATTAAGCAATAAAATTCCAGAATGTCACTCGCGAAGCTTAGATTAATATTGAAGGCGTTTGGGTGTTTTAAGATATGATATGATACCCCATATCTTAACTTCAATGGCCGTATATACTGTATATGGCATACCTGACCATATTGTAATTCTACATCTACCCTTGACGAAGTCATAATTCTACACGGCAATCACTATCACGCAAGCAGAAACGGAACTCATTGGAGAAGTGTAAAATCTGAATAAGAATGCTTTGACAATTTGAACGCGCTCACTTGACTTGACAAAAAACCAAATATATACGATGTAATTGTCGTTCAAAGACACGAAGCTTCACGTTGGTTGGGCACGTGGTATCCTAGTAGGAAAAAGGCGTTATTTGAAGAACTGGCTCCAAATGCATGGAAACTCCAGGGAGACGCTATTATTGCAAGCGCCACTGTTGGTAATGATCTCCAAGGTTTCTCAAATGACTGTAAATTTACGGGTGAAGTAGGTAGCTAATTTCGTCATGTCGTCCCACATAGGAGCAGCGGACTTGAATTTGACTTCTCTCCACAGGGTCGTGGTTACTTGACAGTAGTTAATACCTCTTTTATACTCGTTGATTCTGATTTTAAACGAACGCTCGGTCATTCAGACTTAATATCGTCTGGAGCCATCCGGATATTGTAAGGTGGATCGCATACACATCTGCCATGCTGGAAAGAGGGGGCTTGTCAATATTTCTATTAAGCGTGGTATATAAAGATGCAGAAGACCTTATGCCGACATCGTAGTTCATCTTCTTGAGTGCGTTGAATCTGACGCTCCGCAACTCGTTCTGTCCCGCAGAATACAAAACACCTATTTTCCGTTCTTGGATTGCAAGAACCTTTGCCGTCTCCTCCGATGTACATCCTAGACAACACAAAATTAAAAGCATCATCGAATTGTCCACTGATACAGCATACGCTTTGAATCAGACAGCATGAAATTGAAAGCATCATCGAGTTGTCTAATGATGCAGGATACTCATTGAATCAGATCAAGCGTTCTAATCTCCCTATGCCGCAGCTTCGCTGTCTGGGCTCAATTTCCTATATACAAAATGTGTCTTACAAACATAAGAACGCGCTCAAGAAGATGAACTACGGTGTCGGCATAAGGTCTGCATCTATATATACCATTGTTTAAGAGCAATACTGATAAACCACCTCTTTCCAGGTAGGCAGGTGTATCTGCGATCCGCCCTACAATATCCAGACGGCTCCGAACGAATGAACAAACGTTCGTTAGAAATCAGAATCAACGAGTATAAAAGAGACACAAAAGACGGTAAAGTAAACACGACCCCCTGCGCAGATAAGTCAAATTCACGTCCGCTCCTCCTGTGTGAGATGATACAACGAAATTAGCTACCTACTCCGCCTCTAAATCTACTGTCGTTCGAGAAACCTTGGAGACCATTACCAACAGTGACTCTTGCAATGATAGCGCCTATCTAGAGTTGCTACGAATTAGGAACCAGTTGCTCAAATAACGGCGGGTTTTTTTTTTCAGGATACCGCATGCCCAACAAACAAGACGCCTCGTGTTTTGAATGAAAATTACAAGGTGTCTATTTGTTTACTGTCAAGTCATCTCACTTCGTTCAAATTGTTGAAGCGTTCAATTATTCAGATTGCAGTTTCTGTCTAGCTTCATTGAAAAAGCCTTCTGGTTGATGTGCGAAAGCTTGGAGACGTTTATTTATATTCCTACGTCAATAAATCGGATTACTAGTTCTATTACTTTTATTTTATGCATGGTTGGTGGACAATTCCTTGTTATTATTTGCAGTTGCTTGTCTTAGGATGATGAGAACCTCACTTTCGGTGGTACGTCTGTGGTGAAGTGAACTGTGGTAGTCTATCTTTGTGCTTGTAGCACGAACAAGTTAGGTGTTTATTCGATGTGCCAATAATCCCATGTGTGACCAATCCTTCCCATGCATTCCTACTATGCTGCCAACGTAAATGCACCCAATCATTGATATGTGTCATGCGATCTTATGAATCGAGGTCTGCACCGGCCTTATTTCGTGAGCCCGGCCCAGGCCCGTCAATTGCAGCTATCATTTAGGCCCCTGCCAGGCCCGTGATGTACCATTTTTGTATTATTTTGTGTTTCTATTGTATTTTATTAAATTGTGAAAATTAAATAATGGAATGAGATATTATTGAAAATATTTAGTTGAATGCAAGTCTAAAAATATTAACTAAACTTAGGCAATTATCGAAGAATACAACCTTTAAAGAGAAAGAAAGAGAAAAAGGAAGACTGAACGCGTTGAAAATCTCCCTTTCTCTGAACTCGCAAGCGGCAACACTACAAAAGTCAATCCCTATACCGATTTGGGATATGAGAAACAATCGATGTCGTCCCATTCTGTCATACAAACACACACCTATACACCTTATAATGAATAAAATTCTCCGGCGGGACGTGTAGTGCAGGAAAGCTTACGTTAGGTCACGTTAGGGTTATTGAAAGGTTACTTCACGTAGCTAAAGTGTGCTTAAACTTCAAAGTGCTAGAGTTTGTTTAGGTAAGACACGCACGTGAAATAAATTCCAAGAATATGGAATTTATTTTTACTCAGCGTTCCTCATTATCTTGAATATCAGTAATATAACTTCGGTTTTAGTACATTAGCACCTTGAAGGCTCCTTATTAGAGCGGTAAACACAATATACCCTGAACTTAACGTAAACACTAAATGAAATAGACTTAACGGCCAGACAGAGGTCTGACAATAAAATGAACTAAGTAAACGTACTCACTTTTAACCTTTTATTGGGGAGCTCCTAGTATTACTCAAATACACACTCCAAAATAACACAACTACTGATAGCCCGAACTTTCGTACTATCGTAATATCGTAGAAACGTAGGTAAATCGCATATCAATAATCAGGAAGAACCTATCACATATAAAACGAAGCTCTTCGGTATACTTGAGCGCGCCTATATATATATATATATATATATATATATACTGCATACCACCACGTCATGACTTACACTCGTTGCCACATATAATTCAGCCGGAGAAACAACATCTCGTTAAGTGAGAAGATAATTTGCATAGGAAAATAAAATAACAAGAGATAGTAAAATCAAAAAGAAACTGAATCTAGAGTATACGTTACAACCTCACCCCACTGCAGATACCGTCCCCCACTTTACGCAACACACACACTCGCTCAGGGTTGAGTCTTTTTGTTGTCAACAGACCCCAAAGTGGTTTCACCATCTTAATACTGTAAATGCCTCTCCTCGCCTCTGTGATTACGTCCTGGGCTATGTCATGGAAGTAAGTAAATCCAGTAAAACAGTTAAATAGACCAGGAAATCGGGAAACACGACATTTTTCTTTATAGCAATTAAAAGAATGAGTCGACGTGGCCCAGCTGGCCTTACGTGTATGGGGAAAATCCCGGCCCAGTCCGTTGCTTTGTTATCTAAACTGAAACAAGGCCGACCCGGCCCGTGCAGACCTCTAGTTCTGGAACACCTTCATTGCTCTTGTACACAGCTAAACATCATCCGAGAAGACCACACCTCATTTGCTCGTAGGCATTACTTCCAAGGTTAGGTTTATACCTGATTTTCTTAGATTGAAGAGACGTTTGTGTCAGATAAGAGATCGGAAGTGACAGAGAAATGGATCACAACACACTGATAGCAAGGTCACGAGACAAGCACAGCGCAACAGGCAAGAGGGAGCAGCTCATGACCTTATTATTAACGGGGTATTCTTATTCCTGTCCCGTCGGCTTAACGCACTGTCGAAGGCGATATGGATTTTCAGGAATCATTATAGCAGTACTCAGTTATGGAATTCCAAACATGAAGTTGACAGGCGGTTGATGGTTGAAGTTTCTACTTTAAAGAGAAATGTTGTGGTGTAAGCGACACCTATAATGCTGACGCCATGATGACACTGGCCGTTGCTTGTACGTACATAGGGACACATGGAGACTTGGAAACGGGTCAAAAATTTTGAACCCTGACCCGGATCCGTAACTGACATCGACAAAATCTACTTTGAACTATAAATTCGGAACTCAATATAATTATACATAATCATGTATAAATGGAAAACAAAGGGATAAAGATTAATGGAGATTATCTAACCATCCTTCGTTTTGCTGATGACATAGTCATTTTTGCAACTACCCCATCAGAGCTGCAGAGTATGATCCAGGAACTTGCTGACAAGAGTAAAGAAGTGGGATTAAAAATGAACTTTCAGAAGACAAAAGTGATGTTCAATGGTTTTACAAGAATGGAAGATTTATCGATTGATGGAGAAAAGCTGGAGATAACAGACACATATGTTTGTCTTGGACAGCAGATATCAAGTGAGGTTCACATTGATGAAGAAATTAATCGGCGTATGAAACTTGCCTGGAGAGCTTTTGGAAGAAACAGCATAATTTTCAAGAGCAATATGCCATTATGTCTTAAAAGAAAAGTGTTTGATCAATGCATCCTTCCAGTGCTTACGTATGGTGCAGAGACGTGGACCTTAACCAAAAGAGACATACAAAGGCTGCAGACAACTCAAAGCAGCATGGAGAGGTGCATGCTTGGTGTAACCAGGAGAGATAAGAAGAGGAACTCGTGGATCCGAAAAATGACAAGAGTGGAAGACATCATGATCAGAGTTAAATCCCTGAAATGGCAATGGGCTGGACATACTGCCAGAAGAACAGACCATCGACGGACAGCCGAAATTTTAGATTGGATTCCAAGGGACAGGAAAAGACCCAGAAGAAGACCACATGGAAGATGGGTGGATGAAATTCGAAAGTATGCGGGAGTGACATGGAGGAGACTGGCACAAGACAGACCGTTGTGGAGGAAACTTAGGGAGACCTTCGTCCAGTAGTGGATTGATAATGGTTGACAATGATGATGATGATGAAATAAATAAATATGTGTGTGTGTGTGTGTGTGTGTGTGTGTGTGTGTGTGTGTGTGTGTGTGCGCGCGTCCTTCATTTGCAAGACATAACCTAACTGTTTTACACGCTTTCAAAAGTCCCTCCGCAGTAATGTTTAAGGCTGTTCCACTTAATTCTGATGACGCTGCAGTCAAAAAGTTTGGATTAAGTAACTTCTTGTATGTTTAATTTCAGTTTTTGGTGTTTTCTTTATAACATATCAAGCTTCTGAATATGTTTCAATTCATCACAGGCATGTGATGAATTGAAAGTTCCCGAAATGTGGATGTTGATTTCATCATTGTCCCTCAGAAGGAAGGGGCACTCATTAAATCAACATTCACATTTTGGAAACTTTCAACTCATCACAAGCTTCTGAAAATTGCTGTTGTTGTGAAACATATTCTAGTTCTTTAAATAGACGAAACAACTTCCAACATTCACTCTTCCCCCTTTTTTTTCACCAAGCACATGTCTGTTGGTTTCAACGTCTTTTTCAATTTCCTTAATATTAAATTCATCCATATTTATAAATAAAGCATTATATTCAACACGACATGCAATGGGAATGGGATATTAGTACGTCAAACGAAAACCTCTACATGCTCAATGGAAAAGATGTGAAAAGTAACTAACTCTCACTCATACAATGCGTCATGCAGGATGTGAGAGAGTGAATCAGCAGAGAAGCAGGTGACAGGCGTTTGCCTGTACCTTGTTCCAGACAGGCGCGCTGAAAACAAAAGCAAAGGAAGTAGCGTTTTATGTTATAGTATCGGTGTGTCCCGCATCGACGCCCTATCCGCGGTGGGTGGAAATCTTCGTTGCTTTAAGAAAGAGACAATATTTTTTTATGACAAATTATTTTTCACTTCGCTCGCACCAGTATGGAGCACAGAATTCCACATTTCGCATTTTTCTTTTCAAAAATAAAACTGAAATAAAACAGGGTCGAAATCGGGTCAAGAACACCTTGACCCGACCCGTTTGACCTGCAAGAAATTGTCGACCCGCTGACCCATGAGCGTTTCCATCACTCGACACATGCACTATTTATGATGCTAACATGATACGCAAAGCTCTCTTTAATGGGTATTGCAATTTTTGTGTCCATGAGTGTATAGGCCCCTCGAAGAAAATTTGTCTGGAAAAGAAAGCTCCGTGGAGAAACATCTTCCCATGGAGCAAATGACGTGAGCCGCCCCGGTGGCGCAGTGGTCTAAGCGATGGCTTCTGACCACTAGTCCGAAAGGGGTCCGGGTTCGAATCCCGGTGAGGCATGGATGTTGTGTTTCTCTTTCGGCAGTGGCTCTCTCCCTTCCCTGGAACCAGTGACCCTAAATTAGGGACGGGCGACTGCTTATAGCCCATTTAGTAGCTCACCGTGGTCGTTAAACCTCCAATCGAAAAAAAAAAAAGGTGACAGCAGATAAAAAGTATGATTCCAATTAGCTGATTTAAAAAAAATGAGGATAAGTGCATGGAACAGCGGTAAGTCCGTTAGAACACTGACTTCATGTTTCTCTGGATTCAAGTACAATATATGGACACTTAATTACAGTTAGGAAGGCGTGTTGATTACGATATCTAATGATAGTTTAACACAGCACAGTGTGAGGCGTCGAAACAATATGAGTACGAGGAATCTTTTAGTTCCGAGGGCATTAGCCACAATTGCCAGAATCAACGGAATGGGTGTCTGTCGTGAAGTCACATGGGATTCCTGTTTCTGTTCTTTCCATTATTACGCAGTTGTGTTTTGCAAACTGTGCTGTGTTCTATTGATTTTGGAGCGTGCGCAGACTACTCAACGTCTCTTTTGTTTTCCTACAGTATTTTTTCGTTCTTTTGTTTCGTAAAGAAAACCTCTACAATAGTACGAAAGTTTTCGTTTGATATTTGTTTTTCCCGACGCCTCGATACTTCTTTGACAAACATAATCGTTGTTTTCAAAATTTACCTTGCAAACTGGAGCATATAGCACTCACTTGCTGTTCAAAATTACGAATCCTTGTTCAGAGCAAAGGAACCGACTTTCAAAATACATGAATGGAATTGGATTGCCAGGATTTCACAAAAAATAAAACGTACAATATTACTATTTTCCAGAGCTTCTGCACTTTAAAACTTTTTCTGAAATTCAGGACCCACTTTCCCTCATTTCTTTCGTGAATTAACGAAGCTTATTTCTGATAAAACATTTTCCGTGAAATGACAGAAAGAAACCTGTGCATCAGGGATTTTTCGTATCTATAACGTAGAAGTCTTTTCGTACTTCTACGTTATTTTAAAAACATAACCATAAGATGAAATAGTTCCTAATTTAAACCTTAACGGCCAGACGAAACATGTAAACAACAGAAGTCAAACTTACGGAAAAGATGCTTTATTCAAGGTTTTCTCCAACACATCGTAACATAACATAGCACTTCACATTAAACGCTCAACACACCACTCAGCTCCACAACACAAAGCTCTCCAAGCAACAGTTTACTCATAGTTTATATCTCTCGTTCTTATCTTATATCAGGCATACGTCACGTTCATTCCACCTCAATTATGTTGCCAACAGTATTCGTTGGAGAGAAAAGATATCACTTTAAGTGTGAAGTATACCTGAGAATAAACTCAAGATTTACATAGGGAAAGAAACTAAAAAGGAAAGTTAATTTAGAATATACGTCACATACCCCAAGACAATTCTGCATTTTTTGAGAAACCTTCCCACAATTCCTTCCTTATTTTAACGATAAATTGCTGCTTTTAAGATGTGTTAGTGGAAAATTCTGAATTTTCAGAAACCTTTTCCGTAATTCCTTTCGTATATTAACGGAAAAACTCTGTTCTCACTTTCCCTAATCTATATGTCGAGAAATTTTCGATAATAGGGGCGATTAACTGGAACACTTGAGGTTTGTTTAACTGTTAAATTTCATACGTCTGTCCAAGGATTTGATTTTGAAGTTCTGTAGCGGGATCGGATATTATGGATAGCATGTCGAATTAAATTTTGGTTATCATTGCATCACATATTTCCTTCCCTCTCTCACACTTTTTTTTTTTTTTTTTGATTGAAGTTTTAACAACCACCGTGAGAAACACGACAGGCTAGCAGTCGCCCATCCCTAATTTAAGGTCACTGTTTCCAGGAAAAGTGAGAGAACCAGAACCGTAAAAAACACAACATCCATGCCTCACCAGGATTCGAACACGGACCCTTCTCGCACGAATGATTACAAGCCGGCGCTTAGACAGCTGCGCCACCGGGGCGGCTCCATTTTGTGTACCAGCTATTTTACGTTGTGTTTGCGCAAGAAATAAGGTACTTGAATTATTGTACAAGTGATTGTATGATGTCTGTGTGTCAGTCTGTCGTATCCTTGAGACGAAACCTATTATAGCTATCAAGAGTAAATTTTGTATTTAGGAGTTTTGTGAAATAATACTATAAAACAGTACATTTCACCTCTTAATGATTATTATTGAAAGACATTTCAGTTTAAAAATATTCCGAGTTCCGGAGCATTCTGTTGCTTCGAAAAATGACGATGAAAAAAATACTTCATTTGTGATAAGTTCTCCTACAGAAAAAAATAAAATTATTGCAAACCAATTCAACAACAACAGCAAAAACAACAATAATAATAATAATAATAATAATAACAACAATAACATTAATAATAAGATCCAACAGAAAATAACATAGCTAATTCACTTGCATTTCTAACCATTTAATCATCGCGCAGTTAGAGTTCTACCTTGAGCGTGACTACGATTTCTGAGTCTTTCTGGCTTAATAATGGTTAATTAAGACGCGCGATTTCTGTTGAGCTAACACAAACGACTTCGGATCGAGTCCCACGAAGGATAAAGGAAAAGGATTTTCTGGTGAAAGGGCTGCAGAAAAATTAAGGATTTCAGCAGCAGAAAGTGGTACAAGTCATTCAAGGAAACTGGCAGCTTCCTTACAGAGAAAACCCTGGAGACCATCGTTGGTACCAGAAAGGGAGGAAGTTGTGAGACAAACATTCACTCGTAGTCCTTGAAAAGTCAGTCAAACAAGCAGCACTACAGTCGGCCATCCCCAAGTCGTGAGTGAAGACAGTATTACGTCAGACACTGGAAATGCACCCGTATAAACTCCAGATAAACCATCACCCCAAGTAGCACACTGACATTGGCCAACGGTTGGCCCAATGATATTTTTGCGTCGGCAGCGTTGGGCGAAGGTTGCGTTGCTTATCGAAGATTGGGCAACGGTTTTTCCAACCACACATGACCAACCATTTATCAACAAATGACCACTTAACGGTTGTCCGATGGTTGTCCAGCAACACATGACCAACCATGGTTGTCCAAGAACACATGATCACATTGGAATGTGGGTCCAACCGTTGAACCAACACATATCCAATTGTTGGCCGCCGAGTCGCCTCGTCGCTGGGCCGACCGTTGAAAGCCCACGGTTGGTCCAACATAATATTGCTACCTGGGACATAACAATAAATGATCATGTGAAACGTAAACAGTTTCCTGAAGAAATGTTGGAGAACTTTGCAAGTGCTGAATCTTTCCTTAGCCAAATCTGTTTCTATAGGATAAGTGTGATTTCCGTGTTTCTGGAAAGGTTAATAAACACAATGTGAGAATTTGGGTAACTGAACACCCGAATTGCACAATGGAACAAGAACATGCTAACCCAAAAGTGAATGTTTGGTGTGGCATAATGGTTGACCGTGTTATTGGATCCTTTTTCTTTCAGGAAGCGACCGTGAGAGCTGATGATGATTGATTGAGCAGTTTGTGCATCCCCAGTTGGATGAACTTTCAACTCCGGTAATTTTCCAACAAGATGGCGCGCCACATCATTGGACTTTAATTGTGAGGAGGTCCCTGGAAACCGAATTTCCCAATCGATGGATTGGGCGTGGTGGTCCCATCGCATGGCTCCCACGCTCGGCGAACTTAACATCCTGGGACTTTTTTTTTATGGGGATTCATCAAGGGTGAGGTTTACAGCACCCCTGTTGCAGACATTGCTGACCTAAACAGGCGGACTACACACGCATAGCAGATCATTAATACGGATATTCTTGAACAAATGAAAAATACCGTTGAGACATTGTTCGGGGGACAAATGGTGTCCACGTCGAGTGTCTATAACAAACACTTCATGATCTGTTCTGTCAGTTAACACGAGTTGTTTATTGAGATCATTTATATTAAAACAGTTACGATTATTTGAAATTAGTTACACTTTTATGGGACACCATCTACATTATACGCGACTGAAAGTTATGGGTCTTTCGGGAGCAAAGGTAGCACGCTCGGTTCCCGCAGAAAAGTTCCCTAGTTCGAATCCCACCAGGGCCAAAGGAAAAGGGTTCGTAAACGGGCTGAAAAAGTCAAAATCGAAGTACATTTCTGTATGAATACGGAAAAACTCGAAACGGACTCTTCTGAAATAAACAGAATGACTGACGACGGAAAATCTGTCAAACTACTGAAGTTAGAAGAAATTTAAATTTCTAAAAAAGGAAATTTCGTTAAATGACGGACACCTACCTGCAACTTTGCTGCATGTTATTTTCAGGAAAATTCCCTGAATTCACATCATAGGTTTTTTCAGTGTGTAGAATCGGAAAAATAGCTGTCATCTTTAGCTTTACGGTAAGCTTACATTTGACAGATCGAAAGGAGTTGTTACGGTAACGACAAGACTTTCCCTTCAGCTGCGGTTTCGATCTGCACCTGAGGCGCCAGAAATCAATATCTTTGAGAGGTTACTGGAGCATATAGCACTCACACTCACTCACCGCCCTCAAACTGGAGCACATATTGAAGTACGCAACTATTTAAAATTAGGAATATCTCTTACATGTATGTCATCCGTACTCCCAATGCTTTGGCTTTCTTCATAAGTATTAATGTGAAGTTTTCTTTCCAGTGGTGTACACTGTGAAAAAAATAAGTTGTGAGAATTCACGGGAAATTTCTGAAAATAACACGCAGTAAATTTGGCGGTAGGTGTCGGTCTTTTAACGAAATTTTTGATTTTAAAATTTCCCGTTTCTTTTAACTTTCGTAATTTCCCAGATTTTCCGTAGTCAGAAATTCCTTTTATTTCAGAAAAAACCGTTTCAGGTTTTTTGTATTTATACAGAAATTTCGCAAAATCCAGTATGCTGAAAATTTCAGCCTATACGACAAATAATCCTTTGGCTGTCATGGGAATCGAACTGGCATCGTCTGTGTTCGCTCAAACGATAAATAACGATAATAACAACTATATTTTATCGTTCGCTCAACAGATAACGCACGTTTTAACCACTGAACCAGAAATACTCGGAAAACTGAAACACGTTCAAGGTAAAACTAATAGCGATACGATGACATTATTTTTGGTCATTAATGCGAGTGATTTAATCATTTTATTTTCTGTTGGAGCTTATTATTTTTTGGAATAGGTTTGTTATAATTTTATTTTTTTCTGTAGCAGGTCTTATCGCAAATTAAGTATTTTTTTCACCGTGATTTTTCGAAACAACAAAGTGCTTTGGAACTTGGAATCTTTTTAAACTGACAATGACTTTCAATTACCTTTATTTTTTTTCTTCATTGAAGGTTTAACGACCACCATTAGCAACTCAGTGGGCTAAAAGCAGTCGCCCGTCCGTAATTTAGGGCCATTGGTTCCAGGGAAGGGAGAGAGCCAGAACCGTAAGACAAACACAACATCTATGCCTCACCGGAATTCGAACCCGGACCCATATCGGATGAATGATCAGGTCCTTCGCTTAGACCACTGCGCCACCGGGGCGGCGAATTACCTTTAGAAGGGGAAATGTACTATTTTATAGTATTATTTCACAAATCCCTTAAATATTAAACAAGTCAGTGAAATCATGCAATGCATTGATAACGATACCCTTTCCAACATACCAGAAATCATTACTCAAGTTATGAGGATAATGGCCTCGGAATAAATCTCACTCCTGTGCCCTGACCTTTGACCCCATTTCGATGATATTCAACAGAACCGGTTCAGTGTACTTCCGAAACAACATGCTAAAGTTATGTCGCAATAGAAGCATTTTTAGTCAAGTTATGCGGATAATGGGTGTGGAATAAATCTCGCTCCTGTGCTTTGACCCCATTTAGACCATTTTCAACAGGGTTCGTTCCCAGGTAGTTGTCTACCACATACTAAAACGTTATCGAAATCGAACCATTTTTACGCAAGTTATGACGCATAAGAGCAATGGAATGCATCCGAAACCTATGTCCTGACCATTGACCCCATTTCTGCCATTTTCAATAAGGGTCGTCCCCAGGTTGTCCCCTAGTACATACTAAAAGTTCATCGGAATTGAACCATTTTTACGCGAGTTATCAAGCGGACGGACAGACAGACGGACAAAGCTGGGGCATATACGCTTCTTCAACCTACGGTTGGAAAGCGTAAAAAATGACTTAATAGCTATAACAGTTTTCGTCTTGAAATATCCAAAGACTGATAAATAGACGTCGTACAACCACCTGTACAATAACTTGAGTACCCGGTTTCTTACGGTAACGGGATATACAATAGCTGGTGCACAATATGGGGGGAGGAGAAGAAATATCCGGTGCCACAATAACCAAAATTTAATGTGATATGCTATCCACAATATCCGATCTCGCTACAGAACTTCAAAATTAGATCCTCCGACAGGCGAATGAAATTTAACAGTTAATCAAACCTCAAATATTCCAGCGAATCGCTCCTGTGATCGGAAATTTCTCGACATATGGATTGGGAAAAGTGAGAACAGAGTTTTTCCGTTAATATACGAAAGGAATTGCGGAAAGGTTTCTGAAAATTCAGAATTTTCCGTTAAAACACATCTCAAAAATGACAATTTACCGTCAATATAAGAAAGGAATTGCGGAAAAGTTTATGATATTTCAGAATTTTGCTGGGGTTTCCGTTATTTCACGGAAAAGGTTGTATGAGAACTATGCTTCGTTATTTCACGAAAGGAATCGTGGAAAATGGCTCGTGAATTTCACAATATAATTTACAATGCAGTTTTCAGACAAATGTTTCTAATATCTCTCGTTCATTTCAGTGCTATACAATCCTACAAATGGTCGTTGGAGCAAGTTTTCATTTTTCTGTCGCACGCCTGCCCCCTTTTAGCACGTCTTTTGTAAAAAAAGATCGTGCTTATGTTATCGGTTTGTCCGTCCGTCCACCTGTAGACACGATATCTCTGCAACTATTAGTCCGACTTGAAAAATTCTTTTTGCATTGGGAAGCTTGATATATGCGAATGATGATCCTTCATTTCGTTTGTTTTTACGATGTACAATTTTGCCGCTAGAGGGCGTAAATGCAGATGATGTCGAATTAAAAAAAAACGTTTTATTCCCCATATTTGCTTCTAAACATCCAATTGAAAAAATTCTTTTATCTTTCGATTCCATTTATGTCGAAGAGTATTTTAGGTATAGTTACTTTTTCAAATTACGCATAGATTTTTCGCTATAGGTGGCGTAAAAGAAAATCACGTTTTTCCCGATATCTCTTCTTCTAAGACTCCGATTTGAAAAATGTTTATTTAAAGGATACAGCTCTTGATAGAAAATCTTTTGCATATAATTTCTATATTTTGGTAAAGAATACTTTGACCACCAGGAGGCGTAAATCTTAATTTCCGCTTCTGATGTATTTGCCATAAAACCTGAGCTTCTAAAATCTCGATTGAAAAAATTCTTTCATGGACCGATGCCACGCAAGTCAATAAACATTTTTGGAATATTTTCTTCTTAAAATATTGCATGGTTTCTCCGACAGGGAGCGCAGATGTATATGTTATTTTTGTCAATATCTCTACTTCTAGGAGTCCGATTTGAAAAATTCCTTCTTCGTTGAATAATGTTTTCAGAGTGACATATTTTTCATATAATTTCAAAATTTTCAAGTAGTTCATAGACTTTCCGCTAGGGGGCGTAAAGGTAAATTGCGTTTCCCCTTATATTTTTGCTTCTAAATCTCCGATTTGAAAAATTCCTTCTTCGTTGAATAGTGTTTTCAGAGTGACATATTTTTCATATAATTTCAAAATTTTCAAGTAGTTCATAGACTTTCCGCTAGGGGGCGTAAAGGTAAATTGCGTTTCCCCTTATATCTTTGCTTCTAAATCTCCGATTTGAAAAATTCTCTCTCCACCGGATACAGCTTCTGATGGGAAATCCTTTGCACATAATTTCTAATTTAAAAAAAATGGTTTGACCACCAGGGGCCGTAAGTCTTAATTTCCGCTTCTGATACATTAGAAGCAAAATCTAAACTCCTAAAACCTCGACTGAGAAATTTTTTTTGTGGAATGATACTACTCACGTCGAAAAACCTTTTAGGAACATTTTCTTTTTAAAATAATTTATGGTTTCTACACCAGGGGCGTAGATGTATATCTTATTTTTGTCAATATCTCTACTTCTAGGAATCCCATTTGAAGAACTCCTTCTTTGTTGGATAGTGTTTCCAATGCGAAATGTTTTTCATGTAAATTCAAAATTTTCAAGTAAATCATAGACTTTCCGCTAGGGGCGCGAATGTAAATTGCGTTTTATGCGTTGTTTCTGCTTCTAAAACTCCGATTTGAAAAATTCTTTCTTTATCGCATACAACACCTGATGGAAAATCTTTTTCATATAATTTCTAATGTTTAGTAAAGAATGCTTTGGCCACCAGGGGCATAAGTGTTAATTTCTTCTCGTGTATTTGGAGCAAAACCTGAGTTCCTGAAAACTTGACTGAAAACATTCTTTCGTGGACCTATACTGCTGAAATCGAAAAACCTTTTGAGAAAACTTTGTTCTTAAAATAATGCATATTTTCCCCACCAGGGAGCATAGATTCATATCTTATTTTTGTCGATATCTCTATTTCTAAGAGTACGATTTGAAAAATTATTTCTGTGTTGGAGAGCGTTTCCGGTTTGCAATGTTTCTCATATAGATTCATATTTTTCTTAACGCAAAAGTCTGCAACCAGAGGGCGTAAGCTCACTATTCCGTTTACAGCAATATCTGCGGGGATCAAAACCCCGATTGAAAACCTTCTTTTTTCCGTCAGATACTACTGATTTCCATACCGGTTCCATTGACTTTGAATAGCTTTGATAAATTTAATTTGCGTCAGAACGGATTCAAAAGACGTGCTTATTACACCCGAAAATTCGGTGTCATCTTTCGTGTTTTACACTTCCTTGATGTTCTCCACTGCTTTGTTTACATGGATCTTTTTCTTGTTTTTTTTTTTTGTTTTTGTTTTGTGACACCAGCATCTTAATATCTTTTCAAACTGGGTTTATTTCCTCTCTTCTATAAACATCTGCTGTAGCCTTTTGAACAATTTTCTGTTATATTTTCACTATTTGTCCTTTCCCCCAGTTCTTTCCTTCTGTCCACAGTTTTTCTGTGTTCTTTCCATAGCACGTCTTTCCTGCATTTAGGTATCTTTATTCCTATTTTATCTGGCTTGTAAGATTCCTAGAAACCTTTCGTGTTAAAATACACTGCCTGACAGAGAAAATGCCACACCACGAAGACGTGAACCCAGTGCCATGCAAATTGCAGGGGTGAGTGCACACGTGCAAGTTATGCAAATGATCGCATTTGCAGGCCAATTGCACGAACGAGGCGCGGAATATAAGCGGACAACCGACCCGTGGGACCATCAGTCGAGACGTCGTAACGGCCACGAGAAGTTAATGGTTCTGCTGTACACGTGTCTGGGGAGCGAAAAAAGGGGTGACTATGCAGTTAAGATGCCGTCGTACGCGATTTCATAAAACGGATGAGTTCACGAGCTTCAACAATTTTTATTTGGAGCAAACATGGACAGGAAGATACAGATGGCCTGTGCTTAACAGTTACCAAAAGATAAACAATTAGATGACCTATTTACAATGACAATGAGATATTTACATTATGTGGATGCACTATATACAATGTAAGCAAATTCATAACACTGACAATACTGGACTGAAGGGTTGATTTACTCTATGTACATCATATGTTCTCAATGTGCATCAGCATAGTGCCATCTCTAACAGGTGAACACCAGTACAAGGTATAACTATAAATTTTACAGTGCAAAAACAAACATGTATATTTTGAGCAATCTTGAGAAAAAAGAAGAAAAGAGCAGAAGGTTTATACTTTTCAGTATCTGAAAGATAAGCGAATAAATGATCTATCCACAATGATGGTGTGAACTCTATACAAATTGAATGCAATATCTCTCTTGTGAAACGCTGTCAAATTACAAAAAGAACTATTACTTAGGCTTAAACAAGTGCCTCAATCTCAGTGCTATAGATTAACTTGTAATGAACAACAACATATGTACACAACATGCAACGGCATAGGGAAGACACTAATCAGGAGTTACAATTCCATGGTACAACTGTAAGTTTCACAGTGCAAAGAGTAAAGTATATTAGTACAAACAGAACTTGCGTTTTACAGAAAATTTATACTTCGGGTACAATACAAATAATGAAAATATGAAACTGACTCTTTGTACAGCAAATATGCAACACAGCGCAGAATATTATCTAATAGACTTATTATTTCCTGTTATGCGCATGTGACATGAGAAAAACTACACTGTGTAATATTAACATATAATTGAAATACTATCAAAGCGTTTGCTCCGCACCATGAGCATAAAACTTAAGACATGTAATCGTGACCCAACACGCGAAATGTGCCAAACATAAATTTTATAGTGCAATTAGGAAAGTACATTAGTATATACAAAACTGAGCTTTTGGCATAGCAACTATACTTCAGGTACAGTACAAATAACCGAATGATGAACAATTACCCCCTGCACTACAAAAGTGCTAAGCCTTGCAGAACATGGTGTAATCGACTGATCATATCCCTTTATGTACATGTAACATGATCAAAAACCACACTGTGCAAAATCAATAATACAATTTAAACACTATCAAACAGTTGCTTAGCACCGTGAGCAAAAACCATATATTATAAAGCCTGGCAGACATAAGGAAAGTGCCGAGAGGTGTCATCATATCGTAGGATGGCCCTTGTTTCGTACTGCGGAAAAAACGCAACTTGACGCCACAACCGCCGGTCGCATTTGGAGACAGTGGTTCCAAGAAGGATCTATGCAACGCCGTAGGGGGACCGGAGCAAGGAGACGGACGTCTGAGCGCACCGATCGTCGCATCCGACGTCATGCTGTAGCGGACCCACAGGCCAGAACGGGCGATATTTTACGGAGTGCACGGGGAGTCTTGGATGGTCCGATATCGACGCGGACAGAGTCGTGCAGATTGGCTGCATCTAGTTTGCTGTCCAGCCGTCCGTTGCGAAGGATACTTTTAACAGTGAGCCATCGTCGTCACCGCTTATCGTGGTTTCGCTCCACATCGGCGTGGGGTGACGAATGGAACAGTGTGGTGTTCAGCGACGAATCGCGGTTCTTTCTCACCACGGATGATCGCCGTGTGAGAGTCTTGAGGCGATATGGCCAACGGGCGGATTCCTCCGCCATTGTGGAGCGCCACACGGCCCGGCAACGTGGAATCATGGTGTGCGGTATTATCAGCGTCGACAGGTGCTCTCCGCTGGTATACGCATTACGGGAACATTGACAGCACGCCGCTAGGTTGACGAGGTGCTGCGGCCCGTGCCACTACCGTATCTGCAGGGCCTCCCAAACACCATTTTTCAACAGGATAACTCCCGGCCGCATACCGCTCGGATCAGCATGAATGCTTTACACGGTGTGCTGATGCTTCCGTGGCCAGCACGATCCCCCGACCTCTCGCCCATCGAGCTTCTGTAGGGACACGATTGGACGTCGGTTGAGTGCCCTTCCACCACCGCAAAATGAAGATGAACTTTGGACTCGGATTAACACCGCATGGACCACTATACCCCTGGACTCTATCCGGACACTCATTGTCTCGATGCCACGTCGGATTCAATGCCGCACAAAATGGGGGCCACACTGCTTATTGATCATTCTGTATATTCTGCCACTGGAGCCTGGTATGTATGTGACAATTAAATCATTTGTTCAGGACTTACTTGACTATCTGTGTGTGCAGTTTGTTCTGTTTTCGAGCATTCCTTCATGGTGTGGCATTTTCTCTGTGAGGCAGTGTATGTGAATATGTATCTATTTTTTTTTTATTTTTACCCTTTAGCAGAAGGTAACTTTGTGAAGCGTCGTGATAACGGATATGTTCCAAACAACTACGCCAAGGAGAGAAAGCAAAATATCGAGAGGGTACCCTGGTACTGTACACAGATAATTAACGCTATATGCATATTTCGCATGCCAAAATCGTTGTGGATGTGAAATAAAACGAGTGATCAACGTATAACTGGTGCCTACCGTCGTGAATTGCTTGCTGACTCTGTACACCCAGCACTGATGCACGTTTTTACGCTTTCCAACCGTAGGTTGAAGAAGCGTATATGCTCCAGCTTTGCTCGTCTGTCTGTCTGTCCGCACGATAACTCGCGTAAAAATGGTTCGATTTCGAAGAATTTTTACTATGTGGTAGGGGACAACTGGGGACGAACCCTATTGAAAATGGGCGAAATGGGGTCAAAGGTCAAGGTATAGGAGCGGAATCCATTCCATCGCCCTTATGCGTCATAACGTACGTAAAAATGCTTCGATTGCGACAAAACTTCATCATGTAGTTCCGAAAGTATACTGAACCGGTTCTGTTGAATATAATCGAAATGGGTCAAAGTTCAGGGCACAAGAATGAGATTTTTTCCACAGCCATTATCCTCATAACTTAACTAAAAATGCTTCTATTGCGACAAAACTTTAGTATGTTGTTCCGGAGATATATTGAACCGGTTCCGTTGAATATAATCGAAATGGGGTAAAAGGTCTAATAATAAATCTCGCACAGGAACGAGATTTATTCCACAGCCATTATCCTCATAACTTGAGTAGTAACTTGAGTAATGATTTCTGTTATGTTGGAAAGCGTATCATAATCAATGTGTTGGCATGATTTTACTAACTTGTTCTGAATGGTGACAGTGTCTTCTAAGATCGGAATGCACCGTACAATGTTGTGCAGGAATGGTTTGAGGACCACAGTTTAGACTTAATGCATATCGATTGGCCCCCGAACTTCCCCGATATCAATCCCATGGAGTAGTGTTTCCCAACCGCCGGGCCGCGAAAAAGGAGTGAATTAATTTATTTTTCTTTTGAATCGAAATGGAGTCATAGGAAGAGGAAATCTAGATCTAAATTTTTTTGAACACTTGTCACGGAATATTAAAACAAGCTTTTGATCGATAATCTCCTCACAGAAGATACGAACTCTTACAGGCTGACTCACCAGGAAAATGAAAGCTTTGTTGAACTGCTTTCTGATGCCAGTCTGGTATCGATATTCAGATAAAAATCTCTCACTCAGTTTAGGGTATTATGGAGAAAGAATATCCAAGTCTTAACGACAAAGCTGTAAAATTATTGGTAACTTTTTCGACCACGTATTTATTGCGAAGAAAGCTTTTCAGCTTTTTCGGCAACCAAAACAAAGCACAAGAATATAATGGACATTAATGCACGCCTTCCAGAAACGACGCTGGAACCAGCGGTCGAGAAGATTATTGCGAAGCAGCAACAACAGACGTCGCATTGACCCCAGAAAAAAAAAACAAGTTAGTAAAATCATTCAATGCATTGATTATGATACGCTTTCCAACATTCCAGAAATCATTACTCAAGTTATGAGGATAATGGCTGTAGAATAAATCTCGCTCGTGTGCTCTGATCTTTGACCCTATTTCGATGATATTCAACACAACCAGTTCAGTACATCTCCGGAACAACATGATGAAGTTTCATCGCAATCGAAGCATTCTTTTCGTACGTTATGACGCATCAAAGCGATGAAATAGATCACCTCCCATGCTATGACCTTTGACCCAATTTTGCCCATTTTCAACAGGTTTCCTTCCCAGGTTGTCCCCTATCACATACTAAAATTTCATCGAAATCGAACCACGTTTACGCGAGTTATCGTGCGGACGGACGGACAGACGGAAAAAGCTGGAGCATGTACGCTTCTTCAACCTACGGTTGGAAAGCCTAAATGATATTGACGGTAAGGAGAACGTTGTGGTAGATTGATTATGGGCTGCACTTATTAATCATAAAGAATATTAACAGATTAAATGATATTAGCTGTAAATAGGTGACACGGAATAATATGGTATATAAATTATGGATTGCACGCAATGATCATTATAATATAGAATACTACGAGATTAAATGCTTGTAAACAGCCTAAAGTTTTTGTTTCGGCATCGCCGGTCCGCGAAAGTTTTCCCAACGTTTTGCTGGTCCGCGAATTAAAAATGGTAGGGGAGCACTGCACTTGTGGGACACTATAGAACAGCATGTCAGGCGTCTGAATACATTAATTACCTCTATACCTGCATTGAAGGCTGTATTACAAACAGCTTGGTTGACCATACCTCCCATCTGCTTCTGCCATCTTATTGAATCGATGCCACGTCGGACAGCTACTCTACTCAGACGAAAGAAAGACCTAAGAAGTATTAGGCAGGTGATCGTAGTTCAATGTTCATTCAATGTATAAACAAAGGCATCGCTCTTTTTACGTTTTATCAACACATAGCAACCGAAAAAAATGTTATCCGGTCACCGCTGGGGATCAGAATCCCAGACCTCTCGATATCTAGCCGAGCGCGTTAGCCTTACGCTACGTTGGCCAACAATCAACGGCGCTATGTGTGTTTTTCTGACAGCTTCTGACATCATAAATCCGTATGATGCAATTTATGATGCCAGAAGCCAACAGAAAAACGCACATAGCACCGTTGATTGTTGGCCACCGTTTCTTACATTCGTTTACCTTACGGATTTATGATGTCACAAGCTAGCAGAAAAACGCACATAGCACCGTTGATTGTTGGCCACCGTTCCTTACGGATTTATGATGTCACAAGCTAACAGCAAAAACGCACATAGCACCGTTGATTGTTGGCCACCGTTCCTTACGGATTTATGATGTCACAAGCTAACAGAAAAACGCACATAGCACCGTTGATTGTTGGCCACCGTTTCTTACGGATTTATGATGTCACAAGCTAACAGAAAAACGCACATAGCACCGTTGATTGTTGGCCACCGTTCCTTACGGATTTATGATGTCACAAGCTAACAGAAAAACGCACATAGCACCGTTGATTGTTGGCCACCGTATCTTACGGATTTATGATGTCACAAGCTAACAGAAAAACGCACATAGCGCCGTTGATTGTTGGCCACCGTATCTTACGGATTTATGATGTCACAAGCTAACAGAAAAACGCACATAGCGCCGTTGATTGTTGGCCACCGTATCTTACGGATTTATGATGTCATAAGCTAACAGAAAAACGCACATAGCGCCGTTGATTGTTGGCCACCGTATCTTACGGATTTATGATGTCATAAGCTAACAGAAAAACGCACATAGCGCCGTTGATTGTTGGCCACCGTATCTTACGGATTTATGATGTCATAAGCTAACAGAAAAACGCACACAGCGCCGTTGATTGTTGGCCACCGTATCTTACGGATTTATGATGTCATAAGCTAACAGAAAAACGCACATAGCGCCGTTGATTGTTGGCCACCGTATCTTACGGATTTATGATGTCATAAGCTAACAGAAAAACGCACATAGCGCCGTTGATTGTTGGCCACCGTATCTTACGGATTTATGATGTCATAAGCTAACAGAAAAACGCACATAGCGCCGTTGATTGTTGGCCACCGTATCTTACGGATTTATGATGTCATAAGCTAACAGAAAAACGCACATAGCGCCGTTGATTGTTGGCCACCGTATCTTACGGATTTATGATGTCATAAGCTAACAGAAAAACGCACATAGCGCCGTTGATTGTTGGCCACCGTATCTTACGGATTTATGATGTCATAAGCTAACAGAAAAACGCACATAGCGCCGTTGATTGTTGGCCACCGTATCTTACGGATTTATGATGTCATAAGCTAACAGAAAAACGCACATAGCGCCGTTGATTGTTGGCCACCGTATCTTACGGATTTATGATGTCATAAGCTAACAGAAAAACGCACATAGCGCCGTTGATTGTTGGCCACCGTATCTTACGGATTTATGATGTCATAAGCTAACAGAAAAACGCACACAGCGCCGTTGATTGTTGGCCACCGTATCTTACGGATTTATGATGTCATAAGCTAACAGAAAAACGCACACAGCGCCGTTGATTGTTGGCCACCGTATCTTACGGATTTATGATGTCATAAGCTAACAGAAAAACGCACATAGCGCCGTTGATTGTTGGCCACCGTATCTTACGGATTTATGATGTCATAAGCTAACAGAAAAACGCACATAGCGCCGTTGATTGTTGGCCACCGTATCTTACGGATTTATGATGTCATAAGCTAACAGAAAAACGCACATAGCGCCGTTGATTGTTGGCCACCGTATCTTACGGATTTATGATGTCATAAGCTAACAGAAAAACGCACATAGCGCCGTTGATTGTTGGCCACCGTATCTTACGGATTTATGATGTCATAAGCTAACAGAAAAACGCACACAGCGCCGTTGATTGTTGGCCACCGTATCTTACGGATTTATGATGTCATAAGCTAACAGAAAAACGCACACAGCGCCGTTGATTGTTGGCCACCGTATCTTACGGATTTATGATGTCATAAGCTAACAGAAAAACGCACACAGCGCCGTTGATTGTTGGCCACCGTATCTTAAGGATTTATGATGTCACAAGCTAACAGAAAAACGCACATAGCGCCGTTGATTGTTGGCCACCGTATCTTACGGATTTATGATGTCATAAGCTAACAGAAAAACGCACATAGCGCCGTTGATTGTTGGCCACCGTATCTTACGGATTTATGATGTCATAAGCTAACAGAAAAACGCACATAACGCCGTTGATTGTTGGCCACCGTATCTTATGAATTTATGATGTCATAAGCTAACAGAAAAACGCACATAGCGCCGTTGATTGTTGGCCACCGTATCTTACGGATTTCTGATGTCATAAGCTAACAGAAAAACGCACATAGCGCCGTTGATTGTTGGCCACCGTATCTTACGGATTTATGATGTCATAAGCTAACAGAAAAACGCACATAGCGCCGTTGATTGTTGGCCACCGTATCTTACGGATTTATGATGTCATAAGCTAACAGAAAAACGCACATAGCGCCGTTGATTGTTGGCCACCGTATCTTACGGATTTATGATGTCATAAGCTAACAGAAAAACGCACATAGCGCCGTTGATTGTTGGCCACCGTATCTTACGGATTTATGATGTCATAAGCTAACAGAAAAACGCACATAGCGCCGTTGATTGTTGGCCACCGTATCTTACGGATTTATGATGTCATAAGCTAACAGAAAAACGCACACAGCGCCGTTGATTGTTGGCCACCGTATCTTACGGATTTATGATGTCACAAGCTAACAGAAAAACGCACATAGCGCCGTTGATTGTTGGCCACCGTATCTTACGGATTTATGATGTCATAAGCTAACAGAATTACTATAGACATCATACAAGAAGCAAGTGGAGAAATCGAAACAGTACTCGCCCAAATTTTCACTCGATGCCTTAATGAAGGGAAGATTCCTGAGGATTGGAACAACGCTACAATGATCCTGCTACATAAAAAAGGTGACATTGAGGATCTCAGGAACTACAGACCTATCAGCCTCCTATCAGTGGTTTATAAAATCTTCACTAAAGTTCTTTCACACCGCTTGAAGGTAACACTGGACATGGCTCAACCGAGAGAACAAGCTGGATTCAGGAGTGGCTACAGCACAATAGATCATATCCACGTACTGAGAGAACTAATTGAAAGAGCGAGGGAATATGAACTTCCATTGTGCATGGCTTTTATCGATTATGAAAAAGCCTTTGATTCGGTGAAACCATCAGCAGTTACCACGGCTCTGAAATCCTGCGGTATTGAAGATGCATACATTAATATTATTAATAACATCTATGAAAATGCAAGTGCAAAGATTCGGCTGTTTGAAAATACAACACACATAAAAATTGGAAAGGGAGTGAGACAAGGTGACACCATATCTCCGAAGCTCTTTAATGCCACATTGGAAAATGTCTTTCAATCACTGAACTGGGAAAACAAAGGGATAAAGATTAATGGAGATTATCTAACCCACCTTCGTTTTGCTGATGACGTAGTCATTTTTGCAACTACCCCATCACAGCTGCAGAGTATGATCCAGGAACTTGCTGACAAGAGTAAACAAGTGGGATTAAAAATGAACTTTCAGAAGACAAAAGTGGTGTTCAATGCTTTTACAAGAAATGAAGATTTATCGATTGATGGAGAAAAACTGGAGATAACAGATACATATGTTTATCTTGGACAGCAGATATCAAGTGAGGGTCACATTGATGAAGAAATTAATCGGCGTACAAAACTTGCCTGGAGAGCTTTTGGAAGAAACAGCATAATTTTCAAGAGCAATATGCCATTATGTCTTAAAAGAAAAGTGTTTGATCAATGCATCCTTCCAGTGCTTACGTATGGTGCAGAGACGTGGACCTTAACTAAAAGAGACATACAAAGGCTGCAGACAACTCAAAGAAGCATGGAGAGGTGCATGCTTGGTATAACCAGGAGAGATAAGAAGAGGAACTCGTGGATCCGAAAAATGACGAGAGTGGAAGACATCATGATCAGAGTTAAATCCCTGAAATGGCAATGGGCTGGACATACTGCCAGAAGGACAGACCATAGATGGACAGCCGAAATTTTAGATTGGATTCCAAGGGACAGGAAAAGACCCAGAAAAAGACCACATGGGAGATGGGTGGATGAAATTCGTAAATATGCGGGAGTGACATGGAGGAGACTGGCACAAGACAGACCGTTGTGGAGGAAACTTGGGGAGACCTTCGTCCAGCAGTGGATTGATAATGGTTGACAATGATGATGATGATGAAGCTAACAGAAAAACGCACACAGCGCCGTTGATTGTTGGCCACCGTATCTTACGGATTTATGGTGTCAGAAGCTAACAGAAAAATATACAAAACGCCATTGATTGTTGGCTACCGTAGCGCAAGGTAAACGCGCTCGACTAGATATCGAGAGATCTGCGATTCGAATCCCCAGCGATGACTGGATAACAATTTTTCGATTGCTGTGTGTTGATAAAACGTATTTGGAGGGGTTTTACTTTGAATTCAGTGTATTCTAAAATTCTTCGCAACTTGTCAAAGACATGGTATCTATAGTATTTCTGTCGAGCGTGTGCAAGCAACTGGCAAGAACTCGCGACTCATCCTCAAACAGTTGATGTTGTGATATGCGATTTGAATATTTATGTGCTATTGGTCTTGAAGAAGCTGGGCCAAAAGCATAGCTGAACTTTGGTCGATAAGAAAAATTAAATTATTTTGCACAAAAGTTGGTTATTCGTAATCATATAGTCGTTGCAATGGATTTATTCTACTTCTAGTAAAAGCTATATAGCTAGTTTTCGTAAGGAGATGGCATTGCTAATGACAAAACTAGCAAGAAATAGTTTAACTCTCTTCAAATCATGAAATAAATATTTGATAGAATGGCGATATTTAGTGACGTACTTATTCCTCAGCTAGATAGTCTTATTAAGAATTTTGATGAGAAGTATAAACAATTTAATGAACTCAAGCCAAGCAGACATCTGTTCAGCAATCCATTAAATATTTGTATTGAAAGCCCAAACCCATGTGGCGTCTTCACAATCATCACGAAATACTCATTTATGACATCACACATTCACAATCACAACATTTAATTTAATAAAAAAACAAAACAAAAAAACAATACGATTCTTATGCCCTGTCACCTCCCTACAAATCAAAACAAACAACCTCTCTTCCCACGCTCTTCACTCCGTCTCTCTGCTTCTCTGGCAAATAAATTTCTCCTCTCAGCTCTCTGACGTCAACATTGGCGTCAGCAATGACGTCACTATCCAAGACTGGGAACGGCCAAACCATTTATTAAACGGAATTATATCAGATTCAAGCAGATGAATTTATTAGAACTAAATTGGTGACTGAAGCAGAATTATTTAAACTTTTTATTCACTGAGAAATACGTAAACACAAGTGATTTGAGATTAAAAATTATTTCACTGTCTGGAATTACTTACAATACAAGGCGCATTTTCTTGAATGAAATGCATGAAGTCAAAGAACATGAACATTATGAATAACTATACTGTTTAATAATTACGTAGGTTTTCAACGTCAAACATCGAAGTGGACATGCAGTAACTTTTAATGGTGTTTAATCGTCCAATATGCTCTCATTAAATGTAAGTTTTCATTTTAATTTTAAATTTCAGCTATTGTAATACTAATTAAAAGAGCTTAAGGATTTAAAAAATTACGCAGAGCATCTTTATATATATATATATATATATATATATGGGATGTAAGGTCAGGTGATGCGTAACATCACAGCCTCTCCTAGACAAATGTCAACCCCGCCTTCTCGTGGAACATCCTGTTCCCACTAAAGGGGCTCTGACGACCGCCAATAGCGGTATAACTATACCATCGGGATTAGAGGAAATGCTATCCCACACTCACCAACCCGCTTGGCCAGCGTGGTGAGTTATGGCCAAACTCCTCCAAAATGACTCCACAACTTAAATCTTGGCCCTCAGTCTCCGGCAGCTGGAATGTACCTGGCCAAGGCAGCGGCCAGTGCGACATGAAGGCAGAGGGTGCTAAGAATCCCCGGAGGACCGGACTAGGCTGCCATCTGATGCTGACCTTGGCTACGTACAACGGACGCTCCCTATCTTCTGATTCAAGGCTTCTTGAATTGGAAGAGGAACTACAAAGGATCAAGTGGGACATCGTCGGGCTAAGTGAGGTAAGGAGAAAAGGAGAAGATCTCATTGAACTGAAAAGTGGACATCTCTTCTACTATCGTGGGACAGATACTGGCAGAACTAGTGGTGTTGGATTTATAATAAACAAGAAACTGAAGGATAAAGTTGTAGAAGTTGAAAGTTCCTCTGACAGAGCTGCACGACTCGTTATCCAACTCTCGAGAAGATACCAGGCTCAGATTATTCAAACTTATGCACCCAGCACAAGTCATGCTGAAGAAGAAATTGAAGAATTTTATGAGGAAATTCGTGATCTAAATAATAAAGGTAAGCAGCACTTGATGATAATTATGGGAGATTTCAATGCAAAAATAGGGCAACGGCAACAGAATGAAACTTCAGTAGGTAAATTCGGTCACGGCAACGGAAACCAGCGTGGAAATACTCTCGTAGAGTTTGCAGAGGCAGAAGGGTTTTTCATCTTGAACTCCTTTTTCAAGAAAAAGCCACACAGGAAATGGACATGGAGACATCCAAATGGGACGACAAGTGAAATTGATTTTATTATGTGTAACAAAAAATTCGTCATAAAAGACTGCAGTGTGCTAAACAAGTTCAACACAGGCAGTGACCATAGATTGGTGAGATGTAAGATGCACCTCAACACTAAACTCGAACGTAGCAAGCTCATAAGACAAACAAAATGTATTGACATAACCAACCTTAAAAAACACCATAATACCTTCAAGTTGGAACTGAAGAACAGATTCTCTGCTTTAGAAGGCCTAACATCGGAAGAAGTGGATATTTCTGAAGTTAACCGAAAAGTAACCAAAGCTCTTATGGAAACAGCAACAAAATTAGCTGGGTCTAAGAACAAGTTGCATGTAAACAAATTATCAGGAAAAACCAAAATGTTGATGCAAAAAAGAAGATAGATGAGGACAACTAAAGAAGATATGACTTCCAAAGTGGAATATATAGAGCTATGCAAGACAGTACGAAAAAGTATCACTGAAGACGTAAGGAAATTCAACTGTGAACTAGTAAGGAAAGCAATTGAAAACAACCAAAGCCTAAAGATAGCAAAGGGACATCTCAGTAAGGGAAGAAAACAGATTATGGCACTGAGAAAAGAAGATGGTTCTGTAACAAGAAATAGAGGCGAAATTTTGACAAGAGTGAAAGATTTCTACTCCAAATTATATGAAAGGGATGATACATGTACTCCAGACATCATGAAAGGTACCAGTACCAGAGTTCTTCCAGTCCTTCCAGCAGAAGTTGCACATGCAATCAAGAACATGAAGCGGGGAAAAGCTCCAGGAGAAGATGGAATTACTGTAGACATCATACAAGAAGCAAGTGGAGAAATCGAAACAGTACTCGCCCAAATTTTCACTCGATGCCTTAATGAAGGGAAAATTCCTGAGGATTGGAACAACGCTACAATGATCTTGCTACATAAAAAGGTGACATTGAGGATCTCAGGAACTACAGACCTATCAGCCTCCTATCAGTGGTTTATAAAATCTTCACTAAAGTTCTTTCACACCGCTTGAAGGTGACACTGGACATGGCTCAACCGAGAGAACAAGCTGGATTCAGGAGTGGCTACAGCACAATAGTTCATATCCACGTACTGAGAGAACTAATTGAAAGAGCGAGGGAATATGAGCTTCCATTGTGCATGGCTTTTATCGATTATGAAAAAGCCTTTGATTCGGTGAAACCATCAGCAGTTGCAATGGCTCTGAAATCCTGCGGTATTGAAGATGCATACATTAATATTATTAATAACATCTATGAAAATGCAAGTGCAAAGATTCGGCTGTTTGAAAATACAACAGACATAAAAATTGGAAAAGGAGTGAGACAAGGTGACACCATATCTCCGAAGCTCTTTAATGCCACATTGGAAAATGTCTTTCAATCACTGAACTGGGAAAACAAAGGGATAAAGATTAATGGAGATTATCTAACCCACCTTCGTTTTGCTGATGACATAGTCCTTTTTGCAACTACCCCATCAGAGCTACAGAGTATGATCCAGGAACTTGCTGACAAGAGTAAAGAAGTGGGATTAAAAATGAACTTTCAGAAGACAAAAGTGATGTACAATGCTTTTACAAGAAATGAAGATTTATCGATTGATGGAGAAAAGCTGGAGATAACAGACACATGCGTTTATCTTGGACAGCAGATATCAAGTGAGGGTCACATTGGTGAAGAAATTAATCGGCGTACAAAACTTGCCTGGAGAGCTTTTGGAAGAAACAGCATAATTTTCAAGAGCAATATGCCATTATGTCTTAAAAGAAAAGTGTTTGATCAATGCATCCTTCCAGTGCTTACGTATGGTGCAGAGACGTGGACCTTAGCTAAAAGGGACATACAAAGGCTGCAGACAACTCAAAGCAGCATGGAGAGGTGCATGCTTGGTGTAACCAGGAGAGATAAGAAGAGGAACACGTGGATCCAAAAAATGACAAGAGTGGAAGACATCATGATCAGAGTTAAATCCCTGAAATGGCAATGGGCTGGACATACTGCCAGAAGAACAGACCATCGATGGACAGCCGAAATTTTAGATTGGATTCCAAGGGACAGGAAAAGACCCAGAAGAAGACCACATGGAAGATGGGTGGATGAAATTCGAAAGTATGCGGGAGTGACATGGAGGAGACTGGCACAAGACAGACCGTTGTGGAGGAAACGTGGGGAGACATTCGTCCAGCAGTGGATTGATAATGGTTGACGATGATGATGATATATATATATTTTGATTGAGAATTTAACGACCACCGTGAGCAACTCAATGGGCCATAAGCGGTCTCCCGTCCCTAATTTAGGGCCACTGGTTCCAGGGAAGGGAGAGAGCCAGTGCCATAAGACAAACACAATATCCATGCCTCACCGGGATTCAAACCCGGACCCATCTCGGACGAATGATCAGAAGCCATCGCTTAGACCAGTGCGCTACCGGGGCGGTCCTTTACATTTCTATCGTCTTTTATATATAAAAAAGAATGTGGCTCGTCATTTTATTCTTTTAAAATCCTTGGCCCACGACTTTACAGAAGTTAAACAAGACTGGCTTAAACCTTAGCCTCTGAAAGCTCTTCCCCTCCTTGGATCCAGTCGACCTAAATTAGGGACTTGCGACTGTTTATAGCCCTTAGAGTTGCTCACGGTCTTCGTTAAACCCCGAAACAAAAATAAATACTAACAGAATAATATTACAGTGCATGAAAATATTACAGTGCATGAAAATATTACAGTGCATGAAAACTAAACCCTAATAAACTTATAATTCAGCTAAAAATGTCTGTATCACAAAGAGCCATCAGATTACACGTCACCTGAAGGAGTTTCGGTTTTCTTAATTGCGGAGCTGAAAAATAGTGAAAACATTTGGAATTTACTAATTGCTTCCCTACTTAATTGCACATAGCAATTATCGTAATAAATGAGCATATTCAGTTCATCGACGTTTTGCAGTATTAAAAGGACAAAAACTACACAACCAAGTAGTCTGAACTTAGAGAGGAACACGTCAGAGATTGTTCATTTCTTAATTTAAGGTACCAAGGAAGCCGCTGCTGTTAGACGCAACTTTAAGCAATTAGAGGGTTCTGTCTGTTCCTGAAGCCAGTGCAGTCTTGGTCAGCTGCCATGTACCGAATTGTTGCTGTGAATAAGTTTTAGTTTATTATTCTGAAGCCAATATTACGAAGGTCATAACAAATATTCTGCACACGTTAATCAAAAACAGAAGCGGATGATATAATCGGGAAAATGATTGCGTTCTGTGAAGCTCAGACTCTCAGCAACGCAGTCGTGTCGGAACGACGCGCTATTATTTGCTGTGCGGACGAGGGAGGGTTTGGAAATGGAAGCGTGCAGCTCCTCAGGTCGAGTCACAGCGTTAGACCAGCACTCGCACGTGAGAATAGAAACTCTGCGGGGAAAAACTCCGACACAGATCCACACTGCCTTGCAAGAAGTTTGTGAGGAAGGAACTCTTGATCGAAGCACAATTTCTCGCTGGGCATCGCGCTTTCGCGAAGGCCGAAGCAGCATCAAAAATGATCACCTCTCAGGCCGATCTCAAACGGCTGCAGACAAAACATCCGCCACCATTGTTGCAACGCTTCTGGAAGAGAATCGCCGTTTGGCAGTCAAGGAGATTGCTCATCAGGCAAATTTGTCCACCATGTCTGTTCACCGGATTTTGACCGACTCACTGGGAAAAGAAAAATCGCCACGCACTGGGTGACCCATCAACTCTTCCCCCCCCCCGAGCAGAATGCAGGCAGAGTGAGCATCGCACAGGATCACCTCCACAGGTTCGAAAGGGAGGGCGACATCTTCCTGAAGCCCCTCACCCGTTGGCGCAGTGGTCTAAGCGATGGCATCTGATCATTCGTCCGAAAGGGGTCCGGGTTCGAATTCCGGTGAGGCATCGATGCTGTGTTTGTCTTACGTAGCTGGCTCTCTCCTTTCCCTGGAACCAGTGGCCTTAAATTAGAGACGGGCGACTGCTTATAGCACATTGAGTTGCTCGCGGTGGTCGTTAAACCTCCAATCGAAATCGAATTTTCCTGAACAGAATTGTCACAATTGATAAGACTTGGGCTCGTGATTTTGAGCCGTAAGTGAAGTCACAATCAGTGGAATGGAGGCAACCAAGTTCCCCAAACCCCTCAAAGTGTCGGCAACAATCCACAGTGAAGCAAATGATGTGCCAGTAGGGCAAAATGTCAACACACAATATTATCGTGACTTTTCGTGGACAAAGTTGATACCAAAAATTCGTCCCAACAACGCATCGTGTCATGGTGCAGCGTCGGTACGGGGACTTTTGTCGAAATATGGCTGGGAAACTTTATCCCACCCTCCATACAGCCCTGATCTCAGTCCACCCGACTTTGATTTTTTCCCAAAGTTAAAAAACTGCTCCGTGGCATCCGCTGCGTAGCGCTGGACGAACTGTTATTGGACGTGACCCAAATAATACGACAGCTGAACAAAGATGGTGTACTACGGGGCGTCCAGGATCTACCTCACCGCTGGCAAGCTGTCATTAGCAGCAGAGGGGAGTATGTTGAACGGCAATAAGCTACATTTTCTCCGTTACTTCGCACTTTTCTCAAAAATGAACAGTGTGCAGAACTTTTGTTAGGACCCTCGTAGTAGGTAGACTCTACTAACCTCGTTCCAAATCAAACCTGGAACATCGTTACTAGTTTAACATTCCACCCTGTAGGATAACGTGTGCTAAATGACACAAAAGCAAAACTGTCGAATGCGAGCATCTCCTGCGGCTACGGTTCTTCCGCCAAGAGTCCAAAGAACAAAATTTATTGTCTCTGGTCAAAAGCTCTGAAAACTGCATAATCAGAGACAAAATTTTCAAACGTAAAAATCGTACGCAAATTATGAATGGAATTCACAGATATAATTGATTAAAGGTTTTAACGACCACCGTGAGCAGCTCAATGGGCTATAAGCAGTCGCCCGTCGCTAATTTAGGATCACTGGTTCCAGGGAAGGGAGAGAGCCAGTTCCGTAAGACAAACACAACATCCATGCTTCTTCTTTTTTTTTTTTTTTTTTTTTGATTGGAGGTTTAACGACCACCGCGAGCAACTCAATGGGCTATAAGCAATCGCCCGTCCCTAATTTAGGGTCACTGGTTCCAGGGAAGGGAGAGAGCCAGTGCCGTAAGACAAACCCAACATCCATGCCTCACCGGGATTCGAACCCGGACCCCTTTCGGACGAATGATCAAAGGCCATCGCTTAGACCACTGCGCCACCGGGCGGCTCATTGACGTAAATAAACTGCGATTCAAAATTTCCTCAGTATAGTTCTGCAGCACATCTCTTCCTTTCTTTTTTTTTCAAATATTGTGTATTTTTGTACACCACTATTTAGTGGAACGCCGTTCCCCTTACCAATTTCTTCAGGCAACGCCGTTCCGCTCCATTCCCACCCAATTTTGCCAATGCTTTTTGACTTACCGAAGAGACATTTCAATAATAAGCAGATGGTAACGCTTTAAAATCCTTCTTTGACGTCACGGTGGCGACTCTAAAATGCGAAGAGCACATCTGGGCTCAATCGCGTAACAAATTCTGACACATAACATACCCAGTGCACAAATAAAAGAGATGCTATGATTAAATGCTGCTCTCTGCCGAACTCCTCTTTCAATTTGTTCGGTATTTCTTATCTCTACCTGATTTTACTGTTGCTTGTATCACCTTTATAGATAGAGGGAGCACATCTGTTATGTTGGGTGAATTAAATGTCTAAAAGTTCCATGTCTGCAGTTGTTTCTCATATCCTGCCATGCTGCAAACACTGAAATGCTTTAATATTTTCTTTAAAACAAGAAACCTATTAGGTAACGTGATATTGAGCAGTACAATGGATGTCAAGGATTCATCCGGAATCCAAAGAAGAGCAACTTGAGTTGCCAATAAATCGAAAAATGTTTGACCCACTTCTTCAAACTGACAACGCAAGTGGCCTTGTGAACAAAAAGCTTTTAGTAAGTGAATGGAAGTTCGACTCAACGACGGTTGGCACCATAGTTCAATTATTGATTGACACAGGAGGAAGACTTCAATTTATTTCCCTTTCACAAGGGCTTGGCCGTAAAAACATGATACGGGGATATTTTAGCACACCTAGCTTCACATTGTTATCAAGCAGATGAAGTAAAATTCAAAGAAGTGCCTTTTTTTTTCGTGTGTGTTTTCAGCAACTTTATTAAAGCGCTCGAGTAGCCGAGTTTGTAAAAAGGATTTTTGTGAATCTTTTGAGACTTACTTGTACCCACTCGTTGAATTATCAGTGTATGAGCTTCTCTGAGCTTCAGGTATAACTGTTAACTAGAGTGGCAATGCATTCCAAGGAAAAAGAAACATCACACTTTGATTTCTTGTTTTGATACTTTGAAGTTGAAGCACATGCTCTCGTACGACGATTGACTCTTTGTGCAAGAAATCTGTTTAGCAGAGGCAATTATCCTGCACTCCTAGTATTCCTTTAAGAGGAGTTAAATGCTCCATAAGAAGACGAGTTAAATTTACCCAGTTTTAGGTACATGCATTTTAGGAACTACTATTTGCACTAGAAGGCTGAAATTTCGCATGCGTCTTTCCATATACATGCTACATTCACTGTGCTAGAATTATTTCAAATTATGAAATTTTGAAAACGGAACAAATGTTTAAATTTTATTTTCTACCATAAATTTAAGTAAAAATAGTATTTTTAAGCCTTTTTTATGATCTAACGTAATTATTTTAGCACAGTAGTTTCTAGTACCTAGCCTAATATCCAGTTAAAATTTAAACTCTGTATGTTTGTCCATTCAGGAGAAACGTGTACCTAAATGACAGAAAACAAGAATTGCGGGAAATGAAGAAAAAGTAAAAAGTTGTGAATTAACAGTAGTTTATTACATTTCACTACCATTTAAAAGCTCCTGGGCTGTAATATGTGTTTCCTGCTTCCTCTTCTTGTGGTCTCTTCCTTCTTTTCTTGATTCTGGCTTCCTTAGTCGTTTCTTGAGCTGCTAACTCTGTCTTCCGTAACCGCTCTGCACCAGCCTTCTTAAGCGCCTCCAGAGTGTTTGCTCCACAGTCCGTAGAACCTAGCTCTTTCAATACTTCCAGTCTCCCAATATTTCCATCATTGAAAGCCAACAAGGCATCATAAACCCCAACTTCAAGTGTCTTTCTACCAACAAACACATGTTTTGGTATTCTACTCCAGAGTATATTGTTAAATAACTCGTTGACATTCTGCGAAAGCGCTTTTTCAGAAGATTATTATTATTTATGCGTGCTATATTATGCTATATTCTGTGTATCAATATACTCTCTGCGTAAACATAGTACAAAATAACTATAAATGTAAATATACACTGACCCAAGCTACTTTGGAAGAAACTCGTGAAAGGAAGAGCGTGTAGAACAATTTTTAAATTCCAGTGAAATGTATTTCCTATAATAAAATCTCCATGGTTTTGGTATCAGATTGCTCAGAAAATACCAAATTTTAATAAAAAGCAAAAAGAAAAAAAAATGTTAAATTTTGACCATTTTCACCCCTCCCCTTAAACTAAGGGTTTATGGAAAATGTTTATATTTTCGCTGAGGGCTCATATACAGGGGTTGGACAGAATAATGTAAACACCACCCTCAGTCACGCGACTTTTAATGCAGATGTGTACGTCGCAATACGCAAAGGTATCGACCACTTCTTGGTTGTAAGAGCTTTGTTCAAGGTCTTGTTTAAGTGCATTTAAAGTGTCTTGTTGCAAAATTTCTTTCAGGTTAATGGCGAAATGAGCGACCTAACGGACTTCAAAAGATGACTAATTGCTGGTGGCGGGCTTGTCGGTTCCTCCGTGACAACAGTCGCCAGTGTAGTGGGGTTATCTAGAGCTACTGTGTCATGACAGCATACAGTGTTCGTGGCAAAACCTTGTCTGCGAAACACAAGAGCAGCCGGAAAACGACCTTGACTGAAACAGACAGGAGAGCATTAAAGAGGATTGTTAGCCGTAATAAGAACACTAAGCAGCCGAAAATTAGTGCGGAGTTCAATCTGTATCTCCGGAACCCCAGTATCAACTAAAACAGTGCGCAAGGAACTACATAAATAAGATATACATGGCAGAGTTGCTATTGCAAAACCTCTAGTGACTCAGGGGAATGCACAACGGCGACAGCAGGAGTGCCAGGAGCAAACAACGTGGACTGCCAATGCATGTAGTGTGGTCGGGTAAATCCACATTCACACTATTCCCCACCACAGGAAGTGTTTACTTGTGGAAAACACCGTCAAAAGCGTACAATCCAGAATGTCTGCTCCCAACAGTGCAGCATGGTGGTAATTCTGTCATGATCTGTGCGACCATATCGTGGTTTTCGGTTGGTACCCTGATCACCTTCAATGAACGGATGACTGGCAGGGCGTATGAAACCATTTTGGCCGACCAAGCCCATTAAATGACTCAGGCACTGCTTTCTGTAGGGGACGGTACATATCAAGATGATAACGTCCCAATTCACAGAGCTCGGAATGTGCAATCATGATTCGAGGAACATGACCACCAACTTTCACACCTTCCTTGGCCTCTAGTGAATATGCTGTAGTAAACAGTGAATATGCCGTAGTGTGTGTTTGTGTAAACGATACAAAAGCAATCCCTCTCTGTTTAATTATGTTATCTTCAACCTCAAGCAAATTTCTTCCGTGTGAGTTCACCATTACTCTTCATCGTGTAATGTTTTGTATTCAATTAAAATGCTTGACAGCATGGGAACATCCGTGAACTTTCCGTTGTAAAAGGTTTGATTTATTCCCTAGCCATTTCCGTTTCCACATTAGGCAGGTTCCCTTTTAGACAGGTTAAATAGTACATAACTTTCTATCTTTCATTTCGGTATGAAAAAACAAGTCCGTTTTATGCAGATTCCGTCTCAAACAGGTTTTACTGTAGTACAGATCCATAGACGTAGTAAACACTAAGGTGAGCGAAGTGCCAATTTAGCACCCACCTTCAAGTCGCGTGGTACCTGCATTTATCCTAGTTAGCATGACTTGACTGACTGCAAGATATAAATCAGAGAAAAAAAAACTCGTGCAAATTCAGGCCTAACTTTCAGTATGGAAAACATAAGGAGGAGTAATAAAAAATTGAATAAGTGAAAACCCAACAAAAACAGAACTTAAAGAGGCAGTATACGTCCTACATAGCAATGCACCAGATATAGGAAGGTACAGATTTGCACAGGTTAGGAAGATAAGCCATTTACTACAGATTAGTGAGATAAGCTATGTACTACAGGTTAGAAAGATAAGCCATCTACTACAGATTAGAAAGATAAGTCATCTAGTGCAGGTAAGGAAGATAAGCCATATACTATAGGTTAGAAAGATAAGTCATCTACTACAGGTTAGAAAGATAAGCCATCTACTAGAGGTAAGGAAGATAAGTCATCTACTACAGGTTAGAAAGATAAGCCATCTACTAGAGGTAAGGAAGATAAGATTAGGAAAATAAGCCATCTTCTACTGATTAGAAAGATAAGCCATCTACTGCAGATTAGAAAGATAAGTCATCTAGTGCAGGTAAGGAAGATAAGCCATATACTATAGGTTAGAAAGATAAGTCATCTGCTACAAATTAGAAAGATAAGTCATCTACTACAGGTTAGGAAGATAAGCTATCTATGACAGGTTAGGAAGATAAGCTATCTATGACAGGTTAGGAAGATAAGCTATCTATGACAGGTTAGGAAGATAAGCCATCTACTACATAGCATTCACAGGAAATTAGAAGTTAGTAGTGAGTTTGCCAAGACGTCTTCCGAGAAGTTAGGATGAGAAGTTTAAACGTTCTTCCCAACAGGCAAAGAAGTAGAAACACGCATAAAAAACAGCAGGTATCAAAGGCAGAAAGACAAAAGAAATAATAAAAAAAAGAAACAGGAAAAACATATCCTGTTATTTATCTACGAGGAGGGAGAGGAGGTATAAGGTGATCAGAAAATTCCTTTAATGGAAAGTAATACCAGAAAAATAAGGAGCATTGAGGGAAAGGAAGGAAAAGTGTTGAATAGAGAAAAGAAGAAGGAAAAGACGAAGAAAGAAGCTGCCAACAATTTCCTCATCAGCAAGATTTCTAATATTACAGCTGAGCTGATATGCTGAAATCTGAGGAACCGGGGGAAAAGTGACTACCAAAAGAACAGTCTGATCCACCAATCCCTGTCTAAAGCTGAACCACAATATTACACGAGAGTGAACCCATAAACGTACTAGGTTTTGTTCTGGCACAGTACGCAGTTGTTTTAGTTCCTTCTCTAATGAGTAATCGTGCTTTCCCTCAACATCTGTGACATCGCAAACCTCATCTGCTACTTGAAATTTATGCATATTCATAAATTTGGTCTCATTTCTGTAATGTGACAATATGATGTAAAGTACGGCATGAAAGTCGCAGTCGTAAACTCAAAGTGGAAATTAAGAGAGCTATTTAGATTTAGGAGTTTCGATGCGTGTGTGTGCATTGTAAATGGACCATAAGGAAAGAGACAGCGTGATGTCGGCTTCCTTTTATCTATACCGTAAACCAGGAAATAACGTGACGCGTGAGCGACATCTAAGGTCTCATGTCTCTGCGAATCACATTGTTGTTATAAAAAGTCATCCGCCTATAAAGTGCGCTTATGTGCGTGCATGCTCGTAGTACGGCAGTTGTGCGTACTAGGACTGATAAAAAAACGATTCCGGAATGGACGTATAACCCTGAAATCGTACAAATTTATAAACGATTAATATCAAAAGCACATAAATTTGTCACTTGGCTCATATTCCAGAAACTAGTGAGAATCAAAATGTCTTTTTCTTAGTCTTATAGATTCTGTGTAACTACTACTTAAGCAGGAGTTTTTCCGAAAGTTCTCTCTAAAGCTCAGTTCTGGGAACCGCCGGCACCCATTGCTTGGATTTTGTTCAATTATTTTCACATAGTTAAACCATATACTTTAAAAATTCGTAAGAACATATTTACATCATCCATTAAAGTACAAATTCTACATTAGTTCCGGGTTTTAAAAAGTCAAAACACAAAAATGCGAACTTCTTTCAGAACTTGTGGAAGAAGCTTGACTGAAAAGCATCTCATTCAATAACCCTGGAAGTTAAGGTGGCCTGGTATGTGTTAGTTTCTTAAATTTCAGAACAAAAATTATAATCGATAATCAGGTCATATTAACAGTAAAAGACCCAAAACAAAACCACATGCGAAATGTGTGGATGAAAATCGAAAGCACGCGGGAGTGGCTGGAGGAGACTGGCTCAAGACAGAACGTTGTGGAATAAACTTGGGGAGACTTTCATCCAGCAGTGGATTGATAACGGTTGACAAGTATGATGATGATATATACACAGTCGAGTCACATTATTGTGACCACCTCCTTCTTTTGAAGTCAACAGCGCGTAGCCAATGAAAGAAGGCACGTGTCGCGAGCTGGCTTGGAGGATATATAAGGTGTGCTGTAGGCAATCTGAAAATATACCACTTGTTTCTGTCACGGATAAAAGCAGCGATTTATCAGATTTGCAAAAAGTGATGATAATCGACTTTCGGGGCAAGGGTGGCAGTATTTCTGAAACAGCGCAGTTTGTGAACTATTCGCGTGCTGCTGTGGTTGAAGTGTATCATGATTGGAGAAATGGTACCACTGCGAATAAGCAGGTGGAAACTGCGGAGCACCACATGCCATTGATGTGAGAGGTGAACGTCGGCTTCGAAGGTGCGTGAGGGCCGATTGTCACACTACAGTAAAGCAACTCATTGGCCGAATGAACCAGGGGGTTACCGTGTGTCTAAAACGACAGTTCAGCGAACACTGCTGCGTATGGTGCTCCGATGCAGACGGATGTTCACTACACCTATGCTAACGAAGGCACATCGGCAGAAAAGGCTTACATTTGCACGGCAGTATCGGAATTGGACCTCCGCTGATTGGCAAAGGATTGCCTTCTCCGATGAGTCACGTTTTCTGCTTCATCGAACGGATGAATGTTGGCGTATAAGGCGAGAAACATCGGAGAACAAACACTCTTCAAATATTGCTGGAAGAACACAAATTGATGGAGGCAGCGTTATGGTCTGGGGAATGTTTTCGTGGCATTCCCTAGGTCCGCTCTCACTTGTGGAAGGTACTATGGACCGAATTTGTTATGAATCCATCCTTGCAAACTACGTACACCCATAAATTCTGATTGTCTTTTCTGGGGCGGATAGGATCTTCCACCAAGACAATGCGACGTGCCACACAGCTAGAAATGTCCTAGAGTGGTTGGAAGAGCACGATGAAGACTTCAAAGTACTTCCCTGGGCCCCTAATTGCCCAGACTTAAACCCATTTGAGCATCTGTAGGACCACCTCGATCGTGTTGTTTGCTCTATTGATCCTATACCACGCACACTCAATCAGCTGTCAGATGCACTGCAGTCAGCATGGCTCCACATACCTGAGAACACCTTCCAGCACTTTACTGAGTCACTCCCAGCCCATCTTGCTGCTGTCCGCGCTGTACACGGCGGTTACTCTGGATATTAGCTGGTGGCCACAATAATGTGACTCAATACGGGCTGCGGGTGGCCTAGTGGGCAACGTTCGTGACTGCCACGGAAGGGACCTCAGGTTCGATCCCAGGCAGGTACGAACGCTCGATCCACTAAATATCCGCCGTGCGTCGGATGGGCACATAAGCCGTAGGACCCCGGGTACTGGCCCCCGGTAATAAATAAGGGCGTCTTCCTCCCTTTCTACTTCGCTTCCGTGTCACTTTCCTATGAGAGCACTCTAGCCCAAATCTCCTGGCTTACTATTTCTAAGGGTTGTTTAAGACCTGGGGTCAGACACTCCCTTCCTAAAATCCTCTACATATGATCATGATCATATGACTCGACCGTGTATATGTTACCGGCAATGCCTGAAATTAGGCATTGTACAGAACAACTAGAAAATCTGTAGAATTCCAAAAATGGGACGTCAAAGTATGAAACGCTTAACATTTCACACATTTCCTGGGCATTCTATGCAATGCCAAAAGGCAAATCGGCAAAGTATAAAATACTCTTGCCAGTGACTTTTTTTTCACGTGGCGAGGCACGGGACTTTCATTGCTCGCAAAATTGAATCTAAATCGAATATGGAAATACAGGTCACAAAAATGAAAATAGACTCTGACAAAAAAATTTCTTCCACAACTTTGGGTGCTACTGTCCGAGTTCCTATTTTTGACGTCGATCGAGAGAAGGGTGCCTCGCGCAATCTGTTGGTAATTATTATGAGTGTGACAGAAGGCGGTATTTACCGACTTGGAACTACTCGTGGAATTTTGAACCACTCTATGCCAAGTTACAATTCACTTTATGTCCAAAGGACTTACTCAGAGTTGAAGACGTTACAGACCACAAAATTCCGCTTAGATCAGCTGCTATCGCTCAGTCCACAGGAAGTGGTCAAGGATTTGTGGGGTGTATGTGAAAGACCAAGTGCCAAAAGATGAAGTGCTCTTGTGTGAAAAAGAGAATTAAATGTATTCAAAATGCTATTCTAGCCTTCCTTTTTGCAACAAGTAGGTCAGTGCTAGTCTTTTTCTCTTGTTCTTTCAGTAAGAAAGTCGTATACTTTACTTTATATTTTTTCCTTGATTTTCATATACGTCTTTTCAATAAAGGACTTTTCATGATTATATTTTCATTTTTTTGCCTGAATAGTCCTTCTCGTTTTATACAGGGTGTTTCGAAACTAATGGAACAAACTTTAAGGGGTGATAGAACTCACCGAAACAAGCAGTTTTCGCCATAGAATGCATGGTCGCAAGTTACGCGGTTAGGCGCTGGAAAGGGCTTCCCGTTTCCGCACACACGCCGTCTTTCGCAATGCAAAGACCCATATCTTTTACCGGAACGTCTGGATCGGAGGACGTACCTTACTTTCCTTCAACAAGTCTTGCCTGAATTGATCCAGCACGTACGAGCAGCCGTCCGCCGTAAAATGTGGTTCCAGCATGATGGAGCGCCAGCTCATTTCAGCACTTAGGTGCGTGATTACTTGAACGCCACATTTCCAGGCCAATGAATTGGCCGAGGTGGACCCACGCTTGGCCCACCACGATCACCAGATCTGTCCCCCTCTAGATTTCTTTTTATGGGGACATCTTTAGTCCGTAATGTACAACACTCCCATTGATTCCAAGGAGGAACTAGTCGCTGCTGCAGCTGTCCGAGAAATGCCTGGTATTTTCCACAACATACGGGCATCTTTACGTCGACGATGCGAAGAGTGTATCAGGAGTGGCTGTCGCCCTTTTGAGCAGGTTTCGTAAATGTAATTAATTTCAGTATTTACTTATTAATATTTGCAAGTTTGAAGTAATTTTGTGATGTCACGTTTTGTTTTTTATTTTGTCTGCAATAAAGCTTTGTTTTGCCATTCCTGTCTTTGCGTTGCGAAAGACGGCGTGTGTGGAGAAACGGAAAGCGCCCTCCAGCGCCGAACCGCGTAACCTGCGACCATGCATTCTATGACGAAAAGTGCTTGTTTCGGTGTGTTCTATCACCCCATAAAGTTTATTCCATTAGTGTTGAAACATCCTGTATAATGCCTAGGATTTGTATAAAATGCCTAGGAAAAGTATATACAATATTAAAATAATATAAATATTTCATGCTTTGCCTAAAAACGTCATGGATTTTTATAGATTTCCCAGTACAATGTCTGTTCCTCACACATTGCCGATAGCATATACACCACCCATTTCCTGTCCGATGGTCGAACTAATACCTAGTTCTAACGAGTATTCCGAAACCTACTATCAGAAAGGCTACTAATGATTTCACAGGCTGTTGTTAGTGTCATATGCATAAGAACATCGGTACCATTCACGGTATTAATCAGTGGCGTAACTAGCCCAACGTGCGCCCCCCCCCCCCCGGAAAGATTTAGTTTAGCGCCCCTACGCGCAGTAATTTTCCCAGGTTTTCAAGCATGAGCAAGGATGCGTTTTTCGCGGGGGGTGTGGTGGATGGGGGTCAGGAAATTAGGGAGAGTGTCTGGAAAAGTAATGCTGGTACCTACAGCTCAGTAGTTTTAACTTTTTAAATAATCGATTTAACAATACATGTAATTGTTTTGTACAATACTGAAACAAATCATTTGAAGAAATCACCCTCTTGTACATAGGATAGCAGATCCGCGGCTGCTGTGAATAAATGTTGTCATCTGTCGTGTAGGTAATCCTAGGTGATTGACTGACTGCTTCGCCTACATCCTCCATGGGGAATCCCCATGTGGTCTCGCGCTTTCCCTCAGCAGAGCAGAGAGAGGGCGATTGGAGAACGATCCTATGACAACCAGTAGCCAAATGGCCGAATAGCTTCAATCTGTAAGACATCCAGTGCTTTATAAGTGAAACTTGACATTTATTTAGGCAAAGCTAAATGCACCTTAAAAGAAAATATGAACCTTTGGGTAAATTATGTGTTTGTTTGTCTTTGTGCGCGTTCGAATTTAAAAAAAAAACTGCAACTGGAATCTGCAGTACACCCTCGGACTGCGGTGGTGGCAGTTACACCACTGGTACTAACATGACATCGCAAATTTCATCTGTACTGAATGGCCAAGAATATAGAAAAGCCAATTAAAACAAGGAAGATGACACCGAATTTTCGGAAGTAATAAGCACGTCTTTTGAAGCCGTTCTGACGCAAATTAAATTTATCAAAGCTATTCAAAGTCAATGGAACCGGTATGGAAAACAATATTATCTAACGGAAGAAAGAAATTTTTCAATAGAGTTTTTAGTCCCGCAGATATTGCTCTAAACGAATCGTGAGCTTACGCCCTCTGGCTGCAGCTTTATGCTTCAAGAAAAAATTGGATTTATATGAGAAGCATTTCGCAGCGGAAATGCTCTCCGACAAAGAAATAATATTTCAAGTCGGACTCTTCAAAGCAGAGATATAGACAAAAATAAGATATGCATCTACCCCCTGGCGGGAAAACCATGCATTATTTTAGGAAGAAAGTATTCTCAAAAGGTTTTTCGATGTGAGCGGTATCGGTCTAAGAAAAAAAAAATATATTCGAGTTTTCAGGAGCTCAGATTTTGCTACAAATACATCAGAAGCAGAAATTAAGACTTATCCCCCCTGGTGGCCAAAACCATTCTTTACCAAATATTAAAAATTATACGAAAAACATTTTCCATCAGGAGCTGTATGCGAAACTGGAAGAATTTTTGAATTGGAGTTTTAGAGGCAGGAATAACGCAGAAAACGCAATTTACCTTTGCGCCCCCTAGCGGAAAGTCTATGATTTACTTGAAAATCTTGAATTTATGTGAAAAAACATTTCGCGTCGAAAACATTATCCAACAAAGGAGGATTTTTTCAAATCGGACTCCTGGAAGTAGAGATATTGATAAAAATAAGATATACATCTACGCTCCCTGGCGTAGAAACCATGCATTATTTTAAGAAGAGAATATTCCTAAAAGGTTTGTCGGCGTGAGTAGTATCGGTCCACAAGCGAATTTTTTTCAGTCGAGATTTTAGAAGCTCAGATTTTGCTGCAAATACATCAGAAGCAAAAATTATGGCAACCTGGTAGCCAAACCATTTTTTACCAAAATTAGAAATTATATGCAAAGGATTTTCCATCAAGAGCTGTATCCGGTGCAGAAAGAATTTTTCAAATCGAAGTTTTAGAAGCAGAGATATCGGGGGAAATGCAGTTTTTCTTTACGCCCCTAGCAGAAAGTCTATGAATTACTTGAAAATTTTGAAATTATATGAAAAACATGTCACACTGGAAACTCTATCCAATGAAAAAAGAATTTGTTCAAATCGAACCATTTGAAGCACAGATATTGACAAAAATATACATCTACGCCCCCTGGCGGAGAAACCATGCATTATTTTCAGAAGAAAATATTCCGAAAAGGTTTATCGACGTGAGTGGCACCGATCTACGAAAGAATTTTTTCAATCGAGATTTTAGAAGCTCAGATTTTATGGAAAATACATCAGAAGCAAAAATTAACGCTTACGCCCCCTGGTGACCAAAGTATTGTTTACCAACAATTAGAAATTATATGCAAAAGATTTTCCATCAGGAGCTGTTTCCGCTGAAGAAAAAAAGTTTTCAAATTGGAGTTTTAGAAGAAGAGATATCGGGGAAACCGTAATTCCCTTTTACGCCCCTAGCGGAAAATCTACTTGTAGCGTGAAAAAGTAACTATACCTAAAATACTCTTCGACAAAAATGGAATCGAAAGATAAAAGCATTTTTTCAATCTGATGTTTGGAGCAAATATATGGAATACAATTTATTTTGAATTCGACATCATTTGCATTTACGCCCTCTAGCGGCGAAATTGTACATCGTATAAATCAACAAAACGAAATAAAGGATCATCATTCACATATTTCATGCTTCCCAATGCAAAAAGAGTGTTTGAAATCGGATTAATGGTTGCAGAGATATGATGTCTACAGGCGGACTGACTGACAAACCGATAACATAAGCACGTGCTAAAAATGATAGAGAGTTTGTGTAAACTAAATGCAAAGTGATAACTGATAAAATGCAAGTGATCAATGTGGCTATTAAGAATTACGCAGCACGACGAAACCGAAATCATGTAGGCAGTTATTTAGAAGTACTGTTAGAACTTATCCATTGCATGGAAGGATCACACAGAAAAGGACAAGAAAAAAAAATCGCTCACTCAATGAATGCCTTTGATCTCAAAACAATAATTACTAAACAATACCAGAAAAAGACATATTTATTTGCTGTATTTTTCTACCAACAGAATACAGCAAATAAATATTCCTGAATCCGGTGAGTAGCCGCACACAGCGGTCTAAGCGATGGCCTCTGATCATCAGAAAGGGGTCCGGGTTCGAATTCCGGTGAGGCATGGATGTTGTGTTTGTCTTACGGCACTGGCTCTCTCCCTTCCCTGGAACCAGTGACCCTAAATTAGGGACTGGCGACTGCTTATAGCCCACTGAGTTGCTCACGGTGGTCGTTAAACCTCCAATCAAAAAAAAAAAAAAAAAAAAAAGAAAATCCGGTGAGTATATAGAATTTATTTTCGGGGGGCCGACCTAAAATGGAAGTTTTTGAAATCCATCAGGACAAAGCAAAAGTTAATAAAAAACAGAAGAAAAATATAAAAAAAATATTCTATTGTAAGTTGATGCATTTTTTCTAGTGAAATCTCATTTTAACAAAGAAATGAAACATTTTCGGGAGGGCACGTCCCTCCTCGAATCCAGTCCCTCTAAATATGTCCCTGCCCTGAACATTCCTCTCAAAAGGGCAAAAACATTCATTTTCGTTCTTTAGCTTTCATTAAAAGCGACTTGAAGGAACTACTAAAAAATTAAGGAAAGGAAAAATGTACAAGAGAGGCAGTTACTGGGCAAAAGGAGGAGGTTTATGACCTTTGAGTGCTGACAAGTTCTCCTGCTACACGTAAAAACAGAAGAATGTTGAAGTCATTTGTCATGGTCAAAGAAGAAAACAGTCTTCCAGTTAAGTTTATGAGTCTCGCCTAGTTAAAATATTCATAAGATTGCCAGAACATATGTTTTGCTTCATTTCTGCAGCATAGTTGTTATAGAACATAAATGATATAAATTTTAGATAATCTACGGAAATTTCTTCTTAAGGAACTTTACGTGTTATTTGTACAGCATAAAAGGAGCTTAGATTTTTGCAAAATATAAGAGCAAAATTTTTATTTCCTTCTTAATCATTGGTGTGACGCAGCCGATACAAAGGCAGTGATTTATAATCATTCAACGCACGATTCCATTAAAACACCAGACACTTATTTTTGAATATCCGGCAGGTGGCGAGGTAGGAGGTAAAGCAGGAAGGCATTGACCATAAGAAGCGCTTCAATTTTTTTTTCTGGCATTACTACAATGCTGTGCGGGGAAACGATTTACCAGGCTCGGAGAGTGCAATGACCTCTGAAGTAAGCTCACGCGAAGGGACTGGTCAGTCAGTCTCAGGGGGACTTCTCTCTTGCGCGCGCGTTTCCGTCAACAGTTCTTCCACACACACACACAAACACATACATACAAAGCATATGATCTTCCTATCTGTGCTATGATCTCCGAATATCATGTGGTGCTGTTGCTCCAGTGTTGCCGCTGCTCATGTCATCGCTCCTTCTACTTTAGTGCCCGTAAGTTCTCACGGAACCATTGTTGCTCTGTTCTGTTCACCTTCACACAGCACACGTTTGCGTGACCACTTTTTAAATAATAATTCTTTACACAGCACTAAAGTAATTCAACGGAACTCAAGATTCTTGGATACGCGAGCTACTAACGCACAGAGAAGATACAAAACAGACAGTGTGAGATAAATGATTTTATGCTCATATCGCTGGGAAAATAATTTATCTTCAGCCGATCATGGCTAATTTTTTGACAAAAGGCAGATTAGGTTTTTTGAAAAAAGAATGTATCTCCTGAAAATATGTTATTCTCGCTTTATGTTAAAATATAAGGTATCAAAAAAATTCTGAAAAAATGAAAACTTGGCAAATGCCAAGGTGAAAATCTGAATTTACACAAAGGAATCAAACTTCTTAAAGATTTGAAATGCTTAGTTCTTCGAATGGAGTTCTCTTTCTCTTTTTCGAAATTTCCGGTTAGTTCCGAACACCTAAATGTAAATGTATAGCATTGGGTAACTGCGTCCTTAAGAAACGCATAGCAAAACTATCGTGAAATAGGGAATCTTTAAAAAGCTATTTACAGTTTCATGTTATCGTGATATTATTTTCTTGCCGTCGTACAAAATAAAAAATTATAAAAATTTAGAATTGTATAGAAAGACTTTCAAAATGCGAAATTCAAAATTCGTTTAATTTTATCTGTTTTGCTGCAAAATCTATAATTTTCAATCTTTTAAATTTAAAATGTAAGACTTGAAACAACATTTCAATTTTACTGAATTTTTTAAACCACGTGCTTGAAACATAATGGTTATTTATTATGCGTTCATTTCAAGCTAGATCTTATGAAAAGTATCTGAAAAAGGCAATAAAATCTTATAAATTCATAATTGTGTAATAACAAATATATTGTAATTCGCCGGGCTTTGGCCTGCCAACGGAACGTATAGTATGTATGTAAAACATATATATTTGTTGCTACACCAGTTACAGATTTATAAGACTTTCTTGTCTTTTCAGTTATTAGGGTGTATTATTAGCTCTCAGACTTATCTTGATAATTTCTCTTTCATATTGGCAAGCATATCTTGGCTCACTGTATTCTTTCCTTTGCAGAAGAAGTAAGCCGCACAGGCATGTTAGCTCTTTCAGAGATTTATTAAGCTATTTCTCAAAACACTCTTAGGATTAAAAACACAAGGAGTATATTACGATTAACTTTTCTAAGCATGTATTTTATTTAGGAAGAGGAAATACTTAACGAATATTTTTAGCTTTTATGCTTTTTTTTTTTTTTTTGATTGAAGGTTTAACGACCACCATGAGCAACCCAATGGGCTATAAGCAGTCGTCCGTCCCTAATTTAGGGTCACTGGTTCCAGGAAAGGGAGAGAGCCAGTGCCGTAAGACAAACACAACGTCCATGTTTCACCGGGATTCGAACCCGGACCCCTTTCGGATGATCAGAGGCCCTCGCTTAGACCACTGCGCAACCGGCTTTTATGCTTTGCTTAATGCAATGTTTCTCTTAAAAACAATCAAACAATTACCGGCGTGTTTTTATTTACATGATTTTCTCAAATTACCTTGGTTAGGAAGAGAATAGAAGAAGAATATTGAGTAATCTCTACAATGTGTTATCATTGCAAGTGACCTACTATTGCAAAAGGGGTGAAGCAGTGAAATGTATTTTGAAATTGGTACCTCGCCGTAAAAAGGTGGATCAAAAATATTTTAATAACGCACATTTTATTTTTATCTTTTGTTTATCTAATGATGTGTTACGTAGATAAAATGATCTTATGGATCTCAAAATTACTTTTTGAAAAACAAGTCTTACTTCCAAAAACTGATACATTTCGCTTTGGCTGCTGTTAGTGAGCTGAATTTTTAACTTCATGTAAGACCGCTCTATTGCGAGTAGTTGGATTACATGTTCTGCAAAGCTTTCATTGGCGACACTGTTTTTATCGCATACCAACTCTCTGTGTTTAAATAAACTTACAGAACATCGTAGAAAGCTTTGGAAATTGTCACCTGCTTTTTACTGTAAGTATATTAACTTGACATCTCCCTATTAATACAAAAAATATGACACTAAGTGTGTAGACTGTATATATTTTATTTCATTATTTTGTAAAGTGTAAGCGACTCCAATGTGTTTTTAACATACTAGATGCTTGTTCCATTAAAACATTCATGCTTATTCCATTATTTCCCTACGTACCTACATTGGTATCCCATCACGTTTTTATTCTGTCATTCTATTAAATATTTACTCTGTTAGTTCATTTAATACATGGACTGCAAACTCTGCTGAGATTTCATTACAAACCTTTCTCCATCGCGTATCATTCTGTAATTAAAAAGATTTGCGGGACGCGGTAGATAACCTTAGAAATTGTTACCCATTCTTTACTGTAAATGCGTAAACTTGACACTAAGTATATAAACTTATAACGAAGTAAATTTCTCCGTCATCTTTGTCCACGCCGGGAATCGAACCCGAGTCCTTTTATTCCGGAATAAGTCGCTCTCCCAACTGAGCTACGCGGATGTATGTGCTCGCTGCTATCTACCTTTATCTCATGTGCGTCTTGCGTGGCAGGCACCTCACATCTCACATCAATACTAATGATGTACAAAAAAATCCCATTGATAGTTTGTCTAAAGTTAGGCGAAATACGGCACCAGCAGTACTGCATTACAGTGAGCAAACGTTTGTTTAGAATTAGAATCAACGAGCATAAAAGAGACACAAGGGAGGGAAAGTAACCACTGCTCTATCCAAATAAGTCAAGCCCAAATCCGTTGATCCTATGCCGGATGATATAAAGAAATTAGCTTTGTACTCCACTCTTTAATCTACTGCCATTCGCGAAACCTTGGAGATCATTACCAACAGTGGGCTTTGCAATGTTAGCGTCTCTCTAGAATTGCCCCGAAGGTGAAACCAGTTCTTCAGATAATGCTGCTTTACCTTCCACGTTACCGCGTGCCCAACTAACATGACACCTCGTTCCCTTGAATGAATAACTGCATTTTCATCTATTCATTTACTGTCTTGTCAAGTCACCGCGTTTGAACTCTTGAAACGTTCTATTATTCAGTTTGCTCTCTATCTTCCTTGAAAAAGCCATCTGGTTGATGTGCGAAAATCTGGAAAACTCTGATTTTCATTCTAAGCTAATAAATTCGGATTACTAGTATAGTTATATTGTTTTAAGTGCTTGAATTTCTAGCAAACGAATAAATAGCACAGGCTATTTTGCATGGTCATACTCGTATTGTTGGACATTCTGCACAATTCCTCCTTGTATCTTATCTTCAGCTTTGAAACTGTGTAACACAGATTTCGTAAAAAAATAAATGAAGATCCCCTGAAAGACGCTGAAGTATACAGCGCATGCAAATGATATTTTTGCGAATGACTGATATACGTGGGATAAGGATGTGCTAAATGCTTTGAAATTATTACGCAGAAAGGTACGGTACAATACTACTTGATTACAACGTTTCTCAGGTTCAGACCTAATGAATTCATTTCGTATAGGCACACACGCTCACACAGAGTGACAAACACACCCAAAAATGTACTTAGTTACCAGTCCTTGTGCTATGAGAAGAGGGGCGCGCACTCCATGACATATAGGATTCGAATCCAGCATCAGTAATACGAAGAGTCATAAGCCCACTCCTTAAGCAACTCAAATACCGAATGTTTACTCGTACAACAATTAGCAGCAGTTATTATTTTTAGAGTAACTAGACATTAATGGAATTTTCATCATCATCATCATCAACCATGGGTACAATTCCCGTAGGTGTGTGTTACCATTTTAACTATTTTGTCCCACTGAAGTCTGTTCATTGCAGAGTGGCTCATTTCTTGAAGAATTCTACGGCACCAGTCTGATATCGTCAGCCCACACACGGTGAGGGCGTCCTCTTGCATTTCTTCGGTTCATTAAGCCAAGCACCAATGTCTTTATCTTTCTGTCATATTTCATTCTGCAGATGTGTCCAAAGAGTCTTAGTTTTCTCTGTATGATTTTTGGAACAGGGTCTGTTTTAATTGTGTGTATTCTTCTGTACACTTCATTTCTTATCCTCTGGGTCCATCCGATTCGTAAGATTTTACAATAGCACTTTCTTTCAAAAGCAAGTATCCTTTTCTCTGATTCCTTTGTCAATGTCCAAGTCTCGCATCCATATAGCATGCTGCTGAAGATGCATGTTTCGAGAATTCTTAACTTAGATTTGAGGCTAACAGCTCTGCTCTTCCAAATTTTATCCATGGCTTTTAACAGTATTATAGTCTTTGCAATTCTAATTAAAATTTCGTTTTTGCTGTTTAAGTCATATGTTATACAACTTCCGAGATAAGTGAATTTCTCCACAATTTCAAGTTTATTGCGTTCCAGAAGGATTTTTTCCCTGATCTCTTTTGCGCAAAATTCCATTGTTTTTGTTTTTTCTATGTTCATCTTTAGTCTATATCTTTTACCCTCTCTATTTAGTTCTTGTACCATTTAAACCAGTTTCATTTCATCTACTTCAATCAGTACAATGTCATCTGAGAAACACAGATGGTTGAATATTTGTCCTCCAATAGAAATTCCAGTGTCATCATACCTGAGTTTGTCCAACATCCACTCCATATTTGAAATGAAGATGCTTGGAGATATTGGATCTCTTTGTCTTGTACCTCTGCTGGTGGTAAACCAAGCTCCATATCTGTCTCTTATCCTGACAGTTGCATGTGCATTCATGTAGGCGACCACAAACGTCGCCGGAGAGAACAGAACGAAAAGTTTTGGTTAGGAAGGATCGCTAAAGTTCATCGGCTTGAGGAAGTAAGGTATCACAAAATCGTTTCTCAGCGAGATCTTTCAAGGAGTAGAGACGGCGAGTGTATCGTCTCATGAAAACCTGGTACCAGGATCTGTGACACTCAGAGATTTGAAAAAGTTAGTAAAATCATATAATGCATTGATTATGATACGCTTTCCAGCATACCAGGAATCATTACTTAAGTTATTACTCAAGTTACGAGGATAATGGCTGTGGAATAAATCTCGCTCCTGTGCCCTGACATTTGACCCCATTTCGATGGTATTCAACAGAACTAGTTCAGTATACCTCCAGAACAATATGATAAAGTTTTGTCGCAATCGAAGCATTTTTACGTAAGTTATGACGCATAAGGGCGATGGAATGAATCCCGCTCCTATGTCCTGACCTTTGATCCCATTTCGTCCATTTTCAATAGGGTTCCTTCCCATGTTGTCCCCTACCACATACTAAAATTTCATCGAAATCGAACCATTTCTACGCGAGTTATCGTTCAGACGGAGGGACGGACGGACAGACAATCGGACAAAGCTTGAGTATATACGATTCTTCAACCTACGGCTGGAAAACGTAAAAAATGACACATAAGCTTCAAATTGTATCACCGCTGCACACAGATCAAGATCAGGTGAGTGGAGAAATTCTTCAGTACAGACAATCGTACGAGCAGATTGGAAGAGCCGTAAGAGTTGCTGTTTGGACAGTGGTCCAAGAACTAAAGGAAACGTATCAATGACCTGTATAACCTCATTGTCGGAGAGAGGATTGGCAGGATCAGAACGAAGATGCATACTGTTCGAAGAGTCATCAGGCGGAGAAACATCTGAACATGAAACATCGGGAACACTAGATAAGGCCACAGAAGAGTAACAGAAGGATGTTTTACCTTTTTCTGTTTCACAGAGCCTTTGAAAGTTCCAGTCCATTTCGAAGACGAAGTTGAGGCGGATGAACACATTGGCGAATCTGGAAGAAAACCCGAAACGGGAGGCGAGAACACAAGTGGCGCCGAGGAATCAGTATGCACCCGATCAGCATCGGTGGACACTGGAAAATCAGCCGAAGCAGCAGAAAGATGCGGCAACAGGGAACAGCAGACACGGTCGTAGTTGAGATCCTGTATGCGAGAGACACGGAGGAGAGCCAGTTGGCCGGAGTGCACCACTCGCCACATCTGAGTCGGAACACCTCGCCGGAGACACATCAGTAGTGGAAGACATTTCTGCTAACCTAGAAGGAGGATGCACTACTGTAAGGTGCGGAAGAGGTGGGAAGGGATCATTGTCCTTGACTGGAAGGTGCGGCTGTTGGGGAGAAGGAGATGTCGCGTCTGGCAAATCACTGGAAGAGGGGATGGTAGAAGGACGAATGTGATCGGCATTGGGATGCGAGCTGGAAGAAAGACCACGGCATATGCGCACACAAGAGGAAGTGGTGTGATCCCATGTAAGATAGTGAGTACAATAGTGAGCGGTCTGTAGGATAATCCACCGAGGCGTTCGCAGTGAGAAAGATGACCAACAACTGACGGTGAGGTCCTGTAGCGTGTGCAAATCGAGTTCCGCGTGGAGCGTCAGAAAAGCGAAGTACCTTGCCAACAATTTTAAAAACACGATTTACAAGGAGAGGAAGCTCAGTATCAGGCACTTCCTGTGGAATATGATAGAACGTGATTTTCACTGGACGCTTGGAAAGAGACGAAGGGATGAGATGCTTTTTCCAATCGAAAGTCCGTGTGCAAGAGAAAAGTCAGTATCCTCTTTGCGTTGGATCTGCATTGAGATACCTCGATTGGCACGAGGAAATATACATGACCTGAGAGGGTCTCCATGTAGCGTGGCAAAGGAGTATTTGGTAAGGTGTGAAAGAGCACAGCTCCATCCAGGAGACTATGGAACTCACGGCCAATCTGCGAATTTTCATTAATCGTTACCTTCACCTCGTGATTGGATACCTGAATAAGAGGTGTTGATTGCTAGAGACAATCAGGTTGAGAAGAAGCTGACGTAGAAGCAGCGCCTCGCTGCAGTGTTGAGGCAAATGACATCCTCGGACGAGAAATCTGTGCTGAGCCGTCTGGCACAGAAGGCGGTGAGGGAAGTGGAGCACAGGCAGAAGGCAATGCAGTAGTCGTAGTAGTACCCAGTGAGGGCACCGAGGCAGAGGCAGAAGCAGAAGAAAGAGTCGCTGTCAGGTCCAGTGAAGGCACCGGAGCAGGAGTATCAGGGAAGCTGGGAAGGCACCTAAGCAGACACATTTGACGATGAGAGTAGTCTACTTCCATGGGCGTGGGAAGTGCGACGTAACGTGCATCCGCCACGCCCAGGGATGATAAAAATAAACCAGAAGCCGCGGTGTTTGCAGCTGCCGAATGTAAACAAACGAGATAACGATATGAAAACGGAGGAATATGAAAAAATACAAGGACGATATCGTCAGAAAAGTAGCTCAAAACTTATGCAGCACCTTTAAACAGGCGGGGCACGCAACAGGTGAGTGCGGGACGAGGTATATCCCACTAGAATGCATAAATTTAGGAGCCACCAACACAGCGACTGTCAAGAACGAACAATGGGCTGGACATGTTGCCAGAAGAACGGACCACTGATGGACAACCGAAATTCTAGACTAGATTCCAAGGGACAGAAAAAGACTCAGAAGAAGACCACATGGAAGACGGATGGACGAAATTCGAGAGCATGCTGGAGTAACATGGAGGGGGACTGGTTGAAGACAGGCATTTATGGAGACTTTTATCCAGCAATGGATTTATAATGGTGTAGTAACCTAAAGAATTACTCATATTTGAGTATACAAAACTTATGATTCCCCTTCGCATGTTCAGAAATTCGGTAGCAAAGACATCGTGACGAAAAAACAAATATATTGCTTCCCAAAATTTTTGCCAGTCCGGATAGTTCTAAATAACGGAGTCGCGGAGATCTGCGCAATTGACAATTTTCCCAGGAAAACGAAGTGTCGTATTTTTTTCTCCCCATTTTTAATAGCATTTGACTTTTTGTTTCACTACCGTGAAGCTGGTAAAAGCCGTCCCCAGTGGTGCAGGCTTGTGACCCTTCGTCCGTGGTGGGTCCGCGTTCGAATCCCGGTGTGGCATGGATGTTGTGTTTGTTTTACGATACTGGCTCTCTCTCCCTTTCCTGCAAGCAGTGGCCCAAAATCAGGGACGGGCAACTGCTTATAGCCCATTGAGTTGCTCATGGTGGTCGTTTAACGTTCAATAAAAAAGAAAAAGAAGCTGGTAAAACTGCAGTGAGTTCATACGCTGCTGTTTGCCCTTGGTGACCTTCAAAACCTCAAGAATATGAAATACTTTAACAACAGCTCTAAGATAACATAATATTTTAACGAAACGGAGTTTTTCAAGTTCATCTTTGTAAACCAAAATAATAACTGAAGATCCTTTCTGTTTAAGACGTTTACGAAAGAGGAGATACATGTTTCTGCTATCTCATTTTATTTTTAGCTTTTCTAATAACTTTTAATAGCTACTACAGTGAGTTACAAATGATTTTGACCGAGTTTCTTCTTGATAACCAAAGATGTTTAGTTCCAAGTGCGAACTAAATTTCAGTTGCTATCCGTTATTACGCACGATTTTTGCAGAAAGGTAATGAGTTATTTCATTAACATTAACGAGGTACAGTAGATACTTGTTATAACGAAATTCAAGGGGGACAAAAAAAAATTCGTAACAACGTATTTTCGTTAAAACATTATTACGCAATATTCGTTAAAAAGTTAGTACGTGCTGCAGAAATTTTCATTACGCATAAGATTGCAACGCTGTAATTGCGAAATGGTGCCCACAGAAACAAGCAAATGTAATTTATTTGTAATGGGAAGTTTTTGCTAAAGTAGTAATAAAACATGTAAGCTTTGATTAATTTATAAGTATGAAATTACGTACTGTATATATGTATTTTTACTTATACGTATGTACTGTATTTCTTTATCTTCCCCAAATTAAGAATTTATCTCTTTTATACATCTTAATAAAATACTGTCATATGCTTCAAAAATAATGTACGTACGTACATATTGGTATTACGAATCTTTAATTTTAAAGTAGTGCAATTAAAGCAATTTATTTAGTTCCATTTTGATGCAAAGCATGTTTACATACGGCAAACTGTAAAACAGTTCAAGCCTACCCATTCGGTTTTGAAGTACAATATGGCCGCCCCGGTGGCGCAGTGGTATAAATGATGGATTCTGATCATTCGTCCGAGATGGGTCCGGGCTCGAATCCCGTGAGGCATGGATGATGTGTTTGGCTTACGGCACTGGGTCTCTCCCTTTCCTGGAGTTAGTGACTCTAAATTAGGGACGGGCGACTGATTATAGCCCCTTGAGTCGCTCACGGTAGTCGTTAAATCTCCAATTAAAAAAAAGTACGATATGAGAACAGCCTGTTTTCGTTTTTGTCTTTAGTTGTAACTGTATTCATAACATTTAAATAGCTGCTAATTTCTTCAGTATGAAGTCCTCGGTTCTGTAAATAGTATCTAACTTCCTCTAAACATTTTTTTTATTGGAGGTTCAACGACCACTGTGAGCAACATAATGCGGCTATAAGCAGTCGCCCGTCCCTAATTCAGGGTCACTGCTTCCAGGGAAGAGAGAGAGCCGGTGCCGTAAGACAAACACAACATCCATGCCTCACGGGATTCTAACTCGGACCCCTTTCCCAACGAATGATCAGAAGCCATCGCTTAGACCACTGCGCCACCAGGACAGCCCTCTAAACATTCAATTGCATTTAGTGGAAAAAACATCGGAATAACTGTTTAGATTTTCCGTCTCAACTTGATTGGGCGATTCCTCATTTTCTTCAAAGCTTTTTGGCGAAACGTGTATTTACTTTGGCACTTTTGTTGGCGTTCCATGGCAGCTAAATTGTTTAGAATTTTAAAGACAGGGAGAGATTCGCCACATATAAAGTTTTGCTTGAGCATTTTCCCCAAGAATTTTATTTTGTAATAAGGTGTTTCTCATTGTGAAGCATTTCATTATAACGTTTTATATTTCTTATATAAATACAATAAACCAAGCAAGTTCACGATTTTTTCTCGTTGTAACTTGCTTTTGTTATTTCGTATTTCTTTATAACGTTTTATATTTCTTATATAAATGCAATGAACCAAACAAGTTCACAATTTTTTTCGTTGTAACGTACTTTTTGTTTTATAGTATTTAGTTATAACGTTTTATATTTTTCATATAAATACAGCTTGATTCAAAACTCCCCAAACTCTGAATTCAAATACTTCCACCACGAATATAGTGATGCATAACCATGCATTTTACATACTGTTATACTGACACTCGTGCTTACAGGTAATGAAAACCACTTTACAATAGATGCTGCAATTGTCCACCATTCTGTTGAAGACACAAATTCTCCCGACGACACATGCTGACTGACACTCTTTTCAGCGTGTTGGCTGGTATGTCCTTCACGACTGTAATGATATCGTTCCATAGGACCTTTACCGTCTTAGGGTTGTTGTGGTAAACTGTGTCGTTCAGATCACAAATAAAAATCTGGAGAACTCAAGTCTGGTGAGAGAGGCGACTAAAGTTTTTTCGAGATTAATTGATCGTGGAAGAACTCACGGAGCATCTCTATTGTGGTGTCGTTTGATGTGTGGCACGTTGCTCCATCTTGTTGAAACTAACAGTAACGTTCGTGTTCTTCCGGCATCGCTACAAATTGATGGATGATGTCTGCATACACAGCGGAATTTACAGTTTTGTCGAAAAAAATGGCCCTGCATTTCACCGTCTAGACATGACGCACCACACTCCAACTTTCTGACAGTGAAGTCTGACAGTGATGCATGTGGATTCTCCGCAGCACATACGCGAGTGTTTTGGCTGTTGACATATCCATTCAAATGAAACCATGCCTCGTCACTGAAAAAAGTGTTGTTAAGCTGGTTAGTCATATTGTTGCGCGTGAAACTCTTAAACCATTGGCAGTAGGCAATGCGCTTTTCCGAGTCCAAAGGACGTAGCTCTTGCACTACTCGAATTCTGTACGGCCGTAGCTTTAGACGTTTAGTAACCCTCTGGCAGGCTGAATACGAAGCCCCTAACTCTTCAGACAGCCACGGAAGTGACATCCGGGAGAGCGCTGTACTGAAACACGAATTTTTTCCAGAAACGTGGTCGTCACCACGGACGGACGCTTTTAGGCTTATCCTGAACACTGCCTGTCTCGCGAAACCGGTTCACAAGAAGGTCATACACAGTTGTTTTTCCTGGTATAAGAGCACCAGGAAACTTCCTCTGAAAGAGCTGGATGCAACGTTGGTAAGACTTTTCTGCAAAATAAACTTCTAACAAAGCAACTCTGGTTTTGCGCTAGACTCGTGGCTGACTGAACGTTACTGCTTGCCAGCGCCCGCGTAAGCGTAGTGTCACGTGGTGCTATCACGTGGCGCAGCTCGTTCCCCAAGGTCACACACAACAGCCACAAGCAGCAATACTCGGATATCTTTTATGATTTTACAGCAAATACGTTTTAAAATATAGAGTTCGGGGACTTTTGAATCACCCTGAACCGAACAAGTTCACAATAAACCAAACAAGTTTACGATTTTTTATCGCTGTAACGTGCTTTTTGTTTTACAATATTTAGTTATAACGTTTTATATTTTTATATAAATACAACAAACCAAACAAGCTCACGATTTTTTTTCGTTGTAACGTGCTTTTCGTTATATCGTATTTCGTTATAACGTTTTATATTTCTTAAATAAATTCAATAAACCAAACAATTTCACGATTTTTTTTCGTTGTAACGTGCCGTTTTGTTACATTGTATTTCATTAAAACGAGTTTTGAGTGTAACAGTATATTGTACCTAAAATGGCAATTTTAAATCTTAGTAATTCTTAAACGAATTTCTCCTAATCTTTCCAGAGGTGGAAAAAGGAAAATGAACCGAACCGCCAGATATCAGCTCCCAAAAAATTAGAACCCGATGGTAAAAGTGAGAATGGCGACCCCTCGTGGCAGGTCGTGCAAGCTCAACTGGTGCCTTGTCCTTCTTGTGGCCGAACGTTTTTTCCAGAAAGACTTCCCATACATCAACGAGTGTGCAAAGGCAAACCTAACGCCAACAGCCTTAGCAGAAACTCGTCATTCAGGGAACAAGGCTCTCAACAAGGTGATGAGGTACGTACTCTTGTTAACTGTTTCTCTTTGATAATAATGTGTGGATATTCATACCGATTCCAGATGAAGTATGAAACAAGTAATAAAGACATAGTACCTTTTTTTCTAGATACATGCAATTATTTACAACCTTATGCTTATATACGGGCTTTGAGTGCTCTGAATTTGAAACAACTACTTACTCACCAATAAGTCTTCCACTTTGAGCAGAGAGGGCAATAAACGTTACAAAAGTTTTCACTCGTATTCAGACTCAGCTGGGCACCCTAAGAAAGGTTCTGGAAGTCTATCTCATGTTCCCTCAGCCAATTATTGCAAAGCTAACAGGTTCTGCGGCGTTGTCTTTTTGCATACACCAAATCCTTTCTGATGACTGTGTGTGTGAATGGCTTTTCGCAGCTATCGGACTAATGTCGTATGATTATCCTGGGATTCCGTATGTGATTCTGTAAGTACAAGTTTTACTCTGTGGAATATTTTGAGATTCCATTGGTGCGCTTAGTCGAGTTCATGACATGTTCTGCCTTATAAAACCTTCCCACTTCATCTGATTTGATACAGGGGCAGCGGGTGGCCTAGTGGTCAACGTTCGTGACTGCCACGGGAAAATCTCAGGTTCGATCTCAGGCAGGTACAAACGTTCGAACGACTAAATATACACCGTGCGTCGGACGGACACGATAAGCTGTCGTATCCCGGGTACTAATCCCCCCTCCCCGGTAATAAAAAAGGGCGTCTTCCTACCCCCTTCTACCTCTCTTTCGTGTCACTTTTCTATCGGGCACTCTAGCCAAAATCTCCTAGCTTCCTATTTCTAAGGGTTGTGTAAGGCCTGGGATCAGACATTCCCTTCTTAAAATCCTCTACATATGATCTGATCTGATTTGATACAAAATGAAAACATTTCCATAGTTCGCACAATTTCAATGTACCAGTGTGTGTAAATATCAAACTGAATAAGAAATAATATTAATACGTAATTCGCTTCGACGTTTATTTGACTTGCTTTTGCTAAGGTTCTGGTAAAATAGTGTCTTCGCCACCCCGGTGGCGCAGTGGTCTAAGGCGCTGGCTTCTGATCATTCGTCCGTAAGGGGTCCGGGTTCGAATCCCGGTCAGGCATGGATGTTGTGATTGTCTTACGGCACTGGCTCTCTCCCTTCCCTGGAACCAGTGACCCTAAATTAGGGACGGGCGACTGCTTATAGCCCATTGAGTTGCTCACGGTGGTCGTTAAACCTCCAACCAAAAAAAAAAAAAAAAAAAAAAAAAAAAAAAGTGTCTTCCAATTCACGTGGGTTGGACGTCAATGGATTACAGTGTCTGATGTCTCATTTAAGCATAATTCGACAACTGCGCCATAGGATTGAGATCTGGTTACCACGATGACCAATGAAGCAGGAAAATGCCTTCACCATGTAACTGAAACTACTTCAATACAACATGGGCATTGTGGCATGACGTACTGACCTTCTATAGTATATATATATATAGTATCCATTACCACATGGGTAGATAATAGCCGTGGATGAACTTGATTAGCAAGTATGATTTAATACGATTGGGCACTCAGGCGTATGTTCACTCGAATCAAGGTATCTGAAGTCCCCATGAAACCACTGTCTCCACCTGCTTGAATAGTACTGATGGGCTCAAGCTACCATGTCGTTGTTTCGATATTCTTATCTACTCATTAAGAATAATTCAAACCCCTATTCATCAGACAACACGACTCTTTTCCAATCACTTAGAGTCCACTTCTAGTACTCTTGAGTCCATAGAAGACATTTTGTCTTGTTTGATGCAGACAGAAGTGGTGCATAGACAGATTTACCGCTGTTGTAACTCGGACGGTGCAATGTACTGTGAATCGTTCGTTGCACTGACCCTGTTATATCATTTGACATTACCCTTAATTCATATCCCGGGTGATTTGACTCACTGTTGAGGGATTCCATCCGTTGGGCTCACTACCGGTTTTCTGCTGTTTCATCCTCTCTCTGTGCACCATTACTACTGTAACTATTCTACATTCCACATAAGAGCTTTGCTGATATATTCGCACCAATCCACCAAGCACCCGTCAGCTCCCTCGCAAATTCTGTTAGGTCAGCTCGTTTTCCCCATTAGCTCTTTAGTGACGTATTCCGAATTGTTCTGGGGGTGTTCTCGTTTACTTGATTGTGTAGCAGTTGTCAAGTGACATGACGTACAACTAATTAGGGTAAAGTAGTCCACTAGTCTCAATAAATTGGACATTAGTTGTTTAAACCTATCACTGGACCCATTGTGACACATTGGATGTTTCATTTTATTGAAGTGAACTGGAAAAATTGAAACATTTAGCAAACTTTACAGTCGCATTGAGCTAATCAATGACAACACAGGGGACAATTTAAACAACGCACTTCTCTCATGACGATTACTAGCGGTGTATCTCATTGCGAGAGAAACTGCACTTAACAATCAAGGCAAATCCTTTAGCCTCTCTCAAAAGTCTTTCCATAGTTTCTTACTGCCGAAAATTAAGACCTAAAAGAATTTGTATGCTTTGTAATGCTAGGAGAGAGTTATTCATCTCTATATAATAACAAAAGCGCAAATTCGGACAAAAGCTACCGACGAATTGATCGGCATTGGACCGTATGATCACTCGCGACGGCCCAACCCTGCCTAGCTCTACCACTTGGACCAACTAGTTCAACCTCGCAGGGAGGACTGTCAAAAACTAAGTTGACATGTACATTTAAGTCACTGACAGTGCACAAAAAATATTAAAAACACAAATTTTGAAATCAACTGTCTAATTTCTAGATAAGATATTAGCACTTAATCAGTAAATAATAATTTACCTTATAAAACAAGTTAGTGAAATCATTTAATGCATTGATTATGATATGCTTTCCAACATACCAGAAATCATTACTCAAGTTTTGAGGATAATGGCTGTGAAATAATTATCGCTCCTGTGCCCTGACCTTTGACCCATTTCGATGATATTCAACAGAATTGGTTCAGTATACCTGCGGAACAACATTAAAGTTTTGTCGCAATAGATGTCCTTAGTCAAGTTATGAGGATAATGGCTGTGGAATAAATCTCGCTCATGTGCCCTAATCTTTGACCCCATTTTGATGATATCAACAGAACCGGTTCAGTATACCTCCGAAACAACATCATAAAGTTTTGTCGCAATCGAAGCATTTTTAGGTAAGTTATGACGCATAAAGGAGATAAACACCGGTTCAGTTAGTAATATCGCCCTTTTTCAACAGGGTTCGTACGCTGGTGGTCCCCTACCACATACTAAAATTTCATTGAAATCGAACCATTTTTGCGCGAGCTATCGTGTGAACAGACAGACGGACAAAACTGGAGCACATACACTTCTTCAACCTACGGCTGGAAAGCGTAAACAAGTTAGTACAAGTTAGTAAAGTCATGCAATGCATTGATTATGATACGCTTTCCAACATACCAGAAATCATTACTCAAGTTATGAGGATAATGGCTGTGGAATAAATCTCGCTCCTGTGCCCTGACCTTTGATCCCATTTCGATGATATTCAACAGAACTGGTTCAGTATACCTCCGAAATATCATGATAAAGTTTTGTCGCAATCGAAGCAATTTTACGTAAGTTATGATGCATAAGGGCTATGGAATAGATCTCGCTCCTGTGTCCTAACCTTTGACCTATTTCGCCCATTTGCAACAGGATTCGTCCCCGGGTAGGTCCCTACAACATACTAACATTTCATCCAAATCGAAACAGTTTTACGTAAGTTATGACGCATAATGGCGATGGAAGTGATTCCGCTCCTATGTCCTAACCTTTGACCCCATTTCGCCCATTTTCAATAGGGTTTATCCCCAGGTGGACCCATACCACATACTAAAATTTCATCGAAATTGAAACTCTGTTACGTTAGTTATGACGCATAAGAGCAGTGGAATGGATCTCACTCCTATGTCCTGAGCTTTGACTCCATTTCGTTCACTTTCAATAGGGTTCCTTCCCAGGTTTTCCCCTACCACATACTAAAATTTCATCGAAATCGAACGGTTGTTACGCGAGTTATCGTGAGGACGAACATACGCATACAACGCGTGACGTAGTGATACAGATGGGAATTGCGACCATCTGCTCGCAAGAGTGTGACGTCCTAAAACTTTAATAGGATCCGTACACAACGCGTGACGTAATGAGACAGATGGCAAGACAGCGCACCAACATCTGAATTGCGAGAGTATGACGTCATAAGATTTCTAAGCATGGATAACATTAATGGGACGACGCAATGACACTAAAAAAACTTGGTATTTTGGGGTATTTATTTAACCCACTAAACGAATTTTCCTAAAGTCGAGATCAAGCTAAATCGATTTCTAGTACCAGAAAACGGTAGGTTAACGACTTTCATCAAAATCCTTAGAGCCGTTTTCAAAATAAAATTTACATACATACAGGAATTGCTCATTTAAGGTGAACGTCAAGTAATTTTGCTTCATGTACTTCGAATGTGAACATTTCTGTACACATTTTCTTCACTATTAATGCGTTCCCAAGGATGAAAATTTGAACATCGATTAAAATATCTTCATTTTATAACTTGGAATACTTAATATTTTCTAAAACATAACCATAATTATGCAATCCAACATTTGTTTGTCTACTGACGTCATGAAAGTACAGGTCGCGCCATCTTTTTTCTGGACAATTAATGCGTTCACGAGGATGAAAATTTGAACATCGATTAAAATAGCTTCATTTTATAACTTGCAATACTTAATATTTTCTAAAACATAACCATGATTATGCAATCCAACATTTGTTTGACTATTGACGTCATCAAAGTACAGGTCGCGCCATCTTTTTTCTGGTTTCAACACCACCAAAGGAAAAGTTATTGATTTTTAATATAATTGTGGTTATGTTTTGGAAAATATTAAGTATTCCAAGTTATAATATGAAGTTATTTTAATCGATGTTCAAATTTTCATCCTTGGGAACACATTAATTGTGAAGGAAATGTGTACAAAAGTTTTTCCATTGGAAGTATAGGAAGCAAAATTACTTGACAACCACCTTAATAATATGGGATAAGGGCGATGAAATGGATCCCAATCCTATGTCCTGACCTTTGACCCCATTTCGTCCATTTTCAATAGGGTTCGTTCCCAGGCGGTCCCCTACCACATAGTAAAATTTCATTGAAATCGAACCATATTATATGATCACATGTAGAGGATTTTAGGAAGGGAGTGTCTGACCCCAGGTCTTAAACAACCCTTAGAAATAGGAAGCTAGGGGATTCGGGCTAAAGTGCCCGATAGGAAAGTGACACGGAAGCGAAGTAGAAAGAGGGAGGAAGACGCCCTTATTTATTACCGGGGGCGAGTACTCGGGGTCCGACGGCTTAACGTGCCCATCCGATGCACGGCGGACATTTTGTGGATCGAGCGTTCGTACCTGCCTGGGATCGAACCTGAGATCCTTTCCGTGTCAGTCACGAACGTTGCCCACTCGGCCACCCGCGGCCTACTCGAACCATATTTATGCAAGTTATGATGTATAAGGGCAATGAAATGGATCCCGCTCCTACGTCGTGACCATTGACCCCATTTTTCTAATTTTCAATAGGGTTCGTTCCCAAGTGGTCCCCTACAAAATACTAAAATTTCATCGAAATCGAACCATTTTTACGCTAGTTATCGTGCTGACAGAAGAAATTCTTCTTCGAAATCAGGCAAAGGTTATTTGAAACGTTCGACAATTTTCATTACCTCTGTGTTTCCAAAGTCAGCTAATTTTCTCCCTTAAAGCCAACTTGCAGTGTCGGATACTTTTAAATTGTCAACAATAATTTTTTTGAATTGGAAAGCCTTGATTTCAAATAAATTTGACCACCTTCGATTATTTTCTGTCGACCACTTTGAAAATAAACTTCTCTTACTTCATGATTTGCAACTTGAACGGAGTGAAATTTTTTATTTGTGCAGTTGTAATTAATGTTCAATGTGAATTCCGTAGGACCTGGGCTCCCAGAAAGCTTTTGCTGTTCATATATAGCACATCTTACAGCGTCATCTATTTAACCCATTCGATGTATACTCCAATCGATTTATAAGCCGAAAAATACGGTATTTCAAACTTATTTTTGTGACCAAAATTGAAAACGAAATGTCCAAATGCAAGATTGAGAATTCTTTTCCCATTAAATAAAATCTAAAATCGCTGATCTCTTATATTCGATCACGTAATTTTGTGCAAGTAAACTTAATACCAAAACTGAAAATGAAATCTCAAAATGCAAGACTGAGAATTCTTTTCCCCTACGAAAAAAAATTCAAAAATTGCTGATCTCTTATATTCGATCACGGATTTTGTACACGTAAACTTAATACCAAAATTGAAAATGCAAAACAGAATTTTTTCCCCCTAAAAAAATCGAAAATCACTTATCTCTTATATTCGATCACGTAATTTTGTGCACATAAATTTTATAAGAAAATTGGAAACGAAATGTCAAAATGCAAAAATGAGAAAGATTTCCCCTATAAAAAAAAAGAGTCTAAAATCGCTGTTTTTTTATATTCGAATACGGAATTTTGTACATGTAAACTTAATACCAAAATTGGAAATGAAATGTCAAAATGCAAGGCTGAGAATTCTTTTCCACTAAAAAAAAAAAGTCTGAAATCGCTGATCTCTTATATTCGATCACGTAGTTTTGTGCACGTAAACTTAATACCAAAACTGAAAACAATATTTCCAAATGCAAAATTAAAAATTCTACTCTCCTAAAAAAAAAAAAAAAAAAAAAAAAAAGGTCTAAAATCGTTTACCTCTTTTATTTTATCACGTAATTTTGTGCATCGCGTGTACTTAATACTTTTTCATTATTGTGCATTGTTCTGTGAGATTTAATGTTGTTCTTTTTTTTTTCGGTCACGGAAATCCAGGACGGTGACAAACCTATCATCTACGTTCCGTGCTACATTTGCAGCCGCAGTTTCGGATCGTGGGTCATCCAGATGCACGAATCCCAGTGCTTGCGGAAATGGAGGAGAGACAACGAAAAACTTCCGGAACATCTGCAGCAACAGGAGCCGCATAAACCACAGTTAGTATTGTCAGGTGAGCTGCATGCTTTGTAGGACCTAGAAGCACCTCGTATATCAAACACCAATGAATCATCTAAAATATAACTCTTCCCTTACAGATCAAGCCACCGCCTCAACAGGGGCAAATTCTAAACAAATTACAGTTCTTAGCCCGTTAAGAACAACGCGCCTAAGCAGTAAAGAAGCATCAAAACGGAGGCGAGAATTTGTTCATATTTCCAGTTAATTCGAAACGCAAACTGAGAGTTCGAGATTATAAGGCAATGTTTGTTACGACGATTTATGAATACAGATATAACACTCGCTTGGGAATCGACCTTTCCTCAGTATTCAGGGGTTTTGTCACTAACTTCTGCTTTAGCTAATAACGAGCAAATATTTCAAATGTAAATTTCATATAGGTAAAACTTTATGGACAAAGTCTGTTGAAGTCACAGCGATTTAATTATAAATGATCTTTAATTAAGTTTTTTATTGTCGGGCTTTAACAACTACCAATGTGTAAGCAGGGTTATAAAACCAACGGCCCTTCCTAGATGTAGGACCTCTGGTTTCCAGATAGTGAGAAAGCCAGCGCCAAAAGTCAAACACATCACGAAAGCTTCACCTAGTATTAACAAATTTTATTGAACTCTTAGGCATAAAATAATACAGGCGCACCACAAAGTGGGAAAAACAATAATCAAACAATGAATGAAAGTAATGACATTATCAACAGACGAATGCGGCTACGCCGGTCAAGATAATATAAAAAATGCTAAAAACCACAAGGTGGTAAAATACACGATACACAGAGACAGCAAAGTACACGAAAGCAATTACAATTGGCACTGGCAATAGCCAGGATGTAATCGAAGAACGCCTAACAACAGAAAAGGACATCCAACACGGCACTCTATTAACAATCAGGAAAACCGGAAATAGAAACAATAAATACTGTAAGCACTATACACCAACAGTGCGCAACAAACCCGGTAAAATTCACACGAATAACACTCAAGTGAGTGATTCTGAAGACAAGATTAAGGCGTGCCACACTGAGCGACGCTAAACAATGAGAAAACAGATCTACAAGTGAACGGGCATCACCACTCAAGAACATAGAGGGGAAAACATAAAGGAACAACATAGCATCATGCACAATTCGAAAAACGTTACAAATAAATGTGAGCCCAATGACACCGACTCGAACAGAAATCGCACGAGGTTTGAAGATACAATACAAAACGCCAAAAACGCAAGTGCAAAACCCCCGGGGCACATCGGGGATACAAAACAAACAAGAATTACAAATAGCACGGTGCACTGTGAACAGGAAAAATACGCGTGAGAGATAGTTGATAATGACAGCAAGCACAGTACCAGAGAAATAATGCAGATTACGGTAAGTTACATAATACGCACTACAGGTGAATGGCAAGCGCCAACTAAACAAAAACAGAACAATAAAAATTACAACTCACACTTGATGGTAAGCTCAATTCACAAAAATCAACATTGATACAAAATTTATAGTGACCCTGTACTCAACCAAGGATCAAAAAGACTCGAACCCAGCCCGCCAGCCAAAAATCTGTACCCCTAACCACTCCCACTCGGAACAACGTTGTAAGACTATCTTCCTAATTTAGTTTCTCATCGTACTCAGGGTTTATATCACCACCTGCCAGTAGCGCACCTAGAAATTTCCCGGGAAGGGTAAGGGGGAGGCATGCACCCAGAATTTTCCCAAGGTGGGGTGACCCCAAAATTTACCGGGGAAAATAGTCAGGTGCTATAACAATTAAGAAGAAACCTTTTGTACATTTGTTTCTTATCCAGTTACTAGTAATGTTACAGTACAAGAAAGTTAAATGATTAGAAGAAGCAGTGGATGAAATTCGTTTCTTGGTTAGATTTTTCTAAATTTCATTTCTTTAACAGAACTACTCTTTTATAATTATACGGTGCATGATTAAGAAATATATGTAGATCGCGTGTCGTGATTTTTTGTTTCAAACTTCGACGTAATAAATTTTTGCTCATTCAGCCCAAGAGGGGGGGGGAGGGGTGTCCCCTTGGATGTGCCACTGCCACCTACTAACCAGCAGGTGTTTCTATATAAAATTTTATGTCAGCAAAACTTCGTAGGCAAAGATTGAGCCAACTATTACTAAGCAGTCCGGCCTCCAGAGATGGCTCAATACGTGAAAGGACAAGTTTGGAGATTCTCTCGCGTATTATCTGAAACAAAACCCCATAAACTGGATGTTCGAAGATGAGAATTAAAAACCCCAAAATGCCGCCTACGATACAGCCAGGAGACATGCGGATGGCTCCTGAATTCTGGCCTGAGAAATTCCTCTATTCGTCAAAAATCCATTCTCTACCCAGTCTTAAAATTTATAACTTTCTCTGCCGTAGCTATCTAACGCAGAGAATGAACTTTGTGGAGCTCCAACAAGGCATTATAGCGTAAAACCTATTTGCCGGTGGTTGAAATCGAACCCGCATCCTTTTTGCTCCGAACGCTCTCCCAATCAAGCTGCACCGACGAAGTTTGTCTCTGCAACTTTGCCGTCTTAAGATGTGCGTCACTTCTAAGGTAGGTACGTCAGACATCTACCATCTCCCCCCCGTCACCGCTTGAGAAAGGGCTGGGACGGAATCGCAGGTTTCCGGTCAGCCGGCAAACCACTCTTGAAGGAGAGCTCAATGTAGAAGAAGGAATTCTGTCTAATTCCAGACGCTGTATGCTAGGAACATCACACATTTTTCAACGAGGAGATTAATTTTACGTTCGGGTGCCAGTATAGCGTAAAATCCATTTGCTTGTGAAAGAAAGAGCAGCCGAATGCCTTCCCAATTAAGCTACACCGACAAAGTTTGTCGCTATAACTTTGCTCTCTTGACATGTGCGTCACCTCTGAGGTAGGCACATCACATGATACCTAGTGTATCATGTAGGCACAGGCACGTCACATGATATTCATTGCATCATCATTTAGAAGTATGACTCTTCGCTTTTATACTTCTAAATGATGATGCAATGCTGCAAAGCATTGTCACCATCCCTGCCCTATTCAGTCACCCTTGTGCTTAAAGTTTACTAAATACGGCATGTAAGTTGATCACTGTCCTTTTTTTTTTTTTGATTGGAGGTTTAACGACCACCGTGAGCAACTCAATGGGCTATAAGCAGTCGCCCGTCCCTAATTTAGGGTCACTGGTTCCAGGGAAGGGAGAGAGCCAGTGCCGTAAGACAAACACAACATCCATGCCTGACCGGGATTCGAACCCGGACCCCTTTACGGACGAATGATCAGAGGCCAACGCCTTAGACCACTGCGCCACCGGGGCGGCGATCACTGTCCTGCCCATATGCCATGAGAACATGGCATTCTAACTTACTATATTACGCAGTGAAATGTGTCATGCGATATTCATGAGTCTATGCGTTTTTCCTCTCTGCCAAGCTATCGTTTTGAATCTGTTTGTCGTAGGCTGCCAGTGCTAATCTATCCCTGAAAAGAGTGGCCCTGAATTAGGAACGGGACAATCCCTTATGGTCATCCATGCTCACAGGAACCTACCTATGTTTTGGCTTAAACAACTGTAGATTTTAAGGTTTACGTGCTTAAATAAATGTAATAAATGAACTGCGTGAACAGATATCGCACTATGTCGAAATTAAAATCAAACGACCAGGGAGAAATAGTCACCATGATAACTTACGAACAGTTCCACGCCCCTCCTCTTTTTTTTTGTCTAGCACTGAAATGTCAAGTCACTCATATACTGAATTCAGCAATTTTGTATTCTCTCGTTGATTATATTGATTTCAATGAATTTTCAAGTAAAAACGTTTGAGAAATATGCTTTTTAGCAACCACAACTCTTTTTAAATAAATCTCAATACATATAGTTGACTATATAATATACGTATATATATATATAAGGCCGCGGATGGCCTAGTGATCAACGTTCGTGACTGCCACGGAGGAACCTCAGGTCCGATCCCAGCAAGTACGAACGCGCGAACCACTAAATATCCGCCGTGCTTCAGACGGGCACGTTAAGTCGTCCGACTGCGGGTACTGGCCCCCAGGTAATAAATAAGGGCGTCTTTCTCTACCTCGCTTCCGTGTCACTTTCCTATCGGGCACTAGCCTAAATCTCCTAGCTTCCTATTTCTAAGGGTTGTTTAAGATCTGGGATCAGACACTCCCTTCCTAAAATCCTCTATATATGATCTGATCTGAACATACACGGTCGAGTCACAATATTGTGACCATCAGCTAATACCCAGAGTAACCGTCGTGTGCAGCGCAGACAACCGCTAGATGGGCTGACAGTGACTCAATAAGGTGCTGGAAGGTGTTCACAGGTATGTGGAGCCATGCTGACTGCAGTGCATCTGACAGTTGCTGGAGGGTGCGTGAAGGAGGATCCATAGAGCGAACAACACCATTGAGGTGGTCCTACGGATGCTCAATTGGGTTAAAGTCTGGGGAATTAGAGGGCCAGGGAAGTACTTTGTAGTTTTATCGTAATCTTCCAACCACTCTCGGATATTTCTAGCTGTGTGACACGTCGCATTGTCGTTCTGGAAGATCACATCCACCCCAGGGAAGACAATCAGCATGTATGGGTGAACGTGGTCTGCAAGGATGAATTCATAATGAATTAGGTCCATAGTGCCTTCCACATGTATGAGTGGACCCAGGGAATGTCACGAAAACATTCCCCAGACCATAACGATGCCCCCACCAGCTTGTGTTCTTCCAGCAATGGTTGAAGTGTGTTTGTTCTCCGATGTTTCTCGCCTTATACGGGAACGTCCATTCGTTCGATTAAGTAGACAACGTGACTCATCGGAGAAGGCAATCATTCGTCAATCAGCGGCGGTCTAATTTCTATACTGCCGTGCAAATGTAAGCCTTTTCTGCAGATGTACCTTCGTTAGCATAGGTGCAGTGAGTATCCGTCTACATCGGAGCCCCATACGCAGCAGGATTCGCCGAACTGTCGTTTTAGACACACTTTTTGCTCCACTGTAGCGTGTCTGAGTTGCTCCACTGTAGCGTGGCTGAGTTGCTCCACTGTGGCGCGCCGATCTGCCCTGAGGCATCTTCGAATCCGACGTTCACCTCTCACATCAATGGCACGTGGTGTTCCGCAGTTTCCACATCGCTTATTCGTAAAGGTGTCATTCCTCCAATCACGATACACTGTAACCACAGCAGCACGCGAACAGTTCGCAAACTGCGCTGTTTCAGAAATACTGCCACACTTGGCTCGAAAGCCGATAATCATACCTTTTTGCAAATCTGATACATAAAAAAGGTGACATTGAGGATCTCAGGAACTACAGACTTATCAGCCTCCTATCAGTGGTTAATAAAATCTTCACTAAAGTTCTTTCACACCGCTTGAAGGTAACACTGGACATGGCTCAACCGAGAGAACAAGCTGGATTCAGGAGTGGTTATAGCACAATAGATCACATCCACGTACTGAGAGAACTAATTGAAAGAGCGAGGGAATATGAACTTCCATTGTGCATGGCTTTTATCCATTATGAAAAAGCCTTTGATTCGGTGAAACCATCAGCAGTTACAATGGCTCTGAAATCCTGCGGTATTGAAGATGCATACATTAATATTATTAATAACATCTATGAAAATTCAAGTACAAAGATTCGGCTGTTTGAAAATACAACACACATAAAAGTTGGAAAGGGAGTGAGACAAGGTGACACCATATCTCCGAAGCTCTTTAATGCCACATTTAAAAATGTCTTTCAGTCACTGAAGTGGGAAAACAAAGGGATAAAGATTAATGGAGATTATCTAACCCACCTTCGTTTTGCTGATGACGTAGTCGTTTTTGCAACTACCCCATCAGAGCTGCAGAGTATGATCCAGGAACTTGTTGACAAGAGTAAAGAAGTGGGATTAAAAATGAACTTTCAGAAGACAAAAGAGATGTTCAATGCTTTTACAAGAAATGGAGATTTATCGAATTGATGGAGAAAAGCAGGAGATAACAGACACGTACGTTTATCTTGGACAGCAGATATCAAGTGAGGGTCACATTGATGAAGAAATTAATCGGCGTTTAAAAGAGCAATATGCCATTATGTCTTAAAAGAAAAGTGTTTGATCAATGCATCCTTCCAGTGCTTACGTATGGTGCAGAGACGTGGACCGTAACTAAAAGAGACATACAAAGGCTGCAGACAACTCAAAGCAGCATGGAGAGGTGCTTGCTTGGTGTAACCACGAGAGATAAGAAGAGGAATTCGTGAATCAGAAAAATGACAAGAATGGAAGACAACATGATCAGAGTAAAATTCTTGAAATGGCAATGGGCTGGACACGTTGCAAGAAGAACGGACCACCGATGAACAACAGAAATTTTAGACTGGATTCCAAGGGACAGAAAAAAGACCTAGAAGAAGACCATCTGGGAGATGGATGGATGAAATTCGAAAGCATGCCGCAGTAACATGGAGGAGACACAGGATCAAGACAGATATTTGTGGAAGAAATTTGGGAAGGCCTTCGGCCAGCAGTGAATTAATAATGGCTTACAATGATGCTGATGATATATATATATACAGAGAGAGGGAGAGAGAGGGATAAATAGCAAGGAATTTTTTAAAGAGGAAATTATGAAAAAGACAGAAAAAGAGAATATGCGATAAGCAAATGAAAACAATAAGGAGTTAAGTTGTGAAAGATTGTGTCAGCGAAGGAAGCAATAAAGTAACCGAAAAGAGTAAATAAAGAGAAAGGACGAGAACTGGTTTACAAAAAACTGATAATAGTATGTAGCCATTCGCAATTCCAGTAAAGGGCATCTTGGCGCTGTACTGTGTGCCACTGACCAAAGGTACAAATTTACTTCATTAAATCCATTCGTGCCCTGTTCGTCTTATTCAGTAAAAAGGCTTACGAAGATTAAGCTTTATTTGCAAATACACACACCGGTCACTGAATTAAAAACTTTTATTTAATACAGGGTTGAACTTCCTTCAGCCTGAATTACAGCACGTATGCATTTTGGCATCGTCTACAGCATACCAGAAAGTTCCCTTAACTGGCAAAGATGTGACGGAAGAGGATCTTGATCCCGGATCTGTTTTTCTAACAAGTCCCATACATTATCAATTGTTGTTCAGTCACGGGCTTCGCGGCAGCCAGGGATGATGGCGGAAGTCGCTGTCATGCTCGCTGAACCATTGCTGAACACATCTTGCGCGATGGACAGCAGTTTTGTTGTCGTGAAACAGCCGTCACACTGTCGATAAAAAGTCAACATTGCAGGATGGATGTGATCGGCAACAATGTTCAGATAATCCTCGGAGGATACCTAACCTTTCATCAATATCATGAGCCCCGTTCCGTACCAACAAAACGTGTCCCACACTAAGATACCACCTCCGGAACCTTGAGTCGTGTTTGCAATGCAAGCTGGGTCCATTGCTTCATGGGTCTCCCGCCAAATTGCCTGTCTACTGTCGGCAGAGAACGAGGTGTACCGATACCCGTCGGACCACATGACTTTTTTCTGCAGTGTTCAGTCACGGTGTTCCTGACACCACTGAGACTGGCTTTCCGGTGCTTCTCGGAAATCAATGGTTTCCGCATAGGCACGCGACTGCTAATATCGATCCTCTTCAGTTGTTACTGAGATATGAGTTGGGAACAACCTTCATTGAATGCTTTGCTCAATTGCTACACACACACAAAGTTCTGTTTCTCCGTACAAGTCTTCTCAGACGACAGCGATCTCGTTCCTGACAGATTGTTGTCGCGCTACAGTTACCATTTTTAAACAAACAATGTGGGCTGTTTTTCTACTGATTAAAGACTCGGGATATCTCACCTTTTGAGAAAGCAGTCAGATTTTAAAATCGTTGCTCCTGCCAGACGGGCACCTACAATAAGCAGTTCATCGAACTCCCAAAGGGTTTTCCCACTGCGATCAAGACTACCGCCGATTAATAACGAGCCAGTCTTAAATAGTTGTCTAGATCACGTGTTGAGACACGTGGCCACGAATTTTTCTTATACACTGCGTAAGTGGCGTTTACGTACATCCGCATAAAGGTTTTTAATTCACTGACCAGTATGTGTAGTTTAAGTTTACGTGATTAACTATATGTCTCAAAGTGAGCTTCGTGAGCATATATATTTTACTAAGATCACAACGGCCAGGTAAATAAACTCAGTGCTTACTGTTTGACGAACACTTATTTATTGTTCGACTGTCAAATCAGCATTCATGCAGACATCAAGTCCAGTATAATTACTATACATTCGTTCATCGACCACTTGTTATAGAAACGTTTAATGATCTATTTTTTAAAAACAAAAACTCTGGTACATAAATCTCATCACATATAAATCGTTATGTCTCTACCATATATAAATAAATCTCTAGACAGTTCAGCATCAACTACTGCGCTCACCTCTTTGCTACAACATTCAATTTTGACACATTTTATCTGGCTCTAACTCACTGCCAGTTTTGCCAAATCATAAGCGGTTCAGTCGGAAAACGTTTAACGAAAAGTAACTAAATTCACATATGAGAACATAAAATTAAAAGCTGGGTTAAATAGAAGTATACATCACACGATTTACGTCGTTTCTTTGAATTGTTTGGAGTTTTATCGACCACCGTGAGCAACTTAATCAACTGTAAGCAGTCACTTGTCCCTAATTTGGGGCCACTTGTTCCAGGAAAGGGAAAGAGTCAGTGCCGCGGGAAAAACTCGGCTTCTGGGATACGAACCCGAACCATCTCAGGCGAATAATTAAAAACCCACGCCTCGGACTCCACAGTGGCAACTTAGTGATCGCCGGAGAATAAGAACTGTAATACTTATTGCTGAAATTCAATTATACTCTAGTTGATTTAATTTGAACGGTAGATTACACTGAACAACAATAGTTTTGTTACAAAGAAAACTTCAACGGTTTTGTATGTATTTACGGGTGCTGAAACCAAATATGAAGTCAAAATTGCACCACTGTGGGCTCCAATTTCTTGGAATGGAACTGCCTATTGGAGTGAATGTTGTGTTACTTAAAGAAATTTCCTTATGTTTCCCAACGGAGACATCTGTCTGCAGTTGGATAGCTGTCTCTCTTAGAGTAGACGTACTGGCGCCATTACTTCCTGTTGTGCAATTCCTATTAGGAAGGGAGAAGAAAACATAATTTTTGTCATTCGAACGCATTTAATCGGTATTGAAAGACATGCATTTTCCCGTGGGTTTTAAAAACAGTAGTGTGGATTTTGCAAATTGTATGTTAAATAATGCCACGTGCTTGTGTGAACCATCCAAACATTTTCTGCTACATTTATGGCAGAAACTGAACAGTTTTTCCTACATTTGTGATGTCTCAAAGGCGACATTTCACACCGTTAATTAGAAAATCGTATGTATTTTATTTCCAGTGTAAAATGGGTGATGAAGATAAACCTTGGGCGCCTCACATTTGTTGTAATTCATCTGTAACCTTGTTGACTGGCTGGTTAAAGGGATCACGTCAAATGCCATTTAGGGTACCAATGGTTTGAAAAGAACCGAAAGATCACTCAACAGACTGTTACTTCTGCATCACTAAGATATCTGGAATTACAGCTAAGACTGAAGGCACGATTCAGTATGACAGTACTCTTTCGGCCATAACACTTTGTGACGTACCTGCCAGCAGGACGCACATGACATAAAGGCAGATAGTAGTCAGAACAAACGTCTGCGTAGCTCCGTTGGTAGAGCGACTTGTTCCGGAACAAGCGGACTCGGGTTCGAATCCCGGCGTAGACCAAAAATGACGGAGAAATTTACTTCGTTATAACTTGCTCCTCATGATCCAGATCTTCCTGTACGTCCACAGTCATGGAGTTTAGATGCTATTGATACTGATGAAATAAATCCTCACAGCGAAGAAGATATTGAAGTACAACAAGACCCTGTTTTCTCGGAAGATTCTGTGCCTCACCTTATAAGTCAGGAAGAATTAAATTATCTGGTTCGTGACTTTCATTTCGCAAAAAGTCAGGCCGAAATATTGCCTTCAAGATTGAAGGGATGGAATCTTTTACAACCAAGTAAAAAAGCTTGTAGTTTTCGTCGACGACAGCAAGAGTTTGAACCCTTATTTTCGAAGAGTGTGGATCTAGTGTACTCTAATGATATAAACTTATAGTTTGAAGCCTTGGGACAGGAACACAAACCTGAAGAATGGAGACTTTTTATAGATTCCTCAAAAATAAGCTTAAAAGCTGTCCTTCTTCATAACGGAAACATGTATCCGTCAGTATTTGTTGCATATTCTGCATACATGAAAGAAATATAGGCAAATATGAAATTGTTGCTTCAAAGTATCATCATCATCATCATCATTGTCAACCATTATCAATCCACTGCTGGACGAAGGTCTCCCCAAGTTTCCTCCACAACGGTCTGTCTTGTGTCAGTCTCCTCCATGTCACCCCTGCATACTTTCGAAGTATAATATACAATAAATACTCATGGAATATTTGTGGCGATCTTAAAGTGATAGCTTTACTCCTATGTCTACAACTTGGATACACAAAATACTGCTGCTTGCTCGTTGAATGGAACAGCAGGGACAGAAATTCTCATTACATTAAAAAGTCCTGGCCTAAAAGAGAGTCCTTAATTCCAGGTAATAAAAATGTTGCTGCTGAACCTTTAGTAAGTCCTAAGAACATATGGTTATTTGTTTTGTTTGTTTGGAGGTTTAACGACCACCGTGAGCAACTCAATGGGCTATAAGCAGTCGCCCGTCCCTAATTTAGGGTCACTGGTTCCAGGGAAGGGAGAGAGCCAGTGCCGTAAGACAAACACAACATCCATGCCTCACCGGGATTCGAACCCGGACCCCTTACGGACGAATGATCAGAGTCCAGCGCCTTAGACCACTACGCCACCGGGGCGGCGAACATATGGTTACCACCGCTTCACATCAAACTGGGTTTGATAAAAAAATTTGTAAAGGCATTGAATAAAGATGGAGAAGCCTTTCGTTTTCTAAAGAGCAAGTTCTCCAAAATATCTGAAGCGAAAATTGAACAAGGCATTGGTCCACAAATAAGTGAATTTATGCGTGATCTTGCATTTGAAGGCACTTTGAATGAGACTGAAGCTGCTGCATGGAAGTCCTTTAAAAATGTGGTACTGAACGTTTTAGGTAACCGGAAAGCAGAAAAATATAAAAAACTTGTTACTGAGCTTCTAGAAAGCTATAAGGCCATGGGATGCAATATGTCCCTTAAAATACATTTCCTTCACTCGCATGTGGACTTTTCGTACAGAACTTAGGAGCTGTACGCGATGAGCATGAAGAACGTTTTCATCAGGACATATGCACCATAGAAAACCGCAATAAAGGAAAATATAGCCCTAAAATGCTAGCTGATTACTGTTGGACTCTAAAAAGGGATGTAGTACAACCAAAGTGCGAAAGAAAATCTAAAATAACTACTTTTTAAGGTAAATGTAATTAATTACTTGTAGCAAAATATATACGTACATGCAAAAATGAAAGCTTATTGTACACTGAAACAACAGGTTCCTCAAGAACCATGCCCGATAGCACAATTTAGCAAGCAGATTTGTAATCAGCATAACAAATACTGTATGATTCGTTGTATGCAGTGTTTGTAACAAACAAAAAGTTTATTTTTGTTGTTCGCTTCCGTGGAGAACACAAAAGGTTTGAGCTTATTATGCTGCCGTTAACTTTAGCTATTAGATTAGCTTTTCTGTACACATTACATTGTAACTTTAACTTCAAAGTTACTCTTTCGGACAGCAGTAACTCTTTCGGATAGCTTAACTATTCGTGCAGCTGTAGCCTTAATTAGCGATATAAATTGTACTTTCAGTTAACCGCTATAGGGTTCCAAGGAGTACAAGATTCACTTATACTCGTATAATAATTGAGGTACGCAAGTACAGTCAACCCTTGCTATAACGCCACTGTTTGTTGCATTACATTGTGGCATTACATCAAGGATGACATTATATCAAATTTGCCAATTATTTTGAGTCACCCAAATTTTGTTAATTACGGTTTCTCGAAAATCATATATTTGCATTAAATTAAAAATACGTTAATCAGAAAAATGCATGTTGCGTACTTAGTTCGAAATGTTCGTTTCATCTCGGAAGCTTCTGGTATGCATTAAATGCGGAAATTTCTTTTTCATGGTAGAAAGACAAAGTTAACATTTTAATTATGAGGAAATGCATAAAAATTATGTTACGTTACTAAAACTTGATCAAGTCAAAATTAATTGCATTGCACAAAATCATTTTATATACCTTAGTTTATTTTAAAAACATCCTCGAATTGCATTTGTGTTTTAGATTTCAGTGTAATTATTTTCATAGCACAATCTAACTTAACAAGTGCGTTTGAAATATCTCCATTCTGTGAGTTTTCCTTAAGGTGGACGTCTAGTAATTTTGCTTCCTGAAACTTCCAATAGGCAAAATTTTGTACACATTTCCTTCACAATTAGTGCGCTCCCAAGGATAAAATTTTGAATATCGATTAAAATAGCTTCATATTATAACTTGGAATAGTTAATATTTTCTAAAACATAACATAATTATATTAAAAATCAATAACTGTTCCTTTGGTGGTGTTGAAACCAGAGAAAAGATGGCGCGACCTGTACGTTGATGACGTCAGCAGACAAACAAATGTTGGATTGCTTAATTATGGTTATGTTTTAGAAAATATTAAGTATTCCAAGTTATAAAACGAAGTTATTTCAATCGATGTTCAAATTTTCATCCTTGTGAACGCATGAATTGTGAAGAAAATGTGTACAGAAGTTTTTCTATAGGAAGTATAGGAAGCAAAATTGCTAGACGTCCACCTTAAGGAATCTCTTTAAGTTAGAAGACACTGATTCTCATCTAGATTGAATCAGTGTCTTTGACATTAAAGTTTGACATACCTGAATCAAGGTCCGAAAAAACGAAAAGAGGAGAAACACAATTGAAAGTGGAGGTACATTAAGTATGTTTTGTGTTGAGAAAGGAATGTGGTTGGCGCAATATTATGGATTGGCGGTTGGCTGATGCCAAGAGTGTGGCGGCATACCAAGGGATGTTTTATACAGAGCACTTCTGTTCAGACACAAAGGGTGGCGTTAAATCGAGGGGCGGTACATTGAGTGTTGACTGTAGTCACTCAAACATCAGAAATAATCACCATCAAAGTATCCCCAAATAGAGTTTGCTCGCTATTATGTAACTAACAATCCAGCCCGTAGTTGGAACAGAGAGGTATACAATCGTAAACAAGAACTTTATCCGTCGTTAACAAGAACGCTTTCCAATCATTACAGTAGTGTAACAAAACAGTGTTCACGAAAGAAATGCTCCGTATCAGTGCTTTCGAAAACGTCAAACAGAGTTTCTATCTCTCACTTGAGCTTAGCCGTTCCAGTAGCACAGCGGTCTAAGGGCTGGCTTGCAACCGCGGTGGAGTCCGGGTTCGAATCCCAGTGAGGTAGGGATGTTGTGTTTGTCTTACGACACTGGCTCTAGCCCTTCCCTGGAGTCAGTTGCCCTAAAAATAGGGACGGATGACTGCTTATAGCCCATTGAGTTGCTCTGGTCCTTAAACCCCCAATAAAAAAGAAACTTAAGCTTACCTCATTGACTTCAGACTTATTGTCATGGTTGCCAAACACAAAGTCGTCGGTGCTCTTTGGCCAAACATGGCACTTGCGCCGTAAAAATCAGTCAACCAACCAACAAATTCGTCGAAAATGTGAGACTACAAAACGTTTAAGGAGAATAAATCAAATTTACATAGGAGTATAACAACTAAAATGGAAGGCTAAATTAGAGACATGCGTAACAGAACCGCTGCTATTTTTCTGTCTTAGAAAAGTTAATTGGCCGTCCCGGTGAGCGGCATGGATGTAGCGTTTGTCTTACGACGCTGGCTTTCTCCCTTCCCTGGAACCAGTGACCCTACATTAGGGAATAAATAAATCCATCGCTCTTTCCACGTTACGCAACGCACAGCAACCGAAAAATTGTTATTCAGCATCCGTCGGGGAATTGAATCCCGAATCTCTCGATATCTAGCCGAGCGCGTTAACCTTACACCACAGCGGCCAACAATTAATATATAGCCAGTAATTAATATATAGCCAGTGCCGTTATACCCGCCAGATGGAGACGTCTCAGTAGCTGAGCCCATCTTACAGATTTATGATGTCAGATGCTGACTGAAAAAGAAAAACACACATAGCGCCGTGAATTGTTGGCCGCTGTGGTGTAAGGTTAACGCGCTCGGCTAGATATCGAGAGATTCGGGAATTCAATTCCCCGACGGCGGCCGAATCGCAATTTTTCCGTTGTTGTGCGTTGCTTAACGTGGAAAGAGCGATGGATTTATTTATTCAACTGATGCCACATATTTAGAGGATTTTCTCCTACATTAAGGACGGGCGACTGCTTATAGCACACTGAGTTACTCACGGTGGTCGTTAAACTTCCAAACACACACACACACACACACACTAGTTAAATCCGTGTCCCACTATTCAAAATGTGACCTCTCAAAATTTCACGAAGAACCTAGAGTTCCTTCGAAATGTATTGAGTGTCTTCCTTTTATTATTTAGCAGAAGATTACTTTCACGGAGAGAAAGGTGATAAATGTCTCCAGTTCATTCGGAATTATCTCACTAAGCTTTAGTGATCATAATATGTTACCATAGGTCACCGCTTTGTATTTTCCTCGTATGCTGAAGATATTGAAGTTAACCCCACTATTACCTGTCATCAAGATAATGCCGACATAAAACTTCCAAGGATTTCCGCAACTGTTAGCGTAAAACGTTTTGATTCCTTTTGTTTTGTTTCAGCTTACGTCATTGTCATTTTCGTGAGGTTGTTTTCATCTTCTTGAACTGAAGTTGTTCATATGCTGATTTGAACTCCTTTCGATGCATGACACGTAGGATTTGAAGTTGAGGAAGAAGAAGAAGACCACGCACAACGAGCTAATGTTAGCTCTCAGGTGGCGTGTCCGATAGAAAGACCTTGATGACGCCGGTAAACTTATGCGCGAGAAATAATTGGCACTTCAGCTAGGGAAATGATAAAAGCTAACTCCTAGTTGCCTTTCCTATTTTCCAGGTTGTTCATTTGTTTCCTAAATATATAGTTTAGTTTGTTTTAATTTGGCCTTTTTAAAGCAGCAAAAGCAAGTATAGTTCTGCGATCAGAAATTTGCCCTTTTCTGTTTGAAGAGAGAGAGAGATCAGCTAGCCAGATGCCATTCGCAATTTATGGACTTAGTGTTTGAGTTGTTTGTAAATGATTCGACGAAAATTAAAAATTTAAAGCATCACGAAAAAGTTGGGCCAAAAATAAAGTTATACACAAACTTTTCACATCTGTCTATATACATATACATACACTATATTGACGAAACTCACCGGACACCTAGAAGAGAAATACAACATAGCATTTATTGACATACATTATTAGTACGGTGTCGGTCCACCTTTGGCCTTAATGCATGCAATGACCCTTCGAGGCATGCTTTCGATAAGGTTTTGGAACACAGCGATAGGTATCCGCTTCCATTCAGTACATAAAGCTGCCGCTAACTGTTGCTTAGTAGTAGGCCTTGGTTTCAAACTTCTTATGCGGCGCTCTAATTCTTCCCATAGGTGCTCTATGGGATTAAGAACAGGGGTCTGTGCTGACCAGTCTACACACGATACAGAATTATCGTCAAGCCACGCCGTAACAGTCCTTGCTTTTAGGCTCGGTGCATTATCCTTCTGGTACCAATAAGATTCGGTTCCACAGTATTGCCACAAAGTTGGTAGAGCATAATTGTCCAGAATATCGAGGTAGAGGTGCTGGTTAACAGGTTTGTCCACGATAACCAATGGGCTAGAACCATACCACAAAAACAACCCCACATGAGTACACTGTCAGCTCCAAACTTGACCGTAGGAACAGTACACTGTGGTAAATAGCGTTTCCCCGGTTGCTGCCATACCACACACGACCATCAAACTGATGGATCGTGAATCTGGATTCATCAGTCCATAGGACCCGTTTCCATTGATCAACGGTCCACGCTAAATGTTCTTTACACCATGCTAAACGACGAGTAGTACTCCGAGTGTAGATGAAAGGCTTACGAGCAGCCGCACGACCACGGCAACCCATGGAATGAAGTTCTGTGCTAATGGTACATGTACATACCGAGGTTCCAGCATTTTTATTCACCTGAACACTGAGGTCTTGTGCAGTACTCCGTCGATTAGCTGTAACGACTCTCCTGAGGCTTCGACGTCCTCTATCACTGATTTTCTCTGATGATCACTTGTGTGCAGCTGATCTATATAGTATAGTAACCGTGAGCACACTGTTCCCGAATAATTGTCCTGGTACAAATATCTGTTCCATTGGCTTCTGCAATGTCGCCCGCCAGGTATGTGGTGAAGAATGTGTGTATTTCTTTATATTTCGCAGTAAGCTTCATGTGAGAAGATCACTTAGTTTGTGCTGCTCACTAAAACGCAGAGCTGTTCTAGTGGCGTCATTTGATTTCTACAGACGAAGAACATCAGCGGTAATGGATTTTGCGAATCCCAGAAGAGCTGCAATGCTATGCACTGATTGCTCACTCAGGTGATATCGAGCAACCACGCCCCTTTAAAAGTCTATCAGTTCAGCTCCGAGTGGCACAGTAGCATCCAATGCAATCTGAAAGGTTTGCCAACGCATCTTCATGAAATACTGCACCCAACACACCCCGCGCCTGCGCATGTAGTTTTGCAAATACTCGTTTATTTACTTATGTGCAGGTGTTCGAATACCTTTATCTAGATAGTGTGTATGTAGGTATGCATGAGTGTATGCGTGTGTTGTAAGAGAAGCTCTGTTGTCTCATTCATCCTATTGCGTGGTAAGTGGATCGTGGTCATTAAACAGCAGGGGAGTTCCGTACTGTCGTATGGCCTTGCTGTCAGTACTAACAGCGAGGTTTAGGCAACTGAGCTTCGTAAATTTAAGGGTGATACTCTATGGTCACTACATAAAACAGGCGTTCGTGTAATATGTGGTCGAAAGACCTAAACCACCAGGAAAGTGGGAAGTAACGGGAAATCGAGAATTTTCCCTTTAACTTCCTTTTACGTTTTCTAGCAGTTCAAATTCCTATTTTTTTGTCACTCTGTTCTCCAGGGCAGATTTCCACCTTTCAGGAGATGACTGTATTTCTGGAAGTCCTTTTATTTTTAGAGAGGTGCTATTTTAGGATCCAACACGTATGGAGTGTTCACTGAATTACGACCACCCCTATTCAAAGGGGTTACACCTGTTATTGACGTAACGAGGAGGCGGGCGTGGCCTGTAGGCTAAAGGGGTATTTATAAGATGTTGTTGATTCCGTTGAGAGCGAAGTTACGGACGTGATGGGAAAACCCAAGGATTTATCGGAGTTTACGAAAGGCCAAATTGTGGGCGCATGAAGAGTTAACGCGTTCACACCTGAAACGTCAACATTTGTGGATTGTTCAAGAGCCACCGTGGTTAAAGCGTACCAAACAGCGACGGAACTTTATATGGCGGCGAAAGGTGGATTACATAGGTGAACGATGGATGTGTCGCCTGGTACAAGGCAATAAGAGCAGCGCCTTTTCACAGTCGACGACGGCAAAATCTATGTCAACCAGAAACAATATCCCGCGCGACTATGCGCCGTACGTTGACACGAATGGGATAAAAGAGCACACGCCCTCTACACCACCCTCTCGTAACAACAATCCATCGATGTAAACGAATTTCCTGGTGCCAACAGCATGCAGATTGGACGGTAGAAGATTAGAAGAAGGTAGGCTGGTACGATGAATCATATGTCATCCCTTCTGTTGGTGGTCGAGTCTGTATTTGGCATCAGTAGCATGAGAGTAGGGATCCCTCATTCTTCAGGGCATCGACTCTCCAGGCTGGTGAGGGCTGTTCTACGATATGGAGTATGTGTATCTAGCACGAAGTGGGACCTGTGATGAGTGTGGATCAAAGTATGGGTGCTGGCTACCAGGGACGGCTTGCGGTCGACGTGCACCCTACAATATTGTACCATCACCCAGAGAGGAATGGGCTCTTCCAGAACGATAATGACCTGTGTCATGGGGCCACCCTCGTGGAGAAATGGTTTGACGAACATCCTGCTGGTATGAGACATCTCGATCAGGCGAGTTTGACCAGCAAACTCGCCTGATCTCAACCCAATTGAACATCAGTGCGATGTTGAAGAATGCCCGATAAAGCAGGTGCTAACACCACCACACCAGAGACCATGGACAGTACAAACATTTTAGCTGCAGATCCCCACGCAACTGTGAACTGTGTAGCTACTTCGTGGAATCAATTCGGGCGACCGTTCTCCTGACCGAAGAAGCGTCCACGGAGTATTTGGTAGGTGGTCGTAACTCAGTCAGCACTTAGCGTATGCCCCCCCCCCTTCTATTTTGTTTTAAATGTGAGGTGCCCGGTCTATCTTCATAAACTTGTTGAAGCGGACATCTATAAAGGTCGTTCTGGATATTAGGCTTGATCAAATGAAACCCATTCAAGTGGCTTTATTAAGATGAACGAAAAGGTAGATCCGCAGGTGTGGCAGAATTAAAGAAAGCAATATACAAGGAAGCAAGAATGCACCAGTGTTCGTTAGAAGAAGTCGCCGTAGGCATTCAGACAGGAACGGCGGATACCGTTCGCGAAGGACTTTGGTTGCTCCTTGAACCATTTGGTCACCCACTGCATCGGAGTGGAATCGTTGTCCCTTTAGAGCTTTTTTAAGGGTCCAAACAAATGAAAATCACATGGGGACAGATCGGGGCTATAGGCTGGGTGGTGCAGAACTTCCCACCCTTTCCATGCTAACGCATCCTGCACAATGTTCGCAACATGCGGACGAGCATTGTCGTGCAACAGAATCACACCACACGAAAGCATGCTCGGTCGCTTATGCAGCTTGTCCAGTGTGTCCTTGTAGCGGTTGGCATTGATGTTCCCGTATGGCTCTTTAAAGTCCACCAACAAAAGCCCTTCATGGTCAAAAAATGTGGTCAGCATAACCTTAACGTGAGGAGCCTGTGACTTGAATGTTTTGTGTTTTGGTGATCCGGGATGTTTCCATTGCATGCTCGCTGGTTTGCTAGACTGCTCAAAATGGTGGCACCACGATTCATCGCCTGCCACTATACGTGACAGAAATGCATCACCCTCCGCTTCGTTATGCAGCAAGTGGTTCAAATTCCAACCCATGCGTCCTTCCTTATGGTGGTCGGTCAGCATCCGTGGGATCCATTGTAAACACACCTTCCGATACTGCGTATCTTCGTAACCACCGTTTCAACTGTCCCAAATGACATAAGCGAATTCCTCCGCTAGCGAACGTAAGTTCCGACGACGGTCCACCCGTTTTGCTGCATCAATCTTGGCGATGGCTTTATCTGCCGCAACAACATGCGGCTGGCTCGACCACGGAAGATCTTTCGTTCCCTGACGTCCTTCCCGAACAAAACATTCGTGCCCAGTCCATCACTATTATCTTCGACACACATTTGTCACCATACACCCCCTGCGTTCTGTGATGAATGTCGACTGGTCGACATCGTTCCGCTGTTAAGAGCTGAATCACCGCTCGCTGATCCACCTTGGACGGATTCAGAATCACACTGGATATGCCGTCAACGATATTGAGCACAAACCACACATGCGAGGAGAATGAACGCGTGCTCGCTTGTTCATTGGTCTGCGCTTATCACGCGAGCTGTGACATCAACATTCTCCCTGTGCGCCGGTTCACGTTTCGCGGCAGGAACGGGTTTCATTTGATCACGCCTCATATAATGCTCTGGCACATCGTACTGCCGAACTCTAATAAATGTGCATACACTGAGGAGCCACTTTATTATGACCACACCCTCAGTACTTTGTTGGGTCACCTTTTGCCTGTAATACTGTGTTGATTCTTCGTGGCATGGACTCCACGAGATGTTGATAGGTGGTTTGTAGAATCTGAGACCAAGCTTGATGAATAGCACTTTCCAGAAGTGTGAGATTGCAGGGTTGTGGATCCAGCTGTCTGATGGCTCGTTCAACTTCATCCCACAAATTCTTAATAGGGTTGAGATCTGGAGATTGTGGGGGCCACCTAAGCAAAGTAAACTCACCGGCATGTTCCTGAAACCAATCCTGTACAATACGAGCACTATGGCAGGACGCATTATCTTGTTGAATGTAGCCATCGTCATTGGACGAAACCATCCACATGACAGGATGCACTTGGTCCGCAACGATTTTTAGATATGATGTGCCAGTCAGACGTTGATCAACACGAATTAAAGGGCCCAAAGCATGCCAGGAAAACATTCGCCAAACCATAACGTTGCCTCCACCAGCTTGAAGGGTTGTAGCAATGCATTTGGGGTCCATGCTTTCGTGCTGTTTCCGCCAAATTCCAACTTGGCCATCGGCATGGTGCAACTGAAAACGTGATTCACCGGACCACATAATTTGTTTCCAATTATCGACTGTCCAATCCTTGTGCTCCTGTGCAAACTGGAGACGTTTTCTCTTGTTAACTGCAGACAGCAAAGGTGTTTGAACAGGCCTTCGTCTGCCATATCTCATCCGATGCAGTGTACGGCGAACAGTGCATGCAGAGATCATTTGAGGGGATCCTTGATTAAGATGGTCTGTAATTTGCTGCACTGTTGCCCTTCTGTTGTCTGTTACCAGTCTGGACACTCTCCGTTCGGCCCGAGCAGTCACTAGTCGATGACGACCACAAGTTGCACGTAGAGCCCCAGTTTTTTGGCTGACAGTCCAGTCTTTAAACACTTTAACAACAGCTGCTCTGGAACATTTCACGAATGCGGCGGTTTTGGTGATACTCGCTCCATGACTCCGAGCTCCTACAATCATCCCACGTTGAAAGTCCGTCAAATCGCATTTTTTACCCATGTCGTCATCCAAAAATCGCTTTTACTACTGTCGCAAGCACTAACCTTTCCCTTTTTATACTAGCTTCGCCCTCTGGCAGCAATAGAGTGCAGCCGTAGCTCATTAGCTTAAAACTGTCAGGTGGTCATAATAAAAAGGCCACTCAGTGTATACATGTATGCAATTTTGTTGCTTCAAAACTATGGTACATTTTTCTTTAACTAGGACAAGCCACTAACGGTAAACGATAACTCGGGTACAGTTGGCAAATTTTGAGCGAAACTATTGCAAAATCTAAGCTCCTTAAGGCGTCTATTATAACAAATTCTAAAAAACGAACACGTAAAATTTATGACTCCCAGAACAAAAAGTACGAAACATTCTAAACAGGAAATGCCTAAAATTTATCATGAACTACTTTCCTTCACGTTGGTTGTTATCAGGTTGCATGTAAACAAAGCGGAAAGACACACTCAGATCGGGAACCACGTTTTTCATTTTGTATCGCGAAAGACAGACGCACACACACATACACAAACTTCCTTTTATTATTATAGATTAAGCAAGAGTTGAGCTAACAGAGTTTTTCCATTTCTACGTTTTTCATTTCAAACGATTTTTTTTTCATTAATGTTAGTGAGCCGACTTTCGTGAAACGGTTCAAGTAAAAGGTCATCTAGTTTTAATTGAAATTCCTCAATGTCAAGGAATTTCGGGAATCGGAAGGCGTCAAAACCTGACCATGGACGAAGTCCAATCGCATGCCAAAAATCACGGTGATCGGATGTGCCATGTTGTAGCTATGCCCGAACAACTAATTGTCCCGAGTCTCGTATAGAGAGCGGATGTTTTCAATTATTATTAAAATTAGCCAGTTTTTTAATGGTAATTATTTCTATACGGCACGACCAATCACCATGATACCAATCGCATATCACTCGCCATCTCCTTCCCTTTCTCTGTGGCAAGTGTCATCCCAATCGGCTGAAGATCTTTGGAGGAGATAGGTAACAAACGACCCCTTCTCAAAACCTCCCAAAAATGCAAGTTTTTCTACGATTATTCCTCAGTGATACGGAATTTCAGAAATCAGAAGGCGTCAACACGTGACATTGAACGATGTCCAATCGCATGCAAGAAATTACGGTGATCGGATGTGTCATCTCCTAGCTGTGCCCGAACAAGTAATTGTCTCGAGTCTCGTAAAGAGAGCTCCGCTCGGCCTTCGGCCTAGCTTCGCTCAATAAAAATAAACAAATGACGTCATGTGTTTGAAACTTGTCACGTGGTTTTGTGGCGGGAATAGTCTACAGACATTGGCGACATTTTAGTAACCTGACGCCAGTTCTTTCGAGCTACGGAAGTGGTCGGCATGGTTCGCAAACAAAAGAAAACGTGCGAGTTGTTCGTTATCAAACTAACTCTTTAAGCTGCAAATGTACCTGAACCAATGGTGCCAAGAATGTTCTTCGGTCCCCAAAAAAGAGATGTTCACATAGCTCCCAGATTTTACTAAAACTACGGCAAAACAATTCATTTGCCCCCTCTCATCTCCGCAGTACTGACCGTAAACCTGTTACAAGTGATAAGCGCTCCCTTGTAGTCCTTGCTGCATGACCCAAGGCCTGATGGGGAAGGGATAGTCTCCCTGACATGGACATCATGCCACTGGGTAGAAACAAGTGATTCAAACATCTGCTCTTTACTTCCTTAGATTTGTCTTTGTTATAGCCCTTTTAGCAGGTAATCAGTCAGAAAGGTATAGTGTCAATTGTACCCGTAATTACCACTTTAAATAACAAAACTAAAGGCAAACCACACTTTCTGATGCGCAGGTTAACTGTTCCTGGCATAATTTATTCGTATTAGACAGGGAATATATTCGTTTGCGTTGATTTCATCCCATTTTGCTAACCCCTAGTGAATTCGTTCATGCCCACAGCGGTTTTGTAGAGTGTACATTCCAGCCATATTGTCGGGAAAACGTAAGCATGTTTTAGATCGGGCGTGAAAGTGTGGCTGATGAATTTCGAGAAGGAAAGGCAAGTCACTCAGCTTACGCCTGACATCATTTCGGCTATTGAAAAATTCATTTTACTCGACGCGGAAGATTGCAAAAACTGAAAAGTCAATTTGCTTAACGTCACTGCAATACTGCATACAGCTGGAAGTATAAGTTCTGCCTGAAGAGAAACGATAAAGCGATTATAAGTCATCCCCCGCACATTCCCGAGCTTTCACCATCTTATTTCTTTGTGTTTGGAGACCTGAAGTTTCACATATGTGGCTCACACTTTGCGGAATAGGAAGAGCTCGTTGAGGCGGGAGCAACTTTTCTTTTGGTCAATCAAAATGTGCGGATTGTTATTAAGATGGAACATTCCAGCGAGTGCAATTGCTTCAATTTCCATGATGACTGCAGGGATAAATTATTCATAGCTGTAATTTTATACGATGGTTCGAAGTTAATCTGGACATCTTATTGTAACTCCCCATGTTCTACATCGCTTGAAACAGAATCCGTACGACAGAGCCTCCCCTTCATCACAGTAGTAGTTTGGTTCACGCACCGCGTGCGAGGTGCATTGTGGGACAGCTGGAGTCTGTAGAAGTGTCAGTGAGTGTGTGGAACAGCGTTGTATTATTGACTTTCCTGTGAAGGAGAATATGGAATCCGCAGAAATGTTTTGAAAATTGCCAACACACAATAGCGATAAAACGCTGTCAAAGGCAAGTGTCTACGATTGGTGCAACAAGTTTTCCCTAGGGCAAAGAAGGAATAGCAAATGAATCGCATGGACATGAGTAAACTACTCCCGTGACCGAAGTCAACATCAATCCTTTGTAACAGGATAGAACAAGAGGATAAGAGCACGTGACATAGCTGCAATAATAACATCAGTATTGGTAGTGTTGGAAAAAACATCCACGTGCACCTCCTGTTCAAAAAGGTGTGTGCACGTTTGGTACCATATAGGCTAGAGGTCTGCACGGGCCTAATTTGGTGAGCCCACCCCGGCCCGGGCCCGTCAATTGCAGCTCTTATTTAGGATCGGCCCCCGTCAATTGTAGCTCTTATTTAGTTCCGACCCGGCCCCGTCAATTGCAGCTCTTATTTAGGCCCGGCCCCAGTCAATTGCAGCTCTTATTTAGGATCAGCCCCCGTCAATTGGGTGTCACGTCAATTCGTCGCGTGCGTCAATTCGTCGACTACGTCACTTCGTCGCCTGCGTCAATTCGTCGACTACGACAATTCGTCGCATGCGTCAATTCGTCGACTACGTCAATTCGTCGCGTTTACAGATTTTGGTTACATACAAAACGAATGCAGGAAAACGTACGATTTCGAACGTCTTGTTCCCTAATCAAATTTATAAAGTTTGGACACGCAGACAGGATAGGAATATTACGTTTTTCTTTGGCACGAAAAATATTAGACGGTAAACGGTTTTTGGAACGGGGCAGGGCCCAGTTGGTCAGAGCCCCCATATACAAAATTTTCGTGAGATCTACAGTTTTCAATTCAGAACCACCAAATCAGGTATCCTATCTCATAGTACTCTAACTTAGACGGTTGTCAGTTTTTGGAACGGGTCAAGGCCCGGGAGTCAGAGCCCTCCCCCCGTACATACAAAATTTTCGTAAAATCTAGTTTTCATTTCAGAACCATTAAATTTGGTATCATGAAACTCTAACTTAGACGCTAGACGGTTTTTGGTAGGGGTTGGTGCCCACGGGTTCGGAGACCCCCTCATAAAAAATTTCGTAAAATCTACAGTTTTCATCTTAGAACCACCAAATTTGGTATACTATCTTATGGTAGTCTAACTTAATCGGCAAACCGTTTTTGGAACGGGTCAAGGTAGGGGGGTCAGAGCCCCCGCATACAAAATGTTCTTAAAAACTACAGTTTTCAATTCAGAACCACCTATCCTGGTATACTATCTCATGGTACTCTAACTTAGACGCTAGACGGTTTTGGGAAGGGGTTGGAGCCCGGGGGTCAGACCCCCGAATAAAAACTTTTTCGTAAATACTACAGTTTTCAATTTAGAACCACCAAATTTGGTATACTATCTCATGGTACTCTATCTTAGACGCTAGAAGGTTTTTTGAAGGGGTTGCAGCCCGGGGGTCTACCCCCTCATAAAAATTTCGTAAAATCTACAGTTTTCATATTAGAACCACCAAATTTGGTATACTATCTTATGGTACTCTAACTTAGACGGCAGACCGTTTTTGGAACGGGTCATGGCACGGGGGTCAGAGCCCCCCACATACAAAATTTTCTTAAAAACTACTGTTTTCAATTTAGAACCACCTAATCTGGTATACTATCTCACGGTACTCTAACTTAGACGCTAGACGGTTTTTGGAAGGGGTTGGAGCCCGGGGGTCAGACCCCCCTCCGAATACTTTTTTTTTTGTAAAATCTACAGTTTTCAATTTAGAACCACCAAATTTGGTATACTATCTCATGGTACTCTAACTTAGACAGTAGACCGTTTTTGGAACCGATCAAGGCCCGGGGGTCAGAGCCCCCACATACAAAATTTTCTTAAAAACTACAGTTTTCAATTCAGAACCACCAAATCTGGTATACTATCTCATGGTACTCTAACTTAGACGCCAGACGGGTTTTGGAATGGGTTGGAGCCCGGGGGTCAGACCCCCGAATAAAAACTTTTTCGTAAAATCTACAGTTTTCAATTTAGAACCACCAAATTTGGTATACTATCTCATGGTACTCTAACTTAGACAGTAGACCGTTTTTGGAAGGAGTTGGAGCCCGGCGTTAAAGCCCCCCCCCCTATAAAAATGCCGCGTAAAATCTACAGTTTTCAATTTAGAACCACCAAATCTGGCATACTCTCTCATGGTACTCTAACTTAGACGGTAGACGGTTTTTGGAACGGGTCGGGCACGGGGTCTGAGTCCCTCCGCCCATAAATATTTTCCGTAAAAACTAAAGTTTTCAATTTAGAGCTACCAAATTTGGTATACTATATAATGGTGTTCTAAATTAAACGGTAGACGGTTTTCAGAACGGGTCGGGGCAAGGGTGGTTACCCCCCCCCTCCTTCACACAAACTTTCGTAAAATCTATAGTTTTCAATTTAGAACCACCAAAATTTTGTATATTATCTCATGGTACTCTAACTTAGACGGTAGAAGGCTTTTGGAACGGATCAAGTTCAGAACCACCAAATTTTATGTCATGAAACTCTAACTTAGCGGGAGACGGTAAGTGAAAGCGCAACATGATTAACTTGATTTGTTATGCAAACCTTATAAATACGACCACAGCGATTAAAAGTTACTAAAGAGTCCTTGTAAGTAATATTTTTTGACCGAGTGCAAGTACAATTTACGAAATGTCAACAGGTCAAAATATCTAAAGTAACAATGAAATTTGGAATATTTCTTTTTTCTGTCTTTTTATTTCAGTTTTGACACTTGTATTAAGTTTTAAAAACATATATTTCTCCTGTCGTATACCTTCATTGTGCTTTAAACAGAATTTCTTACCATGTTTTGGGTATTTTATTTCGTGTGGTTGCAGTTTTTTTAATGTTTTGGGCATTTCATTTTGTGTGGTTACTTCTTTTTATGTTTTGGGCATTTTACTTTGTACGGGTGTTTTTGTTATGTTTTTGTTCTTTTCTTTTCTGTGGTGGTTGTAATGTCGACAGGATGAAAAGGGGAAACTGTGGACAGTCACGATGCCTACTTGCTTCTAATTTTTTCTTCAAATACAGCACAGGATTTTGTATTGAGTTATACCACTTACTCATTAAGCGACTACAGGTTTCTTTAAATATGAACGTTTTCTTAGAGCCTTTTGTTTCCTCTACCTAGCTTTTTCGGTTCCGCAATTTCTTTTTTTGGTTTTAGAATATTTTCCTTATTATTAATCTATTTTCTCATGCAAACTCTTTATGTAAGGTATGTTTATTCTATCGAAGTATTTTGCAATTATACGTGAAGCCCTGTTGCTGAAGTAAAAAAAATATTTCCAACTGAAACAACGCAGTTCAGATATTTTCCCGCTGTTAACTCAATGAATGAAAACAAAAACAACAAATCTGTGCAAGGGTTGAGGCATGAGACAGTACTTACTGGTAACCAGGCAAAGTTTTAAGGAAGAATGAGCTTAAGAATTTCTAACTGCACCAAAAAAGAGCATCCGCACTGTATCCCTCCCCATCCCCTAGTGCCGGCCTTTGGACGTCTTGAAAGAGAAGTCTTAAGGACACATCTGTATCGTAATTGCCTGAGCATTCGCGACAATCTTCTGGTGTCGTAGTAGAAAAACACACTTCCTACTTCGCCTAAATTGCTTGGATGTAATGCCAACGAACAAAGTTTTGCTCTCGCATTGGATTTCTGTTGCTTTTGATGGAATACTTTTCCCCTGGGGTTCACCGCTTTCACTATAGTCTTCAGGACAGGCGGCAATACACCCCAACGTAAAACACCAATTTCACGGCAATTAACTGCAATTAGCGAAAGAGAGGGGCGGTACAGGAAATAAGTCGAACGAGACAGATCTGAACTTAGAAAGTCGGGGAAGGTGTTGCATGAAAAACTGTGTTTGGCTTACAGATCATTTGGCACGTAGGGACGTAGGTTTCGTTTAATATGTTACGGGGTAAACAAATTGTCTTTTCAGTATAACAATTTTCTTTCATACGCATGGTGCAACACAAAAAATTTGAATTTATTTTTGAGAATTAGCATGACGCCTACCGGCCCAGAGTACAGCTGCCCAGTCCGCGCCTGCTGCCGCCTCCGGAACCTGGCTCCCGGGTTCTTCGCATCTGTTGATCCCCCGCCTGGAGCGTCCCAGCTGTGAAATACATGTACCTCTGCGTTTTGGAAAAACAAAAGATAAGATGCCGATCCTTAAAATTAACCACTTCTTGTGACCGCAGGTACGAAAATCTTGAATTTCGCTTATACCCTAACTGGAGGAACAAGCTTCACGTGATTGTCTGTATTCTGAGTGTTTTATTGAATGGTTGCTCATTAGTTCGTAGTTGACTGGAGAACAGAGAACGTGCTTGTTGAAACCTTTGTTGTGCGTTGTCAAGTGATAATAGTGGAAATATATCATTCTAAATATTTTGGAAAGAGAAAGTGCATTGTTTTCCGAAGGCACTATGCAGATGAAGAATGCAACATAAATAGTTAACTCACAAAAAGAAAATGATTTGCTGAAATGGAAAGGGTATTTATTTTGCCATAACAGAGTGCGAGGTGATTTACGGTATTGTCACTGTATTGAAAGAAATTATGGAAATTGTACTGGCTTTGCTAGTACTATTCATATTGGAGATGAACACAGGATGCGCAATGAGAAACCACATAATCATGCTCCAAGACCGGAGAAAAGTGATGTTGCTGTTGCAAGAGCGCAAACAAAAGAACGAGCGAGAAATACGGACGAAGCCCCTGCGCAAATTATTCAAACCGTGACAACGTCAATGGCTACAGTAAATGCAGCTTACATGCCTAATATGGATGCACTAAGGCAAGTTGTAAAAAAGAGAAGACATGCCAAGACATGCCTGCGAAGCCTACGACTTCAGAACGGATCGATGCCCCAATAAATTTACAGGAGAAGATGGTGCAAAATTTCTTGGCAGAGATAGCTCATTTGGACATCAAAGAATTATTTTATTTTTAACAGAGAATAATTTACGAAAGCTTAAAGAATCACCCCTCTGGATTATGGATGGGACATTTGAAACTTGTCCAACCCTTTTAGGCAATTATGTTCCATTCATGCTATGGTTGAAACGAATCCAGAGATGCACAGACTTGTCCCACTAGTTTATGGGTTACTTTCCAGCAAGTATAAAGAATATAATACTATTATACAGTATTTTTGTAGGATTTACAAGACTATGCATCAGACTATGATATTCAGCTTGCACCACAATATACGCATAGTAATAGATTTTGAAATAGCTACCGTTATAAAGCTGCTAAAAAGGAATTTGGAAGCAGCACACACAAATGTTGTTGGTTTCATCTCGGAAAAAAATGTGCTGAGGAATATCCATCCTCTGGCATAGCCTTGGAATATAAGGAAAACAGTGAGTTTGCTCTCAAAGTCAGACATTTGCAAGCACTCGCATTTTTTTCATCTGATGAAATTCCAGCTGCTTTTGAAGAAGTGAAATCAATTTTACTAGAATATGCAGATTCTGTAGTTCAGTGGTTTGAGGAAAATTATGTTCTTGGAAAATTTCGTGGAAGCAGAAGAAACAATCCAAGCAGAAGCCCTCCGCTGTTCCCGCCAACAATTTGGTCAGTTAGTGAAAACAATTTATTTGGCTTTCCCAGAACACAAAACGAACTTGAAAGATTAGACAGATGCTCGAATACAATTCTGGAAGAGAAAAAACTGTGACTGTACGAAATAATAAGTGAAATTGCGAAAGAGCAGAGAACAACAATGGCTAAAATCGAAAGAGTGATAGCACAGATTCCAACAAATCCACCCAGAAGAGAAACGCTGGCAAGATAAAAAGGAATTTGAACTTCTTTGGTGCACAGAGACAATGTTAACATGCTGGACATTTTAAGAGGAATTTCATATAATTCTACCCTTTACCAAAATGTGCTGGTATTTCTCACTAATTGATTTATACCTTTTACTAACTTGTATTTGAATTTTTCAAGAATGTAATTCCGCCGAAGATGCAAGAATGTAAAACACAACGCAAAATTAAAAAAGTCAAAATTTTCAAAATAGCATGTCAAAAACATAAAATGTCAAAAAGTAATCCAAAGTGTGAAACATATAAAAATTCAAAATGCAATCCAAAATGTGAAACAAATAAGAATTCAAAATGCAATCACAAGTCACAAGCATTACAAAAATGCGAAACGCTATGTAACAAGTACAACACAAAATAAAACAAATGCCAAAAAAAATGCATACGCTTTGTAAAATGTACAAAATAAAATAAATGCCATATTCACAAGGATTTCATGACGAGTCAAGTTAAAAATGAGCTTTTACTTAGACTTCAAATAATAATTACTAGCCTCTACACCTTTTTAAGTCTTTAATAAGTGCAACATCATTAACCTGACTTGTCATCAAACATTATCAATATGACCATAGCATACAATCACTTAAAAGACTTGTTAATGGATTAATTGAGATCACCAAGTTCAGCGGGTGAAAGTTAATGGCTGTTTATAGTTTTGTACTCGAGTAAATGCGCAACACAGTAAACGTGACTTTCTCTGAAAAATTTATGTATATGAGCACGGTTGATTGAAAACTGATAAAAAGGCTTAAGGCCTGTTTATTAATTTTTGTGCCTCAGTCAAAACGCAGTACCATAACCTTGGCATGTTATCGAAACCTTATGAATACGTCGGACTAAAAATTCCTAAAAAAAGTTTACGCCTAAGGTCTTGTAACTAAAGTTTTGTGACAGGGTAAAACTGCAACATTAATAACTTGACATGTTATGTTAACGTTGTGAATATGAGCACGGCGGATTAAAGATTTCAACAAATAGCCTTTGGGATTAATGTGTTGTAGCTGAGTAAAAATGTAACATTATCTTGATTTTCTATATAAACCAAACTACGTGCTGAAATGGCCCAACTATATATACGTATACTTCAACCATATACCGAAGCGCTGACAAGGTGAAAGCAAAAGTGCAATTTTGTACGGTCCCCTAACATTTTATGGCCAGCGTACATGGAAGTGGACACCTTGATATCAAAAACATACTTTTTGTACGGTCCACAACAAATAGCAATGGACACGTCGCAATCTTTGGGGGGGGGGGGGTTAACGACCACCGTGATCAATTCAGTGGGCTATAAGCAGTCGGACGTTCCCAATTTTGGGCCACTGGTTCCTGGGAAGGGGGACAGCCAGTGCCAGAAGTCAAGCACGACGTCCATGATTCACCGGGATTTGAACCAGGATCCTTCTCGACAAGTGGTCAGAAGCCAGCGCCTAGATCACTCCGCCGCCGTAGCGGCACACGTTGAATTGTATTTTTCATACCGCCCCAAACGCTCTTATGGACATACTAGATTGAACTGGACGCAAATAAATCATTAATATAATTTGTACTAGCAGGGATACCAGTTATTTGCCAGGTACATATTACTATTTGTGGAATCACCAAGTTCAGCGGGTGAAAGTTAATGAATGAAAAAGATATTCCTGCAATTTTCCAGTAAACTTATTTTAAATTTTTTGATTTAGTTAATTTAATTTTGCGAAACAAAAAGAAAGAAAAAGGAATGGGAATACTTACCTTCTAGGAGACATCTATAGAACTGCCGTACATCTGGCGTGTGCTTCTGTGAATCCCGCGACACAGAAATGCAATGTACCTATGTGATGTCGCATGCATACGACTTCACATTGGCATTGATCATCTTTTTCTTACCGTTTTGAATTTTGAATATCTGGAACTCTCTGTTTACATTACATTATATTTCTTTCTGATAAGCCGTTCGTTGGTAGTGAAAGCTAAACTATATAGATTTGTGTTTTTAATACACCATTAAACGCATATTTTTGCACTTTATTGTTATCTACAGTCCCTAACTTAGACCGTAGGTTGGTTAGTTGGTTGGTTAATTGATGGTTTATGGTGCAAGGTCCTCAAAGGGCCAAAGAGCGCCTTAGAACGTAAATAGGGTATTCTTAAGAGTAAAAAACGGAACTTTTTACGAAAATTTTGCATGGGGCTACCTTGACCCGGGCCCCGACCTCTTCCAAAAACCGTCTACCGTCTAAGTTAGATAACCATAAGTAGTGTACCAAATCTGGTTGTCCCAAATTGAAAACTGTAGATTTTACGAATTTTTTATGAGGAGAGGGGCTCTCACCCCGGGGTTCCAGCCCCTTCCAAAAACCGTCTAGCGTCTAAGTTAGAGTTTCATGATACCAAATTTAGTGGTTCTGAATTGAAAACTGTAGTTTTTAAGAAAATGATGTATGTCTGTGTGTGTTTGCGGGGGGCGGGGGCTCCGACCCCCAGGGCCTTGACCCGTCCCAAAAACCGTTGACCGTCTAAGTTAAAGTACCATGAGATAGTATACCAAATTTGGTGGTTCTAAATTGAAAACTGTAGATTTTACGCGGCATTATCATGGGGGGGGGGCTTTTACCCCGGGCTCCAACCCCTTCCAAAAACCGTCTACCGTCTAAGTTAGAGTACCATGAGATAGTATACCAAATTTGGTGGTTCTAAATTGAAAACTGTAGATTTTGCGAATTTTTATATGAAGGGGCCTTTACCCCCGGGCTGCAACCCCTTCAAAAAATCGTCGAGCGTCTAAGTTAGAGTACCATGCGATAGTATACCAGATTTGGTGGTTCTGAATTGAAAACTGCAGTTTTTAAGAAAATTTTGTATGTGGGGGCTCTGACCCCCGTGCCTTGATCCGTTCCAAAAACGGTCTACTGTCTAAGTTAGAGTACCATGAGATAGTATACCAAATTTGGTGGTTCTAAATTGAAAACTGTAGATTTTACAAAAAAAAATTATTCGGGGGTGTCTGACCCCCGGGCCCCAACCCCTTCCAAAAACCGTCTAGCGTCTAAGTTAGATTACCATGAGATAGTATACCAGATTAGGTGGTTCTGAATTGAAAACTGTAGTTTTTAAGAAAATTTTGTATGTGGGAGGCTCTGAACCCCTCGGGCATTGACCCGTTCCAAAAACGGTCTGCCGACTAAGTTAGAGTACCATTAGATAGTATAGCAAATTTGGTGGTTCTAAGATAAAAACTGTAAATTTTACGAAATTTTTATGAAGGGGGGGGGGCCGACCCCGCGGGCTCCAACCCCTTCCAAAAATCGTCTAGCGTCTAAGTTAGAGTACCATGAGATAGTATACCAAATTTGGTGGTTCTAAATTGAAAACTGTAGATTTTACGAAAAAGTTTTTATTCGGAGGGGTCTGACCCCCGGGCTCCAACCCCTTCCAAAAACCGTCTAGCGTCTAAGTTAGAGTACCATGAGATAGTATACCAGATTAGGTGGTTCTGAATTGAAAACTGTAGTTTTTAAGAAAATTTTGTATGTGGGGTGCACTGACCCCCGGGCCTTGACCCGTTCCAAAAACGGTCTGCCGTCTAAGTTAGAGTACCATAAGATAGTATACCAAATTTGGTGGTTCTAAGATGAAAACTGTCGATTTTACGAAATTTTTTATGAGGGGGGCTCCGACCCCTTCCAAAAACCGTCTAGGGTCTAAGTTAGAGTTTCATGATACCAAATTTGATGGTTCTGAAATGAAAACTAGATTTTACGAAAATTTTGTATGTACGGGGGGGGGGGGAGAGCTCTGACTCCCCGGGCCTTGACCCGTTCCAAAAACCGGCAACCGTCTAAGTTAGAGTACTATGAGATAGGATACCTGATTTGGTGGTTCTGAATTGAAAACTGTAGATCTCACGAATATTTTGTGTATGGGGGGCTCTGACCAACCGGGCCCCTGACCCGTTCCAAAAACCGTCTAAGTTAGAGTACCATGAGATAATATACCAAATTTGGTAGTTCCAAATTGAAAACTATATCTTACGGCAATTCTGTAGGGAGGGGGATCTAACCCCTCCCCCTCTCTACAACCGTTTCCCAAAACCGTCTACAGTCTAAGTTAGAATACCACGAGATAGTATACCAGATTTGGTGGTTCTGAATTGAAAACTGTAGATTTTACGAAAATTTTGTATATGGGGGGCTCTGACCAACAGGGCCCTGCCCCTTTCCAAAACCCGTTTACCGTCTAATATTTTTAGTGCCAAAGAAAAACGTAATATTCCTATCCTGTCTGCGTGTCCAAACTTTATAAATTTGATCAGGGAGGAAGACGTTCGAAATCGTACGTTTTCCTGCATTCGTTTTGTATGTAACCAAAATCTGTAAACGCGACGAATTGACGTAGTCGACGAATTGACGCGCGACGAATTAACGCGCGACGAATTAACGCGCGACGAATTGACGCAGTCGACGAATTGACGCGCGACGAATTGACGTAGGCGACGAATTGACGCGCGACGAATCGTCGCAGTCGACGAATTGACGAACGCGACGAATTGACGTAGAACCCGTCAATTGTAGCTCTTATTTAGTGCCGACCCGGCCCCGTCAATTGCAGCTCTTATTTAGGCCCGACCCGGCCTGTGATGTGTCGTTTCGTATTATTTTGCCTTCCTATTGTATTTTATTAAAATGTGGAAGAATATTGATAATATTTAGCCTAACGTAAGCCTAAAAGTATTAACTAAACTTTGACAATTATCGAAAAATATAACCTTTAAAAAGAGAGATAAAGGAAGACTAAGCACGTTCCGAATCTCCCTTTCTCTGAACTAGTAAGCGGTAACACTACAAAAGTAAATCCCTATACAGATTAGGGATAGGAGTAAAAATCCATGTCGAAGTCGCCCCACTCTCTCATACAAACACAAACACACACACACACACACCCTCACCCCACTGCAGACATCCTCCGTCCCGCACTCTACACAACACACGCATTCGCTCGGGGTCGAATCTTTTTTGTTTTCAAACAAGCCCCAAAATGGTTTTACCATCTTAATACCTACTGATTGGTAAAGACACTGAATGCCTCTCCTTTGCCTTTCTGATTACGCCCTCGGCTATGTCATTGAAGTGAGTAAGTGTAGCGTAGAAGTCTTTTCGACTTCTACGCTGTTTTAACACATCAATATACTGAGAAATAGTTCCTAAATGAAAGAAAACCTTAACGGCCAGACGAAACAACAGAAGTCAACTTACGGAAAAGCTTTATTCAGGCTGTAGAAAACACATCGTAATAGGACATACTGCAGTAAACGCTCCACACATTATCACAACACTCCTATCAATAATCAGTTTACAACCCAACGCTTGTAATAATCGCTCTCTTACAACGCTCCCTTGCAATAGATCAGTCGTCGTTTTTATCTCTTGCTCTTATCAAGATCAGGCATACGTCACGTGCATTCAACCTCAATTGCGTTTACCAAACGTATTCGTTTGAGAGAAAAGATATTTCGTTAAGCGTGAAGAATACTATGAATAAACTCAAGATTTACATAGGGAAAGAAACTAAAAAAGGAAAGTTAATCTAGAATATACGTCACAAAAGCCAAATGAAGAGGGTGAATAGGAACAGTTAAACGCCCCAGGAAATCGGGGAACACGACTTTTTTCTTTCTTTACCAGTGCGGTAAAAAGACTGGGTCGGCTTAGCCAGGCGCGGTCATAAGTGTCTGGGAAAAAACCCGACCCAGCCCGTTGCTTTGTTCTCTAAACTAAAAAAATTCCCGACCCTCGGGCCGGGCCATGCCGGCACGTGCAGATCGCTACCATAGGCGTTGACATTTAATGAGAAGTCGTTTCGTGTCGCGATATGCACGGAGCTTTTGTTTTGCAACGCTTCAAATTTAAGGGAGGTGCATTTCCGAGCAATCAATGTACATCCTCCAGACAAATGATTTTACATAGAGGAGAAGATACGCTGTTTTTGATATGTTTGTACCTGCCCGCCCACTATCATGCTTCTTTCAAAATAGCTGAAATTACGTGTTTTTCCCATATTTTCAGCTATCTGCGCATCGTGCAAGTCTGAATTCTTTGTAGCCAGATGTTTATAAAACCATCTCAGCGTCACGGTTGCGTAAATGAGGACGTCACGTATCTGATTGCTATTGGGTGTTGGTAATAATTTGCTACTTCAGTTAATATAGCACTTGTACGACAGCCAAATCAATAACTGAGAAAAAACTCACTACACACTAAGCTGTTCTCTGAGATTCAGAGGTTAGCTCCACAAAGAAATATTAACTACCAGATAATTGTTACTTACTGTTGCCTTATCAAACCTCCATTTACAGCGATCTTGACATACAACTCGAGCATCAATCACACGCCGTACACAATAACTTCTGTACTTTATACTCATAATCTTTTTCTTGTGCAGATACTCCCGAATCTGATACTCCCTGTCAAATTTTCATTGTTTACAAATCAGTTATTGAAGAAGAAATGTATATGTGATGCACAGCACATGATTCTTTACTTTATTTTCTCAGACGACGGACAGATCGATTGGGAGGCTGCAGAAGACGACGTGGCATGGGAAAGCCACCTTCAACAACTGGTGCCTTGTCCACGCTGTGGACGTACGTTCTTTCCCGACAGACTCCAAGTCCACGGCCGGAGCTGCAAGGGACCCCCAACAGCAGGCATCCTCGGAGCAACAAGGGAGCGTGAAGAATTTTTGCCTTCGCCCTTTGCTTGGGCTCGCCCGTCTAAGAAGTTCTACGTCGAAGCCAGGGTTACCGAGTTCCGGCTGCCTCCTTCATGAACAACAGCACTTTTCATTTCGAGAAAACGGACTTGGCACCACTCGAAAGCGGACTGTAGCTCAGGGCGATTGAAAGGAAACTTTCAGTATTTTAAGCGTCGAAGGTTCATCTGACCATCTGCAAAAAGGACTGTACCTTTTAGTTACTCAAAAAAAAAAAAAGTACACGATGTCTGTAAGGTTGATATTTCACTCTTTCACAAATAGCTTTCCAATAAAAAGAAGTGAACAACTTATTTAAAAAACGTCTTCGTCATTGCTCAGTGATTTTGCAGCTTTGGAATGAAACACAAAATGTTAAGCTCTTCATGAAAACTTAGACACCGATGGATGCAAACAAATGGAAAAAAAAAAAAAGGGCTATCTTGTTTTATTTCCTTAATTTTTCTTCTCTTATTCAGAAAATGTGAGTATATAAAAATATTGAGACTAAATGGGTTTCGACAAATACGAAGAAAAGTTTTTATTTCAGCTTTGCATTTTTTTTTCTGAAATGAATAACACCTACAAATTTGAAAGATGTGAATCTGTTTATTGGTGTAAATACAGTATGACATGGATGTTGAATGAAATAATATCCGAAAACTTGAAAATTTCATCTTCCAGGAGGGGGAATCGAAACCGCGTCTCGCGTCCGAGTATGCTAACCACTACATCACCCGGAACGATCAAATATCAAGTTTTCGATTGATTTGAATATAACCATCACAAGATTCTCTAGCCGGAAGCAACCGACTTTCATATATAGCGAATCTGGAGGTTTTAATTCATTCCCGTGATTGGCCGGAGGCACAGAATATCAGTGAATAAAATACGGGCAATCAAATACGGGTAATGAATTATGTAATCCCGTATTTTCATTCATGAATAACACGTATTAACAAGGTTAGACTAATTAATGGTAGGACATTCATAATAATTACTTGTAGTACATGCATTAGGAATGGATGTCCTACAATTTCAAACTGCAAAATTTTACCCTTTTTTCTTGACTATGCAATAACACCATTTTTTGAAACAGTGGAACCTCTGTTATGCATTTTTCTATGGAATGACCTTATGAAACGTATAAATGTAAAAAAATATAAAAAAAAAATTCAAAATGTTAAATACTGTTGTAAAATTTTGAATGCCTCCAAAAAGAAAAGAAAAGAAAAAGGAAGAAAGAACCACATAAATTTTTATTACACTAACTTATAATGAAAGACATACGTATCTACACAAATACTTTGTTTGCTGCTTTAAGACTACGTCTATTCTGATTTTTGTATTATTTTTTTATTCTAATTTCATTATAAAAACTACGTTTAGAAATTATGTACGATTTAATATTTTCAATACATGGGAGAAAAAAAAAAAAAAAAAAAGCTTTACCTTTGAAATATACAGGAAGTAGACCCAAATACGATTTCGTTTTTATTCAATTTTTAACCAAATATGATTTCGTTTATTTGCACATACATCACCTACAAGCACCACTCTTTTTAAAGCAGTTTGCCCGTTAATTGAATTAGCATTAGTGCTAAGTAAAAGATACACCTAATCTCTCTTGTTTCAAATTTCCTAAATTCAGAAAAACAAGAGAACTGTGAACGTTATTTATTTTTTTTTTTTTTTGTTGCATTATCAATGTCATGGCTGCAAAAATAAATGCTGTCTCGATTCTCTCAAACTTACATAATACCGGCTTAAGTATGAAAAAAAATCCAAGAATCGTATATTTTATAATCTAAAATTCAATATTTAACGTGTAATTGCAAAAAGCATATAAATGAATTACCTAGAACCGAATTTAAAAACCGATAGAAAGTACAGTAAAATATCAGGACTAGCGCAGAATTGTGTATATATAAGTGAAAAACATATAACTGAGGTTCCACTGTATATGTAACATAACGATTATAGGTTTAAAAAACAAACGATTTATTTTCTCAGACAACAGTCTTATCTACAGTATTGTAAATTATCGTATCTTGGCACCAGGCATGCAAATTTTGCTTTGTGTACATGGCTACCAGATCGGTGCTGAAAAAAGTTACATTGATATTCACAAATATAGCAACATTTAGCAGCTAACAAAGTCACTAATGCCACCACACACTGTGAAATATAATTTGACTATAATACAGCTTTTTTTTTTAGTTGTGTTTTGTTGGGAGGTTTACCGGCCAACTCGATGGGTTATAAGCAGTTGCTCATCCCTAATTTAAGGTCACTGGTCCAAGAAAGGGAGAGAGTTGTTTCTGGCTCCAGTGCAACAGAACTAGAGCTGTCCCCAAAAAATCCACATGTTTAGTGACCAAAGGTCCGGCTCAAACTCTTGAGGACAGTCCTCGAATGTAGTGTACTGTTCCCCAAAATATCTGATGCATTTAGGGACACAAATTGTCTTAAAATCTTGATGTTTATTCTCCAAATTTAGACTTTATTAAAATCTCGTTACGTTTCTAAAGAAAAGTGAGCTTAAAATAGTTTTTGTCGTACCCACCTGCCAACACACTTATTGTAAGAACCAATTTTGAGTGTTTCTTTCTTATTGTTAAGGGGTTTAATGACCAGGCACAATTCAGTGGGCTAGAAGCAGTCGCCCTTCTCTAATTTAGGGCCACTAGTCCAGGAAAAGGAGAGAGCCAATGCCGTAAGATAAACACACCATCCATGCCCCACTGGGATTTGAACCCAGACCCACATCAGATGAACAGTCAGAGGCCAGCACTTTGAGAGCTGTGCCAAATTTTGACTGAATTGTCCTGACTTCCACCAAAAACTTTTACAAAAAAAGAAAAAAAAAAGTTATCCATGCGTTTCATCCTTCAGAGAAATACAAGAATTATGAAGCTTGCTCTTAATTGAGTTTGTGTATCTGAGGTAAAATATTTCACTTTTGCTGAGTATGTTCTCTTCATCACAGCTCTGCTTTGTTGGTAAAAATGCCAACATTCTACAAGATGTACCTTTTAAGATAAAAACTTTCAGATGTAATATCACACTTACAGAAACTATACAGTTTGACTTCAAAATTACTGAATATTTAATTTGAGTATGTATACATCCCCAAACTCGCTGTTACTTTGCGATTTTGCCATCGAATCAGTGTTTCAATGGCTGATCACCTTAATCATGCATCACACCGAGCCAAAACCCCTAAAGATTAAGAAAGCCTCCGAACTGGTCTGTGACGTCAAAGCTAGTGGGCCGACCGACTCGAGCCTCGAGCTCTCCGTTCCTGAAAACGCGAACGAAGTACCGCGGTGTTTACGCAGAGAAATAATTTCTCGAGTGCCATACTAGACAATTTGCGCACACAACAATAAATCGACCGTTTTTTTTTCTCTTTATTTTTTTGTCCTCAGACAACATCAAAAGATTACATCCTTAGCTTTCATTTTTTTTTTTTTCTCAGTTTCCAGCAATGATATCCGTAAATCGAGGAATTCCAAAGTTTTGCTCTTGTGCTGGGAAATGATTTCATATAATTTTCCCTTTAGTTTTCAATTTGGCTAAAGGAGCAAAAAAAAAAAAATTTTTTCACGCATAACGTGAAAACCCCAGCATTTTACATTAAGCATTTTTGCAACTATATACGATCTTTTTAATGGCAATTTGCGTTAATGGCAAATTGGTAGGACTGTATGAACATAATCATTTCACTTAAAACTTTTAGAAATTCCCTTCGCGTTCAATTTATTAAAATGAAAGAAAAAAAGAAAAGACTTTTCAATAATTACGTAACGAACGCGAAAGCAAAATTTCCGATTTAGTGAGTATATTTACGGAAAATACGGTAAGATGTGTGCTCAAATCTTGCAACTATTTCTAGAAGGTAAAAAAAAATATATATAAATTAAAATCATTTAGGAAAAAGTTCTTTGTCAAATGAACATGGAATATATTAATTCTAAACTTTCGGATACATTTGTTGGACATTCCAATAAACTTTTCTTTGGGCTAGCCTTCAGATTATCAGCGCATCAAGTAGTTCTATACATTTCGTGTGAATTCTTGTTTTAATTGGGACTCTGATGCACAGCAATTTTATGAAGAAAAATGACATTTGTTTTACGGAAACGAAATGTTGATTAATAAATAATGTAAGTATTTATTGCCAGTTTCTTTGCCTGATTAACCATAGTACTTGATGCACTGATAATATATGTACATCTTTTTTTTTTCTTTTTTTTTTTCAAATTGAACAGTACTAACTACGAATTTTGTAAAGAAAAATAGCTATTACTTTATGGAAATGAAATGTTTAATGGTAATTAATACCATTATTAAAACGACAATAAATAATGAGCTGATAATCGGAAGGCTAGCCCTCAAATTTTACTCCGTCAATAATGAAAAAAAAAACGACTAACAATTCATTAAATTATAATTGTATTTACAACGAAAGCAGAAAATGCTGTCATGAAAACTTAACCAACCTTTGAATTCACGGTGGGTTCAAAATTCTTCATTGGTACGGAAGAAATCCGCCTTCGAAAGCTTTCACTTTCAGGTAAGCTGTAAACAGTGGCTTTTCGATGTGCTTTGTAATTAGATCTATATAAAGGCACTCGATATTTTCCAGGCATGCTGTATAAAAATGCTTACTCGCGTGCACAACTACCGAAAGCTCAATACTGATCAATGCTGCATGAACGCGAAGCTAATATCCGCATTCCCTTTACGTTTGCCCTTTGACCTCTCTGGAGAGTGGGATTGCGATGGCCCTTTGACCGTGACGTCACACCCTTCGTAGTTCGCGCGCTGGGGCTTTCTCTCCAGGGGTTTTTGACCGAGCCCAATTCCATCATCTTACAATGACTTAAAGAGTGGAAGAAATATTCTTCTCATAATACAAGCCAAATACGTTATGATAATTAACACAGCAGTCAGACATCGCTGAATTGGCTGTAATTACTGTTTCATATCAGAAAACTTGAAAATTTCCTCGCCGTGGAGCGGGAATCGAATCCGCATCTCCCGATTACCGTTCGAGCATGCTATCCGTTGCACCACCCACTACGGCGAATTCGCAAATATCTGGAGTGTTAAGAGCTTCGGAATATTCTCCGACTGCGTTCTTAATTAATGCAGGTTCTGTTGTCACGCGGTCGGAGAATATTCCGAAGCTCTTAACACTCAAGATATTTGCGAATTCGCCGTCGTGGGTGGTGCAACGGATAGCATGCTCGAACGGTAATCGGGAGATGCGGATTCGATTCCCGCTCCACGGCGATGAAATTTTCAAGTTTTCTGATGTGAAACAGTAATTACAGCCAATTCAGCGATGTCTGACTGCTGTGTTAATTATCATGTCTGACAATGACTTTTGAAAGTCAATCCTCAAACAATAACACTAGGTGAGAGATTACCTTGTATTCTTTTTTGTGGAGTAGCAATGTAATGTGTAAAGAATTACACTTCCAAGCCTTGGGAGAGACAGATAATTAGCTTCTTAGTTATCATGTATACAAGAAGTTTATGTGAAAGTATTGAATTAATTTATTTGTTTTGAAACACTAGCGCTTTTTTCTTTAATATGAGGAATTAACGACCACCATGAGCAACTCTAAAGGCTACAAGCAGTCGCCTATTGTTAATTTAAGACCACTCCTTCTTTGAAGAGAAGCCAATGCATAAAAGACAAACACACCACCCATGCCCAACTCAAACTGGACCAGCTCTTTTGAAAGCAAACCAGGATCTGGTTTATAAGCTTTACATAATGACAATAACCAGGCTGGAATCAGACTGCAAAATTCTTGTTCTCAGTAAGTGACCACTGTCTTCAAAAAAATAAAAAAAAATAAAAAATTAGCAAAAAGGGATTGCAGTTTTGATCTCTTACCAAGTGTTTCAATGTCCAGTGCACACTGAAACCAAGGCACTTGGTAAGAGAATTTAACTTTCAAATAGCCTTCTGGAATTTGGAGACTAGTAGCTGAACCACTAGGTGAGTGTTGTTAGCATCTAGACTTTTAATCAGGTGACTTAGAAATCTGAAAGCAAAAGAAGGAAACACAGGATCAACTCATTAAAAATTAGATTTCACACTTCTTATTCACCAGCTAGCTCAACAGAATGGTATTAGAAATTAACTTACAATCTTTGTAGAAATCTAGTAGATCAGTGGCCAATCTAGATCATTGTTCTTGCTGACGGCAGTTAATCTCTTCATTTTTTAGGTGAAGAGAACCAAATATTTCTTGTGTAGTTGTCTAGGGTGCAAGATTCTGAATGTTTGTACTGCTAGGTCTGCATTTGAATCATGGGACAAGACATGAATGTTTTGTTTGCCCTTCCTGTTCAAGTTACCTCCCTTCACTAGAACCAGTGGCTCTAAATTAAAGATGACAACTGCTTCATAGCCTTATATGCTGATGGGGGTCATCGTTAAGTCCTCAAAAAAAATTGCAAATAGAAATCAGTGCTTCTCAGCTGAAAAGTAATTTCTCAGTTTGGTGACAGACAAAAATCTAAAAACAAGATCTTTAAAATAGAGTTAGTTTTCAGATTTCTACATAACTAAATGTATAAACAGTTTAGAGAATTAAAACTGAGAACTCTCCTTTCCAACATACTGTTCAGCAACGAAATTTTTTTCCATCGTACGAAAAGTTATTCTTAAAACGATTTAAACAAGAGGCAACCCTGCATTTCGAAAGTTTCAGGCTCTAAAATACAGAAATACGTGCAAACTCATCAGCTTCCAAACTTTCAACTCAACCAGTGGTATAGCACTTTGAACCTACCCGTCAGTTTGACAGGTTATCCAAAAACATTTAATAGCCAATTTCGGGAAAAGTCAAATCCAGGAGCTTGGAAACAATGGTTGATTTTTTAAACTTCTCAGCCATTGGGTTGCTCGCAAGATGGAGGTTAACTTATATCTCTTTTTTGCTAAAGCTATAATCTAGCAGTTTGGAGATCAAGAATTTAATCCTATACTTGCGATTATAGGGTTGAAGGTACAGAGTGTGTACTTCCACTGTATAATATAGTTTCCAGTGTAAAAGCTTATATTTGAGTTACTGCAACTAAAAAGTACATAGTTATTCTAAACATTGTGCCTACATATATTAAAGAAGATCTTAGTTTTGGTCGCATTTGGCGACATCACTGTCACCCATCTGCATTAAAGAGGCCATACCCGGAAGACATACACTCATAGGAGGTAATTGGACAGTCAAGTGTTTTTGGAGTAAAGCGTGACTCCTTTCTTCCTGAGGGGAAATTCGCTGACAGTACAATAAGCGCAATTTTTTTTATTATTTTTGTTCTGCCTCCCATCAGGCTGCATAGACTTCCTCCTGTCATGGTGACACACTGCACCTGAGGATATAAGAAATCACAAAATCTTTTCTGTGAGTAAATTTTTTCAGCTTCCACCTCATAATCTGGTTAAGTTTGCCTTGAGTATAGTTCCTCAGTGACCTCACAGTTTATATTAAAACTTAAAAAGTTTAGTTGTTTTTCAGAGCAGCTGGCTTTGGTAACAAGCAGTTTGGAATCACGTGAGTAACACCCTAATCCTTGATAAGTGTCACAAGCTTCAAATCAGATACTGTTAAAGCTATTTGAAACTTGGCTATGGGTGTGAGAAGTCGACCACCAAATTTTACGGCAAACAGGTGAACTACACTGGTGTGCAAAGCTTAAGGATGAAGTAGTAAAAGTAAAATAATGCTGTAAATAGAAGCATCACTCAAACACAAATTAACTCAGGACTGTGTCTCGGAACAGGAGCAACAGCACATGTGTAATAATGAAGCATGATGTGCGGTTTGCGTGACGCAAGAACAAAATGCGCTCGCACAGTCCAATAGCATCAGTTGAACGGTGTGCATAAGTGTTACAGACGTTCGATTGAGTGCTACAGATGACAAAATGGCTTGTCGAGAACATCTTGATGATTTTACTCGTGGTCGAATAATTGGGAGGCTGGAAGAGGAACAAACTGTGATGAGTGTGGTCCAAGAGTTAAGTTTGTCCATAGCATTGTATCATGTGTGAGGTTGACCTTCAGCATTACAGGTGCAATAGTGCGAAAGACTGGTGGTGGCTGTGCACCAAATACCACCCCCAGTAAGTACTGGCATCTGAACCTATAGACCAAAAGGGATCGACACCAGGCAGCAAGTATCCTTGCAAAAATAACGGAACACAAGCACAGGATGCAGTCTCACGGTTCACAGTTGCCATGCAACTACACAAAGGTGGACTGTTTTCCCGACGACCAGTACACCATGTTCCATTAGTGACTGCTCATTGGAGACACTGACTGCAGTGGTTCATAGAACGTACGCATAAGACAGCAGAACAGTCGGGTACAGTACTCTTTACTGATGAGAGGAGACTTAAGTTTGTCTAGTGATCGTGGATGTCAGCTAATCTCGCGTGAGGTAGGCACTTGGTATCCCCCGAAAACATGAATGAAAGGGATAGACAGGGTGGCTGCGGTGTTCTCATATAGTGAGGCATTCTGATCGGTGGACGTACAAGGCTTCAAATACTGGAAGGAGGTACCACAGTACCTGAAGCTTTGCATGTCCGTCGATCTGTATCCAGTGCGCAATACTGTAATGACGAAATCCTTTCTCATGTTCGTCTGTTCCGAGGTGCCATTGGCCCATAGTTCATGTTAATGGACGATGACGTCACACCCCATCGTACGGTGGCTGTTGATGAGCTGTTGGAAAGTGAAGACATTCAGTGGATGGACTGGCGAACACATCCCCCCCCCGACCTAAGTCCCATAGAACATGGGTGGGACACTTTGGGGAAATGCATTGCGGCACATCAACACACACTGGAAACTGTCCAACAGCTGAAGAAGCGCTGACAGAAGAACAGGTGATGTTACCGTAAGAACTTGTCAACAACCTAGAGCAAAATATGGACAAATGGCACAAATCGTGCACCGATGTTAGGGGTGATCATATCCCCTACTGAGGACTTCCTCTTCCCATCATGCACTCTTTGGCAGTGATGCATTTGTATCATGGCACCCAGTGCTACGTAGCCAATTCTGAATAAAGTTCAACTACATCCTTTACTATCTGCAGTTGTGCCAATGTTGTTTTCTGTCGTTGTTTCAGTAAATAATGGAGTTCCTATGGTTTCAATTTCACGTATCCAGGACACTCCTGTGTGGCACTACAGTCAAAAACCTGGTTCTTTTTTTTTTTTTTGATTGGAGGTTTAACGACCACCGTGAGCAACTCAATGGGCTATAAGCAGTCGCCCGTCCCTAATTTAGGGTCACTGGTTCCAGGGAAGGGAGAGAGCCAGTGCCGTAAGACAAACACAACATCCATGCCTCACCGGGATTCGAACCCGGACCCCGTTCGGACGAATGATCAGAGGCCATCGCTTAGACCACTGCGCCACCGGGGCGGTAAACCTGGTTCATCCTTAAGTTTTGCACACCAGCGTAGTAATCTGTAGGCACAGGTGTGGAATTCAAGCCTTCTTAATATGAGATTAACTTCTCAGTCACAAGAGGCACAATTATTTGCACGTCGGTAATCAAGCACTGTCCCTTCATGCTAGATATCATTTGCAAACTTTTCACCCTAGAAGCAATTCACCAGTTTAAGAGCTGAAATTTAAGCCTTGTGCGAGAAAGCCTGGCTCCCAAATGTGTTTGTTACCAACAGGCAAGGCCGGTTGGACCATAGGGGCAACCGGGGCGGTCGCCTTGCGCCCCGCAGTTAAAAAAACAAAATAATTTTCGGTAAAAAAAAATGTAACTACATTTCTTTTTGTAACTTTTGGGGCGCAAGGCCCTTAAAAATGTATTTTTGAATTTTTTTGTTTGTTTCCAATCTCCCCATTTTTGAATACGTTATCCCCCTGTTCGTCGTACGAATACTGAGATTTGCAGATTCGAAATGATTTTTGTAGCCACCTTAATTTTTTCCGCATTCATGAAATTGCAAATTAAATTTCATCATTTTGTGGTCACCTATATCCAACAATTTATGTGAAAACCTAATACTTAAATTTAAGGAAATAAAAAGAACAATATCCAAGTTACTTTCGGACTACATAAGGAGGTCACTTTTCCAACATTACAAGAAATTGAAAAAGAAAAAAGAAAAAAAAAAAGACAACTTTCATGTATAAACGCGTATAAAAGTTTAGAATGTCATTAATTTGTCAGTTACTCCACTGTGCATTAAAAAACCACACTAAACATGTATCAGGGGAAAAAACTGTTTATACCAATTTATTTTAGAGGGATCCTTATTATATTTCCTATACAAAAATATTCGCTAAGCAGGTATCTTTTTATCATTTTGTGAATAAGCTGTTATAAGAGTCACAATGCAACCTAAACCTCTTCTCCCAGGAAAGAAAATCGTAGATTTTAACACTTTTTACTATCTCACTCCCTCTCTTTTCTCCCTCCCCCTCTCTCTCTCTCTGTACTTTCAGTCCGTATTATGGTCTTTTTCTTAAGCTTAAAGCAAATACTTCTTTGAGATAATCATTTTGTCTTTACGGTAGTGTTCGTGTATCTTCCTCACGAACGGTAATTTTCAGAAACGACTTTATTAAAATATGAGATTTTTTAGTGCCCACAATGAAATTTCGCCCAGGGCCCCGCAAGAGCTCCATCCGGCCCTGCCAACATTTAGTAGTTTTTAAGTTTCAAATCTTGAGTACGAGAGGTACAGTAGCGAACAAAAGTATTTGGCGAAACACTTTTTCGACCATAATTTTTGTTCTGCTGGACCAAATGGGGTCATTTTGGGTTATGTGTATTGATTCGTGGGTTACAATGCCGCGTAGTTTGCATTTCGCTCAGAGCGAATTTGTCGTTTGAAATGGGCCATATTCAAGAATCGCCAATTATTACCCATTTGTTTGCTGCATGTATTAATGTTTTTCTTGTGATTTTTTGGATGTGTAGTGTGATAATAAGTCAATCTTAGGTTTTCAGAAATGGGTAAAAAGGCGGAGATCCCTGTTGGAGCTCGCCAGGCGGCCATGAACAGGATGGAATCCGGAATGCGCGTCACCGACATAGCGAGGGCCCTGAAGATCCGACACCAGTCCATTTCAGCTATCCTACAACGTTATAAGAAGACTGGGACCATCGAGAACAGTCCGCGATGTGGTAGGCCTCGTTCCACTACGTTGCGTCAGGATAGACGCATCCTCGGTCGATCTCGTGCTGATCCCAACTTGACTGCTGTGGACATCGCCACCGAATTCCGTGACAGCGACGGCCTGAATGTCAGCCGAATGACCATCTCCCGTCGTCTCATTGCTGGTTGATTGAATGGAAGACGCCCCGCCAAGAAACCACTCATTGGAGTCAAGAATCGACGAGCCAGAGTGGCGTTCGCGCGCCGTCATTGACACTGGACCGCGGCGGACTGAAGTAAGGTGCTTTTCACCTACAAGAGCAAGTTCAACTTGTTCGGAAGTGATGGCATCCGATACGTACGACGTCCGTGAGGCCAGAGATTCAACCCCCAGTTCATTCAGCCGACTGTCAAGCACGGAGGAGGATCGCTCATGGTTTACGGCGCCTTCTCTCGTAATGAAATGGGCCCCATCATCAAGATTGACGGAATAATGATCATCAACAATGTCTTCCAATGGGCAAACCAGAACATGCCACCCGGGTGGATCATGCAGTAAAACGACCCGAAGGACACCTCCAGAGTAGCGAAGGCAGCCTTTCAGCAGCAACAGGTCATACCTCTGGACTGGCCAAGCCAGTCTCTAGACCTCAACCTCATCGAACACATGTGGGAGGAGCTGGAAAGACGAAGTGCGAAGAAAACCTGCCGAAATAGGGCCCAGGAGTTCGACCAGCTGTCTGCAGAATGGGCGCGAATTCCGCAGGTCACCGTCGAGAAGCTAGTGGACTCGATGCGGGTCCGTTGTGCAGCTGTTATTAAGTCTCGTGGTTATGTGCTAAGTATTAGTTAATGTTTTGTCGTTTTCTCGTACTTGTTTTCTGTTATCATTGCATTAAATGAATGTGATACACACCTACTTTGTTGATCAATTTGTATGATCATTGCGATTAAACTCGGTATTTAATCTGTGTTAAGGTTTCCGATCCATCTGCGTATGGGTCATGTTTACAACTGAATAACACATATCATATTCCAAAATGACCCGATTCGGTCCAGCAGAAAAAAAATTATGGTTGAAAAAGTGTTTCGCCAAATACTTTTGTTCGCTACTGTAAGTCAAAAAGTTTTTTCGGCCAGTCAATGGCTAAGGTCTTAAAATAAAGGTCCTGGTAAACAGATATCAGTTCCCAAATATCTTAAATACCAGGTAGGAAGATAACATTTATTTTATGACTAAGTGAGAGAGGGTAAACAAATCTTTCAGATAAAGTGGTGCCTTGGAATTATGAAAGCTGTAGACCGAAAAGTAAATGACCAGCAGGAGAGAGAGAGAAAGTTTAGTTTTCCAACTTTTCAAAAAAATAAAAACTTGTCCAGAAATTTTGTTGGTAAGAGCTGAAACCTAAGACCCCCATGTGAACTTCCAAAATTATCAGCTATAATGGCTTAGATCTTTGGAATCCAATATTTGAGCTCTGGCTCATTTAGGTCAATAGGTAATCTATCAATCAATGCTGATGATTGAAATCCAGTTTACTGATATGAGACATTAGTTTAAAAACTTCGGAACGACTAAAGTAGCTTATCATTTTCGAAATTTGCTGGTTAAAAAAAGGTGGTTAAGAGTTGGAAACTCAAAGCTGAAACCTGCGACCATATTAATAAATTAGGTCTGAAAATTTAAAACCACTGACTGTGTCATGGATCTCAATACGACATTTAGCTTTGAAGTGTTTCGCTGAAAATGTGGTGGGATAATTTTGCTTTGAAAGCAACTTGTTCTGCCACATTTATAAATAAAGCCACAAAACATTGCCCTCAGCCACAGGTGCTGACTAGGGGAAGGGCAAGGTGACTCTTGCCCCTCTAAGTTTACTGCGAGGGCAATGCCCACCCAATATTTTTCGTCCTGTTTAATTAAATAATCGTGTTAGCCTCATAAGGTGGACCAAGCTTCACCCTACAAGGCCAAAGTGATTTATTTCCAGAAAATTAATAAATAACAAAACAAGTAAAAAATTTCCATATCCAGCATTGCTCTTTTGATAAGAAACTGGATTGCAAGCCTTGTATTGTGTTCGACATGTTTTCGTGATATATGGTGAATGTTTAAAACAATTATCAAACATGAAATAAATAAAATGACAGAAACATATAATCTTTAGCTCCTTTATTTATCTATTTATTTTTTACACTTCTTGTTCTTTAAGTACATACATACATACACTGAAGTGCAAGAAAAACTGGTACACCAGTCTAATACGCGGTAGGTCACCCACAGGAGCGCAGGACTGCAGAAATAAGACGGGCATGGACTCCATTAGCTTCTGGAAATATGCTGTAGGCAATGCACACCATACCTCCTGCAGAGCGTTCCACAATTCGGGTGTATTCCGAAGTCTCGGATTCGTGTGTTCGAAAGCACGTTGCATGGAATCCCAAATATGTTCTATCACGTTTAGATCTGGGGACTTGGATGGGATGGCAACACCCCAAACTCAGATGAATGCTCCTCTAACCATAATGTGGCGTCCCGACACTTGTGTGGAGGTGCATTGTCCTGTTGGAACAGCTCCAACCCATCAGCATGAACGGGTGTACCTCGTCAGAAAGGATGCGCACATAGCGTTGGCCGGTCACAGAAGTTTGAAGACGTACCAAGGGTCCCAGTGAAGTCGAGCTAAACACACCCTATACCATTACGGACCTTTTTTTTTTTTTTTTTTTTTTTTTTTTTTGATTGGGGGTTTAACGACCACCGTGAGCAACTCAATGGGCTATAAGCAGTCGCCCGTCCCTAATTTAGGGTCACTGGTTCCAGGGAAGGGAGAGAGCCAGTGCCGTAAGACAAACACAACATCCATGCCTCACCGGGATTCGAACCCGGACCCCTTTCGGACGAATGATCAGAGGCCACATTACGGACCTCCACCAGCCGGTACAGTTCCCGTTGACAGGCGGGGCCCATGGCTTCATGGGGGTTGCGACACACACGAATCCTTCCATCTGCCCGATACAGTTGGAACGCTACTCGTCAGAGCAGGCTACTTGTTTCCAGTCATCAAGTCTCCAGTGGCGGTGTTGCCGTGCCCAAGCGAGGCGCATAGCTCTGTATCGTGCACCCATCAAGGGGACTCGAGTTGGGCGCCGCCTCCCAAATCCCGTATCGTGCAGGATACATTGCACAGTCCAGACGCTGATGCTTGAGGCTCCAGCATTGAATTCCGATTATACCTGCGAGAGTGTTGCACACCTATCGCGTGAAACGATTCTTGACAGCCGACGAATGGTCACGTTCATCCAATGTCTTTTTACGGCCACACTGGTATCGTAGGTTGGAGGTTTTGCCGGAATTCTTGTAGTCACGGTACACCCTTGCAATGGTCGTCCGTGAAAATCCGAACTTCGTTTCTACCTCTGAAATACTATGGCCCATCTCACGAGGGCCAACTATGACACCGCGTCGAAAATCGCTTAAATCGTTATTACTTGTCATTCTCTTGCCAAAAACAGCTATGACAGCTGGCAAGGATGTCTATCGCTTTACATATGCACTGGCGGACGCAACTGAGTACGCGCATAGGTGACGTTGCTATGTATTTTGCATAATCTTGTCTGTACCAGTTTTTTTCGGGCAATTCAGTGTGCATATTTTTAAGCTGCTCTCTGAGATTCAGAGGCTAGCTCCTCAAAGAAAGACCATGTGCCAAGTATGCATTTAACTGATAGAACTACAATTTATTTACTGTTAGTGTATCAAATGCCTCCATTTACAACGATCTCTTCACACCGCTCGAGCTTCATTAACATCCATCATACGCCGCACACAAGACCTTCTGTACTTCATACTCAATCTTTTTCTCCAGCAGACATTCCTGAATCTGGTCCTTTCATGATTTCCTTGGCCTTCCTTTACCATTCTTTCCTGCTACTTGGGCTGAAAAGATTTTCTTAGCACATCATCACTCATTTTTTCCACATGGCCAAACCTCCTAAGAATATTAGTCTTCACCCTACTAACATTTTGCCTCACATTACACATGTGCAACACATCTCCATTCCTCACACGATCAGCGTGTGTTTTACCACAAACCCCTAATAAGTAATGTATCTCCTCAGCACACAAACTGCTCCTGTGTCTTTTCTACAGAACTCAGGTTACACTGCCGTAGATCAGAGTAGGAACAATTACACTTTCATACACAGCCATTCGGGACTTTTTTTTTATTGGAGGTTTAACGACCACCATGAGCAACTCAATGGGATATAAGCAGTCACCCGTCTCTAATGTAAGGTCACTGGTTCCAGCGAAAGGAGAGAGCCAGTGCCACAAGACAAACACAACATGCATGCCTAACCAGGATTCGAACCCGGATCTCTTTCGGACGAATGATAAAAGGCCATCGCTTAGACCACTGCGCCACCGAGGCGGCTATTCGGGACTTCCTTGAGAACCCATCATTCCTATGAAATTCTCCTAAGGCAGCTATGACTTTCAATGAAGAATTCACTTGCCTATTAATTTCGCCATTTAATTTGTACTCTCTGACATACATACTTCCTAAATATACAAAATCATTCACCTGGCCAATCAATCTCTGTGCCATTAAGGCTTATTTTGCATTCAGTATGAACAGTTCCTCGCTCAAAAACCATAACTTTGGGTTTTCCCTTATTTATACTCAGTTTGAATTTCATGCAAACTTCGTACATCTGGAACAACATACTCTGCAACTCACTTTTGCTCTCTGCCAACAGGACTGTATCATCAGCATAGAGTAATCTGCACACATGGATATTACCAAGACACAAACCAGTATTATCCATTTTGGCATCACGCATGTATGCATCCATAAATATATTAAACAGCCAGGGTGACATTACACAGCCTTGCCTGACTCCTGCGCTAATAGAAAACCATTTCGATAAAACACCATTCACTCGTACACAAGCTCTACTGCCAGTGTACACGGCTTTCACACTATTAAGTAGATTCCCAGATATACCATGTTTATTCAGTACCTTCCACAAAAGCGTCCTATTTACTTGATTATAAGTTTTCTCTAAATCTATGAAGGCCGCAAACACTTTATCAACAGACAGATGCTTTTCAATCATCATGCATTAAGCAAAAATTTGATTAGTGCAGCTCTTACCAGACATAAAGCCACTCTGCACATCCTACACTTTCTCTGATGTAAGACCCCATATTCTATCAATAACAGTCTTTCTAAATACTTTCCCTGGCACACTCAGCAAACTGATACCACAAAAGTTCTTGCATTCAGTATGAGAGCATCCCTCCAATCCTGAGGGACCGTTCTTAGCTTCCAACATAACTGGCAAATTTCAGTTAAGCAATCAATCACAGAGTCACCATCATATTATAGCATCTCAGCAGATATGCCATCTACTCCCGAAGCCTTACCATTCTGAAGAGATTTTAGAGCTTCACACACCACTTCTCTTGAGATCCCACCAGTGCTTCCATCTCTCACTGCATCATCTGCTTCTGCCTCAGAATCATCTTTGCTTTCATGACCTAATAAACCACAGAAGTACTCACCCCATCTTTCACTTAACTCATTGGGTTCCCATATAATTTCTTCAAACCTTTTCTTTATACAACCTAGAATTTTATTTCCTCTATTTTTCCTATGTCTTATGAACTTTCAGAATATTTTTCTATCTTTCCAAAAAGCCAAATCATGCCCTTCCTCCCTATCTTTTGCCTTACTCTAGTGAACCAGCTTTGCTGCCTCACGCTTCGTACAGCGATATTCATCCTCGGAGACTCTACTTTGCAACATCCCCAAGTATGCTTCTTTCTTTCTCTTTACTCACTGTTCCACCAAGCATCACCTTTAAAGTTACAAACTGCTACAGTACCACAGATTTCTTACTTCAGCTGCAGTGACAATATAGTTCTTAAAACAAGTCCACTTCTTTTCCATAACCCTCTTTTTTTTTTTTTTTTTTTTTTTTTTTTGATTGGAGGTTTAACGACCACCGTGAGCAACTCAATGGGCTATAAGCAGTCGCCCGTCCCTAATTTTGGGTCACTGGTTCCAGGGAAGGGAAAGAGCCAGTGCCGTAAGACAAACACAACATCCATGCCTGACCGGGATTCGAACCCGGGCCCCTTACGGACAAATGATCACAGGCCAGCGCCTTAGACCACTGCGCCACCGGGGCGGCCCATAACCCTCTTGCACACCTTCAACTAATTCAGATGTTCACTGAGTAAATCAGAGTAATGCTGATGTGCTTCAGACAGCCTTTCAACCTTTATTCTTTTCCCCATAGGCATCTTTTTATACCTCCTTCTCCAACCAACATTTTTTTTTTTTGGAGGTTTAACGACTACCGTGAGCAACTCAATGGGCTATAAGCAGTCGCCCGTCCTTAATTTTCGGATAATTGGTTCCAGGAAAAGTAGAGAGCCAGTGCCGTAAAACAAACACAACATCCATGCCTCACCAGGATTCGAACCCGGCCCCCTTTTGGACGAATGATCAGAGGCCATCGCTCAGACGACTGCGCCACCAGGGTGGCCAACCAACATTCAGTTTCACTCGCGACACTAACAGGTGGGGATTCTTTCACTGATGCAGCTATAGTGAATAAAGTTGTTCATCTTTTCACTTAAAATCACACCTACACCAGCCTGTCCTCTCACATTAAATAACACTCCAGACCATACACTCACCGCCCCATTCATTTCTTCTATACCAATTTCTTTCCTTTTAGTTTCACTTACACACAACACATCCAATCTATACTTATTAATTTCTTGAATCACCCCATTTATACCCCTAGTATTCCATACACCAATCTTACACTAACTCAGCTGAGATCTATTTCTCATATGCCGTTTAGAAAGACCAGGCCGATTCTGTGGTGGACCATCCTTCTCAAGTGTGGTAGGTCCACCACAGGGCACAAAAAATCTCGGAAATTTTACCCGTCCTCGAGGACAGTTTGTCAAAAAATGTACCCGTCCTCCTTTGAAAGTAACCCGTCAGACTCGTATAAATACCATAACTACGTAGAATTTAAATATCGTCATTCTTTTTACATGCTATAGTTCCTTTGTGTGAAATGCAATTTCTCAGCTGGAAAATATTAGTATTTAATGCGAACAAATACCTCGGTAATCAAATGTAATTCAAGGGAAAACTTTTCACGTACATCTCAGTTGTAAGTGGTCGATGTTCAAATCTTTGTATGGCTGTTCTCATCAGGCTCTTGAGTTTAGACTTTTAAGAATTTAATGAGCACATTTTCTTCACGGGTCCCGAAATTGGATAGACAAATTAATTTATTCGATGAATTTGTCTATCTGATTTCGGTACCCGTGAAGAAACTGTGCCTACTAAATTCTTAAAAGTCTGAACTCAAGACTCAATAGCCTGATGAGAACAACCATACAAAAATTCGAACATCGACCACTTACAACTGAGAGGTACGTGAAAAGTTTTTCCTTGAATTACATTTCATTACAGAGGTATTTGTTCGCAGTAAATACTAATAATTTCCAACTGGAAATTGCATTTCACACAAAGGAACTACAACATGTAAAAAGTTCCAACAGTTAAACCACTATTGAATGGATTTAACTGAAAAAGAATAACGTATATAAAACATGTTTTATAGTGAATAAAGTTGTTCATCTTTTCACTTAAAATCACGTATCAAGATATAGAAATACGTGCGTATCGTCACTTTACTGATTTTTTTTTTTTTATGTACCTACAGAAAATAAATAAATTGCTGCTTTCATAGCAAAAAGCTTGGTTACACGGAATCTAGAATTTTCAAATGCAAAGTGGCAAAAGATGAGAGATAGAATGTGCGGCATTAGGTACGATCGTCGTCAAGGTCGCCAGGAAACATGCGGCAAAACCGTAATGCACGGGAAGCCCATATTACGGCGGGCATCACAGGTGCCAGATGTCAAGGTCACACGTGAAGGGAAGAAGCAACAGTTGTTTAGTTGCATTGGTTAATACTGGGTCACTCCAGTACTAACAAATGAAATTAAACAAGGGATGACTGGGGGGGGGGGGGAGAGACGCAGATAGACGGGAGAGAAAGGAAGAAGAAAAAGAACAACTGCGAAGTAGTGTTAGGCATAATCGATTGAATTTAAGAATCGGAAGTTTACAATCGAGAGATCTGACAAATCGAGATATTCATTCGAAATAATAATTCGAACGATTTCTAATTTTAGAATTTACCGGAAGATTTTTTTTTTTTTTTTTGATTGGAGGTTTAACGACCACCGTGAGCAACTCAATGGGCTATAAGCAGTCGCCCGTCCCTAATTTAGGGTCACTGGTTCCAGGGAAGGGAGAGAGCCAGTGCCGTAAGACAAACACAACATCCATGCCTCACCGGGATTCGAATCCGGACCCCTCACGGACGAATGATCAGAGGCCAGCGCCTTAGACCACTGCGTCACCGGGGCGGCTTACCGGAAGATGGCGCGATACGCTCCAGAGCCGCCGTCTGCGTTTGACAAATCTAGATATTCATTCGAAATAATTATTCGAATGATTTGTAAGTGGTGCTATTATACGCTCAGAGCTTTCTTTCGCTGGACGGAATGACGCTAAGGACACCTGAATTTTTTCGAATAGCATAACCTAGCTTAAGAAGTTAAAAAGAGCCCAAGTGATTCTCCCTGAGAGAGATAATTCGATCACGTGAAAAGCGAGTACTTCCGAACCTCTCGGATCTCGTTACCTCTCGAGATGTTTTCGGGTAGACGAGTGATTTTGCTCGGAACCTATGTTCTCGAGAAGAGACGAGCGATTTCGCATTTCGAATGCACTCGTTTGAACGAGACAGCGTATGATCAATCGAGAGTTCTCTCGAGAGGTTGTTTTCATTCGAATGAATTTGGCGTAATCGAATGTTTCCGAGAGATTTTCATAATCGAATGAATCGATTATTTCTTCTCGATTATGCACATCACTACTGCGAAGTCGCCATCCTTACAGTTACACCTCCCGCTTCAGGCGTATAAGTCACACGGGAAAACTTTGAGAGGGAATGGCCGCCCCTGTGGCGCAGTGGTCTAAGGCGTCGGCCTCTGATCATTCGTCCGTGGGGGTCCGGGTTCGAATCCCGGTCAGGCATGGATGTTGTGTTTGTCTTACGGCACTGGCTCTCTCCCTTCCCTGGAACCAGTGACCCTAAATTAGGGACGGGCGTCCGCTTATAGCTCATTGAGTTGCTCACGGTGGTCGTTAAACCTCCACTGAAGAAGAAGAGAGGGAATGAGAAAACAGCACATTGGTTTAGTACGTTAAAATTTTGGAAGGAGGGTGTCGCCGCGGAACTATTTCGCCAAAATAAAGAACGGCTTATCGCTTAAGAGAATGAGTAATTTCGTAAAACTGGCACTTGACATGCGCAAATTTTAAACTGGCAAAAAAAAAAAATGCAAAATAAAAATGTTCAAATCACAATCGTACTGCAAGCTTGCGGAAAAAAGGGCCGTCCGCGCGGACGTCGTGGCCGGGAAATTAATCGTCCGCAATGAATTCTTGACAGCCGCGGACGGGCGGTTTTGCGCACCCTGGTCCACCATATCCCACACAAGAGTTCGGAATAGTAATTCTTTCAGTCATTTTAATCAGGCAAATACACCAGTGTGGCGGATTAGCCCGCAACTGATGGTTCCAGTTGGTCATTCAACCTAAGGATTCTGGAACATAACCCAGCGAGTTGGGGTCTTTTCATCAACAATGTCACTCAGAACTAGCTGGTACCTCTCCAAGATTTTTTTTTTTTTTTTTTTTGAGTGGAGGTTTAACGACCACCGTGAGCAACTCAATGGGCTATAAGCAGTCGCCCGTCCCTAATTTAGGGTCACTGGTTCCAGGGAAGGGCGAGAACCAGTGCCGTAAGACAAACACAACATCCATGCCTCACCGGGATTCGAACCCGGACCCCGTTCAGACGAATGATCAGAGGCCATCGCTTAGACCACTGCGCCACCGGGGCGGCCCTCTCCAAGATTCACAGAGGCCCTTGTTGCTGTTCTGTGTGCCATTGTTGACCATGGAGCTCCCCAAGGAGGCAAACCGATCTCTCACTAAGTAATCCACTAATTTCTCATTTTTTTATATAAACATTTGGAAATAAAATCTCTCGATATTAACAAATAAAAAGGTAACTTGATCACGCTAGTTACGTTAACTGAAACTTTTACAAAAGGTAAGTCGGAAGCTCGACCTTATCTTAGGTCTTCATCACGCCAATGGAGGACTAAGATTGTTGCCAGGTTCTACATTTGAATTTTCTTATTTTTGTTGCCAAAACTTAGAATTGATCTCCAGATCAACGGAATGTAGAGAGGAGATTCGGAGTTGCAAGTCATTGAGTTGAACATAATTTCTATGCTTTCACGGTAACGGAGGGCAAAACGATTGTCAAAAGAAGCAATTCGTTTTGCTTCGTTCCAGTGGGGAACTGCAGATGTGTCTTCCATTGTCAAAATAGACAAAGCAGTATTGGGATTGGCTTTCGAAACATCTTTTCTATGTTCTAAAATTCTATGGCTAATGCTCCTGCATGCGCTTCCAATGTATAAGTTATCCCCAGTAGAAGAAGAGATAGGAATGCGGTAAAGTCCTGGGAGGTTCAGGCTTTCAACTTTGTCCCTATCCCTTTGTAGAAGTTTCAAGATGTTTGGGGTAGATTTAATGGCAAGATGGTAACAAAAACTTCTAAAAGAATCTGTAACTTATAAGCATAGGAAGGATGGTAAGGAACAGAACCACAGAATTTCAGGTCTTCTTTCTTGTGAGAAATGAGGCATTCTGATTTTCGAATGGTTTTCATATTTCTTTATGAGGGAGTTGACTGTAACAGCAGGAAACCATGAGAGAGGGCTATTGTAGAAATTTTGGAGAGTTCTTCTTGAAGAGAGTTGGTTGTTGCAAATGATATGAGCCCTGTGGATGTAGGACTTCAATGCTGCAAGTTTGTAGAGATGCAAGGTGCAAGATTTGTAGGGAATGATGTTAGTGTCGCAGAAGGTTTTCGATAGACGGAACGAGTAATGGAGAGATCAGCGTTTCTGCAGATAGATACATCCAGGAAATCAATCTTGTGATTTACTTCCTTAGATATAGTGAGCTTAATGGAAGGAAATTTTTCCGTAATGGAGTTGATCAGTATCTGTAGTTCAGACTCGGAATGTGGCCAGCTAATGAAAATGTCGTCTACATATCTTAACCATAGGGAAGGTTGAAAAGGGTGTGGGGGAATGATGGAAACTTCAATATGTTGCATGTAGATTTCAGCAAGCAGAGGGGAAAGAGGTGAGCCCATGGGGAGACCAGATTGTTGCTTATACACAATTTTGTTGAAAACAAAACAACTGTGTTGATGAATAGTGTGGAAACAATCATAAAGATCTTTGATAAGAGGACCGGGGGGTTCAAAATGAAGAATCAATTTCTTCATGAGGAGCATGTAGGAATCAAAATATGGTACAGAGGGAAACAAAGATTCTACATCTTTGTTTCCCTCTGTACCATATTATATAACAAAGATTCTACATCTTTGTTTCCCTCTGTACCATATTATATAACAAAGATTCTACATCTTTGTTTCCCTCTGTACCATATTTTGATTCCTACATGCTCCTCATGAAGAAATTGATTCTTCATTTTGAACCCCCCGGTCCTCTTATCAAAGATCTTTATGATTGTTTCCACACTATTCATCAACACAGTTGTTTTGTTTCAACAAAATTGTGTATAGGCAACAATCTGGTCTCTCCATGGGCTCACCTCTGTTTGCTGAAATCTACATGCAACATATTGAAGTTTCCATCATTCCTCTATACCCTTTTCAACCTTCCCTATGGTTAAGATATGTAGACGACATTTTCATTAGCTGGCCACATTACGAGTCTGAACTACAGATACTGATCAACTCCATTACGGAAAAATTTCCTTCCATTAAGCTCACTATATCTAAGCAAGTAAATCACAAAATTGATTTCCTGGATGTATCTATCTGCAGAAACGCTGATCGCTCTATTACTCGTTCCGTCTATCGAAAACCTTCTGCGGCCACTAACATCATTCCCTACAAATCTTGCACCTTGCATCTCTACAAACTTGCAGCATTGAAGTCCTACATCCACAGGGCTCATATCATTTGCAACAACCAACTCTCTCTTCAAGAAGAACTCTCAAAATTTCTACAATAGCCCTCTCTCATGGTTTCCCTGCTGTTACTGTCAACTCCCTCATAAAGAAATATGAAAACCATTCGAAAATCGAATGCCTCCTTCCTCACAAGAAAGAAGACCTGAAATTCTGTGGTTCTGTTCCTTACCATCCTTCCTATGCTTATAAGTTACAGATTCTTTTTAGAAGTTTTTGTTACCATCTTGCCATTAAATCTACCCCAAACATCTTGAAACTTCTACAAAGGGATAGGGACAAAGTTGAAAGCCTGAACCTCCCAGGAGTTTACCGCATTCCTATCTCTTCTTCTACTGGGGATAACTTATACATTGGAAGCACATACAGGAGCATTAGCCATAGAATTTTAGAACATTGAAAAGATGTTTCGAAAGCCAATCCCAATACTGCCTTGTCTATTTTGACAATGGAAGACACATCTGCAGTTCCCCACTGGAACGAAGCAAAACGAATTGCTTCTTTTGACAATCGTTTTGCCCTCCGTTACCGTGAAAGCATAGAAATTATGTTCAACTCAATGACTTGCAACTCCGAATCTCCTCTCTACATTCCGTTGATCTGGAGATCAATTCTAAGTTTTGGCAACAAAATAAGAAAAATTCAAATGTAGAATCTGGCAACAATCTTAGTCTTCCAATGGCGTGATGAAGACCTAAGATAAGGTCGAAAGCTTCCAACTACGAACTTTTGTAAAAGTTTCAGTTAACGTAACTAGCGTGATCAAGTTACCTTTTATTTGTTAATATTGTTACGTGTTTTGCCCATAATCGTCATCTCTCGATATTTTTATAAAATCACTAACTGAAGTTTATTTTTTAAACATTAATATTCAGCAAAAGAATATTTCATTTTCCTTGTTAATTTGCTCACGAGAATTTAAAATTGCATTTTAAAATACACATAAAATCTCATAGTTTATCCTTTTGCCTTTTTTTTAAAAAAAAATTTCCTTCTTAATAATGGGAGATTTGCTCCTATCATATTTGATCTCACGCCTCCCCCCCCTCTGCACTGAGCTCAGTCATCTTGTAGCATAGGAGCTTGGAGACCAATTCTTAAATTAAGGCCTTCAACACAAAGAGCATTAATTTAAGATTTAGCTAGAGACTAAAATTGTGGCAGCTAAAAAGTTACTAAGCACTCTGGATACTTTGAACTGAAATCAATGCCACTGGTAATTTAGATTAGCTTCCAAACTCTTAACTGCCAAACTGTTTAGAGATAAAAATTACACCTAAGATTTTTGGTATGAGGAATAGTCTCAAACAATTTTAGCTAGAAAAAAACTTATCAGTTTAAGAAGCGGTGACATCCCTGGCCCATGGCGAGAGAAAATAGTTCGTCAACTCCACATTTGGAAGATAATGCTAAAAATGTCTAACCATGATGATTGAGGTTCAGTGAAAATGTAAGTCAAAAACTTGGAGGTCACATGATGAAAACCATGATCCTGGTGATAGAAGTTGGTTTGCAAACTTCTCAATAACTATCAGCCTAATGGGTAAAAGTGAAACATAGGCTGCAAATGAGCTTAGTTTCCAGATTTTTCAGTGGTTCCATTGCTAAGCTGTTTAGAGCACTGAGCTAAAGTACTTTAGCATTATGCAGTGGCTGAGGAAGAGCTCAAAATTTTAGCTTGCTTTTGAGCACAACTGTAACACAGTTCAGCTCTAAATTCTTTTAACTGTGGCTAAAGCAACCATGAAGAGACAGTTGTGTTCCATTTTTATCTTTAAAGCAAGATCACAGTTGGTTTGGGATAATGTAGCTCTCGTCCAGCTAATTTTGTACTGCTTCCATTATGTCCAAATTGACCTTTCTTGACACATTCATGCCACTTCCACCTGAGACCAACCTGTTTCAAAGAATTATCAAAAGAATGAAGACTTGTGACCTTCAGTACTTAAATCAAATGATTTTGTCATGTACCATGCTAATAAATAACTATAGTCATCTTCAGTACAGCTTCAGTATTTTTAACTAAATAATGATTACTTTTGATATTCAATACAAATGAAATGCTGATGGGTTGTCATCTTCTTTACTAATGAAATGCCTAACCTTCCAAGCAAGAACAGATTTAGAACTGAAGCAATTTAATAGAAACCTAAGTTCTTACATGAATGAGTCATTTACACAAGCTTGTGAGATTGTGGATTTATTTTAATTGAATCTTTCAAATGTGATTTTTTTTTTCTTTTTTGATTGGAGGTTTAACGACCACCATGAGCAACTCAATGGACTATAAGCAGTCGCCCGTCCCTAATTTAGGGCCACTGGCTCCAGGGAAGGAGGAAAGCCAGTGCTGTAAAACAAGCACACCATCCATGACTCAGACGAATGTTCAGACCACTGCACCATGAAGAAGACTACGTCATTTTGCAGTAGAAATGTAAACATTCGTCGAAAACTTTATCTTAACTTTGTTGAACTGTCTGTTTCACTATTTACTGGGAAAGAAATTCAGAAACTGCAAACTTGAAATGATTTCTATGAAGACAAAAAAAAAAAATCATTTGTTTAGAGGAATTTTATTCACACACACAAATTAAAACACAGTTATGTATTTTTAGTGAGCTTTTACATCATCATCATCACAGAACTACAATCCACACAAAAAGCAACACAAAAAACCTTTCTGAAATAATATCTGTACAATGTTTTCCTCTTTCCAAGTGGCATTAAAATAATTATCACGCAGTTAATGTTCAGAACAGTAAGTAATTTACAACATATTACGGCAAGTATGGATGAGTACGTAACCTTTCTAAGCTCTTTTATGCAAAATCTTGACATTCTGAAGAAGATCTAAGCTCTTTTCAATATGTAAGTGCCTTTTTCTTAATTGTGACATTCTGAAAGCAGAAAATTCACACCTTTAAATGAATTAACAGTGTAACATACAACACTTAAAAATGTCAATGTTCTTATTTTATGAATGCTTCTTTTCTATGAAATTACATTTCTACAGTCAACTGTGAGAACAAAGGATAATCAGCAGTACTATTTTCCTAGACGTGTGAGCAAAACAAGCTACATGTTTTTCAACCTCTACAGTTTCCTCCACTATTTTATTCTTTAGCTGGTTACTATTGCATACTCCATGTTGAATTCTTTTGAACACATGAAGAAATAAAACATTGTATCTTTGGCCTTTTAGTCTTCACCAGATTTATAATCCATATTTAAGCAAGATTTAAAATGTCTCGCTGGCAAATTGACCACAAACAGCCCATAATGGCTGTTTTGTGGAAGAACCTGCAGATGAAATATAATGAATCTTGAGTAAGTATAGATTGTAAATCAAGTGTTTAAGTCATTACAATATAAGAAAAACTCATGTTTACAGGTATCACAAATTTGAACACAATATAGAAAGTCCAACAACTAAACACAAGACATTATACAGTATGTTAAAAAACATTCATGGAAGCTCAAAACCAAATTGCAATAGTGTCATTCATTAATTCGGAAACACAGTATGCGACTACAAGAGTATTTGAAAAAAAAAAAAAATACATATATAATTTTTGTTTTTGTTTTCTGAACATGTAAGGAGTCTAAGCTATTTGGTTTTACATACACCTCTCTCTCTCTACATATATACACTATATTATCAAAAGTATTCCAGCACTACTAAATATTTGCATAAGTGCAAACAACAGTTACACAGGAAATTGTGCAGTAAGTGGAGAGGTGCATATATAAAGCTGAAATGTTCTGTCATGTTATCAGTAACTTTGAAGTGGATAAGCTGCATGGACATGAACTTCCTAAGTTCCAGCACGAGCTGGTTATGTCATCTGAGTAACATTTCCATTTGGAGCACTGCAGCTAAACTAAATATACCAAAATCAACTGTAAGTGATGTCGTGAAAAAACTGAAGCAAGCCAGTGCAACTACAGCATAAAAAAAAAAAAACATTCCAGCTCTTCTGTCACATTCTGTCAGACAAACTGACAGAATGTGACAGAAGAGCTATGGAACAAAATGTTAAAAAATTCAGTTCTTCCTCTACCATTTCCACCTCTGCTAAAGTAGGAAATTTCACTTCATTTCATTTCATTTATTTAGTTGTTGCATCAAGATACATAGCGTATATATTAATGTGACCATTAATGATTGTTGACAATTTGGAAGAAAGAGGGAAACTGCCATCAGGCCTGACATAGCCTTCTTCTCCCTGAAGGAAATACACTTTGCACACCTAGAAGAAAACATGCTACAACTGTAAAACTTTGCAAATAACTGTACAAATAACTGTACATTGTACATCTGGGACAACATACTCTGCAACTCACTTTTGCTCTCTGCCAACAGGACAGTGTCATCAGCATCCAGGAAATCTGCACACATGGATTGCTGTATGCTGAAGATACTGTCCTGTTGGCAGAGAGCAAAAGTGAGTTGCAGGGTATGTTCTACATGGTCTCCATGCTGTTCATAAAAAGTCCTTGTGTTGGTCTTACGGCACTGGCTCTCTTCCTTTCCTGGAACCAGTGACCCTAAGTTAGGGACGGTCGACTGCTTATAGCCCATTGAGTTGCTCATGGTGGTCGTTAAATCTTCAATAAAAAAAAAAAAAAAAAGCTGGAGGGGGTTCTGTGATGTTTTGGGAATGCTTTTTCGTACTATGGAAATGGGCCCTCGCATTGCAGTGACGATGAATTTGAACCAGCATGCGTACCTCCGCATTCTGAATGACAAAGCGTTGTTCTTTGTCTTACACCTCCAGGAGCAGCATCGCATTGCCACTCTTGTCTTCCAAGACAACAATTGCCATGTTAACAGGACTAAAACTGTGTCTGAGTGGCACAACAAACAATCAGCAACACTGTCTCACCTCGACTGGCCCACCAAATCCCCAGATTTAAATCCTATTGAAAATCTGTGGGGTCATTTGGAACAGAAGGTTAAACACCAGAATAGACACCCACATACTGTGGTGGAACTTTGGGACCAATTCTCGCACAAGTGCCTGCAAATTGATGTTCGATACATCCGCAACCTCGTGAAGTCTCTACCACACCGGAGTCGTGCTGTTATCAAGTCAAGAGGCACCATCACTCATTATTAGCTAAGTTCTGCCAGGGGTGACTGATTTTTTGTTTGGTGTGCTTATTAATTTGTAAAGTTGCCATTTTGTTCATTTTATATTTGCTTTTTATTTAATATTTTTTAATTAAGGCACATTTCTATTGTATCGCCATAAGTGCCCAAAATCTTGGGTCTGACTACGAGCAGCCCCAATTTAAGCAATGGGCCTAGGGAGCCAGATTTAGGGAGGCGTCAAGCTGTAAGTTTTTTTTTATGAATATTTTAGTTTCACCACTCAAAAAAATTTTTACTTAAATAATTTTACAAAATTTATTCCTTTTTAAATCTTATTTGTAGTTGTCACTCCATATGCATGGACGGAGAGCATTAATTGAGTAACAGCGTCGATTGCTGACTGTATTGGGGCTAGCCAAAATGCTATAACAATTAATTGTTGTATCGGCCAGTCTGACATTGAAACTTGTTATTTGCTGGTTTAGAGCAGGAGGGAGAGAGAGCTCGAGGGGTGTCCCTCTTGCCTTGATGTGTAATAATATACTAGTTTATAGTAATATTATGTGGAAGCAGTTGCAATTTTTGTTTCATAGGGCATGTTCTTCCCCTCCAAAACTACTTCAGCAGATCTGAGCCTCTCGTATTCTTTTTATTTCTAAGATTAATGAAGCTGTTGAGCCTGTTCTTCATAAACTCAACCATACACAAACAAAATGAATTCTATATAGAAATAATTTACCAAAGCGCATTTAAAATAAATTTTATAATAATATCTAAAAATTAACATTTATAATTTAATACAATAAAGTAATTCTTTATAAAATCGTTTGTGGTTAGAGAATAGAAAAAGAACAGCAAAGTATTTTAAAATAAAGGTCAAACTATATCATCAATTTGCAACTGCAGTAACATGAAAGAATAAACAGTGGAGTGTGTATCCACCCAAATGTGTATTATGCTTGGAATGTGGCCTTGATAACTTTCTCTCAGCAATGAATGTCTACATTTCTAGTGATGTATGAATGGTGAAGATTTGAACACACCACAGAATATGTACACTTTCATCATTGATAACAATCTTCAGAGTACATTTCCAAACTTAGAAATAGCTTTGAGAATGTTTTTAAAAAGTCATGAATTGTTCTGTTGAAAGATCATTTTCAACAGTCTCAAGAATAGAAAAAAGAAAAAAAAAAGGAATTTATTGGGAGAAAAGAAGTTTAACTCGCACACTCGTGATAATGTGTGTAGAAAAGAAACATAACCCTGGGCAGAGTCACAGAATGCCGCCCGGTGGCTCAGTGGTCTAAGGCGTTGGCCTCTGATCATTCGTCCGTAAGGGGTCCAGGTTTGAATCCCGGTCGGGCATGGATGTTGTGTTTGTCTTGCGGCACTGGCTCTCTCCCTTCCCTGGAACCAGTGACCCTAAATTAGGGACGGGTGACTGCTTATAGCCCATTGAGTTGCTCACGGCGGTCGTTAAACCTCCAATCAAAAAAAAAAAAAAAAAAAAAAAAGAGTCAGAATATAGACTGTATGCGGATAGTTTCCAAATTATTAGCAGATTTTGCAGATAGTTTTGGCTTGTAGATTAAAAAAAAATTAAAATGTTATTTATAGCAATTAAAACACTTACTCAAGGCTTTACTCAGATTAATATATTTAATTCTGTCTTAACGTGAAAATGCTCTAATAGCGAGTTCTTTTGTTTTTACAGACGTTTCTGGCCTCTTGATTTTATCAAGGCCTGTTTTCAATATATAGGAACTATAACAAAAGTTCTGTTTACACAGAAAGAATTTAAATTTTATTGCCAGGTTTCTGTTGCAGTTGCCAGTTATAAAATTAAAATATTTTCTTTTTGTATATATAAGTCTACTATTTTTGAATTAAGTTGTTGAAAATGCTATTTATAATTTTTGAAGATTCATTAACGGAACTGCTTTTCTAGATATAAAAACTGTTTTTTAATTAGTATCTTGTTTTTGTGAGGTTCATAGTTCAATATTTTAAACTTTTGGCCTTAAGGTCCATTTTACATACATTTTTACGCATTCAGTCATAATGTACTTTTGTCCTCTCTGGAATCTGTAATGTTCTAATAATTATTTATTGTTATATTAATTTTTCTTTAAATTATCTTATTCTATTGTTATTGTGATTTGCGGGTTTGCAGCAAGTTTTCTTTTTTTGATGGTTGTGTACGCAGATACATTTTATTTCTATACAACTGACTCTGGGTATAGACTGCTCTTCAGTAATTGACAATTTCGCCCATGCAAAGGCTAGCAAAAAGCCAATGATCATGCTACAATTGGGATGTAGTCAGACATTTGCTGGAAAAGTGGGAAATTACATAAGTGTTAATCAAATTTTCATTTGCATCATAAGAGTTCATTAAGATTGTTTTAATATTTGCTTCAATTTTCCCATATTATTGTCTTTTCTGGTGCATTATGTTGTTTTATAATAATAAATGTTATCATAATGTATTTATTTTTCACAAAATCTTGAAGGTCAATAATTTGAAATGTGCACTGGTACACTATGAAATAAACCTACTATATTTTTCATTAATAATAAATATCATTACAAAATTGCTTAACATAACACAATAAAACACACTCCAGACAAACAGGGGGGGGGGAGGGGGTTGCCATCTTGTCTTGTGCCCATGTCGTCAGAGACACTTACTTTGTCCCTGAGTACGAGCCAGCTTAAGTGTAGAATTGCAACCAAAATGTAGAATGAAATTGGCTTTCTGGTGTGCATTTTATTCTATTCCATTCTTCAGGTTTGCATTTTATTCTATTCCATATACATTAACCTCCCACGTAAGACGAGTTCCTCAGTGTACATATGTGCATGTACGTATTTTGTTTGAATAAAGGGTGGTCGCCCCAAGCAATTCGCGCTAGCAATCGATTCTCCCAGACAGTGGTAAAGCCATTTTCTAACCCCTGCCCAAATGACACGCACACAAGGGTCATGACGAAGAGGTGGGAAGTGCCGGACCACGGGGGTAGCAGCAAGCTGCAGGTCTACGGACCGATTCTGTCTGGATGAGGGAATGTCGGATCCTGGCAGGATTGCTCGCAACGCCGTCACTTTTAATATCAAGAGAGTTTGTTTAACACTGTAGAGTCCGCAATTGGACACTACAGGTTAATGATCATCAGCCAGTTTTCTTACATGTATATACACTATATTGCCAAAAGTATTTGGACACCATGTTTTGAGACAAATGGCTTTATTATTGTAATTAGTACTTGGTCCACTTTTTGTTTATGTTGCAGAAGCAACATGTCGAAACATACTGTCAACCAATTTCTGGTTTGTGTCGACAAGAATGGCTCGCCATTCATCCTCAAAACTGCTGCCACAGTGGAGAGCAAAGACTGTCATTGTGGTCAATTTCATATACATCATTCCAGTTCATCCCAGAGGTGTTCTGTGGGATTAAGATTAGGACTGTGAGCAAGCCACCCTAACAATTCCACATCATTTTCAAGAAACCAGTCCTGCACACAACATGCAGTGTGGCAGGGAGTTTGATTATGTTGGAAAACACAACAATCATTTCCATAATACTGCCACATTGTTGGTTGGGCAGAATGTTGAGATACACTTTAGAGTTCATGGTTTGTTGTATGATAACCAACGGGCTGAGCTTCATCCACGAGAAATGACTCCATACCATGGTGGAGCCTCTGCTGAACAAAACGGATGGAAGAACACAGAGTCTGACGAAAATCATCCGCCGGGCTGTCCGCCAAATCCAAACTCGCCCATCAGATGGGAAGAGTGGAAATGGGGGGCTTATGATTTCAAAAAACAGCTTTCCAGTCACCCACAGTCCACGGACGACAGGAGCTATACCATTCCAAACGGCGCTTTGAATTTACGGTAGTGATCTCTGGATTATGTTCTTCTGCTCTACCATAATAACACACACAGTGCAACTCTCTGCAGATAGTTACAGTATTAATTGAGTCATTGCAAGCATTTGTTACTTAGGTATGATAATTCAACAGGACTTAAAATGGAATAAACATATTGAAAAAGTATCTAATAAGATATCCAGAAATATTGGGGTTGTCAATAATACTCTCAAAAATTTATCCCCAAAAATAGTGGTTTTATACTTTACACTAATTCAAATGCACATCAATTATTGCATCTTAACATGGGGCAAAACATATCAGATTAATCGATTTAAAATTACATAATAACTATCAATCCCACATATTAAGAAGACTAAAGTAAATCTGAATAATTACAATATTCTTACCATAAAACAACTATATGATTACAACCTGGGTAAAATGATGTTGAAAAAAAATCAAAAAATAACCTGTATGATTATTTAATTTCATTAAATATCCATCCACATCAACATGAAACTAGAAACAGAACAAAACTTGTTCCAATGTTTCCTCAGGTGGAATCGGCTAAAACGAATGCAAACTACTCTGGTCCTAAATTGTAGAATTCATGCCTGTTGACCTAAGATCTGTAAATCACATTGACCTATTTAAGAAAAAAACTAAAAGTATATCTTAAGGAAGAAATTTAAATAAATAATAATTTTGGACGGAATCACAGAAAATGCCAAATGAAATGTATTGACACTTTATGCTAATAATCTATGGTCTCTGTTTGAGTGTCCGGATCTGAGAGGGTTTGATCCCAAATCGAAATTAACTCAGGAATCAACATGGTGTAATACTGGTATTAGATGGAGATGAAATCTTATGTATGTGCTTCACTTTCTTGTATTACAACATTGTAAACTATCGTCAATTGGACTGTTTTTGATTCTGAGGGGAGGTTAATGGTGGGGAGGGGGGCCAACTAATTATCTTTAGGTAATTAAATGTGTCACATGCTGGTTTGTCTTAGTGTTTGTAACTACACTCACTGACAATGAAATTTGTGCACCAAGAAGGAAGCATCAGATTTTATGGACGTAATGATACAGATGAATGATGCACATGATGGCAAAAACAGATCTGCAGGACAATTACAGAAGGATATGTAACACACAGTCCAGTCATCTTCAATAGCACGTCGCACCGCCTTGTGCGGCGATACATGCTGCAACACCGTTCAACATGGAGGCAAACAGACGTCTGATGTCCTGCAGCAGACTAGCTCATACGTGTTGGACAATGTGCTCCAAATCGTGGATAGTGTGGCACAGCGGCAGCCGACTTTTCAACTGGTCCTACTGATGCTTGATATGGGGCAGGCCATGGAAGTGTCTGGACGTGAAGTAGCCAGTCCTGGGTAACCTGAGCCAAGTGCGCGCGGGCGTTATGCTGCTGGTATAGTGCACCTGGAATCCCAGCCAGGAATGGGAGCACATAAGGCTGAAGGATCTCATCCACATACTGCTTGCCCATCAATGATCCATGCAGCATTTCTAGAGCTGATTGTCTGTCATAGGCAATGGCTCTCCAGAACATAATGTTTGCAGTGGGGGAGGTGCGGCGCTCAGTAGGGAGGTTGGGATTGTGCTATTGACCCGGGAACCTTCACACTCGGACACAAGGATCATCTGTCCCCAAAATGAAGCGGCACTCATCGCTAAACACCACACATCGCCAGTCTGTGGCATTCCGCGTCGCTCTGGCCTGGCACCACTGCAAATGAAGCCGGTGATGTTCCGGTGTTAATGGCAGCACATGTAAGGGGCACTGGATCACAGATTTACTTCCGCGAGGCGTCGGGAAATAGTTTGTGGGCACACAGGAGCCACTGCATCTGCCTGTATAGTGGACCGGGTACCCGTGGAATCCGTTCATGTCTGCCGTCGATACTCTCTACCGGTGGTCGTCGTGTCGGACGGCATGGTTAGAACGATCCATGTGGTGGGCTATACTGCACGCCGACCCCCGACTCCCTCTGTTTTCAGCTGGATGATCAGGCCTCTCTTAAAGTCTGTAAGTTGCGTAAAAGTGACTTCTCTGGCGTCTACCCGGCATTCTTGTCACTCTGTACTCTTGCTTGCATCAGCCATTGCTTTTCGCTTTCATGGAGCATATTTACAGCTGAATGTCTTTTACCAGATGTAAACATAACAATAAATGTGTCTCTCTTACTATGCCACCCAAATGAAGGAATGTGTCACTTAAGAAAAAAGGCCTATCTGTCTCCATACCAAAAAAAATGACCAGATCTTACTTACTTTTGGTAACTTTTCTGTAGCGAATCCATAACAACACAAATTGCAAACATTTATTACCTTCTACTTGCTAGTGGCATGTACACATACCAGCCACTGAATTAAAAACGTTTACTAAATACCAGGTTGGACCTCCATTAGCCTGCATTACAGAATGTACATGGTTTGGCATAGATTTCACGAGGTTTTAGAGTGCATCTATGTTTACAGCATACCAGGGTTACCAGACAATTTTTTTCACTGGCTCACATTTGATGGAATATGACTCTGCTCCAAGATCTGTTTTTCTAACATGCCCCATACATTCTCAATGGGGTTTAAATTCAAGGTTTGTACTGGTGAAGGAAGATGGTTGAAGTCAATGTCATGCTTACTGAACCACTGCTGAACACATCTTGCACAGTGGACAGTAGCATTGTTGTTCATGAAACAGCCGTCACCTGCAGGATAAAAAGTCAACACTGCAGGATGGACTTGATAAGCAACAATTTTCAGATAGTACTTGGGGGACACCTGACTTTCCAGCAATATCAAGGGACTCATTCCGCACCAACAGAACAAGCCCAACATGATGACACCACCTCTAGAACCTTGAGTTGTGTTTACAAAGCATGCTGGGTCCATTGTTTCATGGGGCCCTTGCTAAAACTCTGCCCATCGTCAGTACAGAACAAGGTATACCACGACTCATCAGATCACATGACTTCATTTTTAGTCTTCCAGTGTCTAATCACAGTGTTCCTGACACCACTGTAGATGAATTTTCCAGTTTGTTGCAGAAATCAGTGGTTTCCAAATAGGCATGTGACTGTCAATACAAATCCTTCAATTCCCTGCACATAGTTCACTGAGATTTGGATCGGAAACAGCCTTCATTGAATGGGCTGGTCAACTGCTGCACAGAGGAGGTCCTGTTTACCCGTACAAGCCTTTTCAATAGAATATTGAAAGCAAACAGAATATAAATTCTGAATTTACTTGTACCACTTACTGGTCGTCTATGTAACATCTCTCAGAAAACTTGAAAATTTCATCGCCCTCCTGATTTCCTTCGAGGAGTGGGAATCAAACCCGAATCTCCTGATTTCCGTCCGAGTATGCTAACCGTTACACCACCCAGGACAGTGAAGTTCCAAGCAACTGAGACTAAGCAAACTTAGCTTAGGAATCTGAACATCTTAAGATTTTCGCTATTTGAAGCAACCCTGCTTCAAATAGCGTTTTGACTATCTCCCATCCAGAAACAGATGTAGGTTGGAAATCACCAGCACCACAGATAAATCAGTGAAGCAAGTAATATTCCTCATAATGCATGGGAAATCGATAGAATTTTCAATGAAAACAGAATATAAATTCTGAATTTGCTTGTATTACTTACTGGTTATCCATGCAACAACTCGGGTGGTGCAACGGTTAGCATACTTGGACGGAAATCGGGAGATGCAAGTTCGATTCCTGCTCCAGGACAATGAAATTTTCAAGTTTTCTAAGAGATGTTACATGAATGACCAGTAGGTGGTACAAGCAAATTCAGATTTTTTATTCTGTTTGCTTTGAATACCCTATTGATTTCCCATATATTACATGGAATATTTCTTCCTTCACTGATTTAAGCCTTTTCAGATGATGGGGATGTTGTTCCGAACGGATTGTCATTCTGCCAAAGTAAACCTCTTAGACAAGCAATTAGAGTTATTACTTCTTTGATTAAAGACAAGAGATCTCATTTTTTGAGAAACTGGTCAGTTGTGCTGTTTTCCAAATCATTGCTTCAGCCAGACGGGCACCCACAGTAAGCCTTTAATTGAACTTTGAAAGATCCTTTGTTTTCCCCATTATGATCAACACTACTGATGAGCAGCAGTCTTAAACAGTTGCTTTGATCACATGGTGATGCACATGACCATATATTTCGCATATACTCTGCATAAGTGATGTTTATGAACATCTGCATTAAAAGTTTCTAATTCAGGGGCTGGTGTGTGAAATTACATCTATCATAATCTACATCACTTGTGCATTTTATTATGTATATGGAGTATGGATACAATAATCTGTATCTTGTAATAATCAGAACAGATGATCCAACAAATTATATAAGTATCTTGGAAATCAAAAACTAAGATAAAAGTGGGATACAGCATGCCCTGGACTCTAGGCATGAAAATCATCGTTTATTCAAGGCGAAGGGAAGCACTTTCCATTTGAAAGCATATGGGTGTGAACACAGGATGCATCGTTGATGATGAAATGAAGACAATTTTGAAAACATGTTGGCAGTGTGTACAGGAAATGTTGAAGTTTATGAAGTGACTTCTGTGCTTTTTTTTTTTTTTCCTGATTGAAGGTTTAACGACCACTGTGAACAACTCGATGGGCTATGAGCAGTCTATCTCCAATTTAGGGATCCCTAAAGATCCTAAATTTAGGGCCACTGTTTCCAGGGAAGGGAGTGAACCAGTGCTGTAAGACAAAAAACATCCATGCCTCACCGGGATTCAAACTCTGACCCTTCTTGGGTGAATGGTCTTAAGCCAGCGCTTCAACCACTGTGTCACCACAGCAGCCTGTGCTGTTTTAAAGGCTTTAGGTGTTTTTAATTTTGGTGCTTGAGTGCACTGATTTTTAGGAGTTGACAGTTAAAAGTTAGCAACTGTGTAATGAGTGAATGCTGTATTTCATGATGGCCACATGGTCAGGGTCAAGTTGAGTACTACCACAGCAGTTACTCACTATGCATTACAATTATAATTTAATGTGTTTTTAATATTTCTAAATAAAATCTACAAAAGTTTTTAAGAAATTAATTGGACAGTCTTTGAAGAATCTAACATGTTCATCAAAAATTAATTAGAGAGTCCTGAAGAATCTAATCAATCTACAAGAGGTTCATGTTGTAAATGTGATAAACATGCATGATATAGTGGTGCTCCTACAAATAAAGTAGGGTGAATGTCAATTTATACATGCAATCTAAAACTTACACTTTAATAGTTTCATTGTCAAAATTTAGTTTTACTGATAATTTTCAGCCATTACTACTATTTTAATATTATTTTTTGAACAATGCAATTTTTCCTGAGCGTTTCCTCTTCAGGTTGGCAAATCAAAATTTTTCCTGAGCGTTTCCTCTTCAAATCTTTGGCAAATCAAAATTTTATGGGTAGGACAACATTGCTCTATAGCAGCATTTTATACCTGGTAACATTGCCATCTACAAGAGAACTGGTGAAACATTAGGAAAGAATATTACAACAAATTATATGTAAATGAACATACTTACTTCATACAACTAATAGCGCACACCTTGCAAGTTTTGATTGACAGCTTGCTGAGCGGCATTAGTGACCACATTGGTTGCTACGTTTCGCACTTGATCGTTATGCATCACTCCAGATGCAAACTCTTCCTGTGCTTTAGCAAAGCTTGCTCCTGTTCCACGATATATACGGTGAATCTAAGGCAACGATAGACACAGATTCTTAAAATATTCAGGAATTTTGTCTATATAAACTGTGGTACATGCAAAAATATATAATGCTTTTAAGATTTTGAATGAATAGCTTTAATAACTTTGTCATCATACAAATTTTATACAAAATTACACAAAAATTAACCATATAGATATCACAAAAAATTCCATTTATCATATCCCTCTTTAATTTAAATTTATACCTATAAGCATTTAAGCTTACGAAGAGTAATCACTTATGCTGACTCTAGCAAAGTGAGAGGAGAATTTTGAAGTGAGAAGCTATAGTATTATCAAGCTTCAAAAAGGTAAAACACAGGCTTTAGGTTTGTCCCACAGTTTCAGACTGTCTCCTTGCTTATAGACAGTAACCTACTACATTCTACACAGGGTGACATTTCAACATACGTATCAGAGGGAGAAAAATTACATGCCCTGCAGCTAAAACATAAAATTTATTTGGATACCCAACAAAGTTATTTGTAACATCTTGTAATCCAGTCTAACTAGCCCTAGTTTCAGATTCAGTCTTCGTGTATTATCACTTCAAAAAGTTTACACACAAGTTTGAAATAAATTTCATAAGTACATTTCTTCATATTTTTGATCAAACATATTAAAACTAGTTAACTTTTTTATGGGATTTATCTAGGTAAAGCTTCAAATTTCTGCAAATTTTCGGAGAGAACTCTCCTTCGTCAGTCATTCATTCATTCAATCCTTGTCACCGTCTTTGGTTATGGTTAACCTTGACGGTTACAATGATTCTGCAATACATCTCACCAGATGTTAGGCAGCGATAATCCCCTACAGTCATTTATGATGAAGTTCTGGTATTTTCCAATTTCAAGTCCCTCTTTCAATTTATGCTTCAGGAAGTTGGATTGATGTCCAATGATAGTTAGAGTCCCAGCCTATGTGGCGTCCTGTTTCTCTAACGTGCCTATCTAATCCTGTCTTGTTCGAAAAATATTTTATTGCTGCTTTGTGCTCCGCAATGTTGCCAGCCAATTTTTTGAAAAATTAAATATTTTGGTCTACTCAAAAGATATGAAAAAAGCCCACATATATGGAACTAAAACTATTGGTAACAGAAAATAACTACCCAAAAAAAGGAAATAGATAAATTACTCACACAAGATAAAAAAAAAAAAAAAAAAATACAAGCAAGCAGGAGTTTGAATTCACAAGAAAAATTATGTATCAAAAAGGTTTGTTTGAATCTTTAGAGAATAATCAGTAAATATAATATTAGATTAACTCCAAGTTTAGACAACAAACTTAAGTTTTGCTCTAGCTTGATTCAAAAAGAAGACTTGTTAAAAATGCAAGGAGTAATTTATAAAGTAACTTGCAGCTGCGGAAAATATTGCATAGGTGATACAAGTCATAGGCTGGAAGCTATCACTGCGGAGCACAAAAAATATTTTTTGAACAAGACTGGATTAGACAGGCACATTAGAGAAATGGGACACCACATAGACTGGGACTCTAACTATCATTGGACATCAATCCAACTCATTGAAGCGTAAATTGAAAGAGGGACTTAAAATTGGAAAACACCAGAACTTTGTCATAAATGACTGTAGGCGATTATCACTGCCTAGCATCTAACAAGATATACTGCAGAATCACCGTAACCATCAAGATTAACCCTTAACTGAAGATGGTGACGAGGATTGAATGAATGACTGCCTGATGAAGGAGAGGAGTTCCCTCCGAAAATCTGCAGAAATTTGAAACTTTACCTAGATAAATCCCATGAAAAAAGTTAACTAGTTTGAACGCTGTAACCTAGGAGGCCACAAAACAAAGATGAATTTAATTTACAAACTTGTTAATTTTTTTATCACATAAACACATATTAAAAATAAATCAATAGTGCGAAACTATGGATTTAAGACATTTCATGTTAATTTTCTAGAAGTTGGACACAATTTTAAGCTATTTGGCCAATAAATATTGTTCTTTTCTATTGATTTTTGGTATTTCTTGCATTGATGACTTTGGGAAATTAATGTTGTAGACATCACGAAAAAGGTTTTATTTTGACTGACCCTCATTTGCTAATATGAGAATGTTGCAATGGTTCCACAAAAACCTTGTAATTCTGTTGTTCAGTACAGGCTTGATCAGTTATTTCATCAGTGGTCCTTGTTTCCAGTCATGGATTCAAATGGAGCTCTATATACAATGTAATGTGAGGTAAAAGTAACACTCTGGCAAACAATTTTATAATTTTCAGCAAGAGATGCTGAAAGTAATGACTATTGTGAGCAACTTGATCGGCTACAAGCAGTCACCTGTCCTTAATTTAGGGCCACTGGTTCGAGGAAAGGGAGAGAGTCAGTACCATAAGACAAACACAACATCCATGCCACACAGCAGGTGTTGAACCAAGTCCCATCTCAAACGAATGGTCAGAAGCCAGCACTTACACCACTGCAATGCTGGGGCAGCCAGGGGATGCATAGAACATAAAACAGTGCAGTGTGTCTCTGTGAAAGAACTACAGTATAACATCCTTTATATTGGGAATGAGTACCAGGGCTAACTAAAACCCAGTGGCATATATGTATATTTGAGGCTAGCTGTGAAGCCCAGAGAATGCACAAATAAAAGACAATTTGATATACACAAATAAAAGTCAATTATCATCAGTATTAAGATATGTCAATGCTTTTGCTGTAAAAAAAAACAATTGCAGATTCGCTTCTTTTGACTACGAGAATCAGTCTGGAAAGTGAAGAACAATGGGGCTCCTACGGTGTCATTATGACACACCCAGCTTTACAAGTCTTCGCTGTGTAATTCAAAGCCTTTTGATACGATCGCCAGCTAGAGTTTCCATGACAACATGAATGAGCGTGTAAAAAGTGAATGGGCCATTGTTTTGTAAAACAGTTCGCTCAGAAAAGTGAAGACTTAGGACTACATTAGTCACTCACATGCTCCCGCCCGTGACAGCACGTATTTTGTGAGGGATGGTTTAGTTGAGTGAAGTGTCAATGAATTAAAATCAGTGATATTATATCTTGAATTTGTGGCTTTGTTGGATTCAAACAGTTTTGATAAATTTTGTGAAAAGTTTCCTGAACATCTACTGCAGAGTTTAAAGAACCTATGCTTCAAATTTTGATACAGTTTGACTAAAAAATGAACTAAAGGTGTTTTATTCCCTTGATAAATACAAAAAGAAATCAGCAATAGACATTACTTATCACATGAAAATGAATAAATTGGGCATTGTGTTTAGTGAGGTGTACAAATTAGCAGACCTAATATTAAAGTTTCCATCAACAACTGATTGCTGAAAGACGTTTTTCTGCATTTAAAAAAATCAAGACATATCTTATAGCCACACAAAGACATACACACTTGAGAAACTTGACTGTTTTATCAATAGAGAAAAATATTCTTTTTAAATATGAAAAGGTACTCAAATTTTTTTTATGAAAACTTAAAACTCAATTTCCCACAAAAGGAAAGAACGATGGAGTTCATGTACAAATAAAGTATTTAAAAGATTGGCTGTTTATCAAAGTGTTGAAATCCTAATCCTCATAATTATTTGGTATTATGTTAGCAATATCATGTACCTAAAATTTAGAAAAAATACTTATATTACTTAATAACTGAAAAATAAACTTTGCATTTAAAAAAAAACTGTAGGGGGGGGGGGAAGAGCCCAGGTCTTGGACCCAAGATACACCATTGCTAAAACCCTTTAATTTTACAGTCACCAATCTCAAATATACCTGATCAACAGGGGAAAAGAAAAGTGCTCATTGGAAATTTTTTTCAAGAACAGGAACATCCAATTTCTAAAATATTATCCATTTTGTATATAGATAAAACTGGCAGTGATGACACGAACAAATACACTGCTCTACCGCTAATATCAGAACACCCCTCCATTGGGGGTCACTGGTTCCAGGGAAATCAGAGAAACAGTGCCGTAAGGCAAACACAACATCAAAGCCTCACCAGAATTCGAACCATGACCCAACTCGGACGAACGGTCAGAAGCCCGCGCTTAGACCACTGCGCCACGAGGGATAGGCTGTTGACTTTGTAGATAGGACGAGTTGTTGAAATGTTATACACTTGATGCTTACTTTAGTTTCAACTAGCATGCCTTTAGAACCAGCAGCCGTTACATGTTCTTTTAAATAATTTTCTTCGTTTCTATTATGATCTGTATAATTCCTTCAGAATTTATATTAAAGATTATTACTTTTAAATATATATCGTCCATTGATAGGGAAGTAGGTCCTACACAAGCACAACATCACTAACCAAAACATAAATTGACAGAGTTAACTGCTTTCCAGTGTGGATAAATAATTGGATGTCACATAAGCAAGCACTCTGTAGTGACATCTTAGTACCATTGAAAATCCCTATCAATGGTTGGAGATGTGATACGCAAGTGTAAACACACTGAGGCTGAATTTGCCAAGAAACAACCTGATAAACCCCTCTGAAGCTATCAGAAAAAGGCAGAAGAGTTCTGCAAAGAAGTATTAACACTAAGTGCAAATCAGCATGTCTCAAATCACACAAACTCTATGTGAGACTGTTGGGACAGTTATTAGTACCATTACAGCGCACTTCACGACACAGATTACCATCACCAAGAAACCATCCACAAGCTACTAATCACTTCAGTTAATGGCACATGCAAGTTAACGTAGTGCACAGAAAATTTATCTTGAAATGTATACTAATGAAGAACTGTACTTTGGATGGACGAGTCCTGCAACACAGTCTATCAGTCATTTCTGGGTGAGGTAGATGCCACAAGAAAGGTCTTGTCTGGACTGAATTGCTCCAGGACTAATGTTTGGAGGCTGGGTGATGACATGAAGTTGTTTTTCATGTTTTGGCCTGGATCTATTAGTTGTTTTGGACAAAACCATGAATTCTGAGCATTATCTAGATACTGTGGACAATGATGTATTGCCAACATCATGGCAGTCCTTTAGGGAAAACCCATACCTCTATCAGCAGACAATGCACCATGTAATACTGTTGTTAGAAATTAGGTTGAGGACATGGGTATCAAAAAGTTGGACTGGATAACTAACCTGAACCCACAGAGAATATCTGGGACAAATTGGATTGTTGTATGTATGGAAGAAGAGGTCGCTCACAAAAAACAAAGCTGAACTAGTCACTGTTTGATAAGCCTAATTGTGGTACATTTCAGTAGATATTTTCAAAAGCTGGTGGAGAAAATTACATAAAAAAATAAGAGACAAAGGTTTCAGCACAGAATATGAATTTTGGTAAATCAAGATAATTGTAGACATGCATGCAAGTATCCAGTTAATAGTAGAAGGGCAGTTTAAAAGCTATTAGCAACATTCTGCATATCTCTGAGTGCAACAAAAAGAGCTGAGTTTGTACTTTCGTTTTCTCTTACTGCTTATGTCCTAGACTTATAAATCAGTGGCTGCAACTCCTTTTATTAAACACATGCAACTAGATGGAGCCACAATAAATGATTATAAGTTAACAAATCACTTCAGTATATAGCAGTAATCTTTTGTACCAGATAATGGATAAAGACATACACTGTCTGACAGAGAGAGCAACATCAGTTACCACATAGCAATTAATCCACATTAAATTGTAAATCTCACTATCAGATAATACACATTATCTGATATACCCATATTTGATTACCACAAAAATCAGGCAATTAATCCAGTATGAAATCAAGCACTGCTTCAGGAGTTCTAATGGAAGATGAACTACACTGTAACACAAAAAATTTGGAAAAGCAGGTAAATACTTATTTTTAAGTAATTTCACGTGTGTATTAACTAAAGATTAGAACTGCAAAGTACTGTATAATTACTAAAGCTAAGAATATCTCTACAGCCCATCATATAATAATGGCACAAATGGATATACCAAGTTGCCCAAGAAAAAAACACAGATATCATTCTTTCTGAAAATGGAATAAAACTTTCTGGAAAATGTGCATGAAATTGCATCTGTTCCAATAAAAATGCTGCAGGAGGGGGGGGGGCATTTTCTCTCTTTCTCTCTCTCTCTCTCTCTCTCTCTCTCTCTCTCTCTCTCTCTCTCTCTCTTTAATATGTTTCTAGCTGGACTACCAAATCTACCTTTGGAAAGTCAAACAATTGATTCCACACAATTTAAAATGAAGCTGTCAGCAGTACCTTTGCAACCATACCTGTTTTTTTCTTGCAGTTGATGCCTGGAAAAACTCATGTTTGCACACTTCGCATCTTCTCCTGAACAAAATGCAGTACTAAACCACCCAAACTATGGTTTGTGGTGATTATTAGAACAAATATACTCAACAGTTTCACTAAAGTAAATGTACATTTTTTAAAAACTGAAGTTCACCAGAATTTAGGAAAATGTAATGTCAATAATCAGTTTCTTTTTCACTATTCATGACAAATCGAACAATTCTTTGCTACTGCATACATTAATACATATGAGTAACTAAGCTGTTCTCTGAGGTTCAGAGGTTAGTTTCTCCCTCAAGAAAAGCTCATTTGCCAGATTAAAGCTTAAAACTACTGACGATTCCAAATGATTTAGTGCTACTGGTCAATTTAAAGTGGTGGCAACACTGGAGTATTTAATCTATCAAAGAATAACTGGTGGTAGGCAACTCAGATACACACAAGGAATTAAAGCATGGCCCATGGAAAAATCACTTTTTCATGCTTATAGTAACAATACATAATTTTTTGACACAGTGCAAGATCTGCATGTTTCAGATTAACAGACTGGAAGGAACCCAATTTGCCAGGTATTATTAGTGCTAATTATAGTTGTGTGTGTGTGTGGGGGGGGGATATAAAAAGAGCTGAAAATGAATACAAGTTAGGTTTTCTACCCCAACACTAATTATAATTAGTAAAATAATTATTTTATAAAAATTAATGTGCCACATGCTGTTTGTACCTTCACTCCACTCAAGGCTTCCCTTCTTAAGTTACCATTTGAAAGAAATGAAGCAGGCATCCAGTTAAGACACATGAAATCTGAAAAACAAGTCTAAGTTAGTGACAAGTTGATAACTACAGAAGCTTAAGAGTGATGTGTAAAGATGCTTTGGTATATGCTTCCAAATCCTATTTGGCAACAGAGTGTGTACAATAAGAGTGAATGAAAACATTCAGAACAGGTCTTAAAAAGTCAAGGAAAGGCTCACACATCTGCCAACAAAAACTCAGGAGGCAATGCATGAAATCATTCACCTTTAAACTACATCTTCACAATAGTTATCTTTGAGTAAAGGCAAACATTTGTAATACTTTACATGATAATGAGTAATTTTGGGTTAGAATATGTACCTTTGTGAGCATGTAGAAGGATAGTAGAGCATCAATAGTCCATAGGACACCAATGAAGATAGCAATCATTCCTACTGTGAAGGAACTTGAAGTGTGATCTTTGCTTGAATTAACTGCTGTTATACCATTTAGCAGACCACTGAAAAACCAGATATCAAGTGAAATTTTGATTTCAGCAATTTAATCACAAAATGGACCAAATTCTAGCAAACAACAGTTATAAACATTAATAAATAAAAAATAATAATTATGTATACATTATAATCATGCAGACAAAAAATGTATAACCATACCTTCATTCAGATTCCTTAGATTTTGAAATTTGCATAATAAGGTGTATATACACATGTGTATTACTGCCAAAAGTTGAATTTTCTGTTGTGTTAAAACTAGGACAGATTGTTTTACTCTGAATGAGCAATAGTCGTAGACTGAGTCAAGCCAAGGTACCTAAAAAGAGCATGGGGAATGGATCTACAATTGACATACAAGTCTTTGCAGCAGAAAACCCCCTAAATTCCCTTGGAAAACAGACTATACCAAATTTCAAACTCTCTACCAGTGAAACCAGGATTATCAAAAGAAAGTAATAATTTAGGACCCACACAGTACAATCACACTTACTCTGTAAACAGCAGTGGAATGAATTTGGCTGTGGCGAGTTCTCAGTCACAATACAAACTGTGTTAATATCTTTAGTCACTATTTTTTAGTAAATCACCATGCATTTGAGCCATTAGTTCATTCTTTCTGAATACCTTTATATCAGAGAGCAATTTTTTCAATGGTCACTGTTTTAGATACCATATTTTTCGGCATATAACCAGCAGCTGTGTATTATCCGCAAACAGTAAAACTCAGCATGAGAGAAAAAACGTCTGCGTATAATCCGCAGATAAAGTTCATAGTAAAAGTTAATAAACAGATGCGTAATCCACAACAGTTTCATAATCATAATTCAATTTGTAAACAAAAGTTTTGGCGATTGCCTTTTGGTACTATAAAACTCTGTTGTACCAAAAGGTAATCGCTAAAACTTTTTTTCCATCACCAAAAGGATTTTTTTTTTTTCGCAAACTGCAAAGAATGTGATCAGCAGCATGACCCCTGCACATTTAAAAGGTGTACATGCACAAATTTTCATTCCAGTAACCTGTTACGTGTAAGTACGTGCTTTATGTAGCACCTGTCATGCAATTTTTGGATAGCTTCAGAAATCCGGCACTCGTCCAGTTCCGTCAAATGCCAGATTTTCGAGGTTTTATAAATATACTTTCTTTCCATTTAACACGTTTAAAAAAATACAGGGTGATTAAAAAGTCCCCGAACTCTGAATTCAAATATTTCTACCACGAATATAGTGATGTATACAGGTAATGAAAACCACTTTACAATAGATGCTGGAATTGTCCACCATTCAGTTGAAAACACAAATTCATCCGACGACACATGTTGGAGGACACTCTTTTCAACGTGTTGGCTGCTATGTCCCTCACGGCTGTAATGATGTTGTTCCGCAGGTCCTGTACCATCCTAGGATTGTTGTGGTAAACTGTGTCTTTCAGATAGCCCTACAAATAAAAGTCTGCTGAGCAAGGCGGCCAAAGTTTTCTCGAGATTAATCAATCGTGGAAGAACTCACGGAGCATCTCTATTGTGTCTTTTGATATGTGGCACGTTGCCCCATCTTGTTGAAACTAACAGTAACATTCGTGTTCTTCCAGCATCGTTACAAATTGATGGATGATGTCTGCATACACAGCAGAATTTACAGTTCCGTCGAAAAGAGGCCCTACAATTCGCCGTCTAGACATGTCGCACCACACTCCAACTTTCTGACAATGAAGTCCAACCTCATGCAATGCGTGTGGACTCTCCACAGCCCATATATGCAAGTGTTTTGGCTATTGACATATCCATTCAAATGAAACCATGCTTCGTCACTGAAAAAAGTGTTGTTAAGCTGAATAGTAAAATTGTTGCACGTGAAACTCTTAAACCATTGGCAGTAGGCAATGCGCTTTTCCGAGTCCAAAGGACGTAGCTCTTGCACTACTTGAATTCTGTACGGCCATAGCTTTAGACGTTTAGTAGCCCTCTGGCAGGCTGAATACGATGCCCCTAACTCTTGAGACAGCTGCCGAAGTGACTTCCTGGGTGAGCGCTGCAGGAAACGTGAATTTTCTCCAGAAACATGGTCGTTACCACGGACGGACGGCTGCTTTTAGGCTTATCCTGAACACTGCCTGTCTCACGAAACCGATTCACAAGGTCATACACAGTTGTTTTCCCTGGTATAGGAGCATCAGGAAACTTCCTTTGAAAGAGCTGGATGCAACGCTGGTAAGATTTTTCCGCAAAATAAACTTCTAACAAAGCGACTCTCTGTTCTTGCACGAGATTCGTGGCTGACTGAACGTTACTGCTTGCCAGCGCCTGTGTAAGCGAAGTGTCACGTGGCGCAGCTCGTTCCCCAAGGTCACACAGAACAGCCACAAGCAGCAATGCTTGGATATCTTTTATGGTTTTACAGCAAATACGTTTTAAAACATAGAGTTCGGGGACTTTTGAATCACCCTGTATAAAATTGCTGAATTTTTTTGAAAATTTAAAAAAGTTACTGTTACAATACCCCACAACTTTCAAATGGTTGTGGTATATATTTTTAATTTATGTGGCAATCATGCTGTAACTCTGAGTAATGCTTAAATTACATCAAAAACTGAAACACTGAATTTCAGACCGTAAATAATTTGTGATGGTGTCAAAGATTTCTGCTTCAGTCTTGGAACAGAAGTGCCAGAGGCATTGTCTTTGAAGTAGAACAAAACAAACAAGTGGGAGTGGGATTGGAACTTTGGGAAGGGGGAGGGGGTGGGTTGATGTTATGGAGGTCCCTCATGCAGCAATACAATGCTCTATGGAATGGAAAAAGCACTCCCCGATTCAAGGTCAACATGCTTTGCAGCAGGCAATGCTTTCTCCCCTAACTTTTACAAAGATGCAAACCCTTTGCAGAGAGAAAATATCTATACACACATGTTTTTGTCAAAGCCAAGAGGGAGGGAGGGGGGGGGTATGTTGATGCAGTGATACTGAGCATTATCGTCTAACACGTGGCATTCAGATTTCCCTCATTATACTTGATACAGATTTCCCTCATTATACTTCACGGTATGAAGAGCAAAACTGCTTTATTTCTGACTGAAGTTTACGGGGGTGGCTGGAAAGGAGGGGGGGTTTCCATATTATCCGCACCATTGTATAATCTGCAGTGGCTAGAATTTAAACTCTTAGGAACAAATAATTCACGGATTATGTACCGGAAAATACAGTACTTCTGATACTAAACAGCATTTTGCATGTTTAACACACCTTTTTTTTTCCTTGTTTCGGCACAGTCAGTTGGGAGCCCAAACATGCACTGTTTTTAATGTTAAACTACACAAATTTTTCTATCAAAGAACATACTGTACATACTTGCATATAATCCAAAATATTTTACATGTGTTTTTTTAAAACGAGAGTGTTGACTTATATGTGAGTCAGCATTACTGTAGTTGAAAATGGCAACCAATTTTTTAATGAAAAGCATGCTTTTCAAATTTCTTCTTAGCTTCTATTTGCTGTGTAAGTCCCCAAACAACTATTCCCTTTCTTTTAAGCAAAATTAAAGTTCAAACTCTGAACTGCCCTTATGCAGCCACCTTTCAGGACCCGTAAAGTTGTTCTTATAACAATGTGCACACAGGTAGAACCAATTTCAAATGTTTTTTGTTCTGCCAGACAAAGGGGGTATGGGGGGGGGGAGAAAGAAAGAAAATACTTGCTTCATTTGATTGATATGACATGAAGAGACTGCACGTAGTGGAAAAAAATGTACATTAAAAATTACTGTAAATTTCAAATATCAGTACAACTTTCTTATTGTGTCATGAAAACAACTTTAGTGATACAAAAGATGGTGGCAGACAGAATAAGTACTGTTTGCAAGCTTTTATTTTTCAATAAAAAATTTAAATGCTTTCTCTATTAGTTGATATAATAGGCAGAGGCCATCTCTATATACACTATATTGACAAAAGTCACCGGACACCTAGACGAGAAACACGACATAGCATTTATTGACATATATTATTACGGTTTGCATGCACTGACCCTTCGAAACATGATTTCGACAAGGTTTTGGAACACAGCGATAGGTATGCACTTCCGTTCAGTACATAATGCTGTTGCTAACTGTTGCTTAGTAGTAGGCCTTGGTTCCAAACTTCTTATGCAGAGCTCTAATTCATCCCATAGGAGCTCTATGGGATTAAGATCAGGGCTCTGTGCTGGCCAGTCCACACACAATACAGAATTATCATCAAACCACGCTGTAACAGTCCTTGCTTTATGGCTCGGTGCATTATCCTGCTAGTACCAACAAGGCTCAGTTCTATAGTACTGCCACAGAGTTGGTAGAGCATAATTGTCCACAATATCGAGGCAGACATGCTGGTTAACAGATTTGTCCATGATAACCAATGGGCCAGGACCATACCATGAAAAACACACCCACACAAGTACACTGCAAGCTACAAACTTGACCGTAGGAACAGTACACTGTGGGTACATAGCGTTCCCATGGTTGCCCCCATACCCACACACAGCCATCAGACTGATGGATCGTGTATCTGGATTCATCAGTCCATAGGACCCATTTCCATTGATCTACGGTCCACGATAAATGTTCTTTTACACCATGCTAAACGACGAGTAGCATTCCGAATGGAGATGAAAGGCTTATAAAGCAGCCGCACAACCATGGTAACCCATGGAATGAAGTTCTCTGCAATGGTACGTGTACATACCGAGGTTTCAGCATTTTTACTCACCTGTACACTGAGGTTTTGTGCAGTACTCCGTCGATTAGCTGTAACGGCTCTCCTGAGGCTATCACTGATTTTCTTTGGTATGCCAGTATGTTTTGCTGCTTCAGGCATGCCATATGTCTTCCACTTATTCAGTACATCCAAAACAGTTGACTTGGGTATGTTTAAACTCCTCTCGGTTTCTCTTACGGACAACTCACTAATATAACACCCAAAAATCTTTCCTTTCTCTAAGTTAGTTCTCTCCCACCATGACATTTTCGCTCAACCTCACAGTGCAATATGATCGCGGTTAGCTGTAGGCTTGTTTTTGTACTGTTTGCAGCTGTACCGCACATGTTAACAACGCAGCGGATCTGTTCATTTGCTTTTGAAGGGGTGTCCGGTGACTTTTGTCAATATAGTGTGTATATAAAATTGAAAGTTGTTTGTTTGTATGTACGCTATACAAATCAACAGTTTTCAATTTAGAACCACCAAATTTCGTATACTATCTGATGGTACTCTTAATTTAAACCGTAGATGGTTTTGGAAGGTGTGGGGCCAGGGGTCAAGAAACCTTTATACAATTTTTTTGTAAAATCTACAGTTTTCAATTTAGAACCACCAAATTCGGTATACTCTCTCATGGTACTCTAAGTTAGACCACAGATGGTTTTTGGAAGGGGTTGGAGCCCAGGGTCAGTCGAAGCCCGGGGTCAAGGGACCCCCACACAAAATTTCTGTAAAATCTACAGTTTTCAATTTAGAACCCCCAAATTTAGTATACTATCTCATGGCACCCTAACGTAGACCGTAGATGGTTTCTGGAAGGGGTAGGAGCCCAGGGTCGGTCAGAGCCTGGAGTCAAGGGGTCTCCACAGTTTCCCTAATATCCACAGTTTTCAATTTAGAACCACCAAATTTGGTATAATATCTCATGGTACCCTAACTGACCGTAGATGGTGTTTGGAAGGGGTTGGAGCCCAGGGTCAAGGGGCCCCACACAAAATTTCCATAAAATCTACAATTTTCAATTTAGAACCACCAAATTAGGTATACTATCTGATGGTACTCTAACTTAGACCGTAGATAGTTTTCGGATGGTGTCGGAGCCTGAGATCAAGGGGCCTCCAAAATAAAATTTTCGTAAAAAGTTCCATTTTTGCTTTTAAGAACTGCAACACAATTCAGCACTCCAATACCCGATCTAGGTCTAAGTTACAGATCGTAGATAACAATAAAGTGCAAAAAATATCTGTTTAATGGTGCATTAAAAACACAAATGAATAAGCTTTAGCTTTCACCACCAACGGGCAGCTTCGTTAGGATGAAATACAATGTAATATAAATAGAGAGTTCCAGATATTCAAAATTCAAAAAGGTTAACAAAAGAATAATCAATGCCAATGTCCAGTCGCATGCACGCGACGTGAGTTAGGCACATTGCATCTCAGTGTTGCGGGATTCTCAGAAGAGCATGCCAGATGTACGGTAATTCTATAGACGTCTCCTCGAAGGTAAGTATTTCCATTCCTCTTCCTTTCTTTTTTTTTTTTCGTAAAAGTAAATTAACTAAATCAATTTTTTTTTTCCACATTTGCAGCCATTCCAACTCCTTTCTTCCTTTATTTTCTTTTTTTGGCAGAGATACTACATCAGCCAATCATTGGCAGTGGCTGACATTAATTTGGAGGAACCCTGCTTTTCACACGGACAACTCTATGTCGCCTGCTCAAGGGTTGGCAATCCTAAAAATTTCTTCATTTTTGCTCCCAATGAAAAAACCAAAAATATTGTTTATCAAAAAGCAATAACCTAAATGAATTCAAATAAATTTATTGAAAAATCACAGGAATATCTTTTTCATTCATTAATGTTCACCCCCTGAACTTGGAGATTCCATGAATAGTAATATTTACCCGGGAAATACCAGGTATCCCTGCTAGTAACAAATAAGAAAATGTACATTTCAGAGGAAAATATTCATGGAAAAATCTGAATGCAATTGTAACTAGCAGATATATATAAAGAAACTTACCATGAGCCATAATTAGGAATGCCAACAGCATAAAAGACAGCAACAACAAATTGAAAGAAAAACACAAAGAAAAACACCATGAAGTTGAAAGAGCTGTCACTCCTGAAATTAAATATAAACATCATTTTAAACAAAACTGATGATATGCACTCCTCTGTACCAATTTTTATACAAATAAATAAGTCATGTATTTACTTACAAATTATTAAAGTGATAAGCTGGGAAAATTGACAACTAATTTTTTTCATTTTTATATCAGTGAATTTCATAAACAAAATTTACCAATGCAATATGTTGTAAAAATCACATTACATTCACTTGAAATGTTTTCTAAAAAAAAAAAAATTCTAGGAACTTGGGAATATGAAACACAACTAATGTTTCTTTGAGATGGAAAAGTCTATACTACATGAACCATAACTCATTCGATTTTCCTGGAGCATGAGAAGAGCTTCCAGATGTCAAAGAGAGCCTAACAAATTGTTTAACAAGAAAAGTGAAAGAAAAATGTTAACATCAAAGGAAAACAGGAAAGACCAGGCTGCACATTAGGTACACAGGACATTAAAATGGCTTCAATGGGCAACACAAAAAAAGACTTACCCAAACTGAAACAGGCCAATAACATGGAGGAGGAAGGTAGCATGCATAAATGCCCATTATATTAATTATTTAAGAAGTTATCTTGTGAATTTGGTAAAAATATTAAGCAAGGATCTTGATTACAAAACAACAACACAGAAGATGACAGAGTGAACTAATGGTTCCTCAAATAGGAGAAATTCTCACAGAAATTTTATGTTTTGCTGCATTTTGTCATACATATGTAGTGATAAATTTGAAAAATGGAGAAGCAGGCACCTTATTACCACTATTAATTTGATCGAATGAAAAAGGCAACACACCAAGAGTTTCTTACTTGTGTGAATTATTTTACAAGTCTAACAGTAAAATAAAATGAAGCATAAAAATTCAATAATTCTTCCCTCATATTGGGGGGTGAATGCCCTTGTGACCCCCTCCACAACCATTCATGTCTGGGGAAAAACAGTGTGAGGCAAGAACAATGATAATGCCCAATGCAAAGACATGCAAGGGAAACTTCTTCCCAGCATTTTAATGTTGGCTAGACAGCGAAGGTTTCAGAATCAGCTTTTACATAATTCACTTTGTTTCCTGATTGATCTCCCAACTGGTATGTCACACGCATTTAACATGTCTCCAGATGATGAACTGGAGGTTTCGGTGATACAGCTGCAAGGAAGTGAAGACAATGAGGAATTGGAACAGTCAGTGGTGCAAGCACTCTCAGGATCTCAATATGGCTGGGAATCCAGCCTCATGTAATGAATGAAGTGAATATCTCATTCACCAGAGAATGGGACAGTCACCACCCTCCACAGAAAAGAGCATCCATAACACTAGGAGGATTCCAGACAGATTGTAGCATGTTCATGAGGTTTTGACTGTACAAGATGAAGAGCAAAGTACACAGGATACAAATCTCCTGTAGACACTGTCACTTCAGGTGGAACTCACTCACACAGATATCACTGATACGCACAATCGCAGACTCACAGCTATACCTGATGTGGAACCATATGTTAAGACAAAGTTGGGGTGCAGGGGATAGTGCTCTGCACAGAGCTGCTGCTACACTAACACAGGGGTTGAGGTTTTGTGTCATAAAGATGAAGAAGTGTTCACCAGTACAATCCAAGGGAGGCTCCCCAAAATTCCTGGTCTTGGTGATCAAAGACGAGACAATTTCTGAATCTCATGTTATGGCAGGAATTCAAAGGCTGGCACAAAAGGTGAGACTTTTTTTCAAGTTGTTTAATTTTAAGTCTGCTTTTACAAAGTTGGTTACACAAAAAATTATTTACAGCTGTGCTCTTGCTGTTGATCTCCTTACCTGGTAAGTTTATCGATGTGTACACCCTCCTGCCTCACCACAAATGACATAAAGTTGAGATGGGGAGTCAGTCTAGTGAATTTTTTTCATACAATTTGCTTATGATAAAAATTAGATTGGGTCTCCCTTTCTTCCACAGCTGCTAAAATATTTAAAATGCTAGCGTCAACATAAGAACATTTGCACTGCAGCTTTTGTATTACACACTGGATCACACTAAGATGAGATTACCTCAGATTTTTTAATGCCAAGCAACCTTGTTAAACTTTCTTTCTGAACCCGAAATAGTTTGTGTAGGAGGGAGGGTGACAGAAAGTGTTGTCTCCAAATTTGGAGGATTGCAAAAAGAAATAAAGCATATCATATACAAAAGAAAGCTATAGTATCCCCCTACATTTTTGAGAAAATGACTCTTTATTTACCAGTCCTACAAATTCAGAGACAACCTGCTGTATGCTGGGACTAAATCTTTTTATGGTTCATCATGTCGTATCAGGTTTTGAAATTTCTATTGTATGGCTCTGCCAGGCTCTTGTGATAATAATCAAGGGACTCAGCACTACAAATGTTTTATAGCTCAGTGACTGCCATAAACAGTTCATGAAGTGATTTTTCAATATATACTGTGAATGATGGTTGGAATTTGTAATATTACAGAAAATGGTTATAAGCCGCACCTAGTTAAATGGCACATTTCAGAGCTGCATATTCATCAAATTGAGTTTAGCACTGTGATAATTAGAAAATATGGTATTTATATAATTACATGAATATGGAGTGGCTAACGAAAACCAATTATTGCTAGCCTAGGCCTAAAAATCTATGTTCCCTGGTGTCTCACTAGCCGATTTTTCAAAACCAAACTCCTGGAATAATCAGAATCTTACCTGAAAAAAAAAACTGTATTTCTTTGTGTATTTTTTCATCCATTTTAACTAGATACAGAAATGTGAAGAGATCTGAATTTTCTCCAGCCAGAAAACTAGAAGACAACAGCAAAATGCAGAAGACCTGGCACTTACGTATAAGCACATACTTTTTCTAAAAAAAAAATTAAAACTGAATAGAGTGATCATTAAATGTGCGCTTTTAGTATAGTCATGATATGCAAGATGAAGAAAGACAAAGAAAAAACATAAAAAATAACAGTAGAACCCACTTTAACCAGGAGCTCAGGAACAACCAAAATCTTTGTTATATCCAAAGGCTCGCTAAATTCGTTTTGGGGTGGAAAATCTCACCACGTAAAAATATCCATGCGTAACAAAATTCATGAGCTTACATTATATATCCACATATATCATCATAACATATGGTAATGTTTTTTTTATCATTCTGTAGCTCTCTAGTGATGCCTAATTTGTCATTTACAGATAAAAATTTCTCTTATAAATTTTGTCACTTATAAAAATTAAGGATTATCTACTTGACGGCTACATGAGATTGACCATTGTTTAAAGACACACATGAAGTAAAAGCTGCACCAACCTTTCCAATGCAACACTCACTCGGAAGTTGAAAGGGGAAATGGACACAATCCACGGTATTGTTATCTCCTGATTTCCCTATGGCCACATTCCCATTCCATTACCCCTCTATTCCTCTCCATGATCAATTTTTGTGTGTGAACCTCCACCCATCCTCTTTTTGCCTACGAGTATGGCACCAGTTTTCAAATCCGTTGACAGGATAATCACAACGCAGCCCCCTTAGGAGATTCTCTTGCACAACTTGCTTGCTGAGTACTTTATTTGCTTCCCATTCCTGTTCTATCAACCTTTTTCAACTAGCACATTAAGATTCCCCTGCACTGTTGTAATTTCATCCTGTATGCCACCATTTCTGTTTCTCCATTCCAGGACAGTACACAACAGATTTTTGCTGAAAATTTAATTTTGCTTGTTAAAAACAATCCTCTTGGCTGTTCTTTCCCTCATTAAATCTGAGGATTTCGTTCATTAAAAAAGATGAAATTAGTTTCAAATTAACATTATACCAACCAACAAATATGAGCTTGTTATAAGCAGGTTATACTGCATTATGGAGTAATCATTACTTAATTGTTTACCGTATTTATCAGCGTATACATGCACCCTAATTTTAAAGTTTGAGTAAAAAAAAACTTAAATTTAAAATAAATGATTTGGGAGCTCTTGAACTTTTTTCAGATAACTCAACACACATGTTTATTAATATTTACACCACTTTTAAGGCAAATAATACGAAAGAAAAAACATCTGTTTGAACAAAAAAAACTCTGATATTAGACCTATTACAAAAATTTTAATCAGAATCACTGCTATCTTAGAAACCATTAAACTCTTAGTCTTCACAGCACGAGTTGTTTAACTGAGGGCACTCTGCACATATGAAAGTGATGAGACAGACTAAAAAATTTAAAACAGCCAGAAACCTGGGTTCCTTAAACCGATGCTGTTTGCCAATAATGCATGTCATCATTGCAAGAAATGTTACCCCCAAACCAGCATGACAAGACCACGCATGCACTAACGTTTTTTTTTATCACCAACCGTCAGCTATAGAGGTCGGACATCACCGGAAGTTTCATCATATTTTCCCCAAGCAGCTGCTGCTTAAGCAGGTTGTGCCGTGAAAGCAACATAACGAGAACAGACTCTTAGGCTTAATGTGGCAGCTCGCGTTCGTTGCTGAAGCGAGTAAAGTTACTTTCAGGAGCTTAAAAACGGTAATTCAGGAGTCTATCTCAAATTTTTGTGTGTGAATATTCTTTCCAAAGAATTGAAGATTGTATTGATACCATTTTTAACAAGATCCATCAGAAAACAGAAGAGATATGCATTAGAGAAGCGTCTGCAGTTAGAGTAAAGTGATACCAAACCGTAAACATTTGGCAACGTCGGGATGTTTTGCACTCTGCAGCAGTATTCATTTCACCTAAGTTTAAATAAAAAAAGTAGTATACAAATGCAACACGCAGGTAGAATTTGAGCCCTAAATTTTAGGAAAAAAGTGTGTGTTATACGCCGATAAATATGGTTTACACCAGTGTGCAAAATTTAAGGACGAAGTGGAAAAGTAAAATGACGCTGGAAATAGCAGCAGCATCCAAACACAAATTAACTCAGGACTGTGTCTGGGAACAGGAGCAACAACACATGCACAATAATAGAGCACGATGCGTGGTTTGTGTTATGTGAATACAAAATGGGCTCACACAGTCCAATAGCATCAGTCGAACGAAAGTCACTGGACGGTGCGCACAAGTATTACAGACATTCAATTGTATTTGTTGTGCATTAGAGACGATGAAATGGCCCATCAAGAACATCTTGGCGATTTTACTCGTAGTCGAATAATTGAGAGCCTTAAGGAGGGGAAAACTGTGATGAGTGTGACCCAAGAGTTCGGTATCGCCCATCGCATCATATCACATGCATGGTCGGCCTTCAGGATTACAGGTACAGCTGTGCAAAAGACTGGTGGTGGTCATCTACTGAAAACCATCCCCAGTGAGGAAGGCTATCTGCTCCTATAGGCCAAGAGGGATTGACCCCAGACAGAAAGTGATCTTGCAAAACAACTGAACATGAGCACATTACGCACAATATCGTGGTTTACAGTGGTCCAGAAAACATAAGGATTGTACAGCAGAAGAGTGGGGGTACAGTACTTTTCACTGATGAGAGCAAATTTACCCTCCTTAATGTTTCTGGATGCCAGCTATAATCTGGCATGAAGTAGGCACTCAGTATCACCCAAAAATATCAACGAAAGGGATAGATATAATGGCCATTGTGTTCTCACATGGGGTGGCAATCTGATCGATGGGCGTATGTAGCTCCAAATACTAGAAGGAGGTACTGTAACTGGTGCATGCTAGTGTAATGACATAATCCTTCCCCACATTCATCTGCTTCGAGGTGACACTGGCCCACAGTTCATGTTAATGGATGATAACACCACACCCTGTCATATGGTTTCTGTTGATGAGCTGTTGGAAAGTGAAGACATTCAGCAGATGGATTGATCAGCATGTTCCCCCAACCTAAATCCCATAGAACACATGTGGAATGCTCTGGGGAAATATGTTGTGCACATAACACAATGGTAATTGCTCAACAGCTGAACACGGGGCTGATGGAAGAGTGGGTGATGTTACCACAAGAACTCGTCAACAACCTAGTGAAAAGCATGAACAGATGCTGCAAATCATGCAACAATGTTAGGGGTGATCCTATTCCCTGCTGAGGATCTCCTCTTTCCTTCGTACAGTCTTTGGCAGAGATGCACCTGTATCATGGCATCCGGTGATGTGTAGCCAATTCTGAATAAAGTTCCACTATATTCTTTAGTATTTGCAGTTGTGTGGTGTTATTTCCATCATCATTCTGGCAAGTAATGGAGCTCCTATGGTTTGAATTTCACATATCCAGGCCGTTCCTGTAAGACGTTACAGGTCAAACCCTGGATTATTCTTAAGTTTTGCACACCAGTATACATATGACAGTTTCTAGAGCATTATATCTGGCAAAGCAATGCTTTCAATAATTGTCATTTCTGTGAAAAATCCTCCTCCCGAAATTTCAAAATTATACCTGCCAACTAGTTGTGAAAGTTGATTCAGGCCACTTCATGGGAGAAATACTTTATTAAAATACTTTATTAAAATACTTTAGTCCAAAATCACTAATTCTTAAGCCAACTGTGTAAAAATCATCAGTGAATGTATGACCACAAACAGAATCTGCAGTAGTTTATGTTCCTTGAGCTATAAACAAAGAACTTTTTTCCACCCCTTCCTCATTTCTTTTTAGTACTTGTTGATTTCATAGGCACATAGATCCTTTACTATGATGTTCAATAACCTGTTGTTTGTCCTTTATGAATCATCTATATATTTATATGAACCACACTCACAATCTTCTCTCAGGCAATCTTCTTAACAATACTCACTATCATTTCCATTGTGAGGCTGTGCCTCTTCTCAGTGATATTTAAATCTTTAGAAAGGCTCTTTTCTCAAATGCGATTTAGAGGCGATACAATGACAAATTCCTGATGCAACTAAATCCACAGTAAGGAATTAAAATAAAAACTAAAAAACTGGAGAAATTACATGTGCAGCAGCTGTTCATGCATATGCAGTGCCATCTGTCAGCTCATCAACGATGCTTTGGCATGCCGTTTGCAAAAACGTTTGGAACACTGAAAGTTTGTGAATCAAAAGTTTATAAAGCAGTGTAACAAGTGAATTTACACTGAGCTAGCTTTGCAATGGGAGCACTTACTTAATAAAGTCTTGGTCCACTTTTCTGTGCAATCATGGCTTGAAGACACCTAGAAACAGATTCTACAAGTTGTCGAACATCCTCCATTCATAATTTGGCCCATGTCCGCTGCAGCAGATCTACCAGTTAACACTCGTTCAGTGGAAGAGGATCAGCAGTTTTCACACCCCATTCCAGCATATCCCACAGATGTTCAATTGGGTCACAGTCACGGGAGTTTGGGGGCAAAGGCAATGTGGAGAATTCATTGTTGTGTTTCTCCGACTGCTCAGTAGTTATGAAAGCCCGATGACACAGTGTGTAGTCCTGTTGAAAGATAGCACTCTGGTATTGGCAAATCTTCTGCAGATATGGATGGAGATGGCTGATTAGCAGATCCAGGTGTGTTTGCAAGGCAAGGCACGAAACCCTGAAATCATCGGCATCTCCCAACGGTGCCAATGCATAACTCGAGACCTAAATGAACATGTGTGGGTAACCCCCAACCCCCACCCCAGCACAACAAAAGTATTTCCGTTACTACTAGTACCTCTAATTATTATACTTATCAGCAAAGCTGTTACAGATACTTTGAAAGATAAAATGGTTTCACTTTGGGAATTACTTACTACCTACCTATACCTTTTGCTCACAAGAGTAAATTATTTTGGTGTTGAGCTTGCAGTATTAATTTGTTGCTAAAAAAATAAATTCATTCAGTGAAATTCAAATAACTTTGATTTCGACAACTACATGATATTGTCTTTAACATATACCACACTAAGAATGTTAATAAAAATTTTGCATTTGTATAAAATAAACCAATTACACACGTAACATACCTTTTAAAAAAGTTTTGCCTTTCTTTCCAATTGCAAAATTACCCATTTGGCAAATAAATAAAAGAAAATCTGCAGTCAAGTTTTTATGTTACTAGAAGGGCAACTCCTTTTTTTCATAGGATATTGATCTTTTTTTAACAGAAATTTTAGTCGTTAAGTTTCAGTCAGGTGGTATTGACCTAAAGTTCTATTTACTAATAAAATAACAGTATATTTAGCAAATTGGATGTTGATCTAAAGTTCCATTTATTAATAAAAAAATACATCAGTCTGGTGTAGTGTTAATCTAAAGTTACATTTACTAATAAAATAACACTATTTCTTAAAAAATTGTGCAATCTTCATTTGTTTTTTAGCGGAGACACTATCAGGCTGACGCTTACGTTTACAACATCCTTCATTTGCAGTGTCTTGTTTGTGTACCGAAGAGGAGAATAACCTTTACTATTACAAGTAGCCGTTATAATTGCTTCAATAGGTTTTGAAGGCAGAACTGTAGCACATACTCCATTTATATATGCAGAAACATGACCCAGCTGTACCAATTTTCGGACACCATACCCCAGTTTTCTCCTTCCGGGTGTCTTTTATCTAGCCAATCCCACCGGAATTTATTTTTGAATGAGGCCTCAAATGTCTTGAGATCGTCAGTTTTGGTTAAACATTTCATCGTTGATGACGAACTTAACTTAAACTGAAATCATGTAAACTTTCAAATTCCTACAAACATTCATACATCACACACACACAAAAAAACCCCATCACTTTTGCCTAAACAAAAAACCACAAACGTTTCATCAGGGAAACAAAGACACCTCCTCTCCGTCACTGACTTACTAATACAATGAGGCAGGCTGCTCCCGCGCGCGGGTGCAGAAGACGCGTGAGTGACGTATTTTATTTGCTTTAACTCGCCCCTCTCCCTCCAGCCATCTCCAAGTTCCAATCCCACATCACTCATCAGAGCGGAAAACCAGTCTTTTGCATCAAGGAGCAGAAGCGGCAATGAAATGACTGAGAATTTGTGCACATGTCCTTACCACAGATCAACGGACAACCACAGCATGAACTATCGGCTTCATGTCGAGACTTCATGCGTCATGCTCGAGTCTGCTGCATTGGCGAGGAAGACATTACTATTATCATAATAATTCATTGGTGAAAAGCAATTTTTTTAGTAAACACTTTTGCCATGAATCGTTTTAATTGTTTTTTTGTTTGCTTTGTCACTTATTAGAACTCAAAATTTAACAGTCTTAAAAATTTCTTCAAAACTAACATCCGGAATTTCGGGTATGAAAGATCGCCCAAACCCGAAACACAAACAGCCCTGCAGATCCCTGTAGTATCCACCATTCAGTGTTTGTGGGATGATAATGAATGGACCTAGGGTTTGCCAGGAAAAAGCTACCCATACCAGACCACCACCTCCACCAGCATGTTGAACCCCAACTGTGCAACCAAGGGATAGGGCTTCATGCTGTTTACGCCATATGCAAACCCGCCCATCAGCATTGCGCAGAAGGAAATGGAACTCATCCCTCCAGATGACCTTCTTCCATCTGTCAAGGGTCCATTGCCAATGTTCCTTGCCCATACGAGGCATTGTTTGTGATGACTGGGTGCCATCATGGGAACTCTCATTGGTCTCCATTTCTGGAACCCCAGGTGAAGCAAAGTACAGTGCATGTGGAAATAGGTCAAACTGAACCACTGCTGTACTGGTGGGTGAGCTGGGTAACTGATGCACGTCATTGCTGAGATACCAGTTGTGACACCCGACACTCACCTCTAGGATCAACCGTGTGTGGCTGACCAATGTGAGCCCTTCTGCTGGATGTCTGTGCATGGTTAATCCAGTCCTGGTACACCCTTGATACAGTAGAAGGGGAGCAGCTAACAAGTGTGGCTGACCAATGTGAGCCCTTCTGCTGGATGTCTGTGCATGGTTAATCCAGTCCTGGTACACCCTTGACACAGTAGTACGGGAGCAGCCAACAAGTGTGGCTGACCAATGTGAGCCCTTCTGCTGGATGTCTGTGCATGGTTAATCCAGTCCTGGTACACCCTTGATACAGTAATACGGGAGCAGCCAACAAGTGTGGCTGACCAATGTGAGCCCTTCTGCTGGATGTCTGTGCATGGTTAATCTAGTCCTGATACACCCTTGGTACAGTAGTACAGGAGCAGCCAACAAGTGTGGCTGACCAATGTGAGCCCTTCTACTGGATGTCTATGCACGGTTAATCCAGTTCTGGTACACCCTTGATATGGTAGTACAGGAGCAGCCAACTAGTGTGGCTGACCAATGTGAGCCCTTCTGCTGGATGTCTGTGACAGTTCTGGTACACCCTTAATACAGTAGTATGTGAGCAGCCAACAAGTGTGGCTGACCAATGTGAGCCCTTCTGCTGGATGTTTCTGCATGGTTATTCTAGTTCTGGTACACCCTTGATACGGTAGTACAGGAGCAGCCAACTAGTGAGGCTGTTTCCTAAATACTCGCATCTGCTCTCTGGACCCCAACTATCTGGCCACAGTCAAATTGGCTTGCATTGCCATGTTTCCCCATCACTGGCAAATGCTTATTGATTAGATACAGAGAATAGGTGAGTATTATTTAAAGTAGCCACACGTGATGTTGATATCATGTGGTACTTTGCTATCACTCCAAATATGTAAAACAGGAGGAGGGGGGTCCTAATGCAAAGCTAACTCTGTGTATATTCTGCTGAGGGAATCAGTTTAAATACTTTGACTACACAAATAGGCAACCTTATGATAAAAATCAGAAGACTAGTGTTCATATAACATTCTAGGATACAATTTTTGATTTTTTTTACAGAAATTCTTAACATGGGATCACAGTTGTTGGAGACACAGATATTTCAAAAACAGTGCTGAATGGAAAACCTGTTTCAGCAATTGTATATAATTTTGGAAACTTGATGTGATAACAAAGAAAAAGACCTACATTACACAATTTAACAAAAAACAGCAATAAGATAGTCAGCCCTACTCACCTGAATGCTTTGTACAGTGGCCGAAACCAGCAAACAAAAGACAGGGGAGTGAACAAAATAAGTATCAGGAGGGAAAGTCCAAATGTTACTCCTTCATTATGTACAATGAACAATGCCAGAGCCCCAAGCATGTTGAGGAACAACAGGAATGCATAAACTGTATAAAGAATGATGAACAGTTTAAACTGAAGAACCAAAAACTAAAATTTGCACATATTTGGTCAACTACAATTTTGTGCTGCTAAAAAAGTACCACAAACATAATATTTATACTGTAATATTTCTTATTTATGGTAATAATCATTCACAGTGTATTTCACTTTTTGTCAGCATTTTTTTTCTAAAAACAAGACATTATATGCATTTGAATTGCAAGCAATCAAATGGACTAAATCCCATGGACATAAAAATAGTTATTTATTTCTCAAACACCATTTCATAAGATGTCAACTGTACATACCTATACATATACACCAAAGAGCCAAAACATTATGACCACCTGCATCACATTGGTCTTCCACATACCATCAAAACAGCTCTTGCCTGGTGAGGCATGGATGATACATGATTTCTAAAGGTGGTATCTGGTACTAGCATGTTACTAGCAGATCCTTTCACTCTTGTAAGTTACATGGTTGAGTGGCCACAGATCGGATTTGCTGTTTCAGTACAAACCACAGATGCCGGATTGGATGGATGCCTGGGATATTTGGAGGCCCGGGCATTACCTAGAAGTCTTTCTCTTGATTAGACTTGGCAGTGTGGCATGGAACATTATTCCACTGAAAGAAGTCACTACTAGAGGGAAATACCTTTCCCATGAAGGGAAGTACATAGTCTGCAGCTATGTTTAGGTAGATGGCAGATGTCATAGTTTCCTGTACATGAATGACAGGACCCAGGGTTTCCAGCAGAACACTGCCCAAAGCATTACACTTCCTCCACTGGCTTCTTTTTGTCATGCAGTGCATGCTGGTGCCAGTACTTCCATAGGTAAATGACACACACATACCCAACCGCCCACATGGTGCAACATGAAACAAGATTAATCAGACAAGACAACCTTCTTCCAATCATTCAAGGTCAAGTTTTAGGGCTCCTATACCCACTGCAGGTGCTTTTGAAGGTGAAAAGAGGTGAACATGGGCACTCGAGAGGCCTGCTGATACGCAGCCCCATTTTCAGCAGGGTTCGATGTACTGTACATTAACCCTTTAAGCGGCCGATGTACTACCTGAACCAAGAGTTGCCCAAATATTTCTGCGCTCTCAAACAGAAGTGTTCTCATGATGAGCTGGTTATACGAACGCTACGGCAAAGCAATTCCTTTCCCTATTTCATCTCAGGAGTATCTACTATAAATCTGTCCCTGATTGTAAGTGCTCCTTTGCAGTCCTTATCTTACAGTATATAGTTTGATTTCCTTATAGTCCTTTATTCTCTGTTCCAGCACCCAAGGAATGATTTGGAAGTAGTAGTCCCCCGAACATGGAAATCGTGCCATAGGGTAGAAAAAAGTTACTTAAACATTTTTTCTGTCTTAGGTTCTTCGCCCTTTTTATAGCATTCTTAGCGGAAAAGATAATCACACAGGAACAATTAATGACAATCATACTCCCAAATGACCACTTAGGTAAACAACAAACCAAAAATAAAGGCGACGCTTCTGGATGCGTAGGTTCACTCAAGTTTCTGTCGTGTTTGGCCTACTTCTCAGACAGGGAATATATTCGTTCCAGCTGACTTCAACCTATTTTGTAAATCCCGAGTTATTTCGTTCCAGCCGGTTAAAGGGTTAACACATTACACCTGTCAGAAACATTTTGATTACTGGTGAAAAGTGACACAGTATCCCTTCTGTTAGCTTATCGTATGATTAGGGATAGCCTTCGCTCACCTCTAGCATCAATGAGCTGTGGTCGGCCCAAATCTTGCAGGTGGCTCTTGGTTTTTCCTTTCTAAGGTGCGTCGCATAAATGTAGAGACAGTAGACTTTGTGCCGTGAACGCAATCCGAATATGGGTAGGAAGCTGAAGTGGTACCTAATTAGACATAACCCTACAAAAAACGTTTCGATCCGTCGAGATGACTGGATTGTGTGAAAAGAACACCACAAAGTGAAATAGTGTAATTTCAGGTGTCTCATAAATATAAAGACAACTATGTAAAGTAGCCACATGCAAATGAAATGTACAAATTAGCATGTTGTACACACGCGCATGGGCTGTAATTCGGTCCAGCCTACAAAAGACAGCGGACCTGCCGTCAGACATTCATTTGCCAAAATGCCACACAACAGTCAACTTTCTGGTGAGGAGGTGCAGAAGATTTGGAGACTGAGAGCAAATGGACTGCCTGTAGTGAAAATTTGTAAAGCCATGGGGAGGAGTAGGGCAGTCATTTATAAGACTTCATCGAAACGCGGTGCGTTAACTGCCAGAAAACCGCCTGGAAGGCCTCGAATAACAACCAGACGAGATGATCATGCCATCATGTGTTTAGTTTCATCCCAAAGGTTATCACTACGCCAAGTTTCTCGGACTGTTGGTATCATCGTCTCAAAGGACACAGTTCATCGACGAATCAAGGAAAGTCGCAACATTGTGCTCCATAAAATGCGCCGTCCGCCACACCTCACGCGGCGCCACAAGGAAGCTAGATTGTTATGGGCAAGCAGCCACATACACTGGATGGACGAGTGGATCACAACTATTTTCTCCGATGAGAAAAAGTTCAACCTGGACAGCCCTGATGGTTGGAACTGCTATTGGCATGATTTACAACACGAGCCACGCACCTTCTTCAGCAGACAGAAAGGAAGGGGATCTGTGATGGTCTGGGGAGCTTTGGCGTTCAATGGGACAACAGATATAGCTTTTCTGCAAGGCAGGCAAAACTCCGAAACACATCAGGACATACACTGAAGAGCATTCAAATTAGAGATACCTGTCTAGTAACGTGTAGCACCACCTTTCGCCCTGATGACGGCAGCGATTCGTTTCGGCATGGACTCTACAATACACTGGAAGCTTTGGGAAGCCATACGGATCCACGATCCTTGAACAAGCTCCCACAATTCACAAAGATTTGATGGAAGGGGGGTGTCAGAGCATGAAACATCTCTCTCGATGGCATCCCAGATTTGCTTAATGGGATTCAGGTCAGGTGACCTAGCTGGCCAAGGAAGTTTACAGAAGAAATAAATTTAACACAACTTAAAAAGGACAGTTGCAAAAGGACTACATCATTCTGAGGTCAATGAAGATGGATTTTTAAACCAGATTGTTGAAACTCGTCAAGTGTGGATACAGGACTTAGAACCAGAATTGGAAAACCAAATCTCACAAAACAAACATTTGAACTGTCTTTACTTCACACCTTCCATAACAAGTCATGATGATAGCATACAATGCAAACGGAGAATGGCTGATGAAAGCAGAATGTCAAAAGTGACAAGAAGCTATTTTAGTAAATTTTATGACAAGAAATTCACCTAACAGACTTGCCATGAACAAGGAACAAAAATTTTGTTGTGAGTAGCATTGAGCAGTTAAATGTATCAAAACTGGGTGTTTTGGGTAGGGACAAGGTAACTATACTAAACACAGCAATCAGACATCTCTGAATTGCCTGTATTTACTGTTTCTCACATAACATCAATCATATCAGAAAACTTGAAAACTTCATCGCCTTGGAGCAGGATGAAGTTTGCAAGTTTTCTGATGTGATTGATGTTATGTGAGAAACAGTAAATACAGGCAATTCAGAGATGTTTGATTGCTGTGTTAATTATAGTGATGTATTTTCTGCTGAATATGTCTTCCACACAATATATGGGACATGGTAAGTTTATACCAAGTACATCACCATCTTAAAACTCTTTTAAGTCTCCCATATTCTGCTTTTTGTGTCTGCCAAAAAGGAAACTGTACATACTGCTTCACGACGTCCTGGTGAAGGAATAGTTCATGGACCTATCGCTTCAGGCACTGATGTTAGGCATGATGTTTCAGAGATGAAGTTGACTAAATGAAGTAAAAGTGAACAAAAATCAGCAGTTGAGGAGACATGATGCTGGTGACTAGAATTTTTGGAGTAGAGGTGAGTTTTAAGCAAAGGCTACTAAACAAAGTTGAAATAAGAACCATTCAAGGAGACATGCTATTGCAGCTCAGAATGACAATTTGATATCCATTACCAGCTCCTATGCATTTTGGGCATATTCAGTGTGCCTATTGTCGAGGGGGGGGCTTTACAGGGTGTCTACCATTTTCAAGAGACTCAATTTCTTGACTTTTACGGGACATAAATCTGATTATGTAATTAAGAAATTAACAGGGTAAATTGAGTATATAAAATGATTTCTAAAAAATTAAAATAAATAGCAATTTTTTTACCAATAAGCTTGCATTTAATGAAAACTCAAAATATCCTACTATAAAGAATTGTAACCGGGAAACCATGTCACACAAAAGTATGTTAAGCGAGTATAGGAAGTACATTGTAAAAGGTTATGTTATCAACAATTAAAATTAATAGCAATTTATTTTAATTTTTGATAACACTGTTTACTCAGCAAAAAAATGCTATCCAAAACAAGCTTCACACTTTTGCACAAAGTATCCAAACAGATACAAAACTGAAAAACTGCACTCAATTAGAACCACACTTATTTACAAGCTGTTCTATGATTTTGAATGTTTTATCGATAATGTTTGTTAGTGTAGGTTTTCTTCAGTAGTTTATTCAACTGAGTCTTATGAAACATTTTCCTTGACCATGTTTCTAGTTTAATCAAGCCCTCAGTGCTAAGTCTTTCATTGTGTGAGGCAAACAATTCTTTCACATCATCAGTTTCCAAATCAAGCTTTTCAGATAAGCTGGATAATTTCTTGAACAATATTATTAATCTAACAGTTGGTTCAAATCCTTTCAAATCAGTCACAAATTGTGAACAAAAAGTTTATGTCAAAGTTTAACCATGCATTACCGTGTCATCATTTTCCATGCACTATCAAAGTTCCTGTGATACTGCATGCAACATATGATAATCACAACTAAACTGTTTAACAGTTGCCTTGTTTTTACTAACTGTTACTAAAATAAGCTGTCTTCAGATCATGATGCCATAAATAATACGATTCAAAAGTGGCAATAGCTCCTTGATCCATAGGTCGAACTTAAGGTGTGTTTGTTAGGTAGAAAAAAAAATACATAAGGGTGTGGTCTGTTGAACATGTGGGGTGGCTGGGACCATTTCGTAGAGTTTGAAAGTTTAGTTATTACCTCACCAGCTTCATATTTATTATTGTCCACTTTTTCTTGCAATTTTATGGATTTCTGTGATATTTTACTATTATTTCACTTTCAGCACCACTTTTTCTTTTATGGGAAGACATTTTTACAAGAATGTCCTTAGTAAATTAATAAAAAAGCAATACCAATGAGAATTCCCCCTTCTCCGATCAAGGAAGTCAGAAACAAGCATAGTGTAAATGAAGATTTCTAGACTTGAAAGTATGCAGCTTCCAATTGGTGGAAATTTTCAGTGTGGTGTTGATAAGTTATGTCAGGAATGGGTAAAAATGTTGTACATACATTATAGCAAACACGCATTAAGTAGACATATGTAAGGCTTGGTATTACTGTGCACACATAAAACTGGAAAAGTTATCTAAATCAAATACTTCCTCATCGGATAATATTTAGCCCCTTGGACACTAATGAAGAGCTTTAACAATCCAAATGCGATGTATGACATAGCTTTAACTCTGCAGTTTGTGTGTACTTGTATATGCTGCTTTAATTTCTGTTTATATTGCAATAACTTTTTTTTTAAAGTGGAAGTACACTGACTGACATTTGGAAAATTATACAGATGTAATTTTAAATGCCCACACATCTCTTTATACTGTTTTGCTATAATGCAAACAAAAAAGAAAACATGACATCGAATTTTCGGTTGTAATGAGCATGCCCTTTGAATCTTTTCTGATGTGAATTAAATTTCTCAAAGTTATTCAAACAATGCAACTGGTTAAAAAAATATCAACCAAATTTCTTCAATTGACAAAACATCCAGAAATAGAAATAGCTACTTACTTCCACCAGCGGCTGAAATGTATGTAACAAAAATTAACAAACTGTGCACAAAGTTTCTCACAGTAGAAGGAAGTTATCAGAGATAAACAGATTTTCAAATTGAACAGTTAAAAGAGAGAAATAAAGAAACATGATATACCTCAAGGCTTGCTAGCGGAAGAATTTTGCATAATGGGAAAGTTGAAAAATATCCATGGGAAAAGCTATGCTAAGGAAAAAGAACTTTTCAAATATGTCTCCCAGAAGAAGAGAAAGTGAAAAGAAGGTATTGACCTTTATGCACCCTAGCGGGAAATCTGTGCATTGTTTAAAGAGAAAAAGGGTAATGTACCACATCTCTATTGTGGAGAATGGCAAACAGTAGGGAAAAAAATCTCAATAGATTTTTTAGAAGCAGAAATACAGCTGCAAGCAGAAGTACACAAACACCACCCAGCAACAGAACTGTGAACTATAAAACTCCTCAAATTATAACCTAAGTGTACCAAAAGGTAAATGGCATCTGGTGTTGAAAGAATTTCTTATATCGTACATTTAGAAGCAGAGATATTAAAAAAAACAGATTAAACATTGGTGCCCCCTAGTAGCAAAATTGGACATTATTTTGGGAAGAAAATACACACACAGTTTCATAGTTAGTAGTCTCTGACCTAAAAAGAATATTTTATATTGGGTTTTTAGTCCCGCAGATACTGCTGTAAACAAAAATGAGAGCTTACGCCCTCTAGTGGCAGACTTGTGCATTAAGAAAAATTTGAAATTATTTGAGAAACATTTCGCAACAGAAACGCTCTCCAAAAAAGAAAGAATTTTGCAAATCAGACTCTTAGAAGCAGAGATATTGACAAAAATATGATATACATCTGCATCTGAGGGGAAACTAAAACTATGCACTATTTTATGCAGGAGGTGTTCTCAAAACATTTTCCGAGGTGAGCAGTATCAGTCTATGAAAGAATTTCTTCACTTGACTGTTTCAGAAACTCGGATTTTGCTGCAAATACATCGGAAGCGGAAATTAATGCTTACTCCCCCTGGTGGCTAAACCATACTTTATCAAAATTTTGAAATTATATGCGAAACATTTTTCATCACGAGCATTACTGATGCAGAAAGAATTTTTCAAATCGGAGTTTTAGAAGCAGACATATCAGAGGAAACGCAAGTTATCTTTACGCCCCTAGTGGAAAATCTATGCATTACTTGAAAAATTTGAAACTATATGAGAAACATTTCGCACCAGAAATGCTCTGTAACAAAGAAAGAACTTTTCAAAATAGCACTCTTAGAAGCAGAGATATCGACAAAAATTAGATACGCATCTACGCCCCTGGCGAGAAAACTATGCGCTATTTTAAACAATAGTTTTCCTGCCAGGTGGCGTAGATGTATATATATCTCAAAACGCTTTCTGAGGTGAACGCCATCGGTCCATAAAAGGATTTTTTCAGTCTACTCTTTCAGAAGCTCAGATTTTTCTGCAAATACATCATAAACAGAAATAAACACTTATGCCCCCTGGTGACGAAACCGTTCCTTACTAAAAATTAGTTGTTATATGCAAAACTTTTCCTATGAGAAGCCTTTTCTGATGCAAGAAGAATTTTTCAAATCAGACTTTTGGAAGCCTAGACATCGGGGGAAACACAATTTACCTTTGCATCCCCTAGTGGAAGATCTATGCATTACTTGAAAAAGAAACTGTGCCTAAAATAGGCTTTGTTATGAATAGCATCAAAAGGAAGAAAGAATTTTTTAAATTAGATATTTAGAAGCAAATATATGCAATAAAATGCATTTTAAATTGGATATCCTCATTTACGCCCTCTAGCGGCAAAGTTGTGCATCCGAAAAACTCCAAAAAAAAAAAAAAAGAAAAAAAAACGAAACAAAGGATCATCATTCTCACATTTCAATCTTGGCAATGCAAAAAGATTTTTTTAAATCTGATTAATAGTTGCAGAGATATGATGTCCATGGACAGATGGACAAACAGATAGCATAAGAGGGATCTTTTTTACAAAAGATGTGCTAAATACCTGTCAACTACTTCCTAGACTGCGACAAATTCCCGAGATCCCGGAGATTGCAGTCACAGCATAGAAACATGCAGCAGCCTTTATCACGACTTGGAATGATTTACAGTTTTGGAATCGTACTGATCAAAACCTGTTCGAACATCATTACTGCTAGCAGTAGATGCGAATTCGCCAATTTGCGGCGGCATCGACATGCGACGCCCGATAAGAAAAGGTTTTAACATTGCGTTTGCTTTGTGATGGATTCCCATCATACAATGAAGAATCTACAATGTTCGTGATGCCATCTTGTGTTTTCATCAACATCGTACTTCACGATACATCGCATCGCAATATCACGAAGGAAGACACATTGTAGTACCGTTAGCTAAAAAATCGGAGCCTTGATGTAAAACCTAAAAGCGCTTTTATTGCGATATACCAGTACATCAAGACGAATTTTCCTGCGAAGCAAACAAGCAGGTTATTGGTAGCTAACGTTCGATAAAAAGACCTTACTGTCGGCTCACAGTTGAAAGAACCATGGTTGGCAGAGTGCCAAGAGGAGTCCATGAACGCCGAAGGAGAGAACGGTATTACGGTGTGTCCCTTCAGAACTCATCTGATGGAAGGAAAAGACGTCATCGTCATTGACAAAAACTTCTTTTTAGCTCAAAGCTGAAATTTGATTTTTACAGGGTAAGGCACACAGGGGAAAAAAAAAATTTGACTGTGACCTATGCTTTCAATTCCATGACCTTTCCTTGACTTCCGTGACCGTTTTCTCATTTCGTGACCTGGTAGACACCCTGCTTTACCACATGTATCACTGGCTACATGCTTGTTGATGTTTGAAACTTATTTGACTATTCTTTCCCAGCAAGATATCTGTTGAACTCCTGAGAACTTTTTGGTTGGCTATTGCTATTGATGGTGGTGTCATCTGGTACCCAGCATTCTTCTAACTTTCCAATTTCCAAGAGGAAACTTTTAGGTAACAAAACTGATGCACTTGACATGACTAATTAAGAAAAAAATTGGCATATAACCTTTCTTTAAAGTGCTAAATTATGAATCTTCAGGAACAGTTAATTGACATGTATACATACATGCATGCATGAACCTGAAAAATGTATTGTTTCACAACTGGTGTTTAACAATTAATAAAGAGATCAAGTAAATTATTAGGTGGAACCCAGGAACTGACTTACAAATCCACATATAATACATCATTCTCACAGTCTTCTGGAATGAAGCTGGAATTTCAACTGAAATATCCTGATAGAAGCAAGGTTTGAAGCAACATATTCTTGGAAGTGGGGGCCAATTATTTGCACGTGCTATTTAAAATAGAACAATAAAAACGAATTAAAATAGACAAAAAATAATACATTTGTTTGGTTAAAAGTGGGATATTGCATTATTTTACAGCAAAATCTCAACAAAACAATGACAGTTGTTTACCATACATATAAAAGAACCAAACTTTGTAAATACTCTGTGCAAGAAAATTGTACAATAATACAGGCTTAAGACAAAAGTATGAATAATATAGAAAATTATGTTGCCACTATACATATGATTTAGTTGTTTAAATTAAACTGCTCAACACAGAAAATACCACACCATGAAGTAACTCACAAAATGAAACAAAACTTACCACACATGTAGACAAGTAGGCGAGAATGAAATGATTCAATTTCTGAGAGATTACATGAATGCAATGGGCAAGGAGACATTATAATGTGGCCTGAGTTTCTAGGCCATTAGACTGCTGTGCTGGGCTATACATTGGCAACACTGCATGGCATCTAATGGAAAAGTCCCAGGATAGTGTCCTGAGGCATCACTGCCCATGCTTCATTGACATGTGCCTACAATTCCTGGACACTGCAAGGGAAGTTGTGCCTTAAATAGTCTAACCAATGACATCCCACACATTTTCTATTGGGGACTGAACTAGCCAGGAAAGCACCTGGACACTTTGTAAAAACAGTCAGTTGATTTTGGCAGTGTGTGTGAGCAGGTGTTATTTTGTTGAAATTGGGCGTCAAGAATACCTCTGAGACACTGAAACAAAACAGGCTGCAGCATCTCAGTGATGTACCATCATGCTGTAATTTTACCCATCATGCGTACCAGCAGTTGAAATAGCATCCAAAATCATTACACCATGCTCATGGATGGCAGTAAGAATAGCCCAGTGACCACATCCTATCCAGATTTCAAATGGGCAATCATGAGTGTGTGTGTGTGTGTGTGAGAGAGAGAGAGAGAGAGAGAGAGAGAGAGAGAGAGAGACAGACAGACAGACAGACAGACAGACAGACAGACAGACAGACAGACAGACATACATACCATACATACATACCATACATACATACATACATATCACTAATCTGTTCTATGAGATTCAGAGGTTAGCTCCACAAAAAAATACAAACTACCAGATGAATTTTTAACTGATTATTTACTTACTGTTGCCGTATCAAACTTCTCCATTTACAGCAATCTTGACATACAACTCAGGCTTCACTGACATCCATCACACGATGTCCACAAGACCTTCTATAGTTCATACTCATAATCTTTTTCTCATGCAGACACTCCGAAATCTGATCTTCCGAAGACTTCCTTGGCCTTCTTCTGCCTTTCCTTCCTGCCACTTGGGCTAAAAAAAAATGTCTTAGTAAGCATCTCATCACTCATTCTTTCAACATGTCCCAACCACCAAAGCATACTAATCTCCACCTTGATAACATCATTTTGCTTCACATTACACAACTGCAACAAATCCTCATTCCTCACATGATCAGAACGTGTCTTACCCCCCCCCCCACCCCGTCGTAAGTAACGCATTTCTCCAGCACACAAACGACACCTATGTTTCTTCTGTAGCGCCCATGTTTCACTGCGATATATCAGAGTAGGAACAATTACACTTTCATACACAGCCATGGGGAACTCTCTTGAGAACCCACCATTCCTGTGAAAACCTCCCAAGGCAGCTAGGACTTTCAATGAAGAATTCACTCTCCTACTAATTTCACCACCCAATTTGTTCTTTCTATCAAACATGCTTCCTAATTACACAAACTCATTCACCTGGTCAATCACTGTGCCATTTAGACTTATATTACATTCAGTACTACCAGTTCCTCTCTCAAAAACCATAACTTTGGGTTTTCCCTTATTTATACTCAGTTTGAATTTCATGCAAACTTCGTACATCCGAAACAACATACTCTGCAACTCACTTTTGCTCTCTGCCAACAGGACAGTGTCATCAGCATGCACACATGGACATTACCATGACATAAACCAGTATTGTCCACCTTGGCTTCACGCATGCATGATCCATAAATATATTAAACAGCCATGGTGACATTACACAACCTTGTCTGATTCCAGCACTAATAGAAAAACATTTTGATAAAACACCATTCTCTCGTACACAAACTCTACTGCCAGCATACATGGCTTTTACACTACTAAGTAGATTTCCAGTAATACCATATTTATTCAACACCTTCCACAAAAGTGTCCTATTTACTCAGTCGTAAGCTTTCTCTAAATCTATGAAGGCAGAAAAAACTTTCTTACCAATTGCCAGATACTTTTTAATCATCATGTGTAATGCAAAAATTTGGTTATTGCAGCCTTTACCAGGCATAAAACCACTCTGAACACCCCACACTTTCTCTGATGTATGGCCTCGTGCTTTTTCAATAATGACCTTACCAAACACTTTCCCTGGCACACTCAGTAGGGTAATACCGCAATAGTTCTTGCAGTCAATCTGATCACCTTTTATCTGATCACCTTTTCCCTTATACAAGGGAACAATGATAGCATCCTACCAATCCGGAGGGACTATTCCTAATTCCCAGCACAACTGGCAAATTTCAGTTAACCAGTCAATTACAGAGTCACAACCATATTTTAACATCTCAGCAGTTATGCCATCAACTCCCAGAACTTTACCATTCTGAAGAGATTTTAGAGCTTTACACACCTTTTCTCTTGAGATCCTTCCTGTGCTTCCATCTTTCACTGTGACATCATCTGCTTCTGTCTCAGAATCACCTTTGCTTTCTTGATCTAATAAGTCACAGAAGCATTCACCCCATCTTTCACTTAACTCATTGTTCTCCCATATCATTTTCCTGATCCTATCCTTCACACAACTTACAACTTTGATTCCCCTATTTTCCCTAAGTCTCGTGTACTTCCAGAAAGATTTTCTATCTTTACAAAAAGCCAATTCATGCCTTTCCACCTTCTCCTTCCTGTCTTTTGTCTTACTCTGGTGAACCAGCTTAGCTGCTTCATGCTGCTTACAGCGATATTCATCCACAGAAAATCTACCTTGCAACATCTTCAAATAGGTTTCTTTCTGTCTCTTTAATCACATTATTCTACCAAGCATCACTTCCATTGTTAACCCCTATTGGGGTGTCACAGATCTCTTCAGCAACAGTGAAAACACAGTTCCTTAAACATTCCCACTTCTTTTCTACTGTACATCCTCTCACATGACTTCAGCTCCTTCAGTTGTTCTCTTAGTAAGCTAGAGTAACGCTGATGATCTTCAGGGAGCCTTTCAACTTTTATTCTTTTCATCCTAGGCCTCTTCCTATTTCTTTTCCTCCAACCAACATTCAGTTTCATTCGTGACACTACCAAGTAATGATCAGAACCAACATTAGCACCTTTCATCACATGAGTGTCAACAACTAAGTTTTTCAGATGCTGATCATAAACAACAAAATCAATAACACTCTTTTGACCAAGAGTACAATTTTTGCCAGTGTATGTGTGGATATACTAGTGGTTGAAAAACGTATTAGATACACACAAACAATTCTCAGTACAGAGTTCAATTAATCTTTCACCACTATCATTCACACCACGATCATTAAATTTACCTAGAACATTGTCAGAAATTGCATTCTGCACACCTACTCTAGCATTGAAATCCCCAGCTATTATAACTTTCCCTTTAGCACCAAACTGGCTCAAAACAGCTCTTAGCTCATTCCAGAAACCTTCCTTCCAATCAGAAGGTTCCGAGTCACAAGAAGCATACACTACAACAATTACTGTTCTCTGAAGTTTCACTTTCAAACGAATCCAAAGAATTCTCTCACTTATGCAGATAATAGTGAATCAAGCTGTTCATCTTTTCACTTAAAATCACATCCACACCAGCCTGTCCTCTCACAATATCCAATACTCAAGACCACACACTGACCGTTCCACTCACTTCTTAATCCCAATTTCCTTCTTTTTCACAGCACATCCAATCTATACTTCTTCATTTCTTCAATCACCTCATTCATCTTGCCATTTATATCTCTAGTATTCCATACACCAATCTTACACTCCCTCAGCCGAGATCTATTTCTTGCATGTCCTTTGGAAATTACAGTTAGCTTCCGTGGTGGACAGTCCTTCTCAAGTGTGGTAGGTCCACCATATCCCACACTAGAGTCCGGGTATTTATTTCTTTGTGTCTTTTTAATCAGGTAGGTACATCAGTGTGGGGGATTAGCCCACAGCTAACAGTTCCAGTTGGTCATTCAACCAAAGGATTCTGGAACAAAACCAAGTGAGCTGGGGTTTTTTTTGCCAATGTCATACAGAACTAGCTGGTACCTCTTCAAGATTCACAGTGGCCCTTGTTGCTGTTCTGTGTGCCATTTTTGCCCATGGAGAGCCCCGAGGAAGCCAACCCATCTCTCACTAAGACCTAAGACCTCCCACTGAAAATGACATTGTTGCATATGTCTCAACACCAATGTCTGATATAGCACCACAGCAAACCTTACGCGATGATGGCAGTAGTCGCAATGGTTGGTGACAATGCAAGCTTTCCTCAGCCACTCTATGATTCACAGCTGTGTCAACATGTGGATGTGCATAGCTATCTGTACACCTCAACGAATGTGGTCTGCTATAGACTGTGGAGCTCAGTGGTGCACTGACATGGGGGAGTCGACGGATCTGACCCCCCCTTAAAATAATGACAATGACAGTAATGTTGGATGAAATGAGGGGGAAAGCCAAAGAGACTCAATTTTGTACTGTATAAAATAAAAAGGCCATTTGATTATTACACTTCTTAATGAACATTTTTTTTTTTGCTTTTGCATTCCTTTTTTTTTTTTTTTTTTTTTAATCAGGTAAGTACATCAGTGTGGGGGATTAGCCCTACAGCTGACAGTTCCAGTTGGTCATTTAACCTAAGGATTCTGGAACATAACCCAATGAGTTGGAGTCTTTTTGCCAGTGTCACACAGAACTAGCTGGCACCTTTCCAAGATTCACAGAGGCCCTTGTTGCTGTTCTGTCTGCCATTGTTTGCACGGAGCACCCTGAGGAGGCAACAGTAAGTAAATATTATCTGGTAGTTTGTATTTCTTTGTGAAGTTAACCTCTGAATCTCAGAGAACAGCTTAATGATATGTATGCATGAACATTTCAACCTCCACCTGAAACTGTTCCTCAGATAGTAAGATAGCAATCAAAGCACATGCATAGACAGACGGACGCACGGTAGAATTGGCAAAGTACTTACGTGGTACGAGAGTTACATTCAGTACTTCAAGGCAATCCAGAAATTTTCAAGTCTCTGTTGCCCATGACACTGTTTGTAACTTATCAAGTAATGAACAGTGTTGCATCCATATGCCTAACTGTGCTGCCACCTCTTACCTCACTTTTTTTTTTTTGGGGGGGGGGGGGGGGGGATAAAATTCCTGTATTTTATGTTTTTCAAAATAATAATAATAACAGTATTTCTCGTTTCCCTGACCCTTAGCACAAACAAATCCATTGCCCATGTGGCAGAGAATCATTGATGCAGCTGTTCCTACAGCTTCACTTCGAGAAGTAATTTCTTTTGTGTTATCCATTGTTCAAGGAGTACCATTTCAATTTTTAGATGTTTAATAAATGAATAAGTAAGGTGGAATATATATGCTTATCACAAAAAACAAAAGAAATTTTCATAAACCATCAAAGTTCAGAGAACTTACAACGTTCGTTTCTAGGGGGGAAGGCTGTACTCCCTGCTAGCTACGGCCCTGAAACTACTGTGTTTAGGTCATGGATGCATAGGGCTCTAATAGTATGCTCAATTAACAGCTCAAAAGATCAGGAAATTTCTAATGTAATAAAGAAAGGAATCTCAACAGGTTTTCAAGAATGGGAACTACATGACCTATTTCAAAAGGTGAAAAAGGAGCCTGTTAAAAGACAACACAAAGAAAGTGGACATGAAATTTACTGAAAGCAGTTTGTACATACCTCAATTCTAATTCTTTGTCAAGAATTTGCTAAGGAAACACAATATTGAAATGGCACTCAAGCCATCAAGATTTATTTGTAAAATATTAACTACATGTAGCAAAAAAGAAAAACAGATGAAGACTATGCTGCAGGGGTATATACCATTCCCCAGAAATACTCAGATTCCTCAATAAAGTCCTACATCAGCATGATGAAAAGATCTCTAAGTGTACAACATAAGAAGCATATGAGGGACATACAGGAAGGAAGAGGAGCAACTGCTTTAGCAAACAAAGTACTATACAATGCAGCAGTTCTACTATGGAATGAAAGGAAACTGGTGGCCCCTGTTCACAACTTTCAGGGGGACCGTGATCAGAGAGACTATTGATATTGTCACACGAGCTGATGTCTGCAATGATGGTGTATTCGTTGAACTGCCATCACAGTGGAATTCCATCTTGCACATGCACCAAACTTCAGACAGAGGATAAGACTTGACATCCTTGCCTATTATACTTGTACTACGTGAACATTGGACCAAGAGCTGATGTCCGCAATGATGGTGTATCCATTGAACTGCCATCACCATGGAACTCCATCCTCCACGTGCACTGAATTCAAGAATTCATGACTTGACATCTTTGACTATTACACAATGTGTTGGACCCACATAATGATCATCACAGATTCACGTGTTTGTATTGTTGTATTTATGAGATTTCAAACCTTATTGTGTTCACCAGATTTTAATCTCCAAATGAGTTATATGTTCATTTAATGTAACTTGCCTCGACAAAGCCTCCCATCGGCGAGTGAAAATTTGGCATATTAAAATATTCTTTATTACCACACCAATTATTGATTTATTGTCTTTTCAGTTATCATCACACATTGCATGAATGCATTATTCTTTGAAATTTAAATTTGTTTCACCTGGATCCTAAATTTTGGGAACTCATTCCTAAATCTAGAACATATTTGTTTAGCCCTGGTTTAAGGAATTACATGAAGTTCCTTTCCATATTTTTTAAATCTTTATGGGGATGTATGTATATATAATCGTTTCAATGTTTCACCTTCACAAATCAACATAATCACTCAGAAGAAATCTAAATTTTCCACAACAAATTCAATTTAAAGCACTTTTCTCATACATGATAACAAAGCTTGCTATTCTTAAACAAAATTCTACAACAAACTTAATAAAAAAATTAGCAGATTTTGAAAAGTTTCCTACCAGATAGTGAATTCAACTGGTCTTCCCTGGCTTGTAGTTCTGCAGCTTTTCTTTCAAGCTCCTAAAACAAGAACCAAAATTTTCTTACAAATCAGCAATTTATAGTTTCTATAACAGTAATAAATTAGAACTTGCTTCATTCCATTCAAACATGTTCTTCTGTAGATTATGTTGTTGGACTATGTATATTACCACTGCACTTGCATGATTACTTCCAATATTACAGTGAAACTATGACAACAATATAATTCACATGACACAAGACTTGAGAGAGAAAAGCAGAATATTAAATTACTTCTTTAAGAAAACTGTGATTCAAATATTTCTATTCTACATTTATGAATGTATACATGCATCAAGGAAATAAAAATTTTGAAAACCACAAGAGACATTCAAATATCAATAAGAATTTGAGTCGAAAAATGTTTCTCACAACAAAAATAGAAAAACCATACATACTACTCTTTTCAACATAGTCCCAGATAACTATGATCTACATATACATTAAGATAACACAACGTAGTTTGTCACAAATATTTATTTTTTCAAGCCAACCCTGGTTTCGCTGGGTATTGACCTAGCTTCATCAAGACGAATGGCACATACATTCATCCTGATGAAGCTAGGTCAATACACAGCGAAACTATGGTCGACTTGAAAAAATAAATATTTGTGACAAACTACGTTGTATTATCTTAATGTATATATAATCGTCACAAGACTGTAGTCTTTGAGATCAATATGATCTACATGTTCCAACATACTGGAAGATTCATAATTCCAAATTTAAAGAAGGGTTTTGGTTGCTTGTCAATCCAACTTTGCATAGCTGCAGTACCCTTCCCCCCCCCCTTCCTCCTCTAAAACAATTCTGCATATTTGATTTTTGGTTCAGGAGTGAAATAGTGGATCCAACTCTCATAAAAGGTTACAATGCAATCCAAAAACTTGACCCCTTTTTTTGTATTGCTGCAAATGTTGAGTAATGGCCACTTAACATCTTTCCTTGTGCTCCAATGACACAAGTAATGCAGCGACCCACCTTGCACTCACTGAACTGAACTCACTGTGTGCAGTTTCTTCAGCATTCTGTATATACTAATTCTAGTCGCCTATGATAAGTTCACATACTAATCCAACAATTGCATAGGAAAAGTTCCTCAATTCTTGCAAGGTATCACATCTGAGGTTTCACTATCATTTATTGGTACACAAAATTGCGGATAATAATTATCATAAAAACAATGAAAACATAACACTTCTCTACAATGCGAGCATTTGATAAAAGAACTGTTTGAGCGCTTACATTTCGTTTGTCGAACGTCGTCCGGAAAACACATTTCTTTCACATTTCCAGTATCTTTCTTTCATTTATTAACTTTGCAGCAAACCAAGCGTACTGCAACATATTCTTCAAAATCGGCGGAGGAAGTTTATGATGTATAAGTGAATGGGTCTTCACGATATTTTCTCGCTTGTTTAAATGCCTATTTTCTTTTAAAAGTTCGACAGAGTTTTGCAATTTTTTAATAAAATTTTTTACTTGACGGAAAAGGTACACATCACAAGGTTAACAGTATGGTGTACAATGAGGGGGAAAGATTACTTCAGTAGAAGAACAATAGCCGTCGTCCTTTGTGAAGACTCTTTTAAAGAATGCTGGATCTGTTTGACCTCTCCATGAATCCCAAGATAAATAGAAACTTCTCTTTTTCACAAAATGGTCAGATAATGTTTTTCACAAAACTGCTGAAATGCTCTTTCATTAATTTCCCCGATTTCGACGATGTCACAAATACATTTCCATATTCCTCTGTTAGTCCTTCCACAATCTTGGAAACAAGAGGTCAAAATTGTCCCTGAGGCTCTTGAATACATAGAAAAACTTTTGGAAGTAATGCTCTAGAAGCAGTCAATGCATACTGCGCAATGTAATTATGTGTTACTTTGTTTAAATCTCACATCGATTCTATACTCTCATCTTGTTTGATCAGTGTTAAGGACGTAATCCAATGGAAATTCTTTGATCAGTCGTGAAAGATGTTAGTGGAATTTCTCTGCTTCCGCGATAATAGTTGACAAATACAATTCATTTTGTGACCTGATGTAACGCGCCACTCTTCGCTGACAGGTGCCATTAACCAGTTTGAAATTTTCAATCCACCCTTGTGATGCCGTAACAAAATCACCTGATTGATGTTGCACCGCTGCAGCGTAAGCCCATTGTTGTATCATTCGAGTGGTCACCGGCTGCTTTTTCTCTCTAGCTTCACGAAATCGTTCGGAGTTTCATTTGTTGATTAGGTCATATTTTCCCTTTAATCCATCTTCCCGTTCAATTTCTTGCTCCCATATTTTCAGGTATGCCTTCTGTTGTAAAGCAGTACATTGTCGTCAATGTAGAGCTTTTAAACTCCATTTTGGATGCTGTTTAGCAAGCTGTACGATTTTGATTTTCGTGTGGCTTCTGTTGCAGCACTGCAACATCAATCGGATTATTTTTGTTTTGCGACATCACAAGGCTAGGTTGAAAAATTCAAACTGATTCATGGCACCCGAAAGCGAAAAGTGACGCGCTGCATCAGGCCACACAATGAATTGTACTTGTCAACTATTATCGCGGAAGCAAAGAAATTACAAAAACGTCTTTCACGACTGATCAAAGAATTTCCATTGGATTACGTCCTTAACACTGATCAAACAAGATGTGAGTATAGAATCGATGTGAACAGAGGTATTCTTGAGAGATTTAAACAAAGTAATGCATAGTTACACTGCGCCATATGCATTGACTGCTTCTAGAGCATTACTTCCAAAGGTTTTCCTATGTATGCAAGAGCTTCCTTCGGGACAATTTGGTCCTCTTGTTTCCAAGATTGTGGAAGGACTAATGGTGGAATATGAAAATGTATTCGCAGTGGCGCCCATATGAGTACTTTGGGAGGGGGGGGGGCTAAGAAAATCCTTACCTCCTTCAAGGCTGTCAAACATTTTAGTAAATGTACAAAATACTAAAATACAGCAAAAATAATTGATATAATCAATCATTAATATCTTATTATTTTTTAAAATGCTTTAAAGAAAAGGTTTCGTCTATTTCAGTGTTTTAAATTTATCAAAAATTTGGCTATACCAAAGGCTGGGGGGGCGAGCCCCCTCTCCCCCTTGTGGGGGTGCCTTGTGTATTCATGACATCGTCGAAATCAGGGAAATTAACAAAAGAGCATTTTAGCAGTTTCGTGAAAAACATTATCTGACCATTTTACGAAAAAGAGAAGTTTCTATTGACCTTGGATTCATGGGGAGGTCAAACAGATCCATCACTCTTTAATAGTGTCTTCACAAAGGACGACGGCAATTGTTCTTCCACTGATGTAATCTTTCCCCCTCATTTTACCCTATACTGTCCAACCTTGTGATCACGTGTACCTTTTTCGTCAAGTAAAAAATTTTATTAAAAAATTACGAAACACTGTCCAACTTTTAAAAGAAAATAGGCATTTAAGGAAGCAAGAAAATATCGTGAAGACCCATTTACTTACATCATAAACTTCCTCCGACGATTTTGAAGAATATGTTGCAGTACGCTTGGTTTGCTGCAAAGTTAATAAATGAAAGAAAGATTTTTGGAAATGTGAACGAAATGTGTTTTCTGGACGACGTTCGACAAACGAAATGTAAGTGCTCGAACAGTTCTTTTATCAAATGCTCGCGTTGTAGAGAAGTGTTATGTTTTCATTGTTTTTATGATAATTATCATCCGCTATTTTGTGTACCAATAAACGATAGCGAAACCTCCGACAGTGATACCTAACAACATATATGTTAGGTCTTCAAATAAAAGTACGTAATTATTGTGACGTGCCTGCCCCGCTGGATGCACACGACATAAAGGCAGATAGCAGCGAGAACGAACGTCTGCGCAGCTCAGTTGGTAGAGCGACTTGTTCCGGAATAAGAGGACTCGGGTTCGATCCCGGCGTGGACCAAAATGACGGAGAAATTTATTTCGTTATAACGGCGCCCGAACTTCCCAGATGACCCGGCCGTTAAAGATCTCTCAAAGGTGTGATGTTCTTTCCACACCACGAGACATGAAAAATAAAGAATCCCGTCTTCAGCGCTTCGAAAAATAAATGTGTGTGATGTTGCATTCCACACACCAGATTGACTGGGAGTTCTCAAGTGCATGTTCCTTCAGCAGATGGCTGCCTACAACGATACATGGTCACGGCTGACCCTCTTTCGGGGGCGGGGGGATGTGACATGCCTGCCCCGCAGAACACACACGACATAAAGGCAGATAGCAGCGAGAACGAACGTCTGCGTAGCTCAGTTGGTAGAGCGACTTGTTCCGGAATAAGAGGACTCAGGTTCGATCTCTGGCGTGGACAAAAATAATGGAGAAGTTTACTTCGTTATACTATACTTTATAAGCTAAAATGTGATAATTCGATTCTCCTAACAATTACTCTGTCCCCATATGTGCTATTTATTACTAAACTCCATTACTCAACGATTACTTCTACAAGTTCTTTATTATTTGTTAGTGAAACACTACACCGAATTGCCATTGACACAATACAATGTTAAGTGTAAGGTCTACATCACTACAAGACCTGCAGCTCACAACATAGCTAGCTCATGCAAATAATGGACAGAAATACACATGTTTCATTCAATACCTACCTATGTCACACAATGTTGTAACTTCTTACAGAATTCTGAAAAGTGAGAACGAGAGAGCTTTAAGAGAGGATGGGAAAATACAGGCATTCCGTTCTTTGCTGCTACTGATAAGTTCACTGTTCATTCTCCGCTTTTCGACATTAGCCACCATAACAGGAAATGTATGCTATAATGCACTGCTGCAGAACCTCGTGGCATTACAGTAAAGTATCATTTACAGGAAATAACGAATTTCGTTATTTTTCAATTTACTTCCGATATTGGAGGTTATATTATTTAACGTGCATTAATGCATTTGCATTTTTGAACTTCACTTTTAGTTGGTAAAGTTCGATGAACACTTACCGCACGTGGGGCTTGGCTTTCAATTATTATTTCCGTTATGTGGATGCGGCACGGGGGTTTTTCATTTGGCCACGGGTCCGCTTTTTTTCCCCCCCGTTGGAATTTATTTTGTCTCATCACCAAATGAGTTTTTCCTTTGCTGCATCCTCATTTACTTCAATATTTATTCATACCCGAGTACTTTCAGTAAAATTCCTTTACCGTCTTTGAGGGGACGTTTTGCTCCGACTAGCACGGACCGTGTCAGCTGGGCATTTCGGTGGTTCTCGCGGGCTGCTTCTGTCATCGGCTATCGCTTCTTCTTGGGCGTTGTGGCGCCATCTCTTGTTGGTCAGTGATCTCACTTTTCGAACTTTTTCATTTTTTTGCTCAATTTTAATTAAATTTTTCCAGCTGTTTCTCAAATTATTAGGGTCATTGTGGTTGCAAACTTTTGTCCTATTTTTTTCAATCATTACCGACTCTGCTATTCTGAGGTGTTTTTCGGATTTACAGCTTTTGATGATTTTTATATTTTCGAATTTAGGATATTTTTAGTTATCCAGACAGTATTGGATAAGTGCTGTTTTTTCTTCTTTTTTCTGCCAGTTTTTTACGTGTTGTTTTAATCTGTGTTTAAGCTTATTTTTGGTACTTCCTATATAAGCCATTGGAGGATTTTCAGTAATAGGAATTGAGTAAATACCTGCTTTTTCTAACATTTTTATTTTTTCATTTTTTATTACTATATTTTTGATGGTATTTACTTTTCCTCCAATTTGAATGTTATGTTTTTTACAAATGTTATTAATTTCATTGGTAGTACCTTTTACGTAAGGAAAACCATTTAAATATTTGACATCTTTTTTATTTACTACAGCATTATTTTTTATTTTTTTTATTACTTCAGTGTCCCATTTTTTTATTAAATGGTTAGGATAACCAAAGCTGCCTGCAATTTTTTTATGAATTTGATTTCTTCATTGATGAACTGACTATTTTCAGAATGCGTATATGCTCTTTTAATTAAGGTTTTTATACTATTGCATTTTTGAGGATAAGGATGTCCTGAATTGTACGGGATTAGGACCGGAACGAATGAACTTTTCCGATAAACCCTGTATAATAACTTATCTGTGGATTTGATAACCTGTACATCCAAAAAGGCTAATGTATTATTTTTTTCTATTTCAACAGTGAGTTCTATAGTTGGATATAAAGCGCTGTAACATTTGGTTAATTTTTTTAATTCTTCTTCGTTCAGTTTTGATAGAATGAAAATATCATCCACGTATCGACAGTACACTTCTGGTTTTTCTTCCATACGATGCAGGACATTTTCTTCAATTTCGTTCATCACAACCTCAGCATATAGAGTTGATAATGGTGAGCCCATTGGGCCTCCTGAATTTTGCTTGAATATTTTGTTCTTGTATGTAAAAATATTATTTTCATATAAATATACTAAAACTTTTTTGAATTCATGAATTTGTGTGTTATTTAAAATTTTAAGGTTTTGCAACTTCTTAATGATAATTTCAATAGCATCTGGAACAGGAGTGCTTGGATATAATGCTTTAACGTCCATGCTTGCCAAAAAAAAAAAAAAAAAAAAAAAAGAAGAAGCGGACCCGTGGCCAAATGAAAAACCCCCGTGCCGCATCCACATAACGGAAATAGGAATTGAAAGCCAAGCCCCACGTGCGGTAAGTGTTCATCGAACTTTACCAACTAAAAGTGAAGTTCAAAAATGCAAATGCATTAATGCACGTTAAATAATATAACCTCCAATATCGGAAGTAAATTGAAACTTTGAAGCACACGAATTATTCTTTCAAGTGGTAAATCAAAGGCAGATTAGGCCTCACGATGCACTATCGCAATCTCTTTTCGAACCGTGAATTAACAACAATCACCAAATTCAAACGTCTTAAAATCAAATGTATGAAATTTGAAGTTCAAGAACGTTTTCTTGTAACTTGCAGAGATTTTGGATTTATCCCCAAATTTTTGAGACTTAAGAACAAGCCAACAAGTAAGAAGGATTATTACATCCTGCTTCGATGTCAACAAAAACGACTTAGTAACGAAATTATTGCTAAAAGAAAACAAATATTCAGACTTAATGCTCAAGTTTATGAATTATGGAAGCTGATAAGGAACTCAAAATATGCACAATTTGATGGCACTTGGAAAGATCGCATTTTGGATACTACGTTCATCGAAATTAACAAAATTGCTAACAAAGAAGCCAACTCCAATAGCGTTACGGTTGATAAAAAATTAAATGCACTATTTGATGAACAAAAATTAAATAAGGAACCCATAAATGAATATAATGTATATGAAAATCGGTCTGATAAGAATTTAAGCTTTACACAAAAAGCAATTTTACAAAAAGGGAAAAAATTTGCCTTTCCACAAGGCCTCCTAAAACTGAAGAAATCATCCCTTGCCTCGAAGATATTCTCAAAAATATACCAGGCGCAGAGAATAAAACTGAAGTAGAGAACAAATTATATAGAGTTATTCTAAAAGAATATAATGCCAAAAACAACAAAAACTTCTATATAGAGAAAAAATTAAAATATGAAAAAAAAACAACTATTGGAATTGAAAAACGACCCAGATATCAAATTCTGTGAAGCAGATAAATCTGGCCAAATCATTATTCTCAACACTGATGAATTTGAACAAAAAATGACAGCTGCAATCAATGGATTAAATTGTACCGAAATTATGAAAGACCCAACTGATAATCAAATTAAATTCTTAGCGGATATAAGAAATCATAGCACCTTACCCGATGAAATCAAGCGCTCTTTTCCACCAAAGGGAGCAGGCATACCACGTATCGTTGCAAAGATAAAAACGCACAAAGATGATGCTCCAATGAGACTGATAGTTTCAAAAAAAACTCACCATTGATAACTTTAGAGAAAAACATTTATAAATTCCTAGCACCCTTTTTCATGAACAACAAGTTCACCATCAAGAACACATATGAATTTATAGAGAAAATCAAAAATGTAAAAACTGACCTAAAGGACTTAAATATGGCAAGCATGGACGTTAAAGCATTATATCCAAGCACTCCTGTTCTAGATGCTATTGAAATTATCATTAAGAAGTTGCAAAATCTTAAAATTTTAAATAACACACAAATTCGTGAATTCAAAAAAGTTTTAGTATATTTATATGAAAATAATATTTTTACATACAAGAACAAAATATTCAAGCAAAATTCAGGAGGCCCAATGGGCTCACCATTATCAACTCTATATGCTGAGGTTGTGATGAACGAAATTGAAGAAAATGTCCTGCATCGTATGGAAGAAAAACCAGAAGTATACTGTCGATACGTGGATGATATTTTCATTCTATCAAAACTGAACGAAGAAGAATTAAAAAAATTAACAAAATGTTACAGCGCTTTATATCCAACTATAGAACTCACTGTTGAAATAGAAAAAAATAATGCATTAGCCTTTTTGGATGTACAGGTTATCAAATCCACAGATAAGTTATTATACAGGGTTTATCGGAAAAGTTCATTCGTTCCGGTCCTAATCCCGTACAATTCAGCACATCCTTATCCTCAAAAAATGCAATAGTATAAAAACCTTAATTAAAAGAGCATATACGCATTCTGAAAATAGTCAGTTCATCAATGAAGAAATCAAATTCATAAAAAAAATTGCAGGCAGCTTTGGTTATCCTAACCATTTAATAAAAAAATGGGACACTGATGTAATAAAAAAAATAAAAAATAATGCTGTAGTAAATAAAAAAGATGTCAAATATTTAAATGGTTTTCCTTACGTAAAAGGTACTATCAATGAAATTAATAACATTTGTAAAAAACATAACATTCAAATTGGAGGAAAAGTAAATACCATCAAAAATATAGTAATAAAAAATGAAAAAATAAAAATGTTAGAAAAAGCAGGTATTTACTCAATTCCTATTACTGAAAATCCTCCAATGGCTTATATAGGAAGTACCAAAAATAAGCTTAAACACAGATTAAAACAACACGTAAAAAACTGGCAGAAAAATGAAGAAAAAACAGCACTTATCCAATACTGTCTGGATAACCAAAAATATCCTAAATTCGAAAATATAAAAATCATCAAAAGCTGTAAATCCGAAAAACACCTCAGAATAGCAGAGTCGGTAATGATTGAAAAAAATAGGACAAAAGTTTGCAACAACAATGACCCTAATAATTTGAGAAACAGCTGGAAAAATTTAATTAAAATTGAGCAAAAAAATGAAAAAGTTCGAAAAGTGAGATCACTGACCAACAAGAGATGGCGCCACAACGCCCAAGAAGAAGCGATAGCCGATGACAGAAGCAGCCCGCGAGAACCACCGAAATGCCCAGCTGACACGGTCCGTGCTAGTCGGAGCAAAACGTCCCCTCGAAGACGGTAAAGGAATTTTACTGAAAGTACTCGGGTATGAATAAATATTGAAGTAAATGAGGATGCAGCAAAGGAAAAACTCATTTGGTGATGAGACAAAATAAATTCCAACGGGGAAAAAAAAAAAAAAAAAAAAAGAAGCGGACCCGTGGCCAAATGAAAAACCCCCGTGCCGCATCCACATAACGAAAATAGGAATTGAAAGCCAAGCCCCACGTGCGGTAAGTGTTCATTGAACTTTACCAACTAAAAGTGAAGTTCAAAAATGCGAATTTCGTTATGATATCTCGGATCGTTATGATTTTTTATTCCGAAAATAAGAGGCATTATATCAAATGCCGAGACACACATATCCTCATTTTGCCTCTACTTTCATTAAAAAAAAAATTCACCGAAATCTGCGGGTGATCAGCTGTAAGGTCCCCTTGTCAGATTAATGTACTTTTCCATCTTGAAGAACTTTACTTTGTCCTAGTTGTAAACGAATTTATGGCACCTCTATTCATATTGTACTGTGGAATTAACTTTTTTACGAGTCTTATAGAGGTTATTATTCAAAAAAGTTGGTGGTCAAATTTTTGAACTAAAGCGTAGTTCGTCATCAGGACTACATCACTGGAGTAGTTGCTACCACTCAGTTGGAAGAGTCCAACCGCAATTATTGTTAATCGTGGTACTTCTTCTTCTTGCCCACCAGTCAAACTTAGTAAAGAGGAAACTAGAAGAAGGGATCGAAATAGCAAGAAGAAGAAGAAGTACCACAATTAACGATAATTGCGGTTGGACTCTTCCAACTGAGTGGCAGCAACTACTCCAGTGACGTAGTCCTGATGACGAACTAGGCTTTAGTTCAAAAATTTGACCACCAACTTTTTTGAATAATAACCTCTATAAGACCCGTTAAAAGTTAATTCCACATTTACTTTGTCTTCACTTTCTCTGAGTTCTTTCATTTTCACAAAATTAAAAAAAACTCAGAGGAAGTGGACATAAAGTAAAATTCTTCAAGATGGAAGAGAATTAAGATTTGGTCTAACTCTGCACTCTTGCCTGTAAGCAAACAACATTCCCCAAACTGGGCTTGAAGTCTTGTAAATAATTTGGAAGGAATTACAAATTCCTTTGTGAGAAATGTGATGATTATCTGCTGCATAACACTACTGGGTACTTCTTAGTCCCATATCTGCTTGTTTGTTTACTTGGGGGTTTAACAATCACTATGAGCAACTCAATGGGCTATAAGCAGTTGCCCATCAGGGACACTGGTTCAAGGGAAGGGAGAAAGCCAGTGCCATAAGACAAACACAACATTCATGCCTCACCAGGATCCAAAACCAGACCCATTTCAGACAAATCATCAGAAGCCAGTGCTTAAACCACTGCGCCACCAGGTGGCCCCATATCTTCATTCCAATTGACTGTTCACGTGGAAAAAAACTAAGTTTTTGGCAACACATTTTATATATAAGTGCCACATAACCTTTCGATGTGTGTCATTCTCACCTGAAGATGAACTCCTTGGGAGTTCGAAAGATTTAATTGAGTGTTTTTAATGTGTTCCAGTTTATTGGGGATTCGCCTATCTTCATAAGAGAGGTATTAAACGATCTTAATTGACTCAGACTGATTATAAAATGAAGCATCTCAGTGTCAAGATCATCATCATATCTTCCATCATTCCCAAGTTGAAGGTCACACTGGCTGCTGCTGGGGTGATCCTCTGTGGAAGGCCTACTCCTATGCTTCAGCTTTGAAAGCTCCATTCTACAGCTATCACAGACTGGAATTTTCAGGTATTATTGGTATTAATGAACACATCCATGGCATAACAGATCTTAAACCTTTTCTTACATGGGAGTGATGAAGCTTTTTTAAAGGGTTAAAACAATTTAAAGCATCGACTGTCTTTCCACTGGGACTCATGATAGATATTATTATTAATGCAATAATAATAATTTGCAAGTAGTATGATGAACACTCACAAATCCCATTAAACCCACTCACAATTCTGGTTTTTAAGGGAACAAAAATGGCATAGCACAACTAAAGTGAACCTATTAGAAAAAGCTCTAATGGTGGACCTACTGAAGAACATGATTACAAGCATGTTCTTGCATGTTCCAACAGGCACAAGCAGCCTGTTCAATGGTCTTTAAGCTAAATAGAGAAGGGGGTGGGAGGGGATAAGATTTCTTCTGGTTTCTGCTTTTTACAATCCAAAACATTTAAATTTAGATAATATTTTTTGCCATAAATTTACCATTGTATTTTAAAAATTAAATTGGCATTTTCTCCACACATGTGGAACTTGTACACCCTCTATCATCTATCCTAAAACGAAACTTTGGGAGGTGTAAGAGGATAGTACAAGGTAATTTTGTGAATTTTTCAAAATTGTCAGTTTTTTTAATTACAATTTTTAAATTAAATTTGGTTTTTAGGAATTTTTTTATTTTAAACTGTCATGTTTAATATCGAATTAAAGCCCATCAGAAGGGCTTTAAAATGAGACATTGCCCAGATCTGTATCTCATCTGATTTCTGAGAAAATGGTGGTTAACTACTTCAAGACACCAATTTTTAATAAAAATTTAAATAATTGATACTTAACTTTTGAATGGAAGGCAAAAAATAATTTTTTTTAAGATTTCTATTCATAACAATGTAAGGACACTTGATACACCAAATTTCATCAAAATCTGAGAGATCAAGGAATAATTTAATTCCAAACTGTATTGATCTGACATGGAATGACCCTGATGCATTGCTCTTAGCTCACAAATCTGGCAATCCTCTGCTTACCTCGGGTACAGAAGATGTTTCCAACCACAGGTTGTGACATCACTACCAGTTTATTGCTGCGTCAACCACTCACCATGTACTGTTAAGTGCCATTGTTCTTCCAAGTTCCGCAACTGAGTACACAGCACTTTACCTGATATTTGCACCATTCCAATGAGCACCTACTATCATCCCATGACTAAAGTCAATCAGATGACAGCTGTTCCATTATACTTTCAGTAATGTAATCTGAACTATTACCACTTGATAGCATTCCCACTAATTTAATTATGTAGCTGTAATGACCTGACAGTAACGGATGTTCTTCTTTCTTGGGGTTTAACAACTACCACTTGTAAGCAAGTCTAAGGGCTTTAGTCACCTGTCCCTAATGCAAGACCACCGATTCTAGGGAAGACAGAAAGACCACTGTCATATGACAAGAGCACCACCCATGCCTCATCCAGTAGCCAGTTCCAATTTGACAATTAGCCAGAAAACCACATCTCTAACAATTTAACACCAGGTTGGTGCAGTAGCAGATGAAGTATCACCCTATTTGCATATAATGATCTACTGATACTAACCAACAGGGGTAGACAAAACAAAATTTTCAGGTACCATCACATTTTTTGAAGAGATAGGAGGAGAAAATCGTAAAAGAACTAAAAAAAAGTTACACATACGGCATTGTGACTTTCAACAGTCCATGTATTATTTCTTAGTTATTGTTCAACAATTCAGTGCAATATCCACAAGTAAAACCAGGGGACATATACACTTGTATTAATACACTATCTACCAAAAAGTAATTAGACACCCCTGCAATCGACGATATCTGCGGTCCTGATACACGTCACGGCCGCCGCTGTTAAATATTGTGAGGGAAACAACAACGCAATCAGTCGCATGCAAGATGCCACGCAGTTCGGAGCTCTCCGATTTCGAGAAAGGTGTAATCGTCGGGTATCACAGAAATGGCCGATCCATACGTGACATATCCAGCGAGTTGAAGTACCCAAAATCGACAATGGCCTACATGATTGGCAAGTGGAAGATAAGAGGTGACTGTCAGAATGTGCCCCGACACGACAGACTCACAAAACTGGGAGTTAGAGACCGACGGGTGCTGGCCAGAGAAATTTGAAAGAACCGCACCAAATCGATGGGCCACATCTGCGAGGAGTTTTATCAGGCATCCGGGAGTGTTCTTTCGATTAATACCATCCGTAAGGAAGCCCATCTGCTCGGTTATGATGGGCGTGCTGCCGCCTACAAGCCTTTGATCACCAAGTCCAATAGCGCTGCTCGGCTAACGTGGTGCAAAGAACGTCGACAGTGGACCGTTGAACAATGGAAACAGGTTCTCTGGAGCAACGAATCAAGGTTCACCCTCTACCGTTCGGATGGCAGGGTCTGTGTTTGGCGTTTGCCTGGAGAACGCCTCCTGCTGGAATGTATTGTGCGAACTGTGAAGTTCGGCGGCGGTGGATTTATACTATGGGGGTGTTTCTCCTGGTATGGCACGGGACCCTTGATCGCAATTCCTGGTAGACTTAACGACAATGGCCTACATGATTGGCATGGCCTACATGATTGGCTTAACGCCGAGACCTACTGCATCATTTTGGATGACCATGCGCTTCCTACGTCGTGGCAGTTTTACGGGGTGGACCCACGTTACTTTCAGGATGACAATGCCACCTGTCATGTTGCAAGGTCCACCATGGCTTCGTATGGTGACATTGGGGTTAATCGAATGGACTGGCCTGTGCAGAGCCTGGACCTTAACCCTATCGAGCACCTCTGGGACGAGTTGGAGCGTTGACTTAAAGGGTGCCCCCACCATCCGAATTCGGTGAAGGAACTGACCTGTCTTCTCCAAGCCGAGTGGAAGAAAATACCACTAGCCGTTGTACAACGCCCGGTTGAGAGTATGCCCCGGAGGGTCGCAGCTGTAATCGCCGCTTGTGGAGGCTCCACCAACTATTGAAGGTGAATAAACTTTGTTTTCCTTTGCTATCACAGGTGTCCAATTACACTGGTCGGTATGAAAATCGGCCCTGACACCATTCCTGCTGATTCTTATGTAAAACGACCTCCTGAATCCGAATATGACCCCCGTTTTCCCCCATCACCCACCGTTTTCGGGGAGGCCCCCCACCTAATTTTATCACTTTCCGATAATTTGGAGGGATGAAAAGGATTATTTCAGCCTTTACATTTCTTCTGAGGGGCTACAGAGGTGAAAAGTTATAAAACATGAACATCTGTATCAAGGAGGTAGATTTGGGGGATCCCCCCCATTGTAAAGAAATCATTACAAATGATTGATTTTCTAATTTTTTTGGCAATTTTTTCACTTATTTGCTACATATTCCAGCTTCCAGCCCCTCTCATCCTCCCCCCAAAAAACCCGCAAATAACAAAATATATAGCAACAGTTCGGAACATTCACTCTACCACGCTGGCTCTCTCAATACCTCGCTCGAACAGGTTTGCACGGGCTTTGACAAGGTCAAACTTGCATTGCTCTTATCACGATAATCCTGCACTGTAAGCATTATCTTCCCTCAGTTGATCTGTAGCGATCGTTGAGTCTACTTGTCGATGTTTTAGGCGGGGATTCTGTGTTTCCAAGTTGTTTAAATTGTGTCAAACGGTAGAAATTTGTTTACACCGGCCTTTTCCAAGTGAATTACAGTACGTGAGTGTAATTTGTGATTAATATAGAGCATTTATTTACTGTTTAATTATGCCACGCGAGTGTATAAATCATCCCGATAGATTCTGCTAAGTTTGCGGGGAATTGACTTTTAAAGCGCAACGAAAACCCCTTTCTCCGCTTCTTAAAACTGCTTATAAATTTTTCTTTGATTGCAAAGTTGGCGATAAGGACAAGAATTGGGCTCCCACAGTTTGCTGCATTACTTGTTACAGTAGCTTGACCAAATGGCTCAAAGGTACCCGTAAATCAATGCCATTTGCTGTGCCCATGGTTTGGCGCGAACCTCGCTGTCATCTCACAGATTGTTACTTTTGTATGACTTCCTCCGTCGGGTTATCTAGCAACAAAACTAAGCATACAATTCAGTATCCTAATATCCCTTCAGCTCTAAGACCAGTTCCTCACAACAAATCATTGCCAATCCCAGTGCCCCCAAAAACCTATACTCTAGAGCCAGAAACGGATGTGACATACTTTGAGCCACAGCTCACATGATACATCCACCGACGATGAAGAGTGTTCTGCTGATTCAGCTCATCAAAAACCTCACCTCGTTACTCAGTCAGAATTGAATGATCTCGTCAGGGATTTGGAGTTACCCAAGACTAAATCTCAACTTCTTGGATCTCGACTTCAGCAGTGGAATCTCTTAGAAAAGGACGTAAAAATCTCTTCTTACAGGACCAGACAGTCAACCCTGCAATCACTTTTTTCAGAAGATGAAGGCTTAGTGTTCTGCCCTAATTCAAATGCACTGATGATAGAACTGAAAATGACATGTGACCCAGAAAAATGGCGACTGTTTATAGACACATCAAAGACAAGCTTGAAAGTTGCCCTGTTGGCTAATGGGAATGTGTTACCATCAGTCCCGGTTGCATACTCTGTGGATATGAAGGAGACGTACAAAAACATCAGCCGAATCCTTGATAAAATCTGTTATCATGATTATAATTGGAAACTTTGCGCCGACTTAAAAGTTGTTGCTGTACTCGCGGGCCTGCAATCAGGCTTCACAAAATACTGCTGCTTCCTATGCGAATGGGACAGCCGAGCACGAGACAAACATTACATCGTACGGAACTGGCCTCTGCGAGAAAGTTTTACTCCCGGTAAGTAAAATATCGTTCATGATCCTCTGGTCCCGAAGGAAAATATTTACTTGCCGCCTTTGCACATCGAACTGGGATTGATCAAACAGTTTGTGAAAGCAATGGACAAGACAGGTGATGCATTTCAATTTTTGAAAAATAAATTTCCTCATCTTAGTGAGACTAAAATCAAGGAAGGAGTTTTTGTGGGCCCCCAGATTAGACAACTTTTCAAAGATTCGATGTTTATTGAACACCTGAATCGAAAAGAAAAAGAGCTTGGCTTGCATTCCAAAACGTGTGAAAGAACTTTTTGGGTAACAACAAAAGTGATGATTATGCCGCTCATGTCTAGGAATTGCTGTCAGCGTACAAGGCCATGGGGTGTAACATGTCTCTTAAAGTGCATTTCTTGCACTCACACCTGGACTTCTTCCCTGAAAATTTAGGAGCAGTTTCCAATGAACACGGGGAACGATTCCATCAAGACATCAATAAGATCGAGAGGAGATTTTCAGGGAAGTGAATTACGAGCATGTTATCAGAGTAATGCTGGTGTTTGGTACGAGAAACTTCTACCTCAGGGTACAAAAGGAAAGCAAGCACCAAATGAAGGTACTTATCTTATTTATTTATTATACTTTACATTTGTATTTTACTTTTTATATATTATTCTTTACAGCTAAAATAAATAATCCTTTTCACCCTCCAAATAAAATTCATGTCCATAACATATTACCGAAAATTGATAAAAAAAATCATAAAAAAAATCGATCATTTTTAATGATTTCTTTACAATTGGAGGGGGATCCCCAAATCTACATCCTTGCTACAGATGTTCATGTTTTATAACTTTTCACCTCTGTAGCCCCTCAGAAGAAATGTAAAGGCTGAAATAATCCTTTTCATCCCTCCAAATTATCAGAAAGTTATAAAATTAGGTGGGGGGCTCCCCCAAAAACGGTGGGTGATGGGGGAAAACGGGGGTCATATTCGGCTTCAGGAGGTCGTTTTACATAAGAATCAGCAGGAATGGTGTCAGGGCTCGAAAAAAAAAAAAAACATTTTTTGCCGACCAGTGTTACTTGTTGGTAGATAGTGTAGTTGTATTTCAAAACTAGATTTTCATTTCAGAAAGTTCAGGTATGTGTTCTGGTGTATAACATTGAATAAAACCACTAATGAATAAATACACACAAGCACACCATACAAAATCAATGGCATGCCATAGCTATGGACATCTCTAATGCTTAGTGTGCATGCACATAGGTATCTCTGCCTATGGTTGCACTGAAACTGCAGCCTAAATCACTACCCCACAATATTGCTGCAGAATGCGCAACCTGCTGGCGATAGTGCCAAAAATTGATCTTGGCATTTCATTATTGTGATTTACAGTAAGTAGTCTACAAAAAGACTCAAACAGAAAAATCTGTACTTTAAATTTGCTGCTTTATTAAAAAGATGAAAGCTTCATGATAGAACTCCAATTTTTGAAAAATAAAATTTTCAGAACAGAATTTGAAAACTCAGGTGTCATGGCAACTGTGCACCATGGATTTGTCTATCCTTGCTAATAAACTGATAGCTGAATGTAAGGTTCTGTTTGAAGTGTTTAATGAAACCACATGATGGTGTGCAAAATGTGTGGGGCTTGATCTCGGGTAACCTGACAGCAGTGATATTTTTTAGCCTACATTCACCCCCCCACCCCCACACACACCTACATGTTTATTCATTAGTACAAAATCAGTTTCAGTTGTTTTCATTTTGAGGTTTAATGAGCATCATAAGCAACTAAGGACTGTAAGTATTTGCTTGTTCTTAATTTAGTCCCATTATTTCTAAGGAAAAGTCAAAGCGAGCATACCAGCCATGTTTCGGTCCATCTTGGACTGCATGTGCCTCAAAACCTCTCAGTTACTGGAGTAGCACAATCAGTTTCTTCAAATTTCTTAGTACATTTGAACAGTACATGCAACTGAAATAGCAAATAACATAATATAAATCAATATTAATAATGGAGAAAATACAGTCATTATTTTTGCAACAGGACTGAATGTCAAATGCAAAATGTGCAATCTTCAGTCCACTGTTGCTAAATGTGGGTAGCAGGATATCATGTGACAAGAGAGGTCCACAGAAATATCAGTTTTTACAATCATACATTCCCCTGACGAACCTGCTGATGTTCACACACACACACATATATATATATATATATATATACAGGTGATGCGTAACATCACAGCCTCTCCTTGACAAATGTCAACCCCGCCTTCTCGTGGTGCATCCTGTTCCCACTAAAGGGGGCTCTGACGACCGCCAATAGCGGTATAACTATACCATCGGGATTAGAAGAAATTCTATCCCACACTCACCAACCCGCTTGGCCAGCGTGGTGAGTTATGGCCAAACCCCTCCAAAATGATGCCACAACTTAAATCTTGGCCCTCAGTCTCCGGCAGCTGGAATGTACCTGGCCAAGGCAGCGGCCAGTGCGACATGAAGGCAGAGGGTGCTAAGAATCCCCGGAGGACCGGACTAGGCTGCCATCTGATGCTGACCTTGGCTACTTACAATGGACGCTCCCTATCTTCTGATTCAAGGCTTCTTGAATTGGAAGAGGAATTACAAAGGATCAAGTGGGACATCGTGGGGCTAAGTGAGGTAAGGAGAAAAGGAGAAGATCTCATCGAACTGAAAAGTGGACATCTCTTCTACTATCGTGGGACAGATACTGGCAGAACTAGTGGTGTTGGATTTATAATAAACAAGAAACTGAAGGATAAAGTTGTAGAAGTTGAAAGTTCCTCTGACAGAGCTGCACGACTTGTTATCCAACTCTCGAAAAGATACCAGGCTCAGATTATTCAAACTTATGCACCCACCACAAGTCATCCTGAAGAAGAAATTGAAGAATTTTATGAGGAAATTTGTCATCTAAATAATAAAGGTAAGCAGCACTTGAAAATAATTATGGGAGATTTCAATGCAAAAATAGGGCAACGGCAACAGAATGAAACTTCAGTAGGTAAATTCGGTCACGGCAACAGAAACCAGCGTGGAAATACTCTCGTTGAGTTTGCAGAGGCAGAAGGGTTTTTCATCTTGAACTCCTTCTTCAAGAAAAAGCCACACAGGAAATGGACATGGAGACATCCAAATGGGACGACAAGTGAAATTGATTTTATTATGTGTAACAAAAAATTCGTCATAGAAGACTGCAGTGTGCTAAACAAGTTCAACACAGGTAGTGACCATAGATTGGTGAGATGTAAGATGCACCTCAACACTAAACTTGAACGTGGCAAGCTCATAAGACAAACAAAACCTATTGACATAACCAACCTTAAAAAACACCATAATACCTTCAAGTTGGAACTGAAGAACAGGTTCTCTGCTTTGGAAGGCCTAACATCGGAAGAAGTGGACATCTCTGAAGTTAACAGAAAAGTAACCAAAAGCTCTTATGGAAACAGCAACAAAATTAGCTGGGTCTAAGAACAAGTTGCATGTAAACAAATTATCAGGAAAAACGAAAATGTTGATGCAAAAAAGAAGAGAGATGAGGACAACTAAAGAAGATGTGACTTCCAAAGTGGAATATATAGAGCTATGCAAGACAGTAAGAAAAAGTATCACTGAAGACGTAAGAAAATTCAACTGTGAACTAGTGAGGAAAGCAATTGAAAACAACCAAAGCTTAAAGATAGCAAAGGGACATCTCAGTAAGGGAAGAAAACATATTATGGCACTGAGAAAAGAAGATGGTTCTGTAACAAGAAATAGAGGCAGAAATTTTGACAAGAGTGAAAGATTTCTACTCCAAATTATATGAAAGGGATGATACATGCACTCCAGACATCATGAAAGATACCAGTACCAGAGTTCCTCCAGTCCTTCCAGCAGAAGTTGCACATGCAATCAAGAACATGAAGCGGGGAAAAGCTCCAGGAGAAGATGGAATTACTGTAGACATCATACAAGAAGCAAGTGGAGAAATCGAAACAGTACTCGCCCAAATTTTCACTCGATGCCTTAATGAAGGAAAGATTCCTGAGGATTGGAACACCGCTACAATGATCCTGCTACATAAGAAAGGTGACATTGAGGATCTCGGAAACTACAGACCTATCAGCCTCCTATCAGTAGTTTATAAAATCTTCACTAAAGTTCTTTCACACCGCTTGAAGGTAACACTGGACATGGCTCAACCGAGAGAACAAGCTGGATTCAGGAGTGGCTACAGCACAATAGATCATATCCACGTACTGAGAGAACTAATTGAAAGAGCGAGGGAATATGAACTTCCATTGTGCATGGCTTTTATCGATTATGAAAAAGCCTTTGATTCGGTGAAACCATCAGCAGTTACAATGGCTCTGAAAACCTGCGGTATTGAAGATGCATACATTAATATTATTAATAACATCTATGAAAATGCAAGTGCAAAGATTCGGCTGTTTGAAAATACAACACACATAAAAATTGGAAAGGGAGTGAGACAAGGTGACACCATATCTCCGAAGCTCTTTAATGCCACATTGGAGGGTGTTTTTCAGTCGCTGAGCTGGGAAAACAAGGGAATAAAGATTAATGGAGATTATCTAACCCACCTTCGTTTTGCTGATGACGTAGTCATTTTTGCAACTAGCCCATCAGAGCTGCAGAGTATGATCCAGGAACTTGCTGACAAGAGTAAAGAAGTGGGATTAAAAATGAACTTTCAAAAGACAAAAGTGATGTTCAATGCTTTTACAAGAAATGAAGATTTATCGATTGATGGAGAAAAGCTGGAGATAACAGACACGTACGTTTATCTTGGACAGCAGATATCAAGTGAGGGTCACATTGATGAAGAAATTAATCGGCGTACAAAACTTGCCTGGAGAGCTTTTGGAAGAAACAGCATAATTTTCAAGAGCAATATGCCATTATGTCTTAAAAGAAAAGTGTTTGATCAATGCATCCTTCCAGTGCTTACGTATGGTGCAGAGACGTGGACCTTAACTAAAAGAGACATACAAAGGCTGCAGACAACTCAAAGAAGCATGGAGAGGTGCATGCTTGGTGTAACCAGGAGAGATAAGAAGAGGAACTCGTGGATCCGAAAAATGACAAAAGTGGAAGACATCATGATCAGAGTTAAATCCCTGAAATGGCAATGGGCTGGACATACTGCCAGAAGGACAGATCATCGATGGACAGCTGAAATTTTAGATTGGATTCCAAGGGACAGGAAAAGACCCAGAAGAAGACCACATGGGAGATGGGTGGATGAAATTCGAAAGTATGCAGGGGTGACATGGAGGAGACTGGCACAAGACAGACCGTTGTGGAGGAAACTTGGGGAGACCTTCGTCCAGCAGTGGATTGATAATGGTTGACAATGATGATGATGATGATATATATATATTTAGGATCAGACACAGAAATAACTTTGTATGTGTGGCACCTACCTCTTGTCTTTTTTGCAAACTGGAGGCCATGTCATTAGTCACTTCGCTATACGGTGGAGGAGAATTCATTGTGGTAGATTGTGTTTGAGCTGCTCCAGAATGGGCATTAAAATCAGATTGAGACTTCTGAGATCCTTCAGTTGGTGGAGTGCCAAATGTCTAAATAAGAGAGAGAGAAAAAAAAAGTACATACAGATATTAGTAACAAACTTAATTTCAGTACATGATTAATATAAAATTAATCAACAGAGAAAAATTCATTCTTGCAACAGACAAAAAATATGTCTATGTACAGAAGATGTTCACACATTTTTAGAACGATTTTCCAGTAATATAATTAAAGTTTTAAATAAAACTATTTCTTTCTTTTAAAATGTTCTATCTGATAGCTTTTCTCTGGACTATGAACCCACATCTAGATTTCCAAGATAACAGGGCATTTCTTAAAATTGGTAGTGACATTTTATTTCACTCCTCTTCCACTGCTTTCCATAGTCCAATCATTGTTTTAGGCCTGCATTTAGAAAGCGCTCTCTTTTCAGCAGTCTGAAGGTACAATAGTGTATTGCTGACACATCAGCAAACTCGGAAGGAATAAGAGCAAAAGGTATAGACTTGATACCCATCTCTTTTTTTAATTTTTTCGAGAAACAGAGTGGTAGATTTGGATGTATGACTAGTAGCCTTATCCTGATGGAATTCACCTCTTTGAAGGCACTGCAAAGAAAGGAATGGTATTTCCTCTTGAAATATAGAAGTTAAAACATTATTTTTGTAATACGTAGAATTGATTTTAACATTCTTTTTAACTTTTCTTTACTTTAATTTCTCATTGTACAAGAAACCAACAATGATCATGAATCCTTTTCTGAAACTTTCTTTGGACAATTGGAACCAAATTTTTAAGATTTTTTCTGCTCTTTTGCCATAGTAAATCAACCTTTTTTTGTTGTTGTTGGAGTTGTTTAGGTAGATCCATACTTCAACAATTATTCTTCTTCTTGGTTACTCCGTCCAAGGACTGGTTGTTCAGTAGATGTACTCTGTCTCTCCATTCCTCTCTATTCTCCGACATTCTCTTCGAGTCATAGTATATCATAGTTTTGGTGTCTTGGAGTAGCTGTGCCACAAAACCATTCCTTGGCCACCCTCTTCCTATCTTGTCTTGAATTTTTCCGTCCAAAACTTCTGTCACTCTTTTTAAGTCATACCATGTCCTGGTATTAGTGTCTTGGAGTATCTGTGCCACAAAACTATATTTGGCCGCCCTCTTCCTCTCTTGCAAGGACTGGTTGTTCAGATGTGCTCAGTCTCTCCATCCCTCTCTATTCTCCGCCGCTCTCTTCAAGTCATAGTATGTCCTGGTATTAGTGTCTCGGAGTAGCTGTGCCACAAAACTATTCCTTGGCCGCCCTCTTCCTATCTTGTCTTGAATTTTTCCCTCCAAAACTTTCGCCACTCTCTTCAAGTCATAGCATGTCCTGGTATTAGTGTCTTGGAGTAGCTGTGCCACAAAACTATTCCTTGGCCACATTTTTCCTACCTTGTCTTGAATTTTTCCCTCCAAAACTTTCGCCACTCTCTTCAAGTCATAGCATGTCCTGGTATTAGTGTCTCGGAGTAGCTGTGCCACAAAACTATTCCTTGGCCGCCCTCTTCCTATCTTGTCTTGAATTTTTCCCTCCAAAACTTCTGCCACTCTCTTCAAGTCATAGCATGTCCTGGTATTAGTGTCTTGGAGTATCTGTGCCACAAAACTATATTTGGCCGCACTCTTCCTCTCTTGCAAGGACTGGTTGTTCAGCAGATGTGCTCAGTCTCTCCATCCCTCTCTATTCTCCGCCGCTCTCTTCAAATCATAGTATGTCCTGCTATTAGTCTCTTGGAGTAGCTGTGCCACAAAACTATTCCTTGACCATCCTCTTCCTCTCTTGCCTTGAATTTTCCCTTCCAAAACTTTCAGAATCGGACCTCCATGTCACAGTGTGTGTCCCATCCATAACATTCTTCTTTTCTTTAACATGTTGATGAGATACCTGGGTTCTCTGGTGTAAACATGACAAGGATGGTAAGTCAGATAATATCCGAAAACTTGAAAATTTTGCCGTCCTGGAGTGGGAATCGAACCAGTGTCTCTCAGATAGCGCATGGGTATGCTCCAAGATGACAAAATTTTCAAGTTTTCAGATATTATATGACTTACCATCCTTGTCATGTTTACACCCAAAAACAGATTGTCATCTTCAAAATTTGCCTTATTGCTCATTTTGAACAAAATGCTAATGTGCAACAATGTAAAAGAAGCCTGAAGATCATTTAACTCAAAGACTGTTCAAAGCTCATATGCTTCCACCTGACAGATAATGCTAAAATACGATAACCCGTATTTACGGTTGCATTCTCATTCATTGGAGCAACTTCGCGTCAACAAAGAGCTGGAGGGGAAGGGAAGCACCGCTAGCACTGGCATTTCCTTCCTTTCTGCCTATCCTGAGGAGACAGCAAAGGCGTGGGAAACCTTCGCCTCGGTGTGAATATCGTGCGCTCCTCACCCCTGCTCAATCCTTCTTTCTCTCTCTCAGCAAGAGTGGCATGTGACCACCTTGTTTCTCCCTTGGACTTCTGGGTTCAGCAGCAAATTGAACCCGGCTAGCAAAGGAGGATTTGGGACAAGATAGAACAAAATCTTAACACTTAGCAGGTCTGACAAGGGATTGCTCATTTTCCTGGATATAGTTGTCTGGATTTTCTAGGTTTTGGTGAAAAATAGCAATTTTCCCTGACTTTTTTGGACAAAATCAAATTACCTGACAATTCCAGGTTTTTCCTGACCCGTAGGAACCCTGTCCTTCCCTATTACCATTAGTTTTGTCTTATTTTTATTTATTTTCATTCCATAGATGTCTGCATTTTTGTGTATTTTTGACATCATGCGCTGTAATGATTTGGCTGATCCTGAAATTATTGCCTGGTTGTCAGCAAACTTAATGACCTTAATTCTCTCTCTATTACCCCAAACTCCTTCACTGGCACTCCCCAAGGCCCGATCCCATCATAACTTCGGCATATATACCAAAAAGGACAAGTGACAAGAAGCATCTCTGCCTTACACTTTTTTTTATTGGGACTGGATCAGTCATTCCCTCTTTAATTGAAATCAATGCTTCCTGATTTACAGGAAGCATTATGCTTCATCAATAGTCACAATAAATTTCTATATGCCTCCAGTTAAGTGACTTTCATAAAGAAGTCTACACCATGCTCTGCGCTCAGCCATGTGCCTAGACAAAAGGCAGTAAACATTTTTTTTTCCAGATTCAAATCTTTGTTTATTACTTTGTTCACAGTTCAGACAGATTTTTAATGACTTAATGATTGCTCTTTGGGTTGGTGGAATGTCTTTTCAGACAAGAGACCTTACTTTTGAAAGACATAAAAGTACATACTTTTTTGTATATTCGTTTGGTGTTCTTTTTCTTGTTAAAAGCAATACTTGACAATTTCCCCATCTATTATGAATATTACCGCTGATTTTACATTTCAAAATGCTGATTCGACAATTTTCATAGCATTTTAGAATATGAATATTGCTTTTCATAAAGAGTAAAAACATGACCTTCATTCCACAGCTTGTTTTCGTGCGCCATTTTTTTTAGCAGACTATATTAACTGCAGCAGATGTTTCTTTAGTGTTCATCTAACCCACTGTTGCTATAGTTTAAAATTTTGGAGCATCTTTTATTTTCTGTAATTTCTTATCAAAAACGCTCAAAAAATGTGTGAATATCCTCTGTAGTTTTGTGGTTCTCAAACTGGGTCATACATAATGACGCATTTTTTTTTTTTTTCATTTTTCACTGGTTATCCAGAATTAGTTTATTTTCATTGCACTACCTTATCTCATTTCTGAAAGTTTCAATGGAAAATACCTGTGCATAGTAAAAATAAAAATATTAGTCTTCATTTCATTTTTGCCAGCATAAATTTCAAAGAGTTAACTGACCACTATTGCTTGGAAATCACCCTACCAGGAATTTTTTTTTAAGAGCAACTAATTTCTTTTCTTCAAAAAAAAAAATTGTATTTCCATAAACAGCAGCAATGTCATCAATTATTAACAATCATAATTATCAATCCTTACAACCAGTGATATAAAAATTGCCTTAGCGCTTAACTGATTAGGATACCTCAACCCGGAAAGAATACCTTTAAATTTTTTTTCAAAAACTCCATGAAAAAAAATCTTTTATTTAGTAATTTTTATTACTAATTACTTTTCTCAATTTATATTAAAATTGCACAATTTGAGAAATTGTAAATAAAAGAAAGAATGTTATGTGGTTGTCATTTGCTAAGAATACCAAATTTTTATTTAAAGACCCCTCCATTCTAAATATTTAATGTGAATAATGCGTACTAATCACATTGAACAAATACAACTAACATAGTTGCATAAACTCAGTGTGACTAATGTGCAGTTTTTTTTTTTTAAGATTATGATGTAGATGCATGATATGCCTTTTGTGTTGGCCATAAGGTAGCAGGGAGTGAGCTCAGTGAATAACTTTTAAGAGTCGATATGGAGCAGTTTAATAGAAATGCCCTTCACTAACCTTGTTTTCCCCTGGGCAGTGCAATCTTAACTCGACAGAGTATCCACCACCAATAATTTTCTTTTAACTGTCGTCAAGGAAAAAGAGTTCACAATGACTTTGTGCTCTCAAACCCATAGGATCCATGAAACACCTAAGTGCATAATCAGACTGCACCATTTGTTTCATTCATACAGTGTTTTTGGTTTGCTTGTTTCTATATCACCTGGGGGCAATAAGCAGTCGCCTGTTCCTAATTTTGTGCACCTAGTTTCAAGAAATGACAGATCCAGCACCTTGGCCAAGTGCATCCACCCATAATTCTTCATGGACTCCAGCCAAGGCCCGGCTGGAACCAATAGTCAGAGGCCAGAGCCTCAGATCACTCTACCACTCGGACGGTCATCTTTGTAGTATAAAAATTTGGTTGAGATAGCATTATGTTAGCATACAGAACACAGAATTACCTATTTTTGTATACACGATCATTTGCAAAAAAATCCTTGCCTAGCTTCTCTTACCATCTAACCACGAAAAGTGGCTTTCTTCTACATCCCTGCTTACAACTACATAGAAGAAACAGAGATACATACAATTCATGATTTTTATTAGTGCTACAGTGGACAGACCTAAAACTACATTAGCATCTGTCATGTGATACAGAGGTTATAAAAATGGCATTGCAGAATTAAACACTTGAAAAAATGAATGGCAATGGTTACAATGCATTAGTTCCATGTTTAACTGCTCTATTGAAATCTTCAGGTCAAATAAGTTTCCACTAGCCTCTATAGGAGACTTACCATAGTGTCTCCTCCTATGTGCTTACAACAATGCTCACCTCTACACAATACAGCATTTCTGATTGAAATATCACAAACTACTTTAGTTGTTATAAATTGTATTGCTCCAGGTGATGTAACAGCTAACATACTCTGATAGAAATTGGGATATAAGACTTCAATTTCTGTGCCCATATCAGATTTTCTTTTTTATTTCAAAATAATGATTAAATCAGCTTTACTCAGTGTCACATATTCAAAGAATTTGCTTCAAGAAGTAAGAATTACCCCATTGTCCTTAACTTTAATATCTTGTAAATTATCAATAGCTGTCATCTTGTCGTGGTATATGTCATAATCCAATATGACTATCTGCTTAGCTTTATCAGCCTCGATGCACACGAGTGCAGAATTTTTTTAAATCCATTAATGCATCACATTTGTATTTTATGCGCTGGTTATTCGGTTTATCATACATTTTACTAATAGTCCCCATAAGTTTAAAATGGACAGGATTCCTCTTGCAAATAAGGCACTTTCTTGATGACCTCCTATATAGGCAGTATAATATATTCTGTTCTAGGCATTATCTGTGGGTATGCAAACTTTATACCTTGGTTTAAAGATATCAGTTGTAAATTTGTCAGTTCAACACTCTATTTCTTGATATACCGTTGACTACTCACTACCACTCTACTTTTGTTGATTGTTTTAAATTTATTATCCATCAATCTTTCAATTTTTTTAAATTGTTTGGTAAAGATCCAGACTTACAAATTTTGCTAGTAGACATTGGCCACCAATACCAAAATTGTTAGTGGCCATAAAAAAAAAATAAAAAATAATCGGTGGCCAAACTTCGAAGAAAAATCAAATTGTATATTTCATACTATATTATTTTTATAAAATTGCTTAGTATAATATCAGTATGTTTTATTTTGCATATTTCAGTTATAGTATGCTTAAAAGTCGAAACTGAAGTAATAAAACAATGCAGGAGAGTGGGAACGTTGTGTGGGGAGCGGAATGCGATTACGGGAGAAACCTTTGCACTGACCAACTTCCAGTTTTGGAAATTTTTTCGCTATTTTCAAGCTGAAATACAAATATTTATGCAGTTAAACATTATAAAACAGTAATACTGGGCAGAGGCAACTTTGGGAGAAAAAAGGAATTATGATTGCGGAAAAAATCTGAACTCAGTCGACCTTCCGTTTTCGAAATTTTCGTAAAGTTGGAATTCCGTAATCTGACGAACATCCACTCCCCTCCCCAAATTATGTTCACTGGTACATTGATCTTTAGAATGACCAAAATAATAACGAAAAAGGCAGAATTCTTAGATTTCGCGGAAGAATATGATGCCTGAAGATTACGGGGAAAAATTTTGCGCCGTCTAACCTACGTTTTCGCAAATTGTTTCTTACAGTTTCAAGCTGAAATACTTTTATGCAATAAAATCATATTTAAAAATAAAACTGGACACAAAGGCAACATTGGGAGAGAAAAATTACGACTACAGTAACTTTTTCACTCCGTTCAACAACCGTTTTCAAAAGTTTTGAGACACGAAATACCGTTCCCAGACACGAAACCCCCCCCCAAATTGTCTTCAGTTTTACATTGATCCTGAGAACGATCTAAAAGACGACAAAAAAAAATGCGGAATTCTGCGAATCCGCTTAAGAATCTCATGTATACCATAAAACAATAAAATAAAAGAAAGTAAACAAAATGAAAATTCGTAGAATCCGTAGTTTCGACAGCGAGGTCCGTAAGTTCCGTAGTCAGCCAACTAAATCCGTAGAAACAATGGACATTCCGTAGCAGTTCGCAGGTATGGAAATACTATTACAGTACAACCTCAAAAATCCGGAATCGTCCGGAGTTCCGGACTTTGCCGATTCCGGATTTTAGAATTTTCCTATGGATTATGCAGGCTTTCAGCGAACATTCATTAAAAATAATAAAAAGAAAATGCCTAACTTCTAAAGTTTTCATCCGATTTTGACGAAATTTCACAGGGGAGTTTATTTTCACGTGTCTAGGCTACCGTAAAATTTGCAATCGGTTATTTAAAAAATTGGAGAAATTTTTTTTCATAAAAATTTCTCCCAGAATTTGAGCTGCCTACCACCAGCAAGAAGCTTTCCTTCCCACCACAACCTTGCGAACCTCATTCCCCCACGAAGACCCATCAGTCTTGACCTATTCTTTGTGATCAAAAACCGACGCACTCGCCTTTTTCATAATTTTTTTTTTTTCTGCTGTTAAAGCAGAATAGCAGAATGAAAATGGTGATGCCAACTTCCGTACAACTAAAATTTTGTGCCATTTCATGCGATTTCCGTACATTTGGAGTACAATTTTTCAGAAATGTGCGAGTTCCGTACAAGTTAAAAAAAAAATCTGTACAGTACAAGTTAAATAAAATAATTGCTTTACCCGTACAGGTCACCAGAATTGGCGATTTAATCAAACATTTTTATTCGCCACGATGACGAAGTTTATCGCCAGTGGCAACCTGGTGATCGTGAATCTTGATCTTTATTGTTTGGCCTTAACAAAGCTGTATCTGCCGATCTATGGAGGTGAATATTTTGATTAACTCAATTCTCAATACATCATTATTTTCTTTACTGATATAATCATTGTACAGGTTATAACATTTGATACTTAGGAGCTCAACTTTCTTCTGTTTTTCACGAATAAATGGCCTTAATCTCTTGACTTCGCAATTACCTATTATATTCCTGTCACTGGGACCATATCCTTTATTTTTAATTTGCAAGAATTTTGGTATTAGGCCATTAGCCTTAAAGGTGGTAAGAAAATTAAGATGTTCAACCTCTTTTCCCAATTTAACTCAGTGTTGTCTAAATACCTTTGCAGTTTGTTTCACCAAACATGACTCCATATTCATTCTAATAGGGCACACACCATGCCTAACTATCTTCAGTCATTGCAAACTAATCACCAGTTTTGTGATATATTACATTTTCTACTCAAACCTGCACAAAGATATATGCTGAATAGGGCAGATTCTTTACGTGGCTCAAACTATTATAATATTAACGTATAAATGTTAAAAACTTACTGTTCATCCCGTTGTTTTTGGTATAAACATAGCCCTCTGACGTGCCTCCAACATATAATGCAGCATAAAAGTTATTCATATTGACACAATAAACAGCACACTCCAAATCACATACCTACAAAGGAAGTGCCCTACCTACGATGTCTATTAATATGTCCAAAAATCATTCATGGCCAATGTCTTATGTAGGCCAAGTCGAATATTCTGCTGCCTTTTAACACTAAGGAACGCTGGTGGTGAAATCTTGTATTCCGTGCACATTATAAGATATGTGGTCCTCCTACTATACCAAGTCAAAATTAAAACAAAAGGCACCATGAATGACCATAAAAAAAAATTAACAATATTAAAAGGAATCAAGAGTGAAATGAAGTAAAAGTAGATGAAAGGTCACAGTCGTCAAACCACATCTCACCAGACCGGTTTCAGCACGTTTCATGCTATCTTCAGTGGTACTCCTAACAGTGCTTTTTCATCGTATAAACATGCACACATCAATGCCGAACTCGTCAGACACAGAGGCCATACCCTTGGTTATCTGAACACAAAGTATCCTGGGATCATTAGAATACAACACCCAAGGCGCCATCTATGGTGAGATCTTTTGGTTCATCAATTCTGTCATTCCGTAATTTCTTTCTTTTACCATAATAACATTTCTTCTTCATTTTCTCTTCGATTTTTTATCAAATACTTCCAGGCGTATGGTAATTCAACTGGTACATTACTGTTACAATTCCTATTTTTCATTTTCTTGATTACAACAGCTTTTGAAATAAACTGCGGGTGATATTTTTTATATGATGTTATTAATTTGATGTTTGACCAGTCCGGTGATTATTTATTTTCAAAACAATATTGTATCAGAGAGGTCTTCATCTCCCCTTTGCACCAATTTGAAATATGTTCATTCAACTTGCATTGTAATCGTTTTTTGGTGCTGCCTATATATGATTGCATTTGTACTCCCTCCTTGTTAACCATCGGAAAAGAATACATACTGGAACTTTCCGGGATGGAAGTTTTATTGGCAGTCAGTAATTTCCCATTGTCAAATACAGTCTCTGCCAACTTAATATTGTGATGGTCAGGGGAGACATCGCATATGACAGCCGGACTTCCTCGCAGTGATCAGAGGAACGTTGAAAAGCCCAGAGCTATGTAAAAGAGATCCTGCGGCCCCATGTGCTGCCTTTCCTGGCGGGGCGGCCCAGAACTGTTTTCCAACAAGATAATGCCAGTCCGCACACAGCACGGGTTTCCCAGGACTGTCTACGTCATGTTTCGATATTTCTGTGGCCTGCCAGATCACCTGATCTCTTACCCATTGAGCACATGTGGGACCAGATGGGATGCCAGCTTTCTCTATGTCCCAGTGTTCATGATTTAGAGCGTGAGTTGCAAGAAGTGTGGACCAATCTGTTTCAGGATAACACATGGCACCTCTTTGACTCCAGGCTGGACTAGGGGACCGTATCACCGCATGTATCCGAGCACGAGGCGGTCCAGCGCGGTACTAATGCTGACCAGAATGTGTACTATACGTCCGTGAGAAATCGTCCTGCTGCTGTGATATTGTAATCACTTCTGTCCTTGGTATGTACCATCTCACTATAAAAATCTTATTTCAATCTGACACCTCCTTCTTGGTGCACGGATTTTTATGACAATGAGTGTATATGGGCAAATGCACTACTCAAAAGGGGTGTCTGGAAAATTTTGATACATAGTATACATGGAACGCATGTGTTCATGAAAAACGAAAATTGAAAAATCCAATACTGCTATATAATATCTAAAAGTGCACCTTTATAAAAAGATAAAAATAATATATATATATATATTTACCAATACTGGTTGCTTTGTTTCATTGCGAGTACCTTCAAAAGGATTATATGCTTCTAAAGATGACTGATTGGTACCTACAGGATCTGTAAGGCTTTTTACAGAAGGATCCTACAATAATGTTATATATGAGACATACATGTCATCAGAAAAATTAATGAAAAAATAAATAATATTTGTAAGTACATAGAAAATACACTAGTATATTATTTTTGGTAATCAAATTCAGCACTGAAATCTGATTGCTAAAAAATAATATACTGGACATTCATGTAAAACACATCACACATGCAGTACATTTTTTGCTAACTAAATGGGACTTAAAACTATGCCTGATGTGAAGGGAAAGAGAAGCAGGTACATATTTACATCACCTTTTATTCATCTGATGGTTATTTTTCATAACCAAATCCCTGAATAAAAAAAATTAGTCAACTGCATTTGAGTCAACCTCACCACTTTTTTAGGTTGCCAGATTCAACTGTTTACTTGCAGAACAATCAACTATAACAGACTTACTGTAAGTTGTTCTGTGTAATGAAGGGAGGCTTTTTATACTTACAAATTACTTATTTGCTCTTCTTGACATCCTTTTAACTATCTTGGAATAAATTATCTACATTTCCTTTTTAACATCTTTCACATTTTTTTACTTTCTTGGAAATGAGAAAAAAAGGTTGACATCCTTCTGTGTAATTATTAGTTCTTTTTAATGTTGATTGATAAAAGATTTAAGCACAGTAATAAAAACTGCATTTAAAATTGTTAAAAATTTATATAACAAATTAAAAATCAAATTTTTAACAATTGTAGATACATTTTTTTAACATTGTACATAAGTTTTTATTGCTGTACATAAATATTTTACCAATCAACATTGAAAAGAACTAATTATTACACAGAAGGATTACATTTTTTTTTTCATGTCCAAGAAAGTGAAAAAACGTGAAGAATGTTAAAAGGAAGTGTGGATAATTTATACCAAGATAGTTAAATAAAATAAACTCATGCTAAAAATACTTAACATTTTACCCAATAAATACATATCTATGGTGAACATAATTGAAGATCAATTTATTTAATAATTCCCTGCTGATAGGTTCACTGGTAAAATGTTTTTCTAATTCATTACCATTTTATTAGTGTAAACTTTGGTTTCATTTATTCGACATAGCAAACATGCATTAATATAAATTTCTTTCTCTCTCTCTCTCTCTCAGATGTATTATTTCTTTTTTTTTTTTTTTTTTTTTTTTGGTAACCATGTATTTGCATTTTACAATAGATAACCATAAAAACTACACTTTGAATAGGACTTTTACTTACAGAAGTAATAAATTAAACAAAGGAAATATAGCGTTCCACTGTATTTTATACACCTCAGGGGAAGGTTTCAAATGTATTCTTCTCTTCACTGAAAAAAAGACACAAAGGAAATTTATCACAATTTTCAGCATGCCTTTTTATCTACAGGAAAGCCACAGTAATTTCTCCATTTGGAATGACAAAAGATAGTCCTGGAAAACATTTTAAACAAAATGGGCATGAATTTTAACGTGATTATATTTACATCTAGTGTGACAACAACGTAAGCATTTCAATCCTTCAATAATGGTAAAGATTCTAATTTATCATGAAAATTTAATGTATCTTGATTGCAATTTTAAAATGCAACCATAATGATCAATGACAGTTCACACATTATTGGTATCATTTGATAGATTGGTAGACTGCAAGCTACATTTTGATTTCTGCTGATATTACATAAGCATTGACAAATACTGATTTTTCAACTGCTAAAGACTTGAAACACTAATAATTCAACACACTGTAAATCCCTTTTTTATACAGCATGTTCTTTAAAGTAAAAAAACAAAACAAAAAAATATCCTTACATTATCAGTCTGTGGACATAGGCATAGTCAAGAGGAGTTCTCATGTACAGATCACCACACACACATCCCTTGAGGGGGATTGAATACAAATTTAAAGTGATATATATATATATATTGGGCTCATTCCCACTTGGAGTATCCCCCCCCCCCCTCAACCCTCAAGAAATTTCGGGATATGCCACTGTCTGTGGACAGCCTCTCTGCACTTATTAGTCCGATTTGAAAACTTATTTTACATTTGAAAGCCTGAACTGTAAGAACAATGATCCTTGCCTTTTAATTTTTTTTCTGATGCATGACTTTGCTTCTAGAAAGCATAAATGAGCTATCAAATTCAAAATATATTATATTCAATATCACTGCTTCTAAAAGTCTAATGCAAATGCGCCCCCCCCCCAGTTATGAAGACCATTTTGCAGTGTTCTCAAAAATGCAGTTTTGTTTTTTGCTAGGGGAAACAATGAATATTGCATTTTCTCCAACTTCTAAGCCCAATTTGGGAAATTCTTTTTGAATGCCAGATATAACTCACCACATAAAGAATGTTTCAAATATAAATTATATTTTTCATTACATATAATTTCTATAAACAGAGGCATAAGTGAATATTTCTGTTTCTAATACATTTGCAGTAGTATCTGCGCTCCTTGAAATTCGATTGAAAAAAGAAATTCCTTTTCAGTCAAATACCAATTACAACAGAAAACATTTTGTACATCTTTCTAGCTCAAAATAATACAGCTTTTCTAAAAATACATATATTTCTCTTGATATCTCAACTAAGTCTGATGTGACATATTCTTTTTATGTTGGACAATGTTCATGGTGAGAAACAGTATGCATATAATTACCTTTTTCTTAAAACATAATTTTTATACTACAGGACACAGGTGCATATTTCTGTTTACAACATATTTGCAGATGTACCTGAATATCTAAAAAACTCCACTGAAAAAAAAATTTATTTTCACTCAGATATTGATCAGGAGAAACATTTCATGTGCATTTCTTGCCCAAAATATTACGTGATTTAAGCCACTTGGATCACAAATGTATATTGTACTTTTCTTAAAATCTCTGCTTTTAAGTCTGACTTGATTTTTTTTTTTTTTTTTTTTAAATCCAATAACATTTACCTTGTGGAATATTTTGAATATACTCTTGGATTTTTTGTGATGTTCAGTTCTGATGCTAGGTGGTGTTAGTATGCATTCCTGGTAGCAACTGTATCTCCATTTCTAAAAACCCTGTTGAACAAATTCTATAATTTGCAGTGTATGTACTATGGTAAAGATCGTGGGCATTATCCTTTTTAAACAATGCACAGTTCTCCCACTAGAAGCAAGTATGTAAAACATTCCTGTTATCTCTGCATCTAGAAGGTATGTTTGAAAAATTCTTTTTTCATCAAATAGCTCTCACTATAAAGAATACTTGCTCAAACTTTTTATTCCTTCATAATTCAAAGTTTAGCCGTCAAGCGATATCAGTAATATATGTATCTATGTCAAAGAGTACCTGCAATTCTAAAAATCCCTTGGAAAGAAAAGCTTTCTTGGTACGTATACCCTTCACTGCGAAGAATATTATGTTTTATTTTCTTCTTCAGATAACACACAGTTTTGACACTCTGGGAGAAAAATGTTACATTTTTTTTTCTTTTCTTTTAAATATGCCCCACTCTAATAAATTTATTTTGCCTCTGACATCTTTTGCTATGAGGAACGTTTTAGTTACAGTTCATGACATTTTGTAATGAACACTTCTGCTAGAAGGAGTAAATTCTGCTGCTAGAAGGAGTAAATTCAACTCGTGGACGTTTCTTTGAGTCTAGAAATCCAGTTAAAACATTTCTTTTCTGTAATTGGTTTCATTTGCTACAAAAAACACCATGCGCATTAAGAAAATTAAAGAATGCATGGAATTTTTACTAGGGGCATAAATTTATGCTCTTTTTCATTGATTTTTTTTTCTAACAATCTGCTTCATAAAATTCTTTTTGTGTCAGAATGGATTCAAAAGACATGCTTAATACACCTAAGAGTTATAAACATATAAAATGAGCGAAACACACAGTCATGTATGATAAAAGGTTCGTTTAGCGGTAGCTTTCGGTCATCCTACGACCTTGATCACCCGCGATCAACTGGATGGGCTGGTTGCCAGAACTACAATTTGAAGTTGGGGTGTAGGAAATGTTGCCAGATTTTAGAAGAGAGATCCAAATAAATGGGATTTGGTGAGGGTCTCTGAATTGCAGTTTTTGGTGAACAAAATTACAATGCTCTCTTGGAAATGCGGTGATGCCTTGTTGATGAATGGGGCAACTTTTTTGGTTTCTTTCCAAATGGGAACTGCAGAGGTGTCTTCAACGGTTAGTGCAGATAAAGCTGTCTTTGGAAGACCATTGGAAACATCTTTATAGTGTTCACCAAGTCTTGTTTTGATGCTTCGGTATGTGCTTCCAATATACACTGAGAGACCAGAGGAAGTTGAAATGGGAATAGCATTAACTCCAGGGGTGTCCAAGGGTGAGACAGGATCCCTGTCTTTAAGCAGGCACATTATTGCAGAAAGTTTGGTTTCACTGTGAGGGTGTAGCCCATAGTTTTGAAAAGTTTACACATCTTATAAGAAGGATCCATGGAAAAGGATGGAACCAATGAATGGTGGTTTTTCCATTATTATTGGTGAGAGAGCAGACAGATTTTTCAAGTGGGAGTTTTGGAGGAACTTTTGAATTGTAGGAGGTGGGAACTGATGGGCTTCAGCAATTTTCTTTATGGTGTCAATTTCTTCATTGAAGGAAGATTCAGTGTTGCAGTCAATCCTGGCACGATTGACATAAGCTTTAAAGGCTGCAAATTTGTAAGAAGTTGGGGAGTGGGATGAAAACATAATCCCATTTTTATCCCATTCCCCAGCTGCTCACAAATTTGCAGCCTTTAAAAACTTATGTCAATCGTGCCAGGATTGACTGCAACACTGAATCTACCTTCAATGAAGAAATTGACACCATAAAGAAAATTGCTGAAGCCCATCAGTTCCCACCTTCTAAAATTCAAATGTTTCTCCAAAACTCCCACTTGAAAAATCTGTCTGCTCTCTCACCAATAATAATGGAAAAACCACCATTCATTGGCTCAATCCTTTTCCATGGATCCTTCTTATAAGATGTGTAAACTTTTCAAAACTATGGGCTATACTCTCACAGTGAAACCAAACCCTTCTGCAATAACGTGCCTGCTTAAAGACAGGGATACTGTCTCACCCTTGGACACCCCTGGAGTTTATGCTATTCCCATTTCAATTTCCTCTGGTCTCTCAGTGTATACTGGAAGCACATACCGAAGCATCAAAACAAGACTTGGTGAACACTAAAAAGGTGTTTCCAATGGTCTTCCAAAGACAGCTTTATCTGCACTAACCGTTGAAGACACCTCTGCAATTCCCATTTGGAAAGAAACCAAAAAAGTTGCCCCATTCATCAACAAGGCATCACTACATTTCCAAGAGAGCATTGTAATTTTGTTCACCAAAAACTGCAATTCAGAGACCCCTCACCAAATCCCATTTATTTGGATCTCTCTTCTAAAATCTGGCAACATTTCCAACACTCGAACTTCAAATTGTAGTTCTGGCAACCAGCCCATCCAGTTGATCACGGGTGATCAAGGTCGTAGGATGACCAAAAGCTACCACTAAACGAACCTTTTATAATACATGACTGTGTGTTTCACTCGTTTTATATGTTTATGTGTTATTGTTGCGTGAAGCCTGAGTTTTAAACTCCCAAGAGTTTGGTGTCACCTTCCTTGTTGTCTTTTCCAATCAACAAGTCAAGTCTTTACCATTCTCAATTTGGTGATTACGATTGGCATTGAAAATTGTTCTGTCATGGACATGAAAATATGACCAACAACATGATACCATGTGCACACACAGATGTCAGCACAAAGTATAATGAGTGCAAATAAGAAAAATCTCCGATCTCATCAACATCAAATGAATTTTGTTCATTGGAGTTCACCTTGCTGGAGCTTTCATAATGCAGATCATCAGGTTCAACTACAGACCACGGAAGCACAGCATACCACAAATACTCTGACAGAGACAAGTAATACAGACAACTTCAGTAGAGTGGGAAAAAATGTTAGTGGAATCACCTACTTCAGAACAGGAACAGCTGCAGAAAACCTGCATTCATGTGCAGAACATAACTGTTACAATTAAGCACCTGTAAATGTGGGATGTCTTAATGCATCCACATCAACAAAAACCATGTCTTAAATTCAGTCAAGCAGTTTAAGAACCTTACAATGACAAAGCCCTTCACCTTACATCATGACTGATTGAAGAAACAGACTGTAAAAAAATTGGAAGAACTGGTGGTACAAAACTTAGAGCATGTGTGGTAACAGATATTTACCACATATAAGGTGCAACAGTAATAATGGGGGTAAATTCCCCCCCAGTACTTTCAAGCAAAAGATTGGTATAGGAGGTTTTTCTCCTTGAAGAAATGGCAAAGGGAATATAGAAACAATTACCTTTTCCCTCTCATAACTGTTATGCTTTTCATGGCTTGAAACACATGATGCCCAAGATTTGTAAATTATTGGTTTGGGCAGGTAAAAAAAAAAAAAAAAAAAACCTTTGGAAAAGAAACAAAAGATTTGCCTCATTTACAAACAAAGCATCTCCAATTTTCAAGAAAGTACTGAAATATTGCTAACCAAGAACTGCAATTTAGATATCCCTTACTGAAATCCCATTTACTTTTATCTCCCTACTAAAATCTGGCAACAGTTCCTGAATCTTCAAGTTGTAATTCTGGCAACCAATCTTCTGATTCAGCTGATCATGGGTGATCAAGACCATAGCACAGTTGAAAGCTTCCACTTATAAAAATTTAATCATTACATCTAACTATGTGTTTTTACTTAATTCTCAGGTGGTTATTGTTGCATGACCCTTCCTGTTTCCAACCAAAAATATTAACTAGTTATCTAGCTGGGCAACTAGGTTTGGGAAAAGAAAAATTGGGATGCTGAAAATGTGCTGCTTTTGCTATCCCATATTCAAAAAGTTCTGGAAACGAAAGCTTTCTCGCGGAGAGTGGAGCATCAGTCATCTCTGCATGAGAAGACTTGTTTGGTGCTCAAAGAGCTGATCGAACTCCTCCCTCACTCACACATCACTCAAGGTGTGACGTGGTGGTGTGACCCAGCACTGGCAGCCAGAGTAGAGTGGCAGTCATCAGTTGTGTCTCAGTGCTTGTACTGGTGACACATGCATCTGCTCTTCACTGATATTTTGTTTTTGCTTCTTATTTTGTGATTAATTTGTTTAATTTCACTGTGAAAATGTCAGAAAGAGCTGTAAATACCCCCATGGGTAACCATGAGAAAAAGAAAAGGAAGCATCTGACATTATCAATAATGCAGAAAATAGAGTTATTGCAAAAGCTTGATCGTGGTGTATGAATGTGGAGACTTACTGAAGAATGTGGTCTCGGAACTACCACTGTTTATGATTTACAGAAACAGATGAAAGTTACTGAAGTATTATAGTGTTGACCAAAAACTAATGGAAAAATAGGAAAACACTGCATAGGGCAAAAAAACAAAGAACAATGAAGAAGTGAACGTATGCCACTGACTGGTCTGTTGGTCATGAAACAAGCTAGAATATACCATGAACTGAAAATTGAAGCTGAGTGTCAATATTTCTGTCAGAAGGTTGGCTGCAGAAATTTAAGAAGCGTAATGGTGTAAAATATCTTAAAATGTGAGGTTTAAAAAAGCTTCTGCTGACCATGAAGCAGCTGAAAATTACATTGCCGAATTTGCCAAGATAATATCTGCACTACACCTTACTGGGAGCAATACCTTTATTTAGAAATCCGGAACACAACTCGCCCCAAAGGTTTCGGAAAAAGGATTGTGAACCAACAAAAATTATGGTATTCAGAGTTGAAGATAGATTCTTCTCATAATATGTGGTAAATACGTCATGATAATTAACACAGCAATCAGAAAACATCGCCGAATCGACTGTAATTACTGTTTCACACGTGAATTAAATCACATCAGAAAACTTGAAAATTTCATCCCCGCTCTACGACGTGAAATTCTCAAGTTTTCTGATGTGATTTAATTCAAGTGTGAAACGGTAATTGAATTCAGTGATGTCTTCTGATTGCTGTGTTAATTATCATGAAAAATTGTGGTTTTTGCCAGTCATTTTTTATTTCATTGCAAACTGACGAATTTGCATTAATGTTGTGGCCAGAGAGGTATATTACCTTTGTAACTATCTTGTGATCTAGGTATAGACATTTGAGAAATATGTTTTGTTCCAAATGTTAATTACAGTTGGTGATAGAAATACCAAGTTGCTGAAAAAGTTTGAACTTTTTAACCTAAAATAATAAGGTTTCCAATTTTTTCCATCAAAAGACAATTTTTTTCCTGGCATTCTGCTAACTTTTATACTGGGCCAAGTAATATTTTTTTGAACATGAACAGCTGGACATGTAACATTTCAGATATTTTTCAAGCCATGCTTCTGTATCCCAGGTGACAGTGTAACAGAAGCTGCACAAAGATGTGAACCTGTCGTGTGCATCTTTAGTGTACAAATTGCTGGAGACAGACTGGTCATTAGATTGTTTTTCATTTTCAGGGATTTATGACCTCCATGATTATCTAAGGCCATTTCTTATTCAGAGCCACTTTTTACAGGGAAGGGACAGTAGCATTTGAGACACAAAACGATAATGAAATCAGAAACAGCATCAATGGGAAGTCAAAAGCACAGATTGCAGTTCCATTTTTCGTAACTCGAGGAGAAATCTGAGTCGCAAAGTATTGTTGTGTACTACATATCTCTGCGAGTCAATATTTTTTAACATGGAAGTTTATAAAAAGTAAATACAGGAACAGGCTGCCAGATGAACATTTGGATTTATGTAACTGGCTTGATGAACCAGCTGTCAAGAAACTGACTGAGAAAATGGACTCACAAACATCACTAAAAAGATGGTTTTGTTATTTTAAAGTGTTATGATAATATAACTTCACAAAATGATTATTATTTTAAATATTTGATTTCTTTTATTTCATTATCGTACATGTCAAATACTATTGGAATGTCAGTAGAGTCTACGAATTTAATTGTCTGACTATGAAACCCACTGATGAAATCACGGATTCTACAAATTTTCCTTTTTTTTTTCACTTTCTTTTTGCTTTTATTTTATGATATATAAATGCTCTTTATTGTAATAAACTACAATTTTGAAGACAGTATGATCATGTGGTAAGTGGAGGTTCATGCACTGTGCTTTTACGTGCTGATTTCCTGTCCATTAAAATCTGTGGAATTACGAATGCATCTGACCAATTCTTACTGAAGAAAGTTTCGAACATAAATCTGGCAATGTTACCTATCGTGCCCTCACCAGAGGAATCAACACTGTGTTTTGCATGTGTTAAGTTTGTTTCATTAAAGTGTCCTTGTTTGTTGCAATGTTTTGTTGAGGTGCGCATTTCTTTTCCACAATGAGGTGGATTGTTTTCTAAAACAGCGTCTACATATACCGTGCTATAACAGTACTAGTTACTACTGACAGGGCTCTGGTTAATGTTGGCAGGTATGCATTTTACGTTATCTTCTGTTTGCCTTTGATATTTTTATGCAATTAAAAGTTTAAGTTCATTGGTGATATTTATTTACTTTTGCCTCCAATAGTATTTTCACTATAACAATTTTCAAGCACTGAAAAAAAAAAAAAAAAACTGAACACAAATATCAAATTTGAGTTCAAAATTTAATTACTTTTAATCGACTTAAATCATATGCAGATGACAAAAAATCGGATTTTTAGTGTTTATAATTTTTACATTACATAATACAAGTGAGCCAGTTTATAAGGGTTTATAAAGATTTTACATATATGTTTGATAGAATAGGCCTATACTACAGAATATGTAAATAATGTGTTAATATATGTAGAACATACAATGTATATATACTGTTAGTACATTTAGTATAGGCCTACCATACTTCAGGTATCATAGTAGATCTTCGGCAGATAGTCATTTTGTTAAGTAGCTCATATGATTGAACTAATTAATATTGCTGACCCCCGCTAAATACAGCATTTAATTACTAAGTGACCTATAGGTCACCTAGTAAATAAATGTTGTTAGTACACTTAGTATAGGCCATAATCTTATAGATAAGATTAGAACAGATCAGATGTAGAGGACAAACATATAAAACGATCGAAACACACAGTCACGTACGGCAAAAGGTTCGTTTAGCGGTAGCTTTCGGTCATCCTACAACCTTGATCACCCGTGATCGACTGGATGCCAGAACTACAATTTGAAGTTGGGGTGTTGGAACTGTAGTTCTGGCAACCAGCCCATCCAGTTGATCGTGGGTGATCAAGGTCGTAGGATCACCGAAAGCTACCGCTAAACGAACCTTTTTTTTTTTTTTTTGATTGCAGGTTTAACGACCACCGTGAGCAACTCAATGGGCTATAAGCAGTCGCCCGTCCCTAATTTAGGGTCACTGGTTCCAGGGAAGGGAGAGAGCCAGTGCCGTAAGACAAACACAACATCCATGCCTCACCGGGATTTGAACCCGGACCCCTTACGGACGAATGATCATAGGCCAGCGCCTTAGACCACTGCGCCACCGGGGCGGCTAAACGAACCTTTTACCGTACGTGACTGTGTGTTTTGCTCATTTTATATGTTTATGTGTTATTGTGGTGTGATGCCTGAGTTTTAAACCAGATGTAGAGGATTTTAGGAAGGGAGTGTCTGACCCCCAGATCTTAAACAACCCTTAGAAATAGGAGATTTGGGGTAGAGTGCCCGATAGGAAAGTCACATGGAAGCAAGGTAGAAAGGGAGAGGAAGATGCCCTTATTTATTACCTGGGGCCCGATGGCTTAATTTGCCCATCCGACACACAGCGGATATTTAATGGTTCAAGCGTTCGTACCTGCCTGGGATCGAAACCTGAGGTTTCTCAGTGACAGTCACGAATGCTGACCACTAGGCCATCCACGGCCCATATAGATAAGATTATGGAAATAACTCAACATTTTAATGAGAGCTATTGAAAATTATACTGGTTTGCATTAGAACATTGGCACAAACTGAGCAATACACTGCCACTTCCAAAAGAGCTAAAAAGTAAAACTTTTAACTTCTTTACAATAAACTTAACATTTTCCCAGCCTCCTTTTCATGCTATTTTGAATCTCTTTCAAATTCTGATTAGGGACCTTGACAACAGCTTATCAGTAATACATCTTACTTCTCTAGATGCAAGACTCTTGCTGAGACAAAGGTACATCTACCTGCTACAAAATACTTAGCTTTGGTCTCACTCAGAAATTGAAATTACACTCAGTTTAAGAAATCCTTTATACTTGACATTGAATGCCTTCAGTACCAACATACTTTAAGAAATGAATTTCAAAGCATTGGGAATATGCCCTTTAGCAGTCAAAACATGGCCAGAAATATCTGCTAATAAACAAAAACTCAGAAAAAGAATAGAGGACTTCTTAAACTCAATATAACATCTACTTAATTCAGTCCCTCCACTGTCCTATGAGTTTACTGTGTGAATCATATAGTATGCATGAATTGCTGGATGCACATTTCAAAATTTATACCACAATGCAAGAATTCAAAATTTATTTCTTTAATGCATATTTCTCTTTTATTTCATTATGCAAGAAATAAAAAATCCTGTAAATAAACTTGCAACATATGAAAGTCTGTATTATAAATGCACAGTTCAAATGTCAATGACTGAGAAACCTGCAGAACAAAACTAAAAACGTGAATACATTTGTTTGCAAATTTAACATTTTCTAACAAATACAGGATGCAATGAATGATTATTACTGCAATAAGAGACCCATTACTTTGTAATAAAATACTTACAAACAAAATTTTCAACAGGTCAAAATTTGAGAAAGAAATATACTCTTGCCATGCAAGTGTACATTTTAAATTCGTGAACGATGCCTCAAAACACAGAAATCAATTTTTGAATATTATTCCCTTTTCAATGCTGCTTCAAAAATGTAAACAGTAATAATATGTACGTTACCCATTCAAGAACCAGAATGTTAAACAGTACATAAATACGACGACCACTGCATTAACACATTCAACAACTGTCAGTGAAAAATTTAACTGTCTGGGATACCCCCATGCACTAATTTAAAATTCAAGAAAGATATAATATCCTTGTAGCTTCCAAGTCCGCGAAACAAATGGTTATTTTGTATATGCAAATATAAAATTATATGGCAATTAAAACAACGACTCAGGCAACAAAAACAACTGACTTCATCCGGCTCCACGTATTAAAAAAAGTAAAAAAATTCAGTGAACATACCTCAAAAGGATTGGTGTCAGGATCACCGTACGGAGTGGCAGACATCTTAGGATATTATTTAAGATACATTCAAATATTAACACTAAATTTATATAACAAATTAATCATTGGGTGTAACCCATTTATGTAAATATTCGACACATCAACAAAACCATAACAACCAAGTACAGCTGCTTAACCACTTGCCCTGTTGTCAAAAAGTCAACAACAAAATGGATGTTGCCATTCGCTGGTGCTAATGATATAATTGGGGAGCTTTATGCACTTTGCCCATGTGATATCAGGAGAAGGCTGTTGTGGACCAACATGATTGCCAAAGACCTTTAATGATTGCTGATTCAGTGTTGTTTCTGTTAGATTACACTTGATTACATCCAAGGAGGTTAGAATAAGATATCTGGATATGATTTCGTCAATTAAGCTGAACAGAAGTCCCGAATTTCTGAGGACAGTCCTAGAATTTACACTTCCTCATTAGCTCCTTAGGTATCTAATGAAAATTGTTCATAAAAATAGTTTTCGTTGTACTAACTTTCCAACATCTTCTTGTAAAATTTTTTGACTGCCCCCCCCCTTTTCCGAGTTTAACGAATATTGAGAGCAATTCTAAAGACTATAGCAAGACTAAAACCTGTCCCTAATTTGGGGACATTCGTTTTAGGGAAGGGAGAAAGCAAATGCTGCGAGAAAAATACACTACCTATGCTTCTTCGGAACTCGAACCCGTACCATCTTGTACGAAAGGTCAGTGGCCGGCGCTAAGAACACTGTATCACTGGGGCGGCCACGTTCCGACTGCATTTGTTCCGAGTTCCTCCAAAAACTTTGGCAAAATGAAAAATTCGCCATGCAATCAGTGGCGTAACTACCACCCCCACAGACCCCGCAGCTGCGGGGTCTGTGGCGCGCAGCTGCGGGGTAGGGAGGCAGGTAACCAAGGGGCGTACTGCAGCTTCCAGTCATAGTTTTTGAAAAAATCGAACACCCACAAAGACAAACAAACAAATAATTAAACCAAAGGATCACATTTTCTTTTGAGGTACATTTAGCTTTGCCTAAAAAATGTCAAGTTTCGCTTTTAAAGCAGCAGATGTCGTACAGAACGAAGCTATTCGCCCCTTCTGGTTGCGGGATGTCATACGATAGTTTTCCAATCGCCCTCTCTCTGCGGTACTAAGGAAAAGCGCGATGCTATATGGGGATTCCCCATGGAGGATGTGAGGAAACAGTCGGTCAGTCACCTAGGATTACGTACACGACATGCGCCAACGTTTATTCACAGCCGCCACGGATCTGCTATGTACAAGAGGGTGATTTCTTGAAGTGATTAATTTTAGCTTTGTCGCCCCGGTGGCGCAGTGGTCTAAGCGATGGCCTCTGATCATTCGTCCGAACGGGGTCCGGGTTCGAATCCCGGTCAGGCATGGATGTTGTGTTTGTCTTACGGCACTGGCTCTCTCCCTTCCCTGGAACCAGTGACCCTAAATTAGGGACGGGCGACTGCTTATAGCCCATTGAGTTGCTCACGGTGGTCGTTAAACCTCCAATCAAAAAAAAAAAAAAATTAGCTTTGTACAAAACAATTTTTTTATTGGAGGTTTTTTTCTTTTTCATTGGAGGTTTAACGACCACCGTGAGCAACTCAATGGGCTATAAGCAGTCGTCCGTCCCTAATTTAGGGTCACTGGTTCCAGGGAAGGGAGAGAGCCAGTGCCGTAAGACAAACACAACATCCATGCCTGACCGGGATTCGAACCCGGACCCCTTACGGACGAATGATCAGAGGCCAGCGCCTTAGACCACTGCGCCACCGGGGCGGCTTATTGGAGGTTTAACGACCACCGTGAGCAACTCAATGGGCTATAAGCAGTCGCCCGTCCCTAATTTAGGGTCACTGGTTCCAGGGAAGGGAGAGAGATCGCCAGTGCCGTAAGACAAACACAAGATCCATGCCTCACCGGGATTCGAACCCGGACCCCTTTCGGACGAATGATCTGAGGCCATCGCTTAGACCACTGCGCCACCGGGGACGGCGTACAAAACAATTACATGTATTGTTAAATCTGTTACTTAAAAAGTTAAAACTATAGAGCTCTAGGTACTAGCATTACTTTTCCAGACAATTTCCCTGACTTCCTGACCCCCCCCATTCACCACACCCCCGCAAAAAACGCATCGTCCCTCGTTCTTGAAATCCAGGTAAAATTACTGCGCTTAGGGGTGCTGAAGTAAGAGCACGTTGTACTAGTTATGACACTGCGTGCAATTCGTTCATTAGTGAGCAGCTTGATTTTAATTCAGCACATTTACCTAAGATAAAGCATTTCACTTTTGACTAATATGTTCTCGCCATCATGGTTCTGCTTTGTCAGTACAAATTACCAACTTCTCCAATATATGTCCTTTTAAGACATAAATTTTCATGTGTAATATCTCTGTTATAAAAACAATATTGCCAACCTAAATGAACTATAGGGGCACTGCGCAAACGCAAACAAATTTCTTTTAGTACGGATAACCACAGCGGATAACGTCGCACGTGTTTCCGTAAAGTCGTATGTTGGAATATTGGTTTAACACTCTCAATTCTTTAAATAATGAAATTTGTGGACGCAGCAAAAAATTCACGATGCATCAAAGAAGGGGAAGTGATTCTTAATGCAGGTCGCATAAGTTCATGTGGAATTAAGAAGAAAGATAGAAAAGAAATCCACATAGTTTTGCAATTGCATTCAATCCACCGCAATAACGTCGTTGCCTCATTCGATCAACGGTGTTTTAGACAGAAATAGTTGTGAAATTTATGTAAAGCCAATTGAGCGCTCTTGTAAAGCAGGCAGAAGTGGAACGGCAACGTGTAAGCACTATGCAGTAGTAATACTTTACTGTAACAGGTAATTTTTATTTTTACGTTTTCAGTAAAGTGATATAGTAATACCGACAGAGGTGTAGTAAGAATTAGTGGGACCCTGGGAATCAGGGACTTCGCCAAGGGGATGCGAGGGTGGGCTCAAAATTGTCTTGCCCACCCTACCGCCTACCCAGTTCAAAATGAGCCAATTTTCAGTATATTTAACTTTAAAATATAATTTGTACTTTGCCAAGTAATACGTTTTGTGTTTTATTTCATGTAGCACTACGCATTTCCCTACGAACTCCGTTGTTTATGTCGCCAAAAAAAAAAAAAAAAAAAAAAAAGCCTTTGCATTGTCATGAAAATTCAATTGTTCTCCACTCTTCCAATTCCTTAGTTTAATCCCCTTCTTTATGTTTGTATGGCCAGGGGGCTATTGAGAAGGTTGGATAAGAAGTCACTGAGGGGGTCACTACTGATTGCTCTGTTTGTTTTCTTTACAAAATCGAGGATTCCGAGTTTCCGACCCTGAACGTGGAGTATAAAGCTACACTAGCACCCTTAATACTGCTCCGGGACAGTGAAAGTGGCCGCCCCGCTGGCGCAGTGGTCTAAGCGATGGCCTCTGATCATTTGTCCGTAAGGGGTCCGCGTTCGAATCCCGGTGAGGCATGGATGTTGTGTTTGTCTTACGGCACTGGCTCTCTCCCTTCCCTGGAACCAGTGACCCTAAATTAGGGACGGGCGACTGCTTATAGCCCATTGAGTTGCTCACGGTGGTCGTTAAACCTCCAATCAAAAAAAAAAACAAAAAAAAAAAGAAAAAAAACAGTGAAAGTGAAGAAAGCGGCTGACGACTGCTTTGTAGGAGAGGAGTGCTAGGCAAAGTCGCCGGCTTGGAGGAAAGGGGGAGGAGGTATTGTGTCTGCGTAGCACGTCGTTAAAATTTAATTTACGTGAACAAAAACGACATTTTTCTTTAAATCGTTCAAGTACTGTATTACTTTCGTAAGCAAAAATGCAAAATTTTGAAAAGCAGTTTAAGACAGTGCATTAATAACAAACAAAAAGTTGAAGACGACATTCTACCAACACTTCTATCTTACACAAGTGGCTTAACTAATCAGATCCGTGATTGTATGTACCAAGGTGGAGGGGTGAGGATTGCACGAATCCCTTTGTACCCGGTAGGGAAAAGCATTAAATCCACACCAGTGGCGCAGTGATCTAACCATGACCATTCGTCCGAGAAGGGTTTGGGTTCGAATCCCGGTGAGGAATGGATGTTGTGTTTGTCGTACGGCACGGGCTCTCTCTGTTCCCTGGAACCAGCGACCTCTTTTTTTTTTTTTTTTTTTATTGGAGGTTTAACGACCACCGTGAGCAACTCAATGGGCTATAAGCAGTCGCCCGTCCCTAATTTAGGGTCACTGGTTCCAGGGAAGGGAGAGAGCCAGTGCCGTAAGACAAACACAACATCCATGCCTGACCGGGATTCGAACCCGGACCCCGTTCGGACGAATGATCAGAGGCCATCGCTTAGACCACTGCGCCACCGGGGCGGCCCAGCGACCTTAAATTAGGGACAGGCGACAACTTATAGCCCATTGAGTTGCTCACGGTGGCCGTTAAACCTTCAATAAAAAAAAGTATTAAAAATTCGTTCTTTCATTGTTTCGAAATAATAAAAAGAAAGTTGCTATCAAACTTGGCCCACTAAAAATAATGCTCGCCGACCCGTCACCCATCCTGATTTCGAAGTCTAGCGACGTCCTTGATGGGAATTAGTGGTACCCTGGGATTACAGTAACAAATTTGCAAATTTTGAACATTCTTTTCCTAAAACAGTGTTTTGGAATTGGTAATGGTTGATCATTATTCTGTTTTCAAACATGTTTTTGAACTGGTGACTGTTGACAGAACAGCAATGACTTGTTTTCAAGCGCATGTAGAAATACGGAATTTTAAATTATTACTATGCAATAAAAACATGTTGTCTTGCTTGTTATTCATTCAAATACGTTACTAGGTTAGTAGCATTTCACTGGAAGGATTTCAAATGCAAGGCACAAACGTTTACACTAACTTGTGAAAAACGTAGCTGGAACCTTGGAAACGACACTGCGGGACGCAACAATACGAATTGTTCTTCTTCACGGAATCCTCCATTATATTACTCTCTAATTCTAGAATGAATGAATGCAAAACTACCCCAGAACAAGGCAACAGAACCTAAGCAACGATCTAACAACAGCTAAGAATGTTATCGGTACTATAGTAATTATTCCTTTCGCCGCTAGAGTGAAAGCGAACCGCTGAGATTGCCAATAGTTTTGTGACAAAAAAAAATTTGCGTATTTATTTCGAGAGTGTATGCGTCCCGAAATTTTCTGCAGATTTGGGGACACCGCACCATTTTTGTTTTCAAATCAATGTTCCAATATCTGGTCACCTTATCATCAATGGACCTTATTCATATGACGTCAGAAGTGGATTTCTGGGGGACCAACATGCCTGCTGATTCGATGTGGTCGGCCGCCCGGTGGCGCAGTGGTATAAGCGATGGCCTCTGATCATTCGTCCGAACGGGGTCCGGGTTCGAATCCCAGTGAGGCATGGACGTTGTGTTTGTCTTACGGCACTGGCTCTATCCCTTCCATGGAACCAGTGACCCTAAATTAGGGACGGGCGACTGCTCATAGCCCATTGAGTTGCTCACGGTGGTCGTTAAACCTCCAATAAAAAAATGTGGTCGCTATTAGGTTATCCCTTACTTTTGGCCAATTTTTAAAATTTTAACGTTTTGGAGTATGCCAACGAATTAATAGAGATGCAGGAAGAAGAAGGAGAAATTAATTTCATAAAAGAAAAAATCAAGGCTGCGAAAATATACCAAGACAATTTTGTGTTCGGTGTTTGTTTCAAAGAGATGTAGGATAACATCGCCGTTAGTCATGGTGAAATTTTTAATGAAGTCTTTCTCATACACGGTATGTTAAATTTTCACATTGTAATTGTCGAACGAAACAGCTGAAAAATAAATCTTGGATTTTTTTTTTTTCAAAAACGAAATATTTAGAAGCCCAGACACATGCGTAATATGGAAACAAACTGGGGCTTAAACAACAAGACAAGAACTAAAAACTTCCCACTGTCGCACGCTAGGCAACTACGCGTACTTAAAAATTAAATAAATGCATAACATTAAATAAAAGAAGACTTATAGATCTGTTTCGTACTTTGGGGAAAGAATATATAACTTAATTCGCAATTTACCGATCTAAATACGAAACCAGTTTCCTTTTTAATCTTTTTTTTAATATATATATTAAAATTCAAAGGAACACCACCAGGTTTTAGCTGCCTTCGCATCCTAGTGTCAGAATATTCAAAATCCTCCTCATTAAAGTGGGCAGAATGTATTCGGTACTTCACATTGGAATGGATATCATCACGTTTCACATTATTGAGCCACTCCTTTAAAATGTTCCGGCCTTTTCAGAGGAAGCTAATGAAAAGTTATCTTTTCCTGTTACCATTTTATCAGACAGAACTTGTTGGCACAACCATACGATGAGCAAAAGTTAGACATTTCCTGAACCCCTGCAGCTGCTACAGTGGCGCAGTGGTCCAAGGGCTGATTTATAACCTTTCATTCGAGAAGGGTCTGGGTTCGAATTCCGGTGAGGCATATGGATGTTGTGTTTGTCTTACGGTACTGGCTCTCTCCCTTTCCTGGAGCAAGTGACCTTAAATTAGGGACAAGCGACTGCTTGTAGTCCATTGAATTGATCACGCGGTGGTCGTTAAACCTTCAATAAAAAACAACAAGAAGGATGACACCGAATTAAAGGGTGTAATAAGCACGTCTTTTGAATTCGTTCTGACGCAAATTAAATTTATCAAAGCTATTGAAAGTCAATGGAACCAGCATGAAAAACAATCGTATCTGACGGAAAAAAAGCTTTTCAATCTGGTTTTTAATCCCTCAGATATTGCTGTAAACGAAATCGTGAGCTTACGCCCTCTGGTTGCAGAGTTGTGCGTTAAGGAAAACCATGAATTTATATGAGAAACATTTCGCACCGGAAACGTTCTCCAACACCGAAATAATTTTTCAAATCGGACTCTTAGAAACAGAGATATCGACAAAAATAAGATGTGACTTTACGTCCACTGGTGGGAAAACCATGCATTATTTTAGGAAGAAAGTATTCTCAAAAGGTTTTTCCATATCAGCGGTATTGATCCAAGAAAAAAAATTTAGTTGAGTGTTCAGGAGCCCAGATTTTGCTACAAATACACTCACCAACCCGCTTGACCAGCGTGGTGAGTTATAGCCAAACCACTCTAAAATGACTCCACAACTTAAATCTTGGCCCTCAGTCTCCGACAGCTGCAATGTACCTGGCCAAGGCAGCGGCCAGTGTGACATGAAAGCAGAGGGTGCTAAGAATCACCGGAGGGCCGGACTAGGCTGCCATCTGATGCTGACCTTGGCTACATATAATGGACGCTCCCTATCTTCTGATTCAAGGCTTCTTGAACTGGAAAAGGAACTACAAAGGATCAAGTGGGACATCGTCGGGCTAAGTGAGGTAAGGAGAAAAGGAGAAGATCTCATTGAACTGAACAGTGGACATCTATTCTACTATCGTGGGACAGATATTGGCAGAACTAGTGGTGTTGGATTTATAATAAACAAGAAACTGAAGGATAAAGTTGTAGAAGTTGAAAGTTCCTCTGACAGAGCGGCACGACTCGTTATCCAACTCTGGAGAAGATGCCAGGCTCAGGTTATTCAAACTTATGCACCCATCACAAGTCATCCTGAAGAAGAAATTGAAGAATTTTATGAAGAAATTCGTCATCTAAATAATAAAGGCAAGCAGCACTTGAAGATAATTATGGGAGATTTCAATGAAAAAATAGGGCAGCAGCAACAGAATGAAACTTCAGTAGGTAAATTCGGTCAGGGCAGCAGAAACCAACCAGCGTGGAAATACTCTCGTAGAGTTTGCATAGGCATAAGAGTTTTTCATCATGAACTCCTTTTTCAAGAAAAAGCCACACAGGAAATGGACATGGAGACATCCAAATGGGACGACAAGTGAAATTGATTTTATTATGTGTACCAAAAAATTCTTCATAGAAGACCGCAGTGTGCTAAACAAGTTCAACACAGGTGGTGACCATAGATTGGTGAGATGTAGGATGCACCTCAACACTAAACTGGAACGTGGAAAGCTCATAAGACAAACAAAACGTATTGACATAACCAACCTTAAAAAACACCATAATACCTTAAAGTTGGAACTGAAGAACAGATTCTCTGCTTAAGGAGGCCTAACATCGGAAGAAGTAGATATTTATGAAGTTAACAGAAAAGTAACCAAACCTCTTATGGAAACAGTAACAAAATTAGCTGGGTCTAAGAATAAGTTGCATGTGAACAAATTATCAGGAAAAACCAAAATGTTGATGCAAAAAAGAAGAGAGATGAGGACAACTAAAGAACATGTGACTTCCACAGTGGAATATATAGAGCTATGCAAGACAGTACGAAAAAGTATCACTGAAGACGTAAGGAAATTCAACTATGAACTAGTGAGGAAAGCAATTGAAAACAACCAAAGCCTAAAGATAGCAAAGGGACATCTCAGTAAGGGAAGAAAACAGATTATGGCACTGAGAAAAGAAGATGGTTCTGTAACAAGAAATAGAGGCGAAATTTTAACAAGAGTGAAAGATTTCTGCTCCAAAGTATATGAAAGGGATGATACATGTACTCCAGACATCATGAAAGGTACCAGTACCAGAGTTCTTCCAGTCCTCCCAGCAGAAGTTGCATATGCAATCAAGAACATGAAGCGGGGAACAGCTCCAGAAGAAGATGGAATTACTATAGACATCATGCAAGAAGCAAGTGAAGAAATTGAAACAGTACTCGCCCAAATTTTCACTCGATGCCTTAATGAAGGGAAAATTCCTGAGGAATGGAAGACCGCTGCAATGATCCTGCTACATAAAAAAGGTGACATTGAGGATCTCAGGAACTACAGACCTATCAGCCTCCTATCAGTGGTTTATAAAATCTTCACTAAAGTTCTTTCACATCGGTTGAAAGTAACACTGGACATGGCTCAACCGAGAGAACAAGCTGGATTCAGGTGTGGCTACAGCACTATAGAACATATCCACGTACTGAGAGAACTAATTGAAAGAGCGAGGGAATATGAACTTCCATTGTGCATGGCTTTTATCGATTATGAAAAGGCCTTTGATTTGGTGAAAGCATCAGCAGTTACAATGGCTCTGAAATCCTGCGGTATTGAAGATGCATACATTAATATTATTAATAACATCTATGAAAATGCAAGTGCAAAGATTCTGCTGTTTGAAAATACAACACACATAAAAATCGGAAAGGGAGTGAGACAAGGTGACACCATATCTCCCAAGCTCTTTAATGCCTCATTGGAAAATGTCTTTCAATCAATGAACTGGGAAAACACAGTGATAAAGATTAATGGAGATTATTTAACTCACCTTCGTTTTGCTGATGGCGTAGGCATTTTTGCAACTACCCCATCAGAGCTGCAGAGTATGATCCAGGAACTTGCTGACAAGAGTAAAGAAGTAGGATTAAAAATGAACTTTCAGAAGACAAAAGTGATGTTCAATGCTTTTACAAGAAATGAAGATTTATTGATTGATGGAGATAAGCTGGAGATAACAGATACGTACGTTTATCTTGGACAGTCGACATCAAGTGAGGGTCACATTGATGAAGAAATTAGTCGGCGTATAAAACTTGCCTGGAGAGCTTTTGGAAGAAACAACATAATTTTCAAGAGCAATATGCCATTATGTCTTTAAAGAAAAGTTGTTTGATCAGTGCATCTTTCCAGTACTTACGTATGGTGCAGAGACGTGGACCTTAACTAAAAGAGACATACAAATGCTGCAGACAACTCAAAGCAGCATGGAGAGGTGCATGCTTGGTGTAACCAGGAGAGAAAAGAACAGGAACTCGTGGATCCAAAAATTGACAAGAGTGGAAGACATCATGATCAGAGTTAAATTCCTGAAATGGCAATGGGCTGGATATACTGCCAGAAGGACAGACCATCGATGGACAGCCAAAATTTTAGATTGGATTCCAAGGGACAGGAAAAGACCCAAAAGAAGAATACATGGGATATGGGTGGATGAAATTCGAAAGTATGCGGAGTAACATGGAGGAGACTGGCACAAGACAGACCGTTATGGAAGAAACTTGGGGAGACCTTCGTCCAGCAGTGGATTGATAATTGTTGACAATGATGATAATGATGACATCAAAAGCAGAAAATAACATTTATGCCCCCTTGTGGCCAAACCATTTTTATCAAACATTAGAAATTATGTGAAAATTTTTTTCCATCAGGTCTTGTGTGCGATACTAGAAGAATTTTCAAATCGGAGTTTTAGAAGCAGAAATAACGCAGAAAATGCAGTTTACCTTTGTGCCCCTAGCGGAAAGTCTATGATTTACATGAAAATTTTGAATTTATAGGAAAAACATTTCGCATCGGAAACACTATCCAACAAAGAAGAAATTTTTCAAATCGGACTCCTAGAAGTAGATATATTGACAAAAATAAGATATACATCTACGCCCCCTGGAGTAGAAACCATGCATTATTTCAAGAAGAAAAGATTCCTAAAAGGTTTGTCGACATGAGTAGTATCGGTCAACAAACGACTTTTTTGCCATCGAGATTTTAGATGCTCATATTTTGCTGCAAATACACCAGAAGCGGAAATGAAGATTTATGCCACCTGGTGGCCAAACCATTTTTTCAAAAATTAGAAATAACATGCAAAGGATTTCCCATTAGGAACTGTATCCGTTGCAGAAAGATTTTTAAATCGGAGATTTAGAAGCAGAGATATAGGGAAAAAAGGAATTTACCTGTACTCCCTAGCGGAAAGTCTATGAAACACTTGAAAATTTTGAATTTATATGAAAAACATGTCACACTGAAAATACTATCCAACAAAGAAGGAATTTTTCAAATTGGACTCCTACAAGTAGAGATATTGACAAAAATAAGATATACATCTACACCCCCTGGCGGAGAAACTGTGAATTATTTTAAGAAGAAAATATTCGGAAAAGGTTTATCGATATGAGTGGTATGAGTCCACGAAAAAAATTTTAAAATTGATATTTTAGAAGCTCAGATTTTATGGCAAATACATCAGATGCAAAAATTAACTGTTACGCCCCTGGTGGCCAAAGTATTCCTTACCAAAAATTTGAAATTATATGCAAAATATTTTTCATCAGGAGGTGTACGCGCTGAAGAAAAAAATTTTGAAATTGGAATTTTAGAAAAGTTATCGGGGAAAATGTAGTTTACTTTTACGCCCCTAGTGGAAAAGCTATGCGTAATTTAGTATTAAAAGAAATCCGTCTTGTTGTACGATGGTATTTATTTAGCTAAAAAACGAAATCTATATACAGTTTAAAAAACACATGAGCACTTTCGGTGTCACATTGACACCTTCATCAGATGTGATTTCACCATGTGGTTACATGCTGGTCTTAAGTACGTGGAGTAGATGCATCATATGAAAGGTGATGTCAATGTCACATGATATACCAGATAACAAGACAATCAAAAAGAAGGCATAATTAGCCAATGAAGATCACTTAACAGAAACAATTGCTATTGTGCTGTCCTACCCAACAAGATTGCTCCAAGGTTCAGGTAAAACATAAGGATAATAGTCATTACAGCAACGTGTATTATAAGCCGAAATATAGAGGCTTTCTGTAAATAACAAGGAATAAACAGAGTTAGGTGTGTTTATGATCTTAGCGTTGTCCCAGTCTGGGATGAAATAACCAGCACTTATGGTTCTTGCAAAAGAGGTGCTTTGGTGATTCATTTTTAGATCATATCTGTGTTCATTTAATCTCAAATCCAAATTTCTTTTGGTAGAACCCACATAATGATTATTTAGTTCACCAGAGATAGTGTCGAGCATAGGAATAACATACACACCCCATTTTTTCCCTTTGTCAATTTTGTCACGATCGTTGCGGATAATGGTATATAGATTGCATGATCGTATTCCAAATTGTATTTTATGACGAGAACATATGTTGGTAAGGAGGTTTACAATATGTGGATTAAAATCAACAGATCCAACATACTTTTTAGGCACTTGTTCACTAATTAAAGCAGTTGACATAGAAAACCGTACTTTATTGTGCACCCCCTTAACAACGTTGTCCGGGTAACCATGGTTTTTAGCGAGGGATGATATTCATTGTAGTTCTTGAGCTCTGGCGAAATGGCTAGAAGAATGTGAATATGCTCTTCTAAATAGGAAGTGCAGAGCAGAAATTTTATGCTGAAAAATGTGAGCAGAATTGTACGGAATTAGAGTGGGTGTGGAAGTAGGTTTTCGATAAACGGCAAAAGACAAGGAAGTGTCAGACGGGTTTCGAGTAATTTGAAAGTCAAGATAAGGTAAGACGAAATTATTTTCAAGTTCTATCGTGAGTTTGATGGAGGGGTATTGAGCAGACATAGCGTTGACAAACTGATGTAACTGATTTATGGTATATGGCCAAATTACCAAGATGCCATCAACGTAACGGATATAGAGACTAGGTTTTTGTGGGAATTCTTGTATGACTTTATTTTCAATATGCTGTAGAAGAATTTCTGCTAAGACTGCGGATAAAGGTGAACCCATGGCTGTCCAGTCGGTTTGTTGGTAAAACATGTTCTGAAATTTGAAAAATGAACGCTTTTTAATGAGATGAAGAGCATTCATTATGAAAGCAATATCATTGGCAGGAATGTCAGAATCAACGAGTAAAGTCTGAATCAACTAGAATGTAGCTTCCATAGGTACATTCGTGTATAACGAAACTACATCTAGGGACGCCAAAAAATAGGAATTTGGTAGTGGCTGAATTAACTTTAACCTATCAATAGCTTGTGTGGTGCTCTTTATTGAGTAGGAAGAATTCACAGTAAATTTGGTGAGATAACTTGCCAAAGCTTTTTCCAAAGGTCGGGTGGGGGCAATGTAACCTGATACAAGAGGGCGAATAGGGTACCCTTCCTTGTGTAGTTTTAATCTACCAAATAAATCAGGCACATGGCAGCCGGGGGTGGATTGAAGGCTTTTGAAAAGGAGTCCGGAGGAGCTGAAGAGTTCTTAAGGCGGCTTAAAGCACTAACAGTAGCCCTGGTGGGGTCTCGTTCCACTATTACATGAGGGACACTAGAAATGGCATTGAGCATTTTTTGAATATAATCACTTTGATTTAAAAGCACAACTTGACTAGTTTTATCAGCTAAAAGAATGGCAATATCTGGGTCCTTTTTCAGTTCAATCAGCTGCTGCATTTTTAGATCATATCTGGTGATTCATTTTTAGATCATATCTGTAAAAGTAAATATATCTAAAATAGTCTTCGACATAAATGGAATCGAAAAATAAAAGAATTTTTTCAGTTGGATGTTTAAAAGCAAATATGAGGAATAAAACGTATTTTTGAATTCGACATCACCTTCGTTTACGCCATCTAGCGGCGAAATTGTACATCGTAAAAGAAAAACAAAACAAAATAAAGGATCATCATTCTCATATTTCAAGCTTCCCAATCAAAAAGAATTTTTCAAATCGGACTAATAGTTGCAGAGATATCGTGGGTACAGACGGACGGACGGACGGGCAGACAGGTAACATAAGCACGATTTTTTTTTACAAAAGACGCGCTAAAAAACAACAAACCTGCAAAGTATTCCTTGTTAAGTAATGGAAAAACGGGTATAAACAAACCATTGCTCCTCCGCAGCCTCTGAACATATTTCCCATAATGCAATGCGAGTTCAATAAGGTCCATGGAGAAGTATCACTTTACGTGAAGCCTATGACCGTGAGCGGCGGCAACAACAGTGTGGGAAAGCCTATGATTTCCAAGTCTATTGCATGGACAAAATCGCTTGGTTTCGTCGCAAATGTTTCTATTTGCATCATAATTTGATGCCGATGTGTGAAAAAATATTGGATTTATAAAATTCTTAATTATTTTAAGGTGCCTTTCCATTTCTATTTTAAATTGAAATTCATGGAATTTCAGTGCAAGTTCAAACAAAACGTAACGTTAAAATTGAAAACTTCACTTGTGTATGAAGTATAATTCATTCCGTTTGATAATACTTTTTCTGCAACCGAAAACCACGCGATTCAAAAATACACACTGCTGAAATTTCGTGTGTACCCTGTAAAGAACATCAAACTCCCACACTTTGCGGCTTCACGGTTAAGAAAGCTAGAAATTTTATTCTAATCTCCTTGATTACACCTTACTGTTATCCAATTTTAAAAATCTTGAAAAACAAAATCCGTCTTTAGAAACGTCTTGGAGTACGAAGAATTAGTAAGACTACAGGGTAAAGAAAGAGAAATAAATTTCTTACAAGAACAAATCGATGCACTAAGACAACATTGGGTTTGATGCTTTTTTCAAGAAGAGCAGGACAACATCGCTATATGTCAGGTTATTTTGTTAGACATTGACGAAAAATGTGAAAAAACAAATCCTGGAATCGTTTTTACGAAAACAAAATATTTAAAAGCCCAGTCAAATGCGTAATATGAAAACAAACTGGAGTTTAAAAAAAAAAAAAGCTTTCCACTATCGCGCACCGGGCAATATATTTACAAATATAATGAATGTGTAACATTTAATTAAAGAAATCATAGATATGTGTCGTACTTTGGGGAAAAACGTAAAACTTAATTCACAACTTGTCGATCCAACACCATACTGTTAGCCAATTTTAAAAATCTTAAAAAAGAAAATCAATTTTGAAAACCATCTTGAAGAAGAGCAAGAAGAGCAGGACGTGCAATCAGTTCATCTCTTACTCCCATTTTTTAAGCTAAAAAGCGAAGGAACGTTACGAAATTTTAACTGCCTTCAATTCCCAGTGCCATCACAATAATCAAGATCTTCCTTGTTAAAGCGGGCAAAACATATTCGGGGATGCACATTGTGATGGAAATCATCATTTTACGCAGTCATTCCTTTAACAGTTTTTTACTGGAGGTTTAAAGATCATCGTGAGGAACTCGATGGACCATAAGCTGTCGCCCGTCCCTAATTTAGAGCTGCTGGTTCCAGGAAAGGGAGAGAGCCAGTGCCGTAGACAAACACAACATCCATGTTCACCGGGATTAGAACCCGGACCTATCTCGGACGAATAGTTAGAAGCCATTGTGCCACCATGGCGGCCCTTTCAGATTTCCGGGCTTTTCAGAGGAAATTTATGAAAAGTTATCCCTTCCACTTTACATTTTAAGTGACATAATTTGTTAGCACAGCCATGCGATGAGCAAAGGTTTGGCATCTCGTTAGTAAATACAAAAAAATCGAGATTTGCCTGAGCAACTGCAACACAACTACCTCTTAAACAATGGAAAAATGTATGTAAACAAAATATTGCTGGGCAGCAACCACCCAGCATATTTTCCAGGATGCAATGCGAGCTAAAACAAAGCCGTCTAAAGAGTACAGGGCCATAACGTTAGACTAGAGAGATGAGTTCCCTCCGTTTGTGACGTCAGTTTCATGTCACACGGACTGAGACGTTAGTGTCGTGTTTGACGTCACGCACGACAGCGTTGGAAACCAACCTGAAACCTTGATTTGCTCGTGACATCACTAAAAGAGGGAACTAATCTTTCTAATGTCAGCATGGCCTTGTATTTTTTAGGTGAATAAGGTCCATTGTGATTTCCAGACTTCCTCGGTTTTAAGGTTCCCAACGAAATAATAAAATCTACTTTCGATGTTTTTATGTGATGGTTGAACTGTTTATTGATCAGAAGATGTAAATTGCTCTGAGATTTATCGTGAATCAGAATTTTGTGTACGTCGTTCATTTTTCTTGAAGATGCACCTGATTAAATAGAAACTTTTCTTGAAGAGCGATATTTCACTTCCTGGATTTTCAAACAAATTCCCGTTTCACTGTATCTTTGCATTTTGTTTCCTCTGTAATCAACATTAACTAAGCCTCTTCAACATCTAAAATCTTGCAACCATGTCTTTGCTACATTCCTTCTGTTCACCACTGCAAATCACCAGCTAACAGACTGGTCTAGAGCATAAACTAAATTTGGTAAGTGTTTTTTTTTTCTGCCAAATCTTAACATGTAAGATTTCAAGAGTTAAGCCTCTTTTTTTTTTTTTGTTGTTGATTCAGCAAGGAATTCTTGTCTTAATTAATTTAATGGTTTAAAATGGAGTTCGTCCAGGGAAGCGCTGCCATTCTATTGATTAATCTGTAGATCTAATGATTTTAGCTCCTCTCTACTTATCTACTAAACCACACGAACTTACTGATTTTTTTCGGTTTAAGACAACCACCTAAATTTTCTACTGTTATACACTAGCGAGCAAAAATTAAGGACGAGACGGTTTTTCGAATGTAACGTCGTGCTCCACATCGACTCAAATCATACCATACGATCCCCAAGATGTAAGAATATGGGACAAGTGAGCAAAACCGTTCAAACAAGGAATCCAAAGGATACAAAGGCACTTTATTGAAATGTAGCTTCGAGCACAACTGTCGACAGAAGACAGAAACGTCCATGTGACAGGCGGCTGCCAAGAAAAATCCAGTCTTTTGTAGGGGATAAGATCACCCCTGACTGCGTTGCAGGATTTACAACGTCTGTTCATGCTGAGGACGAGGTTGTCGAGGAGCTGTTGAGGCATCGCTGCCCATTCCTCTTGTAGCATCAATCGCAGCTGCGGAATCGTTGCTGGCGGCTAGTGACGTACTGCCAAGCGTCTCCGGAGAAGGTCTCACACGTGTTCGATTGGATTTAGGTCCGGGGACCTTGCGTGCCAATCCATGCGTTGAATAACTTCACTCTCCAACAGCTCTGTGACAGCTACTGTACGATGAGGTGTAGCATTGTTGTCCATAAAGAGGAACTCAGGACCCACAGCACTTATAAACAGACGCACGTCAGGCAGGAGAACCTCGGTACAATAGCGGACACCAGTGACTGAGCCTCCTTGGAAGATGTGGAGGTCAGTACGGCTACCAAGCATGATACCGCCCCAAACGAGAACTCCGCCACCTCCAAACCGGTCCCTTTCGATGATGCTGGAGGTGTGATTGCGTGTTCCCTGCTCTCTCCAGATGTGTATACGTCCAGAATCGCTCGTCAGACTAAATCGGCTCTCATCCGTAACGAGAACTTGACCCCCATTGCTGATGTGTCCAGTTCTTGTGTTCCTGGTACCACAGAAACCGCCGTCTCCGATGAGCCGGCGTTAATGGCACACACCGTACTGGTCGTCTTGCAAATAGCGCACCTTTGTGCAGCCTCCTGTACACAGTAAACCGTGATAACGGACGTCCAGTTGTCTGTTGCATGTGCCTTGCGATTTCTCCCGCTGTCTGACGTCTGTCTATTCTCGCCTGTAGGACAATATATCGGTCGCCCGCCTCCGTGGTTGCTCGTGGAAGACCACTGCTAAACTCTCGGACAGCTGTTCCTGTCGTTTGAAATGCTCTCCAAGCTCGTGAAACGATGCTGTGAGCGATCCCGAACTCCTCGTCCACACCAGTCACACTTCGACCTTCTTCTAACTTCCCAATGACGCGACCTCGGGTAAAGTCATCCAGATGTCATCTACTGGATTGCCTGTTGGCCATATCACACGGTGGCAGCAACTTGACGTCGTTCAAACCGATGTACACCGTGCAATAGCTTTCACTGAATTGCTGAGCGTACACCACCCGTGTGTTTTATACCCTTCCGACACTCCCCTCCCCAACGTCATGCTGCATATATGCGCATGCCCTAACGTACCGGACCCTAGTCTATCTCCTGAGTGGTCTTTCGGTCCGTTCTGCCTGTTCGTTCCGCTGTTATGCTAATTTCTCCTCTTCGTCCTTAATTTTTGCACATCAGTGTACCTAAGTTTTTGACTTGTGGCATACATAACGTTTTGACAGATGCGTTTTGCTATAAACAGTAAAACAACTTGCATGATGCACCTGTTATACTGATGTTATACATTTCTTCAAGCAGCTTGTTATTGTTACTTTTATCGAATGCCTAGAGAAGTAAAAAAAAATCAGATGAATTTCTACTGTGTGCGTGTGTATGTGAGTTGATTTAAAATGGATGATAGATGAATGCTGTTGTTAGAGAGGATTTTTCTGTCTACCGATAAGAAATATTCAACGCAGCTCTTGTCTCAGGAGAAGAAGTAAACGAGCTTGAAATTTTATTACTACCTGAAAAACTAAATGATTTACTTTTAAATCCAGACTGGTTATAATTTTTTAATCTGAATGGCTATAATTATTCTGTTATACAAATATTGTCTTCAGTATTTCGCTAAAACCCTAAATGTTACAGTGTTACAAAAACGTCTATAGTTAGACATTTTGATTAATGACAGTCTTGAGTACGGTAGTTGTTTCACCTATTATGAGAACATCTCAGTGTTGTAATGAATGAAACGTAAGTTTATAATTTTTTTTGTGGAAGACAAAAAATGAGACCCATGCAGCTCTGATTATGTTAGAGCCAGTGTCATTATTACCTTTACCATTAATTTTAAAAAGCTGATCATCATTAATATCGTTCAAAAATAGTGAGCCACAGTCATATGACAGTAGTTTGAATTTGCAATCAGGTGTTGAACAGGAATGTGTGGAGTACTGGTATTGTTTGAAATATAAGTAATTTTGAATGCTCCGTCACATTGAGAATGCATCCAAATCTACATTTATTTTGACTGGTGGTGTATATTTCAAGCAATAACCAGATCCACTGATTTCTACTGATTTTTTCAGCTTTTCTGTACTGTTTCCAGAGAAAAATATCTCGCAGCACCTGTATAGGGTTATAATATTTCCTAGTTAAAACCGAGACAAAAACAAGAATATAGCGTGATCGAGACAAAGTTTTAGACATTTAATATACACGATATTAATACAGCAATCGAATCGAGACATGCTACCAGTATAGTAGGAGTGCTTACAATTATTTGACAATGTTACAGCTATTTTACAATGTACATTGATTTTTATTGGAACTATAACGACCACAGTAAGTCACTCGATAGGCTGTTTAAGCAGCCACCCGTCCCATAAAAAAACGGTTACATATTGAACAGGAAACGGTTTTTTAAATTTGTTTCTAGAAATGACCATATCCTTGTTGAACTTTCCTTTATTATTATCATAATTATTATTGTGAAAGTAATATTTTGCGGGGTTTTGCTGCACCCTCTTGTGATGATGTGAAAACCATTAGAAAAAAAGAATTGGAAAAAAATGCCAGTGGCGCACAGGAATATAGGAACTGCTGAATGTTAAAAAAGTAAACGTGGGAAAAATCAGAAGTGGGCAATGGAACGCCATTTTGAAGTGAAAAGCGAGGAAGAGAGAAGGACAGCCATCTTGGTGACCAGTTCACAAAGTCATAACGAGCCCATGAATTCTCAGAACTTTGAGCATGGAATTCTTCGAAGAGCCATCCGGCGGATGTAAACCGTGAGACGCAGGACGCGGAGAGTGAAGCATGCCCAGCTAAAGGGGTCGAATGCGTCGTCGTGATTGGCTAAGCGCTTGCTGGGGCTCGGAAAGTTTGGGGAGAACTGGGGAAATTAGTTTTTTGGAGCTCTCTTCTCGTCTAGTTTTCACTAGAGCAAGACGTCGGGTCATCGCGTGGGATGATTTTGACTAAAGAACGGAGCTCGGCTGCGGTCGAGTTAGCTAGGGATAGATTTCAACTACCTGCGGTTAGTAACTATCTATATTTTGTTCCAAGGGATCAGGCCGAGGTCTAGATCCATTATATCTGAGATCTGATAATCTCAGATTTGGTTTCCAAAGTGCTGCATAATGCTATTAAAGCGTGCCTTATGCTAAAGTGTTACCTTATGTGCTGAACTCTGCGTAACGTATGAACTCAAACAAGAACTGAATGTGACTTCACTGAACTCTTGTAAAAACTGAACGGTGCTAACAAGGAAGCACCATATTTCTATTTGCTCAGCTCAAGCTCTATTGTCACCTAAAATTCCGACAAGCATCTTCTGTATGTTCGAGTGCAAGGTGTAAATCCAACCTTCATCCTACCCTAAGTGGTGGATAATGTTATGGTGAAAAAAAATAGATTGATGTTATTTATCAAAAGAGACTATATTTATGCTGATATTGAAATTTTTATGGAAATTATAGAAAATTTAAATTTGGGAGATGGGTGGATGCATTTCGAAACAAAACTGAAATTTTGAATAAGGCCATGAAACAAAATAGAAAAATCAAATCAAATGCACCACTGAATTTGGTAACTCCCAAAAGTTACTATTGTATTGTTTGCGTTGTTTGCGTTTGATGAGTAGGTACACCTGAAAGTGTAAGAAAAGGTAACTATTGTTTGAATGTATACCAAATTTGTAAACAATAGAATTTAATGGTATACAATGTACACGTGTAAATAACCTTTTGGAAGTGGCGATGATCAAATTAGCTAGTTAGAACAAAAACATTGATTTTACCACTGTAGCCTCAGATTACCTTCCCACCTCAGTCATTGCTGAGGGGGATGCACTTGAACCATGTGATGAAAATTTAAACTGAAAATATCTAAAACTTCACTGCACTAAGGTTTAGGTTTTTGAAAGGCCACTATATTTATTGTAAAACTTAACAAGTGTGAGAGTAAATTTTGACACAATTTCAAAATCGGCCACTGGGCCTAAAAACAATAAACATCCGACAGCTTAGCAAATATCGCACCAGTCGCAGTACCAAAACAAAATATAAATACCAGAATTCCATTGAATTACACCGCACAGCACAAACACTTGCTTTAACATGGTGTGCAACTTAAGTATGTGGAAGGTAAATCTCTCTCTCTCTCTTGAAAAAAAAATTATTATATGCATATGTTTACACTATGTTATTCTAATCGCTAAAACCAACCCTCTCAGACCAGTCTTCTGAATTCACTTTTTAACTAACATATCAACTGCTAAAATTTTACATAATGAAAAGTTATTTTATACCAGGTTCTACATCTCCGGGAAAATTTGTCTCAAAATCAACAACCTTGCCTTCAATCAACATTTGTCTTAAAATCTACATATCCTAACCATGTAGCATTACCTGACACTGAACCAATTCTCGACACTATACAAAACCCAATACACTAAATACTCTACTCAATTTACTCACAAGTTATCATAAAAATCCAACTATTCCAAAATTCCCCACTATAAGTCCTCCAAATCTACCAGCACCCATGTAGAACTAAACTTGGGCATTAAAGCCAAACAATCATCTCACTCAACGAATTCCACTTGCCTCGCAAAAACACGATTTCACTGCAGGAACAACAAAGTTTGAGTCTAAAGGCGGGAATGGGTCGTGAATCCATTCCCAGCTTATACAGTGTAGTGGGGCAAAGTGCGACCTAACCCTTTTCTGTTCCTTCACTCTGATTTGGGGACAACCCATATCACTCCCCTCATAGGTACCACCTCCTATGGACCGAACAAGCTTACTCGGGCAGAAAACAAATCCCCCAATTTGTTTCGTGCACCCTTTCAGACCCCGCGGCATTGTCTACATAGGGTAAAGTATCATACAAGAGTTCTCTTGTCCCCAAAATATCTCTTCATCTATTTTCCAGAAAATTCAATACATCACCCTTTTTCCCCGAAAATTACTTCTTATCCTATTTTCCCCAGGAACACACTTCATATCCTTATTTTCCCAGGAACACACTCATTTCCCAGAAAATCACTTATCTTTATTTCCCAGGAACACACTGTACATACTCATTTCCCAGAAAGCTCAATAACACCATACTTGACACACTATACCAAACCTTACTTTATTTCTTGAAAAATCTATACATCACCATACTTCCTAGATCACTCTTTTCCTGAAAAATCATCACTTCTTGAAGAAACACAACAGCTATTCGGGTTATTTTTTTAGTCACACTATACATATGCTCATATCTGCCTGTATGCCCAATTCTTATATTCTTTCCCCCATAAAAACCTGTTTTTCTAATCTACGGGCTGAAACTAGAAATTAGCTCTCACTAATACAAAAATTACATTTTAAAGAGTAATTTAGCACCTAAATTTACCACAACACTAAACCGAAATAATTACCAGCCTACAAGAAAAATTCCCAACTACATGGCACCTACGCTAAGTTCATAAATACAAATTCTACTTCACAAATACAAAAATCACCGAGCACAAAAAGAGTTAAATTTCACCTAAGAGAAATACTGGTCTGGAGAGCTGTTCGTTCCGAAATAACTTAATATACTTATTATATCATCTATCCCTACATGACCCAGAAAATTATCCACTTCCACTTCTTTGTTTCGTTTTGTTTTTCAATTACCTATCCACAGAAGATGACATGAAATTTATTTAAACAGCCTAACATTAAATCAGGTGGTTTCATTCCTTAAGCACACCAGAACACTAAAATACAAAAAAAAAAAAAAAAAAAAACCTGGATGAAAACATTTACAACTTTTTTTTTTTCTTTCTTTGCAACATATTTTTCCGACAGTCCCATTTTAAAACCCACTCGTTTTCATAATTTTAAGGACCCCACAGCATAATACAAAAAAAAAAAAGGTCAAGGAAAAATTTACCTTTAATACTGGGGATGCAACACTTCTTGACAAGCACACTAACCGTCGATAAATAAAAAAAGTTTCACAGCGTAATAATTTTTTTAAACTTGACTTAACAGTCTCTCCCTGAGGGAACATCAATGTCCCGGGTGATTTTTCTTATTGCCTTTCTTCACCTCTCCAAAATGTTTTTTTTTTTTCTTTTTTTTTTCGTTGACACCGCGTGCCTGGCCAACTCAACAGGAAACAGGACAAAGGCATTTTCTCTACTGTTGGAACCTCTGTTGTAGTGCAGCTCAAGGTGATGTCGTTCACGAAACCTGACTGGCTTTTTTTTTCGGAATTTCCAGTGCCAGGAGGAACTTGCCCGAAACTCTATCAAAGAGTCGTGGGTGTAGATGGTGGGCCCTCTCCTTCCAGTATATCAATAGAAGGAGAAATTTTTTTTCTCAGCTCTCCCTTTGGTAGGAATTGGGTCTGCTTCTTCCTTTGCCATCTTGAAGCGCACATACTGGCATTCAGATCCTACCCAGTGGTCGTCCGTTACTGGATCCATCATTGGACATTTTTCATCTCTGGCAAGGAGATCCTTGCAAATCATCATTTTAGCTGTTGTCATCTTTTTGATTCCAATACGAATTTTCATTTTGACTGCCCCTCCCCACCAAAAAGGCGAGGAGAGAAAATTTAGCTTTCCGCTGTCAACTGCCGACCAGCTAGCGCAGCGACCAGAACAAAAGTGTCACAATTGTACAAAAGCACTCGGGGATGTTTGAGACTGCTGACCTCCCATTGGCTGACCTCTACATGATAACAGCAGTTCCTCCCACAACGGAATTTCTCTCCCACTCCTCGAGTGTGACCTCTGACCTTCACACGTAAGCAAAAGGGGGAAACTGCGTATCCTTTCACCATGCTATTCTAAAAATAGCTGGCCTCACTGCCCAGAAAACCCTCTGCGAACACACTTTTGAAGCCTCTAAAATCCTTTGCCTAAAAATGGCGGTCGCTGAAAGAAAGATTTTTCTTTTCTCACAATTCTCTTCAGAAACGCCTTTTCCCCATTCCGTGATTAACTGCGAATAATTTTGTTTTCTAAAAGGGGTTGATGTTGTCTTCTTTTTGCTCGCCCCCTTTTTTCCCCCTTTTCTTTTTTTTTAAAGAAAAAAAATGAATCAGGCCAAAAGGAAAAAAAAGTTTAATGTCTATTATTCCCCTTTCTTTTAAGAAATTTTGTTTGCTTGGTTAGGGCATGTGAAGTAAAATGAATATGGCCATTTATTCCCTTATCTCACTGCCTCTTCCAAACCCAATTTTGAAACGTGGGACTGTAGAGAATTTTCATTCTGTGTATTTTATTTATTTATTTTCTATTATTTTTTTATTTTTCGTAAATCCCAGCGAAGTGATCAGGTTCCCCAAGATTTACGAACATGAAAATTCTCGACAGGACAATAATAAATTGATTTGTTATTTGTTAAATACTTTCGGCTCATTTCTACACCAGCTTGGAAGTCTTCAACTACGCCTCAGTCTCGAATAAAGTGATCTCCATAAGGCGTCTAGACCTTACCCCAATCTAGACTGGTGGCAGCAAGAAAAACAAGTAAGTGCATCTGGATGGTAAGAGTATCGCAGTGAAATAAAGTGCATAACATTCACCATGCAATACCTCCAACTATCCCACATCCAGAAATAAACAGCCGCCCCGGTGGCGCAGTGGTCTAAGCGATGGCCTCTGATCATTCGTCCGGAAGGGGTCGGGTTCGAATCCCGGTGAGGCATGGATGTTGTGTTTGTCTTACGGCACTGGCTCTTTCCCTTCCCTGGAACCAGTGACCCTAAATTAGGGACGGGCGACTGCTTATAGCCCATTGAGTTGCTCACGGTGGTCGTTAAACCTCCAATCAAAAAAAAAAAAAAAAAAAAAAAAATAAACAGAAAAATACAACGAAAATCGTGATAGCACGATTATGACACCTCTTATTAGTCAGTATCCAAGGTTTTCATAATTTTTTATTGGAGGTTTAACGATCACCGTGAGCAACTAGATAGGCTATAAGAAGTCATCCATCTCTGATATAGAGCACCTGGTTCCAGGGATTGGAGAAAGTCAGGGTCGTAAGACAAACGCAACATCCATGCCTCACAGGGATTCGAACCCGGACCCATGGTCATGAAACAGCGCTTAGATCTCTGCGCCACCGGGGTGGCAAGACTTTTATTAACGGAGCAGTTTCAATTTTTACAAAACTCTTTGTTACTGTTCTCCGAAATTGTAGCCTCACTTCAAGATCGCAATCAATTTTGCTTTAGAATGCACTACAAAGTCTAAGATTTTTTTTATTTGATTAAAGTCTGAGATTATTAAAAATATGTTTACATTTCCGTATATTACTAATCAAATTCTATGACTTTCCACTATTACACAATCCAATATGCTATATAGGATGAAATATGAAATACTACCCTCATTTGATCTAAAATTTAAATATAACAAAATGTGAGTATGTTATATAACTGGCGTTAAAGTTAACGTGACAAACACAAAGGAATATGTCCAGAATGAGGTGACCGATTGTAAAGATTTTTCAGAGACATTTGCAAGGGAAACACTATCTCGACGTATCCAAGTAACATCGTACTATAGCTCTTGTGGAAATAGGCAAATAACGACAGTACGTTATCAAGTTGTCAGTCACGTGACCTTGATCAACGTTGTTATGGGGGTGGGGGTTGAAGACTGAGTTTCACTGTTAGGTGGAAAGATGGCTCCTCACCATTGCTTAGAAGACTCTTTACGGTGGAGAGCGATCGGCAGATTTCAAACAGGGCAATCGGGTTGCAAAGTGGCTGAATGTATCGAGGCAAGTAGTCTCCAATCTCTGGAGACAGTTACTGGAAACCAGAACAATAACCAGAAGGTCGAGAAAAGGACGCCCACGTGCCATAAGTCAAGATGACAGGCATTTATTTGTATCTAACAGCTCACCTCCATAAAGAGTCGACATCCAGGCAACTCTTGCAGAAGCTCCCCTCTGCTACGGGAACCACGCTATCGAGGCAAACAGTTTAGACAAAACTCCACAAGAGAGGTCTGTATGCGAGAAGGACAATGATACATGTCTCACTCACAGCATCATATAGAAAGGTCTGCCTGAATCGGGTCCGACATCACTCCTGGAGCCTTGATCAATCGGTCTATGCTCCCTTCAGTGATGAGTCATGGTACAACCTAAGCGCAGATTCTCGACGTGTGTACATTTGGAGGGAGGTGAGAAGCCCAAATCTTTCCTCCAACATTCGGGAAATTGACCTCTACGGTAGTTCGGGCTCCTCTCCCCTGGTTTAGGCTGGCATCACGTTGAATGGATGCACGCCGCTGCACGTGTTTCCAGCAGGCACACCCTGATTGCTGCACGCCACAGGGACGACATCCTAGAGTCCTAGAACGGCTTTTTAGGGGAGCTGTTCCCCCAGTTCCTTTTAGGAACGATAAACCTCAGCTTCCATAACAGCTCAGCTAATTGACGAATACCTGGAGAGCGAGGACATTCACAGGATGGAGTGTCCAGAACCCTGCAGGAACTCCGACGCACCTTAGTAAAGGAGTGGCGCTTATTGCCCAAACTCTCATTCAAAGCCTTGTAAGCAGCATGAGGGCTCGTTGTGCTAGCTGCATCGCTGTTCGGGGTAATCACACTCCCTATTAATTCCACGAAATACGCGCCACTTGCTACATCAATTTTGGACTGTCATTCTGTCATGCTCATGCTTCCTCCTCATACGGTGATGGCATTCCTTTTTATGTTGTGAATTGCTGCGTTATTGATATGTGTATTCCCGTACCGACTGTCATTAAACTCTGTCGTATGGATTTTGTATAATTCATGATTTTGTGTTTGTCTCGTTAGTTTTGAACCCCAGTGCATATATATCGTGTCGTGTGCATCAAGTGACATCGCCAGCGGAGCCTCCTCGCTAGTGGCGACAGAAAGCTGAGCTTTGTGCCGCGAAGCGTGGGGAACACTTTTACTGGAAGCTGTGCCTGTGACTGGAGGTTAAGTTGGAAGAATATCTTTTCTCCTTCAGCCTGCATAGAACTCTCCAAGTTTATAGCATTTCCTTGATCTGCCTGATACTAGATTCATCGAGAAGGTCCTTTTTTCATATTTTAAGTGTTACGATCGGGAAACCGTGTCAATCTTGAGTAGACCCAACTGGTCCACAGATCTCAAGAATAGTAGCACTCAGAATGACTTTATTTATTTGCGGAAGCGATTTCATTTTTTTTATTTGGGGTTTAACGACCACCGTGAGCAATTCAAAGAGCTATAAGCAGTCACCCATCCTAATTTAGGACCACTGGCTCCAGGGAAGGAGACAGCCAGCGCCGTAAGACAAACACAACACCTATACCTTACTGGGATTTGATCATGGACCCATGTCGGACGTATAGTCACAAGCCAGCGCTTATACCACTTCGCTACCGGGGCGTACTTTTTTTCGAGAATTTTAATGACCACCGCAAAGAACTCTAATGGTCATGAGCAGTCGCCGGTGCCAAAGTGAGAGATCTGTTGCATTGGGGACCCGCCATTTTCGTGGCCATGGGCCACCGGGTGTATTAATTAGTCAGGTCCTGGTACTTGGTATTTGTTTGTTTCGCATCGTTACAGAGCCTCCTTGCTAGTGGCGACAGAAAGCTGAGCTCTGTGCCGCGAAGCGTGGGGAACACTTTTGCTGGAAGCTGTGCCCGTGAGGAGGTCAAATTGGAAAAATATCTTTTCTCCTTCAGCCTGTATAGAACTCTTCAAGTTTATAGGCTTTCCTTGATCTAGCTGATACTAAATTGTTCGAAAAGGTCCTTTTTTTATGTTTTAAGAGTTACGATCGGGAAACCGTGTCAATCTTGAGTAGACCCAACTGGTCCACAAATCTCAAGAATAGTAGCACTCAGAAAGACTTTATTTCTTTGCTGAAGTGATTTCATTTTTTTTTTATGTTGGGGGTTTAACGACCACCATGAGCAATTTAATGGGCTATAAGCAGTCACATATCCTAATTTAGGGTCACTGGCTCCAGGGAAGGAAGACAGCCAGCGCCGTAAGACAAACACAACACCCATACCTTCCCGGGATTTGATCATGATCCATGTCGGACGAATAGTCACAAGCCAGCGCTTAGACCACTTCGCCACCGGGGCGTCATTTTTGTTTTGTTTTGAGAATTTTAATGACCACCGGGAAGAACTCTAATGGTCATGAGCACTCGCTGGTGCCAAATTTAGAACCATTCCAGGTAAGACAGAGAGCCTTCGCTATGTAACTAACACATCACTCAGACTCTTGCGCAGTCCACAAGCAAGAAACCTACACCTCTGACTACTCAGCCATCAGGGCGATAGAGTGAATTCACGAGTAGTGTTTAGTAAGTATTAGAGTTGTTCGCTGTTTTGTACGCCAGTGCACCACCCAAGCCCCTGCGCGATTTATTAGACTGAAACCTACGCTTCGGACTACTCGGCCATATGCGCGGCAGATTGATGTTACGAGTGGTGTTCAGTAAGTGTCACAGTCGTTTGCTATTTGATAGATTTTTAATGTTTGAGTAACTTTATAATTACTGTTTATGTTGAAATTATCCATGTAATTTTGTGTGTCCAAAATCCCACCTACGTAACAATATTTTCATGCAGATACTGATGACTGAAAAATGTTCAAATGTATGAAATGACAGTACGACAATGAGGAACACGACAGCGAAAATGAATGAAATTTATCACTGATATTAGAAAAATTTTCCTTTACAATTAGTTACTTAGGAATGTGGTTCGCATGGACTGGAAACGAAAATCTAGCCGTAATGTGTATCATTTTTGAAAAAAACAAAAACAAATTAAAAATGCTACGTGGTCTAGGTTAAGTTAAATCAACATTGATTATATTATTAATCATTGTTACACGTCAAATAAAACCACTGATTATTTTCACCAACTCTTGGATTCACAAAGAAAAGAAGAGAAGAAAAGTGAGTTTTTATAGGGAATGGGTTAACGATCACCCTGTAAGCAACTCTAAGCAATATTAGTAGTCTCTCGTCCCTAATTTTGAGTTACTGGTTTCAGGAAGAGGAGAGAACCAGCTCCGTAAGAGAAACACACATCTGGGACTTGAACCCGAGTCCTTATCCCAAATATGAATTTCTCTAACGGCACTGGCTCCCGGGACTAGACTCTTAGATCAGCGGGCCCGGGATCGAGTCCCATACCTCATCTGGGACTCGATATCCTGCTTACTCGGATGCACGTTTAGAAGGCAGCGCTTATACTCATTCATCATACGGGCGGCGTGAGGATTTTTTCTTTTGGTTTGGGGGTTTAACTATCACCGTGAGCAACTCGATGGGCTATAAGCTGTCGCCCGTCCCTAATTCAGGGCCACTGGTCCCAGGAAAGGGAGAGGGCAATCGCCGTAAGACTAACACAACATTCACGCTCTCACTAAGATTTGAACCCACAACTATCTCGGAAGAATGTTCAGAAGCCAGCGCTAGACCACTGCGCCACCGGGGCGGCAGTGAACCAAGTTACTTTGGCAGGTTAAGTTTTGATAGTGAAGTTCGTGCTGGGGTACTGGTTCGAAACATAAGCATGTATAGCAAAACAACTATTGGTTGTCGGAAAAGTCATAACGTGTTTTGGCACCCGATGGCGGTTGGGCGGTTTTGGAAGTACTAGAGGCATGCGCTGCTGATGTGTTATCGCCATGGCATTCGACAGGTGCCAGTTCTAGCTGCAGTCTGAAAGGAATTGTTAGCGATTTGGTTGGTTTGCGGAGATTTGACGTCAAGTTCAAAATGGAAGACCAAACTGTGCATTTTCGCCATATTTTACTGTTTTACGTCCGTTAAGGGAAGAACGCGCGTCAAGCTTGTGAAAAGTTGCGTAAAGTGTACGGTGATAATGCTCTACAAGAACGTCAGTGCCAGCGGTGGTTCGCAGAATTCCGTGCTGGTGATTTTGACCTCAACGATGCTCCTAGGTCGGGGAGGCCCACCGAGGTTGATGACAACCAAATCAAGGCACTGATCGACTCAAACCCACGTTACACGACACGAGAGATTGCATACACATTGCACATCCATCATTCAAGCGTTCACGACCACCTGAAGAAGCTGGGATACGTAAGCAAGCTCGATGGGTGGGTTCCTCATGAACTCAAAGAAGCTCAATTGACGGCGCGTATAAACATCTGCGATATGCTCATTAAACGTGAGGAAAACGATCATTTTGAAGCAACTGATAACTGGTGACGAAAAGTGGATTGTGTACAACAATGTGCTGCGCAAACGGTTTTGGTCCCAACGTGCTGCATCGCCTCAAACGACATCCAAAGCAGACATTCATCAGCGGAAGGTTCTGGCCTCAGTGTGGTGGGATTTTAAAGGTGTCGTATTTTTCGAGCTCCTACCACGAAACCAAACAATCAATTCGAATGTGTACTGTCGGCAACTGGACAGTTTGAACGAATCCATCATCCAGAAACGTCCACAGCTCGTTCATCGTAAAGATGTTGTATTCCATCACGACAACGCGAGACCACACACAAGTTTGATCACCCGCTAAAAATTATTGGAGCTTAGGTGGAATGTGTTGCCACACCCAGCATACTCGCCTGATCTTGCGCCGTCAGACTTCCACTTGTTTCGCTCTCTTCAACAGCTTTTGCGTGGTATAACGTTCAATTCAGATGAGGCTGTAAATCAGCACCTTGTACAGTTTTTCGCCATGAAAGACAAGCCTTTCTATGAACGAGGCATTCTGCAACTCACTGAAAGATGGCAAAAGATTATCGAACAAAAAGGGCATTATATCATTGATTGATCTTTGTTCTTTCTATCAATAAATGACCTTTGCAAAACATGGCTAAAATACGTCATGACTTTTCCGACAACCCAATATTATCCCACACATGTAGAGTGTCTCATGGTGGTCGGTAAACTTCGAATAAAATAATAACAATAATAATAACCATCTGCTATTTCTTCCGTCCACCAAGAAGTTCTTGCTTCGAAAATTATTGGAAAGGATTAAAAATAAGGGTTTGATTCATACGTGAACGTGACCACTTAGCGTAAAAGCCATTTGTCAGTGACGAAAATGGCTTTTACGCTAAAAGCAATTTTCCGATGGAATCCTGTCACTCCGGAGCAGCATGCTTTCCCTATTAAGCTTACACCGACGGAATTTGCAGTTGGAGCTTTGCCGTCTATGACATGTGAGTCACCTCTGAGCTAGGTACGTTGCATATGTCCCTTCCTTTAGAAAGGGTTGCGATGGAATCGTAGGTTTCCAGGTTAGCCAGCAAACCACCTTGAAAGAGAGCTCACTGAGAAGAAGGAATTCTGCCTAATTCCAGAAGATGTGTGGAACGAACATCACACATTTTTTGAAGAACTCAAGAGCCAGGAGTTTCATTTTATGTTCCGGCGCTAATATAGCATAAAAGCCATTTGCCGGTGGCGATTCGAAATCACATCCTTTTGCTCCGGATCCCAATTAAGCTACACCGACGGAATTTGTCGTTGCAGCTTTACCGTCTGGACATGTGTGTCACCTCTGAGGTAGGTACATCATAACCAATTTTATAATAAGACCCTTCTTTAGACCTTCATATTTACGAAATTGTGTGAAAATATACACGATGGAGTCACATTATTGTGAATACCAGCTAATATCCACAGTAGCAGCCCTGTGTAGCGCGGACAGCAGCTAGAGAAGCTGGGAGTGACTCAATAAGGTGCTGGAAATTGTTCACAGGTATGTGGAGCAATGCTGACTGCAGTGAATCCGATAGCTGCTGGAGGGTGCGCGGTGGAGGATCCATAGAGCGAACAACACGATCGAGGTGGTTCCACATATGTTCAATTGGGTTTAAGTCTGGGGAATTAGGGGGCCAGGGAAGTACTTTGAAGTCTTTATCGTGCTCTTCCAACCACTCTAGGACATTTCTAGTGGTGTTGCACGTCGCATTGTCGTTCTGGCAGATCCCATCCGCCCCAGGAAAGACAATCAGCATGTATGGATGTATGTGGTCTGCAAGGATGGATTCATAACGAATTCGATCCATATTGCCTTCACCAGGCATGAGTGGACACAGGGAATGTCACGAAAATATTCCTCAGACCAAAACGCTGCCCCCGCTAGCTTGTGTTCTTCCAGCAATGGATTAAGAGTGTTTGCTCTCAGATGTTTCTCGTCTTATACGCCAATGTCCATCCGTTCAATGAAGCAGAAAACGTGACTCATCGAAGAAGGCAATCCTTTGCCAATCAGCGGAGGTCAAATTCCGATATTGCCGTGCAAATGTGAGCCTTTTCTACCGATGCACCTTCGTCAGCATAGGGGCAGAGACCATCCTTCTACATCGGAGCCCCATACGCAGCTGGATTCGTTTAACTGTCGGTTTAGACACACTTCCGGTAGCCCTCTGGTTCATTCGGCCAGTAAGCTGCTCCACTGCAGTGTGTCGATCGGCCCTCACGCGCCTTTGCAGCCGACGTTCACCTCTCACATCAATGGCACGTGGTGCTCCGCAGTTTCCACTTCGCGCTTATTCGCGATGGTGCTATTTCTCCAATCACGATACACTTTAACCTCAGCAGCACGCGAACATTTCATAAACTTGGCCCGAACGCAGATAATCATCCCCTTTTGCACATCTAATAAATCGCTCCTTTTATCTATGAGAGCAACGAGTGATATTTTTCAGATCAGATCAGATCCTATGTAGAGGATTTTAGGAAGGGAGTGTCTGACCCTAGATCTTAAACAACCCTTAGAAATAGGAAACTAGGAGATTTTGGCTAGAGCGCCCGATAGGAAAGTGACACGGAAGCGAAGTAGAAAGGGAGAAGAAGACGCCCTTATTTATTACCGGGGAGCCAGTACCCGTGGTCCGACGGCTTAATGTGCCCATACGACGCACGGCGGATATTTAGTGAATCGAGCGTTCGTACCTGCCTTGGATCGAACCTGAGGCCCTTTCCGTTGCAGTCTCGAACGTTGCCCACTAGGCCACCCGCGGCCTATATGTTTTCAGATCATGATCATGATCATATGTAGAGGATTTTAGGAAGGTAGTGTCTGACCTCAGGTCTTAAACAACCCTTAGAAATAAGAAGCTAGGAGATTTGGGCTAGAGTGTCAGATAGTAAAGTGACACTGAAGCGAAGTAGAAAGGGGGAGGAAGACGCCCTTATTTATTACCGGGGGGGGGGGGCAGTACCTGGAGTCCAACGGCTTAACGTGCCCATCCGACGCACGGTGGTTCTTTATTGGATCGAGCGTTCGTACCTGCCTGAGATCGAGCCTGAGGTCGCTTCTGTGGCGGTCACGAACGTTGCCCACTAGGCCACCCGCGGCCCATGTTTTCAGATCATGATAAAATGTAGATTATTTTAGGAAGGGAGTGTCTGACCCCAGGTCTTAAACAACCCTTAGAAATAGGAAACTAGGAGATTTGGGCTAGAGCGCCCGATAGGAAAGTGACACGGAAGCGAAGTAGAAAGGGGGAGGAAGACGCCCTTATTTATTACCGGGGGCCAGTACCCGTGGTCTGACGGCTTAACGTGCCCATCCGAAGCACGGCGGATATTTAGTGGATCGAGCGTTCGTACCTGCCTGGGATCGAACCTGAGGCCCTTTCCGTGGCAGTCACGAACGTTGCCCACTAGGCCACCCGCGACCTATATGTTTTCAGATCATGATCATGATCATATGTAGAGGATTTTAGGAAGGGAGTGTCTGACCTCAGGTCTTAAGCAACCCTTAGAAATAGGAAACTAGGAGATTTGGGCTAGAGCGCCCAATAGGAAAGTGACGCGGAAGCGAAGTAGAAAGGGGGAGGAAGACGCCCTTATTTATTACCGGGGGCCAGTACCCGGGGTCCGACGGCTTAACGTGCCCATCCGACGCACGGCGGATATTTAGTGGATCGAGCGTTCGTACCTGCCAGGATCGAACCTGAGATCCTTTCCGTGGCAGTCACGAACGTTGCCTACTAGGCCACCCGCTGCCATATGTTTTCAGAATGTCTACAGCACATCTTATATACCCTCTATGCCAGTTCAATACACGTGCCTTCTTTCATTGGCTACGCGCTGTTGACGTCAAAAGTAGGAGGTGGTCACAATAATGGGACTCGTCTGTGTACATTAGGACCATATGTCTCCCCTTCTACACACAATGGGGTTTAGGAGGGAAGTTCTAATAAGGGTATGTCAGATATCTCAAGAAAAGCAATAACACCTTCGCAGGGGCAGATCCAGAAGTTTAAACTGGGGAGATTGGAGGCAGGAAAGAGGGGGGGGGGGTGCAATTGCTCTGGTCAAAAGAAAAAAACAAGACAAGATTGACAGAGAGAATTTTATGGAAGGGTCACTCACAAGCAAAGGAACAAGCAAAACTGCTCCTTCTTGGCATTACACGTCTTTTTAAAAATCTTTTCGTATGAAAAAAAAATTGTGCTAAATTTTTAAATCTCAAAGTGGGGAAAACAACCGAAAAATCTGCACTATTTTCCTGGTGTTCAATTGCACGCTTTGCGAGGAAACAAGCTCCTTTGTTCAGGGGCGTATATAGAATTTTTCACGGAAGGGGTGACGAAAAATGGTAGTTTCGAAATCCAACATAACAAAATTGAAGTTAATGAAAAACAAAAGAAAACATTTAATCAATTTTTGCTAATGTATGTTGAGGCATTTCTATTAAATTAAGGCATTTTTTTCTAATGTAAGTTGCATTTTTACCAAAAACTTAAAAAAATGAAACACTTTCGGGAGGAGCAACGCCCCTGTCTCCCTTAAAATACGCCCCTGCCTTGCTTTTAAGTAAAAAGTCTGGATAGAATCTTTCACAATAAATTTGAGTCCTTCCCTTCGGACATCTTAGTTTAATAGAAAAAATTCCAACTTGAATCATCGAATCATTGCTAAGCAATATGACATGTAATTCCTCTTTTAAATATTCGTTTATTTTTATTCTTTTGCAAAATATGATTCACCCGTATTTTGAAAGGAATATCCATTCCTTAAGTACTTCCTGAGCCATTTATTGCCTTACTGGCGATTTTCTCTCGAAAGTTTGTGGAAATTTTACATTAAACAAAGGACATCTATTGCTTTTGATGATCAATCAAAATCTATTTTCCCTTCCGCTCTGAGCTTCCCCTTTTTCCTAAATCCACTTTTTTTTTAATTTCTGTTTTCTTTCTCTCATTCTCTGTAGACAGAAGAGAACGTTTAATCTCCAAATTCATAGCAAATTTTAATTATAAAAACATTTACGAAAATCTATGCATTTATTATTATATTATTGCAAAAATAAATACATTAATTATTCACGATCTTGGCCATTAAAAAAAGAAAGTGTTGTGGGAGGAGGGGGTGGGGGTGGCCCCAGTCTCCCCCGCTGGATCCGCTGCTGCTTCCGAGCAGTTGCTTTTGTTGGAGGATAAAAATAAAGCCGGTTCTTCTGATATTCTTAAAGATTCAAAATGGCTACTGAAGCTAGCATATTTGTCAGATATTTATCAGAACTTAACTATGATGAAAACAGGCATGCAGCGCTCAATAGAAACTTTTTAAGTTCAAACGGCGATGCCTTCAATAATAAAATAAGGGTTCGGAAAAAATTTCTTTGAAATTGGGTTAATGAAATGTTTCTGATCCATACTACAGGTTCAGAGTCAGACAGACTGAAGAGACGCCATCCCATAAATTATATTATTATTCAGTTGGAATCTTCAGCAGAAAACCTTGACACGCTTTTCTTTGTCATCAAGAATGCATGACTGGGTAAAAAACTCGTTCTTGACTTCTCACTATACTCACAAGATAATGTTTACTCAGACCTCACGAAGAAGAACAGCTGAGTGAACAGGAGCTCGAACGAACTTCGAAAATATGAGTAAAATTCATTGAAGTGCCACCCGAGGTGCTTTGGATTTCAGTAAGAAAGCAGCAACTTGTTATTTTAGCAAAAGCAGTGAAATTCTTTCTACAGTTTTCAACTTCTTACCTGCGTAAACAAGCTTCTTATTATATGAAAATTTAAAACAAAGAAAGAAACCGTCTGCTGATCACCGAGAAGTACTACTATTCGTGTGTTTGTCAAAAATTTGGTCAAAAATTCAACATTTGCGGAAAAGAAAAAAGTCAAAGCAAAGAAAGAATTTTTTCTTACAATTGATCAAACCATTTTTTTTTCATTCACTTACTTTCAAATATTACTGTCAGAACTTTCAAATTAGTTATATGATTTTACTATCAATAAACTATGCGATATTACTGTCAAAACATTTGTTTTTAACCTTTTAGGCTGCCTTGTGCGTACATGCGCTCTTTGCTATCAACATTGTTCATCCTGTAAAGGCTTTCTTCGAGATACGAAACATTATTCTTGGAGTTCATAAACGAAAAAAAAAAAAAAAAAATAGGAAACACTGGAAGCATTTTTTCCTTTGTGTTTTTTTTTTTTGTAGATTCTCACTCCCTGTGAGCATCATTTAGTGATACTCGATGCAGAGAGGCAAGAGATCCAGAAACACTTTCAAATGTGTTCTCCATCGGCCAGCCCATAGGTGAGTGGCCAAAGGAGCGGGATTCTGACTAATCATCCAAGTTAGGCCCGAGTTTGAGTGTCGGATAGAGTATAAGTAGACGTCATACTGATTGCCAAGTATTATGAGGCTGCGGCTTCAGATCATCGGCCCGGAATGGGTCCGGATGAGGCATGGATGATGTTATTCTGATGGTTCCCGGAATGGCCCGGAAGAGGCACGTGTGGTGTTTTTCTGATGGTGCTGTCTTCAGATCATCCTTCCGGAATGGGCCTGGATGAAGTGTGAGTAGTGTTCTTTCTGTGGCGCTGGCATGACATCATCCTTCCAGAATGGGCTCGAATGAGGCATGGGTGATGTTTTTCTGATGGCACTGGTTTCAGATCATCTGATCAGAATGGACCCGGAAGAGGCACGGGTAATGTTTTTCTGATGGTGTTAGTCATCCATTCAGAATGGGCCTGGATGAGGCACGGTGGTATTTTTCTGATGGCGCTGGCTTTAGATCATCCTGCCGGAATGGCCTTAAATGAGACACGGGCGTTGTTTTTCTGATAGTGCTGGCTTCAGATCATCCTTCCGGAATGACCTCGGATGAGGCACGGGCGTTGTTTTTCTGATGACGCTGGCTTCAGATCATCCTTCCGGAATGGCCTCGGATGAGGCACGGGCGGTGTTTTTCTGATGGCGCTGGCTTCAGATTATCCTTCCAGAATGGCTTCGGATGAGGCACGGGCGGTTTTTTTTCCTGTGTCTCTTTCCTAGAAGCAGCGTCCCTAAATTTCTTTGAGAAGTGACCACACAATATAGAAACGGGTGACAATTTATAGCCAACAGTGTTGGTTACGGTGGTCGTTATGCCCGCAAAAAATCATAAAAAAATCATTTGAAAAGTGTTTTGCAAACGGAATGGCCAACCACACGGATGAGGATTCATGCGAATTTTTCCTGCCATGTGGAGTGAATGTATTTTGATGTTCAGCCTTACCAACGGAGGTTGAAAGATTTTGTCCCTAACATACGGAGATCGGAACTCCGTGAAAGACGGTAATTAGCAATCTGCGCTGCAACTTTTGGAGAGAGGGAGGGGTTGGGGGGTGTAGCGGCCACCATGAGTAACTTAGCGGGCTATAAGCAGTCACTCGTCCCTAATTTAGGGCCACCGGTTCCAGCGAACGGACCGAGCCAGTGCTTAAGACAAACACAACATGAATGCCTCATCAGAATTCGAACGCTGACTTATCATGATCAGAATCATGGCTTAGGCAACTGCATCCCCTGGGAAGCCTGCGACTCTTTCTAAGCGTTCACCGAACATTTTTTGTTTTGTAACTATTTGCTTTTCCTTTACCGTGGGTGTTGATGTGAGGAAAGTGAATGACGATGGCCATTGTTGTGAGAAGCAAGATCCATGCAGTAGCTTCTTTTAAAAACAATGTCGCAAAAGGAAATTCATGAAGACCTGCAGTAACCATTTGGGGAACCTTGTCCTTCATACGTCATGGTCAAGAACTGGGAAGCAGAATTGAGAATGCCACAGTGCTGAAGATGCACTCAGTAATGGAAGGCCCGTTGCAAAGTTGACACCTACAAATGTGGATAACATTTATGATCTGATCATGCAAGACCGCAGCATAACACTGAATCACACTGAAACAACATTCAAGATCCCCCAAGAGCATGCTTACGATATTATGATGAATTTGCTTTAGAATAAAGGTTTCCTTGAGGTGGGTCAATAAAGCTGATCACGCAAGACCTCAGAATACCGCACAATAACCCCAAGAGCAAACTCAAGTTATTTTAGTGAATCTGCTTTACGACTAATGATTTCTTTGAAATGGGTGAATAAAGCACTGAATGCAGATCAAAAGCCCGGAGAGCTGCCCTGCGGCGCAGTGACCTAAGCACTAGCTCATACTGGAGGTGTAGCGTGACCAAGTTGTGGTCGTGGTGGTACTGGTGTGTGTGTGTGTGGAGGGGGATCATTGTGAACTGATGTTTTCCTTAGGGGCACAAGTAAGTGTAAACTGATGTTTTCCTTTCCTTGCGGACACGAATAAGTGCAAACTGATATTATTCTTGAAGACATGAATAAGTGTAAACTATTTTCCTTGGGGACACAAATAAATGTAAACTGATGTTTCCCTTAGTGACACGAATAAATGCAAACTGATATTTTCCTTGGGGACCGAAACAAGCGTAAGCTGATGTTTTCCTTGGGGACCCGAACAAGCGTAAACTATGTTTTCCTTGGGGGACAGAAATAAGTATAAACTGATGTTTTCCTTGGGGGCACAAATAAGTATAAACTAGTGTTTTCCCTAGTGACAGGAATAAGTGTAAGCTGATGTTTACCTTGGGGGCACAAATAAGTATGAACTAGTGTTTTCCTTGGTGACACGAATAAGTGTAAACTGATTTTTTCCTTGGGGGACAGGAATGAGTGTAAATTGATGTTTTCCTTGAAGGTGCACGAACGAATAAATGTAAACTTATGCTTTTCTTTTGGGTGGGATGCCATTTTTGGAAACAGTTTCTCCACAAATGTTCATAAAACTTGAGTCTTTTAAGTGCATAGCAAACATTTTTTGTTGCGCATTATTTGTTCGATCGCTGCTGATAATGAACGTTGTCGAACAGCCCTGCATATTTTTGATAAGATGCTAAGTTTTCTGAAATTAAAGTTCTCTCTTTTTTCGCAAATTCTTTTAAATATTACATATCTTTTTTTCTGGTACATGAATAATACATAACTTGTTCCAAAACAACTGAGAATGCTTTTATGAAAAATGTGCAATACTGAGTTCGACCTTGGCACGAGTCTCGAAGAAACGGTAGTCGTTGTAGTAACCATAGCAACCGGTCACACTTGTTTATCACGCATGCGTCGTCCGTAGTGCGCACGTTGTTTCGTGAATCCCTGACAAGTGCTTTGGCGCTGTGATTTCTCGAAAAAATGGATGTGGAAAAGGAACAAAGATGAGCCATTAAATTTTGCTGTCGACTTAAGAAGTCTGTTCGGAGAGACTTTTCGTTATGAAAGATGCTTATAAAGATGAATGTCGAGGAAAATCAACAATTTGCACATGGCATGAAGGAAAATTATGGATAATCGTGAGTCGGCGGCTTTGATTATCGCGCATGAATGAAGACTTTCAACGAGTGTTGCAGAGGTAAACATCAATATAATATTTGTTATTATACGGGAAGCCCAAAACCTACCAATTAGAGGTATCGAAGTTATAGTTATGATTTCAAAGTCATCAATTCACAGAATTTTAACCGAGCATTTGGACATGAAACGAGTTTTTTGAACTTGGGTTCCCCATTTCTTGACAAAGGAACAAATGGATCATCGAATTGAAGTTTGTGAACAATTAAGGTGGACGTCAAGTAATTTTGCTTCCTATACTTCCAATGGAAATACTTCTGTACACATTTTCTTCACAATTAATGCGTTCCCAAGGATGAAAATTTCAACATCGATTAAAAGAACTTCATTTTATAACTTGGAATACTTAACATTTTCTAAAACATCATCATCATCATCATTGTCAGCCATTATCAATCCACTGCTGGACGAAGGTCTCTCCAAGTTTCCGCCACAACGGTCTGTCTTGTGCCAATCTCCTCCATGTCACTCCCGCATACTTTCGAATTTCATCCACCCACCTCCCATGTGGTCTTTTTCTGGGTCTTTTCCTGTCCCTTGGAATCCAATTTAAAATTTCGGCTAACCATCGATGGTCTGTCCTTCTGGCAGTATGTCCAGCCCATTGCCATTTCAGGGATTTAACTCTGATCATGATGTCTTCCACTCTTGTCATTTTTCGGATCCACGAGTTCCTATTTTTATCTCTCTGGGTTACACCAAGCATGCACCTCTCCATGGTGCTTTGAGTTGTCTGCAGCCTTTGTATGTCTCTTTTAGTTAAGGTCCACGTCTCTGCACCATACGTAAGCACTGGAAGGATGCATTGATCAAACACTTTTCTTTTAAGACATAATGGCATATTGCTCTTGAAAATTATGCTGTTTCTTCCATAAGCTCTCCAGGCAAGTTTTGTACGCCGATTAATTTCTTCATCAATGTGACCCTCCCTTGATATCTACTGTCCAAGATAAACGTACGTGTCTGTTATCTCCAGTTTTTCTCCATCACTCGATAAATCTTCGTTTCTTGTAAAAGCATTGTATATCACTTTTGTCTTCTGAAAGTTCATTTTTAATCCTTCTTTACTCTTGTCAGCAAATTCCTGGATCATACTCTGCAGCTCTGATGGGCTAGTTGCAAAAATGACTACGTCATCAGCAAAACGAAGGTGGGTTAGATAATCTCCATTAATCTTTATCCCTTTGTTTTCCCAGTTCAGTGATTGAAAGACATTTTCCAATGTGGCATTAAAGAGCTTCGGAGATATGGTGTCACCTTGTCTCACTCCTTTTCCAATTTTTATCTGTGTTGTATTTTCAAACAACCGCATCTTTGCACTTGCATTTTCATAGATGTTAATAATAATATTAATGTATGCATCTTTAATACCGCAGGATTTCAGAGCCATTGTAACTGCTGATGGTTTCACCGAATCAAAGGCTTTTTCATAGTCGATAAAAGCCATGCACAATGGAAGTTCAGATTCCCTCGCTCTTTCAATAAGTTCTCTCAGTACGTGGATATGATCTATTGTGCTGTAGCCACTCCTGAATCCAGCTTGTTCTCTCGGTTGAGCCATGTCCAGTGTTACCTTCAAGCGGCGTGAAAGAACTTTAGTGACGATTTTATAAATCACTGATAGGAGGGTGATAGGTCTGTAGTTCCTGAAATCCTTAATGTTACCTTTTTTATGTAGCAGGGTCATTGTAGCGTTGTTCCAATCCTCAGGAATCTTCCCTTCATTAAGGCATCGAGTGAAAATTTGGGCGAGTACTGTTTCGATTTCTCCACTTGCTTCTTGTATGATGTCTACAGTAATTCCATCTTCTCTTGGAGCTTTTCCCCGCTTCATGATCTTGATTGCATGTGCAACGTCTGCTGGGAGGACTGGAAGAACTCTGGTACTGGTACCTTTCATGATGTCTGGAGTACATGTATCATCCCTTTCATAAAATGTGGAGTAGAAATCTTTCACTCTTGTCAAAATTTCGCCTCTATTTCTTGTTACAGAACCATCTTCTTTTCTCAGTGCCATAATCTGTTTTCTTCCCTTACTGAGATGTCCCTTTGCTATCTTTAGGCTTTGGTTGTTTTCAATTGCTTTCCTTACTAGTTCACAGTTGAATTTCCTTACGTCTTCAGTGATACTTTTTCGTACTGTCTTGCATAGCTCTATATATTCCACTTTGGATATATTCTCTATATATTCCACTTTTTCTAAAACATAACCATAATTATATTAAAAATCAATAACTTTTCCTTTGGTGGTGTTGACAAACAAATGTTTGATAGACAAAGACAAACAAATGTTGGATTGCATAATTATTGTTATGTTTTAGAAAATATTAAGTATTGCAAGTTATAAAATGAAGCTATTTTAATTGATGTTAAAATTTTCATCCTTGGGAACGCATTAATGGTGAAGAAAATGTGTACAGAAGATTTTCCATTGGAAATATGGTAAGCAAAATTACTTGACGTCCATCTTAAAGCAAATGGTAAACGAAGATCAAGAAGTCATTAAACGGACGACGAAACTTGGCTAAATTATTTGATCCACACACCAAGCAGAATGCTGTGTTCGGAAATCGCCGTCGTCGCCTGAAGCAAAAATAGTTCGTCAATAAAAATTAGCGGGAAAGGTGTTGGCTTTGCTCTTTGGTTGTCAAGGTATGATCTATCAATACATTGTTCCTCCAAAAACTAAAATAAACGCCTGCGACTACAAAAGAGTGCTACAGAATTCTGAAGAAACATGTGACAACTGAACGACCACACCTGAAAAGGAATTGGGTGTTGCATCACCACGATAACGCAAGGCCGAGCATGGCCAGTTCTGTCGTTTCTCATTTGGAGAAAATGAAGTTGATGCGCCAATCTGCATATAGTCTAGATTTGTCATCATATGACTTCCAGTTGTTCTTCATTCTAAAGAGGACTTTACGAGTATAACAATTGCAGACTGAGCAACAACTTAATACCACCGCACAGGGGTGGTTCTACAACATTTCAGAAAAGGAATTCCAGTAGACATTCTAAAAGGGGGAAGAACGTTGGGACATTTAACACTGTTAAAAATTGGTACTTAGAAATAATCAAAATGTACTCGTTTTTGAGTACATTCTGGGCTTATAATAGCTGCGAGTACTCGTGTCTCATTTTGAAAAAGACACGTACTCATTTCTGAGTACATACAGGGAATCAGTTGTGAGTATATCTGTCATTTCTACACTGCTGGCCACCTAAAATGCAACGCCAAGAAGGACACGAGATAGCAAAGCCAGATTTACTGGATACATAACAATAGATACAAGGATGAAACGATTAAGCTTACAGGCCCGTGCGACTTGCGGAAGAAGCAGACATCAATAGTTCGTGTGGGCCGAATGGCGGGCAATAATGGCCGCTACACGTCGCTGCATCGAACGAAAGAGGTTTTGGATGTGAGCTTGCGGATGTCGGTCCAGGTTGCTTCCACACGTTGCCACAATTGATCAGGCGTGGCCGCGGGTGGTGCTTGCCGGACCACTCGGTTGCCGATCAGCGACCAGACGTGTTCGATGGGCGACATATCGGGGAACAGGCGGCCACGGCAGCAGTGACACCTGGTGAGCCGTGAAGAATTGTTGCATGGTGCGTGCCATGTGCGGGCGCGCATTGTCCTGTTGAAACGTGGCCGCTGGCAGGTCCTGCAGGTAAGGGAGGACTACAGGCTCCATACCGTCGGAGATGTAGCGGTGGCTGTTGAGTGTACCGGCGATGCGTACCAGAGGGGTGCGGGTGTCATATCCAATTGCGCGCCAAACCATAACGCCAGGAGACGGACCGGTATGGCGATGCATAGTGCAGGCGTCATACAGTTTCTCGCTGCGGTGCCGCCACACGCGGATCTGACCATCGCGGTGTTGCAGGCAGCAGCGGGATTCATCGGAGAAGACAATGTCGTGCCATTCCGTAGTCCAGGTGCGATGTTGAACGGCCCTCTGTCGCCGCATTCGCCGGTGGTGTAACGTCAATGGTAATCGGAGCAATGGGCGCCATGCGACAAGTCCCCGCTCCTGCAGACGACGTCGAACGGTACGTGCTGACACAGGTTGTTGCGCAACACACCCTAATTTCTGCGCTAACGTTCGTAATGTGGCGGTGCGAGCCGTCAATGCACGCCGCACAACGTGCCGTTCCTCTCGTCCGGTGATGTGCCGCGACTGCAGCAATCGCTCACGTCGGCCCGTCCGTCCCTCCTGTACCCACCGAATCCATACTCGCCTCACTGTGGCTGGATGTCGTCCCACACGGGCGCCGATTTCTCGGTACGATAAACCGCTGTCGCGATAAGCCACTATTTGTCCTCTGTCGAACTCCAAAACGTGCTGTAATGGCTGCCGTATTCTGCGACGAGGCATCAGGAAGCTTCCCACGCACAGGTCTGGCAGCACAACACACTTCCACTACTTACACCCCGCCTTCTGTGCACCCTTCTTATAGTGCTTCTCGGTGGCGTGCTGGGCGCACATGATTTGCATGTGCCCTGCAATGCTAATCGTTTGCATGTCTTTTTGCGGGCGACGCATGCTGCGAATTTCAGGCCAATCGGATGCTTCCTTCTTGGTGTTGCATTTTGGGTGGCCAGCAGTGTATGTGCTCTAACTTCATTCAGTTTCTGCGCCCTGCCCGAAAGGGCACAGAAACTGAAGGAAGTTGGAGCGAATTTGACAGGATAGTTTGAAAGTGAGAGAGAGCACACTAGATGACACCACCGTGCAAGCGCAAGACTTTGCACATAGAAGGACAGAGAGAAATCAGGGGGAGGGGGGGGGCTTAGGAGCTTTAACAGGGGTATTCCTACCCGGGGACCATAACTTAACGTTCTAGTCCGGTATTCAGCTATTGTTAGAAATTCACACTACCAGGCTAGGTTTGAACCTGGGGTCCTTCCATCAGTAGTCTGAATCTCTAACCACTAAGCCATCCGTGGCTAGATTTCAAATTTTAAATACGTGTACTCAATACATACTCATTTATTCATAGAATCAACTGGAAGTATATTATTCGATGGCACATCTAGGATAACAGATATGTTCCTTGTCACATGCTGGGCACATGGACCGCCCAATTTTATGAGAAATACAGTGATGAAGCGACAATTTATCATTTATGAGATTGACACAAATATAGTTAATATAAAAACGTACGCAAAGATACTTTATGCATAATTAAATTACTCGTGATCAGTGACTTTGTTGTACTAATTATTTATGTGTGTCACTTTACACATTTATTAAACAATTTCTCTTGAAATCTATAATATCTAAAATGAAGTAATACGAGATTATATTTATATTTATTGACGCAAGTAAGTATGGTTACTTATGCTTGAGCATGTCATGTACTCGTTTACAATACGATTGCACTTAAAAAAAATTACCGAATAGGTTCAGGGTCTCATTTTTAAATAGATTTTTTTAAACAGTGTTATATTCGAGACAATGGACAGTATTGTGAGAAAGATGACCATTTCCTCGATAATTATAGTACGCATATAATTTTTTAAATATTTCTCTTATAAATATTTCTTTGATAGAAATATTTTCAGTTGTTTTGAGACAACCCTTGTACACATCGAGATTTCTCTACATTGGTAGCATTTAGCCGTGCTTTTACTTCCTCAAAAAAGGAATCGTAGCTAAATCTAAATAATGAGCACAACAGTGTGTGTATAAACCGTCTTTTTCTTTGAGCTTCGTAACGACTTCATTAAACTTCCCATTCATATTTGCAACCCCATCGTACGCTTGCTTTCTCATTTACATTTTCTATAGTTGGGGGGGGGGGGGTCCGAATCTCGAATAAGGCATGGGTGGTGCACTTTTCTTATTTAATTGCACCGCCCCCCCCTCTCTGCTTCGCGCTTTCTCGGGATCCTTCACTTTAGGAAATGAAAACAAAATGCTTTTTGGTAGAATTTTTTATAATTATTGTTATTATATTTAAGTTTTATGATACGAGGCCCTTAAAAGATATATATTTTTACTTTTTATAATTATTTTTTCTAGTCCCCCCCTTTCAAGCAGGTTATCACCCTTCTCTAAACAGATACTGAGATTTGCAGATTTCTAATTATTACTACACTGGTGGAAAGTGAAAAAAGAACACCAAGAAGGAATTGGCGGACGATCATGAAATTTACATATGTTAATGTGGTCGAGTTGACGTAGGTGTGATGTTAATTTCGGGGCCAACCGGTGAGCGCTTACGCCACAGCACGGCATAATATTCAAATTATCGTCGGTGGTATTTACGGAGTACGGCGAAGTGAATGTAATCAGTCGTCGGGGTACGGACACGTGCGAAGACCCTGAAGAAGCTGCAATGCCTGGACATGGAAGACGTGTACGATTTCAGCAGTTATAGGACTTTGAGCGAGGTCGTCTAGTCGGACTCCGCGAGGCCGGGCGGTCGTATCGTCGTATTGCGGAGCGAATTGGACGGGAAGTATCGGTGGTGGTACGATGGTGGCGTAGATGGTCCGAAGAACATTCCCACAAGAGAAGACGTGGAACCGGGAGTCACAGATGGACTTATGAGCGGACCAATCGACGCATAAGAAGAGCGGCGTTGTCAAGCAGAACATCCACTGCGACGCAAATCCGAGCTGATGTTGCACCTGAGGTGACAGTGCGAACAATCCGCAACCGTCTACTGGATGCAGGACTACGTGCACGTGTGCCTCTGGCATATGCACCTCTGACTCCAGCCCACCGTCAGAAACAGCTGCAGTGGTGTCGCCAAAGTCTGCACTGGAGAACGCAATGACGATCTGTCGTGTTCAGCGATGAAAGCAGATTCTGCTTGGGAGGCTCCGATGGCCGTATGCGTGTTCGCAGAAGCACAGGAGAGCGTCTCCGCCCTTCTTGCATCCGCCAGCGACACACAGGGCCTACACCTGGTCGCCTGGTGTGGGGAGCGATTAGCTATCGCTCCCGTACACAACTAGTGTTTGTACCGGGTACGTTAAACAGCACCTCCTACATCAACAACATCATTCATCCCGTTGTTGCGCTATTTGTAAGGTCGGTCCATCAGCAAGATAACACACGCCCACACACGGCACGTGCAACGCAACATGCACTTCAGGGTGTGAAACAACTTCCATGGCCTGCACGTTCACCGGATTTGTCCGTTGAGCGCGCGTGGGATTTTATGGGACTAGGACTTACCCGGTCTCCACGGCCAGCCACGAACATCCCCGATTTACGCGTCCAGGTTGAGGATACTTGGAAATCAATACCCCAAACTTACATCCAACATCTGTACGACAGACTCCATGCCAGAATTGCACAGTGTGACGCAGTTCATGGCGGTTCAACCTCGTACTAACCATGTTACATGGAAATGTTATTTTTCAGTTTACCAGCAAATACAGCTGTATTTTGCTATAATGTTTTGATCACGTTTTCGTCTGTATTCCGTTATTATGCTGTATAAATTTCGTTGGTATCAGAAGTCTCCTTCTTGGTGTTCTTTTTTCACTTTCCGCCAGTGTATAACCACCTTAATATTTTCCTCATCCATAAAATGACAAATTAAATATATTTCGTGGCTCCCTACTTTATTATATTAAACAATTTGTGTATAAATCAAATACCTAATTTAAAAAATAAAAAGAACAACATGAAATTTGCTTTTGCGTTAGAGAGAGAGAGAGAAAAATGGTACTAGTTTGTGTGTTGTTTCTTTGTTCCTTTGACAAAACACGTCTAGTAATTTGTTTCTTTCTGCACAAACGGCATCCTTTTATGTGACATTCAGAGAGAGAGAGAAAGAGAGAAATGGTATCATTTCATGCGATGTTCTTACTCCACACAAAATGATACCATTTGTTTCCCCCTGCATAAATGGCACTTTTTTATGTGATGTGTATAAGGAGAGAGAGACAAATAGCGCCAGTTTGTTTATTCGCAGAGAACCACAAATGGTGCCAGTTTATTTTTCGCGCAAAACGATAATTGGTACCATTTGGTGCGATGTACAGGGAGAGAGAGAGAGAGAGAGAGAGAGAAAGAGAGAGAAAACTGGTACCACTTTATGTGGTATGTCCAGAGTGAAAAATAGTACCCGTTTACGTGACGCGTTTCTCTGACAGACCAGATAAACTAGAATTATTTTGTTTCTCTGTGCACAAAAGGTATTGTTTTATACAATGTGAAGAGAGCGATTTTTTGTACCATTTTATGCTACGCGCAGAGAATGACTAATGCTACACTTTCATGCGCTGTTTTTGCTTGGCACGCCATATGTGTGAGTATACTGAAAGAGAGAGAGAGTGAGAGATATAAGTTATGGTGGCATCTATAACCTCTATCTCTCACTCTCTCTCATAAAGAAACAAATTGCACTTGATGTGGTGTGCAAAGAGAGAGAGAGAGAGAGAGAGAGAGGAAAATGGCACCCATTTATATGTATTTTTGCTCTAAAAAGCCAAATCAAGTGCAATTTGTTTCTTTACGCACAAACGGCATCATTTTATATAACGTTCAGAGAGAGAGAGAGAGAGAGAGATTATGGTGCAATTTTATGCAATGTGCAGGGAGTAAAAATGTTTTGCCATTTTATGTGGCTTAGAGAAATACAAACAGTACCATTTTATGCATTGTGAGGACAAAAACAAATCGTACCATTTTAAGTGACTTGCAAGGAGAGAAAAATGGTATCCATTTATGTGGTCTACATTCCTCTGACTCACCACATAAACTAGTACCATTTGTTTCTATTTGCATAAATCGTATCCATTTGTGTGTCGTGCAGAGAAAAATTGTGATACCATTTCGTTCGATGCTTAGAGAGAGAGAGAGAGAGAGAGAAATGGTACCACTTTATGCGTTGTGCAGAGAGTACAATTTTATGTGTTGTGTACAGAAAAAACAAATGATGATATTTTATGTGGTAAGCCGTGCTAAAATGACACCTATCTATGAATGAAATACGGGCTTATACCATTGTACAATAAAAATTTGGAAGATGCGTATCCTTTTATTGGTGTAAATATGACATGGGTGTTAAGTCAGATAATATCCGAAAATTTGAAAATTTCGTTGAATTAATCGGAAACTTGAAACTTGGTCGTTCTAGGTGGTATAGTGGTTAGCATACTCGGGTGCTATCCGGGAGACCCGGAATCGATTCCCGCCCCAGGACGAACCATTTTTTAAGTTTTCGGATATTATCCGACTTAACATCCATGTATTATTTACACCAATAAACGGATTTACATCTTCCAAATTTGTATTGACACCAATCTATTGTGATGGAAAGAACGATTGTTGAAGACAATAGTGTGCTTCAACAATTGTCACCGTATAGATACAAAAACTAAGTAAAAAAAGATGACTACTGAACAACGTGTCAAAATTTCTGGTTGTTTTGAAGTTATGTTTCGCGAACAGCGGTACTAGTAAATATGCGTGTACCTATTTTAAATGCCAAAAGCATTTTTGTCGACTTTGCTGAAGGAAACTTGTTTCTACAAAAAGCTGGAACTGGACCCGTATGTTGGTAAATATCTAGTTGTCTGAAGAGGCAATTTCTTGAAGATTTACAGCCTTGGTTTGTGATAGACGAAAGAAGAATGTCGTAGTCTGTGAAATCCAAAATGAATTGCACGTAGTTTTTCCGATGCACTAAGTACCTTTGAAACTGCAACTATACAGCACGAGGGAGCTTACAGTAAGGTGTCATGTAACAAACGTGAAACTATAATTTTGTACGTAACGAACTGTTGCACTGAATTTCGGATATCCTGAAAATGTTTACTGCTGTTCATGTTTTTTTTAGCTACATCGTTGACATTTTGTGATCTGTTTTACTAAAGCAAATAATTTCATTCCTTTACGAAATGAAATATTCGCATTGCTTTTTTTACTGCTGCTTCTTGAGACTAACGCGGATTTCTAAAAGGGGATTTTTGATAATAATATCATAGGGACGTATTGCTCACTTGGAGTAATGTTCTGGATAGCAAAAAAATCGCAATTACGGGAGAAGTTTTTTACGCAAATATAAATTATCCACTTCTCGAGTAGCGTCTTTCTCTCAATTTTTTTTTATCCCAGATGCGAAGAAATAGAAATATATCTCCCAGAGCTGCCATTTCGCCAAGCGAAGAATTATTCGTGTTAGCATGAGAAACGCCAGAAACGCAGGAAATCTAACAATGTTTCGCAAGCTTGAAAGTCTTGTGTAACATACAAGTCAAACACAGTCGCTCCTTGAGCAAATACGAAAAAATGAGTTCAACAAACAAATGTAATTCATCTTTCGTTTGAGAAGGACTACCAGGCTTATCTTTACCGAGGCAGCCTAGATTGAAGGGAATTTCTTCATTTTTATTTTATATCTTTGAAAGAAACAAAGCCCAAAATTTAATGAGGTTGAGCAAATTGATTAAAATTGCAATATGACACCTCAGAGCTGCAACGATGAAATTGTATCTGCAGGCGATGAGCAAAGTAAATATAAACGAACGTAACTCGGGAAATTGATACGAATTTAGCGACACTTTTACCTTTCATACACCTTACGTAATTCCCTTTAGGCTGACGAATTTCTTATTTCTTCGCTGGAAACGTTTCTCTGGATAAGAAAGCCAATTCATTACCACTTCGGACGCATCACATTTATTTTACTTGAAACTGACTTCCACTCTAAATAACGATCTCTCTCAACATTATAGATGTGTAAAAATAAATAAACAAAAAATAAATAAACAAAAAAGCACCACGTACGCAGAGTGTGAGAATAGATAGAAAAATAGCAATTTTCCAAGAAAAAAAATTATTGCTTTGTCTTATACGCACACCGGCAAAAATGTACCGACTTATATTTAGTACAGTGTAATGCCAATGCAAATGACGAAAACTGTGCGACGCGTTATGGATTCCATGTGGCGTATGGGCACAAGCGACGCTGCAGTTGAGCTTTTCTTTGAGCTTACGCTTTAGCCCCCCCTTCCCCTCTTCCCAAAAGATTTATGTCGTTAGAACACATGGTGAGCGCAACCATCTCAGATTTTAGGGAACATCGTATATGAATTTTTCGAATTCATAGAAAGTTTGTTATATAAAATGAATTTTTTGTTAAATTTAATGTTGTGCCATTTTGCGAAATGAAAGAAGTCCTCTGAACGAATGTCTAAAAAAGCAATAGAAAGACACCATTTCCGTAATTGTAGTTTAAAAAGATAAGAGAGATATTTATTTCGTGACAGGTTACAAACTGAAATTCATAAACAGACTTATGAAATCAAACATCGAAAAACTAGATTAAAAAACACAACGTAAGTACACTCATCGTCAAAATAATAGTTGCACACAGAAAGAAGCAACATACAGGAATGAAACTTGGTAGGTAGGTTTGCCATCGTGAGACATGCAAACCATTCAAGTATTACGCTCGGTCGCGTATGTGTTGCAAGCAAGGAGATGTCGTAGCGCTGTGCCTGACCGGCCATCTAAGGTCGTCCTGTCGCGCGCGCGTGCGATTCTGACTCGTGCTGGTGCGTTGGTTGCATCCTTTGCAAGTTAAGTATGCCTCGGAGAAAAGTTCGGAAGTAATTCGAACAGTTGGAGGAGTTCGAGTGGGGCCGCGTCGCCGGGCTACGGGATACAGGATGGTCTTATCATCGTATTGTGCGCCGTTCCGGTCGGGCGGGTGTCACCATAGCGCGCTGTGGGCGGCAGTGGATGGAACAAGGCACATAGCAGCGACAGGAAGGGTGTGGGAGACCTAGACGAACCACGGAGTGAGAGGAACGACGGGTTGTCCGACATGCGCAGAGTGACCCAACAGCCATGATTGCGGATATTCAGCGAGCAGTGGTGCCCTCCATGCCTTGTCCGATTTGTGCCAGCACCATTGGCAGACGGCTGAACGACATAAGACTACACGTACGCAGACCATTACGACGACTGCCCTTAACACCATTGATTCGTCGCCAAAGACTGCAGTGGTGTCGTGCCAGACGGTCAAAGAGCCACTCAGAATGACAGCGGGTGATCTTCAGTGACGAGTCCCGCTTTTGTCTTGGAGGAGGGGGACCAACGAATCCGTGTGTGGAAGCACCGTGGTCAGCGCCAAGATGAATGGTTTGTTGTCGAGCGTCACACGTCCAGAAAGCCTGGTGTCATGGTGTGGGGTGCAATTGCCTACGTTGCCAGATTACCTTTGGTGTTCATTACAGGCACTTTGACAGCCGATCGTTACGTTAATGAGGTCCTGTAACTAGTGGCCCTACCTTTTCTGAACTCTCACTCCGGTGTGATTTTCCAACAGGACAACACTCGTCCGCATACTTTTGCTACTGTCTCGAGAGCTTGCCCTCAAGGCACTGACACTCAGCCGCATCGCCAGACCTATCGCCAATTGAAAATGTGTGGGATGCTATTGGACACGCTGTCCACACTCCACCCCTATCGTACAATCTGCAGGAACTGCGTGAGAAGATTCAAGCTGAATATCGCTTATCGCAGGACACCATTAGGAACCTGCGCGATTCGATGCCGAGACGTCTGGCATGCTGTATGATCAAACATGACGGCCCAACGCCATACTTAGAGACACTACTTTTTGGCGTGTAGCTCAATAAATATTGCCCATACCAGTCTCAATGTTTAATCATTTATAGTTCTTGGTAACCTCTACCTTCCTCCAGAATAACATTGCAATCCGACACGTCCTACTGGCTGCAACTATTTTTTTTGAAGATGAGTGTATGTGAGACCCGAATTTGCTGGGCTCGAACCCACATCCTTCTGTTCCGGAGCCGAATGCTTCCCAATTAAGCTACGCCGACAAGGGCTTATCACTGCTACTTGCTGCCTTGATATGTGCTTTACCTTTGTAGCACGTCACATGTGATATCTTCTGAGAAAGGCGGGGGGCAAAAAATCTCAGGTTTCGGATCCGCTGCAAACCATGCTGGAAGTAACTCTCAATAGACGAAGGAATTCTCGGTAATTCCATCGATGTGTTTCGAAGAAGTATCATACATTTTTCGAAGCGAAGAAGGAATTCTCAGTAATTCCAGACGATGAGTGGAAGGAACATCACACATTTTTCGAAGAACCCAATGCTCAATAGATCCACTTTTACGATCGGGCGTCAATGTGAGACCCAAGCGTACCGGTCGCGGGACTTGAACACATATTCTTCAGCTCTGGAGTCGAATGCTTTCTCAATTGAGCTACGGCCATCTCAGCTACTTGCCGTCTTGTCATGTATCTACATCACACGTAAGCTAAAATTACGAGGAAATAGTAACTTGTTAAAGGTCATGGAGGTTCGTATCCATTGTTTCTAGAACTACATGCACTGAATAAATAAAACGTATGGTATGTACTGGAAAAATCTTTTTTGTACATAATCAGCGTCGTGAAAATTTACATCAGCGAATTTTTTTTTGAAAAATTTGTGTCAAGCACTTTAAAAATTGTGCTCATCAACCGGTAATATACTTAGCCTCCTTAATAGCCCCCCCAGTTCTGAACTGCTAGCGTCGCCACTGTGTATGGGTTTAAATTCTTTTATATACCTCTTGTTTTAGATTTAATTGGTTAACTGACTGATCTTGAATAGCTGCGTTGCACATAAATTACATTTTGTAACAAATAACCAAACGGCCAGTGATTAAAAGTTGACATGCAAGACGAGATTTGCGTTTTTTATGTATCTTACTAGTCACCACATGTCATGTTTTGTGGTATTTTCGTTGTGGTGTTGAAGTAGTTTTTTAAAACACTAGTGAGATTTTCTGATGTTAAGTATTCTTACACATCATCTTATAAGCCCTTTGTGAGAATTTTTATCTGAGTGGTTTGAACCTTTTACTCACTGCCACCAGTCCAGTATGATTGTAAGGCCTGTACAACCTTGGTCATCATCTCATTTTCAGAGGCATGGTGAAGGATACTTGCAGTCGTCGACAGAAGCTAATTCACGTAAACAATAAGGTGCGTCGCATAAATATAGAGACAGTCGACTTTGCGCCGTGAACGCAATGCGAAGCTGAAGTGTTACCTAATTAGACATAACCCTACAATAAACGTTTCGATCCGTTGAGATGACCGGATTGTGTGAAAAGAACACCACAAAGTGAAATAGTGTAATTTTAGGTGTCTCATAAATATAAAGACAACTATGTAAAGTAGCCACATGCAAATGAGATATACAAATTAGCATGTTGTACACACGCGCATGGGCCGTAATTCGGTCCCCCTACAAAAGACAGCGGACCTGCGGTCAGACATTCATTTGCCGAAATGCCACGCAACAGTCAACTTTCTGGTGAGGAGGTGCAGAAGATTTGGAGACTGAGAAATAAATGGATTACCTGTAGCAAAAATTTGTAAAGCCATGGGGAGGAGTAGGGCAGTCATTTATAAGACTTTATCAAAACGCGGTGCGTTAACTGTCAGAAAACGGCATGGAAGGCCTCGAATAGCAACCAAACGAGATGATCGTGCCATCATGCGTTTAGTTTCATCCCAAAGATTATCACTACGTCAAGTTTCTCGGATTGTTCATCGACAAATCAAGGAAAGTCGCAACATTGTGCTCCGTAAAATGCGCCACCTGCCACACCTCACACGGCGCCACAAAGAAGCTAGATTGTTATGGGCAAGCAGCCACATGCACGGACGGACGAGTGGATAACAACTCTTTTCTCCGTTGAGAAAAAGTTCAACCTGGACGACCCTGATGGTATAGGAACTGCTATTGGCATGATTTAAGATGCGAGCCACGCACCTTCTTCAGCAGACAGAAAGGAGGGGGATCTTTGATGGTCTGGGGAGCTTTTGCGTTCAATGCGACAACAGATATCGCTTTTCTGCATGGCAGGCAAAACTTCGAAACGTATCAGGACATACTCAACACCCACCTTCTACCGTTTGTCGAAACTCTAGTGGGTGTTGATTATCTGTTCCAGCAAGACAAGGCCTCTATCCATCGGTCTGCATCAATGAAAAGCTGGTTTAACACTCATCATGTGACCGTAATGGATTGGCCAGCACACAGTTCAGATCTGAACCCTATCGAGAACCTCTGGGGTATCCTACCTCGTGATGTGTATGCGAATTGACGACAGTTCTCAAGTGTGGTGGCATTGAAAGAGCAGATTGAACGAAGCTGATACGCACTCCGTCCAGAACACTTACATCACTTGGTGGACAGCATGCCCAATCGGGTTTTCTGAGTTATTCGGCACAACGGCTCCACTATTCGTACCGGACGTGCTCATAACTAGTGCGTCTTTATATTTTTTAAGACAGCGTATTTCTGTTTTTTTTCTTGTACTTGGCATTGGAATTGTTATGTTTCCGTCAAACTATTGTGCAGCTGCATGTCCTATGCTATTTTTGTTATAAATATGAGGTGTACATTTCATCTCGTTGTTGTTTCTTTTTTATTCGAGAATTTGTTCTGTCTCTATATTTATGCAACGCACTGTATAACAACTTTAATTAAATACCGGATGCGTTGATTATTTACACTGATGGTGGAAATACACTGGTTGGATGTGTCATTGGCAGTTGAAACTTTACTTGTTAGAGTTCTGTGATTGATATCCTTTTGTTGTTCATGAAGTCACACAGGCTGTTACATCCGCAGAGGAATATACTGTTCATGTTGCAATCACTACACTACAATCGGCGACAAAATATTAGCTACTGAAGCACGAGGAGTTGTCTACTGGAGTTATATATTTATCTACTTATTTTAGATTTTTAGACCGCAGCCTAATAATACCTCAGTAGTTGAAAAAGGTCGACCACTAACCTCGGTTAGTGACAAATTATGCTGGCGACCCAACCGCAGCTGAACGCCCAAATTTTTAGGTTTCCTGGATGATCCTCAGATGAAACCCTGTCCTCTTTTGCCATCGAAAGCCATATGAGGAGTCCCACCAAAATCTGTTTTGCGTCCCTCGACTTTCTCTCGTGACCCTGGACAGCGCACAACAATCATCCCTTCATCCTTTCTCTCTCACTCAGTAATGGCGGCCCATTACGCGAGTTTAGAGTTTTCTCACTTTACCTTTTTTTCCTTTTTTAGTTCAACATTATCATTGATTTTCTTTCACAACTGGCAATTTTTTCTACATCACAAAACGTCACCACAACGTTATTTCCAGTAATTTATTCCTTCACTTACGGAAAGATAAAATCCACTGATACATCTTAACTCAACGGGCGCCCACAGCGAGGGTCAGGGATGGTCAAGTGACCCCTCGGAAATCGCAGTCCCCAGAAATAAAATTATAAAATAAAATAAAATAAAAATAAAGGCAGAATAGAGAAAGAATGAATTTCGATTATTTTTAAAGACTGGAGACTGAGCCTCCTGCTTGCTCGCTAACTCCCTATGCGAAACCAAACTCGCTACAGTCCACCTCCGCTGCCAAACCAGTGAACCTTTCAACAGCCGAAACCTGTTTTCTCACCCCTTTCTTATACTAATGTAACTGAACAAGTCCATAAATCTAACGTACCATCAAAGAAGAACACTCTGTATTTGGATTCTTTCGTAACTTCTCTGGAAAGTAGATTCTCGAAAGAAAAGGAACCTTCAGTTTTTCTTTTAATTTACTTCCCCAAAATATCAGTAAACTTGATGAAGTTAAATTTAGTTTGTCAGCCAAAGACATTTCAGCAACGCATCTTCATAATTTAGACGAAGAATCAAGGTCGTGATACCACCTTTGGGAAGAGAAGTCGGTAGCGGAAACAAAATATACTTCCCTTTAACAAAGAATGCCGGAAGCGGAGGAATTTATGCGGCACAACAAATCGCAGCCACACTTCGCGCAGCAACATATGTACCATTAAAGACTCTTTCAGTACCCTGCATGAGATGAAGTCTTGGGTGAGATCAACCATGACCGAGGATAGACTAGATGGTCTGTTTATAATGAGTGCCCATTCAAACAACATGCACCATTGAAAGATATTTCAGTACCCTGCATAGGATGAAGTCTTGGGTGAGATCAACCATGACTGAGGAGAGACCAAACAACATGTACCATAATCTTTCAGTACCTTGCATTGGATGAAGTCTTGGGTGAGATCAACCATGACTGAGGAGAGACCAAACAACATGTACCCTAATTTTTCAGTACCCTGCATTGGATGATGTCTTGGGTGAGATCAACCATGACCGAGGAGAGACTAGATGGTCTGTTTATAATAAGTGTCCATTCAAACAACATGTACCATTGAAAGATGTTTCAGTACCCTGCATAGGATGAAGTCTTGGGTGAGATCAACCATGACTGAGGAGAGACCAAACAACATGTAACATAGTCTTTCAGTACCCTGCATTGGATGATGTCTTGGGTGAGATCAACCATGACCGAGGAGATACTAGATGGTCATTTTATAATAAGTGTCCATTCAAACAACATGTACCATTGAAAGATGTTTCAATACCCCGCATAGGATGAAGTCTTGGGTGAGATCAACCATGACTGAGGAGAGACCAAACAACATGTACCATAGTCTTTCAGTACCCTGCATTGGATGATGTCTTGCGTGAGATCAACCATAACGAGAAGAGACTAGATGGTCTGTTTATAATGAGTGTCCATTCAAACAACATGTACCATTGAAAGATGTTTCAGTACCCTGCATAGGATGAAATCTTGGGTGAGATCAACCATGACTGAGGAGAGACCAAGCAACATGTACCATAATCTTTCAGTACACTGCATTGGATGATGTCTTGGGTGAGATCAACCATGACCGAGGAGAGACTAGATGGTCTGTTTATAATAAGTGTCTTTTCAAACAACATGTACCATTGAAAGATGTTTCAGTACCCTGCATAGGATGAAGTCTTGGGTGAGATCAACCATGACTGAGGAGAGAGCAAACAACATGTACCCTAATTTTTCAGTACCCTGCATTGAATGATGTCTTGGGTGAGATCAACCATGAGCGAGGAGAGACTAGATGGTCTGTTTATAATAAGTGTCCATTAAAACAACATGTTCCATTGAAAGATGTTTCAGTACCCCGCATAGGATGAAGTTTTGGGTGAGATAAACCATGACTGAGGAGAGACCAAACAACATGTACCATAGTCTTTCAGTACCCTGCATTGGATGATGTCTTGGGTGAGATGAACCATGACAGGGGAGAGACTAGATGGTCTGTTTATAATAAGTGTCCATTCAAACAGCGTGTACCATTGAAAGATGTTTCAGTACCCCGCATAGGATGAAGTCTTGGGTGAGATCAACCATGACTGAGGAGAGACCAAACAACATGTACCCTAATCTTTCAGTACCCTGCATTGGATGATGTCTTGGGTGAGATCAACCATGACCGAGGAGATACTAGATGGTCTGTTTATAATAAGTGTCCATTCAAACAACATACATGTACCATTGAAAGATGTTTCAGTACCCTGCATAGGATGAAGTCTTGGGTGAGATCAACCATGACTGAGGAGAGACCAAACAACATGCACCATAGTATTTCAGTACCGTGCATTGGATGATGTCTTGGGTGAGATCAACCATGACCGAGGAGAGACTAGATGGTCTGTTTATAATAAGTGTCCATTCAAACAACATACATGTACCATTGAAAGATGTTTCAGTACCCTGCATAGGATGAAGTCTTGGGTGAGATCAACCATGACTGAGGAGAGACCAAACAACATGCACCATAGTCTTTCAGTACCGTGCATTGGATGATGTCTTGGGTGAGATCAACCATGACCGAGGAGAGACTAGATGGTCTGTTTATAATAAGTGTCCATTCAAAGAACATGTACCATTGAAAGATGTTTCAGTACCCTGCATAGGATGAAGTCTTGGGTGAGATCAACCATGACTGAGGAGAGAGCAAACAACATGTACCATAATCTTTCAGTACCCTGCATAGGATGATGTCTTGGGTGAGATCAACCATGACCGAGGAGATACTAGATGGTTGTGTGTAATGAGTGTCCATCGAAATTGTGTGTTCGGAAATGCAAATTTTATAAGACAGGTTGTCGATAGATATGGGAAAACAACAGAAGACTTCAATTTTTATTTTCTTCCAACGAGGAATGACGGCGTTAGAATCCAGCTTAATTATGGTAAGAAGTTGTTCCTTGCTAGGGATTTAGAGTACATGTCACAGGTGCTTGAGTTCGTTTTGGTGCAAAGAATTCAGTCCAGAAGCACTCTGCACGCAGTTCCTACAGCAAAGTATCTTGCAATTCTCTCAGTCTTAATGGAAGGAAACATCGACACCGAAGAGCTCTTTCCGGCATGTTCGACGTATTTTCAGTCGTACTGAGATCAGGGAAATGTGGAGGTTAGGGAAGCACACAGAAGTCCTTCTTGTGTTGATCAAACGATTCTTGCACGATTTTGGCATGATGTACTGCTGAATTATCATCCATAAAGATGCCATCATATGTGGTAAAAAAAGCGTAATATTGCACATTGAGCTTGGTCTTCTACAATATTCATGTAATTCATGGATGTCATCTTACCTCCCACTGGAATCAGCAAATTCAGTCAGAACCAACATAGCACCCCAGATAGCATGGTGACACCTCGAGATGATGGATTGTGTTCACAAGGTACAGTGCGTTCATCGGTTTATGAGGTTCTTGCCACTCTTTGCCGACCATTGCAAATAATGCAAAGCGTGACTTATCGGATCCCATCACTTCCTTCCATTGTTCTACTATTCATTCAAGGTGTTCTTGGCACCATTTGTTGCTAAGGTTTAGGAATAGGCAGACGACTCCCAAGATCCAATTTTTTTACTTCCTACACACGGTTTGAGTTGAAATGGACTGTTCCTGGCATTGGTAGAATTAGCAGCCATTAGAAGATCTATTCTTCCGTTCAGTCCTCCTCACAAAACGTCGAAAACGCTCTTTGAGTCTCGTGTTCTGGCCGCATTTTGGATATGGAAGATCGTTTGTCTTGCAGTCGCCAAACACCTTTGAAAGTATTGCTCTTGAGATATACGCGCGCCAAAGATTAGACCTTTTCTGAATACCAACAAAGTTTGGGTTGTCCCTATGTTTACACGTGCTAATGTAGCCAAAAAATCTATAGTTCTTTATACGGGGCAAGGCAAAATGTCATCGGTCCAGGTACTGTTATATTTTAATTGGAATTTCTTGTTTGTGACTGTCTTATAACACAGATTAATAATATTTTTGTTTACGTGTAAAATTGTTTTATTTCAGATCATCTTTTGATCTTAGTGACAATGTGCGACGAACGGAAATATGGTGCCTTGCATTCTTAAATCGTCGAAAACAGAAACTATAGTTCTCATCCTAATATATTAAAGGCTAAGTTGCCGAAGAGGTGGATAACTTTTTAAGTCGTCATAGCAACAACCGAGAAACAAATGTTTGTGACGTCACGATTAAGCTTTTTGTGTTTTCGTGCAGGTGACGTCATCACCTACACGCGCGCAGTTCGCGCGTATATCACTTAGTTTTGTTTTCATAGAAACAAAGAACACAACTGTTGGCATGACGTCATCTCACCCAAATCATTCTCACATGACGTCAGAGATGCGTTACGTCACACGGTTAACTCTTTAGAAATAGGAACATTACGTCAGGAATTTTGGTTCTATTTTACATACTCTTGATATGCCTTATTACGCTGTTTATCAGAAAAAGACGAACATTTATATTCCGGTGCTCACACCGTGTTGTCCGTAATCGTTCCTGTTTAACGTTTTGTTCACATATTTTTTCCTTCGTTCGAAGCTAGACTTTTTTTTTTTTTTTTCGATTGCGGTGGAAGTGGAAGAATACAATTCTAGGCTGTAAGATGTTATTATTTATATATTTAAACATATAAGATTATTATTTCTTCATGCATTTTCCTCCTAAAATATTTAGTAGCCGTTAATATTCGTAAATTTATTAATTTTAATACGTACTTACGACGATGTGGATCACTTTTATTTCATTAAGGCAAGGACGAAAGTTAGTGTCCTACTGCGAACTTGACTGTTGTTTTAAACCTCGTCTATGCCACGTCAAAAAAGAAATTTACCTCCTTCATTAATTGAAGAGATTGAAGATAAATGCCGCAGAACCTATTTGCCGCCCCGGTGGCGCAGTGGTCTAAGCGTTGGCTTCTGCTCATTCGTCCGAGATGGGTCCGGGTTCGAATCCAGTGGGGCATGGAGGTTGTGTTTGTCTTACGTAACCAGGTTTCTCCCTTCCCTGGAACCAGTGGCCCTAGGAGATGTGACGTGCCTGCCACGCAGGACGCACATGCCATAAAGGCAGATAGCAGCGAGAGCATACGTCCGCGTAGCTCAGTTGGGAGAGCGACCTATTCCGGAATGAGGGGACTCGGGTTCGATGCCCGGCGTGGAAAAAAATGACGGAGAAATTTACTTCGTTATACGGTCGATTAATAGTACTCTTGTATGTGCATCGATGGTACCACAAATGACTCCTCCGCCAGGTTATGGGCCTTGTTGTTTTAGAATAAATGGATCAATCTATGATCGTGAAGGAGCATTGCATCCTGATAATGGTGAACATCGGAAATACGCGCTATTGCACATATTGGATCCTGATGAGGCTGCTGTCGAAAGAGTGCAAATGCGAGAAAATAGTGAGGGCAATAAAGATCTGTTTCAAACACTGAATACATTTATGACAGAAAATAATCCATTTGTGGAGGCATAGATGTTGAAATGAATAATGCTGTTCCTTCTAATGTATCAATGGTTATTATACAAGATCGTAGAAATGATCGAACGCGTTATAATGCTCTAAGATCTGACGAGGTTGCTATTATATTATAAACCATACTTAAGCTCTGATTCAATTGATGCCGACGGCGAAGAAAATGCTGAACGGTATTATCCTATGCAGTTTTTAAATGAGCAAACTCCATCAGGAATGGCACTTCACAGACTGAAATTGAAGTATGGAGCTATTATCATGCTCCTGAGGAACCTCAATACACAACGAGGTTCATGTAGTGAAACAAGACTGATAATTAAAGAACTAAAACCCAATTTGCTCATTACAGAAGTACTCACAGGCTCAGCATGTGGTAAAACTGTTTTTATTCCGCGAATTGACTTAGCACCTACTGTTATAGACCTACTATTCACATTAAGACGACGACAATTTCCTGTAAAACTCGCCTATACTATGACCATTAATAAGTCTCACGGTTCAAACACTGGAGAAAGTAGCTACCTACCTTCCAGAACCAGTGCTTAGCCATGGACAACTTTATGTTGCATTGTCAAGAACTCGTCGGTTTGATGACGTCCCAGTTAAAGTAGTCCATGGGCCAGAATAAGGAAAACTACTACCAGATTCCGAAAAATATTTAAAAAATATCGTGTACAAAGATATTTTCCAAAGTTTTTAATAAACGCTTGAATAGCAATAAGTGATTTCTAGAACCCGTTGTACTCTTATCTCAACGGGCTTTACAGCTAGTCAGAAATAAAGATAGTAACCTTCTAATTGGTTGCTGAACGTGGAAACCTGTTCTGCCAACAGTTTTACAAGAATTTGGCGAATTTGGAATACATTTAGAAAACATAACTATTGATATGCGTTGCATACCTTTTAAATTAGATTTCAAACTTTTATACTTCGAATAAATGCCATTAATTCTTACTGGGTCCAAAACTGGACTAGCTTTTACAAAAACGTGAAGAAAAGGATAAGAAGAAGAAGAAGAACCACAAGAAACCGCTGAAGACCCAATCTGCCGTTAGTTCCTGAACTTTTATAATTTTTCTAACAGTTACATTACAGATTTCTACACATACCAGCCACAATGAACTAGAAACTCTTATTTATTGCCGGATTGGACATCCTTTAGCCCGAATTGCACCATGCGTGCCGTTTGGCATAGATTCTACAAGGTGTTGGAGTTCATCTTTGTCTATAGCGTACCAGGAGTTCATTAGACAGTTCTTTAACTGGCTCAGGTTTGACGAGAAAGGATTTTGACTCTTGATCTGTTTTTCTAACAAGTCCCATATATCCTCAATGGGGTGCAGATCCGGGCTTTGCGGTGGCCAGGAATGATAATGAAAGTTGCTGTCACTTTCGCTGAACCTCTGCTGAACACATCTTGCGCGGTGGAGAGTGGCATTGTCGTCCGTGAAAAACCAGTCACCTCCTGGATAAAAAGTGAAAATTGCAGGACGGATCTCATCGGCAGTAATGTTCACATAATGTTTGGAAGACATCCGACCTTCCAGCAAAATCAGGGTACACGTTTCGTACCAGCAGAACAAACCCCACACCATGTCACCACCTCCAGGACCTAAGTCCATTGCTGCATCGGGCATAAACCCCGTGCCTACCATCGGTACAGAACAGATGTAGACAGTAGTTTAAGCGCTGGCTTCTGACCATTCATCCGAAATGGGTTCGGGTTCGAATACCATTGAAGCATGGATGTTCTGTTTGTCTTACGGCACTGGCTCTCTCCCTTCCCTGGAACCAATGGACCTAAATAAGGGACGAGCGACTGCTTAAAGCCCATTAAGTTGCTCACGGTGGTTGTTGTTAAACCCCAATCTAAAAAAAAAAAAAGAAAGAAAGAAAAAAGAACAAGATGTAGACGAACTTTTTGGTTCTTTGTAGAAATCAGTGGTTACTGTATAGGCATGTGACTGCCAATACCGATTCTCTTCAGTTTCCTGCGCATAGTTTGCTGAGATATGGTTTATTAAGAGATTTCATTGAATGCTCCAGTCAACTGCTACATATAGCAAGTCCTGTTTCTCCGTACATACATTCTCAGACGACGGCGACTTCTTTCCTGACGAATTATCGTCGCACCATAGTTACGCCTCTTACACAAGTAATGTACAAAGGCCGTTCCATAAAAACTGAGGGTAATTTTCTAGGAGTTGACAACAGTGCGGAGGAAAAAAGAACCACGCAGACGACTGACTGAATTAAGGAAGTATCTATGGCAACAGTTATTAGACGTGGCAGACGATTCTAGTTTTGTTAATTCGTAGTTGTTTAAGGTACGTCTGCATTTCGCCTTACAGCTATGGAGGTGAGTGATTCAGAGTTAAGAAGTGAAATACGTTGTGCGATAAAATTTTGCTATCGTTTGGGTAAAACGGCTCCAGAAACAGTAGATTTAATAAAAAAAAGCTTACAAAAATATATGTTTGAAGGGAGTTTGATTTTTAGATGGTACCATGATTTCAAAAAAAGGGCGTTTGTTGGCAGAACTCGCTTTTAGGCCTGGTCTACCTGAAAGCGTTGTTACGGAGCGTATTGTTAACTCTGTTTGGACAATCCTGCAAGAAGATCGACGACTAACGTGTAAAGACATAGCAGCGTCAACTAATATTTCGAAAACGTCGGCATTCCGCATTCTCCGCGACAAATTGCTACTGCTTCGTGTGTGTTCCATATGGGTACCTCATCACCTGACGAGACAGCAATTGTTAGCTGGAGTTCAGGTGTGTCATGAGGGAAAATTAATGATTGCACGGGATCCAAACTTTCTAAACACAGTAATAACTGCAGATGAAACATGGATCCACTATTTCGACGCCCTCACGAAGCGGGCCCGGTGGCGTAGTAGTCTAAGCGATGGCTTCTGATCATTCGCCCGAAAGGGGTCCGGGTTCGAATTCCGGTTAGGCATGGATTTTGCGTTTGTCTTACGGCACTGTCTCTCTCCCTTTCTTGGAACCAGTGGCCCTAAATTAGGAACGGGCGACTACTTATAGCCCACTGTGTTGCTCACGGTGGTCGTTAAACCTCCAATCGGAAAAACAACAACAACAAAAAAAAAAAAACACATAAAGGTTTCTAATACAATAGCCGGTATGTGTAGAAATACTGTGCACGATTATGGATTCCTATATCCAATTACTATGTATAAACAAAACAAAAAGCAAGCTTTAAATTTCGTAATGAAAATGGTATATTTTCAGTGTTATATGAAGCTCTTTAATGCCACATTGGAAAATGTCTTTCAATCAATGAACTGGGAAAACAAAGGGATAAAGATTAATGGAGATTATCTAACCCACCTTCGTTTTGCTGATGACATAGTCATTTTTGCAACTACCCCATCAGAGCTACAGAGTATGATCCAGGAACTTGCTGACAAGAGTAAAGAAGTGGGATTAAAAATGAACTTTCAGAAGACAAAAGTGATGTACAATGCTTTTACAAGAAATGAAGATTTATCGATTGATGGAGAAAAGCTGGAGATAACAGACACGTACGTTTATCTTGGACAGCAGATATCAAGTGAGGGTCACATTGGTGAAGAAATTAATCGGCGTACAAAACTTGCCTGGAGAGTTTTTGGAAGAAACAGCATAATTTTCAAGAGCAATATGCCATTATGTGTTAAAAGAAAAGTGTTTGATCAATGCATCCTTCCAGTGCTTACGTATGGTGCAGAGACGTGGACCTTAGCTAAAAGAGACATAAAAAGGCTGCAGACAACTCAAAGAAGCATGGAGAGGTGCATGCTTGGTGTAACCAGGAGAGATAAGAAGAGGAACACGTGGATCCGAAAAATGACAAGAGTGGAGGAAATCATGATCAGAGTTAAATCCCTGAAATGGCAATGGCTGGACATACTGCCAGAAGAACAGACCATCGATGGACAGCCGAAATTTTAGATTGGATTCCAAGGGACAGGAAAAGACCCAGAAGAAGACCACATGGAAGATGGGTGGACGAAATTCGAAAGTATGCGGGAGTGACATGGAAGAGAGTGGCACAAGACAGACCGTTGTGGAGGAAACTTGGGGAGACCTTCGTCCAGCAGTGGATTGATAATGGTTGACAATGATGATGATGATACCATGATGTTGTTTGGTGAAAATTCTACTGAAAATACCTATATTCTACGGTTATAGAATTACCCAGACGTACCATTCGCTTCGAGTTTATGGCTAGACCATATCGAATAAGTCTGAATAATTACAGGAGTTTCCATCTGGATGATTCTCAGTTGGTTATAAAGATTACACCACAATGCGCAGCTCTGGTACGCGATCTAAATTCGCGTGTCTAGCATCATTGATATGGCTTCCATCTGCTGCAGTCTCATGGCGCACCTTGACAACTGAAAAGTGATTAGAGACCCTTTCGCATAAATGCGTTTGTCATATGGAGAATATTGGACTTAGATGAATCTCAATAACTCGTGGATTCTTGACTGCATATCGCATATACTCACACGAAATGTTAATGCTGCAGCAAGACGGAATTTGACCTTAATCTTAGTGTCCTTTCGGTTCATAAAATATACACTGAGTGGAAAAGTTATTAAATCTGCATATCTAATAATGTGTTGGCCCACCTTCGAATTGCAGAAAAGTATAATTTGCGTCCGCATTAATCGCCAACAGTTTGATAAACTTCCATTGAAATACAGTATATTGTTATTTATAAATTAAGGATGTAAGATGAATTCAAATATTGCAATGTAACATAGAATTTAATACATTGTGTGGTCATAAATTTTTAAGTAACCTGTCAAAATTCTGTAAAATGCTAAATAACGTGCATTTTAGTCATCGTAAATGCGGCAAGCATGTAAATGTCTAATTTAGATGTTAGTGTTTCGGAGTCTATTTGAGATCAAAAAGGAGTATGGTCTACTTACAGCGAACGAGCCTTCTTCAACTGGTGACGAGATTCGAACTCGCATGTTCCTTCTCCGGAGTTGGGCATTCTACCAATTGAACTACGTCGGTAAAGGCTAATCGCTACGACTTGCGGTTTTGAAAGATGCATCACCTCTGAGGTTCTCTAACTGCTATCGAGCCCTTACAACGATCCCTCAAGCTACCAACAAGGTGCTTCAGACACACAGTATGAAGACGTTCCCATTTCTCTATGAGAGCAGCTTTCAGCTCATTGGAAGACGCTGCCAACGAGCAACTTGACATCTTTAGACTTCTCGATGTGGTTAACATCTAGGGATCTGGCTGGTCAATCTATTCTTCGCGTATTTTCACTTTCTAGTTATTGATCCACAAGCCTCGTCTAATGAGATCGAGCATTGTCATCTGTGTAAACAAATTCTGGACTTACAGCACCTCGTAAACAACGTAGATGGAGATCTGGGATCCCTGCGCAGCACCTCGATGGGGCTCCGAAATCTCTTCTCGATGACATGTAGTGAGGTACGATTACCAATCATGATACTTTCCCACACCATCACTCTTCCACCTCTCAAACTCTCTCTTTCCTTTACACTGGAGGGATGATATCGAATGCCTACTTCTCTCCAGATTTGCCGGCGCATAGGATCTCTTGTTAACGAAAATCTTGACTCACCTGTGAACAGTACATACACTGTTCAGGTATCGAGATGCGATGCTGCTTAATCTATGCTAATCGAATTCTTTTGTGACATCAGGTAAGTGGTATACTGGTCCTAGGTTTCCTGGATTACAGTCCTATTTTGTGGAGCTGTCTGGATACATTCTACGGCGCCTGGGTGACCCAGTGTTTTAAACGGGTTTGGTCCATTTCACCGAAAATCCCTTGACCGAAGGCTCACTTCATCGAAAATCACTTTACCGAAAAGTTCATTTCACCGAAAAGTTAATTTCACCGAAAGTTTGTTTCATAGAAACGTTCATTTCACCGAAAGTTTGTTTCATAGAAACGTTCATTTCACCGAAAGTTTATTTCACCGAAAAGTTCATTTCACCGAAAGGTCGTTTTGTCGAAAAGTTCACTTCCTCGAAAGATCACTTTATCGAATGTTCACTTCATCGAAAGATCGTTTTAACCAGCTGCTGATTTCGATCGAAAGGCAATATTCCTTGAATTTGGAACTCGAATTTATTTATTTATTTTCGTGAGCCGTGCAGGTCGGAAGTAAGTGGGATGATACTGGCCTTGAATTGTCCGTAACCGGAAACGCAAAGTTCACGTCACTTTCTGCACTAGTTTGGTGAGACGATTCAATGAAGGTATTATAGATTTCGTTTGCCGAACGTCGGGAAAATGCTGAATATGCTAAAAGCAACGGATAGACGTGAAATGTCTGCTGAAATTAAGGAAAAAGCTTACTGGCTATTTCGTTCGTCAAATGAGACGTACGGAGAAGAATTTCATGCCACGTGCGCATGTTTTGTAGGGCGTAAGAGGTTCAGTGAAGGCCTGAAGAACATTGAAGAAGATGAACCTCCGGGACGTCCAAACACTTCAAAAGTAGAAGATAATGTGGACAAAATATATGCAGTTGTTCGACATGATCGACGACTGAGTGATAGCAGAAATGAGCAATAATCATGAAATCCTTTACTTAAACTTTCTCTGGATTCTTGGAACTAAGTTTGTAAATCTTTTTCTACACTTTCGCGATAGTAAATCGACACTTTTTTTTTACAGTAGTTTAAGTACATCCATGCCTCATCAATAGTCACAAATTTCCGTCTGTCTCCGGCTAAGTGATTTTCATAAAGAAGGCTACACCCTGTTCTGCGCTCAGTCGCAGAACAGGGATTTAACTCTGATCATGATTTCCTCCACTCTTGTCATTTTTCGGATCCACATGTTCCTCTTCTTATCTCTCCTGGTTCTGCGCTCAGTCGCAGAACAGGGTGTAGACTTCTGTGTATTATGATTTTTTTTACCTATGCAAAAGGCAGTGAACATTATGATTTTTGTTTTTTTACTGATTCAAATCTTTGTTTATTACCTTGTTTACAGTTGATGCAGAGATTTCTAGCAGCATAGCAATTGCTCTTTCTGTCGGGGATTGTTTTTTAAAAACAGAGACCTCACTTTTGAATAGTTGTAAAAATGCTACCTTCTTCGGATATTCGCTTGGTGCTCTTTTCCCTGTTAAAATCAATGCTTGAGGATTCTTCCGTCTACTTGGGCCGCGGGTAGCCTAGTGGGCAACGTTCGTGATCTACCACGGGAAGGACCTCAGGTTCGATCCCAGGCCGGTACGAATGCTCGATCCACTAAATATCCGCCGTGCGTCGGATGGACACGTTAAGCCGTCGGACCCCGAGACTACTTCGTTTCCATGTCACTTTCCTATCGGACACTCTAGCCCAAATCTCCTAGCTTCCTATTTCTAAGGGTGGTTTAAGACCTGGGGTCAGACACTCCCTTCCTTAAATCCTCTACATTTGATCTTCCGTCTACTTTTAGTAATATTGCTTATCTTAAATTTCAGAATGCTAATTCCACGATTTTCACAGCTTTTTTAAATTACAGAATACGAATATTTCTCTTCGTAAAGAGCAAAGACATAACCTTCAATCCACAGCTTCTTTCCGTGCTCCATTTTCTTAGTAGACGATATTTAACTGCAGCAGATGTTTCTTTCGTGTTCGTCTAACACGCTGTTGCCAGTTTCAATACTTTTAACTTTTTTTATTTTCTGCAACTTCTTATCAAAACTTTCTAAAAATGTGTGAACGTCGTCTGTAATTATTCACCTAGCGTCGCAATTTTTGAGCTTTATACTGTGTGTTAGATTTAGTTTAAAAATTTGAACCATCAGCAGTTCTTCTGGTAACAATGACACGAAGTGCTTAGCTGTTGCGCATGTTCTGTTTAATGCAAGAGTGTAATTAATAGAATGGCCTTGGTAAGATTACACGAACGTTTGTCGATTGTTTATTGTTACTGAATGTATAACCGCTTGTCGAACCATGGACGACAGCTTCAGAAAATCGCGAACAAAGACGAAATGAAGCCACCAAATGAGAAACCCAATATTTGAAGTGGTGGAAAGGGAACAGACTCATTATAGCTTACTTACGATAAGACATTTTCATTAGCTAATTACTTATTTAAGCTGTGCGCACTGGGTTGCTGAGTGTTAGTGACTAGTATCTCTGCTATGCTGACAATACCTCATTGCTGCGTTGCTTCGTAAATCCTTTGAGCTTTTGTCCGTGTGAGGATGATGTTCTCACGGGTTACGGATGAATCATATTGTAAATCGGATCACGATTTACCAGAGTGACTGCATTTGGCAAGTTGTTTGTTCCCACAGTTGCACTATCGGATATAGCTTCATCTGTTTACACCAGTAGCAAATGACGTCTTTGAAATAAATACCTTACCCTATAACTCAGTGATATCTACTCATGACTGCCATTCTGTATACTCATCGATTTAAAACAGAGCCGTCACCGTTCGGAAAGACAAATTGATAAAAGCTGAAAGTGCAATGATCATGTAAATGTATAGCGGGGCTATCTGCTGGAAGTTCCTAGTGACAAGGCCTTTGGGATGAATATTAAGAAAAGAAAGCCACGCTTTTAAATCTTTCCCAGTTTTCTAACAATTTCAACTAAAAGTTATGATTTTTTATATTGGCACAATATTTAGTATATTTTTAAAATAGCCTACACGGAAGATGTATAATATCTTCTAAATTCCTGTAGTTCAACAGTCACTTAATTCTACATGGATGAAACATTGCATTATGACCACCTACCTGATAGGTTGTAAGACCCCCTTTAGCCCACGTGAAACAACGGCCACTCGGCGAAGCATCGATTCGATGAGGTGGAGATAGGCATCCTGGGATATCTGGTACCACAATGTCCACATCAGGTCCTGCAGTTCCCGTACATTTAGGGGTGGTGGTGATTTCGCGCGAACCCGTGTTTTTCAAGTCAAAGCACAAGTGTTCGACTGAGTTCATGTCAGGTGAATTTGGAGGCCAGGGAATAAACAGAAAGTCACCAGCATGTTCCTCGAATCACTCCTTGACGATTCTGGCAGTGTGGCATGGCGCATTACCCTGTTGGTAATGGTCATCACCAGCAGGGAACACAGTTGCCATGAATGGGTGAACTTGGTCCGCAACGATGTTCAGATACCTGACAGCTGTCAGGGATTGTGCTATTGGGATGATGGGTCCTAAAGTGTCCCAAGAACACATCGCCCACAGCATAACACCGCCCCAGCCGGCCTGTTTCCTCCCAATAGTGCATCCAGGTGCCATAGCCTCCGTTGGTAATCGGCGTATCCGCACTCGGCCGTCTACGTGATTCACCAGGAATCTTGATTTATCACACCAGGCCACTTTCTTCAAATCATCCAATCTTGCCCATGCGCAGAAGGCTATCATGAAATGTGTGCTGTGACAGATTGCCCTGATCACCACTGTTGTAGCTTGGGGTGATTTGTCGCACTGTGGCCATACGGTCGCTATGAAAAATGCGCGACAGTCTCCTCTCCACTCTGGCATCAGCGAGCTGCGGACAAAACACGGCTGGACAACGGTTCGTTATTTGGTCATGTGTGCACCACTTTTGATACGTACTCACTACAGCGGTACACAAAAAACCCACAAGCAGCGCCGTTTCCGATATCGTAGTTCCGAGTGGAGGTGTCATCACAATTTGTCCTTTATCAAACTCCGTTAAATCGGCAGCTCTTCCCATTCTGACTCCGAAAACTCTACTACCCCGCCAGCCGGTCCTCGGTTTGTATATATACTGTATTGTGTACTTCACCTGCGCCACCGTTCGGTCTCATGGCGCGCTCATTTCTCTAGTTTAGGGCTGGTCATAATGTAATAGCTCATCGGTGTAAATGCTAATACACTAACGCTTCAAAGAATACAATAACAGGCAGGACGCGAGGCTAAGTAAACGAAACTTACAAATTTCGTTCAGTCCTCATTTATTGGTTGCACGTCACTTGTCGCATAGCACTCCTCGAAATGTATACATGAACAACTTGGATTGGTAGAAAGAGCTCGAACTATATCATTAGATGAACTATTCACAATCGTAACTTATGTAACAGCCAGTTGTACTATTCGTAAACAGACTAGAACGTCGCACAGATAACATTCTTTTTACATGATATACCGTTTTAGTTTTCGTCGTCTCACCTTTAAAGGTAATGTGGCTGCAAACTCACCGTCACACCGAGAGATTCCGTTTTTATTTACTTTTCCGCTAGCTGTTGCCAAAACGTACGGAGAAGCTTGGAGGTTCCGATGTGGCGTTCCGAAGAAATAAACGATTAAGATGTAACATGACTAGCATAGGAGAAAAAAACTAAAAGGGAAGTTTAAAACAGAATCATACGTCGCAGGTAATTTAATGTTTAATTCTGCATGCCCTTTTGCTTTTAAGTTTCATGAATTCTCTTTCAATACATTAAAAAATAAAAATATACAGCACCTTAAAAACAAGCGCAGGTTGTGAAAATTTAAATTCCTTTGCATCTAAATGAGAAAAAAATTTCATGGCTACAAGTTTAATTACAAATTCCCTACTTGTTTTTAACGTTAACGAAATTATGTTACTTGCTTTTCTTCTGGGTCATCGACAAAGCTTAAAATTTCAGCATTCTTTTAAGAAGAAATGTGTGTGAACAGATGACACAACTAGCTACTTTGCAGGCATGTCTGCTTCCACATTGTATTTTCTCTAACTTGCTTCCTAGATATCACTAAAATAAAATTCAAAAAAGGTGAAAAAAAGTTGTTTCGACACCTTTAAATTTTCAACTTATTATATACATGCTCCAAAAGAATAGCCTTCTTTGGGCTAATCCTTTGTTTCTGTACTAAGTTTTTAACTGATAATATACCGTGTTGACTGATACCCACCCAGATTAAGAATTAGTGTCATGTGATTAATACACAGTCGAGTCACATTATTGTGACCACCTCCTACTTTTGACGTCAACACCGCGTAGCCAATGAAAGAAGGCACGTGTCGTGAGCTGGCTTGGAGGGTATATAAGGTGTAATGTAGGCATTATGAAAACGTGTGGCCGCGGGTGGCCTAGTGGTCAGCGTTCGTTACTGCCATGGAGATAACCTCAGGTTCGATCCTGGGCAGGTACGAACGCTCGAACCACTAAATACCCGCCGTGCGTCGGATGGGCACGTTAAGCCGTCGGACCCCGGGTACTGGCCCAGGTAATAAATAAGGTCGTCTTCCTCCCCATTTCTAATTCGCTTCCGTATCACTTTCCTATCGGGCACTCTAGCCCAAATCTCCTAGCTTCTTTTTTCTAAGGGTTATTTAAGACCTGTGGTCAGACACTCCCTTCCTAAAATCCTCTACCTATGACATATATATATCTGAAAATGTGTGGCCTAGTGGGCAACGTTCGTGACTGCCACAGAAAAGACCTCAGGTTCGATACCAGGCAAATACGAACGCTCGATCCACTAAATATCCGCCGTACGTCGGATGGGCACGTTAAGCCGTCGGACCAGGGGTACTGGCCCCCCGGTAATAAATAAGGGCGTCTTCTTCTCCCTTTCTACCTCGCTTCCGTGTCACTGTCTTATCGGGCACCCTAGCCCAAATCTTATAGCTTCCTATTTCTAAGGGTAGTTTAAGACCTGGGGGTCAGACACTCCCTTCCTAAAAATCCTCTTCATATGATCTGATGATCTGAAAACATATCACTCGTTGCTGTCAAGGATAAAAGGAGCGATTTATCAGATTTGCAAAAAGGGGTGACTATCAGCTTTCGGGCCAAGGGTGGCAGTATTTCTAAAACAGCGGAGTTTTTGAACTGTTCGCGTGCTGTTGTGGTTAAAGTGTATCGTGATTGGAGAAATGGCACCATTGCGAATAAGCAACGTAGAAACTGCGGAGAACCACATTCTATTGATGTGGGAGATGAACGTAGGCTTCGAAGGTGCGTGAGGGCTGATCTACACGCTACAGTGGAGCAACTCACTGGCCGAATGAACCAGGGGCTACTGGAAGTGTGTCTAAAAAGACAGTTCATCAAACCCTGCTGCGTATGGGGCTCCGACGCAAACGGATGGTCACTTCAACTATGCTAACGAAGGTGCGACGGCATAAAAGGCTTATATTTGCACGGAAGTATCGGAATTGGACCTCCGCTGATTGGCAAAGGATGGCCTTTTCCGTTGAGTCCCGTTTTTTGCTTCATCGAACGGATGGATGTTGGCGTATAAGGCGAGAAACATCCGAGAACAAACTCTCTTCAACCATTGCTGGAAGAACACAAGCTGGTTGGGCAGCGTTATGGTCAGGGGAATGTTTTCGTGGTATTCCCTGGGTCCACTTATACCTGTGGAAGGCACTAAGGACCGAATTCGTTATGAATTCACCCTTGCAAACCACGTACACCCATACATGCTGATTGTCTTCCCTGGGGTGGATGGAATCTTTTAGCTAGACAATGCGACGTATCCCACAGCTAGAAATGTCCGAGAGTGGTTGGAAGAGCACTTCAAAGTATTGCCCTGGCCCCCTAATTCCCCAGACATAAAACCGAATTGAGCATCTGTGGGACCACCTTGATCGTGTTGTTCGCTCGATGGAACCTCCACTACGCACCCACCGACAGCTACCAGATGCACTGCAGTCAGCATGGCTCCACATACCTGTGAACACCTTTCAGCATCTTATTGTGTCCCTCCCAGCCCGTCTAGCTGCTGTCCGAGCTGCACACGGTGGTTACTCTAGATATTAGCTGATCGTCTCAATAATGTGACTCGACTATGTATATTAAGGAATAGATCAGCAAATATAAAATAAAAGCATACTCATGAAAAATAAGCCCTTTTACTTACACAGGCTTTCCCCCACGTGACTGTCACTTCTCTAAACGAAATGGGATTTTTTTTTCAAAGGAGCAAAATGTTGTTTATATGAAAAATTTTCCTTCATTTAAAAATACTCAGCATGAAAAATAAAAAAAAAATGAGATCCAATCTCCTCACTTTTTGTTAAAGCAATTACCACAGAATTCTAAAGAGATTAGTGTCCCCAAAACTGTATTGCATAACATAGTTACGAAAACTGGGTGCCTTAATTAACTGGATTTTTATAAAGCGGGAACAGCATTTATAGGTGCAAACAAAAGTTAACAGCTCGTAGCTTGGTCATGCGAACTGGAAGAATCCTTTGAGAAGCTTTGGGCTATGTGAAGGAAAGCAGGGGGGGGGATAAGACCTGTCGCGACACCAAGCGCGCTGGGAGGTCCCACTAACGAAGCGTTGGAATCGCTCTTTACCAGATGAAAGGACAGTTGAAATTGCCAAACGCAAAGATCTGGAGGAAACCTTATAGCATTTTTTTGTAGGCTAAGCCTGACAGAAAAACGAAATTCAGCAGATGTTAGCCAAGGATTGATACGCAGTTTACTAAGAGAATCAGCTACTGCAAGATTTCGAACGAAGTGTGTGCCACTCCTACATTTTATGGTTTCTTCAAAATCTTTCTGCAATTGAAAATGTCATCCGAGGTAAAATAGAAGCCCCAGCAGCATAGATAAGTCGAAAATGAAGAACAAAAGGATGAGGCAGTTCCGTAACGTCTGAGTGGGAGGAAGTTCTATCGTTGTGAGCTAAAATGGCTCGGGAAAGTCTGCGATGTCTTCAGACAGCGGTAACTCTACTCTCCCAAATTTTTTCCACAACTTTTTGTCTTGAGCCGCTTTTCTCCATGTCACTCCTACATGGTTTCGAATTTCATTCACCCATCTCCTACATGGTCTTCTTATTTTTTTCTTGTATCTTCAAACCCTGTCTTGTATTTCAGTTATCAAGCGGCGGTCAGTTCTTCCAGCAACATGTCCGTCTCATTGCCATTTCAGGGATTTTAGCTTGATCATGATGTTATCAACTCCTGTCATTTTCCTGATCCATGAGTTCCTCTTCCTCTGCTTCCTGGTTATGCCAAGCATGTACCTTTCTTTCAGTGGATGTCCGTTTTAATTAAGATCCATGTCTTTGTTCCATATGTAAGAACTAGGAGGCACTGATTAAACACTTTTCTTTTAAGACATAAAGATAAACTGCTTTTGAAAATTATACTGTTTCTTCCAAATCGTCGCCAACCAAGATTTATACGCCTATTAATATCTTCTTCGATGCTACTCTTCCTTGGTACCTGTTGTCCAAGGTAAATATAGGCATCTGTTTCTTCTAGAGTTGCTCCATCAATAGCCAAATTTTCAGTTCTTAAAAAAGCATTGTACATCAATTTTGTATCCCGTAAGTTCATTTTTAAGCCAACTTCTTTACTCTTTTCTGCAAGTTCTTGGACCACACTCCACAGCTCTAAGAAGGTACTTGCTGAAATGACAATGTTGGCAGCAAAACAAAAAGTAGATAAAGTAATCCACATAAATTTTTATCTTCTTTTCTTTCCAGTTCAATGATTGAAAGACATCCTGCACTGTGGCATTGAAGAGCTTGGGAGATATGGTGATCATGGATATAACACGTCAATTTAAATGTTCTCATGGAGTTGTAGCTTGAAAAGGTGTTTACATATATAAACGCTGTATTATGGTTTCAAAAGTCAAATAAGACAGTTTATAGTAAGCTGGAAGTAAATAGTTCCATATCCATCTGCTCTATCTCTTTTCTTTTGCAAAATGTTTCATTTCCTATTTAAAGAACTTACAAAAAGATGAAAGACAATGAATAGCCGAATTCCAATTTGTTTCCAATGACACCAATGAAAAGTCAGTACTAGAACTGAGCGAGCAATCTTGTTTTGCTCGAGCTTTTATTTTGTCCAAGGTGTAACATTTCTGAACACCTGATGCCCGCTTGTTTCATTGTTAACGGCATGTTGCTGTTATAAAGAAGCACATACTGAAATATCAAGTCTTTAAATCTGTGACCTAGCAAACGCTCTGGTAGAGCCTGTACCAAATGTAGATTGACTTGAAGCTGAATGCATTCAATATCACAAGAGCTTCACAGATACGTTAAAACCACTCAGCAAAGAACAGACACCTTGAGACCTCAACATTCACCGCTTTTCGAGTGGTTGACTACTGAGCCAATCTAGGTCAAATTACAAAAAACTTCATACAAAATACGTACAACAATATATAATTAAAATGATGTTTTCTGAGTAAAGGTTTAACATTTTGCAATTGTTTTACGGTGTGAAACAATACATTACGTGTAGATACGTACCACTACATGTACAGTATTTTCATTTTAAAATACAATACAATGAAATATATGTTGGTGGTCACTCGCATTCTGCGGTCACTTTCCAAAGCGGGCAGTTTTGTGTGGAACGGATATTATCTCGTTAATAGGAACAATGCATAACAGACCTTTATTTTGCTGCCACCTGGAGAACGCGGCACCGGACAGCCATTTTTAAAACGCTTAAAAGGATGTGCCTACATTTCGTGGTCACGAACATGCGGGATTTATAGAAAATTCCTGTTTAAGAAATTCTAGAAATATAACAAAAAAGCTGTGTTTAAAAACACGAAACAGCTTTTTCTCTTTCTTTCTCTGTCATGACCTTTAACGAGATTGTAAATGATGGGTGGTCCTTAGGGTATCTCAGATTTTATGTTTGCAGAAGGTAAAGTTCTATGTTAAAACTGTACCGTTTGCAAACGAAATTAGGCTCGAAATACAAAAAATAGGTACGCTATGTTTAATATTTAATTCTCTTAATGAGGCACATGCAGTTCACCTCCCTCACTCAAACGAACCTAGCCTTTTCACGTAGTAGCCGTTTTGTTTGAACAAACATAATGGTCGCTCTAGATGGCAAAAAAGAGCACTGCTGACTCTGAGGAAGAGAAAGGAGGGTGAGGGTGGAATGGCTTCAAAGATTAACCGCAGTAGTGCTGCTATTGCGTTCGGTATCTCATAACCTTCCATTTCCTCCGGAGGAACATCCGCCCGATTTGCGACAAGCTACGTAAGTTCTATCCATCTTCCCGGAATCTTCAGTCTTACTCTTCTGGCTTTTAGGAGAGATTTGGTGAATAACATTCCTAAATAAGAAAATGGCACGGAAGAAAGAAAGATCAATTACTTCACAGCAGGCTGCAATTAAAAAACTGTAATTCTTTTTAATTGAATTTTTAAGTGGGGATAGAAGATATTTTGGCAAATTGAAACACTCGGTCACCAGCCAAGACAGTAATTTTTTCACAGAAACGTGGATGGCATTGCTAGAAAGGTTTCATTGTATGTACAATGCTCTTATTTCCATGCATTTTGCAATACACCTACGTAAAAATTAAATATACATGTTTCACCCTGAATGTTTTTAAGCGTCTCTACTTACCTCTCATCGTTTAATTAAATCAGTCATCATTTTTTGCACAACAATCTCCTTTGTTTTCTCATCTTGGCATCAAAAGCACTTAGCCACTACTTCGTTTACACACGTCATCCACGATTGCTTTTGTTCGCGCGCCAAATAACACCCAACCTTTTTACGTCTGTGGATTTAACGCTTCTAGGTTTTTAAGCTTTGGCGACAACAAGAGATGCCTCAAGTTCTCCTAAAATATTACAGCATAAGAACAGCGATAGTTTTTCCTTTAACGTTTTCCTACCGCTGCATTCATTCGCCTTAAGGCACATTGTTTTGTTAGGCACAGTTCTAGAGAAAACTCCTATTTCGTCAGCATTGATAATTTTCCAGTCTTCTTAAAATTCATATACTTTTTTGTTAACTTTTTCGCACTAGTCACTTGTTTCACGTCTATTGATTTCACTTCACCTCAAATTAATTTAAATGACCTATTAAGCTGGATCCGAATTGCTCATGCTACCCGTTTGAACCTTTAAAGTTCATTATTCCTAGTTCTTTACTGATTTCTAGTGCCTTATGGACCAAATCACAACTACTGATTTAGTTCCTTGTGAAAAAGGAAATTCCTGCTGCCGATATTCCTTGTAGGCGCCAGCGTGCATGCAGAGATACGTGTTAGTAGTGTGAGAAGGTGGGTGGAACATTTTAAAGACGGTTTCACAGACATTAACGATCACCCAAGGAAACTATTGATGTCTTAATTCGCAATGACAGACGTGTGAGTATGAAAGAAATTGCGGTGAGCTTAGGCATAGGACGTAATGTAGTTCAGGAAATGATCAGCAGCTTCGGGTATCGTAAAAGAAGATCGCAAAGGGCAGCGCAAAAACATCTCGCTACAACTGCTGGAGCAGTACCGAAAATAAGGGGACGATTTTGTGCACAGTAATATGACAGGTGACGAAAGTTGGGTTCACCATTTCGAATCTGAAATAAAACGCCAGAACATGGAATGGCATCATCTCCATTCACCAAGCAGGAAGAAGCCTTAGACAGTTCTGTCAGCTGCAAAGGTTATAGGAACTGTTTTTTGAGAAGCAGATGGGTGTATTCTGGTTGATTCTTTAGATCCTAAATAATCCATAACTGCAACTCGTTATGTTCAAGTATTAGAAAAGTTCCACAGTGCAATGCGTGACAAACGGCACGGAAAAAAATTGTTTTTCACCACGACAACGCTGGGCCCTACGCTGCACGTTGGCCTGGATTCCTAAATGATCAGATACGCGGCCAACACTAACAGCATGGAAGCAGTACAGCAAACTGTACGTCAGTGTCTTCTCGCATCAGGAAGGGTATCTTTAAACTGAAAGAACGATGGGAAAAATATGTCCAGAGAAACAGAGATTTTGTAGAAAAATAGATTAAATACCTTAATCTATTTTTCACACAAAATCTCCGTTTCTCTGGAAATATTTTTCCCATTGTTCTTTCAGTTTAAAAGATGCCCTTCCGGAAGAACTCCGTTTCTGATGCGAGAAGACACTGACGTACAGTTTGCTGTATTCCTTTAATCATTACAATTAGCAATTATTTTAACATTGTTGCTCATTAATTTCAGTATAGTCCTTGTACACCTAATCGGTTAACATATAGCAAATTCAAGAAAATGAACAATAAATAGGAGGACGGGCGTTAACGCCTCACTTCTCATTCGCCAAACAGATTCAATTTAAAGAGGATTATTCCTGAACTTCTCAACTCAATAGTTATACACTGAAGAGCAATTGAATTAGAGACAGCTGGCGTTATGCAAATGTGGCGCTGTAGGCGGCCCTGTAAACGGAAACGACATGACGTATGCAGGGATCCGACAATATAAGGAGTGATGCGACGGGAATCAGTAAGAGTCGGACGCAGTATGGGTAAGACGAAGGATCTAAGCGCATATGGTCTTAGGCGAACTGTCGGGGCCCGACGAATGGGTCACTCCATCTCGGAAGTCGTGCAGGCACTGCGATTTTCACGAGCCAGTGTGTCACGGGTGCACAGTGAGTACATCGAATCCGGTAAAACCATCCCTGTAAGAGCCAACTGCCGTGGACAACAGCGTGTGGATAAGTGGGGTCATCGTCGGCTACCTGGCATTGTAACAGCGGATAGACGGGCAACAGTGCAAGAAATCACTCGGCAATTTAGCGCTGGGGCACAAAAACGTGTAAGCAGCCGCACCATCCAGAACCATCTCCTCGCTATGGGGTACAGAAGCCATCGTCCCACGAGGGTACAGCTGCTGACCGCACATCACAGGGTGTAAAGATTAGCATGGGCGCAGGAACATCGCCACTGGACCCTAGACATGAGGAAAAATGTTACCTGGACTGATGAGTCGACATTCACGTTGGTACATGCGGATGGCAGAATACCAGTACGGCGCAAACCACACGAAGCGATGGATCCTTCTTGCCAGCAGGGTACTCTTCAAGCTGGTGGGGGTGGCATTGTCGTCTGGGGACAGTTTACGTGGACTGAAATGGGACCCCTGGTATGTGTGACATCGTCCCTCACAGGTTAACGTTACCGGCATATCCTGGACGACCATTTGCTCCCATTTGTGCGTCTTCAACATCCCATTGGGGACCTCATCCTGCAACAAGACAATGCAGCTCCCGAATTGTATCCGAATGGTTGGATGAACACTCCACCGACGTGGTCCTTGCTTCCTTGACCAGTTAGGTCACCTGACCTCAATTCCATCGAGCACATGTGAGATGCCATCGAGAGAGATTTTCGAGGCTGTGACCCCCCCTCCTCCATCAAATCTTCGTGAACTGTGGTAGCTTGTTCAGAGGTCGTGGATCCGTATGGTTTCCCAACGCTTCCGGTGTCTTGTCGAGTCCATGGCGAGACGAATCGCCGCCGTCATCAGGAGAAAGGTGGTGCTACACGTTACTAGACAGGTATCTCTAATTCAATTGCTTTTCAGTGTATTGCTCTAAAGCGTTCAGTTTTTCTAATTTTTTAGACCCTTTTAAGTACGAAGTTTCACGGCAGTTATCTTAGCTGTTAAAAAATGATGGCATGACAATAAAACATACACAGATGAGCTATTATATTATGACCACCCCCATCCTAGAGAAATGAGCGCGCCTGGAGACCGAACGATGGGCGGATGAAGTTCGCAGAGCAGTACATATACAACCCGAGGACCGGCTTTCGGTTAGTAGAGTGTTCGGAGTCAGAATAGGAAAAGCTGCTGATTTATCGGAGTTTGATAAAGGACGAATTGTGATGGCACGGAGCCTCGCAACTACGATCTCGGAAACGGGGAGGCTTCTGGGTTGTCCACGTACCGCTGCAGTGAATACGTATCAAAAGTGGTGCGGATGACGCAAGGCTGGACGACGAACCGTCGTCCAGCCTTCTGTCGACAGTCCCGTCCAGGGTGGAGCGGAGACTGTCGCGCATTGTTCACAGCGACCGCAGGGCCACAGTGCGACGAATCACCCGCAGCTACGACAGTGGTGATCAGGGAAGTGTGTCTCAGCCCACAGTTCATCGCAGCCTTCTGCGCATGGGCATGCGTAGCCGAAGACCAAGCCGTGTTACCACGCTCACTGCACGTCATCACCAACAACGCATGAAATGAGCCCAAGATAATCGAGATTGGACCATGGATGATTAAAAGAAAGTGGTCTGGCCTGACGAATTAAGATTCCTGGTGCATCACGTAGACCGCCGAGTGCGGAACGCCGATTACCAAACAGAGGCTATGGTGCGTGGATGCACTGTTGGGCAGATACAGACCGGAGACGGCGGTGTTATGCTGTGGGCGATATTTTCTTGGGACACTTTAGACCCCCATTATCCCAACAGCACGATCCCCGAAAGCTGTCAGGTATCTGAACATCGTTGCGGACCAAGTCCACGCATTCATAACAACTGTGCTCCCTCCTGGTGATGGCCATAACCAACAGGGTAACGCGTCATGCCACACTGCCAGAATCATCAAGGAGTGGTTCGAGGAACATGCTGGTGACTAGATATGATGAAGAGACTATCGTGCTGATTGATACACAAATAAAGAAGATGATAGCTGTCTAAGCACGAACACTTTAGCTCAAACCAATTACAACACTCAAATGAAGCTAAGACGTATCACCGGTATCAAAAGTATACACAGTTAAAACCATGACGACACAAATAACTCATTCCATTGAGGTTTAAAAAGGTTTAATGTTAAAAACTTGCGAGATCTTTCGAATCTACGACTTATAGGTTCATCATCAGGCACCAAAACTCGCAAGGTGCACATGAAACGTAGTGGTTATATACACGTGTGGTTATGGGCAAAGACCGCGCATGCGTACAAGTCGGAACAGTATGAGGTCATAAAATACATACATTTAAAATAACCTGTAGGGTAAAAAACACATAATGGTTGTCATAAGAAATATAAAATGAAGGTCAAAGTTCCCTCGCCTGAGTTTTATATATGTACAATAAAATCAATGGTTGTCTAATCTTACTGTACATATATAAAACTCAGGCGAGGGAACTTTGACCTTCATTTTATATTTCTTATGACAACCATTATGTGTTTTTTACCCTACAGGTTATTTTAAATGTATGTATTTTATGACCTCATACTGTTCCGACTTGTACGCATGCGCGGTCTTTGCCCATAACCACACGTGTATATAACCACTACGTTTCATGTGCACCTTGCGAGTTTTGGTGCCTGATGATGAACCTATAAGTCGTAGATTCGAAAGATCTCGCAAGTTTTTAACATTAAACCTTTTAAACCTCAATGGAATGAGTTATTTGTGTCGTCATGGTTTTAACTGTGTATACTTTTGATACCGGTGATACGTCTTAGCTTCATTTGAGTGTTGTAATTGGTTTGAGCTAAAGTGTTCGTGCTTAGACAGCTATCATCTTCTTTATTTGTGTATGCTGGTGACTTTCTGTTAATGCTCTGTCCTCCAAATTCACCTGACATGAACCCAATCGAACATTTGTGGATCGACCTGGAAAAGTGGGTTCGCGCTAAATCACCCCTTCCCCCATAATATACAGGAACTGGAGGCCTTGCTGTCGACATTATGGTACCAGATACTCCAGGATACCTATCGCACCCCATAGAATCGATGCCTCGCCGAGTGGCCGCGGTTATGCGGACCAAAGAGGTCTTTATAACTTATTAGGTAGGTCGTCATAATGGCTCATTACTGCAGTTTATGCTCACAAAGTTGGTTCTTGGGTTAGTAATCCTTACGTCGTACAGGTCCTTGTGTGGTTCTAAGATATATCTTGATTCTTTTTAATGCAGAAAAACATCTTTCGGCAGTTGCAGTTGTTGATGGAAACTTTAATATTAGGTCTGCTGATTTGTACACTTCACTAAACACAATGTCCAATTATTTATTCATCTTTATGTAACAAATAATGTCTCTTACTGGCTTTTTTTTGTATTCATCAAGGGAATAAACACCTTCAGTTCATTTTTTAGTCGAGTTATATCGAAAGCTGACGCATAGAGTTCTTTAAGTTGTGGCAGTAGATGTTCAGGAAAGCTTTCACAAAATGTATCAAAACAGTTCGAATCCAACAAAGCCACGAATTTAAAATACAACCACTGATTTGAATTCATTGACACTTCACACAAACTGAAACATCTCTCGCGAAACACATACTGTTACCGGCAGGAGCATGCGAGTGAGTAATGTTGTCCGAGTCTTCTCTTTTCTGAGCGAACCGTTGCCAAAGCATTCCTCTTCACCCGCTCATCCTTGTTGTCATGGAAACGCTAGCTGGATCGTATCGAAGATCTTCGGATCAGAACAGCAAAGACTGACTGGTAGAGCTGTTGGCGTTATGATGACGCCATCCCGCCACAAGGGGACCCGTTGGTCTTCGCTCGCCAGACTGATTCTCTAAGTCAAAGGAAGCGAATCCGCACGTGTTTTTTTTGCAGCAAAAGCATCGATACATCTTAATACTAGTTGGCTTTATAACGAAGTAAATTTCTCCGTCATTTTTATCCACGCCAGGATTCGAACCCGGATCCCCTCATTCCGGAATAAGTCACTCTACCAATTGAGCTACGTGGACGTTTGTTCTGACTACTATCTGCCTTTATGTCGTGTGCGTCCTTCTGGCAGGTACGTCACATCTCCTGGTACGTTACATCATCTCCCCCTTATTTTTTATTTATTTATTTATTTATTTTTTTTTTTTGAAGTGCTGGAGAAAGGATTCTCTTATTTTTCCTATCTCGCGGTGTGGAAATAACATCACACCAATGCGAGATTTTGAACGGTCGGGTCATCCGGATAGTTCGGGCGCCATTATAACGAAGTAAACTTTCTCCGTCATTTCTGTCCACGCCACGATTCGAACCCGGATCCCCTCATTCCGGAACAAGTCACTCTACCAATTGAGCTACGCGAACTTTTATTCTGATTCCTATCTGCCTTTATGTCGCGTGCGTCCTGCTGGCAGGTACGTCACATCCCCCCCCGAAAGAGGGCCGGGGGCATGGCCCACGGGTCAGCCGTGACCATGAATCGTTGCAGGCAGCCATCCACTGTAGAACGTGCACTGGAGAACTCCCAGTCAATCTGCTGTGTGGAATGCAACATCACACATTTTTATTTTTCGAAGCGCTGGAGAAGGAATTCTCTGATTTTTCCTGTCTCGCGGTGTGGAAATAACATCACACCAATGCGAGATTTTGAACGGCCGGGTCATCCGGATAGTTCGGGCGCCATTATAACGAAGTAAATTTCTCCGTCATTTTTGGTCTACGCCGGGATTCGAACCCGGATCCCCTCATTCCGGAATAAGTCACTCTACCAATTGAGCTACGTGAACGTTTGTTCTGACTACTATCTGCCTTTATGACGTCGTGAGCGTCCTTCTGGCAGGTACGTCACATCTCCTGGTACGTTACAGCTTTTATTTGTGTATATTTAACTGGATTTTGTTTGTGCATTCTATGGGCTTCGCAGCTAGCCTCGAATATAAGACACTGGTGCCATTATACAGATACATTACTGCCAGGGACGATACGAAGGTAAGAGGAGGTCCTCAGTAGGGGATATGATCACCCCAAACGTCGATGCATTATTTACATCGTTTGTCCCTATTTTGCACTAGGTTGCTGGTGAGTTCTTGAGGTAACATCGACCATTTTCCCATCAGCGCCGTCTTCAGCTGCTGGACAGTTTCCGGTGTGTCTTGACGTGCCTCAACGCATCTCCCCAGAGCGTCCTATGCGTGTTCTATGGGATTTAGGTCGGGGGAAGTTCCTACACAATCCATCCGATGAATATCTTCACTTTCCAACAGCTTATCAGCAGCCATCGTACGATAGAGTTTGGCATTATAATCCATTAGCACGAAATGCGGGCCAATGGCTCCTTAGAACAGACGAAGATGCTGAAGGATTACCGCATTACACTAGCGCGAACTCCTTCCAGTATCCGGAGCCCCGTACGTCTCTTAATCAGAATGCCTCCCCATACGAGAACACCGCGGTCGCCATATACACTGACGGAAAAAAATCCCAACACCAAGAAGGGGTTGTGTTAGATAAACGACAGTTGGTAGGCGGTGAGAGTACATCTGTAAGATGACGTCTATGCAAATTTCGCGCTCGGCGCATACGTGTGGCGCTAGTAGCGCCCCTCGGAACATGCAAAGCAGGTTTGCTGTAAATACACGCTGTAACGTTCGTGAGCGTTAGTTATCGTTGAGATTCAACGTAGTGTGTTGATGTTAGTCAAGAATGCCTTTAAGAAGACGAAGAAGCCATTATCAACAGATCACGGAGTTTGAACGAGGTCGTGTAATAGGGCTACGAGAAGGTGGATTTTCTTTCCGCAATATTGCAGAACGACTTCGCAGGAATGTAGCCACCGTGCATGATTGTTGGCATCGGTGGTCAAGGGAAGGTACTGCCTCAAGAAGACCGGGTTCCGGCCGGACACGTGGCACTAATGAGAGGGAAGACCGCCGTGTACGGCGTATGGCCGTGGCGCATCGTACCGCGTCTGCGGCAGCAATTCGATCTGCAGTTGCCACCACAGTGACACAACGAACTGTTACAAATCGGTTACTTGAAGGACAGCTCCGAGCCAGACGCCCTGTAGCGTGCATTCCACTTACTCCAAACCACTGCCGTTTGCGACATCAGTGGTGTCAAGCTAGAGCTCATTGGAGGACGGAGTGGAGATATGTTGTGTTTTCTGATGAAAGCCGGTTCTGTCTGGGTGCCAGTGATGGCCGTGGGTTGGTTAGAAGGAGGCCAGGTGAGCGCCTGCAACCAACCTGTCTGCGGCCGAGACACATTGTACCAAAACCTGGAGTTATGGTCTGGGGAGAAATTTCCTATGACAGCAGGAGCACTCTCGTGGTTATCCCACGCACCCTGATGGCACAGTTGTACGTCGGTCTGGTGATTCAACCTGTTGTGCTGCCATTCATGAACAGCATTCCAGGGGGTGTTTTCCAACAGGATAACGCTCGCCCGCATTCCGCTGTTGTAACCCAACATGCTCTACAGAGTGTCAACATGTTGCCGTGGGCTGCTAGATCACCAGATCTGTCACCAATCGAGCACGTATGAGACATCATTGGACGACAACTCCAGCGTCACCCCCAACCAGCATTAACCGTCCCTGTATTGACCGACCAAATGCAACAGGCATGGAACTCCATCCCACAAACTGACATCCAGCACCTGTACGACACAATGCAGGAACGTTTGCGTGCTTGCATTCAACATTCTGGCGGTTACACCGGTTATTAATGTTCACATTTAAAATGGCTCTTCTCGCGCTTACATTAAGCTGTGATCTTGAAACCTTAATCGATTAAATATGTTACCTATACAAATGTATTGCCGCCATTTCATTCCTCTACAACTATTTTTTCGTGGTGTTGGGATTTTTTCTGTCAGTGTATATCGTTTTCACTGATGTGCTCGGGGCGATATCGAGTGTCTACCTCACGCCAGATTAGCTGACCTCCAGAATCTCTAGAGAGACTAAATCTGCTCTCATGAGTAAGGAGAACTATACACCACTGTTCTGCCGTCCAGTCCTTATGTTCTCTGGAACACTTAAAAGCTGTCTCCGGTGAGCAGTTGTTAATGGAACACAGCGTACTGGTCGTCGGGCAAACAATCCACCTTTGTGTAGTCACCTGGATACTGTAAACCGCGATATTGTGCGACCTGTGCTATGTTCCGATGTCTTGCAAGGTTACTTGCTGTCTGATGTCAATCCCTCTTGGCCTGTTCGAGCAGACACTAGGTGTGGTTTCTGGTTTACGACCACCATCGGTCTTTCGCACAGCTGTACCAGTAATATGGAAGGTCAGCCACGCATGGGATACCTTACTACGGGCGATAGTAAACTCTTGTCCCACACTCACCACATTTCGCCCCTTCTGCAGGCTTCCAATTATGTACTTAGCCACGTATAAAATCTTCAAGATGTTCTCTAAGGGCCATTTCGTGGTTTCTACCACACAACAAACACAATCGAACGTCTGTAACACTTATGTATCCCCTCCAGTGACTTCCGTTTAACTGATGCAATTGGACTGCGTGAGAGCATTATATGCTCGCGTCACGCAAACCGCGCGTCATGCTCCATTATTTCGCATGTGCTGTTGCTCCTGTTCCCAGATATGGTCCTGAGGTAATTTGTGTTTGGGTCATGAATAGAACTCTGGATTACACCATACAATACAAATTTCGAAGATGATAATCGTTTTTTTGTTGTTGTAAATATTACAAGGATGGTAAGTCAGATAATATAAAAAAACTTGAAAATTTCGTCATCCTGGAGCGGGAATCGAACCCGCGTTTCCCAGATAGCGCCCGGGTATGCTAACCACTACACCACCCAGAACGACCAAGTCTCAAGTTTCAGATTAATATTAATTTTCTGATTAGTCGGAAACTTGCGACTTGGTCGTTCTGGGTGGTGTACTGGTTAGCATACCCGGGCGCTATTTGGGAGACGCGGGCTCGATTCACGCTCCAGGATGACGAGATTTTCAAGTTTTCGGATATTATCTGACTTACCATCCTTGTCATATTTACACCAAACAAACGGATTGTCATCTTCAAAATTTGTATTGTGTTTGGGTGCTGCTACTATTTAGAACGCTTTTAACTTTTTCCACTTCGTCCTTAAGCTTTGCACACTACTGTGATATTGAAATGGGTTCAGCGCACAAAGTGCCTTTTTTAACTTGTTTACAAAGTAAGAACAAGTTATTTTAGAGCAAGTAAAAAAATACCAATTGGAATCTGTTTTTGAAACTCAAAAATGTCTTTATGGAAGCCTGCTGTTCTTCATCTGTTTGAAATCCTTCTTTAACAACTCTTTTACTTTTTTTGTTTTGATTGTGTGTCATTTATCTGATTTTTTTTACGAAACAGAGAGGCATTATTTTCGGTGATAAAATTTCTCATTTGTTCCTATTAATTTTACAGCGGCTGTGAACAATTTTCTCTACATTGTGTACCGTAATTGAAGCACCAGCCATTGAACCAAAACTTGTGATTAATTAGGCACAACCAGTCTAATTAATTGTTGCCTTTTCGCCGGATTAAATCTGAAACCACTACTTTCCTTACGAAATTCCATGACTGCATCAAAAGAAAAAAGTCAGTGAAACACATTCACGCAGAATGATAGAGATTTCGTGAGCTTTAGGGCATAGCATTTTATAAATATCCTTTTACGTGGAAAACATTAGTTTAACGCGAAAGCCCAGTTAATTCCGCTATTCCAGACAAAGACATATAGCTCGAAAGCACAATATCTGGATTACATTTCAGGCAGAACACCGCATTTTAAATACTTGGAATATCTTGTCTTGAAAATTCGCGCTTTTCCCCCCACAGCTTTCCTTTGTTCAAACTCTCGGTGGTCGGTAATGACAGATTTTTATCATTTTACACCAGACGTTCTATGATTCCACATCTCATAATTTTAATCTGTGTGATGTGTGTAATCATTGTAGGTGAATGGACAAATGCATTAAAAAAGGCCAGCGCCATCCGTCAGGCGCACCACTTATGCCACACCCTGGACTCAAGTCCGGCCCAACTTGGGTGGACTTGTCCAACGTCCGCGCTGCAGACCGCTCTGCTACCTGGAATACACCTTATTTTTTGATTAGCCTTCGTATTAGGAGAGAAAGAAACAACTAATTAAAAAAAATGTTGCAAAATACATTAAAATAGAATATGTGAAACGGCCTTTTAACCTCTTTGGGAGGGGGGGGATTAATGACCACCACGAGCAGCTCTTTTGGATACGGGCAGTCGCCTGTCACTAGCTGGGGGCCGCTGGCTCCGGATGTGAAAGGGGAGCGCCGTGAGACAGGCGATGCATTTATTTTTCCTTCCGTGTTCGAACCCTGCTCCACCTCGAACGAATGACTCAAGGCCAGCGCCTTAGACCAACAAGCCATGAGGAGCGGCTGCCATCTTTTTCGGCAGAGAGGAGATTGTATATTATACAGTCGAATCACATTATTGTGACTACCTCCTACTTTTGACGTCAACAGCGAGTAGTCAATGAAAGAAGACACGTGTCGTGAGCTGTCTTGGAAGGTATATAAGGTGTGCTGTAGGCATTCTGAAAACATATCACTCGTTGCTGTCATGGATAAAAGGAGCGATTTATCAGATTTGCAAAAAGGAATGATTATCGGCTTTCGGGCCAAGGCAAGGGTGGCAGTATTTCTGAAACAGCGCAGTTTGGGAACTGTTCGCGTACTGCTGTGGTTAAAGGGTATCATGATTGGAGAATGGCACCACTGCGAATAAGCGACGTGGAAGCTGAAGAGAGCACCACGTGCCATTGATGTGAGGGTGAACGTCGACTTCGAAAGTGCATGAGGGCAGATCGATCAGCTACAGTGGAGCAACTCACTGGCCGAATGATCCAGTGGGCTACCGGAAGTGTGTTTAGAACGACAGTTCAGCGAACTCTGCTCCGTATGGGGATCCGATGCAGACGGATGGTCACTACACCTATACAAACAAAGGTGCATATGCAGAAAACGCTTACATTTGCACGACATTATCGGAATCGGACCTCCGCTGATTGGCAAAGGATTGCCTTCTCCGATGAGTCATGTTTTCTGCTCCATCGAGCAAATGGACGTTGGCGTATAAGGAGAAAAACATCGGAGAACAAACACTCTTCAACCATTGCTGGAAGAATAACAGCTGGGTGGGGCAACGTTATGGTCTGGGGAATGTTTTCGTGGCATTCCCTGAGTCCACTCATGCCTATGGAAGGCATTACGGACCAAATTCGTTATGAATCCATCTTTACAGACCAAATACATCCATACAGGCTGATTGCTTTCCCTGGGGCGGATGGGATCTTCCAGAACTGCAATGCGACGTGTCACACAGCTAGAAATGTCCGAGGGTGGTTGGATGATCACGATGAAGACTTCAAATTACTTCCCTGGCCCCCTAATTCCCCATAATTAAACCCAATTCAGCATCTGTGGTACCACCGCAATCGTGTTGTTCACTCTATGGATCCTCTACCACGCACCGTCCAGCAGCTGTCAGAGGCACTGCAGTCAGCATGGTTCCATATACACTGGTGTGCAAAAATTAAGGACGAAGAGGAGAAATTAGCATAACAGCAGAACTAGCAGGCAGAACGGACCGAAAGACCACTCAAGAGATAGACTAGGGTCCGGTACGGTAGGGCATGTGCTATATTTGCAACATGCCGTAAGGGGGGAGTGTCGGAAGGGTATAAAGCACACGGGAGTTGTACGCTCAGCAATTCGGTGAAAGCTATTGCACGGTGTACATCGGTTTGAACGACGTCGAGTTGCTGCCACCGTGTGATATGTCCAACAGGCAATCCAGTAGACGACATCTGGAGGACTTTACCCGAGCTCGCGTCATTGAGAAGTTTGAAGAGGGTCGAAGTGTGGCTAGTGTGACCGAGGAGTTCGCGATCGCTCACAGTACCGTTTCACGAGCTTGGAGATCATTTCAAACTACAGGAACAGCTGTTCGAGACTTTAGTAGTGGTCATCCATGAGGAACCACGGTGGCGGACGACCAGTATATTGTCCTACAGGTGAGAAGAGACAGACGGCAGGCAGCGGGAAAAATAGCAAGGCACATGCAACACACAACTGGACGCCCGTTATCGCGTTTTACCGTGGCCAGGAGGCTGCACAAATATGGTCTATTTGCACAACGAAAAGTATGGTGTGTGTGTGCCATTAACGCCTGCTCATCGGAGACGGCGGTTTCTGTGGTGCCAGAAACAAAAGAACTGGACACATCAGGAATGGGGTCGAGTTGTATTTACGGATGAGTGCCGATTTAGTCTGACGAGCGATTCTGGACGTATACACACCGGAATTCTCGTTTGCGGAGGTATCATGCTTGGTAACCGTACTGACCTCCACATCTTCCAAGTAGGTTCAGTCAGTGGTGTCCGCTATTGTACCGAGGTTCTCCTACTTCACGTGCGTCTGTTTAGAGGTGCTGTGGGTCCTGAGTTCCTCTTCATGGACGACAACGCTACACCTCATCGTACAGTGGCTCTCGCAGAGCTGTTGGAGAGTAAAGATATTCAACGCATGGATTGACCCGCAAGATTCCCGGACCTAAATTCAATGGAACACGTGTGGGACCTTCTCGGGAGACCCTTGGCAGCACGTCACCAGACGCCAGCAACGATTCCGCAGCTGCGATCGGTGCTACAAGAGGAATGGGCCGCGATGCCTCAACAGCTCCTTGACAACCTCGTCCTCAGCATGGACAGACGTTGTAAATCCTGCAACACAGTCAGGGGTGGTCATATCCCCTACTAAAGACGGGCTTTTTCTTGGCAGCCGCCTGCCACATTGACGTTTCTGTTTTCTGTCCAGTTGTGCTCGAAGCTACCTTTTCAATAAAGTGCCTTTGTATTCATTGAATTCCTTGTTTGGACGGTTTTTCTCACTTGTCCCATATTCTTACATCTTGGGGATCTTATGGTATGATTTGAGTCGATGTGGAGCACTTCTACACGACGTTACATTCGAAAAACCGTATCGTCCTTAATTTGTGCATGCCAGTGTACCTGTGAACGCCTTCCAGCATCTTATTGAATCCTTTTCAACCCGTCTAGCTGCTGCCCGCGCTGCACACGGTGCTTACTCTGGATATTAGCTGGTGGTCACATTAATGTGACTCGACCGTGTATTTTCTTTGTCTTTTATTATACTATTCTTTTTGCATCTTGGTGTAGTCATCGTCATGGATTTTTTTTTCTTTTTTTTTAACTTGTGACCAGATAGAAGAAGGATTATCTCGGTGATCTAAAATGAAGGTACTGACCCCGCCCTAGTGGCGCAGTGTTCTGAGCTCTGGTTTCTGACGATTCTTCCAAGATGGGCCCTGATTCGAATCCAGGGTAGGAATCAATAATGTGTTTGTCTTACGGCACTGGTGCTCTCTCTATCCGGAACCTTAAATTGGGGACGTGAGACTGTTGACTTAATCAAGGCACAGTGACTGTTTATAACCCATCGAGTTGCTCCTAGTGGTCGTAATTCCCCGAACCAAAAACAAAACAAGAAAGATGACACCGAATTTTCGGGTGTAATAAGCACGTCTTTTGAATCCGTTCTAACGTGAATTAAATTTATCAAAACTATTCAAAGTCAATAGAACTGGTATGGAAAACCGAAGAAAGTATCTGACCGAAGAAAGATGTTTTTCTATAGTGTTTTTAATACCGTAGATATTGCTGTAAACGGAAACATGAACTTACGCCCTTTGGTGGCGCACTTGTGGGTTAAGAAAAATTTGAAATTATATCAGAAACATTTATCAGCGGAAACGCTCTCCCACAAAGAAAGAAAATTTCAAATCGGTCTCTTAGAAGCAGATATATCAACAAATATAAGATATGCATCTACGACCCCTGGCGGGAAAACCATGCATTATTTTAAGAAGAAAGTAACCTCAAAGAGTTTTTCGAAATAAGCGGTATCGGTCCAAAAAAAAATTTTTCAATCACGTTTTCAAGAGCTCAGATTTTGCTGCAAATACACCAGAAGCAGAAATTAACGCTTACGCCCCCTGGTGGCCAAACCATTATTTACCAAATATCAGATATTATATGTAAAACATTTCCCATCAGAAGCTGTATGCGATACAGGAAACATTTTAAAATAGGAGTTTTAGAAGGAGATATTTCGGGAAAACGCAATTTACCTTAACGCCTCCTAGCGGAAAGCCTATGAATTACTTCAATTTTTTTAAATATACATGAAGAACATTTTGAACCGGAAACGCTATCCAACAGAGAAGACATTTTTCAAATCGGACCATCAGAAGCAGAGATATTTGGCAAAAATAAGATATACATCTACGCCCCTGGCGGAGAAACCATGCAATATTTTAGGAAGAAAATATTCCGAAAAGGTTGATCGCCGTGAGTGGCATTGGGCCAGGAAAGAATTTTTTCAATCGAGATTTTACAAGCTCAGATTTTATTGTAAATACATCGGAAGCAGAAATTAACACTTACGCTCCATGGTGGACAAACTGTTTTTTCCAAAAGTCAGAAATTACATGCAAAAGATTTCCGATCAGGAGCTGTATCCTGTGCAGAAAGAATTTTTCAAATCGGAGTTTTAGAAGCAGAGGTATCAGGATAAACGCAATTTATTTTGACTCTCCCTAGCGGAAAATACTGTATATGCGTAACTTGGGACAGGAACTATACTTAAAAATAGTCTAAATGGAACCGAAAGCTAAAAAAAATAAAAAATCAATCGGATGTTTAGAAGCAAATATATGGAATAAAATGTATTTTGAATTCGATATCATCTGCATGTACGTCCTCTGTCTGAGAAATTGTGCATCTAAAAAAACCCAACAAACAAATGAAGGATCATCATTCGCACATTTTAAGCTTCCCAACGCAAAAATTAGTTTTTCAAATCGGATTAATAAGTAAAAATCCTCTAAATAGTGGTCAGTGAATAAACAAAGACATCGCTGTCTCCATGTTTATGAACAGATAGCAACCGGAAAATTGTTATCCGGGCACTGCTGGGATCGTACCCCAGATCTTTCGATATCTAGCCGTGAGTGGCACTGCTAGATAGAGCTACAATGGTCAACAATCAACGACGTTTTGTGCGTTTATCTGTCAGCTTCTGACATGACATATCCGTAGATATCGAGAGATCTGCGGTAGTATCCCAGCAGTGGCCGGATAAAATTTTTTTGGTAGTTATGTGCTGATAAATGTGGGAAGAGCGATGTCTTTGTTTATTCACTGACGCCACGTATTTAGAGGATTTTCACTATTGTCCTCGCCCTTTGGTTTTATTTGCTATAATTAATATATAGCTTGTGTCGTTAATGCCCACCAGATGAGACGTTTCAGTTGCTGGTCGCATCCTACGGATATTTGATGTCAGAAGCTGACAGATAAACGCACATAGCGCCGTTGATTGTTGGTCATTGTAGCGTAAGACTAACGCATTCGGCTAGATATCGAAAGATCTGGGGTACGATCCCAGCAGTCACCGGATAACAATTTTTCGGCTACTATGTGTTGATAAACGTTGAAAGAGCAATGCCTTTGTTTATTCGGACTAATAGTTGCAGAGATATGATATCCACAGACGGACGGAAAAACCGATAACATAAGCACGATCTTTTTCACAAAAGACGTGCTAAAAAGACAAGACATGATGCAGACTTCTGTTATCTTGTGGTGCTGAGCTTGGGTTCGAATCACAAGTAAGACGTTTTGTTTGTTGTAACGACTCTAGTTATTTCTCTTCCTAGAAACCACTGGCTCTAACTTAGCGACTTCTACCATCTCCATGGATGATCACAAATGCCGTAATACCAACTCCCCTTATAAAAAGTGAATACATTCGGTTTTTTTAACGGCTCCTATGTTTATGTCAGGCTTTTAAGTTTTTATGCAGTCTCCTGTCCGAGCGTCAAAACATATATTTTTAATGTCCAGCAGATAATTGCATCATGCTTTGCAAAAAATCTTTAGGTTGATAAGGCGATAGACTGAGGAAATGCCATTTATCTAACATAAAATAGCCGAAGATTGTTGATCTGCATTCATTGAAAATGACTGAAGATTTCCTGCTGTTTAATAATTTTCATGACACCGTGTTTTTCCTTCAAATATTATTACGTGAAAACATAAGTCCATCAAAGATATAAATTCCTTGCAACTCGGACGCTGATTTTTTAATGCCCTGTTCACTTTATGGTTTCGAGATTTGGCAAACTCCAAAGACGGTTTTACAATAAATCTCTTGGAGACACTAAAGATTGGAATTTTTCCAGGGAGCATCAGTCGGGAACAGAAAACTTGTTTCTCGCAGTATAAACCCAACGCTTTTACATATTTATGGGACATAAAAGAAGACAAGTAACGCTGTAAATTTCTGAAGGTATTTACTGCTCCGGACCTCGCGAAACAGCCGGGGATGGACGAAAAGGAAGCATAACTCAGGGAATTCTTCTCCACAGAAAATGGAAGCCACAACGACAGGCACTAAATAAAGCACTGCGCGAAAAAGTTATTAAAATTGAAAAAATGTAAACTTTTCAAAGGATTAAAAGTCAGTGGCTAAAACTGAAGCTCTCGAAAAAGTAGTAATGCATTACATTTTATGTCATGAAACGAATAAGCTTCACGAAAGGCATTAGTAACAGGATAAAGATATGTCCTGTAAAATAACGACAAAAAGCATCACGCGACTGATAAACATATCAAACAGCAGATGGGTATGTTTTCAGGCTACCTTTATATATTTAGTAGTTTTAATTTAGCAGAAAACAAGAGTTCTGTACATTTTTTTAACTACTAACAAATGTTTTTTATTGGAGGTTTAACGACCACCATGAGCAACTCAGTGGACTATAAGAAGTCGCCCGTCCCTAATTTAGGACCACTGGTTCCAGGGAAGGGAGAGAGCCAGCGCCGTAAGACAAACACAACATTCATGCCTCATCGGGATTCGAACCCGGACCAATCTTAGTCTGGTGCCGAAGCAAGAATACCTAAAATTTTGGCCTATAGGATGTTTTTTGACGGTTTCTATACGAACAATGTGTCGTGAATCCGAATTTGATGGGTTTCACTCTGCATCTGTTGAGCGTTTTGAATTATGACATCATCAAAATGGCCGCCTGCTAAGCGCGTACATCATTTTACTTTTATATTACAATAATATTCATGTAGTGCAATCGTGTTTGATATCAAATTAAAGCTCTATGTATGTAGAAACTATATACGCAAGTATTTTGATAAAATTACTTTTATGACGTCATCAAAATGGCCATCTTGTAACAGCGGCAGAGTTAGCAGTACTTAAGCACTAACCTTGAGCAATAATTTGAAATAAACATGTAGAAATGTACATCCTTATATGCAGTATAACGAAGTAAATTTCTCTGTCATTTTTGTCCCCGCCGGGACTCGAACCCGGGTCCCTTCATTCCGGAATAAGTCACTCTACCAATTGAGCTACGCGCACGTTCGTTCTGACTGTTATCTGCCTTTATGTCGTGTGCGTCCTGCAGGGCAAGTACGTCACAGCAGCTCTCAACAAATTGTAGGCTTATTTGACAATCAATAACCAGGTATCACCACGGCGAGGTGGGTGAAGAGATACCCACCTTACTGATTTCAACCACCTTACCTTGATGGGTTATAGTCAATTAGGTTGTCGAATCATCACTACCACTTTCAGTCTCCATAATCGTTTTAGTACATATATGAATTTTCACATTCTTCACCTCCTGTGCAAGTGCAAATGGTGTACATGAGAGAATATTCATTTGGCATTTACAACGTCTATTACAATATCTTTCACTGTCGCACTTGCAACTTATTACCTTTAAGAATTTATTTGGCGCTAAGGCAGTTCCTGTCGGCATAGCAATTGGTGAAAGCGATTTTGATTCGTCATTCTTCATCCAACCATAATCACTCCAGTTGACATCAAGAGGACAGTTTTTGGTTGTTGCTTGTTTCCAGACAAGTATCATGGCAAGAGAATGTGTAGAAACTAGTCCGTTTTGGGAAGATATATTAGCGCCAAAACTGTTAGCTACAATTTGAACGAGACCTAAAGATGAATCAGTGATTGGAGTACCAGACTTTTCCATGACAGTATGTAATGCTGCAGATCCTTTGGAACGAAAGTACTCTTTATACGAACAACTGACTCCAAAATCGTAGGGTCATTCAATCATTTTTTTCTTTCTGAATACATTACAGATGCTCACTTGTAACTGAGTGTATCTGTTCTGTACTTGGCTAGTTAGAATGTTTCCTACCATAATACATGATAACGACGGTGTCTGCGAAGGCGTTTTGCTAATGACTTGGGTAAGGAACTTCAAAATTGTTAGACTAACTTCTCCAGCAGCTGCACAGCGGCCAATTCTACTTTGGTGTTCTTTTTTATTCACTGTAAGTCCTTGTGTTTCCGTCTTGATCATGTTTGCTACTACTTAAATCGAATATTGGTCATCATCGCTTTCTTGAAGGTGCAGTAAATTTATGGCCGCCTTTCGAAACATAATGAAGTTTGTATATCCCTTACAGGATATTGTTAACAGTTCACCATTAAATTTTATACTTAGTTGCTTAGAAATGAATGAGTTACGGTTTAGTATTGGGCAATCCGCACAGTTATATGACTTCTCAAGTTCTACAGATGACCAGATCTTTTATTTTTCTTGGAACACCATGTTAACAACTTGATCATAAGCCACATCTTTTTTTACTTCAGACGTTTCTCGCTGGACAAATAGTACTTTCCAGGGACTCATGAATTTGTACATACAGTCCCTGTGGTATCTTCCGTCTGCTGCATATAAATCTGAGACTGCTCCTTTTGGACGAAGACTAACTTCATTTGACCATCCATCACTTCGCTCGGCGCACTTTTTGCTGATAGCATCTTTAATAGTTTTAGTACATGCAGCATGTGTACAGTCCTTCGTAAGACACTCGCTAGCTAGACGCCATCTATTAAGATTCTTGCTGTTCTTATCTATTGTGCAGTCTTTTCCACAAAATGTACAGGGTTTTCGGAAAGAAAAGCTACCAGATTGACTTCTACATGTTCGTTTAGCTACTGGCGCTGTATTCGAGGCCCTTTAATTCGAAAGTTTCTTTATTCCTCATTCAATGGGAACTTTATTTGTATAAGAGGACACACAATACGTGCGTCATTTTAGTTTGAAGTTCTTATTGATTTGAAATTTATTTTGAAGCTCAACATGTACACTGTCACCACGTTTTTTACTCGGTTCTACAATAATACGAATAGGAGCTTCACCTGATGTAATAAGATGGGCGTCTCTAATGGTACACTTAAAAAACACTCTCCGTCTTCTTCCATCATTAACAAAACCGGAACGACCAAAGTATTTCAAAGTTTCATTGCAGCCCTTGATATTTGATTTATTGTCTTAAACACCAACTGTTTCACCTTGGTATAATTCAAGCACAACTCCAGGGTTCCTGAAAATAGATGTAAAACTAATAAGCAGTGCGGTACCTGTACTGTGAATATCTGAAACTATTGTTATATGGTGGCCACTTTGATGACGTCATAAAGTAATTTTATGAAAATACATGCATATATAGTTTCTACATAAATAGAGCTTTAATTTAAAACCAAACACGATAGCACTACATGAAATATTGTAATATAACAGTAAAATGATGAATTTATAAGGCGGCCATTTTGATGACGTCATAAAAGTAATTTTATCAAAATACATGTATATATAGTTTCTATATAACTAGAGCTTTAATTTAATACCAAACACGATAGCACTACATGAAATATTGTAATATAACAGTAAAATGATGAAGGCGGCCATTTTGATGACTTCATCATTTAAAAACGCTCAACAGATACAGAGTGAAACCCATCAAATTGGGATTCAGGACACATTGTTCGTATAAAAACCGTCGGAAAAGACCTTATATACCTAAATTTTAGGTCACATCAAAAAATGGCGTTCTGGCATCAGACTATTTCGGACGAATGATCAGAAGCCATCGCTTAGACCACTGCGCCACCGGGTGTGGCTTGCAACATTTAGACTTGCAAGAAAAAAATTAAATTTTCACTCTGGGAAATACACAGCTGTAGGCGATATAAGCAGGAGTTCCGTCTCTAATTTAGGACTTCAATAAAGGGCATGCGTTTTTTAAATTCTGTATCAGGAAATAGCCGGGAAACTAGCTAATTTGTGTACTAGAAGGTGTTAGTTCAGTTAAAGAAATTATTGTCTTCGTTAACTTATGCGTTACGAAATAGCTCGTAATGATATTATACCTTGGTGTCCCTCTGTTCAAACCGTGTAGTTTCATTTTATTAAAAAAACAGGAAAAATTAATTTCATGGGCTGTTGTGCCCATCGGAATTAATCAGCGGAAAGTGCATGTTTTTCTTTTCTTTTTTGTTAAGTAGCTAACGGAATACTTCTGGAGGAATGAGATCTTCTTGGCTTCTTCAGGAAAAGACTGTTTGTTCAAAGAACCTCTCTTTGTTTTACGAAGTTAACGTAGTGGTCGACCGGGCCTATGCATCATTTGCTTTGAGGGTCACGACTGTGAACGATCGGATGAATCAGAAATACTTTTCCGTGAAGATTATTTATGAGAGCGAGAGAAAAGAAAGAAGGAGGGAGAGAAAGAGAGAGAGAGAGAGAAGGAGGGAGGGAGGGAGAGAGAGAGAGAGAGAGAGAGAGAGAGAGAGAGAGAGAGGTACATAGCGTAAACAAAAGTGTACTTCACCAACAAATACGTGCAAACGTATATTAATTAAATGCTGTCTTTGTACGACAGCATAACATCATGATGTCGCAATTGCAAAGTAAAAAGATGACATTTATTTACAATTAAAAACATATGAAGAATAAGACAGGCAAAATCTTTCGAGATTGCTACAATCTCATCATCAGGCCTAGTGCCACAAAAAATCAATAGTGCAAGTATTAAATACAATATGATGTACCAGAATGCAATGGTCAAAGTGATGCCATAACATTAAACTGAAAAAGAAAAAGGAGAAAGGTTTCCAATTAACAACCTCCAGGGAGAGTGGAATATATATCAATGAAGGAAGATATCATCATCATCATCATCATTGTCAACCATTATCAATCCACTGCTGGACGAAGGTCTCCCCAAGTTTCCTCCACAACGGTCTGTCTTGTGCCAGTCTCCTCCATGTCACTCCCGCATATTTACGAATTTCATCCACCCATCTCCCATGTGGTCTTTTTCTGGGTCTTTTCCTGTCCCTTGGAATCCAATCTAAAATTTCGGCTGTCCATCTATGGTCTGTCCTTCTGGCAGTATGTCCAGCCCATTGCCATTTCAGGGATTTAACTCTGATCATGATGTCTTCCACTCTCGTCATTTTTCGGATCCACGAGTTCCTCTTCTTATCTCTCCTGGTTATACCAAGCATGCACCTTTCCATGCTGCTTTGAGTTGTCTGCAGCCTTTGTATGTCTCTTTTAGTTAAGGTCCACGTCTCTGCACCATACGTAAGCACTGGAAGGATGCATTGATCAAACACTTTTCTTTTAAGACATAATGGCATATTGCTCTTGAAAATTATGCTGTTTCTTCCAAAAGCTCTCCAGGCAAGTTTTGTACGCCGATTAATTTCTTCATCAATGTGACCCTCACTTGATATCTGCTGTCCAAGATAAACATACGTATCTGTTATCTCCAGTTTTTCTCCATCAATCGATAAATCTTCATTTCTTGTAAAAGCATTGAACATCACTTTTGTCTTCTGAAAGTTCATTTTTAATCCCACTTCTTTACTCTTGTCAGCAAGTTCCTGGATCATACTCTGCAGCTCTGATGGGGTTGTTGCAAAAATGACTACGTCATCAGCAAAACGAAGGTGGGTTAGATAATCTCCATTAATCTTTATCCCTTTGTTTTCCCAGTTCAGTGATTGAAAGACATTTTCCAATGTGGCATTAAAGAGCTTCGGAGATATGGTGTCACCTTGTCTCACTCCCTTTCCAATGTTTATGTGTGTTGTATTTTCAAACAGCCGAATCTTTGCACTTGCATTTTCATAGATGTTATTAATAATATTAATGTATGCATCTTCAATACCGCAGGATTTCAGAGCCGTGGTAACTGCTGATGGTTTCACCGAATCAAAGGCTTTTTCATAATCGATAAAAGCCATGCACAATGGAAGTTCATATTCCCTCGCTCTTTCAATTAGTTCTCTCAGTACGTGGATATGATCTATTGTGCTGTAGCCACTCCTGAATCCAGCTTGTTCTCTCGGTTGAGCCATGTCCAGTGTTACCTTCAATCGGTGTGAAAGAACTTTAGTGAAGATTTTATAAACCACTGATAGGAGGCTGATAGGTCTGTAGTTCCTGAGATCCTCAATGTCACCTTTTTTATGTAGCAGGATCATTGTAGCATTGTTCCAATCCTCAGGAATCTTCCCTTCATTAAGGCATCGAGTGAAAATTTGGGCGAGTACTGTTTCAATTTCTCCACTTGCTTCTTGTATGATGTCTATAGTAATTCCATCTTCTCCTGGAGCTTTCCCCCGCTTCATGTTCTTGATTGCATGAGCAACTTCTGCTGGGAGGACTGGAAGAACTCTGGTACCTTTCATGATGTCTGGAGTACATGTATCATCCCTTTCATATAATTTGGAGTAGAAATCTTTCACTCTTGTCAAAATTTCGCCTCTATTTCTTGTTATAGAACCATATTCTTTTCTCAGAGCCATAATCTGTTTTCTTCCCTTACTGAGATGTCCCTTTGCTATCTTAAGGCTTTGGTTGTTTTCAATTGCTTTCCTCACTAGCTCACAGTTGAATTTCCTTACGTCTTCAGTGATACTTTTTCGTGTTGTCTTGCATAGCTCTATATATTCCACTTTGGAAGTCACATCTTCTTTAGTTGTCCTCATCTCTCTTCTTTTTTGCATCAACATTTTGGTTTTTCCTGATAATTTGTTCACATGCAACTTGTTCTTAGACCCAGCTAATTTTGTTGCTGTTTCCATTAGAGCTTTGGTTACTTTTCTGTTAACTTCCGAAATATCCACTTCTTCCGATGTTAGGCTTTCTAAAGCAGAGAATCTTTAGGCCTAACATCGGAAGAAGTGGATATTTCGAAGAAGTTGATATTTCGGAAGTTAACAGAAAAGTAACCAAAGCTCTAATGGAAACAGCAACAAAATATATTTATATATTCATATATATACGAATATAGGAAGATATATATTCATATATATCTCTTCCTTCATTGATATATATTAAATACACTATATTGAAAAAAGTCACCGGACACTCCTTCAAAAGCAAATTAACGGATCCGCTGCGTTGTTAAGATGCGCGGTACAGCTGCGAACGGTATAAAAACAAGCCTGCAGCTGACCGCGAACTTATCACACTGAGTTAAAATGTCGCGGTGGGAGAGAACTGACTTTGAGAAAGGAAAGATTGTTGGGTATTATATTAGTGGGTTGTCCATAAGAAAAACCAAGAGGCGTTTAAACATACCCAAATCAACTGTTTTAGATGTACTGAATACGTGGAAGACACATGGCGTGCCTGAAGCAGCAAAACGTACCGGGAGACCAAACAAAATCAGAGATAGAGGATGACGAAGACTCAGGAGTGTCGTAACAGCTAATCGACGGAGTACTGCACAAGACCTCAGTGTACAGGTGAGTAAAAATGCTGCAACCTCGGCATATATAAGTACCATTCGCAAAAAACTTCATTCCATGGGTTACCATGGTCGTGCGGCTGCTCATAAGCTTTTCATCTCCACACAGAATGCTACTCGTCGTTTAGCATGGTGTAAAGAACATTTATGGTAGATCAATGGAAACGGATTCTATGGACTGATAAATCCAGATACACAATCCTTCAGTCTGATGGCCGTGTGTGGGTATGGCGGCAGCCGAAGGAACGCTGTTTACCACAGTGTACTGTTCCTACGGTCATGTTTGGAGGTGGCAGTGTACTCGTGTAGGGATGATTTTCGTGGTATGGTCCTGGCCCATTGGTTATCGTGGACAAACCTGTTAACCAGCAAGTCTACCTTGATATTCTGGACAATTATGCCCTACCAACTCTGTGGCGATACTATGAAACCGAGCTTTGTTGGTACCAGCAGGATAATGCACCGATCCATAAAGGAAGGACTGTTACTGCGTGGTTTGACGATAATTCCGTATCGTGTGTGGATTGGCCAGCACAGAGCCCTGATCTTAATTCCATAGAGCACCTATGGGATGAATTACAGCGCCGCATAAGAAGTTTGGAACTAAGTCCTACTACTAAGCAACAGTTAGTGGCAGCATTGTGTACTGAATGAAAGAACATACCTATCGCTGTGTTCCAAAACCTTGTCGAAACCATGCCTCGAAGGGTCAGTGCATGCATTAAGGCCAAACGTGGACCAATACCGTACCAGTGTATGTCAATAAATGCTATGTTGTGTTTCTCTTTTAGGTGTCCGGTGACTTTTGTCAATATAGTGTATGTCGGTAAATCTTCATTGCAACAAAGACTAGGGTACTTAGAAATAAGTAAACTTTCAGAAAATAAAGAGTGTGTTTATTATGTGCTTTGATTCTCAACTCAGCACATAATAAACGCACTCTTTTAATTTCTCAAATCTTATTTAATTCTAGGTACGCTAATTTTTGTTGCAATGAAGATTTACCGACATACATTATACACTCACTGACAATGAAATTTGCGCACCAAGAAGGAAGCACCGGATTGAACTGAAATTTTATGGACATAATGATACAGATGAATGATACACATGATGGCAAAAACAGAGCTGCAGGACAATTACAGAAGCATCTGTGGCACGCAGTTTGGTCATCTTCAATATCGCGTCGCACTGCTTCGTGCGGCGATACATGCTGCAATACGGTCAGGCATGGATACGAACAGATGCCTGATGTTGTTCTGCGGCAGGCTGCCCCACACGTGGAAGAGTGTCAATTCCCTTAAATGACCACTTTGAATAACAAAGCAAAGGGAAAAGCAACGCTTTCCGATGCGTAGTTTCACTCTTTCTAGTCGCGTTGTGCGCACTTCTGAGACAGAGGATATCTTCGTTCGAGCTGGTTCCAGTCCATCTTTGTCCTCCTCGAGTTAATTCGTTTTGGCCGGTTAAGCAGTAAGGAGAAATTTGTTTGTCATTGCCTTCGTTTTCAAAAGGTAAACAACGTTTTATCTACGAAAACAATTCCTCAGAAGCTACTTAAGATTTGTACTCTGACGTGAAAGGATATGAAATCTTCAGTGCCGTGGTCCCCAGATCAGGCCTTATAAGGCCTCTTGAGTCCTTTTTTCTGAGCAGCCAAGCCCTTCTTTTTTTAACAAAACTCCTGAAATTTTTAATTTTTGTTTTGGGCTTTTTCTTTACAAGTGGAAGTAAACTATTGTCATTTTAGTTTAGGCAAAGATTTAACCGACAGTTTGTCATTTAAAAAAAATTACGTAATGCTTTTTGGGGATTTTTGTTTTCTGAACTGGTGAATAAGCACCAATAGCGCTGGAATGCATTCTCTCTATGAAATGCTCTCTTCTTAATATTGTTCTTAACCCACAAGTGTGACACTAGAAGGCACAAGTTCAAGTGTCCGTTTACAGTATTTTAGCAGCAATATCTATCAGCACGTCTAAAACCTCGATTGAAAAAATGCTTTTTCGGTCAGATACAAATAACTACCAAAACATTTTGTGTCCATTTCTTCCCAAAAATAATGCGCAATATCTCCGCTTGGAGCCGCAAATGTTTAATCTGAGTTTTTCGATATCTCTGCTTTTAAAAGTCCGATTAAAAAAAACTTTTGCCTTGTGAAACACTTCGCCTGCACTTGTGGTTTTTTTTCATAGTTCACACTTCAGGCGCTAGGTCGTGTTAGAGTGTATTTCTGTTTGCAGTTGTATTTCCGTTTCTAAATATCTTCGTGAAAATTTTTGTTTTTTCTACTGTTGGCCATACGTTACAATAAAGATAGGAAACATTATCTTCTTTAAATACCAATAATACGGTTTTCCGCTAGGAGATCAAAACTATTTCTGACATTGCTTTCGCTGTGTCTTTGCAATACGTGTGTTTTGTACTTTTTTATTATTCAAAAGTTTTCCTGTAGGGAGTAAAGTTATATCATGCTTTCCTCTATATATCTTCTTCTGACTGTTCAGTTGGAAAATCTCTTTGCCTCTGATATCTTCCTTTACCTGCAAGAAACTTTTTGTGCATAGTTTCTTAATTTTTGTAGCAAACTTTCAGCCGCTGGTGAAAGAAGGTAGCTACTTTTATTTCTGGATGTGTCATTGATTGTACAAATCGGGTTGATTTTTTTGTAACACGTTATTGACTATAAACTCCATATTGACAAAAGTCACCGCACGCCTAAAAATAAAACAAAACATAGCATTTATTGACATACATTAGTAGAGTGTCGGTCCACCTTTGGCCTTAATGCATGCACCGACCCTTCGAGACATGCTTTCGACAAGCATTTGGAACACAGCGATAGGTATGCGCTTCCATTCAGTACATAATGCTGCCGCTAACTGCTGCTTAGTAATAGGCCTTGGTCCTAAACAATTTATGCGGCGCTCTAATTCATCCCACAAGTACTCTATGGGAATAAGATTAGGGCTCTCTGCTGGCCAGTCCAGACACGATACGGGATTATCGTCAAACCACGCCGTAACCGTCCTTTCCTTATGGCTCGGTGCATTATCCTGCTGGTACGAACAAGGCTCGGTTCCATAGTATTGCCACAGAGTTGGTAGAGCATAATTGTCTAAAATATCGAGATATACGTGCTGGTTAACAGGTTTGTCCACGATAACCAATGGGCTGGGATCATACCACGAAAACACCTCCACACGAGTACACTGCCAGCTCCATACTTGACCGAAGGAACAGTACACTGTGGTAAATAGCGTTCCCCCGAGTGCCACCGCACTCGCACACGGCCATCAGACTGATGGATCGTGCATCTGGATTTATCAGTCCATAGGACCCGTTTCCATTGATCTATGGTCCACGATAAATGTTCTTTAGACCATGCTAAACGACGAGTAGCATTCCGAGTGGAGATGAAAGGCTTATGAGCAGCCGCACGACCACGGTAACCCATGGAATGAAGTTTTTTGCGAATGGTACGTGTACATACCGAGGTTCCAGCATTTTTACTCACCTGTACACTGAGGTCTTGTGCAGTACTCCGTCGATTAACTGTAACCAATCTCCTGAGGCTTCGACGTCCTCTATCACTGATTTTCTTTGGTCTGCCGGTACGTTTTGCTGCTTCAGGCACGCCATGTGTCTTTTATTTATTCAGTACATCCAAAACAGTTGATTTGGGTATGTTTAAACGCCTCTCGGTATCTCTTATGGAAAACCCACTAATGTAACACCCAACAATCTTTCCTTTCTCAAAGTCAGTTCTCACCCGCCACGACATTTTCACACAACCCCACTGTGCGATATGAACGCGGTCAGCTGCACTATTTGCAGCTGTACCGCGCATCGTAACAACGCAGTGGATCCGTTAATTTTCTTTTGAAAGAGTGTCCGGTCACTCTTGTCAATATAGTGTATAACTTTGAAATATATTTTTTTTGTGGGAAGGGTTCAAAAAACGTTCTCATTACAACAGAAAATTTGGTGTCATCTTTCTTGTTAGTTCAGACATGTTTTGCTGGAAACAGAGAGGAGAAACACAAAATTAAAATTGTTTCGAAAAATTTCGCGCTTACTTTTATTGTAATTAATCTACACCTTCTGGATAGTTTTGTGAAAAAAAAATGAAATAAATGATGCGTAGCTGATGGAATTTCTTATACCATGTAAAAAATCAACGCTTAATTAGCAAGACCAGAAAATAAAATATAGTAAAAAGAATGAAATACAGGAATCTTGTCCTCCCGACGACAGTTTACTCACGATCAAGGGAAGTTCGCCTCTCAGTAAATAACTGCGCAAACTGCTCGTTCAGTGGGATATACGACAGAGTGTCGTTTGAGAGGCTGAGCTAAAGAGTGACTTACGCCGACTTCCGGGAAAGTAACTTTTCTCGCTTGTCTGGTAAAACTTTACTGCCTTCCCGAAAAAGTCGCAAATAGTTGAAGTTAATAATCAAAGGATCGTAAGTCATGTAGGTGATGAAGCAGTTTAACATGGAAGAACGCAGTAACAAATGAAGATGTAACGACCTTTGATTTATTTCTTCCTAGCTTATGAAATTTCTTTAGATACTAGGAGGAAATCTTCGAGCCGCCCCGGTGGCGCAGTGGTCTAAGCGATGTCCTCTGATCATTCGTCCGAACGGGGTCCGGGTTCGAATCCCGGTGAGGCATGGATGTTGTGTTTGTCTTACGGCACTGGCTCTCTCCCTTCCCTGGAACCAGTGACCCTAAATTAGGGACGGGCGACTGCTTATAGCCCATTGAGTTGCTCACGGTGGTCGTTAAACCTCCAATAAAAAAAAATAAAAAAAAAAAAATCTTCGAGAAAAAGTCACTGATACAAAACTTGGTTTACTCGCTAAAAATACTGAGTCTTCTATTGGACCCGAAAATTATGTTCTGCGTATACTCGCGTAGCCAATTCATGAACACGAGGAATTTAATGGGAATTTCGTTTTCTTCAACTGTCCAAAAGTCTTACGTATACAGGCACAACTAGAAACTTTATACCGAAAGTGAATTCAGACTGGGTGAAATGATACGTAGCCTGTTCAAGAGAGACTTGCGCGTTTTCACATATTGGAACGAAAACATCATCACAGCATACACCCGACTCTTCTCCGCGTGAATGAACCTTTCCGAGTCGTTGCGTTGCACGTGACCTTGAGTAGAACGCTGTGAAGAAGCGTCTGTTTGCCCCCACCTCTCAGTCAAGTCATGGATATCACATTGTAACAGCGTGCAGCTTTGAAGTTCTACATATTGGAACGAAAACATCATCACAGCATACACCCGACTTCTCCGTGAGAATGAACCCTTTCCGAGTCGTTGCGTTGCACGTGACCTCGAGTAGAACTGTGAAGAAGCGTCTGTTTGAGCCCGCCTCTCAGTCAAGTTACGGATATCACAGTGTAACAGCTTGCAGCTTTGGAATTCTGCGTTCGTTCAAAGAAAACTAATTCGGAAGCGTACGAAATGTTGTTGCAGGCATATGGTATGAGTGTGATGCCACATCGTAGAGCACAGTGGTGGTTAAAAAATTTCGCCAATCGTTTCAGAAAAAAGGTGGACCTGGGGTGTTGCCAACAGTGATGACTGATCAGATGGCAGACATTGCAGCCGCGATTATTCGTGAGGGTCGTGGGTGAGACAAATGGCAGAAAATTTATAGATTTTAGTTGGAAATGCCCACACTATACTCAGTCAGAAACTACACATGACGCGAGTCAGTGCAAGACGAATTCTTCGGTTACTGAGGCTTGAACAAAAACAAGTTAGTAAAATCATGCAATGCATGGAATATGATACACTTTCTTTTTTTTTTTTTTTTTTTGATTGGAGGTTTAATGACCACCCTGAGCAACGCAATGGGCTATAAACAGTCGCCCGTCCCTAATTTAGGGTCACTGGTTCCAGGGAAGGGAGAAAGCCAGTGCCGTAAGACAAACACAACATCCATGCCTCACCGGGATTCGAACCCGGACCTCTTACGGACGAATGATCAGAGGCCATTGCCTAGACCACTGCGCCACCGAGGCGGCTGATACGCTTTCCAACATACTAGAAATTATTTCTCAAAGATATGAGGATAATGGCTGTAGAATAAGTCTCGCTCCTATGACCTGACCTCTGACCCCATTTCGATGACATTCAACAGAACCGGTAAAGTACTCTTCCGGAAAAACATGATAAAGTTTTGTCTCAATCGAAGCATTTTTAAGTAAGATATAACGCTTAAGGGCGATGGAATGGATTCCGCTCCTATGTGCTGACCTTTGTCCCTATGTCGCCCATTTTCAATACGGTTTGTCTCCAAGTGATCCCCTACTACATACTAAAATTTCATCATAATCGAACTATTTTTACGCAAGTCATGACGCATAAGGGCAATGGAATGCATCCCGCTCATATGTCCTGACCTTTCACCTAACCTCCCATTTTCAATAGGGTTCGTTCCCAGGTGATCCCCTACCCCATAATAAAATTTCATTGAAATTGAAGAAACTATTTACGCAAGTTATGACAAATATGTGCAATGGAATGCATCTCGCTCCTATTTCTTGACCTTTGACCTCACTTCGCCCATTTTCAATAGGGTTCGTCCCAAGGTGATCCCTAAAATTTCAGCCGCCCCGGTGGCGCAATGGTCTAAGGCGTTGGCCTCTGATCATTCGTCCGTAAGGGGTCCGGGTTCGAATCCCGGTCAGGCATGGGTGTTGTGTTTGTCTTACGGCACTGGATCTCTCCTTCCCTGGAACCAGTGACCCTAAATTAGGGACGGGCGACTGCTTATAACCCATTGAGTTGCTCACGGTGGTCGTTAAACCTCCAATCAAAAAAAAAAAAAAAAAAAAATTTCATCGAAATCGAAGCATTTACGCAAGTCATGACGCGTAATGGCAATGAAATGCACCCCGCTCCTATGTACTGATCTTTGACCCCACTTCGCCCGTTTCCAATAGGGTTCGTCCTCAGGTGGTCCCCTACCACATACTAAAATTTCATCGAAATAGAAACATAATTACGCAAGTCATCGTGCGGACGGACTGACAGACGGACAAAGCTGGAGCATATACGCTTCTTCAACCTACGGTTTGAAAGCGTAAACAAGCGTGTGTTGACGTGTGTGAATTTTTGAAGCAATAAATTGCTTCAAACGATAACTACCTGAAGTCAGCGATTATAGGCGATGGAACCTTTCTTTGCCGCCCCGGTGGCGCAGTGGTCTAAGGCAATGGCCTCTGATCATTCGTCCGAAATGATCGGGTCCGGGTTCGAATCCCGGTGAGGCATGGATGTTGTGCTTGTCTTACGGCACTGGCTCTCTCCCTTCCCTGGAACCAGTGACCCTCAATTAGGGACGGGCGACAGCTTATAGCCCATTGAGTTGCTCACGGTGGTCGTTAAACCTCCAATAAAAAAAAAAAAAAAAAGAACCTTTCTTTATCACAACGATCTAGAGGGCAAACAACACAGCTCTATATGGAAAACTCCGTCATATTCAAAGGCAAGATGAGAAATGTCTGACGGGAAGGTAATGGCAATTACTTCTTTCATTACCAAGGAATGGTTCACCAGAATGTCGTGCCGCCAAATACCACGGTAATGCGCATTAATACTTGTTTGCTTTGACAAAACTGATTGTACAGATCCATAAGTTGCGTTCACGCATTCACCAAAATGATTGGAAACTCCATCATGATAACGCTCGTCCTCACGTAGCGCAGAAAGTCACTACCTTCTTTACTGAAAAATATTAGACACCCTTCATACAGGCCATATTTAGCAAACTACGACTTTTTTTTCTTTTCCCAACTCTCAAAAAGAACTTGCGAGGACGTAGGTTTACGTCAACAGAAGAGGCAGTCAACGCTTCAGAGGCGGCACGGAAAGGGATGCAGAAAGGTGGCTTCCAGCACGTCTTCAGTGAAAGTGACGTTTGGATAGCTGCATTGCCTCCGGAGAAGATTACTTTCAAAAGAACCACAACCATATGTAGTTCAGGTTTGCGCATACACGTGTATACATTTCCGCGTTAGTCTTTCATGAACTGACCTCGTACATGTACTTTTAAAAGGTTTACACCGCGTTAGTAAAACTGGCTCATCAGCACACTAAAAGTGTTTTGGCATTTGTAGAATTTAACTATGAAAATAATAATTGAAAAATAATCGCTTCAGAACTGCTTCTAATTTAATCCTATATATCTCTGACAGAGTGCTACATGTTCTCTTGCCCCACGATCCGAGTCAACATTTTAGTACACTGGTGTGCAAAAATTAAGGACGAAGAGGAGAAATCAGCATAACAGCGGAACGAGCAGGCACAACTGAACGAAATACCACTCAGGAGATAGACTAGGGTCCAGTACGGTAGGGCATGCGCATATATGCAGCATGACGTAGGGGGGGTAGTGTTGGAAGGGTATAAAGCACACGGGCGGTTTACGCTCAGCAATTCGGTTAAAGTTATTGCACGGTGTACAGCGCTTTGAACGACGTCGAGTTGCTGCCACCGTGTGATATGGCCAACAGGCAATCCAGTAGATGACATCTGGATGACTTTACCCGCGGTCGGGTCATTGGGAAGTTAGAAGAAGGTCGAAGTGTGACTGGTGTGGACGAGGAGTTCGGGATCGCTCACAGCATCGTTTCACGAGCTTGGAGAGCATTTCAAACGACAGGAACAGCTGTCCGAGAGTTTAGCAGTGGTCGTCCACGAGCAACCACGGCAGCGGACGACCGGTATATTGTCCTACAGGTTAGCAGAGACAGACGGCAGACTGCGGGAGAAATCGCAAGGCACATGCAACAGACAACTGGACGTCCGTTATTGCATTTTACCGTGGCCAGGAGGCTGCACAAAGGTGGTCTATTTGCACGAAGACCAGTACGGGGTGTGCCATTAACGCCTGCTCATCGGAGACGGCGATTTCTGTGGTGCCAGGAAAAAGAACTGGACACATCCAGCAATGGGGTCGAGTTTTCGTTACGGACGAGAGCTGATTCAGTCAGACGGGCGATTCTGGACGTATACACATCTGGAGAGAGCAGGGAACACGCAATCACACCTCCAACATCATCGAAAGGGACCGGTTTGGAGGTGGCGCAGTTCTCGTTTGGGGCGGTATCATGCTTGGTAGCCGTACTGACCTCCACATCTTCCAAGAAGGTTCAGTCACTGGTGTCCGCTATTGTACCGAGGTTCTCCTGCCTCACGTGCGTCTGTTTAGAGGTGCTGTGGGTCCTGAGTTCTTCTTCATGGAGGACAACGCTAAACCTCATCGTAGAGTGGCTGTCGCAGAGCTGTTGGAGAGTGAAGATATTCAACGCATGGATTGGCCCGCAAGGTCTCCGGACCTAAATCCAATCGAACACGTGTGGGACTTTCTCGGAAAACGCTTGGCAGCACGTCACCAGCCACCAGCAACGATTCTGCAGCTGCGATCGGCGCTACAAGAGGAATGAGCCGCGATGCCTCAACAGCTCCTTGACAACCTCGTCCTCAGCATGGATAGACGTTGTAAATCCTGCAACGGAGTCAGGGGTGATCATGTCCCCTACTAAAGACTGGATTTTTCTTGGAAGCCGCCTGTCACATGGACGTTTGTGGTTTTGGGCCAGTTGTGCTCGAAGCTATACCTTTTCAATAAAGTGCCTTTGTATCCTTTTGATTTCTTGTTTGGACGGTTTTGCTCACTTGTCCCATATTCTTACATCTTGGGGATTTTATGGTATGATTTGAGTCGATGTGGAGCACTTCTGCACGACGTTACATTCGAAAAACCGTCTCGTCCTTAATTTATGCACGCCAGTGCACTTACGCAATGTGTTGTTCCGCTCTTTGGCCAAACGTGAACCACAAAAGTTTGATGAACAAAATTGCTCCTCCAGTTTTCTAGCTTACCTTCGGAGAGAGAGGCAGTTGGTGTCGATCAATCAACGATAATGAAATTATGATTATCGTTCTTGGATGCGATCAATGTCGCCGTAAATTTTGCTATTGTTGTTCTTTTCTTGTAAGTTTCGTTCAGTGCAGTGTTGGTTGGATAAAGACCTCACTTTTATTCAATATCCAAGTACGTCAATCAGTCAGCACATCGAAAGGTGCGTCGCTTGTTACAGTGGAATGAAAACAATTGAAACTACTATTTCTTAAAATATTACTTTTGACAATTATCGCTCGCTAAATATAATTCACACAGATCGAATCTTGCACTACTTATCGCTCTCACCTGAAAAATAGCTTATGGCGATCAGAACATTTCATATGGTATTCCTCTCATAGCATATCTTTCACTAACATATCTCTCTTATATTTAATTTACATTTGATTTTACCTGGACACACTGTCAGGTTACCAACTTGAAAAGCTCGTGGAGAGAAATAGTGTATCGAAGTGGGAAAATGTTTAAAGAAGAGAAGTCAAATGTACAAGAAAAAAGTCGCGGTTGGCCTAGTGGGCAACGTTCGTGACTGCCACGGGAAGGACCTCATGTTCGATCCCAGCAGGTACGAACCCTCGATCCACTAAATATCCGCCGTGCGTCAGATGGGCACGTTAAGTCGTCGGACCCCGGGTACTGGCTCCCCGGTAATAAATAAGGGCGTCTTCCTCCCCCTTTCTACTTCGCTTTCGTGTCACTTTCCTATCGGGAACTCTAGCCCAAATCTCCTAGCTTCCTATTTCTAAAGGTTGTTTAAGACCTGGTGTCAGACACTCCCTTCCTAAAATCCTCTAGATATGATCATTTGATCATTTACATGAAAAAACAGAAGCTCAAGAAGAAGATAAAGTTAGAGGTGCCGCCCCGGTGGCGTAGTGGTATAAGCGATGACTTCTGATCGTTCGCACGAAAGAGGTCCGGATTCGAATCCCGGTGAGGCATAGATGTTGTATTTGTCTTACGGCACTGGCTCTCTCTCCCTTCCCTGGAACCAGTGATCATAAATTATTAACGGGCGACTGCTTAGAGCACATTGAGTTGCTCACGGTGGTCGTTAAGCCTCCAATAAAAATAAATAAATCAGAGGTATACATTCCAACCTGCAGTTATTCTTATAAGTTCTATTTACAATTGATAGACTACTGATGTATCTTACAGTCAAACGAACTGTTATTTATAAGCATTTCAGTCGCAAGCAGACGAGTCACGCCCTTTCACTTACCCGGATACCGTCTAGTACTTCGTCGGCTCTCTTATCGCATACAGGCGGCAGCGAGTACATTGTCTGTTTGGTGTATGAGACTGGAGGAACATGTCTTATAGAGGTTTCAAGCTATCTACTGACATGTTTTGTGTCGGGATTTTATGGCCAACAGGAGCAACTCTGCATCTCCGTCCCTGATTTAGGGCCACTGTTTCCAAGGAAGAGGCCGAGCCAGCGCCATCCGACAAGCACTCACTCCTGCTCACCTGGGACCAACTCGGGGCGACTGGTCCCAAGCACGGACATCAAAACACTCGGCCATCGAGTGGCCTACTGACATGTATAATGAATAAACTTCTTCTACCAGCTAAGCTAATTATAATGAATAAAGCTTTTCGACTGAGCTAGTAATGTTTTATAATGCTTCTACTACTGAATTATATGCTTGTACTAAGCTTCTAATAGTGAATTCAAATGGTTGTTGTTACTAGTTAATTAAGATCATGAATAAAGTCTCCTGCTAGTAGTGTAGTAATAGTAATGAACAAACTTATATCTGGTAGTAATGTTGTAGCAGTAATTAGGATAAATAAAGTCTTAACGCTGGTTGTTAATAATAATCAACAAATGACATTAACCTAACAGCCAGACAGAGATCTGACAAAAACTATGAATTGAGAAAGACGTACTTACGACAAAGCTCTTTTATTATCTAACTGTGGAATCATTCAATGCACACACACAACTCGTTTCACAATAATGAAGAATCAAACTAATCACATAGAACGAAGCTCTCAATACAACAACAAACTCTCTCCGTACAACAACAAACGCTCTCCGTACAACAACAAACGCTCTCCGTACAACAACAAACGCTCACCTTAGGTATCGTTGAACGCGCCTATTTATACTGGCTACCACCACGTCATGACTTACACTCATTGCCAGATCTCATTCAGCGGGTGAAATAACATCTCGTTCAGTAAGAAGATAATTTACATAGTAAAATAAAATAACCAGAGATAGTAAAATCAAAAGGAAAGTGAATATAGAGTATACGTTACATCATCTCCCCCTTAATTTTTTTCTTTTTTTTTTTCCGAAAAACCTATTAATTTTGGAGTGTAAGTCTTACACTTCGTTGATTGACGTTTATCGACCTCTTTTTTTTTTTTGTTGTTTTGGTGGCAGCAGTATTTACAATCTCAAACTTGGCATGACAAAATCAAGAAATCTGTATTCGTCTGTGAAACACTTTATATACTTGAACAAAACAAACCTGCATCGGCATACCTTCCTTTTATTCTGCCTAGCAGGAATAACTTTTTTAATTTCAAATTACGTTCTCATTATTCGTTGAATACACACCAACTGTATCAGCAGCGAAGATTGCCTGGAGCTGCCTAACAGTAACAATTTTATTATTTTACCCCTAAGCACATAGATATATATAAAAAAATTTGGATTAGTAGATGGACATAGAAGAAATATAAAAAAAACACATATATACACAAAAAAGAATGCATAGGCCCACACGAAAAAAAGAAATTCTGACACGCCAACTGGTCGTGCAGGAAAAACAACAAACGGAGAAAAGAACCTGTCCACGAGAACTTACTTATCTCGAGGACGCATAAAAAACTCTAGTACGATAACGTTTTCCAGGCCTAATCGGACTGGTAAATTCAGGTGGCGTAGTGCGTTTCAACGATTTCAATGGATCTGGAACATCTGTATTCTGTCGGTCAAGAAATCCCGGTGGCTGACAGGAACGGTCAGGAACGGCTGAAATCCGTCGGTCAGGAACGGCTGAAGTCTGGCGGTCCGGAAATCCCTGCGGCTGATAGGAACGGTCAGGAACGGCTGAAGTTTGGTGGTCCGGAAATCCCTGCGGCTGACAGGAACGGTCAGGAACGGCTGAAGTCCGTCGATCAGGAACGGCTGAAGTCCGTCGATCAGGAACGGCCGAAGTCTGGCGGTCCGGAAGTCCCTGAGGCTGACAGGAACGGTCAGGAACGGCTGAAGTCCGTCGATCAGGAACGGCCGAAGTCTGGCGGTCCGGAAATCCTTGCGGCTGATAGGAACGGGCTCCCCCAGGCTTTTGATATGGAGTCCCTTTGTGCTGGGGCCCGTGGTGTCCTTCCAGTATTCTTTTGGACGGACGTGGCTCCGGCCACATCGTTTGCTTTCGCTTTCACCCTCGTGGCATGAGAGTAGCAGCAGGCATCGGCCCTGTTTGCCCTGAGCGTAGGTTCCAGGGGCGAAACCCGGGCGGATGCAAGGATCTCTGCCTTCGTCGCTGTTGCGGCGAAGCAGATTGGGGAGACAAGTTACGTTTTTGACCAGCTTTTGGTGTTACTGGACGGTTTGTAATAGTCAAATTATTGTCCATAACTGATAAATCAGAAATGTCCGAAGCCTCTGAGTCGCTGCTGTAATTCAGTGGTCGTGCAGGGCGATGTTTATTTTTGCCTATAGGAATACTTTCTGACAAGGTATTCAAGGAAGTAGGAGCCTGTGTTGGTGCAGAGTTATCAGAAAACGGCGCAGCAATAGTCTTGGCAATGGTTGGAGGGAAAGGAACGATACTAGTAATCGAAGAACTTGATTCGAGCCTTGGTCTCATGGGAGAATTAGGTTGCGTGTTTGGAAACCCGCCTTGAGGAGGGGAGGGTGAAGAAAAAATCACTGGAGATTCTTCAAAAATGTTTGTTGGTTCGTCCAAAATTTCTGGCGGTTGATCGTGAGATATAGACTCTTGAGTCTGTGGAACAGAAGGTTGAGTAGGATTGATTATAAAATCGATATTTCGTTCATGATACTTGCGGCACTGAGCAACGTGTACGTATTGAAATTGATTGTCAGGTTTTTCAAGAACAATGTTATTTTCAAACACATTTGCCACCCGATATGGACCTTCGTAGCAGGGTGCAAATTTCTTCACTAAAGTATGAGAAACAGAAGACTGGAAGTGCGTTTCCACGAGAGTGAGATCTCCAACGACAAGATCTGGTTCCCTACGCCTAGTATTATAGTATCTTGCTTGAGCCGCTTGTGCTCCTAGCATTGAAACACGAGCTTTTTCTGCCATGATTCGTACTGATTGCGGAGTTGGTCGCTGGTTTAGTTCGTCGATAATCCCCGTTAAATTTTCAAAAGGGGTTTTAATTTTGCGACCCAGAAAAAGTTCTGCAGGAGTAATTTTAGTAGATTCGTGGACAGACGAGCGGAGGGTGAACGAAAAAAGCTCCAAATGGTCATCCCATCGTTCATGATGACCCATTACAAATGTAGCAATCATTTTCACTAGCGTGCGGTTTACGCGTTCCGCAGGATTACTCTGGGGATGATATGGGGAAATGAATTTATGTTTAATTTGTAGTCTCGCACACATTCTTTCAAAAATGTCAGAAATAAATTGAGGACCATTATCCGAAACTACTTTATTAGGTGCACCATATCTAGAGAATACTTCATTAATTAATACATTACAAATAACTTCTGCCGTAGAGGCTTTAATGGGAAAAACTTCAACCCATTTAGAAAAATTATCAGTTAGTACTAAAACGTAACGAGCTTTGTTTTTAACAGATAAAAGATAAGGTCCCAATAAATCTATTGAAATAATGTCAAAAACATGAGAACTTGAACTAGATTTCAAGTGACCGGCCGGTCTTACATTACGGTAATTATTAATCTGACACAAGTGACATGATTGAACGTATGCGAGCACACTTTGGTACATGCCAGGCCAATAGGCAACATCCCGCAATTTACAACGGGTCTTGCGAATACCTAAATGGCCTGCAAGAGGTTTGTCATGAAATTCGTTTAAAAGGGCCATTCTAAGGGTTCGCAGAATACATGGGAGAAACTCTGCCCTAGTAGTCCTAGATTTCGTATAGTAAAGAAGACCCTCTATGACTTCAAAATGCTGTGACCTTCCAGCCAGAGAAGGATCACTTTGTAGGGGCGAACCCGCTAGCAAAAAATTATAGATATCCCCAAATTCTGGATCATTTATTAATTCTGCCATTATCTGCTCTCTGGATGTTATATCAGCTATTAGAAGTAAAGGCTGACATCCAGGAGTAGTTTCTGTGGGGACCCCACTAATCGGAACGCGAGACAATGCGTCCGGTAATTGACTCTTATGACCTGGCTGATACGAAATTTTGATATTGCTCTCTTGTAACTTCAGAGCCCACTTCATAAGTCTTTGAGATAGGTGCTTAGCAGAATTCAAATACTGAAGGGCAGAATGATCCGTAATTATGTTAACTGTAAATTCGTTAAGGTAACATTGAAATTTATTAAGAGCATACACAACAGCAAGACATTCACTTTCCGTAGCTGAATAATTGCGTTCAGCTTTGGCTAAAGTACGAGACGCAAAAGCTATTGGATGCCCAGCTTGTGACAAAACGCAACCAAGACCAACTCCGGATGCGTCAGTATAAATATCAAATTCCTTAGTATGATCCGGGAAAGCCAACACAGGAGGCTGAGTCAACGCAGACTTCAGTGTTTCGAATGCAGCGTTAGCCTCAGGTGTCCCAACAAACTTCTTGTATTTACGTTTTAAAGCATACAATGGCTCACAGATTGTAGCATAAGCGGGGACGAACTGCTGATACCATCCGGTCATTCCCAGAAAGCGTGATAGTTCTTTTGCTGTTTTAGGCCGAGGAAAGTCAACAATAGGCCTAATTTTTTCATTATCCGTAAATAAGCCGTGGGGAGTGATTTTCAACCCCAGATATACAATCTCGTCCCTCGCTATCTGGCATTTACTAGGTTTTAACGTCAAGCCAGCATTGTATATGAGTTGGAACACCTGTTTGAGCAGAGAAAGGTGCTCGTCAAAAGTCTCGGATGTAATAATAATGTCATCCAAATATACATGCACATGGGGACCCAGGACAGGTCTGAGAACCGTATCCATAAGCTTTTGGAAAGTAGCAGGTGCAGAAGCTAGTCCAAAGGGCATACGCAGGTATTCATAAGCCCCAAAAGGAGTCACAAAGCCTGTTTTATCGACAGAGTCCGGATGTACTGCCACCTGCCAATATCCACTCGCCAAATCCAAGGTTGACATCTATTTGGTTGAAGACAGGTCATGTAAAATATGCGACATGACAGGTAGTGGATAATTGATCGTTTTTGTGACTTGGTTGAGCTTGCGGAAATCTGTCACGAAACGAAATTCATTGGGTTGTTTCTTCGGAACCAAAAAGGCAGGAGCAGCCCAGGCGCTTGTTGATTCCCTGATTATGCCCTGTTTAATCATTTCAGAAATTTGACGTTGAATTTCCTGTTTCTTATGGGGAGCACAAGGGTAAGGTTTCGTCGCTATCGGTTTCGAACCATCAGTGTCAATGACATGATAAACCACCTGTGTGAAACCAGGTTGATCAGAAAATAAACCAGGGCTTTCCTGCAAAAGTAGAGAAAGCTGGTTTCGTTGCCTCTCATTCAATTGGTTACTCAATAACAAACTCGTTATATCCATATGGACCGTAGGAATCATTTCGACAGGTTCCGGAAAGGAAATCACATGTTGTACGAAATTCAAAGTTATTTGAAACGTATGAATAAAGTCCATGCCCATTAAACATTTCACAGGTAGTTCGTCTATAAGCAGGAAAGAATGCGTAAAACGAGCTTTTCCCAGCCCTAGAGATAATGTGACAGTTCCTGTGATACTGAAGATTTCGTTATTTGCACCTCGCAAATACTGCGTCGCAGGCTGAACGAGGACTGCAGGAAAATTGTCAGTGCAAAACTTCGTATTTAGGGCTGATATTTCAGAACCAGTGTCGAACTTTGTCTCGACAATAATATCTTCAATTGTCAAGAATACATCAGGCAACTGAGGAGTTTGAACAGTCACTAATACTGTTTTAGGGTCAGAATGCTTGGTATCAGGAAGCAGGACCGACCCTTGGTCTACTTCCTTTGGAAGTTTAAAGGATTCCTGGTTGGATTATCATGCGGTCTGAAACCTCGACCCTGCCGGGTATCGGGAAAATTTTCACGATGAGGAAAACTGCGTGAAACCTGCGTCGGGAACTCCGCGTGTCTGTTGACATTTTCATATCTATTACTTCTTCCCTCAGCAAGGGCAGAAAAATCATTGCCCTGAGCATAAAAACGTTCCGAACGCTGCGGATTGGAACGGGGTCGAGCATACTGTGCATTTGTACGATATCCCGAAGATTGTTCAGAAACTCGCTGTTGGTTTGCCACTCTTCTGTGTGGTGGAACGTATGAAGCTTGGGTGTGCACTTGTGTATGCTCGCGCTGAAAGTTATTATGCCTATTATGCCGCTGAGGGTTTTCGTAATAAGCCTCGCGGGGTGCCCGAGCATGGTGAGTGGAACCATGTTTGCCATGTCGCTCTTCATACGTTCGTATGAGGCGAAGGCATTCATGAATTGTGGCAGGGTGTCGAACCTCAAGAAAATCTTGTAAAAATGGGTCGAGCTGTTGCAAGAGGGGTATCCAACATGTCGACATGACTGGCATGTGGATCCCATAAGTTATATAAGCGTGTTGTTTCCAACGCAAATGCAAGAGGGCTATCGTTGGGTCCTTGCTGACGAGAAAAAAGCTGTTGTGCAAGGCTAGCTCGACTGAGGCCGAAAGGAAAGACCTCCAAAAATTCTGCACGGAAATTCTCATAATGAGAATCCGGGTTCGACACTCTCCACTGCCGATACCAGGTCTTAGCGGTATCCTTCAAGCAAGTGCCTGCGATTTGTACTTTGCAGTCTTCAGGAATATTGTATAGATCAAAATGATCTTCCAGATCTTCGAGGAACTTTAAGGACCCCTCCAAACCATTGAAATTAATTGTTCCTGCATGCGGCACGAAATGGGCAAGCATTCTGCTTTGCTGAGAAGATTGAACTCCCTCAGGTACGACCCGCGACTCAGAGTAATAGGAAGCTGGTGCATTACGAAATTGTGAACAATGCCTGGGTACGTGTAGATCACTTATATCAAAGTGTGCCCCACAGGCTTCTTGCAGATGGTCGAGATTAATCCCATCACCACCGAAACTTGTCTTAATGTGGAAAATTGAAGTTGTCTCAGGTAGTGAAGACATGGGTAATAATTGTCAAGACCTCGTGTCCGAGAAAAGTTCGGGCGCCAATTATAATGAATAAACTTCTTCTACCAGCTAAGCTAATTATAATGAATAAAACTTTTCAACTAAGCTAGTAATGTTTTATAATGCTTCTACTACTGAATTATATGCTTGTACTAAGCTTCTAATAGTGAATTCAAATGGTTGTTGTTACTAGTTAATTAAGATCATGAATAAAGTCTCCTGCTAGTAGTGTAGTAATAGTAATGAACAAACTTATAACTGGTAGTAATGTTGTAGCAGTAATTAGGATGAATAAAGTCTTAACGCTGGTTGTTAATAATAATCAACAAATAACATTAACATGACAGCCAGACAGAGATCTGACAAAAACTATGAATTGAGAAAGACGTACTTACGAAAAAGCTCTTTTATTAGATAACTCTGAAATCATCCAACGCACACACACTACTCGTATCACAATAATGAAGAATCAACCTAATCACATAGAACGAAGCTCTCAATACAACAACAAACTCTCTCCTTCACATAAACCAACGCTCTCCGTACAACAACAAACGCTCTCCTCACGTATCGTTGAACGCGCCTATTTATACTGGCTACCACCACGTCATGACTTACACTCATTGCCAGATCTCATTCAGTGGGTGAAATAACATCTCGTTCAGTAAGAAGATAATTTACATAGTAAAATAAAATAACCAGAGATAGTAAAATCAAAAGGAAAGTGAATATAGAGTATACGTGACACATGTTTTGCATCTTTCTCTGACACGGTTAGTTGAGACACAGCTGTCAGAAGCAAGACGTTGGTATGCAATGAGCTTTAGAGTTCTCGTGAGCAGTTTTACGGGAATGATGATGTTCACGGACATACACAACAACGTAGCGTAGATATCCACAGTTCGTGCCGTACCGGGGAAGTTAAGGGATCTGAAAGTTCCAGACGGACCGAGGTTTCCGACGATCTTTAAAATTATATTTTTCTTAACACTCGGTGCAAATTGAAAGAAATTATTTCTTTAATAATTGCATATACAGAGTGCATAGAAAAGTCACTTTAGCCTGGAATAACTTGCGAACGGAGAGAGGTACAGTTATGCAAGTGAGATAACGGTATAGTAAAGCGACTACGCCCAATCGAATGCAACCAATAGCAGCGCCCCTAGTGGCGAAATGCAGAAGTTACCCGTTGCAAATCGAAAACGAAAGAGATAGAGCAAAAATTTCAATTAAAAAGTTGTAGAGCATCAATTAATTAGTACAAAACGGCGTTTGTTCCACACGGATAAGATTAATTGTCGCCTGAATACCCTAAAATGTCCGAAATCGATGCGCGACCTTTTGTGTGGACGCTTGAAGGGAAACAGGCATAGGTATGAGCAAATACACACAATTTATTGCATAAATACGTATTTCTGTCAATACAGTTTGATGAAGTCAGACAAAACAGAAACAAAAACGGCAAACTGGCGCACAGTGATAAAAAGTTAATGTCGAGTATGTTCGAAGAGTTCGACATTGCCCACGATACACATTTGTATTCGTGAAAGTAACTCTGCATGCACATTCCTCAGCATGGAAGGTGTCATACTATTCCAAACATCTGTAACACGACTACGTAGATCCAGCAGACTTGTAGGCGCTGTTGCATACAACTGATTTTGTACGTAACCCCAGAAATCCAAGCTCGCCATTCTCACACAGCGTACGTAGACCTAAACTTCTGATCAGGGTACATCCTACTACTGGTTTTTGTATCGTACGTACGGTACAACGTCACAATCTGTATTTGCATAAGGCTATATTTGTGAAATATGAATATGCTGATTCGAATCGTCGCACATCGATTTCGGACATTTTAGGGTATTCAGGCGACAATTTATCTTATCCGTGTGAAACAAATGTTGTTTTGTACTAATTAATTGAAGTTCTACAACTTTGTATTTGGTAAGTTTGCTCTATCTCTTTTCGTTTTCGATTTGCAATGGCTAACTTCCGCATTTCGCCCCTAGAGGTGCTGCTATTGGTTGTATTCGATCGGGCGTAGTCGCTTTACTATATCGTTATCTCACTTGCATAACTATACCTCTCTCCTTTCGCAAGTTATTCCAGGCTAAAAGGACTTTCCTATGCACTCTGTATATAAAATAACGACCAATGACTGGCCCGCCATAGCCCATGGGAACCGCGCATCGAGGAGGGTATATCAAGATTAAAGCTTGCACGCAGGGAACATTGTGACATCATATTGCGGTGGTTGCATTAACCTCCATGTACTGTGAGGATGCCTCGACGTCGGATCCGTGCATACTTCGAGCAGTTGAGCGCGTTTGAGAGAGAATGTATAATTGGGCTGAGAGTGGGCGATTGGTCAAGTCGCCGTATAGCCAAGCATTTGTGTCGGAGCGACGCCGCAAGCGGACAGTATTAGCGACAATGGGTCGAGGAGGCACAACTCAGCGGCATGCGGACAGTGGACGGCCGAGGGCAACAACAGAACGCGATAATCGAGCGATTGTGAGCAACGCACGAACGAAACCGAATTCGTCGCTCTCAACCATCCGTGGCAATGTTACGTCGTCTATATATGCGGAAGGAGCCATCCAAACCGTTGCCGGATGACTTGAGGTACGCAGACAACATTTGAGGAGGTCACTCAGCCGTCTACCCTTGACCATCGGGCATCGCCGGCACCGGTTACAGTCGTGTCGGGCCTGGCTAACGTGGATAGTATCCAGTAGCGTCGTGTTGTCTTTAGCGATGACTCCCGGTTCGCACTTGGCGCCGATGACCAGTGCATACGTGTCTGGATACGAGCCGAGCAGCCCACGGACTTTGCCTTCATCGTGGAAAAGCACACGCCTCGCACCCCGGGAGTGACTGACTGTGGAGCGATTTCTACGTTAGCCGGACATAGTCGGTAGTTCTCCGTACCACCCTCACGGATTAACGGTACGCCCACAACATTCTACGACCTGTTGTATTGCCATTCCTGTGAGAGTATCATTGTTCAATTTTCGAGCAGGATAATCCCTGGCCGCACACGGCACGACTCTCCCAGGCCTGCCTACGTAATGTCTACACCCCTCCATGGATAGCGCGATCTCCCGACGTCTCACCGATCGAACATGTTTGGGGCATGATGGGACGCCACTTACGCCTATCCTGGAATGTCGGCAAACTGGCCCGCAATTGGGACACCACTAGCATGCTATACCTGAGAACAGTAACCGTGCATGCCGGGAAACTGGTAGTATCCGAGTCAGAGGGGGCGTTACAACATACTGACTTGTTCCACTCGTGTAGCTGTTTTATCCGAATAAATGGCCTAACTACTCTGCAATAGCATTTATTGTTTTTCCTATACATGTACATTGCAGATATTAATTTTCGTCTCGATTGGATAATCCTTTTGGGTGTTTTTTCTTGGTGGTAAAGTGTGTGTGTGTGTGTGTTTCGCTGAACATGATCTTAATTACTTAATTAGTACTTTTTTCTGCTTTCTTAGCGGACTGATCCCGTCAGATTTGGGGAATTGAAACTCCACACCCAAACCCATTGTTTTTGAGCATTGTAGGAGTAAGGATCTTCTATCGGTTTTCGAAAGTGAGAGATCAGTTAATCACTAAGTAGTAGGATTCTTCTTCTGCAATCGATCACCCACACTAAACCATTGCTGCTTTGGTCTTTATGTCAGTGCGACTTCCCGCACTTTGATTTTTATATAATTCATATGATTTATATAATATGTATTTTCAATATACTAAAGCGCATTGCCTATGTAGGACTAATGAATAATAATAATGAATGCAGAGCATTTTTGGAAGGCAGTGTCTGTTTAGTTCTAGTTGGGGGATTAGCCTTCTATCATTTTTCGCGGGGTGAATGCGGGAAGACTGCAATTTTGCGATACGCTACTGCCACTGAATATACACGAAGTGTATTCTTATGACAATGTTAATGTGCACTAATGTACGTGGAGAACATTCTTACGAGCATGCTGATATACTTGAGTACTTCTTTAAGAATATTCATGTTCACTGATTTTGGGTAAGAATGTTCTTGTACGAATGCTGATGCTATACTGACTTTACATGAAATGCATACAGTAGTTATGAGAACGCTCATGTTAACTTTTGCACTTGAAGGGCATTCCAATTAGAATTCTGATACTCGCTGATGTACAAAAACACCATTCATATGAGAATACTGCTGTTCACAATGCACGTGAAGGATATCTCTATTGGAATTCTGACACTCTGGGAATTCTTATGATAACGCTTATGTTCACTGATGTACGTGAAGTACATTCTTTGGAGAATACGGATGCTGAATGGTGTATTTGAACAACAATGTTGTAAGAATTCTGATCTGTAGGCTGAGGACATTCTTACGAGAATCTCTCGTTAATGCTTGCGAAGAAATTCTGATTTTTCACCGATGCATGTGAAGAACATTCTTATGACAACGCTAATGCTCACTGAAGTACGTGAAGAACATCCCTATGGAAATACGGATGTTCACTGGTGCATGTGGCCGCCAGGGTGGCGCATTGGTCTAAGTGACAGTTTCTGATTATTCGCTTAGAGAGTGTTCTGGGTTCGAATCCGAGGTAAGGCATGGCTGTTTGCATTTGTCTTTCGGCACTGGCTCTCGATGCGTTACTTGATCATTTGACATACTGTATATCATGTTCGCTATGTGCATTGTTGATGTAAACTGAATGTACTGTCTATGTCTGCCTGTCAATGTTGTACAGCTATGTCTGTTTAGCCTGTCACTGTATCTGTTGTATCTGTACCACCAGGTCAAATGAACAATTCTTTAAACCCGCAATAAAAAAAAATGGTGCACGTGAAGTATATCCTTGTGAGCACGAAGATGATGAATGACGCATTGATTTTTTGATTGTATATGTTTAACGACCACCGTGAGCAACTCAATGGGCTATAAGCAGTCGCCCGTCCCTAATTTAGGGTCACTGGTTCCAGGGAAGGGAGAGAGCCAGTGCCGTAAGACAAACACAACATCCATGCCTGACCGGGATTCGAACCCGGACCCCTTTCGGACGAATGATCAGAGACCATCGCTTAGACCACTGCGCTACCTGGGCGGCGAATGACGCATTTGAAAAAACATCTTTGAGAGAATTCTGACGATTAATTGAAGAACAGTGGAATGAACATCCTGATGCGTATTTGAAGATCGTCGTTATGAAAATGCTGGTGCTCACTAATCAGCGTAAAGAACACCCTACAAGTATGCTGATGGCCAATGATGTACCTGAAAAACGTTCTTGTGATAATGCGGATATCCCTGAAGAACATTCTTGTGATAATGCTAATGCTCACTGATGCACCTGAAGAACATTTTTGTGGTGATACTGATGCTTCCTGATGTACCTGAAGAACATTCTTATGATAATGCTGATGCTCATTATTGTACGTGAAGAACCTTTTCACGAGAATGTTAACGCTCCGTGACTAAGGACATTGGCACTTTTTCGAAAAAACACTTTGCTGAAAGTACACTATATTGACAAAAGTCACCGGACACCCCTTCAAAAGAAAATGAACGGATCAGCTGTGTTGTTAAGATGCGCGGTACAGCTGCAAACGGTATAAAAACAAGCCTGCAGCTGACCTCGTTCATATCGCACAGTCAGGTTGTGTGAACATGTCGCGGCGGGAGAGAACTGACTTTGAGAAAGAAAATATGGTTGGGTGTTACATTGGTGGGTTTTCCATAAGAGAAACAGAGAGGCGTTTAAACATACCCAAGTCAACTGTTTTGAATGTACTGAATAAGTGGAAGACACATGGTGTGCCTGAAGTAGCAAAACGTATCGGCAGACAAAAAAAAAAAAAATCAGTGATAGAGGACGTCGAAGCCTCAGGAGATTCGTTACAGTTAATCCACGGAGTACTGCACAAGACCTCAGTGTACAGGTGAGTAAAAATGTTGGAACTTCATTATGTACTCGTACCATTAGCAGAGAACTTCATTCCATGTGCTACCGTGATCGTGCGGCTGCTCATAACGCTTTCATCTCCACTAGGAATGCTACTCGTCGTTGGTCTAAAGAACATTTATAGCGGACCGTAGATCAATAGAAACGGGTCCTATGGACGGATGAATCCAGATACATGATCCGTCCGTCTGATGGCCGTGTGTGGGTACGGCGGCAGCCAGGGGAACGCTATTTACCACAATGTACTGTTCCTACGGTCACGTTTGGAGCTGGCAGTGTACTCGCGTGTGGGCGTTTTTCGTGGGATGGTCCCGGCCCATTGGTTATCGTGGACGAACCTGTTAATCAGCACGTCTACCTCGATATTCTGGACAATTATGCCAAGCCAACTTTGTGGCAATACTATGGAACCGAGCATTGTAGGTACCAGCAGCATAATGCACCGAACCATAAATCAAGGACTCTTAGGGCATGGTTTGACGATAATTCCGTATCGTGTGTGGACTATCCAGCACAGAGTCCTGATCTTAATCCCATAGAGCACCTATGGGATGAATTAAAGCGCCGCATAAGAAGTTTGGAAACAAGGCCTACTACTAAGCAACAGTTAGCGGCAGCATTATGTACTGAATGGAAGCGCATACCTATCGCTGTGTTCCAAAAACCTTGTCGAAAGCATGCCTCGAAGGGTCAGTGCATGCTTTAAGGCCAAAGGTGGAGAGACACCGTACAAATGTATGTCACTAAATGCTATGTTGTGCTTTTCTTCTTGGTGTCCGGTGAATTTTGTCAATGTTATGTATATCGTTTATATTCGACCAGTTCCGCTAATCAGTTTGAGAACTTCAAGATTTTAAGTGCTGAATGTGAGAGACATTCCATGTTTACGAAGCATCTTTTATTTTTCTATCTCACTCCCACTACAACTACTTGTGCTGCGTTACTACGTATTTTACAAAATTTCAGACTAAAAGTCCTTAAAATAGGCTAACAAAAATAAATACTGTCTTTTAGACAGAAATGGAAACTTCTTCATTTCTAATTCTTTTTCTGCACTTCTAATGTATGATCAGCCCTTCCAGGATACATGTTGGTATCAGAATACGAAATAAGTGTTATTTAGCTCATGAAAAATCTCCTGAAGTATTAAAAACGAGCGTTTGATTTAACAAGACAAGAAAATGAAATAAAATAAATTAGAAATAATTTAATACAAGGAGTCTATTCCAACAACGGCTTCGTGACATCTAAGTGATATTGGTCCCCTCAGTAAATTACCAGTTACGTCACTTACAGGAGCGACTGTTCGGTACAATGCACTTCTGAAGGGCAGGAAAATTTACTCTTTGGCAGCATGCCAAATAACTTATGCCTCCTATTTTAAATATTAAAGGCTCGTGTTTAACAGAAATGTTTTGGGATACTTTAAACATAAGACACTGACGAAAGAAACGTGAAGTTAATTTATACATACTTTCACAAGCGGAAAAAGATAAAAAATAGAAGAAAAGGTATAAGAAGACGAATGCAGTTTAAAATCGAACTTAAATTACTAAAAGCGCGATGACCTTTTATCTGAGAAAGAATAAGATTAGATGGATACCCCAAACGCCACCCAACACATGCTTAAAATCAAATTAAAATTCATATAAGCATAGTCAGATCGTCTTTGGTGGTTTTACTGTCATACTAGTTCTATTGCAAATTTATGTTACGACTTCGACACTTTTATCAAATGCATTTTTATAGTTTCATATATCTTTGTTTTATAAAATACACTATATTGACAAAAGTCATCGGACACCTTGAAGAGAAACACAACATAGCATTTATTGGCATACATTAGTACGGTGTCGGTCCACTTTGGCCTTAATGCATGCACTGACCTTTCAAGAATGCTTTCCACAAGGTTTTGGAACACAGCGATAGGTATGCGCTTCCATTGAGTGCATAATGCTGACGCTAACTGTTGCTTAGTAGTAGACCTTGTTTCCAAACTTCTTATGTAGCGCTGTAATTCCTCTCATAGGGGCTCTATGGGATTAAGATCAGGGCTCTGTGCTGGCCAGTCCACACACGATACGGAATTATCGTCAAACCATGCCGTAACAGTCCTTGCTTTATGGCTCCGTGCATTATCCTACTGGTACCAAGAAGGCTCGGTTCCGTATTATTGCCACAGAGTTGGTAGAGCATAATTATCCAGAATATCGAAGTAGACGTACTGGTTAAAAAGTATGTCCACGATAACCAATGGACCGGGACCATACCGCCGAAGACACCTCCACACGAGTACACTGTCAGCTCCAAACTTGACCGTAGGAACAGTACACTGTGGTAAATAGCGTTCCCGCGGATGCTGCCATACCCACACACGGCCATTAGACTGATGGATCGTGTATCTGGATTCATCAGTCCATAGGACCCGTTTCCATTTATATACGGTCCACGATAAATGTTCTTTACACCATGCTAAACGACGAGTAGCATTCCGAGTGGAGATGAAGGGCTTATGAGCAGCCGCACGACCACGGTAACCCATGGAATGAAGTTCTCTGCGAATGGTACGTGTACATACAGAGGTTCCAGTATTTTTACTCGCCTGTACACTTAGGTCTTGTACAATACTCCGTCGATTATATGTAACGACTCTCCTGAGGTTTCCACGTCCTATATCACTGACTATCTTTGGTCCGCCGGTTCGTTTTGCTACTTCAGGCACGCCACGTGTCTTCCACTTATTCAGTACATCCAAAACAGTTGACTTTGGCATGTTTGAACGCCTCTCGGTTTCTCTTATGGACAACGCACTGAAAGAACACTCAACAATGTTTACTTTCTCAAAGTCAGTTCTCTCCCTCCGCGGCATTTGCCCTCAACCTTACAGTGCAATATGATCGCGGTAAGCTACAGGCTTGTTTTTATATCGTTTGCTGCTGTACTGCGCACCTTAACAACGCAGAGGATTCGTTCATCTGCTTTTGAAGGGGTGTCCGTTGACTTTTGTCAAAATAGTGTACATTATCTAAGAGCATTCGCTATAAACAATATACTTTCTTTTATAGATAAGGGCAAACGACATGTGATACTTGAGCAGTAAATTACACTAGTTCATGTAAACAATGAAGGAAGAAATATTCCTTATAATACATGGGAAATCGATAGAATAATGAAAGGAAACAATATAAATTCTGAATTTGCTTGTGCGACTTACTGGTCATCTATGTAACATATCTCGGAAAACTTGAAAAATAGCATACTCAAACGAAAGAGGCTCCAGGACAATGAAATTTTCACGTTTTCTGAGAGATATTAAATCGATGACAAGTGGTACAAGCAAATTGAGAATTTATATACTGTTTACTTTGAATATTCTGCCAAGTAAACAAGTTGACGGCGTTGTATAGTTAGCAGGGGCACTTCTCTGGGTGCCCATGCTAACTTCGATTCACCATCGAAAGCGCCTATGATGGGCAAGCTAGAATCAGAACTGGACCTCGAATGATTGGAAAAAGGTTGTTTCGTCCGATGAATCTCGTTTCCTGTGGCATCATGTGGACCGCGGGATATGTGCGCGTCGTTTATCTGGCGAAATTTTGCACCAGGATGCACCGTGGGTAGAAAACAATGCGGTGGAGGAAATGTAACGCTTTGTGCAATATTCTGCTGGGAAACCCTCGGTACAGTCATTCATGTTCAGAAAACTATGACGTCTACCACCTGCATAAATATCATTGCAGAGCAGACACGTCCTTTCATGGCAACGATATTCGTCTTTAGTAGTGCCTTTGTTCAGCAGCGTGACGTTCTACAGAGGTGAAAACGTGTCAAGGCGACAAATATGCAGCGAGACCTTCTGCCCGCGTAGCTAATTTGGGAAAGCGAGTTACTCCGAAGTGAGGGGACGCCCGTCGCGACGAACTTGTGTTTTCACATTGACGCCCTATCTTCCAGGATGACCCGGCTGTTAAGTTTCTCGCAATGATGTGATGTTCTTTCCACACCGCCAGACAAGAAAAATGAGATTCCCTTCTTCAGTGTTTCGAAAAATAAATCAGTGTGATGTTACGTTGCACACACCAAATTGTCTGGGATTTCTATGATGCACGTTCTTCATGGGATGACTGTCTGCAGCGACACATGGTCCCGGCTGAGCCATGGGCCATGCCCCCGGCCCTCATTCGGGGGGGGGCAGAAATGTGACGTTCCTGCCCCGCAGGACGCACATGAGATAAAGGCAGATAGCGGTAAGGGCAGATGTCCGTGTAGCTCAGTTCTGAGAGCGACTTCCTCCGGCGTGAGGGGATCCGAATTCGATGCCCATCGCGGAGTGAGGGGATCCGGATTCGATGCCCATCGTGGAGTGAGGGGATCCAGATGCCCGTCGCCGAGTGAGGGGATCCGAATTCGATGCCCATCGCGGAGTGAGGGGATCCGGTTTCGATGGCCGTCGCGGAGTGAGGGGATCCGAATTCGATGCCCATCGCGGAGTGAGGGGATCCGAATTCGATGCCCGTCGCCGAGTGAGGGGATCCGAATTCGATGCCCGTCGCGGAGTGAGGGGATCCGGTTTCGATGGCCGTCGCGGAGTGAGGGGATCCGAATTCGATGCCCGTCGCAGAGTGAGGGGATCCGAATTCGATGCCCGTCGCGGAGTGAGGGGATCCAGTTTCGATGGCCGTCGCGGAGTGAGGGGATCCAGTTTCGATGCAGTCGCGGAGTGAGAGGAACCGGATTCGATGACCATCGCAGAGTGAGGGGATCCGGTTTCGATGCCCGTCGCGTGCAAACTTTTACGTCACATTGGCGCCCGATTGTGGAAAATGGATCCACTGGCCGTTGGATTCTTCAAAAAATGGGCGACGTTTGTTCCACACATTGTTTTTAATTAATGAAAAATTCCTACTTCGCTTCAAAGACAAGAAAAAACAAGAAAGATGACACCGATATTTCGGGTGTAATAAGCACGCCTTTTGAATCCGTTCTGACGCAAATTAAATTTATCAAAACTATTCAATGTCAATGGAGCCGGTAAGGAAAACAATAGTATCTGACGGAAGAAAGAAGTTTTTCAATAGGGATTTTAATCCCTCAGATATTGCTGTAAACGGAGTTGTGAGCTTACGCCCTCAGGTTGCAGAATTGTGCGTTAAGAAAAACATGGATTTTTATGAGAAACATTTCGCACCAGAAACGCTCTCCAACCCAACAAGAATATTCTTAAATCAGACTCTTAGAAACAGAGATATCGAAAAAAATAAGACGTGACTTTCCGTCCCCTGGTGGGAAAACCATGCATTATTTTAGGAAGGAAGCATTCTCAAAAGGTTTTTTCCATATGAGCGGTATCGATTCAAGAAAAAAAAATTAGTCGAGTTTTCAGGAGCCCAGGTTTTGCTACAAATACATCAGAAGCAGAAATTAACACTTATGCCCCCTGGTGGCCAAACCATTCTTTACCAAACATTAGAAATTATGTGAAAAATATTTTTTCATCAGGTCTTGTATGCGATACAAGAGAATTTTTTCAAATCGGAGTTTTAGAAGCAGAAATAACGCAGAAAACGCATTTTACCTTTGTGCCCCTTAGTGGAAAGTCTATGATTTACTTGAAAATTTTGAATTTATAGAAAAAACATTTCGCATCGGAAACACTATCCAAAAAAGAAGGAATTTTTCAAATCGGACTTCTTGAAGTAATGATATTGACAAAAATAAGATATACATCTGCGCCCCTGGCGTAGAAACCATGCATTATTTCAAGAAAAAAATGTTCCTAAAAGGTTTGTCGACATGAGTAGTATTGGTCAACAAACGACTTTTTTTTTCAATCGAGATGTTAGAAATTCATATTTTGCTGCAAACACATCAGAAGCGGAAATTAAGACTTACGCCACCTGGTGGCCAAATCATTTTTTTTACAAAAATTTGAAATTATGTGCAAAGAATTTCCCATTAGGAGCTGTATCCGGTGCAGAAAGAATTTTTCAAATCGGAGATTTAGAAGCAGAGATATAGGGGAAAACGCAATTTACCCCTACGCCCCCTAGCGGAAAGTCTATGAATTATTTGAGAATTTTGAAATTATATGAAAAACATGTCACACTGAAAACACTATCCAACAAAGAAGAAATTTTTTGAATCGGACGCCTAGAAGTAGAGATATTGACGAAAATAAGATATACGTCTACGTCCCCTGGCGGAGAAACTGTGGAATATTTTAAGAAGAAAATATTCCAAAAAGGTTTATCTATGTGAGTGGCATCAGTCCATGAAATAATTTTTGCAATCGATATTTTAAAAGCTCAGATTTTATGGCAAATACATCACAAGCAAAAATGAACGCTTTCGCCCTCTGGTGGCCAAAGTATTCTTTACCAAAAACTTGAAATTATATGCAAAAGATTTCCCATTAGGAGGTGTATCCGCTGAAGAAATTTTTTCAAATCGGAGTTTTAGAAGAAAAGTTATCGGGAAAAATGTAATTTATTTTTACGACCCCTAGCGGAAAATCTATGCGTAATTTGAAAAAGTAACTATACCTAAGATACTCTTCGACATAAATGGAATCGAAAGATAAAAGAATATTTTCAATCGGATGTTTAGAAGCAAATATCTGGAATAAAACGTGTTTTTGAATTCGACGTCATCTGCATTTACGCCCTCTAGCGGCGAAATAGTACATCGTTAAAAAAAAAACCGAAATAAAGGATCATCATTCACATATTTCAAGCTTCCCAATGCAAAAATAATTTTTCAAATCGGACTAATAGTTGCAGAGATATCGTGGGTACAGACGGACGGACGAACAGGTAACATAAGCACGATCTTTTTTTTACAAAAGACGTGCTAAAAATTTAGAGGGAGATGATGTGACCTACTACAGAGGTGAAAACGTGTCAAGGCGAAATTTCTGCAGCGCGACATTCTGTCCGCGTGGCTCAGTTGGGAGAGTGACTTACTCCGAAGTGAGGGGACACGGATTCGAAGACCGTCGCAGCGAACTTGTGTTTTCACAGAAGAATAATACACCATGCCACACTGCTCAAATTGTTCGATAGTGGTTTGCGGAACATTAGGAAGACCTTCAGATTCAAAATTTCCCAAACATCTGTTCAATCAATTTGAGGAAGACAAGAATCTATCATATTTCAATTGAGGAAGACTGGCTTTCAAATTTCCCAAACATCTATCCAATCGAACATATGTGGTTAGTGTTGGGACAGTAAATCCGATTTGCGACGGCTCAACCACGTAACGTACAAGAGTTAAAGGATCTTCTGGCAGCATGTTGGTACTGGATAACACAAGCCACCTTTAGAATTCTTGAAGCGTCTGTCCCTCGCCGGGTAAGAGCTGTTTTGGGGGCAAGTGGAGGACTAACATCATATTAGGCAGGTGGTCATGAACCGACTCAGAAGTAATTCCAAGATGACACTTGTACTAAATGAGTGGACCATGGAAGAGGTCCATTCTGTAATTCATTTCTATAGGTCAAAATTAAAAATTCCACCTGTTGAAATTCATCGTGAACTAGTGACAGTGCATTGTGCAAATGTGATGAGAGCGAAACATTTTTGCAAGGAACTTAACAATGCTCGACATCATAGTGCTGCTCCAAGCATGTATCTCTTGAAATCCTGGGGATGGAAAACTCTCCCACATCCACCGTACAGTCCTGATTTGGCACCGTCTGGCTAATTTTCCTTCACAAAGCTGGAAAAGCACTTCAGTGGTCAGTGCTTCTACACTGAAGAGCAATTGAATTAGAGATACCTGTCTAGTAACGTGTAGCACCACCTTTCGTCCTGATGACGGCGGCGATTCGTCTCTGCAAGGACTCGACAAGGCACCGAAAGCGTTGGGAAGCCGTACGGATCCACAACCCCTGAACAAGCTCCCACAGTTCACGAAAATTTGATGGAAGGGGTTAAGAGCCTCGAACATCTCTCTCAATGGCATCCCAGATGTGCTCGATGGGATTGAGGTCAGGTGACCTAGCTGACCAAGAAAGCGAAGTCACGCCGGTGGAGTGTTCATCCACCCATTTGGATACAATTCGGGAGCGATGACACAGTGCATTGTCTTGTTGCAGGATGAGGTCCCCAGTGGGATGTTGAAGACACACAAACGGGAGCAAATGGTCGTCCAGGATATCCCGGTAACGTTGACCTGTGAGGGACGATGTCACACGTACTAGGGGTCCCATTTCAGTCCACGTAAACAGTCCCCAGATGAGAATGCCACCCCCACCAGCTTGAAGAGTACCTTGCTGGCAAGCAGGATCCATCGCTTCATGTGGTTTGCGCCGTACTCGTATCCTGCCATCCTCATGTACCAATGTGAATCTCGACTCATCAGTCCAGGCAACATTTTTCCACATGTCTAGTGTCCAGTAGCGATGTTCCAGCGCCTATACTAATCTTTGCACCCTGAGATGACCCCATAGCGAGTAGATGGTTCTGGATGGTGTGGCTGCTTACATGTTTTTGTGCACCAGCGTTAACTTGCCGAGTGATTTCTTGCACTGTGGCCCGTCTATCCGCTGTTACAATGCGAGCTAGCTGACGATGACCCTGCTCATCAACACGCTGTTGTCCATGGCAGTTGGCCCTTGCTGGGATGGTTTTACCGGATTCGATGTACTCACGGTGCGCCCGTGACACAGTGGCTCGTGAAAATCCCAGTGCTTGCACGACTTCCGAGATGGAGTGACCCATTCGTCGGGCTCCGACAATATCCCCACGATCAAATGCGCTTAGATCCTTCGTCTTACCAATACTGCGTCCGACTCTTTACTGATTCCCGTCGCATCACTCCTTATATTGTCGGATCGCTGCATACGTCATGTCGTTTCCGTTTACAGGGCCGCCCACAGCGCCATATTTGCATAACGCCAGCTGGTTCTAATTCAATTGCTCTTCAGTGTATTCCAGTGAAGATTTTCGAAACGAAGCCGAAAAATGGTTACGCTCCTCGGTCGTACTTTTTTCTAGTGGAGGGCATAACATGTTGATTTATCGCTATGAAAAGCCCTTAAATAGATTTGGTGTCAATGGGTAAACGTCAAGTCAAGTCATGTAGTCAGTGAGTTGTGTTTTTGTGAGGCTCTGGGCGTAATTGTCTATCACAGCGTAAAGGATAATATTATACGAAAGGGTTTCAAATAATGGTTTCTTGGGCTTCACGGCGTAATCGAAATTGTTCTAAACCTGAAATAGGGGTTTCGTTTAGCTCATAGACCTGGGTCCTTGAGTGCTATGTGCCCTCGAGAGCTTGAGTAATTGTGTCTGATAATAGTACTGGAAAGGGCACATACTTCTGGAACGTGAGAACGTTTGAGTGTTTGAAATCTAAATATGTCTCGAGGAAGTTGGTTCTTCAGAATTTACCGCTGAATAATTACTATTCACTATCATATATTCCTCCTTAATGCTACCTTCAGTTACTTGTTTTGTGCTGCCACCTGTTGTTCAGGTTCATAAACTGTAACTGAAATCATTACGTTTGGTGTTATTTGCTGACTATTTGGTATTTATGTCGTTTCTTGATATGTTGAATCTTAATTCTGAGATTAAAATACCTAGGGGGACTAACTATTAAATATAGACACTAGGGAATATTATCAACTTTCTATTCACTCGACGCCTGGCCTTCTTCATGGGTATATTGCTGTCTAAGAGATATTGATTATAAAGTGAATATAATTTTTTTCCCTTTCATTGTACAATGACAGGAAGGAGGAACCAAGCCTCTGAAAGTACTACTAAAAAACAAATTGGAACAACTCTCACTGGTGAGAACAATAATTTTGAGAACTTTGTGAAATTAGCCTTAACGGAAATTAATTCAAAACTAGACACTGTTTCTGAACTTAAGGCAGAACTTAGAGACATAAAATCTACAGTTGACTCATTAATTAACAGATATGATGGTCTTATTCTTAAATGTAACTTATTGGAAGACTCTAATAGTGACTTACAAAAAAATCTAGAAATTGCTACCAGAACTAATCAAGTTACCAAACAGGAGATTGATTCACTGAAAGTTGAACTGAACGAGCTTAATCAATACCATCGTAATAGAAATATTGAAATTAATGGGCTTGATCTTACAAATATTTCCAATGATTCAGACCTGATTTCACATATAGATATTTTGGCAAAACAACTTAAAATAGAAGATCAACAACAATCTGATATTGACATGGCCCAACCACTTCCGTCGAGATATGGGAAAATACAAGACTCTACTGTTATTGTTCAGTTCAAATCTAGATCAGTAAGAAACCTATGGATGTCAAAGAGAAAAACACTCATCTTGAACACTGATTTGGATCCAAGTTTGCCAGCTACCAGAATTTTCTTAAACGAAAATTTAATTCCATGCTATAAGCGGCTCTTCTGGCAGGCAAGAACTCTTGTTCACCAGGGCAGAATTAAATATGCTTGGATCTGAATTGGTGGTTTGTATATAAAGGTGACAGAAGATGAACTAAAGAAAAGAATTTATACTGAGAATGATTTGGTTCAATATGGCCTTGAATTGACCTCACTATCTTGAGTTGATTGGAATAAAAATGTGGGTTTGGTGATCAGGGTTGGCTTTACAGGGGGGATTTAGAAATGGGTTTGGGGAGAGAGTGTTAACTAACACTAATGACAGAGGATTGTCCCATTCTTAACAGATTAACCCATACACTAACAACTAACTCAACCCCAACACATACTTTAGAAAATTTTAATCAGATTCTAATAAAGGAACCACATTCAACTCTAAAATTACTACATATAAATGCAAGATCATTAATAAACAAAATTACATTACTTGAAACTTTAATACAACAGATTAGAGTAAAATTAGATATTATTTGTATAACAGAAACATGGTTTCCAACTGAGGAATATAATTTACAAATTAATGATTATAACAATTTTAAATTAAATATAACTTCTTTAAAAGGGGGAGGGGTTGCAATTTATATACACAAAGAAAATGAATACTTCTCTTTAGTACCTGAATTCACTATTAGCAATAAAAATATTGAAATACTGACAATCCAAAACCAATTTTACTTCATCAATGTATGCTATCGACCACCAAATACTGAAATAACTGAATTTCTAAAGATACTGAGTGATCTCGCTAACTATGTTAACTTTGCAGGAAAAAATATTTATGTTGGGAGACCTAAACATTGACATTTCTCAAGTTAATCAAATTACAAATAAATTTATGCATACTCTTCACTCAGCTGGATTTAAAAATACAATTCTATCCCCAACGCGTATTACTGCAACCTCTCAAACCATATTGGATTTATGTATAGTAAACTCACAAACTTCTACATTTACTTCTGGAGTTCTTGAATATCATTTCAGTGATCATCTTCCAGTATTTATTAAATATAAACATACTTTTCATCACCCTAAAATTAATAAAACTAACAAAAATTCCCAAATTAGGAAAATTAATACTTCAAACTTAGAATATTTTAAAAATAATCTTAGTCAGATAAATTGGGTTGAGTTGGATACCATAGACTCTCCAGTTATTGCATATGACTTGTTTATTTCAGTATTTAAGAAACTCCATGAAAAGGCATTTCCAGTGATTGTATTGTCTAATACAAAAAATAAAAAATTCAGAAAACCATGGATAACAAACAATTTAATAAATCGTATAAACAAAAAAAAATCTGTATGCAAAATTTCTAAAAACTAAACTACAAGTAGACTTTGAACATTTTAAAACATATAGAAATCATTTAAATTCTGCAATAAGAGTAACAAAAAAAAAACTATTACATAAATATCTTTTCCCAAAATCAGCCCAGAAAAACCTGGAAGCACCTTAATTTTCTTCTGGGAAACTCTTCCAAAATGGCATGCCCAGACTTTTTAATTAATCAAAATAATAAGCAAACAGCAAACAAAAACGAAATTCCTACATTATTTAATGAACATTTTATTTCAATCCCAAAAATTATAAATGAAAAAATAAAAAAAACAAATACTCCTTTTAAATCATATTTACAAAATACCACTTACACTAACTCTATATATCTTATGGAAATAACGAAAACTGAACTACTAACTGAATTAACCCATATCAAAACAAATACTGGACCAGGCTATGATGAAATTCACCCACAAGTTATCAAACATGTAGCTGAAATTATTATTGAACCCCTATTATTTATATTTAATCTCATAATTAAAACAGGAATTTTCCCAGAGAAATTAAAAATTACTAAAATTTTTCCTAAACACAAATCTGCATCTAAAAACATAATAAATAACTACAGACCAATTGCAAACTTATCTACTTTTGCAAAGATTTAAGAAAAATTAATATATACCAGATTAATTTCATATCTGACCAAATTTAAAATTTTAAATCAGTATCAATATGGATTTCAACAAAATAAGTCAACAGAAATGGCAGTACTTACAATTCAAAATAACATACAACAGAATCTTGCAAGTCACAGCTTAACATTAGCTATTTTTTTAGACATAACAAAGGCATTTGATTCATTAAATCACGAAATACTATTCTAAAAGCTGATGCATATAGTGATAAGAGACACCTCATATACACTTCTTAAAAACTACTTAACAGATAGACCTCACTTTACACAAATTGAGAAATACTCATCTCTACAAAAAAAGATAAATTCTGGAGTTCCTGAGGGTTCTATACTTGGGCCTTTGCTATTTAAATATACATAAATGATATTTTCAATGTAAATAAAAAAACTAATATAATTTTATATGCAGATGATACAACTATTCTAATTCATGGCAATCATATTGATGAAAAGATCAATAAAGCAAATACACTGCTCGAAAAATATTCTAACTGGATGGCAGCAAATAAAATGCTAATAAACTTAGAAAAGACTAAAGCAGTAATATTTACTCGGCAATTATCTCCTCTACAAATAATTGAAAAATTGGTAATTGACAAAACAGTAATTCAAATAATAGATAAATTTACTTATTTAGGAATTACACTTTACAAAGATTCAAAATGGACTAGACACATAGATACATTACTAGCAAAAATATCTAAAAATATAGGAATAGTCAGTAATGTGATAAACAACCTAACTATTAAAACCTTAATGTTATTATATTATGCCTTGATTCATCCATATTTAAATTATTGCTTTTTGGCTTGGGGTCAGACAACGAATACTAACCTCAAAAAACTTCAAATACTACAAAACAAATACATTAGACTAATTGATCTCAAAATTAATAATAACAAGGATAATATTATACAAATAAATAATTTTAGGTACTCTAAGGTATACCCACAAAAATATAAAATATTAAATATTAAACAATTGTATAACTTCAATCTGGGAAAAATTATGTTTAAACGTATAAAATCAGATAATTACAATCTTACTGAAATAATTAAAATAGCACCAATATTACATCTATATCACACAAGATCAAAAGTATCTTTACAAATATCTACACCAAGAACACAAGTGGCACAGCAAAATATTACATATAGTGGTCCAATGTACTGGAATGCACTCCCAAACGAATTAACTAATGTTATCAATTTCAATTTATTTAAGAAAAAACTAAAATCATGTGTACTTCAACAATAAGAAAATTGATTTTCAGATTAAAATGTTATATGAGCATGCAGAGAATTTAACACTGTATAATTATACAATTGACTTGACTGATTACTGGGAAGCCTGAGCTATGTCAGGACTCTTGAAAGAGGCCTTTTCTTAGGCTTTCCATACTGTTACAAACTTTAAGTTACTCTGTAAACTAATTTATTCAATAATTCTATTGTAACAGTTAAACAAATAAATAAATAAAAAAAAAAACAACGTAAAACTAATATGAGGCTGTATCTCACCATGATCCGTAACTTGATACGCCATTTTTTTGTTTAAATAAAAATTTGGGAACCTATTCTCTCTCTCTCTCTCTCTCTCTGTGAATTACCTTCACACACACGCTGCGCGGTCATTTCTAATAACTCTCCCGGTGGCCAAGTGGTGAGAGACGTAGGCTTCTATCTTGTCTCTCTTCCCCAGCCTAAGCCCGTGCCCGAATTCCGTGTGAGAGATGGATGACTCACTCACCGCCTGTTCCCCCCCCCCCTTCCGGAACCAGCTGCCCAAAACTAAAACTATGGACGAGTGACTGCTTATAGCATCAAGAGCTGCTCACAGTGATCGTTAGCATTCCCTCTTTCCTGAAAAAATAACTTTTCAAGGGAAAAACATGAAAGACCTATGTAACCCCTTCCAACACAAAAGCAATTTTTAAGAGGATTTTTAAGGAAACAAAATCAGATAAAATGAAAATGCATTTACACTGCCTACCGGAAAAAAATGTTCCTTACTTAAAATCCACAATGTGCGCACTATACCGTAGGGAGCGAATCCAGCTAAAAAACGAAATTTTCCCTTCGGATTTTTCAGAATCAGCAAAACCTTTAGAAACAAAAATAGCTACTTATGGCCACCAGCGACAGAAATGCGCGTTACGAAAGGTTGGAAATTATGCATAGTATCTTTCTCATACAGGAGGATATCGGAAGCAAGGAAAACATTTTCAAATCAAACAGCCAGAAGCAAATACACAATATTGGCAAAAGTACCCGGACACCTAGAAGAGAAACACAACATAGCATTTACTGACATACATTAGTACGGTGTCGGTCCACCTTTGGCCTTAATGCATGCACTGACCTTTCGAGACATGCTTTCGACAAGGTTTTGGAACACAGTGATAGGTATGCGCTTCCATTCAGTACATAATGCTGCCGCTAACTGTTGCTTAGTAGTAGGCCTTGGTCACAAACTTCTTATGCGCCGCATTAATTCATCCCATAGATGCTCTATGGGATTAAGATCAGGGCTTTGTGCTGGCCAGTCCACACACGATACGGAATTATCGTCAAACCATGCCGTAACAATCCTTGCTTTATGGCTCGGTGCATTATCCTGCTGGTACCAACAAGGCTCAGTATTGCCACAGAGTTGGTAGGGCATAATTGTCCAGAATATTGAGGTAGACGTGCTGGTTAACAGGCTTGCCCACGATAACCAATGGGCCGGGACCATACCACGAAAAACACCCACACACGAGTACAATGCCAGCTTCAAACTTGACCGTAGGAACAGTACACTGGGGTAAATAGCGTTGCCCCGGCTGACGCCATACCCACACACGGCCATCAGACTGATGGATCGTGTATCTGGATTCATCAGTCCATAGGACCCATTTCTATGGATCCACGGTCCACAAAAAGTATTCTTTACACCACGCTATGATTTGTAAATAAGATACTGTTATCCTCCTCCTGCATGTCTCATGCACGTGGAGCGATTTCTGCATGAAAAATGGTATAACATCCCATTAACTACCATTCAGGATTTGTATGCGTACATTCCAAGGAGGATTCAGGGGGTTTCGAATGCCAAAGTTGGCCCTACACCCTATTGGGTACGTAAAACCGTCTTTTCCTAGGTGTTCGCATTATTATATCCAACCCCTGCATGTGACGTATCTACCTGATTGGCGACGCACATATCAGGACCGCAAAGTTGCAGCTATAAGCTTCGTCGGTGTAGTGTAGTTGGAAGAACAACTGGCTTCTGAGTAAAGAAATCCACCAATGGTAAAATAAGTTTTCTTCACAACACAAGAACGTTATAAAACTAGTATAAAAATAGGACCTAGTCGAAGGAAGGCAACTGAGCTTTTCGTGGCCCGGAGGGGGATGACTCATCTTCCTTACGCTAGTCATGCGCCTGGCACTGCGGAATGTAGCAGGGAGAGAAACCAGAAAATGTCCAGTGCCGGCGAGGCTGATCTGAAAAATTCAAGAAAAGATTCGCGCTGTTGCATTATAGACGAACAGGCTGTGTCTACCAACTGTGCAGATGCCTTGGATTGAGAAGAAGAGCGGTCGAATATCTGAACAAACATTTGATGCGGATCAGTGGCAGGACGACGATACGGATACACATCTCACAGGAGTAAAAGTAGGTATCCGGGTCGCTACTCCGAATTCGTAATCCAAAACTCTAGAGGCAACCATACCTTCCTATGCAAAATCACGGACGTAAAGAGAATTGCATATTAGATTTATTTTTATGTTCTTACGCCCATGAAACCAGCTGCATGATTTATCCTCAACGCATTTCAATAAGGATTCGCCATCCTTGGTTTGGGATGTACATATCTAATTCATTAAAAGGATTGATTTGTTGGGGGTCCGTGACCTTATTTGAGAACTATGCTATTCGCAATCGTCTCTGGAACATGTCCCCTGTGAATATGGAATTATGTTATCATAACTTTCGTGTATTACTGTTAAAGCGATATTTATTACATACGAAAGATTAAATTGGATTAATCATTTCTGGAAAACGCAGTTTCGAGAGACATTGCGGTTCTTGAAAGAAAATCAATCTGAACGCGATCTCATCTCATTGCAAGCACAAGACCAGGAGCGTCAGGAAGCAGAGACATTTATATGAAATATTTATGCGTTCACATTTCGAAAAGCACATTATTATATCACTCCTGCTGCTACGGGGGCTTCGTCTTTGCTCTCTTCTTTCACTCTTCGCTTCAACAGAAAAAAAGATCACATTCACTGCTTTTTTTTTACTTTTCTTAATCTTTATGTGCCTAAATTCTTTTCCGGCCTAGCTTCTGTCGCTTAGTCGAGTGGATAAAGCCTGTCTGAGATATGTCGGGTTTGGCTACATGTCTAAGAAAGATCTGATGATAGTTCTAGTGGAGGAGATATTCGCGAAAGATAAAAAGCACTATCTTTTTACCGCAATGCAACCGAATTACTTGACTCTAAACCACAGATGTTACTTAAACGCATCAAAGAATGAATAATTCTTTAAGGAAATAAATAATCAAATGGGAGACGATTGTATGCAATAAACTTATCTATGCGACTCTAAGAGGGACTTTCAAAAAGTAATGAGACTGATTTTACATGGGGAAGAAGAAGTGTAATGCAGTAAACATACTTACACTTGTATACTTTCGAAGAGTTTTTCTTCTACCTGAATACACCAGTTCCACCATTCTATCCACTTCCAGAAGACGTGTTCGAAGCCTTTCCTCGACATTTTGTTCAGGATACCCACCGCAGCGTTGTTCAGTTCAGTATTTGATGCAAACCGACGCCCACAAAGTTGTTTTCTCACTGCAGGGAATAGGTGGGAGTCACGTCGCACCAGATCCCGTGAATATGGAGGATGTGCGCCATTACGTCGTAGCCGGCACTTGCATTGGCAACAAGTGGTAACACGATTTGCCTTGTGTTCATCCGTGAGCAAGCGAGAAATCCACTTTGCAGCAACTGTTCGGTACCCTAACCGATTTCCCACAATGCCATAAACGGAGCGAAATGTCATCTGGATCAGATTAGTAGCTTCCTCAATAGCTTAGCAGCCTACTCATCTTCACATTAACAGACCCTAATCTTCACATTAGCAGCTCCCCCATCTTCACATTTGCATCCTCCTCATCTTATCGCAGGAGTACCTCGATGGGACTGACATTTACCTCCGTAGTCGATGTCGAAGGCCTACCGGAGCGGGGCGGATCTTCCAGACACTCTCCGCCATTCACAAATTACTTGTGCCACTCAAAAGCTCTTGCACGAGGCACCGCATCTTCCAGGCACTCTGCGCCATTCACAAATTTCTTGTGCCACTCAAAAGCTCTTGCACGAGGCAACGCATCTTCCAGACACTCTGCGCCATTCACAAATTTCTTGTGCCACTCAAAAGCTCTTGCACGAGGCAACGCATCTTCCAGACTCTGCGCCATTCACAAATTTCTTGTGCCACTCAAAAGCTCTTGCACGAGGCAACGCATCTTCCAGACACTCTGCGCCATTCACAAATTTCTTGTGCCACTCAAAAGCTCTTGCACGAGGCAACGCATCTTCCAGACACTCTGCGCCATTCACAAATTTCTTGTGCCACTCAAAAGCTCTTGCACGAGGCAACGCATCTTCCAGACACTCTGCGCCATTCACAAATTTCTCGTGCCACTCAAAAGCTCTTGCACGAGGCAACGCATCTTCCATACACTCTGCGCCATTCACAAATTTCTTGTGCCACTCAAAAGCTCTTGCACGAGGCAAAGCATCTTTCTTATAAGCTGTTTTAAGCATTTCGTGCGTTTCTGTGGCGGTTCTATTTAAACGCACGCAAAATTTTATCTCTGCTCTTTGCTCCAATTCAAAATCCACACTGAGTTACAGAAACACGTATGAACTCTACGCCGTCTACTACAAAGATGAACTAGCGAAGCGCTGTAACGACTCGTCATCACGTGAGTGACCTTGCAGGTGTTCGACACAGGTAGCTGCATTTTATGCGTGGATTTGTTTTGGTGCTATGACGTCAGTCTCGTTACTTTTTGATCGACCTAGGTACAAGACGGACGTTTTTTCTGTATCTTTGAGGAATCTGTATTGAGAATGGCATTACAGAAAAGAGAGATATGACAATTTATTGTACACACTGCACCCTTCCATAAAACGGCTCTATCCAGTCAGAATATTGTTGCCATACGAAACGTCTTGCTAGCGATAAATAGGTCAGGCTTCTACATGATGCATAGCAAACTGTAGTGTTTTTAATTGCTTGTGATGTGTTCAGTTGAAGATGTTGCCTTAACTAAACTTGCTAAACATAAATCATGCTATTAGGGTTAATCTTTTTTTTTTTTTTTTTTTTGATTGAAGGTTTAACGACTACCGTGAGCAAATCAATGGGCTATGAGAAATCACCCGTTCCTAATTTATGGCGAATGGTTCCAGGGAAGGGGAAGAACCAGTGCCGTAAGACAAACAAACACACAACATCCATGCCTCACCAGCATTCGAACCCGGATCTCTTTCGGACGAATGATCAGAAGCCATCGCTTAGGCCACTGCGTCACCAGGGCTGCTATTAGAGTGATTCAAAAGTCACTTGCGTTTTGAAGAGTCATTCTGTGCTACGCAGTTACCCGGGTCGCTTGCGTTATGAAGATAAGAACAACGCATGACTGGAAAACCGGTATCGTCCAGTTGGTATAAATAGCAGCGCACACTGCCGTGATATATCCGAAAACTTCTGCTGTCTAAACTATGGACGAGGAACACACGGCCCTAGTGCGGTTACGGTTTTTCTTTTAAAAACATTGGCGGCTGCAGCCACGGAAATTTGTGCTGTGAGAGGTAAAGGAATAGTGTCTGAAAGAACGGCCAGATTTTGGTTTCAGCGATTTAAAAATGGATACCTTGAAGACAAAGCACGTTGTGTTAAAGCTTCGACGGTGAATTCTGTAGTTGTACGCCAAGCTGTAGAGTCGAATCTTTGCACAAGTACTAGAGAAATGTCAAATGAGCTGGGAATAGCTCACAATTACTAGTGAAGTACACAAGCTCGGCAAGAAGCATAGAAACTGTGGACAAGTACCCAATGAATTGATTGCTGCGATGTGTGCATGTGTGTCGCCAATTGCTAAAAAATCCTCAGGACGACCATTTCTTTAGACAAATTGTGACATGCCATGAAAAGTGGATATTTTTCCGGAATCCTGATATGAGAAAACAGTGGTTAGATCCCAAAACGCCGCCAGAACCATTCACAAAAACGGAACAATTTGAGCTCAAAGTTATGCTGTGCGTATGGTAGAACTTTGAGGGCCTCATTCATTGGGAATTGGTTCCAGATGGCAAATAAATTAATGCGCAGCTGTACTGTTGCCTGTTGGAGCAGATACATGCCACTTTAAGCCGAAAGTACAATTCTCTGGTAAACCATAGGCGAGTTATCCTCCAGCAGGATAATGCTCCTGCTCATTGTGACCTGTTAACTAAGGGAAACAAATACAGGAAGTGGAGGGTTACGAGTTAATGCGCCGTCCTGCTTGTAGTCTAGATCTAGCGCCTTCAGACAACCACTTATTCCGGTCCACGGCAGATTGTCTACGTGGCAAACACTTCCGAAACATCCACGATGTTGAACTTGCGGTCCAAACCTTTTTCGCCTCGAAATCAAAGGAATTCGCAGGGGGATTCAAGACATGGCAGAACGATGGTGTAGGACCGTCGAGTACGATGCACTCTATTTAGAAGGCTAAACTTTTACGTTTATGCAATTATACACGTTTCCATCAACTGTCAGAAAACGATAATGACTTTTGAATCACCCTGGTAGAATTAACTAACTGAATGTGTGAAAACACAAATTTGTCCATGACGGAGATCGAACCTGCGCCCCCTCACTCTGGAGTAAGTTACTCTCCCAACTAAGCTACACGGACAGAATGTATCGCTGCAGAGGTGTCGTCTGGACACGTGTTTTACCTCTGTAGTACGTCACAAGTGAATGGCCATGGTGAAAAGAATCAGAAAACTTGCCTAATACAATGCAACTTCAGTTATACGTTTTTCACTTTTATAAGCAATTCTTCTTTAGTCCTGATATTTTACTGCAGTTTCTATCGTTTTTTACGCTTTCGAACCGTAAGTTGAAGAAGCCTATATGCTCCAGCTTTGTACGTCTGTCTGTCTGTTCGTCCGCACGATAACTCGCGTAAAAATGGTTCTATTTCGATGAAAGTTTAGTATGTGGTAGGGCACAACATGGGGACGGACCTTATTGAAAATGTGCGAAATAGGGTCAAAGGTCAGGACATAGGAGCGGGATCCATCCATCGCCCTTATGCATCATAACTTACGTAAAAATGCTTCGATAGCGACAAAATTTTATCATGTTGTTTCGGAGGTATACTAAACAGGTTCTGTTGAATATCATCGAAATGCGGTCAAAGGTCAGGGCACAGGAGCGAGATTTATTCCACAGCCATTATCCTCATAACTTGATTAAAAATGCTTCGATTGGGACAAAATTTTATCATGTTGTTCTGGAGGTATACTGAACCAATTCTGTTTAATAAAATCGAAATGGGGTCAAAGGTCAGAGCACAGGAGCGAGATTTATTCCACAGCCATTATCCGCGTAACTTGAGTAATAAGTTGAGTAATGATTTCTGCTATGTTGAAAAGCCTATCATAATCAATGCGTTGCATGATTTTACGAACTTGTTTTAATTCGGTTATGCGTAATTCATTTATACGCTTTTTGTGATCGTACGTTAAAATTTGAATTTCAGATTATCAAAAACACGTGGTTCTTTGATTTTTTTATGTGTAACCCACTATATTACAAGTTTGAGAGAATCGAGACAGCCTTGCTATGTTCCTTTTCCTTCTTGGTGTAGTTAAAGTTGAACCTTGATACCATCAGATAATATTGCTCACTTTTAGGTTGTACGAAAAATTAGTTTCGTATTTCAAGCATCACATATACATGTATATACACTATTTATAAACTGATAAATCTCTGAGACATAACTTTGTGGCTCCACCATTTAGTGGCGAATAGAGTACAATTCTAGATGTGTCATCACTATTCAACGTTCTAGTTTCAAAGGAGCCTCATGCAAATAAAGCTGTTAATCCATGTGTTCCATATTGAAGCACTGGTCTCAGATTCTTAGTTGTGAGTGTTTCACTAAATCTAGAACCACGAGTTTTATAGATCAATAGAATTATCCAAAGAGTAGATTGATTTTTATAAGCTCTGTGATATTTGCAATTTGATGAAATATATATTACAATTTGCAACGCTTTTTTTTCGCATCCATCGACTTTAAGTGAATCATTATTAAGGAATATCTTTAACTCTTTCAAACCATATACACAGTCGACTCAGATTATTGTGACCACTACATACTCGGTTACGTATATTTTTGACGTCAACAGCGCGTAGCCAATGAAAGAAGGCACGTGCCGTGAGTTGGCTTGGAGAGTATATAAGGTGTGCTGTAGGCATTCTGAAAACATATCGCTCGTTGCTGTCATGTATAAAAGGAGCGATTTATCAGATTTGCAAAAAGGGATGATTATCGGCTTTCGGGCCAAGGGTGGCAGTATTTCTCAAACAGGGCAGTTTGTGAACTGTTCGCGTGCTGCTGTGGTTAAAGTGCATCGTGATTGGAGAAATGGCACATTGTAAATAAGCTACGTGAAAACTGCGGAGCACCACGTGTCATTGATATGAGAGGTGAATGTCGGCTTCGAAGGCGTGTGAGGGCCGATCGACACGCTATGTTGGAGCAACTCATTGGCCGAATGAAACAGGGGGCTACCGGAAGTGTGTCTAAAATGACAGCTCAGCGAATCCTGCTGCGTATAGTGTTCCGATGCAGACGGATGGTCACTGCGCCTATGTTAACGAAGGTGCATCGGCAGAAAAGGCTTACATTTGCACAGCAGTATCGCAATTGGACCTCCGCTAATTGGCAAAGGATTGCCTTCTCCGATGAGTCACGTTTTCTGCTTCATCGAGGGAATGCGTGTAAGGCGAGATCGGAGAACAAACACTGTTCCACCATTTCTGAAAGAACACAAGCTGGTGTGGGCGGCGTTATGGTCTGGGGAATGTTTTTGTGGCATTCCCTGGGTCCACTACTACATGTGGAAGGCACTATGGACCAAATTCGTTATGAATCCATTCTTGCAGACCACTTACACCCATACATGCTGATTTTCTTCCCTGGGGCGGATGGGATCTTTCTGCACGACAATGCGACGGTCACACAGCTGGAAATGTTCGAGAGTGGTTGGAAGAGCACGATGAAGACTTCAAAGGACTTCCGTGGTCCCCTAATTCCCCGGATGTAAATCCAATTGAGCATCTGTGGGACCAAATCGATCGTGTTGTTCGCCCTATTGATCCTCCACCACGCACCCTCTAGCAGCTATCAGATGCACTGCAGTAATCCACATACCTGTGAACACCTTTCAACACCTTATTGAGTCACTCTCAGCCCGTCTAGCTGCTGTCCGCGCTGCACACGGTGGTTACTCAGGATATTAGCTGGTGGTCACAATAATGTGACTCGACCGTGTATATTACAATTGGATTTAACAATGTGAAATTTCTTTTATCGCCGTTTACATTTATACGTTTTTTAAGGTCATCCCTTAGAAAAACGTATAGCCGAGGTTCCACTGCGTGTAAGTGAAGTTTCAGTATCAAATATTCCTTAGTAGACTATTCTAAGGAGGTCTAGTTCATCAAATGGCTCTTAATATTCATCACATATCATCATGAATTATTATCAGTTCCCTACTTGATCAAGGTCTCTCCAAGTTTCTTCCACAACTGTCTTTCTTGGGTCAGTCTCTTCCATATCACTCCAACACGCTTTCAAAGTTCTTCCATCCATGTCCCACATATTCTCCTTCTTGGTCTTTTCCTATCCCTTGGAGTATTTCAGTTGACCACCAGTGGAGAGTTCTCCATTCTTCCAGAACTGTATGTCTTGGGCCAGTCTCTTCCATATCACTCCAACACCCTTTCAAAGTTCTTCCATCCATGTCCCACATTTTCTTCTTCTTGGTCTTATGCTATCCCTTGGAGTATTTCAGCTGTCCACCGGTGGCCAGTTCTTCCTGCAATATGTCCAGACCATTGAAGTTTCAGAGATTTTAAACTGATAATGATGCCATCAACTTCCCTCATTTTCCTGATTGGCGAGTTCCTCTTCCTATCCGTCCTGGTTATACCAACAATGCACCTCTCCACAGCAGTGTAGCTAGTAACGTTGGGGCCTTGGTGCAGAATCATGCAATGGGTCCCGCTGTTTCGTAGAAATACCCTACAGTTATGCCAGGTATACCTAGGCGCATTGCCACAAATCTCATTTAACGTACAGCATTTTCTTACAATACACTCATTGTCATAAAAATCGGCGCATTATAAAAAAAAACCGTGCGATTAGCTCGAAACTCAGCAAAAAGCTACGAGGCGGGCAGACATGCAAATGATTAAAGTTTCGTGCGATTCCGCATGCTCGCGAGTCCAAGACCTGCGCTGCAATCACAATCCTTGGGGCTTACAAAGCGCCGCGCATGGGACTCGACATTCGCGCCGAAGTGCACGGTAAGAGTTAGGTGAGATTCCTGAGCGATAGACATGCCGAGGAGTCGCCGTAGATGTGCGTACGGGCAACTGACGGAGTTTGAACATGGCCGTATTGTCGGGATGAGAGGCAGGGTGGCCAGCGCGCCGAATAGGCCACCATGTGGGCCGGTCGGACAGTACGGTGCGATCGTGTTGGGAGCAATGGACACGGGAAGGCACCCAGACACGGGGAAACAGCCCTGGACGACCCAATCACACCACCAACAGAGAGGGCCGTGGGATCGTTGGAGTGGCACGCACAGATCAACGACGTCCTTGTCCAATATCCAAAGACATGTGGCGTTTGTGCAAGGGACTCCTGTGTCCGCCAGAACCATTTACAGATGTCTGTCAAAACCGAATCTGTACTCTGGACGGTCCTTACGTTTTCTGCCATTAACACCTGACTATCGTCGGTACAGATTGCAATGGTGTCAGCAGCGAGAAACTTGTAATGCTACGGAATGACGACGCATAGTGTTAAACGATGAATCCCGCTTCTGTATGTGAACGGACGACCACCTTGTCAGAGTGTGGAGTTCCGCAGGTGAGCGCCACAATCCCAACCTCACTGTACAGTGGCACATGTCCCAAACTGCATGTGTGATGGCCTGGGGAGCCATTGCGTATGACATCCGGACTTCTCTCGCAGTGATCCGAGAGACGTTGACAGCCCAGAGCTACGTACAGGAGATCTTGGGGCCCCATGTGCTGCCTCTCCTGGAGTAGCGGCCCGGAGCCATTTTCCAACAAGATAACCCCCGCCCGCACACGTGTCGGGCTTACCAGGACTGTCTACGTCAGGCTTACACGCTTCCGTGGCCTGCCAGATCACCTGCTCTCTCGCCCATCGAACACGTGTGGGACCAGATTGGACGACAGCTTTCTCCACGTAGCAGAGTTCGTGATTTAGAGCGTCAGTTGCAAGAAGTGTGTGCCAATCTGTTCCATCTGAACGAACGAAGTGGGATCAGAATTATACAAATTTAATTCAGAAGTGCCAAAATTTGTGGCCATCACGTATCAGTAGAGTTGACATTGATGACCGTAAACGAAGGAACATTAGAATGTGTAGTTTACATTTTGTAACAGATATGTTCATTAGTTTACTGATGCATTATCTACAAAAACTCTATGAAGATATTTAGACAAGAATTAAGCTTTCTTATGAGTAAGATTATGCTGTTCTTTATCGTGAATGCACCCACTGCTATAAAGGAGTGGATATGTTGCGGAAGCTTCATACACGGCTGGCCATCCAAAATGCAACACCAAGAAGGAAGCATCCGATTGGCCTGAAATTCGCAGCATGCGTCGTCCGGGAGAGGACATGCAAACGATTAGCATTGCAGGGCATATGCAAATCATGTGCGCCCGGCACGCCACCGAGAAGCACTATAAGAAGGGTGCACAGAAGGCGGGGTGTCAGTAGTGGAAGTGTGTTGTGCTACCAGACATGTGCGTGGGAAGCTTCCTGATACATCGTCACAGAATACGGCAGTCATTCCAACACGTTTCGGAGTTCGACAGAGGACGAATAGTGGCTTATCGCGACAGCGGTTTATCGTACCGAGACATCGGCGCCCGTGTGGGACGACATCCAGCCACAGTGAGGCGAGTATGGATTCGGTGTGTGCAGGAGGCACGGACGGACCGACGTGAGCGATTGCCGCAGCCGCGGCACACCACCGAAAGAGAGAACCGGCATGTTGTGCTGCTGGCATTGACGGCTCATAACGCCAGACCACGAACGTTAGCGCAGGAATCAGGGTGTGTTGCGCAACCACCTGTGTCAGCACGTACCGTTCGACGTCGTCTGCAGGAGCGGGGACTTGTCGCACGGCACCTATTGCTCCGATTACCATTGACGTTACACCACCGGCGAATGCGGCGACAGAGGGCCGTTCAACATCGCACCTGGACTACGGAATGGCACGACATTGTCCTTACCGACGAATCCCGCTTCTGCCTGCAACACCACGATGGTCGGATCCGCGTGTGGCGGCACCGCGGCGAGAGACTGTATGACGCATGCATTATGCATCGCCATACCGGTCCGTGGTCTGGCCCGCCTGCCCTCCCGATATGTCGCACATCGAACACGTCTGGCCGCTGATCGGCAACCGAGTGGCTACGCCTGATGAACTGTGGCAACGTGTGGAAGCAGCCTGGACTGACATACCCCAAGCCCACATTCAAAGCCTCTTTCGTTCGATGCCGCGGCGTGTAGCGGCCGTTATTGAAAGCCATGGGGGCCACACGAACTATTGATGTCTGCGTGTTCCGCAAGCCGCAAGGACCTGTAAGCTCAATCGTTTCATCTTTGTATCTGTTGTTATGTGTCCAGTAAATCTGTCTTTGCTATCTCGTGCCCTTCTTGGTGTTGCATTTTGGGTGGCAAGCAGTGTAGTTACAGTACTTTATTCGTCTACAAGCTTTTCTTCTCTTCTTTAGTACACTTCTCCACTCCACTCATATTACATTCGCTGTAGGCTATTTATTTTTTTCTGACTCACTATCAGCTTTGCCAAAAACAAGCAAGCTGTTTCTGAAAGTAATATGCTGTTCAGTAAGAAAATCTTTGACCGAGAAGTTACGAAATTGACGTAAGAATATAGAAACCAAAAACAGAGGTTAAATTGGAGGTGTGCGGTACAGTACCCAACCCTTGTGACACGAAACGCCTGGGATTTCCTCTTGCGACCGTGGCATACGATTACTTCAGAACTCAAAAACCGGCAGAGACGAATGTGGCCGTAAACTTGGCGTTGGCATAAACGCGCTGCTGGCAATCAGGAGAGCGTATGAAATGCTTAGATATGATACTCGACCCTTTCTGTTTCTGCAACCCTTGTGACACGAGACGTTGACTTTCTGAAAGAATCTAGTGCCATCCGGATACACAGTCAGTATGTTGCGCAACGTTTGGTCCAGAACAGTGTCTAGATAGGACGGTGTTTTGTACGGGAATGAGAGGATGAGTTATATTTATGAGAGTAATCCCCATACTGTGATACTAACAGTGGACTGTTTATGACCAATTATTCAATTTGGTTGTAGCTGTTCACCCGCGCGGCGTCGGATACGAATCGGCCCATAGTTATGTTTGAGCTGGAGTTGGGGCTCGTCGGACTAGGTGACTCTTTTCCAGTCGTCTGACTTCTAGTCACAATGATGCGGTGCCTGTTTCAGGAGGAGCTGTTGATGAGGTTTAGGTAAAATGGTCACACGAATAGTCCGACGACTGCTTGAGACCATTTTTAAGGGCGTCAGATGGACTGTTTGCTCAGAAACGTATCTGTGTGCACGCTGCTTATGCTCTGCCGTTAACTGAAGGATCATGAGTTATCTGTTGTCTCGAACAGCACGTGCTGACCAGTGTTCACCTTGACTGTGAAGCGGTGGTGTTTTCTCCTTTTTCGTCAGTGAGTGAACGTGTGCCTCTTTTTGGAGCATTTGAACTGTACCTTCTCTGAGGCGGTTCATGAATAGCAATGATGAGATATAAGAAATCAGCAATTCATTTTATGTTAAATCGGGCATTTACGCACTGCTCTTCCCCTTCATCACGACGGCACGAGATTAACCACATCAAGGATATTGCAGCGAGACATAGATACAATGAATCTATCGTAAACAGTGTACTTGGTAAAATAAAAAGAGCCCGACAAACCACGTTATCCCGGGACAACAATAAAAACATGTTTGTTGGATCACTTGATTATAACTCCCTGGATTATATCTGTTGCAAGAAATATTTCCAAAAGAAACCATATTGATTTTGGTGTTAAAACAGAAAATATACTATCCATGATCAAAAAAGACAGAGATCCCATCGAAATGTCAAAGAAATTTGGTATATATAAAACTCCTTTGAAAACAGAGTCATCTACAGCAGCCGATAAGGTGTACATAGGATCGACTTCTCGTTTCATAGAAACTAGAATTAGGGAACATCGATATAATGTTAGAACTGGTTCAGAGGCCACTGCCCTCTCACGATTATCGAATGGTGGTGAATATTTCTCCAACTGGAACGAAGCCTCGATCATAGTCACACCCTTTAAAAAATCATCCTTGCTATTTACAGAAAGCCTCATCATACATATCCTAGGACATTTATGCTGCAAGGACTGCACACCTCTATAATACCACAAAATTGGGAACGCCTACTGGATAAAACTGAAAACGATGAGACAAATAATTCACCACCAAATGCATAAAATCAGCCAACAAAAACAATGACTTTGGTCCGCGACAAATGCGCAGGACATCGTTTCCTCCACACTTTACGCTTTAACGAACTCTAATGCTTATATATACGAGCTTCGAACTACGTTCCACAGTGTACTAACATCTGATGATAGACCCATAGTGGGTCTGAAAGTACTCATGCTTTTTAAGGCATTTTTTTAACCTGTATATATTAAATGCTTTTAATTCGTGATACAATTTTAATTTGTGTTAATCGTGCTTAGACGGCGAAATATTCCTGTGTGCAAACAATTCCTGGTTGCTGAGGCTCTGGCCCATGCTTTTCTCGTGCGGAAAACCATTCGCTCTCAAACTCTTACAAGTCCTTCTATTTCCCCAAGGAACAGGCTTCGTAATGACCATCTGATATGCCCCGCCAATGCCATTTGGATATGTTTCGTACCAATTAGTGATACGAGCGCGATGTACTGTGAAACGCGTGTATTCGTGGAAGCAAGGGTGGTAATACTGATTTGACTCATAAGTTCATATTTAAAAAAATACTTCGCCGAAAAATAAATACATTTTATAAAACGAAAGTTTCTTTAATATTTATCACGTATTGTATATTAATATACTTTCGTTCATAGACCCATAATGTCTACGAAACTCCGAAAATATATTTTACGCGTAAAAATTAAATCAAGTTTTCTTAAATTTTCTTCTTCCGTTAAACCTCGAGATCCTAGTTTATATTTATTTCGTTGATTAGTGTCTGAGAAAGTATTGTTAAAAATAATTCTCAGTACGAAAAATAAAACATCTCCATTCATGAGGAATTTGGAGCAACCTAAAAAATATAGCATTTTTAGGGCAGTAAAGAGTGAATAGGAAATTAATCATTCCCTCCAATTTAACTTTATTTATTGCTATGACGGAATTCTAAAAATGATGAATAATGCAATTCGGTAGGAAAATTGCATCGAAAATATGAAGCCTTCATATAGAGTTCTTCATTCCCGTAAAATTCCCATGATAATTGCAACTGCTGGTTAAAAGATATGCGTAATTAAAAAGAAAAAGTTTCTCCGCTTTCAATTCTAGGAAACTGACAAGGAAAATCTACAGTAAATGCTATGTTACATTGCCATGTAGGTGTGCAAACATGTAAAATATCGGATTTCATGCGCACCTCTCTTATCTTTGATAATAAAGGAGACTGTGTGTACCAGTGATAGCCATAACTCAACGAGAAATGACGCTACACCCTTCAAAATTTGGCAGTCTGCTTTCTATTGCTGTCGAAGTTACAGTGAACGGTTTTAAAAAAACCCATCAAAACACAAGTTTTCTAAAAGCAAAATTATTTACCGTGCTATGATATTTCTACGGAAGATAGGAAGTTAACGACTGTGATGAGAATGCCTGTGTAACCTTGAAGCTGCGTGCGTGTGTTTACAATGGATGTCAGCGTTAAAATCCTCCTGTCACGTGGGCATTACGAAAAGCAAAACAACTTTTTTCATTTGGGAATTGCTATTCTAGATGTGGTCGCAATCTTTTGGTAATGACGAATCTGCGTTACTCTCCAAATGCAATGTTACCGTACGCCTATTAGGCACACCATAAGATAACGTTAATAACCTTCTTCAACAACATCTCATAAGAAAAATCATTTTCCTTTTCGTTAGTATTTTTTGAGTAGGAATTGAGATGGGTCGGTTAGTACAATGGCGTGCAAAAATTAAGGACGAGACTATTTTTCGAATGTAACGTCGTGCAGAAGTGCTCCACATCGACTCAAATCATACCATAAGATCCCCAAGATGTAAGAATATGGGACAAGTGAGCAAAACCGTCCAAACAAGGAATGCAAAGGATACAAAGATACTTTATTGAAAAGGTAGCTTCGAGCACAACTTGACAAAAGACAAAAACGTCCATCTGACAGGCGGCTGCCAAAAAAAAAAAAAAAAATCCAGTCTTTAGTAGGGGATATGATCACCCCTGACTGCGTTGCAGGATTTACGACGTCTGTCCATGCTGAGGACGAGGTTGTCAAGGAGCTGTTGAGGCATCGCGGCCCATTCCTCTTGTAGCACCGATCGCAGCTGCGGAATCGTTGCTGGCGGCTGGTGACGTGCTGCTAAGCGTCTGCCGAGAAGGTCCCACACGTGTTCGATTGGATTTAGGTCCGGGGACCTTGCGGGCCAATCCATGCGTTGAATAACTTCACTCTCCAACAGCTCTTCGACAGCCACTGTACAATTAGGTGTAGCGTTGTCGTCCATGAAGAGAAACTCAGGACCCACAGCACCTCTAAACAGACGCACATGAGGCAGGAGAACCTCGGTACAATAGCGGACACCAGTGACTGAACCTCCTTGGAAGATGTGGACGCCAGTACGACTACCAAGAATGATAACGCCCCAAACGAGAACTCCGCCACCTCCAAACCGGTCCCTTTCGATGATGTTGAAGGCGTGATTGCGTGTTCCCTGCTCTCTCCAGATGTGTATACGTCCAGAATCGCTCGTCAGACTAAATCGGCTCTTATCCGTAAAGATAACTCGACCCCATTGCTGATGTGTCCAGTTCTTTTGTTCCTGGCACCACAGAAACCGCCGTCTCCGATGAGCAGTCGTTAATGGCACACACCGTACTGGTCGTCGTGCAAATAGACCACCTTTGTGCAGCCATGGTAAAACGCGATAACGGACGTCCAGTTGTCCGTTGCATGTGCCGTACGATTTCTCCCACTGTCTGCCGTCTGTCTCTTCTCGCCTGTAGGACAATATACCGGTCGTCCGCCGACGTGGTTGCTCGTGGACGACCACTGCTAAACTCTCGGACATCTGCTCCTGTCGTTTGAAATGCTCTCTAAGCTCGTGAAATGATGCTGTGAGTGATCCCGAACTCCTCGGCCACACTAGTCACACTTCGACTTTCTTCCAACTTCCCAATGACGCGACCTCGGGTAAAGTCATCCAGATGTCGTCTTCTGGATTGCCTGTTGGACATATCACACGGTAGCAGCAACTCGACGTCGTTCAAACCGATGTACAACGTTCAATAGTTTTCACCAAATTGCTGAGAGTACAACGCCCGTGTGCTTTATACTCTTCCGACACCCCCTACGTTTTGCTGCATAGATGCGCATGCCATACCATACCGGACCCTAGTCTATCTCCTGAGTGGTCTTTCGGTCCGTTCTGCCTGCTCGTTCCGCTGTTATGCTAATTTCTCCTCTTCGTCCTTAATTTTTGCACACCAGTGTAGTTTTCAGCCAGCCGTTAATAATATAGCGAGAAGACCAATCATGGACGGCCGTTCATGAACCTCATCACAGTGCATGGTTTTATGGTTTTATGACATCAAAATCAGCGTAGGACGAATTCGAATGCATGGCACTCTTATTGAGTATGCGGTTTTAATGAGTGGATTTGCAGGGATGTACTAGTGATGACTAACGCGTAACATGAAATTGGTTCTGAATTGAAAACTGTAGATTGTGCTCCGTGAGTTTTGTTTGTATTTCAAGTATTTAGGCTACTAGGATTACTAGGTTTGTGCTTACCTCCACTATAAAGGTTTGGTGATTCGTTTCGGACATCTCCCGAAGTGGTGAGTGCCTTTTTTCATTTCTTATCGTCGTGTTTAAAATTCCTACCAAGCTGGTAGAAGCCTAGTTATCTCGGCGCCATTAAAATGGCGTCATCCGGTGGTGTTGTCAACCCTGACATCACTTCCGGTGATCACGGCACTTTGCCCAGCGGTGGCGTTGTCACGTTGCCCACCGGGTCGACGTCAACCGTTGGCGGCGTATCGTTTTCCTCCCCTGACGTCACTATTACAGCTCTTGCCCCAGCTGCTTCTCATATAGTGACAGATGACGTCATGGACACTATGGATGACGGTGCTCCTCTGCCTTCAATGGATGGCGATGCTCCTCTGCCTTCAATGGATGGCGGTGCTCCTCTGCCTTCAACCTCCACTTCTACTGCTCCTCGTTCCTATTCTTCAGCGGTAACTTCCCAAAGGCTTCAGCCCAAGTCTAATTCCATGCGAGCGGAAGCCGCAGCTTTAAAACCTCATGTCCGTCGCTCTGGTAATGAGGTTGTGCTCGAAATTCCAGTGGATTCTCCAGCAGGTACTTCTTTCACCACGGCTACTGAGTTGGGTGTGTGCTTTGAGGCGCTGCCAGACACACCACTCAAAATGTACTCAACTGCTCTAAAACAAAAGTTCTCTCCGTCAGCGATACGTCATATGTCGCGCAGAGGGCCGAGTGTCATTGTTTATTTTTTTCATGCGGCAGATGCTACCTCTGTCTTACAGACTGGGCTGGTTGTTGGTGATCACCAATTATTTCCTGAGCCTGTCGCCCAGAGACCAGTAACGGTCTCGATGTACCCAGTACATCCTGAAGTCACAGATGCTATGCTTTGTGCTTTTCTTATGCAATCCGGTCGTGTTGTGGGTAACATTACCACACACTCCGCTGCTCCAAAGGACGAGGATGATCGTTCGATTGAAAGTGCCCGACGAGTTGCGCGAGTAGTATTCTCTTCGGATGAACATATCAAGTCTTTTCCTACTCTCTTCACTGTAAAATGCGGAGATCAAGTCCGACGCATCGACGTTTTAACCTCCTTTCATTGTCAGACTTGTAAGGCGTATGGCCATCAACGTAGTGAGTGCTTCCGCCGCCCTGCTGTACCTCAGTCTTCGGGACCAAAAGTCACTCGTGACAGCCCTGTGTCGTCCACCCCTACCGTTTCTAAGGAGGTGTCTTCAGAACTTCATCAACCTGCTCTGCCATCGGGCCTTCCTCCACGGGGTCCTGCCCCACAATTGTTGACAGAGGACTTTCCTCATCTGGTACCGACAGCTCCGCCCACGTTCCTTGCAGCTCCAGCTGACCTGACTGCTGACCTTCATCCTCCTTCGGATGAAGACACTCCAAAGTACAGTTACTGACATGGACTGCCCTACTGCTAGTGACTCTTCTGGCAATCACTCTGACCCTACAACTACCAGCAAGCCTGCTCTACGGGAGTCCTGGAGTGCTCCCAGACTCCGCTCCCCTCCTCGCACCGGTGCTGCAAGAGGTCGTTCTGTTGACTCATCTTCCCGCTCCTCCTCTCAACGTCGTACTTCGCCACGAACAAGTCGACACCCTGCTGTGATTCCAGGTTCTAAGACTCCACATCCAGTGCTTTCCCTAGATTCTTTTCTCCGATACCTAGCTGAAGCGAGGGCGGATATACCGGTAGGTCCGCTTTCTCTTCATAAAATATATGAAGTATTATGCTCTCATAAACATCCTAGATTCTTTAATCAGTTTGTTGCACGTCATTTGCTTGATCTTCCTACTGTTCTAACCCAAGTTTCTAGTGTGATATCTGTGTATCGAAATCTTGTGCTTTCCTATCCCGATCTCAAATTTAGTGTTGACAGAATGAAGAAGCAAGCGAAGAAAATAACAGATTCCAGCGCACGTGCGTGTCGACCTGGGAAGGACCTACCGATTCAAGGTGATCACACTTAACTGCAGAGGGTTCTCTGCTTCTCCTAGAAATGCTCTAGTGTATGAGGACTTGGCGCCTCTACACGCAGATCTTCTCTTGCTCCAAGAGACCAATTGCTCTGCTACCACTTTGTTCTCTCGTTGGCGGGCTTGGCCCTACGATTTTCACCATGCTTATCGAGTTGGACGGAATGGTGGCCTTGCACTTGGGATCCATCACCGCCTACTCCCTCTGATTTCGACGCCAGTGATTCGTGCCTTACATGTGGACAACCTCCAGGTCGTTGTCTTTTGCATTGAAAACGTGACCTATCATGTTTTTAACATATATGTCCCCTGTGATGAACGTCTGATACCTGATCTTCTCTCCACACTCCGTACAGAGCTGTCATGCATCCCACCGTCTGAATATATTCTCATCGGCGGAGATTTCAATTGTACGTTGTTGCCGGCCCTTGACCGCAATTCAACCGTTGGAGAATACCGCAGACAACGTGTATTACAGATTTCCCAGCTAGTTGATGATTTTCAATTGGTTGATGCGTTCCGGCATCTACACCCGTCGGAAATCTCTTTTACCTGGCGCTCTTCCATCCATGGCAGCACTACGGCAGCACGGTTGGATAAATTTTATGTTTCGACTGCTCTTCTCCCGTCGATCGCAGCTGCTGCCCATCATCCTTCCGCCGCTTCAGACCACAGTATTGTCAGTCTGTCGGTGTGTGTTTTCGCCTTCACCTTCAAGGACTCAACGAGTATGGACTTTTCCGGACTCGCTCCTGGATGATCAACAATTTTGTGTTGCTGTGCGTGAGTTCCTCCGAAGTCGTCAGCTCCTTCTTGATACTACGTCCGACGCGATGCAACTGTGGCTCAGTGTCAAACATGACTTGGTCCTTTTTGTACGGCGCTACTCCCATGCCTCTCGGAATGAGAGCGATATGAAAATTGCGAATCTACGTGCTCTATTGTCGATGCTCTCTCTTGATGATCCGCAATACCCCGGCTATCTGGCAGATCTCCACGCTTTGCTTCTTCCTCGCGCATCCGATGCAGCCTGCAGGATGCATTTCTTGCATCTCTCCCCTACAGCTGATTCTCACGATTACTTAACCGCCTTGGAATCTCAACATCGTTCTGCTACATCTTTGCGTCATCTTCGCCTCCAGGATGGTTCCATCACTTCGAACCCATCGAAGCTATGCACTTTCACCAGACAGTATTTCATCGCCAAGTACAGTGCGGTAACGCAGTCTTCATCCTCATTAGCTTCTCCTCTTCTCTCCTCTCTTCCTCAGGTCCCCTCTACTTTATCCACTTCTTTACTCTCTCCTTTTTCTCTTCGCGAACTCCGCGAGGCGTTCGCTACTCTCAATCCTCATGCCGCTCCTGGACCTGACGGCCTTCCTCTGTCCTTTTATCGTGCTTTTCTACCGTGCCTTCTGCCTTTTCTGTCTGCGTGTTTCTCGTCTGCTTTTTCCTCTCCTGCGTTACCGCCCGACTTTACTTTGGCAAACATCATCCTCCTTCCTAAGAAGGGTGACCTCTTGGATCTTGGAAACTGGCGCCCTATCTCCATCCTAAACACTGACTATAAGTTCTATACAAAACTCTTATCCCGTCGTCTTAATTCTGTTCTCTCTTTCGTTATTTCTCCTGACCAGACATACACTGTGCCTGGTCGGACTATTTCCACTAACGTTTCTCTTCTCCTTCATCTTCACTTCCTCGCTCGCTCTTTTTCTGAACCTCTTGCCTTTCTCAATCTGGATCAAAAGTCCGCTTTTGATAACGTTTCTCATTTTTATCTCTCTGCTGTCCTTTCACAATTTGGCTTTCCTCCTACCTTTTCTTCCGCACTCTTGGCCCTTTATCAGGGCGCCAGTTTCCATGTTCGAGCGGCCACATTTCTAACCGCTCCAATTCCGTTTAAGCGAGGCATCCGGCAAGGATGTCCGCTCTCCGGCCAGCTATTCGCTCTCGCTTTTGAGCCTTTCCTGTTAGCAGCCCGAAGATCACTCCTGGATGTCCTACCGCCGACAGTGGCTAGTACTCGTCATCATCGAATAATTTTCACCGCCTATGCTGATGATGTGACCTTTTGCGTCCGGGATGAATCTCAATTTGATCGCCTGTATTCTGTATATCAACAGTATGTTGCATTATCTGGAGCAGCGCTGAATGCCACTAAAAGTACTGGCTTATGGTGCGGGGCATGGGCTGCCCGCACCGATGCTCCTTGGAGTGCGCAGTGGACAGCCACTACACAGAAGATCCTCGGTGCGTATGTCGGATTGCCCTTGGCTTCTGCATCTGCCACCTGGACTGCTCTTCTTCCCCGGATACAACGGACTGCTGCCTACTGGAGTAAGGCCCGCCCTTTCACATCGTTCCGTCAACGAGCAGCCGTTGTTCGTCGTCAACTTATCTCTCTATGCGAATACTCTTGGATGTCGACGGTTGTGCCCGTGTCACAAATGATGACCATCACTCGCCTCTCAACTTCCGTCATCTGGTCTTCACATCACTGGGTTAAACCTGCCACGCTTCATCTGCCAGCCTCTTTGGGTGGCATCCAGCTTCCTGATCCAGCTTTCCTTTATAAAACACATCGCATTATTCATTTCATTCGCCTTGCCACTTCAACTGTTCCGTCCCTTACCACTACCTTGAATGTTCTAGCTTCTTCCCGTGACCCATCTTTCACCTTCCTACTGTTTCTGAAGATGGATGCATACTCTCTTCTCCCGTCCCACCTCCCTCCTGTCCTGCGAGAGGGCCTTTCTCTCTTTCGTTCGCTTCCTCTTCTCCGTTCATTTCCTTCTTCAACTCTTGATCTCCTAGATGAACCTCTCTTCTTCTCTTCTCTTATTCACCCTCCTAACCTCCCTTACTTTTACTTTCCTCATTGGATCCGCTCTGGTGTGATAACTGTCCGTTCTCTCGTAACTTCTGATCTAACCTGGAGACCTCTTTCTTCCCTGTTTCTATCTCCAACCATTACTCTTGCTAACGAATATCTTCTTCTTCGCACAGCGCTTTGGAGCCTCTTTCCACTCCTCGCTTCACCTGATGGTCTCTTCTCGGTCCCCTCTGCTCCTCTTTCCCTACCGTTCTTTCTCCTCATTCGTAGCTCCCCGGTTCTAGTTACTTCTCTCTCCTCCTCTTCTCTTTATTGGCTTCTTCTTTCCCCTCCCGCACTTCCACTTTCTGTTCATTCTGCTCCTCCTTCTCTTCTCCCCGCCATCTGGACAGCATCTACCTCTGCCCTTTCCTCCCCTCTTGAACTCAATGTCCATTGGCAATTTCTTCACCTTCGTCTCCCCGCCCCATCAGTACTGTTTCGCATGACCCTTCTCACCTCTCCGCAGTGCTCCTTTTGCCCTGAAGTCAGCGACGTCCAACATCAATACCTATTCTGCCCCGTTCTCCTGCCAGTCCTAAACACAGCATTTCGTCTTGCTGATCGAATTTGTGCTCGATCGTTACCATTTCTTGCATATGCTTGGCTACTCCAAACAAAGCATCCACCTACTCACTTGCCTCCTGTGTGCCGTTATATTTTTCTTCTTGTGAAGTTCACTGTCTATGCTTTCCATCTTCAACAACGCTTCCCTGCTCTTATTCCACCTCCTCAGGAGGCAAGTGCTATCATTCGGAGACGCTTCCTAGCACGGTTAACCACTCGCCTCCAAATGGAGCACTCTCGTGCTGCCTCAACAAACACCGATAGCGTTTTTCAATCCACTTGGGCCCAATCGGCTGGGTGGTTCCATATCCACAATTTGCAGTTACATCTCAACCTATAAGTGGGATTTTTGTTGTCGCCCACGTTCACTGTAACAAATCATGTTTTTACGTATTAATTTTGGTGCTTCGCTATTTGTGATTTTTCTGTTTTAATGTGCCATTGAAGATAGCTCACCATGTTTCCCATGTTCTCTTCGATAATGTTGGGTTTTATGTTGTTGTATATAATTCATCCTTCTGCACAGTTTACTGCCCACGCAATGTCCCCTTCATTTTGTTGAATATTTTTTTAAAATTTTAGTCACTGTGTGTATAATTTAATGTAACAAGATGCCCTTCTGAGTACATTTAGCGTTATTTCCCCTTGTCACTGAATACTTCTGTACATATGTTGTAAATTTTGAATGTAGCATCACTGTTGCATTTCTGTGAATTAGTACCTAATGTTTAATCTTTAGTATGGTAGTAATGCTTAATTGGAATTTGTGCATAGTATAGAATCATGTCTTGCCCTGTCTACAATACTGTAGGTAAACATTTTCGTTTGTATCGCTCGTGCTTTATTGTCTGCCTCTCCTTCGCCCTACGTGGCGAAATAAGTTTTTTTTATGATTTTAACAATATTTTGTTTTACGTTTCACTGGAACTTTCCAGCTGATGTATATACCGCTGTATTTATTGACAGAATTCCATTGTCATGTACATAGAAATGTTATTTTACAGAAGAATAAAGGCAATTTTGAAATGTGGAAGAATAAAGAATGGGGAAAGAGAGGAATGAAAGTGACACGGAGCTGATCTGATGGTCGCACGTGGAGCCACACAAAGTAGACTGGAAAAGAAACCTGGAAAAAAAGGAGGGACAACGTGAGAAGTTTGATCTGCCTTTAGAAGGAGGTACATAATACTTTAATTCCCTGCAATTAAGAGGTTTTTAATTCATTCATTTCATCATTGGGGGAAACGAATTGCTAAATCCGTGGAGCTTCTTAATTACCTTGCTGACGAAAGCCTCAAGAACCCACGCGACAAGACACTGAAAGAAATCCTTTGAATAGTTCTGTAACAGCAGGATGTGTTTCGCTGCCTGAGTTGGGTAAATTGTTTTATCTACGGTTCATAAAGTATTATACATGTTACGAGATAAATGAAAATAAGAAGCTCAAGTATACACCAAAATGATGCAAGTTAATACAAAAATCCGTTTTTTATTGCTATAAATAACTGCTGTTGCCAAGCTTTCGCTCACAACCGGGCCACTTTATCGAGGCAGACTGATACTAACTTATGCATAGATTTAGAAGAGAAGTTATCATTTGAAATTAAATACTTATGTTGAGTTAACTTCAAATTGTGTGTAAATTCGACATTCGCACGTGTAAAAAAGAAAAACAAATAAACAAAAAGCCATAAGGCCTTAATAGTGTAAAACAGTGTTTCCGACCTACCATTCCGCAAGTTTTTTTCTGCCGCCCGCAAGAAACGAGTGAATTTATATATTTTTCTTTTGAATCAAAATGATGGAGTCAAAGTAAAAGGAAATCTAGATCTAAAATTTTCTGATCACCTGTCGCGGAAGGTTAAAGGAAGCTTGGATCGCTAATCTCTTCACAGAAGATCTCAGCTCCAGCAGGCTAAGTCAACAGGAAAAGGAAAGCTTTGTTGAACTACTTTCTGATGCCAGTCTGGTATCGATATTCAGATCCAAATCTCTGACTGAGCTTTGGGGTATTATGGGGAATGAATATCCATGTCTCAGCGACAACGCTCTAAAATTATTGATAACTTTTTTGACCGCGTATTTATTGCAAAGAAATTTTTCAACCGTTTCGGCAATTAAATATATCATTGAAACTTGTATGGTATAGATATTCAGATCCAAATCCCTGGCTCAGTTTTGGGGTATTATGGGGAATGAATACTCAAGTCTCAGCGACAAAACTCTAAAATCATTGATAACTTTTTGGACAGCGTATTTATTGCAAAGAAATTTTTCAGCCGTTTCGGAATCAAATATATCATTGAAACTTGTATGGTATCGATATTCAGATCCAAATCTCTGACTCAGGTACAGTATTATGAGGAATGAACATACCAGTCACAGCGACAAAGCTCTAAAATTATTGATAACTTTTTGACAGCGTATTTATTGCAAAGAAATTTTTCAGCCGTTTCGGCAATTAAATATATAATTGAAACTTGTATGGTATCGATATTCAGATCCAAATGTCGGACTCAGGTGTTATGGGGAATGAATATCCCTCAGCAGCAAAGCCCTAAAATTATTGATAACTTTTTCGACCGCGTATTTATTGATAGGAAGTTTCCAGCATTTTCGGCAATCCAATATATCATTGAAACTTGTATGGTATCTATATTCAGATCCAAATCTCTGACTCAGGTATTATGGGGAATGAATATCCAAGTCTCAGCGACAAAGCACTGAAATTATTGATAACTTTTTCGACCGCGCATTTATTGAAAAGAAATGTTTCAACCGTTTCGACAATCAAAACAAAGCACTGGAACATAATAGACATTAATGTTGCACTGCGCTTTGCAGAAACGACGCTGGAATCAAGGCTCGAGAAGATTATTGCGAAACAGCAGCAACAGATGTCGCATTGACCCCAGAAAAAATTATATTAACGGTAAAGAGACTGTTGTGGTATATTGATTATGGATGGCACTTATTAATCATTAAAGAATATTACAGATTAAATGATGTCAGCTGTAAATAGGTGACATGGAATAATCTGGTATATAAATTATGGACTGTACGTAGTGATCATTATGTTATAGAATATTATGGCATTAAATGCTCGAAAATAGCCTAAAGGTTTTGTTTCGGCATCGCCGATCCGTGAAAGTTTCCCCAACGTTTAGCAGGTCCGCGAATGCAAAAAGGTTGGGAACCACTGGTCTAGAATATCTATCCAAATCGGGACTGTCATCAGAGAGTCAATCGAAATAATCACAACAGAGTATGCATGCAACGTTTCTGTGTAACATGACTTGCATCGCCTCCTGATAGACATCCTAAAGTATATGCGCTTCCCAACCGTAGGTTGAAGAAGCGTATGTGCTCCAGCTTTGTCGGTCCGCCTGTCCGTCCGCACGATAACTGGTGTAAGAATGGTTCGATTTCGATGACATTTTAGTATGTGGTAGGGGACAACCTGGAATGGAACCCTATTGAAAATGGGCGAAATGGGGTCAAAGGTCAAGACATAGGAGTGGGATTCATTCTATCTCTCTCATGCGTCATAACTTACGTAAAAATGCTTCGATTGAGACAAAACTTTATCATGTTGTTCCGGAGGTACACTAAACTAGTTCTGTTGAATATAATCGAAATGTGGTCAAAGGTCAGGGCCACAGGAGCGATATTTACTCCACAGCCATTATTTTCATAACTTGACTAAAAATATTTCAATTGCGACAAAACTTTAGTATGTTGGTCCGGAGGTATATTGAACGGGTTCTGTTGAATATCATCGAAATGGGGTCAAATGTCAGGTCACAGGAGCGAGATTTATTCCATAGACATTATTCTTATATCTTGCGTAATAAGTTGAGTAATGATTCCTGGTATGTTGGAAAGCGTATCATAATCAATACATTGCATGATTTTGCTAACTTGTTTGCTTGTTTGTGTTTTTTTCACGTGCATATTTCTAATTAACACACAATTCGAAGTTCACTCAAAGCCTGCATTTATGTATTTTCAAATGTTAACGTTCTTTGCAAATCTTCTCCGCATCAGTCTGCTTGTATAAAGCCACATTTTGCTCGAAAGCTTGGCAATATAAGTTGTTTACTCCAATAAAAAAACGTATTTTTTTAATAATTTGTGTACAAGGTATGCTTGACAAATTGTAATTACATTTCAACTGGAAAAGAAAATTCATGGCTGCAGCTAGAGGTTAGAAAGAGGAAAAGCAAAAGGGAAGGGAAGAGTAACATTTCAGCATATTATGGAAAGACGATTAATGTATTAGAGGTATTGAAATTTATACCTTAGAATTTTTTCTGTATTCATGTACGAGTTGTTTACTCCAATAAAATATATTCAAAAGATATTACTACTGCACTGTTAGCAAAATACATAGAGTGCATATAAAGCGAAAATTTTTCGTTGATACGAAGTTCAGTACGTAATACTTGCAACACAATTGTCTTCTGCAGTGAAAATTAGCATATACAGTTGCATCTTAAATGCCATACCCAATCTGCGCCGGGTGCAATTCATTTAGTATATTAATAAAGTTTTTTAAGTATTATTTTTGGGAAGTGAAAAAACACCTCTTTCCACATAAATTAAAATCTATCGTTAGTTTTGATTTTTACACGTTCAGCGTTTTCTCTTGTTAGGTGAATATGCGTCTATATATTGTGCATAAGGAAAAAAATCGAATAGAAACCAAATTCTCATGGATTCTCTTAAAAGTCTTTGTGATTCGTTTCTGCAATTATGCTCCTCAATCGTCATTTCGATGTTTAGTTTGGAGCCAGATCTTTTCTAGAACGCTCTATTGACCCCTTTCCACCCAGTCTGAAGTTAAAGCGATGCTTCATCCTTGGACCATTTGCACTTAATTGCTTAACCTTTTCTAAGTAAAGTCGATGCTTCCGCTTCACATGAAGTTCGAAGCCTCTTTCATCGATTTCTAAATCGACCTCAGAAGCTCTTTGTGTTACTCAGCGGATTCTGTTTAATGGACCCATATTTCAAGATGCGAACGACAAGTCTTTTAAAACTTTATCAACTCGGAAAGGCGTTCCCGCGTCACGGCAAGACCTCTTTCCGTTGCGCAAAGTGTTACATTTCTCGACTCTAATCATGCACAGACAAACAACGAGCTCAGAAATCTTATTCTATCGGTGACAGCGAGATGCATTAGAAGAACTTCCGTAGTGAGGGAACAGGTAAACAACACTCATCACAGGGACAAATAAACAAGATACAGCCATTCTCCGCTTTACAAAGATAACTCCTTCCTAAAGGAAACAGACTAAGCCGCCTTTCTGCGAAATGGAAACATTTATTCACATAAAGGAAGCAACTTCTCGTTGCACCGAAGTCGCGGATAACTTTTCTTTTAACAAAATTAGATTTCAAAAATGCTATTTTGGAACTATTCCGGAACTGATCGAGAAGAAACTCTTCTGACGTCATGCTCACGTGACTTCAGACGGTCTTGTGGCATCTGTAGGTATAAAATGCCTTGCTCATCAATGATTACTGAAACGTTGAGAAGCTCTTTGTGTCACTCAGAGGACTTTGTTAACCATTTCTTCTGACGTCACGATCACATGTTAGGGAAGGCCATCTGCGCCTGGAAGAGGAAACTATCTCATTCACTTCTACTGAAACGCACAGTAGCCATTTCTCTACGCGCTCTATGTAAAAACTTTTAGCAGGTGGTGCAGTTACGTTGATAAAAAAAAGCCTATAGTCTTTTTTATCGAGTTTTTGTGCTATCGTGTTTAACCCTTTAACGACCACGATCCTAAAATGCTTTTTCACTCAGAATACCATAACGCCCGAAAATGTCTTTGGCTCGTTACCAAATTTCATTCCCCCTCCCTTTTGCCATAACGAAAGAAGGATTAATGCTAGGTCACTACTCGAACTTCCGATCTCTAAGCTTGACGTGCACTGAACTTCGGACGTTTTCCTGGCACAGTCAATGCGTTCTTCTACTGGGAGCCTTAGGCAGATAGGAGGGAGCGGTAATAGCTGAAAAGTCTTGTTTACTATACCCTTTTCTTGTTGTTTCTTGTAAAAAATAGGCTCTCATTCTATTCATTTGGATTGAGCAAAATGAAAGAATTTTTACGATAAAACTCCCCTTTTAGGACAATTCAAAATATCACAGACAAATGAAACACCTGTCAACAAAGCAAGAGTTCTACTGAGCGATGTCAGAAGACTGAATGGCCGCTCCGGTGGCGCAGTGTTCTAAGCGATGGCCTCTGATCATTCTTCCGAAAGGGGTCCTTTTTCGAATCCCGGTGAGGCATGGATGTTGTGTTTGTCTTAATGCACTGGCTCTCTCCCTTCCCTAGAACCAGTGACCCTAAATTAGGGACGGGCGACTGCTTATAGCCCATTGAGTTGCTCACGGTGGTCGTTAAACCTCTAATCAAAAAATAAATAAAAAAGACTGAATGATATAGCCCCGGGAGAATCCAGCTATTGGTTTGTTTAGCAATAACAATGACGACTGAGGGTGATTTCCACTTATTCCTCGGACGCTGTACGAATTCACAGAACATAGTGGTAAGAAATCCTACTCATGCTATCCGGGCGACTTGGGCGCTTGCGGTTGTTTACATGTAAGGGGCGTTGGGCGCTGTGGTCACGAAAGTATTAAATTACCCAAATCACCAGTGCCATAAAGAAGTTGAGTTGTTTCAAAAAACAACAGGCAGAGCATGATCTGGGAAGGATATTCTGAAATATAATTTGGTTTAAGTGATGATATTACACACGAAGGCTAGGGAGAAACAGTGAATACATGTGCCTAGAAATTATGATCTATGTCTTCTTGAATTTCCAAATCTGTCTCTTACTGAATTTCAAAAATCAATATGAAACTCTTAGATGTCTATTTACTATACACGTGAAAAAACGGAAATCATTTAATTTTTTAGACCGTTATTTCACTATGTACATGCATCGCAGACCGACAAAAGAAATTAGGGCAAATATTTATTTTTTGCCTCTTTTTTTGTTTTTTGCTTGAGGTTTAAGTACCACCGTGAGCAAGCAACTCGATAGGTTATAGAAGTTGTCCATCCTTAATTTTGGGTCGCTGGTTACAAGGAAGGGAGAGAACCAGTGCCGTAAAACAAGCACAGCGTCCATGCTTTACCGAGATTCGAACCCGGACCCATCTTGGACGGCAAATACAGTTTACTAGTTTTCTTCTTATATAAAGAAGAAAACCAGTAAAATGTTTTACCGAGGGTGAATCGAAAGTTCTGAAATATATGCATAAAAGCATGTGCTGTGGCGGGTGTGTCACGTGTTTAAACTAGTTCAAGTCGTGCATTGCAGTCACTCGAAAGGAATATAAAGTGGTAGTCGTTGATGTGCACAGCATTACATTCCGTCGTTCTGTCTGTAGTTGGGACACCTAAAAGATGAACAGGCACAACTGGCTAATTAGGAAACTTCTGCTTTACGAGTGTGAACTCGGCCATAGCTGTGCTCAAGAAACACGAAACATTTGTCATGTGAAAGGGGAAGGTTCCGTGGACTACAGCACCGCAACTGGATGGTTCAAGAAATTCCGCTCAAGTGACAAATACCTCGACGGTTAGCCAAGGTCAGGTAGGTCGCGAGCCGTGGATTCGGAGGTCTTGCGCCAGGCCGTAGAGGCAAATCTGACACCAGCACTTGGTGATTAGCAGGCGAGCTGGGCATATCACATACTGCCGTGGTTCGTCGCCTTCAGGATCTGGCAAGGTCTACAGGAGCTGCCGCATTGTCCCTAACGAACTAACGCCAGCTGAAGCAAACAGCCGAGTGGAAGTGTGCACGAAACGCATAGAAAGCGCATGCGATGTACGTTTCATCAAGATAATTGTTACGTGCGATGAAAAGTGGGTCTATTTCCGTAATCCTAACACACAACGGCAGTAGTTGTGCCCGGGCCAGCTGCCTGAACCTGTTGCCAAACGTGGACGTTTCGGTCACCGGACAATGCTCTGCGTCTGGTGGAATTTCGAGGGGATAATCCATCACGAATTTGTTCCAGACGGTCGGAACATCAACGCCAACCTCTACTCTCAACAGCTGGAGCGGGTGTACGCCGTTTTGGAGGAGAAGTACCCGGTGCTGGTGAACAGAAATCGCGCTCACCTACAACAGGACAACGATTGGCCTCATATCGTCCGAACAACTCTGGCAAACCTCCAGGAACTTGAGGGCATCGAACTGATGCCACACGCAACATATAGTTCGGACCTTGCCCAGTCGGATAATGACCTATTCCGGTTCATGGCCCACTTCCTTCGAGGGCGGCACTTCAACAGCCAGGAGAAGTTCTTCGCCTCAAAGGACAAGAACTGGTACCGCCTCGGAGTCGAAGAACTGGCAGACAGATATCCAAAGACGGTGCAACACGATGCCCTATACTTTGAATGCTAGTCAGCTTTCGTCGTACAGGTACTTATGAAGACATAAAGTGATCCAAATATTGCGAAACTTTCGACTCACCCTCTGTAGAATCGAAGAACTGGTAGACAGATGGCTAAAGACAGTGCAACACGATGGCCTATAGTTTGAATGCTAGTCAGCTTTCGTCGTAAAGGTACATATGAAGACATAAAGTGATCCAAATATTGCAAAACTTTCGACTCACCCTCTGTAGAATCGAAGAACTGGCAGACAGATGGCTAAAGACGGTGCAATACGATGGCCTATACTTTGAATGCTATAGTCAGCTTTCGTCGTAAAGGTACATAGGAAGACATAAAGTGATCCAAATATTGTAAAACGTTCGACTCACTGCTGTATATGCATTTTCTTTGTAAGGTAAAATTTTTAAATTCTTAAAATCATCTGAACACTTAAATAAATCTGTACGAATTAAGAAACTTCACTGTCTTTCCAGTATTTTGAATTAGACCTGGGCAATACGATCCATTTGCGGTTTTTGAATTACGCAAATCTCAATGCCTACCGAAACGTTAAATATTTTAGAGAACCATATGCAATAATTCAAATTTTTCACTAGAAAGGAGAGAGATAAATTTGCAACTTATGTAAATGATAAAATGTGATTCCAACTGCGCAGAAAGCAGCTCCTACATTTACTTCCCATGGATCTATTGCAAAGAGCAGCTATGTATTTGAACTTTAAAATATTAAGTAAAAAAAAAAAACATTCAAACTGAGGTATTAATTACATAGTTGTCACTAAAAAAACTACGAGCTAAGGAAACAATTAAAAATGAACCATGTAAATGGATTTAGAGGAGTTTTGTAGCTTAGTATTCTAAACTGTAATGTGTACTACTAAGGCGATGCACGAGCCAAATCAGTAATAATGGAGAGATAAGCTTGCCGGCGTAGTTCATTCGGGAGAACAACAGCTACGGAATAGGAAGACATGGGTATCTCTCGGCCACCAAGCAAAGGTTATATTTATATTATAAAATACATAATTTGTTTCAATATGCTTTGTAAGTTATCGTTCTGGTTGCAAGTGTCTTTCCGCGTGGGATAAGCAGTCTTGGTAAGCATGAAAACTAAACGTAAACACTGTTTGGACGAACGAAATGAATTATGGTTGTCCTGTCTAAAAAGGATGGAAAAGCAGTTGGGCTTGATGTAGCTTTCAGACACAAAGCAGTAGCAACCATCTCATTACTCACGGTAGAGGTCTGCCCGAGCCATGCCGGCCCGTGAAGCCCAAACCCGGCAACCCGGCCCGCGGGCCGGGTTGGGGTTTTTTGTTTAGAGAACAAAGCAATGGGCCGAGATAGGCCAGGCCAAGTCGACCGATTCTTTTTATCGCAATGGTGAAGAAAGAAACAAGTCGTGCTTCCCGATTTTCTGGTCTGTTTAACTGTTTTGCTGGCTTTGCGTACTTACATGACAAAGCTCAGGCACTCCCAGTGTTTTTACCATATGCAGGTGTCAAGGTGATAAAACCACTTTGGGGCTACTTGACAACAAAAAAATTCAGTCCCGATCGAGTGTGTGTGTCGTGTGAGGGTCTGCAGTAGGGTGGAGTGTGTGTTTGTTTGCATGAGGGAGTAGGACGACATAATTTGTTTCTCCTATCCCTAATCTGTCTAGGGATTGGCTTTTGTAGTGTTATTGCTTGCTAGTTTATAGAAAGGGTGATTTTAAACGCGCTTACTTTCCTTTTTTACGCTTTCCAACCGTTTGTTGAAAAAGCGTATATGCTCCAGCTTTGTCCGTCTGCCTGTCCGCACGATAACTAATGTAAAAACTGTTCGACTTCGATGAAATTTTTGTATGTGGTAGGGGACCACCTGGGGACGAACTCTATTGAAAACGGATTAAATGGGGTCAAAGGTCACGACATAGGAGCGAGATCCATTTCGTTGCCTTTATAGTTCATAACTTACATAAAAATGTTTCGATTTCGATGAAATTGTCGTATGTGGTATGGGACCACCGTGGAAGGAATTCTATTAAAAGTGGACGAAATGGGGTCAAAGATCAGGACATAGGAGCGGGATCCATTCCATTGCCCTTATGCGTCATAACGTAAGTAAATATGCTTCGATTGCGACAAAACGTTACCATGTTGTTCCAGAGGTACACTGAACAAGTTCTGTTGAAAATAATCGAAATGGGGTCGATGCTCAGGACACAGGAGCGAGATTTATTCCACAGCCGTTATCCTCATAACTTGACTAAAAATGCTTCGATTGCGACAAAACGTTATCATGTTGTTCCGGAGGTATGCTGAATCGGTTCTGGATAATATAATCGAAATGGGGTCAAAGGTCAGGGCACAGGAGCGATATTTATTTCAATTATATCTTTTGACATAAAACATAACGGCTGTTGTATGTTTTTTAACTACAAAGCGCAATTAAATTAAATTTGCGAAATATATCAACTTAGCAATAATTTACTACACTACTCCCTTTCCATCCTCAATTATTGAATGACTCTGTTTCCCGCCCCAACGGGGTCATCAGACACCTCGATTCGTGACGGGAAACGTTGTTTCTTGCCAAAAACCACAATAAGTACCGTACATTCCTACAAACCAAAGAAAGAACACAAATACGTCAGCATTTCTGTTCGTTCTGTGTTCCCAAGCCTCTCCCCCTACGGGGGTCATCAGATTTCCCTGGTTCTATGCCCCAAAAGTGTCCCCCTTGCTATAAAGAGAAATGGCTATCTTGCTTTCTTTGGAAAATCAACCAATAAAAATTTAATTGGAGTTTTTTGAGACTTTTGTGCCATACTGTATATTTAAGAGTAACAGCTTTACTTCCCTCCCTCGTATTAGGAATTCGTAGATTAGGAGAAATTTGGTATTTTATTTAATGACTTGATTTATAATGTGCTTGCGAAGCCATGGAGTTCGAAGAAAATTAGGGAAAAGTAAATGCTGGTTTAGAATTTGCATAAGCAAATGAGATCACGTGACATTGTGCATGCGCTATCAAATACACGATATTTCCTTACTACTTTCAGTGTATGAAAAAATAGTTGTGATTGGTTACGTTTGAAATTTATGATTTCGACATATAATTTTTCTGTGCGTTTTATTGATAACTAAAAGATTCATACCGCGAAGGTTTCTATGCCAAGAGCAGATGCCCAAACCATTTGACGATATGTTAAACGTCCTATTACTGCTTGTCAAATGCAACTGCTCTCTGCTTCGGATCAACTGTAAAAAAAAAACGAACCAAGACCTTGTTGTTCAGCCGCCGATGTCATTTATTCAACCTTTTCTCTGTGCTCTTCTGACGTACGCGAGTTTAGTTCCGTATACCAGACAGAATCAAAGTTTTCGGTGTGTGGTGCCAACAGTTTCTTTAGCAACATATATTTTTTGCGTGGATAGCGACAGCGCCAATGCATTGCGTTTTGTACCAAAGTGTTTAATTTTACTGAGAAAGCGAGAACGAATGGAAAAACCATGCGTTCCTATTGCGAACGAAATGGAATAAAAGGAGAAATAACAAGAAAGATGACACCGAATTTTCGGGTGTAATGAGCACGTCTTTTGAATTCGTTCTGACGCAAATTGAATTTATCAAAGTTATTCGAAGTTAATGGAACCGGTATGGAAAACAAGAGGATCTGACGGAAGAAAGCAGTTTTTCAATCAGGTTTTAATCCAGCAGTTTGTGTGTTGAACAATCCGTCCCAACGTTTGCCTATCCCTATCGGATATCTTTGTATGGCGTCCACAATTTGCTTGTTTGGAGACAACGCCGTGTTCTTTTTGATAGGAAATATTAATCTTCGATGCAGTTCTTCGTGTTACATCTGAAATTTATGTCGGTCTATCTACTGAAGCTTCTGCAAGACTGCACCAACGATCATGCCTTTTTTGAGGTCACTGAGATCTGTCATTGTCACCAATTACTGCAAAACAACTGTTTCACCTAAGAATGCGGCACAATTATATGATACCCAACATTGTACTGCGCCCCTTTATATATCTCACATTACAGGTGACGTCGTCCTTGTGATTTGCTTACGGAGCATTTCGTGTGCTCCAGTCTCAGTCGGTGTTTCCATTACTTCAATAAAACCCTGAAGGCGTGCAATGCAAGAACAAGATGTTTTTAAGGGGATAATAAAAATATTCCTAAGTTGCCAGGACATTGTGATGTATATTCTAAATTAACTTTCCTTTTTAGTTTCTTTCCCTATGTAAATCTTGAGTTTATTCTGTTATTCTTCAATCTTAACGTAATATCTTTTCTCTCAAACGAATACGTTTGGCAACACAATTGAGGTTGAATGCACGTGACGCATGCCTGATATTGATAAGAACAGGAGATAAAAGCGACGACTAAATTGTTGCTTGGAGAGCGTTGTGAGAGCGATTATTACGAGCGTTGGGTTGTAAACTGATTATTTGAAAGGAACGTTGTGAAAAGAGCGTTGTGTTAAGAGTTGTGTGGTGTGTGGAGAGTTTAGTGCAATACGCTATGCTACGATGTGTTTGCTACATCCTGAATAAAGCATCTTTTCCGTAAGTGTGACTTCTGTTGTTTACATGTTTCGTCTGGCCGTTAAGGTTTTCTTTCATTTAGGAACTATTTCTTAGTATGTTGATGTTTTAAATTAACGTAGAAGTAAGACAAGACTTCTACGTCATGACGTGTTGAATGGTAAGGTAGCAACAACATTTTTTCTCTCTGGAGAAAATGAGGAAAGAAATTAAATGCAGATTAAAAAAACACCGTAGAATCGAATTCATAAAATATCTGAAGGAGCAGCTGATAATATTTACTGTAGATTTTGATGGTGCGTGCCTAAAGTTGAAGTTGTGCTTGTCTAGCAGCAAAGGAAGACATTTTCCTAAATGAATAGAGCTTGACTTGAGCAGTCATTTGTTGAGTTACAGGTGTCTTCAAAGGTACACTCTATATTTAAAAACAAAAACATTTATACACGATATTCTTCCTCGATACCACCCTGTCATGTCAAAGACCGACAAAGCTAGCAACTATAAAAAGAGTTTTTCAGGTCATTCATTAAAACAATCGACGACCTCGCTTATACATATTTACCTGTGCTCACACAGTCATCGTCAAACAATAGTTGCACCCAGAAGGAGGTGACCAACAGGAATGAAACTTGGTGGGTAGGTTTGACATCGGGAGATATGCAAATGATTCAAGAATTACACGCATGTGACGTCAGCAAGGAGGGGCCGTAGCGCTGTGCCTATCCGACTATATAAGGTCACCCCGTTGCGCGTGCCTGCCATTCTGACTAGTGCTGTTGTGTTGGTTGCATCCTTTGCAAGTAAAGTACGCCTCAAAAAAAAAAAAAAAAAAAAGGTTCGGAAGCACTTCAAGCAGTTGGAGGAGTTCGAGAGGAGCTGCATCGTCTGGCTCCGTGAAGCGGGATAGTCGTATCGTCGTATTGCTCGCCATACCGGTCGTGGGGATATCATCATAGAACGCTGTTAGCGGCAGTGGATAGAACAATTCATGCAGCAGCGACAGGAAGGATTTAGGAGACTTAGATGAACCACTGAGGAAGAAGACCGACGGTTTGTCCGACATTTGCGGAGTGACTCAACAGGCACAATTGCGGATATTCAGCGAGCAGTGGTGCCCTCCATGCATCGTCCGATTAGTGCCAGCACCGATGGCAGACGGCTACACGACGTAGAACTACACGCACACAAACCGTTACGACGGCTGCCCTTAAAGCAATTGCATCGTCGTCAAAGACTGCAATGATGTCGTGCCACACTGTCCAGTAACCACTCAGAATGGCAGCGGGTGATCTTCAGTGACGAGTTCTGCTTTTGTCTTGGAGGATACGACCAAGATATCGGTGTGTGGAGGCACCGTGGTCAGCGCCAAGAGGAACGGTTTGTTGTCGAGCGCCCCAGGTCCAGAAGGCCTGGTGTCATGGTGTGGGTTGCAATTGCCTACGATGCCAGATCCCCTTTGGTGTTCCTTCCAGGCACTTTGACAGCCCAACGTTACGTTAATGATATCCTGAAAACAGTGGCCCTACCCTTCCTGAATGCTCATTCCGGTGCGATTTTCCAACAGGACAACGCTCGTCCACATACTGCTCTGTATCGAGAATCCGTCTTCAAGGCACTGACACTCTGCCATGGCCAGCCGCATCACCAGACCTATCGCCGATTGAAAATGTGTGGGATGCTATTGGACGCTTTATCCCCACTCCGCCCCTATTGCAGACTCTGCAGGAACTGCGTGAGGAGATTCAAGCTGCATGGGATGGCTTATCGCAGGACACTATTGCGGACCTGTACAACAGCATGCCGAGACGTGTGGCATGCTGTGTGAGCAAACATAGTGGCCCGTCGCCATACTGGGAGACTCTACTTATTGGCGTGTAGCACAATAAATACTGCCCATATCAGTCTCAATGTTTAATCATTTATTGTTCTTGGTAACCTTTACTTTCCTCCAGAATATCATTGCAATCCGACACGTCTCTCTGGGTGCAACTATTTTTTTGACGATGAGTGTATGTTTAAGGAGATGGGGTCACACATTTGATGCATCTGAATTTGGGTAGCCCGTGTACGCTACACCTCGACATATATACATTCATATCTGTTCTAAAGAACAGTTTTTTTCTTTTGTAACATTGATAGGTAATGGGGCATAGGGGATTTAAGAGAAAAACAACAGCTAACAGTAACGATTGCTGGTGCTGAAAATCCTTTCCAGTGGTGATGCTCCAGTTTCATTGAAGTTCCGCGAACACGCCTCGTTCTACTCTGTTCTTTAGTGGAAACTAAACCGCTTCTCCTTGAGTTTGGCTCACTTAATATTCCACAATTGATAGAAACACAAAAATTCCTTCAGTATGTATTGGTTTGTGCGTGGTTTCTGTCTTTTTCCTAAGTTAAGAAATCCCTAAATAAGAAAAGCTCATGATGACGAGAAACTAAATCAAATTATGATAGATTGTATAACCGATGAAGCGGAAAAATATGGATAACAAACTTTTAGTAGATTCCTCCTGGGCTGTCCAAAAAGCTGAAATACATTCATTTGGGGTGAAATGCTTTCTCTAAATGAACCTTCGCAGCGTCTTTAGGAAAGACAAAACGCATTTTTAAAGTACTAAATAACTACAAAACACAACTATGCTTTAGTCAATGTTGTTGCTGAAATTGCATTTTCCTATCGAAGGTTTGGAAGAAGAGGTGAAATACATTTATGACTGGTGAAGAAGTTTAACTTGATGGAGATCTGGTAGTTTTGGCCAAAAGTGTGGAATATGTTGGCACATGGAGAAGCAGTTTGTTTTGAAATCGCTCATATCGTTGGAAGAAATTATAGTGCACGTCAGTATATTGTGAACCCGTTAACTTTGATACAACCTTTGTGGTGTTGGCAAGATAAATTGAATGCACCTGAGTACGATGAATCAATTTTGGAGATGAGCGGCTGCACTTTTGCTCCAACGTCAGCAGGTTTCGATCCCAACCAATGTTTTTTTCTCGAGTGACTAAGGCGCCCTCTCTATAAACAGCGTCCTTGATGCTCAGTATCTTGCAGTAATGCAAATGTCTCGTGATCATTGTCTAATTGGACAAAGTTATAAAACAATATGAAGTGAAGTAAGGGTCTCTTCGAGAAATGGGGGAGGATGGAACTCAGCTATTAGTTCTCAACGCAACGGTTACGGTAAAACGTATGAGTTTGTTTTTAAGTCACAAAATGGCTACATATTCTTTTCATCCGGGAAAAATGTGGACAAGTGGCCAAAGATTTTCATCATGCACACTCACTGCTAGTAACTACACAATGTTCGCGATGTGATTTACATATGCTCAAGTTGCGAAGTGTGCTTATCAGTGCTTTGTGTTCATGTTAGTGGCCAACGCTATTCATTCCTCTTCGTTTGTCTGGTATTCATGATTAAACTTTAACCTTCAAGAAATCATTTCAAATTTGCGCAGGTATACACCAATTAGCCATTCCATTATGACCCCCCCCCAGCCTAGAGAAATGAGCGCGCCCAGAGACCGAACGGTGGCGCAACGTGAAGTTCACAGAGTAGTATATATACAACCCGAAGACCAGCTTTCGAAGACAGAATGGGAAAAGCTGCCGATTTATCGGAGTTTGATAAAGGAGAAATCGGGATGAAACACCTCATTGGAATTACAATCTCGGAAGCAGCGCTGCTTGTGGGTTGTTCACGTGCTGCTGTAGTGAGTACGTATCAAAAGTGAAGCACAGATGGCGAAGCGACAAAGCGTCATCCAGCCGTATGTCTCCGCAGCTCATTGCCACCATAAGGCAGCGGAGACTTTCGCGCGTTGTTGACAGGGCCCGCAGGGCCTCAGTGCGACAAATCACCCGCAGCTACAACAGTGGAAATCAGGACAATGTGTGTAACAGCACACAGTTCATCGCAGCATTTTGCGCATGGGCCTGTGTAGCCGAGGACCCATCCGGGTCCCCATGCTCACTGCACGTCATCGCCAACAGCGCATGGAATGGGCCCAATATCACTGAGATTGGACCGTCGATGATTAAAAGAAAGTGGCCTGACCTGAAGAAACAATATTCTTGGTGCATCACGTAGACAGCCGTGCGCGGATACGCCGATTACCAATGGAGGCTATGGCACCTGGATGCACTGTTGGTCGGAAACCGGACGGCGGGGACGGTGTTATGCTATGGGAGATGTTTTTTTTGTGACACTTTACGCTCTAATATCCCAATAGCACAATCTCTGATAGCTGTCAGGTATCTGAACATCGTTGCGGACCCAGTGTCCCCATTCATGGCAACTGTGCTCCCTGCTAGTGATGGCCATAACCAATAGGATAATACGCCATGCCACACTGCCAGAATCGTCAAGGAGTAATTTGTACAACATGCTGACGGCTGTGTGTTAATGCCCTGGCCTCCAAATTCACCTGACATGAACCTAATCGAACATTTGTGGATCGACTTGGACAGGAGGGTTTGCTCTAAATCACCACCTGTCCTAAATGTACGGGAACTGGAGGACCTGCTGTTGAGATTATGGTACCAGATACCCCAGGATACCTATCGCCAACTCATCGAATCGATACCTCGCCGAGTGGTCGCTTGTTTGCGGACTAAATGGGACCTACAGCCTATTATGTAGGTGGTCATAATGGGAGGCCCATTGGTGTACATTTAAATTTTACGTTCATGGTATCTCCTATTACTTGTTTAATAAAAAACGAAATTAAGAAAAGATTCATTCGAAAAGGAATTGCATTCCTTCATCCTTTTCATCCAACGACTCTTTGTTTTCTCCTACGTCAGCGAACTTTGCAGCAGTTTTCACGGAGAGGTGAAATACATTTTCTCTAAGAGAAGTCTATTACTTTAAAGCACCATATCTTAAATTTCTTTTCGAATTATTTTCGACACAAAACCAGTAGACGAAAAAAACTCCGTTTTGCATTTCACTGCAAAGATTCGAAATTTCTGATTTATATAATACAATTTGGAGAGCACCTTATGAACGTTTTGTCCTCAAGTATATGCATCGTGCTTTGCAGATCTCTGCACACGTGATATAAAACATGTTCGAATACTAGTAGATATTTCTACCTTTGCAGCAATAACTGTTCCCAAAATAACGTAGCTACTTCTCTCACGAATATCTTCTAGATATCTTTCCTTTTTAAAAATTTTTCGAACTCCGTTCATTCGAGAAGAATAAAATCGTATCAACAAATTATAAATATATTTTTTTTTCAGTAAAGATATCCATCAAATTAATTTTAGAGTTAACGCATACTGCACAGGAGACTGAGGTCTTACATAATCGTGCAATAGTTTCCTTCAGATGCTGTCTTTGGTCATCCTGACAAATTTTTAATTATTTCCTTCGAATTAGTATCGCTTGATATCCCCTGTGCGTGCTGCTCGATCTTATTTCTTTGATTTCTTATCGGCCTGATCTCGTGTGTCAAAAAGGAAAACTTCCCAAACTTAAGGCATTGTCAAACTAATTATGTTGTAAAACTTTTCGAATTATGAATGGTTTCCCTGCATGAGCCCGATAACGATCAACTCGAGTGCAAACCATCGAAAAGTTAGTGGCAGGTATATTTTTCTCATCTGGAAAACATATTATAAAGTTTCGCATTTTCTTCGGAGATTTCGCGCACTTTGTTTATTTCATTTAAAGTAGAGGGTTGGGGGGGGGGGGATGAAAATCTCCTTCTCCTGGATTCCTTTTCTGATCTGTAATAATTTTAGAAATTACCATAATCTTTTAAATGGTTTCAAATGATTCGGTTTGCATTTTTATTTTGTACCAGCGAAGTTGACAAGCGGTTTGACTTCTCGTGTCTAAAACTTTTAACATATAATGAAAACAAATTAGTAAAATCATGCAATGCATTGATTATGATACGCTCATACCAGAAATTATTACTCAAGTTATGAGAATAATGGCTGTGGAATAAATCTTGCTTTTGTGCAATGACCTTTGCCCCATTTCGTTGATATTCAACAGAACCGGTTCACTATACCTCCGGAACAACATGATAACGTTTTGCCGCAATCAAAACATTTTTTGGTAAGTTATGATGCACAAGGGCAATGGAATGGATCCCACTCCAGTGTCCTGACCTTTAACCCCATTTCGCCCATTTTCAATAGGGTTCGACCCCAGTGGCTCCCTGCCTCATACTAAAATTTCATCGAAATCGAACCATTTTTACGCAAGTTATGACGCATAAGGGCAATGGAATAAATCCCGCTCTTATGTCCTGCCTGACTTTTGACCCCATTTCTCACCCATTTTCAATAGGTTTCGCAGGTGGTTCCGTACCACGTACTAAAATTTCATCGAAATTGAACCATATTTACGCATGTTATGACGCATAAAGGCAATGGAATGGATTCCATTTTTATGCCCTGACCTTTGACCCCATTCCACCCATTTTCAATAGGTTTCGTTCCCAGGTGGTTCCTTACCACTATCCGACATTTCATCGAAATCGAACCGTTTTTTCGCAAGTTATGACGCATAAGGGCAATGGAATAAATCCCGCTCTTATGCCCTGCCTGACCTATGACCACAATTTGCAAATTTTTAATAGGGTTCGTACCAGGTAGTTTCCTACCACATACTGAAATTTCAGTGTGTGGTAGGAAACTACCTGGGCACGAAACCTTGTTTAGTGGTTGATTTTTGTTTTTAAAGTCGGTTGAATACCAAAGTAACATTTGCACGCTAAAATCTAGCAATTACATTACCGGGCAGAGTTTGAGAAATAAACTACTTAAGGTACCAGGCCCTAAGAACGCCATCTTAACACTTAAAATGGTGTAGCTCTGGAAATAAGATGTACAAAAACAGGAAAGCTATGACGAAGAGACTTAAACTCTTCTGTAGATAATATCATAATGATATGGATGATAAGTATTTAAGGAGGAGAAATAAAACTGAGTTAGAAAAAATTTGCATAATGGTGTTATTAGGAACAGGTGGTCCAATTAACGCCATCTATTCTTTAACATAACATTATGAAATATCCCCCCCCCCCAAAAAAAAAGGTTATTTAACCGAAATTCAACAATATCAAATCCATTTGGAGTTTATGTAGCAAAATGATAAATATTCATTCATTATTAAGTTTTTCTTGGTCTGCAGCTGGAACAACAGTTTTAATTGGCAAAAGTATGCCATGGTCTTACTGGATTATTAAAAAGAATGATATGGGATAGAAAATTACAGTTTTTCGCACAGTGTGTTAGAAAAGTTTGAAAATACGTAAAAGTGAAATTTTATAGGAGGAAACCCATCACTCTGCACATTCCGGACATCTGTAAGTTGAAAGATTTGTGTTCTTTCTGATGCCTCCACACTTATCATGTAAATATCTTACACAAAATTTTCAAAAGCACATGTTCTCTACCTGATTTTCATCACAAATAAAACACACCCAGCCTTTGCTTGTGCTTGGTTGTCACTCAACCTCTTCACTTGTGTTTGGGACTGATTTAGATATTTTCTGGATTTTCTTTGCCGTAGTCAGTGATTTCGCATTTTTAAGCACGGAAGTCTTGACTACTTCCTTCATCATTAGAATTTTCAGCTTCAAAAGTTGGGTTAAATTGCAATGAAACTGAGGACTTGTACAGCAATCCTGGAATAGGTAGTGAACCATAGAAGTTTACATAAAGTGAACTAAATGACTTGGTACCCATTTAAATCTGCCGAAAAAAAGTACACAACTTTTAGGGTCAAGACTCAAAGATAAGAATCTACTTGCTCCAGGAATAACATCCTAGAGCAAGTAGATTCTTATAAACTAGAAACGGAGAAAAAGGACTTAGTGAATACTTTACTCAAGAAGTTTCGCTTGCATTTTGCAGATACATTCCTGGACTTAAACTGTACACTCACGGATAATTAAATTTGCACACTTAGAAGAAAACATGCTACAACAGCGAAACTTCACAAATAGCTAGAGTACGTGCTGGTATGCAAATGATGCACGTTTTGTGCGCGTGCGCATGACCGCACACCCTATGCTGGCGCTGCAAGCACAAACCGGCAGCCTTATAAACCGGCGTGTAGTCGATGCCTCATGAAAGCGGAAAGCACCGACTGACGCAAGTAAGAGTACAGAGTGACAAGAATGTCGGGTAGATGCCAGAGACGTCAATTTACGCCACTTACGGACTTTGAGAGAGGCCTGATCATCGGACTGAAAACCGAAAGGTGGTCGGCGCGCCGAATAGCCCGTCACGTGGATCGTTCTGACCATACCGGCCGACTGTGTTGGGAGCAGTGGACACGTGACAGCACTTCCACACGGCGGAGCGGCTCCAGGTGGACCAAGAGGACCACCGTTAGAGAGGATCGACCGATCGCTTACCAGGCACGAATGGATCCCATGGAGACCCTGTCCACTATACAGATAGATGTAGCGACTCTTGTGTGCCCACGAACCATTTCCCGACGTCTCGCGGAAGCAAATCTGCGATCCCAGCGCCCCTTACATGTGCTGCCATTAACACCGGAATATCGTGGGCTGCGTCTGCAGTGGTGCCAGGCCAGAGCGACGTGGAACGCCAGAGACTGGCAGAGTGTTGTGTTTAGCTGTGAGTGCCGCTTCATTTCGGGGACAGATGATCATCGTGTCTGGGTGTAGTGGTCTCCTTGTCAACGGCCCAATCTCAACCTCGCTATCGTGCGCCACACCTCCCCTACTGCAGACATTATGGTCGGGGGAGATATTACCTACGATATCCGACCAGCTCTAGTAGTGGTACATGGATCATTGACGGGCCAGCGGTATGTGGATGAGATCGGACGGCCTCATGTGCTCCCATTCCTGGAAGGAATTGCAGGTGCGCTATAACAGCAGGATAATGCCTACCCGCACACGGCTAGGATTGTCCAGGACTGCTTACATAATGTCCAGACACTTCCATGTCTTACCCGCTAACCGGACATGCCCCCTATCGAGCATCTGTGGGACCAGTTGAAACGCCGGCTGCCGCCGTGCCGAACTATCCGGGATTTGGAGCACACCGTCTAACACGTTTGGGCCAGTCTGTCGCAGGACAACATCAGGCATCTTTTCTCCTCCATGCGGGACCGTATTGCAGTATGTATCGTCGCACGAGGCGATGTGACGCGTTATTGAAGATGACCGGATTGCGTGCCACAGATCCTTCTGCAATTGTCCTGCAGCTCCGTTTTTGTCATCATGTGTATCATTCATCTGTATCATTACGTCCATGAAATTTCAGTTCAATCCGATGCTTCCTTTTTGGTGCGCAAATTTCATTGTCCGTGAGTGTATTTATCTTCCACTGTTCATGATGACCCATCACATTGGAGATTGTTCATTGATTCTGCACTGGTTTACAATTGCTAAAGAACAACAATATTTTAGTGTAAAACAAAAACTGGGTGCAAATCTTGTGGCAAAAATCAAAATAGAAACAATACAGAGGCAATGCATTTATTATTTACGCCGAAGAACAGACAATTAAACAAATGCAAGATACATGTATGTACAATGTGAGCTTTCGAATGGTTTGACTCAATGACCAAAACAAAAAGCTTTAAACAATATTGACTCTCAACAACTTATAGTTAGTAGGGGATATGACCTCCTCGGACTACAATACACATATTACACCTATTGGGCATGATTAAGATGAGAGAAATCAAAAGTTATGTTGGGATTTTTTCCCACTCCTATTTCAATGACATCGTCAGCTCCCAGAGACTCTGAGGTGACGGTGAACGCATAGCACTACGCCTTCCAAGAGCGTCCCATGCATGCTGTATCGGATTTAGGCCAGGTGAGTAGACAGACCAGTCCATGCGGCAAACATTGTCGCTCTGCAGAACTTCAGATAACTGAGTCGTTCTGTTAAGTCGTGCATTATCATCCATGAAGATGAAGCTAGGACCCGCTGCGCCACGAAACGAGTGAACATGGCCTTCTAAGACTTTTCTGCAATATCTATCTCCTGTGACAGCTAGGACTCCAGTCTGTCCTAGGTGACCCACGCTACGACTCCAGTCTGCCCTAGGTGACCCACGCTACGACTCCAGTCTGTCCTAGGTGACCCACGCTACGACTCCAGTCTGTCCTAGGTGACCCACGCTACGACTCCAGTCTGTCCTAGGTGACCCACGCTACGACTCCAGTCTGTCCTAGGTGACCCACGCTACGACTCCAGTCTGTCCTAGGTGACCCACGCTACGACTCCAGTCTGCCCTAGGTGACCCACGCTACGACTCCAGTCTGCCCTAGGTGACCCACGCTACGACTCCAGTCTGTCCTAGGTGACCCACGCTACGACTCCAGTCTGCCCTAGGTGACCCACGCTACGACTCCAGTCTGTGCTAGGTGACCCCCGCTACGACTCCAGTCTGCCCTAGGTGACCCACGCTACGACTCCAGTCTGCCCTAGGTGACCCACGCTACGACTCCAGTCTGTCCTAGGTGACCCACGCTACGACTCCAGTCTGTCCTAGGTGACCCACGCTACGACTCTAGTCTGTCCTAGGTGACCCACGCTACGACTCTAGTCTGTCCTAGGTGACCCACGCTACGACTCCAGTCTGTCCTAGGTGACCCACGCTACGACTCCAGTCTGTCCTAGGTGACCCACGCTACGACTCCAGTCTGCCCTAGGTGACCCACGCTACGACTCCAGTCTGTCCTAGGTGACCCACGCTACGACTCCAGTCTGCCCTAGGTGACCCACGCTACGACTCCAGTCTGCCCTAGGTGACCCACGCTACGACTCCAGTCTGTCCTAGGTGACCCACGCTACGACTCCAGTCTGCCCTAGGTGACCCACGCTACGACTCCAGTCTGCCCTAGGTGACCCACGCTACGACTCCAGTCTGTCCTAGGTAACCCCCGCTACGACTCCAGTCTGTCCTAGGTGACCCACGCTACGACTCCAGTCTGTCCTAGGTGACCCACGCTACGACTCCAGTCTGTCCTAGGTGACCCACGCTACGACTCCAGTCTGCCCTAGGTGACCCACGCTACGACTCCAGTCTGTCCTAGGTGACCCACGCTACGACTCCAGTCTGCCCTAGGTGACCCACGCTACGACTCCAGTCTGCCCTAGGTGACCCACGCTACGACTCCAGTCTGTCCTAGGTGACCCACGCTACGACTCCAGTCTGTCCTAGGTGACCCACGCTACGACTCCAGTCTGTCCTAGGTGACCCACGCTACGACTCCAGTCTGCCCTAGGTGACCCACGCTACGACTCCAGTCTGTCCTAGGTGACCCACGCTACGACTCCAGTCTGTCCTAGGTGACCCACGCTACGACTCCAGTCTGTCCTAGGTGACCCACGCTACGACTCTAGTCTGTCCTAGGTGACCCACGCTACGACTCCAGTCTGTCCTAGGTGACCCACGCTACGACTCCAGTCTGCCCTAGGTGACCCACGCTACGACTCCAGTCTGTCCTAGGTGACCCACGCTACGACTCCAGTCTGCCCTAAGTGACCCACGCTACGACTCCAGTCTGCCCTAGGTGACCCACGCTACGACTCCAGTCTGTCCTAGGTGACCCACGCTACGACTCCAGTCTGTCCTAGGTGACCCACGCTACGACTCCAGTCTGTCCTAGGTGACCCCCGCTACGACTCCAGTCTGCCCTAGGTGACCCACGCTACGACTCCAGTCTGTCCTAGGTGACCCACGCTACGACTCCAGTCTGCCCTAGGTGACCCACGCTACGACTCCAGTCTGTCCTAGGTGACCCACGCTACGACTCCAGTCTGTCCTAGGTGACCCACGCTACGACTCCAGTCTGTCCTAGGTGACCCACGCTACGACTCCAGTCTGCCCTAGGTGACCCACGCTACGACTCCAGTCTGTCCTAGGTGACCCACGCTACGACTCCAGTCTGTCCTAGGTGACCCACGCTACGACTCCAGTCTGCCCTAGGTGACCCACGCTACGACTCCAGTCTGTCCTAGGTGACCCCCGCTACGACTCCAGTCTGCCCTAGGTGACCCACGCTACGACTCCAGTCTGTCCTAGGTGACCCACACTACGACTCCAGTCTGTCCTAGGTGACCCACGCTACGACTCCAGTCTGTCCTAGGTGACCCACGCTACGACTCCAGTCTGCCCTAGGTGACCCACGCTACGACTCCAATCTGTCCTAGGTGACCCACGCTACGACTCCAATCTGTCCTAGGTGACCCACGCTAGGACTCCAGGACCATCGTAACTGAGCTGTTCTCGGATGTTATGAGGCTGTTAGCGTGTTACACTTTCTCTCCATAACAGCTGATGTCCTGAGTTACCTGATAAACTAAAACGACTCTCATTTGAGAACATCACTGTGGACTACCTCTGACTGCCCCACTATCTGCGGGCTTCACACCACCTTAATCGGGCACCACGATGCTGGGATCATAACTTGATACATTTCACAGGCTTTCGGGCATACAACACGATCCTGCTCAGTCGTCGACTAATTGTTTGACTCGACACCTGTGTTCCAGTTGTAGTACGGAGGCTTGAAGCGCTCTGTGCTGGTGTAGCAGTCCTGTTTCATGGGGCCATGAGAGACCCGTATCGGTCGCCTTGTGCTGTTGTTTGCTTCTACTGCCTCGACCATTCATCCGGAGTTCTGTTCCTCTGGTTTCTATAGCTTTTTTAAAACGCGATATGACACATTTCGCTACACCCAAATCTCGAGAAATTACTGTTACTCTTAGTCCCGCCTCGAGTCGTCCAATGACTCTTCCACGGCCATAAGCATTTAAACGCCAACGATGAAACATTTCGCACCCAACGAAACGAAATCAACCGGTCACCAAGGAAATTTCGTTGCAAGAATAATAAGCTGTCGTCGTGACTTTTACGACGGCCTGTCTTCAGATCATATATAGAGGATTTTATGAAGGGAGTGTCTGACCCCAGGTCTTAAACAACCGTTAGAATATAGGAAGCTAGGAGATTTAGGGTAGAGTGCCCAATAGGGAAGGGACACGGAAGTGAGGTAGAAAGGGAGAGGAAGACGCCGTTATTTTTAACCAGGGGGCTAGTACCCGAGGTCCGACGGCTTAACGTGCCCATCCGACGCACGGCGGATATCTAGTGGTTCGAGCGTTCGTACCTGCCTGGGATTAAATATGAGGTTTATCCGTGGCAGTCACAAACGCTGACCACTAGGCCATCCGTGGCCCACGGTCTGTCTGGGAGGGAGCATTAGCCCTTAAAAATACAGCAGGGCAGTCTATTTATGTTTGAGGTTGGTTAGACACACTACGTAGCGCCATCTATTGGCTTTCCCCTATATTCATAGTGTGCTCCGTTAATGTTTTACTCTAAAATGACGTTGTTCCTTAGCAATTGTCAATTAGTGTAATAAGAGAAGCTTAAAAGGAGTTATTTTACATAATGGCAACATTTTCCCTTCAGTACCACTTGCTCACGCAGAACATTTGAAGGAATCTTATGAAAATTTGACTTTCTCCTTAATGAAATAAGATATCAGGAATACAACTGGCAAATTTGTGGAGATTTTAAAATTCTGAGCATGATATCAGGGCAGAAATGTGGTTACACAAAAATGCCATGTTTTATCTGTGAATAGGACAATAGAGTTGATATGCAGCATTGAATCACAAAAAATGGCCTAAAAGAGAAAACGTAGTTCCAGGGTAAAATAACGCTCTCCACCCGAACCAAGTGGATCCGTAAAAAGTTATTTACCATCCTTGCATATCAAATTAGAATTGATGAAACAATATGTAAAGGCTTTGGACAAAAATGGTAAATGTTTTCAATATTTGATTAATGTTTTTCCACATTTATCAGAAGCGAAAATCAAAGGAGTCTTTGTTTTCCCAGATTTAAAGCGATTAACTATATATAAAACTTTTGTGGAAAAAATGTCCACAACAGGAAAGGCAGTATGGGTTAGTTTCTGAAATGTCATTTCATATTTTCTAGGCAGTAACAAGGATTTTAATTGCAGAGACATAGTAGCGCAACTATGCTAGAACAATTTTCACAACCTGTATTGCAACATGCGCCTAAAAATTCATTTTATGCACTCTCTTCTTGGCTATTTTCCCAAAAGTCTTGGTTTAGTGAGTGAAGAATAAGGTGCGAGATTTCACCGAGATATAAAATGTATGGAAAAATGATATCGAGGACGCTGGAATATGAATATGAGGGCGATTACAGCGGATGTTTGAAGAGTGATTCTGCATCTGAAATTTCACCGTATAAGAAATGCTTTAAACGTTCACTTGACGGAAAAGGAAAATGATTTTGTAAGAAAACATCAATTCATTAATTTTGTTTTTTTTATTCTTTTCATTAACTATTTTTTCTCTTCACACAAGTAATTTTTATTTAAATTGTATCAATACTCAGCGGCTATTGGATTGTACACTGCCGGACAATTGCTAAGGACGGATGACAATAGCAACGATAGCAACCATAAAATGGAAGGCAGGAAAATGTGGAAATTAGCATAAGTGCGGGATACAGTAAGACGTGTTGTGCGTATGCAAATTTTGGATTGCCGAACTTGTTCGTGACGTCATAGCGCTGATAAGAGAGATAAAGGATTTGACGCGTATTGACCGTTGTTGTTCAAACGCAAAGTTGAAAGGGAAAGAATCAATTGACGAACTTACAATTTTCAGTATGTCTTCCCGACATCACCTAGATGATTTTACGCGTGGCCGTATTACTGGCAAGATTGAAGAAGGGTGAAAAATAACAGATGTTGCCAGGGAGTTCGACGTCAGCCACAGTGTTGTTTCAAGGCTTTGGAAATCATTTCAAACAAATGGAGAGTGTAGCAAACGTAACGGGGGAGGTCGTGCTCGCAGTACGACACCTGCAGAAGATCGGTGCATAGTGCTATCAACAAAAAGACACCGGCGCAGCACAGCTAGTGAGGTAGCAAATCAGTTTATGGCTGCTACAGGAAAGCGGATCTCCCGTAAAACTGTCGCCAGACGTTTGCGTGAAAGAGGACTATACGCCCGCCGTCCTGTTGTGTGCATCCCATTGTCCAGACGTCACCGTACCGCCCGTTTGCAATGGTGCCATCAACATCGCAATTGGACTGATAACGACTGGTCTGCTGTCCTCTTCTCAGATGAGAGTAGATACAGTCTATCGTCTGATTGTCGACGACAACTGATCTGGCGTGATAGTGGTACTGCATATTGTCCAGCAAACATACAGGAAAGGGACCGATATCCGACATGTAGTGTCATGGTATGAGCTGGCATCATGATCAATGGACGTACGTCCCTCTATGTGCTTCCAACTGGGACTATGACTGGCCAACGATACATTAATGATGTTCTGCTAACTCATGTTAGCATGTTCCGTGGTGCTGTCGGTGATAGATTCATTTTCATGGACGACAACGCAACATGTCATCGAAAAGTCGCTGTCCAGGAGTGTCTTGAGGGCGAGGATATTCAACGCCTCGTATGGCCAGCACGTTCTTCAGATCTGAATCCCATTGAAAATGTGTGGGATGCTTTGGGGAGGAGTCTTGCTGGTCGCCAATGCCCTCCAATAAACAAAGACACGCTCATGCGTGCACTGACAGAGGAATGGGATAAATTACCCCAACAGCTGCTTGATAATGTTGTGCAAAGCATGACACGACGTGTGGAATCTTGCATCGCGCTCCATTGTGGCCATATCCCGTATTGACATCTTACGCCGGAACGCCTGCGGACGGTAATTGCATTTTTTTCACGTTTACGTATTCTGCACAAAATGGCCTGTTTGTCCCTTGCACACGTTCCAAAGCCTTCTGGATTTCAGAGCACAATAAATTGTCTTTCTTGAAATGTCCTGGCATTATGACATTATTTTATTTTACTTGGCATCCAACCACACTTACTTTGTTATGCGCTATATAGCCGTTTATGATCCGTCCTTAGCAATAGTCCAGCAGTGTATATTATGTATATACTGTATATGTACATTTTTCTGTTTTCACGATTGTGAAAAATCCTTTCGTGATAGAGAGAGGTAAATGATATTTTTGAAATCAGCATAGCAACGTAATCTAAATCACCTAAATAAACGCAAAATCCAGTCAAAATGTTAAATTTTATAGGTCTGTGTTATCAATGGGGGTTATACATTGCAACTGAGCTTGATGAAATATTTTTATTGTTAATAGAAATCTTCATTTTCCCATTAATAACAGGAACTAATCCCCTTGAATGATCTAATTTTTCATATTTAATAAATACTGGCATTCATTCATATTATATAGTGCCCTTGCTCTGAAGTATTTCGCGAACGTCTGCAGTTAGTTGCTCCGTGATCTATTTCTAAATATTTTATTTTTACTTTGTTAACTTTGACGTCCAAACATTTCCTGCCGCATCCCTTGATTTCCTCATTTCCTTATTTAATCCATTAGAAGCCGCATTTGGTTTTTCGTTTACTAAAGAACGAAAACAAAATTTTAATCTCGTTCCTCACATGCGTTAATTAAAACCTGTTTTATGTTCAATGAAAAATAACTCTTATTTGCTTAACTTAATATTTCGACAAAATAAACAAAGCCACCCACAAAGAAAAAAGGATACTATTTTGCCATCTGAACGCATTACTCACTGATTCTAAAAAGAGGCTTAAAAATCGCCGCCTAAAACTAATTTGTTACAGATGAATAACGTTTCAGAAAAAGAAAGAGAAACAGAGAGACTACCTTGTAATTTTGTCTTTGTAAAGCCAGCCATATATCTTGGGAGTAGGGGTATTACGGTGCCCGACTAGACACAAAAGAACCGATGTTGCAAATCTTCGCTTGTATAAAGTGACCAATGACACCAGAAGTTTATTTTGAGACTCAGCATGTGTCTGGTTGAGCATCCTCCATCTCTTTCATTACTGTTTCTTTTTCTTTTCCTTCCCCTTTTCTTACTTTTCCTTCTCCCACGGGGTAAACAGGAATCAGATGTCACGGTGGACTTATGTGAAACATCACATAGTTTTCTCATCAGGTCACTCTCTGAAAATAAATAGTTCCTTTGGTCTGAGAATTTCTACGTACATCCTAGAATTGTTACACCGAATTAGCTTCGTGCACCTCTTCTTCTTTATAGAAAGGATCTGGGAATGGAACATAAAAGATTTATCTTCATTCATTCACTTTTTCGTCTGAAATTTGTTTTATCCCAGCATTCTCATTTTTTTCTTGGCGCGTTAAACGGAACACCGCGAAATTTTTGTATCAACAAACTAAAATGTCTCATATCTACAAAACTGCACTCTATAAAATTTCATGAGTCGTTTCCCGTGATTTCCTTCGTGAATTAATGACACATACACAGTGTGGCAATTAAGTAATCAGAGTGATTTTTGTTAATGGAAAAGCCCGGAAACTTACGTCAGTATTGGGTGTGTGCATAAATTCTACCCGTTTTTTTAGGCTACAAAGAAAGGAGAACACTACAAATAGCGTACCAATGATTTCACATAATTGCCATTATTCTGTATGACATCATACCATCTGTCTATGAGTAGGTGAATCCCACTCCTAGAAAACTCCTGTGTTTTAGAGTAAAAAAAGTCATGTAATGCCGTTTTCACTTCATCCACAACATCGAAGGTTTGGAAAGCGAAGTCGTTCTGTGACAATCGAAAAAGGTGGTAGTCTGTAGGTGCCAGATCAGGGGAATACTCCGGGTGAGATAACACTTCCCAAACAAAGCCCAGTAATTTTTGCCAAGTGATTAAAGCAGCATGAGGTATGGCGTTATCATGACGAAGGATCAAGCCTTTGCGATTGACGAGCTCCGGACGCTTCGATGTCAGTTGTTCTCGAATCTGTTCAACTGTTGGCAGTAAAGTTCAGCATTTATCTAAAAATCAAACGTATTTTTCGCGCTACAAATCGAAGAGGTTGCAAGGGCTGTCAAAGCACGATCAATATTAGCTTGTTACAAAGCGCACACACCACACTTCCAAATCGTCATCTAAAAACGTAAGGCTCAAAATACGTCTTTATTTACAATTTGAAAAATATGGTAGTTTAAAAGATTTAGCGAGCACTTTCGCGTCCACTTATGGTCGCATCTTCAGGCCGATGAGTGAAATCATATTAGAGCGGCGCTTGGCTTAAATAGTTACAGACATGAGCACATTGAATACATATTATGTAAATGAGAAAAAACAACAACACATAAATCACTACCATTCACCACAAACTGTTTAAAGTCATCAAGATTATTTTGGTGGTTCTTCCCATGGGTATTGTAAGACGAAATGTCTCCAGGCACTAGGGATGTAGACAGGAACGTCTTCTTTGCAGCATTCAGGTCCAAATTTTATAATATATAAGCTCTCAGTGAGGATCATAGAGCTTTTTGTAGAAGCTGTTGATAACAAGTTCGCTTTTTCCCAATCAGGTCTTAAGTCCCTTTCAATGACGGTATTAGACAATGTGGAGGTAGTAACTCCTTTACGTAAAGGAGCTACTACCTCGACATTGTCTAAGACCGTAGCTCCTTTACGCAAAGGAGCTACTACCTCGACATTGTCTAAGCATCCATGCACACACCGGGATTCGAATCCAAACCCATCTCGGACGAATGATCGGAATCCATTGATTAAACCACTTCTTTGTATGTCTTCATTGTCTTGAAAAACTTTTCCTTTACAGGCAGCCTTAATTTGGGGAATAGAAAGTAGTCACATGGTGACGAGTCTGGTGAATACGGTGGATGGTTTAGTACACACACTTTTTTTTCGTGCCAGAAATTGCTGTACACTGACTGCTCTGTGTGCTGGTGCGTTATCGAGAAGAAGGAAACATTGCATGTTTTTGTACTCAGGCCTGACACGAACAATCCTCTTCTACAATTGTTCCAAAATGGATGTGTAAGCATTACCAGTGACAGTTGTACCTTCAGGAATGAACTAGTGTTGCAGAATTCCCTTAGTGTCGTAAAAGCACACAAGCATTGTCTTGAATTTGGATTTCTATAATCTGAAATTCGTTCCTTTGGGTGACTGTGACGACTTCCACGGAGCACTCTGACGCTTCGTTTCAGGATCATAAAGAAAACACCATGTCTCGTCACATGGCACAATGCTTTGGAGAAAACTTTGAATTGTTTCTGTAGTCTCCAAGTTGTCTCGTGCGTGCTCCACTTGTGCATGTTTCTGGTCGTGTGACAAATAAAACGAACACAAACTTTCTCTTCCCCCTCAAATCCTGCACTAAAATTTGACGAATCGTCTCTTTGTTAACACAGAGCCCACATTTCAGCATCCTCAAGGTCACACAAGGATCCTTTTTTATCATTTCGTGAACGTTCTCAATGATGTCAGACGTGGGGACTGAAATCGGGCGTCCGGGGTTTTGGTCATTTTCCAAATCTTCCCATCCATCCTTGAAACACGTATACCATCGGAATATTTGTGAACGAGATCGGAAATTATCCCCATAACAATCACGCAACAATTCAACTGCCTTAGATGTAGTTTTACCGATTTTCAAAGATAACCGGATATTTTCTCTCTGCTTCATGACAGAGTGTGACAACGTTATTCTACCGAATGACGGCATGAACAGCGTAAGTACTTATTTGCCGCAATTCTCCCACAAATGTTGTTGCCACCGCATAGCTGACAAATGACTTATCAAAACAACCATGCCTTCCCGACCCTTGTTTTAACAGGTTTTTTTTTTTTTTTTTATTGGAGGTTTAACGACCACCGTGAGCAACTCATTGGGCCATAAGCAGTCGCCCGTCCCTAATTTAGGGTCACTGGTTCCAGGGAATGGAGAGAGCCAGTGCCGTAAGACAAACACAACATCCATGCCTCACCGGGATTCGAACCCGGACCCATCTCGGGCGAATGATCAGAGGCCATCGGGTCGGCCCCGGGATATTCAATCTTATTACTTAACTGCCGCACTGTGTATTTTTCATTCCACTTTTTCCGTGAAATGTGGAGGGGGGGGGGGGTAGCTGATTTTCTCGAATTTTTCATACATGAGCAGACAGAAATAATTCCGTTAATCTTTCTCCGGTTAATAACAGAAAATTCCCTTTTTGAAGAAGTGTCACTGGAAAAATCTTGAATTTTCACAGGTTCCAATTCGAGATTTTCCCGTAATTCCGTTCGTACTTTTCGGAAAATTCTGTTAGCACTTTTTTCATATCTATGGGATAGAAAATTACCCGTAATGAAAGCGGTTCGCGGGAGTAATTGAAGTTTGATTAACTATTAAAAGGCCGTCCCGGTGGCCCGTGGTCTGAAGCGCTGGCTTGTGACCATTCGCCCTAGTTGGGTCTGGGTTCGAATCCCGGTGAGGCATGGATGTTTGTGTTTGTCTTTCGGCACTGGCTCTCAAAGTGTTACTTGTCCAACACTGGTTATCAGTGTACATTAGTCATCTGTCATACTGTAAATTTCATGTTTGATGTATACTCTGAAGTGCCAGAAAAACTGGTACACCAGTCTAATACTTGGTAGGTCTCCCATGGGAGCGCAGGACTGCAGAAATACGACGGGGCATAGACTCCACTAGCATCTGGAAATATGCTAATGCACACCATACTTCCTACAGAGCGTTCCACAATTCGGGTGTATTCCGAGGTCTCGGGTTCCTGTGTTCGATAGCGCGTTGCATGGCATCCCAAATGTGTTCTATGACGTTCAGATCTGGGGACTTGGGTGGGAATGGCAACACCCCAATTTCAGATGAATGCTCCTCTAACCATAATGTGGCGTCCCGACATTTGTGTGGATGTGCATTGTTCTGTTGGAACAGGGCCAAACCCATCAGCATGAATGCAGGACATGAACGGGTGTACCTCGTCAGAAAGGATGCGCGCATATCGTTGGCCGGTCACAGACATTTGTAGACGTATCAGGGGTCCAGCGAAGTTCAGCTAAACACACCCCATACCATTACGGACTCACCACCAGTCGGCACAGGTACCTGTTGTCAGGCGGTATCTATGGCTTAATGGGGTTTGTGCCACACACAAATCCTTTCATCTGCCCGATACAGTTGGAAACGCGACTCGTCAGACCAGGCTACTTGTTTTCAGTCATCAAGTGTCCAGTGGCGGTGTTGCCGTGCCCAAGCGAGGCGCATAGCATAGCTCTGTGGCGTGCACCCATCAAGAACTCGAGTTGAGCGCCGGCTTCCAAAGCCCATATCGTGCAGGGTACGTTGCACAGTCCGGACGCTGATGCTAGTTGAGGCTCCAGCATTGAATTCCGATTATATATGCGAGAGTGTTGCACGCCTATCGCGGGAAACGATTCTTGACAGCCGACGATGGTCACGTTTACCCAACGTCTTTTTACGGCCACACTGGTATCGTAGGTTGGAGGTTTTGCCGGAATTCTTGTAGTCATGGTACACCCTTGCAATGGTCGTCCGTGAAAATCCGAACTTCGTTTCTACCTCCGAAATACTATGGCCCATCTCACGAGCGCCAACTATGACGCCGCGTTGAAAATCGCTTAAGTCGTTATTACTTGCCATTCTCATGCCGAAAACACCTCTGACAGCTGGCAAAGGATGTCTATCGCTTTATATACGCTCTGGCGGAGGCAACCGAGTACACGCATAGGTGACGTTACTATGTATTTTGCATAAGCTCGTCTGTACTAGTTTTTCTGGCACTTCAGTGTACATGGCCCGTGCAAGTTAAATACCCGAGGTTCCAGCAATGAATGGAAGACACGCTAATTTGCCGAATGCAGGTTCACGAAGGTATCCACCTTTCGCAGCACGTTTATAATGACGTCAGTCCTTGAAATTTTGTGTTTTATCCAATGGTGTAAATACAAATTTTTGGCTTTCAAGGTAAACTATTAAAAAACTCCAGCCCCAGCTTCGGTTCTAATTTTTTTTGATTGAAGGTTTAATGACCACCGTGAGCAACTCAATGTGCTATAAGCAGTCGCCCGTCCCTAATTTAGGGCCACTGGTACCAGGGAAGGGAGAGAGCGGTTCAATTTAGAAAACTGACAACAGAAATAAAAATAAAAATTTCATACATTTTACTGAAATATTTATTTCAATATTTGTTTTTTAATTTTTATAGATAGATATGTTACACACTTTCAAGTCGTTGTTCCCACTTTTTGCATTAGCATGGTCGCTATTTAAATCGTTGGTCTCTAATTTACATCACTCTAAGGCTTTAATATGGCAATTTGTGAAAGATATTTCAGTCAATCCTGGCACATTATATTTTGCAAATAATTTTTAACTATTTACAGCTTGCTGAAGGATCTTTCAAGAGTAGCTACTGTAACAGGTAGTGTTAGATATAGAATAAGTGCTTCAGAAGCTTCCACGTAACTACATACACGACTAATTATTAATTATTATTTGAGTTCTTTTATTGAATCTTCTTTTCATAAAGCTATTCGAAACAATTTGCAAAAGTTAAAGCGGATAAATTTTAACTTGGATCTTTATCATATACGCTGGTTACAGAAAGTTAGGGATATTGCGGTTTCAAAGATAAAACGTGGTGATATGCAAATTTAGCGACTTCTAGAAAGTATTAGCGACTTCTCGAAAGTCAGGGATATTTACCGGTTTCGAAGGAAAACGTGATGATATGCAAATTTAGCGACTTCTAGAAAGTATTAGCGACTTCTCGAAAGTCAGGGATATTTACCGGTTTCGAAGGGAAAACGTGATGATATGCAAATTTAGCGACTTCTAGAAAGTATTAGCGACTTCTCGAAAGTCAAGGATATTTACCGGTTTCGAAGAGAAAACGTGATGATATGCAAATTTAGCGACTTCTAGAAAGTATTAGCGACTTCTCGAAAGTCAGGGATATTTACCGGTTTCGAAGGGAAAACGTGATGATATGCAAATTTAGTGACTTCCAGAAAGTATTGGCGACTTTTACTTCCATTTAGCGACTTCTCGAAAGTCAGGGATATTTACCAGTTTCGAAGGGAAAACATGTTGATATGCAAATTTAGCGACTTCCAGAAAGTATTGGCGATTTCTACTTCTATTTAACGTCTTCTCGAAAGTCAGGGATATTTACCTGTTTCGAAGGAAAAACGTGGGGATATGCAAATTTAGCGACTACTAGAAATCGGTTAACACCTTAGGTAGCTACGTCATATGTAAATTAGTATCATGACGTGGCGTGCTAGCTTCAATGAAAGTACCCTGTAAGAAGTGGAAAACGGGTCGTTTCACCACTAGGTCTGGAAATTTGCTGAATGTATTGCCTTCAGCGTGGGATTAACCTGAAATGATGTACCGACGACGTTTTAGCATTGGCAACAGAAACAGGGCTGTAGGCATGTTACATGCAAGAGTACGGCAGATCAATGTGGCTGCTGCTGTAGGAGTTTTGCAAGATGTAGTAAGTCGGCTACATGCACAATTTCTACGGCGTGGAAACGTTGGAGATCGTAGCAGGAGTGGCCGATCGAGGATAACCACCAGAAGACAACATCGCTACCTGACAGTGAATATTCAGAGAATGCTAGTATCACCAGTAGCCAACTCTAGGAATCTTTTCGAGCTGCTTCCGATGTTACAGTACCTGCCCCGCAGGCACGTCACAAGAGATAAAGGCAGATAGCAGTGAGAGCACTCGCCAGTGTTGTATAGTGGATAACACTCGGAGTTATGGAGCCGAGAGTTGTGAGTTCGAATGCCACCCCTGGCATAAAAATGATGGAGACATTTACTTCGTCATAAGTATAAATTCAAACGGTGCGAAATCGTTTTCACGCGTACGGACTCAGAGTAAGGAGGCTTCTGCGATGTATAACACTGACATCAGCTCACCGTCGTCGAAGGTGTGTAACGTATACTCTCGATTCACTTTCCTTTTGATTTTTACTATCTCTGGTTATTTTATTTTACTATGTAAATTATCTTCTTACTGAACGAGATGCTATTTCACCCGCTGAATGAGATCTGGCAATGAGTGTAAGTCATGACGTGGTGGTAGCCAGTATAAATAGGCGCGTTCAACGATACCGACGGAGAGCGTTTGTTGTTGTATAGAGAGAGCGTTTGTTTATGTGAGAGAGCTTTTTGTTGATGTGCGTAGAGTGAGCTGTGGTTTATGTGTCAGAAAGCTGTTGTTGTATAAAGAGATCTGCGTTTATGTGAGAGCCAGAAGTTTCACTAATAAAGAATTTGTTGTAAGTACGTTTTTCTCAGTTCATAGTTTTGTCAGATCTCTGTCTGGCTGTTAGGTTTATTTCATTAGGTGATTATTATTAACAACCAGCATAAGACTTTATTCATCTTAATTACTACTACAACATTACTAGCAGTTAAAAGCTTGTTCATTATTATTACTACACTACTAGCAGGAAAAGTTTATTCATGATATAATTAACAAACAACAACCATTACTAGAAGAAACTAGTAGCAGAAGCATTATATTCATTATAAAGCATTAGAAGAAGCTGAATTCATTATAATTAGCTTAGTAGTTAAAAGCTATATATTCATTATAAGTGTACCTGGGTCCGACAATACATGTCATGGAATACAGAGTAGCACTGTAAACTTTTCACAGACGAATCCCGTTTCTCTTCTTATCCCGACACTGGATGAGGGCACGTGTGAAGGAGATCCGGCACACGAATGCAACCACACTATGTACAGGCCGTCCACCCATACCAGCGGCAGTCATTTCTGGTCTAGGCAGGAGTATGTTTTAATAGCCGTACTTCCTTGTATGCTTATTAAGGCAACATGAATGCCTGAGTGTGCCAAAACGAGATCATTGAGCCAATTGTGATCGTGTTTCACGCTGATGTTGGACATACATTCCATTTCCTCGATGACAATGCAACCAGTACCGTGCCTGGAGTGTGCTTCGATAGCTGGAAATTCATAAAGCTGTCTAAGCACGATTCAATTAATGCTCAATTAACCAAACTACATTTAAAAAATGAAGTTTGTTTACAGCTAAAAACAGTGGACAAAAGAATCTAGAGGCGAAATCTTTCGGGGTCACCGTGACCCCATCCTCAGGCCTACCACTGTAGGGAACGAAACTACGGTATATACACTGAAGTGCTAGAAAAACTGGTAAAGACGAGCTTATGCAAAATACATAGCAACGTGACCTATTCGTGTACTCGGTTGCGTCCGCCAGTGCGTATATAAAGCGATAGACATCCTTTCCAGCTGTCAGGGCTGTTTTCGGCATGAGAATGACAAGTAATAACGATTTAAGCGATTTTCACCACGGTGTCATAGTTGGCGCTCGTGAGATGGGCCATAGTATTTCGGAGGTAGAAACGAAGTTCAGATTTTCACGAACAATAATTACAAGGGTGTACCGTGATTACAAGAATTCCGTCAAAACCTTCAACGTACGATAAGAGTGTGGCCGTAAAAAGACACTGGGTGAACGCGACCATCGTCGGCTGTCAGGAATCTTCTCACGCAATAGGCGCGTAACAGTCTCTCAGGTATCATCGGAATTCAATGCTGGAGCCTCAACAAGCATCAGCGTCCGGACTGTGCAATGTACCCTGCACGATATGGGCTTTGGGAGTCGGCGCCCAATTCGAGTCCCCTTGATGGGTGCACGACACAGAGCTATGCACCTTGCTTGGGCACGGCAACACCGCCACTGGACACTTGATGACTGAAAACAAGTAGCCTGGTCTGACGAGTCGCGTTTACAACTGTATCGGGCAGATGGAAGGATTCGTCTTTGGCGCAAACCCCATGAAGCCATGGATTCCGCCTGACAACAGGAAACTGTACCTGCTGGTGGGTGGGAGCAGGGAGGAGGGAGGGTCCGTAATGGTATGGGGTGTGTTTAGCTGAACTTCACTGGAACCCCTGGTACGTCTAAAAACGTCTGTGACCGGCCTACGCCTTGTGCGCGTCCTTTCTGACGAGGCACACCCGTTCATGTCCTGCATTCATGCTGATGGGTTGGACCTGTTCCAACAGGACAATGCAACTCCACACAAGTGTCGGGACTCCACATTATGGTTAGAGGAGCATTCATCTGAGTTTGGGGTGTTGCCATTCCCACCCAATTCCCCCGATCTGAACGTGATAGAACACATTTGGGATGCAATGCAACGCGCTATCGAACACAGGAATCCGAGACTTCGGAATATACCCGAATTGTGGAACTCTCTTCAGGAAGTATGGTGTGCATTGCCTACAGCATATTTCTAGAAGCTAGTGGAGTCCATGCCCCGTCGTATTTCTACAGGCCTGTGCTCCCGTGGGGGACCTACCAAGTATTAGACTGGTGTACCAGTTTTTCCGGCACTTCAGTGTATATACATCTTGAAGAACCGAAATACATTAGCATCACAAAACACGTTGCCATCAGAAAAGTTCAAAATATAGTAAAAGTTCAAATTATTAACTTAGTGTCAACGCCAGTCTCCTGTGGTATGTTCATAAGTAAGGATCTCCATGTTTGAGGATCACTGAATGGTACTTCATCGTTACAACAAATATCCTGATATTTTAATATGTATAAACTCTTTGCAAACAAAACTATACACTTACTTCAAATAGAGGTAAGTATCCTGACCTGGTCCCATATTGGAGTATGGCACCCCTGCTCGCCATTCCTTGAAAGGGCAGTGTTCGTCAGTCCAGGCCGGAGGGATTATCGAAGTGTGGATCCTATGTATATTTTTATCCTCGACCGATGTTGAGTTAGATTTTAAGAGGATGAAGTACACACCATGTTTGTTCATATGGTGAACAGGATCTCTGTCTCTCCGTATCATCAAGAAAATGTTCTGAATTCTAACCCCGAAATCCAGGTTGTATTTCCTGCAATGATTCTTTAAAATGTGGACTATTGGCGGAACAAAATCCATAGCACTAACGAAGCGGGCAACAGAAACATCACGACGCAAAATTGTAGCTGTCCTCCCTCTGCACTCACTCAAGAGCCTAACGAAGGTTATTGAGTGAGTACAGACAAAGGTTACAGCTGCCTCCGATGTCTACTGACGGTAATCGCATTAAAAACAATTGTAACACTGTACAGTGACGTCTGGATAACCATGTTCCATACTATAGTACACTGGTAGACCTCCGTAACGTGTTGCCTGTTATAAGGGACGAGCTGCCCTAGAAACTGATCAATAATGTCATTGCAAGTACGCCTCGTAGGTGTCAAGACGTTCCTCGACATAGTGGTGGTGTTACTAGGTACTGAATTCCAGAGTTATGGACATTCATCGAGTTTACCATTTTGTCTATATTGCAGTACTACTTGCAAGTATGTTGCCTGCAAGTATTGCAAGTATGTTGCCTGTTATAAGGGACGAGCTGCCCTAGAAACTGATCAATAATGTCATTGCAAGTACGCCTCGTAGGTGTCAAGACGTTCCTCGACATAGTGGTGGTGTTACTAGGTACTGAATTCCAGAGTTATGGACATTCATCGAGTTTACCATTTTGTCTATATTGCAGTACTACTTGCAAGTATGTTGCCTGCAAGTATTGCAAGTATGTTGCCTGCAAGTATTGCAAGTATGTTGCCTGTTATAAGGGACGAGCTGCCTTAGAAACTGGTCAATAATGTCATTGCAAGTATGCCTCGTAGGTGTCAAGACGTTCCTCGACATAGTGGTGGTGTTACCAGGTACCGAATTCTAGAGTTATGGACATTCATCGAGTTTAACATTTTATCTATAATGCAGTACTACATTGTTGTGTGCAGAAATTGCACAATAAACTGCTTTTGTAAACGCACTTATTATCGTTTGTGTTACGTAGCCTCACTAATGTTTTTTCAATGGGTGTTACTTGAGTCAGATACATACGTCCGTCATTTCATGCAGTATACCTAACGTTTTGTGACCAGTGTATGTTTGGCAGATTTATATCCCTCTAGCAAGTTCTGAGGCTCCAAAGATGTGTGGTTATTGACAATTTTTTTGTATACCTATAAATCATTCTCTAATTTGTGTTATACGTATGTCTTGAAAACATATTTACCTTGAATATGTCTTACAGCTTTTTTATATTTGTAATCTAATATTTGGCATCATGCTAAGGTCCTCTGCAGCACAGATCACGTCATAGCAGGCGAACAGACTAAAATGTCTCTTTTCTCTTTCTCTATCTTTCTCTCTAACTTACATTTTGCAGATATTTTTCTTCTTCTCCCCAGGCATCCCTAATATTTCCTTTTTTGTCAGTGGATTGAAATTTAAAATTCTATTTTCTTAATCCGTTTTGGGCCCCTTAAAGTCGCTGGCCCTTAAGCACCACTGAACTGCGCTTAGTAATATGTCTTACCTTATAAATAGCGGCAATTTCTCTTAAAGCGATTATTACTGACATGGCACACACACAGAGGACGAATAAATAATGTTCCTGCGAAAGCAGTATGCCTACAGCCATTGCCAGAACTGATATAGAGATGTTGGCGAGAAATCGATTATGGAATCGATGTCTAGGAAGCAATGAACGCAGACATAACTGCATTCCAGTGACACTGGATATATCTTCGAATTCGCCTCGGAAATGACCTCAAAAATGTTTTATTTAATGAAATAAATGGAGGCCGGCAAATCAAAGTATCTTGAGCTACATGTTTTTCATTTGAGAAATACATTGTTTTGAACATACGGAATGCGCTAGGGAAAAACAAATCGGTGTTATGCTTTAATAACAGTCTCAGCTCATTGGCCGTTTGATAATTAATCACATGCTCTTCTTTAGGCACACACAAGAGAAAAATGAAAAAGTTTTACGATTTTTGTGAAACAGAATATCACGCCATAAAATAATCATGAAGGATAAAGATTAATATGATTTCTTTAATTGACAAAATGAATATTGAATGTAAAACGAAAACCATGTAACGTACCAGGAGCTGTGACGTACCTGCCAGAAGGACGCACACGACATAAAGGCAGATAGGAATCAGAATAAAACGTCCGCGTAGCTCAATTGGTAGAGTGACTTATTCCGGAATGAGGGGATCCGGGTTCGAATCCTGGCGTGGACAGAAATGACGGAGAAATTTACTTCGTTATAATGGCGCCTGAACTATCCGGATGACCCGACCGTTCACAATCTCGCAATGGTGTGATGTTATTTCCACACGGCGAGATAGGAAAAATAAGAGCAGCACTTCGAAAAAAAAAAAAAAAATAAGGAGGAGATGATGTCCCGTACCAGGAGCTGTGACTTACCTGCCAGAAGGACGCACACGACATAAAGGCAGATAGGAATCAGAATAAAACGTCCGCGGAGCTCAATTGGTAGAGTGACTTATTCCGGAATGAGGGGATCCGGGTTCGAATCCTGGCGTGGACAGAAATGTCGGAGAAATTTACTTCGTTATAATGGCGCCCGAACTATCCGGATGACCCGACCGTTCACAATCTCGCAATGGTGTGATGTTATTTCCACACCGCGAGATAGGAAAAATAAGAGCAGCACTTCGAAAAAAAAAAAAAAATAAGGGGGAGATGATGTCCCGTACCAGGAGCTGTGACGTACCTGCCAGAAGGACGCACACGACATAAAGGCAGATAGGAATCAGAATAAAATGTCCGCGTAGCTCAACTGGTAGAGTGACTTATTCCGGAATAAGGGGATCCGGGTTCGAATCCTGGCGTGGACAGAAATGACGGAGAAATTTACTTCGTTATAACCACTTTCGACGAAATCTTTACTAATTTGAAACATTAAGCTGCGTCCTCTAATACACAGAGGGTCCATAAAATAGAGTTTTTCCCACATTACAAAAATTAATATAAAAAAATCTATGTAACTTAAAATAAAATGGTTGGCAACATGATATAGCAGCACTAATAAAGTATTTTTCTGTTTTTTAAATGAGTGCTACTGCTGAATAAGAGGAGGATATTATCGATAATGGCTTCCATGCAAGAAAAAGCGGCGTGCGTGTTGTGGTTCCATGAGACCAAATCGGCGGTTACAGTCCAGCGTCGTTTCAGAAAAGCGTACAGACGATCGCCACCTGACCGAAAAATCATAAAAGCTTGGTATGAAAAGTTTAAAGCAACGGGTAGTGTTGGAGATTTCCCCCGAGCGGGCCCACCTCCGGTTATACAAGAGACAGCTGCAGCTGTTCAGGAGACATTTCTCTCAGGAAATACATTCGTCGTGATTCACTGAAAACTGGGATTCCCCGTGCCACGGTTCACAAAACTTTACACAAACGTCTTCATCCATATGCTTATAAGGTACAGATTCTTCAAGCTCTTCATCCTGATGATCGGCCTCGCCGTGCTGCATTTGCGTCGGAGATGTTGCAGCGCATAGCTCATGATAGTGATTATCTGCAACGTGTCTGTTTCTCAGATGAAGACACATTTCACATAGCTGGTACAGTAAATAGGCCCAATGTACGAATCTGGGGATCAGAAAATCCCCATTACGTCATCGAACAACAGAGTGCTAGCCCGAAAGGGAACGTATGGTGCGGCCTGATGCATAACAGAATCATCACACCCTTCCTTTCTTACAGAGCTCACGGTAACATGTAACGTGTACCTGCACAAGCTAGGACTTTCTGTAGCACCTCAGTTGCATGCACTCCAACATTCGGTTATTTTCCAACAAGACGGTGCCACACCACATTGGTCAAGAATGGTTCGTGAGTTCCTGAATGCCACACTTCCGGACAGATGGATTGGCCGCGACGGTCATATGATATGGTTACCTCGATAGCCCAACATAACCCCTCTAGACTTTTTTCTGTGGTGTTATGTGAAAGACCAAGTTTACTCTAGTAGTGTTCCAGATGTCAAGACGTTGAAGAGCAGAATGACGGACGTCATTGGTTCTGTCGCTGCTGAGATCTGAAATCGAATACCACTTAGGTGTCCTCCGGGCCACAAATAGGAAGGTGTACTGACACTGAAGAAAAACAAACTTTAGTTGTGCACCATTATTGTCGTGCAATCCCTTTCTTGTACCTGTAATACATTTTTTTATATTAATTTTTGTAATGTGGAGAAGACTTTTGGGGCACCCTGTACATTGGTTTGAAGATACAGAATGCGCTAGGGGAAAACAAATCTGTATTATGTTTTAATAACAGTCTCTGCTCATTGGCCGCTAGATACTTTCGTACATGCGCTGCTTCAAGCACACACAAGGGGAAAATGAAACGTTATAGGATTTTGGTGGAATAGAATATCATACCACTAGCGACCCCGCCCGGCTTCGCATGGTAGCAATTTAGAGTGTACGGTGAATCTAAAGAGAGACGATAATTACGTTCAACAGGCGACTGTCTTTCTCTTTGTGAAACCATTCTTTGTCTGTCATTTGCCAATCGAAATTCTGTTTCTTGGAAAGTTTCATTATGACGGGATAAACAAATTCTTTTAGCATCCGATGTACTACGACCTGTATTCGATTTTCGTCTCGGCATAATGTTAATAAAATATTTAAATTTTAAAGAGCTAGTCAAAGAGATACATACGTGTGGACGAAAACAACTACGCATTTAGTTTGTGCGAGCGCCGATAAACCAATTCTCTTTCAGCGTCCGATGTTACTACGCATTTAGTCTGTGGCCTTATATGCTGTCAGACCGGCTGCCGCTCATGCGCCGCGCGTCTTTTTCTCAATGAACAAAAAAGTTTCGTAAAACGGTCGCCGCACATCCTTGCTTAGGGAGTGGAAGCCACGAAAGAATGCGAACGGCGGTTTTTTCTTTGACTTGTTACTAAAATCGTTACCGTACGGCTCCCTTTTGTCATAGATTATTGTATTATACACCTTAACCTTCCTTGACAAATGATCTACCAAATGGTGAAAACCCCATCAAAATCAGTCCAGCGATTCTCAAGATTAGCCCGAACAAACTAGACAGACGCCTACCGAGGACTTTATTTTATATTATGTATAGATAAAAGAATCATGAAGGATAAAGGTTAATGTGATTTCTTTAATTAACAAAATGAATATTAAATGCGAAAGGAAAACCACTTTTGATGAAATCTCTACGAATTCGAAACATTAAGCTACAGGCTCTACTATAGTTCTTGATCGCAAGAATTCTTCCTTTTCAATTCCTGCTTTTTCATTCGCAATCAATTTTTTAATTGATCTGCATTTTTACTGGTAGTCTTAATGTGCCTCTCAGGAACCACAAAAATATTGCACGACGGTTCGTTGTTTGCCTCGAAGCTGACAAATACAGAAAAGTAGGTATGCATGCAATGACTCCGTTGCGGTAGTAAATTCTAAAATGCTGAATTCTTTTTTTTTTTCAAATAAAAATGTTCACGAAGATTTTCCTATTTGATGTCGTGTGTTTTTATTGAAACTAACTATTTTCATTTCATTTAATTCTTTATCGCATTCTCGCAAAGTGGTTATGGTGCGTACAACAAGCAAAAACTCATTTTACGTTGACCGCAAATCCTCTGCATGAATTCTAAGTTCAGGCTCAAAGTTCTTGTTTTTTTTGTTTTTTTTTTTTGGATTGGAGGTTTAACGACCACCGTGAGCAACTCAGTGGGCAATAAGAAGCAGTCACCCGTCCCTAATTTAGGTCCACTGGTTCCAGGGAAGGGAGAGAGCCAGCGCCGGAAGACAAACACAACATCCACGCCTCACCGGGATTCGAACCCGGATCCCTTTCGGATGAATGATCAGAAGCCATCGCCTAGACCACTGCGCCACCAGGGCGGCGGCTCAAAGTTAAGCAGGAACGTTTACAGTCACCGTTATAAAGATGTTTATGGATTCAAATGACGTAGCATAAAACAAAACTATTAATAAACACGTACGTTTCTGAACGTGGAAATCATCGTACGAAGAAGGAATTGACATAGAGACATGTAAATCACATGAGTCGATTGGCTGCTTTAGGTACGCAAATTGTCAAAGGTTCCAAGTTATACTGACCGTTGATGCCGGTTGAGCAGGGTTCAAAGATGGCGTACGTATGGGCTCGCCTTATACACTGGTATGTAAGACTTAAGGCCGAGCTAGGCTTTGACATGTAGTGTCGCACAGGCGCGGCCTGGATACATGAAATTCAAACCATGAGAACTCCATTACTTACCGAAATAATGACGGAAACAACACCGACGCAACTGCAGATACTAAAAGATACAGTAGAACGTTATTCAGAATTAGTTACATAGCATTTGGTGCCATGACACAGATACATCACTGACAAAGAGAGTAAAAAAGGGAAGACGATGGCGTCAGTAGGAAACATGATCACCACTAACGTCGATGCATGATTTGTACCGTCTTTCTATACTTCGCACTAGGTCTTTGATGAATTCTTGCGGTAACATCGCCAATTTTTCTTTCAGGGTCGTCTTCAACTGTTGGACAGTTTCCGGTGTGAGTTGTAAAAGCGAAGAGGATTCTGTACTTCGCACTAGGCTTCTGATGTGTTCTTGCGGTAACATCGCCCATTTTTCCTTCAGGGTCGTGTTCAACTGTTGGACAGTTTCCGGTGTGAGTTGTAAAAGGGATGAGGATTCTATACTTCGCACTAGATCTTTGATGAGTTCTCGCGGTAGCATCGCCCATTCTTCCTTCAGGGGCGTCTTCAACTGTTGTACAGTTTCCGGTGTGAGTTGTAAAAGGGAAGAGGATTCTATACTTCGCACTAGGTCTTTGATGAGTTCTCGCGGTAACATCGCCCATTCTTCCTTCAGGGTCGTGTTCAACTGTTGGACAGTTTCCGGTGTGAGTTGTAAAAGGGAAGAGGATTCTATACTTCACACCAGGTCTTTGATGAGTTCTCGCGGTAACATCGCCCATTCTTCCTTCAGGGTCGCCTTCAACTGTTGGACAGTTTCCGGTGTTAGTTGTAAAAGAGAAAAGGATTCTATACTTCGCACTAGGTCTTTGATGAGTTCTCGCGGTAACATCGCCCATTCTTCCTTCAGGGTCGTGTTCAACTGTTGGACAGTTTCCGGTGTGAGTTGTAAAAGGGAAGAGGATTCTATACTTCACACCAGGTCTTTGATGAGTTCTCGCGGTAACATCGCCCATTCTTCCTTCAGGGTCGCCTTCAACTGTTGGACAGTTTCCGGTGTTAGTTGTAAAAGAGAAAAGGATTCTATACTTCGCACTAGGTCTTTGATGAGTTCTCGCGGTAACATCGCCCATTCTTCCTTCAGGGTCGTCTTCAACTGTTGGACAGTTTCCGGTGTGAGTTGTAAAAGGGATGAGGATTCTATACTTCGCACTAGATCTTTAATGAGTTCTCGCAGTAACATCGCCCATTCTTCCTTCAGGGTCGTGTTCAACTGTTGTACAGTTTCCGGTGTGAGTTGTAAAAGAGAAGAGGATTCTATACTTCGCACTAGATCTTTAATGAGTTCTCGCGGTAACATCGCCCATTCTTCCTTCAGGGTCATGTTCAACTGTTGGACAGTTTCCGGTGTGAGTTGTAAAGGGGAAGATGATTCTATACTTCACACTAGGTCTTTGATGAGTTCTCGCGGTAACATCGCCCATTCTTCCTTCAGGGTCGTCTTCAACTGTTGGACAGTTTCCGGTGTGAGTTGTAAAGGGGAAGAGGATTCTATACTTCACACTAGGTCTTTGATGAGTTCTCGCGGTAACATCGCCCATTCTTCCTTCAGGGTCGTCTTCAACTGTTGTACAGTTTCCGGTGTGAGTTGTAAAACGGAAGGGGATTCTATACTTCGTACTAGGTCTTTGATGAGTTCTCGCGGTAACATCGCCCATTCTTCCTTCAGGGTCGTGTTCAACTGTTGGACAGTTTCCGGTGTGAGTTGTAAAGGGGAAGAGGATTCTATACTTCACACTAGGTCTTTGATGAGTTCTCGCGGTAACATCGCCCATTCTTCCTTCAGGGTCGTCTTCAACTGTTGGACAGTTTCCGGTGTGAGTTGTAAAAGGGATGAGGATTCTATACTTCGCACTAGGTCTTTGATGAGTTCTCGCGGTAACATCGCCCATTCTTCCTTCAGGGTCGTGTTCAACTGTTGTACAGTTTCCGGTGTGAGTTGTAAAAGGGAAGAGGATTCTATACTTCGCACTAGGTCTTTGATGAGTTCTCGCGGTAACATCGCCCATTCTTCCTTCAGGGTCGTCTTTCACTGTTGGACAGTTTCCAGTGTGAGTTGTAAAACGGAAGAGGATTCTATACTTCGCACTAGATCTTTGATGAGTTCTCGCAGTAACATTGCTCATTCTTCCTTCCGGGTCGTCTTCAACTGTTGAACAGTTTCCGGTGTGAGGAAACTGTCCAACAGTTGAAGACGGATTCTATACTTCGCACTAGGTCTTTGATGAGTTCTCGGGGTAACATCGCCCATTCTTCCTTCAGGGTCGTCTTCAACTATTGGACAGTTTTCGGTGTGAGTTGACGTTCAGCAACGTGTCTCCTCAGTGCTGCCCACACGTGTTCTTTGGGATTCAGTTCGGGTGAACCTGATGATCAATCCATCCACTGAATGTCTTCACTTTCCAACAGCTCATCAACAGCCACTGTACGATGGGGTATGGCGTTATCATGGATTCACACGAACTATGGGCCAATGGCACTTTGGAATAAAAGAACATGAGGAAGGATTACCTCATTATAGTAGCGTACACGGGTTACAGTACCTCTTTCCAGTATCTGGATCTCCGTACATTCAGAATGCCTCCCCATACGAAAACACCACGGCCGCTATATCTATCCCATTCATTGATGTTTTCTAGGCGATACAGAGTGCTTACCCCACGCCAGGTCTAGAATTACTAGAGAAACTAAATATACCCTCATCAGAAAAGAGTACAGTACCCCACTGTTCTGATGTCCAGTCTTTATGTTCTCGGGACCACTATAAATGGTGTTTCGAGTGAGAAGTTTTTAATGGAACACAGTCTACTGCTCGTGGGGCAAACAGTCCATCTTTGTGTAGTCGCCTGGCCACTGTAAACCGCGATACTGTGCGTACTGTGCTCATGTTCAGTTGTTTTGCAAGGTTACTTGATGTCAATCTCTCTCGGCCTGCAGTAGCAGATAGCGGTCCTCATTGGGGGTGGTTGTCGGTGGACGGCCACTGTTGGTCTTTCGCACAGCTGTACCTGCAAGCCATGCTGAGAGGCCGACCATGCACGCGATTTGATTCAATGGGCGATACTAAACTCTTGGGTCGCACTCATCACAGTTCTTCAATCCTCGAGCCTCCCAATTATTTAACCACGAGTAAGATCCTCAAGATATTCTCGAAGGGCCATTTCGTCGTCTCTTCTACACAACAAATACAAATGAACGTCCGTCCGGTGACTTCAGTTCAACTGATGCAATTGGACTTGAGCACATTTTGTTCTCACATCAGGTAAACCACACGTCATGCATCATTATTACGCATGCGCTGTTGCTATTTTCGGCGTTATTTTATTTTTTCCATTTAATCCTGAAGGTTTGCACACTAGTGTACAGTCATTGGCAATAGTTTAAGACCACCTGTTGGTATTAGATTTCTGCAGATTGCGTCAGCTACTGTCGGTATTACTCAACTTCCTGTCGATGTTGCATCATCCTACAGCGGCAGGTGTTGTTGCAGTTGGGGGAAGCGTACGAGCGTCAGTTTGTTTCTGGTTTTCATGCTGAGAGGTTTTGGGAGTATTTATAGCAACAAATGGGCGAAAAAGCATCATTAAGTGTTACTCAGAGAGCACAAATAAAGACTTTATATCATGAAGAATACTCCGAACGTGATATAAGCAGAAAGGTGAATGTGAGAAAATTGCAATTCATAACATATCATGAAATATCAAGATACAGGTGAATTCAGCAACCGAAAGAGAAGTGGTAGTCCAAGGAAAACAATCCCACGTGATGTCAATACCATAAGGCGACTAATTATGCGTTCTCCGAGGAGATCGTGTAAGAAAATCAAGGCCTTTCTACATTCAAAAAGACCTAATAATAGTATCAACATTGTTTCCGACGTCTTAGCAAATGTTTTGGATTAAAGTCATATAAACCTGCACATAAACCTATATTAACCTGTGTCATGAAAAAGAAGAGACTCCAGTTTGCAAAGCGTTATCAATCGCGGACTGCGAAAAATTGGAACCAAGTTCTTTTTTCCGATTAATCAACTGTGCGTCAGTTTGAATCACGTGAAGCGCATGTTCGACGACCAAAGGGCAAAAAGTTTGATTGAAAATGCACTGTTAGCACGGTGAGACATCCGCCTAGTCAGATGATATGGGGTGCTATGTCAGCATCCGGTACTGCTTCATTATTCTTTTTGCCGGCAGGCACTACCATGGCTGGTCCTTTTTATGTGGAAATGTTACGTGAGAAGCTGTTAACTCATATGCAAGTGCACATATGCACAATCTTTATGCATGATGGTGCCCCATGCCACAGATCAAACACAGAAAAGGACTACCTGCAGAGGAAAAACATAACTGTGCTTGACTGGCCCGGTAATAGTCCCGACATTAACCCCATCGAAAATTTGTGCATTGTTTTAGAGAACAAGGTATCAGAAAAACAGCCATCAAATTCCCAAGCGTTGACTGACGCGATATAAAGTACGTGTGGTGCAAAGACATTTCAAGTGACTACTGCAAATCCCTCATTCAGAGTATCCCACATCGTATTGTGTCCGTTATAAAAAACAAAGGTGGCCACACAAAGTACAGATTTTGGTCTTTTTGTGTTATAAAGAATGTAAGTATTCACCGGTGGTGTCATTTTTTTCAAATATCTCTGACTAGTAATTAGTTTTTTCTTTGAAAATCTTAATTTTCAATATATTGACAGGTGGTCTTAAACAAACTTTTGCAAATGACTGTATAAGATTTCGTAATTCGGTGGAAGGTTATCGACGGGAAGAGTGACTCATGAGATGGACGACCCTGAAGAAGAAGCGATGGTGAGAAGAATGTATTCTAAATTCTGGTATCCTAAATTCTTGTATAGGACTGTAGTTATTAAAAAATACCGCGAAAAGCTCTAATCTGAGTCATCAAGCTTTTAATGCCGAAAAAATCCCTGATGAAAATATCCTACCATTTTCAATATATTGTTACGCGGGGTAAAAAATGAGCTGAGAGAAGCAGCAATTTTTGAGAGAACCTGTAAGAGTTTTGGATGCCTTATTTCCACATTCAGGCCTCTCAGGAACTACCTCGCAAGTGGCAAAAACAAGATAGTAAATTTCCTTGTCTTGGCTTCCTCGGCGTTAACCGGATTCCCGTGTAGAAACTTCGGAGAACGCTCTTGGGATGAGAAGCTGCTGACCAGATAAGGCAGCACGCTTGCTGAGGGGCCTGCCCAAATCTGGTGAGAAAGACCAGATGACATTCAGCTACGTTGTGCAGAGACAGACAGCTTTACGAGTCTGAGCTCGGGACAAAGAAAGGCGTACACTTAGCAACACGGGGAGACCGGGGAGACGCTGATATTTTCGGTCGGATTGCCGTGCAGCAAAAAAACAAAAGGAACGAAGGCGAATAGCGGACGCCAGGTCCAAAATGACCAGCCAAAGCCGAGAAGCAGAATAAAAGCTGCGATAGTCCGCAACCTTGGTGCAGAACAAACTGGGAAGTGAAACGACTGCCGTCCGATCTCAGGGCAAAAGACACGTCGTCAAGCCGTGCGCGGAGGAGACGCTCTTGAGACCAGCAGCCTTTGCGGGTGCAGAGGGGACCACCCCTATGCTCCACCACCCTATACCCCTCACAATCGGTGAGAAAAAGATTCCTAGGCCATCAGACAGATTGGCCAAAACAGGTGATACCCAGAGAGTGCGTCACCCCCGTGATTACTTGTTTGTGTGTGTGCGTTTCTCCAAAGCGCTAAATTGGCGCAAAAATGCCAAAGGATTACCTTGAGGGCATGTGAGTACATTTTTGTTTCTAATTGTAAGAACTTGGTGAGTGGATCTCCGAAAATTAACGCCGGACATGTGATGTGTGAACTCCTTCGCAGAATTTTCATTTGGTCAGGAGTGATGACGATTCAGATTAATACTAGTTAATAATGGTGCAGGTTATTTCTTCTCTTTAATTCTTATCCAAGCTGTGAAGAGTGTAATTAAATGCTGTGTTCGTGCTAAGTCCTTCTGATCATTATTGTGAGTGTGTGTTGTGTGGTTTCCGGCCAATCAACGGAATCCAAATTGCCTTTTTCTAATTCTCGCTGTATTGCAACTAATTCATGCTCAGGGACGCAACCCTGGTATAGGGGGAAAGCGTAAAGATATTCATAGGATTGCATCACGTAACAACTGTACGGTTATGAATATTTTCAAGATTCACACAAAGCATAATACACTGGCGGAAAGTGATAAAAGAACACCAAGAAGGAGACGTCTGATACCAACGAAATTTATACAGCATAATAACGGAATACAGAGGATAACGTGATCAAAACATTATGGCAAAATACAACTGTATTTGCTGGTAAACTGAAAAATAACATTTCCATGTAACATGGTTAGTACGAGGTTGAATCGCCATGAACTGCGTCACACTGTGCAATTCTGGCATGGAGTCTGTCGTGCAGATGTTGGATGTAAGTTTGGGTTATTGAGTTCCAAGCATCCTCAACCTGGACGCGTAAATCGGGGATGGTCGTGGCTGGCCGTGGAGACCGGATAAGTCGTTGTCCCATAAAATCCCACACGTGCTCAATGGGGGACGAATCCGGTGAACGTGCAGGCCATGGAAGTTGTCTCACACCCTGAAGTGCATGTTGCGTTGCACGTGCCGTGTGTGGGCATACGTTATCTTGCTAGAAAACACCACGATATACCGACCTTACAAATGGCACAACAACGGGCTGACTGATGTTGTTGATGTAGGAGGTACTATTTAACGTACCCGGTACAAACACTAGTTGTGTACGGGAGTGATAGCTGATCGCTCCCCACACCAGGACAGCAGGTGTAGGCCCTGTGTGTCGCTGGCGGATGCAAGAAGGGTGGAGACGCTCCCCTGTGCGCCTGCGAACACGCATACGGCCATCGGAGGCTCCCAAGCAGAATCTGCTTTCATCTCTGAACACGACAGATCGCCATTGCGTTCTCCAGTGCAGACGTTGGCGACACCACTGCAGCCGTTCCTGACGGTGGGCTGGAGTCAGAGATACACATGCCAGAGGCACACGTGCACGTAGTCCTGCATCCAGTAGACGGTTGCGGATTGTTCGCACAGCCACCTCAGGTGCAACGGCAGCTCGGATTTGCGTCGCAGTGGATGTTCTGCTTGACAACGCCGCTCTTCTTATGCATCGATCGGTCCGCTCATCAGTCCGTCAGTGAGTCCCGGTTCCACGTCTTCTCGTGTGGGAATGTTCCTCGGACCATCTACGCCACCATCGTATCACCACCGATACTTTCAGTCCAATTCGCTCCGCAATACGACGATACGACCACCCGGCCTCGCGGAGTCCGACTAGACGACCTCGCTCAAAGTCCGATAACTGCTGAAATGGTACACGTCTTCCATGTCCAGGAATTGCAGCTTCTTTAGGGTCTTCGCACGTGTCCGTTCGCCGACGACTGATTACATTCACTTCGCCGTACTCCTTAAATACCACCGACGATAATTTGCATATTATGCCGTGCTGTGGCGTAAGCGCTCACCAGTTGGTCCCGAAATTAACATCACACCTACGTAAACTCGACCCCATTAACATATGTAAATTTCATGATCGTCCGCCAATTCCTTCTTGGTGTTCTTTTTTCACTTTCCGCCAGTGTATATTGTGCATCTAACTTTAATTTTGTCGATGTTAATACTTTGTATTATTAACAATCGTACAAAAATATAATCGAAAAACATTATTCCGTACTTAAGAACAAATTTCTTGTACAACTTCTGTTAAATATTTTGTATTCTTTGTTGTAAATTTATTCCCTTTTATTCAAATATCGCACTCTCCTTGAACATTTTATAAAATATTTTAATCAGGTTTAATGTCTCAGACGATATATGACGTACTACAGAAGCAGAGCACCTGTCAAGACGACAAATCTGCAGCGATATACTCTTCCGGTGTGGCTTAGATGGGAGAGCAACTTACTCCGGAGTGAGGGGGGAATGCGTTCGATCCCCGACACGGGCAAATTTGTGTTTTCAGCGATAAAGTGAACTTAAGCACTTTTTCTGAAAGTTCATTTTAACGATGAATTCAACAATCAAAATGTGCGCTACGACTGCTGGTTTTTGAAAGAGACATACTTTTTCCAATCACACATAACAGAACAAAGAAATGCTTGGTTATTCTGCAAGCCCTAGAAAATATAATTTTATTGTCCAATTTCTTCACGATAAATTCTCGATTCCGCAGGAACAGAGAAATTCTAGGCAGCAGCTTTATTCTTAGGCAATAAAGCATTTCGATTTCCATCTACTACGTGTGTTCAATAAACTACATCTGATTTTAGATTCATGAACACTTGAAACTTAAAAAATTCCACGCCTGGATTTTTTTTTCTTATCAATTTTTTTCCCGTCTCCGCTTCCCACGCAGTATAGTCGCACATCGTGACTTGCAATCAATCTTGCGTTCAAAGGGAATTTCAGAAAATCTGAAACGTCCGAGAACTTGATTTTTAAAGAAGATATTATCTGTATCGGTAAAACTTTGTATTTGTCAACTGTTTAAGAAGGATACCAGTAACAAACATCAACCAATACTTCTTTCAAATATCGCTAGAATAAAAATGAGTCCTTCCAGAGTTCATTTTAAGTTCGAGAAACTATTTCCATCTGTTTGATTTATTTCATATGTCAAAAACCATCAGCTGAGAAAATGTAAGAAAGCGAACGTCTGCTGACATAATAAAAAAGTTCCTTTTCGATTTTCACTGAGTGAGAATACCACGTCACTTTTTTTTTGTGAGAGGACGCATCCAAAACAAATTTATCTGCACTGCACTTGTGCAGTGTATCGATAAAAAGAATCCACCGAGTTTTCTAGTTTTAATTCCTTCTCTAACGGTCATTCTCTGAATACCATGAAAATAGTTGGTTATTATTTTTTTTAATTCGTTTAAACCTTCCCCGCGATTACTTATTTCTGAAAATGTCCGAACAGACGGAGAATAATAAAATAAATATTTATACAATGGCCGTTCCATAAAAACTGAGAGTAAAATCACACAAAATGAAGAAATATAGGTACAGTAAAATATATGTTATTATTTCTCAAAGTATCTTCCCTCGGATGATATGCAACGGTTGTGACGTGCCTGCCCAGCAGGACGCACACGACATAAAGACAAATAGCAGCGATAACGAACGTCCGCGTAGCTCAGTTGGTTGAGAGGACCCGGGTTCGAGCCCCGGCGTGGACAAAAATGACGGAGAAATTTACTTCTTTATAATGGCGCCCGAACTTTCCGAATGACCCGGCCGTTCAAGATCTCGCAATTGTGTGATGTTTTTTCCACACCGCGAGATACGAAAAATCAAAGAATCCCTTCTCCAGCGCTTCGAAAAGTATATGTGTGTGACATTGCATTTCACACACCAGATTGACTGGGAGTTCTCAAGCACACGTTCTACAGCGGATGGCTGCCTGCAACGATCCATGGTCACGGCTGATTCGTGGGCCATGCCCCCGGCCCTCTTTCGGGGGAGAGGAATGTGACGTGCCTGCCCAGCAGGATGCACACGGCAGATAGCAGCGATAACAAACGTCCGCGTAGCTCAATTGGTAGAGCGACTTATTCCGGAATGAGGGGACCCGGGTTCGAGCCCCGGCGTGGACAAAAATGACGGAGAAATTTACTTGGTTAAACGGTCCCCATCGTTCAGTCCACTTTTCAAAGCATGTGGCGAAGGCATTTCGTGGAAGCTGCTTTAGAGACCCCTGTACAGCTTGAATATCGTCAGCATCTGTGTTGAATGTTTCGCCACGGAACTTCTCCTTCATTGTTGAAAACTAACAGAAATTGCACGGGGCGAGGTCAGGACTGTCGGCATTCTGTGGCATGATTTCAATAATGCATTTCATAAGAAACTGCTAATCACAAGGAGCCACATGTGGGCGGGCGTTATCATGGTGTAGGGTCCACTTGCCCACCAGTTCCGGTCGCTTAACCGATATGTATCGTAACACATGCTTCAAGAATGAAATGTAATACTCAGCATTGACTGTAATTTCTGGAGGAAAGGCATGCTGGTAGACTACACCTTTATGATCAAAGAAAATTATCATCATCCCCTTCCCAGCTGATTTAGTTTCGCGGACTATTTTCGGATGAGGCGAGGCTATGTGTTTCCAGGCAGGCGTTGCGCACTTCGTGAGGGGGTCGAAATAGTGGACCCATGTTTCATCGGCAGTTATTACTGTGTTTAGAAAGTTTGGATCCTTTGCAATCATTTGTTTCCACTTATGACACACCTGAACTCTGGCTAACAATTGTTCTCTCGTCAGGTGATGAGGTACCTATCTGGAACACACACGATGCAAAAGCAATTTATCGCGTAGAATGCGGAATGCCGACGTTTTTGAAATATTAGTTGACGTCGTTATGTCTTTACACGTTATTCATCGATCTTCTTGCAGGATTTCCTAAACAGTGTTAACAATACGCTCCGTAACCACACTTTCAGGTTGACCAGGCAGAGGAGCGAGTTCTGCCGATAAACGCCCTTTTTTGAAATCATGGTGACATCTAAAAATCGTTTACTCATCCAAACGTTTTTTTTATTAAATGAACAGTTTCTGGAGCCGTTTTACCCAAACGATAGCAAAATGTTATCGCACAGCGCATTTCACTTCGTAACTATGAATCCCTCAGCTCAATAGCTGTATGGCGAAATGCAGACGGACGTACCTTAAACAACTGCGCAATTACAAAACCAGAATAGTCTGCCACGGCAAATAACTGTTGCCATAGTTACTTCCTTAATTCATTTAGTCGTCTGCGTTGTTATTTTTTCCTTTCGCACTGTTGCCAACTCAAAAAAAAAATTACTCTCAGTTTTTATGGAACGGCTTTTGTAGTTATACTCCATTTTAAAATTATGGCTGAAAAATCACCAACCGAGTTAGATGATTGAAGAGCGAACTACTAGCCTCGGGAGAGAACGAAAAAGCAATTACGAGTAAAAGTCAAGTTCCCATAAAAATTTGATAGTAGCAGTTTTGCATGTTTATTTCCTGCTTCTAGTTTATCCTACGAAAACAAAAGCAGCAAAGCAAATCAAAATTCCTGAATAACGCACAAGGGAAGAATAAGAGCTTTTTTAAAAATTGTGCATCTTCGTAAATAATCCTACTCGAGATATTTTAAAGAAATTTGGTAAAAAAATGCAATGGTGTTTTCAAAATATAATGGTCTACTCAAAATTGTGCTCCGCTTAAAACAAGAATTTACTTCACCGTCCAATCCAACATGAAAAAGTCTTAAACCAGTCTGGAAAAATTCCCAGGAACGTTGATTACTCCAGGATCTCACAACCTCTTTAAAATTATCAAGCACCTGGAGTTCCTTCTGCACGAGGCCTCTTCATCCATCTTATGACATTGCTGAGGAGACTGATTTAAAAAAAAAATCCGGTTGAACACACGGGTCGGGAAGACATGTACTTTTTTTTTTTTTGAGGTTTAACGACCACCGTGAGCAACTCAATGGGCTATAAGCAGTCGCCCGTCCCTAATTTAGGGTCACTGGTTCCAGGGAAGGAGAGAGCCAGTGCCGTAAGACAAACACAACATCCAAGCCTGACCGGGATTCGAACCCGGACCCCTTCGGACGAATGATCAGAGGCCAACGCCTTAGACCACTGCGACATGTATTTTTGAAAATCAGTTATCAGCTATGCGATGGCAACAGCATTTGCATGAGAATTTTACAGATCATTATTTACGCTGTATATGACGTCATTTAGGGGAAAGATATTGTTACTGCTCTGTCATGAAGGAGATAGCAAATATCGGGTTGTGTTTGAAAATCGGTAAAACTACATCTGAGACAGTTGAATTGTTGCGTGATGTGTATGGGGTTAATTGCCTATCTCGTGCACAAATATTCCGACGGTATGCACGTTTCAAGGATATGCAGGAAGATATGGAAAACGACCAAAGTCCTGGACGCCCGATTTCAGTACGTACGTCTGAACTAATTGAGAAAGTTCGCGAAAGGATAAAAAGTGATCGTTGTGTGACCTTGAGGATGCTAGAATGTGTGATCGGTGTTAATAAGCAGAAGATTCGTCAAATTTCAGTGCAAGATTTAGGGGGGATGGAGTTTGTGCTCACCTTGTTCCGCATGCTTTTTCAGAAGATCAAAAACATGCATGAGTGGAATACGCAAAAGACATCTTGGAGACTGCAGGAACAATTAAAAATTTTCTCCAAAGCACATCCAGGAGACTGCAGAAACAATGCTAATTTTCTCTAAAGCACATCCTGGAGACTGCAGAAAAAAATTGAAATTTTCTGTAAAGCACAGCCTGGAGACTGCAGAAACAATGGAAATTTTCTGCAAAGCACATCCTGGAGACTGAAGAAACAATGGAAATTTTCTCTAAAGCAAAGCCTGGAGACTGCAGAAACAATGCAAATTTTCTCCAAAGCATATCTTGGAGACTGCAAAAACAATGCAAATTTTCTCCAAAGCATATCCTGGAGACTGCAGAAACAATGCAAATTTTCTCCAAAGCACACCCTGGAGACTGCAGAAACAATGGAAATTTTCTCCAAAGCACATCCTGGAGACTGCAGAAACAATGGAAATTTTCTCTAAAGCAAAGCCTGGAGACTACAGAAACAATGCAAATTTTCTCCAAAGCATATCCTGGAGACTGCAGAAACAATGCAAATTTTCTCCAGAGCACATCCTGGAGACTTCAGAAACAATGCAAATTTTCTCCAAAGCACAGCCTGGAGACTGCAGAAACAATGCAAATTTTCTCCAAATCACAGCCTGGAGACTGCAGAAACAATGCAAATTTTCTCCAAAGCACAGGTATTTCTGAGACGTGCTAAGATCCTTTGCAATTTTTTCATCACGCTTAGGAAAACCCGCTTCAATTGCTACAAATTTCAAAAGCGGTAGATTTTCGCAGCTCTCCAGCTGTTTGCCGATTTTCCCTTGAAAATGTTTTTGAGCCACTCGTTTGGCCATGCAAATGTTGAATAAAGTGACGGAGTGTCAGTTTGTTTCCGTGCAACTGGCATATGCTCCACTGAAGAAGTTTTTGGCAGGTTAGCTCTAGAATGTGAATTGCACCTCCTTTACACCCAGTATTAACGACAGTTCCGTTGTAGCCTATCACCAACAGTTTGCTTAGGTCGATATTCTTGGCATGTAAGAAATCCAGCAGACATTTGGCAATGTGCTTTGCGGTGGAAGATGTAAGAGTGGTATTCCCAAGATATTTATTTCCATGTTCTTCCAGCATAGTCACGTGTTCTTCAGTAATATTTTTTTGAACCACTTTCCTTTCCTTTCTTCATACATTATGGTTTGTTCCTTACGCCCGTCGAAATATAGCCCTTTAATAACTTTACGTACAGTTAGATTATCGTTTTGAAGCTGTTTTCTCTGGGTTTTTTTCTCTGCCTTCTAATTTTGGGCCTGCCTATAACACTTGAAGTATAAGCTTGAGTTATCACTCCTACATCTTCCAAAGGTACACTTGCAATGATGGCGCCATACATCCAGATATCTCTCCCAGAATTTGGACCGCGTAATCCAAAGGAATGGCTATTTTGGACATCCAGAATCAATACTTCTGGCTACTATCACGGACGAGAGGAAACATGAGACAACTTGGCTTCCGCTGGATCCTTAGAACAAGGGCACAAAACTGCGATGCAATCCGTGTATTTGAAATTCCTCAGTTCAACTTTCAGGGGGTGGATTATTTTGACCTAACTGACTGGCAACCACGCATCTTAAGCGAACCGCCACTGACTACTCATTTAACAGACGATGAAATAATGAACCTATGCAACAATGTAAGGACATTGTTAAGCAATTGGGCAAGCAAAGTTTCCCTTGTCACAATCAGGGAGTGGAGCGATGCTTTAAGTTAAAAACAGAAGCATCTGCTGCTGTTTGCAAAGAACAAAGGGATTGATTTATTAGAGTATGGTTGGAAGCACGGCAACTAATGCCAGCCTTCGAACGTAAATCAGATTTCCGGGAAAAAATTAATAAAGAACAGGAAATTGAAGATTAAAAAAGAAGAACATAAAATTGATTTGCCCTAATGGATGGGTGGTTGGGTTGGGCACGGGTGGAACTCGCTGTGCAGCCACCTCCTCATGATGAGTTCTGGGATTTTTCTGAAACATGAAAAATGTGAAGAGCTGCACCGTGTACAGTGTGCACTAGAGCACATTTATGTTATGCTTTCAGTGCAGTAGTGCGTACACTAACACAACTAGGAAACAAATCACATGGTGAACACTAGGTGTCAAAGTATTGCAATTTTCCTTAAACATGGAGTATTGTTGCATTAAATTGGAACCATAAGGTATTAGTTGCTTTGCCTGAAAAATCGTGCACATCTTTTAGGTATCAACAGATTCCTTTTGTGCACTAGAGAAAGTCCGTAACGAACACTGTTCTTTTCTCAGAACGGACATGAAAATGTGACGATTTTACCCAAATATCGAAATTTTGGAGGTAAAGTGGAACCATAAGATATTATTTGAATTTTGCTAAATTTTTTGCACATGGTTTACGTGGCAATACACAACTTTTCCGCACTAGGGCATATCGAAATTCGAAATTCTTTGTTTTACTTTCCGGCCTATTGTTCGTGTCAGTCCTGAGTACAAACAGAACAATGGTTCCTTTTTCCCTATAATGCACCTTCACACAGGGCAGTCAGCGTACAGCAATTTCTGGCACAAAAACAAGTATGTGTACTGAACCATCCCCCTATTTCCCAGATTTGTTATCCTGTGAATACTTTCTGTTCCCTAAATTAAAGCGCCTTTAAAAGGAAAGGTTTTTCAAGTCATACGAATAACTGTGAAATCAGCTCTTCACTATATACCAAAAGATGACTTCTGCAAGTCCTTTCTTTAATTGGCTGATCTTACCACTTCTTGTATTAACGCAGGAGGAATGTACTTCGAATAAAATATATTCACGAAAATTTTCCTGCTTTTCCATTTTTTTAAATTCTGTCTGATTACTTACCCGTCGCACGGTGTATAGATATCCGTATATGGATATCCGATAGATATTGTGTATAGATATCCGATAGATATCCGTTGTGTATGATAGATATCCGTTGTTGTGTATAGATATCCGATAGATATTGTGTATAGATATCCGATAGATATCCGTTGTTGTGTATAGATATCCGTTGTCGAGCACTCAGTTACAGCTTTTCTTATTTTTTTTTTCGGCGAATGTCCATCTTTTTCTTTGACCAATCTAAACACAAAAAGGTATAAATTTACTTACATGATCAATGTAGATCCATGTAAACTTTCGTGTAAACATTTTGAAAATTACAGGAGATATTAGCAAAATGCAATTACGTTTGGGATAACTCTCTAAATACACTTCTGGCCACCCAAAATGCAACACCAAGAAGTACACGAGATAGCAAAGCCAGATTTACTGGACACATAACAACAGATACAAAGATGAAACGATTGAGCTTACAGGCCCGTGCGACTTGCGGAACACGCAGACATCAATAGTTCGGGTGGTCCCCATGGCTGGCAATAACGGCCGCTACACGCCGCGGCATCGAACGAAAGAGGCTTTGAATGTAGGCTTGGGGTATGTCGGTCCAGGCTGCTTCCACACGTTGCCACAGTTCATCAGGCGTAGCCTCGGGTGGTGCTTGCCGGGCCACTCGGTTGCCGATCAGCGACCAGACGTGTTCGATGGGCTACATATCGGGAGTACAGGCGGGCTACGGCAGCAGCGACACCTGATGAGCCGTGAAGAAATGTTGTACGATGCGTGCCACGTGCGGGCGCGCACTGTCCTGTTGAAACGTGGCCGCTGGCGGGTCCTGCAGGTAGGGGAGGACTACAGGCTCCAAAACGTCGGAGATGTAGTGGTGGCTGTTGAGTGTACCGGCGATGCGTACCAGAGGGGTGCGGGTGTCATATCCAATTGTGCCCCAAACCATAACGCCAGACGACGGACCGGTATGGCGATGCATAATGCAGGCGTAATATAGTCTCTCACCGCGGTGCCAACCCACGCGGATCCGACCATCGTGGTGTTGCAGGCAGAAGCGGGATTCGTCGGAGACGACAATGTCGTGCCATTCCCTAGTCTAGTTGCGGCGTTCAACGGTCCACTGCCGCTGCACTCGCCGGTGGTGTAACGTCAATGATAATCGGAGCAATGGGAGCCGTGCGACAAGTCCCAGCTGCTGCAGACGACGTCGAACGGTACGTGCTGACACAGGTTGTTGCGCAACATACCCGAATTCCTGCGCTGACGTTCGTGATGTGGCGGTGCAAGCCGTCAATGCCCGCCGCACAACATGCTGGTCCTCTCGTTCGGTTGTGTGTTGCGGCTGTGGTAATCGCTGACGTCGGTCCGTCCGTCCCTCCTGCACCCACCGAATCCATACTCGCCTCACTGTGGCTGAATGTCGTCTCACACGGGCACCGATGTCTCAGTACGATAAACTGCTGTCGCGCTAAGCTGCTATTCGTCCTCAGTCGAACTCCGAAACGTTGCTAAAACGACTGCCGTATTCTGCGATGAGGCATCAGGAAGCTTCCCACGCACAGGTCCGGCAGCACAACACACTTCCACTACTTACACTCCGCCTTCTGTGCACCCTTCTTATAGTGCTTCTCGGTGGTGTGCAGGGCGCACATGATTTGCATATGCCCTGCAATGCTAATCGTTTGCATGTCCTCTCACGTGTGACGCATGCTGCGAATTTCAGGCCAATCGGATGCTTCCTTCTTGGTGTTGCATTTTGGGTGGCCAGCAGTGTAATTACATTCTCGCAAAAAATAATGCATTGTTATGATGGGTTTACTATTGGAACAACCTGGGACATGGACCAGGTTGCTCCAATAGTAAGCTCATCATGCGCTGTATATTCAGGGAGCCAAATTTTGAAAATACATGCGATGAAATCCATTTTTCCTTATTACGGAAAAAAAAAGGAAACTTGCAATGAAATAAGAAATTTTCACTAATTTTAGGGAGAAAGTGAGGTTCCTGTTTTATTCAATGAAGCTGATTTCTGAAAAATCATGGTCCCGATAGTAGTGTGGCTGACAGGACAAAGGAGCGTACTGGTTACACAATAAGTTCTGCAGCGGGGCACGCAATCCGATCTGGATAATTTTTCTTAATTCAAACAAGAATCCGCATTTTAAGAAATTCTGGCATAATTTAGATAGACCAGTGACAGATTCAAGTGTTACTGTTGCCGATATATTTTAATATTACTAGGAACAAAAAGAATCGATAATAGGAACGAAAATAATCGATTCAACTTTTCTTAACATTGTTATTATACTAAAGGATACTCATCCCCATGCATACCCAACCGTAATGCCTCTGGAGAAACGAAATTTTTCTCTTTTGAATGCCATTCATGATTATTTGAGGATATTTAGTTCGCAGGAAAGTTTTGTCACTTAAAACAAATTCAAATATTGTCATTTGGTGATAATGCAGAAAATTTTGCCGCAAAGAAATTGAAATTAGAAATATTTTATTTGTAAGTAATTTTACTCACTTATATTGATTGATTCATTTCTCCTTTCTCTCAGTCACTAAATCGATTTACAACGAACATTGCTATGCACTATATTTAAAAACAAGAAATCCTTAAAATAATAGTGCTCACTGTGAAAATAAAAAAGAGAAGGCTAAATATAATATCGTTTTTATGTTGAAAATTAAAAAAAATCCTAAATATAACATTGCTCACGTTGAAAATTTAAATGCGAAATTCAAAGCAAATGTTTAGTAAGTATCTTAAAATCAAACAATTTCATTTCTAAATATAAAATTCACGTAAAATGAAGTTTCAAAATTGTGCGAATTAAACTTGGGAGAAAACGACATTTTTTTTTTCAACTGCCAGTTCTAAATAAAGCATGTGATAAAATTGTGCATTGCTTTTCTGTTTTTCTTGGGAAAAAATCTATATGTAATTTAATTATGAAATTTAATTGGAACTAAATGTTTTACATTAAAATACATTTACTTCGGGGCGTCAGATTTTTTTTTGGTCCAGGGCGCTGCGATTGTTAAATCTCCCTTGATTTACATTGTTTATCTGTTCATTCTTGTCTATGAGTTTAGCGATCACCGTGAGCAACTCAATGGCCTATAATAAGCTGTTTCCCATTCGTAATTTGAGGTCACTGGTTCCAAGGGAGGAAGAGAGCCAGTGCTATAAGACAAACATAACATCCATGCCTCACTTGAGCCCATCGCGGACAAAAGCCAAACTGCTGCTTTCGCTTTGCAGCAAAAGCAGCAGTTTGGTTTTAGTAATCCAAGAGACGGCTCAGTTATGCGTAAAAGACACCCACGAGAAGAAATTTTACAAACTTGTAAAAATGCCCCAATGCAAGACATAACTGAGGAGCGTTTGCAGCACTGCAGCTTTGATCACATGTTCAACGAATGTAGTGCTCCATCTCGAAGAGACGAAAAAAATAAATAAAAGCATCGATCGCATTTTTTCGCTGATCGCACATAATGAGCTGATTTGGTGAAATGACAGTGACTTTCGCAAATATTTCGCTTGGACGAAATGGAAAGGAAAATACTCGTTCTTTTAGAAGTAAGTTCGGAGAGATAAGCGCATTAAAACGCTGCCATTACAAATGTAAATTAGTTCTTGAAAGATATCGTAAACCACAGAGCCGTGAATAGGATGATTAACTGCCTTAACAAACATTGTCCTTCAGAAGGTCTTAGGCTCGAGTATAACTCAGTAATTTATGAATGTTGACATTCCTTTTCTGTTTTACGCTAACCGATGGAAGCTCAAACACGATTAGGATTTGTGAAAACGCTCGTTTGTCCACGACGGGCATCGAATCCCCTCACTCCTGAGTAAGTCGCTCTCCCAACTGAGCTACGCGGACAGAATGTCTGGCTGCAGATTTGTCGTCTTGACACATGTTTTCACTTCTGAAGTACGCCAAATCATCTCCCTCTTAATTTTTGTTTTCTTTGAAGCGAAGTAAGAATTTTTATTAATTCCAAACAATGTGTAGAACAAACATCACACATTTTTCGAAGATCCCAACGGACAGTGGATCCATTTTCCACAATCGGGCACCAATGCGAAAACACAAGTTTGTCCCCTCACTCCGGAGTATGTCGCTCTCCCAACTGAGCTACGCGGACAGAATGTCTCGCTGCAGACTTGTCGTTTTGACACATGTTTTCAGATCTGTAGTACGCCGCAGACTCCACTGGATACCAGTTGTTGAGTACAGCAAGTTGAATTTGTTAAATAAATCTCAGTTGGAGGGAAAAATTGAAGATATAAAATATTGTAAAATGACTGAATATTTTATGAAATAAGGAATAGTGGCGATCAGTATACGATCACATATGGTTCGTATCCAATGGTGCTTCTGCGATACTCTGTGCCATCAAGAAATATTTCAATGAAATCTTGAATAGTAGTCCTGATGGCCGAGTGGTACGCGATGTGCCTGGTTCGAAATCCGGTGAGGCATGAATGTTGTGTTTGTCTTAAGGCACCAACTCTCTCTCTCTCTCTTCATTGGAACCAGTTGCCCTAAATCAAGGGCAGACAACTGTCTATAGCCCATCGAGTTTCTCACCGTGGTCTTTAAATCCCCCCAAATAAAATAAATAAATTATTTAGTTTATTTGACCACAGCACGACAGTCCGCATAATACATTTTGTCTACAATAACCTAAATACACTATCTTTTGTGAAACTTGATGAAACTTACAGGATATTTACAACAGGTTAGGACATTCAAATAATTAAAATGTCAGTGAAAATGCGCATGTGGTTTCGGAACAGCGCTCTTTGAAGTGTCCGATCTTGTGAATAAAGAGCTGGCTCAAACGAGATGTTGCAATCAGTGGAGATCCGACATTGAGTCGAAAGGATGTTTTTTTGCTACTCACTATGGCCCGTCACAGAAGAAGGTCACATTGTGAACACCTGATGAACTTTGAACGAGGAAACATTATTGGAATGAGAGGAGCTGGACTTTCCTACAGTGAATTTGCCACTGGTACGGGAGCAAACGCCAGTGCAGTGATGCCAACATGACGTCAGTAGAAAGATGAGGTTCGGGCGCACAGAAATCAGGGGAATGAATCGCAAAATGCGTGGGATGAGAGACACCTCTACCGCATGGCAGTGACCGATCGCACAGCGACATTCACGGTGTTAGCGCAGCAGTGGAGCACTGTCACAGGTTAGGCTTTATCATACATCACAGGTCGACGTCGTCTGCTTAACAGAAGACTGGTAGCTCGCTGTCCATTGTTGCGCATTTCTTTGATCCACAACCACAGACACCTCCGGCTGTCATGCTGTTTCGAGCGTAGACATTAGTTCTCTGATTGGCTGTAGGTTGTGCTTTCTGACGAGTCCTGATTCAACTTAATGTACGATGATGGTCGCATACGCGCTGGAAGATATCGTGGTGAACCGCACCTTGCAGAGTCATACCGGCCCAATGACAACCGTTAGGGTTTGGGGCGCCATTGGGTTCAATTCACGATCGAGCCTGATACGAACTGAGGAAATAACTCAACAGCCAGCGATAAATCAGGGGAGTTTTAAAGGCAGAGGTGATAGATACCCTTCCTTTAGAGTTGTCGTGGTGCTATATTTTGCAGAACAATGCGCGTCCACATGTGATCCGAAATGTCCAAAACATCTTCCATGTACGGCACATGCCGCTTCTTCCTTAGCCTGGACTTTCGCCGGATATGCCCCTGATCGAACATGTCCGGGACATGGTAGCTAAATGACTGACCCGTCAAGCGCCTCCGCCAGTCACCACAAATGAACTCTGGTCAGGCATAGAAACAGTCTAGAAGGCCAAATAGTGAGTATAAAATACCGTCTGGACACGTTAAAAAGTTATTCATATAAATACACAAGCGCGTTCGAAATCATCAAGAGATTTCATCATCAGGTGTAATACTTAAAAAGGTAAAAATGCACTTCACTTCACACTACTCCATGGTGGTTGGGTAACCAGCAAGACACACCCTTGACGTAGATACTAAATGAGGTCTTCAGTTCAGATATGCTACATCGTAGATGGCATAAATCAGCTGTTGCCACAGGGCAAGTTACAAAGAGTAAGTAATGGAATGCAGTTACAAATAAGTTAAAGATGCTCTACTACGAGGGAAATGCCGAAGGTGGTTGATGAAAGTTATTTTCTGCCTTGATAAGAAACCTCCATGGGTGAGGTAGCGCAATGGGATGTTCGTCGTTACAACAGGTATTCAGGTGCTGATATACTGTATAACAATTGCTTCACCATATCTCATATGCCATTCACTAGGGTAACATGTTATTAGCGTTATCTTATCACTGAGTGGTGTGAATTGGTCACTCTAGCAGGTTCTCGCTAAAGCTGTTCAGGTGCTTCCCTTTTTAATAGTTCTTTGGTGTTCAGTAATTCTGCAACGTAATCTTCTTTTTCCGTTTGCGATATACCTGCTTTGAATAACATCCATGAAAGGGGGAGCTTGTTTAACCAGAGAGATCGAGTAAACGCCTGCTGAGGAGACAATATTGGATTGGTCCCTGTCTTGACTTCAATCTCCATCGTGAACAGTCCTGTCCTATTCCCTTCAATCTCCATCGTGAACAGTCCTGTCCCATTCCCTTCAATCTCCATCGTGAACAGTCCTGTCCCATTCCCTTCAATCTCCATCGTGAACAGTCCTGTCCCATTCCCTTCAATCTCCATCGTGAACTTCATTGTATCGTGTAGGTTGTTTATCTTGCGCATGAAATCACTCAATTCAACTACTCTGTGGATATAACGAATATCTCGTTATATTACAGGATCCACACCCGGCGTTTCTCAATATAATTAAAAAAATGAGGTTTTAAAGCGGTTTAAGTATTCTAAAATTCCTGCATAAAATTCCCTGCATTTTAATGCCTGCCATTGCCTTGAAGAAGCCTCCTAGTGTAGGGCAAAAGCTTGCGAATCTTTATGCGTATTTACACCAGTGAATAATAGGATTTATTACACTATAAATGCTTCTTGAGTAGGAACGCACTCTCTCACACAACAGTACCAGAGGAAATGCTCAGTCGAAAATTCGGCAGAAAACGCATAATTTCTCGAGAGTTTCCGCAGCCCTGGCCAGCCCGATTACCCGAACTTACTTCTCGGGATTTCTGGCTTTTGATGGATATCTAAAAGACAGAGTTTATCGGAACAGCGTATGCTTTCTCTCAGATCTGAAAACGAGTATCAGACGTAAAGTGCCCAACATCGACTGCTAAATACACTGCTGGCCACCCAAAATTCAACACCATGGAGGAAGCATCCGATTGGCTTGAAATTCGCAGCATGCGTCTCCCGCGAGAGGACATGCAACCGATTTAGCATTGCAGGGCATATGCAAATCATGTGCGCCCCGCACGCCACCGAGAATTCCTATAAGAAGAGTACACAGAAGGCAGGGGGTAAGTAGTGAAAGTGTGTTGTGCTGCCAGACCTGTGCGTGGGAAGCTTCCTGATGCCTAGTCGCAGAATACGGCAGTCATTCCAGCACGTTTCGGAGTTCGACATAGAACGAATAGTGGCTTATCGCGACAGCGGTTTACTGTACCGATAAATCGGCGCCCGTGTGGGACTAAATCCAGCCACAGTAAAGCGAGTATGGATTCGGTGGGCGCAGGAGGGACGGACGGACCGACGTGAGCAAGTACCGCAGCCGCGGCACACCACCGAACGAGAGGACCGGCATGTTGTGCGGCGGGCATTGACGGTTCGCACCGCAACATCACGAACGTTAGCGTCGGAATTAGGGTTTGTTGCGCAGCAACCTGTGTCAGCACGTACCGTTCGACGTTGTCTGCAGGAGCGGGGACTTGTCACACGGCGCCCATTGCTCCGATTAGAATTGACATTACACTACCGGCGAGTGCAGCGGCAGTGGGCCGTTGAACGCCGCACCTGACCTACGGAATGGCATGACATTGTCTTCTCCGACGAATCACGCTTCTACCTGCAACACCACGATGGTCGGATCCGCGTGTGACGGCACCGCGGCGAGAGACTGCATGTCGCCTGCATTATGCATCGCCATACCGATCCGTTGCCTGGCGTTATGGTTTTGGGCGCAATTGGATATGACACCCGCCCCTCTGGTACGAATCGCCGGTACACTCAACAGCCACCGCTACAGCTCCAACGCTTTGGAGCCTGTAGTCCTCCCTTGCCTGAAGGACCTGCCCGAGGCCACGTTTCAACAGGACAATGCGCGCCCGCACGTGCTGCAAATCGTGCAACAATTCTTCACGGACCTCCAGGTATCACTGATGCCGTGACCCGCCTGTTATCCCGATATGTCGCCCATCGAACATGTCTGGTCGCTGATCGGCAACCTAGTGGCCCGGCAAGCACCACCCGCGGCTACGCCTGATGAACTGTGGCAACGTGTGAAAGCAGCCTGAACCGACATATCCCAAGCCCACATCCAAAGCCTCTTTCGGTCGATGCCGCGGCGTGTAGCGGCCGTTATTGCCAGCCATGGGAGCCACACGAACTATTGATGTCTGCGTGTTCCGCCAGTCGCACGGGTCTGTAAGCTCAATCGTTTCATCTTTGTATCTGTTGTTATGTGTCCAGTAAATCTGACTTTGCTATCTCGTGTCCTTCTTAGTGTGCAATTTTGGGTGGCCAGCAGTGTACATTCTGCAAGCAGCTGGGTGCTATGCTTTTCTTCGTGCTCAGCATGTCATTTCTTGTGATGGCCAGGATATTGAGAAGAAAATTCAAAGCAATAAGAATATAAATTCTGAATTTGCTTGTAAAACTTACTGGTTAACCATGTCTAACGTACCAGGAGATGTGGCGTACCTGCCTGAAGGACGCACACGACATAAAGGCAGATAGGAATCAGAATAAAACGTCTGCGTAGCTCAATTGGTAGAGTGACTTATTCCGGAATGAGGGGATCCGGGTTCGAATCCTGGCGCGGATAAAAATGACGGAGAAATTTCCTTCGTTATAATGGCGCCCGAGCTATCCGGATGACCCGACCGTTCAATATCTCGCATTGGTGTGATGTTATTTCCGCACCGCGAGATAGGAAAAATAAGAGAATCCCTTCTCCAGCACTTCGAAAAAAAAAATAAATAAATAAGGGGGAGATGATGTAACGTACCAGGAGATGTGACGTACCTGCCCGAAGGACGCACACAACATAAAGGCAGATAGGAATCAGAATAAAACGTCCGCGTAGCTCAATTGGTAGAGTGACTTATTCCGGAATGAAGGGATCCGGGTTCGAATCCTGGCGCGGATAAAAATGACGGAGAAATTTACTTCGTTATACATGAAACATATATTAGAAAACTGTCCCATGTCCCATCCGTTTCTGGATGGGACATGGATCCAAACGCTTTGAGGAAGCAACGATGCTTCGACTGACAAAAATCTGAGGTTGTTCAGAATACTAATCTAAGTTTGCTTAGTCTCAGTTGCTTGGAACTTCAGTGTCCTGGGTGGTATAACGGTTAGCATACTAGAATGGAAACGGGAGATGCGGGTTCGGTTCCCGCTTTACGACGATGAAATTTTCAAGTTTTTTGAAAGATGTTACATGGATGACCAGTAAGTGTCACAAGCAAATTCAGAATTTATATTCAATTTGCTTTCAATATTCTGTCGGTTGCCCATGTATTATGAGGAATATTTCTATTTTCATTTATTTATATTGAGAAGATTTTGTGCTGAAACCTTTGTGCTGACAATAACCATTAAATTCACGCATGTGTCTGTGCTTTTATTGCGTCTGCAGCGCCACTGTTCCTCAAGTGGCGGAATTTTGAACTAAATTTTCACTTTCTAAATCGTTTCCCGGTGCCCTGAATAAGTTAGCAAGTTTTGTCGCGATATTTCCATTTCTTGCTGGTATCCCTATTCTCGGTTGGCACCCGAGAATAGGGATACTTATTTTATAACCTCCCGGCATAACAACGTGTAAGTAAATAGGAAGAGTTGACAGTTCGCCATGATGAAATTTTAGTCTGTTTACATAGAATATGTAAAGCGAATCTGCATATAGTTTTTTTTTTCCTTTTTTTTGGTAAAAATCTTTATACGTATCACTAAAGTCCTTCCGAAACATCAATTTAAAAGTGCTATTTTTTTCTGTTGCACGACAGCAGTTTACCGGATGAAGAAACGTGATCGATTTAAGTATTACTTTAAATCCCAATCGCATCATCAATAAATATGATCGACAGATATTTGTTTTACTGAAAGTAAGAAAAAGGGTAAATGATATTAGCTCAAAACTGAGGATATTTTGAGAATAATCAATGAGAATTTAGACGAATTTGAAGAAAGCTTCATACAATAGAAAGAGAACGCCTATATATGAACTTCAGGAGAAAACTAAAGCATCGTCAATACTTGGGGCATTTCATCCCATTTCTTACGCTATTTTTCCTCTTTCAAAGAAAGCAAGTGACAGCTATTTTTCTTGAGATTTGCCTGAAATCGATGAATACTAAATGTCAGGTCTTCCTTTCTTAAGAACGTTGAGAATGCTTCACGGAAATAATATAAAAACCGTTTCTCTAAAAGCTAAAAAATAGTTTATGACAAAGCGTTTGCCTTTCCTATAGATGCAGGTGGTGTATCGAAAATGTTTGAAAAGTGTGCTTCATTGACAGTTATTATTGCTGCAAATCATTCTGACCAAATTAAACTCGAAATTATTTAATCATTATATATCAGTACGCTACTTTTTCCCATCTTTGATTACAATGCCACCCCTGTGTTTATAATAATCATCATCATCATTGTCAACCATTATCAATCCACTGCTGGATGAAGGTCTCCCCAAGTTTCTTCCACAACGGTCTGTCTTGTGCCAGTCTCCTCCATGTCACTCCTGCATACTTTCGAATTTCACCCACCCATCTCTCATGTCATCTTCTTCTGGGTCTTTTCCTGTCCCTTGGAATCCAATCTAAAATTTCAGCTGTCCATCGATGGTCTGTCCTTCTGGCAGTATGTCCAGCCCTTTGCCATTTCAGGGATTTAACTCTGATCATGATGTCTTCCACTCTTGTCATTTTTCGATCCACGAGTTCCTCTTCTTATCTCTCCTGGTTACACCAAGCATGCACCTCTCCATGCTTGTTTGAGTTGTCTGCAGCCTTTGTATGTCTCTTTTAGTTAAAGTCCACGTCTCTGCACCGTACGTGAGCACAGGAAGGATGCATTTATCAAACACTTTTCTTTTAAGACATAATGGCATATTGCTCTTGAAAATTATGCTGTTTCTTCCAAAAGCTCTCCAGGCAAATTTTGCACGCCGATTAATTTCTTCATCAATGAGACCCTCACTTGATATCTCTGTCCAAGATAAATGTACGTGTCTGTTATCTCCAGCTTTTCTCCATCAATCGATAAATCTTCATTTCTTGTAAAAGCATTGAACATCACTTTTGTCTTCTGAAAGTTCATTTTTAATCCCACTTCTTTACTCTTGTCAGCAAGTTCCTGGATCATACTCTGCAGCTCTGATGGGGTAGTTGCAAAAATGACTAAGTCATCAGCAAAACGAAGGTGGGTTAGATAATCTCCATTAATCTTTATCCCTTTGTTTTCCCAGTTCAGTGATTGAAAGACATTTTCCAATGTGGCATTAAAGAGCTTCGGAGATATGGTGTCACCTTGTCTCACTCCCTTTCCAATTTTTATGTGTGTTGTATTTTCAAACAGCCGAATCTTTGCACTTGCATTTTCATAGATGTTATTAATAATATTAATGTATACATCTTCAATACCGCAGGATTTCAGAGCCATTGTAACTGCTGATGGTTTCACCGAATCAAAGGCTTTTTCATAATCGATAAAAGTCATGCACAATGGAAGTCCATATTCCCTCGCTCTTTCAATTAGTTCTCTCAGTACGTGGATATGATCTATTGTGCTGTAGCCACTTCTGAATCCAGCTTGTTCTCTCGGTTGAGCCATGTCCAATGTTACCTTCAAGCGGTGTGAAAGAACTTTAGTGAAGATTTTATAAACCGCTGTCTGTAGTTCCTGAGATCCTCAATGTCACCTTTTGTATGTAGCAGGATCATTGTAGCGTTGTTCCAATCCTCAGGAATCTTCCCTTCATTAAGGCATCGAGCGAAAATTTGGGCGAGTACTGTTTCGATTTCTCCACTTGCTTCTTGTATGATGTCTACAGTAATTCCATCTTCTCCTGGAGCTTTTCCCCGCTTCATATTCTTGATGGCATGTGCAACGTCTGCTGGGAGGACTGAAAGAACTCTGGTACTGGTACCTTTCATGATGCCTGGAGTACATGTATCATCCCTTTCATATAATTTGAAGTAGAAATCTTTCACTTTTGTCAAAATTTCGCCTCTATTTCTTGTTACAGAACCATCTTCTTTTCTCAGTGCCATAATCTGTTTTCTTCCCTTACTGAGATGTCCCTTTGCTATCTTTAGGCTTTGGTTGTTTTCAATTGCTTTACTCACTAGTTCACAGTTGAATTTCCTTACGTCTTCAGTGATACTTTTTCGTACTGTCTTGCATAGCTCTATATATTCCACTTTGGAAGTCACATCTTCTTTAGTTGTCCTCATCTCTCTTCTTTTTTGCATCAACATTTTGGTTTTTCCTGATAATTTGTTCACATGCAACTTGTTCTTAGACCCAGCTAATTTTGTAGCTGTTTCTATAAGAGCTTTGGTTACTTTTCTGTTAACTTCAGAAATATCCACTTCTTCCGATGTTAGGCCTTCTAAAGCAGAAAATCTGTCCTTCAGTTCCAACTTAAAGGTGTTATGGTGTTTTTTTAGGTTGGTTATGTCAATACATTTTGTTTGTCTTATGAGCTTTCCACGTTCCAGTTTAGTGTTGAGGTGCATCTTGCATCTCACCAATTTATGGTCACTACCTGTGTTGAACTTGTTTAGTACACTGCAGTCTTCTATGACGAATTTTTTTTTACACATAATAAAATCAATTTCATTTGTCGTCCCATTTGGATGTCTCCATGTCCATTTCCTGTGTGGCTTTTTCTTGAAAAATGAGTTCAAGATGAAAAATCCTTCTGCCTCTGCAAACTCAACGAGAGTATTTCCACGCTGGTTTCTGTTGCCTTGACCGAATTTACCTACTGAAGTTTCATTCTGTTGCCGTTGCTCTATTTTTGCATTGAAATCTCCCATAATTATCTTTAAGTGCTGCTTACCTTTATTATTTAGATGACGAATTTCCTCATAAAATTCTTCAATTTCTTCTTCAGGATGACTTGTGGTTGGTGCATAAGTTTGAATAATCTGAGCCTGGTATCTTCTCGAGAGTTGGATAACGAGTCGTGCAGCTCTGTCAGAGGAACTTTCAACTTCTACAACTTTATCCTTCAGTTTCTTGTTTATTATAAATCCAACACCACTAGTTCTGCCAGTATCTGTCCCACGATAGTAGAAGAGATGTCCACTTTTCAGTTCAATGAGATCTTCTCCTTTTCTCCTTACCTCACTTAGCCCGACGATGTCCCACTTGATCCTTTGTAGTTCCTCTTCCAATTCAAGAAGCCTTGAATCAGAAGATCGGGAGCGTCCATTATACGTCGCCAAGGTCAGCATCAGATGGCAGCCGAGTCTGGTCCTCCGGGGATTCTTAGCACCCTCTGCCCTCATGTCGCACTGGTCGCTGCCTTGGCCAGGTACATTCCAGCTGCCGGAGACTGAGGGCCAAGATTTAAGTTGTGGAGTCATTTTGGAGGGGTTTGGCCATAACTCACCACGCTGGCCAAGCGGGTTGGTGAGTGTGGGATAGCATTTCCTCTAATCCCGATGGTATAGTTATACCGCTATTGGCGGTCGTCAGAGCCCCTTTAGTGGGAACAGGATGCACCACGAGAAGGCGGGGTTGACATTTGTCAAGGAGAGGCTGTGATATTACGCATCACCTGACCTTACATCCCTGTTTTTTAATCGGAAGTTCTCCTAAAAGGAAAAGAAAAAAGAAGAGAAAACTGTGCATCGAAACAGAGCGAGAAGTTATTAATGGTGAAATGAATATATGCCTTAGTGAGTGAAGGAAGAACCAAAAAAAAAGATGTGGTTGCTAATGAAATGCCTGCATGTGATACGCCTAAAGGATCAGATGGACTGCGTTCGTAATATCTTAAGCCACGCCGCAACGTATGGATGGGATAAGCCCTGAATTTAGGCAAAAATGTTTACATACCATGAAAACCGAAGGAAAAGAAAACAGTCACCTATAACCCGACACTTACTCATTTAGTTTATATTGCGCGAGTTCCAATGTTTATAATAAGGCGGAGCACACAAAATAAGTTGAGTCTGCTCTTGTAATGTTTTTTTTAATATATAATTCATTTAAGCATGACCTGTACTGTCTGTGTTTCTAACAGTACTGGAGTCTCTTAATGTTATGTTAGTCATCACAAAATCATTAATAACACCGTGAGCAATATTAGCCAAACTAACGGCAAGAGAAGATAGTTTACTTACTCACATAAATCACCTTTATTGGTCTTCCAAGAATAACAGCAGTACGCTTTAAGGTACTTCAGTAGTCTCAACAAACTGAACCTCTATGACCTAAGACTCAAAGCAGTATATACATCGAAGAGCCATTCCATTATGACCACCCCCAGCCTAGAGAAATGAGCGCGCCTGGAGACCGAACGGTTGTGCGGGTAAAGATCACAGGGCAGTATATATAGAACCCAAGGACAGCGACCGCAGGGCCACAGTGCGACAAATCACCCACACCTACAACAATGGGGATCAGGACAATTTGTCCCAGCACACAGGTCATCGCAGCCTTCTGCGCATGGGCTTACGTAGCCGAAGACCCAGCCGGGTCCCCATGTTCACAGCACGTCATCACCAACAACGCATGAGATGGGCCCAAGATCATCGAGATTAGACCTTGGATGATTGGAAGAAATTGGATTGGTCTGACGACTCGAGATTCCTGGTTCATTACGTAGACTACCGTGCGCTGATACGCTATGGCACCTGGATACACTATTAGGCGGAAATAGGCAGGCAGTCGCGGTGTTATTCTGTGAGCGATATTTTCTTGGGGCACTGTCTGCCCGGTCATCCCAATAGTACCGTTCCTGACAGCTGTCAGATTTCTGAACATCGTTGCGGATCAAGTTCACCCATTCTTGGCAACTGCGTTCCCTGCTGGTGTTGGCCATTACGAAATGGATAATGAGTCATGCCCCACTGCCAGAATCATCAAGGAGGGGTTCGAGGAGCTTGCTTGTGACTTTCTGTTAAAGACCAGTCTCCAAAATTACCTGACATGAGCCCAATCGAACATTTGTGGTTCGACGTCGAAAAGTGGGTTCGTGCTAAATCACCACCATCCCGAAATGTACGGGAACTGGGGTACATGCTGTTGACATTATGATACCAGATACCCCAGGATACCTATCGCCACCTTAATAAATCGATGCCACACCGAGTGTATCGCAGTTTTGCCGACTAAAGGGTGTCATACAGCTTATTAGGTAGGTGGTCGTAATGTAAAGGTTAATCGGTGCATATACTTAGCTTTGCTAGCTTTGCTTAGGAACACACTAGCTTTGCTTTAGGAACACACATCTAATAACGCGTAGGTCCATCTTTCTGTTCAATTATGTCTCGCAGACGCGTGGGAAAAATTTCTACAAAGCGTCGAACATCCTCCATGAGTAACTTGAGCCATGTCCGCTGTAGCAGCTACGTTGTTTCATGCTCATTCCTTGGAGAAGCAACAGCAGTTTTCACACTCCGTTGTAGCATATACCACAAATGTTCAATTGGTTTACAACAGGGAAGTTTGAGTGCCAAAGCAATGTGGCGGATTCGTTATCGCGTTCCTCCAATCACTCAGTAGTTTTACGAGCTCGATAACACGGTGCGTTGGGCTCGTGAGTGATTGGGCTGGTAAAACTACTGAGTGATACGAGCCCGATAACACTGTCCTATTCTCTCGTAAGGGCTCTGCTTCAGCTCCAGCTGCTGTATAGTTCGTAGAACTTTACTCTGTGTCTGATTCGACTACAAACAATAGTTACACGCTCAGCCTGGACGGACAAATGCCGATTCTGGTGCTTTAGGGTGAATCATCCATAGCTTCTAGAAATCGAAATTCGACGGCTTTCGCAATCATATGTACACTCTTCCCAGGCCTCCAAGGGCCCTGCTGGCTTTTGTCAGCCGTCACGAAGAACAGGGTGATGCCGCGTGCCTGCGCCCGAATCACCTGCTGGATTTGTCGTTTGAACCCAATAACCCTAATTCTGCTCTCGAAGCAGTCTTTCCTCGATGCCAATGTCACGGTCGTATAAATTTACTCGTGTTTCACCAGAATTTGTGTGAGAATCCCAGGGTGGTCATTCTTCCAGCGTAGACAGTATCTTTTCTTGAGGATTAATTGGTTTCACCAGAATTTGTGTGAGAATCACAGGTTGCCCTTCCAGCATAGACAGTATCCATTACATAATGATTAATTGATTTCATCAGAATTTCTGAGAGAATCCCAGGATGGTCCCTCTTCCAGCGTAGACAGTATACTTTACATAACGATTAACTGCTTTCAGCACAATTTGAGTGAGAACCCCAGGGTGGTCCTTCTTCCAGCGTAGACAGCATCCTGCACATAAAGATTAACTGGTTTCACTACAATTTGTGTGAGAATCTCTTCCAACGTAGACAGTACTTTTTACGTAACGATTAATTGATTTCACCAGAATTTTTGAGAGAATCCCAGGGTGCTCCGTTTCCCAGCGCAGACAGTATCCTTTACATAACAATTAATTGGTTTCACGACAGTTAGTGTGTGAATTCCATGGTAGTCCTTTTTCCAGCATAACCTTTACATAACAATTAATTCGTTTCACGACATTTTGTGGAAGAATTCCAGGGTGTCCTTTCTTCCAGCGTAAACAGTAACCTTTACACAAAGATTAATTTGTTTCACCACAATTTGTGTGAGAATATCCCAGGATGCTACGTCTTATAGCGTAGACAGTATTCTTTTCATAATGATTAATTCATTTCACCACAATTTGTGTGAAAATCCCAAGATAATACCTCTTCCAGCGTAGACAGTATTATTTGCATAACAAATAATTGATTTCACCACAATTTGTGTATGAATTACCCTGCTAGCGCAAAAATATTTTAGAAGAGCGCTGGTGATCTACTAAACGCTTTTTGCCCTTGGAAGGGAAATAACGATTTCTCGAAAACATTTAAGCGTATCCCACTTTTATTTTGCCGTTCGCTAATAATTTTAATTGTTTCACGTTTTCCCATAATTGATCCCGAATTACACTGCTCGTCACCCAAAATGCAACACCAAGAAGGACACGAGATAGCAAAGCCAGATTTACTGGACACGTAACAACAGATACAAAAAATAAACGATTGAGCTTACAGGCCCGTGCGACTTGCGGAACACGCAAACATCAATAGTTCATGTGGCCCCCATGGCTGGCAATAACGGCCGCTACACGCCGCGGCATCGAACGAAAGAGGCTTTGGATGTGGGCTAGGGGTATGTCAGTCCAGGCTGCTTCCACACGTTGCCACAGTTCATCAGGCGTAGCAGCGGGTGGTGCTTGCCGGGGCACTTGGTTGCCGATCAGCGACCAGACATGGGCGACATATCGGGAGAACAGGCGGGCCACGACAGCAGTGACACCTGGTCGGCCGTGAAGAATTGTTGCATGATGCGTACCACGTGCGGGCGCGCATTGTCCTGTTGAAACGTGGCCGCTGGCAGGTCCTTCAGGTAAGGGAAGACTACAAGCTCCAAAACGTCGGAGATGTAGCGGTGGCTGTTGAGTGTACCGGAGATGCGTACAAGAGGGGTGCAGGTGTCATACCCAATTCTGTCCCAAACCATAACGCCAGGCGACAGACCGATATGGCAATGCATAATGCAGGCGTCATACAGTCACGCACCGCGGTGCCGCCACACGCGGATCCGACCATGGAGGTGTTGCAGGCAGAAGCGGGATTCGTCCGAGAAGACAATGTCGTGACATTCTGCAGTCCAGGTGCGGCGTTCAATGGCCCACTGCCGCCGCACTCGCCGGTGGTGTGACGTCAATGGTAATCGGAGCAATGGGCGCCTTGCGACAAGTCCCCGCTCCTGCAGACGACGTCGAACGGTACGTGCTGACACAGGTTGTTGCGCAACTGACCCTAATCCCGGCGCTAACGTTCGTGATGTGGCGGTGCGAGCCGTCAATGCCCGCCACACAACATGCCGGTCCTCTAGTTCGGTGGTGTACCGCGGCTGCGGCAATCTCTCACGTCGTTCCGTCCTTCCCTCCTGAGGACACCCATCGAATCCATACTCGCCTCACTGTGGCTGGATGTCGTCCCACACGGGCGCCGATGTCTCGGTACGATAAACCGCTGTTGCGATAAGCCATTATTCGTTATCTTTCGAACTCCAAAACGTGCTGGAATGACTGCCGTATTCTGCGACAAGGCATCAGGAAGCTTCCCACGCACAGGTCCGGCAGCACAACACACTTCCACTACTTACACCCCGCCTTCTGTGCACCCTTCTTATAGTGCTTCTCGGTGGCGTGCCGGGCGCATATGATTTGCATATGCCCTGCAATGCCACTCGTTTGCATGTACTCTCGCGGGCGACGCATGCTGCGAATTTCAGGCCAATTGGGTGCTTCCTTCTTGGTGTTGCATTTTGGGTGGTCAGCAGTGTATTTACACAAGTTATTTGCCTAATTTGGTTTTGCGCTTTTAACCCCGTCTCGCGGCTAATTTATTATCTCGAATAGTTTAAAACACGTAGAAATACACTCTACAGTAAACCACAGTTAGACCAGTACTCCACTAGGGCGTCTAGGCGCGCTTTGCAAAAGTACGGTTATAAATTGTTTTTCAGAAATTCATTCGTAAATACATAATAAAATTACTTCATTTTGCACTGCTACGTCGGAACCTCTTCTGGTTTGAAGTATTTATCTCCGAGGGCAAAATTAAGGTCGGATTTTTTTAAATAAGGGGTTTCAAAAAATTATGAAATTTTAAGGGTGTTCTCAAAAAAAAGAACATGGTGGTAATAATAAGGGAGAAACAAAATTTGATCTTCAAATTTGGATTATAATAAAAATAGCTTAGTGTAAAAATGAGCCTTCGTTTTATTTATGTTGATAATTTATGAAGGGATCAGATATTTTGGCATTTAATATAGGTTTTGTAAAGATTTCCTTGAAAAGTATGAGATAGAGAATTTAGAAATTTGGAGCTATTGTACTGCCTTTTTTTTTTTTGATTGGAGGTTTAACGACCACCGTGAGCAACTCAATGGGCTATAAGCAGTCGATCGTCTCTAATTTAGGGTCACTGACTACAGGAAAGGGAGAGAGCCCGGGACATAAGACAAACACAACGTCCATGCCTCACCGGGATTCGAACCCGGACCCATCTCGAACAAATGGTAAGAAGCCATCGCTTAGACCTCTGAGCCTCCGGGGCGGCAATGTATCGCCTTCAATATGGGATTAACCGGAAATGATGTAGAGACGACGTTTGAGCATTGGCAACCGAAATATGCCGTTTGCATATTACAGGAAGGCATACGGCAGATCGATGTGGCCGCTGCTTTAGGAGTTTCGCAAAGTGTAGTAAGTCGGCTACGCACAAGACTTCCACGGCATGGAAATGTTGCAGATCGACTCAGGAGTGGTCGATCGAGGATAACTACCAGGAGGCAAGATCTGTGCCTGACCGTAAGTCCCTGGAAATGGCCTAGCATTACCAGCAGCCATTTGCAGGATCACCTCGAGTCTACTTTTGGTGTCTAAGTACGTACTCAAATGGTGCCAAGCCGTCTTCAGCGGTACAGACTCAGAGCAAGGACGCCGCTGAGACGTATAACATTAATGACAATCGTCCAAGATGTACCTGTGTCTGACGGTACATGTCATGGAATACAGAGAAGCATTATGTACTCTTCACAGACGAATCTCGTTTCTCTCTTTATCCTGACACTCAATGAGAACACGTGTGGAAAAGATCCAGTACACGAATGCAGCCACACTATATGGGGTCCGTCTATCCTTACCAGCAGTAGTCAGTCCTGGTCGGGCCAGAGTGTGTTTTAATGGCCTTGTATGTTCATCTAGGCAACATAAATGCCTCAGTGTACCGAAATGAGATCATTGCGCACATTGTGACACTGTTTAGATATACATGCTTCGTAGATTGTATTGTAGAGTACATAATTGTTATTATGTGCCGGAAATTAATATAACATTCCATTTCCCATGTATCAATTAACTCTTTAACGACCATAGCGCCCAAAAACGCCCGTACATACAAACGGCCATAACCGCCAGAAACGCCTGTCTAGGTTGAGTCAGATTTCCTGCCTTTACCTGTTCTTCAAATTTTCTCGACCTATGAGGGATCAACAGGACTTACCCTCAGTCACTATTGTTGTTGTTAAACAAAGTTAACCAACAGACAGTTTCGGGTTTTGAAGATGAAAATCGGATATTTGGCGTATATGTGACAAGGATGGTAAGCCAGATAATATCCGAAAACTTGAAAATTTTCATCGTCCTGGAGCGGGACTCGAACCCGCGTTTCCCAGAAAAACGCCCAGGTACGCTCACCACTACACCACCCAGAACGACCAAATTTCAAGTTTCCGATCAATTTGCATAAAACCATCACAGGATTCACTAGTCGAAGCAACGGGCATTCATGGAATTTGAAGTGATAAAAGGTTTTTGGGTCATGGTCGAGGGATAAAAACACTGTTGATCGGTTTTTGTGCTTATTTTTAAAATCAATTATTTTTTCAGGAAATTCATATGAGTAATTTCCTTTCTTTAGTTTGGATCCATTTCTTCAGCACGGAACCAAATCGCACTTCTTTGCATCTTCACTTTCTATGCTTAATATCGCTAAAGATGATACAAAATCTTGGATCATGGTTGATCCTAAATGTATTTTAATAATGTTTTGCTTGCTGAATGATTTTTCAAATACTTTTGACTGTACAGTTACTGATATAGTGAATAACAATCATAAAACGATCATCAAGATCAAGGAAATATCGCAGCAAATGCAATCAAGCATGTGTTGAGGAAGCTCTTTAGGACCATGAAATTCTTCGTTGTTCGCCAAAAGATTTTTTATAGCTTGTAACTCATCTAAAAGATCATTTGATATATCGGCTCTACATTTAATTTATTGCTTAACTAATGCTAGCATAGCTTCAATACGAACATGGCTCATTTGTATAAGAACTGCGTATCTACTGCGACTGAGTTAAACAAGTTAAACCTATTTTCTGAATATTGTATTAACACTGTGATGTATCACTGCTGTGACTTAACTAAACAGCAAGTTGCAGCGTTAAACCTTGCCACTGTGGTGAAATTTGTAGAATGTCCGACTGCGGAGAAACAAGATTCGAATTCCATCACCGGCAGAAATTCGCAATATTAGCGCTCGAACGGAAAAAATAAGCCACCTAGCCGTGAGATTCGAAAATTGTGTGATGATTCTTTCATATATTGCCTAGAATTAATGAAAAATTCCTTCTTGTACTATAAGCTCCTTTAAGCACGATTAGTCGGCTGACCGGAAACCTGCGATTTTGTAGCCCCGCCTTTCTTAAGACGAAGGATATGACGTACAACTGAGGTGATGCTAGAGTCAAAACGGTAGGTTGCAGTTTTGGCTCTTGTGATGAGCTTTGCCGGCGTTGTTCAATTGGTAGAATGTTCGACCGGAGAACCAAGATGTGGGTACAAATGCATCACAGGAAGAAAAGGGCTAATTCTTCATAAATGATTTCCTTTGTCTGAACGTTTGTTACACTTTGGTGACCCAGTGGAAAGAGCACTTGCTTGTTTTATTGCTCAGAAAAAAAGTTTGCCGAGTTGCTAGCTGCAAGGAATGCTGGGACGAAAGCTGGATGTCTGGCGTCATCAGATGTCTAATCAAAATGATCTAAAACAATATGATTTCTTTTGCTTGCACGTTCGAAAGTTTGTCCCACTCTTGTGGCGCAGTCGAAAGAGCTGTTGCCTGTTTTAATTGTCGAATTCCCTGCCTTAACCAATTTACTTTTTTCATTGTGGTAATAAAAAAAAAGTTCACAAAACATACTTTTACATTTGGAACACATCTGTTTCACTTTGTCGAAACATTGTTTCATCGTGCATGTTTGTTACGCTTCATATCACGGTAAGATTCTCGATGATGCATGAAAAATGTTGTGATCGAAGAAATATGATTTAAAAAATGGCTCTACATATCTTAGTTTTTCCTATCATTACTGTCAGGCTTTTACCTAGTTCGATATAACAGAAAATCAAAATTCAAAAGGGCAATCCAGCGAAAAAGTCTCCGTTAATTTTAGTTTTAGTTTAGGTGCTAACTCGTAACACCTGAATTTTTCCACTTTTGTTCAACCATTTGTGTTTCCCCTCTTGTTTTTTATAAACAATTTTTTCACTGATACTAAAAATGTTTCCGAAATTTACGAGCCACTTTCCGTTATTCCTTTCGTGAATTAACGAAGCATATAATTAATACAAAATTTTCCGTGAAATGACAGTAAGAATCCTGAATTTCACGGACTTTTTTTCGTACTCCAGGAAAATTCTGAATTTTCAGAAATCTTTCTGCAATTCCTTTCGCATGTTAAAGGAAAAAATCCGTTCCTATTTTTTCCGTATCCATAAGACGAAAACATTCTGGTAATAAGAGAGATTCGCGAAAACACTTGAGGTTTCATTAACGGTTAAATTTCCATAGTCTGTCGAAGAATCTGATTTCGAAGTTCTGTAGAGAGATCGGATATTGTGGATAGCATATCGCATGAATTATGGTTATTGTGGCACAACATACTTCTTCTCTTCAGCTGTTATGTATTGTGCTACCATAAGAAACCGGGTACTTAAATTATTATTGTAAAGGTGATTTGTACGATATCTATGTAACAGTCTGTGAAGTCCTTAAGACAAAAGCTGATAGCTATCAAGAGTAAATTTTATATTTAGAAGTTTTGTGAAATCATCATCATCATCAATGCCAACCATTATTAATCCACTGCTGGACGAAGGTCTCCCCAACTTTCTTTCACAACGGTCCGTCTTGTGCCAGTCTCCTCCAGGTTACTCCAGCATACTTTCGAATTTCATCAAACCCATCTCCCATGTGGTCTTCTTCTGGGTCTTTTCCTGTCCCTTGGAATCCAGTCAAAAATTTCGGCTGTCCATCGATGGTCTGTCCTTCAGGCAACATGTCCAGTTCATTGCCATTTCAGGGATTTTACTCTGATTATGATGTCTTCTACTCTTGTCATTTTTCTGATCCACGAGCTCCTCTTCTTATCTCTCCTGGTTTCACTAAGCGTGCACTTCTCCATGCTTCTTTGAGTTGTCTGCAGTCTTTCTATGTCTCTTTTAGTTAAGGTCCACATCTCTGCAGCATACGTAAGCACTGGAAGGATGCATTGATCAAACACTTTTCTTTTAAGGGATAATGGCATATTGCTCATGAAAATTATACTGTTTCTTCCAAAAGCTCTCCAGGAAAATTTTACATGACGATTAATTTCTTCATTAATGTTACCCTCACTTGATGTCTGCTGTCCAAGATAAATGTAGGTATTGGTTATCTCCAGCTCTTCCCCATCAATCGACAAATCTTCATTTCTTGTAAAAGCATTGTACATCGCTTTTGTCTTCTGAAAGTTTATTTTCAATCCCACTTCTTTACTCTTGTCAGCAAGTTCCTGGATCATACTCTGCAACTCTGATAAGGTGTTGCAAAACTGACTACGTCATCAGCAAAACGAAGGTGAGTTAGGTAATCTCCATTAAGCTTTATCCCTTTTTTTCGCAGTTCAATGATTGATTGAAAGACATTTTCCAATGTGGGATTAAAGAGTTTGGGAGATATAGTATTGCGAAATAATACTATAAAATAGTACCTTTCAAATATTCTTAAAGATAATTGAAAGTTATTTTCAGTTAAAAAGAGATTCCGAGTTCCAAAACATTCTGTTGCTTTGAAAAAGAATAATGAAAAAAATACTTAATTTACAATAAACCCTCCTGCAAAAAAATATAATAAAAATGTATTAAAAAAATAGCAAGCTCCAACAGAAAATAAAATGTCTAAAAAATCATTATCGCTCAATTAGTTTTACCTTAAACGTGAGTGCCGCTCCATAGACATTCTGACTTAGTGGTTAAGACGGACGGTTTGAAACCTGAACAATCTCAGGTCGATCACCAACGCAGAAGGTTTCTTTAGCGTAAGGGCTGAAAAATCCAGTGTCTTCTATTATGAGAAATTTTTGTATAAATACGGAAAACCTTAAAACGGATTTTTCTGAAATAAATAGAATTTCTTCATATGGATAAACCGGTGAAAACACGGGTTAAAAAATCGTGTACTTTTTAAAAGCGGAAATTTTATTAAAAGACGGACATTTACCAGCAACTTTGCTGGATGTTATTTTCAGAAATGTTCAGCGAATTCACACCAGTAATAACTTACAATGATAGAAAATACTTTAAAGAAATTTGAGGCTCCGTTAACAGCAAAGTACCGGTGCATTTCATCCTCTTTTGTCGCCCCTGAGACGAAAGGCTGCTTCTAGCTTTCAGAGTTGCTCATGGCGTTCGTTACTTCCCGAAACCAAACTTTCTTCCTTAGCGTGTGTCATTCATAATGTTATGTAAATTCTGCATCCCCGAAATCATCGCTACCAAGTGATCCTGACAGATCGTTTTTTAATTTATCGTGACAGCACCCGAAATCTATGTACATCCACGTGACGAACTTTTCCTCTGTAACCAATGACAGCAAAGCAGGGTGTGACTCAGAGGGATGTCTTGCGTAAATTCAAAAGAACACTAGTTGCGTGCCGATATATAGTGTTTTCTGAGAAATTCATGCCACAGAATAGTTGTAAGAATATCGCCCATGATAGTAGATCATTAATTTATGACTACTCTTTTTTAATACGTTTATTAGCGCACTATTTCTTTGGAAACTAACTGTTCTCAACTTTAAGTTGAAATCCCGACGAAAATTCGTTGTTAAATTGCCAAAAATGAGGGCTAAAACTCTGTCTTCATTTTTTTTTTGTTAAACAACTCCAATCATTGTAAATTGTTTAACCAACCTGATTCATGTTATTCCTTTTTTACGTTTGTGTTCATCAAATTGTTGCGGTCCCAGCGGCGCAGTGGTCTAAGAGATGGCTTCTGATCATTCATCTGAGATGGGCCCCGGTTCGAGCCCCGGTGAGGCATGGATGTTGCGCATTTGTCACACGGCGCTGGCTCTCTCCTTTTCCTGGAACCAGTGGCCCTAAATTACGGACGGGCGACCGCTTATAGCCCACTTAATTTCTCACTGTAGTCGTTAAAACTCCAATCGAAAAAAAAAATGCAAGCCTGCTGAAAGGTCTAGTTTTCTATTTGAAACAATTTTATTTATTTTTTCTTTTTCGTCGAAGCATTGCGACATACAGTACTACCATTAGAAGGAAAACAGCTTTATCGTTAGGGGTATTGACCTCAACCTCGCAAATTGCATTTATCTCTTGAAACGAAAAACAAAATTTTGTTTAAATAACCTCAGTCAAAATGACAGATGACCTGGGAGTCAAAGTTTAAATTACTGTAGAAGTCTGGCACTTTTCAAATAAGATTGACACCACACAAAAGTTGTTATCTAACGGCACACATTAACCGGCTAGATAACGCACATGTATGTCTTATTATAGAGCAGGACGTTCAGTGAGATTACCATAGTTTTAGATAAATACAATTCATCTAAGCTAAAATATTTTCAGTTCCGAGAGTACAAATTACTTAGGTTATTTCATTACATAACAGGGCCCACCTTCAAAGGTTTATTTATTGGAATTTGTTTTTCTCATTTACTCCAAAGCCTGATTTTCTGCTTTTTTTTCTTTCAGGTCTCCGTTATCTTTCCTTCAGATTTGCTGCTAAATCCGATTATGTCATAAACAAAACCTTAGTGATTTAAATTATTCCAATTCGGAATTCATTTGGACTTTCTACAGTTTGGAGAAACAGTAACACTATATATGCTTAATCTCTCCTTCTGTCGGCTCCCTTCAAAAGAAAATAAAAAGTAAAATTCACATTTATGTACAAGTACATAAAATACAAGGTCGATTCACATTATTGTGACCGCCAGCTAATACCCAGAGTTACTGCCGTGTGCAGCGTGGACAGCAGCTAGACAGGTTGGGAGTGACTCATTAAGGAGTTGGAAGGTGTTTGCAGATATGTGGAACCATGTTGACTGCAGTGCATCTGACAGCTGCTGGAGGGTGCGTGGTAGAAGATCCATAGAGCGTACAACATGATTGAGGTGGTCCCACAGATACTCAATTGGGTTTAAGTCTGGGGAATTAGGGGCCAGGGAAGTACTGTGAAGTCTTCATCGTGCTCTTCCAACCACTCTCGGAAATTTCTAGCCATGTGACACACCGCACTGTCGTGCTGGAAGATCCCATCCAGCCCAGGGAAGACAATAAGCTTGCATGGGTGTACGTGGATAAATTCATAATGGATTTAGTTTATAGTGCCTTCCACATGTATGAGTGGACCCAGAGAATACCACAAAAATATTCCCCAGACCATAACGCTGCCCTCACCAGCTTGTGTTCTTCCAGCAGTGGTTGAAGAGTGCTTGTGCTCTGATGTTTCTCGCTTTGTACGCCAACGTCCATCCGTTCGATGAAGCAGAACACGTGACTCATCGGAGAAGGCAATCCTTTGCCAATCAGCTGAGGTCCAATTCCGATACTGCCGTGCAAATGTAAGCCTTTTCTGCCGATGCACTTTCGTTAGTATAGGAGCAGTGACCATCCGTCTGCATCGGAGCCCCATACGCAGCAGGGTTCGCTGAACGGTCGTTTTAGACACACTTCCGGTAGCCCCCTTTTTCATTCGGCCAGTAAGGTGCTCCACTGTTGCATGTCGATAATCTCTCACGCACCTACGAAGTCGACGTTCACCTCTCACATCAATGGCACGTGGTGCCCTGCAGTTTCCACGTTGCCTATTTGCAATGGTGCCATTTCTCCAATCACGATGCATTTTAACAACAACAGCACGCGAACCGTTCACAGACTGCTCTGTGTCAGAATTACTGCCACATATGGCCCAAAAGCCGATAGTCATCCCTTTTTGCAAATCCGATAAATCGCTCCTTTCATCCACAACAGCAACGAGTGATATGTTTTCCGAATTCCTTCAGCATACCTTAATACCTTCTAAACCAGCTCACAACACTTGCCTTCCTTCATTGGCTACGTTCTGTTGACGTCGAAAGTAGGAGGTGGTCACAATTATGTGACTCGACTGTATATATATATATATATATATATATATATATATATATATATACATATATCATCATCATCATCATCATAGTCAACAATTACCAATCCACTGCTGGACGAAGGTCTCCCCAAGTTTCTTCCACAATGGTCTGTCTCATTCCAGTCTTTTCCACGTTACTACCGCATACTTTCGAATTTCCTCCACTCATCTCCCATGTGGTCTTCTATATATATATATATAAATATATATATATATATATATATATATTTATATATAAGTAAAAGAATATTAACATACAAGCAGTCTACCCTCATAAACAAACAATAGGGCCAAAAACCTTTAGAGAAAAAAAAAACTGAAGTGAATAACAAAATGACGAAATAATGTTAATAAAATATATATATAAAAAACGTTTACTCAGAACCATTGGATCACTCTTCAGGGAAAGTTTATGAGGGTAGATTGCTTGTATGTTAATGTTATTTTACTTACACTAACTACATCTAATACTTGCAGCATTGCGCAGTTTTGTTGTGGTTTATATTATATTACATGAGTGAAAATTTATATATATATACACTGAGTGAAAAATATATATATATACACTGAAGAGCAATTGAATTAGAGATACCTGTCTAAGCACCACCTTTCGCCCTGATGACGGCGGCGATTCGTCTCGGCAAGGACTCGAGAAGACACCGGAAGCGTTGGGAAGCTATACGGATCCACGACCCCTTAACAAGCTCCCACAGTTCACGAAGATTTGATGGAGGAGGGTCAGAGCCTCGAACATCTCTCTCGATGGAATCCCAGATGTGCTCGATGGGATTGAGGCCAAGTGACCTAGCTGGCCAAGGAAGCAAGGTCACGTCGGTGGAGTGTTCATCCAACCATTCGGATACAATTCGGGAGCGATGGCACGGTGCATTGTCTTGTTGCAGGATGAGGTCCCCAGTGGGATGTTGAAGACGCACAAACGGGAGCAAATGGTCGTCCAGGATATCCCGGTAACGTTGGCATGCAAGGGACGATGTCACACGTACCAGGGGTCCCATTTCAGTCCACGTAAATAGTCCCCAGACGAGAATGACACCCCTACCAGCTTGAAGAGTACCCTGCTGGCAAGAAGGATCCATCGCTTCATGTGGTTTGCGCCGTACTCATATCCTGCCATCCGCATGTACCAACGTGAATCTAGACTCATTAGTCCAGGGAACACATGTCCAGGGTCCAGTGGCGATGTTTCCGCGCCCATGCTAATCTTTGCACCCTGTAATGTGCGGTCAGCAGTGGTACCTTCGTGGGACGATGGCTTCTGTACCCCATAGCGAGGAGATGGTTCTGGATGGTGTGGCTGCTTACACGTTTTTGTGCACCAGCGTTAAATTGCCGAGTGATTTATTGCACTGTGGCCCGTCTATCCGCTGTTACAATGCGAGCCAGCCGACGATGACCCAGCTCATCCACAGGCTGTTGTCCACGGCAGTTGGCCCTTGCAGGGATGGTTTTACCGGATTTGATGTACTCACGGTGCACCCGTGACACAGCGGCTCGTGAAAATCCCAGTGCCTGCACGACTTCCGAGATGGAGTGACGCATTCGTCGGGCCCCGACAATTTGCCCACGATCAAATGCGCTTAGATCCTTCGTTTTACCCATACTGCGTCCGACTCTTACTGATTCCCGTCGAATCCTTCCTTATATTGTCGGATCGCTGCATACGTCATGTCGTTTCCGTTTACAGGGCCTCCCACAGCACCACATTTGCATAACGCCAGCTGTCTCTAATTCAATTGCTCTTCAGTGTATATAACTTTTTTATTAACTGACAGAGGTGGTTCAAATTGCACATGTTTGTACATTAGCTCTTTCTCTATACAAAGTCAATACTCAACATAGTCTCCTTCACAAGCTATGCATTTGCGCCATCATTAAACCCAACTCTCGAATCCTTTTTGAAAAAATTCAAGTGTGGACTGTTGTACCCACTTCTTCACAGCCACTTGCATCTCGTCTGTGTCATCAAGTCGTTGTCCCCGGCGACTGTCCTTCATCGGACCGAACAGTTGGAAGCTGGAGGGTGCCAGATCTGAACTGTATGATGGTTGGGGGTTCACTGACCATCCTAATTTGCTGATCGCTTAATTTGTTGCCAAAGATGTATATGGTCTCGCATTGTCATGCTGAATGTGGATCCTTTTCAGATTTTTGTTCGGTCTCTTCCTCCTTATGGCTTCTCTAAACTTCTTGAGTGTTTCAGTGTACCACTCACCGGTCACGGTACGGCTACGTTCCGTAAAATCAAGAAGAAATACGCACTGTCATCCCAAAAAACTGTCACCATGGCTTTCTGTGCTAATCGCTGGGTCTTGAACTTCTTAGGCCTTGGTGAAAAGGTGTGACGCCATTCCATGGATTAATTCTTCGTTTCCGGATCATAAAGATAAGCCCACGTTTCATCCTCTGTCACTAGATCGGAAAAAATGTGCCTTCATGGGCTTCAAACACTTCAAGCAGATCAGAGCAGACTTCCACTCTTACCTCCTTCAAATCGGGTGTTAAATGCCGAGGTACCCACTTTGCACCTTTCCGATACCCCATTTCTTCCACCATCGTTTGTATGGCATTGTGACCACAGTCCAGTTGTGCAACAAGCTTACGGATTGTGATTCGTCTCTCCACGTGAATCGATTCATCCATTCGCTGACGATTCGTTTCAGTGGTCGCAGATGATGGCCCCCGACTGCGTGGTTTGTCTTGAATTTTAAACTTCTTCATTCATCTGCGCACATTGCTCTTGTCAATGGTATCATCTCCGTAAACATTCTCTAACTTTCTGTGGATGTCAAACAGCCTGCACCCTTCTTTCGTCAAGAACTCAATGACGGCACGTTTTCCGTTTTTTTATTAGAGGTTTAACGATTACTGTGAGCAGCTCAGGAGGGGCTATGAGCAATCGCTCGTTCTTAATTTAGGGTCACTGGTTCCAAGGAAGGGAGTGAGCCAGCGCCGTAAGACAAACACAACATCCATACCTCACCGGGATTCGAACCTTAACCCTAATCGGACGAATGATCAGAAGCCATCGCTGAGACCACTACGTCACCGGTACTACAACAGCACGTTGCTTCTGCTCGGAATCCGCCTATATATATGTATATATATATATATATACAGGGATGTAAGGTCAGGTGATGCGTAACATCACAGCCTCTCCTTGACAAATGTCAACCCCGCCTTCTCGTGGTGCATCCTGTTCCCACTAAAGGGGCTCTGACGACCGCCCATAGCGGTATAACTATACCATCGGGATCAGAGGAAATTCTATCCCACACTCACCAACCCGCTTGGCCAGCGTGGTGAGTTATGGCCAAACACCTCCAAAATGACTCTACAACTTAAATCTTGGCCCTCAGTCTCCGGCAGCTGGAATGTACCTGGCCAAGGCAGCGGCCAGTGCGACATGAAGGCAGAGGGTGCTAAGAATCCCCGGAGGACCGGACTAGGCTGCCATTTGATGCTGACCTTGGCTACCTACAACGGACGCTCCCTATCTTCTGATTCAAGGCTTCTTGAATTGGAAGAGGAACTACAAAGGATCAAGTGGGACATCGTCGGGCTAAGTGAGGTAAGGAGAAAAGGAGAAGATCTCATGGAACTGAAAAGTGGACATCTCTTCTACTATCGTGGGACAGATACTGGCAGAACTAGTGGTGTTGGATTTATAATAAACAAGAATATGAAGGATAAAGTTGTAGAAGTTGAAAGTTCCTCTGACAGAGCTGCACGACTTGTTATCCAACTCTCGAAAAAGATACCAGGCTCAGATTATTCAAACTTATGCACCCACCACAAGTCATCCTGAAGAAGAAATTGAAGAATTTTATGAGGAAATTTGTCATCTAAATAATAAAGGTAAGCAGCACTTGAAAATAATTATGGGAGATTTCAATGCAAAAATAGGGCAACGGCAACAGAATGAAAGTTCAGTAGGTAAATTCGGTCATGGCAACAGAAACCAGCGTGGAAATACTCTCGTTGAGTTTGCAGAGGCAGAAGGGTTTTTCATCTTGAACTCCTTCTTCAAGAAAAAGCCACACAGGAAATGGACATGGAGACATCCAAATGGGACGACAAGTGAAATTGATTTTATTATGTGTAACAAAAAAATTCGTCATAGAAGACTGCAGTGTGCTAAACAAGTTCAACACAGGTAGTGACCATAGATTTGTGAGATGTAAGATGCACCTCAACACTAAACTTGAACGTGGCAAGCTCATAAGACAAACAAAATCTATTGACATAACCAACCTTAAAAACACCATAATACCTTCAAGTTAGAACTGAAGAACAGGTTCTCTGCTTTAGAAGGCCTAACATCGGAAGAAGTGGACATCTCTGAAGTTAACAGAAAAGTAACCAAAGCTCTTATGGAAACAGCAACAAAATTAGCTGGGTCTAAGAACAAGTTGCATGTGAACAAATTATCAGGAAAAACCAAAATGTTGATGCAAAAAAGAAGAGAGATGAGGACAACTAAAGAAGATGTGACTTCCAAAGTGGAATATATAGAGCTATGCAAGACAGTAAGAAAAAATATCACTGAAGACGTAAGGAAATTCAACTGTGAACTAGTTAGGAAAGCAATTGAAAACAACCAAAGCCTAAAGATAGCAAAGGGACATCTCAGTAAGGGAAGAAAACAGATTATGGCACTGAGAAAAAGAAGATGGTTCTGTAACAAGAAATAGAGGCGAAATTTTGACAAGAGTGAAAGATTTCTACTCCAAATTATATGAAAGGGATGATATATGCACTCCAGACATCATGAAAGATACCAGTACCAGAGTTCCTCCAGTCCTTCCAGCAGAATTTGCACATGCAATCAAGAACATGAAGCGAGGAAAAGCTCCAGGAGAAGATGGAATTACTGTAGACATCGTACAAGAAGCAAGTGGAGAAATCGAAACAGTACTCGCCTAAATTTTCACTCGATGCCTTAATGAAGGAAAGATTCCTGAGGATTGGAACACCGCTACAATGATCCTGCTACATAAGAAAGGTGACATTGAGGATCTCGGAAACTACAGACCTATCAGCCTCCTATCAGTAATTTATAAAATCTTCACTCAAGTTCTTTCACACCGCTTGAAGGTAACACTGGACATGGCTCAACCGAGAGAACAAGCTGGATTCAGGAGTGGCTACAGCACAATAGATCATATCCACGTGCTCAGAGAACTAATTGAAAGAGCGAGGGAATATGAACTTCCATTGTGCATGGCTTTTATCGATTATGAAAAAGCCTTTGATTCGGTGAAACCATCAGCAGTTACAATGGCTCTGAAAACCTGCGGTATTGAAGATGCATACATTAATATTATTAATAACATCTATGAAAATGCAAGTGCAAAGATTAGGCTGTTTGAAAATACAACACACGTAAAAATTGGAAAGGGAGTGAGACAAGGTGACACCATATCTCCGAAGCTCTTTAATGCCACATTGGAGGGTGTTTTTCAGTCGCTGAGCTGGGAAAACAAGGGGATAAAGATTAATGGAGATTATCTAACCCACCTTCGTTTTGCTGATGACGTAGTCATTTTTGCAACTACCCCATCAGAGCTGCAGTGTATGATCCAGGAACTTGCTGACAAGAGTAAAGAAGTGGGATTAAAAATGAACTTTCAGAAGACAAAAGTGATGTTCAATGCTTTTACAAGAAATGAAGATTTATCGATTGATGGAGAAAAGCTGGAGATAACAGACACGTACGTTTATCTTGGACAGCAGATATCAAGTGAGGGTCACATTGATGAAGAAATTAATCGGCGTACAAAACTTGCCTGGAGAGCTTTTGGAAGAAACAGCATAATTTTCAAGAGCAATATGCCATTATGTCTTAAAAGAAAAGTGTTTGATCAGTGCATCCTTCCAGTGCTTACGTATGGTGCAGAGACGTGGACCTTAACTAAAAGAGACATACAAAGGCTGCAGACAACTCAAAGCAGCATGGAGAGGTGCATGCTTGGTGTAACCAGGAGAGATAAGAAGAGGAACACGTGGATCCGAAAAATGACAAGAGTGGAAGACATCATGATCAGAGTTAAATCCCTGAAATGGCAATGGGCTGGACATACTGCCAGAAGGACAGATCATCGATGGACAGCCGAAATTTTAGATTGGATTCCAAGGGACAGGAAAAGACCCAGAAGAAGACCAAATGGGAGATGGGTGGATGAAATTCGAAAGTATGCAGGGGTGACATGGAGGAGACTGGCACAAGACAGACCGTTGTGGAGGAAACTTGGGGAGACCTTCGTCCAGCAGTGGATTGATAATGGTTGACAATGATGATGATGATGATATATATACACACAAATACTTACAGTTCTATAAGGGCCGTTTTCCCAACAGACTTTGAGGGAGTCTGAGTTCAATAATCCCACACCAGGTATTATCTCGGAAGTGGTTTTTGCGTGCAATTGCCCCATGCGACGGTGGAAACTCCAGAGAGGGTCTCTGAATACAATTATCACATGCGCGCAGAGCAGCTCGAAACGGGGTCTCCGAGTGCGATTAGCCCAAAGGTGCGAAGGAAGTCTCTGAGTGCAATTATCCCGAACGTCGGAAAAAGCGCCAAAGGGAGTCTTTGAGTGCAATTAACCCGTGCTCCAATAGAAGGGCCGAAGGGGTTTTTTGAGTGCAATTACCCATAGACCTAAATCAGACACAAAAAGGGCCAACTCTCTCTCTCTGAGTACAACTGACCCATTTCAGACGTTTTGAATGCAACTGACCCATTTTACTTCTCAGATCTTGAGTGCAACTGTCTGTACCCACTCGTAGGAGTTTCACTGTAGTCGTCAACCCTTTCCCCTCGAAAAAATATTTCTTCGTTACCTGCCATCACTGACAGTTATGCCAAGTATCCCATCCAGTGGGCATTTGCAAAAACATTTATCATGGATGTTCAGTTTCGTGGCTTATTTTACCTTCGTACGTATTGAAGAAGCGATTCAGCCAATGAAAACAGTAACAATAAATACCCTGCCTGGTGACCAAGTGGTGTGAGGCATCGGTTTCTGACTATTCATCTAAAATGTGTTCGGGTTTGGAGTCCTGTATAGGAGATGAAGTTGGCCGATGGTTTTTTTTTTAATTGGAGGTTTAACGACCACCGTGAGCAACTCAGTGAGTTATAAGCAGTCACCCGTCCCTAATTTAGGGCCACTGGTTCCACGGAAGGGAGAGAGCCAGGGCCGTAAGACAAATAAATGCAGCATCCATGCCTCATCGGGATTCGAACCCGGACCCATCTGGGACTAATGATCAGAAGCCATCGCTTAGACCACTGCGCCGATGGTTCTGGCTCTGTCTCTTCCTTGAAACGAGTGTCCCCAAATTAGAGACGGGCGACAGCTTATAGCAGGCAGAGTTGCTCATGGAGATCTTTGGCTTTCTCAAGGTGGAAAACTCAACTCTGAGCAATGGAGAAAACCATTAAAAGGTCAGGATTCAAGTATTTTATTTCAAATATGGCTGGACTTGTTTTGAGTTTAAACAAAGTTAAATAACAAAATACTACCTAACAGCATTTACTGATAGCAAAAAACAGCACTCGAGTAACACAGAGGAAATAAATAAGTAAAAAAGTTAAGAAAAATTCACTGAAATAGCAGGTACAAAATGAAAGTAAAGTAAAAATGCAATAAAGGTAAAGCAGTTGGGACCTAGTACTTAAAACGTGCATCTAAACCTAGGACAATTTCGAAGTTACCGAGCTGTAGCGCAAATTTAGCATTAACGTGGTATTCATAGCTTCCTTAGTAGCAATTGCTTCTGCGGCGGTGTAAAGTACAATATGACTGGTTAGCCTACGTGAAATCTAGTTTCTTCTGAAAGAGAAGTAAAAGTGGATTCAGTCTTTTTTATGTATTTTATGCTCTACATTCCTTGTTCCAATTAATCTTCTTTTCATTCCTACATAACATTTTAAAAGCACTGTAGGGATATTTTAATCATATGGCATACGCACAAACCTTTTGATTTGTGCTTTCTTTGGGAACTGTCAGCAAACTGGAAATTGATGGTAATGTTTTTATTCACACTTCAAATCCGAACTTTCGAAGATCATTTGTGAAAAACATTGTAAATCTCTAGATAAGTACGAGCCTGAGTAAATGTACTTTAAATGAAATTTATTGCTCATCTCAGAGTTGTGGTTGATCATAGAAACCAGGTAGCTATGCATTTTGTTGATTTACACAAGAAAATTGTTGAACTGTTTTAATAGTTGTTTTCGACGTTGAAATGTAGCTTTTAGTGCGTCTTTTGGAAGGGAAAAAAGTACATACATGTTTACAGTATATTATGGTTTGTGCGGCCGGCCGTGGACAGCACATCTCTACAACTATTATTGTGATTTGAAAAATTCTTTTTTGCATTCGGGAGCTTGAAATGTTAGGACGCTGTTCCTTGCTTTACGTTTTTTTTTCTACAATGCATAATTTCGCTGCTAGAAGGCGTCAATTCAGATGCTATGGAATTCAAAGATTTTATTCCATGGTTTTTCTTTTAAATACCTGATTGAAAAATAACCAGTTCTTGCCTTTGATACCATTTATTACAAAGATAGCTTTAGGAAACGTTTCTTTTTCAAGTAGTGCACAGTCTTTCCGTTAGAGGGCTTAAAGATAAATAACGATTTATCCGATATCTCGGCCCGTAAAAGTGAAAATTGAAAATTTTCTTTGGCGTCGAATAGTTTTTCGTTAAAAATGTTCTGCATATATTTTCATATTAGGTGAAGAGATGCTCATCTGTTACGAGGTGTAAGTGTATCTCTATGCTAGCGATGGATTTGTAGTAATATCTGCACTTCTGAAAACCCGATTGAAAAGCTTCCATCGTTGTCCAATACTCTTCATCCCGCAAAACACTTTGCTCATATTTCATGCATAAAATGATTCATAGCTTTTCCGCTAGGGAGTTTACATCTACACTATATTAACAAAAAACACCGGACACCTAGAAAAGAAACACAAGACAGCATTTATTGACATATGTTAGTACGGTGTCGGTCCACTTTTGGCCTTAACGCATGCACTGACGCTTCGAGACATGCTTTCGACAAGGTTTTGGAACACAGCGATAGGTATGCGTTTCCATTCGGTACATAATGCTGCCGCTAAATCTTGCTTAGTAGTAAGCCTTGGTTCTAAACTACTTATGCGGTGCTCTAATTCATCGCATAGGTGCTGTATAGGATCACGGAATTATCGTCAAACCACGTCGTAACAGTCCTTGCTTTATGGCTCGGTTCATTATCCTGCTGGTACCAACAAGGTTCGGTTCCATAGTATTGCCGCAGAGTTGGTAAGGCGTAATTGTCCAGAATATCGAGGTAGACGTGATGTTAACAGGTTTGTTCACGAAAACCAATGGGTTGGGATCATACCACGAAAACCAATGGGCTGGGATCATACCACGAAAAACACCCCCACACGAGTACACTGCAAGCTCCAAACTTGACAGTAGGAACAGTACACCGTGAGAAATAGCGCTCCTACGGCTGCCGCCGTACCCACACACGTCTATCAGACTGATGGATCGTATATCTGGATTCATCAGTCCAGACAACCCGTTTCCATTGATCTACGGTCCACGATAAATGGTCTTTACACCATGTTAAATAACGAGTAGCAATCCGAGTGAAGATGAAAGGCTTATCAGCAGTCGCACGACCACGGTAACCCATGTATTACGAAGTAAAGTTTTTCGTCATTTTTGTCCACGTCGGGGCTCATTCCGGAATAAGTTGCTCTACCAATTGAGCTACGCGGACGTTCGTTCTGACTGCTATCTGTCTTTATGTCGTGTGCGTCCTGCAGGCAGGTACGTCACATCCCCCACGGAAAAAGGGCCGGTGGCATGGCCCACGGGTCAGCCGTGACCATAAATCGTTGCAGGCAGCCATCCGCTGTAAAACGTGCACCGGAGAACTCCCAGTCAATCTGGTGTGTGGAATGCAACGTCACACACATTTATTTTTTTGAAGCGCTGGAGAAGGGATTCTCTTATTTTTCCTCTCTCGCGGTGTGGAAAGAACATCACACCATTGCGAGATTTTGAACGGCAGGGTCATCCGGAAAGTTCGGGCGCCATAATAACGAAGTAAATGTCTCCGTCATTTTTGTCCACGCCGGAGCTCGAACCCGGGTCCTCTCATTCCGGAATAAGTCGCTCTAGCAATTGAGCTACGTGGACGTTCATTCTGACAGCTATCTGCCTTTATGTCGTGTGTGTCCTGCTGGGCAGGGAACGTCACACATGGAATAAAGCTTTCTGCGAATGGTACATGTACATACCGAGGTTCCAGCATTTGTACTCACCTGTACACTGAGATCTTGTGCAGTACTCCGTCGATTAGCTGTATCAACTCTCCTGAGGCTTCGACGTCCACTATCACTGATTTTCTTTGATCTGCCGGTACGTTTTGTTGCTTCAGGCACGCCATGTGTCTTCCATTAATTCAGTACATCCAAAACAGTTGACTTGGGTATGTTTACACGCCTGTCGGTTTCTCTTATGGACAACCCACTAATATAACACCCAACAATCTTTCTTTTCTCAAAGCCGGTTCTTTCCGCCGCGACATTTTTCACTCATCCTCACAGTGTGATATGATCGCGGTCAGCTGCTGGCTTGTTTTCATACCGTTTGAAGCTGTACCGCGCATCTTAGAAATGCAACGGATCCGTTCATTTGCTTTTGAAGGGATGTCTGGTGACTTTTGTCAATATAGTGTATATCTTATTTTTTCTCGATATCTCTGCTCGTCCAATTAAGAAAGTATTCCTTCGTCAGACAGCGTACCTCACGCAGAAGGATTTGCATATAATTTCAAATTTTTCTTAAAGCTCAAGTTTGTCATTAGAGAGCATAAGTCACGTTTCCGGTTTGCAGCATATTTGCAACATTATCTATGCGTCTAAAAACCCGAGTGAAACTGTTTGTCTTCGGTGAGATAATACTAACTATGAAAACATTCTACACGCAGTTCCTGCCCAAATTAATACAGGACTTTCCCGCAAAGTGGTACAATTGTTTAATTTGTTTCTTTCGATATCTCCCCTTCTGAAAGTCCGATTAAAAATTCTTTCCACACTGGATTCCATTCATATTCCACAACATGTTTCATATACTCGCAGGTAGTCTGTAGTACACAGGTGAACTAAACTGAACTGAATTGAATTTTGCCATGTTACACTATTCAACATACAAATAAATCGCACACAAACGGTTTCTATACCAAAAAAGTTAACAAAATACAAATCCCACCATATGCAAATACAAAACAAATATAATATACACTATATTGACAAAAGTCGCCGGACACCCTTTAAAAGCAAATGAACGGATCCGCTGCGTTGTTAAGATGCGCGGTACAGCTGCAAACAGTATAAAAACTAACCTGCAGCTGACCTCAATCATATCGCACTGTGAGGTTGAGTGAAAATGTCGCGACGGGAGAGAACTGTCTTTGAGAAAGGAAAGATTGTTGGGTGTTATATTAGTCGGTTGTCCATAAGAGAAACCGAGAGGCGTTTAAACATACCCAAGTGAACTGTTTCGGATGTACTGAATAAGTGGAAGACACACGACGTGCTTGAAGCAGCAAAACGTACCGGCAGACCAAAGGAAATCGTGATAGAGGACGTCGAAGCCTCAGGAGAGTCGTTACAGCTAATCGACGGAGTACTGAACAAGACTTCGGTGTACAGGTGAGTAAAAGTTGGAAACTCGGTATGTACACGTACCTTTCGCAGATAACTTACTTCCACGGGTTACCGTGGTCGTGCGGCTGTTCATAAGCCTTTCATTTCCATTCGGAATGCTACTCCTCGTTTAGCATGGTGTAAAGAACATTTAGCTTGGATCGTAGATCAATGGAAACGAGTCCTATGGACTGATGAATCCAGGTACACGATCCATCAGTCTGGGTATGGCTGCAGCCGTGGGAACACTAATTACCACAGTGCACTGTTCCTACAGTGAAGTTTGGAGCTGGCAGTGTACTCGTGTGGAGCTGTTTTTTGTGGTATGGTCCCTGCCAATTAATTGTCGTGGACAAACCTGTTAGCCAGCACGTGTAATTCGATATTCTGGACAATTATGCCCTATCAACTCTGTGGGAATACTATGGAACCGAACCTTGTTGATACCAGCAGGATAATGCAGTGAGCCATAACGCAAGGACTGTTACGGCGTGGTTTGACGATAATTCTGTATCGTGTGTGGACTGGCCAGCAAAGAACCCTGACCTTAATTCCACAGAGCACCTATAGTATGAATTAGAGCGCCGCATAAGACGTTTGGAACCAATATCTACCACGAAGCAACAGTTAGAGTCAGCATTATGTACTGAAAGGAAGCGCATACCTATCGCTGTGTTCTAAAACATTGTCGAAAGCATGTCTCGAAGGGTCAGTGCATGCATTAAAGCCAAATGTGGTTTCAGAATCGCTTTAATGTAACAAAACAGAGGAGACGAGCAACATGGAATCGTCTCAAAAAAAAAAAAAAGAAAGAACAGGAATGATACAAACTGATAAAAGCGATGATATGTACATTGAATGAGTGATGAAAAAATTTACAACGTGATGCAAACAGAGCAATGCTTGAGGAAGAACAAAATGATCACAGGCGGGGCACCGCAGTGAAAAGAATATCAAAAAATTAATGCAGAGTCTTAACTCACCGTGAAATGTAACGGACTTGGTGTAACAGCGAACCACGGAGTCACTGGCGACCACGTAGCATAGAAGGAGCTTTCACGGCATGCGGAGATGGCAGACTGATACTCCTGCTGTACCACCGTGTACAGAGTAACGGAAAGCATGGTGAAAGGTGAAGTCCCAAGTGCGCCATCTATGAAAAAGTGTCGAGGAGTGGCAGTTCGTCTGTTGTAGAAGGAGTAAGTCGGCCCCAAGGGGCAAGAGATCTTCCAGAACGAGAGCGTTAGCGAGGGGTTAGCACACCCTCTACGATTCAGAGTGGCGACCTTGAATGGGTAAGTCAGACGTCAGACGAAGGGCAGCTATGGCAGCTTTCTGAAATGTGTCGAGGCGATTGATGATACCACGACACCACAAGACGTAGTCGGGTTGCTTGGCATTATGCCGGAGGAATTTGAGGATTTAGGTTGCTTGGTCGAAGACCTCGGGAAGAACTGCTTCAAACTGCTGTAAAAAGATGAGAAGCCTCCCGATTTGTTTATGAGTGAGAAACTCGTAAAAGATCTTCCAAGGAGACAGGTTCTGAAGGAAGAGAGGCATTGGTAAGCAGTGTCGAGAAATCTTCAAAGGTCGGCAGAGGACACTTAGACTTTGAAGCGGAAGAGCTAGAACGTTACAGGGGAAAATTGGAGCCTTCTAGACGGGTGGAACAATGTGGGCAGCCAGTCTGAGAAGGTGATTTCTTCTTTTTCCTCCGGGCCTTGGTACTGGTAGTAGATCGACGTTTGCCGTGGATCAATGACACACGAGATGTGGAATCAGAGGAAAGGTTCACCTCATCGCCGGGAGCAAAAGTGCCGACGGTGAATGAAATTTGAGGATTAGCCGTGATGTCCTCTGATGGAGAGAAAACACGGGAAGGCAAGGAGGAGTCAAGTGGAGGAAAATCCGACAGAGTGGAGAAAGCAATATCAGAAGACGCGTGTTGATCGAAGGCTTTATTCAGATTTTTGGAAGAACTGGGTCCATGAGGTGCAGATGCAGGAGGAGGCATGGCAGCAGAAACGGAGGAAGAGGTAGAAATCTACCTTGGAGCTGCAGGAGCCAGTGGCTCTGCATGGGGGCATTGAGGCTGCTGATGGCTGTAAGCCTTGCAGCGTGAGCAGTGAGCAGAGGTGAGGAGCTCAATCTGGCGGCGCTCGTTACCGTAACGAACATCGAGGAACAGTGAAAACTTTATGAGATGCTCTTCCGACGGGAAGATGATGCTACGGAAGCCAGATATATGTTTATCATCGGGGTCAGAGGGGAAGAGCAGAGAGTCTTCACTGGGCCGACTACTCTGCCGCATGGACTAAGTGCAGCACACAGCATATCATCAGAGATCTCCGGGGGGACTGGATGTAGAGAGACCAGAACAGGACGCTGGGCGATGGATTCGGCTAAGAGGTGACGATCGCCAATTGATAGGCCCCGAGACAAGACAAGCTCGGCATATTTTCTCTTCGAAAATAAAACAATCACAGTTCGTGGCTTTCGGGTGAGGTGGGTGATGGCACCAGAAGGAAGCACCTTCTTGAGAGCGGAGCTGTACTTTTCAAAGAAGTGTTGGGTAGCGCGTCAAAACGAACCCCCAACTCGAGGATCGAATGAAGACGTTGACCAGTAGGAGAGTTCTCGGGAATGTCTAATAAGATCGTGTCACCGTTGAGAGTAACGTAAGAATCCATAGGGGGCAGACGAGACGAGGTGAAAGCCGGTGGAATACCAAAGGCAGCCGCAGAATACGTGCGTGCAGAAGCGCCTCCTCTGGAAGGCATTGACGCAGCATAAGACAATGAACTGGAAGCAGAGGCAGAAGAAACTGTAGAGGAGAGACGTCCATGAATTCATCATCGTCAGCAGAGGCCAGGGACGTCACATCCACGTTCTAAATGGCAGAGTCGGAGACCTGAGCAGGAGAAGACGTGCAAATGACAGAAGGAAAATTAAGAGGCTCACCCCTAGCAAGTGAAGATAATTGATCGGCTGCGTCTGTTGTTGAAGAGGCAACGCAAGGAGCTGCAGCGATGCTGGCGGGAACAACGCCCTCATCGGCAGATGCCATAATCAATGGCAAAGGGTTAAGGAAGAAAACTACCAGCTCAGTGTGGAAATTAAAACACTGATAATGAAAAAAAAAATAAGCACTCACTAACTCGTGAGGGATCTTAAACGAAAGCACAGACCTTTAACGTCGGCACACACACACACACAGAAGAACAATGATGGGACACACAAAACACGTACGGAGCTCGTGAAGACACGTGTAGGCCAAAGGTGGACCGACGCCGTACTAATGTCAGTCAATAAATGCTATGTTGTGTTTCTCTTCTAGGTGTTTGTTTACTTTTGTCAATGTAGTGCATATTCCTATGTATAAGAGTATTCGATTCTAAAAATCCGTTAGAAATATCCTTTTGGTAGAGTACTTTTCATTATATGTAAAATGCTCTTCATTATGAAGAGTATACATATTGAGTTAGCTTTCCATTAAGAACACCTCCCGCTTTACATATTCGGAGAGACAACGAAGTACCACGTGATATAAACGCCACGTGCGGCTACTCTAAATTGTACACACCTATCCTCTGTGCATAATCAGTAAATGTTTGCAGTGATATGGAAACTCTGTGACTTAAGCCAACTTAACAGCGCCCAAATAGTTAGGGAAGAAAAGCAGCACTTTTTTGGCTGCCATCATTCTACTGTATCAAGGAAAATCGTCGATTTCAACTTACGAAAATCACTGTCCTTTATTATTCAAATATGTTAGCTCAAATTAGCATCTATGACAATCCTCAGCCGCACAAAAACGAGTGTCTGTACTTCTCAATGAAAACCATAACTTCTTTACGTATAGGAAGTCGTGAAAGTACGACGTAACACAACAATTAATCAATACACAACATCGCCACACACCAATACACTTTTTCTGCTTCCTTCGACATTATATCTCTCGTTCTTATCTTTCAACCCGCACAGGTCAAGCACTCTGACATCAAGACTCTTGCCACAAAACATAATATGACCACCCTCGGAATCACAGTGTACCCGCCTAAAAACGTTACTGAGTGCGCGTGACATGGTCGACCACACGGAGATATAAGTGGCCGAGCCAGGACAGATGAGCCATAATGTGTCACGTGAGCACAATAGGCAGAGGCTGTAATTTGACGCACTTTGAAAAAATAATGATCATCGGCTACCGCGTCAAGCGTGGTAGCATCTCAGAAACGGCAGACTTCATGGGTTGTTCCCGAGGTGATGTAGTAAGGGTGTATTAAGAACGGACCGCTGGCACACCTAGTACCTGCCAACATCATAACTGTGGATCCCCAAAGGCCATCAACCCCAGAGGAGAACGTAGCCTCCATCGACTGGTAAAGGGCAATTGACCACGCATAAATGAAAGCTGGGCACCCAGGTACGTGTCTCCGATAGCAGTAGAGCGGACTCTGTCTCCGGAGTCGACGCTGTGTCAAGGCGCCCATGTTGACTCAGGTCTATCGGCAACGACGCCTACAGTCTGCATGAGACTAATGTCATTGGCTAGTGGAAGAGTGGGGAAAAGGTTCCCTTCTCCAATGAATCGAGGTTTCTACTGCACAGAAGTGATGGGCGGTTGCGAGATACGACGTCATACACACTAGAACCAACACCCGGACACGCTTGTCGGTCAAGTACAGGCTGGTGGAGGCAGTGTGAATGTCTGGGGAAGTTTTTCTGTGACCTGGGACCGTTGGTGCTACTGGACGGGTCCCTGAACGCCGATGGCTACCTGTGCATCCTCGTTGACCCCATACATCCCTTCATGTTGGACGTTTACCCTGGTGGTGATGGTGTCTCCCAACATGACAATGCGCTCTGCCATGTAACTAAGGGGATACGTGACTAGTTCCAGGAACATGACAGCGATGTCTCCGTTCACCCTTCCCCGGCGAGATCGCCGACCTCAATTCCATAGAGCACTTGTGGGAGTATTTGGATCGAAAAGTGCGACGTGCCGGCCTACAACTAAGTCACCTCCAGCACCTCCATGCTCTGCTGCAGTCGGAATGAGGTTCCATGCCACGTGTCTCATTGCGTCCATGCCACGTGACTCATTGCGTCCATGCCACGTGTCTCATTGCGCCCATGCCACGCGTCTCATTGCCTCCCTGGTACGGCGTCTCGCCTCTGTCATTCGGGCCAAGGGTGGTTATTCCCATTATTAGGTAGGTAGTCATATTATTCTGCTACGAACGCACTTGGGATAGTTCGAGGGTATCCGTGGTTTGAGTGTTCCAGGACTGGTGCTAACTAGCGACAGAAGAGCGACAAAAAGGGCACTCAGAGGTTAAGGACGGGTGCGTTGCCTTGTACAGGATAATCGGCGCAGTACAGTTTCTAAATTGACTGCCCAGTACAATATGGAACAACCAGAAACAATATCGCGCTCGACTATGCGTTATACGCTGGCATGGAAAGGACATAAGAGTAAACACGCTGTACGCCACTCGGGTGGACAATAATCCACAGACGTAAACTGCTGTACTGATGACAACAGCATGCAGATTGAACGATAGACGATTGGAAGCAGGAGTGCGGTTCCGATGAATCAAGGTATGTACTTCTTTCTCCTAATGGGCGGGTCATATATGGTATCAGCAGCAAGAGGATATGGATCACGTATGCATGGCGCGAACCTATCCTGGACGGTTTCAGGCGGTTCTGTGATCTTGGTCATGTTTAGATGGCATGAGCTGGCATCCTGGGGTGTGTGGACTACTGTAAGGAGGCCGGTTACTATCAGGAACTGCTTGCAGAATATATACACCGATGAGCGATTACATTATGACCACCTGCCTAATAAGCTGTAAGACCCACTTTAACCCTCAAAACAGCGGCCACTCGGCGATGCAACGATTTGATGAGGTGCCGATAGGTATCCTGGGGTATCTGGTATCATAAAAGTCAACAGCAGGCCCTCCAGTTTCCGTACATTTCAGGGTGGTGGTGATTTAAACATTGTGTCGAACCACAATGTTCAGTTGGGTTCATGTCAGATGAATTTGGACGCCAGGGCATTAACAAACAGAAAGTTAGCAGCGTATTCCTCGAACCACTCCTTGAAGATTCTGTCAGTGTTGCATGTGCCCTGTTGGTAAAGGCCATCTACAGCAGGGAACACAGTTGCCATGAATGGGTGAACTTGGTACGGACGTTCAGATACCTGACAGCTGTCAGTGATTGTGCAATTGGGATAATGGGGCCTAAAGTGTCCCAAGAAAACATCGCCCACAGCATAACGCCCCAGCCGCCTGCCTGTTTCCGCCCAAGAATGCATCCAGGTGCTATAGTGTCTGTTGGTAATCGGCGTATCCGAGCTCGGCCGTCTATGCGATGCACGAGGAATCTTGATTCGTCAGACTAGGCCACTTTCTTCCAATTATTCACGGTCCAGTCTCGATGATCTTTGGTTCATTTCATGCGTTGTTGGCGATGACGTGCAGTGCGCATGGGGTCCGCCTGGGTTTTCGGCTACGCAGGCCCATGCGCAGAAATCTGCGATGCCCTGTGTACACATTGCTTTGGTCACCACTGTTTTAGCTGCGGGTGATTTGCCGCACTGTGGCCCTGTGTTCGTGATGAACAATGAACGAGAGTCTCCGCTCCCCTCTGGCATTAATGAGCTGTGGACGACGGTTCGTTGTTTGGCCATCTGTGAACAAATTTTGATGCGTATTCACTACAGCGGCACATGAACAACCCACAAGCCGCGCCGTTTCCGATACCGTAGCTTCGAGGCTCCGTACCATCACAATGTGTTCTTTATCCAAACTCCGATAAATCGGCAGCTTACCGCATTCTGACTCCGAATACTTTACTAACCAAAAGCCGGTCCTCGGGTTGTATATATACATTAAAGAGCAATTGAATTAGAGACAGCTGGCGTTATGCAAATGTGGCGCTGTGGGCGGCCCTGTAAACGGAAACGATATGACGTATGCAGCGATCCGACAATATGAGGAGTGATGCGACGGGAATCAGTAAAAATTGGACGCACTACGGGTAAGACGAAGGATCTAAGCGCATTTGATAGTGGGAAAATTGTCGGGGCCGAACGAATGGGTCACTCCATCTCGGAAGTCGTGCAGGCACTGTAATTTTAACGAGCCACTGTGTCACGGGTGCATCGTGAGTACATCGAATCTGGTAAAACCATTCCTGCAAGAGCCAACTGCCGTGGACAACAGCCTGTGGATGAGCGGGGTCATCGTCCGCTAGCTGGAATTGTAACTGCGGATAGAAGGGCCATAGGGCAAGAAATCACTCGGCAATTTAACCCTGGTTGCACAAAAACGTGTAATCAGCCACACCATCCAGAACCATCTCCTCGCTATGGGGTACAGAAGCCATCGTCCCAAGAGGGTACTGCTGCTAACCGCACATCACAGTGGCGCGGGAACATCGCCACTGGACCATAGACATGTGGAAAAATGTTGCCTGGACTGATGAGTCGAGATTCACGTTGGTACATGCGGATGGCAGAATACGAGTATGGCGCAAACCATAAGAAGCGATGGATCCTTCTTGCCAGCAGGGTACTCTTCAAGCTGGTGGGAGTGGCATTCTCGTCTGGGGACTGTTTACGTGGACTGAAATGGGACCCCTGGTACGTGTGACATCGTCCCTCACAGGTCAACGTTACCGGGATATCCTGGACGACCATTTGCTCCCGTTTGTGCGTCTTCAACATCCCACTGGGGACCTCATCCTGCAACAAGACAATGCAGCTCCCGCTTTGTATCCGAATGGTTGGATGAAAACTCCACCGACGTGACCTCGCTTCCTTGGCCAGCTAGGTCACCTGGCCTAAATCCCATAGAACACATCTGGGATGCCATCGAGAGAGATGTTCGATGCTCGGGCCTCCCTCCATCAAATCTTCGTAAGCTGTTGGAGCTTGTTCAGGGGTTGTGGATCCGTATGGCTTCCCAACGCTTCCGGTGTCTTGTCGAGTTCATGTCGAGACGAATCGCAGCCGTCATCAGGGCCAAAGGTGGTGCTACACGTTACTAGACAGGTATCTCTAATTCAATTGCTCTTCAGTGTATGTACTGCTCTGTGAACTTGACCTGCGCCACCGTTCGGTCTCCAGGCGCGCTCATTTATCTAGGCCGGGGGTGGTCATAATGCAATGGCTCATTGGTGTATACACCTCATGATGTTGCACCCGTCCGCAGAGAGCGACGAGTTCTTCCTGCATGATAGTGCCCCATGTCATAAAGGCCTGTCATGTTAAAATGGTTCCACGAGCACGGTGATGATATGAAATATCTCGAATGGACGCTAAACGTGCCTGATCTCAGCCCAAGTGAACATCTGTGAGCAGTTGTGGAGAGCTAGATGAGTCAGTTCAACACGCTATTGAGCCGCATACCAGAAATATGTACTGCAATTCCAACAGATTTGTTGCAAATCGTCCCATAACTGTACTGACACCTGATGGAATCCGTACCACGCATGATGGCGGCCCTTCTTCGGTCGAAAGGAAGGCCAATGAAATAGTTGGTAGCTTGTCGAAATGCAGTGAGCGTTCAGTGTACAGTATATACTGTATAAAGCTGAAGCTGAAATCCACACAGAGTAGCGTTTTTAGCACGTCTTTCGTAAAAAAAGATCGTGCTTATGTTATCGGTTTGTCCGTCCGGCCGTCCGTCCGTCTGTCTGTACCCACGATATCTCCGCAACTCTTAGTCCGATTTGAAAAATTATTTTTGCGTTGGGAAGCTTGAAATATGCGAATGATGTTCCTTTATTTCTTTTTTTTTTACGATGTACAATTTCGCCGTTAGAGGGTGTAAATGCAGATAATGTCGAATTCAAAAATAAGTTTTATTCCACATATTTGCTTCTGAACATCCGATTGAAAAAGACATTTTATCTTTCGATTCCATTTGTATCGAAGGGTATTTTAGATATAGTTCATTTTTCAAATTACGCATAGATTTTCTGCTAGGGGGCGTAAAAGTAAATTACATTTTTTCCCGATAACTTTTCTTCTAAAACTCCGATTTGAAAATTTTTTTCTTCAGCGAATACATCTCCTGATGGAAAATCTTTTGCATGTAATTTCAAATTTTTGGTAAAGAATACTTTGGCCACCAGGGGGCGTAAGTGGTAATTTTTGGTTCTGATGTATTTGCCATAAAATCAGAGCTTCTAAAATATCGATTGAAAAAATTCTTTCATGGACTGATGCCACTCACATCGATAAACCTTAACGGAATATTTTCTTCTTAAAATATTCCACAGTTTCTCCGCCAGGGGGCGTACATGTACATCTTATTTTTGTCAATATCTCTACTTCTAGGAGTCCGATTTGAAAAATTCTTTCTTTGTTGGAAAGCGTTTTCCGTGTGACATGTTTTTCATATAATTTCAAAATTTTCAAGTAATTCATAGACTTTCCGCTAGGAGGCGTAGCGGTAAATTGCGTTTTCCTCTATATCTCTGCTTCTAAATCTCCGATTTGAAAACTTCTTTCTGCACCGGATACAGCTCCTGATGAGAAATCGTTTGAACATAATTTCTAATGTTTCTAAAAACATGGTTTGGCCACCAGGTGTCGTAAGTCTTCATTTCCGCTTTTGGTGTATTTATAGCAAAATATGAGCATCTAAAATCTCGATTGAAAGAAAAAGTCATTTGTTGACCGACACTACTAATGTTGAGAAACCTTTTAGGAACTTTTTCTTCTTGAAATAATGTATGTTTTCTACGCCAGGGGGCGTAGATGTATATCTTATTTTTGTCAATATCTCTACTTCTAGTAGTCCGATTTAGAAAAGTCCTGCTTTGTTGGACAGTGTTTCCGATTCGAAATGTTTTTCCCTCAAAATTCAAAATTTTCAAGTAAATCATAGACTTTCTGTTAGGGGGCAAAAAGGCAAATTGCGTTTTCTGCGTTATTTCTGCTTCTAAAGCTCCGATTTGAAAAATTCTTCCTGTATCGCATACAAGACCTGATGGAAAATATTTTTCATATAATTTTTAATGTTTGGTAAAGAATGGTTTGGTCACCAGGAGTCATAAGTGTTAATTTCTGCTTCTGATGTATTTATAGCAAACTCTGGGCTCCTGAAAACTCGACTAATCGTTATTTCTTGTACCGATACCGCTTATATGGATATACCTTTTGAGAATACTTTCTTCTTAAAATAAATGCATGGTTTTCCCACCAGGGGACGTAAAGTCACATCTTATTTTTGTCGATATCTGTGTTTCTAAGAGTTCATTAGCTCACAATTTCGTTTACAGCAATATCTGAGGGATTGAAAACCCGATTGAAAATCTTCTTTCTTTCGTGAGATCGATAGTTTTTAATACCGGTTCCACTGACTTTGAATAGCTTTGATAAATTTAATTTGCGTCAGAACGGATTCAAAAGACGTGCTTATTATCCCCGAAAATTCGGTGACATCTTTCTTGTTTAATGTACAGCTTGAAGTGATTAACACCAGTGACGATCGAGAAAAATCTTGTCAGGTAGAATATTTTTTCGAGGCTTCCTTTATTGACAGAAAATTTATTCTCCAAAAGATAGCTGCGTCACTTTCCGAATTCAACGGAAAATGAATTTATATCATGTTGCGGAATAAAAGGAATTCATCCGCTCCGCTTCTTTGAAAAATACTGAGCTGAATAAGTGAGTGCGCATGAGTAAATCAGATAAAAATTCTCTTTTCTGAACAGTATTTACAATTCTTAGGGTTTTCTGGGTAAATGTGAAAACAATATATTACAGTTCCTTGGAAGGTGTAATGTGACAAAAACAGACAGAAAGGAACTCCAGCTATTTTGAAATTGATTTTCCATTGGAAATGGTTTCTATGCCATGAAAAACTGGAAACATTCACTCTACGAACGTTTGAGAAAAAGCATGATAAATTTTGACCTCTGCTGTAGCTTACGGCAAAAGTTTGGTTTCATCAAGGTTTAAATAAGGACGAGTTCTCTTTCCCCATGAGCAAACAGCTTCCTTACATACATTCAAGGAATTTAAATTTAATTAAATACGCTGACATTACTGATGTTCATTAAGAGTGCAAATAGAACAAACTACAGACTTGGATGTGCTGAATTAGTGAGGAGCTCATTGAAATGGGTCTTTTGAAAGAAACTTTTCGTGTAAATACGTCTTCGGGGAAAAGTTCAGCTCTTCGAAATCTATTAAATGTACTAAATTTAGTACACTTTAATTTTCCGTCTGAAAAGAACACTGAAATTTAAACCCATAGCGTGAATTCAACGGCCAGACAAATTAATTCAATATAATTTTTGACAGATTCTGAATATAATTCAAAACTCATTGTTCATGATTAAAAACAATGATTTCGTGCCATTTTAATTAAATTCGTAATCAAATTCAGGATTTCATAAGGCTTCACGTTTCATACTAATTCCCAAGTCTAGGAAGATGATTGCTGGTGCTTCATCAATTTTGGTTTGAGTTAAATTTTTCTTCAGGAAAATGTTCGTTCCAAAGTTAAAGCTACTAGGCATGCTGTCTTATCAAAGTCTGTGTGCATATGTCTGGTGTATACTCATACTTACCAGGGTGATTCAGAAGTCATTGCCGTTTTCTGAGAGTTGATGAAAACGTGTATAAATGTAAAACTAAAAGTTTAATCTTCGAAATAAAGTCTATCGAAGTAATTGGTCCTGTACTACCGTGATGCCATGCCTTGAATCGCCGTGAGAAAAAAATATATTTTGGTTTCGAGGTGAAAAAGTCTTGGACCCGAAGTTCAACATCGTGGATGTTTCAGAAATGTTTCCCACGTAGAAAATGTGACATGAACCAGAGTAAATGGTATTTCAAAGACGCAAGATCTGGGCTATAAGTAATGTGGGTCATTAGTTAAAAATGCTCTAGTTCCTGCTTTTTTCCCTCAATTGATCCCTCACGACGAGCAGGAGCATCATCCTGTTGGAAGATAACTCATTTGTCGTTCAGCAGAGCAGAGTGCTTCGGCTTAAGGCTGTCTTTGAATGAATGTAAGAGGAATTCTATCCTATATCTGAAATGTAAATTCTTCTGTACACGTTTTCTCGAAGACTATTACTTTGTAGTGTTTGATATTTTGACCACAAATAAAAACGACCCATAGCTAATAGATGCCACAGTTATTATTCCGAAAAATATCTCAGAATTTCTTTCTAAATTCAATTTATCTGACTCGAAAATATTCCAATTTGGCGCTAGATGGATCAATAAGTTAGGTAACGGTATTTCTGTCTGTAAGAAACGAAATCACTCATTTCTGTCTGATTATTTTAATTACCTAGGCCAAGTAAATATCATTGAACGAGGCCAAAACTGAGATTGGAATCTTGTCTTCCACAAATCATCTTAAATCCTACTGTACGTTTATTTTTTGAAGAGAAAATGTGTACATTAGCAGAGAACCCCTGAATTTGAGCTGCAGAAACTCCGCTTACTTACTGAGTTCCACCCCAAAAAAACGTCATTGGTTAAAACGTAACAGCTCGTATTTTGTCTCTTCATTGTGTAGCCAACGAGTGACCGCTTCCATTCTTAATATGACGAGGTTGGCAGTGATTCGCTGACCCCAACTTTTGGGACAGTCCCTCAAGACGTAAGAGTTACGCCCAAGGAGGGATTTTTGCGCCATCTATCGCAGAAGATGAACCCTAACACTCATTCAAAGACAGCCTTAAGCGGCATATATCCGCTCCAACTGGATACAATACAGCTGCGCATTAATGCCTCGGCAATTTGGAATCAATTCGCAATGAATGGACACCCCTCAAAGTTTCACCATACGCATAGATTAATTCTGTGCTCAAATCGTTCACATTTTGGGATCTAACCACTGTTTTCTCATATCAGGATCCTTGGAGAATATCTACTGTTAATCACATGTCACAATTATCCTAAATAAACAGTCGCCCTGGGGATTTTCCAACAATTTGCAACATACATGCACACCTCGCTGATCTTGAGGAGCAGCTAGTTCATTGGGTTCAGCTTCTGTGCGTATTGCCGAGCTTGTGAACTTCACGAAAAGTTGTGAGCTGAGATATTCCCAGTTTATTTGACAGTTGTCTAGTGCTTGTGTACGGATCTCATTCTACAGCTTGGCGTACAACTATAGAATTCACCGTCGAAAATCATCCAGCACTTGTTTTGTCTTTAAGGCTAGAGTTAACATTTTTAAATCGCTGAAAACAAAATTTTACCGTTCTTTCAAACACTGCTCCTTCACCTTGCACAGCACAAATTTTCCTCGCTCAACTTTTTCTCACATCGTGTACTTCTCGCCCATGGCTTTTAACAGCAGAAAATGTTCCAATGAATGCATATGCTCCTATTTATACCAACTAGAAAATACCGTTTTCCCGGCCATTCGTTGCTTTTATCTGCATAACGCATGCCCCGAGTAATTGCCTGACACAAGACAACTTTTCGAAACGACAAAGACTTTCGAATCAGCCTTATAAATATCATCATCAAGCATTCTGCAACCACTGCTGGATGAAGGTCTCCCCAAGTCTCTTCTACATTTCTCTATCTTGAGCAACACTCCTCCATTTATAATGGCACAAATGATTCTTTCTTGGCAGTTCATTCATAATTCGCGCAGAAGAGTCATTCACTTACTATTCCGTATGTTTCACTACACTCGCTAAGTGAGTATTTTTTTACTCCAAAGTGCCTGCGAGGCAGAGCGAAAATTGGCAAACTGCTTTGATTATTAAGAGATGAATCCCCACACATCGCAAGCACACCAGTTAAATCAGGGGTCGTCAACTTTTTAATCCTAACAGCCCACTTTTGTATCTTTGTTGATGGTAAAATCTCCTTACCGCCCACTTTTGTATCTTTGTTGATGGTAAAATCTCCTTACCGCCCACTTGTGGTCTTTTTGTTGATGGTAAAATCTCTTTACCGCCCATTTTTGTAACTTTGTTGATGGTAAAATCTCCTTACCGCCCACTTTTGTATCTTTGTTGACGGTAAAATCTCCTTACCACCCACTTTTGTATCTTTGTTGATGGTAAAATCACCTTACCGCCCACTTTTGTATTTTTGTTGATGGTAAAATCTCTTTACCGCCCACTTTTGTATTTTTGTTGATGGTAAAATCTCTTTGCCGCCCACTTTTGTATCTTTGTTAATGGTAAAATCTCCTTACCGCCCAACTTTGTACCTTTGTTGATGTCAAAATCTCCTTACCGCCCACTTTTGTATCTTTTTTGACGGTAAAATCTCCTTACCGCCCACTTTTGCATCTTTGTTGATGGTAAAATCACCTTACCGCCCACGTTTGTATTTTTGTTGATGGTAAAATCTCTTTACCGCCCACTTTTGTATCTTTTTTGATGGTAAAATCTCCTTACCGCCCACCGGTGCCGTAGTAACTCAATTTAGCGCAAGTGCGAAGTAATTTTTAGAGGGGAGGGTTTGTAAAAAATATGTACTTAAATTTACCTTTTTATTTATACTTTATGTATGTTTATACATAGATAATTTCAATTTAATGAATTTCGGCATCTCCATCGATACATCACCTACCAGTCCTGGAGCTCCTTAAATTGAAGAAAATGAAAGTTAAATATGAAAATAATAAAGTTTATTGAACTTCCCTTCAATTAATGATTAATAAGATCCTTGAGGCTGATGCTGCGAGACTAAATATTTGATATCTGGTTCGATTTTCGTAAGGAACAAACGAAGGTCTCCTCTTTCGGGGATATTCAGACGGTTTCTGTGTTTGGTGATGTTATGATTAACATCACTAAAGCCTGATTCTATTATACAAAATATGAGGTAGAGAAAGGTATCAATTTATTAATAACTCAGGCATTTTTTATTTTGCCAGAGTTTTTGGAATCCACCACTATTGAAATTATATTTGCTCTCGTCATCATATTTAAATTCTAATAGTTCTTCTTGGCAAGTTATATCAACTTCCGCAAAATGTTTAGTAAAAGGATTTATCATACATTCATACACCTTCAAGCTCAAAATATCTCTAAATCGTTTTTCCACATCCAATTTAAGTTCGTTGAGGTGGCCACTGAACCTTTCAATCTTCTCTGCAGTTTCATCATCTTTTATAGATGACAATTCGGGAAACTGATGAAATTCTCTCTTCAAAAGATTATGACGGAGAAGATCAAGTTTTTCGATAAATAATGACACAATATTTTTGCAACTGAAACATATTATTTAATTTCTTCTTATATTATTTTGTGCGTGATCTACATCATTAATTAAATATGTTTTGTGCTATTCTCAACGCTCTGTATTTACGGATTACCTTGTTTTAATTATTATCTATATTCAAAGTTCAGAGATGGAATTCAAAAGTAAATTGCAAAAGCATATTTTAACAAGAAAGATGACACCGAATTTTCGGGTGTAATAAGCACGTTTTTGAATCCGTTCTGACGCAAATTAAATTTATCAGAGCTATTCAAAGTCAATGGAACCGGTATGGAAAACAATAGTATCTGACGGAAGAAAGAAGTTTTTCAATCGGGTCTTTAATCCCTCAGATATTGGTGTAAACGGAATCTTGAGCTTACGAACTCTTAGAAACAGAGTTATCGACAAAAATGAGACGTGATTTTACGTCCCCTGGTGGGAAAACCATGCATTATTTTAGGAAGAAAGTATTCGCAAAAGGTTTATCCATATGAGCGGTATCGGCCCAAGAAAAAAAAAATTAGTCGAGTTTTCAGGAGCCCAGATTTTGCTACAAATACATCAGAAGCAGAAATTAACACTTATGACCCTTGGTGGCCAAACCATTCTTTATAAAACATTAGAAATTATGTGAAAAATATTTTCCATCAGGTCTTGTATACGATACAGGAAGAATTTTTCAAATCGGAGTTTTAGGAGCAGAAAACGCAATTTACCGTTATGCGCCCTGGCAAAAAGTCTTAAATGATTTACGTGAAAATTTTGAATTTATAGGAAAAACATTTCGCATCGGAAACACTATCGAACAACGAAGGAATTTTTCAAATTGAACTTTTAGAAGTAGAGATGTTGACAAAAATAAGATATACATCTACGCCCCCTGGCGTAGAAACCATTCATTATTTCACGAAGAAAATGTTCCTAAAAGGTTTGTCGACATGAGTAGCATCGGTCAACAAAATACTTTTTTTCAATTGAGATTTTAGAAGCTCATATTTTGCTGCAAATACATCAGAAGCGGAAATTAAGATTTACGTTCCCTGGTGACCAAACCATTTTTTTTACAAAAATTAGAAATTATGTGCAAACGATTTTCCATCAGGAGCTGTATCCGGAGCAGAAAGAATTTTTCAAATCGGAGATTTATAAGCAGAGATATAGGGCGAAACGTAAGTTACCTTTACGCCCCCTAGCGGAAAGTCTATGAATTACTTGAAAAATTTTGAAATTATATGAAAAACATGTCACACGGAAAACACTATCCAACAAAGTAATAATTTTTCAAATCGGACTCTTAGAAGTAGAAATATTGACAAAAATAAGATATATATCTACGCCTCCTGGCGAAGAAACTGTAGGTTATTTTAGGAAGAAAATATTTCGAAAAGATTTATCGATGTGATTGGCATCAGTCCACGAAAGAATTTTTTCAATCGATATTTTAGAAGCTCAGATTTTATGGCAAATACATCAGAAGCAAAAATTAACACTTACGCCCCCTGGTGGCCGAAGTATTCTTTACCAAAAATTCGAAATTATATGCAAAAGATTTTTCATCAGGAGATGTATCCGCTGAAAATTTGGTTTTCAAATCGGAGTTTTAGGAGAAGAGTTACCGGGGAAAATGTAATTTACTTTTACGCCTCCTAGCGGAAAATCTATGCATAATTTGAAAAGGAAACTATATCTAAAACACTCTCTCTTCGACATAAATGGAATCGAAAGATAAAATATTTTTTTCAATCGGATGTTTAGAAGCAAACATGTGGATTAAAACGTAATTTTGAATTCGACATCATCTGCATTTACGCCCTCTAGCGGAAAAATTGTACATCGTAAAAAAAATAAAAATAAAGGATGATCATTCGCATATTTCAAGCTGCCGAATGCAAAAAAATTTTCAAATCGGACTAATAGTTGCAGAGATACCGTGGGTACAGACAGACGGACGGACAAACCGATAACATAAGCACGATCTTTTTTTACAAAAGACGTGCTAAAAAGTCATACTCGCGAAGTTGTTAGCAAAGTATTCGATATATGGCGGAAGAATAAAATTTGTAACAACGAACGAAAATCCCCACCACCCACCATGAAAGCTTGAATCGTCCACTAGTGGGCGATAGGGACCAGGTTGACGACCACTGAGCTAAATAATGACATTCATTCTCATTCTTATGTTTCACCACATATCCCATCTAACCATTCATTGCTTTCACACTTAACGGTTGGTGCTTATTAATTCTCGACACTACTTTTCTTATACAGGATTCGTTTTCGAACTCACGGTTGATGCTTATTAATTCTCGACACTACTTTTCTTATAGAGGATTCGTTTTCGAACTCACGGTTGATGCTTATTAATTCTCGACACTACTTTTCTTATACAGGATTCGTTTTCGAACTCACAGCTGATGCTTATTAATTCTTGATACTACTTTTCTTATAGAGGATTCGTTTTCGAACTCATGGTTGATGCTTATTAATTCTCGACACTACTATTCTTATAGAGGATTCGTTTTCGAACTCACGGTTGATGCTTATTAATTCTTGATACTACTTTTCTTATACAGGATTCGTTTTCGAACTCACGGTTGATGCTTATTAATTCCCGACACTACTTTTCTTATAGAGGATTCTTTTTCGAACTCACGGTTGGTGCTTATTAATTCCCGACACTACTTTTCTTATAGAGGATTCTTTTTCGAACTCACGGTTGGTGCTTATTAATTCCCGACACTACTTTTCTTATAGAGGATTCTTTTTCGAACTCACGGTTGGTGCTTATTAATTCCCGACACTACTTTTCTTATAGAGGATTCTTTTTCGAACTCACGGTTGGTGCTTATTAATTCCCGACACTACTTTTCTTATAGAGGATTCTTTTTCGAACTCACGGTTGATGCTTATTAATTCCCGACACTACGTTTCTTATAGAGGATTCTTTTTCGAACTCACGGTTGGTGCTTATTAATTCCCGACACTACTTTTCTTATAGAGGATTCTTTTTCGAACTCACGGTTGGTGCTTATTAATTCCCGACACTACTTTTCTTATAGAGGATTCTTTTTCGAACTCACGGTTGGTGCTTATTAATTCCCGACACTACTTTTCTTATAGAGGATTCGTTTACGAACTCACGGTTGACGCTTTTTAATTCTCGACACTACTTTTCTTATAGAAGATTCGTTTTCGAACTCATGGGAGTGAAGAGAAAATTAACGTGCTGCGCGTTCAGTGTCTGTTGCAGTAATAGCGGATTGAATAGTCATTCACAGCAGTAAGAGCGGACAATTCTTCAATCACGGTGAAGAGTCATTCATTGCGAATTAATAATTCACAAGTGATCCATCACTATCTTCCGCGTTACTTGAGTATGCTTTCGAAATTCATTCTTCCTTATCCCACGTGGTTTTCTTCTAGGTCTTTTCCTCTCTCTTATTATTTAGTCTATTAGAGGCGGTGTTTCATTAGGTAATCTCCAAAGAATCAGTCATATTTTGCAACACACTCTACTTCGAAACAAGATATATGCGCTGCAACGTACCTTAGTTCATGGGAATGCAGCACCATTCACAATAAATACTGGAACAGGAACCAATGACAATAGGACATAGGACACACGCTTTTCAAGATCCCGTTCTTGCAACTCTTGCGCAGCTGTCTCACGGTACGGATGAAGCAATGCTTTCTTCGCGGCTCTCTGGCGGGTGGAAACAGAATTCCCAGTTTCTTATGACAAACGTCGTAATCACTTCTTCGGTGATGCCAGCAGCCTACGCTTCACTTCTCTAATTTTTTCGTTCGTTAAGGAGGACGTCCGCCACTATATTGGCTCAAAACACTGCCCGTGGTTTCAAATTTCTCCTCTAACCTGGCGATATAAAGTCGCTGTTTTTTATTGCGGGTTTAACGACCAGCGTGAGCAACTCAGTGGGCTATAAGCAGCCGCACGTCCCTAAGTTAGGGCCACTTGTTCCAGGGAAGCTAGAGAGCCAGTGTTGTAAGACAAATGCAACATCCATGCTTCAGCCGGATTCGAACCCGGACTCATTTCGGGCGAACCATCAGAAGCTATTGCTTAGAGAAATGCGCCACTGGAACGGCAAGATGTAAAATTTATCTTGTGCTTTTATTCCCCCAAACCTCTCCAAGAATTCACACCTTTATACAGACTTTAGTAGCCAATAACTTTCCTCAAAAAAACACCCGTTCAGCAACGGTATACACAGCCATCCTGAACGACGATCAACGACAGAGTAGAACACGCAGATTTCCTATGGACAGGAGCGGCGATGACGTCACAATGAGTCATGGCCTCTAGATGAAAATCACTCCCGCGCATTTCTGATCAATAACACTTGTAAATCAAACGTCGTGTTTCTATGTAAAGGGGAAGAAAACAGTATTTGGTTCTTTGGAGGGAACTATATAATGAAACATCTTGTATAAACGTTAGATGATCAGTTATTAGCAATATGTCTAGCCCATTGCCACTTGAGGGTGTTGATTTGGATCATGCTATCATCAACTCTTTTCATTTTCCTTATTTATGAATTAGTCTTCGTGTTTTTTGAATTTGTATATGATTTCGTCATATTTCAACCAATACAATCAATTCCACGGATTAATTTGCTAAAAGTTAAGGTATCGTAAAATGATTGCGTATTATCTTGAAGGAGTGGGAGTGGTTCATTACATCCAGGTTCTAAGCTGCAAATTTCACTCTTCTGAGATCCTAAAACACCGATGCTAGATTTTTTAAGATTTCCTCTTCATATTTCAAAGTTATTTGCACGTCTAAAGTTTTCTAATTCACTGCACATGGAACTTTTTTCAGTGCACAACGAAGTGGTGGAGTTCCTCATCTATTCACTTCACTCCTTCCATTCGGTTTCAAACATGCTCTGGATTAGTACAAAGTTGTTAGATAGCGATTACATGAACACCGTCAGACTGTAGATAAAGCTAGATAAAAATGTTTATTATTAGAAATTACGCGCGCAGGTAACTCGAAATCGTAATAATCATTTCATCATTACGTATAATTACAAGCCATCTTGAGAGAAATATCTTGAGTTTTAGAGCATCATCGCGATGCGTTTAACTTCGTGTTCAGATTTGGAGTGCAAATTAGCTCACTGAAGAGTGAGTGCTTTTGCAGCAAGATTGCCACTAAAGAATGAATGAGGACTACGACCTACGCCTTGTTCCGAAGTTTCCACGCGCAGATGCTCCAAATGAATTTCCCATTAGCGTGTCTTCACCTTCAGCAGTCACGTTAATGATATACATCTTTCATGCTACAGCTGAGTTGGGGGACTTGCGAATGGCAGCGAGCGAATTAGAGCACAAACTGAACTCAGAGCACTGAAGGTTTACTCTACAGCAGTTTCGGAGTACAACATTAGAAATCGTTCTTCGTATGTAAGTGCTGAAAAATTCTTTTATCTTTGGACTTTTCCATAGTATATGGTTTCTCGTAACATTAAAGTCATAAAAGTAGTGAAATTCTTCTCTAATGACTTCACTTCTTCCATTCAGTATACATTTAGTCTGTTTTTTTGCAGAGGGGTGAGGAAGAGCACTCCTATGAGAACAATCAGGATTATAAGCGGTCGCCCGTCACTAATTTCGGGCCACTGGTTGTTGTTGTTGTTGATTGGAGGTTTAACAAGCACCGTGAGCAACTCAATTGGCAATAAGCAGTCGCTCGTCCCTAATTTAGGGACTGGTTCCAGGGAAGGGAGAGAGCCAGTGCCATGAGACAAATACAACATCCATGCCCTACCGGGATTCGAATCCGGACACTTCTCAAACAAATGGTCATAAGCCAGCGCTTAGACCATTCGTTTGAGACCTCCGTTGAAGCCACTGGTTCAACGGAAGTAAGGAAAGGAGCGCTGCAACTCAAGCGCGCTACACATGCCTGATGCGGGACTCAAACCCAGTTCTGGCAACCAGTCAGAAACCTACGCCTCTTACCACTCGGGCAACGGGCCATTTTTTTATGATTTTCATCTTATATATACATGTATACAATATATCATCATCATCATCATTGTCAACCATTATCAATCCACTGCTGGACGAAGGTCTCCCCAAGTTTCCTCCACAACGGCCTGTCTTGTGCCAGTCTCCTCCATGTCACCCCTGCATACTTTCGAATTTCATCCACCCATCTCCCATGTGGTCTTCTTCTGGGTCTTTTCCTGTCCCTTGGAATCCAATCTAAAATTTCGGCTGTCCATCGATGATCTGTCCTTCTGGCAGTATGTCCAGCCCATTGCCATTTCAGGGATTTAACTCGGATCATGATGTCTTCCACTCTTGTCATTTTTCGGATCCACGAGTTCCTCTTCTTATCTCTCCTGGTTACACCAAGTATGCACCTCTCCATGCTGCTTTGAGTTGTCTGCAGCCTTTGTATGTCTCTTTTAGTTAAGGTCCACGTCTCTGCACCATACGTAAGCACTGGAAGGATGCATAGATCAAACACTTTTCTTTTAAGACATAATGGCATATTGCTCTTGAAAATTATGCTGTTTCTTCCAAAAGCTCTCCAGGCAAGTTTTGTACGCCGATTAATTTCTTCACCAATGTGACCCTCACTTGATATCTGCTGTCCAAGATAAACGTACGTGTCTGTTATCTCCAGCTTTTCTTAATCAATCGATAAATCTTCATTTCTTGTAAAAGCATTGAACATCACTTTTGTCTTCTGAAAGTTCATTTTTAATCCCACTTCTTTACTCTTGTCAGCAAGTTCCTGCATCATACTCTGTAGCTCTGATGGGGTAGTTGCAAAAATCACTATGTCATCAGCAAAACGAAGGTGGGTTAGATAATCTCCATTAATCTTTATGCTTTTGTTTTCCCAGTTCAGTGATTGAAAGACATTTTCCATGTGGCATTAAAGAGCTTCGGAGATATGGTGTCACCTTGTCTCACTCCTTTTCCAATTTTTATGTGTGTTGTATTTTCAAATAGCAGAATCTTTGCACTTGCATTTTCATAGATGTTATTAATAATATTAATATATGCATCTTCAATACTGCAGGATTTCAGAGCCATTGCAACTGCTGATGGTTTCCCCGAATCAAAGGCTTTTTCATAATCGATAAAAGCCATGCACAATGGAAGTTCATATTCCCTCGCTCTTTCAATTAGTTCTCTCAGTACGTGGATATGATCTATTGTGCTGTAGCCACTCCTGAATCCAGCTTGTTCTCTCGGTTGAGCCATGTCCAGTGTTACCTTCAAGCGGTGTGAAAGAACTTTAGTGAAGATTTTATAAACCACTCAGAGGAGGCTGATAGGTCTGTAGTTCCTGAGATCCTCAATGTCACCTTTTTTATGTAGCAAGATCATTGTAGCGTTGTTCCAATCCTCAGGAATTTTCCCTTCATTAAGGCATCGAGTGTATATATATACTCGATACGAGTATATATATACACTGAAGTGCCAGAAAAACTGGTACATCAGTCTAATACTTGGTAGGTCCCCCACGGGAGCGTAAGACTGCAGAAATACGACGGGGTATGGACTCCACTAGCTTCTAAATATATGCTTTAGGCAACGCACACCATACGTCCTGCAGAGCGTTCCACAATTCGGGTGTATTCCGAGGTCTCGGGTTCCTGTGTTCGATAGCGCGTTGCATGGCATCCCAAATGTGTTCTATGACGTTCAGATCTGGGGACTTGGGTGGGAATGGCAACACCCCAAACTCAGATGAATGCTCTTCTAACCATAATGTGGCGTCCCGGAACTTGTGTGGAGGTGCATTTTCCTGTTGGAACGGGCCCAACCCATCAGCAGGAATGCAGGACATGAACGGGTGTACCTCGTCAGAAAGGATGCGCACATAGCGTTAGCCGATCACAGACGTTTGTAGACGTACCAGGGGTCCCCGTGAAGTCCAGCTAAACACAACCCATAACATTACGAACCCCCCCCCTCCAACCGGTACAGTTCCCTGTTGACAGGCTGGATCTATGGCTTCATGGGGTGTGCGCCACACACGAATCCTTTCATCTGCCCGATACAGTTAGAAACGCGACTCGTCAGACCAGGCTACTTGTTTACAGTCATCAAGTGTCCAGTGGCGGTGTTGCCAGGCCCAAGCGAGGCGCATAGCTCTGTGTCGTGCACCCATCCAGGGTACTCGAGTTGGGCGTCGGCTCCCAAAGCCCATAACGTGCAGGGTACGTTGCACAGTCCGGACGCTGATGCTTGTTGAGGCTCCAACACTGAATTCCGATGATACCTGCTAGAGTGTTGCACGTCTATCGCGTGAAACGATTCTTGACAGCCGACGATGGTTACGCTCCCCCAATGTCTTTTTACGGCCACACTGGTATCGTAGGTTGGAGGTTTTGGCGGAATTCTTGTAGTCACGGTACACCCTCGCAATGGTCGTCCGTGAAAATCCGAACTTCGTTTCTATCTCCGAAAAACTATGGCCCATCTCACGAGCGCCAACTATGACACCGCGTTGAAAATCGCTTAAATCGTTATTACTTGTCATTCTCATGCCGAAAACAGCTCTGATAGCTGGCATGTATGTCTATCGCTTTATATACGCAGTGGCGGACGCAACCGAGTACGCGCATAGGTGACGTTGCTATGTATTTTGCATAAGCTCGCCTGTACCAGTTTTTGTGGCAGTTCAGTGTATATATATATATGATAAAGCCAAAGTTCAACATTTACAACATTTTCTGCATTCTTTCCTTGTTTTCCCTGCTTGTGTGCATAGTGTTTTTTTTCTCTCCGGAATTTGGCTTTAATTTTATAAAGCGTCTTGTTGTTTTTGTTGTTTTCTCAGAATTCTTCTCTGCTGCTTATGTGCATTTAGGTTTTCAGGTTTTCAATTCTTTTTTGTCTTTGGTGGATGTTTACAGCTATATATACACTGCTGGCCACCCAAAATGCAACACCAAGAAGGACACGAGATAGCAAAGCCAGATTTACTGTACACATAACAATAGATACAAAGATGAAACGATTGAACTTACAGACACGTGCGATTTGCGGAACACGCAGAAATCCACATTTCGCGTGGCCCCCATGGCTGCCAATAACGGCCGCTACACGCCGCGGCATCGAACGAAAGAGGCTTTGGATGTGGGCTTGGGGTATGTCGGTCCAGTCTGCTTCCACACGTTGCCACAGTTCATCAGGCGTAACCGCGCGTGGTGCCTGCCGGGTCTGTTGGTTGCTGATCAGCGACCAGACGTGCTCGATGGGCGGCATATCGGGAGAGCAGGCGGTCCGTGGCAGCAGTGACACCTAGTGGGCCGTGGAGAAATGTTACAAGATGCGTGTCACGTGCGGGCGCGCATTGGCCTGTTGAAACCGTTGCCGCTGGCAGGTCCTGCAGGTAAAGGAGGACTACAGGCTCCAAAACGTTGGAGATATAGCGGTGTCTGTTGAGTGTACCAGCGATGCGTACCAGAAGGGTGCGGGTGTCATATCCAATTGCGCCCCAAACCATAACGCCAGGCAACGGACCGGTATGGCGATGCATCATACAGTCTCTCGGCGCGGTGCCACCACACGCGGATCCGACCATCTTGGTGTTGCAGGCAGAAGCGGGATTCGTCGGAGAAGACAATGCCGGGGCATTCCATTGTCCAGGTGCAGCGTTCAGCGGCCCACTGCCGCCGCACTCGCCGATGGTGTAACGTCAATGGTAATTGGAGCAATGCCCGCCACACAACATGCCGGTCCTCCAGTCCGGTGGTGTGCCGCGGCTGCGGCAATCGCTCGCGTCGGTCCGTCCGTCCTCCCTGCACCCACCGAATCCATACTCGCCTCACTGTGGATGGATGTCGTCCCACACGGGTGCCGATGTCTCGGTACGATAAACCGCTGTCGCGATAAGCCACTATCGTCCTCTTTCGAACTCCGAAACGTGCTGGAATGACTGCCGTATTCTGCGACGAGGCATCAGGAAGCTTCCCACGCACAGGTCCGGCAGCACAACGCATTTCCACTACTTACACCCCGCCTTCTGTGCACACTTTTTATAATGCTTCTCGGTGTCGTACCGGTCGCACAGGATTTGCAAATGCCCTGCAATGCTAATCGTTTGCATTTTCTATCGCGGGTGACGCATGCTGCGAGTTTCAGGCCAATCGGATGCTTCCTTCTTGGTGTTGCATTTTGGGTGGCCAGCAGTGTATATTGATAGATAGATAGTTAGATAGATAGATAGATAGATAGATAGATAGATAGTTAGATAGATAGATAGATAGATATTATCATCATCATCGTCAACCATAATCATTTCACTTCTGGATGAAGGTCTCCACAAGTTTCTTCCACAATGTTCTGTCTCGAGCCAATCTCCTCCACGTCACTCGCACATGCTTTCGAATTTCATTCACCCATCTCTCATGTGGTTTTCTTCTTGGTCTTTTTCTGTCCCATGAAATCCAGTCTAACAATTCGATTGTCCATCGGTGGTGCGTCCTTCTGGCAATATGTTGAGCCCATTTATGCCTTATCAGAGATTTTACTCCGACCATAATGTCTTCCACTCTTGTCATTTTCTTTATCCACCAGTTCCTCCTTCTTACCTTTCCTGGTTACACTAAGAAGGCATCTGTACATGCTTCTTCCAGTTGTCTGCAGTCTTTTTTATGTCTTTTTTTGTAGTTTAGGTCCATGTCTCCGCTCCATAAATAAGCACCAGAAGGGCGCACTGATTAAACACTTTTCTTTTAAGACATAATGGCATATTGCTCTTAAAATTGTACTGTTTCTTCCAAAAGTTCTCCAACTAAGTTTTATACGAAGATTAATTTCTTCCTCAGCGTGACCCTCGCTTGATATCTGCTGTCCGAAGTAAATTATTAGGTATCGGTTATCTCCAGCTTTTCCCGATAGAGTGATAAGTCTTCATTTCTTGTAAAAGCTTTGTGCACCATATTTGTCTTCTGAGAGTTTATTTTTAATCCCACTTCTTTACATTTTCTCTCTATATATACGTATAATAAGTAAGGAGAGATAAGAAGCACAACTGCAACTGCTAACGTAAAACGTAGGTAGGCCAAAAGTTGTTGGCATAAACCAAAAAAAAAGTTGGGGGAGGGAGAGTATTTGCCACTGTTGCAAGCAAAAGTAGCATTCCAGTGTGACTAAGAAACCACAAATCTTTATCTTTGATCGCACACTGTATGTGGAGGAGTTTGCAGCATACTCTATCTTGATGAGCCCATGCGGCATTCTTCTTTGAATTTAATGTTCCCATTGTTCAACGTTCAACTTGATATCTCGATGTTTTGCATAAATTTATCTCTAAAGATTTTTGGGGTTTCTGACTCTTTATAAAATACTACTTTGTACTTCTGTTTGCAGTCGTAGTAAATGCTCCACCGCTTTTTTTTTTTGAGAGTTTTGGTTTATTATAAGAACTTTTGGTTAACTTGTAGATAGATAGATAGATTTAAATATGCTATTGGAGGATAATGAAGGGGACACTTGACAACCTCATGGACATATAAAGCTATGAAGCCTTCCCAGTGGTGCAGTGGTCTAAGCGCTAACTTCGGACCGTTCATCTGAGTAGAGAGGCCCGGTTTCGAGTCGAAGGTGAGGCATGGGATGATGATTTACGTTTGTCTTAGGACACTGATTTTCGCCCTCGTTCCCAGGAACCAGTGACCCTAAATCAGGAATGATCGACTGCTTATAGCCTTCAGAATTGAGCATTGTGTTCGTTGAACCCCATGACAAAAACCCATCAAAAATTTAAGCTCCTGATTAAGGTACTGTGTGTCCAGGGGAAAAGAGAATTAGCAGGCATAGCGCCATTGCCTCGTCCGTGAATCGAACTCAGGCCCAGCTTGGGTATTCAATAATGTTTCGGTTTTCATTCACGAATTGTAATAATGATTTAAAGCAAATCCAGAATAACCGACTTTTTGCGAAAATGCCACGGTAACAGTGCTTTTTAGAGCTACATTTACCGCACTCTATCTGAAGTAGAGGGATTCGACACTTCATGGATAAGACGTTAGAGCTAAACTTTGTACTCTCGAGCCATTAAATTCCAATTTCCATGGTTTATTCACGCTCCTGCAATAATGTCCCTAATTCCGAACATCGCATAAATCAAACACACTACTGCGCACCGTTTGCAATTTCCCATCTTTGCGCAAATGTGTATTGCACGCATAATAATCTTAAAAGGACTATTGAGAATAAGGAACTGTATCAACTCGGCTGTATTCTTGTAATCTGTTATACTTACGTCATGCAGTGACTGCTTGGGTTCCTGTTTGCATCGCACACCGTTCCGCAGTTGCTAGGCGACGGAACCTTGCTGTTGCACTACAACTGTGACCCGACTAAATCATTATGCGAATTACATTGCTTAGTGGGAAGTGTTCCAGTACTTGACATGCTGTTCATTGTGGAAGGCAGAAAAAAATGCTCGTACAATAACTATATGTACGAAATCAGCATAGTCCCCTTTCAGTGCATCAGAACCTTGGGGATTTAATCTACGTATTATTATTTATAGACAGAAATCTTTTCACTTCAAGGAGTCCAGATAGCCATCCCGGTGATCTAGTGGTCAGAGGCGCTAACCTTTGGCTATTCGTCAGGGATGGAAGTAGGTTAGGACCTTGAAAGAGGCAGAGGTGGTGAGCTTACTCCACGGACATGCTACAGGGGGGTTGTCTATATTACTACGTAGAATATTCAATAAGTAACTTCAGATATGTTTGGCGGCGTATTAGAGATAAGATGATTAAGTTAACCTGTACCGTCATTAGGATCTACAGGGCTTAACGGAACTCACTATTTAGAGACACTGCTGCCACAGCACTGCTACCGATACCGAACTCCAAACCCGGACACCCAGCACATATCGAAGCCACAATCCGTGGGCAAGTATGTATCACGCGAAGATGTTGGTAAATAAGCTGGAAAATTTCCTGGGATTAGAAGGATGTACATTTGAACCTCGGTTATACGTCTTGGTGGCGGATGGCCTTATAAATGTTAAAATGTAAAAAAAAACCCTACAAAGGAAATTTCATTAATGCAGACTAATACAGACATTTGACGTGGACCAGGAACATCAAGCAAAGGTCTTCGCTCTTTCCACGTTTATAAGTGAGTCTCGGAAAAATTCTCATTGGCCGCCACCGGGAATCGAACCCAGGGGTCTTCCAGTTGTGCACCGGATATGCTTCCACTACACCACAGTGGCCTCGAACTCCTCCAAACTCACACACGCTAACTACCAATCAATTTGGCAGGTTGCTTCTTGGAGCCCCGCACAATGCTGGGGATTCACCAAAGATGGTAAGCAGCAACTGAAGAAATAATTAGAAGGCGAATGAATAATTAATACAGACATTTGACGTGGATCAGAAACATCAAGCAAAGGTCTTCGCTCTTTCCACGTTTATAAGTGAGTCACGGAAGAATTCTCATTGGCCGCCACCGGGAATCGAACCCAGGGGTCTTCCAGTTGCGACTGGAAGACCCCTGGGTTCGATTCCCGGTGGCGGCCAATGAGAATTCTTCCGTGACTCACTTATAAACGTGGAAAGAGCGAAGACCTTTGCTTGATGTTAAAGAAAATTTCAAAATGTTGAGTATTATTGTAAAATTTGTAATGACTCCAAAAAGAAAAAAAAACCACCGGTAGAAATGCTAGTAATTTTAGATTACGCGTATTTAAAATACATAAATATGCACACCGGACAAAAATTAGTAATTTCTAACAGAAATGACAGTTATTGGTTGTACAGAGGGCGCCGTGATACCATTTTATTGTTGGGAGATAAATAGCAGTGACGTGGAATACAGGATGAGTTCTGTCTGGCGCAGTGGTGAAGAGCAACGTGTGCGTTGAATTTAGTCTGTAATAAAGAATGTAAGACAGACGTTACTGAGTGGAAAGAAGGAGCCGTCGTGCTTAAGCGGTGCCCACGGACACAGAATGAATGAAGTCTCCCAATTTGTTGGTGTGTCGAAGCGTACTGTCCAGCGGGTCTGCAAACAATGGTGTAGTTCGCAGTCAAATGAAAATCGGTGACGTAACTGTGGCTGGAAAACGATTTTTACCAACAGGGACCACCGCAGTGTTTCACGCCTAGTAACTGCAAGTCGGTTTCAAACCAGGAAACAGTTGCTCCAAACAGTCAATGAAAGTCCACTCCAGCCAATTTCAGAAAGGACATTGCGAAGAGGACTGAATGCGATGGACATCTGAAGCAGAGTACCACGGTAGATGCCTCTTTTAACAGCAAGTCACAATGTCGCACGTTATCAATGGGCTCAGAAGCAGCAAAACTTTACTGTGGAGGATTGGAAACGAGTAATTTGGTCTGATGAGTCCCGTTTTCGTTTGTATTCCAATGATGGGAGGCGACGAGTGCATCGCATGCCCAATGAAGCCTTAATCCTGATTGTGTCAAAGGTACTGTTCAAGCTGGATGGAGTTCTGTGATGGTTTGGGAATAGTTTTCTTACCACAAAATGGACCTTCTCTTTGCAGTGACGATGAATTTGAACCATCATGCGTATCTCCATATTCTAAAGGACGAAGAGTTGTCCTTTGCTCTACATCTACAGCAGCAACACCACATTGTCACTTATGTCTTCCAAGACTACAATTGCCGTGTGTACAGGGCTAAAACTGTGTCTGAGTGGCACGATGAACAATCAGCAACACTCTCTCACCTCGACTGGCTTGCCAGATCCCCCGATTTAAATCCTATTGAAAATCTGTGGGATCATTTGGAACAGAAATTGCAACGCCGGAATCGACACCCACGTACTCTGGCGGAATGTCGGGACCAATTGACGCACGACTGGCAGCAAATCGGTGTTCAATACATTATAACGTAAAAGTCTTTTCGTACTGCTACGTTATTTTAAAACATCACCGTACGACGAAAAAGTTCCTAAATTAAACCTTAACGGCCAGACGAAACATTTAAAAACAGAAGTCAAACTTACGGAAAAGATGCTTTATTTCTCCAGCACACATGTAGCATTTCACATAACAAATCGGTATCAACACTCTATATTAAACACACCACACACCAACAACGCTACGTTCCACAACGCTCTACAACACAACGCTTCCCATTAATCGCTCCACAAGCAACTGTTTACTCGTAGTTTGCATCTCTCGTTCTTATCTAATAACAGGCATACGTCACGTTCATTCGTCCTCAATTATGTTGCCAACAGTATTCGTTTGAGAGAAAAGATATCACGTTAAGTGTGAAGTATAACTGAGAACAAACTCAAGATTTACATAAAAAAAGAAACTAAAAAGGAAAGTTAATTTAGAGTATACGTCACAACATCCACAACCTCGTGGAGTCTCTACCACACCGGATTCATGCTGTTATCAAGTCAAGAGGCGCCGTCACTCACTCGTTATTAGGTAAGTTCTGACAGGGATGACTAATTTTTTGTCAGGTGTGCTTACAATGTTTTGCTGTTGAGAAGGATAAACAAGTCATGGTAAATAACAATATCTTACGGTTCTTACAGGGCATCTTTTGGTCGAGTTTCTTGAACCAGCTATAGAAAATATTCCTCCTAAACTAGGATTGTTTTGTTCACAGTGTAGTGCATTGGTAAAGTCTCATAATTTCTAAAGCAGCGAGGTTTTGCATACTTACTTCTCTATCACGAATAGCGTATTTTTTTCGTATCCATCCGCATTTGGACGCAATAAAACTGTCAGCCTTTCCTTGCTCCTTTTACCACCGTACCATGGATCAAATTTAAATGTCCGAGTCCTTAATGACAATGAAGAATCAAAAAGTCCCGTTTCACTAGCATTAAAAATGATTTTGGGTTCTTGTTCTTGAGTTAGTTCAATTAAAGGATTTTTACGTTCTTCCAGTGTTTTCCACAGCACCGAATTCTTCGCAAACAACCAACGATGCGAGGTCTAAATTTGAACTTGTGGGGCCATTCATTAAAAAATGAAATCGAATTTTCTTCAATGTTAATCTAAAGCGATTTCCTTCGCTTTTTTACGCTTTCCAAAAGTAGGTTGAAGAAGCGTATATGCTCCAGCTTTGTTCGTCTGTCCGTTTGTCTGCACGATAACTTTCGTAACAATGGTTCGATTTCGATGAAATTTCACCATGTGGTAGGGGACCACCTGGGGACGAACCCTATTGAAAATCAACGAAATGGGGTCAAAGGTCACGACACAGGAGCGGGATATATTACATTACCCTTATGCGTCATAACTTGCGTTAATATGGTTCAACTTCAATGAAATTTTAAACCCTATTGAAAATGCACGAAATGGAGTCAAAGGTCACGACATAGGAGCGGGATCCATTCCATTGCCCTTATGCGTCATAACTTGCGTTAATATGGTTCGATTTCAATGAAATTTTAGTATGTGGTAGGGGACCACCTGGGGACAAACCCTTTTGAAAATGTGCAAAATGAGTCAAAGGTCAGGACATAGGATCGGGATCCATTCCATCGCCCTTATGCCTTATAACTTACGTAAAAATGCTTCGATTGCGACAAAACATGTTGTTCCAGAAGTATACTTTACCGGTTCTGTTGAATATCATCGAAATGGGGTCAAAGGTCAGGTCATAGGAGCGAGATTTATTCTACAGACATTATCTTTATAGCTTGAGTAATAACTTGAGTAATGATCTCTGGTATGTTGGAAAGCGTATCATAATCATTGCAATGCATGATTTTACTAACTTGTTCTACCATCATTGATCTGCTGCTAACAGGAATTTTCACTGCCGAACCCTGAATAAAATCCGTAGAAGTTCTTCAACGTGGTTGCATTTACCACCGTGAAAAAGGCCTTTTTTTTAAGCTGATTGCCCGCATGTATCGGAGTTTGCCTCAATGGTGGTAGATTCTGAAGATGCCTCCATTCCCAATTATTTTGCCAAGTCGGCATTTGTCAGTTTTGGATTTGTATCATACTCTTCAAGAACTCTGGTCTCGCATAGGCTGCTTCTATGTGAGACCAGAGTTCATGTGTGGTGACTGGAGGAGACGCTTGACGGGCCAGTCGCTTAGCTAACATGTTCCAGACATCCGGGATATATCCGGCGAATTTTCAGGTTAAGGAAGAAGCGAAATCTGCCAAAGAGGACTTGGACATTCCCGGGTACATGTGGCACAGCAATGTCCTGCTAGAATATAGCGCCAAGACAACTCTGAAGGAAGGGTATTACCTCTGCCTTCAAAACATCACGGATGTATCGCTGGCTGTTGAGGCTTCCCTAAATTCGTATAAGATTTTTGGGATACGGTATCATATACAGAATCGTACACGATATCGTATCCCTAAAACGGTATTGGAATTGAACCTAATGGCGCCCAAAACCATGACGCTTGGCGTTAGGTCGGTATGACGCTGCCAAATGCACGCTGCAAAGTGCCGTTCACCACGATGTCTTCGAACACGTATGCGACCATCACGGTACATCAAGCTGAATCAGGACTCGTCAGAAAACACGACATGTGGCCAATTAGCATGCCAATGTCTGTGTTCGAGACCCCTTCACAGCTTCACGTGTCTGTGGTTGAGGGTCAAAGGAATGCGCAGGAATGGGCTGCTAGGAACCGGTTCTGTGTTAAGCAGAAGACGTCGAACTGTGCTGTAAGACAAAAAGAGAACAGTGACAGTGCTCCACTGCTGGGCTAACACCGTGGATGTCTGTGTGATCGATCACACAGACACCCCGTGGAAATCGTGAGATTTTGCGATCCATTTTCCAGATTTCTGTACGTCCGAGCCTCATATGTCCACTGACGCTATGTGCTCATCACTGTACTGACATTTCCTCCCTTGCGAGTGGAAACTTCACGGTTGGAAAATCCAGCTATTCTCATCCCAACAATCATTCCTAGCTCAAAGTCTATCAGGTGTTCATAATGCGATCTTCTTCGGCAATGCGGTATTGTGAGACACAAGAAACACATTTTCGACTTAATGTTTGCTCTTCACTGATTGCAACGCCTCGTTTGAGCCAGATCATTTTATCCAAGACTGAACAGTTCCAAGAGCGCATTTTAATAATTTGCATATCTATCCAAAATACCACTTATTGCCACCAGATGGCGACATATCAGTTGCTGATTCCATCAATACGGATTTGTGTAGTCAGATGCTGACTGATAAACCACACATGGGGCTGCTAATTGTTGACCACCGTAGCGTAATGCAAACGCACTCGACTAGTTATCGAGAGATCTGAGGTTCGATCCCAGCGGTGATGGAACAACAGCATTTCAGTTGCTATGCGTTGCTTATGAAATAACGTGGACAGAGCGATGGCATCATCTATTTTCGTTATCTCCACGCATTTGAGATATATTCATGTTGTCAAAAATGCACATATCCTGTAAGTTTCAAACTAATACCAGCATTTTTTTCATACTATTGCAATTTTCATAAACAGTAGTGGATTTTCACCTGTCTCAGTGAAAAGGGCAGGAAATGCAAGATTTGCACCGGGAGGAAAAAATAAAATGTCCAATTTTTGTCGCGTATATCCCTCGGGGTATAAGTGCATTTGAAACATTGTTGCTTTCTTACCTGAAAAAAGATGTGCAGCATTTTCAGGTAAGAAAGCAAACTCAGTGGTTAACGATTATAATGTTCGCATCTGGAGCAACACATAAACGAATGAGTATGGAAAGCACGAAAAGTTTGTGTTCGGTGCGTCATCGCAAATGAAAGGATGTTGCGGCCATTTTTCTTTGCAGAGCCCAGGAACAAGCAGAGCGATTACTCCGATTTGCCGTCTAATGTCGCCTTGCTTGTCAGACCGACCGAATTTTCTTTCTTTAGCTGTTATATCAAAGATATTTTAATGGGACACACATTTGACCTTCGGCTGGAATACAAGATGTTATAAAACTATGTGACTGTGAATATACTCACATTACGGTTTGCATGCTTGAAATAGAACAATGACTTTATGTTTCTCGCAGCAAAAGCGTCTGAAGTTTCGAAGTTCGGTAATTTTCTAAGCTGCTATTTCGTTTGATAAAATAAGGACATTTCTCAACTGTTATGTTTCAAAATGAGGAAAGAGAAGCTGCAACCGTACTCGCGTGCACCACCGTTGGCGCTTAAAAGTATTTCTCTAAGTTGAGCATCCTAGCACACTTCGTGTGACATATCTCAGTTTCAAGCACAGGCAGATTCTAGTAGAACATTTCTTCTTTTGCTTGTAAGTGGCAAACGAATCGCCCTGAAGAAATAATGCTTTAAAAATACATGGAAGGCAATACAAATGTAATTGTTTGCACAATTGTATCGTATTTTCACATGATAATTACATTATCCGGGAGTGGAAGCCGGACCCGCATATCCCGATTTCCATTCGAACATGCTATCTATTATGCCACCCAGGACAAGGAAAGTCCAAGAAACTGAAGCTAAGCAGATGTAGTCTAGAAATCTGAGAACCGTTCGGATTTGCGCTAATAGAAAATATCCCGTGTTTTTTTGTAGCACCACCAAGACCTTTCCTCACATCCGGGGTTGGTTGTAGGTCAGAAGTTCAAGAGCTTCAGAAAGCATCATACATATCAGTGGGAAATGAATCTCCCTGAAGAAATAATTCTTCACAAATACATAGAAGGCAATACAAATGCAATTGTTTGCGCAAATGCGTCGTATTTTCGACCCTGGATGTGAGTAAATGTCGTTGTAACACTGCGAGGAACCACTGAATAGCTTCAACTAGCTCAAATCTGAACAGTTGTTAGATTTTCATCCATATCCACTTCCGGAAAGTTACATCTTCTTAGCTTCAGTTGCCTGGAACTTCTTTGTTGTTGGTAGTGCAACGGATAGTATTCTCGAACGGAAATCGGGAGATGCGGGATCGATTCCACTTCAGGGCAATGTCATTTTCAAGTTTTCTGAAGGAGTTGGTACATGGAAACAGTGAAAATGCGACACATTTGCGCCAACAGTTGCATTTCCTTTCTGTTTCAGAGTTTAACGGCCATGTCTAAGGGCTATAACTCGTCTCCCGTTTCTAATTAAGAGTCACTGGTTCCGGAGAGACGAGACATACAGTGCCTAAGGCAATCCTCAGTGTTGAGTTCTGGCTCATTGTTTAGAGCTTGAGCGAGTCCGAGCCCGAAGTATATAATCCCGAGGCCGAATTTTGTATTGCAAGATAGAATCCAGGTCCAAACGAGTCCGAAAACTATGATTAACTTGTTTTGGCATTGAGAAAAAGAATATCCTCTTCTACAGCCATGCTCTCTTTCCCTTGCGAATAACCGGTGCCCTTCTCAACTGAGAAGTAGGGAAAGGACCTCTATCTGTTTCTACAGTATAGTTGAACGATTTGCTTTACCATTCGTTTCTTCCTGAAATGTTTTCGGTATCAGGAAAGATCGGGATGCGCTGCAAACTACGTACTTTGCTCAACATAATAAGCAGGGAGCAGCTGCGTAGAGGACGGGGGCACAATTTCGTCAGCGTGCTATCTGCTATTTAAGTTCTTGAAGAAGCTTTTACTTCTCCACACCAATACGGGCGACTGCTCATAGCCCATTGAGTTGCTCACGGTGGTCGTTAAACCACCAATCAATCCATCAATCAAACCACACTAATACGTGGTCCGTGGGTCATTATGTATCCACTTCCGGAATGAATAGCTCCCGCCTCGAGTCTACACTCTCAGTATAGATCCACTTGGCGAAGAATTTCCTTTAGGAATTAGAAAGTGTGAGAAAATTCTCGTATGCTGAAACATGCGAAATTGCAAAAAAGGAAAAGAAAATTCTCTTTCTTTCTTCTTTTCTCTCTCTCTCTCTCTCTCTCTCTCTCTCAGAGCGCGAGACTGTCTGAACAGTAGTAAATTTTATGCAGCCCGAGCCACATTCGGGGTCGGGCTCCGCTTTGAGCTTTCGGGCTCGGCCCATCTCTCAGCACTTGCAGTCTCACCATCCAGGATTCAACTGCATCTCGAACTCAACCCTCCCGGACGAAAGGTCAAAACCCCTCGCTTAGACCATTGCGTCATCGTGCCGCTGTTAGACCGCATAAACCACTTCGTAATCATAGCGGTGTTAGAGCACTGCGTAATCGGGCCGCTGTTATAGACTTACACCACTGCGTCATCGGGGCGCTGTTAGACTGCTTCGACCGCTGCATCATTGGGGGCACTGTTAGACCGCTTAAACGACTACGTCATTGGGGCGCTATTAGATGGCCAAGATCACGGCGTCATCAGAGCGCTGTTAAACTGCTTCCAGAACTGCGTCATAGGGGCGCTGTTAGACCGCTTAGACCATTGCTCCATTGGAGCACCGTCAGATTGCTGAGACCACTCAGTCATCGGGGCGCTCTTTGACTGCTTAGACCACTGCATCATTGGAGCGCTGTTAGTTCTCTGAGACCACTGCGTCATCGAACCGCTGCTAGAACGATGAGATCACTGCGTCATCAGGCCGCTGTCAAACCCCTGAGACCACTGCTTCATCGGGGCGCTGATAGACCGCTTAGACCACTCAGTCATTGGGGCGCTGTTAGACCTCTGGGACCACTGCTTCATCGGAGAGCTGTTACACAGCTGAGACTACTGCGTCATCGGGGCGCTGTTAGGTCGCTTAGACCACTGCGTCATCGGGGCGATGTCAGATCGCTTGAGCCACTAGGCTTTCGGGGTGATGTTAGACTGATTCAGGAGCAACAAAATTTTCATATTTATTTTCTTCATGTAGCCGATCTGTGATAATAAAAGATGACATCTACACTCCTGGCCACCCAAAATGCAAAACCAAGAAGGAAGCATCCGATTGGCATGAAATTCGCAGCATGCGTAGCCCGCGAGATTACATGCAAACGATTAGCATTGCAGGGCATATGCAAATCATGTGCGCCCGGCACGCCTCCGAGAAGAACTATGGAAAGGGTGCACAGAAGGTAAGTAGTGGAAGTGTGTTGTGCTGCCGGACCTGTGCGTGGGAAGCTTCCTGATGCTTCGTCGCAGAATACGGTGGTCATTCCAGCACGTTTCGGAGTTCCACAGAGGACGAATAGTGGATTATCGCGACAGCGGTTTATCGTACCGAGACATCGGCGCCCGTGTGGGACAACATCCAGCCACAGTGAGGCGAGTATGGATTTGGTGGGTGCAGGAGGGACGGACGGACCGACGTAAGTGACTGCCGCAGCCGAGGCACACCACTGAACGAGAGGACCGGCATGTTGTGCGGCGGGCATTGACGGATCGCACCGCCACATCACGAACGTTAGCGCAGGAATTAGGGTGTGTTGCCCAACAACCTGTGTCATCACGTATCGTTCGACGTCGTCTGCAGGAGCGGAGACTTATCGCATGGCGCCCATTGCTTCGATTACCATTGACGTTACACCACCGGCGAGTGCGGCGGCCGTGGGCCATTGAACGCCGCACCTAGACTACGGAATGGCACGAAATTTTCTTCTCCGACGAATCCCGCTTCTTCCTGCAAAACCACGATGGTCGGATCCGCGTGTGGCGGCACCGCGGCGAGAGACTGTATGAGGCCTGCATTATGCATCGCCATACCGGTCCGTCGCCTGGCGTTATGGTTTGGGGCGCAATTGGATATGGCACCCGCACCCCTCTGGTACGCATCGCCGGTACACTCAACAGCCACCGCTACATCTCCGACGTTTTGGAGCCTGTAGTCCACCCTTACCAGCAGAACCTGCCAGCGGCCACGTTTCAACAGGACAATGCGCGCCCGCACGTGGCACGCATCGCGCAACAATTATTCACTGCCCATCAGGTGTCACTGCTGCCGTGGCCCGCCTGTTCTCCCGATATATCGCCCATCGGACACGTCTGGTCGCTGATCGGCGACCGAGTGGCCCGGCAAGCACCACCCGCGGCTACGCCTGATGAACTGTGGCAACGTGTGGAAGCAGCCTGGACCGACATATCCCAAGCCCACATCCAAAGCATCTTTCGTTCGATGCCGCGGCGTGTAGCGGCCGTTATTGCCAGCCATGGGGGCCACACGAACTATTGATGTCTGCGTGTTCCGCAAGTCGCACAGGCCTGTAAGCTCAATCGTTTCATCTTTGTATCTGTTGTTATGTGTTTTCTGTAAATCTGGCATTGATATCTCGTGTCCTTCTTGGTGTTACATTTTGGGTGGCCAGCAGTGTATATGCGTGTGGGCTTGCAGCAGCCATAAGTCATCGGAAAGTAGCAGCAAACGCTTCACAATTTGGGGGATTCGTAATCATTTTTGTCCAACTTGCAATGGTTGATTTTATATCGAAATTTCAAAATGTGAGCTTGGTAGAAGAAAAATATTTATCGTGCTATTTCTAGGGGAGCACGAGAGTTATGAACAAGACAGCTAAGAAAACATGTGTGACCTTGAGCGTGCATGGGCTGCCGTTGCTGCCGGAATGAAAATGTGCCTGTCTCGTGTGCATCGCGAGAAGCAACATAACTTTTCCTACCTAGTCATTCTTATTCTATCGGCGGTCAAAATTCTTACTGGCGACGAGAGTGCGTTCATCTCTCGATGCAGTGGGTGTTTCATTGCAAGTATCGAGCTGTGTAAATTAATTTACTTAGTGCTCATAATGAATTGTACTGGATGTGTTTGCTAGACTCATTTTCATTATATTCCTACTGAAAGAGGAAATGCATAGTAGCAGCTAGATCTATGAAAACAGAAGAAGCTAAATTGTCGGAAAAAGAAATATCTTTGCTCCTAATGGAACAACCACTAACGTAGTTTGTCAGTGTGTACTAGGAACTCATAACTATAACTTTTCCATATTTACGTATTCCGAAGGTATTGTCACTGCATTGTGTAACGTACCAGGAGATGTGACGTACCTGCCCGAAGGACGCACATGACATAAAGGCAGATAGGAATCAGAATAAAACGTCCGCGTGGCTCAATTGGTAGAGTGACTTATTCCGGAATGAGGGGATCCGGGTTCCAATTCTGGCGTGGACAGAAATGACGGAGAAATTTACTTCGTTATAATGGCGCCCGAACTATCCGGATGACCCGACCATTCAAAATCTCGCATTGGTGTGATGTTATTTCCACACCGCGAGATAGGAAAAATAAGAGAATCCTTTCTCCAGCACTTCGAAAAAAAAAATAATAATAAGGGGGAGATGGTGTAACGTACCAGGAGATGTGACGTACCTGCCCGAAGGACGCACACGACATAAAGGCAGATAGGAATCAGAATAAAACGTCCGCGTAGCTCAATTGGTAGAGTGACTTATTCCGGAATGAGGGGATCCGGGTTCGAATCCTGGCGTGGACAGAAATGACGGAGAAATTTACTTCGTTATAATTGTTAAGATTTAACCCGTCGTTGGTCGCTTCACGTTGAACAACACCAGTGGTCACGTGAGAGTTTTTCTCGCATTACCTTTTTCCTGCTGTTTTAAGTAGTCTACTCAATAATAACACTTCAGAATTCTTTCTTTGCAAGAAATACAGAGTGATTTACCCGAGACTGTACCCAAAAAAGGACTATAATTTCGAAAAGGGAAAACACATTTAAAGCTGAAATTTGAAGACAAAATGTCTTACCTTTTCACAATCACATTGATATCAGAGATGTTGAAAATGTCCGCATTTACATCCAAACAGGGATCAACTCGTCGCTGCATATTTTCAAATGTACTTACGCCTCAGCATGTTGGTATTTATTGCTTCAATTTCCTGTGTGATGTTGTTTTTCAGCTGCCGAATAGTCCTAGGCTTATTACTGTACATAGTACCTTTCAAATCACCCTATAAGAAGTAATCGGGAGAAGTTAAATCTGAGGACCTGGGCGGCCACACACCTTTGGAGATAATCCGGTCGCCGAAGAAACTTCGAATCTCAGCCATGAAAGTGTGACAAGTCGCACTATCCTGTTGGAAGAAACCATTCTGCAGTTCAGTATTATCCAGTTAGTTCACTTACTGCGTGAAGATATTGAGATACACTTCTGTGTTGACAGTCTGTTCAAAGAAAATGGGATGGATTATCCAGTTCCGGGAAATGGCGCACCATACGCCAGTCTTAATGGAATGCATTCTTGCCTTGTGAATGACATGGCGATTCTCACTCGCTCATACCCGTGAATTCTGTGAGTTCACATAGCCTGAAAAGGTGGAACCAGGCTTCATCCGTAAAACAAGTAATATCTAATACGCTTCGATTTTGACTGGAAAATTCCTTAAACCACCGGCAGTAATGCATTCGCTTCGGCGTGCCAATTGGTAATAGCTCATGAACACCTGTAAGCCGCCCCGGTGGCGCAGTGGTCTAAGCAATGGCCTCTGATCATTTGTCCGTAAGGGGTCCGGGTTCGAATACCGGTGAGGCATGGATGTTGTGTTTGTCTTACCGCACTGGCTCTCTCCCTTCCCTGGAACCAGTGACCCTAAATTAGGGACGGGCGACTGCTTATAGCCCATTGAGTTGCTCACAGTGGTCGTTAAACCTCCAATAAAAAAAATACCTGTAACGCGATATTGCTTCAGTTTACCCATTTCTGCAGCCCTCTGGCAGATGGAATATGAAAGTCCTGTTTCTTGCGAGAGTCTGCGTAACGATTTCTTTGGAGACTGTAACATCCTCTTTTTCACACACTGCACAGTGTCTTCTGACATTGCGGGTCGACCTCCTGAATGCGTATCAACAAGGCGTCCTGTTGTCTCAAATTTCTTCGCAAGATTTGAAATCGTTAGCTTCGTCGGTGGTTCCCAACCGGAACATTTCTTCCTAAACTCTTTCTGACACTCCTTGAAAAAGTCGGAATTCCAATAACTTCGAATATAAACACGCGCTCAGCTATCTTGAACACCATCGTTCTCGACGCTAGCCGACAGACAAAGAGAATGGCGCGAAACTGTTCCCACTAGATCTCACGCAATGTGGCGCCATCTGGGCATACGAGCCAAACGTCGCAGATATGGATGCGGATGTCAGAACGTACGGCACTTCGTCTTCAAATTTTAGCTCCGCCCCCCCCCCCCGTTGGCGCAGTGGTCTAAACGATGGCCTCTGATCATTCGTCTGAAAAGGATCCGGGTTTGAATCCCGGTGAGGCATGGATGCTGTGTTTGTCTCCCTTCCCTGGAACCAGTGGCACTACATGAGGGCCGGACTGCTGCTTATAGCCCATTGAGTTGCTCACGGTGGTCGTTAAACCTTCAATCAAAACAAAACAAAAAGAGATTTCAGCTTGAAAGGTTTTCCCTTTTCAAAATTATAGCACTTTTTTTGGGTAAAGAACAGAATGAATCACTCTGAATAAATACTATCATCAGCCATTATCAATCCGCTGCTAGATGAAGGTCTCCCCAAATTTCTTCCACAATTGTCTGTCTTGGGCCTGTCTCCTCCATGCCACTCCAGCATACTTTCGAATTTCATCCATCCATCTCCCATGTGGTCTTCTTTTGGGTCTTTTCCTGTCCCTCGGAATCCAGTCTAAAATTTCGGTTGTCCATCGGTGGTCCGTTCTTCTGGCAACATGTCCACCCCATTGCCATTTCCGTGAAATCACTCTGGTCATGATGTCGTCCACTCTTTTGTTATTTTCCTTATCCACAAGTTCCTCCTCTTATCTTTTCTGTTTACACCAAGCATGCATCTCTCCATGCTTCCTTGTGTTGTCTGCAGTCATCGTATGTCTTTTTTAGCTAAGGTTCATGTCTCTGCTACATACGTAAGCATTGTCCGAATGCATTGTTTAAACACTTTCTTTTAAGACATTATGGCATACTGCTCTTAAATATTGTACTGTTTCTTCCAAACGCTCTCCATCCAAGTTTCATACACCGATTAATTTCTTCATCAATGTGACCCTCACTTGATATCTGCTGCCCAAGATAAATATAGGTATCGGTTGCCTCAAGCTTTTCTCCATCAATCGACAAATCTTCGTTTCTTGTAAAAGCATTGTACATCACTTTCTCCTGAAAGTTCATTTTTAATCCCACTTCTTTACTCTTGTCAGCAAGTTCTTGGATCATACTCTGCAGCTCTGAAAGGGTAGTTGCAAAGATGACTACGTCATCAGCAAAACGAAGGTGAGTTAGGTAATCTCCATTAATCTTTATCCCTTTGTTTTCCCATTTCAATGATTAAAAGACATTTTGCAATGTGGCGTTAAATATCTTGGGAGATATGGTGTCACTTTGTCTCACTCCCTTTTTAATTCTTATTTGTGCTGTATCCTCAAATATCCGAACCTTTGCACTTGCATTTCGATAGATGCTTAGTACCAACTATGTTTATTGTTGTTTCCATAAGATATTGCTAATGTATGCATCTTTAATGCCGCAGGATTTCAAAACCATTGTAACTGCTAATAGTTTCACGGAATCGAAGGCCTTTTTATAATCAATAAAAGCCATGCAATGGGAGTTCCTATTCTTTTGCTCTTTCAATTAGTTCTCTCGGTACATCGATATGATCTACTGTGCTGTAGCCACTCCTGAATCCAATCCAGCTTGTTTTCTTGGTTGAGCCATGTCTAGTGTTACCTTCAAGCGATGTGAAAGAACCTTAGTGAAGATTTTATAAACCACTGACAGGAGGCTGATGGGCTTGTAGTTCCTGAGATCCTCAGTGTCATCTTTTATATGGAGCAAGATAGTTGTAGCATTGCTTCAATCCTCAGGAATCTTTCCTTCATTAGGGCGTCGAGTGAAATCCTGGGCGAGTATTGTTTCAATTTCTCCACTTGCTTCTTGTATGATGTTCACGGTAATTCCATCTTCTCTTGAAGCTTTTCCCAGTTTCATGTTCTTAATTGCATACGTAACTTCTGCAAGGAGGACTTGTGAGACTTTGGTTCTGATACCTGTCGTAATGTCTGGAATAGATATATTCTCCCTTTCATACAGTTTTGAATAAAAATCATTCACTCGAAATTTCGCTTCTATTTCTTGTTACAGTACCATCTTCTTTTCTCAGAGCCATAATCTGTTTTCGTCCCTTATTGAGATGTCGTTTTGCTCTCTTCAGGCTTTGGTGCTTTCAATTGCTTTTCTCACTAGTTCAAAATTGAATTTTCTTATGTCTTCAGTGACATTTTAACGTACTATCTTGCGTAGCTCTACATATTCCACTTTGGAAGTTACGTCTTTATTTGTCCTCATCTCCCTTCTCTTTTTCGTCAACATTTTTGTTTTTCCTGAACATTTCTTCATCTGTAACTTGTTCTTACTACCAACTATGTTTGTTGTTGTTTCCATAAGAGCCTTGGTGAGTTCTCTGTTAACTTCAGAACATTTGTCAAGGAGAGGCTGGGATCACCTGAAGAAAGAAATGTTTCAGTTTTATGGTCAGTACTGCTGAGAAATGGGAGAGAAAATAATTGTTTTGCCGTAGGTTACGTATAAAAATCGTCTGATATGTGAAGATTTCTGTTGTCCTGAAGAGAGCAAAAATACATCTCAATAAGGGACGAAAACAGATTATGGCTCTGAGCACATGGGAGAAAAGAACAGACAGCTTGAAGGTCAAAGGCACACCAATTCTTATCAGAACGGATAACAAATTGTTGAGAAGACTCTAAAAGTCAGCTAGAACGGGAGGGGGGCCGGGTTACTTCCAAAAAATGGCGATCTTTATAATGCGAAGAGTGATAGAAATGCTCATAGTGTGACGAAGGACGGGTTAAGCATTCAGAGTGCATAAGAAACCAATATTTTTTGTTGTTCGGGGTTTTAGGAGATGATACTGACGACATAATCCTTCATTGCAGTAAAAATGGATTGCATCTCAAACATGCAGCGCTGGATGCACTTCAGCTAGTAAAAAACAATAGAAAATAGATTAATTTAAAGATTAAAATGCAATGAAACGTTCAGTATAAAAAAAATGTTTGGATTTGTCCCTTAACGAAATAACGCAACCATCTTAAGAAACGATACGAATGCTGTAATAACAGAAAAAGGTCCATTACTTTTTATCGGCGTTTTTGTTCGAGGCGAGGTCCAGGGGGTTTATAAAAATTTGAAATATATAATTTATCCTAACATAGCTCATTGCTGATTTTTGAATTTGACACTTTAAGCGGTCGATGTACCTGAACAAATTGTATCCAGCACTTGTTGCGCTCCCCCAACAGAAATGTTCACATATCAGAATGATTTTTATACGTAACCTACGGCAAAACAATTATTTTCTCTCCCACTTCTCAGCAGTACTGACCATAAACCTGTAACTGGTGGTAAGCTCTCCGTTTTATTCCTTTATTCTCTACTGCATGACCGAAGGCATTATGTGTAAGAGAATGTCCCCCTGACGTGGACATCATGTCACTAGATGAAAACAAGAAACTGAAACATCTTCTCTCTTCTTCTTTCTCAGGTTCGTCGTTATTGTTATACATCTTTCAGGTGGTAATCAGTCAAGATATATTAGTGCCCCAGTCATATTCATAATAAAAGACCACTTTTAATAACAAAACTAAGGGGAAAACAATGACTTTTGATGCCTAGGTGTATTCGTTGCAGCGGAGTTAAGCCCACTTCTTAGACAGCGAACATATTCGACCGAGCTAATTTCAGCTCATTATACTACCCCGAGTTAATTCGGTCCAACCCAGTTAAGGGTTCCAAGGTTACCTATTGAAATTACCACGTTTAAAAGTTTAACTGGTATCACAAACAATGTAGTTTGCTTTGTCTGAACGTTTGTCCCTCTTTCGTGGCGCAGTGGAAAGATTCATCACCATAGCAACAACCGAGAGAGAAGTATTTGTGACGTCACACTTAGCTTTCCGTGTTTTTCTGCAGGTGTTCAGTGAATGGAAAGTGCTTTCCGAATTACATTATGAGACGTCATCACCTTAGCAATAACTGAGAAAGAAATGTTTGTGACATCACGCTTAGCTTTTCGTGTTTTCTGGCAGGTGTTCATTGAATGGAAACTGCGAATTATGTCAACGTGTGACGTAACAAGGGTATGACGCAGTACTTTTTTTTATTTTTGTAATGTTCATGAAATATACTTTCACATTTGAACATCACAAACTGCTTATAGCCCATTGAGTTGCTCACGGTGGTCGTTAAACCTCAAACCTCAAACATCACAAACAAAAAGTTACTCTGCATATCTTATTTTCCCCGGTCATTATTGACGGGCCTTCACCTTGTATAGCGTAATTATTCTGCGACATACAGGTGAAATAATAGAGAAATATGAGATTTGGTAACCAAATTGCAATCGAAATTAATGCAAAATAAAAAAAAAACTAGCAAGATATGAAACGAATAAAAATAACATTTGCTTTTTGTCATCCTTTTTAAATACTTCTTTTACGAGTAATAAATATTTAGTTTCTTATGTGAAAAAGGCAAAGAACCGCAGGAGATAGTTTGAAAATCCCTGTTGTAGATATAGGTTTTTTCAATTGTAAAAAGAAATCTAAAGAAAACGTTGTTAAAGCGATTCATGTCATTAAACTGTTTTTGTCGTGTTGCCACTGCGAAGAAACAGAGGTGCGATTACCACAAAACTAAAAGAGAGGTTTACCTTTTCATTTAAATTCCCGTGCTTCCCAATTCATGCACGTAGCTCTAAAATTGTGCACTGCAAAGTTTATCATGCTAGATGATAAGAAACTGAAATTAAATGAATCTAAGTTTTACATTTTAACGTCTTACGGCATTAAGGAAAAAAGAAAAGAATAGGACGAAAGTGAAGTTGGTGTTGCCGAAATAGCCCATTTGAGGAACATTTCTCCTGCGCTTTAGCGGAAGTAATATTTCAAGCAGTCATTTCATTCCTCACCGTCATCATAGCAGAGCCATTTCCGTCGATGGGTTACCCATAGTCAGCTCAATCCTCAGTGTTCTAAACAGCAAGACAAGAAATATCTGAGAAATTTCAATTATTCCTCTACTGCCTGATCCTTCGAGACGTTCACGTTTTATTTCTTATTGATTTATTTAGTATTCCCCCGACTATTATTTGCATATTTCTAAAAGAACTTTCCGATAAGTGAAAAAGTCCATTTTTCCCTCCGTCTCACTTTACAGCTTCATTGACCTACTTAATTGAAACCGATATTTATAGACTCCAATACAAAGAGAAAAATTTCCCCTTGGCAGTAATAAATTCAGAAATTTGGACGTACGGAGTGGTACTATAGACTCATGGATTTGTTGCTATGATACATACTGAAACACAATTCCCACCCGAAGCGCAGGTAATTGACTTTATTTATTGATTTGTGAGCTAAGGCTTTCAATAGTGTAGTAATATTTTTTCTTTTTTAAAGTTTGAAGTGCGATTCAGGAGAAATTCCTTTTCCTTGCTTTTTAACCTCAGCTTTCCAGAAATGTTTGGCAAATACAATTATTTAAAATGCGAGCTCATGAACACCCCGAAAAGAGACTAAAATTCATCTTCTCGAAAAAGACTCAAACTTGCTGAAGTAAAAAGAAACAACAACAACAAGAAGAACAAGAAAAAGCGATAGACTGTTGGAGGAAGTTCTCTTAAGGCGTTTTGACTGTTAAGGTTTCTTGAGTGCTTTTTATGTTTATTAAAGTCACACTACGATGTTAAGAGTCCCTTGTAAAGATCCTTGAATGCTTCTGGTATGTACTAAAGTCATCAGATTATGTGTGGGGCTTTGTGTAGGGCTCCCCGAGTGCTTCGTGTTAGTACCAAGTCACCTTAAGATGTGAGGTGTCCCCTGTAAGACCCCATGAGTGCTTCTGATGAATCCTAAAGTCACCATAGGAAGTCAATTTATTCCTGCTGAAGGATATAAAAAACATAGTTTGCCGTCTTTACACGATTTTAAAAAATGACAGTTAAAATATATATACACTAAATTAAAACATGAGCATTTTCAAAACCACTGTGAAGCCGTCATCAGATGGTGTGGTTGCGCTATGCCCTGGGAGGATATATGTATATATATAGTGGGATGTAAGGTCAGGTGATGCGTATTATCACAGCCTCTCCTTGACAAATGTCAACCCCGCCTTCTCGTGGTACATCCTGTTCCCACTAAAGGGGCTCTGATGACCGCCAATAGCGGTATAACTATACCATCGGGATTAGAGGAAATGCTATCCCACACTCACCAACCCGCTTGGCCAGCGTGGTGAGTTATGGCCATATCCCACCAAAAATGACTCCACAACTTAAATCTTGGCCCTCAGTCTCCGGCAGCTGGAATGTACCTGGCCAAGGCAGCGGCCAGTGCGACATGTAGGCAGAGGGTGCTAAGAATCCCTGGAGGACCGGACTAAGCTGCCATCTGAGGCTGACCTTGGCTACGTATAATGGACGCTCCCTATCTTCTGATTAAAGGCTTCTTGAATTGGAAGAGGAACTACAAAGGATCAAGTGGGACATCATCGGGCTGAGTGAGGTAAGGAGAAAAGGAGAAGATCTCATTGAACTAAAAAGTGGACATCTCTTCTACTATCGTGGGACAGATACTGGCAGAACTAGTGGTGTTGGATTTATAATAAACAAGAAACTGAAGGATAAAGTTGTAGAAGTTGAAAGTTCCTCTGGCAGAGCTGCACGACTCGTTATCCAACTCTCGAGAAGATACCAGGCTCAGATTATTTAAACTTATGCACCTACCACAAGTCATCCTGAAGAAGAAATTGAAGAATTTTATAAGATATTCGTCATCTAAATAATAAAGGTAAGCAGCACTTAAAGATTATTATGGGAGATTTCAATGCAAAAATAGGGCAACGGCAGCAGAATGAAACTTCAGTAGGTAAATTCAGTCACGGCAACAGAAACCAGCGTGGAAATACTCTTGTAGAGTTTGCAGAGGCAGAAGGGTTTTTCATCTTGAACTCCTTTTTCAAGAAAGAGCCACACAGGAAATGGACATGGAGACATCCAATTGGGACGACAAATGAAATTGATTTTATTATGTGTAACAAAAAATTCGTCATAGAAGACTGCAGTGTGCTAAACAAGTTCAACACAGGTAGTGACCATGGATTGGTGAGATGTAAGATGCACCTCAACACTAAACTCGAACGTGGCAAGCTCATAAGACAAACAAAATGTATTGACATAACCAACCTTAAAAAACACCATAATACCTTCAAGTTGGAACTGAAGAACAGGTTCTCTGCTTTAGAAGGCCTAACATCGGAAGAAGTGGATATTTCTGAAGTTAACAGAAAAGTAACTAAAGCTCTTATGGAAAGAGCAACAAAATTAGCTGGGTCTAAGAACAAGTAGCATGTGAACAAATTATCAGTAAAAACCAAAATGTTGATGCAAAAAAAACAGGGATGAGGACAACTAAAGAAGATGTGACTTCCAAAGTGGAATATATAGAGCTATGCAAGACAGTACAAAAAAGTATAACTGATGACGTAAGGAAATTCAACTGTGAACTAGTAAGGGAAGCAATTGAAAACAACCAAAGCCTAAAGATTGCAAAGGGACATCTCAGTAAGGGAAGAAAACAGATTATGGCACTGAGAAAAGAAGATGGTTCTGTAACAAGAAATAGAGGCGAAATTTTGACAAGTGTGAAAGATTTCTACTCCAAATTATATGAAAGGGATGATACATGTACCCCAGACATCATGAAAGGTACCAGAGATCTTCCAGTCCTCCCAGCAGAAGTTGCACATGCAATCAAGAACATGAAGCGGGGAAAAGCTCCAGGAGAAGATGGAATTACTGTAGACATCATACAAGAAGCAAGTGGAGAAATCGAAACACTACTCGCCCAAATTTTCACTCGATGCCTTAATGAAGGGAAGATTCCTGAGGATTGAAACAACGCTACAATGATCTTGCTACATAAAAAAGTTGACATTGAGGATCTCAGGAATTACAGACCTATCAGCCTCCTATCAGTGGTTTATAAAATCTTCACTAAAGTTCTTTCACACCGCTTGAAGGTGACACTGGACATGACTCAACCGAGAGAACAAGCTGGATTCAGGAGTGGCTACAGCACAACAGATCATATCCGCGTACTGAGAGAACTGATTGAAAGAGCGAGGGAATATGAACTTCCATTGTACATAGCTTTTATCGATTATGAAAAAGCCTTTGATTCGGTGAAACCACCAGCAGTTACAATGGCTCTGAAATCCTGCGGTATTAAAGATGCGTACATTAATATTATTAATAACATCTATGAAAATGCAAGTGCATAGATTCGGCTGTTTGAAAACACAACACACATAAAAATTGGAAAAGGAGTGAGACAAGGTGACACCATATATCCGAAGCTCTTTAATGCCACATTGGAAAATGTCTTTCAATCACTGAACTGGGAAAACAAAGGGATAAAGATTAATGGAGATTATCTACCTCACCTTCGTTTTGCTGATGACGTAGTCATTTTTGCAGCTACTCCATCAGAGCTGCAGAGTATGATCCAGGAACTTGCTGACAAGAGTAAAGAAGTGGGATTAAAAATGAACTTTCAGAAGACAAAAGTGATGTTCAATGCTTTTACAAGAAATGAAGATTTATCGATTGATGGAGAAAAGCTGGAGATAACAGACACGTACGTTTATCTTGGACAGTAGATATCAAGTGAGGGTCACATTGATGAAGAAATTAATCGGCGTATAAAACTTGCCTGAAGAGCTTTTGGAAGAAACTGCATAATTTTCAAGAGCAATATGCCATTATGTCTTAAAAGAAAAGTGTTTTATCAATGCATCCTTCCAGTGCTTACGTATGGTGCAGAGACGTGGACCTTAATTAAAAGAGACATACAAATGCTGCAGACAACTCAAATCAGCATGGAGAGGTGCATGCTTGGTGTAACCAGGAGAGATAAGAAGAGGAACTCGTGGATCCGAAAAATGACAAGAGTGGAAGACATCATGATCAGAGTTAAATCCCTGAAATGGCAATGGGCTGGACATACTGTCAGAAGGACAGACCATCGATGGACAGCCGAAATTTTAGATTGGATTCCAAGGGACAGGAAAAGACCTAGAAGAAGACCACATGGAAGATGGGTGGATGAAATTAGAAAGTATGCGGGAGTGACATGGAGGAGACTGGCACAAGACAGACCGTTGTGGAAGAAACTTGGGGAGACCTTCGTCCAGCAGTGGAATGATAATGGTTGACAATGATGATGATATATATAGTAAGCACATTGACAAAACAGTATGTTTTGGCATGCGCATGTTCATTCCATAATCAAGTCGTTTAACTGGAGCTTGGGTTGTTACCGGTATTGTATCTTTTGCTGTAGTAATTACAAAGCAGTTTCCATGGTAACGGTATAGGGATAAGGGTATCGTCGTTACAACATTCTGCCCTATGTTTATGTATCAATAAACTTTCTGTCAAGAGGATAGAAGAACTGGTAGTCGGCGTATGGAACATAGCTATGAACACTGATGTAACCTAAAGTCACCTTAGGATGTGAGGAGTCAGTGAAGTGTTTCTTGAGTGTTTCTGGTGTGTACTAAAGTCATCAGATGATGGGAAGCCTTTTGTTGGGAGCTCCATGAGTGCTTCTGGTTAGTACCAAAGTCATCTTAGGATGTGAGTGTCCCCTGTGAGGATTCATGAGTACTTGTGGTGGATTCTAAAGTCACCTTATGATGTGAGGATTCAAATGAAGTGTTTCTGGAGTGCTTCCTGTATGCTCTAAAGTTACCAGATGATGTGAGGAGGTTTGTGCAAGGCTCCTCGAGTACTTCGTGTTAGTACCAAAGTCAACTTAAGATGTGAGGTGTCCCCTGTAAAACTCCATGATTGCTTCTGATAAATCCTAAAGTCACCTTGGGATGTGAGGAGACAGATGAAGTGTTTCTTGAGTGCTTCCTGTGTGCTCTAAAGTCACCAGATGATGTGAGGAATTTAATGTAGGGATTTTAGATAGTGCTTCTGATGGGTACGAAAGTTACCTTATGACGTAGAAAGTGAGTCTCCTGTAGTGTTCTTGAGTGCTTCCGGTGTGTATCAAAGACAATGGATGACGTGAGGAGTTTTATGTAGGAATTCTTGAGTGCTTCTGATATGTGCCAAAGTCACCTATTGATGTTAGAAGTCTTATACAAGAAACCTTAAGTGCTACTGGTGCGTAATAAAGTCAGTCACGTTATGAAGTGAGAACTCCTCTGTAAGACTGCTTGAGTGCTTCTGGTGGGTACCAAAGTCACCTGATGATGTGAGAAGTCTCCTGCAGGATTTGTAGGGCTTTTTGATTGCTGCTCTGTACTAAGATAGTCCCCTAGTGATGATGATATGTGCCAGAGTCACCTATTGATGTTAGAAGTCTTATACAAGAAACCTTAAGTGCTACTGGTGCGCAATAAAGTCTGTCACGTTATGACGTGAGAACTCCTCTGTAAGACTGCTTGAGTGCTTCTGGTGGGTACCAAAGTCACCTGATGATGTGAGAAGTCTCCTGCAGGATTTGTAGGGCTTTTTGATTGCTGCTCTGTACTAAGATAGTCCCCTAGTGATGATGATATGTGCCAAAGTCACCTATTGATGTTAGAAGTCTTATACAAGAAACCTTAAGTGCTACTGGTGCGTAATAAAGTCAGTCACGTTATGACGTGAGAACTCCTCTGTAAGACTGCTTGAGTGCTTCTGGTGGGTACCAAAGTCACCTGATGATGTGAGAAGTCTCCTGCAGGATTTGTAGGGCTTTTTGATTGCTGCTCTGTACTAAGATAGTCCCCTAGTGATGATGATATGTGCCAAAGTCACCTATTGATGTTAGAAGTATTATACAAGAAACCTTAAGTGCTACTGGTGCGTAATAAAGTCAGTCACGTTATGACGTGAGAACTCCTCTGTAAGACTGCTGCTTGAGTGCTTCTGGTGGGTACCAAAGTCACCTGATGATGTGAGAAGTCTCCTGCAGGATTTGTAGGGCTTTTTGATTGCTGCTCTGTACTAAGATAGTCCTCTAGTGATGATGATATGTGCCAAAGTCACCTATTGATGTTAGAAGTCTTATACAAGAAACCTTAAGTGCTACTGGTACCGAATAAAGTCAGTCACGTTATGACGTGAGAACTCCTCTGTAAGACTGCTTGAGTGCTTCTGGTGGGTACCAAAGTCACCTGATGATGTGAGAAGTCTCCTGCAGGATTTGTAGGGCTTTTTGATTGCTGCTCTGTACTAAGATAGTCCTCTAGTGATGATGATATGTGCCAAAGTCACCTATTGATGTTAGAAGTCTTATACAAGAAACCTTAAGTGCTACTGGTACCGAATAAAGTCAGTCACGTTATGACGTGAGAACTCCTCTGTAAGACTGCTGCTTGAGTGCTTCTGGTGGGTACCAAAGTCACCTGATGATGTGAGAAGTCTCCTGCAGGATTTGTAGGGCTTTTTGATTGCTGCTCTGTACTAAGATAGTCCCCTAGTGATGATGATATGTGCCAGAGTCACCTATTGATGTTAGAAGTCTTATACAAGAAACCTTAAGTGCTACTGGTGCGTAATAAAGTCAGTCACGTTATGACGTGAGAACTCCTCTGTAAGACTGCTGCTTGAGTGCTTCTGGTGGGTACCAAAGTCACCTGATGATGTGAGAAGTCTCCTGCAGGATTTGTAGGGCTTTTTGATTGCTGCTCTGTACTAAGATAGTCCCCTAGTGATGATGATATGTGCCAAAGTCACCTATTGATGTTAGAAGTCTTATACAAGAAACCTTAAGTGCTACTGGTGCGTAATAAAGTCAGTCACGTTATGACGTGAGAACTCCTCTGTAAGACTGCTTGAGTGCTTCTGGTGGGTACCAAAGTCAACTGATGATGTGAGAAGTCTCCTGCAGGATTTGTAGGGCTTTTTGATTGCTGCTCTGTACTAAGATAGTCCCCTAGTGAAGATGATATGTGCCAAAGTCACCTATTGATGTTAGAAGTCTTATACAAGAAACCTTAAGTGCTACTGGTGCGTAATAAAGTCAGTCACGTTATGACGTGAGATCTCCCCTGTAAGACTGCTTGAGTGCTTCTGGTGGGTACCAAAGTCACCTGATGATGTGAGAAGTCTCCTGCAGGATTTGTATGGCTTTTTGATTGCTGCTCTGTACTAAGATAGTCCCCTAGTGATGATGATATGTGCCAAAGTCACCTATTGATGTTAGAAGTCTTATACAAGAAACCTTAAGTGCTACTGGTGCGTAATAAAGTCAGTCACGTTATGACGTGAGAACTCCTCTGTAAGACTGCTTGAGTGTTTCTGGTGGGTACCAAAGTCACCTGATGATGTGAGAAGTCTCCTGCAGGATTTGTAGGGCTTTTTGATTGCTGCTCTGTACCAAGATAGTCCCCTAGTGATGATGATATGTGCCAAAGTCACCTATTGATGTTAGGAGTATTATACAAGAAACCTTAAGTGCTACTGGTGCGTAATAAAGTCAGTCAGGTTATGACGTGAGAACTCCTCTGTAAGACTGCTTGAGTGCTTCTGGTATGTGCCAAAGTCACCTGATGATGTGAGAAGTCTCCTGCAGGATTTGTAGGGCTTTTTGATTGCTGCTCTGTACTAAGATAGTCCCCTAGTGATGATGATATGTGCCAAAGTAACCTATTGATGTTAGAAGTCTTATACAAGAAACCTTAAGTGCTACTGGTGCGTAATAAAGTCAGTCACGTTATGACGTGAGATCTCCCCTGTAAGACGGCTTGAGTGCTTCTGGTGGGTACCAAAGTCACCTGATGATATGAGGGTTCTCCTCCAGGATTTGTAGGGCTGTTTGAGTGCTGCTCTCTACTAACATAGTCACCTAGTGATGATGATAGAAATCTTCCAGAGGGTTCCTTGAGTGCTTTCGGTGCGTACCAACGGTTGCCTGAATAGTGAAGGAGAAATGTTTGCAGGTCATTTAAACCATTCAGAGGCATGATCTTTCCGGCAAACGATGCTGTGTGACGAGTGTAATCTGTTTTTAATACTTTCAGTTTTTATTACTATCGTTTTTGTATATTTTTTTTATCATCCAATCACTCTTTCCGAGTGTTAGCTTCATATACATGGTGTCCATAATGTCTTTTCCACATTACAAAAATTAATAAAAAAAATATGTGTAAGTTAGAATAAAATGGTTGGCAATATAATATAGCATTACTCATAAAGTATTTTTTCTGTTCTTTAGATGAGCGCTATTGCTGAATAAGAGGAGCATTTCATCGTTAATGACTTCCATGCAATACAAAGCGGCGGGTATGTTGTGGTTCCATGAGACCAAATCTGAGCTTACAGTCCAGCGTCATTTCAGAAAAGAGCACAGACGATCATTACCTGACGATACATATATATTCCCCAAAATGTTCTCTGAGATTCTGAGGTTAATTCCAAAAAGAAATACAAACTACCAGATAATTTTTACTTACTGTTGCCGTATCAAACTTCTCCATTTACAGAGATCTTCGCATATAACTCGGGCTTCACTGACATCCATCACACGCCGTACCCAAAATCTTCCATACTTCATACTCATAATCTTTTTCTTATGTAGACTCTTATGAATCTGATTCTCCCATGACTTCCTTGGCCTTCCTCCGTTTTCCTTCCTGCCACTTGGGTTAAAAAGATTTTCTTAGTAAGCATCTCATCATTCAGTCTTTCGACATGGCCAAACCACCGAAGCATATTAGTCTCTACCTTGCTAACAACATTTTGCTTCACAATACACAACTGCAACTGCGATACATCTTCATTCCTCACACAATCAGAACGTGTCTTGCCACAAACGCATTTCTGCAGCACACAAACGACTTCTATGCTTCTTCCGTAGTACTCCGGTTTCACTGCCATACATCAGAGTAGGCACAATTACACTTTCATACACAGCCATGCAGGACCCTCTTGAGAACCCATCATTCCCGTGAAAACCTCCCAGAGCAGCCATGACTTTCAATGAAGAATTCACTTGCCTACTAATTTCACCATCCAATTTACTTTTTCTGACAAACATGCTTCCTAAATACACAAAATCGCTCACCTGGTCAATAACTGTGCCATTTAGACTTACATTATATTCAGTGCTACCAGCTCCTTTCTCAAAAACCATAATTTTGGGGTTTCCTTTATTTATACTCAATTTGAATTTCACGCAGACTTCGTACATCTGGGACAACATACTTTGCAACTCACTTTTGCTCTCTGCCAACAGAACAGCGTCATGAACTTACATCAATCTGCACACACGGATATTACCAAGACATAAACCAGTATTGTCCACCTTGGCATCAGGCATGCACATATCCATAAATATATTAAACAGCCATGGTGACATTACACAACCTTCTCTGACTCCTGCACCAATAGAAAACCATTTTGATAAAACACCATTCACACGTACACAAGCGCTACTGCCAGCATACATGGCTTTTACACTATTAAGTAGATTCCCAGTAACACCATATTCATTCAATACCTTCCATAAGAGTGTCCATTTACGCTGTCGCAAGCTTTCTATAAATCTATGAAGGCAGCAAACACTTTCTTACCAACAGCCAGATACTTTTCAATCATCATGCGCAATGCAAAACGTTGGTTAGTGCAGCCTTTACCAGGCATAAAGCCACTCTGAACATGCCACACCGTAATATTTCAATAACGACCTTGCCAAACACTTTCCCTAGAACACTCAGTAGGCTAATACCATGATAGTTCTTGCAGACAGTCTAATAATCTTTTCCCTTATACAAGAGAACAATGATAGCATCCTTCCAGTCCCGAGGGACCATTCCTAACTCCCAGCACAACTGGCAAATTTCATTTAACTAGTCAATTACAGAGTCACCGCCATATTTCAACATCACGGCAGTTATGCCATAAACTGCCGGAGCCTTACCATTCTGAAGAGATTTTAGAGCTTTACACATCTCTTCTCTTGATATCCCTCCTGTGCTTCCATCTTTCACTGTGATATCATCTGCGTCTGCCTAAGAATCACCTTTGCTTTTTTGATCTAATATCTCACAGAAGTATTCACCCCATCTTTCACTTAACACATTGGGCTCCCATAACATTTCCCCAACCCTGTTATTCACACAACTTACAACTTTGTTTCCCTTATTTTTCCTGAGTCCCATGTACTTCCAGAAAGTCTTCATATCTTTCCTAAAAAGTTAATTCATGCCTTTCCACCTTCTCCTTCCTATCTTTTGCCTTACTCTGGAGACCAAGCTCAGCGGCTTCACGCTTCTTACAGCGATATTCATCCACAGAGACTCTACCTTGCAACATCCCCAAATAGGCTTCCTTCTTTTTCTTTACTGCCTCTTCAATCTCAGAATTCTACCAAGCATCACCTCTATTTTTACCCACTTTTGTGGTGCCACAGACCTCTTTAGCAGCAGTGACAACACAGTTCTTAAAACATTCCCACTTCTTTTCTACATCCACCTCACCAGACGTCAGCTCCTTCAGTCATTCTCTGGGTTCGTCAGAATAACGCTGATGTTCTTCAGGGAGCCTTTCAACCTTTATTCTTTCCATCCTGGGCCTCTTCCTATTCCTTTTCCTCCAACCAACATTCAGGTTCACTCGTGACACTGCCAAGCAATGATCAAAACCAACATCCGCAACTCTCATCACACGAGTGTCAACAACTAAGTGTTTCAGACTCTGATCGTAGACAACAAAATTTATCACACTTATTTGACCAAGAGTATGATTTTCCCAAGTATGTGTGTGGATATTCTTGTGGTTGAAAAACATCTTAGGTACACACAAACCATTCTCAATGCAGAGTTCAGTTAATCTTTCATCATTATCATTCACACAAGGATCATTAAACTTACCTAGAATATTGTCAGAAATTGCATTCTGCACACGTACTGTAGCATTGAAATACTCTGCTATTATAACTTTCTCTTTAGCACCAAACTTACTTAAAACAGCTTTTAGCTCATGTCAGAATTCTTTCTTCCTATCAGAAGGTTCCGAGTCACAAGGAGCATACACTACAATAATTACAATTCTCTGAAGTTTCACTTTCAAACGATTCCAAAGTATTCTCTCACTTACGCAACTACACTGAAGAGCAATTGAATTAGAGACAGCTGGCGTTATGCAAGCAAATGTGGCGCTATGGGCGGCCATGTAAGCGGAAGCGACATGAGGTATGCAGCGATCCGACAATATAAGGAGTGATGCGACGGGAATCAGCGAGAGTCGTACGCAGTATGGGCAAGACGAACGATCTAAGTGCATTTGATCGTGGGCAAATTATCGGGCCCCGACGAATGAGTCACTTCATCTCGGAAGTCGTTCAGGCACTGGGATTTTCACGACCCACTGTGACACGAGTGCACCGTGAGTACATCGAATCCGGTAAAACCATCCCTGCAAGGGTCAACTGCGGTGGACAAGAGCGTGGGGATGAGCGGGGTCATCGTCGGCTAGCTCGCATTCTAAAAGCAGATAAACGGGCTACAATGCAATAAATCACTCACCAATTTAACGCTGGTGCACAAAAACGTGTAAGCAGCCACTCCATCCAGAACCATCTTCTCGGTATGGGGTACAAAAGCCATCGTCCCACGAGGGTACCGCTGCTGACCGCACATCACAGGGTTCAAAGATTAACATGGGCGCGGGAATATCGCCACTGGACCACAGACATGTGGAAAAATGTTGCCTGGACAGATGAGTCGAGATTCAAGTTGGTACAAGCGGATGGCAGCATACGAGTACGGCGCAAACCACATGAAGCAATGGATCCTTCTTGCCAGCAGGGTACTCTTCAAGCTGGTGGAGGTGGCATTCTCGTCTGGGGACTGCTTACGAGGACTGAAATAAAACCCCTGTTTCGTGTGACATCGTCCCACACAGGTCAACGTTACCGGGATATCCTGGACGACCATTGCTCCCGTTTGTGCGTCTTCAACATCCCACTGGGGTACCTCATCCTGCAACAAGATATTGCACAGTGTCATCGCTCCCGAATTGTATCCGAATGGTTGGATGAACACTCCACCGACGTGACCTAGCTTCCTTGGCCAGCTAGGTCACCTGACCTCAATCCTATCGAGCACATCTGGGATGCCATCGAGAGAGATGTTCGAGGCTCTGACCCTCCTCCATCAAATCTTCGTGAACTGTGGGAGCTTGTTCAGGGGTCGTGGATCCGTATGGCTTCCCAACGATTCGGGTGTTTTGTCGAGTCCATGCCGAGACGAATTGCCGCCGTCATGCGGGCGAAAAGTGGTGCTACACGTTACTAGACGGGTATCTCTAATTCAATTGCTCTTCAGTGTATAGTGAATCAAGTTGTTCTTCATGTTTATACTTAAAATCACACATACACCATGCTGTCGCCTCACATTATCCAATACTGCAGACCACGCACTCACCGTTCCACTCACTTCTTCTATCCCAATTTCTTTTTTTGGTTTCACTTACACACGGCACATAAAATCTATACTTATTCATCTCTTCAATCACCTCGTTCATCTTCCCATTTAATTCTCTAGTATTCCATAAACCAATCTTACACTCACTCGGCCGAGATCTCTTTCTGATTCGCCTTTTTAAATTTCCAGGTCGATACCGTGGTGGACCATACTTTTCAAGTGTGGTAGGCCCACCATATCCCACACTTGAGTTCGTTTTGTCTTTTTAATCAGGTAAGTACATCAGTGTGGGGGATTAGCCCGCAGCTGACGGTTCCAGTTGGCCATTCAACCTAAGGATTCTGGAACGGAACCCAGTGAGTTGGGGTCTTTTCGCCAATGTCACACAGAACTAGTTGGTATCTCTCCAAGATTGACAGTGACCAGTTCTGTGTGCCATTGTTTCCACGGAGCGCCTCTAGGAGGCAAACCCGTCTCTTACTACGATCGCCCAAAAAAGAGCGTTAAAGCTTGGTATGAAAAGTTTAAAGCGACGGGCAGTGTTGGCGATCTCCCCGAAGGGTCCGACCACCGGTTACACAAGAGACAGCTGCAGCTGTTCAGGAGACATTTCCGTGAAGCCCCAGGAAATCCATTCATCGTGCTTCACTGGAAACTGGGATTCCCCGTGCCGCGGTTCACAAAATTTTACACAAACCTCTCCGTCTGTATGCTTATACAGTACAGATCGTTCAGGCTCTTCAGCCTGATTACCGGCCTTGCCGTGTTGCGTTGGTGACGAAGATGTTGCAGCGCATATCTCATGATAGTGATTATCTGCACCGTGTCTGCTTCTCAGATGAAGCTACATTCCACGTCTCTGGTACAGTGAAGAGGAACAATGTGTGAATCTGGGTATCAGAAAATCCCCATTATGTATGTCATCGAACAACAGAGGGCTACACCGATAGTAAACGTATGGTGCGGCCTGATGCATGACAGAATCGGACCTTTCTTTTTTGCAGAACCCACGGTAACATATAACATGTATCTGGATATGATGGAACTTTTTGTAGCACCTCAGTTGCATGCATTTCAACCTTCGGTTATTTTCCAACAAGACGGTGCCCTACCACATTGTCCAATAATGGTTCGCGAGTTCCTGAATGCTGCATTTCTGGGCAGATGGATTGCCCAGGTCAGTCCCATGACATGGCCACGTTGATCGCCTGAAATAACCCCTCTAGACTATTATATGCTGTGGGGTTATGTGAAAGACCAAATTTACTCTAGCAGTGTTCCGGATGTCAAGGCATTGAAGAGCAGAATAACGGTCGTCATTGGTTCTGTCTGTGCTGAAATCGCAAACAAAATATGGCGTGAAATCAAATATCGCTTAGATGTCATTCGGGCCACAAATGGCGCCCATTGTAGGTGTATGGACACACACACACAAAAAAAAAACATTACTTGTGCACCATCATTGTCGTGTAATACCTTTCTTGTATCTGTAATACATTGTTTTACATTAATTTTTGCAATGTGGAAAGACTTTATAGACAACCTGCTTGAACTTGCAAAACATTTCGTTCTATGTGCATTGGCAGTAGGTCAGATATGAAGTTAGATATACAAAACGAAGATAGCTGTGTGTTGGTGTGATAGTTGGTGAGATGTTGTAAGTGTTAACTTCACTTGCTAGTCTCTTCTTGCACGCCCAGTTTGTGCAGTAAAGCTACTAGATTATTGATACTTTGTTAAGTCTTGGAAATGTCATTATACTGCTAATATGGAATTGTGTTCAAGTGCTATTTGTGACTTACCTTATTGATGCATCGAATTAATCTCTCAGAAAAGACAGGAAATGCAAGCCATGCTTATTTTAATACTTTCCTTTTTGTGAGTTTTGAATAACTGAAATATCGCACGTGTTCCAACAACAAAACATTATTTTACTCCATGTGTCAATGCAAGACTGGAAGTGAATTTATGTGACATTTTTGGTACTGTCTTTACCACTTAACTCGTCATATTTGAATTCCCTACGCGATACTTAGGACCTCTTGATAACTTGCACTCAGATGGGGCTACCACTTACGAGGTGTGATCTAAACGTAACCAGACTGGTTGCATAAGTTCGAAATCGCGCGACACAGAAGGAAGCGGTTTGGCACAGGTTGACCTTGAAACCTACTATGCATGTGAAGTATCTAGACTGGTTGAATAAGTTCGGAATCACGCGACACAGCAGGAAGCGGTTTGGCACAGGTTGACCTTGAAACCTACTATGCATGTGAAGTATCTAGACTGGTTGCATAAGTTCGGAATCACGCGACACAGCAGGAAGCGGTTTGGCACAGGTTGACCTTGAAACCTACTATGCATGTGAAGTATCTAGACTGGTTGCATAAGTTCGGAATGGCGCAACACAGCAGGAAGCGGTGTGGCACAGGTTGACCTTGAAACCTACTATGCATGTGAAGTATCTAGACTGGTTGCATAAGTTCGGAATGGCGCAACACAGCAGGAAGCGGTGTGGCACAGGTTGACCTTGAAACCTACTATGCATGTGAAGTATCTAGACTGGTTGCATAAGTTCGGAATGGCGCAACACAGCAGGAAGCGGTGTGGCACAGGTTGACCTTGAAACCTACTATGCATGTGAAGTATCTAGACTGGTTGCATAAGTTCGGAATCACGCAACACAGCAGGAAGCGGTGTGGCACAGGTTGACCTTGAAACCAACTATGAATGTGAAGTATCTAGACTGGTTGCATAAGTTCGGAATGGCGCAACACAGCAGGAAGCGGTGTGGCACAGGTTGACCTTGAAACCTACTATGCATGTGAAGTATCTAGACTGGTTGCATAAGTTCGGAATGGCGCAACACAGCAGGAAGCGGTGTGGCACAGGTTGACCTTGAAACCTACTATGCATGTGAAGTATCTAGACTGGTTGCATAAGTTCGGAATCACGCGACACAGCAGGAAGCGGTTTGGCACAGGTTGACCTTGGAAACCTACTATGCATGTGAAGTATCTAGACTGGTTGCATCAGTTCGGAATCGCGCAACACAGCAGGAAGCGGTGTGGCACAGGTTGACCTTGAAACCTACTATGCATGTGAAGTATCTAGACTGGTTGCATAATTTGCGAATCCCGCGACACAGCAGGAAACGGTTTGGCACAGATTGACCTTGAAACCTACTATGCATGCAAATTATCCAGACTGGTTGCAAAAGTTTGGAATCGCGCAACACAGCAGGAAGCGGTTTGACACAGGTTGACCTTGATACCTACTGTGCATGTGAAGTATCCAGACTGGTTTCATAAGTTCTGAATCGCGCGAAACAGCAGAAAGCGGTTTGGCACAGGTTGACCTTGAAACCTACTATGCATGTGAAGTATCCAGACTGGTTGCATAAGTTAGGAATCACGCAACACAGCAGGAAGCGGTTTGGCACAGGTTGACCTTGAAACCTACTATGCATGTGAAGTATCTAGACTGGTTGCAAAAGTTTGGAATCGCGCAACACAGCAGGAAGCGGTTTGACACAGGTTGACCTTGATACCTACTGTGCATGTGAAGTATCCAGACTGGTTGCATAAGTTCGGAATCTCGCAACACAGCAGGAAGCGGTTTCGCACAGGTTGACCTTGATACCTACTATGCATGTGAAGCATCCAGACTGGTTGCATAAGTTCGGAATCGCGTGATAGAGCAGGAAGCGGTCTGGCACAGGTTGACCTTGAAACCTACTATGTATGTGCCGTGACTCACGTCTCCTTCAGCTGTTCCGGAGTTTTTAGAGTAGTGCTTTTTTCTTACGTGTGTGCAGCTGTTCGTCGCATTTGTCATGTTGTACGAAATTCGTTTTCAAAACTCGATAAACAAATTTGCATCAGATTTTGTCAAAAACTTAGCAAAACTTACAAAGACGCATACTTAAAGTTACAGAAAATCTATAGGAAGGATTGCATGGGTCGTGCACAAGTTTGTTAGTGGTATAAAAATTTTAAAGACGGTTGTGAAAGTGTTGAGAGACGAATGATCTGGTAGTCCCGCAAGCAGCAAAAGTTGAAACAATGTCGTACTTGTGCTCACAGCCGTGCGGGAAAATTCCCGAATCACTATTCGTGAGTTATACGAACACTTAAACGTTAGTTTCTGTTCAGTTCAGACGGATTTCGGTGACACGCGTCTCAGATAAATTTGTGCCGAAATTGCCCTCAGCTGAGCAAAAACAAGGCCATGTTTCAGCTGCCAGTGACCCGCTTAAGTGCGTCGAAAACGACGAAAACTTTTTAACAAGAAAGATGACACCGAATTTTTGGGTGTAAGGAGCACGTCTTTTGAATCCGTTCTGCCGCAAATTAAATTTATCAAAGCTATTCAAAGTCAATGGAACCGGTATGGGAAACAATAATATCTGACGGAAGAAAAAAGTTTTTCAATTGGGTTTTTAATCCCGCAGATATTGCTGTAAACGGAATCGTGAACTTACACCCTCTGGTTGCAGACTTGTGCGTTAAGAAGAATTTGAATTTATATGAGAAACATTTCGCAGCGAAAACGCTCTCCAACAAGGAAAGAATTTTTCAAATCGGACTCTTCGAAGAAGAGATATGGAAAAATATAAAATATGCATCTACGCCTCTTGGCGGGAAAACCATGCATTATTTTAAGAAGAAAGTATCCTCAAAAGGAAATATATAAATTTTGTAAAGTTAACGCGCTCGCTTAAATATCGAAAGTTCCGTGGTTCAATTTCACGGCGGCGTCTGAAAAACAATTTTTCGGTTGCTATGTGTTTCTGGAACGTGGAAAGAGCGATGTATTTATTAATTTACTGACGCCACGTATTTGGAGGATTTTCATCCTCAAAAGGTTTTTCGATGTGAGCGGTATCGGTCCGAGAAAAAAAAATTTAGTCGAGTTTTCAGGAGCTCAGATTTTGCTGCAAATACATCGGAAGCAGAAATTGACACTTATGGCCTCTGGTGGCCAAACCATTCTTGACCAAATTTTAGAAACTGCATGGAAAACCTTTTCCATCAGGAGCTGTGTGCGGTACAAATTTTTTTTTTCAAATCGGAGTTTTAGAAGCAGAAATAACGCAGATAACGCAGTTTACCTTTACGCCCCCTAGCGGAAAATCTTCAGTTTACTTGAAATTTTTGGAATTTATATGAAACATATTTCGCATTGGAAACACTATCCAACAAAGAAGGAATTTTTCAAATCGTACTCCAAAAAGTAGAGATATTGACAAAAATAAATCATACATCTACGCCCCCTGGTAAAAATCATGCGTTATTTTAAAAGAAAATATTCCTAAAAGGTTTGTCGACGTGAGTAGTGTCGGCCCACATGCGAATTTTTGGCAATCGAAATTTTAGAAGCTCAGATTTTGCTGCAAATACATCAGAAGCGGAAATTAAGACTTACGCCCCCTGGTGGCCAAACCATTTTTTACCCAAAATTAGGAATTATGTGCAAAGGATTTCCCGTCAGGATCTGTATCGGGCGCAGAAAGAATTTTTCAAATCGGAGATTTAGAAGTAGAGACATCGAGGGAAACGCAATTTACCTTCACGCCCCCTAGCGGAAAGTCTATGTATTACTTGGAAAATTTTAAATTATTTGAAAAACATGTCACACCTGAAGCTCTATCCATTAAAGAAATAATTTTTCAAATCGGACCATTAGAAGCAGATATATTGACAAAAATAAGATATACATCTACGCCCTCTGGCGGAGAAACCATGCAATAGTTTTTAGAAAAAATATTCCAAAAACGTTTATCGACGTGAGTGGCATCGGTTCACGAAAGACGTTTTTCAATCGAGATTTTAGAAGCTCAGATTTTATGGCAAATACATCAAAAGCAAAAATTAACACTTACGCCCCATGGTGGCCAAAGTACTCTTTACCAAAACTTAGAAATTATATGCAAAAGATTTTTAATTAGGAGCTGTATCCGCTGAAGAAAAATTTTTTTCAAATCGGAGCTTTAGAAGAAGAGATATCGGGGTAAACGTAATTTAAATTTACGCCCCCTAGCGGAAAATCTACGCGTAACTTTAAAAAGTAACTGTACCTAAAATACTCCTAGACATAAATGGAATCGAAAGGTAGAAGAAGTTTTTCAATCGGATGTTTGGAAGCAAATATATGGAATACAATGTATTTTGAATTCGATATCATCTGCATTTACGCCCTCTAGCGGCGAAATCGCACATCGTAAAAGAAAAAGAAAAACGAAATAAAGGATCATCATTCGCATATTTCAAGCTTCCCAATGCAAAAAGAATTTTTTCAAATCGTACTAATAGTTGCAGAGATATGGTGTCTATAGACGGACGGACAAACCGATAACATAAGCACGATCTTTCTTTACAAAAGACGTGCTAAAAACTATCATAACTGGTGATGAATTGGGTGCTTATGGGTTACGACCCGAAACTATATATGAGGCTGTGTCTTCGGAATGGGAGACACCAAAACTCTCCCAAACACAAAATAGCACGACAGAACCACAGAAATGTCAAGACGATGCTGACCGTTTTTTTCAATAATCAGGGAATTGTGCATCAGGAATACGCTCTATGAGGCCAGACAACCAACAAGGAGTTCTGTTAGTTATATTAATACTACTGTCAAGTTTTGCAGCGTTTTAAAGACGCAGTTCGTCGCAAAGGCCAGCATCGCATGAGAGGTGTGAGTGACAACTCCATCATGACAACGCGCCTGCCCATGTATTGTAACTTGTGCAGCAGTTTGTTGCTAAGCACCACATTGTATATACCTGATGCCACCATATTCACCAGATATCGCTCCCTGCGACGGGTTTCTCTTCCCCCCAAAGAAAAAATATTCCAAGATATTGAAGAGATACAACAGAATGCTACAAACCAGCTGATCTTCTAAAACAGCTACTGGCTGTTTCAGAAGATGTCTACAAAAATGCTTCAAACAGTAGAAACAACGCTGGGCAAATTGTGTGGCTCCGTGAGAGTACTACTTCAAAGGCGATTAAGTTTCGAATCTGTAAGTCTTGTGCCTTTTTATAATAAATCCATCTAGATACTTTTTGATCACACCTTGTACATACCACACCAACGAAGCATGAAATGCAATGCATTATCTGGAAATCTCTTCAGATATGCTACGTCACCTTACCAGACTCATGCCACTACATCCCAAAGGCATATGCGTGCACGGTAAATATTCAGAGATTTTTTTTGCCAATTGCGTAAAAAATACAAGAGGAAAATTATAACTGTTATATAGGGAATTCTCATAGGAAGGAAGTGTGTAGTCACTAAATGACTAGCTAGAAGTTACGAATTGTCACGGACGTGCTACACGCATATGTTCAGATGACATATCTTTTTTCCATTTTTAAAGACTACGATCGTAAGTTTTCTAAAATATTTAATTAAAATAATCTTAACCTAATCGTATTTCTTCTCCCTAAAAGAGAGAAGAAAATGAAAATATCCTGAATTACGACAACTACGCTATCAATCATTTCCTGCGGCAGAAATGGAAGAATAATGTGATGTATCGCTATGCATCAATTTTCCCCGGGACAACTTTAATGTTGAGGTAACATGCGTTGAAAAACAAAACAATGACCTTTGTAGAGGATGGTAGGAAGATATAAAATAGATCCGAGAAATATCGCCTGCCAGCTGAAAAGACAAGCTTAGTTCCTCATGCTCTGTTAGGACCTTTTGTCTTTCCGAATAGCGGCAGCTCTTATTCTGAAGGAGGACAGGAATGTAATGCATCCATGAATATCATACAAAAAGAACCAACGAGCTTAATCACACACGGAACACCCTGTGAAAACTGTAAAAGTGATTATCAAATAAATATTTGAAGAGACTGCAGGAATGAAGCGGAAGGCAGGCAATTATATGAAAAAAGAGTTAGTACAGTGATCCATTCAGTCTCCGACAACTCCGCCAATGCGAATTCATCCAAAGTGGACAATTGGCCTAGTGTCACTTACTTAGATGGTAGAACTGGACAAATGCCGATTCTTCCAATGGTACGGCTGGTCCAATGCCGAATCCCCCAATCGTACGACTGGTCCAATGACGACTCGTCCAATGGTACAACTGGTCCAATGCCGATTTGTCTAAAGTGAACAACTGGCCCAGTGCCGTTTATTTGGATGGTAGGACTGGCCCAATGCCGATTCCTGCAATGGAGCGACTGGTCCAGTGCCGAATCCACCAATCGTATGACTGATCCAATGACGACTCGCCCAATGGTACAACTGGTCCAATGCCGATTCGTCTAAAGAGAACAACTGGCCCAGTGCTGTTTATTTGGATGGTAGGACTGGCCCAATGCCGATTCCTGCAATGGAACGACTGGTCCAATGCCGAATCGTTCAATAATACGATTGGTTCAATGACGATTCGCCCAATGATACAACTGGTCTAATGCCGATTCGTCTAAAGGGAACGACTGGCCCAGAGCCGTTTATTTGGATGGTAGGACTAGCCCAATGCCGATTCTTCCAATGGTACGGCTGGTCAAATGCCGAATCGTCTAATAGTAGGACTGGTCCAATGACGATTCTCCCAATGGTAGAACTGCTCCAATGCCGATTCGTCTAAAAGGAACAACTGGCCCAGTGCCGTTTATTTGGATGGTAGGATTGGCTCAATGCAGATTAGTCCTATGGTACGACTGACTCAATGCCGACTCTTCCAATAGTACGACTGGTCCAATGCCGAATCGTCCAATAATACGACTGGTCCAATGATTATTCTCCCATTGTTACTACTGGCCTAATGCCGATTTGTCCAGTTGTATAACTGGTCCAGTGCACATTCGCTCAGTTGGACGACTGGTCTAGTGCCGATTCTCCCAATGGTACAGTACCGATTCGTCCATTAGTATCACCCAAAGCACTGGCTATTCTTTCTTTTTTTAGAAATGAATAATAAGTTAAATTCTTCTACTCTTTATTTTGTTTTCAGAAATAATTTTCATCCCCAAAAATTGATGTCTTAATTAGAATATACGGTTTACAGCACATAAATTAATTTAGTTTCAGAATTTATGTTTTAATCTGATTACACGGCTTACTACAGATAAATAACTATTCAAAGTTTGAAGACTGTTATTAATCTAATAATTAAATCGTTCGAATTTTCAATTCTAAAAAAAATATATATATTTTGCAAAATATTACAAAGTCATTTGAAAAAGAAACTTCTGCCAAATATGAAAGTACGCAAAAATAGCAAGGATTTTTCCATTTAAGATTCTTTTAGTGCTTTCTATAACATTAAACTTTTATAATATAAAAACGCATTTTCACTGGTATAAGAGGTTTGCCCGTTTTTATTAACAGTCAATGCTCTTATCTACGGTTTTATAATTCTCCTTTCTCTCAACAATACGTTTTGTAGGTTTCAAGACTTTGGCATAAACTCCGAAGATAAATTTGTACAGATGATGAAAACGTGTTTAAATAACTATCACCTGAAATATTTCAGTGGCTTCATTGCCATATTTTCTAATAATATGATGAACTCGAAAAGGCTTCACCACCTGATGGAAAAGAGGAATTAGAATGAAAGCTAAATACTAATTTATACACCCTAACCCTTCAACGACCATGAACCCCCGAAATGCCGCTACATTCGAACTACCACAACCTCCCGAAAACTCCCGTCTAGAGTGAGTAGGATTACCTGCCCCAATCTGTTCTTTCAATTTACAGTCTACGGGAATAGTAGATTTCACCCTCAGTCACCATTGGTGGCTGTAAACAAATAAGTAAAGCAGGCGTTGGCATATCCAGGGGCGTATATCCCTACCCCCGCCGCCGGAAAAAGGCGTGGGGACGAAATCACAGGTTTCGGTTCCGCCGCAAACCATGCTTGCAGTAATTCCATATAGAAGAAGGAATTCTTATTATTTCCAGACGATTTGTGGAAGAAGCATCATACACTTGATAAGCGCCTAGCAGTTATGTCAGTTCTCCAAACGGTGAATCTAAAATTTATTGAACATCAAATTACAGAAAGGAAAACGTAATTAAGGGAAAGAAAAGTAACCTAAATCGGTAACTGCTTTCGATGTAGAACAAGGTCGTGACGTCAATGCGTACGGTTTGACGCAAAACGGAGAAGACTTTGGCGCCCCTAAATTTTAAATAAATATTTCATGGAGTGTTTACAGCACTTTAACGTTTCTGGCATAATTATCTTTAAATATATCAGCGTTTTGAACAGTAAAGCTAAGTGTCCCTGCTGAATCTTTCGGTTTTCCGACTTTTATATGTGCAGAAACGGTACACAAATTCAAGCAGATAATATTCCAAAGCTTCCATTTTGACTTTCTTTTTGGTTTTCGGACTTCTGTAGGTAACCAGACCTTAAGACCTATCAATATGCCAATTTTCAGATCTCCAGGTCATTTAGAAATGGTCGAACAATTCGCGAAAAAATTCAAGCAGGCAGTGTTCCAAAGCCGCAATTTTTTTTTTCTTGTTTTGTCTTTTGTTTTCGGACTTTTCTAGGCATGCGTACGTTAAAACATATCAGCATACCAATTGCTAGTCTCTAGGTCATTTCGAAAGGTTCAAACACTTCCGGGAAGGAAACGCACACATTTTCCTATTTTCCCACTTTGGTTTATATATACTCGTATTTACATAAAAAACAATGGAATACTCATTAATTCCAGATGGTATGTGGAAGGGAGGTTACACATTTTCGAATAATCCAGCGGCCAGTAAATCAATTTCACGATCGAGAGCCAATGTGAAAACAAAAATTTGCTGATGGCGAAGTTCGAACCTGAATCCTCCTGCTTCGGAGCCGAATGCCTTTCCAATTAAGCTATACCGACGGAATTTATCGCTGAAGCTGCTTTGCCGTCTTGACATGTACGTCACCATCTTGCCTACAGATCGAAAGTTTCGTGTAATGACTGAGCACTAATCCTTCTTTTGTTATTTTGTAATGGGGAGAGGAGAAATTCAGAAAGCAGCAACAGATAGTTTCGGGCATTATATAAAACCATTAAGAGTTCAAGGGTTCTTGAACTTCGGGGACACGATGTTACTACAGATGGCGTTACTGATTAAGTGCGCAGAAGAACTCAAAATACCAATGAACTGCGACCTCGACGATTTCAGTGCGGCAAGACAATCTGTTAGATCTCATTACAACATCGAGCCTCCGAAGCAGCGTATTGCCTTCGAACGTTCTACTTCAATTCAGAATGCCATGTATAAATGTCGAAACTCGTCTGGAGTTGTATATGGCTTGCCCGGAAGTGTGTTGATTAGGCTTTGTAACTTTTACTAGTTCAGTATGTTAAAGATCGTTTCATTCCTTTGTCCATTTCATTCTTCTGGAGTTTATGAAGTTCATTCTCGTCTACATACCATTTCAGATTCGTTTGCATACGAATGTTATCGCTCTTTATTGTACACTTGCTTAATAAATTTCGAATGCCTTTTTTTATCTCGGTGTTCAACTTGTTTTGCAATATAGTGTCGTATGCTCAACATAATTCTACATAACTTCAGCTTTTAAATAGGTGAGTCAAATGTTTACATATTACGTGTCATATTATCAATATCTTAGCCTAATCGACCATTTCTGGTATCCATGCATTAGTTATATTAACGTGTGGAACAGTATTATCGCTATTTATGTTCAGCCTCCTCTCAGTGGTTTATAAAATCTTCACTAAAGTTCTTTCACACCGCTTGAAGGTAACACTGGACATGGCTCAACCGAGAGAACAAGCTGGATTCAGGAGTGGCTACAGCACAATAGATCATATCCACGTACTGAGAGAACTAATTGAAAGAGCGAGGGAATATGAACTTCCATTGTGCATGGCGTTTATCGATTATGAAAAAGCCTTTGATTCGGTGAAACCATCAGCAGTTACAATGGCTCTGAAATCCTGCGGTATTGAAGATGCATACATTAATGTTATTAATAACATCTATGAAAATGCAAGTGCAAAGATTCGGCTGTTTGATAATACAACACACATCAAAATTGGAATGGGAGTGAGACAAGGTGACACCATATCTCCGAAGCTCTTTAATGCGACATTGGAAAATGTCTTTCAATCACTGAACTGGGAAAACAAAGGAATAAAGATTAATGGAAATTATCTAACCTACCTTCGTTTTGCTGATGACGTAGTCATTTTTGCAACTGCCCCATCAGAGCTGCAGAGTATGATCCAGGAACTTGCTGACAAGAGTAAAGAAGTGGAATTAAAAATGAACTTTCAGAAGACAAAAGTGATGTTAAATGCTTTTACAAGAAATTAAGATTTATCGATTGATAGAGAAAAGCTGGAGATAACAGACACGTACGTTTATCTGGGACAGCAGATATCAAGTAAGGGTCACATTGATGAAGAAATTAATCGGCGTATAAAACTTGCCTGGAGAGCATTTGGAAGAAACAGCATAATTTTCAAGAGCAATATGCCATTATGTCTTAAAAGAAAAGTGTTTGATCAATGCATCCTTCCAGTGCTTACGTATGGTGCGGAGACGTGGACCTTAACTAAAAGAGACATACAAAGGCTGCAGACAACTCAAAGCAGCATGGAGAGGTGCATGCTTGGTGTAACCAGGAGAGATAAGAAGAGGAACTCGTGGATCCGAAAAATGACAAGAGTGGAAGACATCATGATCAGAGTTAAATCCCTGAAATTGCAATGGGCTGGACATACTGCCAGAAGGACAGACCATCGATGGACAGCCGAAATTTTAGATTGGATTCCAAGGGACAGGAAAAGACCCAGAAGAAGACCACATGGGAGATGGGTGGATGAAATTCGAAAATATGAGGGTGTGACATGGAAGAGACTGGCACAAGACAGACCGTTGTGGAGGAAACTTGGGGAGACCTTCGTCCAGCAGTGGATTGATAATGGTTGACAATGATGATGATGATGATGATGATGATGTTGAGTACTATGATTGTAATATATCGTACCACGTATATGGCTACATGCAAATTTCCATTTTGAACTTCTAGTAGTTAGTTTTGGAATTTGTCACTCATGAACCTGCATCGTTGTGGATTTCCTTGGGCTGCTTTGGTAGATTGCATGAACACGGATTTATTTCTCCCAACATTATTGACGGAATTTCCCCTAGTCCACATAATAAAATCGTTATTATTAGTGCTAAAGCGGTGCATCGTGAGTGTCAATATCTGATATACCCTATTTACCAACAAGTAATTGGACACCTGTGATTGCAAAGGAAAACGAAGTTTATTCACCTTCAATAGTTGGTGGAGACTCCACGAGCGGCGATTACAGCTGCGACCCTCCGGGGCATACTCTCAACCAGGTGATGTACGACGGCTAGCGGTATTTTCTTCCCACTCGGCTTGGAGAACACAGGTCAGTTCCTTCACCGATTTCGTACGCTGGGTGCACCCCTTAAGTCGACGCTCCAACTCGTCCGAGAGGTGCTCGATAGGGTTAAGATCCGGGCTCTGCGCAGTCCAGTCCATTCGATTAACCCCATTGTCACCATACCAAGCCATAGTGGACCTCGCAACATGACAGGTGGCATTGCCATCTTGAAAGTAACATAGGTCCACCCCGTAAAACTGCCACAACGTAGGAAGCGCATGGTCATCCAAAATGGTGCAGTAGGTCCCGGCGTCGAGTCTACCAGGAATTACGACCAAGAGTGCCGTGCCATACCAGGAGAAACACCCCCATAGCATAATTCCTCCGCCGCCAAACTTCACAGTTGGCACAATACATTCCGGCAGGTGGCGTTCTCCAGGAAGACGCCAAACCCAGACCCTGCCATCCGAACGGTAGAGGGTGAACCTTGATTCGTCGCTCCAGAGAACCTATTTCCACTGTTCAACGGTCCACTGTCGACGTTCTCTGCACCACGTTAGCCGAGCAGCGCTATTGGACTTGGTGATCAAAGGCTTGTGGGCTGCAGTAAGTCAATGATAACCAAGCAGATGGGCTTCCTTACGGATGGTATTCATCGAAAGAACACTCCCGGATGCCTGTTGAAACTCCTCGCGGATGTGGCCCATCGATTTGGTGCGGTTCTTCCGAATTTCTCTGGCCAGCACCCGTCGGTCTCTAACTCCCAGTTTTGTGGGTCTGTCATGTCGGGGCACATTCCGACAGTCACCTCTCATCTTCCACTTGCCAATCACGTAGGCTACTGTCGATTTTGGGTACTTCAACTCGCTGGATATGTCACGTATGGATCGGCCATTTCTGCGATACCCGACGATTACACCTTTCTCGAAATCAGAGAGCTCCGAACTGCGTGGCATCTTGCATGCGACTGGTTGCGTTGTTGTTTCCCACACGATATTTAACAGTGGCGGCCGTGACGTGTATCAAGACCGCAGATATCGTCGATTGCAGGGGTGTCCAATTACTTGTTGGTAGATAGTGTAGTTCTGGTTTCATAAAATGTTGAAACTGTCTATTTCATTTGTAGTAACACTGTACATTCGAGAAACATTGTAATCGTAATATGCTCTGGTTTCCTTGTTGACATATTAAATGGTAATATCTTGTAGCACATGAATAAACGTTACGTGATTTCATTTTATTCAACCGCGTGTACTCTTCAGTTTATTTTTTTCATATATTTGCACTGCAAAAGACATTAAAAAGTTTGCTATTTGTTTTATAATAAAATATCGCCATGGCAATACCTTATGAGGAAATGGAAAGAAAATGTTTTACAATATCAACAACATAAGAGGGGGTGGGCAGTGAGAGGAAAAGAAAACATTTCCGCCTTCCAGGACAAAAACGAAATTTCATTTTTTTACGTATTTCAATCCCAATTATCCTAACTGAAAATGCAACAGCGGTTCTTTTTTCGTGTGGAACCTCCTTTCCTTTTTTTCCAGTAGCACAAGAATTGAAGATATGAGTATACAAAAACCAGACCCCTTTCCTCCGTACCGCGAAAAAGTTACAAAATAAATGCTTTCATTATTTCCAAAGGTATTGCTTTCACAGAAAAACGGAGATGGAAAACGTTTTTACGTTATTTAATGCAAAAACAGAAACATCCAAGTCGATTGAATAATTCGTACATTATCACTTTTGTACGACTGGAAGGACAGCATTAGCATCTTTTCTTTCCTAAAAAGTACTGTAAATATCAAAAATATGAATCCCCCCCCCTCATAAAAATAATTCCGTAAGCACAATATTGCTCAGGACATGTGATAATATTAAATATTCATTGGACTACTGATGCTTTTAAAAGACAGAGTAGACAGCATAAGAAAGGAAGAGTTTTGTTTCGCACCAGTTGTTCCTTTTTTGGACAAATCGGCATTGGACTAATCGTACCATTGGAGCAATAGGGATTTCGCCAACCGCACCATTGGACGAATCGTAGCTTTGGGCCAATTGTCCGTTGGACGAATCGTAACTTTGGACAAATTGTCCATTAGATAAATCGTAGCTGTGGACAAATCGTTCATTGGACGAGCCGTTGCTTTGGGACAATTGTCCGTTGTTCGAATCGTAGCTTTGGACAAATCGTAGCTTTGGATAAATTGTTAATTGAACGAATCGTACCTTTTGACCAATTGTCCATTGGACGATTTCCATTTTTACGTTCGGGCGCCAATGTGAAAACACAAGTTTGTCCGTGGCGGAGATCAAATCCAGCTCACTCCGGAGTAAGTTACTCTCCCAACTAAGCTACACGGACGGAATGTGCCGTTGCAGATTTGTCGTCTTGACACGTGATTCACCTCTGTAGTACGTCACATTGTCTCTACAGGAAACACAGGGGACGCAATGGTCTACGCCCTAGCTTGAGACGATGGATTCGCGCTCGAATCCGGTGATGCGATGGTGTTAGGTTTGTCTTACGGTACTCTCTCTTCGCTGGAACCTCTGTCCCTTCCCCCTGGAACCAGTGGCCCTGAATTGGGACAGGCGACCTGCTCATATCCCACTGAGTTAATAAATCAGGATTGGGCGACTGCTTATATCCCATTGAGTTACTTGCGGTGGTCGTTAAATCCCCACACAAAAAAAATAGAAAACCCGGAGCGCGAAAATTGCAGTTCTCAATCCGTGCTGCTTTTACGTGTGACTGCATCGGCAGCAAAGTTCATCTCCGATTACTGTTCCTGCAGTGTATCCTTACGGACCTGAATGAGAGTAAACCCAACAGCTTTCGTCCCAGGAGGTTTCTATCACATTCTTGTGGATTATAGTGCTAATCTTTCAGAGCGAGTAGTTCGTTTGCTAACACAACTCTTCCGTCTCCTTGGTTCATCATTTATGGAACACAAAAACGAGAATCCAATGACCACTGGCATCTGTTTCGTTGAAGATTTAGTAACGATTTCTTTAAATGCGGCTTTGCATTTGTTCACGTCTACTTGAGATAACACAGGGTTCAGCTAACCAAGTACGTAATTTGATTCATACTGTATAACAAGTAGGTAAATAATTTTGTGGCAATCTTCGGAACGACATTTTACGATATACAAAAAGTTCAACATTAAAAAGAAATAATTCAAATAGGATTGCATCGATTACGGATCCAAAGAAATGTAATTTCAAGTGGTTATACAGAGCCAAATAATTTTCTATTCGCAAGTGGTTATACAATTTCTCAGAAATTTGAAACAAAAGACATCTGAATCTCTATGTACCTGCTTTTTCTGTGCTATATAATAAATACAGGGCTGTGCAAAAATTTCAGAAAGTGGTTTAACTATTTAAGCATTTAATTTAAATATACAGGGTGTCTATAAATGAAGCATACATCTTCAGTGTGCTATTAAAAATATTCGATAGAAAAAAAGCTTACTTTAAACGTCAAGAGACGTGGCAAATGTGAAAGTTTACTAAGTCAGATGATAGATGGCGCCAGGTGTCTCACGTAATGAAAAATCTCGTCACACACGGAATACAACAGACATGATTTCTCCAGTGGAGAAAGCAGCGTGTGTGTGTTTTAGTTTGCGGATTCAAAATCTCTAACATCAATTCAGCGTAAGTTCAGAACGGAGTACAAGAGACAGCCACCGACACAAAGGAGCATCGAACGTGAGGTGAATAAATTCAATGCAACAGGAAGTGTCTTGAAATGCAGAAGTACTGAGAGACATTCCATTTTGGACGAAAACTTGGAAGACGTGCGTAAAGCTTATCTAAGGTGCCCAAAGAAGTCCGTCCGCATCGCCAGTCGTGAACTTAAAATACCTCGAACAACGATTCACAAGGTTCTGTGTAAACGTCTACGTATATATACACTGGTCTTTGGATGTACGCAAAACTTTAGACCACCATTTTCCAGGGCGTTGGATTGGACTTCGGGGTCCGACAGAATGGACACCCCGTTCTCCTGATATTTAACTATGATACCCTTTAAGCGGACAATGTATGTTAACCAAATGGTGCTCATTTTCTGTGCTCGCTAAACAGAACTGTTCATATAGCGGCCGAGTGTTTCTTTCTGAACAGCACGTCACAGTTATATTTTACCGAAATCTACAACTAAACAATTTATATCTCCTCATCTCATCAGTGCGTATAATGAATATGCCGCAAGTCATAAGCTCTCCCTTCTGGTTCTTGAATTTCTGCTCTATTACCCAGGTTATATAAGGAAAGCGCTAGCCCTCCTGACACGGACAACCTACCACTGGGTAGAAAGAAGTGATTTAAATATCTTCTCTTTTCTTTCTTAAATTCTTCGCCATTGTTATAGCCCATTTTGAAAGTAATCAGTCAGTAAGGTTTAGTGTTAACCATCCCCCTGAACGACCACTTTGAAAAATAAAGTTAAGGAGAAAGCAACGCCTTCTGGATCACTCGTTCGACCCGCGTAAGACTAGTTTCTTAGACAGCGAATATATTCGTTCGAGCTGGTTTCACTCCATTTTGCTAACCCCGAGTTAATTCGTTCCTGCAGTTTAAAGGGTTAACGATAGGTCAGTTTCTTTGGGGCTTTACAGAGGGTGAGTCGAACGTTTTGTAATATTTGCATAAACGCATGTGCTGCGACGGTCACGTGTTTAAACTAGTTCCATTTGCGCACTGCAGTCAGTCGAAAGGGATATAAAGTGGTAGTCGTTGCTGTGAACAGTATTGCATGTCGTCGTTCTGTCAGTGGTTGGGACGCCTGAAAGATGAACAGCCACAACCGGCTAATTTAGGGAACTTTAGCTTTACGAGTTTGAACTCGGCCATAACGCTGCTCAAGCAACAAGAAACATTTGTCATGCGAAAGGGAAAGGCTCCATGAACCACAGCACCGCAACCAGATGGTTCAAGAAATTTCGCTCAGGTGACAGAAACCTCGACGATTAGCCACGGTCAGGTAGGCCGCGAACCGTGGATTCGGAGTCTTGCGCCAGGCCGTAGAGGCAAATCCGACAACCAGCACTCGGAGATTATCAGGCGAGCTGGGCATATCACAAACCACCGTGGTTTGTCACCTTCAGGGCCTCGGCAAGGTCTACAGGAGCTGCCGCATTGTCCGTCACGAACTGACGCCAGCTGAAACAAACTGCTGAGTTGAAGTGTGCACGAGACTCTTAGAAAACCTGCGCGATGTACGTTTCATCAAGAGAATTGCTACGTGCGATGAAAAGTGGGTTTATTTCCGTAATCCTAACACACAACGGTAGTGGTTGAGCCCGAGCCAGCTTCCAGAACCTGTTGCCAAACGTGGGAACTTTGAGCACAGGTGATGCTCTGCTTCAGGTGGAATTTCGAGGGTTGTTATCCATTACGATTTTGTTCCCGAAGGTCGGACCGTCAACGCCAACTTCTACTCTGAACAGCTGGAGCGAATGTATGCCGTTTTGGAGGAGATGTATTCAGCCCTGGTGAATAGAAACTTGCTTTCCTACAGCAGGACAAGGCTTGGTCTCATACAGCGCAAACGACCCGGGCGAAATTCCCGGAAATTGAGGGCATCGAACTGATGCCACACCCGGCACATAGTCCGGACCTTGCCCCGTCGGATTAGGACCTGCTCCGGTCCATGGCATATTACCTTCGTGGGAATCACTTCAAAAACCAGGAGGAGGTGGCAACCGGGGTGAAAGAGTTCTTCGCCTCAGAGGACAAGAACTGATACCACCACGGAATCGAAGAACTGGCAGGCGAATGGCTGAAGACCATGCAACACGATGGGGTATACTTTTAATGCTAGTCAGCTTTCGTAGTATAAGTACGTACAAAGACATAAAGTGATACAAATATTGGAAAACTTTCGACTCACCCTCTGTATTAAGGACAATGTGTACAAGAAAAAAAATTACATTTATCGCTGAACTCAAAGAACGCATTACGGCAGCCTTCCTCCTTGTTACACCTGAGATTCTGCAGTGCACGTGGGTGGAACTGGACTATCGTTTAGACATCCTCAACCAACGGAGCACACATGGCGGCTTACCGACATTTTTAAAAAAAGCTTTCAGAGTTACCATGTGTTTTCACATTATAAGCTGTACTTTTTTGTAGTCTTTTTTCAATAGAATACTGAAGTTGTATACTTCATTTATGGACACCCTGTATAACTACTTGAAGAAATTCATTTCTCCATCTCAGTGTTCGGATGGTTAGAGGTGCGGGCTTCAGCTAATCATCAGAGCTGTAACAGAGTTCGAGTCCCAGATGACGCATGGGAAGTACGTTTCTTGTATGGTTCTGGAATTGTACACTCATCGTCAAAACAAATAGTTGCACCCAGAAGGAAGCAACCGAGAGGAATGAAATTGACATCGTGAGACATGCAAATGATTCAAGTATCACGCCCGGTCGTGCATGTGACACCAGCAAGGACGGGTACTAGCGTTGTGCATGACCGGCTATATAAGGTCGTGCCGTCGCGCATGCTTGCCATTCTGACTCGTTCTGTTGAGAAAGCACCGAAAGGTTGTCCAACATGCGCGTAGTGACCTAACAGCCACAACTGCGGATATTCAATAAGAAGTGGTGTCCTCCATGCATCGTGTAATCAGTGCCAGCACCATTGGCAGACGGCTGCATGACGTAGGACTACACGCACGCAGACCGTTAAGACAACTTCCCTTAACAACAGTGCATCGTCACCAAAGACTGCAATAGTGTCGTGTCAGACCATCATGGAGCTATGCAGAATGGCAGCGGGTAATATTCAGTGACGAGTCCCGTTTTGTCTTGGAGGAGACGACCAACGAATCCGTGTGCGGAAGCACCTTGGTCAGCACCAAGATGAACGGTTTGTTGCCGATCGTCATATGTCCAGAATGCATGGTGTGGGGCGGAATTTCGCACGATGTCAGATTACCTTTGGTGTTCATTACAGGCATTTTGAGAGCCCCACGTTACAATAATGTAGTCCCGGAACCAATGGCTCTACCTTTTCTGAACGCTCACTCCGTTGCGATTTTCCAACAGGACAATGCTCGTCCGCATACTGCTGCTGTCCCGAGAGCTTGCCTTCAAGGCACTGACATTCTGCCATAGCCAGTCGCATCGCCAGACCTATCGCCGATTGCACATGTGTGGAATGCTATTGGAAGCGCTATCCACACTCCACCTCTACCGCACAATCTGCAGGAACTGCGTGAGGACATTCAAGCTGCATGGGATAGCTTACCGCAGGACACCAATAGGAACCTGTACAAGTCCATGCCGAGACGTCTGGCATGTTGTGTGAGCAAACATATTGGCCCGACGCCATACTGGGAGACACTACTATTGGCGTGTAGCTCAATAAATATTGTCCATGTCAGTATCAATGTTTTATTATTTATTGTTCCTGGTAAACTTTACCTTCCTCCTGAATAGCCTTGCAATCCGAAACGTCCTTGTTGGTACAACTATTTTTTGTACGATGAGTATACCTTCCCTGGGGCAGTCATTAGTTTTAAATTAAGGATACGCAACCGGGTGCGGCCCAGATATTCATGGGGTTCGCTAAATCCAGAAAGCAAAAATAATGATAACAATAATAACAATAATTAATATCAAGACAGGTATATTTCAAGGCGATTCTTTGTCGCCTTTGTTCCGATTGTCAATGATTTTGAACAAAAGAAAAATGGGTTACCACATTTCAAACTAGCCTGGAAAAATAAACCATTTGCTGTACGTGGATGACCTAAAATCGTTTGCAAAAAGTGCCACCGAACTCGAAAAATTGCTGAATACAGTGCATACATTTAGGGATGATATATAAATAGAATTTGGACTGGAACAATGTGCAGTACTATCCATTCGCCGGAGAAAAGTCCAGAATATGGGTAAGGGAACTAGAAAATGGTAATATAATGAGATCATTGTCAGAAAATGAAATTTACAAATACCTTGGAATTCTTGAATCAGATAACATCTTGCATACAAAAGTCAAAGGTCTGACTCATAGTGAGTACATCAAGGGAGTACGAAAAATATTGAAATCGAAACTAAATGGTGCAAATACAATTAAAGCCATAAATACATGGGCCATTCCAGTAATCAGACACCCATCTGGGATAATTGATTGGATCCAAAGTGAATTCGAAATACTGGAGCGGAAAACTCGAACGTTATTGAACATGCATCATACACTCCACACAAAAAATGCTATTGACAGATTATATTTACCTCGTAAAATTAAAGACAAAGGACTACTACAAGTACAACAGGTAGTAGTGGAAGAAAAAAAGAAGCCTGAATGATTGCGTCAACAGAAGCAGAGAAAAGATACTTCAGGCAGTGAATAATAAAAATATATTAAAAACAACAGAAAACAAGGATGATTACAAGAGAAAGCAGTTTGAAAGCAGATTAGATGGCTGGAAGAGCAAGCCACTGCATGGACAATTTCTAAAGAATATTAATGGAAAAAGTGACAACTACTTGACTTGGGCATGGCTGAAATCGGGTTCCATCAAGAGAGAAATAGAAGATCTGATTTTTGCTGCACAAGAACAGGCATTGTAAACAAATGTTATGAAGACTAACATCCAGAAAGTCAATGATAATCCAAAGTGTCGACTTTGTCAAGAAAAAGATGAAACCGTGTATCATCTCATATGTGAATGTAGCAAAATTACACAGACAGATTACAAAGCTAGACGCGACAGGGTTGCAAAATTGATTCCTTGGTCATTATGCAGAAAGCACAATCTGCTAGCATCGAAGAACTCATGGAAACATCAGGCAGTGAAAGTAATAGAAAATGATCAAGTCAAGATCTTGTGGGATTTTCGAATTCAAACCGATCGACATGTAGAACATAATACATCAGACATAACAGTCATAGAAAAGTCTGGATAACTGATATAGCGATCCCTGGAGATTTCAGAGTCGATGAAAAAGAACTGGAAACGTCAGTAAATATGGAAACCTGACCATAGAATCTCCCGATTATGGACTAAGCACACTACGGTAGTCCCCGTTGTCATCGGGGTACTTGGAACAATGTCAAAAAATTATATGAATCATTTTGAAAAATTGCAGCTTTCTGATATACCACCTACAGAACTGAAGATGACAGCTTCACTTGGGAGATCATATATTTTATGCTGATTCTTCACTGATACCTAGGTCTCCGGTGGAAACTCGTATCAGCTCAGAAACACCAGCCAATGATAGTTTTGTTGTTTATTTTGTTTGCCATAGGCTGTGTTTTGCATATTTCGAATAAAGAAGATCATAGTAATAATAATCTATTAGTCACTGCTTTGATTATGGGAGGAGGTTCAAACGTATGGTATGGGACGTTTAATAAATTATATTTGTTATATTGTACCAGAAGTACGTATTACCTAAATACTCAGTTGACGTGGACCAGGAACATCAAATAGAAGTCGTCCCTCTTTCCACGTTTATAAGTGAGTCACGGAAAAATTTCTCATCGGCCGCCACTGGGAATCGAACCCAGGGTCTTCCAGTTACGCGTTGGATATGCTACCACTGCAACACAGCGGCCTCGAATTCTCTAGACTCACATACAACTAACTGCCAAACCCCACATAGCAGGTTGCTTCTTGGAGCCCCGCACAATGCTGGGGATTCACCACAGATGTGTATAAACGTGGAAAGAGCGATTACTCCCGTTTGATGTTCCCAATCCACGTCAATTGTGTGTATTAATTATTCATTCGCCTCCTAGTTGTTTGCTCAGTTGTTGCTTACCATCTTTGGGGAATCTCCGGCATTGTGCGGGGCACCAAGAAACAACCTGCCATGTGGTTTGGCAGTTAGTCGTATGTGAGTCTGGATAACTCGAGGCCACTGTGGTACAGTGGTAGCATGTCCGGCGCGTAACTGGAAGACCTTGGTTCGATTCCCGGTGGCGGCCGATGAGAATTTTTCTGTGACTCACTTATAAACGTGGAAAGAGCAATGACTCCTGTTTGATGTTCCTAATCCATGTCAATTGTGTGTATCCTTTACAAAACTTTCTTTGGATTCTTGGAACCAAGTTAGTACGTCTTTTTCTGCTTATTTGTGATAGTAAATCGACCTGTTTTTTTATCATCGTTTAGGCAGTCCATGCTCCATCAATAGTCACAATAAATTTCAATCTGCCTTTGGCTTAATGATTTTCATAAAGAAGTCAACAGTGTGTTCTGCGCTCAGCCACGTGCCTAGGTAAAAGGCGGTGAACAACTTGTTTTTTTTGTCTTTGTTCTTATATTTGACATCGACACTGTGGCGCACCTTTATAACAAAATGCTCCATAATTGAATCGCAGAAGGAAGGATTTTTGTAGTTTTTATCCGATAGAAATAGGAAATAGTGCGGAAAGCCCAACACAGTGAATTTCGGGGGAAAAAAACGAAGTATGATTCTTACCTGCGATGTTAATTCCAAACCGTAATTTCGTACTGAAAAGGCGCAATACGCTAGATGACCCAGCATTCCAAAGAAATAGGGAAGAAATTGGAAAATACAATCTTCTTATCAAGAAAATATGTTATTATTAAATGCCTTTCTGTTACTTTCAAGTGATTAAAGCGCAAAAATTATAACTTTTTTCAACATTATCGCAGTGTGCCGCTGAGCTTCACACATCACGTGATCGTTCCTGAGTGCAAATAATATCACCTTCGTTTCATCTTATTTTCTGTCAAAATGCACGCAAGTGGGGATAAAAAATATCTTAACAACTGTTTGCTGACCTCCATGTTCGCATTATTTCCCGCTTTCCTGTTATTAACGCATTTCTGGTAATTTTTCAAATATATGACCTCTCCTGTCAATTACGAAGCGGATTTTTTTTAAATGGAAAAAACAACTGAACTGCACCGACGGAATGTATCGCTGTAGATTTGTCGTCTTGACACGTGCTTGACATCTGTAGTACGTCACATGTTAGACATTTGCTTCCTAAAATCCGCTACATAAATCTCTTACGATATATCGCAATCTGAAGATTCGGATAATTAACACGCATATTTAATGCGTGTTAATAAACGACGATTTTTCTGTTTATTTGAAAGAATTTCTTCAAATGAACAGAAAAATCGTCGAAACACGCCATCAAAAACAAAAAATTCAACCGAAAGGAGAAAAACTAAATATTATGATTCAACCGAAAAACAAAAAAATGAAAGTATCCATCTAAATTCAATCGAAAAACAGAAGAATCTAGGAATTTTTTTGAAGAGAAGGAGTATTTTTTGAAGAGTTAAGTTGTTTGATTATTTAGAATTAAGAGTATTTTTTGAAGAGTTAAGTTGTTTCGTCGGATAAGTAGATCTAATAAAGGTAATGAAAATGAGTATTTTTTGAAGAGTAAACAGAAAGAGCATTTTTAAAGAGTATTTTTTTAATAATTTTTTTAAGAGAAAGCGTATTTTTTGAAGTTATTCGGTTAAATTCAACCGAAAAACAGAAAAATGGAAGTATCCATCTAAATTCAACTGAAAGACAGAAGAATCTAGGAATTTTTTGAAGAGAATGAGTTTTTGAAGAAAAGGAGTATTTTTTGAAGAGTTAAGTTGTTTGAGTATTTAGAATTAAGAGTATTTTTTGAAGAGTTAAGTTGTTTGAGTATTTAGAATTAAGAGTATTTTTTGAAGAGTTAAGTTGTTTGAGTGTTTTAATTTAACAGTATTTTTTGAAGAGTTAAGTTGTTCGTCGAATAAGTAGATCTAACAAAGGTAATGAAAATGAGTATTTTTTGAAGAGTAAAGAGAAAGAGTATTTTTGAAGAGTTAAGAGAAAGAGCATTTTTGAAGAGTATTTTTTAAAACTTTTTAATAAGAGAAAGCGTATTTTTTGAAGTTATTTGGTTAAATTCAACGGAAAAACAGAAAAATGGAAGTATCCATCTAAATTCACCCGAAAAACAGAAGAATCTACGAATTTTTTGAAGAGAATAAGTTTTTGAAGAGAAGGAGTATTTTTTGAAGAGTTAAGTTGTTTGAGTATTTAGAATTAAGAGTATTTTTTGAAGAGTAAAGTTGTTGGAGTATTTTAATTTAACAGTATTTTTTGAAGAGTTAAGTTGTTTCGTCGGATAAGTAGATCTAATAAAGGTAATGAAAATGAGTATTTTTTGAAGAGAAAGCGTACTTTTTGAAGTTATTCGGTTAAATTCAACCGAAAAACTGAAAAATATAAATATTATGATCCCACTTTCCACCTCCGATTCCAGAAAAATTCAACCGAAAGGTGAACATTACACCTTTCGGTTGCGCCACCGGGGCTGCTGGTATAACATCACAGCTCGTCGTCACTGCGTTCCTATGCTTTTAACAGTTTTGACGTAGCAGATCGTCTTTCTCCGCGCTATCACGTAAAGGAGAGCCTCTTCCGGCCTGTATCGTTTCACTCTTTTCTCTCTCTCACAATAAAAGAAAGGCTTAAGGCTTCCTTTCCGCACACTTGGTCCTCACTCGTAAACGAGAACCCTTACCGGCCTGTATCGTTTCGTACACGTCGCACTCTTCTCTTCTCTCCAACGAAAAAGAAAAGGCTTAATGCCTCATCTCCGCACACGTGGACCTGACAGAGTCCATATCCCGGGCCCTACACCTCATGAAAAACACTTCCTGCTCCTACGAGCGCTCAACGCCAACTCCTCTCTTCTCCGACGTAAAATGTCCGAGGATACAACTTCCTCGCCCCCCATTGGCTCCTGCTTTCCTCCCACTTTGCGGAGGTCACGTGCTTCCCTGGTGTGGAGCGCGCTCAAAGATGGCCGTCTCACCTCTCTCTGCAGCTCCTCCCCACCCTTCCATGACCTACGACTTCGAACCCGACCATTGACCTTCTTTTGCGTGACCCCGAAGCGTCCTTGAGCCGCTCCTGCTTCAGCATCCCCTGCAAACCTGAGATCACCCCGGCTAGGAACAATGGCTGTGGCCTTTGTGAATACATAGAATAACAACTGTATAAATCGGAATGTCGTTGCAATACTGCATTCTTCAGACGTCTGGCGTCTTGTTATTTCAACATCGTTTTTGTGCGTATCTTCGCCCAAAATGGCGATCGTTAATAGTTTCTCACAGGTGATCTTCAAACATACATGAGCTTGACAGGAATATTTACATTTCCATGAAATTACATAACTTAACGTCCATCACATAATTCCGTATTATTTTAGTCTCTATAAATTATGCAAATTAGCGTCCATTACATAGTTTATGCAAGCGATTAATTCTTCGCCCCTACAATGATACCATGCCCTCTACTACTACTGACATTAATTTTTAATCAGCGTAAGTTACTATGAACTGTATATAGTATAATTTGCTTTTAAGTAAATAAAGTAAAACATTTTCGTTTTATTTCTTAAAAAATTTTATATCTGAAAAATATCAGACACAGCAGCAACTGTGCCGCAACCTGCAACATAGGGCTACGTCAACTGACATTCGCTGAATACTTTAAGGACGTAGAACTAGTGACATAGTGCTATGAAATAATGACAGTTGACGTATGTCTATGTTGTAGGTTACGGCAAAGTTACTATTGTGCCCATTTGATTTTTTTGGTTTTCGGTATTTGTACGCATTGGTTTGATTCCCTTTTCTTTTGTAACAAGGTTTGAAAAAAAAACCGCTGGATAAGTATTAGAATAAAAAAAAAAAGAACGCCAGATAAGTATTAGAATAAACATAACAAAAAAAAAAAAGCTACTAAAATTGCCTGAAAAATGGAAAAAATCGATGATAAGAAAACTTCTATAAAGTTAAGTAATAAACGGATTAACTTTATTTGTATAGCCAAACCTAGGTTCATTTGTGATCATCATCACTCCATTTCGAAATTTAAATTGCACACCTTACATTGAAAGTTTCTGTAGCAGAACAACCTTTTCGTCACTTCTTTGTAAAATGCGAGACGTCTGGTTTTCATTTTTCTTTATCCCTCTGCAGATTTCAGTAGGATGCATTTGCTTTGCCATTTAGTTATTGAGTTTCGGGACCTAAACAAATCGAGTTTACCCTGTGGGTATTGAGGATTTCGAATCTGAACCTCGTGACCAAAATATTTTAGATTCCTGCAAAGCAATTTTTGTAATGACGGTTGGAAGCGGCCTTTTCGCTGCCAAATAAGCTTCCAAATCATGACTTTTTCCTAAGTGAAATGAAAGAGAAAGGACACACAGAACTAAAATTCATTTTCTGGGCAGCTGCTTGGCAAAGTAATGCGAGCAACCACAGAGAGATATTCCCATTGCGACTGAAACTGATGGAAAAAAAAAACCCAACAAAAACAAAAACCAACAAATGAAAGAAAAATGCAGGAACTATCTCTTTACTTCTAAACTACGTATATTGATTCAGTAACAAGATATCCGTTTCATCACGTACTCGCAACCTAAATATCACAGTGAAATTCTTTAGTTCCATTATGCGTTTCTCACTCTTAATTTAGGAATCCAATCACCAGTGGTTGAAGAAAGATAAACGACTTTTGGTATGATGACGACAGGAAACGAATTTGGCACTCCAATAAAAATGCGGAAGAAATCTGAACCGGAGTTTTGAGAACCAAATAAACAAAGAGGCTCTTCAATTATCACAATACTAGTCGTAGCAGCTACAGAAACTTGATATTTTCCTATATATAAATAAATGGAGAAGTTAAAAAGTCGCAGGCAGTAATTATTTATTATGAACAATAAATTAAAGTGGTGTTTCCTCGATTTGCTTTACAAATCGTTCTGAAATACACTTTACACATACACCGAGTGATCATTTAATATGACCATCCCTATTTAAAGTGGATGTGGCCCGTTGACCACATAATTTCCGAGAAGGCGCGATTACTCAACCGACGTAGCATATATAAAGTGTGAAGGAGAAGAAGGTACTAAAAGTCGGAGTGTGAGGGGTAAACGGAAGGATTAATCGAACTTTGAGAAAGGACAGATAGCGGGACCTCGGAGAGAGGATGCCTCGATTTCCCAAACGGTTGAAATGGTGGTTTGTTCACTAGCCGCCGTAGTTAAAGTATATCAGGACTGGCATGCAATAGGACTGGCGTTGAACAGATGGTTTGTTCACTAGCCGACGTAGTTAAAGTGTATAGGACTAGCGTGCAATAGGACTGGAGTCGAACTGTGCTTTATTCACTAGCCGGCGTAGTTAAAGTGTATGAGGACTGGCGTGCAATAGGACTGGCGTTGAACTGATGGTTTGTTCACTAGTCGCTGTAGTTAAAGTGTATCAGGACTGGCGGGCAATAGGACTGGCGTTGAACTGGTGGTTTATTCACTAGCCACCGTAGTTAAAGTGTACCAGGACTGGTTTGCAATAAGACTGGCGTTGAACTGATGGTTTGTTCACTAGCAGCCGTAGTTAAAGTGTATCAGGACTGGCGTGCAATAGGACTAGCGTTGAAGTGATGGTTTGTTCCCTAGCCGTCGTAGTTAAATTGTATCAGGACTGGCGACGAACTGGTGCTTTGTTCACTAGCCGGCGTAGTTAAAGTGTATCAGGACTAGCGTTGAACTGGTGGTTTGTTCACTAGCCGCAGTAGTTAAAGTGTATCAGGACTGGCGTGCAATAGAACTGGCGTTGAACTGATGGTTTGTTCCCTGGCCGCCGTAGTTAAAGTGTATCAGGACTGGCGTCGAACTGTTGGTTTGTTCACTAGCCGCCGTAGTTAAAGTGTATCAGGACTGGCGTGCAATAGAACTGGCGTTGAACTGATGGTTTGTTCACTAGCCGCCGTAGTTAAAGTGTATCAGGACTGGCGTGCAATAGGACTGGAGTCGAACTGTTGGTTTGTTCACTAGCCGCCGTAGTTAAAGTGTATCAGGACTGGCGTGCAAATGGTCAAACAACGTCCCTGACGCAAAACTGCACAGGACAGCGGAAGGTTGATGTGAGAGGTGAGCGCCGGGTCCGGCGACTCGTACTGACCAACAGACGCTGCACTGTTCAACAGTTGACTACCCAATACAACAGAGGACAACCCGGAACAGCATCTGTACGTCGCACGCTCGCGCGTATGGACTATAACAGCAGACAATCCGACAACATCCTCTTCTAACCACAGCTCATCGGCGCGGAAAACTCGTCTGGTGCAAAGGTCATGCAAGTTGGAGTTCGGATGACTTGAAAAAAGTGTGCTGGTCCGACGAGTCGCGTTTTTTACTCCACTTCGTGGATGGTCGTGTACATATTTGGCACGAACAACATGAGGCACTCAATCCATCCTACATGGTTTCCATACTGCAAGCTTGTGAAGATGGTTGTATGGTGTGGGGCATGTTTACCTAGCAGGAACTAGGTGCATGTGGAACAACGCATAACTGGTGACCACTCTCGCAAATTCCTTACGGACACTGTGCAAATGTTGCATTTTTTTCGGAATGCTGACGGTGTTTTCCAAGATGACAGTGCGTCCAGCCACAGATTCAATGTTGTGCAGGATTGATTTGAGGAACACAGTTGACTTCCAGCATATTGATTGGCCTCGGAACAACCCCCGATATCAATCCCTTAGAGCATTTGTGGGACACTGTGGAACAGCATATCAGGCGCCCCGATACACCAATCACCTACCTCCTGCATTGAAGGCCGCATTACACCTTGGTTAGCCATACCTCCCAACTACTTCCGACATCTTATTGAATCGATGCCACGTTGGATAACTGCTGTACGGAGGGCGAAAAGAGGACCTACGAAGTACTAAGTAAGTGGTAATAAGTCGGTGATCTCCTGGTGAAAAATCAACATCGTCATTCATTATCAACCCATCGCTGAATGAAAGTCTCCCAAAATTTCATTCACAACTCTATCTTGAGGCAGTCTACCCCATGTAGCTTCAGTATGATTTCGAATTTCACCCTCCTATCTCCAATGTGGTCTCCTGAGACTTTTTCCGCCGCTTGGAATTCAGTTTAATATTTCAGGGACCATCGGTGGTCGGTTCTTCTAGTAATATTTCCAGCCCATTGCCATTTTCAGGTATTTTGCTCTGATCTTCCACTCTTGTCCTTTTCCTGATCCACGAACTCCACTTCTTACCTTTCCTGGTTACACCAAACATGCATTCCTCCACGATTCTTTCAGTTGTCTGCAACTTCTGCATGTCATTTTTACGCTTTCCAACTGTAGATTGACGAAGCGTATATGCTCCAGCTCTGTCCGTCTGTCTTCCCGTCCGCACGATAACTCGCGTAAAAAATTTTCGATTTCCATGACATTTTAGTATGTGGTAGGGGACAACCTGAGGACGAACTTAATTGAAAATGGACGAAATGGTGTCAGAGGTCAGGACATAGTAGTGGAATCCATTCCATTGCCCATACGCGTGAATAACTTCACTAAAAATGGTTCGATTTCGATGAAATTTTAGTATGTAAAAGGGAACCACATGAATATAAATTCTTTTGAAAATGGGTGAAATGGGTCAAAGGTCAGGACATAGGAGCGGTATCCATTTTGTTATCCTTGTACCTCATAACTTCCGTAAAAATGCTTCGATTGCAACAAACGTTTATCATGTTGTTCCGGAGGCACGCTGAACCGGTTCTTTTGAATATAATCGAAATGGGGTCAAAGGTAAAGGCACAGGACCGAGATTTATTCCCCAGCCATTATCTTGATAAGTTGAGTAATGATTTCTGGTATGTTGGAAAGCGTATTATAATCAATGCATTGCATGATTTTACTAACTTGTTTAGTTAAGGTCCATGTCTCTGCCCCATACAAGAGAAGTGGGAGGATGCATTGATTAAACACTTTTAATTTAAGATATAATGGCAAATTTCTCTTGCAAATTGTACTGTGTGTTCTAAATGCTATCCGATCAATTGTTGTAAGCCTTTCAATTTCTTCATTAACCCATTAACCGACTGGAATGAATTAATTCGGGATTAGCAAGATTAGCTCGAACGAATATACACCCTTGAAAATTTTATGGTAGGTTGCACCAAAAATGCGGTGCTACTCCAGCTACCACTTTCCGAGAAAAGATACACCATTGTCAGGTGTAAACAGAACCCAAAAACGTGGTGAAACTTTTCACCACATTATGGTACAAGGTTCTACCATGTTTTTGGGTTTATTTTGCACTACAGAATGGTGTATCTTTTGTAAAAACGTGGTGCAGCTGGTTTAGCACCACTTTTTTGTGCAACCTACCACAAAATTCTTAACAGTGTATTCCCTGTTTAAGAAACGGGCAGAACGCGCCTGGAATGGATGTACCTGAGCTTCAGAATGCGTTGCTTTCCCCTTAGCATTTTTATTTAAAGTAATCATTCAGAGGTATGATTGACAATAATATTGACACTACTTTTAAAAGGTGTATATTTTGAGGATTAAATGTTGCATTATCCTTGGCATTACTGGAAAAGCTTGTCAGTCATCTGTTTTTTAAAATTTTTGTACATGCACGTGCCATTCTTGTATACTAAGTCGCCGCGGTTGTACAGACAAGGTGCGAGTTCCGAATGAGTCACGCGTGGTGGTGGTGGTGGTGGGGGGGGGTTAGAACCAGTGGCCTTAAAGGAAGTTGGGGAATTGGTTATAGCCCTTAGATTTACTTATGGTAATCGTTAAACTCCGAAAAAAAGGGGTTCGTCTACAAACAAAAACGCTGCATTTTCTCAGTGGATTTTTAGAATATTGCACTTCAAAATGTAATACGTATTAAAAACATATTGCTGTAAAAACAGTAAACGGGAAAGTTAATCAATTTGTTCTCACCCCAAAGGGATATAATAAAGCATCATTACATACCGATGCCTTATTGCACTACTTATGGGTGGAAAAAAATTCCGCAACGTTAGGTGAGAGGAAAAATACGCGTCCAGATCCCCAAAAATATGTTTGTGCGTAGGATTTCATCATTTTTTATGTGAATCATCATTTTTTATGTGAGTTTTTTAAACACCAAATATTCATGTTCAGTAGACAAAGGATATAAGTAAAAAAATTGTTATCGGTTTGGCTGGCTTACAAAATATAGTCAAGTAACATGATTATACGCGGGACACACTCAGCACCAGTTCAGCCAGGAAATATAAAGAAAAATAACTTTTTTTAAAGTTTTATTTTATTTGTAGCGCAATTATCCGCTACGAGCTACTTTATTTTGTAGCTTGCTACTAATACAACTACGCTTTTCTGCGCACACTATTTTTTTGGCAACAGTTTAATAGATAGGCAAAACAAAACATATACACAATGAAACTACAGTTCTTAGCTATTTTTCAACACAAGTACCAAGACAGTCGAGACATTTATCCCAGCGTGGTACCAGTTTTAGTATACCTTCTTCATAAAACTCCGTTTTCTGGACGTATAGACATTTCTTAGCTATATTTCAATATAAGTACGAAGACACTCGAGACATTTATCCCAGTGTCGTACCAGTTTTAATACACCTTGTTCATAAAACTCGGTTTTCTGGACTTATAGACATTTCTTAACTATTTTTCAACATAAGTACGAAGACACTCGAGACATTTATCTCAGCGTGGTACCAGTTTTAGTATACCTTGTTCATAAAACTCCGTTTTATGGACGTATTTTTGTTAATTTAGGAAAAGAATCAAGAGAAATAGCTCGTGAATTTCAGAATTTTTTTTACAGTGTAGTTAGAATAATTTTGTTGGAATTTGTAGAATAAACTACTGCATGCTTGGTGTGTAACGTACCAGGAGATGTGACGTACCTGCCCGAAGGACGCACACGACATAAAGGCAGATAGGAATCAGAATAAAACGTCCGCGTAGCTCAATTGGTAGATCAACTTATTCCGGAATGAGGGGATCCGGGTTCGAGCCCCGGCGTGGATAAAAATGACGGAGAAATTTACTTCGTTATAATGGCGCCCGAACTATCCGGATGACCCGACCGTTCAAAATTTCGCATTGGTGTGATGTTATTTCCGCACCGCGAGATAGGAAAAATAAGAGAATCCTTTCTCCAGCACTTCGAAAAAAAAAAAAAAAAAAATAAGGGGGAGATGATATAACGTACCAGGAGATGTGACGTACCTGCCCGAAGGACGCACACGACATAAAGGCAGATAGGAATCAGAATAAAACGTCCGCGTAGCTCAATTGGTAGAGTGACTTATTCCGGAATGAGGGGATCCGGGTTCGAGCCCCGGCGTGGATAAAAATGACGGAGAAATTTACTTCGTTATAATGGCGCCCTAACTATCCGGATGACCCGACAGTTCAAAATCTCGCATTGGTGTGATGTTATTTCCACACCGCGAGATAGGAAAAATAAGAGAATCCTTTCTCCAGCACTTCGAAAAAAACAAAAAAAAAACAAACAAGGGGGAGATGATATAACGTACCAGGAGATGTGACGTACCTGCCCGAAGGACGCACACGATATAAAGGCAGATAGGAATCAGAATAAAACGTCCGCGTAGCTCAATTGGTAGAGCAACTTATTCCGGAATGAGGGGATCCGGGTTCGAGCCCCGGCGTGGATAAAAATGACGGAGAAATTTACTTCGTTATAATGGCGCCCGAACTATCCGGATGACCCGACCGTTCAAAATCTCGCATTGGTGTGATGTTATTTCCGCACCGCGAGATAGGAAAAATAAGAGAATCCTTTCTCCAGCACTTCGAAAAAAAAAAAAAATAAGATGGAGATGATATAACGTACCAGGAGATGTGACGTACCTGCCCGAAGGACGCACACGACATAAAGGCAGATAGGAATCAGAATAAAACGTCCGCGTAGCTCAATTGGTAGAGCAACTTATTCCGGAATGAGGGGATCCGGGTTCGAGCCCCGGCGTGGATAAAAATGACGGAGAAATTTACTTCGTTATAATGGCGCCCGAACTATCCGGATGACCCGACCGTTCGAAATCTCGCATTGGTGTGATGTTATTTCCACACCGCGAGATAGGAAAAATAAGAGAATCCTTTCTCCAGCACTTCGAAAAAAAAAAAAAAAAAAAAAAAAAAACAAGGGGGAGATGATATAACGTACCAGGAGATGTGACGTACCTGCCCGAAGGACGCACAAGACATAAAGGCAGATAGGAATCAGAATAAACGTCCGCGTAGCTCAATTGGTAGAGCAACTTATTCCGGAATGAGGGGATCCGGGTTCGAATCCTGGCGTGGATAAAAATGACGGAGAAAACTACTTCGTTATAGGTGTAACCTGGAAAGATTAGAAGAGGAACTTGTGGATAAAGAGCATGACACGAGTGGACGACATCATGACCAGAGCGAAATCACTGAAATGGCAATGGGCTGGAAATGTTGCCAGAAGAACAGACCACCGATGCACAACCGAAATTTTAGACTGAATTCAGAGAGACAGGAAAAAATCCAGAAGACCTCATGGGAGATGGATGGATGAAATACTGGAGTGACATGGAGGAGACATGCTCAAGACAGACAATTGTGAAAAAAACTTGGTGAGATCATCATCCAGCATTGGATTGATAATAGTTAATGATGATGATGATTCCGACGACATAATGTTTTGGGACAAGTGGTTTTATTATCGCAGTTAGTACTTAGTCGGTCCGCCTTTTGTTTATACGACAGCGACAACACGTCGAGGCATACTATCAACCAATTTCCATTAGGTCTCGACAAGAATGGCTCGCCATTCGTCTTGCAGAACTGCAGCTCGAGTGATGAGCAAAGACGGCCGTTGTTCTCGATCTCTCCAGTTCATCCCAAAGGTATTCTGTTGGATTTTGATCAGGACTGTGAGCAAGTCCCTCTAACAGTTCCACATCCTTTTCAAGAAATCAGTCCTGCACACGCCGTTCAGTGTGGCAGTGTGATCGTGGAAGAGACAACGGTCACTTCCATAATGCTTCCACATTGTTGATATGCCAGAATTATCCAGCACGTCGAGATGTACACTTCAGAGTTCATAGTTTGTGGTGTAATACCCAACAGGCCGAGTCCCATACACGAAAAACAACTCAATACCATGATAGAGCATCCGCCAGACTTAACATTTGGAAGAACACATTTCGACGAAAATCGTTTGTCGTGCTGTTATCAAATCCAAACGCGACCATCAGATTGTAAAAGTAAAAAGTATGACTCATCACTCTAAAAAACAGCTTTTCAGTAGCCCACAGTACAGGAACGGCAGGAGTCACACAGTCAAAACTGCGCTTCGTATTCACGGTAGTGATGTGTCGCTAGTGTGCTACTGCCCTACCATAATAACCCACAATGTGCAACTCTGTGCGGATAGTTATGGTACTAACAGAGCCATTACAAGCATTTCCTACTTCAGCAGCGATGGAAACGGCAGAGGATAAACGGGATTTCTTTTCATAGCTCTTCTTTCACATTCCATCAGTTTGTGCGGCTTTCCTGGCGTTTTTTGCTGCTTTCTGCTTCCATCTCTTCACGGCATCAGTTACAGTTGATTTTGGTATGTTTAGTTTAGCTTCAATGCTCCGTATGGAAACGTTGCTCAAATGATATCCTATGACCAACTCACTCTGGAACTCGGAAATTTCACGTCCACGCGGCATATCCACTTCAAAGTTACACAGAACACGACAGAACATCTCAGCTTTATATACGTACCTCCTCACCTACAGCGCATATTCCTGCGCAACCGTTCTTTACACTTATGCAAAAGTATTTGGTAGTGTCCAAATAATGTTGATAATATAGTGTATATGAGCAGTCTTGTGTTACAGAAGTAAACAACTGAACAGCGACAAAGTTTGATTCAAATATGGCAGACTTAGTAATGCATTAACTTTGGTAACCAAATTTAAATAAATTAAATTAATGCTAGAACATTGTTGGAGTCACAAATATCGAAAAAACTTGAAAACACATATAGTCGGACCTCCATGTATCGAAGTCGATGGTTCCATAAAAAATGTTCATATATAGAAACGATCTTTTTTATACATATACATTGTGTTTAAAAAGGCATTTCCTAATTAATGCACTCTTTCTTACAACTTACGTAAATATGAATCATTTATGTTCATACAGATAATTAAAAACTAGAATTAACAAGAAAAATTGTGTTGAATATACCTTGAAAAACCATCACATGTGTTTATGTAGTATTCATATGAACTTTCATTTGTGCAAAAAAAAATTTCTAATGTCTTGCTCCACAACGAATTTCCATGATGATTCATCATAAAAGTGTTCGCACTTATTAAGTCCGTGAAATACATTGTCAGGAACGTTTTCGGCGAATTGAAGACCCCGACGTATTGTATCAAACGACATTTCCTTTTTAGAAGGCTTAGAGGGTTCTTCTGCGTCATCCTCTTCAGCATCTTCGATGTCAGTCTGTTCTGTCTCAAGAGAGCTTACAATGTCGTCGTTCGTCCGGTATTTTGAAACAATTACGTCTTCGTTGACGTCGAGGAATTCATCAAGGGAAATTCCTTCCCTGATAAGACCTTTTGTCTGCAAGTCCTTCCAACAATGCTTGACTTGTGTTAATACATTTTCTTTTTCGATTTGAGGTGATTTCCGAAAGCCAACTTTGAAGAGCAGTTATTTACTCTCGATTCTAAAACACCGTTTTGCCTCACCTTAGCTAGTTCAGCTGTACAAATCCAGATTTATCACCTTATCTGTAGTTTGCTCATTTTCTAAGGCCCAGATACGTCTTCTGAGAATGAGTTTCCGATAATGAATTTTCAGATTTTTTCAACCCTCCGGTCCATTGGCTACAATTTTTAAGTTGTGTTTGGGGGAGGAAAATCAAATTCGCATTTGATAGTTTTGATGATATATAAGAATGAGCCGGGCAATTGTCAACAAATTCTTTTCTGCCTAATCATATTTTTTTATTGAAATTTAAAATACGCTCCTCGAAAATATCCCTTGTCATCCATGCCTTTCTATTATAAAGCTAGTCACCTTCTAAAGACTTCACGTCTTTGAAGCATCTAGTTTGCTTACTTTTTCCATCACCAATAATCTTAGTTTTTCTTTGCCATTCATATTAGCGCCCACCAAAGCTTATCCTTTCTTTCCTGTTTTTACCTCCATGACAATCGTCGTCTTTAAAAGAGTCTTGCTTGGCAAACATTTAAAGAAAAGTCCTGTTCCGTCCACATAAAAAAATTTCTCTCTCTCTCTCTCGACAGCTTACTTTTTGAAATCTTCTTTCGTGTTTTTCCATTGGTCGCAGTCAGCGTTACACACCTTTCCGCTTTCCCCGGAAAGAATCTTTTCTTTTATGCTATGTCGCTTCTTAAATTCACTCACACGCAACCAACCGGAACTAGCTTGGAAATCCACCTGCCTAAAACTATTAGCAAACTCTTATGCTTTTTCTTTTATAAGATGACCTGCGAGAAGCAAGTTTTTGTCACGAACAATTTTAATCCTCTTTAAAACAGCGTCGTCCATTTTTACAAAATGACATTTTAGAACATTTTCTGTCAGGTACGATATCTTCAAAGGTTTTCATAACAAACTCCAGGTATTTTATAATTGTCGACACTCTACTTGGGGAACACCAAATTAAACCACAATATATTTTTTGCGCATTCCACAGCGCACGTTCGTCAACAACTCCACCTTTCCCACAACACTGAGATATTTTCTTCTTGACATCGCGAACGCACTCCGTCCGTTAGAGAGACTGAAACGAACTGAACCTGTTTTACAGAGGAGGAAGTTTACTTGAGGAGAGTGGTAAGGGGGAGTGTGGAGACCATACCTCCACGCCTATAGGCGACCCGTAGGCGTCTAGCGGCGGAGGGTCACCCTTTCCTTCTTCTTCTCGCGACATCTCCGTTCTATTTTTCCACACTTGTTTTTCTTATAACATCGTCCTTACGAGGGAAAAAAATCCCGATTTTTTGGGAAAAAATGCGATATATAGATTTTTTTGCTATATGTAGAAACGGGTTTTGTGTGTAATGTACACGGCGATTCACAAAACTTCGATATATAGAGAATTTCGATATACGGAAGTTCGATATATGGAGGTCCAACTGTATATCTAAATAAGCTAACATTCAGTTTTACTGTTTCTTCGTTGAATTTCTTCGGCATCGAGACCCACATACTCCTCTATACAAAACGAATCAGACACTTCCCAAAGTCTTTTCTCGAACAGTTGTTCTCAGGAGTAAGAAACGCACGGCTTATATCGATCCCGTGCAGCATACGACTTGTTACGTGCTCTTTTTATGCAAACATAGTATTGTTATGAGTGAGCAAAAAGTTAAGTCTGCGCTGGAGATATACAACTCATTTTGTGCACAACATGTGATATTTGCAAATGCACATTTTCCCGCTACTGAGCGTAAAGTAGTTATTTTTACTTCTGTATGTTATACTATTCTAGAAATCCAGTTGAAAAAATTATTTTGTAATTGGTTTCATTTGCTAAGAAGAACACGGTGCACATTGTGCATTTTTAATAGTTAGCAGTTTTTTCACCAGGAGTGTAAACCCACTCACCTTTCTAGGGATGTTTTACTTTTTCTAAGCATCGGAATTGAAAAATTTTGCGTCTCGGCAAGAATTTAAAAGGCGTGCTCTTTGTAACCGAGAATTCGGTGTCACCTTTCTTGTTTCTTCAGATATTACACAGCACGAAAAACCTTTTACGTACATTTTCTGCTTAAAATAATATAGTTTTCCCACTAAGAAGCGCAAGCATAGATCATTGTTTTCTCCTTTTTCGTCCGATAGCACTTATCGTAAAAAATGTTCTTTACATGATGTCTGTGTTTTCATAGGAAACAGTTCCAAAACTAAGTAAGTATTTGTGATTGCATCAGATTTACAACCCTATCCACGCGCTACAATCTTTATAGTGTCGATAGCCGAGAGATTTCTTAGTGAGAAACAGGTGAAATAAACATTTATATAAAAAATGTGTGTGTGTGTGTGTGTGTGTGTGTGTGTGTGTATCTTAAGAGCAAGTATCTGGGATATTTGTTGATGCTTTCGGAGTACAAATAAGGGGATGATTCTGCTAGATATTTTCAGCAATTCTGTACCTGCGTCTTCAGAATGTTCTTCAATGAAGTTACTAATGTAGTGAATTTTCAGACTTCATTATACAAGGGCCGTTGCATATAAACTGAGAGTATAATCATACAAAATAAAGAAATACAGTATAGGTACAGCAAAATATATGTTATTCTTTCTCAAAGTATCTTCCCTCGGGTGATTATCCTTCAGACCACTTTTCAAAGCATGTGGCGAAGGCATTTCTTGGAATCTGCTTTCGCGACCTCTGTACAGCTTAAATAACGTCAGCATCTGTGTTGACTGTAGACAGGCTGTGACATGATTTCAGTACTGGATTTCGTAAGAAACTGTTGAACACAAACAGCCACATGTGGGCGGGCGTTATCATGATGCAGGGTCCACTTAACTACCAGTTCCGGTAGCTTAATCGATATGTGTCGTCGCGGACGCTTCGAGACTGAAATATAGTACTTAGTAATCTGTGGAGGAACGGCATGATGGTTGACTATACCTTTATGATCAAAGAAAATTATCATCACCACCTTACCAGCTGATTTGGCTTGACGGACTTTTTTCGGAGGAGGCGAGCCTTAGTGCTTCCAGACACTCGTTGTGCGCTCCGTTAGGGTGTCGAAATAGTTGACCCATGTTTCATCGGCAGTTATTACTGCGATTAGAAAGTTTGGATCCTCTGCAATCATTTGTTTCCACTCATGACACACCTGAACTCCGGCAAACAATTGTTCTTTCGCGGGGAGATGTGGTACCCATCTGGAACACACACGATGCAACAGTAATTTGTCGCGTAGAATGCGGAATGCTGAAGTTTTTTAAATATTAGCTGAAGCCGCTGTGTCTTCACACGTTATTCGTCGATCTTCCTGCAGGATTGCCCAAACAGTGTTAACAATACGCTCCGTAACCACACTTTCAAGCGACCAGACCTCAGAGCGAGTTCTGCCGACAAACGTCCTTTATTAAAGTCATGGTACCATCTAAAAATCATTGACTCACCCAAACATTTATCTTTGTAAGCTTTTTTCATTAAATCAATTGTTTCTGGAGCTGTTTTACCCAAACTATAGCAACTGTTTTTCGCACAATGCACTTCATTTTTTAACTCTAAATCACTTTTCTCCATAGCTGTATGGCGAAATGCAGACGTACCTAAAACAACTGAGCAATAACAAAACAAGAATCGTCTGCCATGGCTAATAACTGTTGCCATAGATACTTCCTTTATTCAGTAAGTCGTCTGCGTTGTTATTTTTCCCCTTCGCACTGTTGCCAGCTCAAAAAATTACTCTCAGTTTTTATGGAACGGCCTTTGCATATTATGATGTTCGACTAAGGTGACGCATGAGTCAAAACAGAATTTGCAAAGATAAGACTTGCCGGTGTAATTTATTCGGGAGAATATCTCGCTCTGGAGTAGGAAGACGTGGTTTCTAATGTTACAACTAACAGAAAGAGGTCATATTCACTATATGCTGAAATAAATTTGAACTTAGTATCCTTAGTTATTGGAAAAAGATCGTTTGCAATTTTGCCGAACCGGTGACTGAGTGGTATGGGGTGCTACCTTCTGGCCACTTGTCCGAAGTAAGACCAGATTAAAGTCTCGAAGGAGGCATGGATGATGTACTTGTCTGATGGCGCTGCTTCTATCCCTTCCCTGGAACCAGTCACCCCAAATTATGGACTGGATATTGTTAATATCCCTTAGATTTGTTCATGGTGGTCGTTAAAGCACGAAGCAAACAGACAGATGGTAACAATTTACTCTACAGATGGGATGATAATGGGAATATAGCAAGCTGTAAGATAAAGACATTTTAAGAGACGCGACGTATAGCTGGTGTTTTGCTGTGCCAATTCACCCGGATAGAGATATGTCGTGAGGTGAAATGTTATTTTTTTTATTTTTTTATTGGAGGTTTAACGACCACCGTGAGCAATTCAATGGGCTATAAGCAGTCGCCCGTCCCTAATTTAGGGTCACTGGTCCCAGGGTAGGGAGAGAGCCAGTGCCGTAAGAAAAACACAACATCCATGCCTGACCGGGATTCGAACCCGGACCCCTTACGGACGAATGATCAGAAGCCAGCGCCTTAGACCACTGCGCCACCGGGGCGGCAGGTGGAAAGTTAAAACTCAAGCGTCAGTTAGAACAAACTGTATCCATGGGTCCCTTATAAGTGAAGGTAATTGGGATTTCAGTCCGTTTCTATACGGTCGAGTCACATTATTGTGACCACCAGCCAATATCCAGAATAACTGCCGTGTGCAGAGCGGAAAGCAGCTAAACGTGCTGGGAGTGACTCAATATGGTGCTGGAAGGTATTCACAGGTATGTGGAGCCATGCTGACTCCAGTGCATCTGACAGCTGCTGGAGGGTGCGTGTTGCAGGATCAATAGGGCGAACAATACGATCTAGGTGGTTCCACAGATCCTCGATTGGGTTTAAGTCTGGGGAATTAGGGGGCCAGGAAAGTACTTTGAATTCTTCATCGTGGTCTTCCAACCACTATCGGACATTTCTAGTTGTGTGACACGTCGCACTGTGGTGCTAGAAGATCCCATCCGCCCTATCATAACGAATTCGGTCTATAGTGCTTTCCACAGGTATGAGTGGACCCAGGGAATGCCACGAAAACATTCCGCAGAACCATAATGCTGCCCCCAACAGCTTGTGTTTTTCCAGCAATGGTTGAAGAAGGTTTGTTCTTCGATTTTCACGTCTTATACGCCAACTTCCATCCGTTGGATGAAGCAGAAAACATGACTCATCCGAGAATTATATTTTTTGCCAATCACCGGAGGTCCTAATCCGATACTGCCGTGCAAAAGCAAGCCTTTTTTACCGATGCACCTTCGTTAGCATAGGTGCAGTGACCATGCGTCTGCATCGTAGCCCCATAAGCAACAGAGTTCGGTGAACTGTCATTTTAAACACATTTCCGGTAGCCCCCTGGTTCATTCGGCCAGTGAGTTACTCCACTGTGACGTGCAGATCGGCCCTCACGCACCTTTGAAGCCGAAGCTCCCCTCTCACATCAATGGCACGTGGTGCTCCGCAGTTTGCTCGTCGATTATTCGCAATGGAGCCATTTCTCCAATCATGATAAACTTAAAACACAGCAGCACGCGAACAGTTCACAAACTGCGCTGTTTCAGAAATACTGCTATTCTTGTACCGAAAGCTGATAATCATCCCTTTTTATAAATCTGATAAATCGCTCCTTTTATCCATGACAGCAACGAGCGATATGTTTTCAGAATGCCTACAACACACGCCCTCTTTCGTTGGCTACGCGCTGTTGACGTCAAAAGTAGGAGGTGGTCACAATCATGCGACTCAACTGTGTAAGTCTCTTATCGGAAACCATCCGGACTTGAAATAAGTAACAAAAAAGTCAAAATGACGATATAGAAGAAACAGAATACTAAAGGACTGAAGAAATGAAAGATAACAGCATGCATCGCTTACATGATGGGCTAAAGAAGAAAGAAGGCTAATAAGATGCAATCACAGAGATGATATATCGAAACCATATGAGAGATTACTTCCTAACGCATTGCGGCTTTTGCGGAAATCCTGGAAAACAAATAGAACTTGGTAATAAAAGCAAACAAACCTGGAAATAAATGTAATGCGACCGAAAAGACAGGAAATCAATATGCCATAACCGCAGGTACAGAAACATAGCAGAAGATACCAGAAGGCAATATAAATAAACAGCGAGCGCTGAAAACGACCAGGATGTGACAAAAGCGATCTAAAATCGATCGCATGGAGGATAAGAAAGCTAACAAGTTGTAGAAACCAAAGATCGGTAATCTGTGGCAAAATAAGTGCCCATTTTATTCAGATTTGAATTATAATTAACTAATACATGCGAACTGAATATAACTGAAGTTCAAATTCTGTTGAAATAATGTGACACTACCAAAATGTTGAAGTGTAAGATTTTATGAGCCAAATGTGTAAGTACGTGAAAACCGAATTGGTAGAAAAATCTAGAACCGTAAGTCACGCGGTAAGTATGAAATAAGGCACTAAGTTATTCGAATCCATTTTGCTGTAGATACAGTTTTCACTGTATTGAACAGTACATTTAAACCGAGCGATCACGTCTCGTATTGTAGTATGCAGGACATGTTGGTACTGAGTGGTATACGACGTTAAATCGGTTAATTCAAAAAGTAAAGCAGTTTCGTTGTATTCAGCAAAAGAAAACAAAAGTGAAACTTACATTATTTAGCATTTCTAGCATTATTTTACAATGTGGTCTTCTCACAGTTCCGCACACTATTTGTAACAGCCGTCCAGCTTCTTGGTCCATCGGAGAAGAAGTATTTCGACTGTCCATGAAGCCATGTCTGCGCCACTACTTTCAGCTTCTCGTCACTACTAAAATACCAACCACTAAATACGTTTTTAAGAGGAACGAAGAGGTGAAAATCACTTGGTGTAAGTTCCGGATTGCAAGGTGGATGTGGAGGAACCTCAGCCTTGACATTTCGTATCGTCGCCATCTTTTCAACCGTTGTAAGGAAGCGACTTTTGTTGTGGTGCAAAAGAACTGCTTTTGATAAAAATCTCTTTTTGTTGCGAATTTCTGGATTCAGCATCATTTTCTTGTAGGACTTCCGTCCACAGGTAGTAGAGTTTAGGTCCCAGCCACCTACAGCGAAATCGCCTTTTGGGCAGGACACAGAAACGGAAGGAATGAGAGCAAGTCTAGCTACTTTTGACAGAACAGTTTGTAGTGAGATTAGAGTACAGTAGATGGCGCCACCGTACAAGTACGATATTGCACATAGATGGGTGAGAGAATTTCAGGGAGGACATAGGAAAGGATACCCATTTAACCAGTGGGTCCAGCCTGGGGGCCGTCACTTTACGTGCTCGTCCGATGCACGGCGGATATTCAGCGATTGTTAGTAAATCACGCCATCTCTGAAAGATCAGCCCAGGCTTGAACCTGGGGACCCAGCATCGATAGCCTGAAACACTAACCACTAAGCCATCCGCGGCTCTGCGAATTTCTGGTCTCAGCTGCTTCTCTTTAACCAGTGCTAAACACGCTGCATCATTAACAGTTTGTCCGTGTTGCTCATAATTACCAAAATAGACTTATGCATATTCCAAAACAAAGTTAGCAAGATTTTTTAAAAATATCTCCACTCCATTATTTGTCTCTTGTTTTCAAAGTCAAAATGGTGCATTCAGGTTTCTTCCCCAGTGGAAATCCTTTCCAGGAAACCTTCATTACGCAGCAAAGCCAGGACCAGAGATCTCCATGCGCTGTTGTTTCTGTTGATAGGTCAATTGTTTAGAGACTCACCTGCCGCACATTTTCCTCTATACCAGCGGTTTCCAATGGTTTTGGACCCGCGAACCACTTTCAACATCATATTGTTATCGCGAACCCGACGACTTCTCCTCAAATACCTTGTTGGCGTGGAAAGTCCTCACCTCCCGTAAATGAAAGCCGAATTTAATATGGTCTTCACTGATTTTTTTAATACTAGATGTAATGCCAATACCTTTAACATTTTAAAGCAATGTTTCAGAATTTTTGACAGGTGAATGCGTTTTACGAGATTTCAGATGATCATCTTGCTGTATATTCGAGGAAATAATATCATTCTTCAGCTCCTCATTACCACGTTTTACTATGATTTCACAGAAAAAAAAACATCACTAATAGTAGGTATTTCCACCTTGAAGTTAAGAAATTTCACAGCTCCTACAACCTCAATGCTACCTTAGCGATGCACAGACTTTCAATGCTCTCAGAGTTCCGGTGAACAACAGCAGCACGTGCGCACTCTACAAGGTAATCCCACAAATTAAAAACTACCCGATTTTCTTTTACGTCGGAGTCAGGTCGAACAAATTGATAAGAATAGGCTTTCCCTGTCAGCATGTGCCCGTCCTACACGGGTGTTTTTTACGCTTTCCAACCGTAAGTTAAAGAAGCGTATATGCTCCAGCTTTGTCCGTCTGTCTGTCCGCACGATAACTCCCGTAAAAATTGGTCGATTTATATGAAATTTTAGTATGTGGTCGGGGACCACCTGGAGACGACCCCTATTGAAAATGGGCGAAATGGGGACAAAGGTCACATAGGAGCGGGATCCATTCCATTGCCCATATGCGTCATAACTTGCGTAAAAATTGGTTCGATTTCGATGAAATTTTATTATGTAGTGGGGGACAACCTGGGAATGAACCCTATTAAAAATGGGTGAAATGGGGTAAAAAGTCAAGACATAGGATCCGGATCCATTTCGTCGCCCTTATGCGTCATAACATACGTAAAAATGCTTCGTTCGTGACAAATTTTAGTATGTTGTTCCGGAGATGTACCGAACCGGTTCTGTTGAATATCATCGAAATGGGGTCAAAGGTCAGGACACAGGAGCGAGATTTATTCCGCAGCCATTATTCTCATAACTTGATTAAAAATGCTTCTATTGCGACAAAATGTTATCATGTTGTTCCGGAGGCACACTGAACCGATTCTTTTGAATATCTTCGAAATGGGGTATAAGGTCAAGGAACAGGAGCGATATTTATTCCACAGCCATTATCTTCTTAACGTGATTAAACATGCTTCTATTGCGACAAAACTTTAGTATGTTGTTCTGGAGGTATACTGAACCGTTTCTGTTGAATATCATCGAAATGGGGTCAAAGGTCAAGGCACAGGAGCGAGATTTATTCCACAACCATTATCTTGATAACTTGAGTAATGATTTCTGGTACGTTGGAAAGCGTATTATAATCAAGGCATTGCATGATTTTACTAACTTGTTGAAATGTGATACAGAACCGATCACTCTCTCATGCATGTAAGAACGTGTGTCCCAAACATCTACAAAAAATAATTCAACTGTTAATGTATTTCAACTTATTGGCTGTTTAAAACCTACTTTTACGGTAATTTTCACGACTTATGTGTAACATATCAGAAAAAGGAGACACCGTAATCCTTTGGTCCCCTTCAATGAGAGAATTCACAAGATCGACATGAATTTGAATGCACGTTTTTGGAGGGCGTCATGATTGATTTTCGTGGTCATGGCAGGCACTTGACGTGCCAGCTATGAAACTTTCTCGCCAACCTGTCTTTCCCAACTCAAAACAGACTTGATGAACCGTCACTTGCAAACTGTGTGAGAATTCTCCCGTTTCTTTGGGTTGGGATTCAATTGTGGCAAACCTTAATGTAAAAGAAACGAATTCAATCAAAAATACTTAAACGTTAAAAGACGCATCATTGTCTCTTAACATTAAGAAGCTTCTTTGAAGTAAACTGGCAGGATGGCGACATTTCAAATGCACTTGTTAAAATTAGATCGTGTTCTGAAAATAATTGGACTGAATTCTAAAATACAAATAAAAGTAGATAAGTTTTTTAAAGGAACTAAAACGTGTAAAATGATTTTGTGTAATGCTATTAACTTTCGTTTGATAAAGTTTTAGTGACGTACATGGTTTTTTATTCATTTTCTTCAAATTAAAATATACGAGGGCAGTTCAAAAAGTAACAGCAAATTGAATATTTTGAGATACGTAATTCAATGAGAGATACAAGTGATATTTCATTTTTCTACATAATCACCCACCTTTTCAGTACATTTCTTACACCGTTTCACTAAAAAAAATGTATTTGGTTGTGCCTTCAGTCAGGAATGCATGCTTCTTTGACCATCACTCCCAAATCTTTGCACTCAAAGCGCCCTTTAGGGGTCCAAACACATGATAATCAGAGGAAGCAAGATAAGAGCTGTATGGGGATGCTGCAAGATCTAAAATCTCAATCTCCGAATGGTGTCAAGAGTTGTAGCGGCCGTGTGAGGGTGGACATTACAAAGAAGGAAAACAACGCTTTTAGACAAAAGCCCTCTGCGACGGCTCCGTATTGCTGGCTTCAGCTTCCTCTCCAACATTGCGCTGTATCGGGTACTCTTCACTGTTTTCCCCTTTTTGATAGTGCTCCAAAATGGGTCCATTGATATTCCAAAACAGAATGAAACTTTTCAGGCAGTGGGTTGAGACTTTAACTTCTTTTTGACTAGAGAAGATGTGTGCCGCCATTCTGAAGACTGCCTCTTGCTTTCGGGCTCATAATGATGCACATAGGTTTCGTCCCCTGTGACAGTACGTAAAATGAAGTCATCTCCTTCATCGTTATACCACGCAAAAAAAGGTTGTGAAAGTCTGCACACGAATCATCTTGTGCTCATCAGTCAGCATCATCTTGTGCTCATCAGTTACCATACATCTTATGAATCATCTTGTGCTCATCAGTTACCATACATCTTATGAATCATCTTGTGCTCATCAGTTACCATACATCTTATGAATCATCTTGTGCTCATCAGTCAGCATCATCTTGCGCTCATCAGTTACTATACATCTTATGAATCATCTTGTGCTCATCAGTTACCATACATCTTATGAATCATCTTGTGCTCATCAGTTACCATACATCTTATGAATCATCTTGTGCTCATCAGTTACCATACATCTTATGAATCATCTTGTGCTCATCAGTCAGCATCATCTTGCGCTCATCAGTTACTATACATCTTATGAATCATCTTGTGCTCATCAGTTACCATACATCTTATGAATCATCTTGTGCTCATCAGTTACGATACTTGAGAACCTCCGTGACAATGGTACGAGCCGATCCGATACTGACATCTAATTCCTTGGCTAGAACTTCTAAAGAAATGCGTCTATTTTCACGAATATTGGCGTTAGTGCGACCCACCTTCTCATCAGTAATAGCGGTGCTGGGACGACAGAAGCATTGCTCATCACGGATGGATGTTCGCCCATTTTGAAACGCATCTACCCACTCGTACACTCTTCTTTCGCCAATGCAGGTATCTCTATACTGTTGCAGCATTCGTCTATGAATTTCACGAGGTTTCACACCTTCAAACCACAAAAACCTGATGATTACCCTCTGTTCCTCTACGGTGCAAACAGATAAGGGCGCCGCCATTTCGTTTATGCTGCCCTTCCGCTTAAGCACGCCACGCCATCTATTGGGCAGTGTCAACACCTTTCCTAAGAATGCAATTTCTCCGCGCGGGAGTTCGAAATGCCTGGGGTATTCGTTTCGTGAAATACTGTTAATTTGCTGTTACTTTTTGATCGACCAAGTACATTTTTTCTTCTCACTACGCAACATTAATTTCTGCATTTAATGCACACTAGAAGCTTCCGTGATGAAAACGGACACTTCGAGCTACAGCGCGCACTGAGCACACAACTGCACTTTTCTAATTAACGTGCTTTTATTAATTGATAATTATGATTTTCGATTAACCATAATTAAAACAATGTGGGTTCCTTAAAAAAAATTAGCTGATTTGATGTGACGTCACATTGTAATGTAACAAACAATGGCGGTGCATAAGGATTGACTGTATACGGATTCTCTGAAAAGGATGTGTGCCCACATGTTCCGTTCTAATATTCGTAATATTATGGTACCTCACGAAAACTTGGTCATGGAACTAAAGAAAGTCACGATTTTCTTCTCAAGAAAAAACAAGAAAGATGACACCGAACTTTCGGTTGTAATGAGCACGGCTTTTGAATCCGTTCTGACGTCAGGGGCGGATCCAGAAGTTTACTCTAGGCGAGGGGGGGGGGGGATTTTTGGGCACAAAAAGGGGGGCAGAAGCCACTATGAATTTTTTTTTTATATAATGTTAGTATATATATATATATATCATCATCATGATCATCATTGTCAACCATTATCAATCCACTACTGGATGAAAGTTTCCCCAAGTCTTTTCCACAACGGCCCGTCTTGTGCTGTCTCCTCCATGTTACTCCCGCATATATATATAAATATTATACATTATTAGCAACGCTGCCTCCCTCCCAGCCCACCCCAACCAAGCGGGGATTGAATTCGGAGTGGGTGGAACAATGGGAAGCGCCCTTGAGGCGCGAGGGAGCAGGAAAAATAAGAGAAAAGAAAGAAGTCCTAAAAAGATCATCTGGTAGGAAGCAGTGGGGTCATTTTTACGAATTTTCTTTATGACCCAATTAAGATACGTACGTAGATCAAATTGTTATTCACAGTTTCTCCCACCTACTCTGATTTCAGTACCAAGCTCTGCCTTACCCTGTTTCGAGACGTTACAGATGCTACACAATATGACAATAGCAAAGAAGTAACAAAGAATATCCCCATGTTTTTTTACCCCAGCTGTCACTGTTTTCCCTTTATCTTTTGCGCTCTCTCTATCTCTCTCTCTGTCTTTATTCTATTTCCTTCTCTTTTTTTCTTTACTGAACCTAAATAAATAAAAGAAGTATTTTAAATCCTCCGTACTAAGTTTAATTGTTAATTTTTTTAGAAAAACTAGAAACAAAATATGCAAAGTTAATCATTTACGATCTTCGCTAGTTTAAACGTAAACACCTCGTTAGGGTTTAGAGGGTGTTATCGCCCCAATCCCCCCCCCCAGCGATACGCCACTGTCTGACGCGAATTAAATTTATCAATGCTATTCAAAGTCAAAGAAACCGGTTATAAAAACGATCAACCGGTTTCTACAATCAATAAAGCATTAAGAAATAGAAACAGCTACTTACTTCCACTTGCGGCTAAAAAGCATGTTACGAAAATTAGTAAACGGCGCCCAAAAAGTTTCTCATAGCACAAGGAAGGTATCAGAGACAAAGAGATTTTCAAATCGAACAGTTAAAAGAGGAAATATAGATGGAAACATGATATAAGTCTACGTCCGCTACCGGAAGAATTTTGCATAATGGAGAAATTGAAAATAGGCGAACACTATTCTTCTTGGGAAAAAGCTATGCTAAAGAAAAATAACTTTTCAAGTACGTCTCCTGGGAGCAAGGTCAGGGCAAAGAAAAAAAAAAGGGTTTCGACCTTTACGCAGCTAGAGGGAACTCTTTGCATTATTTGAAGAGGAAAATGCTCCACATCTCTATTGCAGAGAATGGCTTACAGTAAGGAACAAATTTATCATTAGTGCTTTTAGAAGCTGCGATTTAGTTGAAAGCTGAAGTACACAAACGCCACCTACCGAGAGAACTGTGAACTACAAAATTCCTCATAACTAGCATAAAGTGTTCCACAAGATAAATGGCATCATGTGTTGATAGAAGTTTTTTAATCGCACATGTAGAAGCAAAATGATTAAAATGATTAAACATTTGTCCCCTAGCTGCGAAATTTTGCATTATTTTGGTACGAAAATACGCACAGAGTATTTGCACATTTAGTAGTATCTGACCGAAGAAAGAAGTTTTTTAATGCTGTTTCTAGTCCCTCAGATATTCCTATAAACGGAAACGTGAACTTCCTTCTGGTGGCAGACTTGTGCGTTAAGAGAAATTTTAAATTATATGAGAAACATTTGGCAGGGGTTATACTCTCCAACAAAGAAATAATTTTTAAAATCGGATTGTTACAAGCTGAGATATCAACAAAAATAAGATATGCATCTACGCAGCTGGCGGAAAAACCTTGTGTTATACCAAGAAGAAAGTATTTTCCAAAGGTTTTTCGATGTGAGAGGTATCTGTCCACGAAAGAATTTCTTCAATCGAGTCTTCAGGAGCTCAAATTTAGCTGCAGATACATCTGGTGGCCAAACCATCTTTCTACCAAACATTAGAAAATATATGCAAACCATTTCTAGTCAGGAGCTGTATGCTATACAGAAAGAATTTTTCAAATTGAAGTTTTAGAAGCAGAGATATCGTAAAAACCGCAATTTTCTTTTACGCCCTCTAGCGTGAAATCTATGCGTAACTTAAAAAAGTGACTATACCCAAAATACTCTTCGACATAAATGGAATCGAAAGATAAAAGCTTTTTTTCAATCGGATGTTTAGAAACAAGTATATGGAATAAAATGCATTTTGAATTCGATATCATCTGTATTTACACCCTCTAGCGGCAAAATTGTACTTAGTAAAAATAAAAAAACGGAATGAAGGATCATCATTTGCAGATTTGAAGCTTCCTAATACATAAATTTTTTTAATCGGACTAATAGTTACAGAGATATGGTGTCCACAGGTTGACGGACTACGGACGGACAAACCGATAACATAAGCACGATCTTTTTTTTACAAAATACGTACTAAAACAAGTTAGTAAAATCATGCAATGCATTGATTATGATACGCTTTCCAACATTCCAGAAATCACGCGCAGACAAACCCTCTTCCCTACCCTGACTTTTGATTCGTTCAGTATACCTCCGGAACAACATACTAAAGTTTTGTCGCAATAGTAGCATTTTTACTCAAGTTATGAGGATAATGGCCGTGGAATAAATCTTGCTCCTGTGCCCTGACTTTTGACCCCATCTCGATGATATTACACTGGCGGAATGTGAAAAAAGAACACCAAGAAGGAAACGTCTGATACCAACGAAATTTATACAGTATAATAACGGAATACAGAGGATGACGTGATCAAAACATTATGGCAAAATACAGCTGTGTTTGCTGGTAAACTGAAAAATAACATTTCCATGTAACATGGTTAGTACGAGGTGGAACCGCCATGAACTGCGTCACACTGTGCAATTCTGGCATGGAGTCTGTCGTACAGATGTTGGATGTAAGTTCGGGGTATTGAGTTCCAAGCATCCTCAACCTGGACGCGTAAATCGGGGATGGTCGTGGCTGGCCGTGGAGACCTGATAAGTCGTTGTCCCATAAAATCCCACACGTGCTCAATGGGGGACAAATCCGGTGAACGTGCAGGCCATGGAAATTGTCTCACACCCTAAAGTGCATGCTGCGTTGCACGTGCCGTGTGTGGGCGTGCGTTATCTTGCTGGAAAACACCACGATGGACCGACCTTACAAATGGCACAACAACGGGCTGAATGATGTTGTTGATGTAGGAGGTGCTGTTTAACGTATCCGGTACAAACACTAGTTGTGTACGGGAGTGATAGCTGATCGCTCCTCACAACAGGAGACCAGGTGTTGGCCCTGTGTGTCGCTGGCGGATGCAAGAAGGGTGGAGACGCCTCCCAGTGCGTCTGCGAACACGCATACGGCCATCGGAGGCTCTCAAGCTAAATCTGCTTTCATCGCTGAACACAACAGATTGCCATTGCGTTCTCCAGTGCAGACGTTGGCGACACCACTGCAGCCGTTCCTGACGGTGGGCTGGAGTCAGAGGTACACATGCCAGAGGCACACGTGCACGTAGTCCTGCATCCAGTAGACGGTTGCGGATTGTTCGCACAGTCACCTCAGATGCAACGGCAGCTCGTATTTGCGTCGCAGTGGATGTTCTGCTTGACAACGCCGCTCTTCTTATGCGTCGATCGGTCCGCTCATCAGTCCGTCTGTGACTCCCGGTTCCACGTATCTCGTGTGGGAATGTTCCTCGGACCATCTACGCCGCCATCGTACCACCACCGATACTTCCCGTCCAATTCGCTCCGCAATACGACGATACGACCACCCGGCCTCGCGGAGTCCGACTAGACGACTTCGCTCAAAGTCCGATAACTGCTGAAATCGTACACGTCTTCCATGTCCAGGCATTGCAGCTTCTTCAGGGTCTTCGCACGTGTCCGTACGCCGACGACTGATTACATTCACTTCGCCGTACTCCTTAAATACCACCGACGATAATTTGCATATAATGCCGTGCTGTGGCGTAAGCGCTCACCGGTTGGTCCCGAAATTAACATCACACCAACGTAAACTCGACCCCATTAACATATGTAAATTTCATGATCGTCCGCCAATTCCTTCTTAGTGTTCTTTTTTCACTTTCCGCCAGTGTAAACAGAATTGGTTCAGTATACCTTCGAAACAACATACTTATGCTTTATCGCAATGGAAGCATTTTTATTCAAGTTATGAGGATAATGGCTGTAGAATGAATCTCGCTCCTGTGCCCTGATCTTTGACCCCATTTAGATGATATGAAACAGAATTAGTTAAGTATACCTCCGGAACAACATACTGTAGTTTTAGCGCAATCGAAACATTTTTACGTAAGTTATGACGCATAAGGGCGATGGAATGGATCCAGCTCCTATGTCTGACCTTTGACCCCATTTCGTCCATTTTCAATAGGGTTCGTCCCCAGGTTGTCCAATACCACATAGTAAAATTTATCGAAATCGAACCATTTTTACGTGAGTTATCGTGCCAACAGACAGACGGACAAAGCTGGAGCATATACGCTTCTTCAACCTAAGGTTGGAAAGCGTAAAAAACTGAATTTTTCTGGTTCTTCAAAAGAAATAACCAAGTTCGAAAATTTTTACTAGTTTCTTTTTGTTTCACGGCTAGCTTTCGGTTTGGTACCTTACTTGACTTCTTTAAGATGGATCCACCTAAAATCTCTGCCTTATGTTTCCAGTGGTAAAACTTCTCTACACATTTGCTTCGTAATTAATTTATTCCCAAGGATGAAAATTTGCACATCGATAAAACTAACTTTAAGTTATAGCATGCGATACTTAATACTTGCTCAAACATAACCATAATTAAGCAATCCAACTTTTGTTTGTCTACTGACGTCATCAATGTACAGGTCGCGCCATCTATTAACAGGTCTGAACATTACTCAAAGAAAAATGACTGATTTTTAATATAATTATGGTTATGTTGTAGCAAGTATTAAGTATCCCATGCTATAACTTAAAGCTAGTTTTTTTATGTGCACATTTTCATCCTTGGGAATACATTAATTGCAAAGAAAATATGTAAAAAAATTTACCATTGGAAACAAAAGGCAAAGATTTAAGTGAAACCACCTTAAATATTGCAGAAAATGAAGCCGAGAAAATTTTCAAATTTATATGGCTCATTAATTTGTTTAATAAAACTTTGTTCGATACACACGATTTGTACGGATGAAAGACACAGTTCTGTGAAGCAAAGTTAATAGCGAGTTGGAAGGATTTGGTCAAAGTGCTATCACGGTACGCAGTAATACCAGCCGCTTTTTTCTTTTTGAAGAAAAAAGGGGGTGAGGATTACTACAGCAGTAATCACAGTGATTTAGAGTGACTCTTCTAAACTTCTGCCACAGATATCTTTTTTCTGCAGTGTCTTTTCCTGATGTTTTAGTACGAAGTCGGAGTAACAAGACGTTTCTTAAGTGTCTGTAAAACTTTTTTCATGGGACGAATAAATCCACGAGTCTAATAAAAGTCAAAGCGTGTAAAACAAACAAGTATTTACAGCAATTTGTCACGTGTTTTGCCTTAATCTTTATCATGCATGATGCTCTTTTATGTAGGTTAGTCAGAAAAGTATGCTAACAGTATCGATGACAAAACCGGTATCGATGCAAAACAGTATCGATGACGATATATTTTATAAACGCTCAGGAAAACTATTAACGGATGATATGAAGTTCTCATGGACAATATATGGTTCGTAGGGCCGTAACTAGATTTTAATTTCGGGAAGGAAGGGGATTAAAAAATATTCCACAGCAAAAATGTAATCTGACTATAGAACAATTTTTCAGTTGCTATTCGTTGTTTATAAAATAACGTCGACAGAGCGATGACATCGTATATTTGCATTATCTCCACGTATTTGAAATATATTCACCATTTCTATCGCCATTTGGATTTATCAGCTGTAATTAAAACAGCTTGCTTTGTTGAATGCCAGTAGATGGCGACACATCAGCTGCTGAGCCCATCAATATGGGTTTTGTGTAGTCAGATGCTGACTGATAAACCACGAATGGCGCTGTGAATTGCTGGCACCGTAGCGTAAAGCGAACGCCCTCGCTAGTTATCGAGAGATCTGGAGTTCGTTCCCAGCGGTGTCGGTACAACAATTTTTCAGTTGCTATTCGTTGTTTATAACATTACGTGGACAGAGCGATGGCATCGTATATTTACATTTAATAATGTATTCTATCTATCTGTAACTAAACTTTTGTTTAGTGTTTTTTTTAAACTATTGCACAGCAAAAATCGGTCTGTCTATTTATCTATCTATGCAATCACTTAACAAAAAAATAAAAATCTCCGTCAGGAAGTGGATTTTAAAAATTCCGATAACTTCAGATGAAGCCACCATGCCGCCCCGGTGGCGCAGTGGTCTAAGCGATGGCCTCTGATCATTCGTCCGAACGTTTGTCTTACGGCACTGGCTCTCTCCCTTCCCTGAAACCAGTGACCCCAAATTAGGGACGGGCGACTGCTTGTAGCCCATTGAGTTGCTCACGGTGGTCGTTAAACCTCAAAAAAAAAAAAAAAAAAAAAAAGAAGCCACCATACCAAGGAACTTTGACGTTGAATTGGCCGTCTAATACGTAGTTGCTATCATAGCAACAATGGAAATTTACGTGCACTTCTGAGTTTCCGCGTTTCTTCTGGAGATTCTGTGCTTGTAAAGCATCCCAAGTTAGGCGCAGCAAACGCGCAATATACCAGACCTTTAAGTTAAAACCAACTTATCAACATTTGCGGAAACATTATTCAGGATACAATAGACCGTATGCATATGACGTCACAGCAAGGTAAACCATCTTAGCAGACGTCCTGGTGATCAATTGGTGTACAAGCACTGCTTGGATTTGAATTCTGGAGCGTTAAGGAAGATGGTGTTATGTGCTATTTTCGGGTGCAGTAACTGAAGTCAGAGAGATAATTATGTGTCCTCTTATAAATTACCATCTGAACGAACGAAGTGGGATCAGAATTATAAAAATTTAATTCAGAAGTGCTAAAATTTGTGGTCATCACGTATCAGCAGAGTTGACATTGATGATCGGAAACGAAGGAACATTAGAGTGTGTAGTTTACATTTTGTAAAAGGTATGTTCATTATTTTACTGATGCATTATCTACAAACACTCTACGAAGATCTTTAGATAAGAATTTATAACGAAGTGAATTTCTCCGTCATTTTTATCCGCGCCAGGATTCGAACCCGGGTCCACTCATTCCGGAATAAGTTGCTCTACCAGTTGAGCTACGCGGACATTTTATTCTGATTCCTATCTGCCTTTATGTCGTGCGCGTCCTTCTGGCAGGTACGTCATATCTCCTGGTACGTTACATCATCTCCCCCTTATTTTTTTTTTCGAAGTGCTGCTCTTATTTTTCCTATCTCGCGGTGTGGAAATAACATCACACCATTGCGAGAGGTCGGGTCATCCGGATAGTTCGGGCGCCATTATAACGAAGTAAATTTCTCCGTCATTTTTATCCGCGCCAGGATTCGAACCCGGGTCCACTCATTCCGGAATAAGTTGCTCTACCAGTTGAGCTACGCGGACATTTTATTCTGATTCCTATCTGCCTTTATGTTGTGTGCGTCCTTCTGGCAGGTACGTCATATCTCCTGGTACGTTACAAATTAATCTTTCTTATGAGTAAGATTATATTGTTCTTTATAGTGAATGTATCCACTGCTATAGGGGAGTGAATATCTTATGGAAGCTTCATATATAGGGTTCCCAGGCCGATTTTGGAAAAATTGTGTCATGATAACATTCGCCAGCTTATTATTGTCATTATTACATATAAGGTAGAGAGACTTAGTGCTGCTCGCCAGAATTATTATTATTATAGCCTTACCTGTGTAAAGCTGAGGATTTTTATCTTAGCTTAAGTTTCAGGTTGGGGAATATCTAAATTATTGAAAGGTAAACTTTGAAATTAAATGATTAGCCAAAGATAACACGACGTTTTTTTCTTAATTAACTGTGTGAATATGCTGTTAGCACAGAAGCTGGTGGCTGTGCTGGAATTCAGAATTTGAGTTCCTTTCAAGCAAAAGCACCCCCCCCTTCCTACAACATTGTTCAGGAAAAGTGAGTATGGAATTTCATATGGGTCACCACAATTGCCCAATTACTTTAATTTATCAGAAAAAAGCTGTTTTTGATCACCAGATAACCCACAGACGTAGCCCATGCAATGCATCTTTTGATCCCACTTGTACACCAGTTGTTCTGCAAGAAAGCAGCAGACGAAAAAGTGACACGAACCGCGGTTTCGTAACCTCAATGCATACGGTCTATAGAAAAAAATAGTAAATGATGCAAAATGTTTCACCATGATGGCGGACGAAACGACGGACATTTCGCAGATGGAACAAGTATTAATATGCCTACGGGATGTAATCACTAACTGCGCTCTCACATTTCTAAACACAACCCATCCCCATCTGGCATCTTCATATTGTAAAGAAACAATAAACTACCATTCCAACTGAAATTTTATTGGTCTCTCTTAACACGATAAAGAAGTAAATAAATAAGCGATCTCAAAAATACCTGATAATAGAACAATTCCGATTAATAAAGTGCCAGACACAGAGTTTCCCGTATTTCTATAAAGTGGATATAGTATTTCTACCAGTGGATATGTACTTCTATAAAGTGGATGTAGTACTTCTACCAGTGGATATGTACTTCTATAAAGGTATATGTACTTCTATAACGTGGATATAGTACTTCTATAACGTGGATATAGTACTTCTACCAGTGGATATAGTGAGAAAAAAATGCCCTTCTGAAGTAAGGTTTATCAAAGGAAATAACAGAAACAATTTGTAAAAAAAAAAAATGAAAAGAAGATAACGGCGAGTCCTGTTGATCTAATGGACCTTATTTCACCTCGCATTGCATCATGGGAAAGCCTTTCCGTGTCTGAGGACCAACAAGAGTTTGTTTACAGGCGTTTTCCCATTGCTTAACATGGCGTTACGTTGCAAGGGTTCGGGAAAAACGCGATTTTACTAAATTTATTAACGACATGTATAACTTTTGCTGATCATATGGTTGTGCTAATAAATCCTGCAACCTAAATTGTGTAGATGAAAGAAAAACATTCTTTAATTTTCCGCTGAAAAAGACGAAATTATTAAGGGAATGACTGTGTAAAATGAAACGCGGTGATTTCCATTCCGATGTGCACTATTAAATATGTTCTGTCCACTTTAACGAAAAAGCTTTTGAATATTATGACACTACGAATCAAAGGCAGTTGAAACTCGTAGTATTCCTTCGAATTTCAATTTCAAAAAAGAAAAAAGGTAGGCGAAAATTGATGGAATATTTAGAATGGTAAATTACGAATTAAGTTCTACTTTCCTCAAAGAATAAAACAAACATATCTATAATTTTTCTTTTATTTAATGTTACACATTCATTCAATTTTTAAGCAGATTGCCTAGCGTGCGAACCCTAGTTTGTTTCCTTATTACGTATTTGTCTGAGCTTTTAAATGTTTTTGTTTCACAAAACAAGGTACTAAATTTTATGTTTCAGATATTTCGCCAATGTCTGGCAGTAAGAACATGAAAATTTAATATAGAGTGTACGAGAAATGCTACATTAAAAACTTCATTACGACTAACGGCGATGCTTTCCTGCGTCATGCGAAATAAACATCGAACACAAAATTGTCTTTGTATATTTTTGCAACCTTGATTTGTTCTTCTAAGAAATTAATTTCTTCTTCTTCGCCCTGTAGCTCTATTAATTCCTCGGCAGAATCCATGACGTTAGGATTGTAAAATTTAGGCAACAGTAAGGGATAAACAAATAGCAAAAACAAACATTGAATCAGCAGCCATGTTGGCATGCAGAAATCCACTTCTGACGTCACATGAATAAGGTCCATAACTTACGATAAACAAGCAAAAAAGATTTGCCCAAAAAAATTTCGGGGGAGGGGTTGGACTCTAAAAGCCCGCAAATGTATGGAATGAAATATATTTTTAATTCGTATAGACAATATCAAGTTCACATGGACAATATGAAATTCACATGGCCAATATCAAGTACACATTTCCCTTTAAAGTTATCTTGCATGCTGCTTTATGTAGGCTGGTCAGAAACAGTATGCTGACAATTTTAATGATAAAACCGAATTTTTATATAAACGCTGTGGAAAATTATAAAAATATTAAGTTCACATGAAAATTATCAAGTTCACATTTTACTTTAAAGTTGGCAAATGCTAAACGAATTTTGCTACACGACCTGAAAGTCTAAATTCATGCTGCTTAGAGGGAAAATTTCGCATCAGAAATTTCGCCCGAAAAATTAGTGGAAGATTTTTAGTTGCAATTACTGAACGCAAAATAACTTTCCAAATCGGAGTTTTAGAATTTGAGACATATCGTGCGAAATTCAAATATACGATGCCAAAACAGATAGTAAAAATAATTTGTGAACCGAAAAGATACCGTAAGCCGCAGCGGACGAAGAACGTTAACATGTATAACGGCAGCCGGCCACGATGACGTGAAGTTCTTGCAGCTGACGTAGTTACACGTGAATCTGGCTCCGAAATTTGTGTGCGGAAACATGAAAACTTCTCTTTTCAATCGTGCCGCTCTCGAACAGCATGCTGTAATAAGATTTATTTTGGCAAAAGCGGTCAAATCAGCTGAAATTTACAGAACAGTGGTAGTAATAACCAGTGTTTGTTTTCTTCCTTTAAGCAAATCTTTTGTGTAAAAAGATCGTGCTTATGCTATCAGTTTCTTCGTCCGTCTGTCCGTCCGGCCGACTGTGGACACCATATCTCTAGAACTATTAGAAAGATTTCGAAATTCCTTTTAGCATTGGGAAGCTTGAAATGTGCGAATGATTATATTTTATTTCGTTTTTTTTATACGATGCACAATTCGCCACTAGAGGGCGTAAATGCAGATGATGTCGAATTAAAAATACATTTCATTCCATACATTTGCTACTAAACACCCGATTGAAAAAAATTATTTTACCTTTCGGTTTCATTTATGTCGCATACTATTCTAGGCATAGTCACATGACTATTTTTCATAGTGATGACTATTTTTTTAAGTTACAAATAGATTTTTCGCTAGGGGCGTTAAAGAAAACTGCGTTTTCCTCGATATCTCTGCTTCTAAAACTCGGATTCGAAAAAATCCTTCTGCAGCGGATGCAACTCCTGATGAGAAATCGTTTGCATATAATTTCTAATTTTTGGTAAAATTGTTTTGTCCACCGGGAGGCGTATGTGTTAATTTCTGCTTCGCAGCAAAATCAGAGCTTCTAAAATCTCCATTGAAAAACTTCTTTCGTGGACCAATACCACTCACGTCGATAAACATTTTCGGAATATTTCCTTCTTAAAATAATGCATGATTTTTTCCCCAGGGAGGTAGATATATATTGTTTTTGTCAATACCTCTACTTCTAACAGTCCACTTTGAAAAATTCCTTCTTTGTTGGATAGCACTTCCGGCTAGAAATGTTTTTCATATAATTTCAAAATTTTGAAGCAATCCATAGACTGCCTGCTACGTGACGTAAAGGTAAACGCATTTTTTCCGATATTTCTGTTTCTAAATCCACGATTTGAAAAATTCTTCCTGTATCGCATACAAATGATGGGAAATGCGTTGCTCATAATTTTGAATATTTGTTAAAGAATGGTTTGGCCACCAGGGGGCGTAAGTGTTAATTTCTGCCTCTGAAGTATTTGCAACAAAATCTGAACTCCTAAAAACTCGATTGAAAAATTTCTTTCGTGGCCCGATAACGCTCACATCGAAAAACATTTCGAGAATGTTTTCTTCTTAAAATAATGCATGGCTTTTCTGCCGGGGGGTGTAAATTCATAGCTTTTTTTTTGTCAATAGCTCTGCTTCTAAGAGTCCAATTTGGAAAATCCTTTTCTTGTTGGAAAGCGTGTTCGCTGAAAAATGTTTCTCATATAATTTCAATTTTTTATTAACGCACAAGTCTGCCACCAGAGTGCGTAAGTTCGCATTTTCGTTTACAGGAATATCTTCGGGGCTAAAAACTCGATGGAAAAAAAAAATTTGTAGCGATACAGCTCCTGATGTGAATTACATGCAAAAGATTTTTCTGGTGGGAAATGTTTTGCATGTAATTTCTGATTTTTGGTAAAAATGGTTTGGCCACCAGGTGGCGTAAGTGTTCATTTCTGTTTCTGATGCATTTACAGTAAAATCTGAGTTAAAATCTCGATTGGAAAAATTCGTTTTGAGAATGCTTTCTTCTTAAAATTGTGCATAGTTTTTCCACCAGGGGCCGTAGATATGTATCTTATTTTTGTCGATAGCTCTGCTTCTGAGAGTCTGATTTGAAAAATTATTTCTTTGTTGGAGAGCGCTTCCGGTCCTAAATATTTCACATATATTTCAAATGTTTCTAAACTCACAGATCAACCACCAGAAGGCGTAAGCTTGATTTTCCGTTAACAGCAATATCTGCGGGAATAAAAACCCGTCGGTAAATCTTTTTCGTTCAGATATACCTGCAACTAACAGTCCGATTTCAAAAAATTCTAGCTAAGCAAATTCTGTGTGTTTATTTTCTTCCCAAAATAATGCACAATTTTGCCGCTAGGTTGCGCAAATGCTTAATTTGTTTTTCTCAATATCTCTGCTTCTACATGTGCTATTTAAAACATTCTTTCAACACCGGATGCCATTTGCCTTGTAGAACAGTTTGGGTCAGTATATGCGGGGCTTAATAGTTCGCAGTTCTGTCTCCAGGTGGCGTTTGCGTACTTCTCTTTGCAGCTGTATCTACGCTTCTAAAAAATCCTATTGAAAAAATTCCTCTTTAAATAATGCACAGATTTCCCGCTAGGGAGGTAAATGTCGAAACATTTTTCTCTCTCTGCTTTCGGGAGACCTATTTGAAAAGTTATTTTTCCTTAGCATTACTTTTTCCGCGAAGAATATTTTCCCCTTGTTTTCAACTTTTCCATTATGCACAATTCTTCCGCTTGAAGGCGTCGAGTTACGTTATGTTTTTCTGTGTATGTACAGGGTGATTCAAAAGTCATCGAACTCTGAATTCAAATATTTCTACCACGAATATAGTGATGTATAACTATTTTTACATATTATTATATTGATACACATACTTACAGGTAATGAAAACCACTTTACAATAAATGCTGGAATTATCCACCATTCTGTTGAAGTCACAAATTCACCCGACGACACATTTTGGCGGACACTCTTTTCAATGTGTTGGCTGATATGTCCCTCACAGCTGTAATGATGTTGTTCCACAGGTCCTGTACCTTCTTAGGGTTGTTGTGGTAAACTATGTCTTTCAGATAGCCCCACAAATAAAAGTCTGGAGGACTCAAGTCTGGTGAGCGAGGCGGCCAAAGTTTTTTCGAGATTAATCGATCGTAGAAGAACTCACGGAGCATCTCCATTGTGTCGTTTGATGTGTGGCACGTTGCTCCATCTTGTTGAAACCAACAGTAGCGTTCGTGTTCTTCCAGCATCGCAACAAATTGATGGATGATGTCTGCACACACAGCGGAATTAACAGTTGTGTCGAAAAAAAAAAAAATGGCCCTACAATACGCCGTCTAGACATGGTGCACCACACTCCAACTTTCCGACAGTGACGTCCAACCTCATGCAGTGTGTGTGGAGCCATTTTTTAATATACATAATCTACTTTTCAGCTGGTGGTGGAAGTAAGAAGCTGTTTTTACTTGTGGATGTTTTATTGATTGTAGATACTCGGTTGATTCTTTTCTAAACCGGTTCTACCGACTTTAAATAACTTTGATAAATTTAATTCGCGTCAGAGAGGGTTCAAACGACGTGCTCTTTACAACCAAAAACTCGGTGTCATCTTTCTTGTTTATTAATAGCAATGAGGTTGTTGCCGTGATTGAAAGAGAACATCTGAGTTAATTATCAAATTCGTCTGAGTAAATCCCTTTTCACATTCGCTAGAAGATATCTCACTGGTTTGCCTCAGCAGGAAAGGTTGTTGGGGTTTTCCTTTTCCCATGAAGCTGCGCGCGTCCTTCCTGAATTTTTTTTTTATTTTGTTGTTGTTGCTGCAGTTGTACCGTCTTCCTTCCTTCTCTTCATGACATCACTTATAGTCGATTTTGGTATATTTAGTCTTGATGCAATACTCCGTATGGATACGTTACTCCAATGGCATCGTATAACCAGCAACTACTCCTTCAGAGCTGTAGAATATCATCCAGGAACTTCATCACAAGAATAAGAAATAGAATTAAAAGTGAACTTTCGCAAAACAAAACTGATGTAGAATGCTTTTAAAAGACATGACGATTTTGCGATTTATGGGAAAACTCTAGAGGTAACCGATAGCTACATTTACTTTGTACAACAGATATCAAGCAAGGGTCACATTGATGGAGAAATTAATCGGCGTATAAAACATCGGTGGAGAGCTTGTGAAAGAAACAGTGAAATTTTTAAGAGGAATTTGCCATTATGTCTTAAAAGAAAAGTGTTTAATCAATGCATCGTTCCAGTTCTTACATATGGAGCAGAGTTATGGACTTCAACTAAAAACGACATACAGTAGAAAGGCTGCAGACAACGGAAAGAGGCATGGAGAGATGCATGCTTCTTGTAACCAGAAAGGTAAGAAGAACTTGTGGATAAGGAAAATGACAAGAGCGGAAGACATCACGATCAGAGTAAAATAACTGAAATGGCAACGGGCTGAACATATTGTCAGAAGAACGGACACCGATGGACGACCAAATGTTTAGACTGAATACCAAGAAACAGAACAGAACCCAGAAGATGACCACATGGGAGATGGATGGATGATATTCGAAGGCATGCTCGAGTAGCATCGAGGAATTTGGCTCAAGACAGAGAGTTGTGGAAGATACTTGGAGTGACCAGCAGTAGATTAATAATGGTTGAAAACGATGATGCATATACAGCGTGATTAATAATTATTGTATGGGTTTCCGTGGATTGGCATGGTCAAACCGTAACCGTACAATAAAACTGCCTACAGTATAAACAAGTTCACCGCGGAAGGTTTTATGCGGCAACACGGTACTTGCTGAATAGACTTCATACTTCAAAATGGCGACTGTTCAGGGAAAAGCAATGTGAGTACTGTGGTTCTTCGAAACAAAGTCAGTTATTACAAAGCAACGTCGTTACAGAATGCAGTATGGCAGAGCTCCATCTTCCGATAATGTTATCCGACGTTGGTTAAAGCAGTTTCAAAAGACTGCTAGTGTGTAGCATCAAAAAGGAGCAGGAAGATTGAGCACTTCGCAGGACGTTGTTGATATCTTCCAGGAAGCCTTTTCTCGAAGCCCTCAGAAGTCAAAGAGACGATCTGCGTCTCAGTTAGGTATGCCACAAACGACTGTTTGGAGTGTTCTGCATAACCGCCTAGAACTCCGTGCGTACAAACTGCAGATTATACAGGCTTTGCAGCAGGACGATAAACCCCGCCGTTTCCAATTTTCCCAAGATATTTTGTCCAAATCCGAAGCTGATGAACTTTACCTGCGGACATGGATATTTAGTAATGAAGCAACATTTTTCGTCTCAGGGAGGGTACATCGGCATAACTGCAGAATATGGGGATCCAAAAAACCCTTACGCCATTCGAGAAATCCAACGAGATTGTCAAAAGGTGAACGTCTGGTGCGTTTTATCATTTTCGGAAGTGTTAGGACATTTTTTCTTTGTGCAGAAAACAGTGACAGCGGTAACCTATATTGACATCCTACAGCTGTATCTGTTGCCTCAGTTAGAAGTTAGGCAGCTCAATGTGGTGTTCCAGCACAATACCCCACCGCCTGGAATTTCTTGACCTGCATTTTCCTGGGCACTGGGTTGGGCGTGATGGACCCATTCCGTGGTCTTCGTGCTCACCTGATATTACGCCACTGGATTTCTTCCTGTGGGGATACGTGCCAAGTGTGTTTATTTTTGGAAGAAAATAAACACACTTGGCGGGAAATTTATTTTCGCTTGGATATCTTATGTGGCGCGAAAGGCGCGCATGTCGAAGTGGTTCAGCAATCTGATGTATCGATTCTACAGGTAATAAAACTTTCAGTTGTCATGTGTATTCTGTTTGTGGTTTTAGTTTGTTGTTTCCAGGTTTTCCGATTATATGGCTCTGAAACTCCGATAATAATTATAAATCACCTTGTATATATACTGCAAATTGTACGCAAAATGTTCTTCATAGCGCAAGATATATACATAGATGTATACATATCTTAAGCAATGAGACATATACACTACATTGACAAAAGTAACCGGATATCCCTTAAAAAGCAAATGAACGGATCCGCAGCGTTTTTAAGAGGCGCGGTATAGCAGCAAACGGTATGAAAACAAGCCTGCACCTGACCGCGATCATATCGCATTGTGAGGTTGAGTGAAAATGTCGAGGCGGGAGAGAACAGAATTGGAGAAAGGAAAGATTGTTGGATGTTATATTAGTGGGTTGTCCATAAAAGAAACTGAGAGGCGTTTAAACATACCCAAGTCAACTGTTTTGGATGTATTGAATAAGAGGATGACACATGGCGTGCCTGAAGAAGCAAAACGTACCGGCAGGCCAAATAAGATCAGTGATAGAAGACGTCGAAGCCTCAGTAGAATCGTTACAGCTAATCGACGGAGTACTGCACAAGACCTCAGTGTACAGGTGGGTAAAAAACTTGGAACCTCGGTATGTACACGTACCCTTCGCAGAGAACTTCATTCCATGGGTTACCGTGGTCGTGCAACTGCTCATAGCTTTTCATCTCTACTCGGAATGCTACTCGTCGTTTAGCATGGTGTAAAGAACATTTATCGTGGACCGTAGATAAATGGCAACGGGTCCTATGGACTGATGAATGAGGATACACTATCCTTCACTCTGATGGCCTTGTGTGGGTATGGCGGCCACCGGGGGAATGATGTTTACCGCAGTTTAGTGCTCCTGCGGTCAAGTTTGGAACTAACAGTGCACTCGTGTGGGGGTGTTTTTCGTGGTATGGTCGCGGCTCATTGGTTATCGTGGACAAACCTGTTAACCAGCCGTTCTATCTTGATATTCTGGACAATTATGCCCTAACGACTCTGTGGCAATACTATGGAATCGAGCCATGTTGGTACCAGCAGGCTAATGCACCGAGCCATAAAGCAAAGACTGTTGCGGCGTGGTTTGAAGATAATTCCGTATCGTTTGTGGACTGGCCAGAACAGAGTAGTGATCTTAATCCCATAGAGATCCTATGGGTGAATTAGAGCGCCGCATAAGAAGTTTGGAACCAAAGCCTACTTCAAAACAACAGTTAGCGGCAGCATTATATACTGAATGGAAGCGAATACCTATCGCTGTGTTTCAAAACGTTGTCGAAAGCATGTCTCGAAGGGTCAGTGCATGGATTAAGGCCAAAAGTGGACCGACGCTGTGCTAATGTATGTCAATTAGTGTATCGTTTAGGTATTAGGTGACGTTTTTCAATATAGCGTATATCTAACGTCATGTAGAATTTAGAATAGCCTTCGCCGTCTCTTCCGATGTTCATTATAGATAACGCCAAGTAAAAATCGCCATCGAATTGGCCACTGATGTGAGATACACCTTGAACCAAATTCATAACTTTACCGAAAAAGGCAAAATGAAATATTCTAATCTCTCTATGCCTCAGCTACGCTACCCATGCTCAATTCTCTACATACCAAATGTGCCCGACCAACTCAAGAACACACCCAAGAACTGCGGTGTCGGCATAAAGTCTCGTGCATCTTTATAAACTATGTTTAAGAGAATACTTAGAAGCTCCTCTTTTCAATGAGGTAGGTGTTTATTGCATCACTTTGTAATATCCACCCTGCCCAAACTAAACTGCATCGGAATGACCAAGCGTTGATTTAGAATTAGAATCAACGAGCATAAATGGGACGCAAAGAACGAAAAAGTAGCCACGCCTTATCGAGAGAAGTAAAATTCAAGCCCGTTGCTCCGATATGGGATAGTACGTAAAGAAATTAGCTTCCTGTCCCACTCCTGTACAGATACTCGAGAATTTTGAGGCTTGCATAATAGAGTTTCTGTAGGGGTACCACGAATTTGGAACCAGTTCTTCAAATAATGCCATTCTTCTTCCCAGATACCCCGTGCCCAACCAACGTGAGGCCTCGTGTTTTTGAATGAAAATCATACCCGCATCTATTCGTTTATTGCCTAGTTTAGTTGCCACGATCAAATTGTTGAAGCGTGTCATTGTTCAAATTGCAGTTTTCTGTCTACCTTCCTTGAAAAAAGCCATTTGGTTGATGTGTCAAAGTTTGAAAACGTTTATATCTATTTGTACGCCAATAAATCGGATACTAGTAGAGTTTTACTATTTTATGGATATTATTCTCAATCTGGACAGCAGTGAATAAAAGAATTATAAAGGCTGTCTATGAACGGAATATAATTTTTCAAATCTGTCTTTTAGAAGCAGAGATATTGGGAAAAGTGAAATGTGCTTCCACTGTCACAAGAGTAGACGCTGTGTAGAATTCGAAGAAGAAACTGTACGGAAACTAGTGTAAGATATATGAGTAGAAAATAATTCTTGATTTCAAATTTGGCAGCAAAGATACTGGAAAAACACATTTGGAATTCAATAGGAATTTTCCATAGCAGCGAAGTAATTTAGTGTAGAAAGATTAGAAGGCAAAGATAATCGTTCTCCGAGTTCTTGCTTCCCACTGTCAAAGACAGTTTTTGAAAAAAATCTTAGAGATAAATGCAGAAGTATGATGGCCACAGACGGACGGACGAACCCTGTGATAGAATTAGCACGTATTTTCCTTTATCTTTGTTAAAGAAGTCCTAAAGCGTTCAGATTAGACAATAAATGGAAGACATCGTATCCGGAATGAAGCGAACAGACGAACTGTCACTTCAATTTTACATTTTTTAAAGGGTGTATAAAGTAAATTGTTAGCCCCTTTTTTTTTATTTTAAATAAAATTTCACGACTCGAGAGAATGAAATTAGATATTACTGCTCGATTTATTTTGACGTAGAACTACGTCTAACTCCGCGGATAGTATGGGCCCACGAAACGAAAATTTGCCTGTGACGAAAATAAGTCCCAATTGAAATCATTGTAGCGTTAAAAATACATGAAGCACACTAATTCTGTTAGCATATTGGTAAACAGCATGGAGTCCGATTCGCGTACTGCGCAATACATGGGGCGCGCGACACCCCCCCCCCTCTGCTTCCTGTGCGCGGGAGAGGTGATGCAATATTTCTGAATGTGCCGCCGCGTTTAACTCAGTCTATCACGGCAACCATGAGACCAAAACACGACTGTGCGTGGTATCGTTTTAAAGCTCTGAACGAGATCTATTCAAATATACGAGTAACATTTCGCAGTGATTTGAACTGAACATTTAAAAAATTGTTTTCTTGTGAACCGGTGAACACTTTTTGACAACATCGCAGTTTATCTGGACAATCTTGAATACAAAACGACTGTGCATGGTATCATTTTAAAGCTCTCGACGAGATCTGTTCAAATATATAAAGAACATATCGTAGTGGTTAAAAATGAAATTAAAAAAAAAATGTTTTCGTGTGAACGGGTTAACATTTTCGAGAATGCCGCGGAATTCGCAGAATGAACTCAAGCAAAAGGGGAGAAAATCAAAACGAGAGGCAAGAGCAAGTGATGAGGAATGTGAGAAGCCCAAGAAGACAGAGCACTACGTTTGGTAATTCATGTGCCGACCTGCTTTGTTTTCGTTATGTATCCAGCATTTATTGTAAAAATTATGTAAATGACTTTTTATATCATAGACCTGTGTTGGCTATAAGAAATTAAATAAACGCTTTGAAACCATACTATAGTAAATCATTTCAACTCTCCGATCTGCAGTCGTAATCCTACTTACCAATCTGACGGCTCAGTCAGAACTGAGCCTACCTGTATTTTTTTAAAGACGTGCTAAAGCGTTCTGGTCAGATAATAATTGGAGCATATCGTATCCGTAATGACGCTAACAGACGAACTGGCACTTCAAATTTCAAATGTTTTAAATTGTGCATAATGTTAATTTTCATTCCATATTTTTTATTTTAAATGAAGTTTTACGAATGGAGAAAATGAAATGTGATATTACTGCTCCATTTCTTTTGTTCAAACATCACTGCTCTTCGATTTCCTACCTATTCCAACTTTCGACTTTCCTTCAAGGTTTTCAATGTACTAACGTACCGATGTTTCTTCCTAGATGGATGCAGAATGAAGTAGTTAATCTCACAGAAATAAAAAGGCCAATCAGAATTCTTGATGCAATAAATTTGAACGATATAATTCACGTGGGTCAATAGGCACTTTTCTGAAGCTGAATGAATGAACATTTCGGCTCATGGTTGGTCCTTTCCTTTTTGTTACGAAAAAAAAAGAAACGACCAACCACGAAAGTGAGCTTAAGACAAAACTTACGTGGTAAGTTTTGTCTTCAGCTCACTTTCGAAGGAGAAATCTTTCAGAAGTTTCTTACAGACATGAAGAAAAAGAAGTATGTGGAACGATTTTCGCTGCAAAGAGCAGCACTCAAGCACTTGAAAATTCCACGTGGGCTACGTGTTCGCTATAATTGAATCATTCGACCCTATGCGAACGTTCAAGAATTCGGGAGGGCTTTTATGTCCCGAAAAAAGTCAACTAAAAAAATATATATGTAGAATTTAAGCTAGTTCTTCAGCTGAGTAGTTTCAGCTTCAGATAGTTGCGCGTTTAACGTGCTTAACTCAGTTTTTACCTAAATGTTCTTAGAAAACTTCGTACCTAAACTTCGTTTAAAATCTAAGATTTATATTCAAACTCTTTAAATAATTATTAGCTCCTAACGGCCAGAGATAAGAATCAGCATGAAATATAAGTGACTTACCAAATCCAACGTCTTTTTAATTCACTCACTGAAAGGTGAAATCCACTGATACAACGCGACTCTCAGATTTCCATCCAGTATTCAATCCAATTGCCGATCACATCAACTCTATTAATGTTAAAAAAAAAGTTATTTCTTTCTTAAACGTTCTATCTCATATCCCTTTCTCTGGAATCAACCTGAATATAGATTTGCAAGGTAACAGGGCATTTCTTAAAATTGGTACTGGTTTTTTTTCCACTCCTCTTCTACTGCTTTCCATACCCCAATCATTATTTTAGGTCTGCTTTTCGAAAGTGCTCCTTTCAGTAATCCGAAGGCACAATAGTCAATTGGTGACACATAAGGCGACTTTGAAGCAATGTGAGTAAAAGTACAGAACTGATACCAGTCTCTTTTTTGCATTTTTTCGAGAAATAGAGTGGTAGATTCGGATGTATGACTAGTAGCCTTATCCTGATGGAGTTCTACTCTTTGAAGGCTCTGTGGATAAAGGAATGGCATGTCCTCTTAAAATTTAGGAGTTGAAATATTATTTTGGTAATATGTAAAGTTGATTTTAACAACCTTTTCAATTTTTCTTAACTTTGATTTCCCATAGCGCAAGAAACCAGTAATAAGCATCAATCATTTACTGAAACTTTCTTTTGATTCTTGGAACCAAGTCTCTAAGCCCTTTTATGCTCTTTTCTAAAAGTAAATCAACCTTTTATTGTTACACTCGTTTAGGTAGATCCATGCTTAATCAGTGGCACACACAGGAATTCCTATTGGAGGGGTTACATATATATCATCATCATCATCATTGTCAACCATTATCAATCCACTGCTGGACGAAGGTCTCCCCAAGTTTCCTCCACAACGGTCTGTCTTGTGCCAGTCTCCTCCATGTCACTCCTGCATATTTTCGAATTTCATCCACCCATCTCCCATGTGGTCTTCTTCTGGGTCTTTTCCTGTCCTTGGAATCCAATCTAAAATTTCGGCTGTCCATCGATGATCTGTCCTTCTGGCAGTATGTCCAGCCCATTGCCATTTCAGGGATTTAACTCTGATCATGATGTCTTCCACTCTTGTCATTTTTCGGATCCACGAGTTCCTCTTCTTATCTCTCCTGGTTACACCAAGCATGCACCTCTCCATGCTGCTTTGAGTTGTCTGAAGCCTTTGTATGCCTTTGTATGTCTCTTTTAGTTAAGGTCCACGTCTCTGCACCATACGTACGCACTGGAAGGATGCATTGATCAAACACTTTTCTTTTAAGACATAATGGCATATTGCTCTTGAAAATTATGCTGTTTCTTCCAAAAGCTCTCCAAGCAAGTTTTATACGCCGATTAATTTCTTCATCAATGTGACCCTCACTTGATATCTGCTGTCCAAGACAAACGTACGTGTCTGTTATCTCCAGCTTTTCTCCATCAATCGATAAATCTTCATTTCTTGTAAAAGCATTGAACATCACTTTTGTCTTCTGAAAGTTCATTTTTAATCCCACTTCTTTACTCTTGTCAGCAAGTTCCTGGATCATACTCTGCAGCTCTGATGGGGTAGTTGCGAAAATGACTACGTCATCAGCAAAACGAAGGTGGGTTAGATAATCTCCATTAATCTTTATCCCCTTGTTTTCCCAGCTCAGCGACTGAAAAACACCCTCCAATGTGGCATTAAAGAGCTTCGGAGATATGGTGTCACCTTGTCTCACTCCCTTTCCAATTTTTACGTGCGTTGTATTTTCAAACAGCCTAATCTTTGCACTTGCATTTTCATAGATGTTATTAATAATATTAATGTATGCATCTTCAATACCGCAGGTTTTCAGAGCCATTGTAACTGCTGATGGTTTCACCGAATCAAAGGCTTTTTCATAATCGATAAAAGCCATGCACAATGGAAGTTCATATTCCCTCGCTCTTTCAATTAGTTCTCTCAGCACGTGGATATGATCTATTGTGCTGTAGCCACTCCTGAATCCAGCTTGTTCTCTCGTTTGAGCCATGTCCAGTGTTACCTTCAAGCGGTGTGAAAGAACTTTAGTGAAGATTTTATAAACTACTGATAGGAGGCTGATAGGTCTGTAGTTTCCGAGATCCTCAATGTCACCTTTCTTATGTAGCAGGATCATTGTAGCAGTGTTCCAATCCTCAGGAATCTTTCCTTCATTAAGGCATCGAGTGGAAATTTGGGAGAGTACTGTTTCGATTTCTCCACTTGCTTCTTGTATGATGTCTTACAGTAATTCCATCTTCTCCTGGAGCTTTTCCCCGCTTCATGTTCTTGATTGCATGTGCAACTTCTGCTGGAAGGACTGGAGGAACTCTGGTACTGGTATCTTTCATGATGTCTGGAGTGCATGTATCATCCCTTTCATATAATTTGGAGTAGAAATCTTTCACTCTTGTCAAAATTTCGCCTCTATTTCTTGTTACAGAACCATCTTCTTTTCTCAGTGCCATAATCTGTTTTCTTCCATTACTGAGATGTCCCTTTGCTATCTTTAGGCTTTGGTTGTTTTCAATTGCTTTCCTCACTAGTTCACAGTTGAATTTTCTTACGTCTTCAGTGATACTTTTTCGTGCCTGTCTTGCATAGCTCTATATATTCCACTTTGGAAGTCACATCTTCTTTAGTTGTCCTCATCTCTCTTCTTTTTTGCATCAACATTTTCGTTTTTCCTGATAATTTATTTACATGCAACTTGTTCTTAGACCCAGCTAATTTTGTTGCTGTTTCCATAAGAGCTTTGGTTAATTTTCTGTTAACTTCAGAGATGTCCACTTCTTCCGATGTTAGGCCTTCTAAAGCAGAGAACCTGTTCTTCAGTTCCAACTTGAAGGTATTATGGTGTTTTTAAGGTTGGTTATGTCAATAGATTTTGTTTGTCTTATGAGCTTGCCACGTTCAAGTTTAGTGTTGAGGTGCATCTTACATCTCACCAATCTATGGTCACTACCTGTGTTGAACTTGTTTAGCACACTGCAGTCTTCTATGACGAATTTTTTGTTACACATAATAAAATCAATTTCATTTGTCGTCCCATTTGGATGTCTCCATGTCCATTTCCTGTGTGGCTTTTTCTTGAAGAAGGAGTTCAAGATGAAAAACCCTTCTGCCTCTGCAAACTCAACGAGAGTATTTCGACGCTGGTTTCTGTTGCCGTGACCGAATTTACCTACTGAAGTTTCATTCTGTTGCCGTTGCCCTATTTTTGCATTGAAATCTCCCATAATTATTTTCAAGTGCTGCTTACCTTTATTATTTAGATGACAAATTTCCTCATAAAATTCTTCAATTTCTTCTTCAGGATGACTTGTGGTGGGTGCATAAGTTTGAATAATCTGAGCCTGGTATCTTTTCGAGAGTTGGATAACAAGCCGTGCAGCTCTGTCAGAGGAACTTTCAACTTCTACAACTTTATCCTTCAGTTTCTTGTTTATTATAAATCCAACACCACTAGTTCTGCCAGTATCTGTCCCACGATAGTAGAAGAAATGTCCACTTTTCAGTTCGATGAGATCTTCTCCCTTTTCTCCTTACCACTTAGCCCCACGATGTCCCACTTGATCCTTTGTAGTTCCTCTTCCAATTCAAGAAGCCTTGAATCAGAAGATAGGGAGCGTCCATTGTACGTTGCCAAGGTCAGCATCAGATGGCAGCCTAGTCCGGTCCTCCGGGGATTCTTAGCACCCTCTGCCTTCATGTCGCACTGGCCGCTGCCTTGGCCAGGTACATTCCAGCTGCCGGAGACTGAGGGCCAAGATTTAAGTTGTGGAATCATTTTGGAGGGTTTGGCCATAACTCACCAAGCTGGCCAAGCGGGTTGGTGAGTGTGGGATAGAATTTCCTCTAATCCCGATGGTATAGTTATACCGCTATGGGCGGTCGTCAGAGCCCCTTTAGTGGGAACAGGATGCACCACGAGAAGGCGGGGTTGACATTTGTCAAGGAGAGGCTGTGATGTTACGCATCACTTGACCTTACATCCCTACATATATATATATATATATATATATATATATGTAAGGTCAGGTGATGCGTAACATCATAGCCTCTCCTTGACAAATGTCAACCCCGCCTTCTCGTGGTGCATCCTGTTCCTACTAAAGGGGCTCTGACGACCGCCAATAGCGGTATAACTATACCATCGGGATTAGAGGAAATTCTATCCCACACTCACCAACCCAGCTTGGCCAGCGTGGTGAAGTTATGGCCAAACCCCTCCAAAATGACTCCACAACTTAAATCTTGGCCCTCAGTCTCCGGCAGCTGGAATGTACCTGGCCAAAGGCAGCGGCCAGTGCGACATGAAGGCAGAGGGTGCTAAGAATCCCCGGAGACCGGACTAGACTGCCATCTGATGCTGACCTTGGCAACGTACAATGGACGCCCCTATCTTCTGATTCAAGGCTTCTTAATTGGAAGAGGAACTACAAAGGATCAAGTGGGACATCGTAGCGCTAAGTGAGGTAAGGAGAAAAGGAGAAGATCTCATCGAACTGAAAAGTGGACATTTCTTCTACTATCGTGGGACAGATACTGGCAGAACTAGTGGTGTTGGATTTATAATAAACAAGAAACTGAAGGATAAAGTTGTAGAAGTTGAAAGTTCCTCTGACAGAGCTGCACGGCTTGTTATCCAACTCTCGAAAAAATACCAGGCTCAGATTATTCAAACTTATGCACCCACCACAAGTCATCCTGAAGAAGAAATTGAAGAATTTTATGAGGAAATTTGTCATCTAAATAATAAAGGTAAGCAGCACTTGAAAATAATTATGGGAGATTTCAATGCAAAAATAGGGCAACGGCAACAGAATGAAACTTCAGTAGGTAAATTCGGTCACGGCAACAGAAACCAGCGTGGAAATACTCTCGTTGAGTTTGCAGAGGCAGAAGGGTTTTTCATCTTGAACTCCTTCTTCAAGAAAAAGCCACACAGAAATGGACATGGAGACATCCAAATGGGACGACAAATGAAATTGATTTTATTATGTGTAACAAAAAATTCGTCATAGAAGACTGCAGTGTGCTAAACAAGTTCAACACAGGTAGTGACCATAGATTGGTGAGATGTAAGATGCACCTCAACACTAAACTTGAACGTGGCAAGCTCATAAGACAAACAAAATCTATTGACATAACCAACCTTAAAAACACCATAATACCTTCTCAAGTTGGAACTGAAGAACAGGTTCTCTGCTTTAGAAGGCCTAACATCGGAAGAAATGGACATCTCTGAAGTTAACAGAAAATTAACCAAAGCTCTTATGGAAACAGCAACAAAATTAGCTGGGTCTAAGAACAAGTTGCATGTAAATAAATTATCAGGAAAAACTGAAAATGTTGATGCAAAAAGAAGAGAGATGAGGACAACTAAAGAAGATGTGACTTCCAAAGTGGAATATATAGAGCTATGCAAGACAGTACGAAAAAGTATCACTGAAGACGTAAGAAAATTCAACTGTGAACTAGTGAGGAAAGCAATTGAAAACAACCAAAGCCTAAAGATAGCAAAGGGACATCTCAGTAATGGAAGAAAACAGATTATGGCACTGAGAAAAGAAGATGGTTCTGTAACAAGAAATAGAGGCGAAATTTTGACAAGAGTGAAAGATTTCTACTCCAAGTTATATGAAAGGGATGATACATGCACTCCAGACATCATGAAAGATACCAGTACCAGAGTTCCTCCAGTCCTTCCAGCAGAAGTTGCACATGCAATCAAGAACATGAAGCGGGGAAAAGCTCCAGGAGAAGATGGAATTACTGTAGACATCATACAAGAAGCAAGTGGAGAAATCGAAACAGTACTCTCCCAAATTTTCACTCGATGCCTTAATGAAGGAAGATTCCTGAGGATTGGAACACCGCTACAATGATCCTGCTACATAAGAAAGGTGACATTGAGGATCTCGGAAACTACAGACCTATCAGCCTCCTATCAGTAGTTTATAAAATCTTCACTAAAGTTCTTTCACACCGCTTGAAGGTAACACTGGACATGGCTCAACCGAGAGAACAAGCTGGATTCAGGAGTGGCTACAGCACAATAGATCATATCCATGTGCTGAGAGAACTAATTGAAAGAGCGAGGGAATATGAACTTCCATTGTGCATGGCTTTTATCGATTATGAAAAAGCCTTTGATTCGGTGAAACCATCAGCAGTTACAATGGCTCTGAAAACCTGCGGTATTGAAGATGCATACATTAATATTATTAATAACATCTATGAAAATGCAAGTGCAAAGATTAGGCTGTTTGAAAACACAACACACATAAAAATTGGAAAGTGAGACAAGGTGACACCATATCTCCGAAGCTCTTTAATGCCACATTGGAGGGTGTTTTTCAGTCGCTGAGCTGGGAAAACAAGGGATAAAGATTAATGGAGATTATCTAACCCACCTTCGTTTTGCTGATGACGTAGCCATTTTTGCAACTAGCCCATCAGAGCTGCAGAGTATGATCCAGGAACTTGCTGACAAGAGTAAAGAAGTGGGATAAAAAATGAACTTTCAGAAGACAAAAGTGATGTTCAATGCTTTTACAAGTAATGAAGATTTATCGATTGATGGAGAAAAGCTGGAGATAACAGACACGTACGTTTATCTTGGACAGCAGATATCATGAGGGTCACATTGATGAAGAAATTAATCGGCGTACAAAACTTGCCTGGAGAGCTTTTGGAAGAAACAGCATAATTTTCAAGAGCAATATGCCATTACGTCTTAAAAGAAAAGTGTTTGATCAATGCATCCTTCCAGTGCTTACGTATATTGCAGAGACGTGGACCTTAACTAAAAGAGACATACAAAGGCTGCAGACAACTCAAAGTAGCATGGAGAGGTGCATACTTGGTGTAACCAGGAGAGATAAGAAGAGGAACTCGTGGATCCGAAATATGACAAGAGTGGAAGACATCATGATCAGAGTTAAATCCCTGAAATGGCAATGGGCTGGACATACTGCCAGAAGGACAGATCATCGATGGACAGCCGAAATTTTAGATTGGATTCCAAGGGACAGGAAAAGACCCAGAAGAAGACCACATGGGAGATGGGTGGATGAAATTCGAAAGTATGCAGGGGTGACATGGAGGAGACTGGCACAAGACAGACCGTTGTGGAGGAAACTTGGGGAGACCTTCGTCCAGCAGTGGATTGATAATGGTTGACAATGATGATGATGATGATATATATATAGTATACGAACCCAATGTGTGTACATATACACTATATTGACAAAAGTAACCGGATATCTAGAACAGAAACACAACATAGCATTTATTGACATACATTAGTACGGTGTGCGCCCACCTTTGACCATAATGCTTGCACTGACCCTTCGAGGCATGCTTTCGACAAGATTTTGTTTTGGAACACAACTCTAGGTATGCGCTTCCATTCAGTCCATAATGCTGCCGCTAAATGTTGCTTAGTAGTAGCCCTTGGTTCCAAACTTCTTATGCGGCGCTCTAATTCATCCCATAGGTGCTCTGTGGGATTAAGATCAGGGCTCTGTGCTGGCCAGTCCACACACACTACGGAATTATCGTCAAACCACGCCATAACAGTCCTTGCTTTATGGGATGAAAGTCGTGTCTGTTTTGAGCTCCGTGTTTCCCCGTCTACTGAGTGTGTTTTGTGTGCTCTGTCGTTTAACCTTTGTGCGTGCCTTCAGAACGAAGGTTGTATCTTTCATTTAAGACATCTCCCGAGTCGGTGAGTACTATTTTCAATTAGCTATCAGCACTTTATTTTCTCGACCAGTTGGTCGTTTTTACTAAATTAGGCCTCGCCATCGGCGATGGCGACTGCTGATAAGAGCAGCATTCCCGCTCTCGTCACAGCTTCTCCTACTACATCGATCCTTATCTCTGACGGAGCAAACCAATCAGCGTCCGTCCTTGATGATAAGGAATATCGTCTTCCTCCTGATGCCTATTGCTCTTCTTCTTCTACGTTTCGACTCTCTGACTCCACCACCCCTCCTGGTGGTGAGGCTACGTCGTTTGTTTCTGATGCTGCCGATGACATAATGGATATCTCTGAGGGCGTTGCTTCTCTGCCCTCGGTAGCCTTGCCCAGCGTTGTGTCAGCTTCTTCATCCAGCGCTGCACCTCTGCCTTCCAATGGAGGATTGCCTTCCCGCTCTTATTCTAGCGTTACCTCAGGTGCGTCCCTACCACCGCAATCGACTCGCCTTACTCTTGCGGATGTCCATGTCCAGATAAATGGTGACTCACTTCAATTGGACGTTCCGCACTTCTCACCGGCTGCGCAGGAACTTCCCTCCACCCGCGAGTTGGGAGTGTGCCTAGATGCTCTTCCGAATACACCGTTGAAGGTCTATTGTGATACGCTCCTTGCTTTTCTTCCAGCCAGAGCCATTACTCAACTCACCCGCCGGCCGCGAACGGTGATTGTTTATTTCACATCCAAAGAGCATGCAGACAGGCTTCTAAACTTTCGTCTTGACCTGGGAGATCACCACCTTGAAGCTGAACCGATCGCCAGGCGCCCTGTTCAAGTCTCCTTGCATCCGGTGGCCCCCGAAATCTCGGATGCGATGATATGTACTGCACTTAGTAAGTGTGGTAAGATTGTTGGTCCTGTTATCACACATTCAGTTGCGCCCAAGGATTCTGCAAATAAGAATGTTCGTAGTTTTCGCCGGAGTGTTCGACTCATCTTTCCATCAGAGGAGCATCTCCGTAAGTTTCCACGGATCCTAAACGTCCGATGTGGGCAGCTCTCCTACAGAATTGACATGCTAACATCAGAACACTGTGCTAATTGCAAAGAACTTGGGCATCAGCGCGCTCGTTGCCCCAAAAACGAGTATCCAGCTCCCACGGCTTCTACAGTGCCTACCGCCTCTAAGCAGCCTCCTGCTACATCTCGCTCTCGACCTGCACCGTCTTTTAGTGTGCCAACTGCCCCTGGGCCGAGTTACACAAAAAGTATATTTAAAGAATCTTGCCAACGAGCGTCTTTTGATGCTGACCTCACCTCCCACCTTCACTTTCCAGTGCTCGCCTCACCTATTACTCCTGATCACGTGGCAACATCGGGAGACCTCGCCGCTTGTTTCCCACCAGTCTTCACTGTTGGTGTCTCCGAGTGTGACGACGGCGCCGATAACTCCTCTGACTCTGCGTCTGCTTCCCGAGCATCGTCAATCATTGTAAAACGCATTTCTGGCACTCGTACAGGTACCCGACGTAAGAAGAAGAAGAAGAAATATTCCTCTGCGGATGGGTAACCGTTTCGTGCTTCCAAATCTTCAGGAAATTTTTATCCCTCTCCTGCGCCAACAGAAATTGAAAGGGACACTGATGATGATGGGTCTCTGCCTTCGTTTGAGGTCTTTTCAAGTGTTCTCTCCAAATGTGGTGCTCCTTCAGAACCTCTCAATCTTGGAGATTACTATCAGTTTTGCACCCACACCACGAACCTGGAGTCGACGTATGACTACCTCCGAGAGCGCAAAGATATTCTTCCCGCGCTGCTCCTGCAAGCCGGATGCATTGCTAAGTACCTTCGTGGGTTTGTACATGACCCCCTGCACCACTCATGGACCATTGGCTGCGTAAACCGATTACAACAACTCCTGAAAGTTGCTCCGCGACTCCTCCAATCAACGAATGACCAATCCATTCAAAATCACGACCCTTAATTGCAGAGGGTTCGCTAGCCCCCTAGCGAATGCTCTTGTAATGGAAGACCTCTCGCCCCTCTGGGCCGATCTGTACTACTGCAAGAAACAAACTGCCATTCCTCCACTCTGTTTACTCGCTGGCGTGCTAGCAATTATGTGTTCCATCATGCAATTCGCTATTCATCTCATGGTGGGCTTGCTATCGGAAATACATCAGCAGTTCCGATCCACCCTCACTGCACTCTCAGTGCAGAACTTATGCCGGGATTTACTCCAGCAAGTCTCCTTCACAGTTGGCGGAGCTCGATTTCACATCTTTAATGTATATATTCCGTGCACCTCTATTCATTTATAAATCTTGTTCACCAAACTCCGTCAAGCTCTCTCGAAAGTCTCGCCTTCGGATCGTGTGCTCTTGGGTGGAGACTTCAATTGCACCCTTGACCCTGCACTAGATCGCTCTCCTTCGTCTCGAGAGCGTCGGACGGATCTCGTCGCACTACTCCATGACCATGTTGCTGATTTGTCCTTCACCGATGCTTATAGGCAACTACATCCACAAGAGACCTCACACACGTGGCACTCGTCTGGGAGTCAGCTTCCATCGACTGCACGCTTGGAACGGGTTTACGTTTCCACACCGCTTCTTGCGTCTATTACCGAGTTGCGACATCAACCTACTGCTTCCTCAGACTACTACACAGTCACCCTCACAGTTTTTGTTGCGGCGTCACTCCCTCGGACTGTACGTCCGTGGACGTTTGACTCCAATCTCCTCACTGATCCTGACTTTTGTGCCTCTGTCCGTTCTTTCCTCGCTGCTCGTCGCGCAGGGTTGCATTCCGCACCCTGTACCTTGACGTATTGACTTCATGTCAAGCATCAGCTTCCCTTACATATCAAGCAGCTTTCCTTCACCATGACAACTTCTAGTCAGATGCGCTACGATCACGCCAGGCAGATGCTCGCACTGATTGGGTTGTCAGATCCGCTGTTTCCAGCATATCAGGCGGAGCTCCAGGCTTTGCTGAAACCTCTTGCGCAGCAAGCACTTTTACGTCTGAGTATTAAACATCTCAATCCGGAGGAATACACCTATGATTTTCTAACATCAATGAAATCTGCACGTATGACTTCTACCTCGCTCCGTAATCTTCGCCTCCCCTCTGGCGAAATCACATCCGATTCGGCAGCGATTTGCTCTCACGTTCGTCAGTTCTGTATCACCAAGTTCAGTGAAACTCCTCCCCCTTCTCCCTCTGCTCTCCCCCATCTTCTCAATAACCTGCCTCAAGTTCCGTCTTATCTTGCTCACACCCTGTCTCTCTCACCCACACACACGGAGGTGTCCGACACCTTCTCTTCCCTTAACCCCCATGCCGCTCCGGGTCCGGACGGCCTCTCTTTTCCTTTTTATCGTGCGTTCTTGCCTCTTCTGTTGCCTTTTCTCCTCTCCGCTTTTTCTGCTGCATTTAACTACTCCCACCTCCCGAGGAGTTTCACGGACGCACATGTGGTCCTATTTCCCAAGAAGGGTGACCCTCTTGACTTGGGAAATTGGCGCCCCATTGCTCTTCTCAATCAAGATTATAAACTCTATACTAAGCTTCTTTCCCGTCGACTAAACTCTGTCCTTCCTCACATCCTTTCTGACTCTCAAACCTATACTGTTCCTGGCCTTTCTCTTTCCTCCAATGTTCAACTTCTTCGCGATCTCATTCATCTTGCCAAGACTCATTCAGAACCTCTTGCTCTCCTTTCCTTAGACCTCCGTTCCGCTTTCGATAATATCTCACACGCCTATTTAACACAAACCCTGCTACACTTTGGCTTTCCTCCACAATTTGTTTCTGTTCTTCTCTCCCTCTACCGGGACGCCGTTTTCCATGTCAAGACGGCATCTTTTCTCACATCACATGTACCCTTCAAGCGGGGAGTTCGTCACGGCTTCCCGCTTTCTGGTCAACTGTTTGCGATTGCCGTCGAACCCTTTCTACGCTCTCTGCAAACCTCTCTCCTAGCACAACTTCCACCACCAGTTGCCAGCTCACGGCATCACTCAGTCATTTACTCTGCCTTTTGCAGATGACATTACCGTCTGCATTCGTAGCGACTCACAGTTCCAAATGCTTCGTCGTTTGTTCTCCGCATATGCTTCATGTTCTGCAGCTGAACTGAATACGTCTACGAGCACTGGATTGTGGTGCGGGTCGTGTTCCAATCGCATGGATGCTCTATGGGAGGCCACATGGTCATCCACTACCCAACGCTTCCTGGGTGTGCAGTTAGGCGCACCACAAGCTACATCCAGTGCAACTCGCACGGAACTTCATCCTCGCCTCCTCCGCACATCTGCGTTTTGGTGTCGTGCGCTGTTCTGTACGTCCTACTACCAGCGTGCAACCTTTTCACCAGGACATACCTTCTGTCCATCTGCAAGCATTCTTGGATTGCATCCACGACCCCGCTTTTCTGTCTCCAGGAGGTTACACGCTGCCTTACTCGAGTAAATTTGGGCGGGTCATCACTGGAATAACGTCCACAAGCTCTGTGCTCCTCCCTCCTATGGTGGTGCTGGCCTACCTGATGTCCCGCTGTGCTACAAAACAAGCCGAGTGATCAACTTCATGCACCTTTTCATGGCTCCATTGGCTTCCGCAGTTCAGGTACGTGACGTTCTTGCCTCCTTGCGTAACCCACATTTTCTTTAGTTCTCTTGGATTGCTGTCTATTCTTTCCCCCTCTAAACTCCCACCTGCATATTCTGAAGCCCTCACTCACCTTCGCACTCTCCTCCTCATTTGCTCCCCTCCCTCTTCAACTCTAGAGCTTCTTTCTGAACCCCTCTTCTTCAACTCCCTTGTTCATCCCCCCATCTCCTCTGCTTTTCATTCCCCTCTTGGCTCCGAGCAGGTGTAGTAACCGTACAACACCTCACTAACTCGGATCTATCCTGGCGCCCTTTCTCTGGCCTCTCCCCTGCTATTCTCTCGTCCCCATCCGCCCATTTGGTCTGTGACTCTCTGCTAACTGCTTTCCTTTCGCTTTTCCCTGATCTTGTCTCCCCCACCTTTCTCGTCTCTGTCTTTTCTGCCCCTCTTCCGCTGCCGTTTTTCCTCCGACTCTCAGACTCAGTTCTTCCTCTCTTGTCTCTTTCCTCTAAATCTCTTTATCGTTTTCTAGTGCACCTTGCCACCCCTTCACCGCTTTCTATTCTCGAGGTTCCCCCTGCTTCTCTTCCTCTTGTCTGGGCCGCTGCCCGCTCACCCTTATCCGCCGCTCTTGAAATTAATACCCACTGGCTCTTTTTGCATAATCGCCTCCCTGTTCCGTATTTTCTCTTTCGCATGTCCCTTCTCTCCTCCCCTCTCTGTTCCTTCTGCGCACAGGAGGCAGACGTTTCTCACGTCTACCTTTACTGTCCCATCCTGATGCCTCTCTTCGACCAGACTTTCCGGATTGCCAGTCGCTCTTGTTCTCAAAATCTTCCGCTCACTTCCTACAGACATCTACTTCTGCTGGCTCATCCACCTACGCCTCTTCCGTCAGTATGTGCCTATCTTTTCGTGCTGGTTAAACACGTTATTTACGTATACCTTCAACAACTCCGCAGCGTTTCCTCGCCGGTCTCTTTACACCAGGCTAGCGCAACACTTTTGTGTCATTTCCGAGATCGATCGCTTTCTCGACTCCGCCTGGAGTACCAGTCAGCTTCTTCTAGTCGTCGAGAAACCACCTTCTATGCTACCTGGGCGCCGGTCGCTCCATGGTTTACGGTTGATTCTGGACTGCTACACCTATCAGTACCCTAGGACATTCTACACCTCCTTTGCTCAGTTCCGTGGCACCCTGGTGTCCCTACTCTACTCTACGACTCGTCTCCATGTATATCATGTGATCGTGCTACAGCCTGTGCTGTAATACCCAAGTTTTTGTTTTCTCGTTTTCAGTGTGCATATCATTGTAATCTTGTCATTTGAATTGTTGTTCTTCGTGTCATACTATGCTTTACCATATTTACATTGTTATAAGTGTGTCCTCTGATTCCGTGACCTCCCGTCACTTTTATGTACTTGGGGCTGTACCCTGGTCACCGTAAGTGTTTTCTGTCTATGCACCTAGCGTATTACAACCGTGTTCCTGTAGTGTGTTTTACTTTGAGATGTCATGTGGTGTACGTCTCTATCTCTCATTTGTTACATTTGCCGCACTCACACAATTTCTTAGTGTTTAGCCATTTTGATTGCACCTGTTTGATTTTTGTACAGTTCTATACTTCCACTTTGTGTACATACTATTTTCGTGCTTTCACATTGTGTTAATGTTTTGATCGTGCACGTACAAATTTATGATAAATTCTGTCATCTGTCAGAACCCATGGCTTGTCCTGTGCTTTCACTTTATGCATATACTCATAACATCCCTGAGTGCACTCATGGTCTATCGTGTGCTTTTTACTGTACTTGTAACATTTCTTGCGCTGTATCGTGTCTTCACATTGTGTACTTTATTTGGTCATCCCTGTGTATAATATGGTTCATCATGTCTTGTTAATGTACCAGTTACATCTATTGCGTCGTACAGTGCTTTCATTTTGCGTTAATTCCTCTTGTCATCCCAGTGTGCATTCCTAGTTTTGCTCTCTGATCTTACTGTTCCTTCTGCATTTTGTTTCATGCAATCCACGCTACCGTTGAATTGTGAATGCTAATGTCATCTCAGTATATTTTCATGCTTACTCGTGTACATTAATTACCTTCACCCCGCCTGTATTATGTTGCTTTGGTGCCCTCGTTAAATAACTTGCACAATTGTGCACGCTGTGTTTTTATCTCATGTATGTAATGTTTTACCTTCACGGCGGTGTTTGTGCTGTTCTTTTTCTAATTGTGTACTATTGTTTCGCCTGTGTTATCCTGTAAATCATGCCCAGCCAATGTCATGTGACACGATGTGTTTCTCTCTGTCACTTCTCCTGCAATTTTTTTGCAATAAGCTTTGCTTGCAGCATTTGTTATTCATCGGCATTGTCATTGCAGTGTATATACCATCATGTTTTAACAGTTTGTATTATTTTCCAGTGAGACGCCCAACGCTGTACGTCTTCCTCTTATGTTTTCTACAACGTCTGGTGGCCAATGGTCCTGGACCGTCTGAAAAGCTTTGGCATCCCCAGGAATCTGTTCCTGTTAATAAGCGATTTTCTCTCGCATAGAAGAGTAGAGTTCGAGGTCGGAGACAAGACCTATAGCATCGAATACACCAAGGGGTGTCCGCAGGGCTCTTGCTCGGGCCCCCTGTGGTGGAATGTGGTTGCAGATACCGCACTTGCGCTTCCTCTGGAAGACGGGGTGCAGCTGCAAGCCTACGCAGATGACCTCATGCTAATAGTGTCAGCATCTGGTAGGCACGTGATTGAGCGGAAGGTACGCACCGCTCTCTCACAGCTAAATAGTTGGAGCAAGGAGTGTAAGCTCTGCTTCGCTCCCGAAAAAGACGACACTAATGCTAATAGCAAAGAAGTGGGAACTGGTCACTCCACCAAAGTGTCGCTTCAAAGGGCATACTATTAAAGCGGTGAGAGAGATGCGGTACTTAGGGGTCATCCCTGACACCAGATTGTCAGGGCTACCGCATCTTCGCTTCTTGAAGGACAGATGCACCAGCATTCTAAATAAGATCAACGGAATGCGGCTGCCTGGGACAGCCAAAAAGGTGCTCTATAAGCGAGAGGTGGAGCGCATATTAACATATGCGTGTCCCGCCTGGTGGTCAGATACGGTCAGGATGAGAAATGGTATTAACCAAATTCAGCGCAGGGCGCTTTTGGGCATGACCAGGTGCTTTCGAACGACCTCCACACCGGCGCTCCATGTGCTGGCTGGGTGCGAACCGGCGGACCTGGTCGTAGCGAGGGAAGCAGCAATGCAGACCCTCCGCTACGGGGAAGATGTTTCCTTCCTGGGACACCAATATCGGTCGTCCGAGGTGGAACTTCTGAGAATGGACTGGACTTGCCACCCAGCCAACGAGCTTTGTCTGAGTTGGGATAAAGCCCTCCCCACAGGGCAGGGGAAGGAACTGTACACGGACGGTTCTAAAATAGGAAGTAGTGTCGGCGCAGGTTTCTGCGTGATATCGGATGGCAACGAGATGCACGCGGAACGAATGAAACTCTCGCCCAATTCCTCTGTGTTTCAAGCAGAGTTATTGGCGATCAGAGAAGCACTGCGTTGGGTGCTTGCTATGAACGGAGAAGGGGCCTATAGCATACACTCTGACAGCCAAGCGGCCCTGAAAGCGCTTGGCCAATTCGGGAGTAAGACTCCCCTTGTCCGAGAGATAAAAGTGCTATACAAATTAATGGAGAGTAGGAGGGTTACCTTCCACTGGATCCGAAGTCATGTCGGTACAGTCGGAAATGAACGTGCAGACCAGCTAGCGAAGGAAGCTACTGGTAAAGAGGAGATAGATTTTCAGATGCGAACGCCGCTGCAAAGTGTGCGGACGCAACTGAAATCAGCCACATTGGTGGAGTGGCAGCAGAGATGAGATGAAGGGGATACGGGTAGAAGGACATACCGTATCTTCCCCCGAATCTCGATGAGGCGCATTGAGAGTAATGGCTTCCTCAACCAAGTACTAACCGGGCACGGAGTGTCGCCGGAGTACTTCCGCAGATTTGCGGTTAGGGAGCGAGTGTGCATGTGTGGTGCCCAGACTGCAGATGTCGCACACATGATTCTAGAATGTGCTTCTCTGGCAGGGAAGAGAGCAACGTTAGGGCCAGAATTGGCAAAGACGAGGGACCTCTCGATCCTGCTCGCGTACCCAAGAGCGAGGCAGGGGCTCATCGAGATGGTCAAGTACCTCAAAGAGGAACAGGCGGTCTACCTAATAGAGGGGTGACCGAAGAAGAACGCAGAAGGAAGAAGAAAGAAGAAAAGAAGAGGAATGAAGAACCGAAGAAGGGAAACCGATGACTCGAGCCCAGAGTCGTCACCACAGAACCTACCCTAGTCCTGTGGTAATGTAAATAATGTAAATATTTTTCTATGTGAGAGGGCCCATTGAGCAAAGGACTTGTTTCCTAAGCGAAGATGGGTTCCTCAGTGTAAATAACCATGCATGTAACCTGTTTGTTTGAAAAAAGGGCAGATGCCCCAAACAGTTCGCGCCAGCAATTATTCTCCCAGTCAGGGGTAGAGAAAAAATTTCTAGCCCCTGCCCAAATGGCACGCACACCCGGGTCATGAAGGAGAGGTGGGAAGTGCCGGCAACCGGGGTTAGCAGCGCACTGCAGGAGTCCATGGACCGATCCTGTCCGGATGGAGGAATGTCGGATCCAGGCAGGATTACTCGCAACGCCGTCACCAAAAATCTATTGAGAGAGTTCTCCTAACCCTGTGGAGTCCGCATTTGGACGGTACAGGATAATGGTCATCAGCTAGTCGTTACGATGAATAATAATAAAGCGATTTTGATACCTTGCTTTATGGCTCTGTGCATTATCCTGCTGGTACTAACAAGGCTAGGTTCCATAGTATTGCCAAAGAGTTGGTAGGGTATAATTGTCCAGAATATCGAGGTAGACGTGTTGGTTAACAGGTTTGTGCACGATAACCAACGGGACGGGACCATACCACGAAAAACACCCCCACACCAGTAGACTGCTTCAAACTCGACCGTAGGAACAGTACACTGTGGTAAATAGCGTTCCTCAGGCTACCGCCATACCCACACACGGCTATTAGACTGATGGATCGTGTATCTGGATTCATCAGTCAATAGGACCCGTTTTAATTGATCTACGGTCCAAGATAAATGTTCTTTACACCATGCTAAACGACGAGTATCATTCCGAGTAGAGATGAAAAGCTATGAGTAGTCGCACGACCACGGTAACCCATGGAATGCAGTTCTCTGCGAATGGTACGTGTACATACCAACGTTCCAGCATTTTTACTCACCTGTACACCAAGGTCTTGTGCAGTAATCCGTCGATTATCTGTAACGACTCGCCTGAGTCTTCGACGTCTTCTATCACTGATTTTCTGCGGTCTGCCGGTACGTTTTGCTGCTTCCGGCATGCCATGTGTCTTCCACTTATTCAGCGCATCTAAAACAGTTGACTTGGCAATGTTTAAACGCCTCTCGGTTTATCTTATGATCAACCCACTAATATAACACTCAACAATCTTTCCTTTCTCAAAGTCAGTTCTCTCCCGCCGCAACATTTTCACTCAACGTCACACTGCGATATGATCGCGGTCAGCTGCAGGCTTGTTTTTATACCGTTTTCAGCTGTTCCGCGCCTCTTAACAACGCAGCGGTTCTGTTAATTTGCTTTTCAAGGGGTGTCTGATGCCCTTTGTCAGTATAGTGTATATATATTAGGTATTGAATTAATTACCGCTGTTTTTTGCCACAGAAACATATGTGTGTTGCCGCAGAACGGTACAGGATAGTCTTTTCAAAGTAGTGTCCGTTGGCAGCTACGACCCTTTCCCACTGTTGGGGTAACAAATGGATTCCGCGGTAGAAAAATGCAGGTTCTTTCGAGGCGAATAATTCATCGAGCCATTTTTGGATATCCGTGGCAGAAAGGAAGTGCTGCTCTGACAGGCCATGTTGTAGCGACCGGAACAAATGGAAGTCCGAGGAAGCAATGTCCGGGGAATAAGGCGGGTGGGGTAAGAAGTCCCAGCCAAGTGCCTCCAGGAGTTCCTTGTCGGATTTGGCGACATGAGGTCTAGAGATGTCGTGGACAAGAATAATCTAGTCATGTGGGATCCAGTTTCCGAGCTTCTGGATCATTCCCATTGCCTTTAAACGTTTGATAACCGTTGACTCACCGACCCGTAGCATTTCAGAGAACTCGTGGAGCGTCTATCATGAATCATCGCCCAATAAGGCCTCCAATACACTATCTTAGAACTTTTTCGGCTGCCCAGGGCGCTCTTTGTCTTTCACGTCATATTCATTGGCTTTGAAGCGCCGGAACTACTCTCTGCATGCTATTTTCGATAGGGCATGTTCCCTATAGGCCTGCTCTAGCAAACGATGACTTTCCGCTGCAGAGTTCTTGAGATAAAAGCAGAAGAGTAATGCTTCCCGTAAATGCTCCTTTTTTTGGTACGAAACTGGACATCGCGAATGCGATACAAACTCGTGTTCTGTGCCCTCCTATCGCGTGTCACACACTGATTCGCACAGACTACGTGCGTGCGCAAGGGAGGTCAACTGTGGCCCGGGTCACAGCGCACCACTGCTGCGCTCTATTCGGCAACAGCGGGAATTAATTCAAGCACCTAGTATATATATAGTTTACAGTGTACGCCTATAGTTCATATATGGATGTGACGTACGACGCTCTTAATATCTTTGGAGCTTTGGGAAGAAGATACCATGTAATAGAAAACACTATGGAATTTTCAACATGCAAAATTATATTTTTGAATGTTTAATTTATGACGTACGTCGCTTTTAATCTCTTTGGTGCTTTGGGAAGAAGATACCATGTACTTAATGGAAGACGCTATGCAATGTTTTGAAAATGTAAAATAATATTTTTGAATGTTTAATTTGTGACGTACTTTTAATCTCTTTGAGGCTTTGGGAAGAAGACACCCTGTAATAGAAGACACTATGTAATGTTTTGAACATGTAGAAAATATTTTTGAATGCTTAATTTGTGAGGTACGTCGCTCTTAATCTCCTTGGAGGGGCTTAAGCCCCCAAAGCCCCTTCCGTGAGTGCACCAATGTGCTTGATCAATAGTCACAGTAAATATCCATCTGTTTGTTTTTTGGTTTTTTTTTAGTGGAGGTTTAACGACCACCGTGAGCAACTCAATGGGCTATAAGCAGTCACCCGTCCCTAATTTAGGGTCACTGGTTCCAGGGAAGGGAGAGAGCCAGTGCCGTAAGACAAACACAACATTCATGCCTCACCGGGATTTGAACCCGGACCTCTTTCGGACAAATGACCAGAGACCATCGCTTAGACCACTGCGCCACGGGGCGGCAAATATCCATCTGTCTCCGGCTAAATGATTTTCATAAAAATGTCTGCACCGTGGTTTGCGCTGAACCACGTGCATAGGCAACAGGCGGTGAACATTATGCTTTTTTTCAGATTCAAATCTTTATTACCTTGTTTACAGTTGATATAGAGATTTTTAACGACTTAGTGATTGCTCTTTGGGTCGGTGGAATTTTCTTTTAAGAGCAGAGACCTTACTTTTGAAATAGCCGTAAAAGTACGTACCTTCTTTGGATATTCATTTGGTGCTCTGTTTTCTGTTAAAAGTAATACTTGACGATTTGTCTCGCCTATTATTAAAAATATCTCTTATTTTACATTTAGAAATGCTAAGTCCAAGATTTTCACAGCGTTTTTTAATTACAGAATACGAATATATCTCTTCGTAAACAGCAAAGACTTAACCTTATATCCACAGCTTGTTCATGTGCGCCATTTTCTTACTAAATGTTATTTAAATTTAGCAGATGTTTCCTTTGTGTTCATCCAACACGCTGTTTCCAGAATCAATTCTTTGATTTTTTATTTTATTTTATGTAATTTCTTATCAAAAACGTTCTAAAATGTGTGAACATGCACTGTAATATATAACCTGTTTCTGCTGGTGGCATTCTAACCCACGTCTCTACTCCGGAGGGCTGTGCTCTCAAGTGATCTACGCGGGAAGGCTTATCATTGGTCCATTGTCAAGTAATACGTCATACACCGATGAACCATTACATTATGACCACCTACCTAATAAGCTGTAGCATCCTCTTTAGCCCGCAAAACAGCGACCACTAGGCAAGGCATCGATTCGATGAAGTGGCGATAGGTATTCTGGTGTATTATGTCAGCAGCAGGTCCTCCAGTTCCCGTACATTTCGGGGTGGTGGTGATTTAGCGCGAACCCGCTTTTCCAAGTGGAACCACAAATGCTCGATTAGGTTCAGGTCAGGTAAATTTGGAGGTCAGGGCGTTAACAGAAAGTAACCATCTTGTTCCTCGCACCACTCCTTGACGATTCTGGCAGTGTGGCATTGCGCATTATCCCGTTGGCAATAGCCATCCCCAGCAGGGAACACAGTTGCCATGAATGGGTGAAATTGGTCCGCAACGATGTTCAGATACCTGACAGCTGTCAGGGATTGTGCTATTGGGATAATGGGGCCTTAAAGTGTCCCAAGAAAACATCGCCCACAGCATAACACCACCCCCTGCGGCCTATTTCCGGCCAACAGTGCATTCAGGTGCCCTAGCCTCCGTTGATAATCTGCGTATAGGTTCTAGGCCATCTATGTGATGCACCAGAAATCTTGATTCGTCTGACCAGGCCACTTTCTTCCAATCATCCACGGTCCAATCTCGATGATTTTGGGCCCATTTTATGCGTTGTTGGCGATGACATGCTGTGAACATGGGTACCCGGCGGGGTCTTCGGTTACGCAGGCCCATGCGCAGAAGGCTCCGATTGATGAACTGTGTGCTGTGACACATTGTCTTGATCACCATTGTTGTAGCTGCGGGTGATTTGTCGCACTGTAGCCCTGGGGTCGCTGTGAAAAATGCGCGACAGTCTCCGCTCCCCTTTGGCATTAATGAGTTGCTGACGACTGTTCTTCGTTTGACCATCTGTACACCAATTTGGATAGGTTTTCACTACTGCGGCACGTGAAAAACCCACAAGCCGCGTCATTCCCGAGATTGGAGTTCCGAGGCTCCGTGGCATCACAATTTGTCCCTTTATCAAACTCCGATAAATCGGCAGCTCTTTCCATTCTCACTCCGAACACTCCACTAACAGAAAGCTGGCCCTCGGGTTGTGTATATGTATACAGCTCTGTGAACTTCGCCTGCACCACGGTTCGGTCTCCAGGTGCATTCATTTCTCTAGGCAGGGGTGGCTATAATGGAATGATTCATCGGTGTAACGTCGTAGTGCGTAACAAGCTCTGCATCAACTTTAAAAATCTATAAGATTTAACTATCGACTCGTAATTTCTATAACTCCAGGTACACAAATCTCGACTACAACACAATCTCTCCTCAATGTCGTAGTATCATCTCACTGTAACCCTCTGTCTGCGTTGTGAACTTATAAAAGTTGTTCTGGAAAGTAATTTATAGCTCAGGGAGAAAACGTTTAACCAAGAAGTGACTAAATTTATACAATGAGTGGGCACTTTATTATGACCACCTGACAGTTTTAAGCAAATGGCTGCACGCTGTTGCCGCCAGAGGGCGAGGTTAGTATAAAAAGGGAAAGCTTAGTGCTTGCGACAGTAGTAGAAGGGATTTTTGGGTGACGAAATGGGTAAAAAATGCGATTTGACGGACTTTCAACGTAGGATGATTGCAGGAGCTCGGAGCCATGGAGCGAGTATCACCGAAACCGCCGCGTTCGAGAAATGTTCCACAGCAGCTGTTGTTAAAGCGTTTAAAGACTGGACTGTCAGCCAAAAACTGGGTCTCTACGTGCAACGTGTGGTCGTCATCGACTAGTGACTTCTCGGGCGGAACGGAGAGTGTCCAGACTGGTAACAGACAACAGAAGGGCAACAGTGCAGCAAATTACAGACCATCTTAATCAAGGATCCCCTCAAATGATCTCTGCACGCACTGTTCGCCGTACACTGCATCGGATGGGATATGGCAGCCGAAGGCCTGTTCGAACACCTTTGCTGTCTGCAGTTAACAGGAGAAAACGTCTCCAATTTGCACAGGAGCACAAGGATTGGACAGTCGATAATTGGAAACAAATTATGTGATCCCATGAATCACGTTTTCAGTTGCACCATGCCGATGGCCGAGTGAGAATTTGGCGGAAACTGCACGAAAGCATGGACCCCAAATGCATTGCTACAACACTTCAAGCTGGTGGAGGCAACGTTATGGTTTAGGGAATGTTTTCCTGACATGCTTTGGGCCCTTTAATTCGTGTTGATCAACGTCTGACTGCACATCATATCTAAACATCATCGTTGCGGACCAAGTGCATCCTGTCATGTGGATGGTTTATCCCAATGGGGATGGCTACTTTGAACAAGATAATGCGCCCTGCCATAGTGCTCGTATTGTACACGATTGGTTTCAGGAACATGCCGGTGAGTTTACTTTTCTAAGGTGGCCCCCACAATCTCCAGATCTCAACCCCATTGAGAATTTGTGGGATGAAGTTGAACGAGGCATCAGACAGCTGGATCCACAACCCTGCAATCTCACACTCCTGAAAAGTGCTATTCATCAAGCATGGTCTCAGATTCCACAAACCACCTATCAACATCTCGTGGAGTCCATGCCACGAAGAATCTACGCAGCATTAAAGGCAAAGGGTGGCCCAACGAAGTACTGATGGGGTGGTCATAATAAAGTGGCCACTCGGTGTAGAAGAAAACAGAATTTCAAAAGGAAGGTTATTTAGATGTTCACGTCAGAAGTGCCAAAATTTAAATTTAGGTATCTGATGCAGATACAGAGTTTCTGTTTCTCCTGAAATCAGAAAAATTGTGTTAACATTTCACCTGACATGAACCCAATCGAACATTTGTGGTTCGACTTGAAAAAGCGGGTTTGCGCTAAATTCCCACCACCCCGAAATGTACGGGAACTGGAGGACCTGCTGTTGACATTATGATACCAAATATCCCAGAATACGTATTACGACCTCATCGAAGCGATGCCTTGCCTAGTGGCCGCTGTTTTGCGGACTAAAGAAGATCCTACAGCTCATTAGGTAGGTGGTCATTATGCAATGGTTCATCAGTGTATGACGTATTACTCAGGTGATATATGAGTCAAATTGACAATGAACCAATGATAAGTTTTTCGGCGTAGATCACTTGGGAGAACAACCGTTTCGGAGTAGAGATGTGCGTTCGAATACCACCACCGGAAATGGGTTATATGTCAGAGGATGTTCACACATTTTAGAACGTTTGTGATAAGAAATTAAAGAAAATATAAAAAAAAAATTCAAAGAATTGATTCTGGCAACAGCGTGAACACAAAAGAAACATCTGCTGAAGTCAAATATCGTTTAGTAAGAAAATGGCGCTCGTAAACAAGCTGTAGATAGCAGGTTATGTTTTTGCTCTTTACGAAGAGAAAAGTTTAATAGAAATTTCTACATCTTAATTTAGAGTTGGTTTCAATATCATGATAAGCGTTTTCACGGTGTATGAATAACAGGCCGATTCGAACAGCTTGACTTCGTCAGATGAATGAAAAATAACAAGTTAGTGAAATCATGCAATGCATTGATTATGATGCGCTTTCCAACATACCAGAAATCATTACTCAAGTTATGAGGGCCGCCCCGGTGGCGCAGTGGTCTAAGGCGTTGGCCTCTGATCATTCGTCCGAAGGGGTCTCGGTTCGATGTCCCAGTGAGGCATGGATGTTGTGTTTGTCTTACGGCACTGGCTCTCTCCCTTCCCTGGAACCAGTGACCCTAAATTAAGGACGGGCGACTGCTTATAGCCCATTGAGTTGCTCACGGTGGTCGTTAAACCTCCAATCAAAAAAAAAAAAAAAAAAAAGTTATGAGGATAATGGCTGTGGAATAAATCTCGCTCCTGTGCCCTGACCTTTGATCCCACTTCGATGATATTCAACAGAACTGGTTAAGTATACCTCCGAAATAACATGTTAAAGTTTTGTCGCAATCGAAGCAATTTTACGCAAGTTATGATGCATAAGGGCTATGGAATAGATCCCGCTCCTGTGTAATAACCTTAGACCCCATTTCGCCCATTTTTAATAGGATTCGTCCCCAGGCAGGCCACTACAACATACCAACATTTCATCCAAAACAAAACATTTTTACGTAAGTTATGGCGCATAATGGTGATGGAAGTGATTCCGCTCCTATGTCCTGACCTTTGACCTCATTTCGCCTATTTCCAATAGGTTTTGTCCCCAGGTGGTCCCCTACCATATACTAAAATTTAATCGAAATTGAACTTTTTTTACATTAGTTATGATGCATAAGAGTAGTGGAATGGATCCCGCTCCTATGTCCTGACCTTTGACCCCATTTCGTTTACTTTTAATAGGGTTCCTTCCCAGGTGTTACTTTACCACATACTAAAATTTCATCGAAATCGAACGATTTTTACGCGTCGTGCGGACGAACATACGCACCCAACAGCGGATGGGAATCACGACCATCTGCTCGCAAGAGTGTGACGTCATAAAACTTTAATAGAATCCTCACACAACGTGTGCCGTAATCAGACACATGGCGTGACTGCGCGCCAACATAGTTGCGAGTGTGTGACGTCATAAGATTTTTAAGCATGGATAACATTAATGGGACGACGCAATGACACTGAAAACTTGGTGATTCGGGGTGGTTATTTAACCCACTAGACGAATTTTCCTAAAGTCGAGATAAAGCTTAATCGATTTCCAGTACCAGAAAACGGTAGGTTAACGACTTTCCTCAAAATCCTTAGCGCCGTTTTCAAAATAAAATTTACATAAACATACAAGATTTGCTCCTTTAAGGCGAACGTCAAGTAATTTTGCTTCCTGTACTTCGAATGGAAAAATTTATGTACACAATTTCTTTCCAATTAATGCGTTCCCAAGGATGAAAATTTGAACATCGATTAAAATATCTTCATTTTATAACTTGGAATACTTAATATTTTCTAAAGCATAACCATAATTATGCAATCCAACATTTGTTTGTCCACTGACGTCATCAAAGTACAGGTCGCGCCATCTTTTCTCTGGTTTCAACACCACCAAAGGAAAAGTTATTGATTTTTAATATAATTATGGTTATGTTTTAAAAAATATTAAGTTTTCCAAGTTATAATATGAAGTTATTTTAATCGATGTTCAAATTTTCATCCTTGGGAACATTTTCATCCTTGTGAAGGAAATGTGTACAAAAGTTTTTCCATTGGAAGTATAGAAAGAAAATTACTTGACATCCACCTTAATAATATGGGATAAGGGCGATGGAATGGATCCCAATCCTATGTCCTGACCTTTGACCCCATTTCGTCCATTTTCAAAAGGGTTCGTCCCCAGGTGGTCCCATACCACATACTAAAATATCACCGAAATCGAACCATATTTACGCACGTTATGACGCATAAGGGCAATGGAATGCATCCCGCTCTTATGTCCTGACCTTTGACCCGCTTCACCCATTTTGAATAGGGTTCGTTCTCAGGCGGTCCCCTACCACATAGTAAAATTTCATTGAAATCGAACCATATTTACGCAAGTTATGACGCATAAGGGCAATGGAATGGATCCCGTTTCTGCGTCATGACCTTTGACCCCATTTGTTCCATTTCAATAGGGTTCGTCCCCAGGTGGTCCCCTACCACATACTAAAATTTCACCGAAATCGAAGCATTTTTACGCCAGTTATCGTGCGGACAGACGGAAAAAGCAAGAGCATATACCCTTCTTCAACCTACGGTTGGAAAGCGTAAATAAAATTTCATCGAAATCGAACCACTTTTACGCCAGTTATCGTGCGAACAGACGGTCGGACGGACGGACGGACGCAAAAAGCTGGAGCATATACGCTTCTTCAACCTACGGTTGGAATGCGTAAATAACAAGGGATTTTCTCGATGATTCAGCTAGCATATCCATGTAATCTGATTAAGTTCTAGTTTCGCGAAAAATATGATGTAATCACAAGGAAGCCGTTTGGAATAAATTTGCTGTACAAATAATTGCGGCGATAAATTTTAATTATATCGCCTTGTGAAAAATGATTTTCTAAATAAGCTTAAGTAAGAGAAATCAAGTAATTTCAAAATGAACTGCAGCGTTTTGAACGCTATTTATTCTAACGAAAGCGATGAAATTGTTAAAAGAAATACGATGTAAAGTAAGAAAATGACACAAAGTTCTGGTGGTGTAACAAGCACGTCTTTCGAATTCTTTCAGGCATGAAACAAATATTTCAAAGGAGAATTTTAGAAGAAAAATATCAGAAAAAAAGAAAGGATTTATGGCCCGGAGAAGAACTCTGCGCATGATTTGAAATGCGCGATGTAAGCACTGTTCTTCGTAGTGTATTTAACCAGTTAAAAAAAGGGATATCAACCGGATTTCTGTACACCATAAAACGTCCCCAAATAGATATAGCTACTTTTCGGTCACTAGTGGCTGAAATGTGTGCCACAAAAAAAATCACAAATTGTACAAAAGCATTTCTCATAAGGAACTTACTTCTCCTAGTGGCCAAATTATGTGGTATAAAAACTGGCAAATATATGAAAATATTCCTCGGAACAAACGCTACCGGTCGCAAAGCGATTTTCTTTTCAATCGAACTTTTAGAAGCCGAGATATCAGCATATCAGAGATTTACACAGACGCGACGCCTCCTAGCGGGAAAGCTTACCATTTTTTTGAGAAATTGTACTCCTAAATGATTTCGATGGCGAGTGTCGTCTGGTTGAGAAATGATTTTTTCAGTTAGAATTTTATACGATTGCGAACATGTTTAAAAATAGAAATATTCCCTTACGCCATTTAGTGGGAAAGCATTTATTGCAAGATGTATGCAAATTATTCATCGCCGTGACCGTAACCCAAAATGAGTATCTAAAATTTGACTTTTAGAAGTACAGATTTCAGGAAACATACATATATATATATATATTTACTATATTTACCTCCCCTCGTGCTGAGACCATGTGTTATTTCAAATTGAAACTGTATGTAAAATTGCTTTCGTTGTAAAAAGTATCAGAAGAAACAGTAATTTTTTGAAGCAATTGTAGAGTAAAATGTATTCTGAATTTCATAGCATGTGAATTCACGCCCGCTAGCAACAAGGGTATGCAACAGAAAAATACCAAAATGTACGAATCGTTGTCTCATATTTGAGGATTTTGACTGCAAAAAGAATATTTCAAATCAGACTAATAGCTACAGTGGTATGGTGTCCACAGGGATGGACGGGCTGACATAGATGCTATATGGACATCGTTTTTTTTTTGAAAAGAAGTGCTAAAACTTAACAAAGGCGTACATCCTGAAAGATGTTGAAAGCATTGCTGAAATTCCAGCAAACGATAACGGAAGTGAGAATATCAATGGAGAGAAGAAATGATGCAACTTTAGATACCGCGAGCCTTTCAGCTGTTTCTCCCAAGGACTGTTGTGGTTAGAGCAGCAAGCTAATTTCGACACAACGTCTCTCAGAACTGCGCCAACAAAAACTTCTATTTAAGCCATCGTAAAAAGAATGCAAATGATGTATTGCATAAATACTATGTACATGTTTAGTGCACATTAGATATGTGTATTTACCTATACACAATATATATGTACAACCTTTTACCAGTGGTGACATTCCAAACCACAACTTCTACTCTGGAGGCTGCTGCTTTACCAACTGAGCTACGCGGCCTAAGCTTATCGTTGCAACTTTGCCGATTTGGCTCATACATTTCACTGACAAAAATAATTGGACACCGTAAGTAAATATAAAAACAGTATTGCATTTTCATCAGTAGCAGGTAGGTCCTCCGTTTATAGAGATTACAGCAGCCATCCATCGAGGTAAACTGTCCACAAGTTCTTGGACAGCAGAATGTTCCGCCATTTCGCCTTTAGTACATCGACCAACTCTGTTAATGAAGGAGGTTGTGTTGGTCTAGACCTCTCCCGTCGTTTCATCCCATAGGTGCTCAATGGGATTGAGGACCAGGCTCTGAGATGCACATTCTATCCACGAGACCCGATCATCCTCATATCACTCCACTGTAACCCTAGAAACATGACAACTGACACTTTTCGTCCTGGAAGAAACAAAAGTCGTGCCCGTAGAACTGCCACAACGTTGAGAACACTGAGTCATCCAGTATATCAATATGCAGCACAAAGTTAATGTTACCCTTAATAACGACCAGTGGATCCAAACCGTACCAGCTGAAACAGCCCCATACCATAACTCCACCGCCTCCATGCTTCACAGTCCGCACTGTACACTCCGGAAGCAGACGTTCTTCGAGTAACCGCCAAATCCAGACATGTCATTCGATCGGAATAATGTGAAGCGGAATTCGTCGCTCCATAATACTTTCCGCCAATGCTCCAGTTTCCAATTTTTGTGCTGCTGACTCCATCGTAGCCACGTGACTTTATCGGTCTTTGTGACGAGAGGTTTATGGGCAACTGCTCGGGCATGATACGCAAGTGCATGGGTCTTTCTTCGAAGTGTCTTGGGGAAGAACATAACATCTGTGGCCATCTGGAACTCATGTGCTGTGGCGTGCATTAGTCGAAACTTGGTTTTCCGGATATTCCTCTGCAGTGCCCTCAGATCCCTGGGTTACAGTTTCGTGCGTTTTCCAAGGCGAGGTGAATTCCTGTAGTGTCCCATCTTCTTCCACTTGTTGATGACATAGGCCATGATCGATATGGCGATCAATCTCACATCAGCAATGCTTCCTCTTCTCATGTCTTCAATTGAGCAGCCCATTATAACGACCTTTTAACCCTTTAACCGGCAGGAACGAATTAACTCGGGGTGAATAAAATGGGATCAAGTCAGTTCGATGAACTATATTCTCTGTCTAAAAAGGGTACCAAACGCGGCTGGAATAAGTGAACCTCTGCATCAGAGAGCACTGCTTTCTCCTTAACTTTTCAAAGTTGTCGTATAGGAAGACGATTGATACTAAATGACCACGGGATGAAGTCAGTTCGATGAATTATATTCTCTGTCTAAAAAGTGTACCAAACGCTGCTGGAATAAGTGAACTTCCGCATCAGAGATCACTGCTTTCTCCTTAACTTTTCAAAGTTGTCGTATAGGAAGACGATTGATACTAAATGACCTCGGGATGAAGTCCGTTCCACGAATTATATTCTCTGACTAAAAAGTGTACCAAACGCGGCTGGAATAAGTGAACCTCCGCATCAGAGAGCACTGCTTTCTCCTTAACTTTTCAAAGTTGTCGTATAGGAAGACGACTGATACTAAATGACCACTTTGTTTATCCCCCGAAATGACTACTTTGTTTTTCACAGTGGTCATTTAGGAGAGATGATTGATACTAATTCTCTCCAACTGATTATCTGCTAAAAGAGCTATAACAATGTTGACTAATCTAAGAAAAAAGAAACAGAGATATGATGATATCTGAGGCATTTGTTTGTATTTAGTAGCACGTCCTTCTCAGGAGGACAAGCCATTCCCTCTCACGTGCTGGGTCCTGCAGCAAAGAAGAGAAGACTAAGGAAATATGATTTTATTACTAGCAATGGGCTTATGATGGGCACTGTTGAGAAGAGGGGGGCAAAGTTTTTGTTTTGTCGTAGCTTTCATAGAACACAGTTGCTGTGAAAACATTTTTGTTTGGGGAGCTCAAAAAAGTTTGGGCACCATTTGGTTCAGGAACATTAGCCGCTTTGGGTCTTAAACAACCCTTAGAAATAGGAAGCTAGGAGATTTGGGCTAGAGTGCCCGATTGGAAAGTGACACGGAAGCGAGGTAGAAAGGGAAAGGAAGACGCCCTTATTTTACCGTGATCCGACGGGTTAACATGCCTGTTCATCTGAGCGATACGATACGATATTAGAAAAAGTTTTAAGACGGGAGTGTCTGACCCCAAGTCAAAAACTACCCTCAGCAATAGGAAACTAGCAGATCTGAGTACGTGAACTCAATAGGAAAGACAAACAGAAAAATTAAGTGAAAGGAGAGGGTGATAGGTGATTTATCTTTCAAACTGTGACGCCAGTCCAAGGGGAACAGGGCCAAGGGTAACCAAGCACCGCACAGCATCGCAGAGAACCACAACACCACCAGGCCGCCGACACACCAGGGAGTCACTGCAACTCTGCGACACCAAACCCAAATGCCCGAGCAGAATCCATTTTCACCATCTCGATGCCAGTCTGAACAAGAAAGATGACACCGAATTTTAGGGTGTAATAAGCACGTCTTTTGAATTCGTGCTGACGCAAATTAAATATATCAAAGCTTTTCAAAGTCAATGGAACCGGTATGGAAAACAATAGTATCTGACGGAAGAAAGAAGTTTTTCAATCGGGTCTTTAATCCCTCAGATATTGCTGTAAACGGAATCGTGAGCTTACGAACTGTTAGAAACAGAGTTAACGACAAAAATAAGATGTGACTTTAAATCCCCTGGTGGGAAAACCATGCATTATTTTAGGAAGAAATTATTCCCAAAAGGTTTATCCATATTAGCGGTATCGGTCCAAGAAAAAAAATTTTAGTCGAGTTTTCAGGAGCTTAGATTTTGCTACAAATACATCAGAAGCAGAAATTAACACTTTTGGCCCCTGGTGGCCAAACCATTCTTTACCAAACATTAGAAATTATGTGAAAAATATTTCCCATCAGGTCTTGTATGCGATACAGGAAGAATTTTCCAAATTGGAGTTTTAGGAGCAGAAAACGCAATTTACCTTTGTGCGCCCTAACGGAAAGTCTATGATTTACTTGAAAATTTTGAATTTACAGGGAAAACATTTCGCACCGGAAACACTATCCAACAAAGAAGAAAGTTTTCAAATCGAACTTTTAGAAGTAGAGATATTGAAAGAAATAAGATATACATCCTCGCCCCCTGGCGTAGAAACCATACATTATTTCAAGAAGAAAATGTTCCTAAAAGGTTTGTCGACATGAGTAGTAACGGTCAACAAATTACTTTTTTTTTTAATCGAGATTTTTAAAGCTCATATTTTGCTGCAAATACATCAGAAGGGGAAATTAAGGCTTACGCCACCTGGTGGCTAAACAATTTTTTACAAAATTAAAAATTACATGCAAACGATTTCCTATCAGGAGCTGTATCTGGTGCAGAAAGAATTTTTCAAATCGGAGGTGTAGAAGCAGAGATATAGTGGGAAAACGCAATTTACCTTTTCGCCCCCTAGCGAAAAGTCTATGAATTACTTGAAAATTTTGAATTTATAGGAAATACATGTCACACTGGAAACACTATCCAAAAAAGAAGGAATTTTTCAAAATCGGACTCCTAGAAGTCGAGACATTGACAAAAATAAGATATATATCAACGCCCCCTGGCGTAGAAACCATGCACTATTTTAAAAAGAAAATGTTTCTGATAGGTTTGTCGACATGCGTAATATCGGTCTACAAATGACGCTTTTTTTCAATCGAGAATATAAAAGCTCATATTTTGCTGCAAATATATCAGAACCGGAAATTAAGATTTACGTCCCCTGGTGGCCAAACCATTTTTTACAAAAATTAGAAATTCTGTTCAAACGGTTTCCTATCAAGAGCTGTATCCGGTGCAGAAAGAAATTTTCAAATCGGAGATTCAAAAGCAGAGATATAGGGGGAAACGCAGTTTACCTTTACGCTCCCTAGCGGAAAGTCTATGAATTACTTGAAAATTTTGAAATTATATGAAACACATGTCACAGTGGAAAACACTATCCAACAAAGAAGGAATTTTTCAAACGGATCCTTAGAAGTAGAGATATTGACAAAAATGAGATATACATCTACGCCCCCTGGCGTAGAAACCATGCACTATTTTAAGAAGAAAAGGTTTCAAAAAGGTTTGTCGACATGAGTAGTATCGGTCTACAAACGATGTTATTTTCAATCGAGAATTTAGAAGCTCATATTTTGCTGCAAATACATCAGAAGCGAAAATTAAGGTTTACGCCCCCTGGTGGCCAAATTATTTTTTTTACAAAAATCGGAGATTTAGAAGCAGAGATATAGGGGGAAACGCAATTTACCGCTACGCCCCCTAGCGGAAAGTCTATGAATTACTTGAAAATTTTGAAATTATATGAAAAACATGTCACACGGAAAACAGTATCCAACAAACAAGGAATTTATCAAATCGGACTCCTAGAAGTAGAGATATTGATAAAAATAAGATATACATCTACGCCCTCTGGCGGAGAAACTGTGGAATATTTTAGGAAGAAAATATTCCGAAAAGGTTTATCGATGTGAGTGGCATCAGTCCACGAAAGAATTTTTCAATCGATATTTTAGAAGTTCAGATTTTATGGCAAATACATCAGAAGCAAAAATTAACACTTACGCCCCCTGATTTCCAAAGTATTCTTTACCAAAAATTCGAAATCATGTGCAAAAGATTTTCCATCAGGAGATGTATCCGCTGAATTTTTTTTTGAAATCGGAGTTTTAGAAGAAGAGTTATCGGGAAAAATGTATTTTACTTTTACGTCCCCTAGCGGAAAATCTATGCGTAATTTGAAAAAGAAACTATATCTAAAACATTCTTCGACATAAATGGAATCGAAAGATAAAATAATTTTTTCAATCGGATGTTTATAATATGTGGAATAAAACGTATTTTTGAATTCGACATCATCTGCATTTACGCCCTCTAGCGGCAAAATTGTACATATTAAAAAAAAAAAAAACGAAATAAAGGATCATCATTCCCGTATTTCAAGCTTCCGAAAGCAAAAATAATTTTTAAAATCGGACAAATAGTTGCAGAGATACCGTGGGTACAGACGGACGGACAAACCGATAACATAAGACCGATCTTTTTTTACAAAATACGTGCTAAAAAGAAGTGGGTGTAGGTCTGTCTAACACCCAGCAGTGTTCAGATACTTACTCTCTCTGTCAAGGGGGGTCAACGATCGCTGCCTTAATTCTAGAATACCTAAGGAATTCGCTGGGATTGTAATCAACTGCCCCGCTAACAAGTTCATTATCGTGGTTTTCCGCTTTCTTGAAGGACTTCTTTTCGAGCCTGGTGGAAAACTCATGTGCCTTCTCGTTGTAAAAGGTAACAGAAGGAAGGCAAACCAACCACCATGCTCATTTCGTACGATTGGCCAGAAGCCTGGGCAACTCGTGTACCTTCATCTGAGCGCACTCCCGGTGCTCTTTTTATACTTTATCGACCACGTGCCTGCTGCAGGAGCACACTGTTGCGCATGCGTGGGGGTGTCCAATTAGTTTTATTTGATTAGTGCATTCCATAGCAGTAGAACTCCACCATGTCATGTTACGTCGTACGTTACTAAATTTTGATAGTTTAATGACTAAATCAACTTATATTATACGTTGAATTCCTCTTTTCTACAATAATTGGAAAGCACAATTTTCGGTTAATCGAGATTTTTAATTTTCCGACTTCACCATAGTCCCAATAAACGAAGGTTTATTGTATATTGAAACAATGGTTCATTCATAAGAAATATTTCGGAAAAAAATTATATTCTAACTGCTGCGCATTTACAAAAGAAAATTTTGGAATGTGAGAATGTCTAGCTTCTATAGGCATTGTCTTGGCATGCATATTACACAAAAGTACACTTAAAAACCGCGCCTAGAAGTTATTGTGTTCACGAAATTCATATTTCATTACTTTCAATAAATTTTGCGTTTTAGGATACTGCTCACGTTCTTCTTAAATTCAGTGACAACTGAGAAAGAAAAAAAGCTTAAAAATATTTTCAGTTTGTTTTATAGGGTTTGTTGGGGTAGGTGGAGGAGCATTCTAAATTGTGAGCATATTGGTTTATTTTTCTCTAGGGGTAAAATAAACGATTGTACTTCAAATGTACTTAAAGAAAAAAATTCGGAACGTAAAAATGTCCAGTTTCATTCAGTGAGATGAGAAAATCTATAATCTCTTATCACGTACATTTATCTACCATCAATAATTACTTACGATTGCGAAAATAGAGGGGGAAAACCATCTCTCCTGTCGTTATTCTCAATTTGATTTTGATTTTTAGGAAATTCGTGCTTCGCATTTTTACTTCATCCATTTTCTTTTAAGCCACTTGCAACGAACAACAAACTGGGCACGTGGAATTGTGAGGAGTAAGAATAGTTATTGCCCGCGCATATGAATTATTGATATTTGGACGAAACAGATCACTACAGAAATTCAGTTTTCCGAAGTATTTCACTTTTTGAGAGGTATTTCGTGAGCAATAAAAAATAAAAAGATTGAATGAAGTTTGTCACCAACGGTCTGCTTGTACTTCCCGATGGAAGACATGTGCTATATAAATCTTAAAGGTGCCACGCATTTTGTCGCTTTCAACGACACTAAACACAATAAATTAATTTTCCTCCTCTTTGGTCCTTTCTGAAGGATGCTAACAACAGAAAAGAGATGCAAAAATGCTACTACATGAAAGGTACAGCTGGATAAAAACAATCTTACAAACAAATTACACTGTTAACACTTTTACTTTAAACGTGTTGAAGCCTTTATTTTTTTCATGGGGTTTGGTATTAGATTAATCAACTTTTCGACATTTTTTTGAGTTTGATGTAAAAACATTGTGAACAAGAAAGTCCAGTTTCAAGGTCCTGAAGGAAAATGGAAGTCTTTAATTGAATAAATATGTGCTCGGCTTCCTTTTTAGTGAATATGTGCTGTGCGTTCATTTGTGCGTCTACAGCAAAAACCTGACAGCAACAAAATGACACTGAGTGTGTGTAAACTGCAAGTGTGAAAAAAAATCACCGGTTTAAATGAACTGTATGACTAGTACTTCACATCTTTCTTTTATTTTTGTGTACATATTTTTTCTCTTGCATGGAACAAGGGTGAAAAAAATATAAAAGGAATTCTTGAGAACATGAAGAAAAACATTCCTTGAGTGTTTGGGTTCTAATTTCTTTCCTTTTGCTCCAAAGAAAAAAGAGAAAATACCTTTTATTACTTTCATAAGATCAAGTAACTGAGCACTTGAAAAGTTGAATGTCACCGCAATAGACGAGTAGTAAGAGGCCCCAGGCTTCTGGCCAATCGTACGAAATGCGCATGGTAGTGTGTTTGTCTTACGTTGCTGGTTTCTTCCCTTCCTTGGATGCAATGCTCAAAAATAGAGACAGGCGGCTACTTTGTGTATATCCATAGAAGGTGCTCATGGTAGCCATTAAGCCTCCAAACAAAGGAAGACGTTTTTTTTAATTGGGGGTTTAACGACCACCGTGAGCAATTCGTTGGGCTACAAGCAGTCGCTCGTCCCTAATTTAGAGTTACTGGATCCAGTGAAGGGAGAGAGCTAGAGCTGCAAGACAAACCCAACATCCATGCCTCACAGAGATTCGAACCTGGACCCATCGCTTAGACCACCGCTCCACCGGGGCAGCACACACACACGCACACACATACAAAATTGGACCAGTGGCTTCATCTCGAAAGGTACAGTTGCAAGAAGGCATCTAGAGTTTCGTTTCTCGTGGGTTTCATCAGACTCCTTCTGGCAAGAAACAAAAAAAATACTAGAACGCTGTTCCGCCGTATTTAGCCAAAAAAGTGCCCTCATTTCGTGTATGTATGCACACATACACATACAACGAGGAACCATTACATTATGACCACTTACCTAATGAGCTGCAGAAACCCCTTTAGCTCACAAAACAGCGGCTAATCGGCGAGCCGTGGATTCGATGAGGTGGCGATAGGTATCCTGGGGTATTTGGTACCATAATGCCAACAGTAGGTCCTCCAGTTCCCGTACATTTCGGGGTGGTGGCGATTTAGCGCGAACCCGCTTTTCCAAGTCGAACCACAAATGTTCGATTGGGTTCATGTCAGGTGAATTTGAAGGCTGTGGCATTAACAGAAAGTCAAGCAGCACTTTCCTAGAACCACTTCTTGACGATTCTGGCAGTGTGGCATGACGCATTATCTTGTTGGCAATGGCCAACCGCAGCAGAGAATACAATTGCCATGAGTGGGTGAACTTGGTCCGCAACGATGTTCAGATACCTGAAAGGTGTCAGGGATTGTGCAATTCGGATAATGGGGCCTAAAGTGTTCCAAGAAAACATCTCACACAGCATAACACCGCCGCCGCCGGCCTGTTTCCGCCCAACAGTGCATCCAGGTGACATAACCTTTGTTATTAACCCTTTAAGCGGCCGATGTATCTGGACCAAATAATACCCAAAATTTTCTGCCGTTCTCAAACAGAACTGTTGACATCAGTGGCGCCCATATGAGTACTTTTAGAGAGGTGAGCGGGGGGGGGAAGAAAAATCCTTAAATCCTTCAAGGTTGTCAAACATTTTAGTAAATGTACAAGATACTAAAATACAACCAAAATAAAGAAGTTTGATAGTTGCAATCAATCATTAATATCTTGTTATTTTAAAAAATGCGTTAAAAAAAGTTTTCGTCTATTTTAGTGTTTTAAATTTATCAAAAATTTAGCCCCTCGCTCCTTATGGGCGCCCTTGGTTTACATAGTTGCCGGGTGATACGAAAGCTATGTTAAAACTATTCCTTCCCCTCTCTTATCTCAGCAGAATCGACTATATATCTGATGCTAGTATTAAATGATCTCTTATGGCCCTTAGTCTTATAATCTATAATCTGATTCCATTTTAGTGCTTTTTTGACTCAGGTAATGCTTGAGAAGGTCTAGTCGCCCTGACACAGACATCATGTAACTGGGTAGAAGCAAGTTACTCAAACATCTTTTCTTTCCTTTCTTAGGTTCTTCACCATTTTTGTAGTATTTTCGGGAGAAAAGGTAATATATGATAGGAATGATTAAGGAAAATAGTTCCCCGTAAATGAACACTTTAAATGACAAGCATAAAGGAAAAGCAACGCTTTCTGATGCTCAAGTTCACTCGCTCCTGTCGAGTTCGGCCTACTTCTTAGACAGCGAATATACACGTATATTCGTTCGAGCTGATTTCAAACAATTTTGCTGACCGCGAGTTAATTCGTTCCAGCCGGATAAAAGGTTAAACGGTGCATCCGCGCTCGGCTGTCTACGTGATGTACCAGGAATCTTGATTCGTTAGTCCATGCCACTTTCTTCCAATCATCCGCGGTCGAATCTCGATGATCCTTGAACCATTTCATGCATAGTTGCCGATGATGTGCAGCAAGCATGAGGATCCGAGTGGGTCTTCGGCTACGTAGGCTCATGCGCATAAGGCTGCGATGAACTGTGTGCTGTGACACATTGCACTGATCACCACTGTTATAGCTGCGGGTGATTTATCGCACTGTGGCCCCGCGTTCGCTGTGAACAATGCGCGACCGTCTCCTCTCCCCTCTGGCATCAATGAGCTGCGCGCGACACACGGATGATGGTTCTTCTTAGGCCATTTGTGCACCACTTTTGGTACGTTCTCACTACAGCGGCATCTGAACAACCCACAAGCAGCGCAGTTTCCAAGATCGTAATTTCGAGGCGCCGTGACGTCATAATTTATCCTTTTTCAAACTCCCATAAATCGGCAGCTTTTCCCATTCTGACTCATAACCCTCTACTAACCGAAAGCCGTTGCTCTGGTTATATATATACTTTTCTGTGAACTTCACCTGCGCCACCGTTCGATCTCCAGGCGCGCTCATTTCTCTAGGCGGGGTGTGGTCATAATGCAATGGCTCATCGGCGTATCATCATCATCATCATCATCATCATCATTGTCAACCATTATCAATCCACTGCTGGACGAAGGTCTCCCCAAGTTTCCTCCACAACGGTCTGTCTTGTGCCAGTCTCCTCCATGTCACCCCTGCATACTTTCGAAATTTCATCCACCCATCTCCCATGTATTCTTCTTCTGAGTCTTTTCCTGTCGCTTGGAATCCAATCTAAAATTTCGGCTGTCCATCGATGGTCTGTCCTTCTGGCAGTATGTCCAGCCCATTGCCATTTCAGGGATTTAACTCTGATCATGATGTCTTCCACTCTTGTCATTTTTCGGATCCACGAGTTCCTCTTCTTATCTCTCCTGGTTACACCAAGTATGCACCTCTCCATGCTGCTTTGAGTTGTCTGCAGCCTTTGTATGTCTCTTTTAGTTAAGGTCCACGTCTCTGTACCATACGTAAGCACTGGAAGGATGCATTGATCAAACACTTTTCTTTTAAGACATAATGGCATATTGCTCTTGAAAATTATGTTGTTTCTTCCAAAAGCTCTCCAGGCAAGCTTTATACGCCGTTTAATTTCTTCATCAATGTGACCCTCACTTGATATCTGCTGTCCAAGATAAATGTAGGTATTGGTTATCTCCAGTTTTTCCTCATCAATTGTTAAATCGTCATTTTTTGTAAAGCATTGTCTTCTGAAAGTTCATTTTTAATCCCACTTCTTTACTCTTGTCAGCAAGTTCCTGGATCATATATGTGCATTTATATGCACGTTGTGTACGTTCACAAGGCCGAGTCAATAACGATTCGCTATGTGTTAATGAAACATATTACAGCAAAAATTAATAAATTCCAAGGGCATTTTTCAGTGTAGGCCCTTTGCTTTCCGGAGCAAGTTTCTTTATACTGTTCGAAGAAAAATATTTTTACTAAGAGATCAGTTGCGTATGCACCACATCTTTTTGGTATCTTTATATCCACGGCCTCTTAAGGCCACTTGAGTGAAACAAACAGGTAGTAATCTGAAGGGAGCATGATTAGCTCCATACGCAGGTTGTTTCAACCAAGGATGAACTGGATCACCTACCAGGCTGTAACATTAAGCGAAAAATGAGTACTGGGTGACAATGCCAGCGTCAGGAAACGTGTCTGTGCCCCAAACAGAAACCCATACCAGCCCCGAAATCTGGCTTACACACACGTAAGGTCCTGCTGTCTGTTTGTTGGGACATACGGGATGTCGTATTTTTTTGAGCTGTTGCCGTACAACACCAATATCCCCGCCAATGTGTAATGCCGTCATCTCGACTGTCTGCACGCATCGCTCACGTCGAAACGATCAGAACTGCTGAACCGCAAAGGTTCAGCAGCTCCATCCTTTATCAGGATGGAGCATGACTTCATACTGCACGGGTGACCTGTCACATGATCAGTGACCTCGGCTAGCATGTGTTGCCGCACCCAAGCGACTACCACCGGTAGTTGAAGCATTTCTACAGGGAGGGTATACAACAACTGCCCAGACGATGTGTGTAGATCGTAGCAAACGATAACGATTACCCTTTAGACTAATTTGTACTTACATTACAGGTAATTAGGAGTTTTCTACTGCCTGGCATTTGCAGCCATTATTTTCTTTCCAATATCATGGAGGTTCAAATGGAGATGGCCATTGTAGAATGTGTTTTTGTACTTCTGTGAGAAGTTTTGTGATCCCACTTTGCGTAGACTTCACTGTTGCTGATGGTTGCTTTGGCAGAATTATAACGGATTTGTATATGAATCATTTTAAATGTCATCATTAGTCTGTGTTCTGTTTTTCAGAAGCATAGCACTGACCCATCCAACGTTGTCTACAGAAATTGACGCGGACTGTCCCGGTACGTCTTTATGCGTTATACTTGTGAGACTTGAAATTCAGTCATAGACACTCCGGTGTGGCAAACCATTGTTCCCATACTCTTCTTAAACCCTAAAATGAACTTTAACCTTTGGCACATCATCAGTCGGAAGGAAACGACTTACTACTTGCTCTTCTTCTTTCGTGCATACGGAATACGGACCTGCAATGTTAAGGGTTCGTTAAGAACACAAAGACTGACTCTTCAAGGTCAAGCCTCAATCACAGTAACGTGAATGACACCAAGTCTAGTCTACACAAGCGCACAAAACAAGCAGTATAAACAACCGCAAATAAATTAGAACTACATGGCGGAAAATTATTGCGTCGTCCTCGCACAAAGTAGGCTTGAACCTAGGGTATGCCATTTCCCCGTCAATAGTGAAAAGGAGCTGGACACGTATGGCGTCTTGAGCATGTGCGTGTGAGTCTGTATGTGTTTTTGTAGGGGGTGATCAAATGAAAATGCAGTTTCTTTTTCGAAGATTATTCAGTGCTTATTTAACATAAGTTGATCTCCACAAAAGAAAAAATGGTGAAGAAAACCCATGGTAGCAGCAAAGAATATAAAGCTGCGAGTGAAGAACGCCAACTCCCGTAGAGATAACGTAAAACATGCAGGCGATAGCAGCGGCCCACATCCTGGTAGCTTAAGAGCTCTGTCGGAAATCAAACATTCAGGAACAAAAGACGTTAAGGGACCACGGTAGCGGAACTTTTCTGTGATCCACGATTGTTTTTTTCGATATGATGACTATTTGCTTAGAGCAGTTCTTTTTTGTTGTTGTTTCCTGATATCCAGCCCGTCCCTTATTTTTCTGAAGGAAATATGCGATAGCAATTAATATCACTATTTAAATAAAATTTTAGCAAATGGTATAGTTAGGCCTACGAATCCGGACAATCTATAGTATTTGGCATTTCTGAAACACTGAAGAGCAAACAAAAGCCTTAACTAACGCGATTGGCGCAACAAAACTAACATTTCCGATTTGCTAAGTGATTATGCCACCGAGAAGGCGGTAATCACGTGCTGTGCGTAGCTCGTCTGGCTTCCTATAGCTCATAGCCTGTTACATCGAACTAGAAGAATTTAAGTCAACAAAACAACACAAACACGCATGATCAGTCTTTTCCGTCATCAGCATGTATGTTGGTTTCAGTGCATTTCATCTTGTAATCCAGGATTTGTCGGCGCTAGTTGTGTCTCGCCGAGCCTTAGCTTCTTCCCATTTAGATATTCTTTGGTAACAGAGCAGATGTTTAACTGATCAACTGCTGAACAACAGTCTGTTAGAATAGAGTGAGTTTTCTCACGCTTTGTTCACCAATATAATATGCTCCATCTACTCCGTTCTTTTTCCGTAGCAAATTTAACGTTTATCTGCCGGAAACACGCGATTATTTAAAATCATCTGTATTTTGACATTCGAAACAAATATAAAAAAAAAATGGCGCCCTCTCCGATATCCGAGTAGGCAGAGGCGCTGGTGTCTGGCTAGTTGCCTGAACCAGCTGCTGGTTCAAGTCCCTAATAAGGGATGTGCCGTGCGATCGTCCCACGGCATTGGCCCTCTCCATTCCGCGGAACCAGTGTCCCCAAATTAGGGACGGGCTGCAGCTTATAAACCTAAAACACCTCGTAGAATGAGACTTACTGCTTACATATGAGGCAGACGGGGGAATCGAGCGAGAACATAGCTTGCTTTACTTTTTATAGTGTGTAACGATAGATGCGTGTCTATAAAAGCGGGTGCCGCCCCGATGGCGCAGTGGTCCAAGCTATGGCTTCTGATCATTCGTCCGAGATGGGTCTGGGTTCGAATCCCGGTGAGGCATGGATGTTGTGTTTGTCTTACGGCGCTGGCTCTCTCCCTTCCCTGGAACTAGTGAACCTAAATTAGGGACGGGCGACTGCTTATAGCCCATTGAGTTGCTCACGGTGGTCGTTAAAACTTCAATAATAAAAAAAAAACAAATAAAAAAAAAGGCGGGAGTTTCCATCATAATAGCTTAAACCATGATTTCTTTGTTTCCGCTTAACGAGGATCTGACAAAGACCCCATTGGTGTGCGACGAAATAAGAAGATAGACAATCTAAAGAAGTGAGTTTTTCCGTTTCAGAACCCAATTCATTTCCCTGAAAATAAGACATTCTCGAACACTCTGCTAGTATTCCATGAGTCTTTCCTCAAAAACGCACATTTGAACCGTAGGATTTTATCATGCATTTTTAATAACCTCATCACAGACGAGCGCTTCCCCTTTATAAAGATACTCGCTGTATGATGACTAACCGGGAATAATATATATATATATATATATATATATATCGCATACACAGTCCTCATATATGATGAGCCATTCCAAGCGTTAAAATGCTCTTGAATCTCATCCTGCGCCTGCAAGAATGCTTTGCATAAAATGCTTTCCTTTCCTGCCTTATTGTTTAGAGAAATTTATTCGTAAACGACTTTCGCGGTGTTTGTGTCTCTTTTGGAATTTCGACCAGTTCGGCACAAAAGATTCCTCGAAGCGTCTTCCCGATAACTGTTCAGAATAGATATTAATGCAGATCTGGAAAATATTTCTTCCTCTTTGTCATCGCCGCTTATTTGCGAACTGTACAGATGACGGCAAAAGTTATTGTGCATGTTTCGATATTCCTTCTTTATATGGGTTTGAAGGAGGTTAAATGTTTTAGCTCCCATGTAATGTCCGATTGATTTCCGATATATTTTTTTCTTATTTTTTTGTATGTCGAAACATTTGATCTTTATGAAAGTTTTGAAAGGTCGCCACACGTTACGTCGGAAATGAAGGAAACGGAATGGATCTGAACAGGACATAATTTTGACCGCCGTAGGTCAGACCTACACAGACGGGATAGGAGTCATTAATTACGACTTACTCTGGAGGAACAGGGGCGCAGCTAAGAGGGTGCTCATGGGGCTTGAACCCCTTCAGGAAGTGCTATTTTGCGTCCATCTTAGTTCCCAGCATTAAACTTAACACCTAGTGAAGCAACACCCAAATTTTCCAAAGTCAACAAAAAAAAAAAAAAAGAAAAATAGCCTGATCACATCCCGTATTTGTATTTAGTTCACAGTTCGTAGCCTTTCACAATCACACACACACACACACACACAAACAGCCTTTTGTCCTCCCCCACCCGCAAAAGTTGGTGCTTATTTGTGTGGTGCGTTCACCTAGTTGTTACGTAGGCCAGGTAACAGTAAAAAATAGTTGTAAAATCTAGCTTCTGTTCAATAAAACAGAAGTGAATGTCACCCCATTTGTTGGATAACCAGTTCATAAGCACTTGAAGGGTTGAATCAGGGATGAGCACACTGGTTGTCTTTTTTATGGACTGCTTTGGTTTACATCAGCAGATATTATACTGAAGTGCCACAAATCATGCGATACGGACCTAGTATCATGTAGGACCTCCTCTAACCCAGCAAAGTGAAGCAACTCGATGTGGCATCGTTCCACAAGTGGTCGGAAGACTTCTGGAGAGATGTTGAGCCATGTCATCTGAAAAGCCTTCCACAGTTCCCTGATATTTGTAGGTACAAGATCTTGGGGAAGAATGGATCTTTCCATTCGCCCCCAAGATCCTGTACCTACAATACATTAGTGCTCTATGGGGTTCATGTCGCGCGAATGCAGTGGCCACACCATCGATCGGAATTGTCCAGAATGCTCCTAGAACTAATTTTGGACTATTTGGGCACGGTTACATGGTGCATTGTCCGCCTGGAATATACCATCGTTGTTGGTGTACACGAAGTCCATTAAGGGCTGCAAATGGTCACCCAGCAGAGCAACAAAGCTATTACCGGTTAATGACGTGTTTACGAGGACCAGAAGACTCAAACCGTGCCACGTTGTTCTTACTTTCCGCGTTTAAATTCAACTTAGGTAATTAGAGGTATTAATATTTGACTTCTTACCTCTTCCGTGAGTCCGTGTACGAGCTCTCTGGCACTCCAACTTCTTCATTGGGTATGATGCACACGGTCGTATACACAAAAATATATTCCAATTAGGGTCGTATATCCGAGTTTGATTAGCATAATTCATCGCAGATCATTTTATTTGAATTAGATACAAATACACAAACACATACACAAACACATACACAAACTTTGTTGTTTTGTCTTTCGCGTCATAAGTCTTAACATCCGTTTTCACTCTGCGGCCTATGCCATATCATCTCTGCGGCCTTTGCCATATCATCTCTGCGGTCTTTGCCATATCAGCTCGGCGGCCTCTGCCATCAGTTCTCACACGTCTTCAAATGTCCACAATTTTCTCACGTCTGCCGTTGGCTTCTTCCGCTGCGCCCTCTTTCGGCGTAGTTCCAACACACATAAAGACACTCACATACATGTATGGAACCATCACCAGCTTGCACAGTGCGTTGTTGACAGCTTGGGTCCATGGCCTAATTAGGTCTGCGCCACACCCGAAAGCTACCATCAGCTAGTAACAACTGGTAGCATGACTCATCGGACCACGTGACATGTTGTCAATCTTCTATGGTCCAATTACCGTGTTCAGGAACCCAGGTGAGGTGCTGTGTCCGATGTCGTTGTATTAACAAAGGAACTCTGGTGGATTTTCCGCTTCCATACCCGATGGACGCCGCTAAATTATGCTGCACTGACCTGATGGATATGTCTCTGGTATCTTCTGCATTGACTACGGATGTTATTTGAGCCCGTGCCTCTTGTCTGTTAGGTCAGACGCCACTGGTCACGGTCATTCAGCACCCATGGTCGCTCACTGCTGGGTCCAGAGTTGATGGTAATGCCTTCCATGAGGTATTCCCAGTAGACACGTGACACCGTGGATCGCAGAGTTTTGAATATTCGCACAACTTCGGAAATTGAATGTCCCATCCGTCTGGCTCGCACTGCCATGCCTCTTTCAAACTCTGATAATTCACGTCGGCCGGCCATAAACCAACTGACGGTTGTTCAACTAAACTTACCAGATTACATCTCGCCACTACAATGCTGGCCACCCAAAATTCAAAACCAAGAAGGACACGAAATAGCAAAGCCAGATTTACTGGACACATAACAACACATACAAAGATGAAACGATTGAGCTTACAGGCCTGTGCGACTTGCGGAACACGCAGACATCAATAGTTGTTATGGTCCCCATGGCTGGCAATAGCGGCCGCGACACGCCGAGGCATCGAACGAAGGAGGGTTTGGACGTGGGCTTGGGGTATGTCGGTCCAGGCTGCTTCCATACGATACCACAGTTTATCAGGCGTAGCCGCGGGTGGTGCTTGCCGGGCCACTCGGTTACCGATCAGCGACCAGACGTGTTCGATGGGCGATGTATCGGGAGAACAAGCGGGCCACGGCAGCAGTTACACTTGGTGGGCCGTGAAGAATTGTTGCACGATACGTGCCACGTGCGGACGCGCATTGTCCTGTTGAAACGTGGTCGCTGGCAGGCCCTGCAGGTAAGGGAGGTCTACAGGCTCCCAAACGTCGGAGATGTAGCGGTGGCTGTTGAGTGTACCGGGGATGTGTACCAGAGGGGTGCGGGTGTCATACCCAATTGCGCCTCCACCATAACGCCAGGCGACGGACCGGTATGGCGATGCATAATACAGGCGTCATACAGTCTCTCGCTGCGGTGCCGCCACTCGCGGATCCGACCATCGTGGTGTTGCATGCAGAAGCGCGATTCGTCGGAGAAGACAATGTCGTGCCATTCCGTAGTCCAGGTGCAGCGTTCAACGGCCCACTGCCGCCGCACTCGCCGGTAGTGTAACGTCAATGGTAATCGGAGCAATGGGCGCAGTGCGACAAGTCCCCGGTACTGCAGACGACGTCGAACGGTACGTTATGACACAAGTTGTTGGGCAACACACCCTTATTCCTGCGCTAACGTTCGTAATGTGGCGGTGCGAGCCGTCAATGCCCGCCGCACAACATGCCGGTGCTCTCGTTCGGTGGTGTGCCGCGGACTCGGCAATTGCTCACGTCAGTTCGTCCGTCCCTCCTGCACCCACCGAATCCATACTCGCCTCACTGTGGCTGTATGTCGTCCCACACGTGCGCCAATGTCTCGTTACGATAAAGCGCGGTCGCGATAAGCCACTATTCGTGCACTTGTCGAACTCCGAAACGTACTGGAATGACTGCCGTGTTCTGCGACGAGGCATCAGGAAGCTTCCCACGCCCAGGTCGGGCAGCACAACACACTTCCACTACTTTCACCCCGCCTTCTGTGCACGCTTCTTATAGTGCTTCTCGGTGGCTTGCCGGGCGCACATGATTTGCATATGCGCTGCAATGTTAATCGTTTGCATGTCCTCTCGCGGGCGATGCATGCTACGAATTTCAGGCCAATCGGATGCCTCCTTCTTGATGTTGCATTTTGGGTGTCCAGCAGTGTAATATAAATCGTGGCGTGCGTCGAAGCTTTTATACCACGGAAGCCCCAGTTAAACATTTAGATGCTGCTATCCCATTACTATTAGCACTTCAGTGTAATCCATGACTGGAGATTTCGGTATTCTATTCTTTTGTAATCATCATATGTGCGCTGACAAGTGAACATCGTAAGGAAATCTCAGAAATTTTGGTTATTTCGCTTAGATGTCCTACTCAGGCGTCACACTGGGAGCACTTAGGGGAGCAGTATAAGGTTGGCGTGAATTCTACTGAATTTGATTCTTGTGTTGTTTACAAAAAGAAACTGTTTCCCTTTCAGTCTTATGTCTGTTTTTCTCATTTGCCGTGTATCCTCCTTAAGAATACAAAAGAAAAACCTCGAATGAAATTAACACCATGTTTTCACAGGAAAAATATTTTATTGTAAGCGTCTTTCGCGATTTCTGAAACAAATTTACATAAAACAGGGTGAAAAGTAAGAGGTAATAACATAGGTTAGGTTCTTGAATTTAAAGATTACAATATTGTGAAGATTATGTATTTTAAAATAATACAAAGTGGTTTGTCACAAATATTTACTTTTCCAAGTCGACCATGGTTTCGTTGGTTATTGACCTAGCTTCATCGTGACAAATGACACGCAAATATTCAAATTGTATATGATACCATAAATGGTGTTTACAGTCACGGGTTTTGGTTAGTTGTTTCCACGCGCTTGAGAGGAATGGTGTGGATGCCATGTCATTAACAAATTGCGAAATATGTATGTGAAAAGCTTCCAAAGTATCAAGTTTGGTGGTTGAATCTGGCTTGTCAATTAGTTTTGCTTCTTCAAAGAGAAATTTATGGTCCTTTTCATAACAGTGTTTAGCCATCGATGACTTGTTTAAGTCACAGTTCCGAATGTAGGTCTTGCGCTCCTTCAATCGAAAACGCAAGGCTCTATGGATCTGTCCTGTATACCAAGCGCCACATTCATATGGAATTTGATAAATTTCCCAAGAGATTTAGTTTTCAACATAGTCCTTTGATCCTAAAAAGTTTATTTTGTTTATGGGTTTAAGAATCACTTTAAAATTAAAGGTTTTAAAAATTTCTGAAATTTTGAAGGCAATGTCACGGGAAAATGGAATAATGGCAAAATTCTCTCGCAATGGGCGCATCACAAGAGTTAATTCCGGAACAAGTCGCTCTACCAACTGAGCTACGCAGACGTTCGTTCTCGCTGCTATCTGCCTTTATGTCGTGTGCGTCCTGCGGGGCAGGCATGTCACATCCCCCCCCCCAAAAGAGGGCCGGGGGCATGGCCCACGGGTCAGCCGTGACCATGAATCGTGTCCCACAGATTATGGAGATAGGCTTCAGTTTCCGGAATTTTGTTAGAGCCTTGTCGATAATGGAAGGGTTGTATCTTCGCTGTACTGCAACACGTTTAAGGAAATAAAGTTCTTTTTCCAAACACTATTTATTTGAACATATATGTATCACGAAATATACGCAACTGTAAATGGCTCTGAGTTTCTGTTGCCAAGGGTGATTAGACTTGATTTGTGGAGGTGAGAAAAGAACAAAAGGCTTCTGATAAATTGTGGTTGCGAGAGATCCATTTGAGCGAGTAACCAGGACGTCAAAGAATGTTAGGCATCCGTTATTTTCAATTTCGTTGTTGAATTGAATGTGAGGATCAATGGAATTTATAAGTTTGACTAATTCTGGAATTTCAGAATTTTTTCCCTTCCATAGAAAGAAAGTATCGTCTACATATCGTATCCATAAATCAAATTTCACGAGTTTGAAAAGTTTTTCTTCAAATGGACGCATGTAGATTTCACATAATATAGGTGACAGTGGGCTGCCCATGGCTAGACCTTCCGTCTGTTCATATAACGTTCCACGGAAAGCAAAACTGTTCTGTTTTATGCAAATGTCCGCTAATCATGTTATTTCTACAAACCACGCTGTATTATATGAATATCATTCATCATCATCATTGTCAACCATTATCAATCCACTGCTGGACGAAGGTCTCCCCAAGTTTCCTCCACAACGGTCTGTCTTGTGCCAGTCTCCTCCATGTCACTCCCGCATATTTACGAATTTCATCCACCCATCTCCCATGTGGTCTTTTTCTGGGTCTTTTCCTGTCCCTTGGAATCCAATCTAAAATTTCGGCTGTCCATCTATGGTCTGTCCTTCTGGCAGTATGTCCAGCCCATTGCCATTTCAGGGATTTAACTCTGATCATGATGTCTTCCACTCTCGTCATTTTTCGGATCCACGAGTTCCTCTTCTTATCTCTCCTGGTTATACCAAGCATGCACCTCTCCATGTTACTTTGAGTTGTCTGCAGCATTTGTATGTCTCTTTTAGTTACGGTCCACGTCTCTGCACCATACGTAAGCACTGGAAGGATGCATTGATCAAACACTTTTCTTTTAAGACATAATGCCATATTGCTCTTGAAAATTATGCTGTTTCTTCCAAAAGCTCTCCAGGCAAGTTTTGTACGCCGATTAATTTCTTCATCAATGTGACCCTCACTTGATATCTGCTGTCCAAGATAAACATACGTATCTGTTATCTCCAGTTTTTCTCCATCAATCGATAAATCTTCATTTCTTGTAAAAGCATTTAACATCACTTTTGTCTTCTGAAAGTTCATTTTTAATCCCACTTCTTTACTCTTTGTCAGCAAGTTCCTGGAACTTGCTATATGAATATAGTTTAGTTTATTTAACCCTTAACCGTCGCCCCGTGTCTCACATGCGCAGGCATGTTGATCAGATTTTGTCGTGCCAGTGTGTCTTCCGGGCTTGTCTCTACACGGTTTGTAATACTCATAGTGATACGCATGACAAATTTTGTCACATTTTGTCATACCCGTAGCTGTTTTAAATACACCAATCGTCGTTATATGGCAGTTGTAGTACTGTGAATGGCATTTAACAACAATAGTAGCTTGCTGAACAGGTTGAAACCTCGTGTTTAGAGTAGTCGCGCTTTGTTGAATGTTTTGATTTCATTCCATAAATTTTGTAGGGAAATCAGCTCTTTTAGTGATACGGAAGAAAATTTTACTGTCGATGAATCTGGAAGTGATTCAGAAGGAAATACGTTTTCAGATGTTTTTGATTCTCAAGTATCGGAATCTCAGGATAGTGATCATGCAGCTTAACTTTTGCTTGGGCGTCAATGGAATGAAATTACGCCGCATGTCCAAGGTTATGTACCCCAATGTTTTCAATTCAGAACATCTCCAAAAGTTAATTATTTATCTCAGAGCATTTTTTATCCAAATCATAGGAGAAAACACCTGCATTAAAGCATTCCTGCCGAGCTTATGTGTGAAAGAAAAGCCAACTATAAGGTAAGTAAAGCGTAAATTTTTTAACATTTCCATAGCCCAGATGTACTTTTAAATTTAAGAAAAACGAGCAGTTTGAGATGAATTATGATTAAATATGATATGTACTTTAAAGTAAGCCGATAAAAATATCGATATTTTTGAACGCGCATTTCAGAAAAAAAAGAAATCGACGACTAAGGAGTTAAAATGAAATATGCCGCACCTGTGGCGCAGTGGTCATAGCGCTGGCTTCTGACGATTAGTCCGGGTTTGAATCCAGGTGAGACATGGATGTTGTGTTTGTCTTACGGCACTGTATCTCTCCCTTACCTGGAAACAGTGGCTCTAAATTAGGGAGGGCAACGGCTTATAGCCCAACGAGTTGCTCACTGTGTTCGTTAAACCCATACACAAGAAAAATGAAATGCCAAATGCTTCAAGGCCTTTAAGATTTAATTTTTGCTTCCAGTTTTAGTCATAAATGTTCCTTTATTATTGCTTGCATATAATAATAATGTATACTCTAGGATTCTAAGCAGGCGCGTATAGCCACAGTGCTTCCTTAACAAGCAACAACTTGTTAAGAAAGAAAAGTAATCACACGTGTGAAGTGATTCAATGTTTACTTTACCTTTTAATGCGTATTAAAATGTGCAGAAGGCACATTTTAATAAGGTGTTGCACCTCCTCCAGCAGTAATACAAGCTTCCAATCTGCCATGCAATCGGCCGGACACATAGCCGGATATCACGCTGGGGGGGGGGGAAGCATTCCATGCACCTTGAACTTGGACACATAATTTAGAGATGGTTGCTGCCTTCCGCGGAAGAGTCCTTGTCCGATCCAGTCCCAGACAGGCTCGATTGGAGAAAAGTCCGAAGTGCGTGCTGGACAAAGGGGGTGAATGCACAGCCTCAAGAGCATGTTGAATTATCCGGGCGGAGAGTGGGCGGACGTTATCCTGCTGGAATATCGCATCGAGAATCGCACTCGAAAATGGCAGGACGACCGGCTGCGCAATGTTGCTGCCGAACTTACTGCTATTCAGTGTACCCCGTACAAACACCAGACTCGTACGAGAGTGATAGCAAATCACTCTCCATACCATGACGCCCGGCGGCGTGGGGCCTCTATGTCGTTGGCGGATGTACGATGGCAGAAGCCGCTCACCTTGTCGCCTTCGGACGCGTACACGACCGTCAGACGCTCCCAAGCAGAATCGGCTTTCATCACTGAAGACCACAGACTGCCATTCTTTCCTCCAATGAACTCGTTCTTGACATCACCGCAAACGTGTTCGACGTTGACCAGGGGTCAGTGGTAACTGTGCCAGCGGCGGCACGCGTACCCTTGTCCTGCTTCCAATAAACGATTCCGTATTTGTTCTGGTAGATACGGAATCGTTTATTGGAAGCAGGACAAGGGTATGACAGAGGATCGAATTTGTGACGCCGTAGCCGTTCGCATTGCCAACGCCGCCCTCCTGATACACTGATTCTCTCGTGCGCCCGTAACTCTGTGTTGCCCAGAACCACATTTGCGTGCGTGCGAATGCTTCTCTGACCACCGACGCCACCATCTTACCGCGACCGATATCTCTCGTCCCACTCGGTCCGCAATTTGTCGGAAGGGCTAACCTCCTTTCCGCAGACCCACTATACGGCCTCGCTCGAACTCCAATAACTAAACAAATGTTGCTCGTCTGCGTCGTCCAGGCAGGGTAGATTCTTCAACGAGCACTGAACAACTGTGACGTGCCTGCCAACGTAGCTCAGTTGGTAGAGCGACTTGTTCCGGAATAAGTGGACTCGGGTTCGATCCCCGGCGTGGACCAAAAATGACGGAGAAATTTAATTCGTTATAACGGCGCCCAAACTTCCCGGATGACTCGGCCCTTAAAGATCTCGCTATGGTGTGATGTTCTTCCCACACCGCGAGACAAGAAAAATAAGAGAAACCCTTCTTCAGCGCTTCGAAAAATAAATGTGTGTGATGTTGCATTCCACACACCAGATTGACTGGGAGTTCTCAAGTGCACGTTCTACAGCGTATGGCTGCCTGCAACGATTCATGGTCACGGCTGGCCCGTGGGCCATGCCCCGGCACTCTTTCGGGGGGGGGGGATGTGACGTGCCTGCCCCGCAGGACGCACACGACATAAAGGCAGATAGCAGCGAGAACGAACGTCTGCGTAGCTCAGTTGGTAGAGCGACTTGTTCCGGAATAAGTGGACTCGGGTTCGATCCCCGGCGTGGACCAAAGTGACGGAGAAATTTACTTCGTTATACAACACAACACTAGATGAATGACTTCGTTCTACGCGCCCTAGTTCTTAAATACGCACTGCGTACGTTTGCATGTTGTCGCCCGCAGTGACGTCATTATTTCATCCAATGACATTCCAACTTGGATCACAGTTTCTGCTGCCCTTAACAATTAACTTATTATAATATGATGTTCCTACCGGCATTCCTTCTTGGCGTTCTTATTTCACTTTCCGGTAGTGCAGTTAGAATCTCACGAAATTCATTTCACAAACACCACTTTAGTGTCGACCGAGGCCACCTGAGGTTATTCTGTCGAAAACTCTTGTTTTCCGAGCAATACCGGCATCAAGATACCGTAGGTATCCTTCCGAGATTCTTATTTTGTAGGAAGGAATTTCCTGTCTTTTTCTTTGCTCATAGGCTTTAGGAGTTTTCGATAACCCAGATTTTTGCAGCGCAAAGAGGAAACTTGTGGTAGCTTCCCGGAGTAATTAAAGTACATTAAAACTCTCTTAAAATTCAGTCTAGGAAATTAAACGACAGGCGAGCAAACAGCTAAGAAAAAAAAACTTAGCTATTATTATACAGATAATTAACTTGCTTGAGTGCTAAGTGTGCTAAATGAGAAAATATGCGCCAGAGGGAAGCCTAATTTCATCGAGCAAGAATGCATAAAATTAGAATGCATAATTCTTGCTGAGATTCTGCTGCATAAAATGAGCTTAAAAGCAAAAAAAGATGCCCGAGTGATGGAGCCAAAAAAAAACCCCACAGTAAATATTTAAAATGCTTGGTTCGATAGCGGTTATATCTGACACGAGTCTTATACAAAGAAAAAGATTGAGTTCCTGTGAATAGAGGAAGAGAAAAAATGGCTCATTTTTTATGAAAGGACTATATCTGCTTTATTTCAGGGAACTGATGTACAATAAGCAGTGCAAGAATACAGCGGAAGCTATTTTTTATTTCTCTTTAATTTGTGTACAGTTGGTCACGATTTTATCGAACTTAAGCCAATAGTCCTAAGTGCTAGATATATCGAATAGATCGGTGTACACGAAATAGTTGGATATCCTAGAGAAATGAGCGCTCCTGGAGACCGAACGGCGGCGCAGGTGAAGTTCACAGAGCAGTATATATACAACCCGAGGACCGGCTTTCGGTTAGTAACGTTCAGAGTCAGCATGAGAAAAGCTGCTCATGCTCAGTTTGATGAAGGGCAAACTGTGATGACACGGAGCCTCGGAACTACGATTTCGGAAACGGCGTGGCTTCTGGGTTGATCACGTGCCGCTGTAGTGAGTACGTATCAAAAGTGGTGCACAGATGGCCAAACGACGAACCGTCGTTCAGCCCTGTGTCGTCCGCAGCTCATTGATACCAGAGGAAAGTGGAGACTGTCGCGCATTTTTCACAGCGACCGCAGGGCCACAGTGCGACAAATCACCCGCAGCTACAACAGTGGTGATCAGTGCAATGTGTCACAGCACACAGTTCATCGCAGCCTTCTGCGCATGGGCTTGCGTAGCCGAGACCCACTCTCTGCACGTCATCGCCAACAACGCTTGACAGGGGCCCAAGATCATCGAGATTGGAAAGTGGATGATTGAATGAAAGTGGACTGGTCTGACGAATCAAGATTCCTGGGGCATCGCGTAGTCGGCCGAGCGCGGATACGCCGATTACCGACGGCGGCTATGGCACCTGGATGTACTGTTCGGCGGAAACAGGCCGACGGTGGTGGTGTTATGCTGTGGGCGATGTTTTTGTGGGACACTTTAGGCCCCATTATCCCAATAGCGCAATCCCTGACAGCTGTCAGGTATCTGAACATCGTTGCGGACCAAGTTCACCCATTCATGGCAACTGAGTTCCCTGCTGGTGATGGCCATTACCAACAGGATAATGCACCACGTGGCACTGTTGGAATCGTCAAGGAATGGTTCCAGGAACATGCTGGTGTTTTTCTGTTAATGCCCTGGCCTCCAAATTCACCTGACATGAACCTAATCGAACCTTTGTGGTTCGACTTGGAAAAGCGGGTTCGCGCTAAATCACCACCACCCTGAAACGTACGGGAACTGGAGAACCTGCTGTTGGCATTATGGTACAAAATACCCAAGATACCTATTGGCACCTCATGGAATCAAAGCCTCGGAGCGCAGTTTTGCGGGCTAAAGAGGGACCTACAACTTATTAGGTAGGCGGACATAATGGAATGACTCATCGATATAAAGCTCAATACAAATCCATGCGTTTACAGAACAATAGTTATCTCGCAGTACATTGTTTTAAGATTGCCTAGAAATTGATCCTTATTTTTTTGCACGTATGCTCTAAAAATGCATGCAAAATGTACACCTAACGTGATATTAGAGAAAGGCTTTAGTTGTATTAAATTAGAAAAAAATAGATCACGTTGAACTCTATTAGTTAATCGGGAAAATAAATCTATGAAGTAAGTCTAATCCTCAGAGTGGACTTCTTAGGCGAAAAATTCCAATCATCTTTATCCTCTTGAAACAGCTAAAAACTAGAATACTTGAAATCACCCTAGAATCCAAAACCTAATGATTTCACAATTCACTTCTTCAATATTTCTCACCGGACGCTAAAGTTCGGCTTCCGGTCGAGACAGAACCCAAAAACTGCCATTTCTGAATTTGAGGGCATAACATCGCGAATTTCGGAAGACGCACAAGACTGAGTACGTCAACTCCGTTGCTCTAGGTTACGATTGTGGTACGATCCAAAACAAATGCCTAATAACTGTACAATTCCGAGGCTGATTTTAAATCTTAGAAATGATTACTCCATAACATTGAAACTAACGGACAAATCTGGCCAGATTACGATTATGGATGCACCGGACTGCTATAAGAAACTCGAAGATCTAATCCAGATTTTGGATCTATAGTTCTTCAAACGAACCCCTTAAACGATTGGATTGCAAAGGTACAAATTGCTTCCAGACTAACAGTTATTCCAAACGTGTTCAAGAAAGCCGCCAAATTGAGAACAGGCCTTCAGATTGCAAAGCTTTTCGAAAGATAAAAAACATCATGAGTCCGGCATTGCATTGAGACCCGTCGTGTCCCTAAGAGGTCCGATTATATACTTGAACTATTTTTTTAAACATTTTAAATTATACAATTTTTAAATTAAATTACATTATTTTAAATTAAATAGTTTTGTAGATAATAATTTAGGTACCTTACGAGTTGCATTAATGAGAAATTGTTAATGTGTTCAAGGTCTGATGATCTGTTCTGCCTTATCAATATTAAATTTAGAGACATGACATCGCTGAATTTCCATATTTTTTGATTGACTGCGGTCTGTTACAAAACAGAACTGAGTCAATCAAAACTTTTGTTCAATGTAGTTCTGTGTTTCAAGTGGGAAAGACAATCCACTGGGGAAACAGCAGTGGTGGATCTTTCTCTTGTTCTTAATAATCTTGCATGGCTAAAGTATGGTTCAAAAACAGATGCAAATTTATGGATACTTACGGGGAGATGAAATCATTCACGAACTTACAGTTGCGGTTTACTGAGCATTTTTTAGAAAAATAATTTTGGGTAAGAGCGGAGTCGTTATAAGAGAAACAGGAATGATAAGCCGCACTTTTTAAACCATAAGAACTGCAAAAATTTTTGAACTGTAAGAACCACGTCTCCTAACCCGAAAACTACAGTATAATAATTCAAGATTCATGATTTTCCCATCCAGTTCAAGTCTTTCATATCCTAGTTCTGTTGTAAGAATATATTGGGTTGGTACGAATGAAATGTCAGTAGCGAACGAGCAGTAAAGACAGGCCCCCCACCACAGCGGAACGCAACCCCACAGGTGTTGCGGGTATTACGTCACAGAGTTACTATAAATAGCTAGCACGTGTGTGAAGAACAAGGCTCAGGCGTAGTTTGTTTGAACGTAATGTGTTTTGCAACGGAAAAATGCAGACGCCGGATTTGAGAGTCATCTTCCTGTATGAATTTCAAATGTGCCATTCTGCAGGAATTGCCGCACGAAACGTTAACAAAGTGTTTGGGGAGAACACAGCCAACGAACAAACCATTCGGCAATGGTTTGTGAAGTTTCGAAGCGGAGATACGGACCTGCAAAACGAAGCACGTGGTAACTAACCCATTGCCGTTTATGACGACGTTCTGTTACGCGTGGTTGCAGGAAATCCCTGAAGAACGTAACGTGAGATAGCGGCAGAGATAGGTGTCCACCACACGACAATTATCTGGCGTCTGGCTGCGCTGGGTAAGATCAAAAAGCTGGACATGCGGTTGCCGCATGAGTTGACAACTGCCAACACGACTAGGCGTTTGGAAGTCTGCACGTTGCTGCTTGCCAGGAATAAACAGGAACCTCTACTGCATCGAATCGTCAGCTGCGACGAGAAGTGGGTTCTGTATGATAATAGGAAACGATCTGCACAATGGTTAAGCAACGCACAGCATGCTGGACGACATCCTGAGCCACCGCTACAAACCAAGACGATGCTCCTTGTCTGGTGGTCCACAGCCGGTGATAATTCATCGGAGTTTCTTGGCAAGAGGCCAAACCATCACTGCAGAACGTTATTGTGTTGAATTACACCAGATATGTCTGCAAAAAGAACCGGCTTTGGTCAACAGACATGGTGTTCTTCTGCTCCAGGACATCGCTCGCTCTCATGTCGCACAACGAACGATGCTGACACTAAGTGCCTTGGGCTATGAAGCCCTGCCTCATCTTGCCTATTAACCGGACTTGTCTCCGACAGACTATCATCTGTTTCGTCCCCTGGATCACTTCCTGTCCGGGAAACAGTTCACGACGGACAACGAGGTTCAGCGTGCAGTTGATGATTACTTCGGGTCCGAGCCACAAGACTTTTTTCGTTCCGGGATCATGGCTTTGCCGGACAGATGGCAACTATGTGTCCATGCCAATGGGGATTATTTTGCCTAGATAACTTGTCCTACTTTTCCGTTCTCGCCGTCCACGTGTGCTGGTCCTTCGGCGGACATTTCATTCGCACTAACCCAATATGCCTTTTAACTTTCTCATCCTCTTGTTTCCGGATTTAGCATTCCCCGTGAAGATTTAACATTACAGTCAACCCTTGACGTACCGCAACCGTTTGTAACATTACATTGTGGCGTTACATCAAGAATGGTGTTGTATCGAATTCTCCCATTATTTTAACGGAACCTAAATTTTGTTAATTATGGCCCATCGAAAAACATTATTTGCATTAAGTTAAGCTTCACTTGTTTGGATTTCATTGTCCTGTGTTGTGTATGAAACTGCTGGCCACACAAAATGTAACACCAAGAAGGACACGAGATAGCAAAGCCAGATTTACTAAACACATAACAACAGATACAAAGATGAAACGATTGAGCTTACAGGTCCGTGCGACTTGCGGAACAAGCAGTCATCAGTAGTTGGCGTGGCCCACCATGGCTGGCAATAACGGCCGCTACACGCCGCGGCATTGAACGAAAGAGGCTTTGGGTGTGGGCTTGGGGTATGTCGGTCCAGGCTGCTTCCACACGTTGCCACAGTTCATCAGGCGTTGCCGAGGGTGGTGCTTTGCCGCGCCACTCGGTTGCCGATCAGCAACCAGACGTGTTCGATGGGCGACATATCAGGGAAAACAGGCGGGCCACGGAAGCAGTGACACCTGGTGGGCCGTGAAGAATTGTTGCACGATGCTTGCCACGTGCGGGCACGCATTGTCCTGCTGAAACGTAGCCGCTGGCAGGTCCTGCAGTTAAGGGAGGACTACAGGCTCCAAAACGCCGGAGATGTAGCGGTGGTTGTTGAGTGTACTGGCGATGCGTACCAGAGGGGTGCGGGTGTCATATCCAATTGCGCCCCAAACCATAACGCCAGGAGACGGACTGGTATGGCGATGCATAATGCAGGCGTCATACAGTTCTCTCGCCGCGGTGCCGCCATACGCGGATCCGACCACCGTGGTGTTGCAGGCAGAAGCGGGATTTGTCGGAGAAGACAATGTCGTTCCATTCCGTAGTCCATTTGCGGCTTTCAACGTCCCACTGTTGCCGCACTCGCCGATGGTGTAACGTCATTGGTAATCGGAGCAATGGGCGCCGTGCGACAAGTCCCTGCTCCTGCAGACGACGTCGAACGGTACGTGCTGACACAGGTTGTTGCGCAACACACCCTAATTCCTGCGCTAACGTTCGTGATGTGGCGGTGCGAGCCGTCAATGCCCGCCGCACAACATGCCGGTCCTCTCGTTCGGTGGTGTGCTGCCGCTGCGGCAATCGCTCACGCCGGTCCGTCCGTCCCTCCTGCACCCACCGAATTCATACTCGCCTCACTGTGGCTGGATGTCGTCCCACACGGGCGCCGAAGTCTCGGTATGATAAACCGCTGTCGCGATAGGCCACTATTCGTCCTCTGTCAAACTCTGAAACGTGATGGAATGACTGCCGTATTCTACGACGAGGCATCAGGAAGCCTCCTACCCACAGGTCAGGCAGCACAACACACTTCCACTACTTATACCCCACCTTCTGTGCACCCATCTTATAGTGCTTCTTGGTGGGGTTCCGGGCGCACTTGATTTGCATATGCCCTGTAATGCTAATCGTTTGCACGTCCTTCGCGGGCGATGCATGCTGCGAATTTCAGGCCAATCGGAAGCTTCCTTCTTGGTGTTGCATTTTAGGTGGTCAGCATTGTAGTTAGCATCCTCAAGCAGAAATCGAGAGATGCGGGTTCGATTCTCGTTCCAGGACGATAAAATGTTTGAATTTCTGTGGTTATGTCACATGGAAAGAACCGCTTGGTGTATTTCTGTACTAACTTAAATGCATGTAAATTAGAAAAATCAAATTGTGTTCTTAATGCTCACTGTAGTTCGAAGGGTCTGTTTCATTCCGGAAGCTCCTAGTGTGCATTAAATGCGGAATTTTTTTTCGTATAGTGGAAAGACAAGGTTAATATTTTAATTACAAGAAAACGTATAAAAAATCATTTTACTTTACTAAACCTTTATCAAGTGAATTGCATTACGCAAAACCGTTTTACGTACACTCATTGTCATAAAAATTCGCGCCCCAAGAAGGAGGCGTCGGATTAAAATGAGATTTAGTAGTGAGATGGTACATACCAAGGACAGAAGTGGTTACAATATAACAGCACAGCAAGACGACTTCCTGCGGATATACGGTACCCATTCTGGTTAGCGTGAGTACAGCGTCGGACCGCCTCGTGCTCCGATACATGCAGTAATACGGTCCGGCAAGGAGTCAAAGAGACCCAGCATGTTATCCTGGGACAGACTGGCCCAGACTTCTTGCAACTTACGCTGTAAATCACGAACACTGGGACAGGGAGAAAGCTGGCGTTCCATTCGATCCCACACGTGTTAGATAGGCGAGATATCAGGCAATCTGGCAGGCCACGGAAGCGTCGGAGCCGTTGACAATTTTGGAAGACCCTAACTGTGTGCGGCCGGGAGTTATCTTGTTGGAAAACGGCTCGGAGCCGCCCCGCCAGGAAAGGTGGCACATGGGGCCGCAGGATATCCTTTACGTAGCGCTGGGTTGTCAACTTTCCTCGGATCACTGCGAAGTAAGTTGGGCTGTCATACGAAAAGGCTATATCAAACCTACAGTTCAGGACGCGTGGTGCTGTACAGTGTGTTTGGAATTATAGCGCTCAACTGCGGTTCTCCACACTCGGACAAGTTGGTCGCCCGTTACCTTACAGAAGCGGAATTCGACGCTGAACACCATACGTCGCCAGTCCGTAGCATTCCACGTTGCTGACACCATTGCAATCGACTCCGACGATGGTCAGGTATTAATGGCAGAAAACGTAAGGGCCGTCAAGAGTGCAGATTCGCCTTCGCCAGGCGTCTGGAAATGGTTCTTGCGGACGCAGTAGTCCCTTGTACAGTCGCCACATGTCTCTGGATGCCAGACAAGGACGTCGTTGCATCTGTGCTTCGCGCTCTCACGAGCACACGGTCCTCTCTGTTGGGGCTGTGTCGGTGTCGTCCAGAGCCAGACTGCTATGTCTGGGTGTCTTCCCGTGTCCATTGCTCCCAACACGATCGCACCGTACTGTCCGTCCGGCCCAAATGGCGGCTGATTTGGCCTGCCAGCAACCCTGCCCCTCTCATGCCGACGATACGGCCTCGTTCAAACTCCGTCAGTTGCCCACCCGCACATCTACGGCAGCTTCTCGGGATGTCTATCGATTAGGGATCTCACCTGACTCTTACCGTGCACTTCAGCACGAAAGTGGAGTAATCTGCGCGTCGCCTTATAAGCCCCAAGGATTGCGATTGCATCGCCGGTCTTGGACGCGCGGGCATGCGGAATCGTACAAAACTTTAATCATTAGCATGTTTGCCCTCCCCGTAGCTTTTCACCGAGTTTAGCGTTAATCGCACGGTTTTTCTTGGTGCCCGGATTTTTATGACAATGAGTGTACTTTAGTTTGTTTAAAAAAACTTGTCTATCTTCAATTGTGTTTTAGGACTTTTAGATATTAACACAATTATTTTCAGTGCACAGTCTAATTTAATAAGTGCGCTGGAAGTATCGCCATCCTGCGAGTTTACGTCCAAGAATCTTCTTATTACTAAAAGACGCTGATTCGTATCTTTGATTGAATTAGTGTCTTTAACATTAAAGTTTGCCACAATTGAATCCCGGTATGATAAACGGGAAGGGTATTCTTACGCAGCTTGCAAGCGGCGCAACGTAAAGTATATTTGTGTTGGGATAGGATCATTGACGTTGCAATATACAGTATGTTGGCGGTTGGAGTGGTAATATGTATTGACGGTGAGCGTAGGAATATATATCAGTAGCAGTTGGCGTAGTAATATGCGCTGTTTGCCGTAAAAAACGATGCACCTACAAGGAATCATCCAATCAAGATGAAAACTGTATGTGCAATGTACACTGAAGAACAATTGAATTAGTGACAGCTGGCGTTATGCAAATGTGGCGTTGTGGGCGGCCCTGTAAACGAAAACGACATGAGGTATGCAGCGATCCGACAATATAAGGAGTGATGCGACGGGAATCAGTAAGAGTCGGACGCAGTATGGGTAAAACGAAGGATCTAAGCGCATTTGATCGTGGGAAAATTGTCGGGGCCCGACGAATGGGTCACTCCTCTCGGAAGTCGTGCAGGCACTGGGATTTCACGAGCCACTGTGTCAAAGGTGCACCGTGAGTACATCGGGTCCGGCAAAACCATCCCTGCAAGGGCCAACTGCCGTGGATGAGCGGGGTCATCGTCGGCTAGCTCGCATTGTAACCGCGGATAGACGGGCCACAGTGCAAGAAATCACTCGGCAATTTAACGCTGGTGCACAAAAACTTGTAAGCAACCACACCATCCAGAACCATCTCCTCGCTATGGGGTACAGAAGCCATCGTCCCACGAGGGTACCGCTGCTGACCGCACATCACAGGATGCAAAGGTTAGCATGGGCGTGGGAACATCGCCACTGGACCCTAGACATGTGGAAAAATGTTGCCTGGACTGATGAGTCGAGATTCCCGTTGGTACATGTGGATGGCAAGATACGAGCACGACGCAAACCACATGAAGCGATGGATCCTTCTTGCCAGCAGGGTACTTTTTAAGCTGGTGGGGGTGGCATTCTTGTCTGGGGACTGTTTACGTGGACAGAAATGGAACCCCTGGTACGTGTGACATCGTCCCTCACAGGTCAACGTTACCGGGATATCCTGGATAACCATTTGCTCCTGTTTGTGCGTCTTCAACATCCCACTGGGGAACTCATCCTGCAACAAGACAATGCAGCTCCCAAATTGTATCTGAATGTTTGGATGAACACTCCACCGACGTGACCTCGTTTCCTTGGCCAGCTAGGTCACCTGACCTCAATCCTATTGAGCACATTTGGGATGCCATCGAGAGAGCTGTTCGAGGCTCTGATCCCCCTCCATCAAATCTTCGTGAACTGTGGGAGCTTGTTCAGGGGTCGTGGATCCGTATGGTTTCCCAACGCTTCCGGTGTCTTGTTGAGTCCATGCCGAGACGAGTTGCCGCCGTCCTCAGGGCGAAAAGTGGTGTTACACGTTACTAGACAGGTATCTCTAATTCAATTGCTCTTCAGTGTACATGTCTAGAAAAGAAAACGATTGCAATTCCAGAACAGTCGGGTCATTTATTCGGATAAAACAGCTTCACGTGAGGAACAAGTGAGAACGTTCTAGTGCCACCACTAGCAGAGATACAGGCAGTCACCCGTCGTGGCACTGTCGTGGCATGGCCGTGCAGTGTGTGGCCGGGTATTATCCTGTTACAAATTATTCGCTAATACTGCATTCGGAATGGCAACACAACAGGTCAAAGAATGTCGTCGACGAACCGTTGAGCCATGAGGGTGATAACGGAGGACTATCAAAGGCGTCCGGTTATCGCAAAAAATGGATCCCCGGACAGTCACTTCCGGTGTGCGTACCTTTTGCCGTTCAACATTAAAAGCGAGATCCATGCGCTGGCCGGCTCGTCTTCAGACACGTATGCGCTGGTCATCGGAGACAGGTGCAAGCTCTGACTCATCACTGAAGACAGCACGACTCACTGGATATTATCCCACGTTGATCGGCTTCGTTGATTACATTGGCTTCCTCAATGTAATCAACGTGCCGGAAGTTATCTGGCAACGGTCCTCGTGGCCACTCCCGTACCTGCAGACGAGGCAACATAGACACGGATGGTTGAGAGCGATGAATTTGATTCTACACATGCGACTGTCACAATCGCACGATCCTCGCATTTTGTTGTTGTCCTCGGCCGTTCACTTCCCGCATGCCGCTGGATTGTGGCCACTGTCCGACTGCCGTGTCGCTCCGATCCACATGCCAGGCAATACGGCGATTTTACCAATCGACCTCTCTCACTCTCGCTCAGATGCTTGTAGTGCGCACAGATCCGACATCCAGTCGTCCTCACAGGCTGTGGAGTTTAATGCAACTGGAATCCGCTGTCACAATTTTCTCTGCGTGCCAGCTTTGCTCTTGGTATACCTTCCTACATGCGCGGTTCGCATGCGCTGTGGCGGGCCACTATTTCGTCATCGGTCGTTATTTTTTAATCATTTGCATATTCAGCTCTGAGGTACTTACATGAAGAATAAATCCTGATCAAACGAATTTCTCGGGGTACTACGGGTTGTTTTTTTTTTCAAAGAGTGTGCAATATATTGGCAGTTGGCAGATGCCAAAGTTTTGTGGCTGTGTATCAATGAATCAAGGGATATTTTACAAAGAACACGTCTGTTCAGACCCAAGAATTGGCGTTATGCATTGGTGGGGAAATCAAGAGGCTGTACATCAATGGTTGACTGTATTTAGGCAGTCTAATTTGTCTAATTTGAGGACACTGGTTCCAAGAAGAGAAGCCCAAAAAGAGGGACAATCTCAGTATCTTTGACAATCTCAGTGTCCTGGAACTAGACGTAGTAGTACGAACTGTGTCCTAAAAGATCCACCTACAGGCAACCGTTTTTAATTTTCACCACACTCTGTAAGAACTTTCTCTCATTACAGAATAGAAGAGACTGTGGGTAACCAGAACTGCACTAGATCAATACTCTTGCATAGAAAGGATTTGCTAAGTTGCAAATAATTATTGTGTAGCTCTTGAGCCTGACTTCCGTGGAAGTAAATGCCTGCAACTCTCCTAATTTTCAAGGAATTCTGTGAGTGAGAAATCAGAAGTGGGTTTATATAATTGAATCTATGAACTTGTTTTAAAGATTTTTCCTTCACAGTGGGCAGAAATGTTTTTTTTAAATTGAGCTTTTCACTCCGATTTACATTGATTCACATTTTTCAAGAACTACTGATACTGAGAAACAGGCAAGAAAAATCAGTTAAAGAAAATGTATTATTTGGTGGGTAAATATGGATAATTGCTAAGCTAGTTATTTCTTTACATTTGGCATTATTACAAGTTTAAAAGTCGTGGTTATTAATTTCAGTATTTTCAGCGTATTATCGCCTTACAAGGAATACAAACTAGAAAACAAGTTCCTTATACTGATGGATCAGACTTCCTATTACTGACCAGTAAAATGCTAGTTTCACGTACTGCATGATTATCATATTTTGCCCTTCTCTTTGGCGATACATTTCATTTCGATAATGAAACGGTAATTTAGAAATGGAAAGCTATTAGTTTACACTTAAAGAGAGTATTTAAATTTCCCAAAATGGGTAGGTAAATAAATAAAAATATTGATCGATCGCTAGCGTAAAAGCGGAACTGCATTTTTAACACAACAGTGTTTTCCGTGAAGGTTAGTCTTTCTGGATATACTGTAGTTTTGAAAATCTCGGATTATTATTATCTACTATTTCTCTAGAACAGCAGTTATAAATGATTTTATTTTTTGAAAGCCTCCAATGTTTCAACGAGAATCTTGAGGCAACTAAAATGCAGGGCGCATTCCAGATGCTTATCGCATATTCTTATATACAGGGGTTGGACATAATAATGTGAACTCAGCTCTCAGAGGCTTGACTTTTAATGCAACTGCATACGTGACAATACGCAAAGGTATCCACCCCTTTTTTGTTGTAATAGCTTTGTTGAGAATCTTAAGATCCTGTTTAAGTGCATTTAAAATGTCTTGTTGCAAAATTTCTTTCATGGTGACGACGAAATGAACGACCTAACGAACTTCGCAAGAGGGCAAATTGTTGGTGGTCGGTTAGTTGGTTTCTCCGTAGCAACAGTCGCCAGGGTAGTGGGGGTATCAAGAGCTAGATACAGTAAAAAGATTTAAGCCTTAACTCTTTTTTACTGTATCTAGCGTCTTGACAGCACACCATGTTCGTGGCAAAACCTCGTCTGCGAAACACAGGGGCGGCCGGAAAACGACCCTGATTCATAGAGACAAGAGATCATTAAAGAGAATTGTTACCAGCAATAAGAAGACCACGGCGCCGAAAATTAGTGCGGAGCACAAGCGGCATTTTTAGACACCAGTATCTACGAAAACAGTGCGCAGGGAACTGTTACATAAACAAGATATTCATGGCAGAGCTGCTATTGCAAAACCTCTGGTGACCCGGGTGAATGCACAACGGCGACGGCAGTGGTTCCAGAAGCATACAACGTGGACTATTGACGCATGGAAGCGTGTAATGTGGTCGGATGAATCCACATTATTCTCTACCGCAGGACGTGTTTACGTGCGGAGAACACAGTCAGAAGCTCACAACTCAGACTTTCTGCTCCTAAAAGTGCAGCATGGTGGTGGTTCTGTCATGCTCTGGGCGGTCATATCGTGCTTTTCATCAGGTCCTTTGATCACCTTGAAAGGACGGGTGATTGGTAGGGCGTATGAAACCATTTTGGTCGACCAAGACCATCCAATGACTCAGGTATTGTTTCTTACTAATGGTTCAGGCATTGTTTCCTACAGGGGATGTCAATTATCAATATGATAACTTCCCAAACCACAGAACTTGGAAAGTTTAATCGTGTTTTTAGGAACATGAGAACGAACTTTTACACCTTCTTTGGCCTTCCCAATCACCAGATCTAAATATCATCGAGTCACTGTGGTCTGTGTTGGATAACAGGGTAAGATCCTGTTATCCTTCTCCTGCATTTGTCAAGGACCTGGAGCAGCTTCTGCATAAAGAATGGCCTTAACATCCTACAAACCACCATCCATGATTTGTATACGTCCATTCCAAGGAGGATTCAATCGGTTTTGAATGCCAATGGTGGTTCCACATCTTACTAGGTACGTCAAACCTTCTTTTCCTAGGTGTTCACATTATTCTGTCCAACCCCTATATATGGATGTATTATTAATGCACGTTCATTTTTTTGATCTCCGCACATATCTGGAAAAAAATGAAATGAAATCTTTAAACAGTATATAAGTTATAACAACACACTCAATTTGCCTTCGGAAGTTTCATGTAAAATATTCAGGAAGGAGTTACTAATCAACGAACACAAATTGCAATAATAAGACATTCAATTTAATTTCAGATTTTTCATTTCAAACATTTTTAGGAAGAAAATGTTTACACAGTTTCCCTTACAGGTTCATTCTCATTGCTGTTTTTAGGTGCATATCTTTCAGCTTGTTACGACATGACAGTTATTTTCGAAGTATGCAGTGGAGAATGCTTAACAGTAAACTGTTGTTGAAAATATTGACAGAGTGAGTAATGAGATCGTGAATGATTTTTTTACACTGTCCTGGATTATTCTGTAACTTGACCGCGATGCCTTAGTTGCTTTGGAGGTAAAAAAAACACTTTTTTTGTTTTGAAGTTTTTGGATCAAGGGAAAGCTCCAGCAAAGAAATTTGATGTTAGGCTGCCTAATCAGAGTGATTACAGGCACAACAGGAAATGACGGCAACTTCACTTATAACACCTTGACAGAATTTGTTTTCGTCTGTCGAAAACACGGTAAAACTGAAGTGCAATTTCTAAAATATTTTATTATGATCAGTATATTCAGAACTAAACACTCAGTGATTTTATATTTTTTGTTTGCTCTTGTTTCATGGCCTGTTTATGAAAAAATAAAACAATTTGGTTAGGAAAGCGCGTCTGTATATATAATTAGCAGAATTCCCGGAAAACTACAAAAAGAAAGGGAAAAACAGAAAAGTCCTTATTCTCAACCAGAAAAGTCCTTATTCTCAACCAGAAATACAATAATGTATAGGATATATATATATTATTGTATTTCTGGTAATTTCATATTATTGTATTTCTGGTTATTTGATATTATTGTATTTCTGGTTAATTCATATTATTGTATTTCGTAGGATTTGAATAAATTATATTTACTCAAATACTACGGTGAAATATATAATATCTGATCTCCTTGAATATCGTCTGGGAAAAAAAGGGCTCACTGAATTTTATAAATCAGAAATCAGTTATATATATTACGGATAAAATCCATGATAAAGTAACCTTCAATAAAATATTTCAGGAATGTGCACAGTACTTTCCTCAGAGTAACGTAAAGGTATGTAAAGGTTTTAAATACGTATACACCTACTTTAGGAAGATGAATGTTTAATTATAAGGATTTGGCCAAAATATATGGAAGCGAGAGAGAAAGGAGAATACCTGGCCATGTTTCTGTAACGAAAAAGAAGTGTTAAAATTTATTGAACCTTCTTGTGGACAGATTATTACCGGCGACCTAAATATAGACGGACCAGGAATGTTGAAGATAGTAATGGTAAAGGAGCAAATTTTAGACTTCTTGACGAAAGCCGAGATACGCTGTAACTCCTTAAGGTAATTGTGACGTACCTGCCAGCAGGACGCACATGACATAAAGGCAGATAGTAGTCAGAACAAACGTCCGCGTAGCTCAATTGGTAGAGTGACTTATTCCGGAATGAGGGGATCCGGGTTCGAATCCTGGCGTGGACAGAAATGACGGAGAAATTTACTTCGTTATCATGGCGCCCGAACTATCCGGATGACCCGACCGTTCAAAATCTCGCAATGGTGTGATGTTATTTCCACACCGCGAGATAGGAAAAATTCAGAGAATCATTTCTCCAGCGCTTCGAAAAATAAATGTGTATGACGTTGCATTCCACACACCAGATTGACTCGGATTTCTGCACGTTCTACAGCGGGTGGCTGCCTGCAAAGATTAATGGTCACGGCTGACCAGTGGGCCATGCCCCCGGCCCCCTTTCGGGGGGAGATGTGACATACCTGCCAGCAGGACGCACATGACAGATAGTAGTCAGAACAAACGTCCGCGTAGCTCAATTGGTAGAGTGACTTATTCTGGAATGAGGGGATCCCGGGTTCGAATCCTGGCGTGGACAGAAATGACGGAGAAATTTACTTCGTTATATAATTACAATTGACATTTCAAGAAATGTAATGAAGCTTCAAACTACTTGAACAGTCCAGTGCAGGCTTTCATGCTTTCTTACACAGAGGTCCTCGAGAGAATTTAAAAGGAATTAAAAAACGGAAAGCGTCAAACTAAAGAAGAGTGTAAACGCATTCCAAAGAGCATTTACAAACATAAACTAAAAAGAAAATTCATTATCACATTTGTTGATAAGTTTGAAAATACTTTTGAAATAATATGCAAAAAATACTATCATGCTCTACTTATTGATGAACTGACCAACAGTTAAACCTATGCCTTCATTTCACAGAATCGTAACATAATTAGAAAAATAGCAATTGCACTACATAAAAGGCTGCAAATCGCTAACATCAATGTCAACCTTCCTTTCCTTTACGTGGTGCCAAAATTTCACAAAACTCCACTGAAATTCCGATTCATTACATCAGCTGTAAATTGTTACGGAAAGTCACCTGGTATGAACAATATCTCAAGCAATTACTGAATGGCATCGACCCAACTCGGATCGTTCGCGACAATAAAAATATACTTGAAACTTACTTTGAAAGAGTCCTTTGAATATCGGGGAAACGATATTCAAACTTTTGACTGGAAAAACCTGTTCACACCTGTAAAACAGGATATGCGATATACTTTTTGAAGAAAACAAGCATATAATAAATATAAAGTTGGAGCAATGGATGTATTTGCGGAATTTCTGTATTCATAATAACTACTTGGAATGGGTTCGAGCACGCATTTGCAGACAAAGGGAATGCAGATGAACTGCCCATTCTCAAGTATGCTCGAAAATTTGTATTTCCATGTGTATGAAAGAAAACATATTGGGCTACCAAACTACGCAGAAGTCTAAAAGTACGTCGATGATCTGCTGGTAGTTGAATGAACGGATTTCAGTACAAAGGCTCGTGAAATTTACCCAAGTTTCTTGGATTTGGAAATGACTGGATGTGGTGTGCAAAATATACATTTTTTTAGATATTCAGATAAGATTGTATGGTGACTCAATGGTTACAAGAATTTTCGACAAAAGAAGAAATTGCAATTTTAAGGTAGGCTTCTTGATGAACTGACACTCGAATATGTCAAGCTCAGTTCATCGAAATATTATAATACCGGAATTCGTGCGGGGCATGCGCACTTGTAATAACTCCGAAACATTTGTATTGCAATAAAGATTACTATACAGTGCTTTGTTATGTAACAAATATCCTCTTGAGTATGTAATGAAATATTTTCGACAGCTCATGAATTGTTCTAGTGTTAAAAAAATATTTTGCTGAACGCAAACATATTGACATGGCTCAAGTTACTAATCCGTGATCTGACAAAGTTAAGATACTTTCTTTTTTTTTTTACGCTTTCCAACCGTAGGTTGAAGAAGCGTAAGTATATGCTCTAGCTTTGTTCGTCTGTCCGCACGATAACTCGCGTAAAAATGGTTCGATTTCGATGAGATGTTAGTATATGATAGGGGATCACTGGGGACGAACCCTATTGAAAATGGGTGAAGTGGAGTTAAAGGTCAGGACATAGGTGCGGGATGTATTCCATTGCCCTTATGCGTCATAACCTGCGTAAATATATCTCTATTTCGATGAAATTTTAGTATCTCGTAGAGGGCTACATGGGGACGAACCCTATTGAAAATGGCTGAAGTTAGTTCAAAGGTCAGGACATAGGGGTGGGATGCATTCCATTGCCCTTATGCGTCATAACGTGCGTAAAAATGGTTCGATTTCGATGAAATTTTAGTATGTGGTAAGGAACCATCTGGGGAGGACGAACCCTATTGAAAATGGGTGAAATGGGGTCAAAGGTCAGGACATAGGATCGGGATCCATTCCATTGTCCTTATGCGTTATAACTTACGTAAAATTATTTCAATTGAAACAAAATTTTTCATGTTGTTCCGGAAGTATACTTTACCGGTTCTGTTGAATATCATCGAAATGAGGTCAAAGGTCGGGTCATAGTAGCGAGATTTATTCTACAGCCATTATCCTCATAACTTGAGTAATGATTTCTGGTATGTTGGAAAGCGTATCATAATCAATGCATTGCCTGCATTTGCTAACTTGTTCTAAAGTACTGCTTGAAAGATCCCTTGCAGTTGAAGATTTATACTAACACAAATGGCAACATGTATCTTACACTTTATCTTCAGCTGCTGTCCTGTTTTTTATAAAAAACCACTTGCACATCTAACTAGTTTGGTCACCTTTACTTTTTGAATATCCTTATACTGAGGTTAGGGGCGGAGGAAGTGTTTGAGAATTAGGTTGTCTTAAACGATGTAGTGATTGTTTTATTACGGTATGCTGGCTGTGAGGTGCAGTGTTTCAGTGGTCACGGCTGCTTGGTTTTGAGAACATATTTGAGGGCTGTGTTTTTTTTTTTTTTTTTGGATTTCTTCAGGTAACCTAGGGAACACACACAGGCGGCTTTGAGTGAGTTCTCGCTATTGCCTGTTTTGAAAGGTTACTGTAGGCCAATGTTCCCCCGATGAGAATGGTCTGCCTGTAGATGCTTTGTTTGAGAGGTGGGAATGGCATTCAGAAACTATGTATAGATAATTTAAAATGTGTTGTTGCTAAATCATGTTCGTGTTGATTTGTTCTATGTTTTATGGGATTGCTGCTTTTTGGTCTTATAGAAAGATCTTAAGTGGTGAGTTTTTAGAATTGCATTTTATATTTTGTAATTACTAAATACACTGGTGTCCAATAGGCAAAAAGAGACACTTCAGTACAAAAGAAAGGAGGAGGAGGAGCAAGAAGTGTAATAAAGTACAGAGGACGTGGGAATATGGAAATGCGTAAATCATGACGCATACCACATAAAGAACCATAATTGGCATAAAAGACGAAGCAGCACATTTGTCGAGTTGAGAAAGAGCTTCGAATTTCAAAATGTGACATTTCTTGTCGTCATCGCGCCCTCCAAGTAGTGGAATTTATTTTTTTATTAAAACAGTGTGTCAGAAACACGGCAAGTGGATATGTTTACACGTATTAGGATTTGGAATGCTGGAATGCGGCCACAGGTAGAGTAATGTTGCCAGAGTCACTGGCGTGATCCATCCATTGTATTCAGATTTTTGAGAAGGTACCAGGACACCGGAGATGCTAGTCGTCAACCTATGGAAGGTCATCCATGGATTACAGCGGATGATAGGCACGTGGTCTGAAAACGAGACGTAACACATAGATGACAGTCAGAGCACTTGCTTTAGAGCTGTCTGCAGCTGTTGGACCATCTGTTTTCAGGCAAACAGTATACAAGCGATTCAATGAACAAGAACTATGCGCGAGAAGACCTGGAGTTTGTATGCACTGCAGTCTTCTTGACCTCACCATACTCGTTAGATGAATTTTAAGAGAAGGACAGGAATGAAGTATTACTAGATCGTGCCTTAGGGGAAGAAAGCGACGTATCAATTGTATAAGAAGAGATCTGATAAGACTGGAAATTGAATTGTGGAGAGATGGAGATGTAAGAAAGAGAAGTGTAGGAGATAATTGTGCCCGTGGCAAGTGATCTTAATAATTTCTAATGTCCCCATGATGACGACTTTTTACAGAGGCTTGCACAAAACTAGAAAGTATTTTGTGTTAGCTCATAGAAGACTTATTAAAAGACAGTGGTGCAAAAAACATACGGCTCGAGGCATACATACTGCTTGTAATGCAGTTTGCTGGGGCTCTGTCTCTCAAGATATGAGGGCGTAACTGTGGTTTGAAGGTATGCACTCTGGAGATTTGCGCAAACGCTGATGTTCGAATAACTTTTCGGACTATTCTTGAAGTACAGCATAGTATAAAAGCGTGCCTTTTACCATGATGCACACTCTAGGTGCTCCTTCCAAGGGCTCAAAGAACGCTACATGTATTTTGTTCTTTTTCTGTGACCAGTAGCACAGTAATTGCTCTTGAACGTCCAGTAGCGGATGCATACCGGGACAGTTCCCATTTGACCGTCATATTCTGGACCGGTAGGCCTTATGCTAACTCAAGAAAAAATGCATGTATACTTGTACTTCACAATTCTTGTAGAAGAAAACCAAATTACGCTAAAACGGCGAAGCTTGTTTATCACTTTGACGGCGTCAGAAAAAAGAAACAAGAAACGTGGCAAATGTTCTTCTGTTGAGCCAAAAACCTTCTTTGATACAACGTCTCCTCTCTCCCCTTTTCGACTTTTAAATTTAAGTTCCGTTCCTTGCAGTTGATTTTCTCTACCTCAATCTACTCAATACAATATGATCAAATATGCTATCAAAACTGTAAGATAGAAACTCAAAATTCGTTGTGTATGTTAACGCGTTAAGGTTCACCTACGGTAAAATTTTGGCCTTGGTTTATATTATTTAGTGGGCAGGACAGAAATAGAAATGTACGTACCTCGTTTCTTTTAATTTCTGAACGACATCTGCACCTGATTTTTCACTTTCCGTCCCTTGCACGAATTCTTGACTGTAGTTCTGTAAAGTCTGTTTCAACTAGAGAAAGATGCTTTTTTCATTGGAAAGTTATTAAATAAAAATTAATTTTCGCATTCTTTAATTATTTTCACTTTATAAATTTGAACTGATATTCTTATCAGCCTGGATTTTTTGATTTTTTTCAAGATATGTTTACGTAATTATTTTGTTCATGACAGGCAAATCTTGAAATATTGTTGTGCATTTCTATTTCTCATCTGATTAAATGCGGGTACCCTATCACAAATCTTAATTCAGCTTTCGCAATAAAATTTATAACAATGGAATAAGATTGATAGTCTCTCTCAGGGAATGCACGTTGCCTATTGCTTCTGAGCAACGGAAGCAATTTTCTTTCGTTACATTCTGAGGGTCCAAAGATATGGAAAATTTTTGTCAATACGTTATCGGCTCTATACAAAAACGGCAATAATCCGTAGACTTACGTTGAAAAGATGTTTAAACAGGAAACGTTGATGATGACACACCCTTTTATTTCAGGGATGAGACACCTTGATAATTTCCCCCAAAAGTGGACCTAACAAAATCAGCTTCCAGGGCAGTTTATGGATTGCCAGTCCGCCACTGGAACGTACCAAGCAGAGTAAAGCTTGTTCAGCAGCCAACAAATATGTATTACTAATGACTCCCTATATGCGTATTATGGTAACTCTTTTATGACCCTAGTGTTTCCCCAACAAGCTCACGGGACACTACTGATGACGTGATCAGCAATATTCTCTGTTTGATGCAGATGTTAAAGATGGGCGTACTTCACTTTGTTTGATGTACCGGGTTTTAGATCTTTCCTTCTTCAAATTTAGTCACTCCCCACTTTAAGTGCGTGCGCACATGTTCACGCACACACACACGCACACACACACGCACATCAATCAAAGGCCATATCGAAGAAGAAATTATTAGAGTATAAGACTTGTTGGAAAGCATTTGGAAAAAACAGTAAAATTTTCAAGGGCAACTTAACCATGGTGCTTTAGAAGAAAAGTGTTTACACAACGCATCCTTCCAGTTTCTAGTTATGTATCAGAGACATGAATCTTAACAACAAAAAGACATTCTAATGCTATAAATTACTACACGAATTTTGAGGAAGTGCGGGCTTGGAATAGTCAGGAAAGATAGGAAGAGAAACTTATGAGTTAGGACAACTGAAATACTGGACTGGATTCCAAGGGACAGGAAAAGACCCAGAAGAAAACTATGTGAGAGATGTGTGCATGAAACTCGAAAGCTTGTCGGAGTGCTATGGAGGAGACTGATTCAAGGCACAAGTTGGAACTGTTTGTTGATGCTAATTTGCGACTGCAATAGTTTCGCTTCGAAATTCTGTGTGTTCTCCTCTTCTTAGGTATCTCAAAGCGTGATTTGTCGATGATATTTTTTGACGCTTTGTGTGAAGTTTATGTTGAGCGCGAAAAAGTTCCCTTCAAATGGCTGTTGATTTCCCTAGAAGGTCAGAGGTTAAAGATCGTTATTACCGGAGATATGGGTTTATCGCAGATTAAGATATAGATGAACCATCTTCGACAGCTGGGCTCGGAGAAGGCAAAGTCGCAAAACTGTGAAACAATTTGTACAGATCAAAACCTTCCCTGTGTATGGTTTTCACAGCTTCGAACTACCTCAACTTTGGAAAGAGTGTTCACTAGAGAGGCTCAGTGTAGTTGTTCTCGAGTTGTTACAAGACTAACTTTCCTTCTTGCTTGCTCTCTATAAAAGCTGACTACAAACTGCTGCTTACTTTTTCTGGTATTCGCCCTTACAAATAGAAGCATAGTATAAACCAATTTATCGTAGCCAATTAATTTTTTTTTTCATTGTACAGGACCCTGTAGAAGTATATGCTGAACTTTTTTTTGCTTTTGAAATTCGTTTTTGTGTACTTCGCATCGAGGTACTGTTTTTCTTAATTTTTCTTCCATTTTCTGATATTTATGGTCTAGAACATGGCTGACAAACCTTTTTGTGACAGTGTGCCCACATTGGAGGTTATCTTTTAAACTATTCTCTCGCATGCCCATGAAAATGTGCAGCAATAGGTTTTCATTAACTGTTTATCAACTGTTATCCCACTAACAACGTAAGAAACATATAAGGAGGCCGAAGCCAACGGCAAGCGTTTACTTCTATTTTAGCCCATGATGTGTACACTGGGCCTATGGCGATTTCAAAACGTGTCATACGTTGTAAAGTGCTGTCGCAATCACCCAACTGGCGCAAAGTCGGTGTATGATCAATTTTCACTGCTTTCGGCGGAGCTGAAACGGAGCGGGTCTAAGGCTGCAGGTCGCCTTTCCTCTTCGTCAGGAGTGAGAGGTGATAGGTTGTGCTATCGAGATCATTAAACCATCCGCTCTCCGCTTGCCCCACTAATGACACTTCTAGCTACGTCCAGGGATAATACTTTCACGCTCCTTTTTCGACGAATGCAGCAAACTGTCGTCTTCTCGCTGCCCAGAAGGATATATATATATACAGGGTGATTCACTTAAGAGTGTACAAATTTCTGGGGTGGGCAGGTTGTACAAAGACAAATCGGAATCACATAGCAATGCACGGTCGGAAATGTACAGAGTGGACGAGAAATGAAAGAGCAGCATGTGAGAGAACAAAATGCGTTTTATGGCTCACAAGACATTTGCGAAATGCATTGAGGTTACAGAAGGTGTTTAAAGTTGCGACCATGAGCTGTAACACACGCTTGACATCGTTGGCGCATAGAATCACGTACATTTTGGAAAACTCCTGTCTTGTCTCGGACTTTCGAACAGCTACAGAGATGCGTGTTAAAAGGTCCTCATCACTTTCAATGGGGTTGTCGTACACCAGTCCTTTGATGTAACCCCAGAAAAAGTAATCAAGGCATGTTAAGTCCGGCGATCTTGCAAGCCAATGAACGGGACCACCACGCCCAATCCATTGATGTCCAAATGTCATGTTTAAGTGATGACGAACGTCATTGCTGAAATGGGCTGGGGCCCCATTGTGCTGGAACCGTATTGCCCGGCGCAGCTACTAAGGGACCTGTTGTTCGTTCAATAGCTCTGATGGAGCCGTGCATTGCTATGTGATTCCGATTTGTCTTTGTGTAACCTACCCCTCCCAGAAGTTTGTACACGCTTAGCTGAATCACCCTGTATATAAAGACAGATAGATAGCCGCCCCTGGCGCAGTGGTTTAGGAGATGGCTTTTGCTTATTCGTTCGAGATGGGTCCGGGTTCGAATCTCGATGAGGCAGGGATGTTGTGTTTGTCTTACGGCACTAGCTCTCTCCCTTCCCTGCAGTCAGTGCCGCTAAATTAGGTACGGGTGACTGCTTATAGTCCATTGAGTTGCTCACGGTGGTCGTTAAACCTCCAATAACAAAAACCCCAAAACAAACAAGATATATACAGTATATACATCATCATTGCCAACCATTATCAGCTCATTGATAGATGAAGGTCTCCCCAAGTTTCTTCCACAGTTGTCTGTCTTCAGCCTGTATATTTCATGTCACTCCAGCATGCTTTCGAATAACATCCATTCCATCCATTTCGCAGGTGGTCTTCCTCTGGGTCTTTTTCTGTCCCTCGGAATCCAGTCTAAAATTTCGGTCCTCCATCGGTGGTCCATTCTTCTGGCAACATATCCAACCCATTACTCGTTCTTGACAGTGACAGATGTTGTGTTGGTGGCTCCTACATTTTCTGCATTCTAGTGTGATATACCTCGTCGCGCCCACGCCGTTGTGTGCCCCGCCTGTTTAAAGGTACTATGTATGTTTTGAGCTAATTTTCTGGCGATATCATCCTTGTATTTGTTCATATTCCTCCGTTTTTCTATCGTTAGCTCGGTTGTTTACGTTTGAAAGCTGCCAACATGGCAGTTTCCGGTCTATCCTTATCATTTCTGGGCGTGACGGATGTACGTCACGTCGCACTTCCCGCGTCCATGGAAGTTGAAGTAAGCTGCTCCGGTGGCACAGTGGTCTAAGTGCTGGCTTATGACCATTCGTCCGCGAAAGGGTCAGGGTTTGAATCCCGTTGAGTCATGGATGTTGTGTTTGTCTTACGGCACTGGCTCTCTCCCTTCCCTGGAACCAGTGACTCTAAATTAGGGACGGGCGACTGCTTATAGCCCATTGAGTTGCTCATGGTGGTCGTTAAACCTCCAATAAAAACAAAATCAATAAAACAAAAAAGTTGAAGTTCTCTCGTCCTCAGATTTGTCAGCTCAGGTGCCTTCCCAGCCTCCTGGTACTCATGCTCCAGTGCCTTCACTGGACTTGGTGACGCCCTCGTTTTCTGTTTCTGCCTCTGCCTTGGTGCCCTCCCTGGGTACTGATTCGACCACTACGTTGCGTTCTCCCGTGCTCCTCTTCCCTCACGGCTGTCTGTGCCAGCCTGCTCAGCACAAACTTCTGTTCCTCTACAGTGCAGCGAGGCGCTGCTTCTACGTCAACTTCTTCTCAACCTGATGGTCTCTTGCAATCAACACCTATTGTTCAGGTCGCCAACCACAAGGTGAAGGTAAGGATTGATGAAAATTCGCAGATTGGCCGTGAGTTCCATAATCTCCTGGATAGAGGTGTGCTCTTTCATGCCTTACAGAATACTCCTTTTCCACGCTACATGGATGCCCTCTCAGGTCAAGTGTCGTCCGCGTCTATTGCCGGAATTTCTCGTACTCTTCGGGGTATCTTGGTGAAGTTCCAGCGCAAGGAGAATGCTGACGTTCGTCCTGCTCATGGACTTTCGATTGGAACAAATCATCTCATCCCTTCTTCTATTTCCAAGCGACCGGTGAACATAATGTTCTATCCTGTTCCACAGGAGGTGCCTAATTCTGCGCTTCCTCTCCTTGTCAATCACGTTTGTAAAATTGTGGGCAAGGTCCGTCGCCGTTTTGACGCTCCATGCGGAACTAGATTTGCAAATGCTACAAGACTTCGCCGTCATTTGTTTGTCGTCTTTCCCACTGAGACATCCTTGGCGGATTGTCCTACAAAAACTACGGTTGAAATTGACTCACGGACGTACAGTTTCAAAGTTTTACCCCTCACTATTGTACTCACTGTCTTACACAGGATCACACCACTGGCTTCTCTGTGCGCACACTCAGTAATCTTTCTTCCAGCTTGCATCTCTATGCCGACCACATTGGTCCTTCTATCATCCCCTCTTCCAGTGTATTGCCTGACTGCCTGACGCGACCTCTCCTTCTCTCCGTCAGGCGCACCTTCAAGTCAAGAACAACGATCCCTTTTATCCTCTTCCGCACCGTACGGTAGTTCATCTTCCTTCTGGGTTAGCAGATACGTCCTCCACTACTGATATGTCTCCAGCGGCGTGTTCTGTCTCGGATGTGTCGAGTGGTGCTTTGGCACCGCACCCGACTGGCTCTTCTCCGTGTCTCTCGCATATCGGATCTCCAACAATGACCATGTCTGCTGTTCCCATGCTGCCGCACCTTCTTGCTGTCTCGGCTGATGTTCCAATGTCTACCGATGCTGATCGGATACATACTAATTCCTCGGCGTAACTTGTGTTCTCGTCTCCCGTTTCGGGTGTTTTTCCAGATCTGCAAATGAATTCATTCGTCTCAACTCCGTCATCGAAACGGACCGGAACTTCCAAAGGCTCTGTAAAACAGGAAAAGGTAAAACACATTTCTATTACTCTTTCTATCGCCTCATCTAGTGCTCACGATGTTTCCTGTTCAGATGTTTCTCCGCCTGATGTCTCTTCGAACAGTTTGCATCTCCGTTCTGGTCCTGTTAATCTTCCGTCTGATGATGAGATGATTGAGGCCATTGATACGTTTCCTCTAATTCCTGGACCACTGTCTAGACAGCAACAATTATGCCTCTTCCAATCTCCTCGTACAGCTGTCTGTACTGACGAATTTCTCCACTCACCTGATCTTGATCTGTGTGCAGCGGTGATGCAATTTGAAGCGTATGTGTCATTTTTCAAATTTCTGAGTGTCACGGATCCTAGGTACCAGGTTTTCATGAGACGATACACTCGCCGTCTGTTCTCCTTGCAAAGAGCTCGCTGCGAAACAGTTTTGTGATATTTTACTTCCTCAAGCCGATGAAGTTTATCGCTCTTTCCCAACGCAACACTTTTCGTTCTCTCCGGCGACGTTTTCCACATTGTGGTTGCCTGGAATTTACTGCTTTAGGGTTTCTTCATCATCTGTTTCGATAATTGTGTGCTTCTCTCTTCGTGTAATCCCTCTCGCATTGCTATTTTGTTTCCTGATTTTATTATTGTCCCTTGTGTTTTTCTTTTGCTCTCATTTTATGTCTTTGCTGTACTAGAGTTTAACTCCGTCGGGGTCTATAATAGTGCTACAATTGTTAACTTTTTTCATATGTAGTTGGTGTATTCATGTACTGTGCCTTGCATTTTGACCGTCGTTATGTTCTACTCTGTTGGTGCTTTATCATACTCTTGTAGATATATATGCTCATCCTGTTGTACTTGGGTTACTTCGTATCGAATGATATGCCGTTATGCCATTTCTTATTTGTGTGTATCATATTTTTATTATATGTGCAAATTGATGTTTTGCAGGCATTACCTCACACTATTTGCTCCCCGATGTAATGGTCCAACCCCTGATATGTTTATCTGTCACGCTGAGCTGTTATATAGCGTTGATGTCATCCATTTGATTCCGTCTCTCTTGCTACTGATGTCACTGCGTCATAGTAATGTGTTCCTTGTGTTTGCTCTCCAGTTTGTGTAGCATTGTACATAAACCTGTATTTTCCTCTTTATATTTTCTGTTCTGCACTATTCAGTGACATGTCTTATGTTTTTAATCCCATTATAGCAATAAACTGGGTACCACTTTGGTACTCACAGTTACCAAAACCAAAATATTTGCCATTTCAGTGACTTCACTCTGGTCATGATCCTCATCCACAAGTTCCTCTACTTATCTTTCCTGGTCACACTAAGCATACATCTCTCCATGCTTCTTTGAGTTGTTTGCAGTCTTTGTATGCCATTTTTATTTAAGGTCCATGTCTCTGCTTCGTACGTAAGCCCTGGTAGGATGCATTGATTAAACACTTTTCTTTTATGACATAATGGCATACTGCTCTTAAACATTTTACCGTTTCTCACAAAAGCTCTTCATCCAAAAAAGCTCTTCATCCAAGTTTTATATGCCGATTAATTTCTTCATCAATGTGAGCCTCACTTGATATATATATATATATATATATATATATATATATATATATATATATATATATATATATATATGTGTGTGTGTGTGTGTGTGTGGGATGTAAGTTCAGGTGATGCGCAACATCACAGCCTTTCCTTGACAAATGTCAACCCCGCCTTCTCGTGGTGCATCCTGTTCCCACTAAAGGGGCTCTGACGACCACCAATAGCGGTATAACTATACCATCGGGATTAGAGGAAATGCTATCCCACACTCACCAACCCGCTTGGCCAGCGTGGTGAGTTATGTTCAAACCCCTCCAAAATGACTCCACAACTTAAATCTTGGCCCTCAGTCTCCGGAAGCTGGAATGTACCTGGCCAAGGCAGCGGCCAGTGCGACATGAAGGCAGAGGGTGCTAAGAATTCCCGGAGGACCGGAATAGGCTGCCATTTGATGCTGACCTTGGCTACGTATAATGGACGCTCCCTATCTTCTGATTCAAGGCTTCTTGAATTGGAAGAGGGACTAAAAAGGATCAAGTAGGACATCGTCGGGCTAAGTGAGGTAAGGAGAAAAGGAGATCTCATTGAACTGAAAAGTGGACATCTCTTCTATTATCGTGGGACAGATACTGGCAGAACTAGTGGTGTCGGATTTATAATAAACAAGAAACTGAAGGATAAAGTTGTGGAAGTTGAAAGTTCCTCTGACAGAGGTGCACGACTCTTTATCCAACTCTCGAGAAGATGCCAGGCTCAGATTATTCAAACTTATGCACCCACCACAAGTCATCCTGAAGAAGAAATTGAAGAATTTTATGACGAAATTCGTCATCTAAATAATAAAGGTAAGCAGAACTTAAAGATAATTATGGGAGATTTCAATGCAAAAATAGGGCAACGGCAACAGAATGAAACTTCAGTAGGTAAATTCGGTCACGGCAACAGAAACCAGCGTGGAAATACTCTCGTTGAGTTTGCAGAGGCAGAAGGGTTTTTCATCTGAAACTCCTTTTTCAAGAAAAAGCCGCACAGGAAATGGACATGGAGACATCCAAATGGGACGACAAGTGAAATTGATTTTATTATGTGTAACAAAAAATTCGTCATAGAAGACTGCAGTGTGCTAAACAAGTTCAACACAGGTAGTGACCATAGATTGGTGAGATGTAAGATGCACCTCAACACTAAACTCGAACGGGGCAAGCTCATAAGACAAACAAAATGTATTGACATAACCAACCTTAAAAAACACCATAATACCTTCAAATTGGAACTGAAGAACAGATTCTCTGCTTTAGAAGGCCTAACATCGGAAGAAGTGTATATTTCTGATGTTAACAGAAAAGTAACCAAAGCTCTTATGGAAACAGCTACAAAATTAGCTGGGTCTAAGAACAAGTTGCATGTGAACAAATTATCAGGAAAAACCAAAATGTTGATGTAAAAAAGAAGAGAGATGAGGACAACTAAAGAAGATGTGACTTCCAAAGTGGAATACATAGAGCTATGCAAGACAGTACGAAAAAGTATCACTAAAGACGTAAGGAAATTCAACTGTGAACTAGTGAGGAAAGCAATTGAAAACAACCAAAGCCTAAAGATAGCAAAGGGACATCTCAGTAAGGGAAGAAAACAGATTATGGCACTGAGAAAAGAATATGGTTCTGTAACAAGAAATAGAGGCGAAATTTTGACAAGAGTGAAAAATTTCTACTCCAAGTTATATGAAAGGGATGATGCATGTACTCCAGATGTCATGGAAGGTACCAGTACAAGAGTTCTTCCAGTCTTCCCAGCAGAAGTTGCACAGCGGGGCGCGAACAGTTCACAAAATGCGCTGTTTCAAAAATGCTGCTACCCCTGTCCCGAAAGCCGATAATCATCCCTTTTTGCAAATCTGACAAATCGCTAATTTTATCCGTGAGAATAACGAGTGATATGTTTTCAGAATGCCAACAGCACACCTTATATACCCTCTAAGCCAGCTCACGGCACACGCCTTCTTTCATTGGCTACGTGCTGTTGACGTCAAAAGTAGGAGGTGGCCACAGTAATGTGACTCGACTGTGTATTATGAATGTTGTTTAAATTATTATCAGGTCGACACCACATGCCGTGTGCAATAGGTTCGTCATCCCAGGTCTAGAATAAAACAATAGAAGTAATATTGACGGAAAAAATCTTTGACTAACTAATTATTTTTTGAGTACTATGGAATTTAGAGTGCATTGTTTTTAACCGAGGCAGTTACCATGAACTTTAATCCATTTAGCTTTTTATGTCCAGAAGTTTTCACTTACAACAGGAGCTATGCTCCCGACAATTTAGCGTAGATTCTTTCCCGCAAGATTTTGGAATTACACAGTTCATGCACGCTTCAAAACTAAAAAAAAAAAAGCATGATGTAAGAAGCCATTTTACCCATTTCCACATTAGGAGTCCGTTTCTTCTTTCTTTCTGTGAGACACTCTTCATTGTTCTCATTTTTTGTTTCGCAAATAACTTCCTTTATACCATATGTGTCTTAAATCCTAGAAGAAAAAAAAAGGATGATTCAATCGAATATGTGAGCAATATGTCGTAGGAGTTATGAGACGCATTCCATTTTCCACCAACACGACAGCATGAATGCCATCTTTATGATAAATGACTTCCTCTGAGAGGGGGCTCAATCAATCTTCGAAACAATCAAACCGTCGACGGCAAGAGAGGATCTGTAGCAATTTCCCTTATCACGCATGTTCATCGAGCATTTATGTATTTCTCATAACAGCGTGATGCTTCTATTAGTTTCAGTTGTTAGGGCAAACCTTAGTTGTATGCCACTTTCTGTTTGACAGGATTTTGCTGAAGGAGATGAGTACATAATTAATACGCTTTAAGCACATCTCCGCAAGAACCTTTTCAATAGAATTATAACGAGGATTAAACCACTTATCAAGAGCGAGAAATAAATTCAGGTGAAAGGCATGGTAATCAGGCGTGTTACAGCCAAAATTCAGTTTACGACGTTTCGTGAACGGTGGCTTGCAAATCAAAGCCAGGACGCTGCAAACCGCAGCATTCCCATTGAAACAGGCTTCATATCGGTTTAGAAAAATTTCTTTCAAGAATTAACGATTCTCAAGAACTACTTAGCCTAAATTTGCTTCATATACTTTTGGAAAGTTTTCAACTACCGTATTTTTCGGCGTATAACACGATACTTTTTTTCTTCAGAAGTCCAAGCCTGGACTTATAGGCACCATCGACTCATCTATTAATTGATCGTTGAAATTTCTCAATGACAGAAAATATATAAATATACAGGGTGTCCCACGATTCATTAGACAGTGGAATATCTCGTGATCGGACGAAGCTATTGAGGTGAAACAAAAAGCAATGCAAATTAGTGAAGATGAGCTACCACGGAATGCAAAAGTTGACCCCCTTCCCCGGGTTCGGGGTAATGGGAGGAAAATGAAAACGAAAATCTGCGATAAAAAAATTTCGTCAATGTACAACGTATGTCCAAAGACTACTCATTTGAAAGCCATGCTTATGAACAGATCATTAGCGAAAACACAATTGAATTTCACCGAAAGCGCGCGAAATGGCGGGGGTGCGAAATGTGATGTTCCATGTCTCCAAAACCCCAGAAATAACCCAGAGAGGAAACTGTTCGTTGCAAATGTAGATGCATGGAGGTACGAAACAACGTTCTACCAGACCCTTGGAGTCGTACACATCCCCGTAATGTGTGTTCCGGGACGAGCCAGTACTGTTTGTTGTTTGGATGCACCGATGACATTACGCATGCTAACTAAACAACAAAATGGATACAACACCGAAGAGTCACTGTTTCGAGACAGAAAAACCAATTTTTATTTCCATATTGGAAAGTCAAGGTCTTATGACTTATGACCTAAAATAAAGTGCCCAAATGTGTTCGTGCCTGCATGCACAAGTTCGGGTCAGCGTTAATTCCAGAGTGTGGAACTTGTTGGATGTCAGAGCAGTCCTCAGCCCAGACAACATATCATGGGTGCAGATTAGCTGTTCAACTGGATAACAAAACATAAAAGAAAGCAAACTACGACCACATCACATTACATGTTCAAAGTGACCACCATTGTTCTGGAAAAACATTTCAAATCTGGTCATAAGTGCTTTCTGTGTTGCTGATTGCATAGTTCTGGGCGATATTCTTCCACATTCTGAACGTATTCTTTGTTGCAGTTCGTCCAGTGTATGCACTTCATTTGAATAAACAACTGTTTTCAAATGACCCCATAGGAAATAATCTAGTGGTGTCAAATCAGGAGATCTCGGAGGCCACTTGATTGGTCCATGGGTACCAATCAATCGGTTAGGAAAGTGAACATTCAAATATTCTGTCACAGGGAGAAAAGTATGTGGTGGTGCACCATCGTGCTGAAACCACATGTCCTGCCTTTCACTTAGTGGTATGTCCTCCAGCAACCCAGGTAAAATATTCCTCAGGAAATGAAGGTAGCGATTGCCTGTCAAAATACCTTCGTAAAAATAAGGACTTACAATGTGGTTATTCAGCATGCCACACCATACGTTTATGCCCCAAACACGTTGAAACCGTGTTTGTCTCATCCAGTGAGGATTTATGTCATTCCAATAATGGCAATTGTGCCGATTTACAACTCCATTGTTGTGGAACCGTGCTTCGTCGCTCCATAGAATTTTCGCCTTAACGTTGTCATTGTTCATGAGGACAGAGAAACAGGACAGGAATTCTAACCTCCTGTCCGGATCATTGGCGTCCAATCGTGGGGTTAACTGCAGCTTGTAAGGGTGATATTTCTTATTGCGTAAAATACGGTGCACAGATGTTTTCGAAATGCCTATTTCACCGGATATTTGTCGTACTGAGGTACATGGATTCAAAGGAAATGTACCCTGTATGTGCCTCATCAGTTGCAGTTTTTGGATGGTACGCCTTTTTTTCCTGGATGGCAATGTGCCACTACTGCGCAGTTTGTGTTCCACCTGTCGAAATAAGTTTTTACTAGGCAGATGACGGTCTGGATATTTCTCTCTGTACGTTTGGGTTGCTGAACAACAATTTCGTTTACACTCTCCGTAAATCAGTAGCATATCTACATATTCATCATTGGAGAACACCATCGTACCTTATGGTCTCCGCAGGTTAAAGAAATTAAAGAAAACAAACTGACCTGAAAAACTTGGTCGACAACGTTGTGCAATAATTACGGAATACCACTGAACGACACTACTGTCTACAACACGATTACAGCAGCAAATGTCAACATTTTGTAAGAGTACTGGAACACCGTTCATACGTCGTCTGACTTCTCACTTCAGGAAACGTAGTCTCATACGATATTTTCACAAACCCTCGCACTGCGACATGTATTCAGTTGGTTTAGGTGTTGCCGAACAAGGAACGTATGGCCTCACACCTCTTGGTACGTAGTTTCGTACAAAAACTGCATAATCCCGTTAACTCTAACAGGGCGATGTTCCCTACGACGACATCGAAAGCAGCTTTCTTTTGGTAGATATCTTTTACACCGCAAACTCATTTTCGGGATGTTTGTCGTCCACTTCTACCTTACACCCCTCCCCTTCCAACACGGGAGAACAGTTAATTGCACAAGCTGTTGTGTCTACTGTTCGGTATTTCATGTTGTTTTTGTCCATCGCATAACACAGACCAATGGAATCGGCCAACGGCACAATTGCATTTATTCGCGGAATGTCGTACATTCACCCTCGATGAGCCGTAATCTGTTTCAATGAGTATGGGGATATGGCGCAGCATGCGTTACCACCACAATGGTATTTTGCGACATTCTGCGTAGTTTGCTGGAGGACCTACACTAAGTGAATCGGAAAACCCATGGTTTCAGCCAGATGGTGCGCCGCCTCGTCCATATGACCCGATATGAGGATCGGAGAGGTGTCAATATCCTGCAGCACGTTTGTTTCACGCTTCCATTCATCTACATTTGCAACGAACAGTTTCCTTTCTGGGTTATTTCTGGGGTTTTGGAGACATGGAACATCACATTTCGCACCTCCGCCATTTCCCGCGCTTTCGGTGAAATTCAATTGTGCTTTCGCTGATGATCTGTTCATAATCATGGCTTTCAAATGAGTAGTCTCTGAAGATACGTTGTAATATGACGAAATTTTTTTTATCGCAGATTTTCGTTTTCATTTTCCTCCCATTCACCCAAACCCCGGGGAAGGGGGTCAACTTTTGCATTCCGTGGTAGCTCATCTTTACTAATTTACATTGCCTTTTGTTTCACCTCAATAGCTTCGTCCGATCACGAGATATTCCACTGTCCAATGAATCGTGGGACACCCTGTATATGTATATTTATTTGCTTTTGATGTATTTTGTATATTTCTTTCTTGCTTTTGACGTTTTTTTTTTTTTTTTTGCAAAAAATACATCAAAAGCACAAGAGCATTCCACATAACGCGCCAAGCAGCAAAAAATAATGGAAACCGAATGTATTTCACTAGTGATTCGACCAACACCAAAGAACGGAATCTGAATAAACAAACGTGAAACACTAAAACTTATATAGCACATAAATGTGGTGAAAATTCCCTAATCCGGGCTGAATAAAGGATAAAATCCGAAAAAATGGAAAGTATATAATAAAACTCACCCCTCTGAAACAATATCATAACATAAGAGTCAGTATTCTTTATAGTAACACAATGCACACCTCAATCCCAAAATACAAATATACGGAGGCAGTTGAATCTGCACAGTTCTCTTCAGGGAATCACCTGTCACTAAGTGACCTTTTGAATAGGACTACAGTCTGACTGTGGTCAAAAGACCGTCCCTACGCTCCCTAGGTCACTAAAGAGAATCACCAAACGCAAGAACCTCACATAGCGAAGTGAACTAAAATATATCTCCATACTGTTAAATAAATAGACTTTGGCACCATCTATACAACTAAAATGCAAAACGTATTACTAAGTAAGTATGAAAATCGTGCAAAGTAGACAGAATAAAGAGGTTAGTACATCAAGGCCTCGACTTATAGGCCACATCGATAAATTTGAGGCAATATATATATATATATATATACTTAAGAGCAAAACTGAAGACTAAGGAAAAACTTTAGAATTTAAAACGAAGGTTGCAAAATAACCTGAAAATCAAAACGCGCAACGCAGCAGTTTTGAAAATTCAGAATTCACATTCTATAAAGAAGATACCTAAGCAAAAAAATACAAATATAATTTTGACTCACACCTAGTACAACATAGAAAAGGTTATGTATCTACCTGTGTGAGTAAAAGGAGGAAAGATAAAAAAATAATAAAACAACTGAATGTAGAAGGTGTCGAGAATACTGAGCCTTGGCTTTATCAAGGACCAGCAAAAACTCTACATTTTCTCACTTCCACAAAGACCTAGTTGGAAATGGGTTTCTGCAAGGCCATAGATGCAAGTAACATTCCCACCTAAAATAGTTTAAAAAATATATATATGTCATGTCCTCCGTAGAGTTGCATGACCTAGCACTGATTAACAATTTCGCTTGCATCCATTAACCTTCCTGGCCCGACCCATGCTCTTCATCTGTTACTATTAAACAGAGAGAAGAAGATTAAAGAGAACTCAAGCTGTGAGAGTGACATAATAATTAGAAATGATTTTCAGCCATAACGAAATTCCAAGTTCGTTTGAGAGAGAATTTAAACCTGAAAATCAATGCAAAAGAAATCCAAATTTTTACATTGCAATTAAAAAAGGAAATATTAATTTTTAACGAACAGAATTTTGAAAGAAAACTTGAGTCTAAAACCCCCTACTCTACAACTTATGACAGCACGAAAACGAGAATAAGTTAAAGATAATAATTAACTAAAGAAAACTTTGTGAAAGTTATATACCTTAAACAGTTAGTTGCAATATGTACAAAGTATTTCAGCAGTGCTTTAAGTGCATAATTAATTAGTTATTAAGAACTTAACTACTTTGAAAAAACAGCGCATAGACAGCGCATAGAAAAGGAACAAGCTTAGCCATCTTCTGTTCCTAGGTACCCCAAAAGACGCTCAAAGTTACAAAGAAAAGAAAGAGTTAAAACCCGCAAAAATGTTAACAGACAAACCAATGCCTAAAAGCTGAAAAGCTAAAAAACGACAGAGAAAAAGTACATGAAGTACAAACATAGAACTTATAAAACCTAGAACCCAAAAACAAGGAAGAGAGCTTACCTCTTGTGTGACAAAAACTTTTCTACTCACAAGAGAAGAACATGGCTGACCTCTTCCGCCACTCCCTAGACGCCGGGGGGCAGTGAGGGTGGGGCTGATGGCCTCCTCATACAGCAAGAAACCAACGCGCGGAGATTTTAACCAGAGAAAAAAATATATAAACTTAAGACTGTGGATCTGTATGATCAGAAAGAGCAGAATTAACTCTCCAGAATACAAGAGGAATATTATAAAATACACGAGCAGTGTATTTAATAATCTTTGCATGTATTAAATCACCTTAGTGAGCTTCTATAGATTAATCAGAATCTTATTAATTTTAATGTTGGTTTTACTATTTTTAGTATAGCTATCCTAGTGATGAATAACTAGTTTTCTTTTTTATTTGTTTTTATTTTCTTTTATAAACAGATTTTTAAGCTTTTTTTGTGATTTTGTTTATATTATTTAATTTTTTGTTTTAATAGGACCGTCATATCCATAGCACTAAGGTTCCTTTAGGTAGTTAATAGGCATCCTCTAGCCAATTTCCTTACGGCTTTGATTGGTCAGAATCATATTATTAACTGTGTAGAAAATTAAAGCAGATCTGCCAACCTTACTCTATTATTCAGAATAATTTTTCTTAAAGTTCTTTTGATGAAAGAAGAAGGAATTTCGTTCTCTAGAAAACTTTCTAATAGTATATTAATGTGGTAATTGAAGTCCAAATTGTTGCTGCAAATTCTTGAAATTCTTAGGACCTGAGAAATTAGTACATTCTCAATTACTTTGGTTGAAATGTTATTATTCCAGTGTAGATATTTAATTACTTTGAAAGGAAAATTAACTCTTTTATCAAAGAGGCTAATAGATGGGTTACCTCTGTTGAGCTTAATGCTTAAGTCTAGGAACTCAAGTTCCTGATTACTGTGGTTGGTTTTACATAAGTTAAGAGAGCTAGGATAGATATTATCAAAATCACTCTCTATAACTTCTGAATTATTGATACACAGCAGATCATCAATATATCTAAAAATGTAAAGGTAGTTATCTGAGCAGGTGGGGTGATTTTTAATGAATTTATATTCCTTAAAGAACAGGAATAGATTAGCGATATTCGTGGACGTTGATGTTCCCATGGGAATACCGTTCACTTGCTTATAGAGAGTATTATTATATAAGATATGGTTATTTTTTATGCAGCAATTGAGATAAGAGTTCCAAGTTCCTACATCAACATATATATATTATATATATACTTAAGAGCAAAACTGAAGACTAAGGAAAAAATTTTAGAATTTAAAACGAAGGGTGCAAAATAACCTGAAAATCAAAACGCGCAACGCAGCAGTTTTGAAAATTCAGAATTCACATACTATAAAGAAGATACCTAAGCAAAAAAATACATATATAATTTTGACTCACACCTAGTACAACATAGAAAAGGTTATGTATCTACCTGTGTGAGTAAAAGGAGAAAAGATAAAAAAATAAAATAAAACAACTGAATGTAGAAGGTGTCGAGAATACTGAGCCTTGGCTTTATCAAGGACCAGCAAAAACTCTGCATTTTCTCACTTCCACAAAGACCTAGTTGGAAATGGGTTTCTGCAAGGCCATAGATGCAAGTAACATTCCCACCTAAAATAGTTTAAAAAATATATATATATAAGTCATGTCCTCCGTAGAGTAGCATGACCTAGCACTAGTTAACAATTTCGCTTGCATCCATTAACCTTCCTGGCCCGACCCATGCTCTTCATCTGTTACTATTAAACAGAGAGAAGAAGATTAAAGAGAACTCAAGCTGTGAGAGTGACATAATAATTAGAAATGATTTTCAGCTATAACGAAATTCCAAGTTCGTTTGAGAGAGAATTTAAACCTGAAAAACAATGCAAAAGAAATCCAAATTTTACATTGCAATTAAAAAAGGAAATGTTAATTTATAACGAACAGATTTTTGAAAGAAAACTTGAGTCTAAAACCCCCTACTCGACACCTGAAAGAAAACTTGAGTCTAAAACCCCCTACTCGACACCTTCTACATTCAGTTGTTTTATTTTATTTTTTTATCTTTTCTCCTTTTACTCACACAGGTAGATACATAACCTTTTCTATGTTGTACTAGGTGTGAGTCAAAATTATATATGTATTTTTTTGCTTAGGTATCTTCTTTATAGAATATTATATATATATATATATATATACATATATATAAATGCATTCCGTGGTATATATATGTATATATATATACATATGGGATGTAAGGTCAGGTGATGCGTAACATCACAGCCTCTCCTTGAAAAATGTCAACCCCGCCTTCTCGTTGTACATCCTCTTCCCACTAAAGGGGCTCTGACGACCGCCAATAGCGGTATAACTATACCATCGGGATTAGAGGAAATGCTATCCCACACTCAATAACCCGCTTGGCCAGCGTGGTGAGTTATGGACAAACCCCTCCAAAATGACTCCACAACTTAAATCTTGGCCCTCAGTCTCCGGCAGCTGGAATGTACCTGGCCAAGGCAGCGGCCAGTGCGACATCAAGGCAGAGGGTGCTAAGAATCCTCGGAGGACCGGACTAGGCTGCCATCTGATGCTGACCTTGGCTACGTACAACGGACGCTTCCTATCTTCTGATTCAAGGCTTCTTAAATTGGAAGAGGAGCTACAAAGGATCAAGTGGTACATCGTCGGGCTAAGTGAGGTAAGGAGAAAAGGAGAAGATCTCATTGAACTGAAAAGTGGACATCTCTTCTACTATCGTGGGACAGATACTGGCAGAACTAGTGGTGTTGGATTTATAATAAACAAGAAACTGAAGGATAAAGTTGTAGAAGTTGAAAGTTCCTCTGACAGAGCTGCACGACTCGTTATCCAACTCTCGAGAAGATACCAGGCTCAGATTATTCAAACTTATGCACCCACCACAAGTCATGCTGAAGAAGAAATTGAAGAATTTTATGAGGAAATTCGTGATCTAAATAATAAAGGTAAGCAGCACTTGAAGATAATTATGGGAGATTTCAATGCAAAAATAGGGCAACGGCAACAGAATGAAACTTCAGTAGGTAAATTCGGTCACGGCAACAGAAACCAGCGTGGAAATATTCTCGTAGAGTCTGCAGAGGCAGAAGGGTTTTTCATCTTGAACTCCTTTTTCAAGAAAAAGCCACACAGGAAATGGACATGGAGACATCCAAATGGGACGACAAGTGAAATTGATTTTATTATGTGTAACAAAAAATTAGTCATAGAAGACTGCAGTGTGCTAAACAAGTTCAACACAGGCAGTGACCATAGATTGGTGAGATATAAGATGCACCTCAACAATAAACTCGAACGTAGCAAGCTCATAAGACAAGCAAAATGTATTGACATAACCAACCTTAAAAAACACCATAATACCTTCAAATTGGAACTGAAGAACAGATTCTCTGCTTTAGAAGGCCTAACATCGGAAGAAGTGGATATTTCTGAAGTTAACAGAAAAGTAACCAAAGCTCTTACGGAAACAGCATCAAAATTAGCTGGATCTAAGAACAAATTGCATGTGAACAAATTATCAGGAAAAACCAAAATGTTGATGCAAAAAAGAAGAGTGATGAGGACAACTAAAGAAGATGTGACTTCCAAAGTGGAATATATAGAGCTATGCAAGACAGTACGAAAAAGTATCACTGAAGACGTAAGGAAATTCAACTGTGAACTAGTAAGGAAAGCAATTGAAAACAACCAAAGCCTAAAGATAGCAAAGGGACATCTCAGTAAGGGGAAAAAACAGATTATGGCACTGAGAAAAGAAGATGGTTCTGTAACAAGAAATAGAGGCGAAATTTTGACAAGAGTGAAAGATTTCTACTCCAAATTATATGAAAGGGATGATACATGTACTCCAGACATCATGAAAGGTACCAGTACTAGAGTTCTTCCAGTAATTCCAGCAGAAGTTGCACATGCAATCAAGAACATGAAGCGAAGAAAAGCTCCAGGAGAAGATGGAATTACTGTAGACATCATACAAGAAGCAAGTGGAGAAATCGAAACAGTACTCGCCCAAATTTTCACTCGATGCCTTAATGAAGGGAAAATTCCTGAGGATTGGAACAACGCTACAATGATCTTGCTACATACAAAAGGTGACATTGAGGATCTCAGGAACTACAGACTTATCAGCCTCCTATCAGTGGTTTATAAAATCTTCACTAAAGTTCTTTCACACCGCTTGAAGGTGACACTGGACATGGCTCAACCGAGAGAACAAGCTGGATTCAGGAGTGGCTACAGCACAATAGATCATATCCACGTACTGAGAGAACTAATTGAAAGAGCGAGGGAATATGAGCTTCCATTGTGCATGTCTTTTATCGATAATGAAAAAGCCTTTGATTCGGTGAAACCACCAGCAGTTGCAATGGCTCTGAAATCCTGCGGTATTGAAGATGCATACATTAATATTATTAATAACATCTATGAAAATGCAAGTGCAAAGATTCGGCTGTTTGAAAATACAACACACATAAAAATTGGAAAAGGAGTGAGACAAGGTGACACCATATCTCCGAAGCTCTTTAATGCCACATTGGAAAATGTCTTTCAATCACTGAACTGGGAAAACAAAGGGATAAAGATTAATGGAGATTATCTAACCCACCTTCGTTTTGCTGATGACATAGTCATTTTTGCAACTACCCCATCAGAGCTACAGAGTATGATCCAGGAACTTGTTGACAAGAGCAAAGAAGTGGGATTAAAAATGAACTTTCAGAAGACAAAAGTGATGTACAATGCTTTTACAAGAAATGAAGATTTATCGATTGATGGAGAAAAGCTGGAGATAACTGACACGTACGTTTATCTTGGACAGCAGATATCAAGTGAGGGTCACATTGGTGAAGAAATTAATCGGCGTACAAAACTTGCCCTGAGAGCTTTTGGAAGAAACAGCATAATTTTCAAGAGCAATATGCCATTATGTCTTAAAAGAAAAGTGTTTGATCAATGCATCCTTCCAGTGCTTACGTATGGTGCAGAGACGTGGACCTTAGCTAAAAGAGACATACAAAGGCTGCAGACAACTCAAACAAGCATGGAGAGGTGCATGCTTGGTGTAACCAGGAGAGATAAGAAGAGGAACTCGTGGATCGAAAAATGACAAGAGTGGAAGACATCATGATCAGAGTTAAATCCCTGAAATGGCAGTGGGCTGGACATACTGCCAGAAGAACAGACCATCGATGGACAGCTGAAATTTTAGATTGGATTCTAAGTGACAGGAAAAGACCCAGAAGAAGACCACATGGAAGATGGGTGGATGAAATTCGAAAGTATGCGGGAGTGACTTGGAGGAGACTGGCACAAGACAGACCGTTGTGGAGGAAACTTGGGGAGACCTTCGTCCAGCAGTGGATTGATAATGGTTGACAATGATGATGATGATATATATATATATATATGATATATATATATATATATATATATATATATATCATCATCATCATTAGCATATTTAGAAACAAGTATATGAAATGTAAGATCAGGTGATGCGTAACATCACAGCCTCTCCTTGACAAATGTCAACCCCTCCTTCTCGTGGTGCATCCTGTTCCCAGTAAAGGGGCTCTGACGACCGCCAATAGCAGTATAACTATACCATCGGGATTAGAGGAAATGCTATCCCACACTCACCAACCCGCTTGGCCAGCGTGGTAGTTATGGCCAATCCCCTCCAAAATGACTCCACAACTTAAATCTTGGCCCTCAGTCTCCGGAAGCTGGAATGTACCTGGCCAAGGCATAGGCCAGTGCGACATGAAGGCAGAGGGTGCTAAGAATCCCCGGAGGACCGAACTAGGCTGCCATATGATGCTGACCTTGGCTACGTATAATGGACGCTCCCTATCTTCTAATTCAAGGCTTCTTGAATTAGAAGAGGAACTCCAATGGATCAAGTGGGACATCATCGGACTAAGTGAGGTAAGAAGAAAAGGAGATCTCATTGAACTGAAAAGTGGACATCTCTTCTACTATCGTGGGACAGATATTGGCAGAACTAGTGGTGTGGGATTTATAATAAACAAGAAACTGAAGAATAAAGTTGTAGAAGTTGAAAGTTCCTCTGACAGAGCTGCACGACTCGTTATCCAACTCTCGAGAAGATACCAGGCTCAGATTATTCAAACTTATGCGCCCACCACTAGTCATCCTGAAGAAGAAATTGAAGAATTTTATGAGGAAATTCGTCATCTAAATAATAAAGGTACGCAGCACTTGAAGATAATTATGGGAGATTTCAATGCAAAAATAAGGCAACGGCAACAGAATGAAACTTCAGTAGGTAAATTCGGTCACGGCAACAGAAACCAGCGTGTAAATACTCTCGTTGAGTTTGCAGAGGCAGAAGTGTTTTTCATCTGGAACTCCTTTTTCAAGAAAAAGCCACACAGGAAATGGACATGGAGACATCCAAATGGGACGACAAGTGAAATTGATTTTATTATGTGTAACAAAAAATTAGTCATAGAAGACTGCAGTGTGCTAAACAAGTTCAACACAGGTAGTGACCATAAATTGGTGAGATGTAAGATGCACCTCAACACTAAACTCGAACGTGGCAAGCTCATAAAACATACAAAATATATTGACATAACCAACCTTAAAAAACACCATAATACCTTCAAATTGGAACTGAAGAACAGATTCTCTGCTTTAGAAGGCCTAACATCAGAAAAAGTGGATATCACTGAAGTTAACAGATAAGTAACCAAAGCTCTTATGGAAACAGCAACAAAATTAGCTGGGTCTAAGAACAAGTTGCATGTGAACAAATTATCAGGAAAAACCAAAATGTTGATGCAAAAAAGAAGAGAGATGAGGACAACTAAAGAAGATATGACTTCCAAAATGGAATATATAGAGCTATGCACGACCGTACGAAAAAGTATCACTGAAGACGTAAGGAAATTCAACTGGGAACTAGTGAGGAAAGCAATTGAAAACAACCAAAGCCTAAAGATAGCAAAGGGACATCTCAGTAAGGGGAAAAAACAGATTATGGTACTGAGAAAAGAAGATGGTTCTGCAACAAGAAATAGAGGCGAAATTTTGACAAGAGTGAAAGATTTCTACTCCAAATTATACAAAAGGGATGATGCATGTACTTTAGACATCATGAAAGGTACCAGTGCCAGAGTTCCTCCAGTCCTCCCAGCAGAAGTTGCACATGCAACCAAGAACCTGAAGCGGGGAAAAGCTCCAGGAGAAGATGGAATTACTGTAGACATCATACAAGAAGCAAGTGGAGAAATCGAAACAGTACTCGCCCAAATGTTTACTCGATGCCTTAATGAAGGGAAGATTCCTGAGGAGTGGAACAACGCTACAATAGTCCTGCTACATAAACAAGGTGACATTGAAGATCTCAGGAACTACAGACCTATCAGTGGTTTATAAAATCTTCACTAAAGTTCTTTCACACCGCTTGAAGGTAACACTGGACATGGCTCAACCGAGAGAACAAGCTGGATTCAGGAGTGGCTACAGCACAATAGATCATATCCACGTACTGAGAGAACTAATTGAAAGAGCGAGGGAATATGAACTTCCATTGTGCATGGCTTTTATCGATTATGAAAAAGCCTTTGATTCGGTGAAACCATCAGCAGTTACCACGGCTCTGAAATCCTGCGGTATTGAAGATGCATACATTAATATTATTAATAACATCTATGAAAATGCAAGTGCAAAGATTCGGCTGTTTGAAAATACAACACACATAAAAATTGGAAAGGGAGTGAGACAAGGTGACACCATATCTCCGAAGCTCTTTAATGCCACATTGGAAAATGTCTTTCAATCCCTGAACTGAGAAAACAAAGGGATAAAGATTAATGGAGATTATCTAACTCACCTTCGTTTTGCAGATGACGTAGTCATTTTTGCAACTATTCCATCAGAGCTGCAGAGTATGATCCAGGAACTTGCTGACAAGAGTAAAGAAGTGGGATTAAAAATGAACTTTCAGAAGACAAAAGTGGTGTTCAATGCTTTCACAAGAAATGAAGATTTATCGATTGATGGAGAAAACCTGGAGATAACAGACACGTACGTTTATCTTGGACAGCAGATATCAAGTGAGGGTCACATTGATGAAGAAATTAAACGGCGCACAAAACTTGCCTGGAGAGTTATTGGAAGAAACAGCATAATTATCAAGAGCAATATGCCATTATGTCTTAAAAGAAAAGTGTGTGATCAATGCATCCTTCCAGTGCTTACGTATGGTGCAGAGACGTGGACCTTTACTAAAAAGACATACAAAGGCTGCAGACAACTCAAAGTAGCATGGAGAGGTGCATGCTTGGTATAACCAGGAGAGATAAGAAGAGGAACTCATGGATCCAAAAAATGACAAGAGTGGAAGACATCATGATCAGAGTTAAATCCCTGAAATGGCAATTGGCTGGGCATACTGCCAGAAGGACAGACCATCGATGGACAGCAGAAATTTTAGACTGGATTCCAAGGGGCAGGAAAAGACGCAAAAGAAAACCACATGGGAGATGGGTGGATGAAATTCAAAAGTATGCGGAGATGACGTGGAGGAGACTGGCACAAGACAGACCGTTGTGGAGGAAACTTGATGAGACCTTCTTCCAACAGTGGATTGATAATGGTTGACAATGATGATGATGATATGGAATAAAATATATTTTGAATTCGACATCATCTGCATTTACGCTCTCTAGCGGTGGATCGTAAAAAGTAAGCGGAATGCAAGGGTCATCATTCCCACATTTCAAGCTTCCCAATGCAAAAAGGTATTTTCATATCGGACTAATAGTTGCAGAGATATGGTGTCCACAGGTGGGCAAACCGGTAACATAAGCAGGATCTTTTTTTCAAAAGACGTGTTAAAAAAGAAATTCTTAGGGAGAAGCTTTATGGCATTAATTTTAGGAAATGTTGAACGAGAAGAAACCAAATTTACCCAAGAATACAGGGACACAAAAGGGAGGTTATATTACAGGTATACGTCACAACTTCTAAGTTAACCTTCCTATTGAATTTCTGTTTCGCATGAAAATTTGGTTACTCCTCGGTTAGATATTTTCCTACTGAACGTCACATTAATTTCCCGAACAGCCTTCAGCTTTGAGCAGCTCTGAGAGTGAGTCAAATGAAAGTAAAATGCGAAGACGAGAGTGTTGAGGGTGGTGAGATGGAAAACGTGCTACGAGAGAGCTGATATTGTAGATATAATGTAGAGATTGTTAAGTTCCAATTATCTGAGCTTGCCGTTACGATAATCTCATGAGTTACGAACTCATGATGCCAACTGAGAGCTTCGAAAAAATAAAATTTATCTCTGGCTTCTACTTCATGTTGATGATCACTACCGTTTGGAGAATAAGTCAGTCAAAGGTTTGCGTTAGCTATTAATCATTTTGACACTGTCTGTAAAATTTAATAAATCGGATTTAGTTGGTTATGTTGTATGTTCAACAAATTTAGCTGAGAATACTAATTGATTAACTACAACTATAAAATAATTGCGAAACACTAAGTGCCGTGTCCTCAAATTACGTTGATTGCCGCTATCATGAAATGTAGCTATTCAATGTGACGAGTATCCTGGGTGTTATAATGAGGTGATTTTCCAGAAGATTCCCTAATTTCAATGTTTTAACTATCCACACTGATTTAGATATACCTACTATAATCCAAGGATAAACCATCGAAAATGGCACAATACGTTTAGGGCCTAGTTTGGGAATATTTGATTTATAAATACGAAGGTGAATCAAAAAGTAAGGTCAATGCACTCATTACTTAGGCAAAAAGAGCTACGGCAGATTGCTGTTTGCGAAGGGAAGGGAATGTGACCTTGGCACGTGGCGGATGCAATCTCTAATGTTCTAACCGCAGTTACCCAGCAGTTGTAAGGGAGTAAACACGGCCGCTCGTTTGTCGGAATGCTCCGTCGTCGAACAGCGAAGTTTAGTGAGACTTTTATTGCCTGAGGGTGTAAAACTCTCTGGAATTCGTCGTAGGATACTTGTGCAATATAGGGAAGACAAGTATATGAGCCAGAGACACGTGTACAAGTGGATATAAAAGTTTCAAGCCGGTAGAACGAATGTGTTTGATGTAGTTCGCTCTGGCTGTCCGTCGACCTCACGCATGAAGGACCATCTGGATCGCATCGATGCGGTCATTAAAAAAGATCGTCAAGTTACTCTGTCTGTGATCACCCGAAAGGTAAACATTAGCTATTGTTCTGCATTCTCAATAGTGCATGACGATCTTGGATATCATAAAGTGTGTGGCAAATGGGTGCCACGGCAGTTGTCTGATGCGCACAAGCAGCAGCGCCTGGAAATTGGCATACATTTTTTGCAGCGGTATGAGTCAGATCCCAGTATTCTGGAGAGGATTGTCACCGGGGACGAAACATGGGTCTATTATTACGACCCTGAGAGCAAAAGGCAATGCATGGAATGGAAACATCCGTGCTCTCCATGTAAAATGAAATTCAAAGTTGACCCTTCGTCACGAAAATTTATGCATACTCTCTCTTTTTTGACATGAACGCACCCATCGTTGAACACAATCAAGCACAGAGTGACTCACTTAACAGTCGGTCATATTGTGACGTGCTGAAAGACAAACTGAAACCAGCAATTCGCACAAAACGACGGGTAAGGTTATTCAAAAAAGGTGTTGCTGCTGCACGACAACGCTCGTCCACATACGGACACTCAACAAACAACTCAACAAACAAATACCGAGTTGAAGTTGGAGGTGTTACTACATCCTGCTTACAACCCCGATCTGGCGCCGTGCGACTTTCATTCTTCGAGCCTCTGAAAGACGCTTTGCAAGGCCGGCATTTTGAAAGTGATGTCCAGGTACAGGAAGAGGTGCATTCGTAGCAGGAACAACCCAAAATATTCTTTTCTGCAGGAATCCAAAAGCTTGTAGACAGATATAAAATATGTGTTGAACCTTATTTTTCATGTTGAGAAATAAGGTAATTTTTATCTGTATGCCTCTTAGTTTTTTAGCACGTCTTTTGTAAAAAAAGATCGTGCTTATGTTACCGGTTTGTCCGTCCGTCCGTCCGTCCGTCTGTATCTACGATATCTCTGCAACTATTAGTCCTATTTGAAAAATTCTTCTTGCATTGGGAAGTTTGAAATATGAAAATAATGATCCTTTATTTCATTTTTTTTACGATGTACAATTTCGCCTCTAGAGGGCGTGAATGCAGATGATGTCGAACTCAAAAATATGTTTTATTCCACATATTTGCTTCTAAACATCCGATTGAAAAAAATATTTTATATTTCGATTCCATTTATGTCGAAGAGTATTTTAGATATAGTTACTTTTTCAAATTAATTACGCATAGGTTTTACTCTAGGGGTCGTAAAACTAAATTACATTTTTCCCGATAATTCTTCTTCTAAAACTCCAATTTGAAATTTGTTTTCATCAGCGGATACACCTCCTGATTAAAATTATTTAGCATATAATTTCTATTTTTTGATAAAGAATACTTTGGCCACCAGGGGGCGTAAGTGTTAATTTTTGCTTCTGATGTATTTGCCATAAAATCTGAGCTTCTAAAATATCGATTGAAAAAATTATTTCCTGGACTGATGCCACTCACATCGATAAACCTTATCGGAATGTTTTCTTCTTAAAATATTCCACAGTTTCTCCGCTAGGGGCGTAGATGTATATCTTATTTTTGTCAATATCTCTAGTTCTAGGAATCCGATTTGAAAAATTCCTTCTTTGTTGGATAGTGGTTTCCGTGTGACATGTTTTTCATATAATTTCAAAAATTTTAAGTAATTCATAGCCCTTCCGCTAGGGGGCGCAGAGGTATATTGCGTTTCCCCCTAAATCTCTGCTTCTAAATCTCCGATTTGAAAAATTCTTTCTGCACCGGATATAGCTCTAGATAGAAAATCGTTTGTACATAATTTCTAATTTTTGTAAAAAAATGGTTTGGCCAACAGGTGTCGTAAGTCTTAATTTCCGCTTCTGATGTATTCGCAGCAAAATATGAGCTTCTAAAATCTCGATTGCAAAAAAAGTCGTTTGTTGACCGATACTACTCATGTCGACAAACCTTTTAGGAACATTTTCTTCTTGAAATAATGCATGGTTTCTACTCCAGGGATCTTATTTTTGTCAATATCTCTACTTCTATGGGTCCGATTTGAAAAATTCCTTCTTTGTTGGATAGTGCTTTCGATGCGAAATGTTTTTTTTATATAAATTCAAAAATTTCAAGTAAATCATAGACTTTCCGCTAGGGGGCACAAGGTAAATTGCGTTTTCTGCGTTATTTCTGCTTCTAAAACTTCGATTTGAAAAATTCTTCCTGTATCGCATACAAGACCTGATAGAAAATATTGTTCACATAATTTCTAATGTTTGGTAAAGAATGGTTTGGACACCAGGGGGCATAAGTGTTAATTTCTGCTTCTGATGTATTTGTAGCAAAATCTGGGCTCCTGAAAACTCGACTAAATTTTTTTTTTCTTGTACGCACAGTGCTCATATGGAAAAGCTTTTTGCGAATACTTTCGTCCTACAATAATGCATGGTTTCCCACCAGGGGACGTAAAGTCACATCTTATTTTTGTCGATATCTCTGTTTCTAAGAGACCGATTTGAAAAATTATTTCGATGTTGGAGAGCGTTTCCGGTGCGAAATGTTTCTCATATAAATTCATGTTTTCCTTAACGCACAAGTCTGCAACCAGAGGGCGTAAGCTCACGATTCCATTTGCAGCAATATCTGAGGGATTAAAAATCCGATTGAAATACCTCTTTCTTCCATCAGATACTATTGTTTTCCATACCGGTTCCATTGACTTCGAATAACTTTGATAAATTTGATTTGCGTCAAAACGGATTCAAAAGACGTGCTTATTACAACCGAAAATTCGGTGTCATCTTTCTTGTTTAATGTACGTCAAAATCGACCCTACTTTTTGATTTATCCTTGTAATTACTGTTTGCATTGAAGGGTGAGCACGAAGGAATCTGAGCTGTGACTCATGTTAACGATGCATCTATCGAAGGAACGATGAAATTCGTTTAATAATGAGAAAGACAGAAGAATACATTACTTTCAGCTGTCTTGATTCTGCTACATTACATTGTAGCATTACCTCAAAAGTGGCGTTATATCTCAAATTTGCCAGCTAGTTTTAAGAAACCCAAATTTTGTTAATCATCACTGGTCTACAATTTTTTTATAACATGAACAAATGTCGCTATTTTTAATTAATTTTTGGGTGCTGATTTCAGGTCTGAACTTAAAAAGTGGTCAACACGTCACGTTTTTTTTAATGGGGCATTAAATATGTACTTTTGTTCTACATTAGCGCTTGTAGGCATGTAAAAGGGACACTAGATCTTTTTATTGTCATATTTCGCCATCGGACTTGTTATGGGTGGCAACACTGTTTTTTTTTCAGGAGTAGAGAATATTTAACTTTAACCGAACCGCTTTTTTTACATTGAAGGAGAAACACGTGCTGCATGTTTATGAGCAAAAGTTGGTGAAATGGAGAAATGGGATTGTTGCGGAAGCATTAATGATCCCGATAAGTTTTGCTATGTGTGCGCACAGTATGTTATAAAATCGCAGAGTCGCCCATTGACAAAGACTGTGAGGAAAGCCTACTATTTGTACTTTGGATGTCATGTTGGAGATCAAAACAAATCGTAGTCTACACATGTCTGCTGCATTTGCTGCGCGTACTCTTCGGTAGCAGGTTCCACTTTTGAAGTCGGGACCTAACAACAAGCTGAAATGTTAGGTTCCCGACTTCAAAAGTGGAACCTGCTACCGAAGAGTACGCGTGTGTCTGTTTTTAGAAATAGAAATTTGGGTATATGTTATTTCTATGAAATACAGGATGATGTGTATTCTTGTTCAGATATTGCGGGGCTAATGACAGAATTAGGAATATCACAAGATCGTTCTGAATGGCGTCTATTTATCGACTCATCCAAGGTTAGTTTAACCGCTGTCCTTTGTCCAACGGAAACCAGAAGCCTTCCATTCCAGTGACACATGCAGTAGGAATGAAGGAGACGAGCATGGACAAAATTCTCACTGCAATATAAATGACCAGTTTAGGTGGTCCATATGCGGTGATCTAAAAGTGATATCACTCTCACTCGGGCTTCAAAGTGGCTTCACCGTATTTTGTTGTTTTCTTTGTATGTGGGACAGTAGGGCCACAGCAGAACACTACGAACGGAACGACTGGCCTAAACAAGATGCTATCATTTCTGGAGAGAGTAACGTTCGTCACAAGCCCTTAGTTAATTCCTCTGATGTGCTGCTTCCACCACCTCATATCAAAGGGGGCTGATGAAAGACTTTATAAATGATATGGACAAATCTGGCCCAGGTTTCTTGCACTTAAAGAAACAATTTCCGCAATTAAAAGATGCAAAACTCAAAGAAGGCATCTTCGTTGTTCCTCAGATATGGAAACTACTGCGTGATTCTGTTTTTGCCGAAAAGCTAAACAGCACGAAGCCCGCAGCACGGCAACCTTTCCCATCTGTGGTCAAGGGATTTCTGGGTAACCGCAAAGAGGGCAACCACAAACAGCTGATTCACAACCTTCTCAAGAACTATAAGAACCTTAAAAATACATTTCCTCTTTTCGCATGTGGACATCTTTCTTGACAACCTAGGAGCAGTCAGAAATGAACAAGGAGAAAGGTTCCATCAAGATATCCGAACGATGGAGGAAAGGTATCAAGTCAAGAGGAATCCCTCAATGATGAGTGATTACTGCAGGTTCTTGCAAGAAGAAAACACGACACATAAGAGAAAAAATGAAATACTTTTTTTTTGATTGGAAGTTTAACGACCACCGTGAGCAACTCAATGGGCTATAAGCAGTCGCCCGTCCCTAATTTAGGGTCGCTGGTTCCAGGGAAGGGAGAGAGCCAGTGCCGTAATACAAACACAACATCCATGCCTGACCGGGATTCGAACCAGAACCCCTTACGGACGAATGATCAGAGGCCAGCGCCTTAGACCACTGCGCCACCGGGGCGGCTGAAATACTTGTACGGGTATACGAGTTTGTGTGTATACATTTACATTTGTGCTATTACTGTTTACTCTATTTCTGTTTTCTTATGTTGTCTCATATGCGGTGATATACGGATATTGTATTTAAACTTTGTAACACCAATTCCATAGCTAACAAGACACATAAATTCTGTAATACATTACAATATGAAGTTGTAACGTGCACATCTTGCATTGTATATATGTACTCGTATCTTGAAATATAGCAGATGTTCATGCACCAAAACACTGTACGTGATGGAAGGTTTTACAGTCATATTTAAATTCAGCATTACGAAATTAGTTAAAAACACCTTATTTCACCCATGTTATGAAAATAACGCGTAACGATGTTGACTCGGGTAATAGTTAATCAAAAAATCTAATTAGCATTAAGTTAAAATCATGTCAATTAGAAAATTGCAGTTGTGTTCTTAGTGAGCATTGTAGTTCGAAGAGTCCGTTTCCATCCCGGGATCTTACAATGTGCATTGAATGCGGAAATTTATTTTGTATAGTGGGAACACAAAGTTAACATTTTAATCATAAAAAAGGAATAAAAAATCATGTTATGCTACTAAAACTTTATCAAATGAAAGTTAATCGGATTACACGAAACCGTTTTACATACTTTAGTTTGTTTTAAAAAACTTGCCTATTTTTAATTGTGTTTTAGAATTTTTAGAAATCAACCCAATTATTTTCAGAGCACAATCTAATTTAATCAGTGCGTTTGAAATATCGCCATCTTGGGAGTGTACTTTCAAGAATCTTCTTAATGCTAAAAGACACTGATTTGTATCTTTGATTGAATCAGTGTCTTTAACATTAAAGTTTGCCACAATTGAATATTATTCTGATAAAACGGGAAGGGTATTCTCACACAGCTTGTAGGTGGCGCTACATAAAATATGTTTTGTATTGGGAAAAGAAGGTTGACGTAGAAATATATGTTGACGGTTTGCGTGGTAAATGTGCACTGCTGGCCACCCAAAATGCAACACCAAGGAGGAACCATCCGATTGGCCTAAAATTCGCATCCTGCGTCGCCCGCGAGAGGACATGCAAACGATTAGCATTGCAAGGCATATGCAAATCATGTGTGCCCGACACGCCACCAAGAAGCACTATAAGAAGGGTGCACAGAAGGCGGGGTATAAGTAGTGGAAGTGTGTTGTGCTGCCGGACCTGTGCGTAGGAAGCTTCCTGATGCCTCGTCGCAGAATACGGCAGTCATTCCAGCACGTTTCGGAGTTCGACAGAGGACGAATAGTGGCTTATCGCGACAGCGGTTTATCGTAACGAGACATCGGCGTCCGTGTGGAACGACATCCAGCCACAGTGAGGCGAGCATGGATTCGCTGGGTGCAGGAGGGACGGACGGACCAACGTGAGCGATTGCCGCAGCCGCGGCACACCACCGAATGAGATGTCTGGCATGTTGTGCGGCGGGCATTGACGGCTCGCACAGCCACATCACGAACGTTTACGCAGGATTTAGGGTGTGTTGCGCAACAACCTCTGTCAGCACGTACCGTTCGACGTCGTCTGCAGGAGCGGGGACTTGTCGCACGACACCCATTCCTCCGATTAACACTGACGTTACACCACCGGCGATTGTGGCGGCAGTGGGCCGTTGAACGCTGTACTTGGCCTGGACTACGGAATGGCACGGCATTGTTTTCTCCGACGAATCCCGCTTCTGTCTGCAACACCATGATGGTCGGATCCGCGTGTGGCGGCACCGCGGCGAGAGACTGTATGACGCCTGCAATATGCATCGCCATACCGGTCTGTCGCCTGGCGTTATGGTTTGGGGCGCAATTGAATATGACACCCGAACCCCTCTGGTACGTATCGCCGGTACACTCAACAGCCATTGCTACATCTCCGACGTTTTGGAGCCTGTACTCCTCCCTTGCAGGACCTGCTAGCGGTCATGTTTCAACAGGACAATGCGCACCCGCACGTGGCACCCATCGTGCAACAATTCTTCACGGCCCACCAGGTGTCAATGCTGCTGTAGCCCGTCTGTTCTCCCGATATATCGCCAGTCAAACCCGTCTGGTCACTGATCGGCAACCGAGTGGCCTGGCAAGCTCCACCCGCGGCTAAGCCTGATGAACTGTGGCAACGTGTGGAAGCAGCCTGGACCGACATACCCCAAGCCCACAGTTATTGCCAGCCATGGGGGCCACACGAACTATTGATGTCTGCTTGTTCCGCAAGTCGCACGGGCTTGTAAGCTCAATCGTTTCATCTTTGTATCTGTTGTTATGTGTCCAGTAAATCTAGCTTTGCTATCCCGTGTCTTTTTTGGTGTTGCATTTTGGGTGGCCAGCAGTGTATATCGGCGTTTGGCGTAGTAACATACATTGTATATTAGTAGTAGTTGGCATAGTAATTTACGCTCTTTGCTGAGAAAGACTATGCACCCACAAGGAATCATTCAATCAGGATGAAAATTGTTATGTGCAATGTACGTGTATAGGAAAGGAAATTATTACAATTCCAGAGCAGGTGAGCCGTTTATTTGGATAAAACATGCTACACGAGAGGAACAAGCCAGAACGTTGTAGTGCCACGTCTAGCAGAGATACAGGTAGTTGCCCGGCGTGGCATTGACACATCCAGTTCACAGATACTGTTCTGAGGTATAGCATGCCAGATGGTGTCTGAATTGTGGGCCTGTCCGTGCCATTCTGGGTACGGCGTAGGTGGTGTCTCATCATGTCCCAAACATGTTCGACCGGTGAGAAGTCAGGTGATCGGGCTGCCCATGGAAGAGTGTCAGCATTATGAAGGCAGGCTGTAAAATATGTGCCGTGTGTGGCCGGGCATTATCCTGCTGACAAATTGTTCGGAGATGCTGCGACACGAATGGCAACACAACAGGCCAAACAATATCGTCGTGGTACCGTTAAGCCCGTAAATGGGAGGTGGGGCGGTGGGAGGTACAGGGGACTACTTGTCTCGGCTTCCCATGTAGTCCTTCCAGGTGTGCAAGCTGTATGCCGTTCCACGACAAAGGCAGGATTCATGCTGACCGGCTCGTCTCCAGACACTTATGCGCTGGTAATCGTCGCCAAGCGCAAAACGTAACTTATCACTGAAAACAACACGACACCACTGGACACTATTCCCCGTTGATCGGGCACTGCACCACTGCTATCGTTGCCGGCGATGTTTGCTGGTCCGTGGTACGCGGCGCAGTGACCTCCGCAAAAACATTCGCCGTACCGCACGTTGTCTGGCAAAAGATCCAGATGACCACTTACGTACCTGTAGACAGCGCATTATGGCCGCAGTTGATTGGAAGCGACGAATCTAGTTCTGTTCGTGCGGTTCCCACAGTCATTCTATCCTTGCGTTCTGTGGTTGCCCTCGGCCATCCACAGCCCGCATGCTACTGGGTTGTGCCCTCCTCGATCCATTGGCGCCAACATCTCCCGATTGCCCCGTCGCTCCGATTCAAATGACTGTCGATATGGTGACTTGACCAACCGGCCTCTCTCAGCCCAAATATACGTCCTCCCTCAAATTCGCTCAGCTGCTCATAATTTGCACGGATCCGACGTCGAGGCATCCTCACCGTCTGTGGAGGTTAAGTCAACCGCAAACCGCTGTTACAATTATCCCTGCGTGCGAGCTTATGCTTTTGATATATCCTCTTTGATGCGCGGTTCCCATTGGCTGTGGCTGAACACTGTTTAGTCATTGGTAGTTTTTTTTTAATGATTTGCATATTCGGCCTTGAGGTACTTGCATACGGAGTTTCATTAGGATCGAACGATATTCATAAAAAGTGTATTTTATGATAAAAAGCTCTTTTTTATAAATAAATGTTTATTATTTTTTTAATTGGAATTATAAAACTGGTAGAAGTTTGCTACAGATCAAACAAATGACGGGGAAAGAAAAACATGCTTTAAATGATTGCATCAAGAGCAGCAGAGAAAAAATGTTGAAATATGATTATTAAAATAAAAGGAATGATCAAAGCTGAAAAAATGAAATATAGCTACCAAAAGGAAACCTTACAAAATGTATTTAACGCGTGGAACAACCAAAAACTATGTTGTCAATACATGAAAGATACAGATGGCAAAGTAAACAAGGAAAACAACTGGAAATGTAGGGAACTCTGAAGAAAGAAACAGAGGGACTGAATTTTTCCGCACGATAGCAATCAGTGCCAACTAATCCATGACAGCGGACATTTTGAAAAACATGCATGACAGTAAATGTAGGTTATTCAAAGAAAAATACGAAACAGAGGATTGTACAATTTCCTCTTGCTGTAAAGTAACAGTAGCTCAAGCAGTTTACGAGAAACGCTATACAGCAGAGTCGGTGAATCGCAGCAACGCAATACCTTCAAGAAAACAATTCATAAGAAATTTATTGCGTCACAAACCTGAAAAATTGGGGAGAAATGCAGATGCAAAAAATTTATAGAATTCTAAAATTCAAACTTATAAAAATTTAGACGATAATGCACCTGATGTTATTCAGCTCGAAAGAAAAAGTGTGGCTATCCAGTAGACGGGAAATTAAAAGAAACAATACCGGTTCAGTTTACAAAACATGGAAATTCACATATTCAAATTTAATATTTCTTGCAGAAAACAGCAAGAATTCTTCCATTATTGTTTGGTACCAGAGATGGCATAAATAATTACTTCTTGAGAGTTGTGACATACTACAGAGATAAAGCGCATGTGAAGACGACGAATCTGCAGCGATACCTTCCGTCGGTGTAGAATAGTTGGGAGAGCAATTTAGCCCTGAGTGAGGGAGGGGCGAATTTGATCCTCGTCTCGGACAAATTTGTGTCCTCTCATTGGCGCCCGAATGTTAAAAATGAATGTAGTGGCCGTCGGGTTTTTCGAAAAATGTGTGATGTTTGCTCCACACATCGTCTAGAATGAATGAAACTCCGTCCTTTGCTTCAAAAATAAAAATAAAACAAGAGGGAGATGACGTGACGTAGTACAGAGGTAAAGCACGTGTCAAGACGACAAATCTTCAGCGATACATTCTGTTCGCACAGCTTAGTTGGAAGAGCAACTTACTTCGGAGTGGAGAGGGGGCGGGGGGGGGGGGGCTTCGATTCCGTCGCGGACAAATTTGTGCTTTCACAGAGTTCATTCACCATTTGTGCAAAAGGGTCATTCATAAATGATTATTAAATTTCCAGGTTGATGAATAAATCATTCGTTGCATGTGGAGCCCTAGTTTACGATCAAAACGCTTCAAACATACTCTTCTTAAATTGCCCAAAGGAGTGCGAACTCTTCGCCATTTGTTATTCACAGTGAATGATTCACCACGAGCCGGCAAATCAATGGCAATCACGTATCATTCCCATTCTTAAGTTTCACCATTATTTTCTGGCAGACAGCATTACTTTTCTTATTGGAAATTAGTTTCCGAAAAACGAAATCTACGACGATGATTTATTTTTATTTTTTTTGTCATTAATGCGTAAAATGGTTATACGGTAGCAGGATTTTGCACGAATTAAGCATTTTTTCATTCTGATTTTTCGCCAATGACTTTCGGTTATCTTTAAAAAAGGTAAACTGTATTTTTTTATGGTATTGTTCTGCCCCCCCCCCCCAAAAAAAACTAAATATAAAATTTACTCTTGATAGCTATAATAGCTTTTGCCTTAAGTTGCTCAAAGACTGATACACAGACATCGAATAATCAATCATCTGCACAATATGTACTTGGTTTCTTACGGTAACACAATATATAATAACAAGTTAGTAAAATCATACAATGCATTGATTATAATACGCTTTCCAACATACCAGAAATCATTACTCAAGTTATGAGGATAATGGCTGTGGAATAAATCTCGGTCCTGTGCCCTGATCTTTGATCCCATTTCGATGATATTCAACAGAACTCGTTCAGTATACCTCCAAAATAATATGATGAAGTTTTGTCGCAATCGAAGCATTTTTGCGTAAGTTCCGATGCATAAGGTTTATGGAAAAGAACCCGCACCTGTGTCCTAACATTAGACCCCATTTCGCCTATTTCAACAGGATTCGTCCCCAGGCAGGATCCTACAACATACTAACATTTAGTCCAAATCGAAGCATGTTTACGTAAGTTATGACGCATAATAGCAATGGAAGTGATTCCGCTCCTATGTCCTGACCTTTGACCCCATTTCGTCCATTTTCAATAGGGTTTGTCCCCAGGTGGTCCCCTACAACATACTAAAATTTAATCGAAATCGAACCTTTTTTACGTTAGTTATGACGCATAAGAGCAGTGGAATGGATCCCGCTCATATGTCCTGACCTTTGACCCCGTTTCGTTCACTTTCAATAGGGTTCCTTCTCAGGTGTTTCCCTTCCACATACTAAACGTTCATCGAAATGGAACGATTTTTACGCTTTGTCGTGCGGACGGACATACGCACAAAACGCGCGACGTAATGAGGTAGATGGGAATCGTGACCATCTGCTCGAAAGAGTGTAACGTCATAAAACTTTAATAGGATCCACACACAACGCGTGACGTAATGAGACAGATGGCGTGACCGCGAGCCAACGTCTCAATCGCAAGATTGTGACGTTATATGATTTCTAAGCATGAGCAACAGTAATGGGACAACGCCATGACACTAAAAACGTGGTAATTCGGGGTGGTTATTTAACGCACTAAACGAATTTTCCTAAAGTCGAGATCAAGCTAAATTGATTTCTAGCACCAGAAAACGGTAGGTCAACGACTTTCATCAAAATCCTTAGAGCCGTTTAAAAATAAAATTTACATACATACAAGAATTGCTTCTTTAATACACTGGCGGAAAGTGAGAAAAGAACACCAAGAAGGAGACGTCTGATGCCAACGAAATTTGTACAGCATAATGACGGAATCCAGAGGATAACGTGATCAAAACATTATAGCAAAATACAGCTGTATTTGCTGGTAGACTGAAAAATAACATTCCCATGTAACATGGTTAGTACGAGGTTGAACCGCCATGAACTGCGTCACACTGTGCAATTCTGGCATGGAGTCTGTCGTACAGATGTTGGATGTAAGTTTGGGGTATTGAGTTCCAAGCATCCTTAACCTGGACGCGTAAATCGGGGATGGTCGTGGCTGGCCGTGGAGACTGGATAAGTCGTTGTCCCATAAAATCCCACACGTGCTCAATGGGGGACAAATCAGGTGAACGTGCAGGCCATGGAAGTTGTCTCACATCCTGAAGTGCATGTTGCGTTGCACGTGCAGTGTGTGGGCGTGCGTTATCTTGCTGGAAAACACCACGATGGACCGACCTTACAAATGGCACGACAACGGGCGGGCTGAATGATGTTGTTGATGTAGGAGGTGCTGTTTAACGTACCCGGTACAAACACTAGTTGTGTACGAGAGTGGTAGCTGATCGCTCCCCACACTAGGAGACTAGGTGTAGGTCCTGTGTGTCGCTGGCGGATGCAAGAAGGGTGGAGACGCTGTCCTGTGCGTCTGCGAACACGCATACGGCCATATGATGCTCCCAAGCAGAATCTGCTTTCATCGCTGAACACGACAGATCGCCATTGCGTTCTCCAGTGCAGACGTTGGCGACACCACTGCAGCTGTTCCTGTCGGTGAGCTGGAGCAGAGGTACACATGCTAGAGGCACGCGTGCACGTAGTCCTGCATCCAGGTTACTGATTGTTCGGGCAGTCACCTCTGGTGCAACGGCAGCTGGGATTTGTGTCGTAGTGGATAATCTGCTTGACAACGCCGCTCTTCTTATGCGTCGATCGGTCCGCTCATCAGTCCATCTGTGACTCCCGGTTCCACGTCTTCTCGTGTGGGAATGTTCGTCGGACCATCTACGTCACCATCGTACCACCACCGCTACTTCTTGTCCAATTCTCTCCACAATACGACGATACGATAACCCGGCCTCGCGGAGACCGACTAGACGATCTCGCTCAAAGTCCGATAATTTCTGAAATCGTATCATCATGTCCAGGCATTGCAGCTTCTTCGGGGTCTTCGCACGTGTCCGTACGTTAACGACTGATTACAGTCACTTTGCCGTACTCCTTAAATACCTCTGACGATAATTTTCATATTATGTCGTGCTGTGGCGTAAGCGCTCACCGGTTGGTCCCGAAATTAACATCACACCTACGTAAGCTCAACCCCATTAACATATGTAAATTTCATGATCATCTGCCAATTCCTTCTTGGTGTTCTTTTTTCTCTTTCCGCCAGTATACATACTTTTCTTTTTATAAATAACAGCTAGATTTCATAGATACTTTCTTTCTTTTTATTTTTTAATTCTTCCCTTGTCTACGTAAAACAACTTTGCGAAGGCAGCACAACAGTAAGCACCAACGTATGGGGGAAAAGGACAAGAAGGCAGTTTGAAAGAGTACAAACCGTGAAGTTGATATAAATGCATGCTGCTCATTTTTTTGAATAATTATTTGGGTAAATTTGTGTTTGATCCACTCATTGTTAAGTTTTATGAACGATGAGTAGAGTTAAATAATGCTCCTAGAGGGGCTTAAGCCCTGTGATCATCCCCCGTGGCTGTGCTTCTGATTGAAGAAATACCTAGAAGAGATTGAAAATTATAGTTAACAACCGCACAGTTGCAGAAAGTGACACTCTTTGAACTTGCCACATCCTCCAAAGGTTCTCCCCTTTATTTTTAGATTAATGGGTAGAATCCGAATCACTGATGGAACAAAGCCACAAGAATTCAAAACAATGCAAGATGGGCACAAAATACACCAATCAGACAAAACATTAAAACCGGCTACCTAATACGATGTAGATCTTCCTCTCGCCACCAAAAGAGCTCTCACCAGATGAGGCATATATTCAATGAGATGCTGGTAAGTGTTTCTTGATATTTGTTAGTGACTGCAACAGAGGATCCTGCAGTTCCCATAAATTATGTGGCTGGTGTAATGCTGCACGTACCCGTTTCTCAAACTCAAATCGCAAATGCTCGATAAGATTCCTGTCTGGCGAATTTGGAGGTCAAAGCAATAAATGGAATTTCAATTCACATTGTTGGAACCATTCCTGAAACTTCCTCGCAGTGTGGCATGGAGTCATAGTCTTGTTGAAAGACGCCGTCTCCAATAGGGAATACAGTCGCCATATAGGGGTGTGCATGCTGAGCCACGATGATCCGGAACATGCCAGCTGTCAGAATTGCTCTACAAGGATAATGGGTCCAAGTGTTTTCCCAAGAAAATATTGCTCAGACCACCACACTCCATCCAGACGTTTGGATCCGTCCCACAGTGCATCCAGGTGGGAAAGCTTCCTCGGTTAAATGTCGCACACGAGTTTGTCCGTCGACATGGTTTAACAGAAAATGGGATTTGTCTCACCATGAGACACTCTTCCAGTCTTCTATGCTACAATGTCTTTGATTACGTGCTCACTGCAATCGTTGACGACGGTGAATAGCCGTGAACATAAGCACACGAATGGCTTTGCGGTTGCGGAGAACCATATCCAAGCGCGTACCACGAGTTGCGTGTTGGGACACATTGGGCCCTTTACCGCAATTGAAATTATAGGTAATGTCAGCCACAGTATCCATCCATATAGTTGCTCCGGACAAGACGAGCTAGCATACGCTGACCTCTGGTGTCAATGAGGGGTGGACTGCTCTCGTCTTGTCAACGGCTCGAAGTGTGACCTGTTTTGGACCATCTTTGATAGGCACCAACTACTGCATAGCATCAGCAGCCTACCAGCGTCACTCTTTCGGAGATATTTTTACCAAGGTGCCTTGCCATAACGTTCGGGCCTTTGTAGAAACCAGAAAAAATTGTTTGCATCTCCCATGTTGAGAGGAAAAGAAATACTGACGGAGGGAGTTTCGACCGAGATAGCATATACATACACTATATTGACAAAAGTCACCGGACACCTAGAAGAGAAACACAACATAGCATTTATTGACATACATAAGTACGGTGTCCATCCACCTTTGGCCTTAATGCATGCTCTGACCATTCGAGACATGATTTCGACAAGGTTTCGGAACACAGCGATAGGTATGCGCTTCCATTCAGTACATAATGCTGCTGCTAACTGTTTCTCAGAAGTAGGCCTTGGTTCCAAACTTCTTACGCGGCGTTTTAATTCATCCCATAGGTGCTCTATGGGTAAAAGATCAGTGTTCTGTGCTGGCTAGTCCACACACGATACGGAATAATCGTCAAGCCACGAAGTAACAGTCCTTGCTTTATGGCTCGGTGCATTATCCTGCTGGTACCAACAAGGTCAGGTTACATATTATTGTTACAGAGTTGGTAGGGCATAATTGTCCAGCATATCGAAGTAGACGTGCTGGTTAACAGGTTTGTCCACGATAAGCAATGGGCCGGGACCATATCACGAAACACACCCCCAAAGGAGTATACTGTCAGCTCCAAACTTGATCGTAGGATTAATACACTGTGATAAATAGCGTTCCCCCGGCTGCCGTCATCTCCACACACGGCCATCAGACTGATGGATCATGTATCTGGATTCGTCAGTCCATAGGACCCGTTTCCATTGATCTACGGTCCACGATAAATGTTCTTTACATCATGCTAAACGACGAGTGGCATTCCGAGTGGAGATGAAAGGCTTATGATCAGCCCCTCGACCACGGTAACCCATGGAATGAAGTTCTCTGTGAATGGTACGAGTACATACCGAGATTCCAGCATTTCTACTCACCTGTGCACTGTGATCTAGTGCAGTACTCAGTCGATTACCTGTAACGACTCTCCTGAGGCTTCGACGTCCTCTGTCATTGATTTTCTTTGCTCTGCCGGTACGTTTTGCTGCTTCACGCACGTCATGTGTCTTCCATTTATTCAATACATCCAAAATAGTTGACTTGCGTATGTTTAAACGACTCTCGGTTTCTCTTATGGATAACCCACTAATATAACACCCAACAATCTTTCCTTTCTTAAAGTCAGTTCTCTCCCGCCACGATATTTTCACTCAACCTCACAGTGCGATATGATCGCGGTCAGATGCAGGCTTGTTTTTATACCGTTTGCAGCTGTAACGCGCATCTTAACAACGCATCGGATCCGTTTGCTTTTGAAAGGATGTGCGGTGACTTTTGTCAATATAGGGTATATCATTCGTGACTTTGGGACATGACAGTAATTGGCTGCACACTCACTTATTTGCATAACGCAGAGGTTATTTTAATGTTTTGGCTGATCGGTTTATGTGTCCGTTCCAGAAGATGAAGAGCTTCTAACCCATAGAAAACATAAGAAATTCGCTCGCATATAGAGAAAAATAAAAGAAATGTGACCTAGAAAGGAGACGTTTGTGTGTGTGAAATGTTGTACATACACGGCATCTACGTCTTCCAAAACCTTATGAAGAGCTCTAAAGTGAAAGACTAAAAATATCAGAAGTTGAAATTTTATCTAAATGTTTTATTTAAACAAGATAGGCAAAAACATATTTCGGTTTCAAATGTTTGAGATATGAAACGTGTTTTTTTTTATCTGGGATATTAGCAGATTCCACAAAGGTTTTCGGAAAATAACACAACACTACCTTGCATGAATGAATAGAAATGATGAACATATAATTTGTGAATTATTTGTCTCTAAAAGCATTTGTTTAATCCGCAAGAAATTTCTGTTGAGAAATTTGAAATTTATACCCATCACCGAAAAGTCCGCTGCATTAAATATTTTTTTGTAATATTCACATGGAAAATCTACGCAGTAACTAAAAAGTATGTGTTTGTTCTATCGATATTTCACTGAAATCATCTTTTCTGTAACCCAAAATGTTTGTTTTAAATCTGAGTCATCTTTTCCGCAAAGTAAAAAGTTTTAATTTAAATCATTAAATGATACAATCTTACCTTAGATGAATAACGTGCGCATTTTTAATTACAAAACAACATTGCAGGGAGCTTTGTTTAAGATTATTGCAGGGAGCTTTGTCTTGGTGATATCCGTGTGTGCAGATTGCTGTATGCTGATGACACTGTCCTGTTGGTAGAGAGCAAAAGTGAGTTGCAGAGTATGTTGACTCGGATGCACGAAGTTTGCATGAAATTCAAACTCAGTATAAATAAGGGAAAAACCAAAGTTATGGTGTTTGAGAGAGGAACGAGTCGCACTGAATGTAAGTATAAATGACAGCGTGATTGACCAGGTGAGTGAGTTTGTGTATTTAGGAAGCATGTGTAGGGCCAGACATATCAATTCTTAGATAATACCTTTTGTTTTTCTTTCCCGCCGTATAGCGAGCTACCGCCTCGCCTTTACTATACGATCTGGCTATCAAGGCGGCTGAAGGCGTCCTTGTGTAGAAGAATAATTACCTCGACAAACTCAGTCCAGTACACGGAAATAAAAACAGCAACAAGACTTTATTATTCCGATAACATTTGCTTCACGGGTTTCCGATGATTTTCCACTCAGGTTCCCGTGCTGACCACGTGCTACCTTTCCACAATTCTTTCCGCGATACCCGGTGGACGAAGGAATCCTCCTTCCCGTTCACCACGCTGTACGTCTGCGATAAAACCAGGACCCTCTCTCCTTGACGACCGAAGCTTAACTGTCTCACTTAATCCTCCTCGCCCTTTCTGTCCTCTATCTCGCATGCGCAAGAAAAACTGGTTTTTCCGGTCAGCACGTGAAATACCTGTACTCAGGAATGTCGTCGGATACCCGCAGGGGATTACACCTTGCACGTATACAAAAGCAGTATGACAAATTGTTTAACAGAAGCACTCGAGCAGCTGACTCTTCAAGGTCAGATGCCCCAGGTGTTCATGCACCCCTCTCTTAATCCCCCATAGGATTAAAGTCGTACCATGTGGGTGGTGAAGAATATCAGTTCTTATCTGAAACAACAAAATAGCGGAATGAAACGTCCGTCCGCAAATGTTCATCACAATATTAAAAGTACATAAATTCATAATTGACAGTTCGATTGCGGGCGACCCTTACAGGCCCCCACCAAATGAACGAGAGATGCGGTCTTTTGCCGTATTCTCGAGTCAGTCTCTTCCTTGCCTGCAGATCTTGGGTGACACAACATAATACACTTTTTCACTTCTCGCACGTTATGTAACATATACACTTGTACCACCCTGAGACCTTCTGTGGATCTCCACCTGTGCCGTGAAACATTCTCACCATGGCGCTGCCCTACTCTTTAGAACTGAGTCTTGACAACGCATCGGCGTGAGGAATTAGTTTGCCCGCGACATGAGATATGGATAAATTAAATTGGGAAATAGCCAAACTCCAACGCTGTAATTTTGAACTTTGCGATGCGGAACGGGTGAGAAAAGTAAGGGGGTTGTGATCGGACATAACTTCGACCCGGTTACCGAAAATCCACCCTTCAAACCTTTGCAAACCCCATACTATGGCGTACGCCTCCTGATGGCTGACCGCCCATCTGGCTTGTGTCCCATTTAATTTTTTGCTAGCATAGGCCACTGGCCTAATGTTGCCTTCCTCATCCCTTTGACTCAAACAACATGCCACCGCAAAGAAACTCGCATCCGTGTGTAAGATAAAATGCTTACTGAAATCCAGGGTGTTTAATACCGGTGCCTTACACAAATTTTCCTTCAGAGTCCTGCAACTTTTCCGACCAAACTACCCTATCTGCCGCCCTTTTTCCTGTGCAATCTGTTAAAGGTTTAGCTATCTTTGCGAAGTTAGGTACGTAATCACGGTAATACCCACATAATCCCAAAAAGCTACGTATTTCCTTTTTCGTCTGAGGGGGCAAAAAGGTCCCTGATGGCCTGTAATTTCTCGGGGTCCGGCCGGTGATGGCCCGAGCCGACCACGTGCCCTAAGTAATTCACCTCCGTACGGGCAAAACAGCATTTGTTCAAGTTTCCCGTAAAGCCTGCCGCCTCCAAACTTTCAATTACTCCTTTCAAATGTTTCAAATGCTCCTCCCATGAGCCAGAAAAAATAGCCACGTCGTCTAGGTACGCTATCGCATAGTCTTGGTGCGGGGTCAAAACCTTATTCATGGCTCTCTGAAAAGTAGCCGCTGCTCCTGATAACCCAAAAGGCATTACTTTCCATTGATACAGCCCCTTATGCGTTGCAAAAGTGGTATACTTTCTACTGTCGGGGTCCATTGGGATTTCATAGTAGCCCTTTAACATATCAAGCGTAGTAATATACCGGGCTGTCCCCACCTTCGCTAACAAATCTGGGATATGAGACATCGGAAATGCGTCCGGAACAGTGTGAGAATTTAGCATTCTGTAATCTACACACATCCGAACCTCTCCATTTTTCTTAGCCACGCATACTACCGGATGACTATATTCTTCTTTTGATTCTTCAATCATCGCACGATCCCACAACTCCTGGATCTGGATCTCCACTGCTCTCTGCATCGATTGTGGCACCTTGTACCTGTGCTGGGTACGAAGTACGCTTTCCGGCTTGAGTGTAATTGCGTGCTTCCCCACTGACGTCTCTCCCACTTCTCCCGAAATAAACTTCTTCGAGCTGTTCAATAGCTCCTGTAACTCCCTAAGTTGCTCCCGAGTTTTCCTCTCCCTATCCATCCTGATTTCTTCAGGTTCTGCCAACTGTAACGTAACCTGTCCCAACACTTGCTCCCGATGATACAACATTCCATCCGTATAGAGATAACCACCTCTGCCATTTTCCGGCTCATTCCTAGCGGCTGCTAACGTCACACACCTCTTTTGTTGCTCTGTAAACAAGCGTCTGTCTGAATTCTCCTGAGCTTCACTCGTATTCAAATCAGAACGCTATCTCCTGTTCCCTCGCTAGCTCTCTTTGCCTCTCCTGATTGGTCTACCTGCTGTTGCCCTCGCTGATTCTCGTCGCCGCCTCCAGCACTGAGCGCTAATATCCTGGCGCTATTTTGCCCTTCAAGCCACGCTTTACCTACCAAGCGCGCTTGCTCCTCCTCCGCTGAAATATCTGCGATCGCCGGGCTTTCCATGCCTAGAATATCCTCCTCTTCGACTAGCGCTTCGCCAGTCTCAGTTTCTGGATGCACATCCGGCCTATTCCCTAACTCTAACGCCTTTTCACACGAGGTTGCCCACATCGGAGTAGCTTCTCTTAAACTTTTCATGCGCTGGTAATCCTCCGTTGCTATAATTACCCTGTTTACCAGATTAGGAACAATTGCACACATCACTTCGCAAAACCTTTCTGGCGCTTCTCCTGTTTCTAATCCCTCTTCATCTAATCGGAGATTCAATTGTTTAATGGCAAACTCTCCCTTACTACCATCGAAGCCTCTTAAAATTATTCTACCCTTTGGTTCCAACAGCTCTTCGCCAAGTAACCCTCCTCTTACACAACTCACCTCCGCGCCTGAGTCAATAAGGATTTCGGTGCTCTTTCCGCATTCCGACTTAACCCTCTTCACTTCTCCTACAGGAATTTCTATTACCTCGTTCTGACTTCCTTCCTGGCCTAAAACTCTATCTACCTTAGCCGTCATTCTTTTATCATCGCTGACCTCTATCCTTCTCTCTGAAACATCTTCGGCTCCCTTTTGTCCCATCGCTACTCTATTTACGTTATTTGGGGGTCTTTCTTCCAATTCTGAGAGTAAGAGCTGGGAGTACTCTGGGATGCCTTCTGGTTAAAATTTGCTTTACGGTGCCCCACTACTCCACATCTAAAGCATATAATTCCCTTATCCAAACTGGGATTCCCTACCATAGACCTCGCTGCTGAATAACCTGGCTTATTTCCGACTCTCTGATCTGTCCCGGAAAACTTTCCTTTCCATTGGTTTCCGCCTGTCGGAAAACTTCCCTTCTTCCCGGCTTCTGATTGACCTCCTTTGAAATACGTTCCCGAGGGATGACTGGGTTTGTATCTTTCTTCTTCTATTCCCATAGCTCCCACGTGACTTTCGTATAAATCACAAAGTTCTCCTAATTCTGTCGAAGGAACTAACTTCCCTACGGAACCTCTTTGAAGAATGTAGGTCTTCAGTTCTGGGGACAACAAAGTTTTGAATTTGTCGCATACCAACAAATTGACCAACTGATCGAATTCTTTCACTTCACTACTGTTGATGTAGTAGGTTAGGGTCCTCTTAAGACGTCCCGCTAACTGCAAGTAGCTTTCCCCTTTGTTCTTACTAATCTCCTCAAATTGTCTCAAATAAATATCCGGAGTCAAATGGCATTCCACCAAAATTGCCTCCTTAACTATTTCGTACTTATCGTACTGCTCTATAGTCAAACGACGAAATAAGTGGTTCACACATTCTGAATTGAATAAGGCTATCACCAAACGACCTTTCATTTCTTCCGGTACTGAGTGTAATACAAATGCCCTTTCTAACGAATCAAAGAAGTCCAGAATTTCTTCCGGCTAACTTGGAATTCTGGGTAAAGTTCTTTCTAAGATTCTCATGTAGTCGGCCAACTTACCCTCATTTTTACTTTTAATAGACTCCTTCTCTTTCTCATTAATTAATTCTAATTTTCTTAACTCAAATTGCCTTTGTTCTTTCCTATCCGCTAATTGTAATTCTAGCATTCTTTGTTCCCTCTCAGCTTTTCTCTCTTCTATCTCAAGCATTTTAAATTGAAGTTCCCATTCCATTCTAGCTGGATTATTTTTCTTGTCTTCCATATTAATGCTTACTTCTTTACTAGAATCTAATTCTGAATCGCTAAGAATACTATTCTCTTCGTTGTCCGCGTCTAAATTATCCTCAACTTTCCCTTCCAAAAGCTCAGTCATGATAATACACTACAATACACATTCAAAAAATACACTCATGCAAAGAAATAAGAAAAGAAATCATGCAAACTTCCGCATTAAATCATCGAAGGTTAATCTGCTTCTTGTTTTGTTTCTAACCTATCTCTACCTTCATGCATTACCCGAACATCTATTATCCTGTTTTACTCAGAATACTTATATTCCATCTGCCTCTTTCGCTACACGTAAAAAAAAAACTACGCTATTTTAGCTTCAAATTTCTTAAATCGTAAACATGAAATCTCGACTTATCTAAACACTTATTACTTAACGAAAATATTTTGACACTTCGCATTCTCTAGCAACTGACATAAAATTAACTGTTACAAAATTTTACTTTACAATGCTTTACTCTGAGAATATCTAATTCTTAGCTTTCCCTTTCCTTTCTAGTACCATGATGAGAACTTCTACTCTTAACCCTAAATTATACCAAATGCACAGGCAAAGACACAGAAATAATCTCAGAAAAAAAATGTGGTACGTTACCGGAGCACTCAGGTTTCTTCTCTTGTCTTGCTTGTAAGTCCTCGTCCTGCTTGGGATTTCCGTACGCTGAGGTGCACACTGTCTTTGTCTTAGTCGACACGATGGATACCTTATCTCGGCTAGCACGCGGGTGTCTCTTTCTTCCGGTTGGCACGTCGTCAGAGTTCTGTCATTCGGTCACAGGAATTTTCACAAAAAGTCCGTTGTTCCTTCTTCACACGTGTCGCCATTCACGAGCTCGCTTTCAGGCTGATCCTGTCGACTGCGCCACTTTATCTGGCTGTAGGGCCAGACATATCAATTCTTAGATAATACCTTTTGTTTTTCTTTCCCGCCGTATAGCGAGCTACCGCCTCGCCTTTACTATACGATCTGGCTATCAAGGCGGCTGAAGGCGTCCTTGTGTAGAAGAATAATTACCTCGACAAACTCAGTCCAGTACATGGAAATAAAAACAGCAACAAGACTTTATTATTCCGATAACATTTGCTTCACGGGTTTCCGATGATTTTCCACTCAGGTTCCCGTGCTGACCACGTGCTACCTTTCCACAATTCTTTCCGCGATACCCGGTGGACGAAGGAATCCTCCTTCCCGTTCACCACGCTGCACGTCTGTGATAAAACCAGGACCCTCTCTCCTTGACGACCGAAGCTTAACTGTCTCACTTAATCCTCCTCGCCCTTTCTGTCCTCTATCACGCATGCGCAAGAAAAACTGGTTTTTCCGGTCAGCATGTGAAATACCTGTACTCAGGAATGTCGTCGGATACCCGCAGGGGATTACAACCTTGCACGTATACAAAAGCAGTATGACAAATTGTTTAACAGAAGCACTCGAGCAGCTGACTCTTCAAGGTCAGATGCCCCAGGTGTTCATGCACCCCTCTCTTAATCCCCCATAGGATTAAAGTCGTACCACGTGGGTGGTGAAGAATATCAGTTCTTATCTGAAACAACAAAATAGCGGAATGAAACGTCCGTCCGCAAATGTTCATCACAATATTAAAAGTACATAAATTCATAATTGACAGTTCGATTGCGGGCGACCCTTCCAGCATGTTTGACAGAGAGGACAAGTTAGATGGTGAAATGAGTAGGCGAGTGAATTCTTCTTTGAAAATCATAGCTGCTCTGGGAGGTTTTCACAGGAATTATGGGTTCTCTAGAGAGTCGCGCATGGCTGTGTATGAAATTGTAATTGTTCCTACTCTGATGTATGGCAGTGAAACCTGGGTACTGCAGAAGAAACATAGGAGTTGTTTGTGTGCTGGAGAAATGCGTTACTTACGTGGGGTTTGTGGCAAGACGCGATATGATTGTATGAGAAATGAAGATGTATTGCAGTTGTGTGATGTGAAGCAAAATGTTGCTAGCAAGGTGGAGACCAATATGCTTCGGTGGTTTGGCCATGTTGAAAGAATGAGTGATGAAATGCTTACTAAGAAAATCTTTTCAGCCCAAGTGGCAGGAAGGAAAGGCAAAGGAAGGCCAAGGAAGACATGGGTGGATCAGATTCAGGAGTGTCTGCATGAGAAAAAGATTATGAGTATGAAGTATAAAAGATCTTGTGTACGGCGTGTAATGGATATTAGTGAAGCACGAGTTTTATGTCAAGATCGCTGTAAATGGAGAAGTTTGATACGACAACAATAAGTAAAAATATCTGGTACTTTGTATTTCTTTTTGGTGCTAACCTCTGAATCTCAGAGAACAGCTTAGTGATATGTGATATTTGTTTAAGAGAATCCGATCCTTTTCAAATGATAAATAGCTTTGTTCGTGGTACATATGTTTTCGAGTTAAGTAAGTATTTTTGTTAGAACTGTTCACAATGCTCTTAGGGCAAAAGATATGCATGTCTCCACGAGATAGCAAAGCCACGTCTTAATTGTATGTACGAACTGTCCAAAACATCGTAGATCTTGTTAAATACTTTCGTGATCTGCTCCAGACAGACGAATTCGCAGATGATTAGAATTACACTAGGTATTACAGAAGCATAACAGAAAAGAGATCTATCTGCATAATACGATCGAATATTTATTTGCAACCTGAAGCCAAATATATACCCAAATTTGCTATTATTTATTCATTTGTTTATACTGGTGCACATCCATTTTGCTTTTCTAAAGCTTTTCTAAAATGATATCACGTAACACTGTACAATTATTGCAAGAAATATTAGCAGTTATTACATAACTTTTACCCAACACATTAAAAAAGAATTCTGAAATTCGCAAGCCATTTCTCGTAATTCCTTTCGTAAATTAACGAACGAAAAACTGAATTTCACGGAATTTTAGAATTCTTTCTGCAATTCCTTTCTTATACTAACGGGAAAATTCTGTATTCGATTTTTTCGTATCCATATGACAAAAAAATTCCTGTAATAGTAGTGGTTCGCCAGAACATTGAAGCTCGATTAACTATTAAATTGATTGTATTATGTCTATGGACCACTTAAAGTGGACGTCTAGTGGTTTTGCTTCGTATACTTCCATTCTGTACACATTTTCTTCCCAAATAATGCGTTCCCAGGGATGAAAATTTAAACATCGATTAAAAAAACTTCATATTATAACTTGGAATACTTGATATTTTCTAAAACATAACCATGATTATATTAAAAATCAATAACTTTTCCTTTGGTTTTTAGACAAACAAATGTTGGATTGCTTAATTATGGTTATGTTTTAGAAAATATTAAGTATTCCAAGTTATAATGTGAAGTTATTTTAATCGATGTTCAAATTTTCATCTTTTGGAACGCATTAGTTATGAAGAAAATGTGTACAGAAGTTTGCCCATTGGAAGTATAGGAAGCAAAATTACTAGACGTCTACCTTAAGACAAAAGCTATGAAGAGTAAAATTTATATTTAGGAGTTTTGTGAAATAATAATATAAAGCAATGCATTTCATCTTTTCTTTAAGACAACGGAAAGCTACTGTCGGTTTAATAAAATCTCAAGTTCCAAAGCATTCTACTGCTTCGAAATCTCTCTCTCTTTCTCTATTCTTCTTCTTATTCGCTTCCGTTTAAAAAGGGTTGAGTCTTCTATTGAACAGATTCTTCCAATCTACGTAACTTGCAATAAGTCCTCCTGCAAAGTAAACAAATACAATTTCTAGAAACACATACAGAAAAATAAAGGACTCCAACAGAAAATAAATTGATTAAATTACCCACATACTCAACTAGGAGAACAGAAGGTAGGATTGCAGAACAAGATGACAGCTATCACCTATGGCTTCATCAAGGGGCGACACAGATCATAGCTCTCATTGCTCTACAGAGACCAAAGTGTGGGTTTCTGCGTCATTCGGGTAGTACCTCATTCCCAAAAAATCACATTGAACAGAAAAAAAAAAAATTACAAAGTACAGAAAATTAAAATAATAAAAATAATTATTACATAATTGGACTTACCCAGCAACTAACTAGAAATCCGAAGGGCAAGATACTCACCCATAAAACACGAAAAGCTACAAGAGAATTACAAAAATAATTAATAAAACAGGTAATAAATTGCCATCCACTATTAACAGCACAAATCGAATGACTCACGCCCAACTCACGCTAAATTTGTGACGAAAGCCAAGAAACACAACAAAGAACTTCAAATACGGTAAGCATTACAACGCACAAATAAAAATAAAAAACCCTCAAGGATAAAAGTTATTAAATCTAGTGCTTGTACCAAGTTATTATACACTGAGTGGCCACTTTATTATGACCATTTGACAGTTTTAAGCAAATGAGCTATGGCTGCACACTGTTGCCCCCAGAGGGCGGGGTTAGTATAAAAAGGGAAAACTTAGTGCTTGCGACAGTAGTAGAAGTGATTTTTTGGTGATGAAACGGGCAAAAAATGCGATTTGATGTACTTTCAACGTGGGATGATTGTTGGATCTCGGAGCCATGGAGCGAGTATCACCGAAACCGCCGCGTTCGAAAAATGTTCCAGAGTAGCTGTTGTTAAAGTGTTTAAAGACTGGACTGTCAGCCAAAAAACTGGGTCTCTACGTGCAACGTGTGGTCGTCTTCGACTAGTGACTGCTCGGGCGGAACGGAGAGTGTCCAGACTGGTAACAGACAACAGAAGGGCAACAGTACAGCAAATTACAGACCATCTTAATCAAGGATCGCCTCAAATGATCTCTGCACGCACTATTCGCCGTACACTGCATCGGATGGGATATGGCAGCCGAAGGCCTGTTCGAACACCTTTGCTGTCTGCATTTAACAAGAGAAAACGTCTCCAGTTCGCACAGGAGCACAAGGATTGTACAGTCAATAATTGGAAACCAATTATGTGGTCCGATGAATCACGTTTTCAGTTGCACCGTCCCGATGGCCGAGTGAGAATTTGGCGGAAACAGCACGAAAGCATGGGCCCCAAATGCATTGCTACAACCCTTCAAGCTGGTGGAGGCAACGTTATGGTTTGGGGAATGTATTCCTGGCATGCTTTGGGCCCTTTAATTCGTGTTGATCAACGTCTGACTGGCACATCATATCTAAACATCATCGTTGCGCACCAAGTGCATCCTGTCATGTGGATGATTTATCCCAATGGCGATGGCTACTTTCAGCAAGATAATGCGTCATGCCACAGTGCTCGTATTGTACAGGATTAGTTTCAGGAACATGCCGGTGAGTTTACTTTGCTTAGGTGGCCCCACAATCTCCAGATCTCAACCCCATTGAGAATTTGTGGGATGAAGTTGAACGAACCATCAGACAGCTGGATCCACAACCCTGCAATATCACACTCCTGTAAAGTGCTATTCATCGAGCATGGTCTTAGATTCAACAAACCACCAATCAACATCTCGTGGAGTCCATGCGACGAAGAATCTATGCAGCATTAAAGGCAAAAGGTGGCCCAACAAAGTACTGAGGGGGTGGTCATAATAAAGTGGCCACTCAGTATATACAAAATATTACTAAAATTGAGTATAACACCTACAACGAAAGTAAGCGGAAGAAATTTATGGACGGAAATTCAAACCAGAAGAACGTGGTCTTTAAAGAAACAAAGGACACCCTATAAAAATCTCCAAGGATGCATAACAGACCCAATCTGCTAAAACAAGCAAAACAAACCCCAAGAAAGATCAAAACAATCTAACTCGAAAAATGACCCGGAAAAGAAAAAAGAACTTACCCTTAAAAAAGGGGAGACGTGCAGTTTTAATGTAACAAATAATCTATTTTCAGCGTGAAGGGTACACAAACCCTGCTCATGGATTCTGATTTCTGATATTAGTTTACCATTCGACCACTTCAAGTCAATGGCGCTATAAACTGGCGCCATACCATAGTTTTCAGATTCTGTGGTTTTAATATGTACTTGCTTTGACTAGTGTAGTGTAAGTCTAAATACATTTTTCTTTGAGGTAATTGAGAAGAAAGGGAATAATTTCTGCCATTCTTACGTATGATTGTTTTTACGTTACCTTTCCGTTACGACGCTGTAAGCTGTCCACTGTCATTGTGCTGTAGTCGAAAAAGTGCAGAAAACGTATAAGAAATGTATGGCCCCGTAAAAGCACACGGTTGGAGGAAAACTCCTACACTTTCTTCTACCACTAGGAAAATCCTAAGCCGTGAAAACCACCTACACCGGTAAACTCCCACACCTTTTCATACAAAGGGACGTGCACAAGTTGCATTTCGTTAGGACATTTTGTTAAATTACACGAGGCCGCCCAGGTGGCGCAGTCATCTAAGCGCTGGTTTCCGGCCATTCATCTGCAATCCATGGATATTGTGCCTATCTTATGTCACTGGCTCTCTCCCTTCCCTGGAACCCGTGATCATAAACTAGGGACGGACGACTGGTTATAACACATCGAGGCGCTCGTTAACCTCCCCCCCCCCCCGGTAACAACAACAAAATTATACGAGTTTTCTTAGTGGAATAAAACGGCATGTGTAACACTTTTCCTAATGACATAAAAGAGTATATGAAACCCAGTGGCCGCCCCGGTGGCGCAGTGGTCTAAGTGATGGCCTCTGATCATTCGTCCGAAAGGGTCCGGGTTCGAATCCCGGTCAGGCATGGATGTTGTGTTTGTCTTACGGCACTGGCTCTCTCCCTTCCCTGGAACCAGTGACCCTAAATTAGGAACGGGCGACTGCTTATAGCCCATTGAGTTGCTCACGGTGGTCGTTAAAAAAACCCCTCCAAAACCCAGTGACGTAAGAGAATATGTAGAAGTTTACCAACTCATTTAATCGGGAATTATGACTTTAATCATTGGTATGTGTAGTAAAGTAAAGACATGCAACCTCCCAAATATTTAGGTTGCAGCTTAAAATCTTCAAAAGAAGTCTGAAGAACATAAATGCCTTGCAAATTTCTCTCGAATCTCTGTTACTACCTTGTATTTTTTTTATTGATTGGAGGTTTAACGACCACCGTGAGCAACTCAATGGGCTATAAGCAGTCGCCCGTCCCAAATTTAGGGCCAGTGGTTCCAGAGAAGGGAGAGAGCCAGTGCCGTAAAACAAACACAACATCCATGCCTCACCGGGATTCGAACCCGGACCCCGTTCGGACGAATGATCAGAGGCCATCGCTTAGACCACTGCGCCACCGGGGTGGCCTAGCTTGTATTACAACTGCCGTTCCATAAAAACCGAGAGTAAAATCACACAAAATGAAGAAATATAGGTACAGCAAAATATATGTTCTTCTTTCTCAAAGTACCTTCCCTCGGATGATATGCAACGGTCCCATCGTTAAGTCCACTTTTCAAAGCATGTGGCGAAGGCATTTTGTGGAAGCTGCTTTAGCGACCCCTGTATACAGCTTGAATAACGTCAGCATCCATATTGAATGTTGCGCCACGGTACTTCTCCTTCATTGTTGGCAACAACCAGAAATTGCTCGGGGCGTGGTCTGGACTGTAGGCAGGCTATGGCATGATTTCAATACTGTATTTCGTAAGAAACTGTTACACACAAGCAGCCACATGTGGGCAGGCGTTATCATGGTGTACGGTCTATTTGCCAACCAGTTCCCGTCCCTTAATCGATATGTGTCGTCGCAGACGCTTCAAGACTCAAATGTAATATTCAGCATTGACAGTAATTCGTAGAGGAACGGCATGCTGGTAGACTATACTTCATGATCAAAGAAAATTGTCATCATCACCTTGCCAGCTAAGTTAGTTTGGTGAAATGTTTTGGAAGGAAGCGAGCCTGTGTGTTTCCAAACACTCGTTGCGCGCTTCATGAGGGGTTCGAAATAGTGGACCTATATTTTACCGGCAGTTATTACTGTGTTGAGAAAGTTTGGGTACCTTTGTAATCATTTGTTTCCACTCATGACACACCTGGACACTGGCTAAGAATTATTCTCTCGTCAGGTGATGAGGTACCCATCTGGAACACACGCAATGCAGCAGTAATTTGCTACTTAGAATACGGAATGATGACGTTTTTAAAATATTATTTGACGCCGCTATGTCTTCACACGTCATTCGTCGATGTTCTTGCAGGATTGCCCAAACAGTGTTAACAATACCCTCTGTAAAAATACTTTCAGGTCGACCAAGCCTAGGAGTGGGTTCTGTCTACAAACGCCCTTTTTTAAAATGATGGCGACACCTAAAAATCGTTGACTCATCCAAACGTTTACCTTTATAAAATTTCATCATTAAATCAACTGTATCTAGGGACGTTTTACCCGAACGATAGCAAAATTTTATCGCACAACTTATTTCACTTCTTAACTCTGAATCACTCACTCCCATAGCTGTATGGCGAAATGCAGGCGTACCTTAAACAACTGCGCAATAACAAAACCGGAATCGTCTGCCACGGCTAACAACTGTTGCCATAGATCCTTCCTTAATTCAGTTAGTCGTCTGCGTGATTATTTTCCTCCTTCACACTGTTGCCATTTCAAAAAAAAAAAAAACTCTCAGTTTTTACAGAGCGGCCTTTGTACATGTCTACTCGTACCAAAGATAAAAGTCAAAACTCAAGATTTAATGAGTCCGTAAGTTTCTGCATATCCTCTTACGCCCGTTATCTTACATATCCTTTTATGTCATTTGAAATACTTCTACATACCATTTCCCCACTAGGAAAAATCCTACAGTGTTACAAAATGCAATTCGTAACGAACGAAATGCAATTTGTGTGCATTCCCTTATATGGGAACGTGTAGATTTTACTGCTGTAGCAGTTTTCCTAATATTAGAAGAAAATGTAAGAGTTATCCTGGATATCAGTCGGGGCATGCGCACTTACTGACTAGGCAACAATGTCTTAATCTCTTGTTTTTGACGTGACTTCCTTTTCCAGAAGGTGTTGTGAAAGTTAAGCAAAATGCTTCAAGCACGTATGAAACTTCTGAGTTAAACCATTAATTAATTAATGGTGCCACCTAGAAATTTTATACGTGCTTCTGTTCCTTGTACACTGCTGGCCACCCAAAATGTAACACCAAGAAGGACACGAGATAGCAAAGCCAGATTTACTGGACACATAACAACAGATACAAAGATGAAACGATTGAGCTTACAGGCCCGTGCAACTTGCGGAACACGTAGACATCAATAGTTCGTGTGGACCCCATGGATGGCAATAACGACCGCTACACGCCGCGGCATCGAACGAAACAGGCTTCGGGTGTGGGCTTTGGGTATGTCGGTCCAGGCTGCTTCCACACGTTGACACAGTTCATCAGGCGTAGCCTCGGGTGGTGCTTGCCGGGCCACTCGGTTGCAGATCAGCGACCAGACATGTTCGATGGGCGACATATCGGGAGAACAGGCGGGCCACGGCAGCAGTGACACCTGGTGGGCCGTGCAGAACTGTTGCACGATGCGTTCCACGTGCGGGCATGCATTGTCCTGTTGAAACGTAGCCGCTCGCAGGTGCTGTAGGTAAGGGAGGACTACAGGCTCCAAAATGTCGGAGACGCTGCGGTGGCTGTTGAGTGTACCGGCGATGCGTACCAAAGGGGTGCGGGTGTCATATCCAATTGCGCCCCAAACCATAACGCCAGGCGACGGACCGGTATGACAAAGCATAATGCAGGCGTCATACAGTCTCTCGCCGCGGTGCCGCCACACGTGGATCCGACCATCGTGGTGTTGCTGGCAGAAGCGGGATTCGTCGGAGAAGAAAATGTCGTGCCATTCCGTAGTCCAGGTGCGGCGTTCAACGGCCCACTGCCGCAGCACTAGCCGATAGTGTAACGTCAATGGTAATCAGAGCAATGGGCACCGTGTGACAAGTCCCCGCTCCTGCAGACAACGTCGAACGGTACGTTCTGACACAGGTTGTTGCGCAACACACCCTAATTCCTGCGCTAACGTTCGTGATGTGGCCGTGCGAGCCGTAAATGCCCGCCGCACAACTTGCCGGTCCTCTCGTTCGGTGATGTGCCGCGGCTGCGGCAATCGCTCTCGTCGGTCCGTCCGTCCCTCCTGCACCCACCGAATCCATACTCGCCTCACTGTGGCTGGATGTCGTCCCACACGGGCGCCGATGTCCCGATACGATAAACCACTGTCGCGATAAGCCACTATTCGTCCTCTGTCGAATTCCGAAACGTGCTGGAATGACTGCCGTATTCTGCGACGAGGCATCAGGAAGCTTCCCACTCACAGTTCCAGCAGCACAACACACTTCCACTACTTCCACCCCGCCTTCTATGCACCCTTCTTATAGTGCTTCTCGGTGGCGTGCCGGACGCACATGATTTGCATATGCCCTGCAATGTTAATCGTTTGCATGTCCTCTCGCGGGCGACGCATGCTGCGAATTTCAGGCCAATCGGATGCTTCCTTCTTGGTGTTGCATTTTGGGTGGCCAGCAGTGTATATTGGAAAACGATGCTTGAGTGCGTTCGCTTCATTGTACTTGTATTGTTCGCAGCGGCCAAAATTACATCGTCATGGAACACTTTTAATCCATTACCCTAATACAAATTGGTTCAAAAAGTGAGAAGTGTAATAGAGGCTCAAAAAAATAAAATGAAATCACAGTAATGGAAATACATTAACATCTCTCTTTTTATACATAGAAAACTGGATTTGTTACGATATCAGCAAAAATAAAGACTGAAGATTCATATACATTTTTTTAAAAAGAAGGAAAATCTGAAAAAGAAAACATATTTCAACAAGAATCTAAAAAATGTTTGCATTTGGAAATCTATGTTTCTCATGAATCTAACTTGTGTCTCTACGAATAATTTCTCAGTATATAGGAAAACAAAAGTTCTTGCCAAATTACGAGAAAAAATAATCAAAACTGCGGTAATTTACCGAATAATCTAAAGTACCCTTTCTTGTGACGTGAGTACTCGGTTTAAAATCTTCTCGTTCGCCCTAAAATAGTTTATTCATGTAGAAAGAAACAGTTTTATTACTAAGATAAAAGAAATTTTAATTAAAACTTTGCTTGGAGTTGATTAAACACTTGATTTTTTCTGTCACGGAGTTCCCCGCGAGCAAGCCGACGCACATTTTTTCAAACGTGAATTCAGATCCTTGTGAAAATGTTTCTCAGAGCAGCCCAGTCTAATTATAAATAAGCAATTTCAAGAAAAAATGGATTTTTTTTTCTAAAATCAGTTCCTCTGTTGCGCAGTGTTCGAGGATTTCATTTATATTCGGCTTTCATCGCAATAATTTATCACAGACTGAAATTAAAAAAAAAAAAAAAGAATGCATTTTGAAACGGATATTAAAACGTAATAACACGATCGGACTGTCATGCATTTGCTTTGTTCTTCTGTTTGAGCTGCGTATACGGCAAATGAAATGAAAATCACATTTTTCGTTTTTTTCTCGCTAACTGAAACATATCTTCCGGATTCACTGTGATTAATACTAGAATGTCCTTACATCACCCTGATGAACGCTTAGCTGATCTTTTTTTTTCTCTGTAGTGAAAATTACATTTATTCGGAAGGATACAAACAGTTAGGCACGTGTTAAAGGAATTCACATGAAGGGAAATTTGGTAGGAACTCAACAATGTATCAGTCTCGGTCAAAATATCGATAACCAATACACCGACAGCTACAATATCGATGATCAGAGCGCCGATTAAGAAAAACAATCAGATGATACAACCCAAACAATCAGAGCACCGATGATGATCAAAACAATCAGACGATGCAATGCAGACAATCACAACGCTGATATCCAAAACACCAAACCAACTCAATACCGACAATCAGAACACCTGTGACATAAAAAAAAAAAAAAGAAAGAAAGAAAGAAAAGTTAAAGGAAAACAAAAAGGAAGACCTACTTCCGACAAAGTGACCACCAGTGACCAAATTACCAGGAATCAAAGCGCCGGCGACCAAAAAACGGAGAGGCACAATTTCAACTGTCAAAACAGCGATAATTAACTCACCGACAGCTATGATCTCGCTTTCAGAACACTGATAATCAAAACAATCAATAGACACAATCCCGACAAAGACATTGTCAATGATCAAAACACCGAACTGACAAAATACCGACGATCAAAACACAGATGACCAAACAACCGACAGACGCAGTCACGACAAAGCGAGATCTAGTGGTGAAAACACGGTCAATCCGAACGCCTATAACAAAAACAGGTAGAGATACAATCCCAATAATCAGAGCATCGATAACCAATACATCCAAAACACAGAGAGACACATCATGACAAAGAGGGCGACAGTGACGAAAACACCGTCAATCAGAACACCGATGACCAAAACAAGTATAGATACAATCCCAATAGTCGGAACACCGATGACCAAAACAAGTATAGATACAATCCCAATAGTCGGAACACCGATGACCAAAACAAGTATAGATACAATCCCAATAGTCGGAACACCGATAAACCAATACCCCGAAAAACACGATCCCGACAATGAGAGCTTTGATGACCAAAAATAGATACACACAATCCTGACAAAGAGATCACCAATGACCAAAAATAGATAGACTCAATCCTGACAAAGAGATCACCAATGACCAAAAATAGATAGACACAATCCTGACAAAGAGATCACCAATGACCAAAAATAGATAGACACAATCCTGACAAAGAGATCACCAATGACCAAAAATAGATAGACACAATCCTGACAAAGAGATCACCAATGACCAAAAATAGATAGACACAATCCTGACAAAGAGATCACCAATGACCAAAAATAGATAGACACAATCCTGACAAAGAGATCACCAATGACCAAAAATAGATAGACACAATCCTGACAAAGAGATCACCAATGACCAAAACACAGATTTGTTCAGACAGAGACTTACGGATTTTCTGTCAGAATTTAAATCAGCCTCAAGAAATTTCGGCATTCATGGAGAAGATGAAAAATATAACTTCCTGTTTATAAGTAAATACAATTTTAGGGAATGTTGACATTTTCCTTTGCAATATACAGCCGAAATGCAAATATTACGTTTATCGAGCAGTTGGAGACACTTAGTAAAGCAGGTAAACGAGAAATATTTTGCGAGAAATTTTCAAAGCAATGAAAACATTTGGGACGAAATGATTTTAATTTTCATCCCAAGTGCGGAAACGATCTGCTGCGCAAACTGATGGAGCTAAGTCATAGGTTGAACATTGAATTCAGATTCTTAGCAACAGTTTTCCTTTTTGCTTTGGCAGATTTCCACGCATTTAAACGGACGTTTTTTAATGCATGTTGACTTATGCGTTTGTCGAAATTCAATCATACGCGAGGTAGTTGTGATCGAAAATAAAACTGCAATATGCGCATTTTGTCATAAAAGAAACAAAAGATTTCAAATTTAGAAACTTTTACGATATTCCACCTTAGCTAAAAACTTGCCAATTGAGAAAACAGTCCATACCTACCCTAGGTAGAAAATATTGTGAGATTTTTTATTACATGACGTACTGTAGGAAACTGTTCTACTAAAAAATAAAAAAATTGATCGTGAACTAGTCCATCGTATAAACATCCCATATTCTCTTTCCACTTTACAGCAATGCCTATTTACAACATATGTACACTGACTGGTCAGTAGGTAACCTCTTAGCACTTTTGTCACAGGATTAGGAGTGCGACAATTAAGTAATGGAACCGAATTAAAAAAAATGAAAGAGCAGGAATATATTTTATTGGAAGTATATTCCCCCAGCGTTAATGCAAGTGGCGCGATCATCTAACGAAAGGAAGGACTAGCAAAGGTCATATTTTGCAATGGAGTGAAGAACTGATGTCACAGTTCTTTGTATGTCTTCAGTTCTTGAAAACTTTTTTTTAAAGGCAGCCATAATTTAGGGTATAGAAAGTATTGGCATGGTGACACATCTGGTGAACATGGGGGATGGTCCAGTACACATACTTGTTTTCGTGCCAGAAATTACTGAACACCGACTACTCTGTGTCCAGGTGCGTTATCGTGAAGAAGGAACTATTGTCCGTTTTTGTACTTAGGCCTGACACGAACAATCCTCTTCCAAAATGGATGTGTAATTATTGCCAGTGACAGTTGCACCGTCAGGAATGAACTCATGATTCAGGATTCCTTTGCTGTTGTAAAAACACACAACCTTATTCTTGATTATGGACTTCTGTAACCTGTTCTTTTTTTCGTTTGAATGACTGTGGCGACTTCCACTGAGCACTGTGACGCTTCGTTTCAGGATCAGAACGAAAACACCATGTCTCGTCCTCCGCTACAATGCTTTGGAGAAAATTTTCCATTTTTCCTGCACTCTCCAGGATGTCTTTTGCGCATGCTTCTGGTTATTTATTTCAGGGATTTCTCTTTACTTGATCTTGCAGATCCATAAATTAAAGAGCGTATAGGTTAAAAACCGTTAGATAATTTGATCATAAGTCAAACTTCATATGTGTGTTTCAGTAATAGGAAAATAAGTGTAGTTCACGTTCTTTGCAAATGTCGTATAACAAATACGCTTTCATTCAAAATTGGCTTGTCAGTCATTCGCTGTAGTTTTAATGAACTCCTGGAAAATCCTTAAAGCATCCTTTTCAATGCGTTGTTAACAGAAACACACTTCATTAACGAAATTACCTCAACACGCTTCTCAGATGGAGCTGACGGATTTCTCTGCACATTAGGTCTTGTCAGTAAACATAAATGACTCTCAAGACAGGAGACAATGTTGCGCGAAAGCTATTAGTCAACTCTCGTCGTGTTAAAATTATTAATGCCGATGACAGAGATTATAGAAGTGATTAGCAGAATCAAAGCAGCTTTCGTGCTTTGTTTAAAGAGTACACTGCCGTCAGCGTTCGTTTTAATTCGATACATATGTATACTCCCATGCATTGCGAGCTTGAGCATATTGTGAAGACGTGATCTATCACTGAGAATGGGTATTGATAAACATACCGTCACGGCATGACGCAGGGAAATCAACGGAGTCATAGAACCAATGGAACAAAAGCTGCTTAGAGTTACTACGGAAATAATGGAGGCCATCATTGAGGGTCATCAGCCCAGTCTTCATAATCTCCTATGGCCCTGAAAGACCAACCATGGAGTATTATCGTGTAGACTGCGGTGATAACAAAAACTGGCACTGACTGTTACCAAGGCAGTATTCGTAATTAATCAGGCCCCTGAAAGAACAATTTTGAGTGTTATCGTGCCGACTACGCAAACCACGAAAGTTGTCCCAGAGTGCAATCAACGCAGTCTTTGTAATCTTCTATTCCACTGAAAGACCAACTACTGACTGTTATCGTGAAGACCATACAGACCAAATGTTATACATACAATCTTCACGATAACAGTCAGTTGTTTTTAGTGTAATCAGTGCAGTCTTTGTAATCTTCTATTCCACTAAAAGAACAACTGCTGAGTGTTATCGTGCGGAATATGTAGACAACGGAAGTTGTCCATGTGTGTAATAAACGCAGTCTTTGAAATCTTCTATTTCACTGAAAGAACAACTACTGACTGTTATCGTGCATACTACTCAGACAACGAAAGTTGTCCTTAAGGGTTATCAACGCAGTTTAAATAATCTTCTATTCCACTGAAAGAACAACTGTTGAGTTCTGTCGTGAGGAATATGCAGACAACGAAAGTTGTCCTTAAGCGTTATCAACGCAGTCTTTGTCATTTTCTATTCCACTAAAAGAAAAACTAGTGAGTGTTACCGTGCATACTACTCAGACAACAAAATTTGTCCCTGAGTGTTATCAACGCAGTCTTTGTAATTTTCGATTCCACTGAAAGAACAACTACTTAGTGTTATCGTGCATACTCCACATACAACTAAAATGGTCTACGGGTGTTGTCAATGAAGTTAGTAATCTTCTCTTCCAGTGAAGGAATAACTATTGAGCGCTATCATGCACACTAATTAGACAATGAAAGTTGTCCTTGAGTGTCATCAACGCCGTGTTTAAAATCCTCTATTCCACTGAAAGAACAACTACTGAGTGTTATCGTGCATACTACTGAAACAACAAAATTTGGCTTTGAATGTTATCAACGCAGTATTTGCCGCCCCGGTGGCGCAGTGGTCTAAGGCGCTGGCCTCTGATCATTCGTTCGAAGGGGTCCGGGTTCGAATCCCGGTGAGGCATGGATGTTGTGTTTGTCTTACGGCACTGGCTCTCTCCCTTCCCTGGAACCAGTGACCCTAAATTAGGGACGGGCGACTGCTTATAGCCCATTGAGTTGCTCACGGTGGTCGTTAAACCTCCAATCAAAAAAAAAAAAAAAAAAAAAAAAAAAAACGCAGTATTTGCAATTTTCTGTTCCATAAAAGAGCTTCCCTTGAGTGTTATCAACGCAGTCTTTGTAATTTTTTATTCCAGTGAAAGAGCAACTACTGTGTGTTATAGAGCATATTACCCAGACAACAAAAGTTCTCCGTGAGTGTTGTCAATGAAATTTCTGAATCTTCATTTCCGTTGAAAAGGACCCAACTGAGTGTTATCGTGCATACAGCTCAGAGAACGAAAGTTGTCCCTGAGTGTTATCAACGGAGTCTTTGTGATTTTCTACTTCACTGAAAGAACAACTACTGTGTGTTAGAGTGCATACAACTCAGACAAAGAAAGTTATATGTGTGTGTAATCAACGCAGTCTTTATACGGGTAATCTATTCCACTAAAAGTACAGCTGCTGAATGTCATCGTGCATACTACTCATACAACGAAAGTTGTTCCTGAGTGTGATCAACACGCAGTCTTTATAATCTTCTAAACCATAAAATAACTATTACTGAGTGTAATCGTGCATATTGCTCAGAGGACGAAAGGTGGCCCTCAGTGTACACTGTCTTCTCTCAGATCAGCTGAATCTTGCTGCATCGGCACCGCCACTTCTCGTCATTCAAGCTCACTTTAGAAACAATTATGTCGGAATAGCATTCTTCGCTTACACAATTTAACTCACAGTTCTGTAATTATTATATGCAGAACATAATTATTCACAGAGATACTGTATATTGAGCGAATATTTTGAGATATTTCTAAGTTGTGGTTCTATTGTTAAACGGATCACAAGATGCGAAAAGTATTGAGAACCTGTGAGATATCCTTGCGCCTTGAGTCATATCCGTATCTCACGCTACTCTAACAGTGTTATAGGCCAAGCATCAAGCGTATAACAATATTCCTCATAATAATATCCGTGAATTGCTAAGTATCAGTGTTTTAATAACGAAAACCTATACATCAACTGTTATAAAATAGTAAAACTATACTTAATCCTATTTATTAACGTCAGAAAAAAAAAACGTTTCCAACCGTTAGCGCATCAACAAGATTGCTTTTTCAAGGAAGGCAGGTAGAAAATTTCCAAGCAATCCACATTGCACGGGGAATGAAAAAAAAAGCAAATCAGTAACGAGGATTTATTTACCAACTATTGGGTTGTCGGAAAAGTCATGACGTATTTTAGCCATGTTTTTGCAAAGGTCATTTATTGATACAATCAATGATATAATGCCCGTTTTGTTCGATTACCTTTTGCCATCATTCAGTGAGAACTGCAAAATGCCTCGTTCATAGAAGGACCTGTCTTTCGTTGCAAAAAACTGTACAAGGTGCTGATTTACAGCCTCATCTGAATTGAACATTATACCACACAAGGACTTTTGAAGAGAGCTAAACAAGTGGAAGTCTGACAGCGCAAGGTCAGGCGAGTATGCTGGGTGTGGCAACACATCCTCCCCAAGCTCCAATGATTTTTGGAGGGTGATCAAACTTGTGAGTAGTCTCGCGTTGTCGTGATGGAACACAACACCTTTACGATGAACGAGCTCTGGACGTTTCTGGATGATGGATTCGTTCAAACTGTCCAATTGCCGACAGTACACATTCAAATTGATTGTTTGGTTCCGTGGTAGGAGCTCGAAAAACACACCTTTCAAATCCCACCACACCCAGACCAGAACCTTCCGCTGATGAATGTTTGCATTGGATGTCGTTTGAGGCAAAGCAGCACGTCGGGACCAAGACCGTTTGCGCAGCACATTGTTGCACACAATCCACTTTTTGTCACCAGTTATCAGTCGCTTTAAAAAAGGTACGTTTTCCTCACGTTTAATGAGAATATCACAGATGTTCATACGCGCCATCAATTGAGCTTCTTTGAGTTCATGAGGAACCCACACATCGAGCTTGCTTATGCATCCCAGCTTCTTCAGGTGGTCGTGAACGCTTGAATGATGGATGTGAAATGTGTCTGCAATCGCTCGTGTCGTGTAACTTGGGTTTGACTCGATCAATGACTTGATTTGGTCGTCATCAACCTCAGTGGGCCTCCCGACCGAGGAGCATCGTTGAGGTCAAAATCACCAGCATGGAATTTTGCGAACCACCGCTGGCACGGATGTTCTTGTAGAGCATTATCACCGTACACTTTACGTAACTTTTCACAAGCTTGACGCGCGTTCTTCCCTTTACGGAAGTAAAACAGTAAAATATGGCGAAAATGCACAGTTTGGTCTTCCATCTTCAACTTGATGTCAAATATCCGCAAATCAACCAATTTGCTCACTATTCCTTTTAGACTGCAGCTAGAACTGGCACCTGTCGAATGCCATAGCGAGCTGCGCATATCTGTACTACTTCCAAAACCGCCCAACCGCCATCGGTACCAAAATACGTCATGACTTTTCCGACAACCCAATATATACTGACGGGAAAAAATCCCAACACCAAAAAGGGGTTGTGTTAGATAAACGACAGTTGGTAGGCGGTGAGAGTACATCTGTAAGATCACGTCTATGCAAATTTCGCGCTCGGCGCATACGTGTGGCGCCAGTAGCGCCCCTCGGAACATGCAAAGCAGGTTTGCTGTAAATACGCGCTGTAACGTTCGTGAGCGTTAGTTATCTTTGAGATTCAACGTAGTGTGTTGATGTTAGTCAAGAATGCCTTTAAGAAGACGAAGAAGCCATTATCAACAGCTCACGGAGTTTGAACGAGGTCGTGTAATAGGGCTACGAGAAGGTTGATTTTCGTTCCGCAATATTGCAGAACGATTTGGCAGGAATGTAGCCACTGTGCATGATTGTTGGCAGCGGTGGTCAAGGGAAGGTACTGCCTCAAGAAGACCGGGTTTCTGCCGGCCACGTGGCACTACTGAGAGGGACGACCGCCGTGTACGGCGTATGGCCGTGGCGCATCGTACCGCGTCTGCGGCAGCAATTCGAGCTGCAGTTGCCAACACAGTGACACAACGAACTATTACAAATCGGTTCCTTGAAGGACAGCTCCGAGCCAGACGCCCTGTAGCGTGCATTCCACTTACTCCAAACCACCGCCGTTTGCGACATCAGTGGTGTCAAGCTAGAGCTCATTGGAGGACGGAGTGGAGATCTGTTGTGTTTTCTGATGAAAGCCGGTTTTTCCTGGGTGCCAGTGATGGCCGTGTGTTGGTTAGAAGGAGGCCAGGTGAACGCCTGCAACCAACCTGTCTGCGGCCGAGACACACTGGACCTACACCTGGAGTTATGGTCTGGGGAGCAATTTCCTATGACAGCAGGAGCACTCTGTGGTTATCCCACGCACCCTGACGGCACAGTTGTACGTCGGTCTGGTGATTCAACCTGTTGTGCTGCCATTCATGAACAGCATTCCAGGGGGTGTTTTCCAACAGGATAACGCTCGCCCGCATACCGCTGTTGTAACTCAACATGCTCCACAGAGTGTCGACATGTTGCCGTGGCCTGCTGGATCACCAGATCTTTCACCAATCGTGCACGTATGGGACATCATTGGACGACAACTCCAGCGTCACCATCAACCAGCATTAACCGTCACTGTATTGACCGACCAAGTGCAACAGGCATGGAACTCCATCCCACAAACTGACATGAAGCACCTGTACGACACAATGCATGAACGTTTGCGTGCTTGCATTCAACATTCTGGCGGTTACACCGGTTATTAATGTACCAGCATTTCACATTTAAAATGGCTCTTCTTGCGCTTACATTAAGCTGTGATCTTGAAACCTTAATCGATTAAATATGTTACCTATACAAATGTATTGCCGGCATTTTATTCCTCTACAACTATTTTTTCGTGGTGTTGGGATTTTTTTCCGTCAGTGTATATAGAATATTAAAACTATACTAGTAATCCGATTTATCGGCGTACAAATATAAATCAATGTTTCCAGACTTTCACCAATGAACCAAATGACTTTTGTCAAGGAAGTTTTTTGTCTACTATTTTTGATAACGCCATCTGGTTGATGTATGGAAGCTTGAAATGTTGGTTTATATTCTTACGCAAATAAATCGGATTACTAGTATAGTGTTACTATTTTATATATCAATGTTTTTTGGAGCACACGTTAAGTTTGTTTGCACGTTGTGGCGATTGCATAAATACCCTAAGCACTTGAAGTTTTGTGTGGACGCTAAGAAATTGAATGAAGACTGGAAGTTCTCTATCTCGTGGAAGGTGGAAAGAAAACAAACAATTTAAATCGCATGTAAAACTTTAATTTTCCAAATTAAAGGGAAATATTTATGTTGATTAATGCTTCTAGGTTGAAGATTGATATTCATGGCTTTGCATGTGGCAGCGTGACATTTCTCTCCAGTTTTCCCTTCTTTATTCATTCATGTCCCACGGAAATGCTTCCTGCTTCATCTACCACCAACTTAGGTACTCGTCTGCCTACTTTTTCCTCTGCACAATCAAAAAGGTGGTTCCATTTTGCGATCTTTGACGCCAGAAGGTCTTTAATATGTTAATTTTGCGTGGGATAGGGCTCAGCTCTGCTCCTTCCGAAGAAAGTTTCTCTCACACATATACCGATAAGCCATTACATTATGACCACCCCCAGCCTAGAGAAATGAGCGCGCCTGGAGACCGAACGATGACTCAGGTGAGGTTCACAGAGCAGTATACATACAACCCGAGGACCGGATTTCGGTTTATATAGTGCTCGGAGTCAGAATGGGAAAAGCTGCCGATTTATCAAAGATTGATAAAGGACAAATTGTGAAACCACGGCCCCTCGAAACTACGATCTCGGAAACGGCGCAGCTTGCGGGTTGTTCACGTGCCGCTGTAGTGAGTACGCATCAAAGTAGTGCACAGATAACCAAACGACGAACCGTCGTCCAGCCTCGTGTCGTTCTAAGCTCACTGATGCCAGAGGTGAGGGGAGACTGTCGCGCACTGTTCACAGTGACCGCAGGGCCACAGTACGACAAATCACTCGCATCTACAACAGTGGTGGTCTAAGCAATGTGTCACAGCACACAGTTAATCGCAGCCTTCTGCGCATGGGCCAACGTAGCCGAAGACCCAGCCGGGTCGCCTTGCTCACTGCACGTCATCGCCAACAACGCATAAAATGGGCCCAAGATCATCGAGACTGGAACGTAAATGATTGGAAGAAAGTGGCCTGGTCTGACGAATCAAGATTCCTGGTGCATCACGTAGACAGCCGAGCGCGAATACGCCGATTACCAACAGAGGCTATGGCACCTGGATGCACTGTTGGGTGTATACAGGACGGCAGCGCAACGGCGGTTTTATGCTGTGGGCGATGTTTCTCTTGGGACACTTTACGCCCCATTATCCCAATAGCACAATCCCTGACAATCAGGTATCTAAACACCCAAATTCACCCATTCATAACAACTGCGTTTCCTGCTGGTGGTGGTCATCACCAACAGGATAATGCGCCATGCCACACTACCAGAATCGTCAAGGTGTAACATTTTGTTAATGCCCTAGCTTCCAAATTCACCTGACATGAACCCAATCGAACATTTGTGGTTCGACTGGGTTTGCTCATATTCCTTCCTTCAAAGTCCCCTGAAGTGTCACCAATGGACTATTGTGCCTTCGGACTGCTGAAAAGAGTGCTTACTAAACACAGACCTAAAACAATGATTGGACTATGGAAAGCTGTTGAAGAGGAGTGGCATAAAATGCCACTACGAATTTTAAGAAATGCCTTGATATCTTGGAAATCTAGATGTAGGTTCATAGTCCAAAGAAAGGGATATCGGGTTGATCATTTAAGAAAGAAATGATTTTATTTTAAACATTAATTATGTTGCTGGAAAATCGTTCTAAAAATGTATGAACATCCCCTGTATTTTCTTAAACCACCAATAAAAAGAGAGAGAGAGAGAGGGAGAGAAAGAAAAAAGGAACACTTTAGGCCAAAGCGCCTTAGGAAGAGGTTTCTCGCTGAAAACCTGCTACGTCTCTTCGCTTCCCGTCTAAAGAGCCTTTCATAGATATTCTGGAATTCTGAAGTTATTGATTTGGAGAACTTGGGTGTTGAAGATCCACTCGTCTATGGGAATGTATTACGGAACATTTCTTAAGCCACCCGCTGGGAGAACCACTTTCAAATCTCATTTGAAGCAGAAAATAAAACTCTGAATAAATCGGGAATTCACAAACATGTGAACGGATGGGCGTGAATTTCTATAGTCAGAAATGGCCTCCTTTAACGTATAAAACATGGAGATCTTTCGAAAAGCTCTTTTATGTTGCATGACAAAAGGCTGAGGGTTCCATTTTCTGAAGAGGATCTAATATCATCTTTATTGTGGCTTCTTCCTCTGTTTCCGAAATTTCCTCACACAATAGACCTCCTATTCATTTAACTCTTGTAATTAATGCACGTATCTCGTACCGTCATTACTCCTTTTTAATAGTCATGCAGTTGTATTTAGGATATAGGATAAATTACCCGAGAGAAAATTATATATTCGAATGAATATTGTGAATAGCTGACTGCGTGAATTGCACATTTAAAGTCTGACTCTACATGTTATTGCTGGAGAGCGTAGATTAATGAAATAGCAACCAAGTGGAATTAAATCGTTCCTTAATTAAAGAAAACTCCGTAATAGCTTCGTTACTAACCGAGTGGAATTAAATCCTGCTGTAATTAAAAAAAACTGCGTGGTAACTTTGTTATGATTCTGTTCACCTTGTAACAAGAAGATACGAAACATTAATCTCAGATGTGCTAAGTGCTGGCATAAGTTGAGATCTTAATAAATTGATTAAAATAGTGCATTTTCTTTCCGCCTATTCACACCATAAAATTAGTTTTTTCAGCTACTGATGTTTTGCCATGAATTAATAAACTTTGCAGGAATATTTAGCACGCATTCGCATCCAAGATAAATTTGCAAAGCGAAAAATTTGCTGACAGTATCCTTTTTTCGATATTAATTAGATTGCAAAATTTGTTTTTCGTGATAACATATGTACTCGTGTATATAGTGTATTGAGTATTGAAGGCCAAATTGTTGAACCAAAATTACGAAGTACGAAAAATTCAGTTATTGACAATTATATACACTGAAGAGCAATTGAATTAGAGATACCTGTCTAGTAACGTGTAGCACCACCTTTCGTCCTGATGACGGCGGCGATTCGTCTCGGCATGGACTCGACAAGACACCGGAAGCGTTGGGAAGCTATACGGATCAAGCTCCCACAGCTCACGTAGATTTGATGGAGGGGTTTCAGAGCCTCGAACATCTCTCTCTCGATAGCATCCTAGATGTGCTCGATGGGATTGAGGTCAGGTGACCTAGCTGGCCAAGAAAGCGACGTCACGTCGGTAGACTGTTCATCCAACCATTCGGATACAATTCGGGAGTGATGGCAAGGTGCATTGTCTTGTTGCAGGATGAGGTCCCCAGTGGGATGTGGAAGACGCACAAACGGGAGCAAATGGTCGCCCAGAATATTCCGGTAATGTTGATCTGTGAGGGACGATGTCACACGTACCAGGGTCCCATTTCAGTCCACGTAAACAGTCCCCAGACGATAATGGCACCCTTATCAGCATGAAAAGTACCCTGCTAGCAAGAAGGATCCATCGCTTCATGTGGTTTGCGCCGTACTCGCATCCTGCCATTCGCATGTACCAACGTGTATTAATCGGAAACTTGAGGCTTGGTCTTTCGAAGTGGAATAGTGGTTAGCATACCTGGGTGCTATCTGGGAGATACGCGATCAATTCCCGCTCTGGGACGACGAAATTTTCAAGTCTCGATTCATCAGTCCAGGCAACATTTCCCCACATGTCTAGGGTCCAGTGGCGATGCTCCCGCGCCCATGCTAATCATTACACCCTGTGATGTGCCGTCAGCAGCGGTGTACCCTCGTGGGATGATGGCTTCTGTACCTCATAGCGAGGAGATGGTTCTCGATGGTGTGGCTAATTACACGTTTTTGTGAACCAGCGTTAAATTCCCGAGTGATTTCTTGCACTGTGGCCTGTCTATCCGCTGTTATAATGCGAGCTAACCGACGATGACCCCGCTCATCCACACGCTGTTGTCCACGGTAGTTGGCCCTTGCAGGGAGGCTTTTACCGGATTCGATGTACTCACGGTGCACCCGTGACACAGTGGCTCGTGAAAATGCCAGTGCCTGCACGACTTCCGAGATGGAGTGACCCATTCGTCGGGCCCCAACGTTTTGCCCACGATCAAATGCGCTTAGATCCTTCGTCTTACCCATACTGCGTCAGACTCTTACTGATTCCCGTCGCATCACTCCTTATATTGTCGAATCGCTGCATACGTCATGTCGTTTCCGTTTACAGTGCCGCCCACAGCGCTACATTTGCATAACGCCAGCTGTCTCTAACTCAATTGCTCTTCAGTGTATTTACAAATAAACAACGCATATTGCTTCCTATTAGGCTCAGACTTCACGTGACTAAACATACGTGAAATTTTCATTGAAATCAGGGGTATGACGTCAGGAACAATTTCCTTTTAGTATGAGATGGCAGAATCATTCTGAAACTCTCCCGATTCAGATGTTAGGTAACAATTGCATCAATGAGACTGTCATAGTACAGTATATGTATATCAGTCGGCTTGTCCCACAGCCGTATCGGGGTGAAACATTTAGTCAAACAGCGATGCTGTCATCATTACAACAACATATTCATGCCTTATTATCGTGAACTCAGCATTTCGGTTCCCACAGTTTTGCTGACAGACTGAGTAAGGAAGATTATTGTAACTGATATTTCATCCCTACTCGAGTAAAGTCAGTCCCGTCCCTTCGCGACTGTGGCAGCATTCTTTAACAGTGAAGTGGCTCACTCAAGCCTAATCTGACATGTGATAACTTGCAAACAAGTTGATGTGTTTTGATACAAAACACACGATAAGTAGCTGTCCTCCTAGTGATAGTACACTACTCGACATAGAAAAATGCCACACGGTGATGTATTTGTCGAAGCGCCATGCAAGTTGGTGGATATGTGTCGACAACTGGGTTATGTAAATGATTTGCAATTGCGAAACTTTCGCGGTGATAAACAGTCAAAACAACTCGCCGTGGGTAAATTTGATCGTTCTCACGTGGGCGTGTGGACAACTGCATGAGAGAAATCTCGGTAGCGAAAACTTGTGTAAGGAGTGAGAATACCTGGGCATCGGCATAGTGTATCCAACCATCCTACGGACACCTTTATCAGAGGCTTCACCATAGGGCCACATACGGTTGTTTGTCCCCGGCTTCCCATTGCGACGGAAATGCATCGGGATGCAGCAGTTCTCGCCCAGATGTCGTGATAGTGGTTGGAGGCCGGCAACACTCATCACCGTAGTAGGACTGCTGCAGGTAGGCGGTTGTCCGAATGTCTCGATAGCTGCATTCGACGGCAAGATGTAACATCCAAATAATCCACAGCATACGACATTCAACGAACTGTACAGAAAGCTATGGACATCACCGTATCGACCGACTGTGAATCGCAGATTAGCAGAGGCAGGTTTGCGTTCTCGCTACCCATTCTGACGACGGCCAATCACCGCAGCACATAGTCGTGCACGGTTACAGCGGTGACGTACCAGACAAATGTGGCGGGACTAATGGAACCATGTATGCAGCGACAAGCCTCGCTTCTGTCTCATCGTCACACGATCGTCGATTGGGAGTCTAGAGACGACGTGGTCACGAGGCTGATCTTACCGCCATCCCTGAGCGTCGTACTTCTTCTCAGCCTGGCTCTATCAGATTCAATAGCCGTTCACCGCTACTAAGCACAGTGGTTACAATGACAGCACGAGGATACGTCGATGAGGGGCTGCAGCCAGTTTCATTGCATCATCTCCGTGGTATCCCTGATGCCAGTTTCAGCAAGAAAACACCCGTCCGCACACTAGCAACATCAGTAGACAGTGCCTACATGGTGTCCACATGTTGCCCTGGTCAGCGTGATCTCCTAACTTCTCCCGAACAGAGAATGTGTGGGACGTTAGTTTCAGATGATTTAACGTCTGTGTACAATGCCTTCGCAATGTCGATGAACTGTCAACGACGCAACATCAACGATACCTCAGGGCACGATTCCCGGGCTTTTCCACACGATACCATGCCCTGTTGCTGAATGTATAGCCCAGCATGTAGCCAACAGATCTATTAACTCAGTCCATGTTGTACTGTTACCTCGCCCATCTCATTTGATGTAAACCCTGAGAAATTAAATCACTTCTTTACCAAGTACTCTTCTACACGTGTAGTAAGTTTCGCCATATTTCGTACATTCCCTCCTGGTGGGACATTTTTTATATCGAGCAGTGTATTTGCAGGTCTATTATTTCTTAGTTTAGGAGATACGTAGACTTCACGAGATATTCAGGAATCTTTGCCAACCAAACTTTTTCGCTGTATAGTCATGTAGAATCTATTTTTAGGCGCAGATCTTCAAGATCCATACACCGAAGAACCAAAACATTATGACCACTTTTACCCACGTGCCGCCAAAAGTGCTCTTATCTGGAGAGGGGTGGACGCAACAAGATTTCTAAAGGTACACTGTGGTATCTGTTACCAAAAAGTTACTAGCAGATCCTTTTACGTGGTTGAGCCGCCGCAGAGCGTATTTGATATTTCAGCACAAGCCACAGATTCTCGATTGGATTGATGTCTCGGAAATTTGGAGGCCAGGGCAATACCATTAAGTCTACTCATGTTTCGCAAACTATTCCCGAATAATCCGGGCAGTGTGGCATGGCGAATTGTTCTCTGAAAAAGACACTACTAAAGGGAAATAATGTTGCCATAAATGAATGCAGTTGGTCTATAATGATGTTTAGGTAGGTGGTAGACGTCATAGATTCCTGTACATGAACGGACCCAAGGTCTTTCAGCAGAACATTATCCAAATCATTACAAATGTTTTCATTGTTTTCGCCTCACGGTGCATCCTGGTACCAAAACGACGCAGACGTATCGGGCAATCCTCATGGTGCAACACGGAACGAGATTCAACGAACCAGAAGATTTTCTTCCACTCATTCAAGAGTCAGTTTGATGCCGTCCCTCATTGTAGGCGCTTTCGAGAGTAAAGCGAGATTAGCACGGGCATTCAGAGAGGTCTTCGGCTACGTAGCCCCATTTTCAGCAGGGTTCGATGTACTGTGCGTTATGACACATTACTTCCGTCACCACCATTTAAATAACCGTCGACATACTCCACAGTATCCCTTCTGTTGGCTTGTACCATACGGGACAGCCTTCGCTCACCTCTAGCATCGATGACTGCGATCAGTTTACTCCTAACCGGCGGTTCATTGCTTTTCCATTGCTTGGACCACTTTCTGAAGGCACTAATCATGTCTGACCCTGAGCATCCGACAAACTTTGCCTTCTCGGTAATGCCCTGCCTCGGTAGTCTGGCCATTACAATTTGGCCTTTGCCAAACTCGCTTAAGTCCGCTGCCTTTCCCATTTGAAGAAGTACTACAGTGATTAACAGAGTTCCGTATCAGGTATTATTTATCCCGTTTCATGACTTTCACACGTGTCATCGTTTACCTACAGTTTCTCCGATTTGCATAAAGACATACGCTGGTAATACTGTTTTTGATTTCGAATGTATATATATATATTTTATTGTAGGTTTAACGACCACCGTGAGCAACTCAATGGGCTATAAGCAGTCGCCCTTCCCTAATTTACCTAATTTAGGGCCACTGCTTCCAAGGAAGGGAGAGAGAGCCAGTGCCGTAAGACAAACACAACATCAATGCCTCACCGGGATTCGAACCCGGGCCCCTTTCGGACGAATGATCAGAGGCCATCTCTTAGACCACTGCGCTACCGGGTCAGCCGAATGTATATCATATTGTTTTCTTAATTGTGTGTAGCGTACTTCTCAAAACTGTGTGTATTCTTCTGTTCCACAATATGTTGCTAATGATAGTCAAATAAATGTGGAGGCAGACGGATGCCAAATTAATCAAGCAAGTGCACATGCGTGTCTCAAAAAACGTGAAAATTACAATGTCATGGAACAGGAATTGAATCCGCAGCTCCCGATTTAGGTTCAGGTATGTTACCGTTACACCACCCAGAACGAAGAACCTCCGCCGCCCAGGTGGCGCAGTGGTCTAAGCGATGGCTTCCGATCATTCGTCGGAAAGGGGTCGGGGTTCGAATCCCGGTGGGGCATGGATGTTGTGTTTGTCTTACGGCAGTGGCTCTCTCGCTTCCCTGGAACTAGTGGTCCTAAATTAGGCACGGGCGACTGCTTATATCCCAGTGAGTTGCTCATGGTAGTCGTTAAACCTCCAATCAAAAAATAAAATCATGCAATGCATTGATTATGATACGCTTTCCAACATACTAGAGATCATTACTCAAGTTATGAGGATAATAGCTGTGATATAAATCTTCCTCCTCTGGCCTGACCTTTGACCCCATTTCGATGATATTAAACAGAATTGGTTCAGTATACGTCCAGAACAATATACTAAAGTTTTGTCGCAATAGAACCATTTTTAGTCAAGGTATGAGGATAATAGCTATGCAACAAATCTCGCTCCTGTGTCCCGACCTTTGATCCCATTTCGTAAATGTTCAACATAACTGGTTCAATATATTTCCGGAGCCACATGATAAAGTTTTGTCGCAATCGAAGCATTTTTACGCAAGTTATGACGCATAAGGGCGATGGAATGGATCCCGCTCGTATGTCCGGACCTTTGACCACATTTTGTCCATTTTCAACAGGATTCGTCCCCAGATAGTCCCCTACCACATACTAAAATTTCATCGAAATCGAACCACTTTTACGTGAGTTATCGTGCGGACGGATAGACAGACAGACAAAGCTGGAGCATATACGCTTCTTCAACCTACGGTTTGAAAGCTTAAAAAGCAAACGAAGATCCTCCAAGCAACTGAGGAGGTTTTTAGATGTTTCAGTTGCTTGGAGGTTCTTCGTTCGGGGTGGTGTAACGGTAACATAATTGAGCGTAAATCGGGACCTGCGGGTTCGATTCCCATTCCAAGATTTCAAGTTTTCTGAGGCATGCCTCAGAATATTTTGACATACATGACTCAGAAAAGTTTTCACATGCATGCCCCTGAAAATTTTTCACATGCATGCCTAAGATGATGTAATTTTCAAGTTTTCTGAAGCATGCATGTATACTTGTTAGTGCTGCATGTTTTGATTTGGTTTTTTTTTTGCGAATTACTCGTGAAGGGTTCATATGAAATCACAAAACGAAATTAGTAAATTTTAAGTTGGGTCCCTAAATTTCTGTGGGACGTAACTTCATTGTTTACCGATCACCGCAGCTATGTATACTGGTGTCGAGCTAATGGTATTATACCATGAAACGGTAGGAAAGAACCAGATGAAACTAGTCAGATCATTTGAACGTCATATTAAGTCAACTGAGCAATATTTTATTTGTAAGTTCGCAAACTTGTTGGATTTCATACAAGGGTGCGACTTTCATCCTTCTGCAAAATGGTGCGTGCTTAAAAGATCTATAGGCCCGACCCATGAATTTGTCCAGTTCGTAAGCTAAGAATTCATTGCATCATGAGATTGGCATATAAGATATTGCGTTATTCTTAAGCCAGAGGTGGGAGCTCATACAGTTTATTAGCCAGGCACTTCAGTTTAAGTAGTTCATAGAATAGGGACCTGAGCTTATGTGCTTAGGGATTAGGCTTCCCATGATACTTGATGAAAAATGATAAATATGCCTTCCATATCGTACATGCATTTGTCTCCAGCCCCAAATGTGCGATTTGTAAAATACCCGAGCCTTAGATTAACTATCGGGTAATTTATGTTTTTTATTAAAAATTATCTGTGGGCATGACAAGCTCTCTCTCTCTCTCTGTCTCTCTCTCTCTCTTGTATATTTTAACCGCTTTATCAGATTGCCATAGACGTATTCATTCATGGGTCTGGTTCATTTTCCCGACGTTTAGTTCACCGAAGAGTCACTTGACCGAAAATCACCTCAACGAAAAGATTGTTTCACCGAAAGATCCCTAGATCTAAAAGTTCGTTTCACCGAAGGGTCACTTGATCGAAAGGTAAATTTCAACGAAAAGTCTCTTTACCTAAAAATTCATTTCATTGAAAGGGCATTTCACCGAAGGGTCAGTTTATCGAAAACTTTGGATTTCATTAACAGGATATGTTGAAGTATGGCGCAAGTTCGGCATACAGACCACCGAAACGTTAGGGGATCATACTCAAATTGCACTTTTGATTTCTCCGTGTCACAGAGAGAGCAAAGATTTAGGTTTAAGACAAATCTTTTTTTAAGACAATAACCCTCGGCTTAGGCCTTTTTAGCAAATATTAATCATGTTTATAATGTTTATACCTGAAAGTCATGTTCAGTGCACATGTTCATAAGGCTTAAATAAAAAGTAAAATTAATAACATTGCACATTTGTTCAGGCAAAAAGAATCAATGTTAGGTCCCTAACCTTGGCTTAGGCATTTGTACCCAATTGTAATCGTGCGAACTCATGTTTATAAGGTTTACATAAAAAGTCAAGTTAATAAAGTTGCACATTTTTTCAGGCAAAAAAATCAAGTTTTGAGCTCTAGGCCTTTTTAGCCAATTTTAACCGTGCGTGCTCATGCTCATAAGGTTTACATAAAAAGTCACTTTATGTAATGCTTATGGATATGAGCAGGGTTAAAAACTGTAAAAATGGCCTGTATCTAGGCCTACGGTCAAAAAATTAATGTTTTGTGTTTGATTAAAAGTGGAACATTATTTACTTGATTTACTATGTAACCCTTATGAATATGAGCTCGGAGGATTAAAATTTGACAAAAAGGCACAGATCTAGGCCTTATATTATAATTAATGCTATATTTCGAAAAACCTACTTATGGGGAGGTATTTCATAGAAATTAAAAGTGTATTTTTTATACAATCCGATAATGTTTAGTTGGCCAGTTTTTCAAAAACCCCTCACCACACTCCAACAAATGTCTAATAATAAAATTTTAAGTTTTCGGTAAACTGACCATTCTGTGAAATGATCTTTCGATATAATGAACTTTTAGGTAAAGTAATCCTTCGGTGATATGAACTTTTAGGTAAAGTAATCCTTTGGTGAAATGAACTTTTAGGTAAAGTAATCCTTTGGTGAAATGAACTTTTAGGTAAAGTAATCCTTTGGTGAAATGAACTTTTCGATGAAATTACAATTTAGGTAAAGTGACCTTTCGGTGAAATGAACTTTTCGGTCATGTGACCTTTAGGTGAAATGTACCGTTCGATCAAGTGATTTTCGGGGAAGTTATTTTCGGTTAAAGGAACTGTTGATCAAGCGAACGATACCCATCATTCATAGCATTGGTCTACGTATATCACGAGCTCTTCTTCGAATTTCTGCAAAACCTCAGTTCGCTTCTTCGCTGAACGCTGTTCAATGTGGATGACACTTTCAGTGACGCCTTAAAATTTAAAAATTTCTCAAGCAACAAACACTGTTCCTGTTGCCACCAGAACGTACATGCTGGTGAAACAAAACAGTGATTTAAAACTTAAACTAACCACACATTCGTAACTTTACGTTTGTTTGATTTGGAACATGACGCTATTAAAGGATGCTTATCGCTTCCTCTTTCAAAAACCGCACTGGTCTGCTGAGTAGAATTCTCTCGGAGACCCGGCAAAACGAAGTCTGTAAGAACAGCATCACATGATGAATGCCCAGTGAAAGTGTACATGCAGTATGGTTGACACCATATTGCATGTCTACGTCGTTCAGAAAAACCTCCATCGGACTACATGAGGCAAGGTAGTCAAGCGTGGTAGAGCAAGACATGTCTTCCACAAAACATGCAACAGCGATTCGCTGCTGTAAACAGCGCTAGAAACGGTCGTCAACAAAGATTTGGGGCAGGGTAGAGGATCGACTGATTTTTTCGACAATCATCAACAGCACGAACGGCAACAGTAGCCTCCACCAGCAGAACGGTCATGGCTAGTGTTATCGCTGATGAAGTAATTGCTCGAGCTATCATATAATAAGACGAATGAGACGCATCGTATTATGAGATGCATCATATCAATGAGACGCATCGAATCGCATCGTAATAAGACGCATCGAGTCCCGTTTATTTTAGTACTTGTCTCTGTGCCGAGTAATTAAAGGCTAATGCTTCTGGCGATCAGCCTGCCCAATAGCGGTGACACTAGGCCTCCAGGACCAGTGCCCAAATTTGGGATGAACTAAGATGCGCACGACATTCCCTATACTTGAAACAAACGAAGCACTTTTCGTCTAGTAGTTGATCATCATTTCACACAAATATAGATATGATACAGTAAAGCACTTGGTTCCGATGCCAAGGTTGAACAAAAAACATAGAATTTGCAACAGAGCAGCAGGCGTTATGGTCTGGGGTGCGATAAATTTCGACATCCAGTCGTCTCTGGCTTGTACGCAATCCTGATTACTTTGCCGCGTGGCACTGCTTCAATAACGTCTTGAAACATATTTCCCCCGATCTTTGCAGAAACGTCTGACTTCATGCTTCAGAAAACTTATATAAAAGGACGTATAACGAAGTAAATTTCTCCGTCATTTTTGGTCCACGTCATTTTTATAACCCGAGTCCACTTATTCCGTAAGAAGTTGGTCTACCAATTGAGCTACGCGGACGTTACTGATCGCTGCTATCTGCCTTTATGTCGTGTGCGTCCTGCTGGGCAGGCACGTCACACCCCCCCGAAAGTGGGCCGGGGGCATGGCCCACGGGTCACCGTGACCATGAATTGTTGCAGGCAACCATCCGCTGAAGAACGTGCACTTGAGAACTCCCAGTCAATCTAGTGTGTGGAATGCAACGTCACACACATTTATTCTTCGAAGCGCTGAAGAAGGGATTCTCTTATTTTTCCTCTCTCGCGGTGTGGAAAGAACATCACACCTTTGCGTGATCTTGAACGGCCGGGTCATCCGGAAAGTTCGGGCGCCATTATAACGAAGTAAATTTCTCCGTCATTTTTGGTCTACGCCAGGAATCGAACCCAAGTCCACTTATTCCGGAAGAAGTTGCTCTACCAATTGAGCTACGCTGACGTTCGTTATCGCTGCTATTTGCCTTTACGTCGTGTGCGTCCTGCTGGACAGGCACGTCACAGACGTCTATTGATTTTGCTCCCTATACTTCCAATGCTAAAAATTCCGACACTATTTCAGCAGCGAAGAAAGATTCCCCATACATCAAAATTGGCTCACTGATAAGAAGAAAAAAAAATCTGAACTTAGGTTGCACAATCGGTATTATTTTTTGCAAAAATACTTTCCTAAACTATATTCAAAATCAATAACATCACTTCGGTGTAGTGTTAACGAAGAGTGGCGACACCTGTAACCAAGTATCATCACTACATCGAAGTAAAGTTATTAATTTTTAACATAGTTCAGGAACGTTTTTAGCTGAAACACCGATTGTACAATCTAAGTTAGGATGGTTCTGTTATCAGTGGACCAATTTTGATGTATAGGGAATCTTTTTTCGCTCAGGAAATAGGGTTGAATTTTTTTCCATTGGAATTATATGAATCAAAACAAATAGATGTCCACCTTAATTAATACCATTTTAATTTCTTCAGTCATCTAATTTATCTCACACCCTTTGACTCTAGTATTTCATCTTGCTTTCTTTTAATCAAAATCAGTAGATGTCCAATACCAAGGGCGAATATTTGGGGTGTGCTAATTTCGACTCTGTGTGGCCCACACCCACACAGAGTTTCAATTTAACCTACATTATCGCAAATTAAATTTTTGTCGCGGTTTATCCTATATTATCACAAAACTCGCCAGAGTTCGTCCTTAGGCTTCGAGTGGTGGTTAAAATTAATTTCCCCACATAATGTTTTCATTAAAAGGAAAAGGTTCGTTCAGTAAGCATATCGCATTTGCGCTAGAATTCTGGGGTGTGCTGTTTCGCGTGCGCACATCCTCGATCTTAAAACAGTTGTGTTACAAACGCTCTCCAGATGGCGCTGCAGGTCACGTTCTGATTTCCCTGTGGTTTCAAACATAACAGCGGAATTCTCAGGGTGTGATACCCAAACTGAGCATGGCTTGAATTCCATGTAGCAGGGCAATACAACGATGTGGTGCGAGTTGCTGTTATATTGTTTTTTTTTCTTTTTATGTATTTCCAATAAGACTTGCTGCAGTTTGTCCGGTAAACTTAATTCCCTTGCGCAATATTTTCGTGAAGAGGAGAAGATCCGTTGCTTCGCGCAGTAAACAAAACGTAGTAAGTACATTTTGCAGCTGCAGGAGTGCTATTTTACCAACGGACACCCCCAAGTCGTCAACTGTATTTCAAAATCCCTCCAGTTGGCGCACAGGTCGTATTTTTATTTCCTCGTGCTTTCAACGCAGAGATTTAAATTCTCAGGGTGTTCGTGCTCAAAAAGCACCACGGTCATACTTGGTCGCATTTGGTATAGCGTGAAAGCATAAACACAATTCAACGTTCTGCTACGAGTTACTGTTTTTCTGTTTTTTCATCGCTGTGTGAATCGATGTGTTTATGAGCACAGATTTAAATATACAATTTGAATTTTAACATCCATTTAGGTTGACGATGTACTAAGTGTCCCAGTTTCTGCCAGAGATTTTGCAGATTGTGTAAAGCGAGTTAAAGAAAGTAAGCCTCGTGGTGTATTTAAAACTTATATAAAAAAATACCGAAAATTCGTTCATTACTCTAGTATGGTATTTGCACAGGAAATTCAGATTTTTCTTACAATGGAGTGTATATAAAGATCTGTACCGTAAGACATTAGACGACAGCTAAATAAAAGAAATGCTTTCGTATGTTAAAAATCAATGCGCGAATTTTCCCCATAACAGTGCACACCCAACCTAAATGGGCACGCGACGCCACTGATTAATACCCTTTAATTTTCTTCAGTCATCTAATTTATCTCACACCTTCTGACTCTCTGACATTTCCTCACCTTGCTTTCTTTTAATCAAAATCAATAGATGTCCACCTTAATTAATACCCTTCGTTTTGTCATCTAATTTATATCACACCCTTTGACTCTCTGACATTTCTACACCTTGATTTCTTTTAATCAAAATATATAGATGTCCACCCTAATTAATACCCTTTATTTTGTCATCTAATTTATATCACACTCTTTGACTCTCTGATACTTCCTCACCTTGATTTCTTTTAATCAAAATAAATAGATGTCCACCTTAATTAATTCCCTTTATTTTTGTCATCTAATTTATCTTACACCCTTTGATTCTCTCACATTTCTTCACCTTGTTTTCTTTTAATCAAAATCAATAGATATCCACCTTATTTTACACCTTTTAATTTTCTGCAGTCATCTAATTTACCTCACACCCTTTGACTCTGACATTTCCTCACCTTGATTCCTTTTAATCAAAATAAATAGATGTCCACCTTAATTAATACCCTTTATTTTTGTCATCTAATTTATATCACACTCTTTGACTCTCTGACATTTCCTCATTTTGTTTTCTTTTAATCAAAATCAATAGATGTCCACCTTAATTAATACCCTTTAATTTTCTTCAGTCATCTAATTTACCTCACACCCTTTGTTATTTCTTCATCTTGCTTTCTTTTAATATTCGTCTTGCAGTTGTTGTACTAATAATCACATGATTATCAAATTACTTTAAACTTGTTTTGTAACCTAATAATATGAATGGATGTCCAGGTGCTGCAAGTTTTCTGGGTACTGTTATTGACATTTTCAGTTTAATCTTTTCCCCTTAAAGCATATATGTGTTATTGAGACGAACGTTTAGAAAGCAGATACGATAATAAAACTTAATAAAACCATCATTTTATTCAAATAATGTAAACGAAATATACAATTTAGGAATTGAAATTTACAGATATTTCAATTTGTTTCTATAGTAGTCGTAAGTCTACATCAAATAATAAACACACATTGACCACTATTTTAGGATACTTGAAGGTATTTATAAATTCACATCAGCACTTTATTGGCATCTTGTTGTAGTAAAGTTTACACTATTTAGGTGGGTTTGAATTATTTGTTTAACATTTTAAAAACATATTTCGAAAATAAATAACCAGTACTTTCAGCTTTTTTGCTTTTTCTGACAGATCTACAATATTTGGCACTGTAAATTGCACTCTTGTAAACTAAGGATAGTACAAAAACTCCTCACACACTCCGAAGTACAGTTCTCTAGGTTTTATGGACGTAGACATACACACACACTGAGCGTCACATACAGAACGTTTCTGGGTTGTTATTAATTTCCAGTAATGGAACAAATGTTTCGCACACATTTCTTGAAAAATTTTAAAAGGAGACGTGAAAGGTCTGTTGCAGGCGTGTGTTCTAAATTGCATGCGCAGATTATCATTTAGAATTCGAACTTTCCATTTTACTAGTCATTATTTTAGCAATTACAGCTGCAGGTTTCCGCATGAGAGGAAGACCAAATGTTGGAAACTTATCTGCTTTCATATGTATTTTATAAAGACAATGCAGTATAAATGATGAGCAAAAATTCAATTTCTAAAATATATTGATGTTGTTTCCCTCATCACAAGAAGATATTAATTTCTGAACCTAGTGCTCATTTCGAATCTGTGTCATCCATGAAATGAGGCAGGTGACACCGAATTCTTTGGTGTGTCTCTTGAACCAGATACGACAAAAAAAAAAAAAATTCGAAGCGAACTTTAGAAAGGTAGACAAAGCAAATGTATTTGCTCCCTCTAGCTAAGAAAAGGCTCATAATTAAATTACGCAATGCTTTCCATATTATTTATTACTTTTTTATAAAACTTAAGTTATTAAAATATTTTATAACTTTTGATTTATTAAAATATTTAATAAAATAAAAAAATGTATTATATATTTTAATAATTTAACTGGATTACTGGAATAGGTAAAGCATTTGCAAACTGAAATATCCATCTGCTCTTACTTAGTGGAAGAGAGGTATGTTACGAAAAAACACGAACTGCAAATAAAATATTCCGCATAGCAGAAAATATCCAACCAATCGGAATTTTACAAATCGAACAATTAGGAACAGAGATCATACATGGAGTATACACTGAACTTTGTTTGTTTGTTTGTTTGGAGGTTTAACGACCACCGTGAGCAACTCAATGGGCTATAAGCAGTCGCCCGTCCCTAATTTAGGGTCACTGGTTCCAGGGAAGGGAGAGAGCCAGTGCCGTAAGACAAACACAACATCCATGCCTGACCGGGATTCGAACCCGGACCCCTTACGGACGAATGATCAGAGGCCAGAGCCTTAGACCACTGCGCCACCGGGGCGGCATTCACTGAAGAGCAATTGAATTAGAGACAGCTGTCGTTATGCAAATGTGGCGCTGTGGGCGGCCCTGTAAACGGAAACGACATGACGTATGCAGCGATCCGACAATATAATGAGTGATGCGACGGGAATCAGTAAGAGTCGGACGTAGTATGGGTAAGACGAAGGATCTAAGCGCATTTGATCGTGGGCAAATCGTCGGGACCCGACGAATGGGTCACTTCATCTCGGAAGTCTTGCAGGCACTGGGATTTTTACGAGCCACTGTGTCACGGGTGCACCGTGAGTACATGGAATCCGGTAAAACCATTCCTGCAAAGGGCCAACTGCCATGGACAACAGTGTGTGGATGAGCGGGGTCGTCGTCGGCTAGCTCGCATTGTACCAGCGGATAGACGGGCCACAGTGCAAGAAATCACTCGGCAATTTAACGCTGGTTCACAAAAACGAGTAAGCTGCCACACCATCCAGAAACATTTCCTCGCTGTGGGGTACAGAAGCCATCGTCCCACGAAGGTACCGCTGCTGACTGCACATCACAGGGTGCAAAGATTAGCATGGGCGTGGGAACATCGCCACTGGACCCTAGACATGTGGAAAGATGTTGCCTGGACTGATGAGTCGAGATTCACGTTGGTACATGCGGATGGCAGGATACGAGTACGGCGCAAACCACATCCTTCTTGCCAGCAGGGTACTGTTTAAGCTGATGGGGGTGGCATTCTCGTCTGGGGACTGTTTACGTGGACTAAAATGGGACCCCTTGTACGTGTGACATCGTCCCTCACAGGTCAACGTTACCGGAATATCCTGGATGACCATTTGCTCCCGTTTGTGCGTCATCAACATCCCACTGGGGACCTCATCCTGCAACAAGACAATGCACCGTGCCCTCGCTCCTGAATTGTATCCGAATGGTTGGATGAACACTCCACCGACGTGACCTCGCTTCCTTGGCCAGCTAGGTCACCTGACCTCAAGCCCATCGAGCACATATTTGATGCCATCGAGAGAGAGAGATGTTCGAGGCTCTGACCTCCATCCATCAAATCTTCGTGAACTGTGGGAGCTTGTTCAGGGGTCGTGGATCCGTATGGCTTCCCAACGCTTCCGGTGTCTTGTCGAGTCCATGCCGAGACGAATCGCCGCCGTCATCAGGGCGAAAGGTGGTGCTACACGTTACTAGACAGGTATCTGTAATTGAACTGCTCTTCAGTGTACATACACACGCAAATATATATATATATATGTCTACAGCACTTTTTTTTTTTTTTTTTTTTTTTTTGATTGGAGGTTTAACGACCACCGTGAGCAACTCAATGGGCTATAAGCAGTCGCCCGTCCCTAATTTAGGGTCACTGGTTCCAGGGAAGGGAGAGAGCCAGTGCCATAAGACAAACACAACATCCATGCCTCACCGGGATTCGAACCCGGACCCCTTACGGACGAATGATCAGAGGCCAACGCCTTAGACCACTGCGCCACCGGGGCGGCCTATAGCACTTGAGGACCTTCACAGAGTGCTTTTGAAATATTTTGAAGAATTTGGACATATAATGGAGGTTTTCAGAGAATATTGGTGTACTTTATGTAATTTTTGTGTCTTTCAAAATTACATTTATGATCAAAGGAACCTTTTAATCCAGAGTCGGGGTATCCCCATGGAGACCTCTTTCTCCAGTTTGTTGCAAATCTATACATACATCAATCACTACGAAAGGAATATCATCTGTGATAAAGTGACAAATTTTAGATACATAGCTGACCTTATTAGTTTCATGGTTGGTAAGGAGTATTTCAAATTGGAGAGTTATTACTATTCGGGACTTAATCTCAGAAAAATCCAGCAAAGGTTCCATTGTTACTTTAGTGGATTTGGAAATTGTTCGTACTCGTGAAGGAATTCTTACGAGATTATTTGACAAAAGAACCGAATTTGATTTTGTCGCTCAACTTTTGAGTGCCTGGAATTCAAAAATCCCTAAAACAATTCACAGGAATATTATAATTTCACAGTTCCTACGAATTTCGCATATATGCAATAATAAAGGTAGTACCTCAAAATTTCTAAAGAGACTGCATTCCAAGTTGTGAATAATAACTATCCTCTTAATTTCTGCAAGATCCACTTTCAAAATCTATTCTCGTCTTTTAATTCCAATTCAAGTTTTGCCATTAGATCATGTAATATTACACCAACTTAATTTCTATATTATCCATTTCTTAATGCTACAATAAAACTTTATTTCCTCCGAGTTGCCCCGGGAAATTCTATCAGCCCGAATTTTCATCCATGACATAATCAAAAACATTTCACTGTTTTCGGAAAGTACCCTTATTGACTTATCGTTCATTAGGAAGTGAGTTCTGACCATAACTGCCAGGTCTTGTTTACATTTCTGTCGTTGGAAGCTTACGTTTGTGATCTTGTATGCTTCATAATTTTAATTACGGTTTTGTGTGGTTCATTTGTGAGTTACATGTAAATTCCAGATGTTTTATGTTATTTCTACTAACCGGTTCAGGTAGGGAAGACAGAGTGCTAAGGAAATATTTGATACTAAATTAGTTAAGACGTCTGTCCTTTGGCTACGAAAAAAACAGCACTCTCACGAAACCTGAACCGTAGGCCCCGGGGCTCCGGACTTCTTTCCCTGATGAGTGATCTGGTGCTCCGGTGTGCTTTAAACTTAAAAAGTATGGATTTTTCGAATTTCTATCTTTTTGTATTTAACCATTTCAATTCACTTTTCACGATTTTTAGGGTGTTATTTTGATAGTACTGCATTGGGATTGTAAATCATTTGTGGTTGACTCTATTGCTATATAAAGTATCATCATCATCATCATCATTGTCAACCATTATCAATCCACTGCTGGACGAAGGTCTCCCCAAGTTTCCTCCACAACGGTCTGTCTTGTGCCAGTCTCCACCATGTCACTCCCGCATACTTTCGAATTTCATCCACCCATCTTCCATGTGGTCTTCTTCTGGGTCTTTTCCTGTCCCTTGGAATCCAATCTAAAATTTCGGTTGTCCATCGATGGTCTGTTCTTCTGGCAGTATGTCCAGCCCATTGCCATTTCAGGGATTTAACTCTGATCATGATGTCTTCCACTCTTGTCATTTTTCGGATCCACGTGTTCCTCTTCTTATCTCTCCTGGTTACACCAAGCATGCACCTCTCCATGCTGCTTTGAGTTGTCTGCAGCCTTTATATGTCTCTTTTAGCTAAGGTCCACGTCTCTGCACCATACGTAAGCACTGGAAGGATGCATTGATCCAACACTTTTCTTTTAAGACATAATGGCATATTGCTCTTGAAAATTATGCTGTTTCTTCCAAAAGCTCTCCAGGCAAGTTTTGTACGCCGATTAATTTCTTCACCAATGTGACCCTCACTTGATATCTGCTGTCCAAGATAAACGTACGTGTCTGTTATCTCCAGCTTTTCTCCATCAATCGATAAATCTTTATTTCTTGTAAAAGCATTGTACATCACTTTTGTCTTCTGAAAGTTCATTTTTAATCCCACTTCTTTACTCTTGTCAGAAAGTTCCTGGATCATACTCAGCAGCTCTGATGGGGCAGTTGCAAAAATGACTACGTCATCAGCAAAACGAAGGTGAGTTAGATAATCTCCATTAATCTTTATCCCTTTGTTTTCCCAGTTCAGTGATTGAAAGACATTTTCCAATGTGGCATTAAAGAGCTTCGGAGATATGGTGTCACCTTGTCTCACTCCTTTTCCAATTTTTATGTGTGTTGTATTTTCAAACAGCTGATTCTTTGCACTTGCATTTTCATAGATGTTATTAATAATATTAATGTATGCATCTTCAATACCGCAGGATTTCAGAGCCATTGCAACTGCTGATGGTTTCACCGAATCAAAGGCTTTTTCATAATCGATAAAAGCCATGGACAATGGAAGCTCATATTCCCTCGCTCTTTCAATTAGTTCTCTCAGTACGTGGATATGATCTATTGTGCTGTAGCCCCTCCTGAATCCAGCTTGTTCTCTCGGTTGAGCCATGTCCAGTGTCACCTTCAAGCGGTGTGAAAGAACTTTAGTGAAGATTTTATAAACCACTGATAGGAGGCTGATAGGTCTGTAGTTCTTGAGATCCTCAATGTCACCTTTTTTATGTAGCAAGATCATTGTAGCGTTGTTCGAATCCTCAGGAATCTTTCCTTCATTAAGGCATCGAGTGAAAATTTGGGCGAGTACTGTTTCGATTTCTCCACTTGCTTCTTGTATGATGTCTATAGTAATTCCATCTTCTCCTGGAGCTTTGCCCCGCTTCATGTTCTTGATTGCATGTGCAACTTTTGCTGGAAGGACTGGAAGAACTCTGGTACTGGTACCTTTCACGATGTCTGGAGTACATGTATCATCCCTTTCATATAATTTGGAGTAGAAATCTTTCACTCTTGTCAAAATTTCGCCTCTATTTCTTGTTACAGAACCATCTTCTTTTCTCAGTGCCATAATCTGTTTTTTTCCCTTACTGAGATGTCCCTTTGCTATCTTTACGCTTTGGTTGTTTTCAATTGCTTTCCTTACTAGTTCACAGTTGAATTTCCTTACGTCTTCAGTGATACTTTTTCGTACTGTCTTGCATAGCTCTATATATTCCACTTTGGAAGTCACATCTTCTTTAGTTGTTCTCATCACTCTTCTTTTTTGCATCAACATTTTGGTTTTTCCTGATAATTTGTTCACATGCAATTTGTTCTTAGACCCAGCTAATTTTGTTGCTGTTTCCATAAGAGCTTTGGTTACTTTTCTGTTAACTTCAGAAATATCCACTTCTTCCGATGTTAGGCCTTCTAAAGCAGAGAATCTGTTCTTCAGTTCCAATTTGAAGGTATTATGGTGTTTTTTAAGGTTGGTTATGTCAATACATTTTGTTTGTCTTATGAGCTTGCTACGTTCTTGTCTTATGAGCTTGCTATTTTCACTCGATGCCTTAATGAAGGAAAGATTCCTGAGGATTCGAACAACGCTACAATGATCTTGCTACATAAAAAAGGTGACATTGAGGATCTCAAGAACTACAGACCTATCAGCCTCCTATCAGTGGTTTATAAAATCTTCACTAAAGTTCTTTCACACCGCTTGAAGGTGACACTGGACATGGCTCAACCGAGAGAACAAGCTGGATTCAGGAGTGGCTACAGCACTATAGATCATAACCACGTACTAAGAGAACTAATTGAAAGAGCGAGGGAATGTGAACTTCCATTGTGCATGGCTTTTATCGATTATGAAAAAGCCTTTGATTCGGTGAAATCATCAGCAGTTGCAATGGCTCTGAAATCCTGCGGTATTGAAGATGCATACATTAATATTATTAGTAACATCTATGAAAATGCAAGTGCAAAGATTCGGCTGTTTGAAAATACAACACACATAAAAATTGGAAAAGGAGTGAGACAAGGTGACACCATATCTCCGAAGCTCTTTAATGCCACATTGGAAAATGTCTTTCAATCACTGAACTGGGAAAACAAAGGGATAAAGATTAATGGAGATTATCTAACCCACCTTCGATTTGCTGATGACATAGTCATTTCTGCAACTACCCCATCAGAGCTACAGGTATGATCCAGAAACTTGCTGACAAGAGTAAAGAAGTGGAATTAAAAATGAACTTTCAGAAGACAAAAGTGATGTTCAATGCTTTTACAAGAAATGAAGATTTATCGATTGAAGGAGAAAAGCTGGAGATAACAGACACGTACGTTTATCTTGGACAGCAGATATCAAGTGAGGGTCACATTGGTGAAGAAATTAATCGGCGTACAAAACTTGCCTGGAGAGCTTTTGGAAGAAACAGCATAATTTTCAAGAGCAATATGCCATTATGTCTTAAAAGAAAAGTGTTGGATCAATGCATCCTTCCAGTGCTTACGTATGGTGCAGAGACGTGGACCATAGCTAAAAGAGACATACAAAGGCTGCAGACAACTCAAAAAAGCATGGAGAGGTGCATGCTTGGTGTAACCAGGAGAGATAAGAAGAGGAACACGTGGATCCGAAAAATGACAAGAGTGGAAGACATCATGATCAGAATTAAATCCCTGAAATGGCAATGGGCTGGACATACTGCCAAAAGGACAGACCATCGATGGACAGCCGAAATTTTAGATTGGATTCCAAGGGACAGGAAAAGACCCAGAAGAAGACCAGAGATGGGTGGATGACATTCGATAGTATGCAGGGGTGACATGGTGGGGACTGGCACAAGACAGACCGTTGTGGAGGAAACTTGGGGAGACCTTCGTCCAGCAGTGGATTGATAATGGTTGACAATGATGATGATGTTGATGATATATATATATATATATATAAGGACAACACCAAGACTGCAAATGCCTTCAATAGATTCTGAATAGCAAGACCAAACATTACTAACCACTGGGATAAGAGAGGGATATAGAGCAATTTATTTTGATTTTTCTTTAATGCAACCTTTTGGTGCTCTTGAACTTCAAAAACATTTTTAACTGTTACATTGTTTGCTTTTTCTTTATATATATATATATATATATATATAACATCACTCTAATTAGCTGGAAAACTGTGTACTATTTGAAAACGAAAATGAGCGCAGTGTTAGTATTCTTCGTGGCCAAGGGTACCCGACCTAGAAATTATTTTTGTGAGCAAATTCTGGAAGAGCAAATTCTTTAAAACATAAACATGCACTAACACCCTTAGCAGCAAAACTATGTATTATGAAAATATCGGAAATATAGAAAAAATATTTTTCATAGTGTGAGCTGTGCGATGGAAGAAGAATTTTCCAAATATGAATTTCAGAAACCTAGATAACATGATTGATGCATACACTCCTCCTAGCTGGGAAACATTTCGCTATTTGCAGTGGATGATGTTGACACTCATTACTATAGCGAATAGCATACAGCGCAAAAAGGAACTTTTTCAATTGGATTTCTTAAAGAGGATATACAGGTGCAAATATAAATTCCCGCTTGCACCATCTAGCATCAGAATTGCGGATTATAAAACATTAAAAAAATACGTACATGATGTTATCTGGGATGAATGGTATTCTGCGCAAACAAAATTTTTAAATCAAAATTCTCGTAGCTAAAAAATCTTTAAATGCAATATACAAAATGCACAATATTCCGTCTGGGTCAGAATATTGTACATTATTTGGGCCAGAAATATGAATAAAAATCTTCGTAATAAGCGCGATCTGGCCAAATAAGTTTTTCAATGCGGTTCTAGACGCGTAGATCTGTAATTGCGTTTTGAACGTAAATATGGACTTGCCCCCGTAGTTGAAAGTTTGTGAGTTGAAGATATTGGAAATTTAATGCAAAATATGTATTCTTCACCACGAACGCTTTCCGTAGTAAAATATTTATTTTTACTGGAGGTTAACGACCTCCTTTAGCAACTCAATGGGCTATAAGCAGTTACCTTTCCCTAATTTAGGGACACGGGTTCCACGGAAGGGAGAGAACCAGTGCCATAAGACAAACAGAAGATCCAAGCCTCAACGGGACTCGAACCTGGACCCAACTCGTACGAATGATCAGAAGCCATCGCTAAGACCATTGCGCCACCGGGGCGCCAAAGAAAGTTTTTTTTTTTTGGAGGTTTAACGACCACCGTGAGCAACTCAATGGGCTATAAGCAGTCGCCCGTCCCTAATTTAGGGTCACTGGTTCCAGGGAAGGGAGAGAGCCAGTGCCGTAAGACAAACACAACATCCATGCTTCACCGGGATTCGAACCCGGACCCCTTTCGGACGAATGATCAGAGGCCATCGCTTAGACCACTGCGCCACCGGGGCGGCTAAGAAAGTTTTTAGATAGGGCCACTAGCGGGAGAACTGTGTATTATTATTCGCTTTGTTTGGGGGTTTAAGTACCACCCTGAGCAGCCGCTTTTCTCTAATTTAAGGCCACTGGTTCCAGGGAAGGGAGAGAACCAGTGCCGTAAGACATACACAAGATCCATGCATCACCGGGACTCGAACCCAGACCCAACTAGTACGAATGATCAGAAGCCATCGCTAAGACTACTGCGCCACCGGGGCACCAAAGAAAGTTTTCAGATAGGCCCACTAGCGGGAGAACGGTGTATTATTCTTCGCTTTGTTTTGGGGTTTAAGTACCACCCTGAGCAACTCTAATAGCTATAAACAGCTGCTTGTCTCTAATTTAGGGCCACTGGTTCCAGGGAAGGGAGAGAACCAGTGCCATAAGACAAGCAGAACATCCATGCCTGAACCGGGACTCGAAACTAAACTTAACTCGGACGACTAACCGAATACTTGCGCTTCAGACCACTCCGGAACCGCGGCGGCAAGTATTATTTTGAAGAAGGAAAAATAAGCGCAAAATATATATCCCTTTGTGAGCAGGGTGACCAGACGTGCTGGTTTTTGAAGGGCATGTCCTCCTTTTCTTACCATATCCTCCTGTCCTCCCGGAGTTAAGGGAATTATCCCTAATGTCCGGCTTTTTCAATAAGGAATAATTCAAATACATTTTGAACAAATTCTTTTATTGCAATTATATATCCTATAAAGCCACGGCTAAAATGTCTTCATTCATTTTTGGATTCTGGCTAGCCCCCCTTCCCCGGCAGTTTATTCCTGCAATCCTACAGCTGCCTGCTATAGTGAGTCATTTGTGAGTCAACAGCATAGAGAAAACCCGCCAGTTCGCGTTAGTCTGTCTGTCGTTCACCACACGTAGACGGTGCCGAGCGGAGCAGTGTTGTAAACAGTGAGCTCAACAGTGAGCTTTTTCTCTTTATAATTAAAGTTCCTTAATGTGAGGGGTATACTGCAAGTTAAATACTATTTGAAAGAGATGTCATTCTCTGAATTTCACAAATGTTTGTTAAAGAAACCCAATCTACTGAAGAAAATCTCGTCCAGTAAAAAATAAAAGTAAAAACGTCCAGCAGACAAATATCTTTCTTTCTTTTTTAAAGTTTTATATGTATAAACTCTCAAACTGTATAATTTAAATACACAGTATGTGTGAATTCATATTTTTTTCTCAAATTTATTGTGTCCTCCTTTTTCTCGAAATGTCTTACTTTTTAAAAAAAATTCTGCCCTAGGCCTTCAAAAGCAAACAGATACGGTTGCAGATATTGGGTTGATGCATAAGTTAATACCGTTTCTTTCACAGCAGTACAGGAATGCACTACACCAGAAGGGAAAATGGAATCAATCAACTATGAACCCCATTCCCCCCCCCCCCTTCATTGTTTACGATGGTGTTCCAATGTCTTAATAGGTCTGCAATGCCATTCCTTAAAAAATGTGCCGATTTTGCTGCGAAGAAATCATCAAGAAAATTCTGAAGATGAACATCATTGTTGAACGTCCTGCCACAAAGTGAGTACATTCGACAGAGATCGGAACAGGTGATAATCTGAAGGGGCGTCATCTGGGGAATAGACCGGATGTGGAAGGATCTCCCATTTCATATCCTGAATGGCCATTTTAGTTATGTTTGCAATATGAGGGCATGCCTTATCATTTGGGAGAAGGAGACCATCGCGCCGATGTGGCAGTTTTTGCTGAATTTCTCCCTCCACATGGCGGAGTTGTTCACAATAGAGTATACCGTTGATGGGTCGATTTCTCGGCAGCATTTCCCAGTGGGAAATGCCTTCCATGTCCCACCAGACACACAAAATGATCTTCGCGGGATAAAGGACGTGATTTGGATGTGTGGTGGGCGTCTTATTTGGGTTTAACCATTCCCTCAGATGTTTGAAATTCACGTACAGGCACCACTTTTCATCTTCAGTAACAATACGTGACAAAAAGGGTTTGTGTTGCTGACAACATTCGCGATAACGGACGAGCAAGGAACCACATATGGCAACACGCTGATTCTCGCTGTCCTCGGTGAGAGTGTGAGGCACTCAAGGCCCGAATTTCTGGACCTTTCCCTTACGTTCCAGCTGTCAAATCACTGTGGCCAGATCACAGTCCTTCTCAGTGGGCAATTCGCGTGTGGTTTGACGCGGATCCAAGTGAATGAGATGGTTCAAACGATTCTCATCAAAGTAAGATGGATGACATGTGCATGGAGAGTCGTTGAGGTCAAAATCGCCACCTCGGAATCGCTCAAGCCATTTGAGGCAGTCCTCGGAGCAATAGCATCCTCCCCATACACAGCACACATTTTTCGAGTAGCCTCGGCGGCTGTGGATCCCTTGTTAAGCATGTAGAGCCACAATCACACAACGCAATATGATTTAGATACATGATATTACTGGCTACAACTGGCCATCTGCACCGTTACTACTACCTGGAAAACACTCGTGAAATAAAACGGCATTAACTTAGGCATCAACCCAATATTTTTTTTTTTTTTTTTAGTTGGAGGTTTAACGACCACCGTGAGCAACTCAATGGGCTATAAGCAGTCGCCCGTCCCTAATTTAGGGTCACTGGTTCCAGGGAAGGGAGAGAGCCAGTGCCGTAAGAGAAACACAACATCCATGCCTGACCGGGATTCGAACCCGGACCCCTTACGGACGAACGGTCAGAGGCCAGCGCCTTAGACCACTGCGCCACCGGGGCGGCCCAATATTTTGCAAAGAAATATATTAACTCTTGTCCCGTCATGGCAAAATTGCTTATAACGCAAAGCAAGAAATTGTACTTTGCTGTTTTTCATGACTATAAGCTGTCCCGCTTGAAAAACTATATCGACATGCGTGCACACACACACACACATACACCACTCTTTACCCTGGCTGTGGTAATTCATTTATTTATGACTCATTGTTTGACGTGCCATAAGTTATAGGGAAATTTAGAGATTCTTTCGTGCCGTTCAGTAAAAATATAACAAAGAAGTTACAGAATAATCGGGTTTAATGGATTGTAGAACGATTGTGTTTGAGGTATACTTCAATTTAAATTTAGCTCGTTAACTGGCTGGAACGAAATAACTCACGGTTGGCAAAATGGTCTCAGATCAGCTCTAACAAATACGTAATTCCCAGTTTAAGAAGTTGCCGAACGCGGCTATCACAAGTGAACCTGCATATCAGAAAGCGTCGCTTTCTCCCCAGGCTTGTTACTTAGTATGATTAATTATTATTAACACAAATTATTTCCGATTGATTAGCTGTTGAAATGGTTATAACAGTGGCGAAAAACTTAAGAAAGGAAAGAACAGATGCTTGAGTAACTTGTTTGTACCCAGTGGCACGATGTCCGTGTCAGGGGGACTAGCCCTTCCCCATCATGCCATGCGTCATGGATCAGAGGATAAAGGGCTAGAAGGGAGCGCGTATCACTTGTCACAGGTTTCCGGTGGGTACTGCTGAGATGAAAGAGGGAAAGGAATTATTTAGCGGTATCTTTCTTCAAACAAGGCCGCCTATGTCTGTTTGAAGAGGGTAAAATTTTTCGCACGATTTGGTTCAGGCACATCTGCCGCTTAAAGGGCCAAATTGCATTTGGTGGCTCAACTATACGTAGGTTGTACACAACACCTACAACCTTAATTAAACATAGCTCATTCTTTTACTGTACTATACGCTATAAAATAGTGGCCAAGATGAGTCACTACTAACAAAATCCCAAGTCAGCTTTAAATGGCACGTCTTTTGTAAAAAAATGTGCGTGCTTACAGTATCACAATGTGTGTCTGTCCGCCTGTGGATAACATATCTCTGAAGCTATTGGCCGATTTGAAAAATTCGTTTGACGATGGGAAGCCTGAAATCTTAGAACGACGGTCCTTGCTTTCCTTTTGTTTAATGCCCAATTTCGCCGCTAGAGGGCATAAACGCGGATGCTATCAAAATCAAAATATATTTTATGCATATCTTTGCTTATAAATATCCGATTGAAAAAATTCTTTCTTCCGACTGATACCACTTATAACAAAGAAGATTACGCCGAATTTTCTGTTGTCTTTTGAATCCTTCCCGTCTCGAATAAAATTTATCACATCATTTAAAGTCAATGAAACCGGTTCGAAAAAGAAATGCACCTGATTTCTATAATCAATAAAACATGTAGAAATAGAAATACCTACTTACTTAAACTAGAAGCTAAAATGCATTTCAAGAAAATTAACAAATGGTGCCCAAAAAGTTTCTCATAGCACAAAGAAGATTACAGAGACATAGAGATTTCCAAATCGAACAGTTAAAAGAAGAAATATAGAAGGAAACGTGAAATAACTCTATGCCGAAGAATTTTGCATAATGGAAAAGTTAAAAATGGGTGAAAAATATTCGTCATGGCAAAAGCTATGCTAAGGAAAAAAAAATTCAATTGTCTCCCGGAAGCAGAGACAGCGAGAAAAACATTTTGACCTATACTCCCCCCAGAAGAAAAGGTGTTCTTCATTTAAAGAGGATACTGATCCCCATCTTTATTGTAGTTAATGGTTTACAGTAAAAAAAGAGATTTCTTAATAGAGTTGTTCGAATCGGAGATACAGCTGAAAACAGAAGTATACAAACACCACCTAGCGACAGAACTGTGAACTACAAAACTCCCAAAATGCAAACTTAAAGTACTTCACAAAATAAATGGCATCCGGTGTTAAAATAACTTTTCAAATCGCACGTTTACAAGCAGATATATTGAGAAAAACAGATTAAACATTTTTGCTCCTACGGCGAAATTTTGTATTATTTTGGGAAGAAAAGTATTTATTACACAAACGGTTTTTATTGTTTGTAGTATCCGACAGTAAAATATTTTTTCATTCCGGTGTTTAGTCCCACAGATATTGCTGTAAGCGGAAACGTGAACTTGCACCCTCAAGTGGTACAATTTTGCATTAAGAAAAATTTGAAATTATATGAGAAACATTTCATACCGAAAACGTTTTGCAGCAAAGAAAGATTTTTTTTTAATCTAACTCTTAGAAACAAAGATATTGGTAAAAACAAGATATACCTCTATGCCTCCTGGCGGAACAACTATGTACTGTTTTAAGCAGGAAGTATTCTCAAAATACTTTTCGAGGTGAGCGCTATCGGTCCACGAAATAATTTTTTCACTCGAGTTTTTTGAAGCTCCGATTTTCCGGCAAATATATCAGAAGCAGAAATTAACACTTACGCCTCCTGGTGACCAAAGCGTTCTTTTCCCAAAAATGAGAAATCGTACGCAAAACATTTTCCATTAGGAGTTGTATACGATGCAGGAAGAATTTTTCAAATCTGAGTTTTAAAAGCATTGATATCAGGGGAAACACAATTTACGTTTATGTCTCCTAGCGGAAAACCTATGCATTACTTGAAATAGAGACTGTATCTAAAATAGTCTTCGATATAAATGGCAAAGAAAAAAGAATTTTTAATCGGATATTTAGAAGCGAATATATATGGAATAAAATTAATTTTGAATTCGACATCACCTGCACTTACGCACTCTAGCGGCGAAGTTGTGCATCAGAAAAAAAATCGGTTTGCGAGAATAATAATTCTCACATTTCAGGCTTCCCAGTGCAAAAAGAGGTTTTTCTAATCGGACTAATACTTGTTGAGATATGGTGTCCACAGGCAGAGAGACGGACGGAAAAAGTGATAACATAAGCACGATCTTCTTTTACAAAACGCGCGTTAACAAAAACTATGTTGTGTACAGTTTGTTTTTCAAGAAATGCGAATTTCTTCTGCTAACAATCGTAAAGGTAATTTGCGATTTCTCCGGTAACTCTGTTTCTAAATGGTCGATTTGAAAAATTCTTTTTGCATCGGATAGAGCTTCCGGTGAGAAACATTTTGCATGTATTTTTTTTTTTTTTTTTTTTTTTTTGAAGATCGGTTTTGACAGTAGGGGCGGGGCATAAGTGTATATTGTTATGTACTTGCAGCAATATCTGCGTTTCTGAAAACTCGATTGAAAAAATTTTAATATTTTGCGGACAGATACCGCTTACAAATGAAAGCTTTTCCAAACTTTATTCTGCTTTAACTAATGTGTAGTTCTTCCGCCAGACAGCGTAGATATACAGTTACGGAAAAATTAATAGCAAATCTGGAAATTATAAAAAATATGCAGATAAAACTCACAATATATATATATATAAATACATATAATTTTAAAGCGCATTTCATGCAGAAGCCAACTCACTTTACAGAATGGAATTATCTTTAACAGAACTCAAGTTACGACCAGAAGTGTGCTGCGAAGGAAGCAAGCACACTTCGTTATGTGAAATGTCATCGTCGTGGTAACAAGCCTACGGAGCTTGCTTGTACTTCCGCGTACAGGCGATATAAAGGGCAGGCAATGTGCGTGAGGTTATTCCAGAGACGCGGATGGCTTAGTGTTTAGCGAGTCAGACTTTAATATTTTTCCTCGTGCATTGCTGCTCGGAATAAAGAACTTCTTTTTATTAAAACCATTGTGATGGAACATGGGTATGGTGTTGGTATTGTGAAAAAGTTGTGTGCTCGGCATAGGAGAAGTAATTCGTCTTCGTTGTGTGTTGAGCGCGAGCAGATTACTTATGTGGGATCAATGTCTTTCTTTCCACCGGTTACAAATGCATTACGGAGAGTGTGTAAAAAACACAAAAAAGATTTTGGTGATGTGGCCTCTAACCTTCGGAGCATGCTTAGGAAGGATCGTGAGCCCAAACCCATCCAAGAACAGTGGGGCGTGTACTGTGTGCCCTTGAAGACCGACGTTGCTGCTGCTCCTAATTCATGGTACATAGGATCCACTCTTCGTAATTTAGGAGTTAGAGTGACTGAACATCAGTACACTGTAAAGACTGGATCTACTACTACTGCCCTTGCACGCCTGGTTAAGTCTGGAACTCATCTGCCCTCATGGTCTGAGACTTATTTATTACTTAGGACCAGAGGTAGGTATATGACTCTCTTCGCCGAAAGTTTGTATATTGACGTTTTTAAGGACGTATGCTGTAACGATGACTTACCTGCACATGTACATGCACCGTGGATTCGCTTATTTAATTTTTTATGTCGTGCGAAGTACCCTACTGCGGGGGTTGATAACGGACCCTGTGCTTATTTTTCACTTCGATGAATACGTATTTGTAATCTATTTGGCGTTTTCTTTCTTTGCTTTGTTTCTCGCTGTAACCGAGGTGTGACGCGGATATCATGTCACTCACCGGGATCGCTGTTGTCTTCGGGACTATCTATATATTAAGTGTGTGTTTTCTCTTAGCGCCAGTTCTTTTAACCTGATGACGCACAGGGCGCCTGTTGCGAAAGATCTTGTTTTTACCTAATATGCCTTTTAGTAGTAAAGTTCTAATTGTACGTTTTGGGTAGTTTTCTACATGCTTAGACAGCTGCCATTTTATTCTTCTTGATATTTTTAGCATGTAACTTTTATGATTGACGACTGTGAAGCTGTGGAACGATATAATGGTGCGTGCTTTTTGCCATTTTTTCTGTGAACCGTCTAGACTGCGACGCGCAATCGGCTTGTTCTTCGATACTCAAAGAAGACTGCGTGTGGAGGAGATGCACCTTAATTTTCTGAGGAATTGCAGAGAACTTCGGATTATTCCTAACTTCCTTGCATTGAGATGTGTTCCATCCTCGCATCAAGACAACTTGGTACTGAGAAATGCGGAAGTTAAGCGGTTAGTGAAGGCAATTCGTCTGAAATATTGCCTTTTGGATACATTGCATCGTCGTACATATTTGGCGTACCGTTTTCTAGGTCATTTGGCCCACCCCTATCTGTTTGAGAGACTTATGATTGTCCACAACTCTATGTTGAATACTGAGCTGCAAATAATTCAAAGTAGACATATTCATAAGCTAAGAATACTTGTATCTCGAGCCACTGATGGTACCACACGAGGTGGTGCCTCCCTCCCCCAGAATTTGTCTTCAGCACCTAGATTAAAATTTCACAATTTTAGTGATGTTTCGTTGAATCCAGTTCTGGTCCGGGCATTAAATAGGGGTCGAAATTCAACTACCCCACCGATGGTGTTAATGCTTTCCGTGTCATTACAGAGACCGAGAACATTATTCATGCTTTGCCTTTGGAAGACCAGGATTCTGCTAGGCAAAAAATTGCGAAGATTTGCAGTCAAATTGGGCCTCAGGTGCCCTCGGCGATGACAGTGTATTACAGTGAAGAGAAGAAACAGTTGTGTGAATTGAGAAATAACCCTAACATTGTTATCACAGTTGCAGACAAGGCTCACGACATCGTTATTTTAAATCGGGAGGATTATATTCAGAAGATGAACAATGTGATTAATACTATTCCTCACTCAATTGTCCTTTCTGACCCAACTTCGGCCACTATAAGACAAATTTCAGCCCTTAAAAGAGAGGGTTTGTTGCCTAGTGAGATTCATTCTATGTTAAGGAGTGTTGTTGGCCCTGCCATTCCCAATATATTTGGCACCGTTAAGACTCACAAGCCTGGTTTGCCTCTTCGCCCGCTCGTTTCTAGTTGTAACAGTCCTTTAAGACCATTAGAGAGGGCGTTGGCACGTTACCTTCGGCCTTTTGTCCAATCCTCACCTTATTCCATCACCAGTTCCCTCCAGGCCATTGCCCGTATTCGAGAATTCAGAGGCTTGGGCTCCTCTTTCATTTTGGCATCATTGGATGTGGAATCGTTATATCCGAGTGTTCCATTGAACGTAGCTCACGATTTGATTATTTCTAAGTTGTCCGACTTGGGAACTATTCCCCTAATGCAAGTTCAGGCAATTTCCGATGCTTTAAATATTATTGCAAAAAGATCCTTTTTTCGCTTCAATGGGACCATTTATCGTCAGGGAGGTGGCACTCCTATGGGCTCGCCTCTCTCTGCTGTTTTGGCAGAGGTGATCATGCAAGATTTGGAGGACGATATTTTAGCCAGGGCAGACAAGGTTCCAGCACTGTACTTGCGTTACATTGATGATATTTTTGTCGTTTGGCCACATTCTGGTGATGCTTTGCTTTCTTTTAGAAGCCTTTTGTCGTCTAAATATCCTACTATTAACCTGACGATAGAATGGGAGGAAAATTTTAAGATCCCTTTCTTGGACCTTCTAATCACCAGACATGTTAATAAGGATTTTTTGACTTTTGAAGTGTATCGGAAGGCCGTTGGTTCTTTTGATATCATTCCACACGCCTCTTTCCACCCGGCTAGATATAAACTTGCAGCTATTCGGGCTTTGGTGAATAGAGCGTATACCCATTCCTCGTGCATTGCTGCTCGGAATAAAGAACTTCTTTTTATTAAAACCATTGTGATGGAACATGGGTATGGTGTTGGTATTGTGAAAAAGTTGTGTGCTCGGCATAGGAGAAGTAATTCGTCTTCGTTGTGTGTTGAGCGCGAGCAGATTACTTATGTGGGATCAATGTCTTTCTTTCCACCGGTTACAAATGCATTACGGAGAGTGTGTAAAAAACACAAAAAAGATTTTGGTGATGTGGCCTCTAACCTTCGGAGCATGCTTAGGAAGGATCGTGAGCCCAAACCCATCCAAGAACAGTGGGGCGTGTACTGTGTGCCCTTGAAGACCGACGTTGCTGCTGCTCCTAATTCATGGTACATAGGATCCACTCTTCGTAATTTAGGAGTTAGAGTGACTGAACATCAGTACACTGTAAAGACTGGATCTACTACTACTGCCCTTGCACGCCTGGTTAAGTCTGGAACTCATCTGCCCTCATGGTCTGAGACTTATTTATTACTTAGGACCAGAGGTAGGTATATGACTCTCTTTCGCCGAAAGTTTGTATATTGACGTTTTTAAGGACGTATGCTGTAACGATGACTTACCTGCACATGTACATGCACCGTGGATTCGCTTATTTAATTTTTTATGTCGTGCGAAGTACCCTACTGCGGGGTTGATAACGGACCCTGTGCTTATTTTTCACTTCGATGAATACGTATTTGTAATCTATTTGGCGTTTTCTTTTCTTTGCTTTGTTTCTCGCTGTAACCGAGGTGTGACGCGGATATCATGTCACTCACCGGGATCGCTGTTGTCTTCGGGACTATCTATATATTAAGTGTGTGTTTTCTCTTAGCGCCAGTTCTTTTAACCTGATGACGCACAGGGCGCCTGTTGCGAAAGATCTTGTTTTTACCTAATATGCCTTTTAGTAGTAAAGTTCTAATTGTACGTTTTGGGTAGTTTTCTACATGCTTAGACAGCTGCCATTTTATTCTTCTTGATATTTTTAGCATGTAACTTTTATGATTGACGACTGTGAAGCTGTGGAACGATATAATGGTGCGTGCTTTTTGCCATTTTTTCTGTGAACCGTCTAGACTGCGACGCGCAATCGGCTTGTTCTTCGATACTCAAAGAAGACTGCGTGTGGAGGAGATGCACCTTAATTTTCTGAGGAATTGCAGAGAACTTTCGGATTATTCCTAACTTCCTTGCATTGAGATGTGTTCCATCCTCGCATCAAGACAACTTGGTACTGAGAAATGCGGAAGTTAAGCGGTTAGTGAAGGCAATTCGTCTGAAATATTGCCTTTTGGATACATTGCATCGTCGTACATATTTGGCGTACCGTTTTCTAGGTCATTTGGCCCACCCCTATCTGTTTGAGAGACTTATGATTGTCCACAACTCTATGTTGAATACTGAGCTGCAAATAATTCAAAGTAGACATATTCATAAGCTAAGAATACTTGTATCTCGAGCCACTGATGGTACCACACGAGGTGGTGCCTCCCTCCCCCAGAATTTGTCTTCAGCACCTAGATTAAAATTTCACAATTTTAGTGATGTTTCGTTGAATCCAGTTCTGGTCCGGGCATTAAATAGGGGGTCGAAATTCAACTACCCCACCGATGGTGTTAATGCTTTCCGTGTCATTACAGAGACCGAGAACATTATTCATGCTTTGCCTTTGGAAGACCAGGATTCTGCTAGGCAAAAAATTGCGAAGATTTGCAGTCAAATTGGGCCTCAGGTGCCCTCGGCGATGACAGTGTATTACAGTGAAGAGAAGAAACAGTTGTGTGAATTGAGAAATAACCCTAACATTGTTATCACAGTTGCAGACAAGGCTCACGACATCGTTATTTTAAATCGGGAGGATTATATTCAGAAGATGAACAATGTGATTAATACTATTCCTCACTCAATTGTCCTTTCTGACCCAACTTCGGCCACTATAAGACAAATTTCAGCCCTTAAAAGAGAGGGTTTGTTGCCTAGTGAGATTCATTCTATGTTAAGGAGTGTTGTTGGCCCTGCCATTCCCAATATATTTGGCACCGTTAAGACTCACAAGCCTGGTTTGCCTCTTCGCCCGCTCGTTTCTAGTTGTAACAGTCCTTTAAGACCATTAGAGAGGGCGTTGGCACGTTACCTTCGGCCTTTTGTCCAATCCTCACCTTATTCCATCACCAGTTCCCTCCAGGCCATTGCCCGTATTCGAGAATTCAGAGGCTTGGGCTCCTCTTTCATTTTGGCATCATTGGATGTGGAATCGTTATATCCGAGTGTTCCATTGAACGTAGCTCACGATTTGATTATTTCTAAGTTGTCCGACTTGGGAACTATTCCCCTAATGCAAGTTCAGGCAATTTCCGATGCTTTAAATATTATTGCAAAAAGATCCTTTTTTCGCTTCAATGGGACCATTTATCGTCAGGGAGGTGGCACTCCTATGGGCTCGCCTCTCTCTGCTGTTTTGGCAGAGGTGATCATGCAAGATTTGGAGGACGATATTTTAGCCAGGGCAGACAAGGTTCCAGCACTGTACTTGCGTTACATTGATGATATTTTTGTCGTTTGGCCACATTCTGGTGATGCTTTGCTTTCTTTTAGAAGCCTTTTGTCGTCTAAATATCCTACTATTAACCTGACGATAGAATGGGAGGAAAATTTTAAGATCCCTTTCTTGGACCTTCTAATCACCAGACATGTTAATAAGGATTTTTTGACTTTGAAGTGTATCGGAAGGCCGTTGGTTCTTTTGATATCATTCCACACGCCTCTTTCCACCCGGCTAGATATAAACTTGCAGCTATTCGGGCTTTGGTGAATAGAGCGTATACCCATTCCTCGTGCATTGCTGCTCGGAATAAAGAACTTCTTTTTATTAAAACCATTGTGATGGAACATGGGTATGGTGTTGGTATTGTGAAAAAGTTGTGTGCTCGGCATAGGAGAAGTAATTCGTCTTCGTTGTGTGTTGAGCGCGAGCAGATTACTTATGTGGGATCAATGTCTTTCTTTCCACCGGTTACAAATGCATTACGGAGAGTGTGTAAAAAACACAAAAAGATTTTGGTGATGTGGCCTCTAACCTTCGGAGCATGCTTAGGAAGGATCGTGAGCCCAAACCCATCCAAGAACAGTGGGGCGTGTACTGTGTGCCCTTGAAGACCGACGTTGCTGCTGCTCCTAATTCATGGTACATAGGATCCACTCTTCGTAATTTAGGAGTTAGAGTGACTGAACATCAGTACACTGTAAAGACTGGATCTACTACTACTGCCCTTGCACGCCTGGTTAAGTCTGGAACTCATCTGCCCTCATGGTCTGAGACTTATTTATTACTTAGGACCAGAGGTAGGTATATGACTCTCTTCGCCGAAAGTTTGTATATTGACGTTTTTAAGGACGTATGCTGTAACGATGACTTACCTGCACATGTACATGCACCGTGGATTCGCTTATTTAATTTTTTATGTCGTGCGAAGTACCCTACTGCGGGGGTTGATAACGGACCCTGTGCTTATTTTTCACTTCGATGAATACGTATTTGTAATCTATTTGGCGTTTTCTTTCTTTGCTTTGTTTCTCGCTGTAACCGAGGTGTGACGCGGATATCATGTCACTCACCGGGATCGCTGTTGTCTTCGGGACTATCTATATATTAAGTGTGTGTTTTCTCTTAGCGCCAGTTCTTTTAACCTGATGACGCACAGGGCGCCTGTTGCGAAAGATCTTGTTTTTACCTAATATGCCTTTTAGTAGTAAAGTTCTAATTGTACGTTTTGGGTAGTTTTCTACATGCTTAGACAGCTGCCATTTTATTCTTCTTGATATTTTTAGCATGTAACTTTTATGATTGATGATTGAGTCAGACTGTCAATGCAAGGTCCTCAGGTTCGATCCTGGACTGATCTTTCAGAGATGGTGTGATTTACTAACAATCGCTGAATATCCGCCGTGCATCGGACGAGCACGTTAAGTGACGGCCCCCAGGCTGGACCCACTGGTTAAATGGGTATCCTTTCCTATGCCCTCCCTGAAATTCTCTCACCCCTCTATGTGCAACATTGTACTTGTACGGTGGCGCCATCTACTGTACTCTAATCTCACTACAAACTGTTCTGTCAAAGTCGCTAGACTTGCTCTCATTCCTTCCGTTTCTGTGTCCTGCCCAAAAGGCGAACTCGCTGTAGGTGACTGGGACCTAAATTCTACTTACTGTGGACGGAAGTCCTACAAGAAAAATGAAAAAATACTTGACGCAGTGGCTATCCTCCATCTGAAGACGGGTCGATTGTCGACCCGAAAGTGAGGTTATTCCAGACGTTTTCGCAGTGTGCGCAGGTAGTTGTTTGCATTGGTGCGTGTGTAGTCGTTACTCTTATGGACGCAGTGCAAATCTGAAGTTTAGAGTGCATTTCGTTTATTCTGTGCAATCTGTGCTGCAGTTATGGGAAGATTAGGTGAATATTCACCACGAAAAGCTTCGCGAATGGTGACGTTAAGTGAATTCAGCAACGGCAAAAGCAAAGCAGAAACTGCCCGGATAACTGGATTGCACAAGAGTATAGTTGGACGGCAGCTAGCGAAAATCTGTGATATGGGTGAAATCAAGAATGGCAGGCTGGGTAAATGCGGCCAAAAAATAAAAACAACTTGTAGAAGTAACAACGCATTGAAACGCTTATGTCTGCGAAACAGGTTCGTCTCGTCAATAGTTCTTGCCAAGGAATTGCGGGAGAACTGTGGTACTGTTGTTTGTCCTCGAACAGTGAGGAACAGGTTACGTTCTGTGGGTCTGACTTATCATAGGGGGTAAAGAAGCCATTGCTAACCAATGTACAATGCAAGAAACGTTTAGAATGGGCAAAGAAACATAAGGAGTGTAACACTGTTAGGTGGCGTCAAGTGTTTTGCAGCGATGAGGCAAAATTGAACATCGACGGTAACGACGCGGGGTTCCGAGTGTTTCGACGAAATAACAAGGCGTTGCATCCCCCTTGCACACTTAAGAAAAGAAAGTATCCTAGCAGTGTTGTGATTTAGGGATATTTTTCTGCTGCTGGATTGGGCAGAATCCATGTGTGTGAGTATCCTCCAGGACAAGATGGAGCCTTCAGGCCGCTATTTGTTATATTGTTCCAGGGTCAGCCATACAACTTCCAGAACAATTAGGCACCATGCCACGGTGCAAAAATCATTAAAGCTTATGTGACGTCTTTAGGCAATGTTGTGCATCTTCCTTGGATTGGTAATTCGCCAGACTTGAACCCGATTCAGAATTTGTGGCGCATTCTGAAAAGAAAAGTGCACGAACGTCACCTCACAAATAAAGTGGAACTGATTAATGCAATTACTGACGTTTGGCACAACTATGTTTCATCCGATATGTTGCGTAAGTTGGTTGACTCCATGCCCAAGAGATGTGCAGTCGTTTTTAAATCAAAAGGTCACCCAACGAAATAAAGGTACGTAATTGTATTTGAATTTGAAGGTTACTTTGCCAGGATTTCTGTTTCGCAGCACATTTCTGTTCAAAACGTGGGTTCTGTTAAAGATATTCCCATTCTGTAAACTGATTTGGCTTCTGCATGAAATGTGCTTTAAAATTATACAGTATATATATTGTGAGTATTATCTGCATATTTACTTTTGTAGCAACACTGAAAACCCAAAAACGCCAGAAATTTCCAGAGTTGCTATAAAATTTTCTGTAACTGTACATTTTATTTTAATCGATATCTCTCTTTGTAACAGTCCGATTTGCAAAATATATATATATATATATATTTGCAGAGAGCGTTTCTAGTATCAAATGTTTTGCATATAATATTAATTTTTCTTAACGCACAAATTTATCACCAGAGGGCATTTGTTCACGTTCGTTAAACCCGATTGAAAAAATCCTGTTTCAGTCAGATACTGCTGACTACGAAATATATTTGTACGCAGTTCTTTCTCAAAATAACGCACAACTTTTCTTCTAGGGGGCGTAAATGTTTAATCAGCTTTTTACGATATCTCTGTTCCTAAAGGTCCGATTCTGAAAATTCTTTTAACACCGATACCATTTATCTTGTACACCATTTTGCCTGTACTCTTGACTTATTGTAGTATACAGGTTTGGCGCTAGGTTGTGTTATGGTGTATTTCTGTTTGCAGCTGTGCCTCCGCTTCTAAAAATCCGATTGAAAATTTTCTTTTTTAGCACGTCTTTTGTAAAAAAGAGATCGTGCTTATGTTACCGGTTTGTCCGTCCGTCTGTACCCACGATATCTCTGCAACTATTAGTCCGACTTGAAAAAAAAATTCGCATTGGGAAGCTTGAAATATGAGAATGGTGATCATTTATGTCGTTTTTTTACGATGTACAATTTCACCGCTAGAGGGAGGAAATGCAGATGATGTCGAATTCAAAATTACGTTTTATTCCCCATATTTGCTTCTAAGCATACGATTGAAAAACTTCTTTTATCTTTCGATTCCATTTATGTCGTAGAGTATTTTAGATATAGTTACTTTTTCAAATTACGCATAGATTTTCCGCTAGGGGGCGTAAAAGTAAATTACATTTTTTCCGATAACTCTTCTTCTAAAACCCCGATTGGAAAACTATTTTCTTCAGCGAACTCACCTCCTGATGGAAAATATTTTGCATATAATTTCTAATTTTTGGTAAAGAATACTTTAGCCACCAGGGGGCGTAAGTGTTAATTTTTGCTTCTGATGTATTTGCCATAAAATCTGAGCTTCTAAAATATCGATTGAAAAAAGTCTTTCGTGGGCTGATGCCGCTCACATCGATAAACATTTTCGGAATATTTTCTTCTTAAAATATTCCACAGTTTCTTCGCCAGGGGGCGTAGATATATATCTTATTTTTGTCAATATCTATACTTCTAGGAGTCCGATTTGAAAAAATCCTTCTTTGTTGGATAGTGTTTCCAGTGTGACATGTTTTTTCATATAATTTCAAAATTTTCAATTAATTCATAGACTTTCTGCTACGGGGCGTAGAGGTAAATGGTGTGCCTCATCCTTGGACTGACTTGGGATATCGGAGATTTAGAAGCAGAGATATAGGGTCTTTCTCCCCTATATCTCTGCTTCTAAATGTCCGATTTGAAAAATTCTTTCTGCACCGGATACAGCTCCTGATGGGAAATCTTTTGCACATAATTTCTAATTTTTTGTAAAAAATGGTTTGGCCACCAGGGGGCGTATATCTTAATTTCCGCTTCAGAGGTATTTGCAGCGAAATATGAGTTTCTAAATTCGCGATGAAAACAATTCGTCACTTGTAGACCGATAGTACTCATGTCGACAAACCTTTAAGAAACTTTTTCTTCTTAAAATAATACATAGTAGTTTCTACGCCAGGGGGCGTAGAAGTATATCTTATTTTTGTCAATGTCTCTACTTCTAGAATTCCGATTTGAAAAATTCCTTCTTTGTTGGATAGTGTTTCAAGTGTGACATATTTTTCATATAATTTCAAAATTTTCAATTAATTCATAGACTTTCCGCTATGGGGCGTAAAGGTAAATTGCTCCCCCCCCCCCGTATCTCTGCTTCAAAATCTCCGATTTGAAAAATTCTTTCTGCATCGGAAACAGCTCCTGATGGGAAATCTTTTGCACATAATTTCTGATTTTTGTAAGAAATGATTTATCCACCAGGTGGCGTAAGTCTTAATTTCCGCTTCTGATGTATTTGCAGCAAAATATGAGCTTCTGAAATCTCGATTGAAGAAAAAGTGGCTTGTTAACCGATACTACTTACGTCGTCAAACCTTTTAGGAACATTTTCTTCTTGAAGTAATGCATGGTTTCTACGCCAGGAGGCGTAGATATATATCTTATTTTTGTCAGTATCTCTACTTCTGGGAGTCCGATTTGAAAAATCCCATGTTTGTTGGATAGTGTTTCCGATTCGAAATGTTTTTCTTATGAATTAAAAATTTTCAAGTAAATCATAGACTTTCCGCTAGGGGGCACAAAGGTAAATTGCGTTTTCTGCTTCTAAAACTCTGATTTAAAAAATTCTTCCTGTATCGCATACAAGACCTGATGGAAAATATTTCTCACATAATTTCTAATGTTTGGAAAAGAATGGTTTGGCCACCAGGGGTCATAAGTGTTAATTTCTTCTTCTCATGTATTTGTAGCAAAATCTGGGGTCCTGAAAACTCGACTAAATTTTTTTTTTTTTCTTGGACCGATAGTACTCATATAGAAAAACCTTTTGAGAATACTTTCTTCCTAAAATAATGCATGGCTTTCCTACCAGGGGACGTAAAGTCACATCTTATTTCTGTCGATATCTCTGTTTTTAAGAGCCCGATTTGAAAAATTCTTTCTATGTTGGAGAGCCTTTCCGGTGCGAAATGTTTCTCATATAAATTCATGTTTTTCTTAAAGCACAAGTCTGCAACCAAAGGGCGTAAGCTCACGATTCGGTTTACAGCAATATCTGAGGCCCGATTGAAAAACTTCTTTCTTTCGTCAGATACTATTGTTTTGCATACCGGTTTCATTGACTTTGAATATCTTTGATAAATTGAATTTGCGTCAGAACAGATTCAAAAGGCGTGCTTATTACACCCGAAAATTCGATGTCATATTTCTTGTTACTATACGTCATTAGCGTAAAGATCGTAAACATTCTCGTATTTAAAGAACGCATGGCGGCCCGGTGGCGCAGTGGTCTAAGGCGTTGGCCTCTGATCATTCGTCCGTAAGGGGTCCACGTTCGAATCCCGGTCAGGCATGGATGTTGTGTTTGTCTTACGGCACTGGCTCTCTCCCTTCCCTGGAACCAGTGACCCTAAATTAGGGACGGGCGACTGCTTATAGCCCATTGAGTTGCTCACGGTAGTCGTTAAACCTCCAATCAAAAAAAAAAAAAGAATGCATAGTTTTCCCGCTAAGGAGAAAACCTTTTTCTCGCTCTCTCTGCTTCCAGGAGACGCCTTTAAAATATTATTTTTTCTTAGCATATCTCTTGCTGTGAAGAATACTTTTCTTCGCATATTTCCTATTTTCTGATATTCAGTCTTTCCCGCTAGGTGGGGCGCAGTTATCTCATGTTTTCTTTATATCTTTCTTCGAACTGTTCGATTTGAAAATATCTTTGTCTTTGATATGTCCCTTAGTCTAAGAAAAGTTTTTATGAGTAGTTTGCTAATTTTCGTAATATACACTTCAGCCACTAACGAGAGAAAGTAGCTATTTCTTTTCCTAGATATTTTATCAATTAAAAAATTCCGGTTGATTTTAGTGAGAAAATATTTAACGAGGGGAAACCAAATTTACATGAGAAAACAGAAACTCAAAAGGAAGGTTAATTTATAAGTCTGCGTCGCATAATCTGAAAGTCTATCTTTCTTTCAAGTCGCGGATGATTTGCAAATTATTTTTCTGCGTGACGTTTCCTAAGCGGTGATTGAAGCTATTTAAAATACGAATATCGATCACAGTCATACACGTTTTTGATTTGCCTGTTTGTTGGCCTTTTTTTTCCAAACCGGGAAATAATAACAATTTTAAAAGAAATACGGGATTACGCCATATAATACAAATTTTGAAGATGACAATCAGATTTTTGGCGTAAATGTGACCAGGATGGTAAGTCAGATAATATCCGAAAACTTGAAAATTTTCATCGTCCTGGAGCCGGACTCGAACCCCCGTCTCCCAGAAAACGCCCGGGTATGCTAACCACTACACCCCCAGAGCAACCATGTTTCAACTTTCCGATCATGATTTACTTCTTTCATGATTTATCTGCTTCTCCGGGCAAACATGGGATATGATTCTTAATCTGCAGATTCGCTAAACATGAATGTCGGTTGCTTCGACTAGCGAATCCTGTGATGGTTGCATTCAAATTGATCGGAAACTTGAAACTTGGTCGTTCTGGGTGGCGTAGTGGTTAGCATACCCGGGCGTTTTCTGGGAGACGCCGGGTTCGAGTCCCACTCCAGGGCAATGAAAATTTCGAAGTTTTCGGATATTATCTGACTTACCAATCCTAGTCACATTTACGCCAAAAATCGGATTGTCATCTTCAAAATTTGTAATACCAATTTATATACACTCCATCCGGTTTTTAAAAGTGGAGAAAATGCATGGAAGCATCTTAATGATTTAAAAATCAATTCCGTTATAAATGTAAGTAATCAGTTCTAGAAGTCTGCGCGGGCCCGCTAGGTCTGAGTACGGCTCACGGGCCGGGTAGGGCCTTTGTTCATTTCTAAATTGGGAAAACGGGCATGGCCTGGTCCTTCAATATTTAATGTAAAACAGACACCGGACGAGCAGGGTTTTTTTTTATGAGCAAAACAATAGCTGTACGGTGTCTTTCTCATTTTGGAAATCTCACAACATATAACAACAGGATAAGATTGAATAATTTCCGCTGTTGGAAAAAATGGAAGTTTTACGACATCCTCCCCTATTACAAAACAATTGGAGTCGGTCAGATCCCTTAGTTTTTCAATGTGAATGTGGTCCCCTCTCTGTATATATAACTTTCACTCTCCTCTCATGCTTCAGGGCAGACTATTAAATGCCGAACTTACACTGCTGGCCACCCAAAATGCAACACCAAGAAGGAAGCATCCGATTGGCCTGAAATTCGCAACATGCGTTTTCGCGAGAGGGCATGCAAACGATTAGCATTGCATGGCATATGCAAATCATGTGCGCCCAGCACGCCACCGAGAAGCACTATAAGAAGGGTGCACAGAAGGCGGGGTGTAAGTAGTGGAACTGTGTTGTGCTTCCGGACCTGTGCGTGGGAAGCTTCCTGATTACTCGTCGCAGAATACGGCCGTACGTTTCGCAGTTCGACAAAGGACGAATAGTGGCTTATCGCGACAGCGGTTTATCGTACCGAGACATCGGCGCCCGTGTGGGACGACATCCAACCACGGTGAGGCGAGTATGGATTCGGTGGGTGCAGGAGGGACGGACGGACCAACGTGAGCGATTGTCGCAGCCGCGGCACACCACCAAACGAGAGGACCGGCATGTTGTGCGACGAGCATTGACGGCTCGCATCGTCACATCGCGAACGTTAGCGCAGGAATTAGGGTGTGTTGCGCAACAATCTGTGTCAGTACGTACCGTTCGACGTCGTCTGCAGGAGCGGGGACTTGTCGCACGGCGCCCATTGCTCCGATTACCATTGACGTTACACCACCGGCGAGTGCGGCGGCAGTGGGCCGTTGAACGCCGCACCTGGACTACGGAATGGCACGACATTGTGTTATCCGACGAATCCCGCTTCTTCCAGCAACACTACATGGTCGGATCCGCGTGTGGCGGCACCGCAGCGAGAAACTGTATGACGCCTGCATTATGCATCGCCATACCGGTCCGTCGCCTGGCGTTATGGTTTGGGGCGCAATTGGATATGACACCCGCACCCCTCTGGTACGCATCGCCGGTACACTCAACAGCCATCGCTACATCTTCGACGTTTTGGAGCCTGTAGCCCTCCCTTACCTACAGGACCTGCCAGCGGCCACGTTTCAACAGGACAATGCGCGCCCGCACGTGGCACGCATTGTGCAACAATTCTTCACAGCCCACCAGCTGTCACTGCTGTCGTGGCCCATCTGTTCTCCCGATATGTCGCCCATCGAACACGTCTGGTTGCTGATCGGCAACCGAGTGGCCCGGCATGCACCACCCACGGCTACGCCTGATCAACTGTGGCAGCATGTGGAAGCAGCCTGGACCGACATACCCCAAGCCCACATCCAAAGCCTCTTTCGTTCGATGCCGCGGCGTGTAGCGGCCATTATTGCCAGCCATGGAGGTCACACGAACTATTGATGTTGGCGTGTGCAGCAAGTCGCACGGGCCTGTAAGCTCAAACGTTTCATCTTTGCATCTGTTGTTATGTGTCCAGTAAATATGGCTTTGCTATCTCGTGTCCTTCTTGATGTTGCATTTTGGGTGGCCAGCAGTGTATAAACCGAGCCACCCGCTCGCAGACGATCTTTTTTATTGTTCTGGTCGGCGGCACTTTGTTCTCTAGATGGGTGAAAAGCTTTTAAGTTGTCTTAAATGGTACGGGAAAAATGGGCTGGGAGAAACTTACTTCTGTGTATAAATCTGTGCCATATTTTTCATATTTGTACTGTCAGGGATTCAGCTGATGACAAATGAACCCTTAGGTATCCTAGCCCAACCGTTTTCAAAACTTCTGTGACACTGGTTAGCTGGGCAGTCTGTCGTTGTTTTGCCTTAGCATATGCTCAGTTCAGTGTTGCTGATAAATACTCTTCCATACTTATTATGGAGTTTAAGAAAGCGAAAGACTTTCGCGAAAAAATTGCTTCTGGAGAATATGTGCTTGCAGACAATGTAAGTAGAACGATCGGACTCATAATTCTGGATATTTCGTACGTTTCGAATTTACCTCCCCCCCCTCCCCTTATCCCCAATGATATTCCGGGTTTGGCGGTGGGCAATGATAATTTGAAAACCCAGAAAATTTGAAAGGCATGGAAATTGTCGTTTACATGCAATATTTTTTAGTATACAAGCCCCCTTCCCCTCAGACGTCACGTGACTTATACAAAGTGACAGAAATATTCCGAATTAACGTTTATTGTAATAGAATACGTGCAGCAATTAAGAAAACGAAAACTCTTCAGGAGTCGATTTGCCGAGTGCAGCAGGTGTCAAATTCGTGTTTTAGTAATTGTTGACATTTTGCGGGTCGCACGGGCCTTGGAAACAGGAGAAATATACGGGCCGGGCCTTGAATGTCCGGGCTTGGGCGGCGCCGGGCTTTCCAAATTAAAGCCCGTAGACCTCTAATCAGTTCATTGAAGATCGCAATATTCTTCATTTATACGTATTCAGAAATCTGTCAGTATGACTTGCTGACAAATTTTCTGTTCGTATTCTGAACATACTTTTAACAGACTGTATCGAAGCTTCTTCCCATCAGATAACGTTGTCATTTGTATCTGTTATCAAAATTTTCGATCTCTCGTTGATTATCCTCCCTCTTTTCAATAGGTATTTTAAAAAAGAAGAGTATGCTTACATTGTCACTGTGTCCGGACGGAAAGACAAAGTTACAGTCCCCGGACATAGTCCGATTTTGAAAATTCCTGGAAAACCTAAAATGCGAAAATGATTATGTTTGTCATTTCGTACGTTTCGAAATGAGAACGCAAATGCCGACGCTACCAAATTCCAAATTTAATTTATTCCACAACTTGATTTTAAAACGTCCGACTGAAACAATTCGTTTTTAACCTTCGATACCCCTTACCAGGAAGATTAGTTTGCGCGAAATTTTTTTAAGTAGTGTTTCCGCTAGAGGAGAAATTGACGTCCCGTTTTTTCCGATATCTCTACTTCTAAACGCCCGATTTGAATTTTGTGTGTGTGTGTGTGTGTGTGTGTGTGATTGTCGAAAGCGTTTATTGCGGACAATACTTTACCTATAGCTTCTAATTTTTGTAACGAACAGTTTGCAACAAAAGGGAATAAATTCATGTTTCTATCTACAAAATATTTCAAGCCGTATCTAATGTAAATATGCAATTTTGCTTCTAACAGTCCAATTGAAGAACTATTTTTTCTTTTCTAAAATTCGAAAACAATTTCACAGTATGTTTTGCTCGAAATTGTGCACCGTTCTTCTGCTATGGAGCGAAAGCGCGCATTTTATTTTTCCCGGCATATCTGCTTCTAAACATCCGATTTCAAAAATTACTTTTGCTTCGGATAGCGTTTATCGTGGAGAATGCTTCGCCGTTAATTCATAATTTTCTATGACGCACAATTTTGCCATTAAAAAGCGTAAATTTATATTTTTGTTTGCAACATTTTTGCAGTCGTATCTACAAGTCTAAAAACTCCATGCAAAAAATATTCTTTTGTTTGGTATCGTTCACTACAGAAAAATATTTTCCATATTTGTTTCGCAAAATAACATACACATTTTCTGCTAGAAGTGCAAATGTGCGTTTTAATTTTCTCGATATCTCTACTTCTAACAGTTTAATTTAAAAGATATTCTTACATCGAATAGCATTTGCTTTCTGGGACAATTTCTATGTGTTTTTGAATTTTTCATAAAGCCCAGCTCTGCCACTAGTTGGCGTAATGTGCACTTATGTTTGCCGCCGTATATCGTCTTTTAAAATTCCGCTTGAATGAATTATGTTTTGCACTGTACGGTATTCGGTATGGTAAACATGGCAAAAATCATCCGCTTTAAATAATTCCCAGTTTTCATGCAGGTGAGTCAATGTTCATTTTTATTTGCAAAAGATCTCAGATTCAATAACTTCGAGTGAAAACATCTTTTCATGGTATGGTACTCTTCAATATGAAGAACATTTTCCGCCAGTTTGTTCTTCAAATAGAGTAGTTTTCCCGCTAGAGACTCAAAGTGACCTCACACTTTCCCCCATATCGCTGCTTCTAATCATTGTATTTGATTAAAATTACTATGGCTTCGAAAATTCCAGTAGGAGGGCATTTTGCCCATAATAATTTGTGATTCCCCATAAAGCATATTTCTACAGCCAGCGAGCATAAATAGGTATTTCTACATACAAATATTTTACTGATTCTCAATATCCGATTGAAGTACTTCTCTTCTTTCTTTACTTAAATAATGCATAGTTTTCCCTTGGAGAGCAAATGCCTTTTCTGTGTTTCTGATTTTCTGCTTTTCCAAGAAATTATCTCTGAAAAATTACTTTTGTGTCGGAAAGGATTAAAAAAATGTGCTTATTACACTAGGAAATTTGATGCCATCTTTCTGATTTCAACATGCAATTGATGTTTTAACGTCTAAAGAAATTTCGTCATACTGTCTCATATAAAAAAGATTTCGTTTAATCCTGCTTTGTTCAGCCTCCAGTACAGATTAATTTCATTGTTGAGTCATGATGTACAATAATTAAATTCGTGTGTCTGTCTCTCAATAACCTACTGAACTTCAGGAGATCAAGATTTTATTCTAAGCATTCTAATCCGAATTCTTACATATCTATGATTCGTAAGTGATTATGTTATTTATGTGATGTAATGGTAATTCAAAAAAGTTATGTTTTCTTTGAAGTGCTCTCCAAACGATATTAATCCGTCTTTTGGTTTTTACGTTTCCTTCAGCAAATATTTGTTTTACTAATACGAAAACTTTGCAACTGCATACCATTCATCTGCATTCTTCCTTTTCGACGAAATCATCGATGAGGTTTCTATTTGAAATTCATTTTAAATTACATTTTTCTTTTTTTTCAAGTTAGTTGATCATAATTGCAAGGTGTGAAGAATGGACATGTTATTTTCAGAAACTGTAAAAATATGCGCAGAACGAAAATGGGTACATTACTTTTGTTTACGTTTTGTTAAACACATTTTGTTGACTAAAAAATGTTTTGCTAATTACTTCTGCATCTCTTTTTCAAATGTTATAATATCGCATAGCAATCGAAATTGGACGCATCTATTTACATAGATGTTTTCTGTTGCAAAAATCTGCCTTCTCATTTGTATAATTTTGTGCCGGCTTTCACATACTTCTTTATTTTCTTCCAATGATTTTTACCTGGATATTCTCTGCTTTTCATTTGTTACTTAAGTGATACTTTATCAATTTTAAAGGAAATGTCTGTTTGCAGTTTTCTCACCAGTACGCAGTTTGATATTTTGAACCACACATATTTACTCAATAATTGCATCTTCCTAACTTCTATGCATGCCCTCTGTGCTTACGTTTTAGAATAACCCTCACGTATTCCCTCATACATTTAAGTTCTCTTGCACCAGAAGAAATTCAAATCAGCAATTGGAAGTCATTTTAAAAGCTGAATACGAAATAAATGACAGGGTTTCAACGAATAACTGTTATTTTGTCAGAACTTCGAAAGCACTACAGAAATATGGTGCGAGAAACGCCACTTACAATACTTAATAAAAAAACTGCTCTGACGTACTTGAGACTGACCTGTTCATCCCGAGTGGAAACGCAAGGATACGTTGATTTTCTGAAAAATTATAAATGAAACAAACTTTTACGATCCCCCACATTCGATGCATAGTTCCATTGGTCTATCTTCTTTCAACATTTCAAAAGCCATTGTGAGGTGAAAACAGCTGGGACTTTATAAAATGCAGGTCTGGTATTGTCCTCTTCAGAATTTGACCACCCTTTTGAGTATCTAAGGCTAAAAGGAATCTTTCGTCCATAATTCAGAAACACTTTCTTCAGAAAAGGTTGAAAATCAGTGTTGTAAAGAGAAACAAAATGCGTCGCCTTGGTGGCTCAGTGGTCTAAGCGCTGGCTTCTGACCGTTCGTTCAAGTGGGTACAGATTCGAGTCCCGGACCTGTGCATGGGTGGTGTGTTTTTCCTACGTCACTGGCTCTCTCTCTCTCTTCCCTAGAACCAGTGGCCCTAAATTTGAAACTGTAAAAAAAAAAAAAAAAAAAATATGGACGGGCAGCAGTTTAGCCCACTGAGTTGCTCACGATGGTCATTAATCTTCCTCCAAAAATAAAAAAACGGAATACTCATGTCTTAAAATTCAAACATAATAAAAAGAGTAAAACATGGCATTAGACTTCCGTACAACTCCAAATAGCTTCCTACTTAATTATTGAAATCTGCTCTTGGATGCGTAGGATTTAGCGAAGCTCTGCGCTTTGGTTATAAGTCAGAATGGTTACTTCAATTTCTAAAACTTGAATTCAAGTTTTAAATAATACACGGACATATATTGAATTCTAAAAGTTCTGATGTTTTCGATTGCCACCGCAATAGCTCTTCTTGTGTATACCATTATCATTATCAATATTGCACAATCATTTTCCTTTTGCTGGCGATGTGACACGGGTTTGTTACATTTTATGTATTTTTTCTGAATAAAAAGGAATTTGAAGATGTATATTGACTTTTCGTGATTGTTTAATTAATTTCACAGTTTTTGCAATTACTCAGAAGTCTTTTGGACTTTTTATTTCTTTTATACATACCAGTCGCTTGGCCACTAATTTTCTAAATGTCATTAAAACAACGCAGGATTTTTTGAATTCAATTATTTTAATCAATATCTAGCTGATTGAAATTTGCTTAATTATTCCTACTAATTAGGACTCTAAAAGTTCATTTCGTTTTTAATTGGAATGTCTTGAAAATTAAATGGCTCTAAAATTTTTTTTTCTTCTAAATTAATAATTTGTGTTTAAATATTATATTACCTGAACAGTCCTACATTTGCTTTTATAGCATGTTTCAGGGAAAAGTTTACACACTTCTTTTGAATATTTTTTCCACCTGAATCGACATCTAAGAGAAATTTTTAAGAAATTTTATTGCAGTGATAATTCTTTTCGGATTTTTTAAAAAATATTTCCCCTCTTATGAACGTTAAACAGTGAGTGATGTTGTTGCAGTGAAAACTAGTTTCAGAATATTATTTTCATTAAAACATTATGTCAACAGTTTATGCATTTGCTTTGAAAGCATATTTTTGTGAAAAACGTTTGGCTTCTGACCATTCGTTTGAGATGGGTCCGGATTCAAGTTCCTGTGAGGCATGGTTCTCTCCCTTCTCAGGAACCAGCAGCCATAAATCAGGTAGGGGTGACTCCTCATAGACCATATGATTTCTCATTGTGGTCGTTAAACTCACAATAAAAACAAACAAACACAAAAATTACTACTACTACTCCTTGGCATTACAGTCCTACTCCTTGGCATTACATTCCTACTCCTTGGCATTACAGTCCTACTCCTTGGCATTACAGTCCTACTCCTTGGCATTACAGTCCTACTCCTTGGCATTACAGTCCATCTAAGACCTAAGCCTAACAATTTATACATTACTACTAGTACTCCTTCCCATTACTACTACTACTTCTTGGCATTACAGTCCATCTAAGGCCAGAGCCTAACAATTTATACATTACTACTAGTACTCCTTCGCATTACTATTACTACTCCTTGGCATCACAGTCTATCCAAGACCTAAGCCTAACGATTTCCCGATGTTTATCTAACCCTCAATGAAATGAAACTTCTCGCACGACGAGTAAATCCCGAAATTTTAATTGAACTTTCTATTATTGCTTTCTAGAGGACGTGACTTGGGAATGAAACTTTTCGGAGACCACGATGTTTTTTTCGTGAAATCTTGTAAGGAAGAATTCAGTACATTCGAGTAATACTGAAATTGTCACTTTCATTTAATTACATTTCCATGTTCGTTTGCGATAAGTCTAATTTGAGAAAGAGATCTAGTGTGTTCTAGTACTGCAATAGTCTAGGCACTGGCTTCTCGTCTGAGTTGGACCTGGTTCAAATCCCGGTGAGGCATGGATGTTGTGTTTGTGTTATGCCACTGGCTGTCTCCCTTCTCTGGAACCAGTGACCCTAAATTTGGGACGGGTGACTGCTTATAGTTGCCCACGAAGTAGTTAAACCGCGAAACAAACAAACGAAAAGAGATCTACTGTACATGTTGGAAATTCTTTGCGTTGATAGCAAGCGTTTTCCGTTCAAAGAAGAAAACTTGAAATGGTCTTTACAGATCATTCGATTCTTGGCAAAGTATTGTTCGCATGCTACTCTGACAGACAGCATCTTTTTTCAGAGCTGTGAATTCTCAGTATGCAGGAGACCCACATGACGTATCTCACTCTCTTATCCTGAAATGATACTAAATTAGTAAAATATGAAGAAATTCTTATAAAAATGAACATAAGTCGAGTTCTCTGATGATAAAATATTTAATCTTTATCCTTATGCCTGCAACACCTCTCGAGGGAAAGGATGGTGATGTAGCAAAAATCATGCTGATGCCGAATCGAAAGCAAAAAAAATCGTAAGTAACTGCAGCGAATAACAAATATAATTTTGATACTATAGTATCTTTGATTATCTTTGCAACACTACAACGGCTAATATTTTGGATCAGAGTTGAAATATTGAACGAAGGTTTTTCATGCGTCTGAAGCGAAGTTCATCCTCCGTAAGAGAAGTTATAGGTCATGAACAACCACGAACACGTAAAACTTTAAATACCGAGACCCATGTGTAGCTCATAAAACCGTGACGACCGAGGTCATATGTAGGGAGGTTTCAAATTTAATTCTATCTTTTAGTAACCAAAAAACGTGAAAACACAAATTTGCCGAGGGCAGAACTCGAACCTGCATCCTTCTGCTTCGGATCTGAATGCTTTCTCAATTAAGCTACACCAGCTAGTCTTTAACACTGCTACTTTGCCGTCTTTACATGTGCGTCATTCCTGTAGTACATCACATATATCCCCCCTTGACAAAAGGCGGGAACACGGAATCGCAGGTTTCAGGTCTGCCGCAAACCACTCTAGAAGTACTTTCTGTAGAAGAAGGAGTTCTCACTAATTCCAGCTGATGAGTGGAAGGAACATCACACATTTTTCGAAGAACGTAACGATCAGTAAATCCATTTTTACGTTCGGGCGCCAATGTGAAAGCACAATTCTGCAAGTGGCAGAACTAGAATACGCATCCTTCTGCTCCGGAGCCGAATGCTTTCCCAATTAAGCTACACCGACAAATGCTTATCGCTGCTACTTTGCCGTCTTGACATGTGCGTCACCTCTGCAATACGTCATAAAAGCTGGATTTTGTTTCACAACAGGAAATTAGTTCGTGATATTAATAAAAAAATGGACCATTTAAATATTTTACCTGCAGAAGTGGCCGGAACACTACACACATAGCTACGTAGCAGTTTCGGAGACTTCCATTAATCATATAATAATATCATACGGCGTAAGGACAGGAAATCTTACCTAATCCAGATTCGTGACTTACATGCGATTGTGTCGAGGTTTTTAAGTGACTTGGACGTCATGGACTTCAAGGTTTTTTGTCCATTGCGTCAGAATATTCTCTAGTACTTCGAAAATTTCTTCGTTATTTGATTTAGCATTGAAAAATGTGCAAGTGACATATTACATGCATTTTCACTTGAATTTTACAAAATTTGTTAAGTACTTCCTCACTCTCTGTGAAGTTTGAGTTCACATCTTGATTTTCAAAGAGTGTGCCATACACTTTCGGTGTTACAGTTTTTTTCTGTTCCCTAAAGTCGTTAAATCGAAAAATATGATAAAGAAAACACTTGATATGTAAATGAAGAAAGCCTGAATCACACGGGAAGCAGAGAATTTCAAAAAACAGAAAGGCGAATCTACATGTTCTTTCCTTCTGAGGTTCTGGAAAGCTGGATTGTTGCCTAACATACAAACCTTGTAGCCATAATAAACTAGGTAGATGCTAACATTGGTTGAGAATGTTAGTTAATATATTAGAGAAGACATTAGCGTTCGTATTATTGATCAAAAGATGAAGAGAAAATCTACTCCCTCTTTATGTTTACCTTTGCTAATGCTTGGCTAAAAGTAAAATAAATAATCAGATTCATTTATCCATTTGACCTATTCAACCTGCCTAATTATCGTAAGAATAAAACTGAAATGTTTGAAACCCTAGACTAACGTATTGGATAATTTAACTTGCAAAAGTTCATCGTCGAATAAAGGTCCACGAGGTAAAGTTTCCTAGGGCAAAAAACATTAATTACACATATTAAGTAGCATGTTATAAATTCACACTAAGCTGCTTTAAAAAACCTCTTACGAATGTGAGTAAAGTTTAAGTTTCTTATCAATTCTTTTGCGTAAATAATTCACTACAATAGTGAGAACGCTTTCCATGAAGTTTTAGTATTTATTTACGCATATGAGTTCCTATGAGTGCTACAAATTATGTGTTCTATTTTTAACAAAGTTCAGTTAATCTTTATTCATCCGAGTTCCTATTATAACTACAAATTATTTATTCAATTGTTTTCCAGGATGTTCTATTAATTATTTACTCATCTATTTTCCGATAAATATCATTATTTACTATTCATCTGCTTTTCTCAAAATTACATAGAATGTTTATTCATTTACTTTAACAAATTGCATATCTTCCATTTCGTTTCAGCTACCCAATCATCAATAAAAGCTTCAGGGATTTAGATGACTACGGTGAACAAGTACATTTTGTTAAAAGAAATGTCGATTAGTACAACTGAAACACAAACTCAGCTTTGCTACCTACGCTCTTATGTTCGTCGAGAAATTGTGACAGAAATGTCAGCCCAGATTGTGTTAATAAATATGGTCATTTCATTTTTGTATCTGTTCATTTTCTGCATGTGCTTCCGTACATTTTCATAAAAGGGAAGATTCTTAGACGTATACTATTATATTGTTGAGGATATGTGCCGAAAGTTAGCAAGTGTCGAAATCAGACTGTTGGCCCAAATGCCGATGAGATTCGATCTCTTGTAAGCTGTTCAGTGCGACCTTACAAGCTGTTTTTCGGGAAATGGCCTGAAAAAACAAAGAGGCGAAGACCAATGGCGATAAATTAACCTAATTTTTTTTTTTTTTTTTTTGTGATAATGCTACTATTCTTGTCACGGAGGATACATAAAATATGGTGCTATGAACATAACAGAAAAATTGAACAGATGGAAACCTAGGATAGGGTGGAGGGACGTTTTAAGCAATGGTATAAAGCAAAAGAATTTAAAGAATGAGATAATACCGGACAACAGTGTCTGTAGAAGGGGGACTAACGTGCCTATCAATATGTGAGGTAAATAATTCTGAAGAAGATTGCTGGTTTTGCAAATAACTCTTCAGAAAAGTAAATTATGCTTTCTGAGAAAAGTGATAAACTGAAATCATGGATGAAAGCGCGAAAGACAAAACTTAAATAGTCTTTCAAAGTAGCAAACGGATAAGAAATAAACGGTGTAAGAGCGAACGTGCCGTCACGTGACTTAGCGCCACCTCCTACTTAAGGATCTAAGGCGTCCTCGCTCTATGGGCTGTCACAACAACAAAGAGGTGTTTATGCTTCCCAGAAACACTCTCTCGCTCTCACTCTATTCGAGCGACCAAACGAAGTCTTCTCCCACTTTAATATGTAAATCTGTGAACCGGGAAGACGGAGTGACAACAGCTGATCATACAGAATAATATTCCCCTTTTGATATAATAATTTCAAAAGGAAACTAGGTAAAAGACATACAAACATTTATTTCAGCATCAATTAGAATTTTGATGGCGGCGGATTACTCGCTCCTCAACATTAGGCCTCACTAGGACTGGACCTGGCAAGGATCGTAGAACGCGCTAGCTAAGATGATCTATTTCTGAAGAAATCTCGCTCAGCGTTGAAGTCCTAACTTAGAGTCTCCTTGACACTAGGTAAACCTATATCTTGTCAACACTTAAGGAATAGTCTTCTAGCTATCCTTCTCTAACCGATGTTTCAGTAGACTGTACTAAGTCCGTACTTCAGTGGTGTAACTGCAACTACCCTACCGGAATCCCTGACACGGGCTGATTCCACTGTAGCGGTGACCTACCTCTTCTAGGATAGATGTTGGCTAAATTTCCCGCGAACTTCGGGAGTTCTCAATTCTGGAACATCCCTGGGTCCACCGCACAATAAAGGGAAACGCGTCGCGTCTCCTTCAATCGGAGAACTGCTTTCTCCGTTGACCGAACTCAGACTGCCGAACAGCTCCTCTCCGAGTGACCTGCTCGCCGCCTCCTTCACGCTGCACCTGTCCCAAGGACGTCGGCGCTGACCTTGACCTCACGCTGACCGGTTCATCTCGCTCGCCTCTCTGGTCACGTGGGTCACCTTTGGCGCCCTTCACCGGCCACACCCATAGGCGTTGGCTGGGTTTCTTGCTGCTGGACCTTTAATCCTACCCTGCGCGTTCTCGTTTCTCCTCAGATCATCCATTAGTGAGTGCCTCCTTTTGAGAAAGTAATCCTACCGCTGGAGTACATCCGTATAGTAATACAATACACATTGTTATATTGATACAAAGGAGTATGTTTGTCTTTCAGACTTGTAGGCGCCTGGTCGATATGAACAATGTACTGTGAAAGTCGCAATGTCCTTGACGATACTCTCAGTTCGTCGAAAAAAGGCCTCGCCCTTCTAAGGCATGAGAACCTGAAATCCTTTGTTCCAATTCTTGACTTCAACAAAAAAAAATAAAGAACATTTGCCAACCTTCTGTCGCCACTTTGGGGAACTTGCGATGCTTCTTTCGTTATGAAAAAGCAACATAATGTTCATCCTTAAATTGAATTAACATCGTTAATATGTCTGTTCTTACAAACGGATATACAGGATGTCCGAAAAATAACTGTGCACTGAAAGTAAAATTTACCATGTCGAACTGGTTCCCACAGAATGTGTAGGAAATGGGCCCCACCGACGTCCAGACGTGTCTGCACACGCTTCTGCATGTTGGTGAAGACTTTCCTCAGGGTATGTGGTGTGATTTGTTGGATGTGAGTAGTTATTGGAGCCACTGCCAGTTCCCTGGAACTTTGCTATGAGCTGACGTACCGCATTACGGCGGGGGACATCTGCATCACGAAGTTTCCCAGCGAGCTGTTTTTGCACTTCGTCCGTGTACTTGTCGTCATGGCGAAAGACGTGTTCCACCAAAAACACTCTCTGTTTAGCCGTCAACAGCATTGATTGTCCTTGTGTCGAGACGAGTGATCAATCGACACGTCTGCCTCTTTCGACCAACTGCGTTCGGAATGACAGCTGAGCGTGAAGGTTACCAGACACAGAGCACTTCCACGTGGCGGGTCACTTGTACTGTAATTCTATTCAAAATTTATTTATTATTACATTACTGCTATTCATACATTCAGTGCACAGTCGTTATTCGGACACCCTGTATAAATCTCCTGGATGATAAATCGCTTAAAGGTGTTTGCTTCTGAAAAAAAGTCTGAGTTGGGCGTAGACTCGGATGACGCATGTGAGGTATCTTTGTGATACGTTTCTGGTTCTGTCCCTTTCCTAGAGGCAGTTGCGCTCAAGTGGGAGGGGAGCCTTCTTATAACCGTAGTCTCGCACCTGGGCCGTTAAACCGAAACAACCAGGAAATACTAAACTCTATGGAGAGCATTTGAGAGAAATAATGTGGCATTGTGGGAGTAAACTGCAATTATGTCTGAAAAGGAAAGTATTCGAGTAGTTTGTCCGTCCGGTACTCCATTTGGGTTTACCGACTTTGTTTCTGACAAGGAAGAATATACAGATTTCATACAACTAAAGGTTCGTCGAAAGTTGAAAGACAGAAAAAGAAACTCATATACGAGAGAGCGCGACGGGGAAAATACAAGATTTAAAAACGTCATAACATGAATAAAGAAACTCAAGTGGCAGTGGTTTGGACATGTTGATATGCAAGATAAGCTAGCTCCCGCAAATAGAAATATTTGAATGGATACTAAGAGACAGTTAGCACCCAGAAAACAGTAGCATGAATGACGGAAAGATAAACTTGGAAATGTTTTAGACAGCTAGAATAAAGTGCAAAAGAAATTTCGGGAAATCTCCGCTAAATGATGAATCAATCTCGCCATACTTGAAGGTTGATAACGTATATACAACTTTGTATATACGGGGTGCATAGGAAAGTCCCTTTAGTCTGAAAAAACTTGGAGAGAGGTACAGTTATGCAAGTGAGATAACGGTATAGTAAAGCGACTACGCCCGATCGAATGCAACCAATAGCAGCACCCCTAGTGGCGAAAGGCGGAAGTTAGCCATTGCAAATCGAAAACGAAAAGAGATAGAGCAAAATTTCCAATTACAAAGCTGTACAGCAGCTATTAATTAGTACAAAACGACATTTGTTTCACACGGATAAGATAAATTGTCGCCTGAATACTGTAAAATGTCCGAAATCGATGCGCGACGATTCGAATCTGAATATTCACATTTCGCAAATGTAGCCGTATGCAAATGCAGATTGTGACGTTGTACTGTACCTCCGATATAAAAACCAGTAGCAGAATGTACCCTGGTCAGAAGTTTAGATCTACGTACGCTGTGGGAGAATGGCGAGCTTCACTCACTCCCAATATTGCGAGATGGTGCTTATTTACGGCGAATGCCAACGGACAGAGATACCTCCAACTATTACAGGATATCATACCTGACTTTTTAGATGACATTCCTCTATACGCATTACGTTCCTTGTGGTTTCAACATGACGGTGCCCCTGCACACCAGCAAGCAGCAGTGCGACGCTTTCTCACAGATTGTTTTGGGCAACGAATCATCGGGTATGGTGGTGCTGTTGAATGGCCTCCACGGTCGCCGGACCTCACTCCGTTGGATTTCTTCCTCTGGGGTTACGTAAAAAATCAGGTGTATGCAACAGCGCCTACAAGTCTGCTGGATCTACATCGTCGTGTTACAGATGCTTGCTACAGTGTGACACCTTCCATGCTGAGGAATGTGCATGCAGAGTTACTTTCACGAATACAAATGTGCATCGTGGGCAAGTGCGAACTCTTCTAACATTCTCGACATTAACTTTTTATCACTGTGCGCCAGTTTGCTTTTTTTGTTTTGTCTGACGTCATCAAACTGTTTTGACATAAGTACGCATTTATGCAATATATTGTGTGTGTTTGCTCATACCTATAAGCCTGCTCCCTTCAAACGTTCACACAAAAGGTAGCGCATTGATTCCGGACATTTTAGGGTATTCAGGCGAGAATTTATCTTATCGGTGTGAAACAAAGGTCGTTTTGTACTAATTAATTGATGTTCTACAACTTTGTATTTGGACATTTTGATATATCTCTTTTCGTTTTCGAATTGCAATGACTAACTCCCGCATTTCGCTACTAGGGGCGCTGCTATTGGTGGCATTCGAACGGGCGTAGTCGCTTTACTATACGGTTATCTCACTTGCATAACTGTACCTCTTTCCCTTCGCACGTTATTTTAGGCTAAAAGGACTTTCCGATGCAAACAGTATATACACTGCTGGCCAACCAAAATGCAACACCAAGAAGGAAACATCCGATTGGCCTAAAATTCGCAGCGTGAGTCGCCCGCGAGAGGACATGCGAACGATTAGCATTGCAGGGTATATGCAAATCATGTGCGCGCGGCACGCCACCGAGAAGCACTGTAAGAAGCGTGCACAAAAGGCAGGGTGTAAATAGTGAAAGTTTGTTGTGCTGCCGGACCTGTGCGTGAGAAGCTTCCTGATGCATCGTCGCAGAATACGGCAGTCATTCCACCATGTTTCGGAGTTCGACAGAGGACAAATAGTGGCTTATCGCGACAGCGGTTGATCGTACTGAGACATCGGCGCCCGTGTGGAGGACATCCAGCCACGTTGAGGTGAGTAGGGATTCGGTGGGTGCACGAGGGACGGACGGATCAACGTGAGTGATTGCCGCAGCCGTGGCACTCCACCATACGAGAGGACCGGCATGTTGTGCGGCGGGCATTGACGGCTCGCACCGCCACATCACGAACGTTAGCGCAGGAATTAGGGTGTGTAGCGCAACAAACTGTGTCAGCACGTACCGATCGACGTCGTCTGCAGGAGCGGGGACTTGTCGCACGGCGCCCATTGATCCGATTATCATTGACGATACACCACCGGCGAGTGCAGTGGCAGTGGGCCGTTGAACGTCGCACCTAGACTCCGCAATGCCGCAACATTGTCTTCTCCGACGAATCCCGCTTCTACCTGCAGCACCACGATGGTCGGATCCGCGAGTGGCAGCACCGCGACAAGAGTCTGTATGACGCCTGCATTATGCATCGCCATACCGGTCCGTCGCCTGGCGTTATGGTTTGGGGCGCAATTGGGTATGACACCCGCACACCTCTGGTACGCATCGCCGGTACACTCAACAGCCATCGCTACATCTTCGACGTTTTGGAGCCTGTAGTCTTCCCTTACCTGCAGGACCTGCCAGCGGCCACGTTTCAACAAGAGAACTAGCGCCGGCACATGGCACGCATCGTGAAACATTTCTTCACGGCCCACCAGATGTCACTGCTGACGTGGCCCGCCTATTCTCCCGATATGTCGCCCATCGAACACGTCTGGTCGCTGATCGGCAACCGAGTGGCCCGGCAAGCACCACCCGCGGCGACGACTGATGAACTGTGGCAACGTGTGGAAGTATCCTGGACCGACATATCCCAAGGCCACATCCAAAGCCTCTTTCGTTCGATGCAGCGGCGTGTAGCGGCCGTTATTGCCTGACATGGGGGCCGCACGAACTATTGTTGTCTGCGTGTTCCGCAAATCGCACAGGCCTGTAAGCTTAGTAGTTTCATCTTTGTATCTGTTGTTGTGTGTCCAGTAAATCTGGCTTTGATATCTCCTGTCCTTCTTGCTGTTGCGTTTTGGGTAGCCAGCAGTGTATATATACAGTGGAGTGCAAAAGTTAAGGACGAGACGGTTTTTCGAATGTATTGTCGTGCAGAAGTGCTCCACATCGACTCAAATCATACCATAAGATCCCCAAGATGTAAGAATATGGGACAAGTGAGCAAAACCGTCCAAACAAGAAATACAAAGGATACAAATACACTTTATTGAAAAGGTAGCTTCGAGCACAACAGGATAGAAGACAGAAACGTCCATGTGACAGGCGGCTGCCAAGAAAAATTCAGTTTTTAGTAGGGGATATGATCGCCCCTGACTGCGTTGCAGGATTTACAACGTCTGTCCATGCTGAAGACGAGGTTGTCAAGGAGCTGTTGGGGCATCGCGGCACATTTCTCTTGTAGCGCCAATCGCAGCTGCGGAATCGTTGTTGGCGACTGGTGACGTGCTGCCAAATGTCTCCCGAGAAGGTCCCACGCGTGTTCGATTGGATTTAGGTCCGGGGACCTTGCGGGCCAATCCATGCGTTGAATATCTTCACTCTCCAACAGCTCTGCGACAGCCTCTGTACGATTAGGTGTAGCGTTGTCGTCCATGAAGAGGAAGTCAGGACCCACAGCACCTCTAAACAGACGCACGTGAGACAGGAGAACCTCGGTACACTAGCGGACACCAGTGACTGAACCATCTTGGAAGATGTGTAGCTCAGTACGGCTAACAAGCATGATACCGCCCCAAACGAGAACTCCACCACCTCCAAACCGGTCCCTTTCAATGATGTTGGAAGTGTGATTGTGTGTTCCCTGCTGTCTCCAGATTTGTATACGTCCAGAATCGCTAGTCAGACAAAATCGGCTCTCATCCGTAAAGAGAACTCGACCCCATTGCTGATGCGTCCAGTTCTTGTGTTCCTGGCACCACAGAAACCGCCGTCTCCGATGAGCAGTCGTTATAGGCACACACTGTACTGGTCGTCGTGCAAATAGACCACCTTTGTGCAGCCTCCTGTCCACGGTAAAACGCGATAACGGACGTCCAGTTGTCTGTTGCATGTGCCTTGCGATTTCTCCCACTGTCTGCCGTCTGTTTCTTCTCGCCTGTAGGATAATATACCGGTCGTCCGCGGTCGTGGTTGCTCGTGGACGACCACTGCTAAACTCTCGAACAACTGTTCCTGTCGTTTGAAATGCTCTCCAAGCTCGTGAAACATGCTGCGGGCGATCCCGAACTCCTCGGCCACACTAGTCACACTTCGACCTTCTTCCAACTTCCCAATGACGCGAACTCGGGTAAAGTCATCCAGATGTCGTCTACTGGATTGCCTGTTGGCCATATCGCACGGTGGCAGCCACTCGACGTCCTTCAAACCGATGCACACCGTGCAATAGCTTTCACAAAATTGCTGAGCGTACACCGCCCGTGTGCTTTATACCCTTCCGACACCCCTCCCCCTACGTCATGCTGCATATATGCGCATGCCCTACCGTACCGGACCCTAGTCTATCTCCTGAGTGGTCTTTCGGTCCGTTCTGCCTCCTCGTTCCGCTGTGATGCTAATTTCTCCTCTTCGTCCTTAATTTTTGCACACCATTGTATATGTAGGATAGGGTTGGTAGTTTCACTGGAGAGAGGGGAGTGATTCTAACTCAATGCAGGACTCTACAGGCGCCGTTGAAACGGAGCCAAACATCTTCTTAGGCACACTTCCTTTTTCTCGCGCACACAACGACTTTCAAATTCGTCTCTTCGTCGTCTGTAGTCTAAACTGAATCATCTACTAGTCTTCGCGGGGAAAAGGAGGCGAGCTGCTCTTGCGCGGTATCGTTGCGCCATCTAATGGCAACAGTGCAAAGAAAGTTTCGAAACTCAATACGTATATGTGGAAAATCCCACATATATGCAAATGTTGTGTGTGCGTGAGTGCGCGCGTGCACTTGCTTACATACAGGCATGCACGAAGTGCGTTTATGAATCTGATTACTGCCTGTGGAACATTTGTACGACCGCACTGTATAGCATTTGTTTGGTATCTTGGATTATGTTAATCCCCCTAGAAGAAATTTTGAGAAGTTTTTTTTCGTGCTGTTTTACAATCTGCATCAAAAAATATGCACTGACGTAAGATATCGAAATACTCATGTTTTTTTCTTAAATGTCAAATTTTCGTCACCTTCCTAAGCTTTTTAAAAAGCTTAGAAAACTGACGCCCTTAGCTTTGTGCGATTTAAGATGAATCTGCAGACAAATAGCAGTGGAAGAAAATAGAAAAACATAGCAAGATTATTTCTAAGAGAACGCAAACTTTTGATGAATCGTCACTGTTGCGTATCTTTAAATTGAATTTGTATAAGGATTAATCAATGGAAAGTACTAATACTATGATGCACCAGCAATGTGAGAGATGATGCATTTAGAGAAACGTCTGAGTAAATAGCAATGTGAATGTGATGCAAATAGACAAATGTCATAAATAGCCAACACAGTATGTAACCTCAAACATTGTTTTAACAGTTGCTCCTTTCGTGAATATAATTTAATTTTTGTAGTCTAAAAGTTGTCTCTTTTTATTTTGACATATAAGAATTGCCTATATCATATAACGGAATTTGGTATATTCCCACAGCATTTGTCCTACATCAATTAACCAATGTAGATTGATGTATTTTTTATAAAATGTATCACTTATGAATTTTTATCAAGTAATATATGTACTCGTAAATGCCAAATTTACGTCTTAAATCTAATTTTATTAGACATAATTTCATTAAGGGGAGGGATATTTATCTTTGAATTACACAAGTTTTTTCTCTTAGGATCGTGAATTAAGTAAGCGTCATTTTGTAGTGGTAACACTCGAAAACTCTAGCATGTAAAAATCATCTTGATCTGAATTTAAATATTTGAAAAACAACTGTATCGAGCAGAAATTTCAAATAACAATTTTGAGGCATATTTTTTTCAAACAAATCGTGGGAACAGATCCTTATTTGGAATCAGTTAACTAGCTCCCTTTTGCTATTACATCTTCAAATAGAAGATCTCATGGTAGAGTTCGTGTTATATCATTATTAAATTATAAAACAGAAACATAATCCATATACTGTTTCATCAACCACACATTATGCATCTTCCGAGTTGTTCGAACATCCTACGCTTCACACATGTTGAAAGCTAACTTTTTCCTGTCATTAAGGCATACTGGAAGCAAAATTCTCACTTATGAGATTCCTTTCTCGGCTTAGAAAACGTAAATTAAACAAATCGCAGTCCTCTCCTTTGCAGGGGAACAATCACTAAAAATGATAGGGACGACACAACAGTGATAACAAAAAAAATCCAAAAGAGGAACCTATCGATCACCAACGCCATCTGTCGCCACTCGTTGACCACTCTTATGTGGTGGTCCTCCTGCTCTTGACGGAGCAACAGGTACCTGAGTGTCCGTAGGATCTCATCTTGAACTCTGCCGTTTCCGGCAACAGACGCAGTCCCTCCTCCACTTCCGGAAGACCCTTGAGTTTTTCCGCAGCGCTTTTTGACGGCAAAGTCACCAACTGATTCGTTGCCTGGGAGGTCTTGAGTATCGTTGATTTCTTCGTGGAGGTTGTCGATGGTAAGTCGTAAAGAATCGGCCTTGAAGCAGACGTTGGCTTCTCGAGATAAACTGGGGTCGTAGTGGTTTGTTGACTTCTTTCGGCTGCTGATGTCGTTCATGGTCTGGAAACAGGTGCAGGAAGCCAGTCGTTCTAAAATTAGGTGGCGCAGACGAGGAGGAACCTCCTTTCTGCTGGGCCCACGGTAATGGAAGTTGAGTACTATTACAGTGACCACGACAGAAATGGAAGTTATGGCCATCACGGCTGTCAAGTAAATACCTGGGAGAAAAAAATAAGATCATATTAACACCAGAACGAAGTTTGTAAATCAATTTTTAACTATTTAACAACTGTAAATTTCAATTTTGAAACGGATCTAGTTCAGTATCCCGACAGACACTATATCGACCAGCCAAAATCCCGACAGTCGAAATACCGACAATACATAATCGTGCAACACTTGATGAGCTCATGCCTTAATGAAAGTTTTGTGTTGTTTTTTTGATTGGAGGTTTAACGACCACCGTGAGCAACTCAATGGGCTATAAGCAGTCGCCCGTCCCTAATTTGGATTTACTGGTTCCAGGAAAGGGAGAGAGACAGTGCCGTAAGACAGACGCAACATCCATGCCTTACCGAGATTCGAACCCGGACCCCTTTCGGACTAGTGATCAGAGGCCATCGCTAAGACCAATGCGCCACCGGGGCGGCATGCTATATTTGGAATCCCCGATAATTTTTCAAATTCTTTTTGACGTGATATTTTATTTTTAGCAAACAACATTATTTGATCAACATTTATATAATAATATTTGATCAATTATTTGACTTATTATAAAGAGAAATACTGAAATCTTTGAAATTCTTTTTGGCGTGATATGTATTTTTAGATAATAGCATTATTTTATTTTTAGCTAATAGCATTATTTTATTTTTAGCTAATAGTATTATTTCATTTTTAGCTAATAGCATTATTTGATCAATATTTATATAATCATATTTGATCAATATAATAAGAAATACTGAAATTTGGAAATACTGAAATCTTTCAAGTTCTTTTTGACGTGATATTTAAATTTTAGTTAATAGCACTATTTGATCAATATTTATATAATAATATTTGATCAATTATTTGATTTTTTACAATAAGAAATACTGAAATCTTTCAAATTCTTTTTGGCGTGATTTTTTCTTTCAGCTAATAGCATTATTTGATCAATATTTATATAATAATATTTGATTAATTATTTGATTTTGTATAATAAGAAATACTGAAATTTGGAAATACTGAAATCTTTCAAATTCTTTTTGGCGTGATATATCATGTTTAGCTAATAGCGTTATTTTATTTTCAGCTAATAGCATTATTTTATTTTTAGCTAATATCATTACTTGATCAATGTTTATATAATAATATTTGATCAATTATTTGATTTATTATAATAAGAAACACTGAAATCTAAGTGAAATCTTTTAAATTTTATTTGGCGTGATGTTTTATTCTTAGCTAATAGCATTATTTTATTTTTACCTAATATCATTACTTGATCAATATTTATATAATAATATTTGATCAATTATTTGATTTATTACAATAAGAAATACTGAAATCTTACTAAAATCTTTCAAATTCTTTTTGACGTGATATTTTACTTTCAGCTAATAGCATTATTTGATCAGAATTTATATAATAATATGTGATCAATTATTTAATTTATTATAATAAGAAATACTGAAATGTGGAAATACTGAAATTTTTCAAATTCTTTTTGATGTGCTATTTCATTTTTAGCTAATAGCATTATTCTATTTTTAGCTAATAGCATTATTCTATTTTTAGCTAATAACATTATTCTATTTTTAGCTAATAGCATTATTCTATTTTTAGCTAATAGCATTATTTGATCAATATTTATATAATAATATTTGATCAATTATTTTATTTATTATAATAAGAAATACTGAAATTTGGAATTTGGGTTGTCGGGATTTTGGCTGTTGAGATTTTGGCTTGTCGGGATTATATCTGGATCCGGTTTTGAAGCACAACGCTCCGATGGTTGTATTTATTATTTTTGTTACTTCGCAAAAGTCACAAGTCAAATTCTATTCTTCGCCCTAGTGATCTGAAGCCCATATTTCGGATCACTCGTTAGATATGTGCCCAAGAATGAGTCTGGAACGTGGCATGGGTGATGTGCTTGTCCCATGGTGCTAGCTTTGTTCCACCACAGGAACCAGTGGACTCAAATTAGGGACCAGCAACTGCATATATCACTTAAACTTCTTCATGGTGGTTGTTAAACCCCGAAACAAAAGTAAAATTCCCTTCAGACGACACAAATACTGTATAAACACACTCATTCATTCAACTTGTTTGCATGTCCTGCAGCTTTCCTAAAATTTAACGCACAGCATATTTTCACTTTACTGGTTCCTATTGAATAACTCATTCGCGGAAGTGAACACATCTACCCAATACTACTCCGGAATAGGTCCTTCCTCACGAAGTAAACTTATTAGAGAGTAGGCCTGTTTGATGTCACGCTGCAGAACCACCGGATTGGAGGATTGCCTACGATCTATTTCAGGAAGTTGTAGGAAGAGGAATTCCTTCTCCTATACTCTTTGAGTTAACTTTCGCTTTTCAGGTAAAATTCCCCCACTTCTACAGTTTAAGTGTCGATGGTTGCAATAATTATCATTAAGAAAATTGAATGGTTTAATAGCTCTTATCTTGAAATATTATTGCTGAATAATTACTGGTTAAATTATGGAAATGAAGGGCTTAAGTTGCAAAGAGCTTTGCTTCGTTGTGTTTCGGCTATAGAAAAAAATCGAGCTCTCATGAAGACAAGCAAAATTTTCATATTTCCGTTTTATTAACAGGCACATACACCGCAGAGCAAAAAACATTATAACCACCTACCTGATATGATGTGTTGGTCCTCCGGTGCCGCCGGAAAAGCTCTTACCCGGCAAGCATAGACGTTACAAGATTTCTAAAGGTGTTTTGTGGTATCTCATACCAACACGTTATCAGCTGATGGTTGAGCAGCCGCAGATCGGATTTGCTGTTCCAACACACACCACAGATGCTCGATTGGTTTGATGTCTGGCGAAGTTGGAGGCCAAGGCAATACCTGGAGGTCTCCGCCATGTTCCGAGAATCATTCTGGAAAAATCTGGGAAGTGTGGCATAGCGCTTTATGCTGTGAAAGAAGGCACTTCTAGACAGGAATGCCGTTGCTATGAAAGGATGCACCTCATCTACAGTCAAGGTTCTGTAACACACAAGGTTATGCCCGTAAGACTTCTGCAAAGCTTCCGCTTCCGCGGGAGTGCGGGGAAGGCAGTCTGATGGCGTCAACCAGTTTTGGTTCGGTGCATGTGAGGACAAAGCAGCCGCAAATGTCATTTATCTTTTGTTCAAAGCGTTATTTTCTTTTCTGCTTCTTGAATAATTTTATTGTCTATTTACCAGCAAAAATTGTTTGCAAATAGCTTATTCTTTCAAGATGCCTTCAAGCTCCTTGCTCTGTTGCAGATTGCAAGAATAACTATAGAAATACCAAAGAATCACCGATTATATACCATAGATTTCCGAAAGAGACTGAGCTCAACAAGTTATGGAAATCACGCTATAAACGAGGTGATCCTGTTTTTCATTCAGAATGCTATTCGCTCCAAACATTTTGCTGAAGACGACTGTGAAAGGGATATGCAAAGTGAAAAATAGGGGTTGCCGCTGAAAAAGTTGTTGCGCAAAGATGCTATTCCAAATTTAAATCTTCCTGGAAATGAAAATGTCACAAAAGCAGACATCAGTAGATTTTTGCCGCATTAACGAAGAGAACAGAAAAATATTGCAAAAGAAACTGTGTTGGAACAAGAAAATATTATTCCGCTGCCCAAACTGTATCCATTTGAGTGAGGCTGAAGCAAGTGAAGACGCTTTAATAAATTTAAGGCAAAAATTGAATCCCTGACAGAAGAAAACGCTGGAAAGAGTGCATAAAGAAATAACTTGAAAACCTCTGTTTTCCAGCTCCATCAAATTCGGATTTTGCCACGCCAAAAGAACTTTTTCCAACATATAGGAAGGCAATTTGGGACGTAGTCAGCCACTAAGAAGAGGATCTGATATTGAAAAATTCAAAACTATTTTATCGACGATTTTCACTGAAGGACTAATAAAAATGTTGTTAGGCAGGGAAAAAAGTTAAATGGAAATGTCGACGATATACCTACTGCAATTTCCTTGGGAGAAGTTTCCAGAAAAGCGTAGAGTTATTTATGCAAACAAGTGAAGATATCCTTACCAGGACTTTCCACTCTAAGCCGATGGATGAGTAGAATCAGTTGCTCCCCTGGTTTTCCAAAATCGTTTCTGAAACTCATGGAACTGGATGGTAACAAGATGTGTAAAATCTTTTTTCTTGCATGTGTAATTCTATTTGCAACAGTAAGCTCTTTGCAATCGTAAACCCTTATGTGAAAGAACATGTGTTATTTCCATGGGCGAAATGAAATTTTCAGGAAGAATGTGCTGTGATATCAAAACAGATAGTACAGGATGCGTAGGGTATTTGAAGACATATCATTTTTAACCTGTTGTGTCCGTCAAACTAAATTAACTGCCTTTTCTTGTTTCGGATACCTCATGGCGAATTATAAGCTGACCCAAGAATGAAGAGACACATTGTTATTGTTGCCTTATACGCAAACCACATCGATTTATTGCAACGTTTTTTAATGTTGCCAGGTCATTTGTTCATAAAGTTCGGAAGGAGTTGGAAACCTCCGGCGGGACTGTTTCACCTGTATCGAAGAATAAAAAGCATTCTCGGCGTTCTGGTACTGTCAGCACACCACAGTTTGTACAACATGTTCAGAACATTATCGATGATAACCCCGGAAAGTCAATGAGGGCCTATGCTACAGCTCTCCAGGTGTCACAGGGCACTATCAAAACTGTGATGCATAAGGACATTCGATATAAGTCGTATGTGTTGAGGAGAGGCCAATTCATGTCTGTGAAGACACAGCAAACTCGCCTGATCCGAGCAAAGTGGTTACTCAACAAGATTAAAACACCCTGAAGAAAATCGCATTCTCTGGTTTTTCTCTGATGAGAAAAACTTCAACCAGGATCAAAAGTTTAACAGCAGAAATGACAGTTGGTTATGTGCAGATCCTTCTGATGTCCTCAGAGTTATGCGCACATAGTTTACCACAACTGTGATGGTTTTAGGAGTGGTGAGTAGGGAAGGACATGTCATGCCACCTCACTCCTTTTCGCAGGGTTGTAGAGTTAATGCTGCTTGCTACATTGAGGTGCTGGAAACATTTGTCAAGCCTTGGATAGAAGGAGTAAGCAATGGAAGGCCATACGTGTTTTAGTAGGATTCCGCACCTGCTCACAAAGCCCAGAAGACTCAAGAACGGATGGCAAACAATCTTCACGATCATGTTACACCCAACACGAGACCTCAAAACTCGCCAATTTTCAATTCCCTAGACTACTACGTGTGGAGCGTTGTTGAAAATGAGACTAATCAACAACCCCACAATACCAAAGATTCACTGCAGGCCGCCATTATCCGGATAATGTCTGAAATCAATAAGGACCACTTGATTCGCACATATCAACACTTCCGTTCCCGCACTGAAGCAGTCATTGATGCTGAGGGCGGTTACACAAAATACATCTGTAATACTGGTATGTCAGAAAATGTGTACCAATTTTCATGAAAAAATATTTGATTTTTGGTTAGATATAGTCGTTTTAGTAAATAATCACATTTGTCCTCAAATACTCTACGCATCTTCTATTATGTGCCCACTATGTCACAGTTTTCATGGCACGAGGCGTGATAAAACATGGGAAACAAATCGTGTTTTATGAGCTTGATATCAATCACACTGAAGTAGCAAATGTCGTGCTAACAATAACAGTGGTGTTAGAAAAATTTATGCTTTTAGATTCGCAGCACTGGTATCCGACTTGAGATCAATTAATCAGAGACTGTGGAAGAATTTAAGCATTTTGCCTGATAATAATTTTTGTGAAAATCCCGATAATCTTGACAGAAAGGCATATGTTTTTGCAGATGTACCTCGCATAATAAACCTAACCAGAAACGAGATTTTGGATAGTGGTATTTAAATTACCACATTGGTCATTAATAGCCAACTCTTTAAATGCATTTTGGAAAAGGATAGCAGTGAATTTAAATTGGAGTTAAAAAGTCACATCAAAGCACTTGAATGTAAAACCATCTGAAAGGCAAATCATTAAATATGCTACACAATTATTGTCAGAGAGAGTGGGGAACGTTTTGAAATATTTATTTCCTAAAGAATCTGTTGCTCCCGATTTTATATTCCTTATCGATCGATTTTTGATATCCTGAATTCTTACTTACCATTTGATAATAAACCTGGCTTAGAAATTTTGGACCACAGTTGAATCTCTTAAAGGAAGCATATTCATATTTTTCTCAAATGCATGTCGTTCGCAACAAAACACTTTTCCCCTTTCAAAAAGCAATTCTAGTAAGCATCAAATCTGTGCTTACCTTATTCAACGAATTGAAGGGCAAATATGATATACGCTATTTGTTAACGCACAGGCTAAATCAAGATATTCTGGAGAGTTTCTTCATTCAAATGCGTTCAATAGGCTGCACATACGACCATCCAACTGTGTTAAAAGTTAAGCATCGAATGAAATTGTTGCTGATTGGTATTGGAGATATAGTGACAAAAACACACGTACTACTTTTGGATGCAGAAAAATTCATTACATGTGCTGCTTTTTCTGCAGCATCTCTGTATGCAAATGGATCAGAAAATAAGCTCGATGAAATTTTGCATTTACTATCTAGTGATTATGATATCACTGCCACTACGACCATCGGTCGATGCGATGTTGTATCCCACGAAGCCCTCAGGTGCACGTAGCTTTTAAATGCAAAGGTTCCTGCCCAGTTTTAGGAGAGAATCCGCCCTTAAATTCGTCAACTATCCGATCGGATAAGTACCAACATCAGAGGAGGACTTATGCATCCATCGGATGAATGGACAACCACTAACGACAGCACTGAGCGGAAGTTCCTATAAATCCATAGTGAACATGAAATTAAGAAAATCAAAAATATTACGTGTAACGTATCCGAGGGGACAGAAACAAAAATTCCTCTAAACTTCAGCCGAAGCATTAAACTTTTCATCAAAACACGTAGTTTACGCACTTTTTAAACGTACTGTACGTACTTTTTTTAAACTTTTCATCAAAACACGTGACTTTACCAATGTTTGCTGCCCCGGTAGCGCAGTGGTCTAAGCGATGGCTTCTGATCATTCGTCCGAGATTGGTTCGGGTTCGAATCCTGTGAGGCACGGATGTTCTGTTTGTCTTAAGGTACTGGCTTGCTCCCTTCCTAGGAGTCAGTGGCCCTAAATTAGGAACGGGCGACTACTTATAACCCATTGAGTTGCTCACGGTGGTCGTTAAACCTCCAATCAAAACAAAAAAAGATACCCCTGTTTAGGTAGGTTTTAGATGTCATAGTTTACTGCTCATGAATGATTTCACCCAGGATCAGAATAAGAGACATCAATTTAGAGCAGAAAGAGAAAAATAAAATAAAAAAAAACACAAACTTCTGAAGATAACTACGTGAAGCAAGGAATTTTATTCTTCAGGTATGTTATTTTTCACAGTTGTTTATTTACAATATTTTGCATAAGAAATATTTTTAATTTTCTCTGAGACCAGTTGATATTTAGGGAAAATCAAATTCGGAGACAAATAATTAGAAATTTATTTATTACAGAACTAAATTTACGAAGTGATTACGCGAACGCATTGCTTCTAACAAAAAACTGCCTGTGTGTCAACAGAAAGCAGACGACTCTCGTGTTCGCTGGATTTTTTGTAAGGCATGTGACGTTAGAGGGAATGCGCTGTAGAAAAGCTCATCCCGTATGAGCAAACCTAGAAGTCTATTAACCTCGATCTGCAGTGATGTTTAGGTAGGTGGTAGATGTCATAGTTTCCTGCACATGAATGACTTTACCCAAAATTTTCCAGCAGAACACTGCTCAAAGCATTACACTTCCTCCACCAGCTTGTTTTAGTCCCGCAGTGCTTCCTGTGGTAGCACTTTCCAACGTAAGCAATTCACACGTACCTAGTCGTCCACATAGTGCCAGACAGGCTGACCACACGAAATTATTCCAATTATTTAAGATCCAGTTTTGATGCTCGTATGCCCGTTGTAGGCGCTTTCGACGGTGAATCGCAGTTACCATGGGAAATCGAAGCAGCCTGCGTCTACGCTGCCCCATTTCAAGCAGGATTTGATGTACTGTGTGTTGTAACACATTAGTCCTGTCATCAGCATTCAAATCATGGTCGAGTTGCGCCACAGTATCCCTTCTGTTGGCTCGTACCATACGAGATATCCTTCCCATGCTCACCTCTAGCATCGATGAGCCGTAGTCGTGCCATACTTTACCGGTGGTTTGTGGTTTTTTCTTGCTGGGACCAATTTTTGAAAGTAGTAAGGATGAGCGACCGTGAGAGCTCGACAAGCTTTGCCTTCGCCAAACTCGCCAAGTTCGCTGCCTTTTTCACTTGAAGAACAACACTGATTAACGGATCCCAGTATCAGGTGTTATTTATGCAGTTTCATGACCTTCACAAGCCGCCCCGGTGGCGCAGTGGTCTAAGCGATGGCCTCTGATCATTCGTCCGAACGGGGTCCGGGTTCGAATCCCGGTGAGGCATGGATGTTGTGTTTGTCTTACGGCACTGGCTCTCTCCCTTCCCTGGAACCAGTGACCCTAAATTAGGGACGGGCGACTGCTTATAGCCCATTGAGTTGCTCACGGTGGTCGTTAAACCTCCAATAAAAAAAAAAAAATGACCTTCGCACGCGCCATCGTTTACCTGCAGTTGCCTCAATTTCAATACAGAAGCGTCTTCTACGCATGTTTCGATTTCTAGTGTTCTGTTAGTCATCATAGTAAGCGAACAACCGAAGCCACCCAGCGGAAAATGAATTTACAAAAATAGAACATCTAATTTGTTCTCGAACAACCGAAGCAAACCTGGGGGAAATGAACTTACAAAAAGTAGCACATCTAATTTTCTATCGAACAACCGAAGCAAGCCTGGGGAAAATGAACTTACAAAAAGTAGCACATCTAATTTTCTATTGAACAACCAATGTAACCTTGGCGAAAATAAAGTCACAAAAATTAGCACATCTAATTTCCTCTCTAACAACCGAAGCAACCCTGGGGAAAATGATCTTACAAGAAAAACCCATCTAATTTCTTCTCGAACAACCGAAGCAAAATGAACTTATTTGCCCCGGTGGCACAGTGGTCTAAGCGATGGCTTCTGACCATTCGTCCGAGATGGGTCCGGGTTCGAATCCCGGTGAGGCATGGATGTTGTGTTTGTCTTATGGCACTGGCTTTCTCCCTTCCCTGGAGTCAGTGGCCCTAAATTAGGGACAGAGGACTGCTTATAGTCCACTAAGTTGCTCACGGTGGTCGTTTAAACCAACAGTAAAAAAAATGATCTCACAAAAAATAGAACATCTAATTTCCTCTCGAACAACCGAAGCAAACCTAGGGGAAATTGAACTTACAAAAAGTAGCACATCTAATTTTCTCACGAACAACCGAGGCAACAACCCTGGGGAAAATAAACTTACAAAAAGTAGCACATCTGATTTCCTCTCGAACAACCAAAGCAACCCTCGGGAAAATGAATTTACACCAAATAGTACATCTAATTTCCACTCGAACAACCGAAGCAAACCTGGGGAAAATGTACTTATAAAAAGTAGTACATCTAATTTTCTCTCGAACAACAGAGGCAACCCTGGAGGAAATTAACTTACAACAAATAGCACATCTAATTTACTCTCGAACAACTGAAGCAACACTGAGGAAAATAAACTTACCAAAACGTAGCACCTCTTATTTCCTTCCAAACAACCGAAGCAAACCTGGGCAAAATGAACTTTCAAAAAATAGCACATTTAATTTCCTCTCCTACTGCATTCTTGCGCGTGCGGATGTATTTATTTACTTATTTATTTATAACTTAACATTTATTAGCACGCTCTTTGAAAAAAATGTAGGTGCTTATAGTGTGTATATGTAATCGTCCGTTCGTCTGTAGACACCATATCTCTGCACCTATTAATCCGATTTAAAAAGGTCTTAATTCACTGGGATACCAAGAGTCTTTTTCCTGAGCTCATTTTTTTTCCGGATTAACGACCATCATGAGCAAATCTTAGGGCTATGAGTAGTCGCCCGTTCCTGTTTTAGAGCCCTAAAATTAAAATAAAACACACCACCCAAGCCTCATTAGGGACTCGAAACGGGCCCATTAGCTCCTCATACCTTTCCGGTACAATAGCGTCTGCACAACTTTGCCACAAAGTGGCAAAACTACAGATATGATTTAATTCAAATTGTAATTTATTCCAAATCATTGCTTCAAAAATATGATCGAAACAATTCTTGCCGCCCCGGTGGCGCAGTGGTCTAAGGCGCTGGCCTTTGATCATTCGTCCGTAAGGGGTCCGGGTTCGAATCCCGGTGAGGCATGGCTGTTGTGTTTGTCTTACGGCACTGGCTCTCTCCCTTCCCTGGAACCAGTGACCCTAAATTAGGGACGGGCGACTGCTTATAGCCCATTGAGTTGCTCACGGTGGTCGTTAAACCTCCAATCAAAAAAAAAAAAAGAAACAATTCTTTTTTCATTTGATAACTTTCACCAAAAAGACCATCTTGAGTACAGTTTCTTTTTCAATTAATGCACAGTTTTTCCACTCGAGGGAGTAAAGGTATATTTATTTTGCCCTGTACTCACTTTCTAAAAGACTCAATTTTAAAACGAAAAAAATTGCATCGGATATTGCTAACGGTGAAGAATATTTTACACATAATACTTAAGCTTTTACAATAACCAATTTTGTGTGATATTTTTGTTTACAATATACTTAAAAGCCAACCTAGAATTCGCTTCTAAAAGCATACCTAGAAAGTGAGTGGCTTTTGGCCAAATAAGAAGTTCTTCAGTTGGGATTCTAGAAGCAAATCATACCTAATCCGATTCTAGAATCTCAACTGAATAAATTCTTATTTGGCCAAAAGCCATTCACAACGGAAAATATTTCTTACTCCAAACAGTAAATTAGCATTTCTTCTGCTTGAAGAGGTTAATGCATATTGTGTTTTGCAGGTATCCTGCCTAAAATTAAAATTTTAAAAATTCGTTTGAGACAGACACTACTCATGGGAAAGAATAATTTTCATGTAACTGCATATTTTCATAATGCACAATTTCGCCATAGCTCGAGTTTTTGGTTGCAACATAATTACAATCTTATGTCTGCTTCTAAAAGATTGACTCGGAAAACATTTTGTTTGTTCAGAGGTCGCTCATCACTGAAACTGTGTAAATATTTCGTGCTTGAAATCATGCGCTGCTTCCCACTCGGCCATAAACACATACAGTATTTTCCGACCTCATCCAAGAACAAAGCGAACTACGAGCGCCTCCCCGGAGGCGCAGTGTTCTAACCACTGGCTTATGACTATTCGTCCGCGATGGGTCCGTGTTCGAATAGCGGTGAGGCATGGATGCTGCGTTTGTCTTAAGCACGAGTTCTCTCCCTTCCCTGGAATCAGTGGCCTTAAATTAATGACGGGCGACTGCATATAGCCCATTGAGTTGCTCACAGTGGTCCTTAAATCCCCAATAAGAAAAGCTACGAGCCAGAAACCTACACCTCTGACCACTCTGTCACCTTAGCGGCTTCATTAATTTCCGAATAGATATGTAGGAATTTCGAATGAAAATGTTTATTTTATTTTTATTTTTTATTTTTTTATTGGAGGTTTAACGACCACCGTGAGCAATTCAATGGGCTATAAGCAGTCTCCCGTCTCTAATTTGGGGTCACTAGTTCCAGGGAAGGGAGAGAGCTACTGCCGTAAGGCAAACACAAAATCCATGCCTCACCGGGATTCGAACCCGGACCCTTTCGGACGAATGATCAGAAGCCATCCCTTAGACCACTGCGCCACCAGGGCGGCAATGAAAATTTCAGTGCTCATGCTCATCGTTCATATATATCTCATGAACTAAGTTTTCCAGCAGAAATAATTTTATAATTTTATTTTGCAATTATTTTGAAAAGAATATGTATCATAATATATATAAACACCCAGATTTCTCTGTCTCTTTGGAACGCTTGACGTCACAGCAACGTCTGTATTGTGGCGCCATCATTTATCCATCAATTCGTGTGTGCTCTCGCGATGTCAAAATGATTGCCTGCTATACATGTATAATAACACGCGATTATTTTTAGATGTCAAGATGATCGCGTGCTAGTTTGAAACATTGGATTATTAATGACTCGAGTTTCATTTATCCGATCTACAAAATTCGAATTGAATTCTTAATATCACGGCAAGTTGCGTTTGTATATTAATTTAGTTTAGCACGATTCGAATACTAATTTGTACGTTTTAATTATTTTTAATTTTTTTAATTTAATAAACTGAAATCTTGAGATATCAAAGTGAGCAAGATTGCATCTAAAAGCAGATGTTGCCCCAATAGCACATTGTTAAGAATTTAGATTGCTCCGATTTGTATTACCAGATGTCGCATTATTTTGTAGAAAATGCTTCTGTATACATTTTCAAACTAACCGTCGAATAGGACAGTCTAAAAGAAGCCGTGAAGGGAATAATAACAAGTGTGCCGAAGAAAAGTAATTTAACGCGAAAAATCAAAGTAAAAGTTATTAAGGTAAGTTTACACGAAAAGAAGTTTCCGAGTGTAGTGCTGATTATATCCCACATTTTGCAAAATATCGATCTAACCTACAATTGCTATACAGCAAATATTTTATACAGAATGCTATTCATCGCGAGGCCTTTCGGAAAACGGAAATAAATAGCATATAATTTTTAGTTCTAACATGAATGAGTTCTTACTATATAAGTTTTTACCATATTTCCTTACAGAAATCCGGTACCTATTTGATTTGTTTTCAATCTACTTCAATTAAAAATTTTCATCCTGTCCTAGGACGGGCAAAATCCCGTATATCATTATCATCATCAATGCCAACCATTGTCAATCCACTGCTGGACGAAGGTCTCCCCAAGTTTTTCCCACAACGGTCTGTCTTGTGTCAGTGTCCTCCCGCATACTTTCGAATTTCATCCACCCATCTCCCATGTGGTCTTCTTCTGGGTCTTTTCCTGTCCCTTGGAATCCAGTCTAAAATTTCAGCTGTCCATCGATGGTCTGTCCTTCTGGTAATATGCCCAGCCCATTGCCATTTCAGGGATTTAACTCTGATCAGAATGTCTTCCGCTCTGGTCATTTTTCTGATCCACGTGTTCCTGTTCTTATCTCTCCTGGTTACACCAAGCACGCATCTCTCCATGCCTCTTTGAGTTGTCTGCAGTCTTTGTATATCTCTTTTAGTTTTTAGTCCACGTCTCTGCACCATAGAAGACCACTGGGAGGATGCATTGATCAAACACTTTTTTTTAAGACATAATGGCATATTGCTCTTGAAAATTATACTGTTTCTTCCAAAAACTATCCAGGCAAGTTTTATACGCCGATTAATTTCTTCTTCATTGTGAACCTCACTTGATATCTGCTGTCTAAAATAAATGTAGGTATTGGTTATCTCCAGCTTTTCCCCATCAATCGGTAAATTTTCATTTCTTGTAAAAGCATTGTACATAAACTTTTGTCTTCTGAAAGTTCATTTTTAATCCCACTTCTTTACTCTTGTCAGCAAGTTCCTGGATCATACTCTGCAGCTCTGATGGGGTAGTTCCAAAAATTACTACGTCGTCAGCAAAACGAAGGTGAGTTAGATACTCTCCATTAATCTTTATTCCTTATCCGTTATATATTAAAATCTATTTAAAGCTTAAAAAATACCGTCTTAGGACGGACTATAGGCTAGTTATAAATAATCACTCCCGTTTTTCTAGTGGCATTAGTACCACCGTTACTTTATACAAAAAACATTTTTTAAGTGTCAGCTCAAATTAAATTTTTAAACACACAATATTCTTCCCTTTTAATTAGTTAAGAGAAAAATACACAGCTTTTAAGATGCAAGCATATTAAATTTCGTGCACCACACATGTGCAGTTCTGTTCAGTCAGGCACGACTCTTCATTACAAAAACACGACGATCAAATTTGCGTAGAATTAATCCGAGAAGAACATGGAATTAATTATCATTAGAGTTTACATTATGACTCTCGAAAGCAGAATGCTTTCAAGACCTTAATTTTAGGTTCACGATTTTGTATTTATTGTACACCGGACATCGTCGTCGTAGATTGAACGACCTGCGCTTAATTTCAGATATGCTGTTATGTGACAACGTGTATCTCGATACTGAAGAAACTTAATTAATTAACGTAATCATTTAGTTTGCGAAACTTCATAAGTTCGTAAGGTAATCACCATCCCTTCTCAAAATAAAAGTTTTTTTTATTTAATTATCTTTTTCTCTCTCGCTTTAAATTGATTTAAAACTCCCTTTCGGCAATAATTTTGCTTCTATATCTCAGCTCCTAGGGACCATCATTTCATTTCCCTAGTTCCTTATTTTGATTTTTACCTTTTTTTTTCGGAAACCCACTCTAATTGCATCAGTTCTATATAATATGCAGCACACAGCAATTTAATTTCTCTTGCTGTGGCTTTGGATCTCTAATTTGTCAATGAAAGCCGGAGTAATGATTAAATAACGTCCTACTGCAATCAAATAATATATAAAACGGACAAATATTTGCCACTAGAGGTGGTTATAGACATTATTACAGCGCCCGGAGCCAAGAAAATCAGACGCCCACAAGCAAACGCATTTTAATGAAAAAAAGTGTACATCCAATTTGAATTTCATATTTAAAGTATATATGGATTTTTTATTACAAAAATAATCAGCATTCTCAAGAACAATTCTGTATAATTCTTAGCACATGTATAATTAAGCACACGGCATTGAAATAGGAATTTTAACTGTCATTTTCTCGCAAATTTATTTAGCACAACTTTATAACTTTATTTCACTGTCAAATTTTATATTTACAAATGAATTGCTTGATTTTTACGTACTTTTGAAACATTTGCAGAACATTTTCCTTCTAGAACGGCTATCCAGAGATTGATGGAGACTGAAGATGCCTAATCGATATGAAGCTTTATCGATGTTAATTGATCGCCCTTCGTTTTCCGTAGCATGATGACACATTTGCTGAAAATTCATCCTCCTTTCAAATTCAAACACTTCGTCGTCGTGGGCACTGCACGAAGAATATCTTTATAGTAAAGCGTATCAAATAAGTACCTGCGAATGCAAAATTGATGGAATATCTTACACCGTATAAAAATTCCCGCTAGAAGTTTCGATAGTATTGGGTTGATGCATAAGTTCGTGCCGTTTTTTTCACCGTACTACAGGAATGTATTAGATCAGAAGAAAAATAATGGAATCGATCAACTATGTAACTCCCCCCCCCCCCATTTGTTACGATGGTGTCCCAACGTTTAGATAGGTCTGCAATGCCTTTCTTGAAAAAACGGGCGGGTTTTGCTGCGATAAAATCATCAAGACGATTCTGGGGTTCAACATCATTGTTGAACGTTCTGCCACGGAATGCATTCGACAGAGATGGGAACAGGTGATAGTCTGAAGGGGCGACATCTGGAAAATAGGCTGGATGTGGAAGGATCTCCCATTTCATGTCCTGAATGGCCACTGTGAGGGCGTGCGTTATCATGTTGGAGAAGGACAGCATGGTGCCGATGTGGTCATTTCTACTGAATGTTTCCCTCCACACCGGCGGAGTTGTTCACAATAGACTGCATCGTTGATGGTCCGATTCCTAAGCAGCATTTCCCAGTGAATAATGCCTTCCATGTCCCACCAAACACACAACATGATCTTCGCAGGATGAAGGTCATGTTTTGGACGTGGTGCAAGCGTCTTGTTTGGGCTTAACCATTCCCTCAGATGTTTGAAATTCACGTACAGGCACCACTTTTCATCTTCAGTAACAATACGTGACAGAAAGGGTTTGTGTTGCTGAGAACATTCGCGATAACGGGCGAGCAAGGAACCGCATATAGTGAGTGTATAACCTCAAAAAAGCCTTCTCGTTTTCTTCCTTTTATTGGATAAACTTATTCAAGGTGAGTCACTTTATCTACATACGATAATTTCAGAAGTGTATAGTCCCTCCACTGAAACGTTGCGCTATAAATATACCGAGGACAAGTGTAGATCCATAAACAACCCGTTTTTTACGCACTCCAACCGTAGGTTGAAGAAGCGTATATGCTCCAGCTTTGTCCGTCCGTCCGTCTATCCGCACGATAACTGGCGTAAAAATGGTTCGATTTCGATGAAATTTTAGTATGCGGTAGGGGACCACCTGGGGACGAAACCTATTGAAAATTGGACGAATGGGGTCAAAGGTCACGACGTAGGAGAGGGATCCATTCAATTGCCCTTATGCGTCATAACTTGCGTAAATATGGTTTGATTTCGACGAAATTTTAGTATGTGGCAGGGGACTACCAGAGAACGAACTCTTTTGAAAATGGGTGACGTGGGGTCAAAGGTCACGCCATAAGAGCGGGATCCATTCAATTGCCGTTATGCGTCATAACTTGCGTAAATATGGTTCGATTTTAATGACATTTTAGTATGTGGTAGGGAACCACCTGGGAACGAACCCTATTGAAAATGGGGAAGTGAAGTCAAAGGTCAGGACATAAGTGCGGGATGCATTCCATTGCCTTTATGCGTCATAAGGTGCGTAAAAATGGTTCGATTTCGAAGAAATTTTAGTATGTGGTAGGGGACCACCTGGAGAGGAACCCTATTGAAAATGGTACAAATGGAGTCAAAGGTCAGGACACAGGATCGGGATCCATTCCATCACCCTTATCCCACACTATTAAGGTGGACGTCAAGTAATTTTTTTTTTTTGATTGGAGGTTTTACGACCACCGTGAGCAACTCAATGGGCTATAAGCAGTCGCCCGTCCCTAATTTAGGGTCACTGGTTCCAGGGAAGGGAGAGAGCCAGTGCCGTAAGACAAACACAACATCCATGCCTGACCGGGATTCGAACCCTGACCCCTTACGGACGAATGATCAGTGGCCAACGCCTAAGACCACTGCGCCACCGGGGCGGCCAAGTAATTTTGCTTCCTATATTTCCAGTGGAGAACCTTTTGCACACATTTCCTTCACAATTAGTTTGTTCCCAAGGATGGAAATTTGAACATCGATTAATATAACTTTATAATATAACTTGGAAGACTTAACATTTTCTAAAACATAAGCACAATTATATTAAAAAAACAATAACGTTTCCTTTGGTGGTGTTGAAACCAGAAAAAAGATGGCGCTACCTGTACTTTGATGACGTCAGTGGACAAATAAATGTTGGATTGCATAAATACGTTTATGGTTTAGAAAATATTAAGTATTCCAAGTTATGAAATGAAGCTATTTTAATCGATGTTCAAATTTTCATTCTTGGGAACGCATTAATTGTGAAGAAAATGTGTGCAAAAGTTTTTCCATTGGAAGTATAGGAAGCAAAAAGTTACTTGACGTCCACCTTAAAGTAGCAATTCTTGTAAGTATGTATGTACACTTTATTTTGAAAACGGCTCTAAGAATTGTGATGAAAGTCGTTAACCTACCGTTTTCTGGTACTAGAAATCGATTTAGCTTGATCTCGACTTTAGGAGAATTCGTTTAGTGGGTTAAATAACCACCCCGAGTTATAACGTTTTTAGTGTCATGGCGTCGTTTCATTAATGTTTCCAATGCTTAGAAATCTTATGACGTCACAATCTCGCGCTTGAGAATGTTGACGCACGGTCACGCCATCTGTCTCATTACGTCACGCGCTGTGTGTGGATCCTATTAAAGTTTTATGGCGTCATACTCTTGCGAGCAGATGGTCGCGCTTCCCATCTGCTTCATTACGTCACGCGTTGTGTGCGTATGTCCGTCCGCACGGTAACTCGCGTAACAATTGTTCGATTTCGATGAAATTTTAGTATCTGGTAGGGTATCATCGGGGAAGGAACCTTATTTAAAGTGAACGAAATGGGGTGAAAGGTCAGTTCATAGGAGCGGGATCCATTCCACTGCTGTTACGCGTCATAACTAACGTAAAAAAGGTTCGATTTCAATGAAATTTTAGTATGTGGTAGGGGACCACCTGGCCACAAACCTTATTGAAAACAGACGAAATGGGGTCAAAGGTCAGGACATAGGAGCGGAATCACTTCTATCGTCATTATGCGTCATAACTTAGGTAAAAAGGCTTCGATTTGGATGAAATCTTAGTATGTTGTAGGGGCCTACCTGGGGACGAATTCTTTTGAAAATGGGCGAAATGTGATCAAAGGTTAGGACACAGAAGCGGGATCCATTCCATAGCCCTTATGCATCATAACTTACGTAAAACTGCTTCGATTGCAACAAAACCTTATAATGTTATTTCGGAGGTATACTGAACCGCCTCTGTTGAATATCATCGATATGGGATCAAGGGTCAGGGCACAGGACCGAGATTTATTCCACAGCATTTATTCTCATAACTCGAGTAGTGATTTCTGGTATGTTGGAAAGCGTATTATAATCAATGCATTGCATGATTTTACAAACTTGTTTTATATCACACTAATAATAACAACAACAACACTTTTAAATACGAGCTTTACTAGCATTTGCAGTGAATAGTAAGTCCTGGAAGCTAGGAGAAGACGTCACTTTTTAAAGAATGTTGCGAATATCACAAAGCAGTTGTTTTTTGTGGCGTAATATGGCATCAACAGTTTAATATTCACTTAAGCGTTTATTAAACCAATGACAAGAAAGAACGAAGGAAAGAAATTCGTGACTTACATGGATATGAGTTTCAAATGAGTCTGATGTGCCTGTGTCATCACATATTTAATGTTCAAGTTTGCGAAAGAACTAACACGTTTCTTGTGGAAACCAGCACAAAAAAGACAAAGTAATGGACACTGTTGTTGTTAGGTTGTATTCAACACTGAGAAACAATAAAGCAGTCACATAGAAATTGACATCTGTAACTTCGTTCATTTAAGTTTTCACAGTTCTTGGTACGACTTCCGGCGTCAGCTTCCTGCAGGCTGCGTTATTGTAGCAGCACTGATGTTTATTTCCGCGTCAGAAATGCTTTCTTGCAATTCTTTTCACGAGTGAAACTTTGTAATTCACGGTAACAAGAAAATGCTATAAATGTGTGTCTTTACCGGCTTTGTTCTGTCTCGCAGCTCGGCTTCTTTCTTTATATCATTTTTTGTTTGTTTGTAAGTTGATTGTGATTTAGTGACAGCCATCTGAAACTGTCTTCGGCAAAACAACAACTTGTGAAACTGACCACCACCGAACAAAAAATGCCGCAGTCAGTTTCAAATATACAGGGTGTGTCTAAAAGTCTTTCCATGATTACGATAAATCGTATAAAATGAACCGAGCTAGTTAGACGTATGCGGTTTGTTGCATTGATTGAGTCATATTCTCGAGTTTTTGTTCGTTATACTTTTGGAACAATAGGTGGTGTTGCAGGTCTGCAGCGCAGTTTTTTGTTGAAAGCGTCAGTCGGCGAATTGGCGTCTATGCAGGAGAAGGCTAATTGTGTTATCTGGTTTCATGAAACCAAATCTGCAATTTCAGTGCAGCGGAAGTACAGGCGTGAATATGATAGAGATCCGCCTGATGTGAACAGCTTTAGGAACTGGTATCAAAAATTTAAATAGACGGGCAGTGTCGGTTACCGTACAAGAAGTGGAAGACCTTCCATTAGCGAAGAAACTGTCGTCGCCGTGCGTGATGCATTCGTGCGAAGCCTGAGGAAATCAATTCGTCATGCCTCTAGTAAACAGGGCTTACCTATGAAGACAGTGCATCTCATTTTAAGAAGCGTTTTCGTTTTTGTATTTGTTTTTTTTTGCATACAAATTGAAAATTGTTCTAACCTTAGAACCTAATGATGGGCTCAGACGTGTGACATTCGTTATGGATATTCTTGAACAAATAGACGAAGATAATGATTACCTGAAGCGGATTTGTTTTTCAGACGAATCGACTTTTCATACCTCAGGTAAAGTGAACATGCATAATGCCCGTATCTGGGGTTCCGAGAGCCCACATGTGGTTTTGTAGAAACAGAGGGATATACCTAAAATCAATGTTTGGTGCGGACTAATGCACAACAAAGTAATTGGACCGTTTATTTTATTGAACACACCATTACATAGGGTATTTACCTCGACATGATGCAGCTGTATGCTGCACCTCAATTGGAAGAGCTGCAACCATGAGTAATGTTCCAGAAGGACGGTGCGCCCCCGCACAGGGGTGTACGTGTCCGTCAATTCTTAGATGACAAATTCCCTAACATATGGATAGGCAGAGATGGTCCAATACCCTGGCCACCGAAATCCCCAGACATTACGCCCTTGACTTCTTTTTATGGGGCTACATTAAGGATCAAATTTATGCAACACAAGTTGCAGATATTATCACTTTGAAGGGAAGAATAACTGAAGCGTCTGCGACCATCACAGATGACATGTTTCAGCAGTTATGGAAAGAGATAGAGCACCGAGTGGATGTCCTCCGTGTAACAAAAGGAGCCCACGTTGAGGTATACTGATGATCCGAAAAAAAACTCTGGATTTCAGGTAAGCTGTATGGGAAAACCGTGTGTCTAACGAGCGTGGTTCATTTTATACGATTTATCGTAATCAGGGAAGAACTTTAGACACACCTTGTGTATATTATACATCGAATAAAATTCAATGACATTTAACTGTTAATAAGAACAACCTGAAATACAAGAATAAAGGAATTACTGCTGAAATGGTAATTATTTTTGCTCAGCTGGAATATGATTTCTTCATCTCAGCAATTCTTTTTAATTGTTCTCTTCAGTTTCTAAAATCTTTAGATTTCATTCACCATTTGGTCAATGGATGGACTTTCAGAGAATTTTTGGCCATGGGTACATGTATCTAGAGGAAGACGAGTTCCAGTCTGTGGAAAGAAGACAAAACAAGCGTGCCATCCTCGTCTCACACAAAGGATTCGAACTCAGGCTTTGCTTGCGTGAGTGGACGGGCACTTGTATCCTTCGCCGGAATGATAACTTGATTGCCTGACCTGCGTTATGCATTTAGAGTTTATAAACTTCATCATCATAATAAATCATTATATAATAAATCCAGTGCTGGATAAATGTTTCCCCTAGCCTTTTCCACAACTTTCTGTCTTGAACCAATCCAGGGGTGGGGAACCTGCAGCCTTATGGCCCCATACGACCTTCTAAGCCATTAAAAGTGCGGTCTTTCGAGTGAGACCAAATTTTGCAGAATTGTGTTATTTTTATTTTAATCTTAAAATGACCGTGTTTAAAGTACCAAAGATTAAAACGAGATTCAACGAAATAATGTTCCCCGACTGACAGCCACAAATTAAAACATAAGGGCTGTTTTGACACCTGCTACGCTCATGATTTCGTTCTTATGGCTCCTAAAGAATTGCAGGTGGAATTGATTGAGCTCTCAGATGATGAGAATTTTAAAGTTCTTATTTGGCGCTAAGAAAGATCAAATTGAAATATGGAAAATTACAATAGAATAGCCACGCCTTCGGCAACATGCACGAAAAATGCTTTCTTGCTCTTCAACCCCTTATTACTGCGAATCTACGTTCTCCTACCTAGCTCAAATCTAGAAACTATTAAGGTCACAAATAATAGATACCCGTCCAGAGGATCAGCTAAAACTGTGGACACCCATGTTGCAACCAAATATTCAAATGCTTTCTAACAAAGCGCAGTCACAACAATGTAATTAAAAGGTTAGTTAACATTATAATTAACATTTTTTTTCATTTTTTCAAGTTAGTACATAGTAAGATTTTTGCAAAATAACGTACATTTTAAAGTAGTATCTAATCAAAGTTTCTTGAATGCGGCTTTGTTAGATTACAGTTAACTTAATGCGGCCATCCAACACGAAAAGGTTCCCCTCCTCTGAGTCAGTCTCTTCCATGCCACTCCAGCATATTTCATCTGCACACTTCTGCGGTGTCTTCTTCCAAATCTTTCCTTTCCTTTAGAATCGAGTTTTACATTTCAGTTGTTCAACGGTGCTCAGTTATTTTAGCAATATGTCCAGCCAATTATACACTGGCGTGCAAAAATTAAGGACGAGACGGTTTTTCGAATGTAACTTCGTGCAGAAGTGCTCCACATCGACTCAAATCATACCATAAGATCCCCAAGATGTAAGAATATGGGACAAGTGAGCAAAACCGTCCAAACAAGGAATCTAAAGGATACAAAGGCACTTTATTGAAAAGGTAGCGTCGAGCACAACTGGACAGAGGACAGAAACGTCCTTGCGACAGGCGGCTGCCAAGAAAAATCCAGTCTTTAGTAGGGGATATGATCACCCCTGACTGCGTTGCAGGATTTACAACGTCTGTCCATGCTGAGGACGAGTTTGTCAAGGAGCTGTTGAGGCATCGCGGCCCATTCCTCTTGTAGCGCCAATCGCAGCTGCGGAATCGTTGCTGGCGGCTGGTGACGTGTTGCCAAGCGTCTCCCGAGAAGGTCCCACACGTGTTCGATTGGATTTAGGTCTGGGGACCTTGCGGGTCAATCCATGCGTTGAATATCTTTACTCTCCAACAGCTCTGCGACAGCCACTGTACGATGAGGTGTAGCGTTGTCGTCCATGAAGAAGAACTCAGGACCCACAGCATTTCTAAACAGACGCACGTGAGGCAGGAGAACCTCGGTACACTAGCGGACACCAGTGACTGAACCTCCTTGGAAGATGTGGAGGTCAGTACGGCAACCAATCATAATACCGCCCCGAACGAGAAATCCGTCAACTTCAAACCGGTCCGTTTCGTTGATGTTGGAGGTGTGATTGCGTGTCCCTTGTATACGTCCAGAATCGCTCGTCAGACTAAATCGAAGCTCATCCGTAAAGAGAATTCGACCCCATTGCTGATGTGTCCAGTTCTTGTGATCCTGGCTCCAGAGAAACCGCCGTCTCCGATGAGCAGGCGCTAAAGGCACACACCATACTGGTCGTCGTACAAATAGACCACCTTTGTGCAGCCTCCTGGCTACGGTAAAACGCGATAACGGACGTCCAGTTGTCTGTTGCATGTGCCTTGCGATTTCTCCCGCTGTCTGCCGTCTGTCTCTTCTCGCCTGTAGAACAATATACCGGTCGTTCGCCGCCTTGGTTGCTCGTGGACGACCACTGCTAAACTCTCCGACGGGTGTTCCTGTCGTTTGAAATGCTCTGCAAGCTCGTGAAACATGCTGTGAGGGATCCCAAACTCCTCGGCCACATTAGTCACACTTCGACCTTCTTCCAACTTCCCAATGATGCGACCTCGGGTAAAGTCATCCAGATGTCGTTTACTGGATTGTCTGTTGGCCATGTCACACGGTGGCAGCCACTCGACGTCGTTCAAACCGATGTACACCGTATAATAGCTTTCACCGAATTGCTGAGCGTACACTGCCCGTGTGCTTTATACCTTTCCGAACCCCCCCCTCCCCCTACGTCATGCTGCATATATGCGCATGTCCTACCGTACCGTACCTTAGTCTATCTCCTGAGTGGTCTTTCGATCCGTTCTGCCTGCTCGTTCCGTTGTTATGCTAATTTCTCCTCTTCGTCCTTAATTTTTGCACACCAGTGTAGTTTCATGAAATTTACTTTGATCATGATGTCATCAAGTCTTGTCATTTTCCTGATACTCTTCCTATCCTTCTCGGTTATATTAAGCATGCACCTTTCCATGCTTCTGTCAATAGTAGCTTCTGGATGCTCCTTTTAGTCTTTGATCCATAAGTAAGAACAGGAAGGGTGCATTGATTAAACACTTTTCTGTTTCCTTGTTTTTAGCACGTCTTTTGTAAAAAAAGATCGTGCTTCTGTTATCGGTTTGTCCGTCCGTCCGTCTGTACCCACGATATCTCTGCAACTATAAGTCCGATTTGAAAAATTCTTTTTTGCATTGAGAAGATTGAAATATGCAAATGACGATCCTTTATTTAGGGTTTTTTAACGATGTACAATTTCGCCGGTAGAGGGCATAAATGCAGATGATGTCGAATTCAAAGATACGTTTTATTCCACATATTTGCTTCTAAACATCCGATTGAAATATGTTTTTTATCTTTCGTTTCCATTTATGTCGAAGAGTATTTTAGATATAGTTACTTTTTCCAGTTACGCATAGATTTTCCGCTAGGGGGCGTAAAAGTAAATCACATTTTCCCCGATAACTCTTCTTCTAAAACTCCGATTTGAAAATTTATTTCTTCAGCGGATACATCTCCTGATGGAAAATCATTTGCATATAATTTCAAATTTTTGTTACAAAATAATTTGGCCACCAGGGGGCGTAAGCGTTAATTTTTGCTTCTGATGTATTTGCCATAAAATCTGAGCTTCTAAAATATCGATTGAAAAAATTCTTTCGTGGATTGATGCCACTCACATCGATAAACCTTTTCGGAATATTTTCTTCTTAAAATATGCCACAGTTTCTCCGCCAGGGGGCGTAGATGTACATCTCTCTACTTCTATGAGTCTGATTTGAAAAATTCCTTCTTTGTTGGATAGCGTTTTCCGCGTGACATGTCTTTCATATAATTTCAAAATTTTCAAGTAATTCATAGACTTTCCGCTAGGGGGCGTAGAGTTAAATTGCGTTTCCCCCTATATCGCTGCTTCTAAATTTCCGATTTGAAAAATTCTTTCTGCACCGGATACAGCTCCTGATGGAAAATAGTTTGCACATAATTTCTCCTTTTTGTAAAAAAATGGTTTAGCCCCCGGGGGGCGTAAATCTTAATTTCCGCTTCTGTTGTATTTGTAGCAAAATATGAGCTTCTAAATTTTCTATTGAAAAAAACGTCGTTTGTTGACCGATACTACTCATGTCGACAAACCTTTTAGAAACATTTTCTTCCTAAAATAGTGCATGGTTTCTACGCCAGGGGGCGTAGATGTATATCTTATTTTTGTCAATATCTCTACTTCTAGGAGTCCGATTTGAAATTTTTTTTCTTTGTTTGATAGTGTTTCTAGTGTGACATGTGGTTCATATAATTTCAAAATTTTCAAGTAATTCATAGACTTTCTGCTAGGGACGTAAATGTAAATTGCGTTTTACCCATTCTCTGCTTCTAAATCTCCGATTTGAAAAATTCTTTCTGCACCGCATACAGCTCCTGATGGGAAATTGTTTGCACATAATTTCTTATTTTTGTAAGAAATGGTTTAGCCACCAGGTGGCGTAAGTCTTAATTTCCGCTTCTGTTGTATTTGCAGCAAATAATGAGTTTCTAAAATCTGGATTGAAAAAAACGTCGTTTGTTAACCGATACTACTCATGTCAACAAACGTTTTAAAATTTTCTTCTTGAAAAAATGCATGGTTTCTACGCCAGGGGGCGGAGATGTATATCTTATTTTTGTCAATATCTCTACTTCTAAGAGTACGATTTGAAAAATTCCTTCTTTGTTGGATAGTGTTTACGATGAGAAATCTTTTTCGTATAAATTAAAAATTTTCAAATAAATCATAGACTTTCTGCTAGGGGCCACAAAGGTAAATTGCGTTTTCTGCGTTATTTCTGCTCCTAAATCCTCTGATTTGAAAAATTCTTCCGTTATTGCATACAAGACCTGATGGAAAATATTTTTCACATAATTTCTAATGTTTGGTAAAGAATGGTTTAGCCACCAGGGGTCATTAGTGTTAATTTCTGCTTCTGAAGTATTTGTTGCAAAATCTGGGTTCCTGAAAACTCGACTAATTTTTTTCTTGGACCGATATCGCTTATATGGATAAACCTTTTGAGAATACTTTCTTCCTAAAATAATGCATGGTTTTCCCACCACGGGACGTAAAGCCACATCTTATTTTTGTCGATATCTCTCTTTTTAAGAGTTCGTAAGCTCACGATTCCGTTTAGAGCAATATCTGAGGGATTAAAAACCCGATTGAAAAACTTCTTTCTTTCCTTAGATCTATTTTTTTAATACCGGTCCCATTGACTTTGAATAGCTTTGATAAATTTAATTTGCGTCAGAACGGATTCAAAAGACGTGCTTATTACACCCGAAAATTCTGTGTCTTCTTTCTTGTTTTTTTTATCTTGTCTGACTTTATTGAAAGCCGACCTTGAGGGATTAATAAAGAATTGGTAAGATTTTACGAAGTTTTTTCCAATTTCACCTTTCACTCTTTTATAACATTTATTCATTTAGTAATTTAAACTTTTTATTTATTTAGATAAAACTATCATAATTATTTAAAAATAAAAGGCTTCAGATTAAAATTAAAAAAAAAGGTACAGCAGAAACTGAAATCCACTTTTCATCCACAACAAAATCTCCAAGTTTACATCAACTTTGTGGGGGGAGCGGGAGACTTAACAGGAAGAACCACCCGCATTAAACACTTTTCTTTTAAGACACTATAATGATTTGCTTTTGAAAATTCTACTTTTCTTCCAAACGGTCTTTTCAGCTAAGTTTTATACGCCTTATATTATTATAAGTTGTATCCGCAAATAAAGTTTGTTGGTATCATACTTTTAATAAATTGCACTGCTATAGTTTAAAGGAAAGGTACGAAGTGGCAACATTCAGAGATATTCTGCATTTTTACTTTCGAAACATGGGCACTTCCTTAAAATGAAAAATGCAAGATTCCTTGTTGTTTAAGTGATCCTGAATCGTCTGAATATTAATAAAAATTATGCGGATACAATTTAATGTTTGAGCATTAGTATTTTGTAAAGCATATCATATCCAAGTGAGAGAGAGAAAGAGAGAAAGAGAAAATACCATTACTCCTTGTTCCACTCCGGTGGCCGTGTAATCTGAGGCGCTGTTTATGACCGCTTTTCAGTGCTCAGATTCAAGATGACGCATGGTTACTGTGTCTATCTGATGGCATTGACTCTGTCTCTTCCCGGGAACCTTTGTCCCTGAATTGGAGACGCGCAACTGCTCTTAGTTCTAAGAGTTTCGTAGTGGGCGTTAAACAACGAAATCAATAAATAAATGGAAAAATCTCTGTGATCTCCAAAATTTATATTCGTTGTGCGATCAAAAAGTTCCGAGACAAGGTGTGTAGCGCGCCAACAGATGGCAGGACGTGCATGCGCGAGCAGCGGTCGAGGGCAGTGTCCTTCATGAGTCATTGTGCAGAGTGGCGTCGTTCTGTGAACATCGGCAGTTGTGCTACCCGATATTTGGTGACCAAAGCTGCGATTTCGGTATGAACTGCAAACTAAAGCAGCGAGAGAACATCAAATTCCGCGTCAAACTCTGCAAATCGGGAACCGACGTTCCTGTCTCGGGTCATCACTGGGGACGAGACGTGGGTCAACGGTTACGACCCGGAGACCGAACAACAGTCGTCGCAGTGGAAGAGTCCGGCATCTCCACGACCAAAAAAAGCCCGACAGGTCCAGAGCGCAACCAAAAGCATGCTCATCGTGTTCTTCGACATTCGTGGGGTTGTGCACCGTGAATTCGTCCACCAGGGCCAGACCGTCACCATCCTTTTTAACTGCGATGTTCTGCGGCGTCTTAGGGAGGACATTCGCCACAAACGACCTGAAATGTGGCACAGAGGCAATTTCTTGCTCCATCATGACAATGCAGCAGCTCACAGAGCGTTAGCAACACGCCAGTTTTGCAGCCGCAACAGCATGACTACCCTTACTCACCTGCCTTACTCGCCGGATTTGGACCCCTGCGATTTCTTTCTGTTCCCGAAGCTGAAGTTATAGTTCAAGGGTCGTCGTTTTGAAACCGTAGACAAGATCCAGCGCGAATCGCAGACTGTGCTTGACACGATTCGCGAACAGGACCTCCAAGGAGCGTTCCAACAGTGGCGAAAACGCTGGCAGCGCTGTATCGCTGCTCAAGGAGACTACTTTGGGGGAGATCATAAGCAGACTTAAATAACGTAAGAACTTTATTCTATATCGGCCTAGTCTCGAAACTTTTTGATCGGACCTCGTATTAACCTCCCAATGAGCCTTAATATTGCCTGTACAGATTCTCCTTATATGAAAAACAACAACGTTACTAAGCAAGAAGATACACTGGTGTCTAAAATTAACGTGACAAACACAAAATCATGAATCACGTAAAATCCTCAGGACAAGTTTAATGACAATTGGTGTGACATACGGAAGACTATGAATTCTATTCATCCAGATTCGCTAAATATGAATGCCGTTCCTTCGGCTGGCGATTCCTGATGTGTTAAATTCAAAATTACTCGGAAACTTGAAACTTGGTTGTTCTGGGTGTCGTAGTGGTTAGCATACTCGGGCTGAAACCGGGAGAAGTGGGTTCGATTTCCGCTCCAGGACGAGGAAATTTTCAGTTTTTCGGGTTTTATATGATTTACCACTCTTGTCAAGATTTACACCAAAAGACGGAATCACAACTTCGAATTTGTGTTATGCATATATTGATAACGCAGCAATGCACAACAGAAAAGGGAGGCCATCACCGTATGAGGAGGAAACATGAGCATCGCAGCATGGCAGTCCAAAAGTAATGCAGCAAGCGCCGCCGATTTTGGCGGGGTTCAGTAGGTAGTGGGATTAACCCTGAATAGCGATGCAGCTCGCACAATGAGCCCTCAAGCTGTTTACAAGGTTGTGAATGATAGTTTGGGGCAATAAGTGCCGGTCCTCCACCAAGGCACGTCGCAATCCCGGTAGAATTCTAGGAGGGAGCTTCCGACTTGCAGTTGCTCTTTCCAGGACATCCCAGACATGCTCTATCGTGTTCAGGTCCGGAGTTCTCGCGAGTCATATCATCTTGCGAAATTTTTACACTTCAGATATTCGACGACTAACTGCGCCCTATGGTGGCACACGTTATTGTCAATAAAAAGGAGCTAGAACCCAACAGCTCCCCTGAAAAGCCGATTTTCAACATTAACTGCCATTTCGTCAATACGTCGCCTTTAGTGTGCTACCGCTAAGGGGCAATGTTTTTAAAGCTTCAGGTATATTCTGATGCATTACTGCTGAGATTAATTCTTTGATAGAGGGTACTATCAAAGTTTCTCCAATATTATGGCTTTTACCAACTTTTGCAATTAATTGTGATATACGATAAGCTGCGGTTAATCCACCTTCGTTGTCTGCATGTTGTTTCTTAAATGATGAAGTTATTGTTGAACGATTTTGAATTATTTTATACATTTCTTGAAAATATTCAGTGGGCTTATCTTTACCTTTTGAATGCTTTGTAGCAAGATTTTATGGCAATCGACTTGGCTTCATTTCTTCATCGTCTTGTGGTACAGTGAAAATATTGGAAGCTGTTTATTTGTAACAGATTCGACGAAACCCATCTTCAAAAACTCTGGTAAACAGTCACGAGTGTATTTCTTTCTTTTTTTTTTGGAGACATGGGTTCACAATTTGTTGCAAAATTTATCAACTCGTTCGGAGCTGTGGAACTCGTGCTTAGTCTCACAAATCTAACCACGTACTGCCCCCTACCTTGAAATACGTACAGCTCGAAGACTGAGTGAGTGATGGCCGGTGGTAATCCCCGCCATCGTTTGCGCGCAAAATTTTGGGTAAATGTCGATATATGGCGGAAGAACAAGATTTGTAACAACAGATATAAAAACCCACCTTCCACCATAAAAGCTTGAATCGCACACTACTGGGCGATGTTTCCCATCCTAAGACGGTGAAACTTTTAAATGAAGCAGATTGAAAACAAATCAAATAGACGCCGGCTCTTTGTTAAGGAAATCTCTCTATTCTAAAAAAAAATTACTGCCGCCGCTATTTTTAGAAATTTCGCGACACTCTTGCTTTCCTAGCTCGCAGCGCAAAACGTCTTAAACACAAAAATAGGAAATTTACATCGTTTGTAAAGAATTGTTTGGAGAACACGCTGAAATAAACCGTTTCTCGATTCTAGCGATACTTCAAAAGCTATTGTATTTCAAACTTAAGGTAAGCAAAAAAGTGCTATCAGGTCACGTTCCGGACACAGCAACAGAACCATGAAACTTTGTAGGCATGTAGTGCCATGACCGAATTTTTGCACCTCGTCGCCCTTTTTTGGAATTTCGATTTAGTTTACGAGAAATTAAATTTCAAAATTTCACAAAATTTTCTATTTCGCGATGGGATCCATTTAAAAAAACCAGATATATGGCAAACTATAAATCATAACGCATTGAAAGTTTTACAGCATAAACTTACTACTATCGTCCCTTATTTTTCAAAAAAAAAAAAAAAACTAAGAAAAAGTAATTTTCTGATTTTTAAGCATTCTTTAAAGACGCAAAGGAAAGAAACGAACGGCTTGTCTGGCTTCACGATAACCACAGAAGAACGTTATGGTCCCGTGACCTGCTGCCATGGTGACGGAGAGAATTTGTTATGCATATGTTTTGTTCGTAAAGCTATCTCAGTTGTTTAAGGTGGACGTCAAGTAATTTTGCTTCCTATACTTCCAATGGAAAAAATTCTGTACACATTTTCTCAACAAATAATGCGTTTCCAAGGATGAAAATTTGAACGTCGATTAAACTAGCTTCATTTTATAACTAGGAATATTTAATATTTTCTAAAACATAACCATAATTATGTAATCCAACATTTGTTTGTCTACTGACGTCATCAAAGTACAGGTCGCACCACCTTTTTTTTGGTTCCAAAACCACCGAAGGAAAAGTTAATGATTTTTTATATAATTATGGTTATGTTTTAGAAAATATTAAGTATTACAAGTTATAATATGAAGAAATTTTAATCGATGTTCAAATTTTCATCCTTGGGAACACAATAATTGTGAAGGAAATGCGTGCAAAAGTTTTTCCATTGGAAGTATAGGAAGCAAAATCACTTGACGTCCACCTAACGGTTTAGTTTACGGAAAGGCTTTTTGGACCGCTTTTGTTTTTCTTAGTGGTAAATTTAGTAAGTGCTATAAGTTCAAACGACAAAAGTCCGACTTTCCAAAAATTAACGACAGTAAAAAAACCTCTGAAATTTCGGAATAAAAAGTCTTATTTGCTTATACATGCAATAAAAATTGAAATTTATATGAATTTTCCAGTTTTTATTTTATGTGATATTCTTGGAGATCAGGCTTTAGGGCCCGAGCGCTACAGCCTAGAGGCGCAGTCCTCTAGGCTCGCTATAGTAAAAATTTATATAGCAAGAACTCAATCATGTTAGAATTGAAAATTATATGCTATTTATTTCCGTTTTCCAAAAGACCTCGTGATAAATAAACATTCTGTGCGAAATATTTTTTGTTTAACAATATTCCTTGTAGTCAAGTTTTTTCGTGTAAACTTACCTTGATAACTCTTGCTTAGATTTTTCGCGTTAAATTACTTTTTCTCCGGCACACATGTTATTCCGTTTACGGCTTATTTTGGACTGTCCTATTCGGAGGTTAGTTTGAAACTTCATACTGAAGCCTTTTTCTACAAAATAGTGCGACATCTGGCATTACAAATCCGAACAATCTAAATTATCGACAATGTGCTGTTGGGGCGAAATCTGTTTTTAGATGCAATTTTGCGTACTTCGACATCGCAATATTTCAGTTTTTATTGTAGGTTAGAGCATTTAGACAGATCGATATTTTGCAAAATGGTTAATATAATCAGCACTAAACTCGGAAAGTTAGTTAGATTAAAAAGGTAAAAAATAATTAAAGCGTACAAATTAATATTTGAATTGTGCTAAATTAAATGAATATAGAAACGTTAGTTACCGTAATAGTAAGAATTCGATTCGAATTTTGTAGATCAGATAAATAGTACTCGAGTCATTGATAATCCAGTGTTTTTAAATTAGAACGCGATCACCTTCACATCTCGATGCGACCGCGTGCAAACTCAACTTGCTATGATATTAAGAATTCAATTCGAATTTTGTAGATCGAAAAAATAGAACTCGAGTCATTAATAATCCAATGTTTTTAAATTAGCACGCGATCAACTTGACATCTGAAAGTGATATCGTGCTATTATATACATAGCAGGCAATCATTTTGATATTGAAAGAGCACACACGAATTGATTGATAGTCGAAGACGCAATAATGCAGGCGTTGGTGTGCGTCAAGCGTTCCAGAGAGACGGATCTGGGATCGTCTCTCGAGAAATCTGCGGTTCGATCCCAGCGGTGTCGGAGTACAATTTTTCAGTTGCTATTCGTTGTTTATAAAAATAACGTGGACAGAGCGATGACATCGCATATTTACATTATCTCCACGTATTTAAAATATATTCACCATTTCTATCGCCCTTTGGATTTATCAGCTGTAATTAAACAGCTTGCTTTGCTGAATGCCACTAGATGGCGACACATCAGTTGCTGAGGCCATCAATATGGATTTGTGTAGTAAGATGCTGACTGATAAGCCACGAACAGCGATGTGAATTGTTGGCACCGTAGCGTAAAGCGAACGCACTCGGCTGGTTATCGAGAGATCTCGGGTTCGATCCCAGCGGTGTCGGAGTACAATTTTTTAGTTGATATTCGTTGTTTATAAAAATAACATGAACAGAGCGATGACATCGTATATTTACATTATCTCCGCGTATTTAAAATATATTTACCATATTATTAATTAATTTGCGTGTTGGTGAAGTCGTCCTCAGTTTTATATTTTGTGTGTTGTGAAAGTTGAAGCAACAGCGATTAATAAGTGTTCATTTTTAAGTAACAGTGTTTTCAAAGGTGTGCAGCTACTGAAGTAATTAGAATTAAACTGTAAGTTCTTATTTCAGTTAACTTCGACTTTCTAGTTTACGAGTTTTTGGACCGTTAGTTATAATTGAGAAGTTTGATTACGTTTATTGAGAATAACCACAACCGTTATGAATATCTAATACAACATGTTGCACATTGCAAATTAAGGACAGTAGGATTTTAGTAAACGTTGGAAACTGAGGCGTTGTGGAAGGTTGAATATTGTTATAAGACCTCTTGTGTTTTATAGACTAAAGGTTATTAGGGAAATCTAATGCTAGACGGCGCTTAGTCCAAATTAAGGGCAACTTGCTTTCAGAAAAGAAGAAAGATGCCCTTAATTTGCCTAAAATTATGGAAAACGGAACAGCACATTATTAGGCTTAGTCGCATACCATGTTGACTTTCCAACAGCAGGAGGGTTATAACTGTCCAAAGAAATTGGAGTGCCTGCACAAGAATGTACAGGATAAAATTGGGGTTCATCGACTATATAATGTGCTTATGACGTGTACTTTAATTTAACTTTCCTTTTCGGTTCCTGTTATTTTATGCAAATTTTGGTTCATTCCCTTTAAGCATTTTCTGATCTTAACGCTACATTTCCTCTCTCGCTGAATGTTTTTACGGCAACTTGACTTGAGGTCAAAAGAATGACTTCCAAAATCCATCAAGGACCGTGTCGTTGTGGAAGACTGAATAATAGTCTTCTTGGACTAGTCTGTCCAGGGCTGTTTCTAGTGTTACATAGAGAATAAAGATGCCGAAGACAAAAACGGAGAATATGGTTACAAAACTGGCTGCTTTAGTTGACGGTTTTGACTTTGTTACCTTTTCTTCTGTTCTATTTTACAGGATCATGATTTTTCAAATGGCATTAGAGAGATTAAATGGAATCAACTGCTGTAAGTAAACTGAGAATCCATCGCTCTTTCCACGTTTTTACCAACATACAACAACCGAAAAATTGTTATTCGGCCGCCGCCGGAGAATTGAATCCCGAATCTCTCGATATCTAGCCAAGCGCTTTATCCTTACACCACAGCGGCCAACAATTCACGGCGCTATGTGTATTTGTCTTTTTCAGTCAGCATCTGACATCATAAATTCGTAAGATGGGCTGAGCTACTTAGACGTCTCCATCTGGCGAGCATTAACGGCACTGGCTATATATATATATTAGTTATAGCAGTTAAATCCAAAGGGCGAGATCCAAAGATTTGGGTCTGGTTGTGTTCGTCGTCAGCTCCGATATTTTCGAGTCCAAAGCTCAATTTCAAGTGTCCTCCGATTTATAATTTTGTGTTCGTGTGTCTAAAGGTCTAGTGCATCATTTTTTTACTTTCCGGTCCGTAAGTACGATAATTTCTTCATTATAAGCATTGTTTACCATCTGGTCGAGCTGGTCCGAAGAGCTACTGGGCACCGCCATTATTAATGGCGGCGTCCTGTGGGGATGACCGGCGCTTTAGCCCTACTTCCGCTACGCTGACTTTTCCTCTTGCCGCTGTTCAGCTGCCTTCTTCCGGTGCGTCATTCGGCACCTCTTCTCATGCTGCTGCCCAGTCAGACAGCTCGTTTGATACAGCTTCTACTGTGACTTATTCTGATGCAATGGATACTCATGATGACGTCCCCCTGCTCCTCCTACAGCTGCTCATTGCCATCGTCTTATTCTGCCGCAGCGGCCTCTGCTTTTGATCGCCCATCCTCGACTGTGTTACAGAAAGTCGATACTTTGAAACCTCATGTTTGTCGAAAGGGCAACTCCATTATTCTTAATGTTCCGGCGTCATTCGTTCACGCTGAAAGTTCACCTCGCATATGGCTGTAGGAGCCTTTTTAAAGCCCTTTCCGACACCAAGTTGAAGGTTTATGCTACGGCAATTAAGAAACTGTTATCTCCGTATGCTATTACTCATCTCTATCGTCGGGCACGGACTATTGTTGTTTATCTTTCTCAGCCAGATCATGTGACCTCTCTTTTACAGAAAGGTATCAATATTGGTAACAACCTCTTGATGCCCAAAACAGTGATACAACGCCCTGTTACCGAGCCATTTTACCCGGTGCCACCTGAAATCACAGATGTTATGCTCCTCACAGTCATCTGTGAGGAGCATGACATCTGCCGTATGCGTCGTAACCTACTCGAACGTCGTGACATGACATTTGCCGGGGAGGTCGTGACCTACTCGGCAGCGCCCGACGATCTCGTGGACCGCCATATTTATGGTGCTCATGTGGTGTCTGTCATTTTTTCTTCCCAGAATGATATTGCAACATTCCCTACACAACTTACTGTCTATTGTCACGGTCAACGGAGACACATCGACCTCTTAACAGAGTTCCATTGCAGCAAGTGTAAAGGCCTTGGGCATTTCTATAAAGAGTGTCTTGGACCTTCTTTTTCTTCCGGATCTTCTTCTGGACTGAAGTCTACTTCAGTGCCTGTTGATACACCCTCTTCTGGTTCTCGTGTGGAGCCTGAATCGAGTGCTCCTGATATCACCGATGCTCAATTTCCTCTTCTTCTTGGTTCTTTAACTTCACCTGAACCATTTACATCTACTTGCTCGATTTCTGAACAGGACGTTTCTGCTCAGGTGGTGCTTCCTACCTCTCCTGTTGAGGCTCCTCTGGACAAGTGGCTTTGGTTACCACTGCTTTTTCAGGAACTGACTTTGATGACTGCTGTGGTGATCGTGGCGCCTCACCTTCCGCTCCGGACGCTGCAGGACCGGTTCCTCCTCCTCTCGCTCCTACTGAATATCACTCCAGTGTGAATAACTTGACCATTACTGATGATACTGTTGTTGATCCCCGTGGACGTTACGCAAAACGTACCGTCTTCAAAGCTCCGAGCGCTCCAGATAAACGAGGACACCTACGGGTTTATCGCTCTCGCTCATCTTCTAGCACTCGTTCTCCTCTAGCGTCCACTAGGAGGTGTGGCCTTACGGATAATATATAGAAACTCGCAGAGGCGCACAATTCCAACGGTATTGTCAAGATAACGATGTGATCACTCGACCTTTTACCCATAGACAACTGTTTCGTCTTTTTTCGTTCTTCCGTGATCCATCGTTTGACATGGCCTCTTACCTTTCTCACTCCACTTTTTCTCCGGATGATGTTTATCGTAGGCTGACGTGCATCAGAACTGATCTTCAGGCCATTAGTTAGACTGACCGTGCGGTCCTTTCTTGTCACCTCCGGCTCTGGCAAAAGGAGGAAACCGCTGAAGTGTCCGCTTCATTTCTTCGTACTTCCCCTTCTTATGAGTAGGACTTTTCCTGACTTATTTCTTGCTCCTGAACGTGTTCTACGTCTTTACAAGTTCTTTGGACTTTTCTTTTCCTTCCAGATTGGACTTTATAGCGTGTCATTGTATATACTTTATCCCGGTTTGTCTCCGGGCCAATTTGTACTTATGTTCATTTTTGTTTTACACTCGTTTCATTGGTTTTATCTTGTAACATGCATTCATCTGTAGTTATTGTCATTCATTGTTCTTTATATTGTTTTTACCGTACGCGGCGCGCTTGTATCATCATTTTTTGAATAAAATTCATTGTTGAACTCCAAAGTGAAAATCCTCTAAATACGCGGCGTCAGTTGAATAAATAAATCCATCGCTCTTTCCACGTTAAGAAACGCACAGCAACCGAAAAATTGTTATTCGGCCGCCGTCGGGGAATCGAATCCCGAATCTCTCGATATCTAGCCGAGCGCGTTAGCCTTACACCACAGCGGCCAACAATTCACGGCGCTATGTGTGTTTGTCTTTTTCAGTCAGCATCTGACATCATAAATCCGTAAGATGGGCTCAGCTACTGAGACGTCTCCATCTGGTGGGCATTAACGGCACTGGCTATATATATTAATTATAGCAGTCAAATCCAAAGGGCGAGATCCAAAGTTAAAATCCTCTAAATACGTGGCGTTAGTTGAATAAATAAATCCATCGTTCTTTCCACGTTTTTACCAACACACAGCAACTGAAAAATTGTTATTCTGCTGCCGCCAGGGAATTGGATTCCGAATCTCTCGATATCTAGACGAGCGCGTTATTTATTTCAAAAAGAAGCCTTTTAAACTGACGCCACGTATTTAGAGGCTACAATCGTGTGGAATGGAAAATGGCCATCTCTTGTGCGTAGGATAGGTATGAATTTATAATAAAATATTGAAGAATAGTGATGTGAAGACTGAAAGTTCTTTTAGTGGAATTATAGTTTCATTATCCAACTAGCAAATTTTCGTTTACAAAGGATCCCCATGAAGAATTCGCTGAGATTTTAAAGAAATGGGACTTGGGAGAAACATAAACGAAATATAACACCTACACTAAGTTAAGAGGAAAACAGAAACGATTTCACTGACCCTGGGCATCAACAACAGCAAGTGTTAAGAAAATACAACGTTACTTCACAAATACTTTATTTTTCGTGGCGATCAAGGTTTTGCTGGTTCCTTTTTCCGGACTAATCTGCGCAGCCTTCTGCGCATGGGCCTGTGTATCCGAAGACCCAGCCGGGTCCCCATGCTCACAGCACGTCACGCAATGCATGGAATCGGTCCAAGATAAATATTACATAAATATTGAAATCGCATGTGGCATAATCAGCGGTGTTAACGGTCAAGGTTTTTGTTGGGAGCTTCCACCAGCTTAATAGAGATGGTGCTGATAGCATGTCGCTGACAAGTTGCGAAGAAATTTAATGCAACATATGGAAAGCTTCCAAAATATCACGAGAAATTAATGATTATTTTAATGGCAGTGTTTCGCCATGAGCGATTTCTTGAGGACACACTTCCGAATGTAGGTCTTCTGCTTCTTCAGACGATAATGAGAGACCCTACGGATCAGTACAGATGAGCTATTACATTATGACTACCCCGCAGCATAGAAAAATGAGCGCGCCTGGAGACCGAACGGTGGCGCAGATGAAGTTCACAGAGCAGTATATATACAACCCGAGGACCGGATTTCGGTTAGTAGAATGTTCGGAGTCAGAATGGGAAAAGCTGCCGATTTATCGGAGTTTCAGAAAGGACAAATTGGGATGGCACGGAGCCTCGGAACTACGATCTCGGAAACGGCGTGGCATCTAGGTTCTTCACTTGCCGCTGTAGTGAGTACATATCAAAAGTGGTGCACAGTAGCCAAACGACAAACATTCGTCCAGCCGTGTGTCGTGCGTAGCTCAATTATGCGGGGGGAGCGGAGATTACCTCGCATTGTTCACAGCGACCGCATGGCTACAGTGCGACAAATTACCCGCAGCTACAACAGTGGTCATCAAGGCAATGAGTCATAGCACACAGTTCATCGCAGTCTTCTGCGCATGGGCCAACGTAGCCGAAGACCCAGCTGGGTCCCCCATGCTCACTGCACGTCATCGCCAACAACGCATGAAATGGGCCCCAAATCATCGAGATTGGACAGTGGATGATTGGAAGAAAGTGACCTAGTCTGACGAATCAAGATTCCTGGTGCATCACGTAGACAGCCGAGCGCGAATACGCCGATTACCAACAGAGGCTATGGCACTTGGATGCACTGTTGGGCGGAAACAGGCCGGTGGCGGCGGTGTTATGTTGTGGGTGATGTTTTCTTGGGAACCCTTAAGCCCCATTATCCCAATAATACAATTTCTGACAGCTGTTAGGTATCTGAACATCGTTGCAGACCAAGTTCACCCATTCATGGCAACTGTGTTCCCTGCTGGTGATGGCCATTACCAAAAGGATAATGCGCCATGCCACACTGCGAGAATCGTCAAGGAGTGGTTTGAGGAACATGCTGGAGGGTTTCCAAGTTCACCTGACATGGACTCTATCGAACATTTGTAGTTCGACTTGGAAAAGCAGGTTCGGCCTAAATCAGGAACACCCCGAAATGTACTGGAACTTGAGGACCTGCTGTTGATATTATGGTACCAGATACCCCAGATCGCCACCTCAGTGAATCGATGCCTCGTCGAGAGGACGCTGTTTTGTTCGTTAAATAGGGTCCAACAGCTTATTAGATAGGTGGTGTATCCTATATACGAAACGCCACACTGGCATGAGTTTTAATCTTTAACATGGTCCTTTGATCCAAAAAATTTCATTATGTGTGTGGGTTTAAAAATCACTTTAAAATTAGAAGTTTTGAGAAATTTTGAAGGCAAACTTACGAGAATCAGAACAAAGGCAAAATTCTCTCGCAACGGACGTACAATAGGAGCTAACATGGAGATATGGTTTGTTATTGTGTCAGATTCAAGCTAAACCTTGGTCGACACACAAAATAAATTATTTGGGAAGTACCGTTATATTTTCTTAATGATGTAATCATCACAGCATTAAAAAAATACACTGACGGAAAAAAATCCCAACACCAAGAAGGGTTTGTGTTACATAACCGACAGTTGGTAGACGGTGAGAGTACATCTGTAAGATGACGTCTATGCAAATTTCGCGCTCGGCGCATACGTGTGGCGCTAGTAGCGCCCCTCGGAACATGCAAAGCAGGTTTGCTGTAAATACGCGCTGTAACGTTCGTGAGCGTTAGTTATCGTTGAGATTCGACGTAGGGTGTTGATGTTAGTCAAGAATGCCTTTAAGAAGACGAAGAAGCCATTATCAACAGCTCACGGAGTTTGAACAAGGTCGTGTAATAGGGCTACGAGAAGGTGGATTTTCTTTCCGCAATATTGCAGAACGACGTGGCAGGAATGTAGCCACTGTGCATGATTGTTGGCAGCGGTGGTCAAGGGAAGGTACTGCCTCAAGAAGACCGGGTTCCGGCCGGCCACGTGGCACTACTGAGAGGGAAGACCGCTGTGTACGGCGTATGGCCGTGGCTCATCGTACCACGCCTGCGGCAGCAATTCGAGCAGCAGTTGCCACCACAGTGACACAACGAACTGTTACAAATCGGTTACTTGAAGGACAGCTCCGAGCCAGACGCCCTGTAGCGTGCATTCCATTTACGCCAAACCACTGCCGTTTGCGACGTCAGTGGTGTCAAGCTAGAGCTCATTGGAGGACGGAGTGGAGATCTGTTGTGTTTTCTGATGAAAACCGGTTCTGCCTGGGTGCCAGTGATGGCAGTGTGTTGGTTAGAAGGAGGCCAGGTGAGCGCCTGCAACCAACCTGCCTGCGGCCGAGACACACTGGACCTACACCTGGAGTTATGCTCTGGGCAGCAATTTCCTATGACAGCAGGAGCATTCTCGTGGTTAACTCACGCACCCTGACGGCACAGTTGTACGTCGGTATGGTTATTCAACCTGTTGTGCTGCCATTCCTGAACAGCATCCCAGGGGGTGTTTTCCAACAGGATAACGTTAGCCCGCATACCGCTGTTGTAACGCAACATGCTCTACAGAGTGTCGACATGTTGCCGTGTCCTGCTAGATCACCAGATCTTTCACCAATCGAGCACGTAACTCCAGCGTCACCCCCAACTTGGACGGCAACTCCAGCGTCACCCGCAACCAGCATTAACCGTCCCTGTATTGACCGACCAAGTGCAACAGGCATGCAACTCCATCCCACAAACTGACATCCGGCACCTGTACGACACAATGCATGAACGTTTGCGCGCTTGCATTCAACATTCTGGCGGTTACACATTTAAAATGGCTCTTCTCGCGCTTACATTAAGCTGTGATCTTGAAACCTTAATCGATTAAATATGTTACCTATACAAATGTATTGCCGCCATTTCATTCCTCTACAGCTATTTTTTCGTGGTGTTGGGATTTTTTTCCGTCAGTGTATAACGGTGTCTTTAGACAACATTTATCAGGATATGAATAATGATTATATGAACATTCTCGAAGGATTAGGAGATAATTGAAGAGTTCTCACGAAGCAGTTTCGTTTCCACAATGAAGCCTTACAGGAACAGAACTTGAAGTTTATGCAACTGTTACTGAGGATTAAAAACAGCCATTGTTCTTATCATGCCTAACAAAGTTGTGACAGATGCTGCTATTAACAATGCACTTTACCAACAAAGGCAGCTATAACACAGTTGCATGACAATAATCTATATTATCTCAAAAAGAGTGTGATCCAAGCTAATAAATACATTGCGGATAGCAAAATTCCTTTGAGCTGTTCATTAACAGTTGGCTTCCTGAGTTTAAAAATGCAAACACAGGCATTTAAAAGCGGGTAGTTAACGAATAATCTTAAACAAACACGGCTGGAAATAGCACGAATGCCTCTGCATAATGTTCGGGATCAAAAGATGCATTGAGCATAGTTGGATACTGATAACGGTAGAGAAGGATTTAACTAGTAAAATGAAGAAATCTACAGAACTCGCAGACAGAGGTCTAACAACGCATTTCTATGCCCGAGGCACCCATAAAATATTGCGTCCGCATCTGCATTTCCATCTTATGTAAATATATTCCCAATTTAACAGTTCTCCATCCCCCATTCTCTCTCTCTCTCTCACTCCCTCTTCCTCAAATCAAAATTGACGTCATAAGGAACTCTATCTCAAATCAATATTGAAGTCATATCAAACTGTGGCTGTTTGTATAGGTTTTGCTCATTGGTTCGGAGTTCAAAACTTTGGTGCCACATCAAACGAATGGAATGCAACAGGCAGTCGAGGCTCAAATCCATGGCAATTATCGAATAGTCCCCAGAGAATCTTCAACGATGTCAACGACATCCTTATCTTGCAACGTACCCAACTAAAGAAAAATCGCAGGCTCCATTGTATTCGACGAAGCCAGTGGTTCTTCTTTGGTTGAACGGATTATACAACCGCACCTTCATTCCTTTATGTAAACAATTAACATCGCTTAAATATTTTGAAGAAAAAATGCGGACTTTAAGCTGCAAATACTACCGAAACTGGCGAACTACATTATGAGCAAATTCTGTAAATGGATAAATATAAAAGTATGGGGCTAAAACGCGATATTAGAAACTGCTGCAAATGTTTCAATTACAGTTTTAATCAGATTGTAAGCAGCGATTTTTGCGCCCTCTTTTGAGCTGCGCCCTGAGCAGCTCAAAGAGGGCGCAAAAATCGCTCTTCTCTGCTCGCAGGGAAGAGCGATTTTTGCTCGATTTTTTGCTCGCAGAGAAGATGGTTCGGTTGTTGAAATTGTGCTGACGTATTTGTAACAACAAGGAAATTCTGCGTAAAGGTACGTGAGTGTGTGTGTGGGAAAAAAATGTCCTCCAACGAAACGAGACTTGAGCGCTAAAGCCACTTTATGGGTTAGGTAGGAACCACCTACGCAACTCAAAGTCTGAAATTACGAAAAGCACCTGAACCTAATTAAGTGTTCAGTAAGAAAGCAGTGAAGATATATGACTGCATTTGACTTTTCTCATTCCCTGCAAAAAGAAGATCAATTTTGTGTTTTAACCAACTTTATAGATTTCTGCTAAAAGCTGCTACTGACTTCAGGTAAAGGAGACAATTATTAGATTAAGGAAGAATATATCATATATGCCTTAGCCGGGATTTGAAAACTGACACATCCCTTTGATCCAAAGATTTCCTCACAATACGAACACTCAGTGTTCTACATATACCCTCCACTGAATCGGAAATTTTTTTGCAGATGCAAGTAACCGTCACTTAAGCAGTGACAAAATACGTGGTCACTTGAGTAACCACGAAATCTATTCAACTATTTAAAACTGCGGCTCGTCAGTAATGTTGAAACAATGGTAAAAAAAACAAAGCATCTTTCTGAGTTCGATAAAGGGTGTGGCTGTAACATGGGGTGTGGCTGTAACATGGGGTGTGGCTGTAACATGGGGTGTGGCTGTAACATGTGGTGTGGCTGTAACGACGATTTTGAAAACTGATTAGTCTCTCAAAAAGTGAGAATCCCGGCTCTTTAATAAGTTGAAAAACAACACACATTGCTTGTCTAAGCGGCGTATCACGCCACGACAATTTGTCAGGAATGAAATCGCCGTCGTCTGAGAAAGAGGATCGGTATTGGCATCCACATTCCTATATGGAAGCCAATGATTTCTGCAAAGAACAGGAAGGTAAGTCTATAGTGGTGTCAGGAACATCGTTGCTGGACACTGGAAGACTGCAAAAAAGTCACGAGATCCAACGAGTCGTGACACACCTTCTTCTACACCGACGGCGGGAAGAAAATTTGGAGGTAGGCCCGTGAAGCAATCGAACGAGAGTGCCTTATAAACACAACTCAAGGCTCTGGTGCCTTTGTGTGGGGCACATTCTGTTGCTTCAAAAGGTGCGGAACCGGAGCCCTGATGTAGCTGGAAGATCGGGCGCCTTATAAGGATTATCTAAAATTTTCCCGATCAAGTCCATCCTACAATGTTGTCTTTTTATTCAGATGGTGACGGCTGTTTCATGCATAAAACTGCTGCCGTCCATCACGCAGGATATGTTCAGCAATGGTTCAGCAAGCATGGCGGCAAACTCCACCATCACTCCAGACCACTACAAACGCGGGATCTGAACGCCGTTGAGTATGTAGGGGACTTGTTACAAAAACAGGTCGCGGAGCAAAGTTATTTTCCGTCAAATCTGAGCTACACTGCTGGCAACCCAAAATGCAACACCAAGAAAGAAGCATCCGATTGGCCTGAAATTCGTAGCATGCGTCGCCCGCGAGAGGACATGCAAACGATTAGCACTGCAGGGCATATGCAAATCATATGCGCCCGGCACGCCACGGAGAAGCACTATAAGAAGGGTGCACAGAAGGCTGGGTGTAAGTAGTGGAACTGTGTTGTGCTTCCGGGCCTGTGCGTGGGAAGCTTCCTGATGCCTCGTCGCAGAATACGGCAGTCATTCCAGCACGTTTCGTAGTTCGACAGAGGACGAATAGAGGCTTATCGCGACAGCGGGTTATCATACCGAGACATCGGTGCCCGTGTAGGACGACATCCAGCCACAGTGAGGCGAGTATGGATTCGGTGGGTGCAGGAGAAACGGACGGACGGACGTGAGCGATTGCCGCAGCCGCGGCACACCACCGAACGAGAGGACCGGCATATTGTGCGGCGGGCATTAACGTCTCGCTCCGCCACATCACGAACGTTAGCGCAGGAATTAGGGTGTGTTGCGCAACAACCTGTGTCAGCACGTACCGTTCGACGTCGTCTGGAGGAGCGGGGACTTGTCGTACGGCGGCCATTGCTCCTATTACCATTGACGTTACACCACCGGCGAGTGAGGCGGCATTGGGCCGTTGAACGCCGCACCTGGACTACGGAATGGCACGACATTTTCTTCTCCGACGAATCCCGCTTCTGCCTGCAAAGCCACGATGATCGGATCCGCGTGTGGCGGCACCGCGGCGAGAGATAGTATGACGCCTGCATTATGTATCGCCATACCGGTCCGTCGCCTGGCGTTATGATTTGGAGCGCAATTGGATATGACACCAGCAACCCTCCGGTACGCATGGCTGGTACACTCAACAGCCACCACTACATCCCCGACGTTTTGGAGCCTCTAGCCCTCCCTTACCTGCCGGACCTGCCAGCGGCCACGTTTCAACAGGACAATACGCGCCCGCACGTGGCACGCATCGTGCAACAATTCTTCACGGCCCACCAGGTATCACTGCTGCCGTGGCCCGCCTGTTCTCTCGAGATGTCGCCCATCGAACACGTCTGGTCGCTGATCGTAACCGAGTGGCCCCGGGAAGCACCACCCGCGGCTGTTCTCTGATGAACTGTGGCAACGTGTGGAAGCAGCCTGGACAGACATACCCCAAGCCCACATCCAAAGCCTCTTTCGTTCGATTCCGCTGCGTGTAGCGGCCGTTATTGCCAGCCATGAGAGCCACACGAACTATTGATGTCTGCGTGTTCCGCAAGTCCTGTAAGCTCAATCGTTTCATCTTTGTATCTGTTGTTATGTGTCCAGTAAACCTGGCTTTGCTATCTCGTGTCCTTCTTGGTATTGCATTTTGGGTGGTCAGCAGTGTATTATGGTTTTAAAGAACTATCTCACGCACGCCCGGTACGCTGTAGACGTAGATGCACTTGAACACTTCACGCAATCTATGCCAAATGCATACGTGCTGTAATTCGGGATGAAGGAGGTCCAACCCAGTACTGAATAAAAGTTTCTGATTAGGTGGCCGGTACATGTTGTTACATAGCAGCTGTTAGGCTGCGTCTCAGATAGCACAGAGTATTTTCATTCCTTACCTGCAGATAAAATCCTCACTAACTTACTATCAAGTGAGAACACTTTTATCAGAAGTGGTCTCATCTGTTCAGAAGATGTTACATCCAGGAAAAACTAATTGAAAGACAATGAAACACCCTGTTTTTACTCAGTCGAGTCACATTATTGTGACCACTTCCTACTTTTGACGTCAACAGTGCGTAGCCAACGAAAGAAGGCACTGATCTGGCTTGGAGCGTATATAAGGTGTACTACTGTAGGCATTCTGAATACATATCACTCGTTGCTATTATGGATAAAAGGAACAATTTATCAGATTTGCAAAAAGGGATTATTATCGGCTTTCAGGCCAAGGGTGGCAGTATTTCTGAAACAGCACAGTTTGTGACCTGTTCACGTGCTGCTGTGGCTAAAGTGTATTGTGATAGGAGAGATAGCACCATTGCGAATAAGCGACGTGGCAACTGCGGATCACCACGTGCCATTGTTGTGAGAGGTGAACGTCATCTTCGAAGGTGCGTGAGGGCCGATCGACACGCTACAGTGGAGCAACTCACTGGCCAAATGAACCAGGGGGCTACAGGGGGTGTGTCTAAAACGACAGTTCAGCAAACCCTGCTGCGTATGGGGCTCCGATGCAGACGGATGATCACTGCAGCTATGCTAACGAAGGTGCATCGGCAGAAAAGGCTTACATTTGCACGGCAGTATCGGAATTGGACCTCTGCTGATTGGCAAAGAATTGCCTTCTCCGATGAGTTACGTTTTCTGCTTCATCAAAAAGATGGACGTTGACGTATAAGGCGAGAAACATCGGAGAACAAACACTCTTGAACCACTGGTGGCAGAACACAAGCTGGTGTGGGCGCAGCGTTATGGTCTGGAGAATGTTTTCGTGGCATTCCATGGGTCCACTCATACCTGTGGAAGGCACTATGGACCGAAATCGTTATGAATCCATCCTTGCAGAACACGTACACTTATACATACTGATTGTGCTTCCTGGGATGGATGTGATCTTCTAAAACGACAATGCGACGTGTCACACAGCTAGAAATATCCGAGAGTGGTTGGAAGAGCACGATGGAGACTCCAAAGTGTTTCCGTGGTCCCTAATTTCCCTACGGAAACCCAATTGAGCATCTGTGGGAGTACTTCGATCGTGTTGTTCGCTCTATGGATCTTCTACCATGCACCCACTAGCAGCTGTCAGATGCACTGCAGTCAGCATGGCTCCACATACCTGTGAACACCTTCCAGCACCTTATTGAGTCACTCCTAGCCCGTCTAGCTGCTGCCCGCGCTGCACACAGCGGTTACTCTGGATATTAGCTGGTGGTCACAATAATCTGACTCAACCGTGTATTTGATAATATTCACAGCTTCATGATTCTTCTTTTTTTTTTCTTTTTTTTTTTTTTTTTTTTTTTTGCAAATCATGTGTGTAACGTAGAAATTGGCGAAGTCCAGCCCATTTAAAGAGATAAAGGCTACAAAACACCAAAAACTAGTGCAACCCCGGGAAAGGATCTCTTACAAGCTTCTCAGCCGTCCGATTACTTCGAAGAATATTTCTTCACTCAATGTATTTCGATGGTAAACGGCCGGTTTTTTCACTTAGGTGCTCAGACACCCTTGTGAGAAACTCTTACGTCAATTTATACTCGAATCTTCCTAATTTGATACCTCTGTTTCAAGAGGGAAGAGAGGGTCAGTGCCGTAAGACAAACACACCACCTATGCCTCATCCGAGATTCGAGCTCGGGCCCACTCTCAGACGAATGATCACGAGTCAGCGCCTCTGACCACTCGACCACGAATGCTACCATGTTTAAAAGTAACAAGAAAGATGACACCGAATTTAGGGTTGTAATGAGCACGTCTCTCGAATCCGTTCTGCCGCGAATAAAATGTTTCAAAGCTGTTCAAAGTTTATGGAACCGGTATGGAAAACGGTAGCATCTGACCAAAGAAAGAAGTTTTTCGATCGGGTTTTTAATCCCGCAGATATTGCTGAAAACGGAAAAGTGAACTTACGCTTCCTGGTGGCAGATTTGTGCGTTAAGAAAAATTTGAAATTACATGAGAAACATTTAGCAGCGGAAACGCTCACCAGCAAGGAAATAATTTTTCAAATTGGACTCTTAATGGCAGAGATACTGACAAATATAAGATATGAATCTGAGCCCCCTGGCGGGAAAACTGCCCATTATTTTAAGGAGAAATAATTCTCAAAACATTTTTCGATGTGAGCGGTATCGGTCCACGAAAGAATTTTTTCAGTCAAGTTTTCAGGAGCTCAAATTTTGCTTCTAATACATCAGAAGCAGAAAATAACACTTACACACCATTCTTTACGAAATATTAGAGGCCAAACCATTCTTTACCAAATATTAGATATTTCATGTAAAACATTTCCCATCAGGAGCTGCATGCGACACAGGAAGAAATATTTCTAATCGGAGTTTTAGAAGAAGAAATGTCGGGAGAAACGTAATTTACCTTAACGCCACCTAGCGAAAAGTGTATGAATAACTTGAAAGTTTTGAAATTACATGAAAAACATTTTGCACCGAAAACGCCAGCCAACAAAGAAGCAGTTTTTCAAATAGGACCGTCAGAGATAATGACAATAAGATATACATCTGCTCCCCCTGGCGGAGAAACCATGCATTATTTTAAGAAGAAAATTCCGAAAAGGTTTATCTACGTGAGTAGTTTCGGCCCTGGAACGCATTTTTTTCAGTCGAGAATTTAGAAGCTCAGATTTTCCTGCAAATACAATATCAGAAGCAAAAATTAAGACTTACGCCACCTGGTGGCCAAACCTTTTATCACCAGAAATTAGAAATTATATGCAGAAGATTTTTCATTAGGAGCTGTGTCCGCAGCAGGAAGAATTTTTCAGATCGGAGGTTCAGAAGCAGAGATATCAGGTGAAAGGCAATTTACTTTCACGCCACCTAGCGGAAAATCTATGTGTAACTTGAAAAACTGACTATACCTAAAATAGTCTTCGACATAAATGGAATCGAAAAGTAAAAACGTTTTTCAATAGGATGTTTAGAATCAAATATATGTAATGAAATGTATTTTGAATTCGATATTACCTGAATTTACGCCCTCTAGTGGCGAAATTGTGCATTATAAGAAAACAAAAGCAAAATGAAGGATTGGCACATTTCACGCTTCCTAATGCAAAAAAAAATTTCAAATCGGACAAGTAGTTGCAGAGATATGGTGTCCACAGACGAACGGACAAACGTAATATGAGCACAATCTTTTTTACAAAAGACGGGCTAAAAATTAAATGAAGAGAATTCTATAACCAGGATTCTGCTTTGCTGATGGCAGTTTCTAAACAATCTTGAAAATCTACAAAGAATGATTTACAATCACCTAGGGAAGAAAAATAAAGAATGTAATTTAAAGGCGAGCAAACTTTTGTAAAAAACAAAACACTTGTAACGGATTCCGGAAAAAAACCCCACCTGGAAACGATGATAAAAACAAATGAAAGCGATCAAGGTTTTCTGGGGCAAAAAAATGTTTTAGTGACGATTAGCATCAAGAAAAAAATAGTATAAATATAAAACTTTAAGAGAGTTCTTGAGAAAAAAAGTTTAACTTCCAAGAAGAAATCGCCAAAGAAAAGGCCTTTTTACCCATGCCTGCCAGCAATCTTTATTTATGAATCAGAAACAAAAAAATCAGAACTCTGGGGATAATATATATATATATATATATATATGTAGTAGCAGAAAGCAACTCGAAAGGGAAAAAATATGATGAAGGGACGCTTGCCTGGGGATACTCAAAAATCAAAGAAACGAATTGAAAAAGAAAAGAGTCATAGGTATCATCTGCTGTGCTCAATAATCTCATATTCTCAACAGCACATCTTACTGAAAGAACTTGGAACAGATACATCTTTTTGGATACCAAGAAAAAGGAAAGAATTCAATAACATCTGATAGATCAACATAAAATAAAATTATATATATATACATGCTCCCGTTCCAGCTGATTAGAGTAAATCTTCTGCTTCTTGGAATAAATGGTGCATATTATCATTATATTTTTAAATATCTGAGGGATCAATTAAGATATCTGGTTTTTTTTATTACCTTCCGGTGATTACGAGAAAATGGTGTGTTTCATCAGTTTATATAAGTTGGTGTCAGGTGCAATTAATGTACTACTCGTAAGTGGGAAACGGGATGACTTGGATTCGAAACGCTTGACGTCAGTTCGCCTCATCTCCTAAGAAGTTGAGATTTAAGGTATTGCGCTCAGCAGACCTTCTCTCCGCTTCAAATAAAGCTTCAAGATAGGAAAATGTTTGTTGCAGAAATCCTCGTAGTTTCATTTTGAATTTTGAACTGATTTTTTTTTCATTTTCAAAGGAGAAAGGATCAGCAAGACAGAGCATACAAAATTTCTTCCAACTTCTTAAAAACATTACATTTCCGCCCTGGTGGCACAGTGGTCTAGTCCATGTCTTCTGATCATTCGTCCGAGATGGGTTTGGGTTCCTAATCCAGGTGAGGCATGGATGTTGTGTTTGACTTACGGCGCTGGCTCTCTCCCTTCCCTGGAACCAGTGGCCTTAAATTAGGAATAGGCGACCGCATATAGCCCATTGAGTTGATCACGGTGGTCGTTAAACCTCTAATAAAAAACAAAACAAAAAACAAACATTACACCGAGTTAGCTTTGCATTAGGAATATCTACCTAATAACGCGTTGGCCCACCTTTCTCTGCAATCACAGCTCGCAAACGCCTAGAAACAGATTCTTGAAGGTGTAGAACATCCTCCATCAGTAACTTGACCCATGTCTGCTACAGCAGCTCCGTCAGTTCACTCTCATTATAAGTATCTCTCAGTGAAGCATTAGTCATCTCATTATAAATATCAGTGAAGCATGAGTCATCTCATTATATTATCTCTCAGTGAAGCATGAGTCATCTGATTACAATTATCAGTGAAGCATGAGTCATCTCATTATATAACTATCAGTGAAGCATGAGTCATCTCATTATAATTATCAGTGAAGCATGAGTCAACTCATTATATTATCTCTCAGTGAAGCATGAGTCATCTCATTACAACTATCAGTGAAGCATGAGTTATCTCATTATAATTATCAGTGAAGCATGAGTCATCTCATTATATTATCTCTCAGTGAAGCATGAGTCATCTCATTACAATTATCAGTGAAGCATGAGTCATCTCATTATAAATATCTCTCAGTGAAGCATGAGTCATCTCATTATAAATATCTCTCAGTGAAGCATGAGTCATCTCATTATATTATCTCTCAGTGAAGCATGAGTCATCTCATTATAATTATCTCTCAGTGAAGCATGAGTTATCTCATTACAATTAACAGTGAAGCATGAGTCATCTCATTATAATTATCAGTGAAGCATGAGTCATCTCATTATATTATCTCTCAGTGAAGCATGAGTCATCTGATTACAATTATCAGTGAAGCATGAGTCATCTCATTATATAACTATCAGTGAAGCATGAGTCATCTCATTATAATTATCAGTGAAGCATGAGTCATCTCATTATAATTATCAGTGAAGCATGAGTCAACTCATTATATTATCTCTCAGTGAAGCATGAGTCATCTCATTACAACTATCAGTGAAGCATGAGTTATCTCATTATAATTATCAGTGAAGCATGAGTCATCTCATTATATTATCTCTCAGTGAAGCATGAGTCATCTCATTACAATTATCAGTGAAGCATGAGTCATCTCATTATAAATATCTCTCAGTGAAGCATGAGTCATCTCATTATAAATATCTCTCAGTGAAGCATGAGTCATCTCATTATATTATCTCTCAGTGAAGCATGAGTCATCTCATTATAATTATCTCTCAGTGAAGCATGAGTTATCTCATTACAATTAACAGTGAAGCATGAGTCATCTCATTATAATTATCAGTGAAGCATGAGTCATCTCATTATATTATCTCTCAGTGAAGCATGAGTCATCTGATTACAATTATCAGTGAAGCATGAGTCATCTCATTATATAACTATCAGTGAAGCATGAGTCATCTCATTATAATTATCAGTGAAGCATGAGTCAACTCATTATATTATCTCTCAGTGAAGCATGAGTCATCTCATTACAACTATCAGTGAAGCATGAGTTATCTCATTATAATTATCAGTGAAGCAAGAGTCATCTCATTATATTATCTCTCAGTGAAGCATGAGTCATCTCATTACAATTATCAGTGAAGCATGAGTCATCTCATTATAAATATCTCTCAGTGAAGCATGAGTCATCTCATTATAAATATCTCTCAGTGAAGCATGAGTCATCTCATTATAAATATCTCTCAGTGAAGCATGAGTCATCTCATTATATTATCTCTCAGTGAAGCATGAGTCAACTCATTATAATTATCTCTCAGTGAAGCATGAGTTATCTCATTACAAATATCTCTCAGTGAAGCATGAGTCATCTCATTATAAATATCTCTCAGTGAAGCATGAGTCATCTCATTATAAATATCTCTCAGTGAAGCATGAGTCATCTCATTATATTATCTCTCAGTGAAGCATGAGTCATCTCATTATAATTATCTCTCAGTGAAGCATGAGTCATCTCATTATAATTATCTCTCAGTGAAGCATGGCCTCAGTCAGTTCACTCTCATTATCACACACCGTTCTAACATATCCCAAAAATGTTCGATCGGGCTACGGCCAGGGCAGTTTGGGATCTAAAGTAATGTAGCGAGTTCGTTGTCGTGTTCCTCCAGCCACGCGGTAGTTATAAAATCCCGATGACACTGTGCGTTGTCGTGTTGAACGATGGCACGCACTATGAGCCGGGTAAACCTCCGGCTGATATGGATGGAGATGGGCGGCTAACAAGTACCTGTAGCATCAACGTACAGTGGTTGTATAATGATGACCAACGGAACTAGAGCTTGCCAGAAAAAGCTCCCCAAACCAGAGCACCATCTCCACCCGTCTGTTGAACCTCAACTGCGCAACTAGAGGATAGGGCCTCATGCTCTTTACGCCATATGCAAAACCTGCCATCAGCATGGTGCAGCAGAAAACTGAACTCGTCACTCCAGACGAACTTCTTCCATCTTTCGAAGGTCCATTGCTGACGTTCCTTAGCCCACGCGTGGCGTTGTTTGGGAAGAGTGGGCGCCATCATGGGTAACTTCGTTAGTCTACGGCTGTGGAACCCCATACGAAGCAAGGTACAGCTGGAAATAGTTCGAACTGCATCGCTGTTGTACTGGTGGGTAATCTGGGTGATTATTGCTGAGATACGAGTCGTAACACCCGACGCTCACCTATAGGACCAACCGTGTGTTGCTGCCCAATGTGAGCCTTTCTGTTAGGTGTCTGTCTATGGTTAATCCAGTCCTGGTACACCCTTGATACAGTAATACAAGAGCAGCCAACAAGCGCTGATGTTTCTGAAATACTTGCACCTGCGCTCCAGGCCTAAACTACCTGGCCGCGGTCAAACTGTCTTAAGTGTCCACGTTTCCCCATGACTTTGCTGATTACGAACAGATATATAGGACAATTTGTCATTTTCATGTAAGACTTCCGTCCACAGGGAGTAGAGTTTAGGTCCCAGCCACCTACAGCGACATCGCCTTTTGGGCAGGACACAGAAACGAAAGGAATGAGAGCAAGTCTAGCGACTTTTGACAGAACAGTTTGTAGTGAGATTAGAGTACAGTAGATGGCGCCACCGTACAAGTACGATATTGCACATAGATGGGTGAGAGAATTTCAGGCAGGACATAGGAAAAGATACCCATTTAACCAGTGGGTCCAGCCTGGGGGCCGTCACTTTACGTGCTCGTCCGATATTCAGCGATTTTTAGTAAATCACACCATCTCTGAAAGATCAGCCCAGGCTCGAACCTGGGGACCCAGCATCGATAGTCTGAAACACTAACCACTAAGCCATCCGCGGCTTGATTACGAACGGAGGATAGATGCGAACAATTTATAGTAGCAACGTGGGACGTTGATGTCACGTGGTACTTCGTTATCGCCCCGACTACATAAAACAGGTGGTTTTCCTAATGCAATGCTAACTCAGTGTGTATGTTACCGTTAAGTGTATGATTCAGTTATTTCATGAAATAACTGATCAACTTAGTTAAAGCGTGTAATGAATTAATAATTCCACACTTTAACTAGTTATTCTACGAAATAACTAGGTATTTTATAAATTAACTAATGATAGACAGTTAAAGTGTAAAATAAACAATTTCACTGATTTATACAGCATACAAAATGTTATTTATATAAAGACAAAATAAAATCATTTGTTACAACAGGGATTACTAAAATGGCATTTGGAACTGCATAGAATATTATTTCTAAAACAAATACATTTTTTGTTGACACACTGTGCTTTACATGAACATTTTTTTAAATCCCTGACCGGTACCTAAACTTTGAGCTGTAGCAACCGACCGGAGCGATTTCTCTATATCTGGCACCACTTCGATCTGAATTAGTTTTTGTTCACAGACGCTGAACTGGGATCGGGAATATAGCTGTTTTATGCGGCCGTTTCTTGTTCCCAATTGAAAAAAATCCTTCTTCGGTTATTTTCATGATAACAGTTAAAATAGATCTGGAGTCACCCTTCCTCTGTCAACTTCAGGTACTGGAATACGGACTGTAAGCTCCCACAGAGGCTTCAGAATGAGATTTATCTGACTTTAATTTTATCTTCTTAGCTTGAATTTCCAAACATTCTTTAGAGTTTTCTCTTTCCCGCTGAACATTCAGTTCATTAAAATACAATTTGCTGATCTTCTGTACAACTTATGTCCGAAAAATTTATAAATAACAAAACGAAACATAAAAGTTAATATTATTATTAATACTAGGGGTGTTCAAATGAAAAGGTACGAAATGTCATAAGAACGTAACCGTTAACATATTTGCCTATGCCGCTATAGGAGAACGTAGCGACACATCTAGGGATGCGATTGGAGTCGCCGGCGTGGATCGGAGCATGCGCGGGCGCCCGCATGCGCAGGAGAGAGCAGAGGCTCTCATAAAGAGCGCCGTCCAATTGACTACTTGTTGAATTCCTCCAGCACAAACGAACCATTAACTCCGATGTGTACTGTGAGACACTCCGATGTGTACTGTGAGACACTCCGATGTGTACTGTGAGACACTCCGAAGCCTACGCGGGTCCATCAAGAACAAAAGACCGGGGCTGCTCACGGAGAGTGTGGTTCTGCTCCATGATAACGCGCGTCCACACGTCTCCAGGGTCACACACGCGGAACTGGCCAAGTTCCAGTGGGAGCAGCTTGACCATCCGCCCTACAGGCCGGACATGTCCCCCTGCGATTTCCATGTGTTTGGTCCCCTGAAAAAACATCTGAAAGGGAAGCGCTTCCACTCGGACGACGAACTCAAGGACGCTGTGCAGGACTGGGTCTCGTCACGGCCACAGGAATTCTGGGAACAAGGAATCCTTCGGCTCGTTAATCAATGGGATCGTTGTGCTACGGCCTATGGTGTATACTTTGAAAAAGTCTTCATTTATACCCACAGTGTCGTTTTGTTCCTTTTCATTTGAACACCCCTAGTATATAACACTTCATAGTGGGTTGAAAATGGTGTGCTTTTTCTCACCAGTGGTTTTCACTTTACAGTCTTTTGAATTTGGGATTTATTTACTCAGTTATTTTACACTTACACGGGGCGTAGATCGTTATTCTATGAAATAACCAGTTAAACCATAGAATACAAGTGAGTTTTACGCTTTAACTGACTTGATCAGTTATTTCATGAAATAACTAGGTATTCTATTAAATAACGGATTTCATACTTTAATGATAACATATATAATATTGGTGTAGGAGTCAATCCCATGGCTCGCTATTTCTGTCAGAGCATGCTACTTTATACGCCATTCAGGACAAATACTTGTACGTTCAAGCAACAGATGTACAGGAATCTGTATCATTTTTTATCCGCGTGATAATTGTCCAATGATACTAATAAAACATAATGTGCTGATTTTTTTATTTTAATTATTTTTATTTGCCAAATACATTCTGTTTTTTCATTACGACTGTAGCCCTGGATATACCACGGGCGTTCCATAAAATATGAGAGTAAAAATCACACAAAATGAAAAAAATGTAGGTACAGCACAATATATGTTATTCTTTCTCTAAGTATCTTCCCTCGGATTATACGCAACGGTCCCATCGTTCAATCCACTTTTCAAAGCATGTGGGGTAGGCATTTTATGGAAGCTACTTTAGTGACCCCTGTACATCTTGAATAACATCCGGTATCTCTATTGAATGTTGCGCCATGAAACTTCTTAATTTTTGGAAACAGCCAGAAATTCCACGGGATACTGTAGGCAGGCTGTGGCATGATTTCAATAATGCATATCGTTAAAAAACTGTTGATCACAAGCAGCCACATATATGGGCGGGCGTTATCATAGTGTAGGGTCCACTTGCCCACCAGTTTCGGTCGCTAAATATTTTTGTGTCGTCGCAGACGCTTCAAGACTGAAATATAATACTCAGCATTGACAGTAATTTGCGGAGGAACGGCGTCCTGGTAGACTACACCTTTATGATCAAAGAAAACTATCATCATTACCTTTCCAGCTGATTTGGTTTGGCGGACTTCTTTCGGAGGACGTGAGCCTGTGCTTTACCAGACACTCGTTGCGCTCTTCGTGAGGGTGTTGAAATAGTGGACTTATGTTTCATCAACAGTTATCACTGTGTTTAGAAAGTTTGGATCCTTTGCAAGCATTTGTTTCCGCTCATGACACACCAGAACTCTGGGAAACAATTTTTGTCTCGTCAGGAGATGAGGTACCCATCTAGAACACACACGATGCAGCAATAATTTGTCGCATAGAATGCAAAATGCAGACGATTTTGAAATATTAGTTAACGCTGCTATGTCTTCACACGTCATTCATCGATCTTCCCGCAGGATTGTCCAAACAGTGTTAGCAGTACGACCATAATAACACTTTGAGGTCGACCAGGCCTAGGAGGGACTTTTTCCCGACAAACGCCCTTTTTTGAAATCATGGTGACATCTAAAGTTAGTTGACTCACCCAAACATTTATCTTCGTAAGCTTTTTCATTAAATCAACTGTTTTTGGAGCCGTTATACCAAACGATAGTAAAATTTTACTGCACAACGCATTTAACTTCTTAACTCTAAATCACTCACCTCCATAACTGTATGGCGAAATGCAGACGTACCTTAAACAACTGTCCAATAATAAAACCAAAATCGTCTGCCACGGCTAATAAATGTTGCCATAGTTACTTCCTTAATTCAGTTAGTCCTCTGCGTAGTTATTGTTTCCCTTCGCACTGTTGCCAGCTTAAAACATTACTCTCAGTTTTTATTGAACGGTCTTTGTATATTGTGATGTTTCACTAAAGTGACGCATGAGTCAAAACGGAATTTGCAGAGATAAGACTTGCCGGTGTACTTTATTCGGGAGAATATCTCGCTCTACTTGCATGTATGTGCACGTGATGTTATTTACTGAAGAAATTATTTCCCTGATTATAGACATTTATTATTATTACGCCATAACTTCACCAAAGTTCAATATGTGAGAAATATATTGCTCTTCACATATCCAAACCTAAGACCTATTTTTTGTCAAAATTATTACAACAAATGGCCACCAATATGTGAAACAGCTGTTCGTATTCTTGCCTTTAAGTTTTCCAAAGTTTCCGGCAAAGGCAGAAAATTGATCTTACCCTGAAGATGAAAGGTTACTTTGTTACTGAAACACGTAGTTGATAAAGTTCCTTCTTCCTCGGAGCAAGTCATCATGTTCTCGCAAAATTCGCAACGTAGCCCTTTGTCTTTCGTTAATATCGCCTGTAACAGCTGCAAATGCTAAGGATGAAGAGGAAGTGGGTTCGCAGAATTCTCCACAAAGATTTCACCGGTACATTCGACTCAAAGCTACACCGGTGTATTGACTCGCACTTTCTTCGGGGAAACGATTGATGAGACCTATAAACATGCCGTACGAGACCAATCTGTTCTGTTTACAAAAGCAATCAGTCTTCCTAAACCTGAGATATCATTTTCGAATTGGCTTTTTTATTGGTGACGTACTTCGATACTGCCCTAACCATTTTAACTGCGCAGTTGTCACAGGCAGCGTTTGAAGAAGTTTTACCATTCTACAATCGGGATCTAACTTCCGCTTTAGCATCAAAATCACGCTCACATATATTTTTGAAGAAACACATTGAAAAATCTTTCACGCATTGTATCAGAATTTTGCAATAGAATATGGATGGGTATTCCATTTTTGAGAACACAGAAAAAAATCCGGTGAGAAAATATTAAATCGGTGCAGGATTGCACGCTCTCGATAGGTTTTTGAATTTAAGGGCTGGCAATTTTAAATTGAAGTATGGAGTGTAGCTCCCCTTGTTATAATATTCCACTGTCAAATAGGTATGAAATTTAATTTTATTGGTAATGGCATGTAGCTCCCCTTGTTATAAAGAGAAATAAATGAAACTGCGATATCAACGCATGACGCATTTTGCATAACAAACTGGTGCTAATTAGTTTAAAACAAAGTTTAGCAAAAACTAAGTTTTAAAACTAATTAGTTTAGTTTATAACTTAGTTAAGTAAATTTCTCCGTCATTTCTATCCGCGCCAGGATTCGAACCCGGGTCCACCCATTCCGGAATAAGATGCTCTACCAATTGAGCTACGCGGACATTTTATTCTGATTCCTATCTGCCTTTATGTCGTGTGCGTCCTTCTGGCAGGTACGTCACATCTCCTGGTACGTTACAAGTTAACCAAGTTTACTAAAACTTAGTTAAAACTAAGTTTTGTCTTTATGTTTACTCTACGTAATGGACAAATTTAGCTCAAGAAAAATTTTAACATGTGTAAAAATCTTGCCATATTTTTACCACTCACATCGGTGTGCAATGGTATTGCACCACCTACAAAAACCTTGAATTTTTTAAGTTCGCAGGATTTCAAAACCATCAGCAGTTACAATGGCTTCGAAATCCTGCGGTGTTGAAGATGCATGCATTAATATTATTAATAACATCTATGAAAATGCAAGTGCAAAATTTGGCTGTTTGAGAATACAGTACACATAAAAATTGGAAAGCGAGTGAGACAAGGTGACACCATATCTCCCAAGCTCTTTAATGCCACATTGGAAAATGTCTTTCAATCACTGGACTGGGAAAACAAAGGGATAAAGATTAATGGAGATTATCTAACTCACCTTCGTTTTGCTGATGACGTAGTCATTTTTGCAACTACCCCATCAGAGCTGCAGAGTATGATCTAGGAACTTGCTGACAAGAGTAAAGAAGTCGGATTAAAAATGAACTTTCAGAAGACAAAAGTGATGTACAATGCTTTTTCAAGAAATGAAGATTTATCAGTTGATGGGGAAAAGCTGGAGACAACCAATACCAACATTTATTTTTGACAGCAGATAGACAGCAGATATCAAATGAGCGTCACATTGATGAAGAAATTAATCGGCGTATAAAACTTGCCTGGAGAGTTTTTGGAAGAAACAGCATAATTTTCAAAAGCAATATGCCATTATGTCTTAAAAGAAAAGTGTTTGATCAATGCCTCCTTCCAGTGCTTACGTATGGTGCAGACACGTGGACCTTAACTAAAGCAGACATACAAAGGCAGCAGACAACTCAAAGAATCATGGAGAAGTGCATGCTTGGTATAACCAGGAGAGATAAGAAGAGGAACTCGTGGATCCGAAAAATGACAAGAGTGGAAGACATCATGATCAGAGTTAAATCCCTGAAATGGCAATAGGCTGGACATACTGCCAGAAGGACAGACCATCGATGGACAGCCGAAATTTTAGATTGGATTCCAAGGGACAGGGAAAGACCGCGAAGAAGGCCACATGGAAGATGGGTGGATGAATTTCGAAAGTATGCGGGAGTAACATGGACGAGACTGGCACAAGACAGACTGTTGTGGAAGAGGAATGGAGAGACCTTCGTCCAGCAGTGGATTGATAGTGGTTGACAGTGATGATGATGATGATGAGATGTGAAATTTAATGGAGATTTCAAAAATGTCTTAGTTTTTCCTGTAGCTACTTCTGTTATTAAGATACATTACAAAAGTAATGACCAAGTCGAAATTATTATGAAAAGGATCACTTATCCAATACTTAGTTTTACAGCAATAAATCGTTTTTGTAATTCATAAGGAATGAAATACTATTTAAATACAGAAATATAATGAAGCAAAATTACGAAATGTTTAGGATTGGCTGTAACAAATGATACGCAGCTAATGTGAATTTAAATGTGTTTGCCAAACCCCAATATATTAATGTCATATCTTAAGAACAGAAGTAGCTACAGGAAAAACTAAGACATTTTTAAAATCTCCATTACATTTCGCATCTAATGACATATAAAGGATGAAATAATTATGAAAATTAGTTAGTTAAAACAAGAGTTAAATTTAAAACTTCATGTTGTTTTCAGTTGATGCAATAGTTTGCTCACCATTGTTCCAATTAGAAGTGGAAACTATTGGAATAATACTGATAATGGTACAAGTTGTCCGTCTCAAAAAAGAATTTTACAAGTCGTAGATTGGGGTAAACACATGTGAACTGTTAGCCCATGTAGTGGAAAACTGCTGTGTGTAAAAATACAGAAAATACGTGGATAACATTGATTATAGCTACAACTATCTAGTATTAAAATAATTCCACTAATCTAACCTTTATGAAATGAAATATCATGTGAAAAATAAATGGAATTTTTGAAACCTAGGGCAAACATTTCTGGCAGAAACAGATATAAAACGTGAGCAACATTTTGCTCAGTGTTATATCTAACAAATGAGAAAAGAATTCCTGAAACTGAACTTACAGCAACGATGATACTTTACAAATTATTCATATTATTAGATAGAAAGCTGTGTATCAGAAAAAGAAAGAATATCCGTTACCATCGCCCACCTATAGATTCTTTTTCAGTACTAAATGCTGAAATAAATTGTCCGCAGACGGATGGTCAGGTGGTACTTGAACACATTCGTTTTAGCATTTTGTTTGAGAAAGAAAGTGAAATTGCATCTTCTATCTGCCTTTATGTGGATATAATCCCTACATTATGAGAAAGATTCAAAAATTTCATTTTCTCACCTTTGATGAATCATGCGCCTTTAATTTCTATGATGTAGAGTTTTATAGCATCACACAAATGAACAAATCTCCTTTCTGTGCAATTTTCCTTACTTGAATGAGAAGAAGCCGACGAAAACGTTTTACAAAAAGGACTACTATATATGAGTAATGCTTCTCTCCGTCTTCATTTAACGTTGCTTTTGAATCCTAAAAGAAAAAAAATCAAAAGGTAAAGAATATTATTGCTCTGCATCTTTCTCTTTAAGCTTTTCTCAGCAGCTGTCGCCGATTCTAAAGAATTTAGAATGAGAGATGAGACCATCGAGGATCTGCTGAGTGAGGCGTGATGAAGGAATCTGCTTTGAAGAGTATGAACTGCTCTTCCCTGAAATTATTGCTTTTTAATCTTCTTATAGTTTATTTTTCGAGATTAAATTTATACTGTCTGTACGTATGCCTATAACATAGAAAATGAAATTCTGGATGATATCACATTTGCTTAGGTAGTGGTCTTACCTGAGTGACGTACGTTTTTTTTTTAATTTGGGAGTTTAAATACCACAGTGAGCAACTCGATCGTTTAAAAACAGCCGCTTGTCCCTAATTTAGGGACATCGGTCCGAGGGAAGAGGAACAGCCAGTGCCGTAAGACTAAACCAACATCCACGTCTCACCTGGATTCGAACCCCGACAAATCTCGGACGAATTGTCAGAAGCTATTCGGCCGAAATGAATTCGGACACTTAGACCATTGGACCACAGGGGAGTATCTTCGTTTTACATATTTAATTGGCATTCGTGTATGGTTAACTATGATCTTGTTACACATATTATTATTTGATTTTCCAAATGCGTTATACACTGGTCACAAAAAGTTAGGGATATTGCATGAAATGAAGGATGTATTTTATGTAGGAGTTAGGGATATTGAATGAAATGAAGGATGTATGTAGGAATTAGGTATATATCGTATGAAATGAAAGATGTATGTAGGAGTTAGGGATACTGCATGAAATGAAGGATGTATGTAGGAATTAGGGATATTGCATGAAATGAATGATGTATGTAGGAGTTAGGGATGTTGCATGAAATGAAGGATGTATGTAGGATTTAGGGATACTGCATGAAATGAAGGATGTATATAGGGTATTAGGGATAGTGCATGAAATGAAGGATGTATGTAGGAATTGGGGATATTGCATGAAATGAAGGATGTATGTAGGAGTTAGGGATATTGCATGAAATGAAGGATGTATGTAGCACTTAGGAATATTGCATGAAATGAAGGATATGCTGTATATAGGATTTAGGGATATTGAATGAAATAAAGGATGTATGTAGGAGTTAGGGATACTGCATGAAATGAAGGATATATGTAGGAATTAAATATATTGCATGAAATGAAGGATGTATGTTGGAGTTAGGGATATGGCATGAAATGGAGGATGTATGTAGGAGTTAGGTATATTGCATGAAATGAAGGATGTATGTAGGAGTTAGGGATATTGCATTAAATGAAGGATATATGTAGGAATTAAATATATTGCATGAAATGAAGAATGTATGTAGAAGTTAGGAATATTGCATGAAATGGAGGATGTATGTAGGAGTTAGGGATTTTGCATGAAATGAAGGATGTATGTACGATGGATTTAGGGATACTGCATGAAATGAAGGATGTATGTAGGAGTTAGGGATATTGCATGAAATGAAGGATATATGTAGGTGTCATATTCGTGGGTAGGGTGTTATGCTTATGCATATATTTAATATACTTGCTTATGGTAATTAGCTGCCACCAGACCAGGATATCTCTGCCCCGGTCAACTTACGCTGTTGCGTTGCTCCTCAGAGGCATGGTGAAGGAAAAGATGACTTGTGGAATACAGAGCTCAGCAGTGGTTACACTATATCATCATCATCATCATCATCATCATTGTCAACCATTATCAATCCACTGCTAGATGAAGGTCTCCCCAAGTTTCCTACACAACGGTCTGTCTTGTGCCAGTCTCCTCCATGTCACCCCTGTATACTTTCGAATTTCATCCACCCGTCTACCATGTGGTCTTCTTCTGGGTCTTTTCCTGTCCCTTGGAATCCAATCTAAAATTTCGGCTGTCCATCGATGGTCTGTCCTTCTGGCAGTATGTCCAGCCCATTGCCATTTCAGGGATTTAACTCTGATCATGATGTCTTCCACTCTTGTCATTTTTCGGATCCACGTGTTCCTCTTCTTATCTCTCCTGGTTACACCAAGCATGCACCTCTCCATGCTGCTTTGAGTTGTCTGCAGCCTTTGTATGTCTCTTTTAGTTAAAGTCCACGTCTCTGCACCATACGTAAGCACTGGAAGGATGCATTGATCAAACACTTTTCTTTTAAGACATAATAGCATATTGCTCTTGAAAATTATGCTGTTTCTTCCAAAAGCTCTCCAGGCAAGTTTTGTAGGCCGATTAATTTCTTCATCAATGTGACCCTCACTCGATATCTGCTGTCCAAGACAAACGTACATGTCTGTTATATCCCGCTTTTCTCCATCAATCGATAAATCTTCATTTCTTTTAAAAGCATTGAACATCACTTTTGTCTTCTGAAAGTTCATTTTTAATTCCACTTCTTTACTCTTGTCAGCAAGTACCTGGATCTCTGCAGCTCTGATGGGGTAGTTGAAAAATTACTATGTCATCAGCAAAACGAAGGTGGGTTAGATAATCTCCATTAATCTTTATCCCTTTGTTTTCCCAGTTCAGTGATTGAAAGACATTTTCCAATGTGGCATTAAAGAGCTTCGGAGATATGGTGTCACCTTGTCTCACTCCTTTTCCAATTTTTATGTGTGTTGTATTTTCAAACAGCCGAATCTTTGCACTTGCATTTTCATAGATGTTATTAATAATATTAATGTATGCATCTTCAATACCGCAGGATGTCAGAGCCATTGTAACTACTCATGGTTTCACCGAATCAAAGGCTTTTTCATAATCGATAAAGGCCATGCATAATGGAAGTTCATATTCCCTCGCTCTTTCAATTAGTTCTCTCAGTACGTGGATATGATCTATTGTGCTGTAGCCACTCCTGAATCCAGCTTGTTCTCTCGGTTGAGCCATGTCCAGTGTCACCTTCAAGCGGTGTGAAAGAACTTTAGTGAAGATTTTATAAACCACTGATAGGAGGCTGATAAGTCTGTAGTTCCTGAAATCCTCAATGCTACCTTTTTAATATAGCAGGATCATTGTAGCGTTGTTCCAATCCTCAGGTTACACTATATACATTCTTTTATTTACAGCTTAGTGACGAGTATGATGAAGATACAGGTCACGTGATAAAAACGGTTCTTAATCTTAAGCAAGTCGACATTACAGCACGATCATAGTTCATTCACAGTCCAGTCTTTGCACTATGAGTGTGCACATAGCATCAAGAAGTTATTTATGCATAGCAGCTATATGCTCTTCATAGGTGGCTCGATTTCTCAGGTGGAGGATTTCCTTGGTAGACCGCAGTCTGGCATATGATTAGTATTACTACCCAATTACCCACAGGTAATGCAACGTATATACTCTAGTGGCCTTAACCCGCAGGTAGGCACCTAATTAACTCTCTAGTCAGCCGCAGCCGACTAGCGTACGTACATCTCGAGCGAAGACTACAAAAAGACCGTTCTCTTCGTATTCGAGCAAAAAGTGTCCTAAACGTTCGTTACAACTTTTTCCCGCTTAAACTCTCTGCATCCCTGCCAGGCCGGACTGCGCACAGCCAATCCCGTAAGCGCACATCTTCGCAGCAAGAGGCCATGTGGTAAATCTCTCTTCCTTCCTCAGGTGTCTCTAGCTGCTTGAAACTTTCTGCGCTAGGAAGACATCCCCATGTTCTGTGAACTCCTGCCACAGCGTGGAATTCACCATGGAAAGAATTTCCTTCCCCCTTCTCCTCTCCGGGGGACCCTGGGCACACAATATGGCCGACCTGAAGTCATTTTTCTTCCTACAGGGAAAAAATGGCGTTCCACCTCCCTTTTGGGATTTTTTTTCCATTTTTCCCTGTCTTCAATATTTTTACATCATCTCAGTAGGATTCAAGGATACTGCATGAAATGAAGGTTGTATGTAAGAGTTAGGAATATTGCATGGAATTAAGAATGTATTTTATGTAATAGTTAGGGATATTGCATGAAATGAAGGATATACTGTATGTAGGATTTAGGTATATTGCATGAAGTGAAGGATGTATTTAGGAGTTGGGGATATTGCATGAAATGAAGAATGCATTATATGTAGGAGTTAGGGATATTGCATGAAATGATAGATGAATGTATCTGACTCAAGTAACACGCATTGAATTAACATTAAAGAGATTACGTAACACAAACAATAAAGAGACGTTTAGAAAAGAAAAATATTGTGCAATTTAAGCACACAACAAAGTAGTACTGCAATGTAGACAAAATGGTAAAGTCGGAGAATCCCCTGATTTCAATACCCGGTAACACGACCTTTGTGTCGAAGAACGTCTTGACAAGTACGACGCAACTTGCACCGGCATTATTTTTGAGTGTCTGTGGCATTTTGTCCCATATTACAGGCAATACGTTGCGGAAGTCTCTCAGCGTACTGGAGTATGGAACATGGTTATCCAGACGTTGCTGTACAGAGTCTCAAATGTTTTCAATAGGATGACGGTCTGGAGATCTGGAAGGCAACTCTAACGATTCAATCCCATGGTTTTCCAGCTCGTGAAGCACGCTCCAGGCACAGTGACTGGTTGCACTGTCATCAAGTAAACAGAATTCATATCCAATAGTAGCGTGGAACAGGCTCACAATGAGCACAATGGTCTCGTTTTGGTAAGCTGAGTCGTTCATGTTGCCTTTACAAACATACAAAGAAGTACGGCCATTAAAACACATTAAATTGAATGCTGCTAGTAAGGGTGGGTGGACTGCATATAGTGTGTTTGCATTCGTGTGCCGAATCTCCTGTACATCTCAGCGGCCTCAGTATTCGTGAAGACGGTTTCGTACCGTTTGAGTGCATACTGTGACTCCAAAAGCAGCTCGAAGTGATTTTCGGAGTTGGCTACTGGTAATACTAGGCGGTCTCCGAGCACTTAGTGTAAGTTAGTGATCACGCCTCGTGGTGGTTATCCTCGAGCGACAACTCTTGGGTCGATCTACAAAATGTTCATGCCGTAGAAATCTTCTGTGTAACCGACTTAACATACTCTGAGACACTTCTAAAGCAGCAGTCACATTGATACGCCGTTAATCTGCCTGTAACATGCCAACAGCCCAGTTTCGATTGTCAAGGCATAAATGCCGTCTGGACATGACGTAGCTACCCACGCTGATGATCGCCGGCAGTCGCTAAATTTGCATATCACTACGTTTTTCCCTTCGAAACCGCAATATCCCTAATTTTTTGTGACCAGTATATTTCTGCTAGATATGAATGACTATTTGAAATGTTCCATTTTTGGATAAGATTTCTATAGCCGTAAACACAACCTTTCGTCACTTTTCCTGTTTTTCTGAAGTTTTTCCTCTAGAAGGCGAGACTTTTACAGTTCTTAGCAAGTCTTTTGAAAGTGAAAAGGACGTGCTTACATAGTCGCTATGCCCGTGTGTCCGTTCATCTGTAGACAATCGATATCTCTGCACTTATCTGTCAGACTTAAAAAAATCCTTCTGCATTTATATCACTGTTCAAAAATATTTTGCAGGTTGCACCAAAAATTGGTGCTACACCAGCTGCACCACTTTCTTTGAAACGACACACCATTCTGTGGTGCAAAATAAACCCGACAACATGGTGCAACCTTGCGTACAACTTTGTACCATAACGTGGAGAAAAGTTGAACCACGTTCTCGGGTTTTGTTTGCAAAACACTATAGTGTATCTTTTCTCAGAAAGTGGTGCAGCTGGTGTAGCACCACTTCTTGGTGCAATCTACCGAAATTTTTTGAACAGTCGAAGCCTGAACAGCGAGAACGATTATTCTTGCCTTTGATCACTTTTTGTCTCGTAACATCGCCGCTAGGAAGCGTAAATGCAGATACTATCGAATTCAAAATGTATATTATTCCATATCATTATTCCTAAATATCGATTGAAGAAATTCATTCTTTGCTTCTATAACTTTTTAAACGAAGACCATTTTGCTGGCAGTTTTCTTTTTAAATAATAGACAGTTTTCCAGCTGGGCGTAAATATATTTCGCATTTCATCTAATATATCTGCTTCAAAAAGTTCGATTTAAAAATTTCTTTTTGCGTTGACGAATATCTCGTAACTATCACTTTGGCTACTAGGGGCGCCAGTGCATACATATGCTTCCTATATTTTTGTAGCAGTAAATTCACTCTTGAAAACTATTGTAGCAGAAAATTCACTCCTGAAAACTATTTTTGTAGCAGTAAATTCACTCCTGAAAAATATTTTTGTAGCAGTAAATTCACTCCTGAAAACTATTTTGTAGCAGTAAATTCACTCCTGAGAACTATTTTTGTAGCAGTAAATTCACTCCCGAAAACTATTTTTGTAGCAGTAAATTCACTCCTGAAAATTATTGGGTTGGTGTGAAAGAAATGCCCGGCGCGTATGAGCAGTGAAAACAGGCCCATAAACAGAGGAACGTACCACCCGCAGGTGTTGCGGGTATTGCGTCAGAGTGTTACTATAAATAGGTAGCACGTGTGTGAAGAGAACAAAGTTCAGGCGTGGTTTGTTTGGACGTAACGTAGCTTGCAAAGGAAACATGCAGACGCCGGATTTGAGAGTCACATTCCTGTATGAATTTAAACTAGGCCATTCTGCAAGAATTGCCCCTCGAAACGTTAACAAAGCGTTTGGGGAGAATACAGCCAACAAACGAACCATTCGACGATGGTTTGGGAAGTTTCGAAGCGGGGATACGGACCTGCAAAACAAAGCACGTGATCATAGACCTGTTGCTGTTTCTGACGATGTTCTCTTACGTGTGATTGAAGCGGACCGCCGAAAAATGTGTCGTGAGATAGCGGCACAGGTACGTGTCCACCAAACGACAGTTGTTCGGCGTGTGTCTGCGCTGTGTAAGGTCAAAAAGCTGGGAATGTGGCTGCCGCATCAGTTGACAACTGCCAACAAGACTAGACCTTTGGAAGTCTGTTTCAAAGGTCTAGTCTTGTTGGCAGTTTGTCCGTTTTGCCGCTCTTGAAGCGCGAGTGTCACTCAAAATACCTCGCACGACTGATTGCTTCATCGCCATAAGTCTACCACAACATTTTAAGTGTCTCCGTTCCCGATTTGCAGAATTTGATGTTCGCTGGCTGCTCTAGTTTGCAGTCCATACCGAAATCGCAGCTGTGTTCTGCACGTGGTCACCAAATATCATGTAGCACAGCTCCCGATGTTCACAGAACGACGCCACTCGGCACAATAACTCATGAAGGTCACTGCCCTTGACCACTGCTCGCGCATCCGCGTACTTCCATCTGTTGGCGCGCTGAGTACCTAGTATCGGAACTTTTTGATCGCACTACGTATTTTCTCCTTTTGAATAATTCAGAGATCTGTCACCAAGAGGCATCAACGTATATTTCCATTTCAATATTAACCTTGAAAGCAACCGATGTGTTTGAACCAAATGGTACCTAAAATTTTCGGCGCTCCTTGAACGGAAATGCTCACATAGCGGCCGATTCTTGCGAGAGCTACGGCCAAACAGTTTCTTTCCCTCTCACATCTCAGCTGTATCCGGCATAAACCAGATGGTAAGCGCTCCCTTCTAGTCCTTTATTACTTGCTCCATGATCCAAAGCATGACGGAAAAAGGTAAGTCCTTCTGACAAGGACACCATGCCCCTGGGTAGAAACAAGTAACTCAAACATCTCTCTGCTTCCTTAGGGTCGTCACCATTGCTAGAAATATTTTCAGCAGGTAATCAGAAAGGATTGGTGCCAATTTTCCCCCTAATTGATCACTTTGAATAAGAAAGCTAAGGGGAAAGCAACGCTTTCTTATGAACAAGTTCTTTAGTTCCAGCCGCGTTCGGCCTACTTCTTAGACAGCGAATGAACACTGCCTGACAGGGATAATGCCACATCATCAAGGAATGCTCCAAAACAGACTAAACTGCACACACAGATAGCCAAGTAAATCCTGAACAAATGATTTAGTTGCCACATACAGACTAAGCTCCAGTGGCCGAATATACAGGATGATCAATAAGGAGTGTGGCCCCTATTTTGGGCGGTACAGCGTTGAATCCGACATGGCATCAAGGCAATGAGAGTCCGAATAGAGTCTTGGGTTATCATGGACCATGTGGTGTTGGTCCGAGTCCACAGTTCATCTTTATTTTGCAGGGATGGGAGGGTGCTCAACCGAAGTCCTATCATGTCCCACAGATGCTCGATGGGCGAGAGGTCGGGGGACCGTGCTGACCAAAGAAGCATCTGTACACCGTGTAAAGCATTCAGGTTGATCCGAGAGGTATGCGGCCAGGCGGTATCCTGTTAAAAAAACAGCGTTTGGGATTCCCTGCAAATAGGGTAGTGCCACGGGCCTCAGCACCTCGTCAACATAGCGGTGTGCCGTCAATGTTCCCGTAATGCGTACCAGCGGTGAGCGGTTGTTGGCGCTGATAGCATTCCATACCATGATTCTACGTTGCCGGCCCGTGTGGCACTTCATAATGGCAAAGGAATCCGCCCGTTGGCTACGTCGTTTCCAGACTCTCACACGGCGATTATCCGTGGTGAGACAGAACCACGATTCGTCGATGAACACTACACTGTTCCATTTGGCACCCACCGCAGCTCTGGAGAGACACCACTCCAAGCGGTGACGACGATGGCTCGCTGTTAAGGGTAGCTTTCGCAACGGACTGCTAGACAGCAAATAAGACGCAGCCAATCGGCGCGATACTGTTCGCTTCCATATCGGAGCATCAAAGTCTCCCCGTAAACTCAGCAGAATGTCGCCCATTGTGGCCTGTGGGTCTGCTACGGCATGACGTAGGATGCGACGATCGGTGCGCTTGTACGTCCGTCTCCATGCTCCGGTTCCCCTCCGACGTTGCGCAGACCCTTCCTGGGTGCACTGTCTCCAAATGCGGCCGATGATTGTGGCATAACTTCTCGTTTATACCGCAATACGACGCAGGGACCATCCGGTGGTACGAATGCTTACGATGACACCTCTCGTGAACTCATACGTTTGACGAAATCGCGTACGACGGCGTCTTAATGGCATTGGCACCCCTTGTTCGTTCTTCAGACACGGTTACAGCAGAACCACTCACTTCTCGTGGCCATGACGACGTCTCGACGGATGGCCTCACAGGCTGGTCCGCTTATATGGCGCGCACCGTTCGTGCGATTCGTCTGCAAAAGCAATGATTTTCATAACTTGTACGTGTGCACGCACCGTGAAATTTGCTTGGCGCTGCGTTCATGTCTTCTTGGTGTGGCATTTTCTCTGGCACGAATTAACTCGGGGCATTTCGCCACCCCGAGTAAATTCATTCCAACTGGTTAAAGAGTTAACTTTGATTCTGAAATATCCTTGGAAAAATCCCTACCCCTTTTCAGGATATGCTTCATTATGTAGAATACTTTGCACACATTTTCTTCTTTATATGGAGCAAAGTTTTCCCGCTAGGAGGAAGGCGGTAATATCACGTTTTCCTTCATATCTCTTTTTACCAATAGTTCTTTGGGGGGGGAGGGGATGGTTGAACGACCCTCGTGAGCAACTCGATGGCCGGCTGTAAGCAATTGTTCATCCCTAATTTAGGGTCACTGGTTCCAGAACAGGGAGAGAGCCAGTGCCGTAAGACACACACACAACATCCATGCCTCACAGGGATTCGAACCTGGACCTATCTCGGAAAAATTTCCACAAACCACCGTTTAGAGCTCTGTGCCACCCGGAGCGGTTTTCAAAATTAGTTCGATCTGAAAAGATATCTTGCGGCACGAGAAACATTTCGTGTACAAGTTGTGATTTTTTGTAATACACATTTCTCTCGTGAGTGAGTGCAAGTAGCTATTTCTATCTGTGGTTGTAAAACGTTATTTTTTACTCGTTCCAGTCCCTATGTACATTTCTGCCTACATTTTCTGTTTCAAATAATGCGTAGCCTTTCCGTTATGCTCCATATACGCATTCTCTTCGTTGCTGATTCTTTTTTTCAAAAACATTATTTGAAAAAGTGGTTTCGTGTCGAAAAAACTCAAAACAAGTGCTCATTTCACCTGAGAATTCGACGTCATCCTTCTTGGGTTTTTTTTTTTTGTTCAACCGTAGATGAGCTTCTACTTTCCAAATTGTAAGAGTTGTCATAACATTGGCTGAGTGTAATCCTCGTCAAAAATGTCCACAGGTCTTGCTCTCCACACCATATTACTCTACTTAGGAATATCATAGCACATCGTTAGTGTAGGCAGTGCTCGAAATGGGCCCGTACACGACGGTATGGCATACCGGCACTTCTTGTTTCCTAGTATTTCATACCGGAACTTTTTTTACCCGTAATTTTTATACCTGCACTACTTTTAGTAGTGCAGGCACACACACACACACACACACACACACAAAAGAGCAACTGCAGAAATAGATGTATTTTTGCCCCTGGCTTACGGGTGTGCATTCTTAAACACAGAAATCGTTTGTGCCTCGTGCTTTTAAGAAATAACTGTATGGGAACTGTAAATGTTAGGGGAGTGGTGTACACATGAGCTCAACCCTTCAAAGGATGCAAATGAAGCTACCCTCAGCGTGAGATCATCAATTTGAAGAGCTACTTAACAGAATGACGAATTGGGATTAATAGATTAAACAAACATTTTAGTTTTGCAGCAATGAATGTACACTCATTGTCATAAAACTCCGCGCACCAAGAAGGAGGCGTCGGATTGAAATGAGATTTTAGTGTGATATGGTACATACCAAGGGCAGAAGTGATTACAATATCACAGCAGTAGGACGATTTCCCGCTGACATACGGTACACTTTCCGTTCAGCGTTAGTACCGTGTCGGACAGCCTCGTGCTCGGATACATGCGGTGATACTGTCCGACATGGGGTCAGAGAGATGCCGTATGTTATCCTGGAATTGAATGGCCCATACTTCTTGCAGTTGACACTCTAAATCACTAACACTGGGACATGGAGAAAGCTGGCGTACCATTTGCAAAGAATATCTAACACTTAAAGAAGGTCAACTCTCATAGAGATAACGTAAAACAGGCGGCAACCGCGCCACCACATCTTAAGAGATAATATGCTCGGCGGGAAAGTTAACACTCAGGAGCAAAACACGTTAGGGGGGCAGTATTGCTTTTCTTTGATCCACGGTGGTTTCCTTCGATTTGATTGATGACTATTTGCTTAGAGCAGTTTTTTTGTTGTTGTTTTCTGATATCCCGCACATCCCTTATTTTGGTGAGAAAAATATGCAATAACATTAAATTAAATTTCAGCAAATGTTACAGTTAGGTCTAAGGATCCGTACAAAATTCAGACATTCCCTAATATTTGGCATTACTGAAAATGTTTCGGAAGAACAAGCAAAAGCCTTAACTAACTTGGTTGGCGTTAGAAAACTAACATATCCGATTTGCGAAGTGATTATGCTACCGAGAAGGTTACAATCACGTGCTGTGAGTCTGAGTAGCTCGGGTGACTGTTCTTTACCCAAAGAATTGGAGTCAACAGAAGTACGCACGCGCAGTCTGCTCCGGCATCAGCCGATCAGCCTGTATGTTGGCTTCTGTGCACTGCATGTTTTCCCTGAAGATACGGCTGCGCTAGTTACGTCTCGCTGAGCCTTAACTTCTTCTCGTTAGATATTCTTTGCCATCTGGTCCCACACGTTGTAAAATACAAACTTCCACGCACAAAAGTGCGGAATGATACATTGACACTTAATGACTTGAGCGTGTGGTGAGTGATGTAGGGGAGTAGCGTGAGAGATATTGAAGGAGTAGGACATGCCGAGCTTTGGCTAAGACAACAAGTTCAGTTCGTACTGCGGAGTGTATTCCAGTTTATGTTTTTGTGTGAAATAGAAATGTAAAAAATGTTCTGTGTTGTTATCAAGTGTCTATGATGTTACAACGTGTTCAATGTGCGAGAGATCAGGCGATTTGGTAGACCACGGAAGCATAGAACCATGACGTAGACAGTCCTGGGAAACACGAGCCATGTGCGGACGGGCGTTATCTTTTTGGAAAATGGCTCCGGGCCACCCCTCCAGGAAAGACAGCACATGGTGCTGCAAGATCTCATGTACGCAACGATGGGTTATCAACGGCCCTGGGATCAGTACTAAGGAAGTCCGGCTGTCATACACGATGGCTCCCGAGACCATCACGTCTGCAGTTCGGGACGCGTGCTGCTGTACAGTGATGTTGGTATTGTAGCGCTCACCTGCGGTCCTCCACACTCCGACACGATGGTCGTCCGTTCCCATACAGAAGCGGGATTCGTCGCTGAAAACTATACGTCGCCAGTTCGCAGCATTCCACGTTGCTCGCTGCTGACACCACTGCAATCAATGCCGACGATGACCAGGTGCTAATGGCAGAAAACGTAAGAACCGTCGAGAGTGCAGATTCGCCTCCGCCAGGCGTCTGGAAATGGTTCTGGTGGACCCTTGTACAGCCGCCACATGTCTATGGATATTGGACAAGGACGTCTTTACATCTGTGCGTGCCGCTCTCATGATCCCACGGTCCTCTCTGCAGGTAGTGCGTTTGGGTCGTTCGGAGCCAGCCCGCCGTGTCTGGGTGCCTTCTCGTGTCCATTGTTCCCAACACGATCGCACCGTACTGTTCGACCAGGCAAATGGCGTACAATTCGGCACGCCGGCCACCCTGCCTCTCTCATCCCGACGATACGGCTTCGTCAAAACTCCGCTAGTTGGCCATACGCACATCTACGGCGGCTCCCCGGCATGTCTACCGCTCAGGGATCTCACATGACTCTTACCGTGCACTTCGGCAAGAATGTGGAGTCCCCTGTACGGAGCCTTATAAGCTCAAAGGATTGCGATTGCAGCGCCGGTCTTGGACGCGCGGGAATGCGGAATCACACGAAACTTTAATCATTTGCATGTCTGCACTCCCTGTAGCTATCACCGAGCTTAGCGTTAATCGCACGGATTTTTCTTGGTGCGCGTTTTCTTATGACAGTGAGTGTATAAACTTCTTCCACTTCGGTTTTTTTAGGGTGGTGAGATTGCAATTAATTTAAGACTGATTATTCATTATGATTGCGGTGATTCTAATTGTCCGACTTTCTATTTCATGACAGTCCCTATCAGAAGGGGGCTGTCTTCTCGGTTCGGGACCTTAAATTTCTGGATTAAGGACTAGCTAATTAAATAACGATTAGTCGAGACTCATAAATCTTGTTAATCCGTTAGTCCCGGGTTACAAACTCCTCGTTATAAACAAGTCTAACCTCAATCCTCGATGTAGTATAAGTAGTGCTCTCTGCATCCACAAACCAACCAACTGAAATCGACCGTCATCGTTTCTGATTTATGATGCAATTGTATTCCATGGAATTGTCAATTACATTTTCACAAAAAGAGGTTTCCAGGGATTTTTTGTTACTTTTTGAGGTTTGGAGATTTTTTGGCGAAGGTATTTTTTCCGGACGGTTTTTAGCTAAATATGAGCATAAGGGCATTCGATATTTCCATTACGAGCACTGAGTATAGGAGACCCGTATACCATTGAGTCCCCTGATTTGGTTCTTGCTGTCATGCCCCTCACTGCATTCATTGAGTATTTCGTTACTACACGCCATTAATCAACCCGGAATTGTTAGCCACCGTCATTCTCCATACACGCATAGGTAAATCAACAACTTTATCTCAGGACCAACGTCCTGATCGAACTGCATAGCTGTTTATATAACAGCAGCTGTTTTGTTACATGTCGCCATTACTCGCCCTCGACTAGTTCTATTCTGCCCCGACCCGTGTTCTCCGGACTGCGTGTAACGCGCGAAATCGTTCTCGAGGCTTCTTCTCACACTTCGAGAGTGCCCTGTTTCTTCTCACACTTCTGGAGTGCCCTTATGCTCCCATGCGTACGGAGCCATCCGAATGTGCGCTGCTTCTGCTCTGACCGCTGACGTCATTTAAAACTTATTCAAGTGCAGCTGACATTTATATATACAAAGGCCGTTCCATAAAAACTAAGAGTATTTTTTTTTGAGTTGGCAACACCACGAAGGGAGGAACATAAGCACGCAGACGACTAACTGAATTAGGGAAGAATCTATGGCAACAGTTATTGTCCGTGGCAGACGATTTTGGTTTTGCTATTCCGCAGTTTTTTAAGGTACGTCTGCATTTCGCAATACTGCAATGGAGGTGAGTGATTCAGAGTTAAGAAGTGAAATGCGTTGTGTGATAAATTTTTGCTATCGTTTGGGTAAAACGACTCCAAAATCAGTTGATGTAATGAAAAAAGCTTACAAAGATAAATGTTCTGGTGAGTCAACGATTTTTAGATGGCACCATGATTTCAAAAGGCGTTTGTCGGTAGAACTCGTTCCTAGGCCTGGTCGACATGAAAGTGTTTTTACAGAGCGTATTGTTAACATTGTGAGGGCAATCCTCCAAGAAAATCGACGAATAACATGTGAAGACATAGCGGCGTCAACTAATATCTCAAAAACGTTGGCATTTCGCATTCTACGCGACAAATACTGATGGGTACCTCATCACCTGACGAAAGAACAATTGTTAGCTAGAGTTCAGGTGTGTCATGAGGGGAAATAAATGATTGAAAAGGATGCAAGCTTTCTAAACACAGTAAAAGCTGCCGATGATACATAGTTCCACTATTTCGATCCCCTCACGAAGCGCGCAACGAGTGTCTGGAAACACAGAGGATCGCCTCCATCGAAGAAAAGTCCACCAAACCAAATCAGCTGGGAAGGTGATGATGATAATTTTCTTTTCTTTTTTTTTTTTTTTTTATTGGAGGTTTAACGACCACCGTGAGCAACTCAATGGGCTACATAAGCAGTCGCCCGTCCCTAATTTAGGGTCACTGGTTCCAGGGAAGGGAAAGAGCCAGTGCCGTAAGACAAGCACAACATTAATGCCTCGCCGGGATTCGAACCCGGATCCCTTCCGGACGAATGATCAGAGGCCATCACTTAGACCACTGCGCCACCGGGGCGGCATAATTTTCTTTGATCATAAAGGTGTAGTCTACCAGGATGCCGTTCTTTCACACATTTCTATCAATGCTGGTTATAACATTTCAGTCTTGAAACGTCTGCGACGACTCATATCGATTAAGCGACCGGAATTGGTGGACAAGTGGACCATACACGATGATAACGCCCGGCCACATGTGGCCGCTTGTGCGCAACAGTTTCTTACAAAATGCGGTATTGAAATCATGCCACAGCCTGCCTCCAGTCCTGACCTCGCCCCGTACGATTTCTGGTTGTTTACAATAATGAAGGAGATGTTCCGTGGCGCAACATTCAACACAGATGCTGACGTTATTCAAGCTGTACACGGGTCTCTAAAGCAACTTCAACAAAATGCCTTCGCCACAAGTTTTGAAAAGTGGACTGAACGATAGGACCGTTGTATATCATCCGAGGGAAGATACTTTGAGAAAGAATAACATATATTTGCTGTACCTATATTTGAAAAGAAATCACAATATTACAACAAGAATTCTTACAGATAGCTTTCAATACATCTAAAAAAATTAAAATATATTTTTGTCCGATTACTATTGCAACGATTACGATTTTTCTTGAATTTTTGAGCTCTCCTGATGCAACGTTCTCTCGTTAAACGGCATAAATTGTTTTATTTTTATAAAACAACTGTTTAAAAGCTAAAGCACATTGAGATATCTTCAGCTTACTAAGCTTAAAGTTTTTGTCAAATTAAAAGAAACAAAAAAAAAAAAGAAATCAGCTTTGATTTCTTTCTAGGATTTGGTGCCAACCTTTTTTTTTTTATACTTTCCCACTGAATTTTAAACATAACCCGTGTGTCCTTTAACAGAAAACTTCCAGTTTTAAAATCTGAAACGGCAAATCAGTTCCACTCTTTTTCAATAGGTCGCAATTTGAATCACCTGTTTTTCTTAAATTTGAAAACCGTTCTTTTGTGGTTGTCAAATATTGACTAAAACGTTCTGCTCTCTGTGCCGTAAAAATAGTATTCCCACATCATTCCGTAAGTTATCGTTGCACCTCTAATTACAAATTTATTAATTTACTTTTATACCATCAATGTGCACAAAACTAAACTCCTGATAACTCTAAATAAAATATCATGCAATGTTTTCCCCTTGTTTTTGAAGAAGGAAACTCTGAATAGAAAAGTCCACATTGAAATAAATGTAGCTCATTTCTGTTAACACAATAAATATACCTACTGTTTGATAGGCTCTTCAGAATTTATCAGGATGAATTGTATGTTCATAAGAGCAAAGTAATATCCGTGATTGGAGTTGTGTTACGCAACTTTTTTAGTTCCTCGTTTTTCATTATGTGCGTCAAACTTCCCTGCACTCGAGCAGCACCCTCAAGCATAATAAATCAATAAGGAAAATTAAGCTAATTATCGGAAATCGTTGAACATGTTCTTCTTCTGCGCCAAAAAGTGAACACCGTTCTTTTGTTCTTTTGAAAGTGCTAAGAAACGTCTGCGAATTTGATCAATCCAAAATGAAGGATGTTTTTTAATACGTAATTAGTTCTGAACGAACTCCTCGTTAATTTTTATCAAAACAACCTGATCTCAACCGAATTCTTTCTGTTTGACTTGCACTCAAGAAATCACAGCACAACAAGAAACGCGTGAGTCCACGGAACATACCTGCAAATAATATATTATTTGCAGCAATCGGTGATGGTTATATTAATATTAATCCGAAATTTTAGACTTGGTTGTTCTGGGTGGTGTAGTGGTCAGCATACTCGGACGCCATTCGTAAGACGCGGTTTCGATTCCCGCCACAGGGCAATTTCATACCTGGAAATCATTTTCTTTTTTGCTCACAATAGGTAGGATGCAGTTAAAAATATTTACATTCAGATTCCAAAGGAAAAATTGACTTTGACAAAATTAAGCAGAAAGTATTTTATTATTGAAACAGTTTTCATGTAAATTGGCCAAACGTATGTAGAACTGGACGCCATAGGATCAAATTTGGCACGATATCCAGAAACGAATCAGAATTGTATTCATTTTAAACGAGACGTCCAACTGATTTTGGACATCAAAAAATTTTAACAAATAATGATAATTTCAAAATTCAATTTCTCTTTTCAAATGCTGTTCATTTAAGAACTGAATCGACTTGATCCAATGACAATCGTTCCGACTTCATCCAATTACAATGGTTCCGGAATCTAATCTTTCTGATCAAATAGCCACTATTTAGTTACTCCTGATCAAATAAATGATGACCCTTGCAGAATTGAATTATCCTGATCAAATAATGATAGTTTCAGAATAGAACTAACTACTTCTGATCGAATAATTGTCCTTTCAAAATCGAAACTCTCTGATCAATGATGATAATTCCGGATATGAGTCGTTCTGACTAAATGGTGATCGTTTCAAAATTTCTTCCAAGTCATGATCGTTTTGAAAATGAGTACCTCTGATCGTTGAATCGATTATCATCTTACAGGTACTCTACCATCCCTGTCAAATGATACCGATTCAAAATTTATTCGTTCTAAGAAAACAACTATCATTTCAGAGAAACATCGCAATGCTCAGAGCTAGTGTCCAATAATCGCTACGGAAGAATCGAATCCGAGGTTTAAAATTAATTACATCAGTACAGTTATGTTACACGCAGTTCGTAGAAAAAAATGAGTTAAGGAAAATTTGACCGAACTACCATAGAATTTCCAATGTTTAATTTTCCACATATATAAGCATCATAATAAAAATACCTTAGGAAAAGTAATGTCTTTTGTAAATACACTTATAGACAAAAGTTTAGTTACAACCATTAAATGCACATAGGACATTACAACGACTTCACAGACTTTGCTGAAATTTAGGTGAGCGGTTCATCAAAACATAACAAAGAAGACGGGCAGACATGAAATGTATGTAAATAAGTGACTAGGAAAATGTTGAAGCATTAAAAAATGGTTTTAGGAGAAATGCGCTGTTTCAGTTATAAGTAGAGACTTTGATCACCCCTGACAGCAAAGCATATTGTGCAACTATCACGCATTCTGTTAACAAGATGATGGATGAGGTTGAATTGTAATAAACGCCTCTGAGAGAGGACTAAAATGCTTCAGTGCGTCTTTTCAAAACTTCCTAGTGATACTCAATAGGATATAGATGAGGAAGCCATGCGAGAGCTCTATGTATTATCTACTAATGTCGCTACGCTGTAAAGGCTAGATATCAGTCCACCTGGGGTACTGTGATCTTTGGCAGGCCTGGAACTGAGACACAATTCCCGTCTGCTTCGGTCTGTCTAACCGACATCCTACCCATGTACAGAGTGTTTTTGCGGAAAGTCCCACTTTTTAAATAGGTCAATTGTTCGACTTAATAAGTAAACAGTAACGTAACTGCGTGTACATGAGAGCTTAATAACAGGAGAATGACTTGCCATCACAAAACCTGCTGAAAGTGTCTCCTCTTCCTGTTCGAGACATATTTCATACGTTTTACCATGTTTTCTGATGCACGTCTCAACATGTCTTAGTCGATACTGTTTATTTGAGTTGTGATGTTTGCCCGCAGATCCTGATTGGTTCGTGGTCTGTTTTTGTAGACTCTTTTGGTTCGTGGTCTGTTTTTGTATACCCCATAAGAAGTAATCCGCTGACGTCAAGTCTGGTGACCTGGATAGGACGAGGCACCGATCTACGATCAACGAAAAATCTGTTGATAAGCGTCATGGACTCACTGGAGGTGTGGCATGTAGCACTATCATGATAGAAGCACCTCTGCGTAAGCCTGATGCCGTCTAGTTGCTCCACGAAGGCCATGAAAATGTCCTTGTACAGAACAGTATTCACAGACCCTTCAAAGAAAATTTGACCAATGATTCTCTTAGCGGGAGCTGCATACCACACACCCACCTTTTGCGAATGAAGTGGTGTATCATGGATCGCATGAGGGTTTTCTGACGCCCAAATCCTCGTGTTCTGAGAATTTACACATCGCGAGAGATTAATTCAGGCTTCATCTGTAAACCATGCCATCGTTAATATTCCAGGACTCTTTTCCATACCGGTGCATGGAGAAACCAATTGCAATAACGTACACGCTTGATTTTCTCGGGCTTCATCATTTGGTGTACAGCTGTCACACTGTACTACCCGATTTTTGCATGCTTAGCTGATCTTTGGCACATCTTCAAAGAGTAGCCGGTCTTCTGTTATAATCGGTGTAATGATTTCCTTGGGAACAAAACCATCGCTTACGAAAATATTCCGCAAACAGAGGCACTCTTGACTGCGGGTTGTGCTTCCCTTTTTCACTCAGTAATGAACCTGTTTCGTCCAGATTCTCCAAGAACTTTAGAATTGCCTTCCGGTCAAGACTATCACGAACACCGTATTTTTGTCGGTAAGCCCTTTCTGTGGCTGTAACAGAATTAGTAATCCAGTAATTTTTCACGATAAACACGCGCTACTGCGCTATATGCGACATCAAACTGCCTGTGGCGAGAAATGACGAGAGAAAGCAGGAACATCCGCTACAGGCCGCGCTGATATCATCTGCAGAAAACTTGATGTGATGATAAGTCATTCTCCCATTATTAACTTCTCATTTACACATACTTGAGTTACTGTTTAGTTATTAAGTCGAACGAGAGACATATTTCAAAAGTGGGACTTCTCGCCGAAATACCCTGTATTTCCTCCTATCCGAATCATGAAGGCAACTCCTAGCGTTTGTCTGCATGTTCTCCAATAGTTCTTTTAAGCCAACAGGTTTTGGGGCTTGCGAGGTACGATATATCAAGTGCCACACCTGCGCTGACTTTCATTACGTGACTCATGTGCACGGTATACTGCATGTGACAGATCAAGCACCGTCTTTTTTGTTTAATACGAGTATCTGGGTTTAACGAACACCATGAGCAACTCTGTGGGCTATAGGGAATCGTCCGTCCTTACTTTAGCATCACTGGCTCCAGGGAAGAGAGAGAGAGCCAGTGCGTTAAAACAAATTCACCACCCTACTTTCGAGTCAGACTGTGGAAGGGAAACTATATGACGAAAAAAAAAACAGCCAGTCCACAATGCTCTGCGCCAAAACCACCCAGACCTCATCAATAGGAAGCGGACATTGCTGTAAGTGGATAATTCTTCAAGTCACATCTCCAGAGTAGTCAGGCAAAAACTACAGGAAGATACGAAGGGATTGATATCCTTTCCAATCTATTCGGTTGCCAGAAACGTCATGACGTATTTTAGCCATATTTTGCAAATGTCCTTTATTGATAGAAAGAACAAAGATCAATCAATGATATAATGCCCGTTTTGTTCGATAACCTATTGCCATCTTTCAGTGAGCTGAAGAATGCCTCGTTCATAGAAGGACCTGTCTTTCGTGGCGAAAAACTGTACAAGGTGCTGATTTACAGCCTCATCTGAATTGAACGTTATAATACGCAAGGACTGTTGAAGAGAGTGAAACAAGTGGAAGTCTGACCGCGCAAAGTCAGGAGAGTATGCTGGGTGTGGCAACACATCCCACCCAAGCTTCAATAATTTTTGGCGGGTGATCAAACTTGTGTGTGGCCTCGCGTTGTCGTCATGGAACACACCAACTTTACGATGAACGAGCTCTGGACTTTTCTGGATGGTGGATTCGTACAAACTGTCCAATTGCTGACAGTACACATTTGAATTGATTATTTGGTTCCGTGGTAGAAGCTCTAAATACACGACACCTTTAAAATCCCACCACACCGAGACCAGAACCTTCCGCTGATGAATGTCTGCTTTGGATGTAGCTTGAGGCGAAGCAGCACGTCGGAACCAAGACCGTTTGCGCAGCACATTGTTTTACACAATCCACTTTTCGTCACCAGTAATCAGTTGCTTCAAAAACGGATCGTTTTTCTCACGTTTAATGAGCATATCGCATATGTTTATACGCGCCGTCAATTGATCTTCTTTGAGTTCATGAGGAACCCACACATCGAGCTTGCTTACCCTGCTTCTTCAGGTGGTCGTCGTGAACGCTTTAATGATGGATGTGCAATGTGTCTGCAATCTCTCGTGTCGTGTAACGTGGGGTTGACTCGATGAATGCCTTAATTTGGTCGTCATCAACCTCGGTTGGCCTCCAGGACCGAGGAGCATCGTTGAGGTCAAAATCACCAACAAGGAATTTTGCGAACCACCGCTGGCACTGACGTTCTTGTAGAGCATTATCACCGTACACTTTTCGCAACTTTTCACAAGCTTGACGCGCGTTCTTCCCTTTACGGAAGTAAAACAGTAAAATATGATGAAATGCACAGTTTGGTCTTCCATTTTCAACTTGATGTCAAATCTCCGCAAATCAACCAAATTGCTCACTATGCCTTTTAGACTGCAGCTAGAACTGACACTTGTCGAATGCCATAGCGATAACAGAGCTGCGCATGCCTCTAGTACTTCCAAAACCGCCCAACCGCCATCGGGTGCCAAAATACGTCATGACTTTTCCGACAACCTCATAATATGCAGTCTGAAACGTGCCCCATCCAACTACCATCTGTTTTGATCTATGGCCTATTTCCTCCAAAGACGTCACTTCGCTTCAGGCCGCCCCGGTGGCGCAGTGGTCTAAGCGATGGCCTCTGATCATTCGTCCGAAAGGGGTTCGAGTCCCGGTGAGGCATGGATGTTGTGTTTGTCTCACGGCACTGGGTCTTTCCCTTCCTTGGAACCAGTGACCCTAAATTAGGGACGGGTGACTGCTTATAGCCCACTGAGTTGCTCACGGTGGTCGTTAAACCTCCAATCAAAACAAAAACTTCGTTTCGGTGTTGGATACAGAAACTACACGATCAGACAGTTTCTGTCCTCGAAACCTGCCGAGTGGTACAGTCGTGAGATCGTGGCTGTGGTGAAACGTTGGCAAAGGACTACAGAGAAAACGGCCAGTGCTTTCCAGAGTAAGGTGAGCATGTGTGGCTTTTTATTAAACTTTTTAGCAGCAAACGGGATGAACTTTTGACTCATCTTGCCATAGCTTCTAGCATGGGCTTTACGCTCACACAAGTCATATGATTTTTAGGTTCCTCACTACTCTGGTAAATTTGTCCACACGATAAAAAATGACTTCATCTGAGAATAACACTTTTTAGAGGAAGATGTAGTGTTCAGAAATCAAGTTCTGTTTACTAAACAAAAACTAGAACAAACGACATTAGAAAGTCTGGACGATTCACCATTGATTTCGTAAAGTTGCAATCAACTGTGCAAGTTTTGTGTACTACTCGTATTTACTTTGGTAGATGAATTTCTGGTGAAGCACGACTTGCGATCTATTCTGAGAAAACACCTGATCTTTATCAATAGTTTCCTCTGAAGCACCTGGACGTTCCTCTTGAGGTTTTAGTCAGGTTATGATTTTTTTAACCACCGTGAGCAATTTAATGGGCTATAAGCAGTCTCCAGTCCCTAATTGTAGGCCACTACTCCAGAGAAGGGAGAGAGAGCCAGTGCCATAAGACAAACACAACATCCATGCCTCACCGGGATTCAAACCCATCTCAGACGAATGGTAAGAAATCAGCGCTTAGGCCACTGCGCCGTAAAGGTGACTGAGGCAGATTATGCAAGCTTTCTGTGATCCAAAACGTCTGAGGAAATATCGAATGCTGTATTTGGAGGAAAGTTACTTTTGACACTGACACACCTGCTGTCGCTGCACAATTCTCACTGATCCAGATTTTACAAACCAAATGACACATTAGGCACTCTCATGTGAAGTCCCAGTTTTCTATTCAAGCATCTCTCATTAATAACTAATTGTACCAATTACAACCAGTTGGTTAGATGCACAAAATGACTTCATTAGTTTCAAATTAAATTACAAAAGAACGCAGTATCTTATTACTTTTGGCTGCCCAGCAATCAATATTTTATTAAGTCGGAATATTATTTTACGGACAATCTATATTTTGTGCCATTTTACAATAAAAACTTTTCTTTTACTTCAAACGTAATCACTCAAACGAGGGAGCCATGACATGGACCTGAAATGCTGGTAGTCCTGATCGAACGTCCGATCGATTTCTAGGAAACCTATCGATTTAATACTAAACTTATACGTGGCTTTGATTAAACATATTTCCAAGATCATGTGAAAAACAGAAGGACGTGCCATTTTCACCGCCTGGATTACATTCAATCACGAATGATCTATGATCAAAGATAAACTCATAAATCTGATTTCACTAGCATCCCCAAGAGAAAATAATCTAAGTTTTACTGAAACGTGAAGTTTCACTTTGATTAAAGCGAATACTTGAGTCGTATTTGCCATTTTTATAAACTTCAAAAGATGTCTTCTCATTAATTTTAAGTCCTCTCCTTTCTTCTCTGAATTCAATGATCACAGCAGTTGCCCGTCCAACAGCACGTTTTCTCTTTTTAGTATTTGAGTAGCTGTCAGCAAGTTCAGTAACCGAAATATATATTGCATTACTTTTTTGTCCAACATATAACAAGTAACAAATGCATTCTTCACTTAAATTAGTCCATTAGAGGTTCTTAGCATTTATTTTTTTCTGACGCTGTAAATAAAAGATTGTTCGAACATTTATTAAAGTTAAGAGCGATGAAAATTCTTTATATTCAGACAACGTTATTTGACTTGAGTTTGTTTGTATTTCAAGTAAACTCTTGAGACGGTTGAACAACAGAGTAATTAAATATAATCATCATCATCATGGTCAACCATTATCAATCCACTGCTGGATGAAGGTCTCCCCAAGTTTCTTCCACAATTGTCTGTCTTGAGCCTGTCTCTTCCATGTCACTCCAGTATGCTTTCGAATTTCATCCATCCATCTCCCATGGGGTCTTATTCTGGGTCTTTTTCTGTCTCTTGGATCCAGTCTGAAATTTCAGTTGTTCATCGGTGGTCTGTTCTTCTGGCAACCTGTCCAGCCCATTGCCATTACAAGGATTTTACTCTGAGCATGATATCTTCCATTCTTGTCATTTTCCTCATCCACGCGTCCCTCCTCTTATCTCTCCTGGTTACACCAAGCATGCATCTCTCCATGCTTCTTTGAGTTGTGTCTTTGTATATCTTTTTTAGTAAAGGTCCATGTCTCTGCTCCATACATAAGCACTGGCAGGGTGCATTGATTAAACACTTTTTTTAAGACATGACGGCATACTGCTTTTAAAAATTGTACTGTTTCTTCCAAAAACTCTCTATCCAAGTTTTATATGCATATTTAATTTCTTCATCAATGTGACCCTCACTTGATATCTGCTGCCCAAGATAAATGTAAGTATCGGTTGTTTCAAGCTTTTTTAAATATAATACTTATAAATAAATATAAAATTCACTCACTTTTGTGTGTACTTTACAAAACCGGCAGCGAAGTAAAATAAAAACACTTTTTCCGCTTTAAGAAACCATACATAGTTTTATTTGATTGAAGGTTTAACGACCACCATGAGCAACTCAATGGGCAGCAGTCGCTCGCTCTTAATTTAAGGCCTTTTGTTCCAGGGAAAAGAGAGACAGTGCCGTACTCAACATCTATACTCTACCGGGATTCGAACCCGGATCCTTCTCAAACAAACAGTCATAAGCCAGCGTTTAGAACACCGCGCCATCGGGGCAGCATAGTTTTTATCGTATTATCTTTTAGCATTACTTTATGTATAACGAAGTAAATTTCTCCGTCATTTTTGGTCTACGCCGGGATTCGAACCCGAGGACGCTTATTCGGGAACAAGTCGCTCTACCAACTGAGCTACGCAGACGATTATTCTGATTCCTATCTGCCTTTATGTCGTGTGCGTACTGCTGGCAGGTACGTCACATCTCCCCCCCCCCCGAAAGAGGGCCGGGGGCATGGCCCACGGGTCAGCCGTGACCATGATTCGTTGCAGGCAGCCATCCACTGTAGAACGTGCACTTGAGAACTCCCAGTCAATCTGCTGTGTGGAATGCAACATCACACATTTTTATTTTTCGAAGCGCTGGAGAAGGAATTCTCTGATTTTTCCTGTCTCGCGGTGTGGAAATAACATCACACCAATGCGAGATTTTGAACGGCCGGGTCATCCGGATAGTTCGGGCGCCATTATATCGAAGTAAATTTCTCCGTCATTTTTGGTCTACGCCGGGATTCGAACCCGAGGCCGCTTATTCCGGAACAAGTCGCTCTACCAACTGAGCTACGCAGACGATTATTCTGATTCCTATCTGCCTTTATGTCGTGTGCGTCCTGCTGGCAGGTACGTCACATATGTTATTAACGATTTTGATGAAATCTCCTTTTATGTGTTTCAAGGTTTAAAGACCACCATTCCACGTAGGTGGTTCAGTGGTCTACACGCTGGATTTAGGCCATTCGTCCAAAATTGATCTGCGTTTGAATCCTAGTGAGGTATGGATGTCTTGTTTGTCTTACGGCACTGGGTCTCTCCCTTCCCTGGAACAAGTGGACCTAAATTAGGGACGGCAAATGATTATATCCCATCACGTTCTTCACAATGGTCGTTAAACCCCAAACAAACAAACAAAAAAACGACCACCATGAGCAATTATAAGGGCTATAAGCAGTCACCCGTCCCTAATTTAAGGCGACTGGTTCTGGCAGCTCGACACAGAAAGTGTCATTCGGCAAGCACATGACCCATGTCCTATCAGGGACTCAAACTTGAGTCCATCTTGGACAACCGATCCGATGTCAGACTACTCGATAAAATTTCACGTAAAATTTCAAAAAATGTAACCGAGCTATAAATCTTTTTGCGAAATTGTTTTAATATCGAAAACTAACTCAATCTCTGTGAAGAATGGCTGGCGTTTTAATGCTTTAACCTTATTCATTAATTAGAAGGTGTTTGTCACCTCGTCCTTCTCAGTAAGTTCTTTCTGTGATTATATCTTTAGCGAAGAGCAAATAATTATTCTCCGGAAATTCTTGTCGTTGTATGGATCAATGGAAGAAAAGGGAGATCTGCGTAAGAACGAAGCGTGCCCTAAAATTTTTACGGAGTCAGAAGTTTTGCAAACAAAATCCTAACTGTCCTTAAAGGCATGCGATTTCAGTCATGAACCTTTCTAGCAATAAATATTTTTCTCGGCTGTCTGAAAAACACTATGATGTGAATCTTTAATTCGAGCACTAACGCAGACAAACAAAAATTAGCTATTGACAAACTGCCTTAGAAGTAATACACAACGATGTGAAGAAAAGGTAAAATACAGTCAACTCTGCATATAGTGAAATCTGTTATAGTGAACATTCGGTTATAGTGAACCTCTGTTATAGTGAACATTCGGCTATTGGCCCCGACCTGCAACATGGGAAATGTACATAAAAATTTTGTTTATAGAGAATAAAAAAAAATCAAAGAAAAGAATGTACTTGTAACATGAAATTGTAACTTATTTCAAAACAAACCTTCTTGTAAAAACTTGAAAGAATAATATTGTAGACCTACTACTCCTTAAGTTCAGTGAAGGACAAAGTAGGATTAATACGCTCAGCAACATGCAGATGGTGTTCCCGTTTGCCAACACCACGTCAGTCCTTCAATCCATGGAGCAAGGTGTGATTCGCAATTTTAAAACCTATTACAGAAGCGGAAGTAACGCTTCATTTAATCCAAGACTTGGAATCAAAGCACAACATATGTTCTGAATGCTGTACGTTTTGGAAACAAAGCGTGGAGTGTGTTAATTGTCACTCTACAGAATTGTTTCCGCAGGTCCGTTTGGCTACTGGTCGTGTGGCATTCGAAGAGGAGGACGATGTGCCTCTCTAGGACCTTCTTCAGCATATCGGTGAGAATTACACTGAAGCTGAAGATTTTATCGATGCTGACTGTGAAGTTATAACAAATGAAATGCCGTGGGATGAAGCTATTGTCAAGGCTGTAAAAGGCGGTTCCAGCACGAAAGAAAACGAGTCTGGAGATGACGAAGACGATAATGAAGAACGTGTTCCAGCAGTAAAAGAGGCGTTGGAATGTATCAGTACTGTGCTAAAGTTTCTAGAATGTGTGGTAAATGTCAAATCAAGTGTAGCAAAAGCACAGACTCTAGAAAAAGGACATAAAGAAAATATTTATAAAACTGTTTGCAGCAAGCAGGAGCACATAACAGACTATTTTCATGTTAATTAAGGTAATGTGAAATTAATTTTGTTTACTTAATTTAATGAATATACACTACGTACATAAAATATTATTTTTTAGATACCTATGTACATATTTTATTTTCTTGCTCACCATTCCACTCAATTCAGGTTAAGGGAAGACACTTCAGTTTTAGTGAACCTCGGACATAGTGAACGAAATATGAGAGTCCCCAAAGGTTCACTATAGGCGGAGTTGTATTTCCCCAAAACCACGCTTTTGTAGGCTGTATTTTTGAGGTGTTTAATTATTTAATAATGCTTTTTTCTTGTAGATTTCTACGCAATATGTTTCGTGTCTATTTCCATTTTCCATATTTCCTAAGTCGCGTTTGTCTGACAATCGAATGGTTCACTTCCACACTCTATTCCGATTCTTCACTCGAAGTATTTTAGAACGACCGACTGAATTTCACTCAGCATTCACTTCAGAACAGTCGCAGCTTTCGCTACGATTATATCAGAACACTGATCTCGTACAGAGAGAAAGCGTCTTTGTCTGGTATTCCTTTTCCTTCTGAGGTAACGTCAGACAACAAGAAGCATGCTCAAACAAAGGTCTTCGCTCTTTCCACGTTCATAAGTGAGTCACGGAAAAAATCTCACGGTGGCAGCCAATGAGATTTTTTCCGTGACTCACTTATGAACGTGGAGAGAGCGAAGACCTTTGTTTGAATTTCCTGGACCACGTTTAATGTCTGTATTAACAAGCATGCTATTGGGTCTTTTCACATTTATTGGCCGATGCCGACAAGGCGAATTTGCATAGCGGGTTAAAAGGGACGCCTCGTAGGAGGAACTACCAAACGCCCATGCAAATTGAATCGGTTCAGTCCACGTGTGTAAAACGGTATTTTAGACAGGTCTGAGCAGTTGGGGACGTGATGGAGCAACCCGACGTGAGATTAGTGATTTTGAACGAATTCAATCTTGGCCGGAATGTGTCCGAAACGGTCGCAAATCTCAATAGAGCGTGGACTGTCGGAACGACGAGTGACAGAACTGTCCGTAGACTGTTTTCCAAGTTCCATGCCGGTGATGTTGCCATCGGCCATAAACCAGGAACCGGTCGTCCGGTTCTGTGTGACACCGTACATTTAAGGCGGAAAGTGGAAGAAAAACCAACGTCCACAGTACATGAGCTCAGTGCCGAACTTGTCGTATCATCAGCGACAGTTTCCAGACACCTGGCAGCTATGGACACTATTAAAAACTGGATACCTGGGTTCCACACGAACTCACCGAACAGCAGCAGATACGGCGTCTGGAAACATGCATTGCCTTCCAAAAACGTGAGGCTACTGCTCCCTTTCAGCATTGGATCGTTACGCTTGATAAAAAATGTATGCTTTATGAAAAAGGAAGCGAACAGCGCCGTGGCGCGATAAAAGGGAACCACCCAAACACATGCCCAAATTCGAATTGCACACACAGAAGGTTCTGATCTCTGTGTGGTGGACTGCCAAGACTGTGGTTCAATGTGAGTTTTTGCCGCGAGGTCAAACAATCACAACGGACGTGTGCTGCCGTCAGCCGAACGAATGTCACCAGAAATTATGCAGCAAACAACCATCGCTCGCCAATCGTTTGGGTCCCATGCTGCTTCAGGATGGCGCACGACCGCATGTGTCTATTGGAAGCTTGAGAAAAATTAACGCCTTGGGGTAGAAGGTCCTCTCTCACCTTGTTTATTCACCTGACTTGCTCCCCTCAGACTTTCCCATGTTTCGCCAATTGGACCACTTCTTGAAGGGCAAATGGTTGGCTAACAAGGATGCTGTGATTTCCGCCGTTAGAGATTCCTCGGACCACTTTGATGCCTGTTTCTGCCACCGTGGCATTTTTGCACTGAAAACACATTGGGCACAGTGTATTGCTGCCGAGAGCAGAAAATGTTCGGAATAAAATACATTTCGTCGTCTGTCACTGCTATTTGTTTCTTTGTGTCAGAATCGGCCAATAATTATAAATCGACCCAATAGAAACATCTCCAGGACTGCAACTGAAACTTGTGAAGAACAGGTACAGTGGTAGCGACCCAACACCTCACTGTTTGGGCCCAACTACTGCAATATAGATATCTACAAGTTTTTCGCGATTTTTCTTTGACATCACGAAGAGTAGCAAACACCATTGTTTGATTCTATGTTATTATGTATAAAGAATTCAGGGTCAACTATTAATCTGATTGATCTTAACTTTTTGTTATGGAATCACGAAGATATTACCTAGGCGTTAGATGACAGTGGCCAGACATGCTGTACAAATGAATACTTTTTTTCTGGACAAGGGGAATTGAAGATAATTATCAACGTCTAACGTTATAAGCAGTAACCGGTTCCTAATTTAGGTCCATTGGAGTTGAGGAAATATACAGAGACACCGTCGTAGGACGAATAAATCACCCATGCATCATAAAAGACTCTAAAGTACCTCCTCGGTGGCGTAGTGGTCTAAGCGATGGCTTACAACCATTCGTCCGTGAAGGGGTCCAGTTTTGAATCCCGTTGAGGCATGGATGTATGTTTGTCTTACGGCACAGGCTCTATCTCCTTTTCCTGGAACCAGTGGCCCTAAATTAGGGACGGGCGACTTTTGATACCCCATTGAGTTGAGTTGCTCACGGTGCTCATTAAACCTCCAATAAAAAAAAACAGACTGGAACTCCTTCCAAACTCTGACGATTAGCAAAAAATCCGCACGTCTAACCAATCAGCTACCTGGGTGTCAAATACATGTATGCTGCCCAATCATTTCTCACTATTCCTCCGATTTCTCCTATATATCTTGTAATCGAGATCTGATTATTTCCATTTTAAAGTCAAATGCTGATTCATAAGTATCAGAAGCTTCCTAACGCCTCCTAAGGGGCCCAAAATGAGGCTATCACAAACATGAGGCTATGGCCCAAAATGCGGCTATCTTAGGGGATCTACTTGGTCTTTGCGCAGACATTACAAAAGCAAATTTTCAAACCTTCAGGAAGTAAAATTTTTTTAAAAAATAATTTAAATAGTGCAATGAAATACTATACATGTTTAAATTTTAGTTGGAAACAGATTTGGAGTAATTTAGTAGCTGTGTCCTTCTGGCCACGTTAGTAACTACTTACCAAGCAGTGGTATGGATTCAGATGTTTCTGGCATTTTTTCAGCAATTGCAAGCATGAAGACAGAAAAGGCAAGGAGGACGGTAACCCCAAGGGCAATCTTCTCCCCGGAGTCCGGAGGCAGACAGAAGACGAGCAGGGTCAAGATGGACATCATCATACAGGGCATGACGACGTTGTACATGTAGTAGAGAGTCTTCCTCCTGATCACTAAGGTGATGGTGACATCCGGGAAAGGCTCTCGACAGCATGAATAGAAGACGACATTTCGGACGATGCGGGCATCCAACAGCTCCCATTCTCCATTAGGAACGTAGTTGGAGAGGTCGACTTCGGAAGTCCGGTTCATGACGTCCACCTGCAGTCCATCGTAGATCCAGGAACCCATCTTCATGGTGCAAGTCTGGTCATCGAAGGGGAAGTAAGTGACATCCACGGGACATGTGCTGCGGAGTTTTGTGGGTGGGGGCCAGAATACGTTGCCGCTGGGTTCTAACATGGCACGAGAGTTCATGTAACCCCGAGTGTAGTCATCAGCACTGGAAAACCAAAAGTAACGAACAGACGACAATTGAAGCAACAATTTTTAAAACAGCTCATACAAAATTTAAAATCTCAGTTGAATTAAATTTTGTACTTAGAAAACCGAATCAGTTGTACATTAGTTTAATGTTCGATTCACGCACGTATCCAGAATTTCTGTTTGGGGTGCTATCAAGGAAAATTGCGGAGATATGTATATATGCACTTTTTCGGGACCCCAGGTCTCCCAAACAGAAATTCTTGATACGTACCTGAATCGAACATTCATTATATGAATCAAAAAACAATACTCGTATATCTCACACTTATATTGAACGTATTCAAACCACACGCACGCATATACACTCATTGTCATAACAATCTGCGCACCAAGAAGGAGGCATTGAATTGAACTGAGATTTTAGTAGTGAGATGGTACATACCAAGGACAGAAGTTATTACAATATCACAGCAGCAGGAGAATTTCCCGCGGACATACGGTACACATTCCGGTCAGCATTAGTACCTCGTCGCGGACCGCCTCTTGCTCGGATACATGCGGTATACGGTCCGGCATGGAGTCAAAGAGACGACGTATTTATCCTGGACTCTTGTCATTTTCTTTATCCACGAGGTCCTCTCCTGTGACGTATATTCTAAATTAGCTTTCCTTTATAGTTTCTTTCCCTATGTAAATTTTGAGTTTGTTCTCAGTTATACTTCACAACTTAACGTGACATCTTCTCTCTAAAACGAATACTGTTGGCAGCAATTGAGGTCAAATTGAACGTGACGTATGACTGTATGAGATAAGAACGATAGATAAAAACTACAATACAACAGTTGCTCGTGTGGGCTGTTGGATGTGTGTTGGAGATGTGATATATGAATTATGTTGAAGTGTGATATCTGATCTATTGATATAGTCTTGGAATAAAGCCAATTCCCGTAAGTTTGACTTATGTTTAAATGTTTCGTATGGCCGTAAATATTCATTTTGGAACTATTTCATCGTATGCTTACTTAATGATATAGACATAACGTAAGAACGACAATATTTCAACACGAAAAAAAAATTACGTTATACTTCTTACTCTGAACAACAATGGTTTTGCTACAAAGAAAACTTCGACGGTTTTGTATGTATTTACGGTTGATGAAACCAAATATGAAGTCACAATTGCTCCACCGGGCTTCAATTTCTTGTAATAGAACTCTCTATTGGAGTGAATGTTGTGTTACTTAAAGGAAGTTCCCTATGTTTCCTAAAGGAGAAATCTGTCTGCAGTCAAGATAGCTGTGTCTCTGAGAGTAGACACACTGGTGCCATTACTCTCTGTTGTACAATTCCTTCTAGGAAGGGGGTACAAAACCGAAGTTTTGTCATTCGAATGCATTTAATCAATATTGAAGGACGTGCATTTTCTCGTGGTTTTGAAAAATAGTGTGGATTGTGCAAAATGCACGTTAAATAATACCGCATACTTATGTGAACCATCCAAACAGTTTCTGCTACATTTGTGGGTAATTTACTTTACAGTTTCAAAGGCGATATTTTACACCGTTGATTAGAAAATCGCAAGAACTTTATTTCCAGTGCAAAATGTGTGAATATAAATCTTGGGCTCCTCACATTTGTTGTAATTCATGCGTAACTTTGTTGACTGGCTTGTTGATAGGATCACGTCAAATGTCATTAACGGTACCAATGGTTTAGAGAGAATCGAAAGACCACTCAACTGACAGTTACTTCCGCATCAAGATATCTGGAATTACAGCTAAGACCAAAGACACGATTCAGTATCCCAGTATTCCTGTGGTCATAAGACCTGTTACTCGTGGTCCATATCTTCCTGTACCTCCACAGTTATGGAGTTTAGATTATAGTGATACTGATGAAATAAATCCTCACAGTAAAGAAGATATTGAAGTACAACAAGACCCTGATTTCTCGGAAAATTCTTTGCCTCACCTTATAAGGCAGGAAGAATTAATTGATCTGGTTCGTGAGCTTCATCTAGCAAAAAGGCAGGCCGAAATATTGGCTTCAAGATTGAAGGGATGGAATCTTTTGCAACCAAGTACAAAAGTATGTAGTTTTCGTCGACGACAGCAAGAGTTTGAACACTTATTTTCGAAGAGTGGTGACCTTGTGTACTGCAATGATATAGACTTATTGTTTGAAGCCTTAGGACAGGAACACAAACCTGAAGAATGGAGACTTTTTATAGATTCCTCAAAAATAAGCTTAAAAGCTTGCCTTCTTCATAACGGAAACATGTAACCGTCAGTACCTGTTGCATATGCTGCATACATGAAAGAAACATATGCAAATATGAAACTGTTGCTTCAAAGTATAATATACGAGTACAAAAAACACTCATGGAATATTTATGGCGATCTTAAAGTGATAGCTTTACTACTTGGACTACAACTTGGACATACAAAATACTGCTGCTACCTATGTGAATGGAACAGTAGGGATAGAAATTCTCATTACATTAGAAATAATTGGCCTAAAATAGAGTCCTTAATTCCAGGAAAATAAAAATGTTGTTGCTGATCCTTTAGTAAGCCTTCAGAATGTGTACTTACCACCGCTTCACATCAAACTGGGCTTGATAAAACATTTTGTAAAGGCGTTGAATAAAGATGGAGAAGCCTTTCGTTTTCTAAAGAACAAGTATCCCAAAATATCTGAAGCTAAAATTAAACTAGAATTCTTATTGGTCGACAAATAAAGGAACTTATGCGTGATCTTGCATTTGAAGGCACTTTGAAGGAGACTGGGGCTGCTGCATGGAAGTCCTTTAAAGATGTGGTATTGAACCTTTTAGGTAACCGGAAGGTAGAAAATTATAAAGAGCTGTTACTGAGCTTCTAGAAAACTGTTAAGGTCATGGGATGCAATATGTCCCTTAAAATACGTTTCTTTCACTCGCATCTGGACTTTTCCCCACAGAACTTAGGAATTATAAGCGATGAGCACGGTGAACGTTTTCGTCAGGACATATGTACCATAGAAAACCGTTACTGTTGGACTCTAAAAAGAGATGTAATACAACCAAAGTACAGAAGCAAATCTAAAATAACTACTTTTTAAAGTAAGTGTAATAATTGCTTGTAGCGAAATATACATGCCAAATGAAGGCTTATTGTACACTGAAACAACAGGTTACTCGAAAACTATGCCCAATAGCACAATTTAGTAAGCAGATCTCTAATCAGCATGACAAATACTGTATGATTCGGCATATGCAGTCTTTGTAACAAACAAAAAGGTTATTTTTGTTGTTCAGTATGATCTTTCTTGGTTACACCAAGCATGTATTTCTCCAGGCTTCTTTCAGTAGTTGTCTGCGGTCTTTGTACATCTTTTTCAGTTAAGGGCCACGACGCAGCTTCGTAGGTAAGCACTAGAAGGATGCATTGATTAAACACTTTTCATTTATATATATTGTCCAGATATCGAGATGTGTGTTTATAGATGATAACGGTCGCTCGCTGCCGATCGCACTGTTTGCAATTTGCGAAAAATAAATCGTTTTGGCGATGGAAAAAAGTTTGGTGAAAATAGTGGCGATTACCTTTTTGTACTGTTATAACACTTTGGCGAAAAAAATTGAATTTGGCGAATGATTTATCGAAAACTTCTAAAACGCTAGAGCAACTGCTGTATTATAATTTGTCTGGTTATAAAAATTTGTCTGATTGATTTGCTGTGTGATGATTCATTTTTGGTGTTCCTTTGTTCTGTACGTTTCATGAAATTTGTTGTGTTCTTGATGCAACTATTTTTTCCTAGTTAGTTATCGATTGCTTACCTATTCATGAATTTGTGTATAACTATAGTTTTGACCTGGCAAACAACCACTGTATTGTCAAAATAGTACAACTATACTAGTAATCCGAATTCATTGGCGTAGAATAGAAATCAAAGTTTCCAAGCTTTCGCACATCAATCAAATGACTTTTTCAAGGAAGGTATGTGACGTACATTGTAATTTAAATTTCGTTTTTAATTAATTTTTCTATGTAAATTTGAGTTCATTCTCTTTTAGCGTTTTTCAACCTTAACGTTGTGTTTTCTCTCTCGCGGAATGAATGAGGTTGGTAACGCTTCTGAGGTCAGAGAGCAATGCATACGTCATATTGGTCACATGCATACTGTGCATGTGACCAATAAGAACTAGAAGAGATATAATATTGAAGCATCAGCTAAGAGTGTGGAGATGGTGGTATGATGTTATAATAGCAGAAGCGGCGTTGCTTACTGGAAGTTGTGTCTATTTGAAAGCTGCGTGTTGAGTTTTTATATATATTTAGTGTTCGAATTTAAAAGTGTCGTACCTACTAACGTTTGTTAATTAGTTTTGAAGTGCTAATATCAGTATGATTAATTTAAGCTTGTTCGAATTGTAACCTTTTGTATGAACCGTATTCATGAGGTTTTGGCTGAATAAAGGCAAAGATCTGTAAGGAACTATTTCTTTAGACTTTATTTCGAGTGACACCTATTTCGCCTTAGGTGAAGTATTTAAGAAGAACTGGTTGTATGTAGCGTTCAGAAAGTCCTTGAACAGGAAGATTACATGTATTACTTGTACAGTTATATGATTTTGAGTATAGTCGGTGTACAGTTCCTGTTTATTAATTATTGGTATTGTGTAGAATGGAATCACATTAAATTCTACTGACTTACAGATAAAGTCGTGGACAAAAGTCCTGCACCAATAGACCGAAAGTCAATTTTTTATATTTGAAGTCAAATTTTTTATATTTGAAGTCAATTTATACAGAGTAACGGTAAAGTCAGGAATACATATTATACATCATTTTAAAGGAAATTGTATGCTGAATTCATATATTTTTACAGAATGCTTGTTACCATTATTAGAAGTGAGGTTACAAACAAAAATGTGCAAGTGAGGTTACAAACAAAATTGTGCAAGTGAGGAAACACAAATCCAGTTCTGAAAAAGCTTTCGCGCCCCTCTAATCCACTGTAGCTTTCTACGACGTCCGCTAGTGAGATATAAAAGGATGTAGAATCGTCTGCCGACGTAGAACGCAGCTGCTTGTAGTCAGTTGACGGACGTTTATGCATAATTCTTGGTGACATTTGAATTTCGGAATGTCAAGGACCCAAAAATTGGTCCTGCCTCTTCGGACCAGGGCAAAAATTATTACTTTGCATGAACTTGGATTCAGTAGTCGCAAAATTGCTGTTAACAATTTTACGACTTGGACTTCAGATGCATTCAACATGGGTCATTAGGTTGATTCTCGTCTCTTCGGAAAGCACTATGTGCTCCCATTTATCACGCCGGTGTCTGCGTTCTTGGCCGAATTTCAGCCACCGACGTATCTGGTTTAAGATCAAGAGAAGCCGAAGCAACTAACGGCAAGAGATGAGAACTCTATAAAGCAAACGGCGTCAGACAAAGCTTGACAACCCTGAAGTGATACACGCCTCCACTACTGTGCTAACTATCTGGATGTGGCTGTTCGGTCCACCAAGTACACCGTAAAAGCCATTTGCCGGTGGAGTAACATCGAACCCACATCCTTCTGCTACAGAACCGAATGTTTTCCCAATTGAGCTACACCGAGAAGTTTGTCGCTGCAACTTTGCCTTCTTGACATGTGCGTCACCTCTGAGGTAGGTTCGTCACCTATATCCTCCCTTTGAGAAAGAGCTGGGACGAAATCATAGGTTTCCTGGTTAGCCAGAAAACCACGCTTGAAGGAGAGCTCACTGTAGAAGAAGAAAATCTAATTCCAGATGATGCGTGGAACGAATATCGTACAATTTTCGAAGAACTCAATGGCCAGGAGATTCGTTTTACATTCGGCCGCCATTATAGCGAAAAACAAATTTGTAGGTGGCTGAACTCGATTCCGCATCTTTCTGCTCCGGTGTCGAATGCTTTCTTAAATAACTACATCGACAAAGTTTGTCGCTGCAACTTTGTCGTTTTGACATGTCAGCTCCTCTGAGGTTGGTACGTTACAGAACGCCATACGGTGGACATGACGGTCTTCCAGTGCGTTCTTCCAGTGCGTTCTTCCTTAACTGCGCTCTAGACATCTTACGTCGGTATGTTAGATCTTCCTCTTTCCACTGACGCCATATTCGTATCACTGTGCTTGATATTTAGCACCTTCTAATAAAAACAGTTACAGTAGTATCCTTTCATTTCACAGGAGTTACAAAAACTATTTTGTTTCTTGGAAAATTTATCTCACAACAGAACATTTTCTGTCAACCAGTATAGCTCATTCAATGTACTAAATTCTTAAATATCAGGTAGCGTTTATCTAAATTAAAATGTTGGTATCTTGGTTGCCGACTATGATAAAAACACTTTTAGTAACTTACTTGTTATACAGCACAATATCTGGAAGCCATATCTTTTCACACGGAATTCTGATCTTGGTCAGGTTGCCGTACTCCTCTGGATTCCACGATAAATAATCGTCCATCCATTCCTGGGGAAAGAAAAAAAAACAACATTGGTGGCTGAGATTCTTAATAAATGGTTAATTTGGTTACTGTTGAGACGGTTTACTGCAGTGAGATCTACACATGACTTAGAATTATATTAAACTACTTATACTGTATATAGTAACCCGAGAATTACAGAAGCAACATTCTTTTTGATGCCAATCGAATTTGCAAATTTGCCGTATTCTGTTTCCGTTTCAGAGATATCAAAAACATTCTTCTAAAACTAAACCTTGATTAATGAATATGCTAAGGCAAACATGTTTCACTTAAATATTACTGATCGGGCCCCAAAATTATATTTGAGAAAAGATCGGCTGTGCTTAACAACATCAGTGTGACCTGCGTGCTCCTGCTGGAATCGAAGCACACGCAAATATTTTAGATGACAACAGAGACGAAACCTAAACAACAACTCTTGAGAATGACAAAATTGATAAAACCTCTGAGTCACGACAAAATCTGCAGCAACATCAGTGACAACAAAACAGCACTCCTCGCAACAAATCTGCGGGACTACAAAATCGTACCTCACGTAGCAACCCTAATGATGACAGAGCCTAACTGCACAGAGTAACCCGGGGGAACGGCAGAATTGATAGTGGCCGGGCTGACGACAGATTTAAATCTCATGCACAAACCCCGGGTGACGACATAATTAAATCTCATGCACAAACCCCGGGTGACGACATGGCCCAATCTCGGGTGAAGACAAGTCCAATGCATCAACTCGGGGTGAAGAACGGACCCATGTACCAACCCTAGATGAAGACAAAGCCCGTGTACCAACCCTCAAGTGAAGACAAGACCCATACAGCAAACCACGGGTGAAGAAAAAGCCAATGCATCAACCCCAGGTGAAAACAAGATCTATGCACCAACTTCGAGTGAAGACAAAGCCCGTGCACCGAATTCGGGTGAAGAGAGGCCCCATGTACCAACCCCGGGGGAAGACAAGGCCCTTGTACCAACTCCCAGATGAAGACAACAGCCATGCACCAAACCCTGAGTCAATACAGAGCTAATGAACCACCTCTGCGTGAAGAGAAGGCCTATGCACCAACGTCGGATGAAGACAAGACTCGTGTACCAACCCTCAAGTGAAGACAAAACCCATGCACCAAATCCCGGGTGAAGACAAAGCCAATGCACCAACCCCGAGTGAAGACAAGGACGTGCACATTCTCCGGGTGAGGTCCAGACCCACGTACCTACCCGAGGTCAGGACGAGATTCACGCACCGGTGAGAGAGGACAAGGAACATACAGAAACCTCGGTCGAGGATAAGGCGCACGGGATAGCGTGTGGTTAAAAGGCACACGCAGCAACGGTTGATTACAAAGTCCATTCAGTAACAGGTTATTTCAAGGACCACGTAACAACGACCCTTCATGCTGACAAAGTGGAACCTCTGCGGTAGTCCTGGTGATGGTATCATAGAAAACAACGCAGCAATCCTGAGTGTAGATAGAACTGAAGCCCACGCAATGACTTTGGGTGATGATTGATTTGGAAACCAAGTTGTAACCGCATAAGAAGAAATCAAAGCTGATGTAGGATCCCTTGTTGCTTACAGCTTCCCGCAATAAAACTGAAAGACTATAGTCTCTCAGCCCGTAGCAACCCCTGGTCGACGACAGAATCGAACTCCACAAAGTAAGCTTGGTTGACAACAGAATCTGATAAGTTCGCAAACAATGCTGTTGTATGATTGTTGTTAAAGGTAGGAAAAGCAATATTTCAATCATGTGTTTGGGATAAAAGAAATTTCTTCAAAAATAATTACCTTTCATTCTCAAAAGAAGAAACATCTTATGAGGATTATTTGAACCGCTGTCGTATGTTCGCACAGAAAGTTAGTATTTAATGAAAAGCATACCCTCCATATAGTGACCGAATAAAGAATAAGTTCTTACATTTACCAACTCCTGAAAAACTTCAGTTCTTTATCACGACATTCAGGTTTCAGGATTCTTGCGTTCGACATTTACTCAGCTGGAGGCTGTAATGCTTACCACCTACCTAACCTTCCGGATTAGTTCTCTTTTACTGTTATGTGAATATTTGTTGCTTCTTTTTTTATATTCATGTTCTAAATTCCACATATCATCCTGTATTATGCTACCCCGATGGACAAGTGTTTTGAGACATTGATTTCTGACCACTCTTAAGATATGAGCCCCGGTTTGGATTCCTAGTGAAGCATACGTGGTGTGTTTGTTTGATGGCGGTGTCCCTGTTCTTTCACAAAAGCCAGTGGCCCTAAATTAAAGCCGAGAGACAACTTATAGTTCTAAGAGTTACTCATGATGGTCGATAAATCCAAAAGAAAAATCGAAAAGAACCTCTATGAGCTTTTTGTTCCCTCTTGGCAATGTCTTGCAGTCCGGAACTAGCTTCAATACAAAAAAGGACCGTGAAACTTTGAGAGATAACTCTTACATGAATTTATAAAGTCAGGGTTCAAAAGAAAAGACTGCCAGACATAGCCAAAATGGCACGGAATATCTTACAAAGGTTCAGATGCCGCGTTTAGAGCACAAATATAAGAAAGGTCAACATAAATTTACGTAAGAGTAAAAGACAACTTATCCGGATGATTACGGCAAGCCGTAAAAGCAGAAGTATGTCGTTGAGCAAATGTAATCCAAGAGAACCTGAGGCAGAAGAAGCATGTTGTTGAGCAAATGAACTTCCAAAAGAACCTGGAGCAGAAGAAGCATGTTGTTGAGCAAATAAACCCCCAAGACAACATGGAAGAGAAGAAGCATGCTGTTGAGCAAATGAACTTCCAAAAGAACCTGGAGCAGAAGAAGCATGTTGTTGAGCAAATAAACCCCCAAGACAACATGGAAGAGAAGAAGCATGCTGTTGAGCAAAAGGACATCCAAGAGATCCTGAAGCACTAGAAATACGTTGTTGAGCAAAAGAACATCCAAGAGACCATGGAGCAGAACAAGCATGTTGTCGAGCAAACGAAACCCCAAGAGACCCTGGAGTAGAAAAAATATATTGCTGACCAAAAAAAAAAAAACCCCAAGAGACCGTAGCAGAAGAAGCATGTTGTTAAGCAAACGAACATCCAAGAGACACTTGCGCAGAAGAAACATGTTGGAGAGCAAAAGAACCCCCATGAGACCGTGGAACAGAAGAAGCTTGTTGTTGAGCAAAAATACATCCAAGAGACCCTGGGGCAGAAGGAGCATGTTGCTGAGAAAAAGAACCCCCAAGAGACCCTGGAGCATGAGAAGCATGTTGTTGAGCAAAAAGAAAATCCAAGAGACCCTGGGGCAGAAGAAGCATGTTCTTGATCAAAGGAACCCCCAAGAGACCCTGGAGCAGAAGAAATATGTTATTGAGCAAATGAACCCTCAAGAAAACCTGGGGCAGTAGAAGAATGTTGTTGAGCAAAAGAACCACCAAGAAACCTGCAGCAGTATAGCACCTCTTTATTTAGTAACGATTACATGAGTTTTTATTTCTCGTGCTGAGATTCCAGCTTTCATTTGTCCGACAATCCCAAATCACTCAAATTTCAACACCTAATGTGTACTTGTATTTTTACCTTCGTTGAATTTTAAGTATTTTATTCTAAGAGCACGACACAATGGCTACGTTTCCTTCGTTTCCAGTCGTTGCTGAAACATGTTGTAGGAATGCAAGTTGTATCTTTTTCATGTAATGCTGTTCATCTGCTGTTTCAATGCTCGTAAACTGACATACTAACTTCATAGCAACTTATCGTGGCAGGAGTTCTTAATTTTTCTTCATATCTGTACACACGCTCTTCTTGATGCCATATTTTTTATCGATGTGACTATAATTTCGATATTAAGACTGGGGAACAGGAAAACCATTTAGATTTAATAGAATTACAATCGGAATTAGGATTGCCAATAAAAACCAAAGAGAAAATGTGAGATTTCGTTTCCATTTTGTGATCGAAAAGGAACTTTCAAACAGCAAAATGCTCCTTTCCACCATGTGAGGTCAATGCAGGAATGGATTGATGAGATGGGCGTGGAAGAACCTGAGTGGCCTACATAGAGCTCCTATATCTCAACACAGTGAAACATCTTCGTGATTAATTAAAACGCCGAGTCCGATCCAGCAGACCGAACCTCCTGGCATCAGGGACTTGCCAGAGAAATGCTGTTGCGACAGAGTGAGAGACGATTCCGGCAGCAAAGTGTCGAAAGCTTTACCTTTGCTGCTACAACAGCTTCCAGTGCTGTGATAGCAGCAAAGGCTAGACCAACTAGATAAATTCCTTTAAATTCTTTACTTATATGTATATATACACTATCTACCAACAAGTAATTAGACACTCCTGCAATCGACCATATCTGCGGTCCTGATACACGTCACGGCCGCCGCCGTTGAATATGGTGTGGGAAACAACAACGCAACCAGTCGCATGCAAGATGCCACGCAGTTCGGAGCTCTCTGATTTCGAGAAAGGTGTAATCGTCGGGTATCACAGAAATGGCCGATCCATACGTGACATATCCAGAGAGTTGAAGTACCCAAAATCGACAGTGGCCTACGTGATTGGCAAGTGGAAGATGAAAGGTGACTATCGGAATGTGCCCCGACCCGGCAGACCCACAAAACTGGGAGTTAAAGACCGACGGGTGCTGGCCAGAAAGATTCGGAACAACCGCACCAAATCGATGACCACATCCGCGAGGAGTTTCAACAGGCATCCGGGAGTGTTCTTTCGATGAATACCATCCGTAAGGAAGCCCATCTGCTCGGTTATCATGGACGTGCTGCCGCCCACGAGCCTTTGATCACCAAGTCCAATAGCGCTGCTCGGCTAACGTGGTGAAAAGAACGTCGACAGTGGACCGTTGAACAGTGGAAACAGGTTCTCTGGAGCGACGAATCAAGGTTCACCCTCTACCGTTCGGATGGCAGGGTCTGGGTTTGGCGTCTGCCTGGAGAACGCCTCCTGATGGAATGTATTGTGCCAACTGTGAAGTTCGGCGGCGGTGGAATTATACTATGGAGGTGTTTCTCCTGGTATGGCACGGGATCCTTGGTTGCAATTCCTAATGGACTCAACGCCGAGATCTACTGCACCATTTTGGATGACCATGCGCTTCCTACGTTGTGGCAGTTTTACGGGGTGGACCCATGTTACTTTCAGGATGACAATGCCACCTGTCATGTTGCGAGGTTCACCATGGCTTGCTATGGTGACAATGGGGTGAATCGAATGGACTGGCCTGCGCATATCCCGGACCTTAACCCTACTGAGCACCTCTGGGACGAGTTGGAGTGTCGACTTAAGGGGTTCCCCCACCGTCCGAAGAAATCGGTGAAGGAACTGACCTGTCTTCTCCAAGCCGAGTGGAAGAAAATACCGCTAGCGGTCGTACAACGCCTGGTTGAGAGTATGCCCCGAAGGGTAGCAGCTCTAATCGCCGCTCGTGGAGGCTCCACCAACTATTGAAGGTGAATAAACTTCGTTTTCCTTTGCTATCAAAGGTGTCCAATTACTTGTTGGTAGATAGTGTATATATATACATATTAAAATTACTTTCCTATTTCATATAAAGAGTAGTGTCACACTATTGTGACCACCTCTTACTTTTGACGTCAACAGCGCGTAGCCAAGAAAAGAAGGCACGTGTCGTGATCTGGCTTCGAGGATATATAAGCTGTGCTGTAGGCATTCTGAAAACATATCAATCGTTGCTGTCATGGATAAAAGCAGCGATTTATCATATTTGCAAAAGAGATTATTATCGGCTTTTGGGCAAAGGGTGGCAGTATTTCTGAAACAGCTCAGTTTGTGAACTGTTCGCGTGCTGCTGTGGTTAAAGTATCATGATTGGAGAAATGGCTCCATTGCGAATAACCGACGTGGAAACTGCGGAGCACCAAGTGCCATTAATGTGAGAGGTAAACGTCGGCTTCGAAGGTGCATGAGGGCCTATCGACACTCTATAGTGGAGCAACTCAATGGCCGATTGAACCAGGGGGGCTACCGGAAGTGTGTTTAAAACGACGTTTCAGCGAACCCTGTTGCGTATGGGTCTCCGATGCAGACAGATGGTCACTGAACCTATGCTAACGACGGCAGAAATGGCTGAGATTTGCACGACAATATCGAAATCGGACCTCCGGTGATTGGCAAAGGATTGCCTTCTCCGATGAGTCTCGACTCCTGTTTCAGGGAACGGATGGATGTTGGCGTATAAAGCGGGAAACATCGGAGACCAAACCACTCTTCAGCCATTCCTGGAAGAACACAATCTGGTGGGAGCAGCGTTATGGTCTGAGGAATGTTTTCGTGGCATTCCAAGGGCCCACTCATACCTGTGAAAAGCACTATGGACCGAATTCCCTATGAATCCATCTTGCATACCACATGCGCCGATACATGGTGATTGTCTTCCCTCGGGAGGATTGGATCTTCCAGCACGACAATACGACGTGTCACACAGCTAGAAATGTCCAAAAATGGATGGAAGGGCACGATGAAGATATTAAGGTACTTTCCTGACCCCGTAATTCCAAACCCAATTTAGCATCTCTGGGACCCCTCGATCGTGTTGTTCGCTGTATGGATCTTTCACCACACACGGTTCAGCTGCTGTGAGATGCAGCGCGGTCAGCATGGCTACACATAAGTACCTGTGAACACCTTCCACCACCTTATTGAGCCACTTCCAACCCGTCTAGCTGCTGTTCGCGCAGCACACGGCAGTTACTCTGGATATTAGCTAACTGTCACCATAATGTGACTCGACCGTGTATATACACTACACTGAAGAGCAACTGAATTAGAGACAGCTGGCGTTATGCAAATGTGGCCCTGTAAACGGAAACGACATGACGCATGCAGCGATCCGACAATATAAGGAGTGATGCGACGGGAATCAGTAGAGTCGAACGCAGTATGGGTAAAACGAAGGATCTAAGCGGAGTGACACTCTCTGATCAGGGTACATCCAATTCGCTGACCAAACGGGAATTAACAAAATGATGCACACAGTTTGTAACACATAAAATAATAATACACACACAGATAATGGTACTAAGATTGACGAATACATGTGGGAACTCAGAAAAAGATATACAGCTTTCTCACATTATTTTCTGTAAAGACTGCGTTCTCTGACTCCGATAGTTACCTACATGATATGTGTAGTCTCTCACTATCTGTTTCCTTTTCTTTTTCGTTTCCGTCTCTTATATAAATTTTGTAACCTCTTACGTATATTTTTTTATTCTGAACGTCATATCGGAATCTACAAGTTTCATCGACATTTTGTCGACGACTGTTAGCAAGTCAGAGAGTAAACAAGTTGGTAAAATCATGTAATGCATGATTATGATACGCTTTCCAACATACCAGAAATAGTTACTCAAGCTTATTACTCAAGATATGAGGATAATGGCTGTGGAATAAATCTCACTGCTGTGATCTGACTTTTGACCCTATTTCGATGATATTAAACAGAATTAGTTCAGTATACCTCCGAAACAACATATTAACTTTTGTCGCAATAGAAACATTTTTACATAAGTTATGACGCATAAGGGCAATGGAATGGTTTGTTCTCCTATGTTCTGACCTTTGACCCCATTTCGTCCATTTTCAATAGAGTTCGTCCTCACGTGGTCCCCTACCACATATTAAAATTTCATCGAAATCGAAAAACTCTTAGCTAGTTATCGTGCCGACGGACAAACAGACGGACATACGGACAAAGCTGGGGCATATACGCTTCTTCAACCTACGGTTGGAAAGCGTAAATAAAACGACAAGCTCGGCGTAGAGAGAGAGAGAAAGGTCACAAGCGAACAAGCGAATCTGTTAAACGAATGTAATCAGGAACACAATGATGTGTTCTGTCATTTACTGTTGATCCTTATCATACGTTCCCAGGAGTTGTAAAGTTCTGTTAGTAACACAACACTATGCTTTGATCGTGGGCAAATTGTCGGGGCCCGACGAATGGGTCACTCCATCTCGGAAGTCGTGCAGGCACTGGGATTTTCACGAGCCACTGTGTCACGGGTGCACCGTGAGTACATCGAATCCGGTAAAATCATCCCTGCAAGGGCTAACTGCCGTGGACAACAGCGTGTGGATGAGCGGGGTCATCGTCGGCTAGCTCGCATTGTAACAGCGGATAGACGGGCCACAGTGCAAGAAATCACTCGGCAATTTAACGCTGGTGCACAAAAACGTGTAAGTAGCCCCACCATCCAGAACCATCTCCTCGCTATGGGGTACAGAAGCCATCGTCCCACGAGGGTACCGCTGCTGACCGCACAACACAGGGTACAAAGATTAGCATGGGCGCGGGAACATCGCCACTGGACCCTAAACATGTGGAAAAATGTTGCCTGGACTGATGAGTGGAGATTCACGTTGGTACATGCGGATGGCAGGATACGAGTACGGCGCAAAGCACATGAAGCGATGGATCATTCTTGCCAGCAGGGTACTCTTCAAGGTGGTGGGGGTAGCATTCTTGCCTGGGGACTGTTTACGTGAACAGAAATGGGACCCCTGGTATGTATGACATCGTCCCTCACAGGTCAACGTTACCGGGATATCCTGGACGACCATTTGCTCCCGTTTGTGCGTCTTCAACATCCCACTGGGGACCTCATCCTGCCACAAGACAATGCACCGGGCCATCGCTCCCGAATGGTATCCGAATGTTTGGATGAACACTCCGCCGACGTGACCTCGCTTCCTTGGCCAGCTACACCACCTGACCTCAATCCTATCGAAAACATCTGGGATGACTTCGAGAGAGATGTTCGAGGCTCTGACCGCCTCCATCAAATCTTCGCGAACTGTGGGATCTTTTTCAGGGGTCGTGGATTCGTATGGCTTCTCAACGCTTCCGGTGTCTTGTCGAGTCCATGCCGAGACGAATCGCTGCCGTCATCAGGGCGAAAGATGGTACCACACGTTCTTAGACAGGTATCTCTAATTTAATTGCTCTTCAGTGTATATTGACAAAGTCCCTAGAAGCCCCTCCAAAAGCAAATGAACGGATCCGCTTCGTTGTTAAGATGTTCGGTACAGCTGCAAACGGTATAAAAACAAGCCTGTAGCTGGCCACGATCATATCGCACTGTGAGGTTGAATGAAAATGTCGCGACGGGAGAGAACAGACTTTGAGAAGGGAAAGATTTTTGGGTGTTATACTAGTGGGTTGCCCATAAGAGAAACCTAGAGGCATTTAAACATACCCACGTCAACTCTTTTGAATGTACTGAATACGTGGAAGACACAGGTCGATCGTGAATCAGGTAAACGTACCAGCAGGTCAACGAAGATCAGTGATAGATGACGTCGAAGCCCCAGGAGAGTCGTTACATCTAATCGACGGACTACTGCACAAGACCTCAGGGTACAGGTGAGTAAAACTGCTGAAACCTCGGTATGTACACGTACCATTTGCAGAGAACTTCATTCCATGGGTTGCCGTGGTCGAGCGGCTGCTCATAAGCCTTTCACCTCCACTCGGAATGCTACTCGTCGTTTAGCATGGTGTAAAGAACATTTATCGTGGACCGTAGATCAATGGAAACGGGTCTTATGTATTGATGAATCCAGATACACGAACCATCAATCTCATGGCCGCGTGTGGATATGCCGGCAGCCGGGAGAACGCTATTTACCACACTGTACTTTTCCTACGGTCAAGTTTGGAGCAGGCAGTGTACCCGTGTGGGGGTGTTTTTCGTGGTAGGGTCCCGGCCTATTGGTTATAGTGGACAAACCTGTTAACCAGCACGTCTACCTCGATATTCTGGACAATTGTGCCCTGCCAACCCTGTGGCAATACTATGGAACCGAGCCTTGTTGGTACCAGGAGGATATTGCACCGAGCCATAAAGCAAGGACTGTTACGGCCTGGTTTCACGACAATTCCGTATCGTTTGTGGACTAGCCAGCACAAATCCCTGATATTAATCCTACAGGGCACCTATGGGATGAATTAGAGCGCCGCATAAGAAGTTTGGAACCAAGGCCTACTACTAAGCAACAGTTAGCGGCAGAATTATGTACTATAAAGAAGTGCATACCTATCGCTGTGTTCCAAACCTTTGTCGAAAGCATATCTCCAAGGGTCAGTGCATGCATTTAGGCCAAATGTGGACGGACACCGTACTATTGTATGTCAATAAATGCTATGTTCTGTTTCTCTTCTAGGTGTCCGATGCCTTTTGGCAACATAGTGTATATATATTTACTGTATATATCATATGCATGAGCGAGTGTGGATTTATAAAGCAAATATGAAATGTAGAGTTTTAAAAGTAGTCAATAAATAAAATTAATGAACATAAACCTCACCCTCATTTTCCCCAAATCGTTGGAGTTCTTAACTGCTTGGAAGGAGGGAAGAATAAAGCCCCACTTTCAAACACAGAAGCACTGACTCGAATGGATCCATACCTTAATACCCGGGCGTACACATACATTGTTCCCGACTAAGTTCATCCCACAATGTTTACCTTCTGCTTCTGTGGTGATGAAAGCATCAACAAGACCTTGAACCTTGAGGTATCAGGAACAAGATGAACACTTTTCTTTGCTTCATTGACCAGCTCAATCCCCAGATCTCAATCCAGTTATCACTCTTTAAGTTAGAGCCACAATTATCACTCTCTGCTTTGGTGATGAATATATCAATAAGAACATGAACCTTGAGGTTTCAGGGACATAATGAACACTTTTCTTTAGTTCGCTGTCCAGCTAAGTTCCAAGATCTCAATCCAATGAAGCTTTTGGAAGGTGAATTCTAAGGGGTTATCAGACGTCTGGATCCACTCCCATTCACACTAAGGGAGTTGCAGAAGTCTGTTCGGCATGTGTGCACGAGAATTTCACCAGTTCGCTACCAATACCTGGTTGAATCAATGATGAGCCCAATCGATTTTGTTCTGAGGGCCAAACGTTATCCAACACTGCTTTCCTTACATTGCTGTGTAATTGAGATAAACTTACATTTTCTAGATATTCAAAATTTTAATTTTGCGTTTTGTGTTATTTTATGGAAATCACGTATTTTTTGTTCTATAAACATTCCTGGTTTATTTGCAATGTCCTTTCCCTTTGGAGAAAAAAGAAAAAAACCAACAAGGAAATGACCGAGATCTTTAAATCCGCAGATTTTTGTTAACGCCGCATTATGTCAGCTGTGAAAGACAGAATCTTAAAAAAAGGGTAAAATTAAAAAAGAAAATTTAGTGATTTTGCCGAACTTCGAAAGTAGGATATGTTAACGAACCAGACGGCAAAAACCCATTAATGTATGAAACCTTCTTCAATATCATTAGATCATACGCTGTTTATTTCACGAATAAGATAACCTACATTCTATGAAGGTTTTTTTGTTTACTGGGATCAGATTTTCCTAATCTCGAGGTTTTCGGCTCCCGCTAATGCGATTCAGTCGTTGGAAGTATTTATTCCCTTCATCGTTGCATAACATAAAAGATAAAGTAGCTCTCCGCCAACTTACACATGCTTCGTTTATGAAATACGGCATCAGAGATTCGCCGTGATAAGATTCCTGCGTAACTCGGAGAAGTTCACTGACATAGAATTTAATAATCCTGTTTAAGAAATGAGAGAGGGCATTTTCCCGATAAAAAAATAAAAAATAAAAAATAAGGCAGCACGCTGGGCGGTTAAAGAGACGTCGTTTACTTTTTCTTATTCTTTGTTTTTCTTCCTTTTTTTACGACTTGCATAAAATATTAAGACATGTCCCTCAAACTGTTTGGAAAGCTCTTTGTAAAATAAAGTTCTTGGTTTTATTAGACAAGATTAACTGGTAGCTGAAACTCAGCTCTATTGATAAGCCGATTTTTCAATATTTTCACGTAGTGTAGCTTCATATATCATGCATTCTTCAGATCATTTCTTCTCAGATGAAAAAAAGAAAATACGAATCAGAATTCTTCCTTTCCAAGCAGACGATATTCTACACTCAGTAGGAAGAACATTAGAGACAGTAGTGATGGGCAGTTGACATGGCCTTCCCCGTACAGAATGGAACAGACCCAAACCGAACGCAAGCGATAAATAGATGGAGAGCAGGCCTTCCTAACAGTGTAACGCAATCGGCGAACATGGGTAAACGTGGTGATCTGAGCGACTTTGATATTGGGCGCATTGTCGGCGGAAGACAGATGGGCCATTCTATAGCACAAGTAGTAAGAATCATAGGGTTCCCCAGGGCAACCGTATCAAGGATGTACCGCGAGTATACCATCAACAGACATACCAGCGCCCAGAGAGCAAACGGTGGCCGACCACACGCCATTAATAACCGGGGTCGACGTAGACTGTCCAGGCTCGTACAGACCGCTCGCTTGGCAAAAGCGGCGTAAATCAGAACCAGGTTAAATATCGTAGGACCAAGCAGCGTCAGCAACTAAACGGTACGACGTACGCTGCATACTCTGTACTACGGGAGCTGACGCCCTACTCGTGCTCTTCTTCTGACTGCTCGTCATCAAGCATTACGTCTCGCCTGGTTCCGAGAAGATCAAATCTGGGCATCTGCAGATTGGTGTCGCGTCATGTTGTCACATGAATACCGTTTTTAGCTGTACCGAGCTGACGGAAGGGTGCGAGTACGGTGTCGACAACATGAGGCCATTGTCATGTCGTGCCAGGTGGACTCTATTCAAGGCGGTGATGGCTCTGTGACGATTTGGGGAGCCTTCTCATAGGACATTTAAGTCTCTTAGTTTCTTTGGAGAGGTCCCTAACCGCTGCGCATGTGTTGGCTGATCACATACACGCTATCATGGTATTCATGCATCCTGCGGGCGATGGTCTCTTTCAAAACGACAATGCGCCACCTCACCGTTCTGCAACCACCCAGGCATGGTACAAGGGACACTGATCTGTGTTTGGAACCATCTAGTGGCGCCTAACTGTGAGAAAGTTAGAGAGAGAAGAATGTTGAGAATAAGAAGAAGAGTCATAGGTAGAAATGTACTTATAGGATTGAGAACAGGAATAATAGATATTAGAAAAATAATCAAAGAGTCAAAGTGAAGATGGGCTGGACATGTTGAAAGACTGAAAGATGGACACGATTAATAACAGAATGGCAACCGAGAGATGGAAAGAGATAAAGGGGGCACAAGAGAACAAAGCGGACCTTCAATAATTTAGAGGTGCTAAATGGTGGACTGTGGCTAAGGATCGAGGAAGTTGGAAAAGACTGGTAGCGGCCTATACCCTGCAGTGGGGGCTAACAGGCTAATAAGTGGCCTTTAAAGTCCCCGGATTTAAACCCTGTAGAAGCTGTCTGGGATGCCGTTCAGTGGAACATCAGATCCATAGACCTTGGACCGACGTCTCCAGCGAAGTTATGGACAATGCTGCAACAGGACCATATGGCTGGCATTACCTCCGGAAAGACTCCGGCATCTGGTGGAGTCCGTGCCACGGCGTGTACAAAGTGTTCTTCACGCTAGAGGAGGACCGACACATTATTTGTAGGTACCTAATGCTTTGTACATTGAATATATAATTTTGATGCCAGAGTATCATGTACAAAGGTATAGATGCTGGAAGTACAAGTCAGTATTGTATCATTTCAAGGCAGTATAAAAAGGACGGTACACATGACAAGCATAAGTTGCTTGAGCTCAAAAAGTTGAGTTGTAACGTTAGTGAGAAATGATAGGGAAAACTAATGTCACTTGCCGCACAAAGGAGTGATTGAACTTTAAAGCACAGAATAACATATAGGTCTATATTAATAGCGTGTATTCGGATGCTTTGAAGATTCTGCACTACCCTATCCCTTGCTTGAACAATTTATTTTGCAATTCTGCATTGGTAGGGCAATGTAAAGACTTCACTACGAAAGAGTAACAGTGCTGAATGCGTACTTAGCACTGCAATGTTTATTTTTGTTTCGGTGTTTTACGACAACTGTGAGCCATTCTAAGGGCTATAAGTAGCGGCCCGTTCGTTATTTAGGGTCACTGGTTTAATAGAAGGGGCACAACCGGCTACGAAGACAAGCACACCAGCCATGATTCATTCAGTAGTCTAACCAGGAACCTACTGGGTCGACTAGTCAGAAACCTACGCCTCTGCTCACTCGACAACTGGTGTGGCACCCTTAGGAATGAAGATATAAGTAACACTGCTTAATATGAACTTATCAATAAAGTTCGGCTGCGAATAACACTGTTGGACGTGCACTTCAAAAAAATGTACTGTGGATAACGTAACACTGGTGGATGTGTACCTACCAATAAAGATGTGCAAAAAGTAACACTAATGGATGTGCCCTTAGCAATGAAGATGCGCCTTGAGTAAAGCTACTGGATGTGCTCTTAGGAATTAAGATGCATAATGAGTAGGACTTTCGAAACTACACTTAGCAACAAAGGTGTGCTATGAGTAAGACTGCCATATGCGCATTTAGCAACAGAGGCGTGTTATGGGTAAGACTGCAGGATGTACTCTTACGTAAAAAGGTGTGCTATGGTCAACATTGTTGGATGTGCCTTTATAATGAAAATGTGCTCTGAGTAACGCTGAAAGATGTGCACTTAACAGTACAAATTTACTATCAGTAACTCCTCCTGATGCGCACTTAGGAAGATGTGCCGTGGATGGCACTGCCGGATGTGAATTGAAGTCCTTGGGGATTATCGCAATAAGCAGTGGCGAAGTATTGACAGAATACAAAAACAAGAAAGATGACACAGAATTTTTGGTGTAATGAGCATGTCTTTTGAATCCGTTCTGACGGGAGTTAAATTTATCAAAACTATTCAAAGTCGATTGAACCGGTATAGGAAACAATAGTATCTGACCGAAGAAAGAAGTTTTTCAATCGGGTTTTTAACCCCGCAAATATTGCTATAAACGGAATCGTTAACTTATGGTATTTGCAGACTTGTGCGCTAAGAAAATTTTGAAATTATATGAGAAACATTTCGCAGCGGAAACGCTCTACAACAAAAGAAGAATTTTTCAAATCGGGCTCTTAGAAGCACAGATATCGACAAATATAAGATATGCATCTACGCCCCCTGGCGGAAAAAATATGCACTATTTTAAGAAGAAAGTATTCTCAAAAGGTTTTTTCATGTGAGCGGTATCGGTCCAGGAAAGAATTTTTTCACTCGAGATTTTAATATCTCAGATGTTTCTGCAAATGCATCAGAAACTGAAATTAAAACTTAGGCACCCTGGTGGCCAAACCATTCTTTACCAAATATTAGAAAGTATATGAAAAACATTTCCCATCAGGAGCTGTATGCGGTAAAGGGATAATTTTTCAAATCGGAGTTTTAGAAGCAGAAATATCGGGGAAACATAACTTACCTTAACGCACTCTAGTGAAAAGTCTATGATTTACTTAAAAATTTTGAAATTATATGAAAAATATTTCGCACCAGAAACGCTATCCAACAAAAAAGGAAATTTTCAAATCGGACTCTCAGAACTAAAGACATTGACAAGAATAAGACATATATCTACGACCCCTGGAGGAGAAACCATATATTATTTTAAGAAGAAAACATTCCGAAAAGGTTTATCGACGTGAGTAGTATAGGCTGTGACGTACTACCGAGGCGCAAACATGTATTAAGATGACAAATCTGCAACAAGACATTCTCTCGGCGTAACTCAGTTGGGAGAGCGACTTACTCCGGAGTGAGGGGACACAGCTTCAACGGCCGTCAAGGACAAACTTGTGTATTCACACTGGCGCCCGATTGGGGAAAACGGATCCACTGGCTGTCCCATATATTGTTTGGATTTCATGAAAAATTCCTACTTATTTTCAAAAAAAAAAGTAGGAATTCTAGGCTCTACGATGTTGCTGTGTCCTTGCTCTCCAGATTCAAGAAGAAGGATTTCCTCCACAAGATTTTGACCTGTGATGAGAAGTGGGTCCTCTACGATAATCCTATGCGGCGCAAATCGTGGGTTTATTCAGGTCAGCCTACTACCAGTTCCGCCAAACCGAATATCCACACCAGGAAGTTGTCGCTGTGCATATGGTGGGATCAGCGCAGTGCCGTATACTATAAGTTGCTCAAACTTGGTGAAACAGTCAATGCTGAGCGTTATTGTCAACAACTCATTCGTGTGGGTGACGCAATGGAGGCGAAAAGGCCATACAGCGACAAGGACAGGAAGTCGGTCCTGTTGCTTCAGGACAACGCACGTCCTCACACCGCGAAAACGACTTTAAACACCATCACCGACCTGGGATGGGAGATTTTGTCCCACCCGGCGTATTCTCCAGACTTCTCCCCGTCGGATTATCACCTCTTTCGCTCCCTGCAACATCACCTGAGTGATACGCACTTCACTTCTGTCGAGGAGGTCCACTCAAGTATTGATGACTTTATCAACTTGAAACAGCCTTCTTTTTTCAGCAGTGGCATTCGGCAGCTCCGTGACAGATGGCTCAAATGTATCCAACACGACGTGGATTATTTCCCTGAATAGGTACGTATTCGATTTGCTATAATTTGCTGTCAACGTGTAGTGCCTGTGGCCGATAATTAAGTTGCCAATTAATATATGAAAAAAAATGCGTTTTGAATTCGACATCATATGTATTTACGCTCTCTAGCTGCGAAGTTGTGCAACCAAAAAAACCGGAATGCAAAGATCATCATTCGCACATTTCAAGCTTCTCAATACAAAAAGAATTTTTCAAATCAGAATAATGGTTGCAGAGACATGGTGTCCCACAGACAGACGGACGGGCAAACCTATAACGTAAGCATGACCTTTTTTTTTTTTTTTTGCAAAAGACGTGCTAAAAATATAGGAAGGGGAAACGTTACGTCGATCAAAACATAGCAGCCATGCATACTTTGAACATTTGACGCCCATAATCCCGCCAAACATTGCCAGAATCAGGTCTTTAACTGTAGCACACCACCTAAGACTTCAAAATTGTGCTGCAGGAGTTTATTCAAGGTCAATCATGAATCATTTAAAATATAGAGAACTTCGGAATAAAATGGTAGGAGCCAAGTAAATCTTATTCATGGCCAGAAAAAGCCCTAAAGCTACAAACCGGAGAGGATTCTGCCTCGGAAAATATTTTATCTGGAACACTGAGTTGCGTTAACCACGTGGCCGACAAGCACTTGCTACTGTGGCGGAATTATTCAGCAGTTGATGGTAGTGGACAAAATTTGCTTAGTAAAATTCAAGAAACAGAATGCATTATACTAACACAAGCATCAAATATGAAAAGCGGAAGAAGCTAATTGATTTATCTTCTGCATAACAGAACAAAAAAGAGTAGTGCGGTGAGTCCTTTTACTAATTTAACACAACTAAAGTCTTTTCCTAGTACCACGTTAAGGTGTACATTAGTTTGTATTTCTAAAGCGCCTAAAATAAATGAATATACGTGAAGCGCATTTTTTAGACAATCTTGGAGCCATGTATTGCGAAATGACTAGTGTTCTGAAATGCATGCATAACATTTGTATTAAGTTCAACATATCCAATTATTTCATGTATATAGAACTATACCGCATATCGAATAATCAGGACGGCAGCGCAGTGGTCTAAGCGATGGCCTCTGATCATTCGTCCGAGATGGGTCCGGGTTCGAATCCCGGTGAGGCATGGATGTTGTGTTTGTCTTACGGCACTGGCTCTCTCCCATCCCTGGAATCAGTGACCCTAAATTAAGGACGGGCGACCGCTTGTTGCCCAAGGTGGCCATTAAACCCCCAAATCACAAATAATCAGGATGTTCGCCTTAAGTTCGATATAAACATTCGATTGCATTAGTATCATTGCCAGCTGATTTTTTGTTTTGATTAGAGGTTTAACGACCACCGTGAGAAACTCAATGGGCTATAAGCAATCGCGCGTCCCTAATTTAGGGTAACTGGTTCCAGGGAAGGGTGAGAGCCAGTGCCGTAAGAAAAACACAACATACATGCCTTACCAGGATTCGAACCCGTACCCCTTTCGAAGGAATGATCAGAATCCATCGCTTAGACCATTGCGCCACCGGGGGCTGGTCGGCTTCATTTAAGTATCTAGAAAACATTTCAGAGCAGGAAAATAACTAGCAAATACCTTTAAAATATTACAGATGCTTTCGCATCACAGCATTATTTTTAGCGATTTCACAAAGTACCCTTCCATGAACACGGTGCAGCAATTAAGTAATGAAATTAATTTTCTTTTAAAATCCGGCAAAACGCAAGGGTCAGCAAAGACATTGTTTCCTGATAAGTCATTTATCACCTGTACGGTGGCAACAGAGTTTGCGTGAGAATTGAGCAGATGGTTATTTACGCTGCGCATGACGTCATTCGGCGGAAGAACATTGTCATAGCACTGTCATGAAGCAGAGAGCAAATATCCGGTTCTGTTTGAAAATCAGAAAAACTGCTTCGGAGACAATTATTGAGGTCAATTATTGATAGAAAGAACAAAGATCAATCAATGATATAATACCCGTTTTGTTCGATAACCTTTTGCCATCTTTCAGTGAGCTGCAGAATGCCTCGTTCATAGAAGGACCTGTCTTTCGTGGCGAAAAACTGTACAAGGTGCTGATTTACAGCCTCATCTGAATTGAACGTTATACCACGCAAGGACTTTTGAAGAGAGCAAAACAAGTGGAAGTCTAACGGCGCAAGGTCAGGCGAGTATGCTGGGTGTGGCAACACATCCCACCCAAGCTCCAATAATTTTTGGCGGGTGATCAAACTTGTGGGTGGTCTCGCGTTGTCGTGATGGAACACAACACCTTTACGATGAACGAGCTCTGGACATTTCTGGATGATGGATTAGTTCAAACTGTTCAATTGCCGACAGTACACATTCGAATTGATTGTTTGGTTCTGTGTTAGGAGCTTGAAAAACACGACACCTTTAAAATCCCACCACACTAAGACCAGAACCTTCCGCTGATGAATGTCTGCTTTTGATGTCGTTTGAGGCGAAGCAGCACGTCGGGACAAAAACCGTTTGAGCAGCACATTGTTGTACACAATCCACTTTTTGTCACCAGTTATCAGTCGCTTCAAAAAAGGATCTTTTTCCTCACGTTTAAGGAGCATATCGCAGATGTTTATACGCGCCGTCAATTGAGTTTCTTTGAGTTCATGAGGAACCCACACATCGAGCTTGCTTACGTATCCCAGCTTCTTCAGGTGGTCGAGAACGCTTGAATGATGGATGTGCAATGTGTATGCAATCTCTCGTGTCGTGTAACGTGGGTTTCACTCGATAATGCGTTGATTTTGTCGTCATCAACCTCGGTTGGCATCCAGGACCGAGGAGCATCGTTGAGGTCAAAATCACCAGCACGGAATTTTGCGAACAACCGCTATTACTGACGTTCTTGTAGAGCATTATCACCGTACACTTTACGAAACTTTTCACAAGCTTGACGCGCGTTCTTCCCTTTACAGAAGTAAAAAACTAAAATATGGCGAAAAAGCACAGTTTGGTCTTCCATCTTCAACTTGATGTCGAATCTCCGCAAATCAACGAAATCGCACACTATTCCTTTTAGACTGCAGCTAGAACCGGCACCTGTCGAATGCCATAGCGATAACAGAGCTGTGCATGCCTCTAGTACTTCCAAATCCGCCCAATCGCCATCGGGTGCCAAAATACGTCATGACTTTTCTGACAATCCAATATATGCTCTTGTTCTGATAATATGTTTTTTCCTCTTCGCAAACGCAGGGCGCGCCGAGCATCCGGTACTGTCGTGATCAGTACATTACTGCCCAGATTTAAGATATAAATCAATATTTTTTGCCTTTAGGAACAGGGAATATCAATAATATCCATAATATTTCCTTGTATTAAGGAACGTTGTGGTAGAGGAAGCCATATCTATGAGCGTGCGTTTCCTTCAGGAATTTCGAATAAGCCAAAAAACAGCGTTCAACTAATCGTTTCCTATATTAAAAGTATCAATTGTATCAAGGATACTCCTTTTTTACGCTTTCCAACCGTAGGTTGAAGAAGCGTATATGCTCCAGCTTTGTCCATTCGTCTGTCCGCACGATAACTGACGTGAAAATGGTTCGATTTCGACGAAATTTTAGTATGTCGTAGAGGACCACCTGGGGACGAACCCTATTGAAAATGGGCGAAACAGTGTCAAAGGTCAAGACATAGGAGCGGGATTCATTCCATTGCTATTATGCGTCATGACTTGCTTAAAAATTGTTCGATTTCGATGACATTCCAGTATGTCATAGGGAACTACCTGTGGATGAACCCTATTGAAAATGGGCGAAACAGTGTCAAAGGTCAGGACATAGGAGCGGGATTCATTCCATTGCTATTATGCGTCATGACTTGCTTAAAAATTGTTCGATTTCGATGACATTCCAGTATGTCATAGGGAACTACCTGTGGATGAACCCTATTGAAAATGGGCGAAACAGTGTCAAAGGTCAGGACATAGGAGCGGGATTCATTCCATTGCTATTATGCGTCATGACTTGCTTAAAAATTGTTCGATTTCGATGACATTCCAGTATGTCCTAGGGAACTACCTGTGGATGAACCCTATTGAAAATGAGTGAAATAGGGTCAAAGGTCAGGACATAGGAGCTGGATACATTCCATTGCCTTTATGCGTCATAACTTGCGTAAAAATGGTTCTATTTCGATGAAATTTTAGTATGTGGTAGGGAACCACCTGGGCACGAGCACTATTGAAAATGGGCGAAATGGGATCAAAGGTCAGGCAGGACATAAGAGCAGGATTTATTCCATTGCCCATATGCGGCATAACTTTCGTAAAAATGGTTTGATTTCGACGAAGTTTTAGTATGTGGTAGGGAACCAACTGGGGACGAACAACCTTATTGAAAATGGGCGGAATGGGGTCAAAGGTGAGGACATAAAAGCGGGATCCATTCCATTGACTTTATGTGTCATAACATGCGTAAATATGGTTCGATTTTGATGACATTTTAGTATGTGGTAGGGAAGCACCTGGGCACGAATCCTGTTGAAAATGGGCGAAATGGGGTAAAAGGTCAGGACACTGGAGTGGGATCCATTCCATTGCCCGTGTGCATCATAACTTACCTAAAAAAGCTTCGATTGCGACAAAACGTTTTCATGTTGTTCCGGAGGTATATTGAACCGGTTCTGTTGAATATCAACAAAATGGGGTCAAAGGTCATTGCACAAAAGCAAGATTTATTCCACAGCCATTATTCTCATAACTTGAGTAAAACTGCTTCTATTGCGACAAACCTTTAGTATGCTATTCCTGAGGTATACTGAACCGGTTCTGTTGAATATCATCGAAATGGGGTCAAAGGTCAGGGCACAGAAGCGAAATTTATTCCACAGCCATTATCCACATAACTTGAGTAATAATTTCTGGTATGTTGGAAAGCGTATCATAATCAATGCATTGCATGATTTTAATAACTTATTGTTGAGGAATATGCAGCGATAATGATAACGGTTCGAATTCTTTGCTTTCGCGAGGCGCATCGGGCGCATTGAATATAAACTACATAAAAAAACTGATAATAAACTACATAACAAAACGGAATATAAACTGCATAACAAAACTGAATAAACTAAATAACGAAACTGGATATAAACTACATAAAAAACTGAATATAAACTACATTATAAACTATATGACGAAACCGAATATAAACTACTTCAGAAATCATTGTTTACCTTCGAGAAGGTCAAATATTATTGATCATTCTTTGCATTCTAAACATGCAGCATCATTTACATGAAAGAAGATTCTTCGGTTTGCCGGGTATGAAATAATAATGCTATCTAGAAGCGTACGTTATCTATATAAACGTGCAATACTTATGTAAATCATTCTTCTCTTCAAAGACATCAAATATCAATTTATCAATAAATATATTTGGCCTTCAAGAACATTGAATAAGCAATAAAAGCAATGTTTAACATATTGCTTTCTATATTTAAAACACAAATAATTATTTGCGGCCTCAAGACCAGTGACGACGTTTTTACTTTCACGGGCATATTATATCAGTGATCATTCTTTGCCTTAGAATATCGAGTAAATTTGTGTTCACTATTTATTCTTACCTAAATTAGAAGTATCAATGATTATTCTGACTACATGCACTTACCTGATCGAGCCACACATTTGTCGTTAGGACTTGATTTTTCTCGTCCTGTAAAAGAAATTAATATTTTACTGACAAAAGTGAAAATATATATATATATATATATAAATAAAGTTATACAGTTTTTTTACTGCTAAAATAATACCGCTCACTTTTTTAGCACGTCTTTTGTAAAAAAAGACCGTGCTTCTGTTATCGGTTTGTCCGTCCGTCCGTCTGTACCCACGGTATCTCTGCAACTATTAGTCCGATTTGAAAATTCTTTTTATATTCGAAAGCTTGAAATATGCGAATGATGATCCTTTATTTCGTTTTTTTTTTTTACGATGCACAATTTTGCCGCTAGGGGGCGTAAATGCAGATGATGTCGAATTCAAAATTACGTTTTAATCCACATATTTGCTTCTAAACATCCGATTGAAAAAATTCTTTCATCTTTCGATTCTATTTATGTCGAAAAGTGTTTTAGATATAGTTTCATTTTCAAATAACGCATAGATTTTTTGCTAGGGGGCGTAAAAGTAAATTACGTTTTTTCCGATAACTCTTCTCTTAAAACTCCGATTTGAAAAATCTTTTTTTCAGCGCATACATCTCCTAATGAAAATTCTTTTGCATATAATTTTGAATTTTTGGCAAAGAATACTTTGGCCACCAGGGGGCGTAATTGTTAATTTTTGCTTCTGATGTATTTGCCATAAAATCAGAGCTTCTAAAATATCGATTGAAAAATTTTTTCGTGGACTGATGTCACTCACATCGATAAACTGTTTCAGAATATTTTCTTCTTAAAATATTCGACAGTTTCTTCCGCCAGGGGCGTAGATGTATATCCTATTTTTGTCAATATCTCTACTTCTAGGAGTCCAATTTCCAAAATTCCTTCTTTGTTGGATAGTGAATTCCGTGCGATATGTTTTTCATATAATTTCAAAATTTTCAAGTAATTCATAGACTTTCCGCTAGGGGGCGTAAAGGTAAATTGCGTTTCGATTTATATATCTGCTTCTAAATCTCCGATTTGAAAAATTATTTCTGCACCGGATACAGCACCCGGTAACGTTTGCACATAATTTCTAATGTTTGTAAAAAAATTGTTTGGCCCCCAGGGGCGTAAATCTTAATTTCCGCTTCTGATGTATTTGCAGCAAAATATGAGCTTCTAAATTCTCGATTGAAAAAAACGTCGTTTGTAGACCGAACTACTCGTGTCGACAACCTTTTAGAAACATTTTCTTTTTAAAACAGTGCATGGTTTCTACGCCAGGGGGCGTAGACGTATATCTTATTTTTGTCAATATCTCGACTTCTAGGCGTCCGATTTAAAAAATTCCTTCTTTGTTGGATAGTGTTTCTAGTGTGACATGTTTTTCCTAAAAATTAAAAATTTTCCAGTAATTCAGAGACTTTCCGCTAGGGGGCGTAAAGGTAAATTGCGTTTCCTACTATTTCTCTGCTTCTAAATCTCCGATTTGAAAAATTCCTACTGCACCGGATACAGCTCCTGGTGGGAAATTCTTTTGCACATAATTTCTAACTTTTGTAAAAAAATGGTATGGCTACTAAGTGGCGTAAGTCTTAATTTCCACCTCTGATGTATTTGCAGCAAAATATGAGATTCTAAAATCTCGATTGAAAAAAAAAGTCTTTTGTTGACCGATGCTACTCATGTCGACAAACCTTTTAGGAACACTTTCTTCTTGAAATAATGCATGGTTTCTACGCCAGGGGCGTAGATGTATATCTTATTTTTGTCAATATCTGTACTTCTAAAAGTCCAGTTTGAAAAATTCCTTCGTTGTTGGATAGTGTTTCCGATGCGAAATGTTTTTCCTATAAATTCAAAAATTTCACGTAAATCATTTAAGACTTTCCGCTAGGGCGCATAAAGGTAAATTGCGTTTTCTGCTTCTAAAACTCCGATTTGAAAAATTCTTCCTGTATCACATACAAGACCTGATGGAAAATATTTTTCACATAATTTCTAATGTTTTGTAAAGAATGGTTAGGCCACCAGGAGTCATAAGTGTTAATTTCTGCTTCTGATGTATTTGTAGCAAAATCTGGACTCCTGAAAACTCGACTAAAAATTTTTTATTGGACCGATACCGCTCATATGCATAAACCTTTTGAGAATACTTTCTTCCTAAAATAATGCATGGTTTTCCCACCAGGGGACGTAAAGTCACATCTCATTTTTGTCGACAACTCTGTTTCTAAGAGTTCGTAAGCTCAAGATTCCGTTTACACCAATATCTGAGGGATTAAAGACCCGATTGAAAAACTTCTTTCTTCCATCAGATACTATTGTCTTCCATGCCGGTTTCATTGCCTTTGAATAGCTTTGATAAATTTAATTTGCTTCAGAACGGATTCAAAAGACGTGCTTATTACACCCGAAAATTCGGTGTAATCTTTCTTGTTATATTATATTTTCAGTTGTGGTTGATCTATCATACAATTTTAAATGCAAATCTGTTTTCATCACGGAAGTTTTTTTGAACCAGGAAATTCTGTTTTTGCAGCAAAGCTGTTTAGATTCACAAAATTTGCAACAGAATAAAAATACGAAGATACATAGAAAAACGAAACGGGTGACAAAGTTTTCCAGAACTATAGTTTGCTTTGTATATACAAGTAATACATAACCAACCTTAAAAAACACCATAATACTTTCAAGTTGGAACTGAAGAACAGATTCTCTGCTTTAGAAGGCCTAACATCGGAAGAAGTGGATATTTCGGAAGTTAACAGAAAAGTAACCAAAGCTCTTATGGAAACAGCAACAAAATTAGCTGGGTCTAAGAACAAGTTGCATGTAAACAAATTATCAGGAAAAACCAAAATGTTGATGCAAAAAAGAAGAGAGATGAGGACAACTAAAGAAGATGTGACTTCCAAAGTGGAATATATAGAGCTATGCAAGACAGCACGAAAAAGTATCACTGAAGACGTAAGGAAATTCAACTGTGAACTAGTGAGGAAAGCAATTGAAAACAACCAAAGCCTAAAGATAGCAAAGGGACATCTCAGTAAGGGAAGAAAACAGATTATGGCTCTGAGAAAAGAAGATGGTTCTATAACAAGAAATAGAGGCGAAATTTTGACAAGAGTGAAAGATTTCTACTCCAAATTATATGAAAGGGATGATACATGTACTCCAGACATCATGAAAGGTACCAGAGTTCTTCCAGTCCTCCCAGCAGAAGTTGCTCATGCAATCAAGAACATGAAGCGGGGGAAAGCTCCAGGAGAAGATGGAATTACTATAGACATCATACAAGAAGCAAGTGGAGAAATTGAAACAGTGCTCGCCCAAATTTTCACTCGATGCCTTAATGAAGGGAAGATTCCTGAGGATTGGAACAATGCTACAATGATCCTGCTACATAAAAAAGGTGACATTGAGGATCTCAGGAACTACAGACCTATCAGCCTCCTATCAGTGGTTTATAAAATCTTCACTAAAGTTCTTTCACACCGCTTGAAGGTAACACTGGACATGGCTCAACCGAGAGAACAAGCTGGATTCAGGAGTGGCTACAGCACAATAGATCATATCCACGTACTGAGAGAACTAATTGAAAGAGCGAGGGAATATGAACTTCCATTGTGCATGGCTTTTATCGATTATGAAAAAGCCTTTGATTCGGTGAAACCATCAGCAGTTACCACGGCTCTGAAATCCTGCGGTATTGAAGATGCATACATTAATATTATTAATAACATCTATGAAAATGCAAGTGCAAAGATTCGGCTGTTTGAAAATACAACACACATAAAAATTGGAAAGGGAGTGAGACAAGGTGACACCATATCTCCGAAGCTCTTTAATGCCACATTGGAAAATGTCTTTCAATCACTGAACTGGGAAAACAAAGGGATAAAGATTAATGGAGATTATCTAACCCACCTTCGTTTTGCTGATGACGTAGTCATTTTTGCAACTACCCCATCAGAGCTGCAGAGTATGATCCAGGAACTTGCTGACAAGAGTAAAGAAGTGGGATTAAAAATGAACTTTCAGAAGACAAAAGTGATGTTCAATGCTTTTACAAGAAATGAAGATTTATCGATTGATGGAGAAAAACTGGAGATAACAGATACGTATGTTTATCTTGGACAGCAGATATCAAGTGAGGGTCACATTGATGAAGAAATTAATCGGCGTACAAAACTTGCCTGGAGAGCTTTTGGAAGAAACAGCATAATTTTCAAGAGCAATATGCCATTATGTCTTAAAAGAAAAGTGTTTGATCAATGCATCCTTCCAGTGCTTACGTATGGTGCAGAGACGTGGACCTTAACTAAAAGAGACATACAAAGGCTGCAGACAACTCAAAAAAGCATGGAGAGGTGCATGCTTGGTATAACCAGGAGAGATAAGAAGAGGAACTCGTGGATCCGAAAAATGACGAGAGTGGAAGACATCATGATCAGAGTTAAATCCCTGAAATGGCAATGGGCTGGACATACTGCCAGAAGGACAGACCATAGATGGACAGCCGAAATTTTAGATTGGATTCCAAGGGACAGGAAAAGACCCAGAAAAAGACCACATGGGAGATGGGTGGATGAAATTCGTAAATATGCGGGAGTGACATGGAGGAGACTGGCACAAGACAGACCGTTGTGGAGGAAACTTGGGGAGACCTTCGTCCAGCAGTGGATTGATAATGGTTGACAATGATGATGATGATGATACAAGTAAATCTTCACTAAGGGGATGTGATGACGCTTTTGGAAAACAGCGGACGTAGCTCAGCCAAGGAAGCACTCCGGAAGCAAGAGCGATGTTATTGCGCTGCACACAACATCTAAGTACGCGTATTAAGAGAACTGAAAGACTTAATAAATATAAATTGCCACTACATCTTGATTTCATTGATTACCAAAAGGCTTTTGATTCTTTTCGGATGTCAGCAGCTAATACTTCTTTGAAAAGCTGAGGCAATGAGGATTCTTAGATCAACATCTGCAAAACTAAGTGGCGAATTCAATTGTTTGGTGACATCAGATGTAATCAAACTGGAAAAATGCTGAGACATGACGACATCATTTCTCTCAAACTATTCTATACCACTCTGCAGAAAGTTTTTCTTGGCATGAGAAAGACAGAAAAAGAGATTAGTAGAAATAGTTAATTCCCTTCCGTTTTGATAAGCTAATAAACCTGCTTTTGCGAATCATGATTCATGAGACTGTTAGGAAGAAAGAAGCGGAATGAAAGATGCCTTTATGAAAAATAAAACTAGCTTTTCTCGCAACTACGACAAATGTTTGCAAACGGTAGAATACAATTGAAAACGATTGATATTTAGGTCTATCTTTGATAAAAGTTATTGATTTAGGATAGCAATGAGAAAGGTTTTTGTTGCTTTTTTTGTTGTTTGGGGGTTTAATGCCCATCGCGAGCAACTCGATGGTCAATAAGTAGGCGCCCGTCCTAAATATAGGGCCATTGTTTCTAGGGACGGGAGAGAACCAGTGCTATAAGACAAACACAACATCCATGCCTCACCGGGATTCAGACCTAGACTCAACTCGGACGAATGGACAGAAGCCAGCGCTTAGGCCACTGCACAACCAGATTATAGATTCCTTCTTTGCCCACCAGATGGCGCAGTGTTCTAAGATTCGATAGGGGTTGAAATCCCATGAAGCACGGATGTTGTGTTTATCTTGCTGCACTGACTCTCTCCCGTCTCCGGAACCAGTGACCCTAAATTAAGGACGGACGATTGTATAGCCCGTTTAGGTGCTCTCATGGCGATCGTTAGACACCCGTACAAAAAATGACGTAGTTTCTCGAATTGCATTCGGTATTAAAACATGCATGAAGTCAATACGCACAAGATGGAAAGATTTATTTGAAAAGTTACCAGGGAAAACAGTGTGACGTATACCTTTGATTTAACCTTCCATTTGAGTTTTTGTACTTCTATATATATTTGGTATCTTTTCGTTAAACCTTTTCTGACTTAATGACGCATTATTTCCCCTGACGAGCTTTCTAAGTTTGGCATCACTAGCAGTGGGCCAGAGGTCAATAAAACGCAATCACTGAATGCAGCTGGGGCGCAGAGCAGTGAGGAACTTTTCGATATAGCGTCCTGTTAAAGATAAGTGTGTTCCGGATTGAGCGACATGATAGAATTGAGCTTTTGAGAAAGCGTCTTGATGGTGTGGATTTTTGAGATAAAGACTTGGTAAATGGAAATGCATTTTGCTAGAGGCAATTCATGTTGGGCTATGATTTAAAGACAAGTTCGCATTCTGGTTATTGTGATGTCTACCTGTGCTGAAGTATCATGGCAGAGAATTAAAAAAATGGATTAGTCGTAAGTTCCTGTTGATTCATTCCCTACCTTGGCTTTGAGTATTGTTTACTGTAATTACAGCTTCTCAGTATCGATATTATGTTCACGAGTTCATAGCTTCAGCCACGTTGACATTTAAGCAAATAAATCTTACATTCGAGCTGAAGCTCTGATGTACATTCTAATTTAATTTTCCTTTTTAGTTCCTGTTATCAATATAAATTTTGTTTCGTTCTCCTTAAATGGTTCCTAAACTTATCGCTACATTTCTCTCTCCAATGAATATCTTGGGGCAACCTTAATTGAGGTCAGAAGTAAAATGATGTATGAGAAAAACAAAGATAAGAATGATGTTTACGATGTAAGTTCGCTGACATTCTAGCTGGGTGGCGTTCTACCTGACTTTGGTCATGCTTTCCAGTTGATTTCCATCAAAGTGCTGTTTCTTGGGCATATTTTTTTAGTTAGATGTTTTGAGGCTCGAGCTTGTTAGAAGTTGATTGTTATATCGCTTCGAGCTTACAGCATTAACCTGTTACCACGTTTGCAATACACTTAAAGGGTGTTTACACGCTTCGATTAATATGGTGAAGAGTGCAAATAGTTGAAGTGACTAGCTTTGGGTGAAATAAAGAAGTTAAAGTTTCAGTAAGTACAGTTGTAATTTACTGGCAGTTCAGGTCAATCCGTGTGTAATTAAAAAGAATCTGTGGGATATTTAGCTACCCGGGGCGTCCCATAAAAGTTACGGAACGTTTAAATCAAAGCAGTATTCTGATTCACGTAATATAATGTTCTAATGAGACCAGGGACGTATTAAGAGGGGGAAGTAGGCTGCCTTGGTCCCTCGAAAGTATTTTCTTTTTTTATGTTTTTGGTTAAAATGCGACTTACATTAGAAAAAAAGGGTTAATTTAATAAAAATGCATCAATTTACATTAGGAAAAATGATTTAATTTTTTCTTCTATGTTTCATTCATTTTAATTTTGTTCTGGTGGAAATCAAAATCTCCAATTTATTGTTAATGAGATTGATTTTTCCTCACAAATAATTACCGAAGAACATTACAAAGTCTTTAATTTACTATTCCAGTGGAATCATGTGCGCCCGAAAACTTTTTACCGACGGGGTAAAACCAAAGTTCCAGCACAGAAGACCTCTCTAAGCTCCAAATTGTTCACGATATACGACAGAAATAATGTCTCAGTCTTACTGCGTAAATGGAAATGTATTTGTTTCTTAAGGCAAAGAGACAAAATGCTATATAATATTTAATGACAATTTAAGAAAAAACATTAACTGAATGAATGTTGTGAACCTATTTAGCTAGCGAAGAACAATTTTTTTTATGATAAATGGGCTGGATTATAATTGCGTCACCCTTGGTTGGACGCCTGCATCACCTTTCGATACCCCCAGTTTCGATGGACACTCACTATACAAAAAGACTATTTAGTCTCTTCTCGGTCATGGTTGATCTCACCCAAGATTTCTTCCTACGCAGGGTACTGAAAGTGTTTTCAATGGTACATGTTGCTTGGATGGATACTCATTATACACAGATCATCTAGTCTCTCTTTGATGATGATTGATCTTACCCAAGACTTCATCCTATGCCGGGTACTGAAATATCTTTCAATGATACATGTTGTTTGGATGGATACACATTACACCCATACCATCTAGTCCAAACCAAAGGACGAAGTAGTGCGAAGTAATAAATATATACCGAAACAAATGCTGTCTTAGGCACGATATAAAAAACTTTAATTTAAAATATGTACAAAATTAAAATCGATACAAGATCTTTCGCGAGGGCGACTCCCGCATCATCAGGTAAACCAACTGCAACGCAGGCAGCAACCTCTTAAATAGTATGATTGTGATATACGTAAGTGAAAAGGACCAAACCATTAAGATGAGGGTAGATTGGTGAATGTAAGTAAACTATTATAATGAGAAAGGCATAAAGTTCTAGATAGTGTAAACAAGTGGGAATGTTTGTGTTTAGTAGTAAGAGTATTTAGCAAAGCCTTCCACTATGAAGAAACAAATGCTGGTGTATCATCATTACAGCAAAATTCAAAATAATGCTGAATGAACAGAGCTTCTGCAAATAAAGTACTTTTTTACTAGTAGTGCTCAGTAAGACAACAGATTCATTCCATATTGGGATGAGGGTTCCATTTTTTACATTTATCTAGCCTTTCCTCAGTCATGGTTGATCTCGCCCAAGACTTTATCTTATGCAGGGTACTGAAAGTCCTTTCAACGGTGCATGCTATTTGAATGGACACTCATTAGACACAGACCATCTGGTCTCTTCTCAGTCATGGATGATCTCACCCAAGATTTCATCCTACGACGGGCACTGAAAGACTTTTCAATGGTACATGTTGCTTGGATGAATACTGAATACTCATTATACACAGACCATCTAGTCTCTCTTTAATGATTATTGATCTCACCGAAGACTTCATCCTATGCCGGGTACTGTAAGATCTTTCAATGATACATGTTGTTTGGATGGACACTCATTACACATTACACACAGACCATCTAATCTCTCCTCAGTCATGGTTGATTTTACCCAAGACTTCATCCTATGCCGGGTACTGTAAGATCTTTCAATGATACATGTTGTTTGGATGGACACTCATTACACATTACACACAGACCATCTAGTCTCTCCTCAGTCATGGTTGATTTTACCCAAGACTTCATTCTATGCAGATTACTGAAAGTCCTTTCAATGGTACATGTCGTTTGAATGGACACTCATTAGACACAGACCATCTAGTCTCTTCTCAGTCATGGTTGATCTCACCCAAGATTTCATCCTACGAAGGGCACTGAAAGACTTTTCAATGGTACATGTTGCTTGGATGAATACTGAATACTCATTATACACAGACCATCTAGTATCTCCTGAGTAATGGATGATCTCACCCAAGACTTCATCCTATGCCGGGTACTGAATATTTCAATGATACATGTTGTTTGGCCGGAGACTCATTAATACATTACACACAGATCATCTAGTCTCTCCTTAGTCATGGTTGATCTCACACAAGACTTCATTCTATGCAGGGTACTGAAAGTCCTTTCAATGGTACATGTCGTTTGAATGGACACTCATTAGACACAGACCATCTAGTCTCTTCTCAGTCATGGTTGATCTCACCCAAGATTTCATCCTACGAAGGGTACTGAAAGACTTTTCAATGGTACATGTTGCTTGGATGAATACTGAATACTCATTATACACAGACCATCTAGTATCTCCTGAGTAATGGATGATCTCACCCAAGACTTCATCCTATGCCGGGTACTGAATATTTCAATGATACATGTTGTTTGGCCGGAGACTCATTAATACATTACACACAGATCATCTAGTCTCTCCTTAGTCATGGTTGATCTCACACAAGACTTCATCCTATGCAGGGTACTGAAAGTCATTTCAATGGTACATGTTGTTTGGATGGACACTCATGAGACACAGACCACCTAGTCCCTTCTCAGTCATGGTTGATCTCACCCAAGACTTCATCCTATGCAAGGTACTGAAAGACTTTTCAATGGTACGTGTTGATTGAATGGGCACTCATTATGCACGGACTATCTAGTTTCTCCTCGGTGATGGCTGATCTTATCTAAAACTTCATCCTATGCAGGGTAAGGCTGATGATGTTCCACTGCACCACCAGCAACTGGCTGAACAGTGACTAACGGCCTTATTAAGGAAATGTAGATGTTGAAAGCGCTGCGACAGCACCCTGCCAGGCACACGCAAGGCGTCCCGGTATCGAATCGGCCAAATGACAAATGGCAACCCCCGGCCACCGCAAGTACAGCACCGGCCAACGCCAGCTGTCTTCCCGTTCCTGAGACATGCGAAATGGACACAAGCTGCCTTATTTTGAAACCAACTTGGAAATTTTTCCGCTAATGCGAACTTTGTTTTTTGTTGCCGAGCCAGTTTTAAAGAGAACAAAATTTTACAAAGAATCTTTTTGAGTAACACTTTCTCCTCAAATTTTACATTGGTCTCTATGGACTCACTGAAAGCTCTTTCAACGGTACATGTTGTTTCTGGAAGGGTGTCTCTGCGATTATTAGTGCCGAGTAAAATTTTCTGCTTCCTGCAACTGCCTGGGTAAATTTTCTCAGCTTCCTGAATGCATTCTCAAAGGGAAATCTTTTCTATTTCCGTTACCGACAAATTAAATCTAGCCTCATCAACTTTACTAACATTTCTGGGAAATAAATTAAAGAGAAAAAATAAAGGTTCCACCTCTTTCGATATTCCACTTTCCAGAGAAGGTTTGAAAGAATTCAAATACGGAGTGCAGATAGATAGTCGGTAATATTCTTCCACCGAATTTGATGATAGATTTGATCTATGCAATTGTTTAGTCACGTTGGGGTATGGGTGGTAAAGAAAACGGGTTTCGGCGGTTAACAGGTCCACTGGAACGTCAGAGAGTGAGCACTATAGTCAGCGTGGTTTGCTGTAATGATCAGAGAGAGAGAGAGAGCCTTTAAAAAATCTAAATTCATGTCGTCCCTATTCGACCCTTATTTTTACTTCTTTCAAATTTCATTTTATTTTGGAAAGTTTTTTATTTCCAGAGGCGGTCACTTGAATCTCGTTATGGGCGCCCATGAAAGGAACAAACTGCTATAGAGATTGTTAAACTTAAATCTAATAACATCACAAGTAACTAAAATCTTCATGACAGAAAGAAACAGATGTACCAAAAACCTAAAAGTGCCGGCCATGTGATTGAATTATTCCTGGAAAACTAGTATGGCCAACAGTTGTTTGCAACAATTAAACCATGCGCAGTTCTATCCTGCGCTGCAAGAACGTGGCGATTGCGAAAATACTTTCATCCGGGCACCAGTGATTTCAAGAAATATTACAAAACCGCAAAACTCGACAGATGAGCTGACACTGCCAAGTCGCACGCAAGTAGTAAAACTGCGAGATGAAGAGTTCGGAGAGGCTGTTTGTTTACAGGAGATAATTCCTATTATTGCTATTTCAGACTTGATCTTTTTTCTTTTGTGAATCTTAAATAAGCACACCGGACTAAAAATTATTCACAGCTGCCAGAACTTACCTAATAACGGGTAACGGCGCCTCTTTTCTTCATACAGTATGAATCTGGTGCGGTAGAGACTCCACGAGGTTGTGGATGTATTGAACATCGATTTTCAGCCATTCGTGCGTCAATTGGTCCCGAAGTTCCGCCAGAGTACGTGGGTGTATATTCCGGCGTTTCACCTTCTGTTCCAAATGATCCCACAGATTTTCAATAGGATTTAAATCTTTGGATTTGGCGGGCCAGTCGAGGTGAGACAGTGTTGCTGATTGTTCGTCGTGCCACTCACACAGTTTTAGCCCTGTGCACATAGCAATTTTCATCTTGAAAGAGAGGAGTGGCAATGTGATGCTGCTCCTGGAGATGTAGGGCAAAAGGCCTTCATCATTCAAACTCCGGAGGTAGGCATAGTGGCTCAAATTCATCGTCACTGCAACAAGAGGGTCCATTTCGTGGTATGAAAAACATCCCCGAAATATCACTGAGCCCTCTCCAGCTTGAAAAACACCTTCGACACAATCAAGATTAAAGGCTTCATTGGGCCTGCGATGTACTCGTCGCCTCCCATCACTGGAGTACAAACAAAAACGAGAGGCACAAAATTACCCGTTTCCAATCCTCCACAGTTAAAGTTTGGTGCCTGAGCCATTGATAAGGAGCGACTTTGTGACTTGCTGTTAAAAGAGGCTCCTTCCTTGGTACTCTGTTCCAGATGTCCATCGCATGCAGTTCCCTTCGCAATATTCTTTCAGAAATTGGTTGGAGTGGATTTTCATTGACTGTTTGGAGCAATTGTTGCCTGGTTTAAAAACGATTCGCAGTTACTATGCGTGAAATATGGTGGCGGTCCCTGTTGGTGAGAATCGTTTTCCGGCCGCATTTACGTCGCCGATTTGCTGTTGCCTGCGAACTACACCACCGTTTGTAGACCCACTGTACAGTAGGCTTCGACACATCAACAAATTGGGCGACTTCATTCACTTTGTGTCTATGGGCACGGCCAAACACGATGGCTACTTTTTGCCACTCAGTAACACTGTTTATCTTGCGACCCACATTGAATACTAAATTCAACCCACATTGTGCTCTTCACCACTGCACGAGACAGAAATGATCCTGTAGACCACGTTAGTGCTATTTATCTCCCAACAATGCTATCATGGCACCCTCTGTGCAACCGGTCACTTCCTACCGTCATTTATGTTAGGGGTGACTAATTTTTTATCCGGTGAGCTTATGTTTTCTTAGGAAAACATCATGAAACTAACCATTGTTTATCAAATGAGTACATAAACAAAACTTCTATTTTCCTTCTGCGAGGCTGCGAGGTTGTCTTCTGTTTGGAATGCATACCTAGAATTACAATGAAATATCTGTAGAAATACAACTGATCAAAAATTTTATACACTTTTGATGTACCTGCCAGCAGGACGCACACGACATAAAGGCAGATAGGAGTCAGAATGAACGTCTGCGTAGCTCAGTTGGTAGAGCGACTTGTTCCGGAATAAGCGGCCTCGGGTTCGAATCCCGGCGTAAACCAAAAATGACGGAGAAATTTACTTCGTTATAATGGCGCCTGAACTATCCGGATGACCCGACCGTTCAAAATCTCGCAATGGTGTGATGTTATTTTCACACCGCGAGATAGGAAAAATAAGAGAATCCCTTCTCCAGCGCTTCGAAAAATAAATGTGTGTGACGTTGCCTTCCACACACCAGATTGACTGGGAGTTCTCAAGTGCACGTTCTACAGTGGATGGCTGCCTGTGACGATTCATGGTCACTGCTGACCCGTGGGCCATGCCCCCCGGCTTTTTTCGGGGGGGAGATGTGACGTACCTGCCAGGAGGTCGCACACGGCATAAAGGCAGATAGGAGTCAGAATGAACGTTTGCGTAGCTCAGTTGGTAGAGCGACTTGTTCCGGAATAAGCGGACTCGGGTTCGATTCCCGGCGTAGACCAGAAATGACGGAGAAATTTACTTCGTTACACGCTCTTTGTTTTGTGTTTCGGGGTTTAATGACCCCATGACCATCTCAGGATAGGAGAAGTCGCCCGTCCCTAATTTAGGGCCATTTGGTTCCAGAAAAGTGGACACTAAGCACCATAAGATGACCACAGCATCCATGTTTCACTCGGGGTTCGAACTTAGTCCCAACAGTAAAAGAAGTCAAAAACACCCATCGTAGTTCATCTGACCATTGGATAACACTCTTTCTCAAAAGAGAAGTATTACACTCTGGTTATTTTCATTCAAATTCATGTGTGTAATTATTAAACTGACTTTCAAAAATAGAAAAACGTCGGTATTTTTTTTTAAATGACTTCCAAATATACGAAGGAAGTGGGCAGTCGTAAAATGCTGGCACATTCGTCTGATATCTGTGGATCAGTCGTGAACTCAATAAGACACTGTAGAATACCTGAAGACACTGTAGACTACTTGAAGGTACTGTAAGAATCCTAAAGATTTATTAACTTTGTGAGATTAAGTGCCCAGTTAAGTAATACAGGTACCTCAAGGTTAAAAGTTGCAGTTATACTTATCATTTCTTTAAAAGACAGTGAGTGATGTATTGTGCGGAACTCCTGTAACGAAATACATTATATTGTTATATGTAAGTCTAAAAGATGTGTTTAGAATACAAAATTCCAGCTGAGAAGTCACAATGAAACACGCCATTAGCAAACAAAAAGCAAATTCCGACAAAGATATCAAAACGGAAACATTACGGTGCAAACAAACGGCAAAGTCGAATCGCAAATCTGAATAAACAAATCTTAATGAAAAATACATTTTTCTTCTGCAAATCATTTATTCCTTGATGCTAAATGCATCACTCGAAATCCTGATGGTGAAATCACGACCGATCAAGATTACGCGAGATTTCTTTTTCTTTTTTTGTTCCGAAAGGAAAGTGATTCTATATGCATTCCTTGAAGATGTCCGCATTTACATAAGCCGACATTCCCCGCGAAACTACTTAGCAACCGGGAGGCATGCTATCGACAAAAAATATTTTTCTTCTGTTTTCCCCTAAATATGCAACTTAAACGAGAAGTTTCTCCAAGCGTTGTAACACCCTGCTAAAGGAGTGAGTCATCGTCTCGTATCTGCCTGAAGCTTTGTAAGATCGGTGATACCTAAATTTTCTGCAGACTGAGTCGTGAACAACATTTCACGAACGAAGAGAGTCAATCGAAAACCTTCATATCTTTTACTTGGTTTGGCGTGCTTCACCCCTCAAATCCCACTTGCGTCTATCCGTAAAAACCAACAACATACTTTGTTTCGATTGGTTAAAAAGATATTCGATTTCTCTTATTTCTACAAACGTACTGTTATGCGTTAAGCATCAAAGAGTATTCTACGCTGAAAAGCAGAACTTCGTCGTTGTTTTGAAGAAGATGTTGCCTAAAAACCAAACCAGCATTTTCTGCTCATTTTTGACGAATTTTGGAAGTCATTTTCTGAGTGTTCGCCCAACACACACACACACACACACACACACACACACACACCACTTTAATTGCAGCAACATACAGCATTTTAATAAAACACGTAAAATTTCTATCTTTTTCCTCATGAAAAAAATAGTTATTTTTACGAGCTAAAGATTTTTTTTTTATTTCAGTATCATATTATGAACATGCGCATTTTTCGTACTACTCATGCAACAAAAATTAAACCACAGATACCTAATTCAGTTTTTCACATCTAACTAGAGAAACTATCGCACCTCCCGGCGACAACTGTCTCGGAACGTTCTGTGGTGGACAAGCATAACACCAAAGTAACTGGTGTGAAGTACGGCATTTTGCAATCGCCCGCAACCCTTAGAACATCGCTTATAAAAATGGGACGGCCGCCTGTAATGTATGCAGATACAAAGTGTCAAACAATATGTAAATGTGGGTGTGATGTGATTGGGTGACACTGCGCATGCCTGGAAGGTGTCCTGCTTTCTGTACGTCAGTGACTGTTAAACGTGAATAGTGTGAGGCCTGTTTGTACGCATACAAATATTGTGTTGTGTGATTGAGCGATACTGCGCATGCCTGGAAGGTGTCCTGCTTTCTGTACGTCAGTGACTGTTAAACGTGAGTAGTGTGAAGCCTGTTTTTACGCATACAAATATTGTGTTGTGTGATTGGGCGATAGTGCGCATGCCCGGAAGGTGTCCTGCGTTGTGTACGTCAGTGACTGTTAAACGTGAGTAGTGTGAAGCCTGTTTGTACGCATACAAATATTGCGTTGTGTGTTTTAAGAAAATGGCTTGTAACTCTCATGTTGTAGTAGAAATACTGGTGAACGAGGTGACACAGAAGTACCAAGCGGACGACACGGCTTCAACGTACATCGACAGGCGAATTGCAAGGCAGTTTTATATCGTTTTGGAGCAACATGTCATTGGAAGCGCTGACATGTTTGAAGGACAGACACTGTGGCGTGATAGTGATGAAACGTCGGACACGTTATCTAAACATAGTGATACCCCGTGTACTCCAGCACACAACGTGCCAAGCAGTTCAAGTTTCTATCAACCATCACCCCCAGAAGTGAAACGGAAAAGCATTCACGAAAAGTTTTCCGGACAAACCATGCAGAGTGTCTATGACAATGTGAAGGTCGCAAAGAACACCGTTGCAGCAACTGATCGTAAATACAAGATATCACCAGAAAAAGTGCGGCAAATAGTAACGGCTGTTGAGAGTGGTGGTACAATGGAACACAAAACTGCATGCATTCACTAGCATATGTACACCAAATTCCAAGATGCGCGTAACACAGGACTCTCAATTTATTACTGGAATTTAAAGACGTAGGCGAAGGAAGCAGCTAATGCAATGGGTATCCCCAATTTTAAAGCCAGCACATATTTCCTGCACAAATTCAAACGCGCTATAAAATCTCATCACGCAAGATCACCAAGTTCGTTGCCAGGTGGGATGTTACGCTTGACGCTGCCGTAAGGAACAGCGCATTGGAGTTTGTACGAGATGTTACGGACTACATTACTGCCAACGCAATTGATGCCGACATGGTGTTCAATACAGACCAAACTCGATGTGAATACGAACTCACGTCAAACAGGATGCTATCAGTGACTGAGGAGAAGACAACTGAAGCTGTTGTGCAATCCGTTGCATCGACTACCCACTCCTATACCATTCGGGTGTTTATGTCCATGTCAGGACGCTTTGCAAAGAAACTGTACATCTGTTTTCAGAAAGCGGGTGGTAAGTTTGGCAAAGGTGTTTCCGAAACAGTACGACGTAACCTACCTCCAAATATAGAATATGACTGCAGAACGAGTGGTAAGACGTCCATAGCTCTCGTTCTGTCCTGGATGCGTAAGGTACTGGAACCAGAGCTAGCAGGACCTTCCCTTCTCTTACTGGATTCGTGGTTTGGTCAAAACGACACTAGTTTGTTAGCCAAAGCCTTCCGTAACAGGGACGTCAATTTGCTCACAAAAATCATATCACCGAAAGCCAACTGCCAGCTCCTTAATGTGTATTTCTTTCGACAATACAAACTGTTTTCACAACCCATGGAGGAGTACATACGTTCTGATGAGCTGCATGGTGTCAACCTGCAAGACAGAATCTTCATTTTCAAGTTGCCTTCATGTAAATACATCCAGTTGTGTGCACCACAGTACCAACCTATTTTTCGCTATGCGTGGAAGGCGTCTGGATACTTGCCACACGAAACGCCTCTTCTGTTTCGTAATGTGTTGGACATCAATTTTGTTGTGCGTGACATGTGCAACGCTCATGACTGTGATTCCAGTTCCGTCATTATCTGCACGTGGTGCGAGATTCACCTTTGCCTGCAGTGCTGCCTTCTCTCAACACATTACCATGACGTGGAGTGAGGTGTGTATATGACATTTACAACTTCATGATGTTGTACGTGGTTTCTCTTGACATTTAGGTCCCTCATATCTAACAGGTAAATGTTATTTGACACTTTATGGCTGCATACATTACAGGCGGGCGTCCCACTTTTATAAGCCATGTTCTAAGGGTTGCGAGAGATTGCGAAATGCCGAACTTCACACTCGTTACTTTGGTGTCATGCTTGTCCACGACAGAGCGTTCCGTGACGATTGTCGTCGGGAGGTCCGATAGTTTCCCTTGTAAGACAAACGACACAACTTTTGCACTAGCATCATTTGTTTCGATCGTTTACATTATGTTTGTACAGTATAAATTACATTTGTCCTGAGGGAAGAAAATAATCCCAGGAAATGCATGTTGAGAACTGGGTATTTTTAACCCCAAACGCGAATAACGTAACCCTTTTTCGTGTGCGAGATTGGTGCTACACTATGTCTAAAACTAGAACTAAGGAAATGTTGAACTAAATGAGAGCACGATGCAATAGTTGCACGGGATAGTTCCAATTACGGTTTTACGGCCAGACGAAACATATACAGAAGTCAAACTTACAATAACCTTTTATTGGTCCAGCAATATTTGATGAAATCCAAAATATAGTACTGCGAGTTTTACACTTCACATATAAAGCCTTAACTATCTGTCGTATAATCTATCTTAACAACGATCGAACATCTCCACACACACACACACACACACACACACACACTAAGCAACTGCTGTATCTTCCTTTTTTATCTAACGTTCTTATCACATGCATACGTCACCCTCTCTGACCTCAAAAGTGTTGCCAACTTCATTCATGTGAGAGAGAAGATATCAAAGTTTCGAAAGTGCAGAAGAGGACAAACTCGAATTTACATAGGAAAAGGAACTAAAAATGAAAGTTAAATTAGAATATACGTCACATGGGGAATAGTAGAAAAACTTCACAAAATACGTTATGTACCGGCGTATACGCCGACAGCTTTTAGGAGGAAAGGTTTTCTAGTTTGTATCAGAGAATAATAAAAAGCCTTTTGGCTGTTTGGCAAATTTATCCCTACAAATGGAGAAAATTAAGCCTTCTAGCTGTTTGGCAATCTTTCCCTATATGGAGCATTTCTTACAAATAGAAAAGTACGGACCCGATGTGGTAAACTGAATGTACATATAACGAGAAGGATGACAACGAATTTTCGGGTGTAATAAGCACCACTTTTGAATTCGTTCTGACGCAAATTAAATTTATCAAAGCTATTCAAAGTCAATGGAACCCGTATGCAAAACAATAGATCTGACGAAAGAAAGAAGGCCGCCCCGGTGGCGCAGTGGTCTAAGCGCTGGCCTCTGATCATTCGTCTGTAAGGGGTCCGGGTTCGAATCCCGGTGAGGCATGGATGTTGTGTTTGTCTTACGGCACTGGCTCTCTCCCTTCCCTGGAACCAGTGACCCTAAATTAGGGACGGGCGACTGCTTATAGCCCATTGAGATGCTCACGGTGGTCGTTAAACCTCCAATCAAAAAAAAAAAAAAAAAAAAAAAAAAAATATTTCAATCAGGTTTTTAATCCCTCAGATATTGCTGCAAACGGAATCGTGAGCTTACGAACTCTTAGAAACAGAGATATCGACAAAAATACGATGTGACTTTACGTTCCCTGGTGGGAAAATCATGCATTATTTTAGGAAGAAAGTATTCTCAAAAGGTTTATCCATATAGGCGGTATCGGTCCAGGAAAAAAAAATTAGTCGGGTTTTCAGGAGCCCAGATTTTTTTTTTTTTTTTTTTTTTTGATTGGAGGTTTAACGACCACCGTGAGCAGCTCAATGCGCTATAAGCAGTCGCCCGTCCCTAATTTCGGGTCACTGGTTCCAGGGAAGGGAGAGAGCCAGTGCCGTAAGACAAACACAACATCTATGCCTGACGGGATTCGAACCCGTACCCCTTACGGACGAATGATCAGAGGCCAGCGCCTTAGACCACTGCCCAGATTTTGCAACAAATACTTCAGAAGCAGAAATTAACACTTATGACCCTTGGTGGCTAAACCATTCTTTACCAAACATTAGAAATTATGTGAAAAATATTTTCCATCAGGTCTTGTATGCGATACAGGAAGAATCAGAGTTTCAGGAGCAGAAATAACGCAGAAAACGCAATTTACCTTTGTGCCCCCTAGCGGAATGTCTATGATTTACTTGAAATTTTTGAATTTATAGGAAAAACATTTCGCATCGGAAACATTATCCAACAAAGAAGGAATTTTTCAAATCGTACTCTTAGAAGTAGAGATTTTGACAAAAATAAGATACACATCTACGATCCCTGGCGTAGAAACCATGCATTATTTCAAGAAGAAAATTTTCCTAAAAGGTTTGTCGACATGAGTAGTATTGGTCAATAAACGACAATTTTTTTTTCAATCGAGATTTTAGAAGCTCATATTTGCTGCAAATACATCAAAAGCGGAAATTAAGACTTACGCCACCTGCTGGCTAAACAATTTTTTACAAAAATTAGAAATTATGTACAAACAATTTCCCATCAGGAGCTGTATCCGGTGCAGAATGTTTTTTTTTTCAAATCTGAAATTTACAAACAGAGATACAGGGGGAAGCGCAATTACATTTACGCCCCCTAGAGGAAAGTCTATGAATTAATTGAAAATTTTGAAATTTTATGAAAAACATGTCACACGGAAAACACTATCCAACAAAGAAGGAATTTTTAAAATCGGACTCCCAGAAGTAGAGATATTGACAAAAATAAGAGGTACATCTACGCCCCCTGGCGGAAAAACTGTGCAATATTTTAAGAAGAAAGTATTCCGAAAAGGTTGATCGATGTGAGTGTCATCAGTCCACGAGAGAATTTTTTCAATCGTTATTTTAGAAGCTCTGATTTCATGGCAAATACATCAGAAGCAAAAATTGACACTTAAGCCCCCTGGTGGCCAAAGTATTCTTTACCAAAAATTTAAAATTTTATGCAAAATATTTTCCATCAGGAGATGTATCTGCTGAAGAAAACAATTTTTAAATCGGAGTTTTAGAAGAAGAGTAATCGGGAAAAATGTAATTTAATTTTACGCCCCCTAGCGGAAATTTGGTGCGTAATTTGAAAAAGTAACTATATCTAAAATACCCTTCGACATAAATGGAATCGAAAGATAAAAAAAAATTCAATCGGATGTGTAGAAGCAAATATGTGGAATAAAACGTATTTTTGAATTCGACATCATCTGCATTTACGCCCTCTACCGGCGAAATTGTACATCCTAAAAAAAACACGAAATGAAGGACCATCATTTGCATATTTCAAGCTTCCGAATGCAAAAATAATTTTTCAAATCGGACTAATATATGCAGAGATACCGTGGGTAAAGACGGACGAACGGACAGACAAACCGATAACAGAAGCACGATCTTTTTTTTACAAAAGACGTGCTAAAAATAGAATTCAGTCATCGTTTTAAAGATTTTTATCCATGAAGTATTATTTACTTACACCGAAGAGTCAAAACATTATGACCAGCACGTCTCTATGTAGATCGATATAACTACAGGTAAACGACGACGCGTATGAAAGCTACGAAACTGTATAAATAGCACGTGGTACTGAGCTCTGTTATATAATCACTGTTATCCTTGTTCTTCAGATGGGAAAGGCAGAGAACTTAAGCGAGTTTGACAAAGGCCAAATTGTAATGGCCAGACGACTGGGTCAGAGCATTTCCAAGAAGGCAAGGCCAGTTGCTCAAGGTCAGTTGTGGTTTGTACCTTCAAAACGTGATCCAAAGAGGGAAAACCACCAAGCGTCGGAAAGGTGTGTGCCGACCACAGCTCGTTGATTGTAGAAGTAAGCAAAGTCTATCACGTATGGTATGAGCCGACAGAAAGGACACCGTAGAGCACCTCACCGATAATTTGAATGCCGGTGACGAGAGTAATGTGTTACAACAAGTAGTACATCGACTCCTGTTGAAAATGGGGCTGCGTAGCCGCAGGTGGCTCCGACTGCCCATGCTAACCTCGGGTCGACGTCGAAATGGCTTAAAATGGGAACTCGAGGATCAAAACTGGGCCTTGAATAATTGAAAGTCTTCTGGTCCGACGAATCTTGTTTCCTGTTGCACCACGTGGACGTGTGGTTTCATGGAAAGGGAAGTACCAGCGTCCTCACGACATGAAATCGAGGCACCCGCTCACCGAGCTTCCGCAATCTCTCCTTTCTTAAAGTCCGATAAATCCTTCCGTTTCCCTATCATGCGTTGAATTTTCCTACCAACTGCTCCATTCACAACTTGTACATGCTATGTCGGTCGGCTAATCGCGTCCTCTCGAAAATCACGCAGTCAACGAGCCGCATCCACCTTTGATAGCGGTGGTCATAATTCAGTGATCACTTGGTGTAGTATTTCGTAGTCGTTGGTCCGCAATACTCACAATCATTCAAGTTAAATTTAAATAAACTTAAAGCCCAAATATGAGAAGCAATTGAGAATGGATTTTGGCTTATTATTACTGCATCGCCCTTTGTAAACGTGGAATTGAACAGCAAGATACATTTATTGGAATTCAGCGAGCTGTTTTATTACATAGTTAGAAGTGGTGAGAAAAGTTTCAAATATTAAATAGTGGACAGTGACTGTTTTTTTTTTTTTTACAAAAAGAGGAACTTAACTGGCCAGTATAAGTTCAGGTAAGGTTACATTCTGCTAACACTTAGATATTCTTTTAAAATACAAGACGTTTTCGTCTAAAGAACCATATAACAAATTTAAGAAACTTTCCAAGATTTCAGAGACAACGAAGAACTTAACTCCGTTATAAAGAAGTGATTTCCAAGACAAATATAGTAAAAGCTTTGGAAGTACCAAGAACTCCCCCGAAAAACAATGATATAGCATTTTCGGAATACAAATATTTGGCTCAGAACTGGAGGACCTTGTCGTATAATATTCGCTGCTGTCAGCATTTAGTTGAACAGCACTGGGTGCTCAGCCTATGTATTCCCTGACTGATCCTGATGCCAGGAAGTGATTAATAATGATCACTTGTTCTGAAACGCTCACACTCTCTAGTGGGCTTTGTCTCCGCAATGATCATAAACGGGTTGCGTACCAAAGCTACCAAAGCTTCAAAAGCATCAAAAGCTCTCAAAATCTGCTGGAAATGTAGTCCTTTCACCATATATATCATGCAAGTAGAATAGGTCTCATCTGCGAAAGCAGTACATATGCGATTACGAAAGCTAACATTACTGCTTGTCTTTGTTACTAGCCGTATCACGTGCGTCTTTTGCTGCTATGGATCTTTCCCGTTAATAGTAAAGTAAATCCCAAGTAAGAAAATTCGATGTAACAACTGGGTACGGTAAGTGTCCAAAACCGTTGTTTAAATCTAATTTTTGAATGCTGTCCTCTGAAGTGATATTTTACTAAACTATCTCCAAACATTATTACACCACCTTTTACATAAACGTAACAATATCTCATTGCAATCTGCGTAAATTACAAGAATTTGATGCTAAATGTGATAAAAGCCATTAGAAAAATACATTTTTGATACTCAAAATAGTATAACTACACTAAAAATCCGAAATTTCTTGGTGTAGAATACAAATAAAACGTTCCAAGCTTTCGCACATCAACCAAATGGCTTTTTCAAGGAAGGTAGACAGCTAACGTTTTATTTGTATTCTAGGACAAGAAATTTCGGATTTTTAATATAGTTTTACTATTTTGAGTGTTATTTGGTGTATAGTTCCTACTTATTACATTTTTGATGCTAGGAAAACGGTGCATCGGTAGCAAAATTTAGCTTCGTCCTCACTGGTTACAAGAAGAGGGTTACTTGCTATTGACAAAAGCGTTAAAATTATGCATAACACGCTGGGTTGTAACTTATACATAACTTACAGCAATAGGTACCCTTCCCCTTCACTGACACACTTGCGATTGAGCTGTTCTTTTTATCTTCAGGTTAGATTTTAGCGTGCGCATGCGCAAATGGGCTTTCGTAGCTACACGACATTTTATCGGTGTCAAGATCGTTTCTTACGTTCGTCTCTGAATAATACACAGTCGAGTCATATTATTGTGACCACATCCTCCTACTTTTGACGTCAACAGCGCCTAGCCAATGAAAGAAAGCACGTGTCGTGAGCTGGCTTGAAGGTTATATAAAGTGTGCTGTAGGCATTCTGAAAACATATCACTCGTTGTTGTCATGAATACAAGATGCGATTTATCATATTTGCTAAAAGGGATGATTATAGGTTTTCGGGCCAAGGGTGGAAGTGTTTCTGAAACAGCGCAGTTTATGAACTGTTCGCGTGCTGCTGTGGTTAAAGTGTATCGTGATTGGAGATATGGCACCATTGCGAATGAGCGACGTGGAAACTGTGGAGCACCACGTTCATTTATGTGAGAGATGAATGTCGGCTTCCAAGGTACGTGAGGGCCGAGGGACACGCTATAGTGGAGCAACTCACTGGCCGAATGAACCAGAGGGCTACAGGAAGTGTGTCTAAAACGACAGTTCAGCGAACCCTGCTGCGTATGGGGGCTTTGATGCAGACGGATTGTCACTGCATTTATGCTAACGAAGGTGCATCGACAGGAAAGGCTTACATTTGCACTGCCGAATCGGAATTGGATCTCCGCTGATTGGCAAAGGATTGTCCTCCCCGATGAGTCACGTTTTCGGCTTCATCAAATGGATGGACGTCGTATAAGGCCAGAAACATCAGAGAACAAACACTCTTCAACCACTGCTGGCAGAACATAAGCTGTAGGGGGCAGCATTATGGTCTGGGGAATTTTTTCGTGGCATTCTCTGGGTTAACTCATACCTGTGGAAGGCACAATGGACCGAATTCGTTATGAATCCATCCTTGCAGACTACGTATATCCATACATGCTGATTGTCTTCCCTGGGGCGGATAGAATATTCTAGCATGACAATGTGGCGTGTCACACAGATAGAAATGTCCGAGAGTGATTGAAAACCACGATGAAGACTTCAGAGTTCTTCACGCGCCCCCTAAATCCTCAGATTTAAACTCAATTGAGCATCTGTGGGACCACCTCAATCGTTTTGTTCGCTCTATGGATCCTCCACCACGCAAAATCCAGCAGCTGTCAGATGCACTGCATTCAGCATGGCTCCACATACCTGTGAACACCTTCCAGAGCCTAAAAGTATCTGCCAGCCCGTTTTGCTGCTGTACGCGCTGCACACGGCGGTTACTCTGGATATCAGCTGGCGGTCACAATAATGTTACTTGGCCGTCTATATGATAATAATAATAGATATTGTTTTTGAAAAACTAAACAGTCGGAATACTATTGCAGCCGCCATAGCTCGGTAAATATTTACTTTTATAACGCACATATCTTCTTTCGTTCGGTTTACGAAAATAACCTTCTTTAATCAACCTAAGTGCCGCTCAGTGTCAGGAATTAGTAAATCTTATTGTTTGTTGCTATGATTTAATTCCACCTAGTAGGTCTCGGACTATGGATCGGTGTGGCCGTGAGCTCCGCGAATAAATTCTATGTGTTGTACGTATATGAATGTGTACTCTCGAATCACTTGTTTTATTTCACATCCGCAAAGACTTTAGGTTAGCATAAGTTGTCTACAAAGAGTGTCAGGGTACACTTCGGATTTTTTACGCTTTCCAACCGTAAGTTGAAGAAGCGTATATGCTCCAGCTTTGTCAGTCTCTCTGCCTGTCTGTCCGCACGATAACTCGCGTAAAAATAGTTCGATTTCGATGAAATTTTAATATGTGGTAGGGGACAACCTGGTGACGAACCTTATTGAAAATGGACGAAATGGGGTCAAAGGTCAGGACATAGGAGTGGAATCCATTCCATTGCTCTTATACATCATACCTTAAGTAAAAAGGCTTCGATTGCGACAAAACTTTACCATGTTTTTCCGGAGGTATACTCAACAGGTTCTGTTGAATATCGTCGAAATGGGGTCAAACCTCAGATAATGGCTGTCGAATAAATCTGGGGTCAAACCCGAGATTTATTCGACAGCCATTATCCTCATAACTTACGTAAAAATGTTTCTATTGCGACAAAACTTTAGTATGTTGTTCCTGAGGTATACTGAGATAATTCTGTTTAATATAATCGAAATGGGGTTAAAGGTCAGGGCACAGGAGAGAAATATATCCCACAGCTATTATTCTCATAACTTGAGTAATTATTTCTGGTATGTTGCAAAGCATATCATAATTAAAGCATTGTATGATTTTACCAACTTTTTGTAGATGGAAACAGCAAACGGGACTTCCCAAATTTATTGTACATGTATGGGTCATGGCTGTGACGTAATGGACAAATCCACTCCCCAGAAGGGGTGTCTAGATATTTTTGATCATATTGACAACGTAAATCACACACAAAAAAGGAAAATTAATATTTTGTTGCCCGATAAATCTAGCACTTCTTTCTCGATTTTGTTTTGTTACAGTTGATTATCATTCGCTTAAATTTCTTTTTTCTCCCTCCTATGCATTTCCTGTTTCTCCTGTGCTACATAACATAAGCTACCATGATAACTGAGAGTCAGTCAAAGAGGTTACTGACCGAATAAGTCCTACAAGCCATCAGAAATGTCAAAGTTCCTGCCACATTAACTTTAAATATTTTTATGGACTGGCGCCAGTTTTCTCATCAGTTGCAAAAATATTTCTGTATGTATGCAAAGAACATTCTAAACGTAATTAATAAAATGCGATCGATTCAGAAAAGTTGTTATGGGGTTCTCCTCCGACAGATATTGCCAAACTTAAACCTTATCTGAAATGATCATATGGATACTCACTCCAGAGATAAAGAAAGCACTTCGCACTCGTAAATGACCAAAACGGTGTTTCTCCGTGATAGATGACTTTCAAAGTTAATTATTGAAATTGGCAATTGCGAATTGAAAAATGCATGCTTCTCCCTTCACGCAAGTGAAATCAGCAAAATACCAGTCTTGGAAATAAAAAGCGCGTTGCTGTTATCTGTGAAGTTTATGAGGATCTCAATGAGAAGAAAAGTCGTAAATTTCCTATAGTAGACACTTTGATCGCTCAAAAGGGAGATAGATGAGTAAACTTGATGTGCCGCATTCACTGTATATTGGAAATGCGTTTTTTCTTCTTCTATTTTCTTTTCTGTTTTGCCGTTTGATCTTTTCTTTTCGGAACTGAAATTACATAACCGAAATTTCACATTGGTTTGCTGGTAAGTTACAAAGGGAAGCATGCATTTTGCTATGTCTGCCAACTGCACGTAAATTATTATTACAACGTTTGGTACTAGTTTCCATTAATGCTTTAATAAAATTTACATGAATTTAAGCCCATTTGTTTCCGTTATTTGTGGTCGTATGATGCTATCATGAGTTGTCTAACCACGCATTTTTGCCGTTGAAATCTGTCAAAACGAATTTTCAAAATCGGTACTTATCCGCTGCGATGTTTCGGCAACTGCCATTTGCAATAGCACGTAAAGTTGTTTTCGCGGCAGAGGTACCGTCTTCTACGTGGAACTTGCGGTTGCCAACCGATAAGCAATGGATGGGTAAAGGTCTGAGCTCCTTGATCTCGTATTACAGCCGAGCTGAAAAAAACATTCAACTATTGATACCAAATGGCATGTGACGCAGGAGAACGAACTGTGATGCTTCCAGTTGTACGTTAATCTATATATTCATTTTCTTGGCTCCATATAACTAATGACGGTGAAAAGTCCTGTCTACGAAAGTATATTTGGATTATCAAAATTTAAGGAATATTTCCCTTAATGAAGAAGTTGTTATATCAAGTGTACCAATACGTTTTAAAGCGTTTTAAGACAACGCAACATGTAAATTGAGAGAAAACAACAGTACCTTTATCAATCAAAATATGCGTCGTCAATATCTGTCACCTTTCGCCATCTTACGTGCAGCAGACGGATTCCAGCCATGAAGAATACTTCGTCGTGTGACGCGATGAAGTCGTGAACCCATTTTTGCATTTCGTCACATGTCCGTAATCTTACAGCAGACAAACCGTGTTGCATCGATCGGAACTAATGATATTCTGAAGGGGCTATGTCGGGACTATACGCCGGGTGCTCCAAAACTTCTCAGCCAAGCGTCAATAATGTTTCCGTGATCGAATTCGCGACATGCGGCCTAGCGTTGTCATGCAGTAATTTTACGGGACGCAATCCTTCGCCTGTGAATGGCCGTTTCTGACAGTTTTTCCTGGTTCAATCCCAGAAATTGTTGTTTGTAGCGATCAGCAGTAACAGTTTGATCCTGTTGCAGTAGTACATAACAGAGCACACCCTTCATATCCCACCAGATGCACAGCAGAACTTTCTTGGAGTGAATATTGCCTTTCGGTGTCGAAGTCGTTGCTTCATCGGAGTCTACCCAGTTGTTGTTGTTTTTTGCGTTTGGAATTGTCGTACTATATCCACTTTTCATCACCCGTAACGATTTTCCACAGGAAAGACTTTCTGTGTTGTTTATTAAACAGATTCAAACACTCCATGACACGCTCATCCTTGTTCCTCTAGCTCAGGTCATGTGACACCCATTTACCTTCCTTGTGAATCTTTCCCATTGCGCGTAAACGATTGGAAATAGTTTATTGAATTACTCCCAGTTGTTGAGCTAATTCTTTTGGCGTTTGAGACGAATCTTTATCCAGCAATACTTGCAGTTCCTCATGTGTAACCTTCTGCGGAGTGCCGCTACGTTCTCGATCGCTAGCATCAAAATTACCGGCTTTAAACCGTCTAAACCAAAACTCACACGTGCTTTTTGATACAATATTCTCCCCTAGAACGGAACAGATCGATGCACATGTTTTGCAGCACATTTTCCTTGATAACATTCGTAGCGAATGCAGTGTTCAATAAATGCAGTTTCGCTTGCCATCTTTCACCTACAGATGTGCAAGTGCGTTTGACTGTTGGGCAAACTTCTGTGTCACATTTTATAATCTGGACCATTTACGGTCATATGACAACAACACGGAGGAATATCGGATATGCAAATTAGATGTATACGTCACAGGAAAAACGCTTTAAAACTTATTTGTACACCTAATACTTTCCTAAATTTCTCAACATGCTGTTGATAAATTAAAGTCATATGCGCTTTCAAACTGTTTTTTTTTTTTGTGCGTTTTTGACCCTACTGTTCTTGTACGCCACACTCTTGCTACGCAGTTCAAAAAGAATATATGATCAAATGAATCCACGGTGAAAAAATAATTGATCATTTCTTAAACTTTGCAAGATACATTCATGAAGTCAAGCAGACAGTCACGCGGGGCAAAACCAAATGAAATACGAGGCTTCATTGATAAGTAAAGTCTCCAGTCGTATAAAATAAGTTTCCGACAAAGTAAAATAATGAAAGTGGTATCAAAATGAAGGAAATTTATTTCTCTTAAACATCAGAACTTTAATTTTCAACACAGCCGCCATTTATTGCTACACATTTTTCCAAACAGGATATCCCCTTTCCCATTCAGTCCGGGAAGAAAGTTTGTGGTTTGCTTTTGATCCAATTGCGCACAGCAACTTCAACTTCGGCGTTGGATGAAAAAAGTTTACCTCTCAGCATCTCTTACAATTTTGAGAACAACAAGAATTCGGACGGTGCCAAATCTGAGCTGTAAGTGTGAATTTCAAGCTTGATTCCGTCGTTTGTCAACTGCAATGTGGCCTTGCGTTGTCGTGATGCAATGCATTGCTTTCATACTCGTATTTTCTTTTTTACACTCCATAAATTGCTTGCATATGTCTGTGATTTTCGATTGGCGCGCAATATTCCAGTATCAAAAACTCTCTTAATGATCGGTCCTTTATACGCTACCCGAAGGTAGCACTCAGGACTAATGAACGCTATTACGCAAGGACGACAAATATTGACCTGAAACTAAGCTCGTTTGCATTACATAGTATTGTACAAATTTTGAAGATGACAATCCGATTTTTGGCGTAAATGTGACAAGGATGGTAAGTCAGATAATATCTGAAAGCTTGAAATTTTCATCTTCCTGGAGCGGGATTCGAACCCGCATCTCCCAGAAAACGCCTGGGTATGCTAACTACTACACCACCCAGAACGACCAAGTTTCAAGTTTCCGATCAATTTGAATGTAACCATCACAGGATTCGCTAGTCGAAGCAACCGGCATTCATGTTTAGCTAATCTGGAGGTTAATAATCCTATCCCGTGATTGCCCGGAGAAGCAGATAAATCATGAAAGAAATACGGGATTACGCCATATAATACAAATTTTGAAGATGACAATCCGATTTTCATGATTATCTGCTTCTCCGGGCAATCACGGGATAGGATTATTAACCTCCAGATTCGCTAAACATGAATGCCGGTTGCTTCGACTAGAGAATCCTGTGATGGTTACATTCAAATTGATCGGAAACTTGAAACTTGGTCGTTCTGGGTGGTGTAGTGGTTAGCATACCCACGCGTTTTCTGGGAGACGCGGGTTCAAATCCCGCTCCAGGACTATGAAAATTTTCAAGTTTTCGGATATTATCTGACTTACCATCCTTGTCACATTTACGCCAAAAATCGGATTGTCATCTTCAAAATTTGTATTATATGGCGTAATCCCGTATTTCTTTCATGATACATAGTATTGGTTACAGAACGCATGCGCAAACGTTTTTTCTTACTCAACTAGTAGTGACGCCACGCGTTGGGAGACCTTACTTATCAATCAACACTCGTATATTGATAAACATGCAACTTGAAGCATCACAATCCGTTCTCCTGTGTCAGCTGGCAACAGGAAGTTCCACGTAGCAAACGACACCTCTGCCGTGAAAATAACTTGGCGTGTTATTCGCAAATGGCAGTTCTCGAAGCATCGCAACGGGTAGGTCTCGATTTCGAAATTTCATTTTGTCTCGTAAAACAGCAAAACTGCGTGTGCACCGACAACTGATATTGCATCATCAGACCACAAATAACTGGAAAACATGGGTTTCATGAAGAAATTTGGGGAAATTATATTAGCCACCTCCCGGTGGAGCAGTGGTCTAAGTTACTGTTTCTCAAACTTTGATCGCTCATGGACCACTTTAAGCATTTCTTTACCCATCGCAAACCACCAGACAGTAGGGATGGTGGAATTCTGGGGAACTTCCCTGAGAGAAATTTTAAATTGAAAAATATATTGTCTGAAACTAAGGTTGCCAACGCTGGTTAATAATACACTGAAAAAACATTGAATTAGAGATAGCTGGCGTTATGCAAATGTGGCGCTCTGGGCGGCAGTGTAAACGGAAACGACATGACGTATGCAGCGATCCGACAATATAACGAGTGATGCGACGGAAATCAGTAAGAGTCGGACGCAGTATGGGCAAGACGAAGGATCTAACCTCATTTGATCGTGGGAAAATTGTCGGGGCCCGACGGAAGTCGTGCAGGCACTGGGAGTTTCACGAGCCACTGTGTCACGGGTGCACCGTGAGCACATCGAAATCCGGTAAAACCATCCCTGCAAGAGCCAACTGTCCTGGACAACAGCGTGTGGATGAGCGGGGTCATCGTCGGCCAACTCGCATTGTAACAGCGGATAGACGGGCCACAGTGCAAGAAATCACTCGGCAATTTAACGCTGGTGCACCAAAACGTGTAAGCAGCCACACCATCCAGAACCATCTCCTCCCTATAGGGTACAGAAGCCATCGTCCCACGAGGGTACCGCTGCTGACCACACATCACAGGATGAAAAGATCAGCATGGGCGCGGGAACATCGCCACGGGACCCCAGACATGTGGAAAAATGTTGCCTTAACTGATGAGTCGAGATTCACGTTGGTACATGCGGATGACAGGATACGAGTACGGCGCAAACCACATGAAGCGATGGATCCTTCTTGTCAGCAGGGTTCTCTTCAAGCTGGTGGTAGTGGCATTCTCGTCTGGAGACTGTTTACGTGGATTGAAATGGGACCCCTGGTACGTTGACATCGTCCCTCACAGGTCAACGTTACCGGGATATCCTGGATGACCATTTGCTCCGTTTGTGCGTTTTCAACATCCCACTGGGGACCTCATCCTGCAACAAGACAATGCAGCTCCCGAGTTGTATCCGAATGGTTGGATGAACACTCCACCGACGTGACCTCGCTTCCTTGGCCAGCTAGGTCCCCTGACCTCAATCCCATCGTGCGAGATGTTCGAGGCTCTGACCCCCCTACATCAAATCTTCGTGAACTGTGGGAGCTTGTTCAAGGGTCGTGGATCCGTATGGCTTCCCAACGCTTCCGGTGTCTTGTCGAGTCCATGCCGAGACGAATCACAGCCGTCATCAGGGCGAAAGCTGGTGCTACACGTTACTAGACCGGTATCTCTAATTCAATTGCTCTTCAGTGTATTAGGACCTACCGGAAACCTTCATCGGCAGGTGAGTGATGACTCCTTCCCCCTCTCCCAGGAAAGACACAAAGTATCTCCCGATTTATGTGATTTATAGGCGGGCTTATAGATATGAGCTCCGGCTCGATTTAACCCCTCTTAAAATGCAATTCTTAGTTGATTTTAGCTTTTTTTTTGGTAAATTTTAAGCTTCTTTGAGCAAATTTTCAGCTGTTTTTTTTACTTGAAAACAATACCGTCCCCAAAAAGGGCTGGTAAGAAGTTGCCCTCGGCCTTAGGCAGAAAATCGCCCAAAACTCTGACCATGAGCTTAAAATACCGGTCGGTTGCCAACCCTATCTGAAACAAAGTAATTTTTTAAGTACCTGTATCTGATAAAGAAAGAAAGAGTTTGCTGAGTTAGGATTTTATTTTGTCATCTTTGTAAGGAAAAGGAGATCATTCGTTTAATTAAATAATTGGCAATGCAGTCACAGCATGGGCGTAGTAAGGGAAGGAATTTTGGGTGTTCAAACCTTCCTCGAAACGTCAAAAAGTAAGATTTATGACGGAAAATATTCATGAGAAATTACTTAAACCTTCTCAGAAAAGAGCAACACGCCCCCAACTCTAAACTGTAGCTAACCCTGTGAGCCATTGCAAAACATTTCTCCATACAATTTAAGTTACATTATATGCAAAATGTAAATGAAAAATTATACTTTGATTTTCTCTTTTGATTTTAATACTTTTCTGAAAGTCCACGAATAAAGATTCAGTAATTAATAACAAACATAATAAATACATATTGAGAGGGATGCTGCTGCTTGCGATTTTTTACCAATCTATCTACGAGCCGGTTGGATGACCGATAGTTTAACCCTTTAACCGTCTGGAACGAATTACCTCGGGGTTAACAAATAAGCTGAAATCAGCTCCAACGAGTATATTTGCTGCCTAAGAAGTAGGCCGAACGCGGCAGAAATGAGTGATCCTACCCATCAGAAAGCGTTGCTTTTATCTTAGGTTTGTCATTCTAAATGGTCATTTGGAGGTATGATTGTCATTTGTCGATTCTGTCTGATTATGTTTTCCGCTACGAATGCTATAAAAAGAGCGACGAATCTAAGAAAGCAGAGACAAAATGTTTAAATAACGTTTTTCTTCCCTGTAGCATGATTTTCATGTCCAGTCGACTACTCCTTCCGAATCATTCCTTTGGTGATGGAACAGAGAATAAAGGACTATGAGGGAATCAGACTACATACTGTAAGACTAAGGACTGCAAAGGAGCACTTACAACCAGCGACAGATTTATAGTCGATACTCCTGAGATGAAAGAGGGGAAGGAACTGTTTTGCCGTAGCGTTCGGATAGCCCGGTCGCTATGAAAACAATTCTGTTTGAGGAGCGCAGGAAAATTGGGCAACTTTTGGTGACATGGAGGAGACTGGCACAAGACAGACCGTTGTGGAGGAAACTTGGGGAGACCTTCGTCCAGCAGTGGATTGATAATGGTTGACAATGATGATGATGATATCGGACGCTTAAAGGGTTAAGTAATAGAATAGCTTCCACATCTAATCTATTTCTTTTCTTGCACTTAATTTCTTCTAAATTCAAAAATCCAAACTCAAAGTTGTAAGTCGTGGGGAACAGAAGATGTTAAGTGATTCTATGTGGTAGTTCTGGATATTCATATCGAGCATGCACTCAAAATTTAAGAGGAGGGATTCTCACATTCTTCATTAATTTTTCTTCTGAAATTTCCTGCGGACTACTTGATAGGCCGCCGCGGAACACCAAAGGCCCATGGACCACACTTTGAGAAATACTGGTCTAAGCGATGGTTTATGACCATTCGTCCGAGAAGGGTCCGGATTCGAATCCTAGTCGGGCATGGATGTTGTGTTTGTCTTACGGCACTGGCTCTCTCCCTTCCCTGGAACCAGTGGCCCTAAATTAGGGACGGGCGACTGTTTATAGCCCATTGAGTTGCTCACAGTGGTCGTTAAACCTTCAATCAAAAAAAATGTAGAAAGACATTCATGGAAAACTAGTATGTCGTCTTACGCCAAACACAGAAGTAATGCAAGAAAAAAAAAAAAAAACCCGGAAAGAGCAAGCAATGAAAAGATCACTGAAAGTAATTAGTCAATGTCATTGATGCCAATGATCATTGAAAGTGATTTGGTGAGATCAATGGATATCTATGACTCAATATTCGATTTTGCACAAATGAAATCAAGAAAAATGTCTTTTTGAGATAGGCAGAATTGGTAGTTCTGTAAGCAAAATCCATTTTCGTATGTTAAACTCAGACAATTGTGATTTTGTACAAGAAGGAAATTATATTTCAGTGATCTTATAATTAGTCAGTAAAAGTATCAGTGCAACGTGAAGCACTAAAATCGTGCACTTGTTTGCATTACTTTTGATGAAAGTGCGCCCAAATGTTCAAAAACATACGCGACCGAAGTGTATAAGTACAGGGTGAAGTGATTTTTCCAAAGTTTGTTTTTTCCGGCTATGACCATTAATGCATTCCATTTTTCGCGAATTAGTATAATTATGATTAGACTGACTTGCTAATACACAGTGTTTACACACTGACGTATTAAATACGTTTTTAACACAAATGATCAATTTAGTGGGTTTTTTTTTCAAATCTTTAGGCTTGAACCATCCCGTAAATGAACCATTTGACAAATGACATGGGGCCCAGGAGCTTAGTCTGTGTTTCATTTCCATGGCATTTAAACGTAAGCGAATGGTTTCAGCATTTACACCGAACCTTGTGGGGAAGCTCGTTACATATTTTCTTGATGTCTGGTAACATAGAAGCAAAGATATCGACAGACATATAAGATATACGTCTACGCCTCATGCTGGAAAAACTATACATTATTTAAGGCAGGAGGTATTCTCGAAAGGTTTTCCGAGGTGAGCCGTATTGGTCCACGAAAGAATTTTTTCAACAGAATTTTCTGAAGCTCAGATTTTACTGCAAATACAACAAAAGCCTAAATAAACACTTACACCCTCTGCCGGCCAAACCATTGTTTACGAAAAATAAGAAATTATGTGCAAAACCTTTCACGTCGGGAGCTGTATTCGATGAAGGAAGAATTTTTGAAATCGGACTTTTAGAAGCAGAGATACCGGGGAATACGCAATTTACCTTGCGCCTCTAGTGGAAAATCTATGCATTACTGTAAAAGAGACTGTGCCTAAAATAATCTTAGAAATAAATGGCATCGAAAGGAAAAATATTTTTTTCAATCGAATATTTAGAAGCAAATATACAGTATATGGATTAAAATGTATTTTGAATTCGATATCATCTGCATTTACGTCCTCTAGCGGCAAAGTTGTGCATCGGGAAAAAAACCTAAATGTAAGAGTCATCATTCTCACATTTCAAGCTTCTCAGTGCAGAAAGAATTTTTCAAATCGGACTAATTGTTGCAGAGATATGGTTTTCACAGATGGACGGACGGACGCGCTAAAACGGAATGAAATTACCAGTGCCTTATAGACTTCACTAAATGGTGTATTTTTCTTTTGAGCTAAGAGTTTGTTACAACAAACACTCTGTTCGCTATAGAGAAAGCAGCACGATGCAAAAAGGACTTTCTTAAATCAGTCTTCCGGAAGCATGGAAATTGTTGCGAACAGAAATATCCATTTGCGCCTCTACGGCTCTAGAAAAAAAAATGTGTAGTTAAATAGTACTAGTGATCCGAATTTCTTTGTGTAGAATAGAAATCAAAGTTTCCAAGCTTTTGCACATCAACCAGATGGCTTTTTCAAGGAAGGTAGACAGCAAACTGCAAACTGGATAATAGAACGCTTCAACAATTTAAACGCGGTGACTTGACTTGACAATAAACGAACAGATGCGAACGTAATTAGGCATTCAAAAACGCGAGGCGTTATGCTCGTTTAGCACGCGGAATCATAGAAGAAAAATAAAAGGTATTCAGTACTTGAAGAACTGCTTCCAAACCCTTGGCAGCCCCAGTGAGACGCTATCATTGCATGACTCGCTGCTGGTTATAATCTCCAAAGTTTCGCGAATGGCAGTAGATCTTGGGGTGGAGTAGGAAGCTAATTTCTTTACGTCATCCCACATAGTTTGCTGTCTACCTTCCTTGAAAAAGCCATCTGGTTGATGTGCGAAAGCTTGGAAACTTTGATTTCTGTTCTACACCAAGAAATTCGGATTACTAGTAATACTATTTAAGTATAGTTGGCGTACAGTTCCTTGTCATTTAATTAAAACTGTGTATTATTTAAAATCTGCAAAGTGCATATTGTTCTTCGTTTTGAACGGACACATTTACGAAGTGAATTTTTCGATCGGATTAAGAGAATTCGTAAAAAACTTGAAAGTAAACATACTGTAGTTGCTTATGTCCTCATAGTGGCAGAAATGTAGGTTAAGAAAAATTACAAATTGCGTGCAAAATGTTTCTGACGACATCAGAATGATAGGAAACAGGTCAGGTGCAAGTCTCAGTAAACGTGAAGAGACATTTCAAACGCACTTCCAACTCCTAAGTAAAATTTCGAAAATGGAAACGAGAGCTCACCAGAAAGATAGTGTAAATTTGGTAGGTATGGCAGATGCGTGTGCATTCTTATCCTCTGCGGTTCCGTCGGAATATAATGAGTCACGGCAATAAGCTCACGCATAATCGTTTCGCATCCTGTATTTCCCGTTCTCATTTGTTTAAAATGGATAACATAGCGAGTGGTATACAGTGCAAAGCAATTTTAATCCGATTTTTTGAAGTGCAGATACAGTTGCAAGGACAACCGAACACTTACACCACCTAATGACAAAACTATGCGATATGAAAAAGAAAAGGAAAATGTTCGCCATTAAGAGCTTTATTGAACTTTTAAAACCAGAGATTTCAAGAAACATAGCATGTTAATTTACGCCCCCTAGCCAGAGAACTTTGCATTATTCTAAACAGAAAATACGCATAAAATATTTTTCGTAGTGACCACAAAAAAAGTTTATGACTTGAAATATGCACTTATATCCTTTAGAGGAAGCGCTGTAATCATGTAAGAAAATAAATTATGTGAAAAATTTGCTTCACTAGAAATGCGATCTGGCACAAAATGAATATTGGAAATCGGAGTTTTCGGAGCACAAAGTAGATAGAAAATAGCTGTAGTGAAATGTATCCGAAAGTAAAAAAAATTTTCTTTCGGAAAGTGAGGAGAAATGATGTGAAATAAAATACAATGACTAGACAGAAATAATGGAATGCTTACCTAGTAATTGTACAGACCTACTTTTCTCCCAGATAAGGACAGTCCCATGACGAAACATTGAGTCATTTAGGTCAAGAAAGCTTCCCATAGGTATCAGCAACCATGTTTGCAGCACAGCTGTCATTCTGTTGTATTCCTGGGTGGAGGATCTAAAGCGCGAACGTACCTTTCCATAGAATACCAAAGACTTTACACTGGGCTCATGTCCGGTGAAAGAGAAGAGCATTCCAATGTAAAAACTTCCGCTGAATGCTCTTCGAAGAATGTTCTAGTCACCTCTGCTCTATTCGAAGGCGCACTGTCCTGCTGGACGGGTCCGTTTTCCTGTGGTCGGGTGATCACCATGAACGGATGCAGATGGTCTCCAATGATGGACACGTAGCGTGAACCGTTCAGAGATGCATCAAAACGTACTAGAGGTCCCAACGTGCTCCAGTTCAACAAGCCCCAAACCATAACCGAGCCTCTAACAGCCTGAACAATTCCTTGTAAAAATTCCAAGTCCAACGTTTCGTGCAGTTTCCTCCAGACTCGCACCCGCATGTCAACGCGAAATAACATGAAACGGGATTCATCGGACTGAAAAAACATGAAGCTGGACTCATCGGACCGAAATAACATGAAACGGGACTATTAGGACCAAAATAACATGAAACGGGACTCATAGGACTGAAATAGCATGAATCGGGACTCATCGGACCGACATAACATGAAACGGGACTCATCGGACCGAAATAACATGAAAAGAGACTCATCGGACAGAAATAATATGAAATGGGACTCATCGGACCGACATAACATGAAACGGGACTCAACGGACCGACATAACATGAAACGGGACTCAACGGACTGAAATAACATGAAACGGGACTCATTGGACTGAAATAACATGAAACGGGAGTCATCGGACCGAAATAACACGAAATGGGACTCATCAGACTGTTCTATGCAGTGACGCATTGTCCTACTGGAAGGGTCCGTTGCCATGTGATTGCATGATGACCACGAACGGATGCAAATGTTAAGCAACGATGTAATCGTAGTATACCAAATGAACTCAAGACGTACCAGAGGTCTCAACGTGTGTCAGTTGAACATGCCCTATATCATAACCAAGCCTCCAACAGCCTGAACAAGTCGTTGTTAAAATTCCAAGTCAATCGTTTTGTGCAGTTTCCGCAAGACTCGTACCCACTTGTCTACGTGAGATAATATGAAACGCAACTCATTGGATCAGGGTACCAGTCTCCTCTCCCTTCCTCCAAGGTCCAGTGCTAATGTTCTTTCTCCCAGTTATGGCGCACAGACTGGTGATATGGCGTTAGTGACGGGATTCTGGTGAGTCGGCTGCTCCCATAAGCTTTCGCAGCTAACGATCGCCTAATGGTCTTGGTGGAGACGTTTCCTGGATCCTCTCTCGTTATAATCGGCGATGGACAGTTGGTTGCAACTGTGCAGAACACACGTCGACGCCCACGTTCATCCACCATCTCTCTCCGTCCACGTTCATCCAACACATTTTTCCGCCCACAGCACCGTCAATGATGCGATAGAATTTCGGAAACGGAATATTCCTGATACATTCTGGATACTGTGGAATGGATATGCTACAATTCCTGTACCACCTCGATGATAGAGTGACCTATGCGTTGGGCACATATTATCATCCCTCTTGATATCCATGACATCGAATTATCATCTACGTAAATGCAATGATGTCCTCCTACCTACATATCTTCCAAACGGTGGGTTCATCAACTATAGCGAGAGGGGTGGCATCGTCGCGTTGCCCAGGAACCAGGTATCCCATGATTTTTGTTCTCTCAGTGTATAATTTGAGTTCTGCGGAATTTGTGTTTGTGACACTTGCGACAAAGTTATGCATCGGGAAAAGGCAAAATTTATGGTTTTCAAATGCAAGAAAAAAATCATATCGGACTAATAATGTCCAGGAGAGAACGTATGGATAAGTAAAGTACATAGCTTGTCCCAAAACAGTTGAGAATGTTTTTGCAAAAAATGTAAAATACTTCGTTCGACCTTGGTGGGAGTATCGATAAAATGGTAGCCGTTGAAGTAACCATAGCAACCGGCCACACCTGTTTATTATGCATGCGTCGCTGGTAGTGCGCAGTTTCATAAGCGTTGTTCCGCGAACTCCTAACAAGTGTTTTCACGCTGTGATTTTAAAGTGAAAGAGGAACAAAAATGCGAAATTAACTCTTGCTGTCGACTTAAGTCTGTCGGAGAGTTTTTACGTCTTTTGCAAGAAGCCTATAAACATGAATGGCTATGAAAATCAACAAATTACAGATGGCATAAATAATTTAGGTATGGTCGCGAGTCAGAGGCTTTAATCGCGCATGGAGGAACAACTTCAACCAGCGTTACAGAGGTAAACATCAATACAACAGGCGTTATTACATGGAAAGAGAGACGCCTATCAATTAGAAATATCGAGGATATGGTTCACATTTCAAAGTCATCAAATTCATAGAATTTTAACCGAGCATTTGGGCATAAAACCAGTTTGTTGAACTGCGTTCCCCATTTCTTTTCGTGTGCGGCTCATTGGAAGGCCACACATAGCCAGTTCGGGGGTTTCTTATTTGGAGAAAATCAATATTAACCCTTTAAGTGGCCAATGTGCCCGAATCAAAATTAGCCCAAATTTTCCTGCGCTGCTCAAACAGAAGTTTTCTCCTAGTGACCGGGTTATACGAATGCTACGGCAAAACAATTCCTTTCCCTCTTCCATCTTAAGAGTGTCAACTATAAGTCTATCTTTGATTGTAAGTGCTCCCTTACAGTCCTAAGTGTTACAGAATGTAATCTGATTCCCTAATAGTCCTTTATTTTCTGTTCCATAACCCAAGGAATGATTTGGAAGGAGTAGTCCCCGGGACATGGAAATCATGCCACAGGGTAGGAAAACGTTACTCAAACATCTTCTCTCTTCTTTCTTAGGTTCGTATTCTTTTCCATAGCATTCTTAGCGGAAAAGATAACCAGACAGAGAAGGATTAATGAAAATCATGCCCCCAAACGACCACTTAGAATGACACACCTTAGGTAAAAGCAACGCTTTGTGATGCGCAGGTTCACTCGTTCCAGCCGCATTCCACCCAGTTCTTAGACAGCGAATACATCCGTTTGAGCTGATTTCCGCCTATTTTGTTAACTTCGAGTTAATTCCTTCCATCCGGTTAAAGGGGTGTTAATGCCCCAACCAGACTCTTGTCACCATGTGACTTCTAGTTGTTCCCTATTTAAAAAAAAAAGACATTTCGAGACTGGTCAACAACTTAATACAGCTGTACAAGGGTGCTTTAACAGCATTTCAGAAGAAGAATTCCAGAAGACATTCAAAAAGTAGGTGGAACGTTGGGAGACCTGTGTTCGATACAATGGACAGAATTTCGAAAAAGATGACCATTTCTTTGATAATTAAGGTACGCATGTTTTTTCATAAAAACATTCTCAGTGTTTTGGGACAACCCCTGTATTATAAACATATCCATGCTGAAAGGGGGAAAAAAGAAAAGAGAAAGCGAAATAACAATGCATATTTAAGAAAACTCAAGCATTTTGCGCGGTACCGAACCGACTAGCAGATGCCAACTTTACGAAATTACGTACGGCACTATCATGTGTTACCTAAGAAACTTAATTTTAAATCTCTCTATTCTAAAAAAATTAACTGCCGCTGTTTTAGAAATTTCGCGACACTCTTGCTTTCCTAGCTTGCAGCGCAAAACGTATTATTGAACACAAAAACATGAAATTTATTTTAGAGAAGTGTCTAGAAAATACGCTGAAATAAACCCTTTTTCCGATTCTGCAGATACTTCAAGAGCTATTGTATTTCAAAGTTAAGGTAAGCAAAAAAGTGTTATCAGGTCGCGTTCCGAACACACTAACAGCAACAGAACCACGGAAATTTGTAGGCATGTAGTGCCATGACCGAATTTTTGCACCTCGTCGCCCTTTTTTTTTTGAATTTCGATTCAGTTTACGAGTAATAAAATTTTTAAATTTCCAAAATTATCTATTTCGCGATGGGATTAATTTAAAAGAACGGATATATAGCACACTATAAAACATAACGCATTGCAATTTTTGCAGCACAAACTTACAACTATCAACCCTTTTTCACAAAAAAAAAAAAACAAATTTAAGAAAAAGTCATTTTCTGATTTTTAAGCATTTTTTAAAGACGCAAAGGAAAGAAACAAACGGCTTGTCTGTCTTCACGTTAACCACAGAGCAACGTTTTGATCCCGTGACCTGCTGCCATGGTGACGCAGAGAATTTGTTATGCATATGTTTTGTTGGTAAAGCTGTCTCAGTTGTTTACCGGTTTAGCAAAACGGTTTACGGTTTACGGAAATGCTTTTTGGACCGCTTTTGTTTTCCTTAGTGGTAAATTTAGTAAGTGCTATAAGTTCAAATGACAAACGTCTACCCTTCCAAAAAATAACGACAGCAAATAACTCGGAAACTTCGGAATGGCAGCGGAGCAAAGTCCTTTAATAAAAATAGAAGGAAATGGAAAAACGTTCAGCAAAACTCCAACAGGGAGTTCACCAGGAGCGAAACAAAAACTGTAAACAAGCAGCTATCTTGGAATCTATACAGCGCAAAAAGTATAAATAAAAATAAAAATAAAAAAGTCGGCTTTAAAGCATTGTTTCTTGAATTTTTCGTGAATTGTTTGACAACTTCTAAATGACCTAGAGATTTGAAAATTGGCATGCTGGTAGGTCTGTAGGTCCGGATACCTGCAAATGCACGAAACCAAACCCCCAAAAAAGAAAAAAGAAACAGCGCTTTGAAACATTGTCTGCTTGAATTTTTTACCACTTCTAGACCCAGAAAAAAGGCTGAAAACCAAAATATTCAAAAGGGTGGCTCAGCTTTACTGTTTCAAAATGCTAATAGGTTTAAAGATAATTTGTCAGAATCACTGAAATGCTTTGAAAATTTCAAATTTGGATTTAATATTAATTGGCTCCAAAGCCTTCTCAGTTTTACGTCAAACCATATGCATTGACGTCACGACGCTGTTCTAAATCGTAAAACAGTTACGGATTTTAAATTACTCTTTTTCCTTAATTACTTTTCCCTTTCTTTAATTTTATGTTCAAAAAATGATTTTATAGATTTACCGTTCGGAGAACGGGCATGATTGCTAGTGGTAAGAAAACGTTGATAAGAACTGTTGAACATTTAAAGTATTAAAAAGTACAAGGATTTGGTTTATGGCTTTCTAAGAAGAGAAATGGGCTGCACCTAAAAATAATGCGCAATATTAAAAGTAGTTCTACATAAAAGTTCGCTAAAGGAAGGACGCATTTAGCAGAAGCGGTATTACAAAAGGAAATACATTTTACACTCACACTAATAAGATTTACAGCAGATCGATAAAACGGAGTTCGGAATTGCAGTAGTATTTGTTTACTTCAGCCAAAGATTTCCGACAGACGCGACGGAAGAAGTCAACAGGTTCCCAAAAGTTAGAATGAGTGAGCTTGGAGGAAATAATACGATTTTCAGGAGCAAAATATCATTACAGCTTAAAAATAAAGTAAACAGTACTTTCTCGAGGTTCTCACTTTATGTACACAAAAATAAAACTGTACAAAGATGGCAGATAACGAAATGAAAGGCGAAAAGATAAATGCCAAAGATTACTGCGTCACCGATGTAAAAGCCCCTGAGCACAAACAAGTTGAACTGCAAGAAGAAACATTTCGTAGATAACAAAAGACTTTCGCTTTACAAAGTCGCATTTATCTTTCGTGAACACTGGGCCTAGTCTCCTGAAACCAATCCTTTCCAAACTATTACAGACGAATCATATTAATGCTATATATTTTAACTGCGACAATCCAATTATAATGCCTAAAGTACTCAAGAAACGCATATAGGGTATTAAATCCGTTTATGTTTCTGTTGTAAAAAGCACAAAGATTCTCCAAGCTTTCGCACTCCACTGGGAGGGTTTGTCAAGGCAATGGTCGACATAAAAATTCAGGGAATTAGAACACGTACTAAACAAAGATGATTGTTTGAAAATAACGTGGGTGACATCACGAGAATATTACATGAATTTTTCTCACGCAATTATATGGTGTGTCGCGATGTGTTTCCATCTCGTAATAACGCATGGCAAACCATTGGTAGTTCAGTAAAGATCATGTCATTGCATGCTACGTTGTTTGAGAGAATTTCGACTGTTTTCATGACGGCAGTCTTTTTAAAGTTCGTGTAATAGGTAATTCTTCTAATACTAATCCATAAAGGAGCGGTCAATGAATGTATGTCTTCTCTGGCAAGGGACGCCTTCTGCATGTCCTGCTTGACACTTTGCACAGGTTCTTTACATCTAGTGTACTAGGGTCGCTTTATCATTCCGATATACACGGTCGAGTCCCATTATTGTGACCACCAGCTAATATCCAGAATAACCGCCATGTGCAGCGAGGACAGCAGCTAGACGGGCTGGGAGTGATTCAGTAAGGGGCTGGAAGGTGTTCACAGGTATGTGGAGACATGTTGACTGCAGAGCATGTGACAGCATTTGGAGGGTGCGTGGCGGAGGATCCATAGAACGAATAACACGATCGAGGTGGTCGCACAAATGCTGAATTGGGTTTAAGTCTGGGGAATTAAGGGGCCAGGGAAATATTATGAAGCCTTCATCGTGCTCTTCCAACCACTCTCGGACATTTCTAGCTGTGTGACACGTCGCATTATCATGCTGGAAGATATCATCACCATCAGGGAAGACAATCGGGGTGTACCTGCAATGCCACGAAGACATTCCGCAGACCATAACGCTACCCACAACAGCTTGTGTTCTAGAAATGGTTGAAGAGTGTTTGTTCTCCGATGTTTCTCGCCCTATACACCAACGTCCATCCGTTCGACGAAGCAGCAAACGTGACTCATCGGAGAAGGCAGTCCTTTGCCAATCAGCGCAGGTATAATGCCAATACTGCATTGCAAATGTAAGCCTTTTCTGCCGATGCACCTTCCTTAGCATAGATGTAGTGATCATCCGTCTGCATCGGAGCCCCATACGCAGCAGGGTTCGCTGAACTGTCGTTTTAGAAACAGTTCCGGTAGCCCCCTGGTTCATTCGGCCAGTGAGTTGCTCCACTGTATCGTGTCGTTCGACTCTCACGCACCTTCGAAATCGACGTTCGCCTCTCACATCAACGTCACGTGGTGCTCCGCAGTTTCCATATCGCTTATTCGCAATGGTGCAATTTTTCCAATCACGATACACTTTAACCACAGCAGCACATGAACAGTTCACAAACTGCGCTGTTTCAGAAATACTGCCAATCTTGGCCCGAAAGCCGATAATTAATCATCCCTTTTAGCAAATATGATAAATCACATCTTTTATTCATGACAACAACGAGTGATATGTTTTCAGATTGCCTACAGCACACCTTATATACCCTTCCAAGCCAGCTCACGACACGTGCGTTCTTTCATTGGCTAGGCGCTGTTGATGTCAAAAGTAGGAGGTGGTCACAATAATGTGACTCGACTGTTTCTATCTTTCCGGCGTTGTCGGGATATTCTGCCGATATAGCGTACAGTACATATCTGCCTGTTCTTTCTCACACTACCTCTCCTTGCAGCTTGATATTATATGTAATAACGGGTTCGGGAACTTCATTGCTACTAATACGTTGTATTTACGTAATAAATTATTTAATCAATACGTAAAGCCTGGGACATATGTGATGGATCCTGCGTATTCCATCGTCTTACTAGATGATTTTTTTATCGCTGACATTATACGATATCTTACAGTTCTATGTATTCTGTCTATGTCATTCTTCTTATATCCAGCCTTTAGACTTTTGCTATAAATATTATTATTTTTCTTATTATTTAGGCAGTCGGGCTTGCATACGTTATACGTTCTATATTAGATCCATGCTCTAAAGGCAGAAAGTTTGTACTATTTCGGGCAGTGCGAGTCAGGAGGGAACGCATGGTTCCGTACTGCGGTCGGTTTATAATAAACGTCAAAATCGAAGCTGGACGTTCTACTTCTTTTTCTTTTTTTTTTTTTTTTTTTTGATTGGAAGTTTACCGACCACCGTGAGCAACTCAATGGGCTATAAGCAGTCGCCCGTCCCTAATTTAGGGTCACTGGTTCCAGGGAAGGGAGAGAACCAGTGCAGTAAGACAAACACAACACCCATGCCTCACCGGGATTCGAACCCAGACCCTGTTCGGACGAATGATCAGAGGCCATCGCTTAGACCACTGCGCCACCGGGGCGGCCTACTTCTTTTGAGCGCGACGCGACGTCAAGATAATTTAACGTCCCACCTACTTCAAGCTCCATGTGAACTTTATTGTATTGTGTAGGTTGTTTATTTTGTTCATGAAACCATTTAATTAGTCTACTCCATATTACCATAGAAAGAATAAATCGTCAGCACTGATGATCCACACTCGGGGTTTCTTGATACTATTTAGAAAGATAAGTTCTTGTAGCGGTCTAAGTACTGCTTCCGCAAGGATTTAATACACTTCATGCGTTTCCTGAGTATTCACAGTCTGGTGTATTTAAAATAATAGCTTAAGTATTTCAACACTCTCGTTAAACTAAAACTTAAAGGAGATAATTGAAAGGAAGTTATTAAATGAAGTGCATCAAAAAGTGGGTTTGACACTCAAATTTTATAGAAGAATCAACGCGTCAAGTTTTGTGAAAGTCCATTCATAATATTCGTAGCTGCGCGCCTTTATTATTCTGACTCGGACTGTCAAGATTACAGCTGCATTAGCGCCCATGGGCTTTAATGCCTAAGAGAAGTTGTCTGTCGTTAATTGAAGGCCTTTGCTTCCAAGTAATGAAGTGAAGTAAGACTAAATCAACCAACGAGATATCATACAAATTAACATAATATATGCGCATTATTTCGGCCCACCTAATTACACAATGGAATGCTCTGATCTGAAAGCGTTATGCTGACTTAATTACGCCGAGGGCAGAAGTACAACTTTGATGGAAAATTTGACCAAATATAACTTAGAACAATATTTTGATCAAAACTATTTGTGTTTAACTAGGATTACAACAAGCTGAATACTTCATTTAAGATTTCGTTAAACTTCTCGCGACCCATTAAATGTACAGGTAGGTGGACGAAATAATAGAAAAACCTCGTCTTTATAAGACCTTGATAAAACATTTATTAATGGCAGTGCATACAGTGTGATCGCAATTAAACTATCGCTATTCAAAGCCAAGGCATTCACAGTGCGCGAAGATCAATCAAACAAGGCAGAAACATTTAAAATGATTAATTACAGATATCATGTTAACATATTCTCCATTTTAATAAAAAAGAACGTTTATGGTATAAATACAATTATTTATAAACTGAGTGGTTGCTGAATTATGATCACACGTATCAAAAGTGGATGCGGCACTTTGACCTCCCTATTTCAGAGAGGACGCGATTAGTCGACCGACGTTGCCTATTTAGGGTGTGAGTAGAGCAATAGGTAGTAAAATTCGGAGCGTGTTGGATAAACGGAAGAATTTATCGGACTTTGGGAAAGGACAAATTGTGGGTGCTCGAAGAACGTGTGCCTCGATTTCCCAAACGGCTAAACTTGTGGGTCTTTCGCGAGTCGCCGTAGTTACAGTCTATCAGGGATGACGTGAAAATGATCAAACAATGGCCTGCATAGGACTGCAAAAGATTTATGTGAGAAGTGAGCGTCGGATCCGACGGTTCGTATAGACCAGCAGAAGCAGCTTTGTTCAACACCTGATTACCCAATACAACAGATGTCAACGCAGAACAGTATCTGTTATGACCATGGTCGCACCCCGCATGTATAGGCTATGACGGCAGACGACCCCGACGACATCCTCTCCGAACTACGGTTCAACGGCGGAAAAAACTCGCCTAAAGCAAAGATGATTCAAGTTGGATGTCGAATTACTGGAAAATAGTGTGCTGGCTTGACGAGTAGTGGTTTTTACTGCACTCCGTGGATAGTCGTGTACGTATTTGGCGCAAACAACACTAGGCATTCGATCCATCCTTCGTGATCTCCACATCGCAACCCGGTGAAGAGGGTTGTATGGTGTGGAGCATGTTTACCGCGCAGGACCTTATGTCCCTGATGCATGTGCAACAACGTATGCTATCGTGAATTGTTTTCTGACACTGTTAACCCAGTAATGGTGCACATTTTCCAAAATGGCGGCGGTGTCTTTCAAGATGGCAAGGAGCCGAGCTACAGGTCCAATGTTGTACAGGAACACAGTTCAGTCTTTCAGCATATCGATTGGCCTCCAAACTGCCCCAATATCAATCCCATAGAGTACTTATAGGACACTACGAAAAGGTATCCTATTACATCGATGCTACAACGAATAGCTGCCGTACTGAGGGTGAAAGGAGAACCTACGAAGTTTTACGTAGGTGGCCATAATTCAGTGTTCACTCAATGTAACTTATCCTTTACTATAGATTTGTTTGGAATTCTGGTCCAGTGTGGCGTGTAAATTTCTTGCGACAATGGTTCTTCGTTTTACGTGCCACGCGCGTCACGTTGCGGTTATAAGTTTTGACGAGTGCTTCCCAAGCACTAGAGATTTACACTGAAGAGCAATTCAATTAGAGATACTTGTCTAGTAACGTGTAGCACCACCTTTCGCCCTGATGACTACGGCGATTCGTCTCGATATGGACTCGACAAGACACCGGAAGCGTTGGGAAGCCTTACGGATCCACGACCACTGAGCAAGCACCCATATTTCACGAAGATTTGATGGAGGGTGGTCAGAGCCTCGAACATCTCTCTCGATGGTATCCAAGATCTGCTGATTGGGGTCAGGTGACCTAGCTGGCCAAGGAAGCGAGGTCACGTAGGTGGAGTGTTCATCCAACCACCCGGATACAATTCAGGAGCGATGGCACGGTGCATTGTCTTGTTGCAGGATGAAGTTTCCAGTGGGATGTTGAAGACGCACAAACGGGAGCAAATGGTCGTCCAGGATATCCCGGTAACGTTGACCTGTGAGAGACGATGTCACACGTACCAAGGATCCCATTTCAGACCACGTAAACAGTCCCCAGACGAGAACGCCACCCCCACCAGCTTGAAGAGTACCCTGCTGGCAAGAAGGATTCATCGCTTCGTGTGGTTTGCACCGTACTCGTATCCTGCCATCCGCATGTAGCAACGTGAATCTCGACTCATCAGTCCAGGCAACATTTTTCCACGTGTCTAGGGTCCAGTGGTGATGTTTCTGCGTCCATACTAATCTTTTCACCCTGTGATGTGCGGTCAGCTGTGGTACCCTCGTGGGACGATGGCTTCTGTACCCAATAGCGAGGAGACAGTTCTGGATGGTGTGTCTGCTTACACGTTTTTGTGCACCAGCGTTAAATTGCCGAGTGATTTCTTGCACTATGACCCGTCTATACGATGACCCCGCTGATCCACACGCTGTTGTCCACGGCAGTTGACCCGTGACACAGTGGCTCGTGAAAATTCCAGTGTCTGCACGACTTCCGAGATGGAGTGACCCATTCGTCGGGCCCCGCCATTTTTCCCAAGATCAAATGCGCTTATATTCTTCGTCTTACCCATAGTGCGTCCGATTCTCAGTGATTACCGTCGCATCACTCCTTATATTGTCGGATCGCTGCATACGTCATGTCGTTTCCGTTTACAGAGCCGCCAGCAGCGCCACATTTGCATAACACCAGCTGTCTCTAATTCAATTGTTCTTCAGTGTATATCACAAGGATTAATGATTCACCAGGAAAAACAGTTTTGGAAAACAGGAAATCCAGTTCTTTCTGAACAATCTCTTCTGTAGAACAGACGTGTAAGGCTCAGTAGAGATACAGATGAAAGACATTGATCTGTGTGGGATACACTGAGAAAAACGTTTTGTTAATTCAACAAAAAGAAATTTCGATATACAGTCAACAAAAAATTTGTTGAATTTGCAAAATTATTTTGTTGAAAATTATTGTTGATTTAACGAAATTTATTGTTATCACGACAGAACGTTTTGTTCATTTAACAAAATAATTAGGTCGATTTTGGGGAATTTGTTTGATCCAACAACACATATTGTTATCATGATAAAATGTTTTGTTGCTGCAACAAAAAACATATTGTTATCCTGACACAATATGTTTTATTGAAGCAACAAAACATTTTGTCATGATAACAATATGTTTTGTTGAATCAAATTCCCAAAAATCGACAAATCATTTTGTTAAATGAACAAAACGTTCTGTCGTGATAACAATAAATTTTCTTAAATCAACAATAATTTTTAACAAAATTATTTTGTAAATTCAACAAACTTTTTTGTTGACTGTATATCGACAAAATGTTTTGTTGAATTAACAAAACGTTTTTCTCAGTGTAGAATGATTTCTTTCCGCGTGAGGTTATAAACTTACAGCCAATTGTTTGCGATAAACAGTAGTGATGAATGAATCATCACACGGCGTAACTAGTATGTCAAATAAAGGAAGAGATCTATCTTGCTCCAATGCATAAGAGAGCCAGCTTGCTCTAATCCTTATGAATCACAGCAAGATGTTATACATATGTCTATCGAATTTTGAACGTCTCTTCTACTGAAGAGTGTCTTTAGAAAAAAACTGGATTACGTCAGACGTGTTGCTGTCAAAAGAGGTTTCAAACCCTCAGTGGTGGACTCACCTTTGAAAACATTTCTAAAACCTAAAAATAAATCCACATTAACCCCGATCTCTGCAAATTTCACCCAAACTTGGCAGCTCTTCCTTCCGTTCCTGAAATGTTTTGCAAAATATCTAAAATCTTTAGATTATCAAATTCCAGAGTGATTTTTGTTGCTGTAACTAGGATGATTACCTCCACAAAAAAGGATCCGATTCCTGACAAAACATTTGGGAAACCTACCGCATCCAGCGTCAGTGGTGGTATGTCGTACGAAGGTCAGACACGACTATACCTCACATTCAGGGAAAAGAACACCAGTCGTATGCTAAAAAGTGTGAACTCAATAAATCTTCCATAGCCCAGCACAGCTTGGAGAATAACTAAGATCTGTTTCATGACTCAAAATTGTCGAAAAGACCTAAATCAGTGTCTAATCTTGACTTTTTAGAAGCATTTCAGATTTTTCAAAACCGCCCTTTTCTTGTGAGTGATTCATCTTTAACGCCATATCTCTCGAGCGTTTGGAAAGCCTGAGTAAGCTGAACCAGAATTCCAAGCGAAACTACAGTATTGGATTGGTGCGAATGAAATGTCCGGCGCGAACAAGCAGTGAAGACAGCCCCCACCACAGCGGAATGGAACCAACTGCAGGTGTTGCGGATATTACGTCAATGGGTTACTATAAATATCTAGCACATTTGTGTGAAGAACAAGGTTCAGATGTGGTTTGTTTGGACATAACGTTGCTTCCAAAGGAAACATGCAGATGCCGGATTTGAGAGTCATCTTCCTGTATGAATTTAAACTGGGCCATTCTGTAAGAAGTACAGCTCGAAACGTTAACAAAGCATTTGGGGAGAATACAGCCAACGAACGAACCATTCGGTGATGTTTTGTGAAGTTTCGAAGCGGAGATACGGACCTGCAAAACGAACCACGTGGTTACCGAGCTGTTGCTGTTTCTGACGATGTTCTGTTACGTGTGGTTGAAGTGGACCCCCGAAAAACATGTCGTGAGATAGCGGCAGAGGTAGGTGTCCACCACACGACAGTTGTTCGGCGTCTGGCTCCGCTGGGTAAGGTCAAAAACCTGGACAAGTGGCTGCCGCATGAATTGACAACTGCCAACAAGACTAGGCGTTTGGAAATCTGCACGTCGCTGCTCTTCAGGAATAAACAGGAACCTCTACGGCATCGAATCGTCACCTGCGACTAGAAGTGGATCCTTTATGATAATTGGAAATGGTCTGCACAATGGTTAAGCAAGGCACAACCTGCTGGTCGGCATCATAAGCCACCCCTACACACCAAGAAGGTGATGCTTTTTGGTTGGTGTTTCACTGCCGGGATATTTCATCGTAGTTTTTTGGCAAGAGGCTAAACCATCACTGCGGAACGTTATTGTACTGAATTACACCAGGTTCGCCGGAAATTGCTGCAGAAACAACCGGCTGTAATCAACACACATGGTGGTGTTCTGCTCCAGGACAGCGTCTGCCATAATGTCGCACAACGAACGATACTAGCGCTAAGTGCCTTGGGCTATGAAGTACTGCTTCATCCTACTTATTCGCCGGACTTCTCTCCGACAGACTATCATTTGTTTCGTCGCCTGGATCACTTCCTGTCCGGGAAACAGTTCACGACAGACAACGAGTTTCAACGTGCAGTTGATGACTTCTTCGGGTCCCAGCCATAAGACTTTTTTCGTTCCGGGATCATGGCCTTGCTGGACAGATGGCAACTTTGTGTCGATGCCGAGGGGAATTATTTTGCCTAAGGAAGTTGTTCTACTTTTCCGTTCTTTCCGTCTACGTGTGATGGTCCTTTGCCGGACATTTCATTCGCACCAACCCAATGTATGATAAGTTATAAATAATTGCATTTATATAAATGTTGTTTTTTATATTATAAAATATTATGGTATAAATTAATATAAAATAAAAGAAATATACTATAAATAAATATATTATAAAATAGGTAGAAGCACTTTCCAAAACAAAGGGAAGAGATTCTAAAAATAAGAAAAACAGAGAGTTTAAAAATCACCGCTGAAGAAAAATCTATCCTTGCTAGTCCCAAAAGGGTACCATTTATTTCATACTTCCGAAGGACGGATACAAAGAAGGTGCGAGACTTTTTTTTAATTCTTGAGACTTTGTGGTCCTCGCATTGCCTGAATTTTTGTCTTTCAGCAAAAAGTAAAGTAAAAACACTGAATTGCGCTTATGTTTAACCTGTCACAGAGAACATTTTAGCTGTAAAGAGAAACGACGCCGACGGCGAGCAAGGTGGTACCGTTTACAAAATTTAATTTTACTTAAAAAGAAAAAGGAGCAAATGGGTGTTTCGTCGGCTAATATAAAAAAGCAATATCTGTAAGGAAGGAAGGAACTTACATTTCATTATGAAAATTCATTAGAAATTGCTTCTATAAAGAAAACTGGCGAAGATATAATTTATTCATCAAAGAAAGACAAACTCGTGATGCTCCATGCTTGAAACATTCCTGGCATTCTTTCTGGTGTGAACCAATCGATGCAAATAAAAAGCCCACGTTCTACTAAAAGCAATGGATATCACCAATATACGAGGACATGTGATTTATATTTGAGTGAACATATATTCCGTAACAACTATGACGTATATTCTAATTTAACTTTAATTTTGAGTTTCTTTTTAGCTTCTTTCCCTATGTAAATCTTGACTTCATTCTCTTTAAACGTTTCAACCCTATTGTTATATTTTTCTAACTCATTGAATTTTGTGTGGCAATAGTCTAGCGGTGAGGTCAAGTTGAATGACGTGTATGGGGTTTGTCATGATAACAACGATTCATATAATGTGTGGAGCGAACAGTAAAGGGTGGGTTGATTAGTTCAGCCATGATTTGGCCTTGTATAATAGATATATACACTATATTGACAAACGTCACCGGACACCTAGAAAAGAAACACAACATAGCATTTATTGACATATATTAGTACGGTGCCGGTCCATCTTTGGCCCTAATGCATGCACTGACCTTTTGAGACATGCTTTCGACAAGGTTCTGGAACACAGCAATAGGTATGAGCTTCCATTCAGTACATAACGCTGCCGCTAACTTTTGCTTAGTAGTAGACCTAAGTTCCAAACTTCTCATTCGGCGCTCTAATTCATCCCATAGGTGCTCTATGGGATTACAATCAGAGCTTTGTGCTGCCCAGTCCACACACGATAGGGAATTATCGTTAAACCACGACGTAACAGTACTTGCTTTACGGCTCGGTGCATTATCCTGCTGGTACCAACAAAGCTCGGTTCCATAGTATTAACACAAATTTGGTAAGGCATAATTGTCCAGAATATCGAGGTAGACGTGCTGGTTAACAGGTGTGTCCACGATAACAATGGGCCGGGACCATACCACGAAAAACACCCCCACACGAGTACACTGCCAGCTCCAAACTTGACCGTAGGAACAGTACACTGTGGTAAATAGCATTCCCCTGGCTGCCGCCATACCATCACACGGCCATCAGACGGTCGGATCGTGTATCTGGATTCATCAGTCCATAGGACCCGTTTCCATTGATCTACGGTCCACGATAAATGTTCTTTACACCATGCTAAACGACCAGTAGCATTCCGAGTGGAGATGAAAGGCTTGTGAACAGCCGCACGACCCCGGTAACCCATAGAAGGAAGTTCTCTGCGAATGGTACGTGTACAAACCAAGGTTCCATCATTTTTTACTCACCTGTACACTGAGATCTTGAGCAGTACTCCGTCGATTAGCTGTTACGACTTTCCTGTGGCTTCGACGTCCTCTATCACTGATTTTATTTGGTCTGCTGGTACGTTTAGCTGCTTGAGGCACGCCATGTGTCTTCCACTTATTCAGTTCATTCAAAACAGTTTACTTGTTTATCTTTAAACGCCTCTGGAATTCTCTTATGGACAACCAACTGATATAACACCCAACAATCTTTCCTTTCTCAAAGTCAATTCTCTCCCGCCGCGACATTTTCACTCAACCTCACATTGCGATATGCTCTCGGTAAGCAGCAGGATTGTTTTTATACCATTTGCAGCTGTACTGCGCATCTTAACAACGCAGCGGATCCGTTCATTTGCTTCTGAAGGGATGTCTGGTGACTTTTGTCAAAATAGTGTATATTGGATGAATTTTGCATGGAGATGGGTACACCTTGGGCCTAATGTTACAGAGGTTTAGTTTGTTCAAGCCTTTGAAATAGTTGTTGTGACTACTGAAACATAGAAGCGTATATGATCCTTCATCTTAGCGAAATACTTTAGAGGCATAGTTCTATTATTCTTGGAAAATCAAATAAAGACGATTGATGTACGTACTTGAAGACTTCTCCTCTGACTGTTAGAAAAAATAATATTGTTCATTGGATAATTAAGGATTTTGTGCTGTTTATCCGGAGCATAACTTTAAGAAGCTCCAGTGTTAAAAGAATTACCGATAATGCGATAGGTAATGTTTAAGCGAAAAATAATTTTAAAAAAACAAAAAAACACTGCACAACTTGTAACACTATGCAAATCATTTTTCCTTAATGTTATCACGATCGCACTACGGAAAGAGATGTCTGATTGAAAAGTAAACTGTCACATCTCTGCAATGGACCGAGTTTTACGAAAAATGCGTTGCAAACTGTATCTAACTGGTATATCAATAAATTAGTGATAATGCTAAGTGAGTGTAAATTCCCTAATGTCTAAACTTCGCAGAATTTTGCCGACTGACTTATTTCACTTTCACATTTGCTTTCTCTGAGAACAGGACCTTCATTCTTTTTTATAAATTTGAATGTTTGAGTATTATCTATGCGCTAAATTAAACTCAAATATCCTTAATTTGAACTCATCGTCAGTAGGAAGGGAGAGACGAGAGGATTACACAGTGTGTTCCGCTCGCGTTAAGTGCGTTGATCCTAAAACATCATCTATTACCTGCATGCGGGCGGACCAGATAGTTCGATAATCACGAAGTAATTCTTCGTGTATCTTTTCCGACGAATGTTCTGTCGTGCTTAAGGTAGGATTAAACGTGTAAACACGCCACTCATGCTATTAATCCCATTTTAAAGATAGCAAAGTACAGCGGCTTTCTGCCTTGTCTCTTTAGCATAAAATCACTCACGATTAATGAATAATCTACCAGGTTAGATGTTAAGGGTCGAGAGTATTGTTTAAAGGCAGAAGACGACATAGAGTTTTCTAACACTGCGCATCTTGCTGATATGCCAAGGTATATTTAGCGCAACAGCCGCAATGATCAGTACACTGTAAACAAGTTAGTAAAATCATGCAAGGCATTGATTATGATACGCTTTCCAACATACCAGAAATCATTGCTCAAGTTATGAGGATAATGGCTGTGGAACAGAATTCGCTCCTGTGCCCCGACCTTTGACCCCATTTCGATTATATTCAACAGAACCAGTTCAGTATACTTCCGGAACAACATACTAAAGTTTTGCCGCAATAGAAGCAGTTTTAGTCAAGTTATGAGGATAATAGCTGTAGAATAAATCTCGTTCTTGTGCCCTGACCTTTGACCCTATTTCGATGATATTCAACCAGTTCAGTATACCTAAAGAACAACATGATAAAGTTTTGTCGCAATCGAAGCTTTTTCACATAAGTTATGACGCATAAGGGCGATGCAATGGATTCCGCGCCTACGTCCTAGCCTTGGACCCCACTATTTTCAATAGAGTTCGTTTCCAGGAGGTCCCCTACCACATACTAAAATTTCATCGAAATCGAACCATTTTTACGCAAGTTATGACGCTTAAGGGCAATGGAATCGCGCTCCTTTGACCTGACCTTTGACCCCATTTCGTCCATTTTCAATAGAGTTTTTCCCCAGGTATTCCCCTACCACATACTAAAATTTCATCAAAATCGAACCATTTTTACGCAAGTTATGACTCGTAAAGGCAATTGAATGGATCCTGCTCCTATGTCCTGACTTTTAACCCCATTTCGTTCATTTTCAATTGGGTTCGTTCCCAGGTTATCCCCTACCACATATCAAAATTTCATCGAAATTGAACCATTTTACGCGAGTTATCGTGTAGACAGGCTGACGGACGGACAGACAGACAGACGGACGGACAAAGCTGGAGCATATACGCTTCTTCAACCTGTGGTTTGAAAGCGTAAAAAAACAAACGAAAACCTCCAAGCAACTGAGGAGGTTCTTAGATGTTTCAGTTGCTTTGAGGTTCTTCGTTCAGCGTGGTGTAACGGTAACATGCCTGAGCGTAAATCGATTCCGTTCCAGGATTTCAAGGTTTCTGAGGCATGCATGTGAAAATTTTCATATGCCTGCCTCAGAAAAGTTTTCACATGCATGCCTCAAATGATGTAATTTTCAAGTTTTCCGAGACATGCATGTATAAATGCTTGCTGCTGTATTTATTTATTTATTTATTTATTTGCGAATTACTCGTAAAGGGTTCATATGAAATCACAAGTCGAAGTTCGTAAACTTTAAGCTTGAGTCCCTAAATTTCTGTGGGACGTAACTTCATTGTTTTTCGATCACCGCAGCTATATAATGGGTCGAGGTAATGGTATTATACCATGAAACAGTAGGAAAAGAAGTGTAGAAAAGTAAGTGAAAGTGCTCTTTTCAGCGTATATCTTATTTCCTGATTATTTCCATAGATTTCGATACTTCACGGGAATCTCAACGGATGTATCTATTCTCAACAGTGTTTTTGGATGGAACTCTCAAACAGGTGCAAAGCGACCATGGAATTTCTGAAAATCTTGTAGAAACTACTACACCAATATTTACTTACACCACTAAATTTTGTAGCACAGAGAAATCCAGCTTTCATCAAACAGCAGCTCTAAGTGAAGGTGCAGGTAGCTATGTTTCAGCGCATAGCGTATTTCTTGATTATTTCCATAGATTTCGATACTTCACGGGGATATCAACGGACATATCTATCCTCAACAGTGTTTCTGGATGGAGAGGATTGACGACCCCCGTGAGAAATACAACGGGCTACACGCAGTCGCCCGTCCCTAATTTAAGGCCACACATTGCAGGAAAGGGAGAGAGAGCTCAAACACACCATCCGTTCCTCACTCAGGATTCGAATCCAGACCTTTCTCGGACGAATGGTCAGAGCCTAACGCATAGACCGCTACGTTAATGGTGCAGCTTCCCAACGTAGAAACCGCTTCACTTCTTATTTTGAAATGAAATGAAGCGGTTTCAACGTCAAAAATAATGGTAGCCTTTCGGAGGATTTTCTCTATTATCATGAAATCAATGGATTCCTTTTAACATTTAATTTGTCATGCACAATAACCCTAGTATTCTGAAGAAAGAGAACAAGATATATATACTCATCAGCTATAACCAGAGTGAGCCGCCTTTCTAACCGCTTGCACTAAGTGTTGAATTGGAATCACTAGACTATAGAACATGTTTTGAAAACAGGGCGATGTCTGGGACTTCTACCACGGAGCGAAGTACGGACTTCGACCAGCGAATTCTGTGTTACACTACATCCCACATATGTTCAATGGGACTCATATCGGGGAAATTGGCGGTGAGGGATAGCACACGAAATGCTTGAACGTAATCCTCGAAATATTATTCCAGATTTCGAGGAGTTTTCTTGTTGCATGAGTCTAGAGCCACTCACACACACGATCACTGAAACAATATCGTGGAATACTCTGACGGTGAGAATTTGCTCAACGGGCATGAGTGGGCCCAGTAATGTCCATGAGACCAAACCCCATACCACTGTTCCACCACAGACTATTTCCATTCAATCATTCAATCATGCAGTCGCCGCCGCGGTGGCGCAGTGGTCTAAGTGATGGCTTCTGATCATTCGTACGAGAGGGTTTGAATCCCGGTGAATCATAGATGTTGTGTTTGTCTTTCGGTGCTGCCTCTCACACTTTTCTGGAACCAATGACCCTAAATTGGAGACGGGAGACTGCTTATAGTCCACTGAGTTGCTCATGGTGGTCGTTAAACCCCCATAAAAAAAAAAAGTTATGCAGTCCTTTTGCAAGAGTTTACCGAAGCGGTGTCGAATACGAACCCGTGCGTCGACATGTTGGATTTTGAACCTGGATTCATTGGACCACGTAACTCTTTTCCTGTGTAGTGTTCAGTCACAGAGATCTTGTGCCGACTGGTGGCCGAAGGTCGGTCAACATGAGGACATGAACGGCCTGCCGACTCCTTAGGCTCGCAAGAAGCGTCCGCGGAATTGTGTGCTTTAAAACGTTTCTCTCTGCGCCCAATTGGTATTTTGTGGTTAATTAAGGGATCGTGCGCCGTATGTTGTGCCGGGAAGCACATCTACTGTTAACCAGTGGTGTTTACGCCTTATCAGCACATTGCGTGGTTGAGAGTCATTTTTCTGATCATTCCCGACACACCTTCACTCTGGCGGCAATCGAACGGCGACATTGTCTGCGGTTACTGGTATGCTGGCCCTCGCCTTCGTTGTGCCCATAAGCACTCTCCATTCAAACTCTTGCAAGTCCTTCTCTTTCTCCGTTGCACGGGCTCCGTACTCTGAAACAGACACACCCCGCCAATACTTCTTCGGTGACGTCACTAAAACGTGTTACAGAGAATGTGCACTCGTGAAGACAGGGGTGGTAATAGTGCCCTGCATCGAGTGTGCAATTCGGGGATTAACCTGAAATAATGAGCCATTCCTTCGCCGCCTTCTGCCTTTTGTTTTTCGCGCATAAAGCACTCAGTGTTATATAGTTTTAGTTTACAAAAAAGTTCGTTCTAGATACGATTTAAGCTGAAGTATTTATAAGCTTGTACAAAACATTCTAAAGAAGGAAACGGTGAGGTTAAATGTATACCTCTAATAAGAAATACGTGTGGAGAAAACTTTTCAATTAGCATATTCTGGCTCGTTATTGTATTCTACAGAAAATCTCCATTTGGGTCTTAACCAAAATGTGATGTCTGGATATTAAGAGCACATAACAGCATTTCACCTCGTTTTTAGCAACACAAAAGCGAAGAGGCAGTTGCTGGATATCCGTTGTTGGAGTCTAGTCAGTTGATCATCAAATGCCTGTCAGTGTACATATGAAGCTCCAAAAGCAATAAAAAATTCACGAGCGCATGCTTTGCGCCTGTATAGACCCTTCGCGAATTTTGTTTCAACATGGAAATCTTCATCTTTTCTGAAACCAACGAACTCTCACAAATGTTGATTCGATCCGGTAATACACTGCTCGACATAAAAATTGCCTCACCCAGAAGGAGTGAAGATAGAGGGGTAAAATTGAGCATGCAAATAGAATACATAAGGGTTTACCATGATATTATATTCAACCACGTACCGTATTTATTAGATGAGATAATGCAGCACAATGGGTACGCCTCAGTAAATGGTTGCACCGCAGCGAACGGCCATACAGGCATTAATACGGAGTGGAAATGGGTCATACAGTCTACGGATATTGTCTCGATGAATGGAACACCAAGTACGGTTGACTTGCTCCCATAATTCATCGGGATCGTGCGCAGGCCGATTCGATTGCACACAAAGTCCAGTGCGGTCCCACAAGTTTTCAATTGGGGATAAATCGGACGATATTGCTGGCAACGGTAGTGTTTAAACATGCTGCAAGTACTGTCTCTAGACTCAAGCGGTGTGTATACACGGGCTTTATCTTGCTGGAAAATGCGGTGCTGTAGGCCATTCAGGAACAGTATCAAAATGGGGTGCAGAACCTCGCTCACGTATCGTACAGCTGTCAGTGTGTCCGTGATGCGAACAAGAGGTGACCTGCTGTCATGCGCAAAAGGACCACACACCACGATGTCTGCCTGACGGGTGGTGTGGCGGTCGCGTACGAATCCGGGATCCGTCCGCTCACCAGGGTGTCACCAGACACGGATCCGTCGATCGTCAGCACCCAGACAGAAATGGAATTCATTACTGAAGACAGGGATCACTAGGGTGTTGCCAGATTATTCATCACTGAAGATGTTCATCACTTGGATATTGTGACGAATGTCTTCAGCTTGTCGCCAGATTATTCATCACTGAAGATATTCATCAGTAGGTTATTGTGATGAATATCTTCAGTTTGTCGCCAAATTATTCATCACTGCAGATATTCATCAGTAGGATATTGTGATGAATATCTTCAGTTTGTCGCCAGATTATTCATTACTGAAGATATTCATCAGTCGGTTGTTGCCAGACACTGATCCGTCGATCGTCAGCACCCAGACAGAAACGGGATTCATCACTGAAGACCACAGGGGTTCATTCGTGACCCCAGTTCGTGTGACTTCAGCACCACGCCAGACGAGCACTGCGATCGCTGGCCGTCAATGGCAGTCGACGTAACAGCCGTCTACTGCGCAGATGTGCCACATGTAACCTGCGGTTTACAGTTCGGGTCATTATGGCGACGTCCATGGCCGATGACACAGCACGTCGAATATCGGCTGCAGTGCTTTTTAGTGACGAACGAGCGTGTTTGAATACTCAGCAGGTCCAGGCGTGCTGGCGTCTGTCGGACTGCACCACTGCACGCGTACGAACCTTCTTCTAGCCATTGATGTAAACAGCGTACAACACTTCGTATAAACTGTTGCACATGCGCATACGATGTGTAGACCAGCCCGCTTCACACAGGCCTACAGTTCTTCCTCTCTAAAACGCATCCAAATGGCAATAAACCTGCCGACGGGGTGTACCCGGTATTTTCGGCCTTCGCTGAACAGTTTCACAGCATAAACAACAAATCCAAAACGTCCGCGACACTTCCACCAGCGACCACACATTACTATCCCTGTTGCTGCTGGCACCTTTATCACACGAACGTGTGACGTTTTCGGGTCCAGTTTAACATCATTTGCGTATCTCGAGTGCGTACACCAGCGCTGCGATTTGCATGTTTGTGGCACACCTTCTTCTGGGTGGGGCAATTTCTATGTCGAGCTGTGTGCTTGTCTTCTGTTTATTACAACTCAATAAAAGTTTTATTTTAAATGTTTATGTTTATACTATCCAAAAGTTTAAAGATCATTATGATTAAAGATCATTTTATGTGTTTAAAGATCATTTTATATGTTTAAAGATCATAATGTTTAAAGACTATTTTATATGTTTAAAGATAATTTTATATGTTTGAAGATCATTTTATATTTTTAAAAATCATAATGTTTAAAGATCATTTTATATCTTTAAAGATCATAATGTTCATAATGTCCATTGTTTTTAAAATCATTTTGAAGATTAAAGATCATAATGTTCATAATGTCCATTGTTTTTAAAATCATTTTAAAGTTTAAAGATCATAATGTTTAAAGATCATTTTATAACAATATATGTTTACGTTTATGTGAGTGTAAACCGGCTTTGCGGGTCGGAATGGGCTTCTATTTGTTACACCTCGATAAAAGTTTTATGTTAAATGTTTATGTTAAACTACAAAATATGTGCATGCTTATACTATCCAAAAGTTCAAATATTATAATGTTTGAAGATCATTTTATATGTTTAAATATCATTTCATGTTAAAGAAATGTTTAAAGATCATTTCATGTTTAAGAAATGTTTAAAGATCATTTCATGTTTAAGAAATGTTTAAAGATCATTTCATGTTTGAAATAATGTTCATTAAATGTTTAAAGATCATTTTATATGTTTAAATATAATAATGTTCATAATTTTCATTGTTTTTTAAGATCATTTTATATGTTTAAATATAATAATGTTCATAATTTTCATTGTTTTTTAAGATCATTTTAAAGTTTAAAGATCATAATGTTTAAAGAGCATTTTATAACAATATATGTTTACGTTTACGTGGGTGTTAGCCGACTTTGGGGATCGGCATGAGCTTATGTTTATTACACCTCGACAAAAGTTTTATGTTAAATGTTTATGTTAAAATACAATATATGTTTATGTTTATTAAGCCTTTATTTTAATGTTTATGTTAAAATATTTTTACGGTCATGGCGGTGCAATTTAAAGATCTGAAAAATGAAAATGGCATAGGTTGCACATAATTCAACTGCCATTTTAATCCAGCTTTAGGGGTCGGTATGGGCTTTTGCTTTGAGTCTAACCACTATTTCCCCACGCTGATATTGTCATACAGGACCTATTTCTCGTCACCTGTCACAATTCAGTCCAAGAACGGTTCAACTTGGTCACGTGCAAGCAGCAAAAGCATGCGCTCCTGCGATTTGCTTTGTGCTCAACTTTGAGTTGATGGTGCACCCAACCTCCCCTCTTTTGCACCTTCCCAAAGTGATGCAGGTTTGTGATAATGCTCGTGTTGGTAGTCCTCAGTTGTTTGGCCAACTCTCGCGTGGTCCCACTTGGGTCGGTCTCCACTGAGGTCTTCAGCATGTCCATATCCACTATTGCAGGTCTTCCGGCTTTGGGACATTCTGGCAGGTCAAAATATCCCTCTCGAAACCGTTCGAATCGACGACAGCACTGACGATGTTATATGGCACCGGTGCACACACTAGTAATGTTCCTTACAGCCTTTGCAGGGATTCTACAGCGACAAAACTCATGCAGCATGCAATGGTGTATGTGCTTCTTATTCACTTCCATGTTGGCTGGCGCTTACACTCTTTGCCTTCTGATGTCTAACTGCCACTGACCTTGCCACCTACCTACTGAAGTCATGCCGGTGTAATGCTCAATCTCAGTGGATAATGTCCGCAGTGGCCGGGGATTCGCCTTTGGATACCTCGTCATAACTTTCTTTCCAACTCAATACATTCATAATTTTTATTTTAACCTTAATAAAAAAATGCACTAATTGTTCTTTTTGAATTTGACGGTAACTGAAAATGCTACGTTTCGTATTTCTTTCTGTGTTTTGCGTTTAATCCCATGCATGTGCACCAAAGAGTTCTATAAACGAATTCCCGATACGCAACCATAAAACATTTCGTTTGAACACATGTTACAAGGTTCTGACGTTAATGCATCAGTCGCGTCCAGAAGGTAAGCTCCGAATATCTGTAAATCAAAGAATTTCTGCATTGGTAATGCTGCTTTATCAGCACACGTACATGGTGGGAAGAAGTCGCATACCTGAAATTACACTCCTTGACATAGAAAATGCCACACGATTAAAGAACTCAGAAAATGAGACAAAACTTACCACACGAAAATGAGACAAAACTTACCAGGTGTAGAAAAATTGATTTAATTTCTCAGGGATCACCTGGATACGATGAATGACCAGATACTACACTATCTACCAACAAGTAATTGGACACCCTTGTAATCGACGATATCTGCGGTTCTGATACACATCACGGCCGCCGACGTTAAATATCGTGTGGGAAACAAAAATTCAACCTGTCGCATGCAAGATGCCACGCAGTTCGGAGCTCTCTGATTTCGAGAAAGGTGTAATCGTCGGGTATCACGGAACTGGCCGATCCATACGTGACATATCCATCGAGTTGAATTACCCAAATTCGACAGTGGCCTACGTGATTGGCAAGTGGAAGATGAGAGGTGACTGTCGGAATGTGCCCCGACTCGGCAGACCCACAAACCTAGGAGTTAGAGACCGACGGGTGCTGGCCAGAGAAATTCGGAAGAACCGCACCAAATCGATGGGCCACATCCGCGAGGAGTTTCAACAGGCATCCGGGAGTGTTCTTTCGATGAATACGATCCGTAAGGAAGCCATCTGCTCGGTTATCATGGACTTGCTGCCGTCCACAGGCCTTTGATCACCAAGTCCAATAGCGCTGCTCGGCTAACGTGGTGCAAAGAACGTCAACAGTGGAACGTTGAACAGAGGAAACAGGTTCTCTGGAGCGACGAATCAAGGTTCACCCTCTACCGTTCAGATGGCAGGGTCTGGGTTTGGCGTCTGCCTGGAGAACGCCTCCTGCCGGAATGTATTGTGCCAACTGTGAAGTTCGGAGGCTGTGGAATTATGCTATGGGGTGTTTCTCCTGGTATGGCACTGGATCCTTGGTTGCAATTCCTAATGGACTCAACGCCGAGACCTACTGCACCATTTTGGATGACCATGCGCTTCCTACGTTGTGGCACTTTTACGGGGTGGACCCATGTTACTTTCAATATGACAATGCCACCTGTCATGTTGCGCTGTCCACCATGGCTTGGTATGGTGACAATAGGGTGAATCGAATGGACTGGCCTGCGCAGAGCCCGGACCTTAACCCTATCGAGTACCTCTGGGACGAGTTGGAGCGTCGACTTAAGGGGTGCCCCCACCGTCCGAAATCGGTGAAGGATCTGACCTGTCTTCTCCAAGTCGAGTGGAAGAAAATACGCTAGCCGTCGTACAATGCCTGGTTGAGAGTATGTCCCGGAGGGTCGCAGCTGTAATCGGCGCTCGTGGAGGCTCCACCAATTATTGAAGGTGAATAAACTTCGTTTTCATTTGGTATCACAGGTGTCCAATTACTTGTTGGTAGATAGTGTATAATGTGGTTTGAGTCGGTAGACCTTACGACAAGCATCTTGGGCTATACATTCAGCAACACGGCTTGAATCGAATGCAAAAGTCCCTGGATGGGTCCCTGAGGTATCGCTGAGCATGCGTCGCTGACTTGCGTTCACAATTCATCACACTATCTGCTAATGTTGTCAGTGTGCGGATGGGCGTTATCGTGTTGAAAATAGGCATCAAGGATAGCATGGAGCTACCGAAGCAAAACTGACTGCAGAACCTCCTCGAAGTATCGTCGGGCTGTCATTGTACCCATTGTGCGTAAGATCAGAGAAAGGCTGTTGTAAGAAATCACAACACCCAACTGAGGAACCGTATGACTCTCGCAGATGGCAGCCAGTTAGGCCCGCCGCCAACAGACTCTCAATCAGCTACAGTTGGTGCCGAGACAGAAGCGAGATTCGTCGCTGAACATGACACGGTTTCATTCATCCACCCACGCCTGTCTGGCCCGGTACTACTGCGACCCTGCACGATGATGTGCTGAAGTGAGTGGTAGTCATTACAGTGGTTGTCTAGAGTTAAAACGTTTCTCAGCTAATCTACGATTCACAGTCCGTGTCAATACGAAGAAATCCATAGCTGCCGGTATACCTCGTCAAATGTCACCCACTGTGGACTGTGGGGTACGGCTTGTCGTTGAATGCGGCAATCGAGACGTTCGAACGTCCGTCTTACGCACACCAGCCTCACAACGGCGACGCATGTTACTTTTCTCCACCCAATGTCGCCACATTGGCCTACAGTTGCATACCGATGCGTTTTGCTCCCAATGCGACGCAGGTACTTACCACTCCACTCATTCGTGGTCCTATGATAAAGGTGTATCGCTAATGGTAGGATCCCCAATGACGTCGTCCAGCATTCTTACACCTTACACCTGCTTCCACCACCCAGATCACTCCAATGCAGTGGTACACATTCTCAAGTGAGAACGACCAAATTTAGCTACGCCAAGTGGTTTGCCCCTTTTATCTCCCTCACTTATGGCGCGATCGGTTCACAACTGCAGTCACTTATACAACCCAATGCCGGCATAAATTCCCCTAATTTGCATGGCGTTTCAAGAAATACTTCTTGGTCTGACATTTGCTCGACATAGCAAATGTGCTCCGTTACGAGAAGTACCTCAATGTAAGGTTTATTATGTCTGCTTCTCAACATAATAAACCATACAATGAGGTACTTCTCGTAACGGAGCACGAGGCGGGTTAAGTCTTCATTAACTGTTTGTATATTTAGAAATGATCTTGTTAAATATTTATATTCACATATAAAATCGTAAACTATTTCTGCAGAGCTCAATGCAGTAAGCCGTGGTGCAGGAACTGATTTTCCAAACTTACTGCATCAATGAACAAATAGATATTTGTCAGAAACACACCAAAATGAATAAGCAACATTTGTCAAGGAACAAACCAAAGAAGAAATTATAATGGCCACTCGTCGTTAGATTTTGACAACCAGTTACAGAACATCCCTTTAGCTGATAAATTTTCAGAACTCTACACTGAAATGCCAAGTCATGTGATAGCAGTATGCAAATTTTTAACTGGAACTACCGTCGTATAAAGGCTTCGACGAACGCCACGATTTTTATCAGTTGGGAGGTGTAATATCGTGAGTCAAGTTGAACAACCGGCAGTAGGTTTATAGCAAGCCGGCGTGAATTATAGGATTATGGCAGGCCGACGGGAATTATAGGATTATGGCAAGCCGACGTGAATTATGGGATTACGGCAAGCCGACGGAGTTTGAACGAGGCATGGTAGTGGGAGCCAGACGGATGGGACATTCAATTTTCGAAGTTGTGTGAACATTCAACATTCCTAGATCCACGGTGTCACGTGTGTACAGAGAATACCTCATGGAAGGCATTACCACCCATCGTGGACAGCGCAGTGGCTGACGATGGGTGCTGAATGACCGTGAACAGCGGCGTCTGACCAGGATTGTCCATGCTAACAGACAAGCGACACTGGCTCAATCCAGCCAGTTGTGTGATACGACTGCTAAAAAGAAATTTAAATGCTGAGAACGTTCTCCCCGTCTTAAATTTCCCTTCACGTTTACGAAGTTTATGGACAAAATGCGGTGAGTGAGGGTGCGGTGAGAAGATGGTGTAGGCAGTTCAATGCAGACAAGATGAATGTCCACGATGAAGATCGAAGTGGCCACCTGTCGTTCGTCGCTGCTGATTTGCTTGACCAAACGAATGAGCAAATCCGAGCGGACAAACACTCGTCATTTTTGAGTTACCCGCTGATTTTCCGGTAGATTTCTCGTTCTTTACTACACGAATTAGCACTTGCGGTATAGCAAATTGTGCTCAAGATGGTTTCAAGTTCAACAAAGAGAAATAAATGCTCAAGTGAAGACCAACGTGCAGGGTAGGGATAAAACGTTGGCTGCGGTCTTCTTCGACAAAGATAAACAGAAACGTGTGACCCTATGCAAAGGTCTCAAAGTACAGGACGATTTTGTTAAGAGGTAGCTTAAAGGTATGTGCAAATTTGTGCTCATAAAGTCAGACGCGTCGGTAGACTAAAAAACATTGGAGGGGGGATGGACCAGGCTTAATTTTTTTCACTACCCCTTACTTATCCCCATTTCCCCTTTCCGCAATGAAAACAAAATAAAAGTAAAGAATTTTAAATTTGATAATTGTCCCTTTTAAAGTAACTGCATTTTTTAATTTAAAATAAATAAATTATTTTTTTTACTGGAGGTTTAACGCTGACCGTGAGCAACTAAGTGGGCTGTAAGCAGTCGAACGTTCCTAATTTAGTGCCACTGACTCCAGGGAAGGGAGACAGCCAGCGCCGTAAGACAAACACAACATCCATGTCTCACCGGGATTCGAACCCGGACCCATCTCAGACGAATAATCAGAAGCCATTGCTTAGACCACTTCGCCCCACGGGGCGGCTAATTTAATTTACAGCTAATGTGATCGAGAGATCTTTAGTTTTACCACAATAATTTCAGCGTGGCATTAGTAGTATTTAAATATGAACCTTTTCCCCGCCTTCAGTGGATTTTTGAAAATGTGAAGATGATCCCTAAGTTGCTTTGCTGCGGTGAGTAGTATTGGGCAGTGCTATAGTATGCTCGCCTCTTCTATTTAGAAGAATTTTTGTGCATGTGTGACTTTTGTTAAGACGAACAGCAGATTCCGTATACAGATAGTATGTATGCGAACCTTTTAGTTTTATAGCCCCGCAATTTAAGCAGGGGACAAAGTGAATAGTGAATCTTATGTGTTATTTGCATGCTGGCTATAGGTGTTCTAGTTTAATCAGGGGGTAACGCCACAGAGTGCCGCGTTTCGTAAATGGACCCCTTCACACAAGCGCATATAGTTCTTAGAAAGATCCTATGGCTAAAAAGTAAAAAACAAATTCCGAACTGCATTATAAAAACGACAGTCTGCGGGGCGTGTTCTTAAAGAGGAGGAGGTTCCTTACACATCCGTCGTTTACATATTAGAGATCGAAACGGGTCAGGGATCAGCTGATCAACGGTTGGCAATTTCTTGCGGGACAAATGGATCGAGCCAAGGTGTTCCTGATCCGATTTAGACCCCGTTTTGTTTTTGAGAAGAAAAGAAATCAAATAAAAATACGTACTGTGGATTTTTTCTTCCATACTTGTGCCAGTGGAGTGTAAAATGATTTGTCATGCAAAAATATTGCCGTCTCATTTCTTAAAGCAACGAAGATTTCCACCGACCGACGATACCATATCGTAAAACAATACTTCCTTTGCGTTTGTTTTCAGTGCGATTGTCTGGAGCAAGCTACAGGCAAACGCTTGTCGCCTGCTTCTCTGATGATTCATTCTCACACACCCCGTGTGTCACATTGTAAAACCTACAGTTACTTTTCACATCTCATGTTTTACATTGAGCATTCAAAGGTTTACGTTTGACGTGTTAACAGCCCGTTCCCTTTTAATGTCCGTCGGAAGTATTGCCTTATTTGTTAATATTGATGAATTTAACATAAAGGAGATTGCAAAAAGCGTCGAGGCCAACAATTACGTGCCTGTTGTAAACAAAAAACGGAAGAGTGAAGGCTGGAAGTTGTTTCGTCTCATTAAGAAATTATAATATGTTTCACGCGTCTGGTTTACGGGTGTCCATCATTTGTATTGCATTTAGAACTGCAAGTTACGTAATATTTTTCCACGTAAGAGGATAGTGTATAAGTAGATGATCTTCACCTTTCTGCTGCACACCTTAGTAGCTGCCAACAGACCAGGTAATTTGCTTACATGAACCTATCACCTTACCTTTCTTATCCGCTCGTCCGCGGCATGGTGAAGGATCTGTGAGTTAGATGATACAGAACTGAGCTGAAGTACTGTTCTAAATACAGTTTTATTTACAATCTCTGATTTGAGTGAGAATATTCAAATATTGGAACATTTAGGCTTGAGTGAGAATATTCAAATATTAGAACATTTAGGCTTGAGTGAGAATATTCAAATATTAGAACATTTAGGCTTGAGTGAGAATATAAAGTATTAGAACATCTTTCGGATTGTTGACACCATACTTGTGAGCAGATTCAGCACACAGTTCTGGAGGAGATACAATGTCTAGCAACACACGTCGTTTCAATAGCAACACAGATCTGGATGAGATACAACGTCCAGCAACACACGTCGTTTCAATAGCAACACAGTTCTGGATGAGATACAATGCCAGCAACACACGTCGTTTCAATAGCAACACAATTCTGGATGAGATACAATGTTCAGCAAGACACGTCGTTTCAATAGCAACACAGTTCTGGATGAGATACAATGTCCAGCAACACACGTCGTTTCAATAGCAACACAGTTCTGGATGAGATACAATGTTCAGCAACACACGTCGTTTCAATAGCAACACAGTTCTGGATGAGATACAATGTTCAGCAAGACACGTCGTTTCAATAGCAACACAGTTCTGGATGAGATACAATGTCCAGCAACACACGTCGTTTCAATAGCAACACAGCTCTGGATGAAATACAATGTCCGGCAACACACGTCGTTTCAATAACAACACAGTTCTGGGTGAGATACAATGTCCAGCAACACACGTCGTTTCAATACCAACACAGTTCTGGATGAAATACAATGACCAGCAACACACGTAGTTTCAATAACAACGCAGTTCTGGATGAGATACAATGTCCAGCAAGACACGTCGTTTCAATGACAACACAGTTCTGGGTGAGATACAATGTCCAGCAACACACGTCGTTTCAATAGCAACACAGTTCTGGATGAGATACAATGTCCGGCAACACACGTCGTTTCAATAACAACACAGTTCTGGGTGAGATACAATGTCCAGCAACACACGTCGTTTCAATACCAACACAGTTCTGGATAAAATACAATGTCCAGCAACACACGTCGTTTCAATAGCAACACGGTTCTGGATGAGATACAATGTCCAGCAACACACGTCGTTTCAATAGCAACACAGTTCTGGATGAGATACAATGTCCGGCAACACACGTCGTTTCAATAACAACACAGTTCTGGGTGAGATACAATGTCCAGCAACACACGTCGTTTCAATACCAACACAGTTCTGGATGAAATACAATGTCCAGCAACACACGTTGTTTCAATAGCAACACGGTTCTGGATGAGATACAATGTCCAGCAACACATGTCGTTTCAATAGCAACACAAGTGGAGGGGGACACTTGTTATACCGACAGCAGCCTGCTTATTTCTACAACCTAACCCTCAGGTTGGGTCTATCAGAGCTATTCCACCTCGGTGGAACAGCTATTTTAACTGCTGGATTTCCTCGTCCACGCAGCGAGGACTGAAAGAAGACCGTGTTATTCGATTTCGTTCCGAGACTCAAGAGAGCAAAAGTCCGTTGTATACTTTTCGCACCTCTTCGAACTTTTCCCACCCCAGACGCTGCTCGGCCAATCGCGAGCAAGAGCGCTGAGCGGCTGGGCCATGTGGCTTTTCTCACTGTTCCAGCGTCTATTGACACTTTCTGTGATCATCCCAGGCTCGCGTATTTGAGGAGCCTCTCTTCCACGCAGAATTCACTGAGGAAAGGATTTTTTTTCCTGTTTTTTTTTTCTTCTTCTTTCCACCGGTCCTGACACAAAACATGGCTGCCGAGTTGTTGTCGTCCTCCTCACAAATAGAAATGGCGTCCCATTTCTCAGCTTGGATTTATTTTCACCTTTCCGACTCTAAAAGTCTCTCGATTTTTCCCACGTCATCACACAGAGCAACACTATTTTTCACAAGCTTGTGATGAGTTGAAAGTTTCCAAATTGTGAATGTTGATTTCATGCGTGTTCCTTCTTAGTAAGGGGCGATGATGATATCAACATTCACATTTTAGGAACTTTCAACTCGTCAGAAGCTTGTGAAAATTTGTGTTGCTGTGAAACATACGCTGAAGCTTCATATGTTATAAAAAAAACAGCAAAAATTGAAATGAAACTTACAACAAATTACTTAATTCAAAAATTTTGACTGAAGCGCCATAACATTACTGCGGAGGAACTTTCAAAAACATGTTTGAAACAGTCAGGTTATGTCTTACAAATGAAGGACGACAGTTTCAACACTTGCTGTAAGTGAGTAAATACTTTCCCCTGTTAATGCATGTGTTTGATTTCTATATAACCTATTACCATATCACCTACGATACCTACTGAGGAGAGGCTTTTTGAACGGCCTGTGTGTATATATATATATATCATCATCATCATCATCATTGTCAACCATTATCAATCCACTGCTGGACGAAGGTCTCCCCAAGTTTCCTCCACAACGGTCTGTCTTGTGCCAGTCTCCTCCATGTCACCCCTGCATACTTTCGAATTTCATCCACCCATCTCCTATGTGGTCTTCTTCTGGGTCTTTTCCTGTCCCTTGGAATCCAATCTAAAATTTCGGCTGTCCATCGATGATCTGTCCTTCTGGCAGTATGTCCAGCCCATTGCCATTTCAGGGATTTAACTCTGATCATGATGTCTTCCACTCTTGTCATTTTTCGGATCCACGAGTTCCTCTTCTTATCTCTCCTGGTTACACCAAGCATGCACCTCTCCATGCTGCTTTGAGTTGTCTGCAGCCTTTGTATGTCTCTTTTAGTTAAGGTCCACGTCTCTGCACCATACGTAAGCACTGGAAGGATGCATTGATCAAACACTTTTCTTTTAAGACATAATGGCATATTGCTCTTGAAAATTATGCTGTTTCTTCCAAAAGCTCTCCAGGCAAGTTTTGTACGCCGATTAATTTCTTCATCAATGTGACCCTCACTTGATATCTGCTGTCCAAGATAAACGTACGTGTCTGTTATCTCCAGCTTTTCTCCATCAATCGATAAATCTTCATTTCTTGTAAAAGCATTGAACATCACTTTTGTCTTCTGAAAGTTCATTTTTAATCCCACTTCTTTACTCTTGTCAGCAAGTTCCTGGATCATACTCTGCAGCTGTGATGGGGTAGTTGCAAAAATGGCTACGTCATCAGCAAAACGAAGGTGGGTTAGATAATCTCCATTAATCTTTATCCCTTTGTTTTCCCAGCTCAGCGACTGAAAAACACCCTCCAATGTGGCATTAAAGAGCTTCGGAGATATGGTGTCACCTTGTCTCACTCCCTTTCCAATTTTTACGTGTGTTGTATTTTCAAACAGCCTAATATTTGCACTTGCATTTTCATAGATGTTATTAATAATATTAATGTATGCATCTTCAATACCGCAGGTTTTCAGAGCCATTGTAACTGCTGATGGTTTCACCGAATCAAAGGCTTTTTCATAATCGATAAAAGCCATGCACAATGGAAGTTCATATTCCCTCGCTCTTTCAATTAGTTCTCTCAGCACGTGGATATGATCTATTGTGCTGTAGCCACTCCTGAATCCAGCTTGTTCTCTCGGTTGAGCCATGTCTAGTGCTACCTTCAAGCGGTGTGAAAGAACTTTAGTGAAGATTTTATAAACTACTGATAGGAGGCTGATAGGTCTGTAGTTTCCGAGATCCTCAATGTCACCTTTCTTATGTAGCAGGATCATTGTAGCGGTGTTCCAATCCTCAGGAATCTTTCCTTCATTAAGGCATCGAGTGAAAATTTGGGCGAGTACTGTTTCGATTTCTCCACTTGCTTCTTGTATGATGTCTACAGTAATTCCATCTTCTCCTGGAGCTTTTCCTCGCTTCATGTTCTTGATTGCATGTGCAACTTCTGCTGGAAGGACTGGAGGAACTCATGTACTGGTATCTTTCGTGATGTCTGGAGTGCATATATCATCCCTTTCATATAATTTGGAGTAGAGATCTTTCACTCTTGTCAAAATTTCGCCTCTATTTCTTGTTACAGAACCATCTTCTTTTCTCAGTGCCATAATCTGTTTTCTTCCCTTACTGAGATGTCCCTTTGCTATATTTAGGCTTTGGTTGTTTTCAATTGCTTTCCTCACTAGTTCACAGTTGAATTTCCTTACGTCTTCAGTGATACTTTTTCTTACTGTCTTGCATAGCTCTATATATTCCACTTTGGAAGTCACATCTTCTTTAGTTGTCCTCATCTCTCTTCTTTTTTGCATCAACATTTTGGTTTTTCCTGATAATTTGTTCACATGCAACTTGTTCTTAGACCCAGCTAATTTTGTTGCTGTTTCCATAAGAGCTTTGGTTACTTTTCTGTTAACTTCAGAGATGTCCACTTCTTCCGATGTTAGGCCTTCTAAAGCAGAGAACCTGTTCTTCAGTTCTAACTTGAAGGTATTATGGTGTTTTTTAAGGTTGGTTATGTCAATAGATTTTGTTTGTCTTATGAGCTTGCCACGTTCAAGTTTAGTGTTGAGGTGCATCTTACATCTCACCAATCTATGGTCACTACCTGTGTTGAACTTGTTTAGCACACTGCAGTCTTCTATGACGAATTTTTTGTTACACATAATAAAATCAATTTCACTTGTCGTCCCATTTGGATGTCTCCATGTCCATTTCCTGTGTGGCTTTTTCTTGAAGAAGGAGTTCAAGATGAAAAACCCTTCTGCCTCTGCAAACTCAACGAGAGTATTTCCACGCTGGTTTCTGTTGCCATGACCGAATTTACCTACTGAAGTTTCATTCTGTTGCCGTTGCCCTATTTTTGCATTGAAATCTCCCATAATTATTTTCAAGTGCTGCTTACCTTTATTATTTAGATGACAAATTTCCTCATAAAATTCTTCAATTTCTTCTTCAGGATGACTTGTGGTGGGTGCATAAGTTTGAATAATCTGAGCCTGGTATCTTTTCGAGAGTTGGATAACAAGTCGTGCAGCTCTGTCAGAGGAACTTTCAACTTCTACAACTTTATCCTTCAGTTTCTTGTTTATTATAAATCCAACACCACTAGTTCTGCCAGTATCTGTCCCACGATAGTAGAAGAGATGTCCACTTTTCAGTTCGATGAGATCTTCTCCTTTTCTCCTTACCTCACTTAGCCCCACGATGTCCCACTTGATCCTTTGTAGTTCCTCTTCCAATTCAAGAAGCCTTGAATCAGAAGATAGGGAGCGTCCATTGTAAGTAGCCAAGGTCAGCATCAGATGGCAGCCTAGTCCGGTCCTCCGGGGATTCTTAGCACCCTCTGCCTTCATGTCGCACTGGCCGCTGCCTTGGCCAGGTACATTCCAGCTGCCGGAGACTGAGGGCCAAGATTTAAGTTGTGGAATCATTTTGGAGGGGTTTGGCCATAACTCACCACGCTGGCCAAGCGGGTTGGTGAGTGTGGGATAGAATTTCCTCTGATCCCGATGGTATAGTTATACCGCTATGGGCGGTCGTCAGAGCCCCTTTAGTGGGAACAGGATGCACCACGAGAAGGCGGGGTTGACATTTGTCAAGGAGAGGCTGTGATATATATATATATATATATTTAGGATAATGTATAACTATAAATTGAGTTTAGAATTTATACGCTGGCGTGCAAAAATTAAGGACGAGACGGTTTTTCGAATGTAACGTCGTGCAGAAGTGCTCCACATCGACTCAAATCATACCATAAGATCCCCAAGAGGTAGGAATATGGGACAAGTGAGCAAAACCGTCCAAACAAGGAATCCAAAGGCACTTTACTGAAAATGTAGCTTCGAGCAAAACTGGACAGAAGACAGAAACGCCCATGTGACAGGCAGCTTCCAAGAAAAATCCTGTCTTTAGTAGGGGATATGATCCCCCTGACTGCGTTGCAGGATTTACAACATCTGACCATGCTGAGGACGAGGTTGTCAAAGAGCTGTTGAGGCATCGCGGCCCATTCCTCTTGTAGCGCCAATCGCTGCTGCAGGATCGTTGCTGACGGCTGGTGACGTACTGCCAAGCGTCTTCCGAGAAGGTTCCACACGTGCTCGATTGGATTTAGGTCCGGGGACCTTGCGGGCCAATCCATGCGTTGAATATATTCACTCTCCAACCGCTCTGCGACATCCACTGTACGATGAGGTGTAGCGTTGTCGTCCATGAAGAGGAACTCGGGACCCACAGCACCTCTAAACAGACGCACGTGAGGCAGGAGAACCTCGGTACAATAGCGGACACCAGTGACTGAACCTCCTTGGAAGATGTGGAGGTCAGTACGGCTACCAAGCATGATACCGCCCTGAACGAGAACTCCGCCACCTCCAAACCGGTAACTTTCAATGATGTTGAAGGTGTGATTGCGTGTTCCCTGCTCTCTCCAGATGTGTATACATTCAGAATCGCTCGTCAGACTAAATCGGCTCTCATCCATAAAGAGAACTCGACCCCATTGCTGATGTGTCCAGTTCTTGTGTTTCTGGCACCACAGAAATCGCCGTCTCCGATGAGCAGGCGTTAATGGCACACACCGTACTGGTCTTCGTGCAAATAGACCACCTTTGTGCAGCCTCCTGGCCACGGCAAAACGCGATAACGAACGTCAAGTTGTCTGTTGCATGTGCCTTGTGATTTCTCCCGCTGTCTGCCGTCTGTCTCTTCTCGTCTGTAAGACAATATACTGGTCGTCCGCCGCCGTGGTTGCTCGTGGACGACCACTGCTAAACTCTGGGACAGCTGTTCCTGTCGTTTGAAATGCTCTCCAAGCTCGTGAAACGATGCTGTGAGCGATCCCGAACTCCTCGGCCACACTAGTCACATTTCGACCTTCTCTCAACTTCCCAATGACGTAATGAAAGTCATCCAGATGTTGTCTACTGACTTACCTGTTGGCCATATCACACGGTAGAAGCAACTCGACGTCGTTCAAATCGATGTACACCTTGCAAAAGCTTTCACCGAATTGCTGAGCTTACACCGCCCGGCCACACGAGTCACACTTCGAGCTTCTTCCAACTTCCCAATGACGTAATGAAAGTCATCCAGATGTCGTCTATTGACTTGCCTGTAAGCCATATCACACGGTAGAAGCAACTCGACGTTGTTCAAATCGATGTACACCTTGCAAAAGCTTTCACCGAATTGCTGAGCTTACACCGCCCGTGGTCTTTATACCCTTCCGACACCCCACCCCCCCCCCCCCTACGTCATGGCTGCATATATGCGCATGCCCTACCGTACAGGACCCTAGTCTATCTCCTGAGTGGTCTTTCGGTCCGTTCTGCCTGCTCATTCCGCTGTTATGCTAATTTATCCTCTTCGTCCTTATTTTTTGCACACCAGTGTAGTTCAAAGCAGATTTCTTGGGGTCAGGTCAGGGTCAGTTACTGATCTGAGTCGGGTCCGAGTCCAAGATTTCCGACCCGTTTCCAAGTATGTAGCATATCATGCTCAAATGTAAATTTATCATTGACTTTTTCTGTCTTTTTCATTTGTTTATTTTTTTTATGATTGGTCTTTGATTTAAAATAAATGAATGAATTAATAAATAATAATAATAATCCGAACTTGCTTAAAACTTTAATTTTTGGAAAACAAACGGAAAACTAATTTGTTAATTTGGAGATTATTGTAAGATAGGGGGTGGAGTTCGGAAATATTATTTGAACTCTGTAAATTGAATGTATAACGACGCCCCTGTGAAAAATTGCTATTACTAACACAAAAAAATCCTTCCTTTACAGTCAATCGGAGCTTACTCTCTGATCGCACCTCGTATCTTTGCTGGTAAATGTGAGTTAGTGTAGAAAATTGAGGGCCTCTCAGGTGACTGAGTGGTCAGAGACGCGGCTTCTAGCTACTCAACCAAGTCTTTCAATGGCTATCTTTTTCTCTTCCTTTTAACGAGTGGCTCTGAATTAGGGACAGGGAAATTCCATTAGATTCTCACCGTGTTAGTTAACCCCTGTCCCCCCAAAAGTTCGAAAATTCGGCTTCTGTACCCCAGTCGACATCAGAAAGTGTTTAAATTTTTATATGCCATGGTAACTTCACACTGATACTACACCCCAAGTCGAAGAGGGAATAATTTGAATATACGTGCAAAAGGAACTTTTTATGGCTGGACACATAAAAGCAATAAAAAATAGCGTCTGTCTAGAGGAGATCTGCAATTAAATATCTGTGCTTGCGACTGATATTCGAGATTCTTTTTCATTTCGTTCGAGTGAATTAAGACTGCAATTAAGATTTTAGTTTAATTTAAGAATAAGAGATTTCCTCAGAGAAGCTACACATTTATAAAAGCAAAAATTTAACTAAAGAAACTACAGATGGGGGCATAAAGATGTCCTTGAAATCGTCCGAAAAGATTATTCTGAAATATTCCAAACTAAAGGCTGTTTCCAAATATTAGGGCACTTCTTCTTTGGAAAGAACACATACAGATATTTGTTTCTTTTCCATCCAAAGAACTCTCCCAGTCCTTTGTGACGTCTTGCCATTGGTGGCTCTTGGACGATCAGACAAATCTCCCCAAAGGAGAAAGAGAACGTCCGGCCATCTGAGCTCTTGGGCTTCCAGCGGTGAGGTCCCAGACTACCGTTCTCTGTCGCGGGGATTTCGGGAGTTTTATGCATTAGCGACCGCTCGATCGACTAACCTGTCTTGTCCAATGAAATAATTATCGGCATTCTTGTCCCAACTGTCAACTTTGTCCGCCGCTTTGATGTATCGAGTCCATAATATGTAAGACGATGAACTGATCGCTTACCGCCATGCTCCTATATTCTTGTTATATGATAAACAACTTCTGCCTAGGATGGTGGTTTAAATAGATTGTGTCAAGTTCATCCTGTCTTCAGTGCAGATGTCTTGTGCAAACATCAATGCAAAAGATGGAAATCCAGAGACCACGAGAAGGGACGGGCGTTTTATGCATGTTTAAAACTTCTACAAGATAAACGAATGCTAAAAAAAACCTCAGTCGCATTGAACAAAACCAAAATTAAAGCTTATATGCTTCTTTTCCCTCAATATTTAACCTAAACATTTTCAGACCGTCACTCACATAGAAGAATATATTAAAACAAAGAAAAGAAACGAAAGCACTAGTTTCCTTGTTTCGTGTAAGAAGAATTCAGGAGAAATTTTACAAATACCATCTATGTTTTAAACCATGAAATGCATTCATGGTTTCAGAATAGGTGTAGCGTAAAAGTCTTTTCTACTTCTACGCTGTTTTAACACATCAACATACTAAGAAATAGTTCCTAAGTGAAAGAAACCTTAACGGCCAGACGAAACATGTAAATAACAGAAGTCAACTTACGGAATTCATAGCTTTATTCAGGTTGTAGTAGCACTTCCATAACTGAACGATAACATCACAATGTACTCCGCACACCACACATTATCACAACACTCCTATTAATAATAATCAATTTACAATCCAACGCTCGTAATAATCGCTCTCTTACAACGCTCTCGAGCAACCCTCTCTACGGTACAACGCTCTCTAGCAATACATCAGTCGTCGTTTTTATCTCTTGTTCTTGTCAAGATCAGGCATACGTCACGTGCATTCAACTTCAATTGTGTTGCCAAACGTATTCGTTTGAGAGAAAAGATATTTCGTTAAGCGTGAAGAATACTGAGAATAAACTCAAGATTTACATAGAGAAAGAAACCAAAAAAGGAAAGTTAATCTAGAATATACGTCACGTAGGATAAACACTGCAATACGAATCATGTTCCGCTGCTTTTGTCGGCAAAACAAATTATCTTCTATCGCTCTTTGACATTTGTAGTGATTCTGAATGCGTAAAAAATAAAACTTTCTGCAGAATTTTCTTTGAAAAGTGAAATTTGGAAGGATTTTTTTTCTACAACCACGAGAGCCACTTCGAACCCTTCAAAGCGCAGAACTACCACTGTACGAACAGCAATTCACACCTACATTGCTAATTTATCGTATGTCTGGTACTTTGAAACCCCAAAGCAAGGAATAGTTTCTCCCTAATTTAGGGCTCCTGGTTCAAGGGATGGAAAAGAAAAGAAAAGGTCCATGAAAACAGTGTCCATGTCTTTCTTATTCAGGACTAGAACCAGGTACCAGGTATGGCCGCCTCTGTGGCACAATGGTCTAAGTGCTGGCTTCTGATCATTCATCCGAAATAGCTCCAGGTCCGAATCCCGGTAAGGCATGGATGCTGTGTCTATCAACAACATCTATGCCTCACCGGGATTCGAACCTGGATGTCTCCCTTCTCTGGAACCAGCGGCCCTAAATAAAGGACGGGCAACAGCTAACAGCCAATTGAGTTACTCACGGTGATCGATAAACCCTCAAAATATGCACAAAAGGAATCATTTGATAGGAGTAGCATGAGACCTACAACCTACGCCTAGATCACATGACCTCCGCATGACAAGTTATCTGCCTTTGGCTTATGAATTGTTTAACGTCGTTGGTTTTAATCTTTCATGAACACATTCAGTTTCTCGTTAAACGTGGATAATGATTTATTAACTTTACTAAAAATGAAATTCTCTTTTCTATTAGATAAACTGCAGAATTTCTGTAAAAAGTCCTCTTGATTGTTTCAGCTATTTCTAAAAAAGGCATCTAAGATGGTTTTTTACTTAGTTTCAATACTTTAAATTTAATGAGATACATTACTCCTTAGGCTCTAAAATTTAGGAACACTCCTGTTTTCCATATACATTAATGACCTTCCTTTTTGCATTGATGGCCTTTCTCTCTTGTTTGCTGATGATCTCAAGCTTTGTCGTAATGTACAGACTCCTGATGACTGTCTTGCTCTTCAAACTGGCGTCAATAACCTGCTTCAGTGGTGTGCATTAAACCATCTCCACCTCAACATCTCCAAGCGTCATGACGTATCTTTCTCGCCGAAAAGAAACCCAATTCTTGTTTACTACAAAGCTGACGACTATACTTGTAGCCGGACAAACGAAGTCTAGACTTGGGAGTCACGTTTGATTCGAACTTGGACTTTTAAAGCCATATCAAAAGAATTGTACGTACAGCGTACAGAAGTCTTGGATTTATCATGCGACATGCCAAGTATTTTTCGAATACTCAGACACCTATTCGCATTTTTGAGACTACGGTGAGATCCTCACTGGAATAGGCGACGATCATTCGGAGCCCTAGTCTCGTGCCTCTAATAAATGAAATCGAGAAAGTTCAAAACAACTTTCTGAGACACCTTTTTTTACAAATCCCCTGGTGTTTATATAGCAGACATCCGGACAGCTGACCTTCTGACATTCTTCAAGATGGCCTCTCTGCAATCGAGAAGGAAGGCTCTCCAACTCAAGTTCCTGTACGGCATCATCAATGGAGAGATTGATGATACTCAAATTGTAAACCAATTAAGTTTCCGTGTCTCACGTTTACCGAGGACAAAAAAGTGAATTATTTCCAGGGCCATTTTGCAGAACTATTGCTGGGGAAAATTATCCGTTATGTAAAACGTATAGGCTTCACAACTCACTTGAAGAATGTCCGGATATTTTTAATGTAAGTAATAATTTGTTCCATAAAGCATGTTTTGCAAAACTGTAAATATCACTTGGGAATTATCACTGTAAATATAACTACAGCAGTTCCTGTAACTAGATATACTATATGTAGGGATGTGCTTAAAAATAAATAAATAAAAACATTTCAACCAGTATTTTAAATTATAGGCATAAGTTCTTTTAGATAGCTTTGTTGAAACACTTGGCATTAGATATTTTGAACTCCAAATGGATCCAGGAAAGTAGCATGCTGGAAAATCATAAGGCTCAAAGAAATAGTAATGGTAGTAATAAAATGCTAAAATACTGCCATATGCATTCTATATAACCTATAACAAACAACATAAAGCTATTTCTCTGGACAAAGTGCTGTTATTCTGCATGTGCGTTGAACTCGATTTTTCCATGGTTTTCACATAGCATTTAAAAAACATGAATGCAGTTTCCGAGAAAAGCAATCTTCCAGACAGCTCGTCCCTTGAGTCCATGGTTTTAGTACGCAACTTAAGCTAGTAACAGACATTGTCAGATCAGGTAAACACAAACAAATAACACACATCTATTGAACTGACGTAAATGCTTTCACTGCAACAAGATATTATTTTACAATCATTGTAACATGTCTCCTTAATGGTAGTTTTGACAAACTTCTTTCCGACTTTTATTTGCGCTGATATGGGGAAACTGAACCAACTTGAATTTTGTACTGACAACAACAACAAATTAAAGCTCTGTTCACACAACCAAGCGAGACAACTTTTAGATCATATGTAGAGGATTTTAGGAAGGGAGTGTCTGACCCCAGGTTTTAAATAACCTTCAGGAATAGGAAGCTAGGAGATTTGGGCTGGAGTGCCCGATAGGAAAGTAACACGACGGAAGCGAGGTAGAAAGACGTCGTTATTTATTTCCGGGGGGGGAGGATAGTACCCATGGTCCGACGGCTTAACGTGTCCATCCGACGCACGGAGGATATTTAGCGGTTTGAGCGTTCGCACCTTTCTGGTATCGAACTTAAGGTTTCTTCGTAGCAGTCTCTAACATTGACCACTAGGCCATCCACGGCCCAAGCGAGAAACCTAATGTAGAAATCTACATTTACAAGTGCTGGGAGGTCTATCAAGATTAAATGATTTCTTCGTCATGATATGTATCTAAGAATATCGGTCCGTTACCCCAACAACTTGTCGATAATTATCAGATAAGCTATCAGCTTATCAGTAGGCGGAATTTTACTAACAGAAATCGAATTACACTTCAGAATTTCTCGCAAAAGCAAATCTTCAACCTATTCGCTATTATGAGCCCACAGAGTGCAGGTGTAATGTTTCGTGTCGTTATTTTTTTTTTCTTTTGTTTCGGGGTTTAACTATAACTCAATGGGCTATAAGCAGTCTCTCGTCCCCAATTTAGGGTTGCTGGCTCTTGGGAAGGGAGAGAGCTGGTGCCATAAGTCAAACATAAAATCCATGCTTAGCCCTGTGGCATCTCGGGCGTATGGTCAGCAGCCACTGGTCAGACCAACGCCCCACCAAGGCGACTACAGCAGCTGCAATGTACGAACGCGTCTTGAAGCTGAACGCTGTTGCCATTCGCATATATTGCCATTTATACTTACGGTTGTCATAAATCCTACAGGTGTTTCTGGTTGGAGTTGCCTGCTTCAAACCATATGGTTGGACGTTTGATACCAGCCTGACTTCCTAAACATTAAGTATCCGCTGTGCCTCGAAGAGCACATTAATGATGGTCCCGGGGTATTGAAGATCGCGTTGAGTCTCCTATTGGCTTCCTCTTTCGCTTCCGTGTGCTTTTTCTCTACAGGTCACTCTAGTCCAAATCTTCTAATTTCCTACTTCTAAGGGTTGTTTAAGACCTGTGTTGAGACACTCCCTTCCTAAAATCCTCGACCTCAGTCACATATCCAACAGTTTTGCTCATAGAACGATCATACTTTTGTTCTTATTTTGTGATCAACCCTCGTAACCGTATCAGTAGATGTACAACTAGGGCATATGACATAAGATTCGAAGTATTATTAGTCTTTTCATTGGAGTTTCACACCCTTTACTGATGTTATGGAATAACCTACCTTGTTAACTAACACATATTAATAATTACTAGTGCGTAACCCTTGCCTCCGCCCTGATGGTACAGCGGTCTAAGCGATGGCCTCTGATCATTCGTCCGAAAGGGGTCCGGGTTCGAACCCGGTGAGGCATGGATGTTTTGTTTGCCTTAAGGCACTGTCTCTCTCCTTTCCCAGAACCAGTGACCCTAAATTAGGGACAGGCGACTGCTTATAGCCCATTGAGGTGCTCACGGTGGCCGTTAAACCTCCAATAAAAATACAAAACAAAAAAAACCCATGCCGTGCACGGTTGAAAAAGCTGTGACGGATTTTTTTATCTTGTTATATAACACGAATCGCAATAAAAGGCATAACTATGATAAATTTTTGAATTATTAATGGGCAGTCTATAAGATTAGTCACCAACAACAAAATTTTCGTAATATTCCCATTACTTTTTAATTTTTCTTTTTTTCCTCTTTGCTACCCTGTTGTTACATTATTACTAATTAGTTTGTTTTACTTATGTATTCCACAATGTACATTATTGTGACAACTGAAATAAAAGTGATTGATTGATTGACTGAAAAATGTGTTTTATTTTGCCATTTTGGTTTTAACATTTTATTTTTTATTTTTGGTATCATTATACACTAAGTGGCCACTTTATTATGACCACCCCCTCAGTACTTCGCTGGGCCACCTTTTGCCTTTAATACTGCGTCTATTCTTCGTGGCATGGACTCCACGAGATGTTAATAGGGGGTTTGTGAAATCTGAGACCATGCTTTATGAATAGCACTTTCCAGGAGTGTGAGATTCCAGGGTTGTGGATCCAGCTATCTGATGGCTCGTTCAACTTCATCCCACAATTTCTCAATGGAATTGAGATCTGGAGATTGTGGGAGCCACCTAAGCAAAGCAAACTCACAGGCATGTTCCTGAAACCAATCCTGTACAATACGAGGACTATGGCAGGACGCATTATCTTGTTGAAAGTAGCCATCGCCATTGGGATAAATCATCCACATGACAGGTTGCACTTGGTCCGTAACGATGTTTAGACATGATGTGCCAGTCAGACGTTGATCAACACGAATTAAAGGGCCCAAAGCATGCCAGGAAAACATTCCCCAAACCATAACGTTGTCTCCACCAGCTTGAAGGGTTGTAGCAATGCATTTGGAGTCCATGCTTTCGTGCTGTTTCCGCCAAATTATCACTCGGTCATCGGCATGGTGCAACTGAAAACGTGATTCATCGGACCACATAATTTGTTTCCAATTATTGACTGTCCAATCCTTGTACTCCTGTGCGAACTGGAGACGTTTTCTCTTGCTAACTGCAGACAGCAAAGGTGTTCGAACAGACCTTCGGCTACGATAGCCCATCCGATGCAGTGTACGGCGAACAGTGTCTTCAGAGATCATTTGAGGGGATCCTTGATTAAGATGGTCTGTAATTTGCTGCACTGTTGCCCTTCTGTTGCCTGTTACCAGTCTGAACACTCTCCGTTCCGCCAGAGGAGTCACTGGTCGATGACGACCACACGGTCCACGTAGAGACCCAGTTTTTTGGCTGACAGTCCACTGTTTAAACACTTTACCAACAGCTGCTCTGGAACATTTCCCGAATGCGGCGGTTTCGGTGATACTCGCTCCATGGCTCCGAACTCCTACAATTATTTCATGTTGATAGTCCGTCAAATCTCATTTTTTACCCATCTCGTCACCCAAAAATCACTTCTACTACTGTCGCAAGCACTAAGCTTTCCCTTTTTATACTAGCCTCGCCCTCTGGCGGTAACAGCGTGAAGCCATAGCTCATTTGCTTAAAACTATCAGGTGGTCATAATAAAGTGGTCACTGAGTTTATAATCTATACATATATAAAGAGAGAATATTGTTTGCGTGTTCGAGGTAATCCCGAAAACTACTGAACCGATTTGGACAATTCTTTCACCGTTGGGAAGCTTATTCGGTGAACATAAGCTATTTCGTTTATGTTTTTATTATTTTGGGCTGCACTGCCAACTCAGGTCGCTTTGAAGTAGTTCCCGATTTCCCGTGTATCGTTCCACTTTGTTTACATACAGCCTGATCACACCCAACGTGAAAGAAAGTAGTTCGCGATAATATACGGAATTTTTTTACTAATCTCGAAAACTACGGAACAGATTCGGATAATTCTTTCACCGTTGCGAAGCTTACTTCCTTCCGGGGGACACAAACTATTTCGTTTATCTATATTAATACTAATAATATATAATGAGAGAGAAACTTTGTTTGTTTGTTTGTTTAAGGTTATCACGAAAACAACTGAACTGATTTGGATAATTCTTTCACTATTGGGAAGCTTATATTTTTACGGTGGAAATATGCTATTTCATTTATTTTTTATTATTTTTGGCTATGCCACAGAAGCGCTTTCAAGTAGTTCCAGATTTGCCGTGTATCGTTCCGCTTACAGCGGATTATACAAAGAAAAGTCCATGGTAACATAAAAAAATTGCTTCTGACAATAAAAATTAGTGATGACAAATCTGTGGGTCAGTAACTTTCATTTAAAAGAAGTCTTAAAAATCGCACCCGTGGGTGGCGCTGGTGGATTGTATAAAGGAAGTGTTTTAAACATATAGATAAGTGTTTTCGAAAGCAACTAAAAACATATTTGCTAACAAACTAAAATATAAAATTTAATAGTAAAATTTATTAGTCAGACCACATATGCGTAAATTTTATACGTGCAGGACGTTTGCCTTGACTACGTACTTTAAGGGGAATTGGGATTCACTTAGACTATATCTGCTGTATATAGCCTTTTACTGAATTTCCTGTTCTGTGGTTACCCTGCACATAGGTATTCATATTATATATGTTGTTGTTTTTTTTCTTAATATTATATGTTATAAAATTAATCTTGAAATGTAACATGGTCGATTCTAACGCCATAACGAAAAATAAATGAAGATGAAATGAAATGAAATTATTTCAACTGTGAAATCTGCTGTGCTTACATCTTCATAAAGGAACAAGTTAGTAAAATCATGCAATGCATTGATTATAATACGCTTTGCAACATACTAGAAATCATTACTCAAGTTATCCCTCAAGTAATGAATATAATAGCTGTGGAATAAATCTCGGTCTTGTGCCTTGAACGTTGCTCCCATTTCGATGATATTCTACAGAACCGGTTCAGTATACCTCCGAAATAACATGATAAAGTCTTGTCGGTATGGAAGCATTTTTACGTAAGTTATGATGCATAAGGGCTATGGAATAGATTCCGCTCCTGTGTGCTAACCTTTGACCCCATTTCGCCCATTTTCAATAGGATTCGTTTGTCCCATTTCGCCCATTTAATAGGCAGGCCCCTACAAGATACTAACATTTAATCCAGATCGAAGAATTTTTACGTAAGTTATGACGCATAATGGCGATGGAAGTGATTCCGCTCCTATATCTTGACCTTTGACCCCATTTCGTCCATTTTCAATAGAGTTTTTCCCCAGGTGGTTCCCTACCATATACTAAAGTGTAATCGAAATCGAAACTTTTTTACGTTAGTTATGATGCATAAGAGCAGTGGAATGGATCCCGCTCCTGTGTGCTAACCTTTGACCCCATTTCGTTCACGTTCAATAGGGTTCCTTCCCAGGTGATGCCCTTCCACATACTAAAAATTCATCGAAATCGAAAGATTTTTACGCGTGTTATCGTGCAGACGAACATACGCACACAAAGCGTGACGTAATGAGGCAGATGGGAATCGCGACCATCTCCTCGCAAGAGTGTGACGTCATAAAACTTTAATAGGATACACGTAACGCGTGACGTAATGAGACAGATGGCGTGACCGAGGGCCAACATATCAAGCGCAAGATTGTGACCTCATAAGATCGTCCCCAGGTGGTCCCCTACCACATAATAAAATTTCATCGAAATCGAACCATTTTTAAGCACGTTATGACGCTAAAAGGCAATGGAATGCATCTCGCTCCTATGTCCTGACCTTTGACTCCACTTCACCCAATTTCATCAGGATTCATTTTCAGATGGTCCCCTACAATATATTAAAATTTCATCGACATCGAACCTTATTTACGCAAGTTATGACGCATAAGGGCAATGGATTGGATCTCGCTCCTATGCCGTGACCTTTGACTCCATTTCGTCCATTTTCAATTGGGTTCGTTCCCAGGTGGTCCTCTACCACATACTAAAATTTCATCGAAGTCGAACCATTTTTACGCGAGTAATCGTGCCGACAGACAGACGGACAGATGGACGGACAAAGCTGGAACATATACGCTTCTTCAACCTACGGTTGGAAAGCGTAAAAAATGACGCGGTGGTTTCATATTTTGCTGTTTTCATATTCTGTGAGATACCTACCTTAAAGGAGACGCACATGTCAAGGCGGCAAAGATTTAGTGACGACGTTCGTCGGTGTAGCTTAATTGGGAAAGCATTTGGCTCCGGAGTAGAAGGATGCAGGTTCGATACCACCTGCCACCGAAAAATTTGTGTTATCGTATTGGGGCCCGAACGTAAAATTTATCTCCAGGCCATTGGGTTCTTGGGGAAATATGTGATGTACGTTCCACACATTGACTGGAATAAGTCAGAATTTCATCTTCTACACTGAGCTCTCCTTCAAGTAGGGTTTGCAGGACTGACCCGGGAACTTACTATTCCGTTGCTGCCCTCTCTCCAGGGGAAGGATATAATGGGGAGACCGGAAAATGATTTTTTTTTTTGGGGGGGGGGCTACATTTAAGGACTAGTTGTGAGGTGTTTATGTACGTTCAATGTAAAGTAAGTGTATGTACAAGTAAATGAACTATTCGCCTTTAACTTACGTAGGTATTTTTGTCTTCCAGATTTCCAAAACAAAATGAGTGATATAAAACCCGAGGAGAGCCATGTTCGTCATTGCATGCTGTATGAATTTCACAAGAGGAACAATACAACCGTGGCCACCAATAGCATTTGCGTTGTTTATCCGAATGCGTTAAATGTTCGCAGGTGCACGCGTTGGTTCGCCCAATTCCAACTGGGCAATATTGACCTGTCTCATGCTCCTCGTGCAAGAAGGCCCATGGAGGTGGACAATGACCTGCTGCGTGCAGCCGTTGAGGCAGATCCTCTTAAAACCATTAATGAATTATCCCAACATCTTAATGCATCATGGTCTACTGTTCAAGAGCACCTGCAACAGATAGAAAAGATCTATGAGTAAGACGTTTGAGTCCCACACCACCTTTCGCCTGACAACAAAGCCCAGCGTTCCACAATTTAAAAGTCTTTGCTCAGCCGACAGGAAAAGGATCCATTTCTTCATCGATTTGTCCCTAGAGATGAAAAATGGGTTCTTTACGTGAACAACAAATGTAAAAACCTGTGGCTTTCTCCAAGTCAGACACCAGTTACTACGCCAATACCAGGCCTACACCCCAAAGAGGTTTTGCTCTGTGTGTGGTCTACCGCCGGCAGTGCTCACTTTGAGCTCTTAGAACCCGGGGAGACCGTAACAGTAGACCTCAATTGTCAACAATTGGACCGTTTGAAGAAAGCTCTTACTGTAAAACATCTAGAACTGGTAAAAAAAAACGTGTTATCCTCCATCACGATAAGGCGAGACCTCACACGGCGAGACGGACCCAGTAGAGGATCAGATATTTTCGCTGGAAAGTTCTGCCCCATGACCCTTATTACCCTGACATTGCACCATCTGATTACCATTTGTTAAAATCTCTGCAGCACTTTCTGAATGGGAAAAGATTCCTCAATATTGATTATGTTAAAACGGGACTTGTCGGACTTCTTTGCATCACAGACAACGTCTTTTTCTAAAAACGGTATTGAAAGTTTAGTTTCACGATCGAAAATGTTAGCAATGATATAATTGAATAAGAAACAAATTTCTTCTGTCACAAACAGCGTTTCTCTTCTTTTCCAAAAACGATGTTACTTTCCGGTCCTCACATTACACTACACTGTAGAGCAATTGAATTAGAGACAGCTGGCGTTATGCAAATGTGGCGCTGTGGGCGGCCCTGTAAACAGAAACGACATGACGTATGCAGCGATCCGACAATACAAGGAGTGATGCGACGGGAATCAGTAAGAGTCGGAAGCAGTATGGGTAAGACGAAGGATCTAAGCGCATTTGATCGTGGGAAAATTGTCAAGGCCCGACGAATGGGTCACTCCATCTCGGAGGTCGTGCAGGCACTGGGATTTTCACGAGCCACTGTGTCACGGGTGCACCGTGAGTACATCGAATCCGGTAAAACCATCCCTGCAAGGGACAACTGCCGTGGACAACAGCGTGTGGATGAGCGGGGTCATCGTCGGCCAGCTCGCATTGTAACAGCGGATAGACGGGCCACAGTGCAAGAAATCACTGGGCAATTTAACGCTAGTGCACAAAAACGTGTAAGCAGCCACACCATCCAGAACCATCTCCTCGCTATGGGGTACAGAAGCCATCGTCCCACGAGGGTACCGCTGCTGACCGCACATCACAGGGTGCAAAGATTAGCATTGGCGCGGGAACATAGCCACTGGACCCTAGACATGTGGGAAAATGTTGCCTGGACTGATGAGTCGAGATTCACGTTGGTACATGCGGATGGCAAGATACGGGTACGGCGCAAACCACATTATGCAATGTATCCTTCTTGCCAGCAGGGTACTCTTCAAGCTGGTGGGGGTGTCATTCTCGTCTGAGGATTGTTTACGTGGACTGAAATGGGACCCCTGGTACGTGTCACGTCGTCCCTTACAGGTCAAAGTTACCGGGATATCCTGGACGACCATTTGCTCCCGTTTGTGCGTCTTCAACATCCCACTGGGGACCTCATTCTGCAACAAGACAATGCACCGTGCCATCGCACCTGAATTGCATCCGAATGGTTGGATGAACACTCCACCGACGTGACCTCGCTTCCTTGGCCAGCTAAGCCACCTAACCTCAATCCCATCGAGCACATCTGGGACGCCATCGAGAGAGCTGTTCGAGGCTATGACCCTGCTCCATCAAATATTCGTGAACTGTGGGAGCTGGTTCAGGGGCAGTGGATCCGTATCGCTTTCCAGCGCTTCCGGTGTCTTGTCGAGTCCATGCTGAGACAAATCGCCGCCGTCATCAGGGCGAAAGGTGGTGCTACACGTTACTAAACAGGTATCTCTAATTCAATTGCTCTTCAGTGTATGTACACAGTGTCCTGTTCCTACGGTCACGTTTGGAGCTTGCAATGTACTCGTGTGGGAGTGTTTTTCGTGGTATGGTCCCGGTTCATTGGCTATCGTGGACAAACCTGCTAACCAGCATGACTACCTGAATATTCTGGACAATTATGCCCTACCAAATCTGTGGCAATACTATGGAACCTTGCTTTGATGGGACAAGCATGATAATTCACCGAGCCACAAAGCAAAAGCTGTTACGGCGTGGTTTGACGATAATTCGTTATCGTATATGGACTGGCTAACACAGAGCCCTTATCTTAATCCCATAGAGCACCTATGGGATGAATTAGAGAGCCGAATTAGAAGTTTGGAACCAAAGTTTACTACTAAGCAACAGTTAACGGCAGCATTATGGACTGAATGGAAGCGCATACCTATCGCTGTGGTCCAAAAGCTTGTTGAAAGCATGTCGCGAAGGGTCAGTGCATCCACAAAGGCCAAAGGTGGACCGACACCGTACTAATGTAGGTCAATAAATGCTATGTTGTGTTTCTCTTCTAAGTGTTCGTTGACTTTTGTCAATATACTGTATTTGAGGTACCTACCTCAGAGATGACGACATGCCAAAGGAGAAAAGTTGCAGCGCGGTGTAGCTTAATTGGGAAAGCATTCGGCTCCGGAGTAGAAGGATCTGAGTTCAATTTCAGCCACCGGCAAATTACTTTACGCTGTAATTCTTACAAGCTGTACTCAAAATTTCCTCTACACAATTTCCTCTTTTCCTTTGACACAAGCTCTATTTGTCGTTTTACAATACTCCAAGGCTGAAGTTCACTTATTACTACTGATTAAAAACCGCATTGTTGTCAGTGCCTCAATTCTAGAAATCTCAAAGTATTTCAATAACTTTCTTCCTTTTTTTCTTAAATAAAAAAGTAGTTTGATTGCTAGCTAAATTTTTTACTATTCGGTGGGATCTGGAGGACTAATGATTCGTAAAAATTACATATCGCTGGACTTGCTTTTTATCAGAAGCGAAAGAAAGCTGAATGCGCCACATTGCCGAAGCTTTAAAACGTAAAAAGCACATTAAGACAATCAAGAAAGAAGCAGAATATCTTGTTCTGCGAACGAGAACCCGATCCATTTGCTAAATTACCATTCTCTGCTCCAATCATTATGATTAATGACTGGAAGTCACCCCGTGGGCTTACAAGCGCAGATTTTTGTCATATCTTAATAAAAAGAAACATGCTTCGGTGAAAGTTGAGAGTATTAGCAAAATTAAATGGAATGTGAGGGAAGGCACTTTTGAACAGAGCATGTTTTAAATCAACTCGCCGCAGTGAATTTGAGGTTTTTACGTTTCTAAACTCACAGAAAAAAGAAACCGAAACCATAACATGTGGGATTTGCCTTATTTGACAGGAAATAGTAATTATAACGAAAATTTATCTTGTAAATGCCTTAGCTGAATCTCTCCGTGCTGTATAACAGATGTCATGTGACTGAACAATGATTGCAGCAGCCGAGCGTAAAAGCGCTAACTGCTGGAAGAATCTTACGCTCATTACACTAAAGGCCAAATATGTAAAGTCGTTATGAGTTTCTCATTTCAGTCTTTTTTATTTGGAGAACGAATCACCGAGAACAGCGCTTTTATTTTCCCGTTTCAGAGTAAATATACTGTACAGTGTTTAATAGGAATTCACCTTTATGTCTTACAAGAAAAGTGTTTAATAAATGCATTCTTTCAGTTCTTACTGATGGATCAGAAACAAGGATCTTAAATAAACAAGTTAGTAAAATCATGCAACACATTGATTATGGTACGCTTTCCAACATACCAGAAATTATTACTCAAGTAATGAGGATAATGGCTGTGGAATAAATACCGCTCTTGTGTCCTGAACTTTGACCGCATTTCAATAATATTAAACAGAACCGATTCAGTATACTTCCGGAACAAAGATTTGTCGCAATCGAAGCATTTTTAGTCAAGTTACACTGGCGAAAAGTGAAAACAGAACACCAAGAAGGAATTGGCGGACGATCATGAAATTTACAAATGTTAATGGGGTCGAGTTGATGTATAGGTGGGATGTTAATTTCGGGACCAACCGGTGAGCGCTTACGCCACAGCTCGGCATAATATGCAAATTATCGTCGGTGGCATTTATTTAAGGAGTACGGCGACGTGAATGTAATCAGTTGTCGGCGTACGGACACGAGCGAAAACCCTGAAGAAGCTGCAATGCCTGGACATGGAAGACGTGTAAGATTTCAGCAGTTATCGGACTTTGAGGGAGGTCGTCTAGTCTGACTCCTCGAGGCCGGGTGGTCGTACCGTCGTATCGCTGAGCGAATTGGACGGGAAGTATCGGTGGTGGTACGATGGTACCGTAGATTGTCCAAGGAACATTCCCACATGAGAAGACGCGAAACCGGGAGTCACAGACGGAGTGATGAGCGGACTGATCGACGCATAAGAAGAGCGGAGTTGTCAAGCAGAACATCCATCGCGACGCAAATCCGAGCTGCCGTTGCACCTGAGATGACTATGCGAACAATCCGCATTCGTCTACTGGATGCAGGACTACGTGCACGTGTGCCTCTGGCATGTGTACCTCTGATTCCAGCCCACCGTCAGGAACGGCTGCAGTGGTGTCGCTAACGTCTGCACTGGAGAACGCAATGGCGATCTGTCGTGTTCAGCGATGAAAGCAGATTCTGCTTGGGAGCCTCCGATGGCCCTATGCGTGTTCGCAGACGCACAGGGGAGCGTCTCCTCCCTTCTTGCATCCTCCAGCGACACACAGGGCCTACACCTGGTCTCCTGGTGTGGGGAGCGATCAGCTATCACTCCCGTACACAACTAGTGTTTGTACCGGGTACGCTAAACATCACCTCCTACATCAACAACATCATTCAGCCCATTGTTGTGCCATTTGTAAGGTCGGTCCATCGTGGTGTTTTCCAGCAAGATAACGCACGCCCGCACACGGCACGTGCAACGCAACATACACTTCAGGGTGTGAGACAACTTCCATGGCCTGCACGTTCACCGGATTTGTCCCCATTGAGCACGTGTGGGATTTTATGGTACAACGACTTATCCGGTCTGCACGGCCAGCCACGACCATCCCCGATTTACGCGTCCAGGTTGAGCATGCTTGGAACTCAATACCCCAAACTTACATCCAACATCCGTACGACAGACTCCATGCCAGAATTGCACAGTATGACGCAGTTCATGGCGGTTAAACCTCGTACTAACCATGTTGCATGGAAATGTTATTTTTCAGTTTACCAGCAAATGCAGTTGTGTTTTGCCATAATGTTTTGATCACGTTATCCACTGTATTCCGTTATTATGCTGTATAAATTTCGTTGGTATCAGACGTCTCCATCTTGGTGTTCTTTTTTCAATTTCTGCCAGTGTATTTAATAATAGCTGTGGAATAAATCTCGCTCCTGTATCCTGACCTTTGACCCCATTTCGATGATATTCATTAGAACCGGTTCAGTATACCTCCGGAACAGCATACTAAAGTTTTGGCTTTCAAAATCGCTTTATTGGGAAAACTAACGGGTACAGGGAAGTCGGGCACATACGCTGAAGATAAACAGATAAAATCGTGAGCAAAGTACATGGATTAATCCAGGGCAATCATAAAAAAATAATGAAACTTATACACTGGGCCACACAAATATTCTCGTGAGCGGAGATACAGGAAAATGACATAGAGAAAAGTACAAATTACATGGAGATACCATATTTATAATATAATTCACGAATTGCGTGACGTTTATTCCAACTGTAACGGGCACGCAGGAAATCATCATAAGAGGCATAGTCACTTGTCAGAGGAGACTCATTGGAGAGTGGAGCACTGCGGCGTTTCCGAGAAGCACCATCAGAGGAAGGCTGAAGAGGAGACAATGGATCAATGTGCTCGGACAAGGGATCACTAGGAGTTACATGCGATGAAGCAAGAGGAGGTTAAGGAGATACTGAGGAGACAACTGAGGGTGTGGTGGCAGAAGATGACATAGTCGGAAACTGAGAATCACACTGGAGGCTGGAGGAAGCGAACTCCATTGGCGGAGTGACAGACGAGTCAAGCGGAGAACAAGCAGAGCTGGCGTGCACAGTTGAGCTAAGTGGAGATACTACAGAAGAAGATGGTGAAAGTTGAGCAATAGGAGACACTGACAATGAAACAGTAGAACGGGCAAACTGTGATGCTGAAGTAGACACAGGAGAAGTAGAAGAAGTATCTGGCAGAGGAGTTGTGTGAGATGGCGAAGGTGATCGTGAGAGGCAAAAATCAGAAGGCTCGATCTCGAAGAATTCGAGAACATTCTCTCGCTCGAGACGAGCAGTCTTATAGGCGCTCGTGGAGCTAAAATGTCTCCTACTGGGTTTGGGAAACTTGAGAAGTTCAAGATACATGAGAACCGTGTCAGTCCCTAGTTCTTCAACCTCTCTATGAGACACTGTTGCAAGGAGGTGGCGCTGAGAGGCGGAGAGATGAGCTAACGGGTTCGGGAGAGCATCGGAAGTATCGGGCAGTGAAGTGGCTGCTGATGAAGGAGAAACGGGTAGCGCAGACGACGAAACAGGAAGAGAGACGAGCAAGGAATCAGAATCACTTCCGGGCGGTGATGAAGAAACATTAGAGGGTATGGCAGCAGATGACAAAGCAGATTCTATAGACACAGTAACAAGTAAGATGCAGTGGGAGCTGGTGGAGGCAGCTGTCAAGGGACAACTGGATAGAACAGTCTCCGTAACACCGCAAAGTTGGACCTCAGGTGTAGAGACAGTGTCCATTGGTAAAGGCAGAAGACATACAGTGGCAGGAGAAGAATGCGACGAGAAAGAATACATTGGGAATTTTAATAAAGTCTTGGTGGAAGATGGGCATGATGGAGGCGAGCAAGGTGGCGTAGTGGTGGCTAAAAAAGTAACTTCCAGGAGAGAAGACGGGAGCAGATGAGTAGATTATATAGTGTCTTCAGGGACGAGGGATGAAGAAAAGTCAGCGGCCGGGAACAATCCACCCAAACAGGGCGGAGAAACTAACTGGAAGGGTCTGATAAGCAATGAGGCAGAAGTAGGAGTACCAAAAGATGAAGCGGAAGCATGAACAATGTCTTTATCTTGGCAGGCAGCAAATAAATGAGTAGGCGATTTGCAAACGAAACAATAAAGGGCAGTATAGACATGAATAAAACAATGAAGAGCACTATAGACATGAATAAAAAAATGAAGATCAGTATAGACATGAATAGTACGAATATGACGGCCACAGACTACTTGGAATGTGGTGGGACATGAAGTAAAGAAAGTTTCGTCTGGAATCACGACGAGGGCCTGTCGTCGGAAACTAAGATAAGGACGAGCACCTTGCTCGTCCGACGCAGCTGGTAACGTGCAAATGGGGCCAATTACAAGGCCACAGCGAGCGAGAAAACTATGCAAGATATCACCGGAGATTTCCGGAGGAACAGGCGACATGCTGAGAAGAATGGGACACTGTGCTAAAGGAATGGCGAACTGAATTCGATCGCCTACGGAAATGATTATGTCGAGAGGTAATTATTAAGCCTAAATATAAAGGCAAGTTTTTTATTTTGTTTCATTGAGAAAGCTTTTACTAATAATTTATAAATGCAAGCAAAACTTTACAGCCTACCCCCAGCGTATCATGATCAAAGTAACAACCTCAAGCGCTGAACGTCTGGACTAAGAAGTGAACTCAGGATGAAGCAAAATGCTAGAAGTGGCCCTCGTTGGACAACTGAAATACTGACTGGCGAGAAAAAAGAAGCTGAAACAGACCTAATACAGTACTGCATAGAAAATAAAGTTTACCCAAAATTTGATCAAATAAAGATTTAAAAAAGTTGTAAATCGGAAAGGCCAGATCTGAGACTAGCAGAAACCGTTTCAATACAACAAAATATAAACAGGCTTTGTAATTACAATGATCCTAAACAACTATCGAATTATTGGAAAGATCTAATGCAATTAGCGGCAAGACATAAGAAAGAGAAGATAACAAAAAAAGGATGCATTTCAAAATAGAGGATACCCACCGTAATGTCCAATAAATGGCATCATCATGGCACGGCATGTCGAACAATTCTCTGATTTACCTTACTGCGTGAAAGCACTCGGTTACTGGCAGCCGAAGAGCTAACAACTGTTTCTTGAAGATGCTCACAGCGGCTGGGTGAAAATATTTGGAAGTTTCTGTATGGTTTGATGTGTCAATTCTTAATTACAGTTTTAGAGTATCTATAAGTTTTTAATTATTTGCATTTTAAACTTTTTAACGTTTTGGAATTGTAAATCAGAGTTTCGAAGTTAACCCCTAACCTTAACCTCACCACGTTAGTTAAGGTGGTTCCACCTAAAATCTCGGCCTTATGTTTCAAATGTTAAAAGTTATTTAGATATTTTCTTCCCAAGGATGGAAATTTTCACATCGATAAAACTAACTTCAAGTTATAGCATGGGATACTTAATACTTGCTAAAACATAACCATAATCAAGCAATCCAACATTTGTTTGTCTGCTGACGTCATCAATGTACAGGTCGCGCCATCTATTAACAGGTCTGAACATTACTCAAAGAAAAATGATTGATTTTTAATATAATTATAGTTATGTTTCAGCAAGTATTAAGTATCCCATGCTATAACTAAAAGTTAGTTCTACCAATGTGCAAATTTCCATCCTATTAATTACGAAGAAAATATCTAAAGAAGTTTTGCCATTTTTAGCACGTCTTTTATAAAAAACGATGGTGCTTATGTTACCGGTTTGTCCGTCCAATTGTACCCACGATATCTCTGCAACTATTAGTCCGATTTGAAAAATTCTTTTTGCATTGGGAAGCTTGAAATATGCGAATGATGATCCTTTATTTCGTTGTTGTTTTTTACGATGTACAATTTCGCCGATAGAGGGCGTAAATGCAGATGATGTCGAATTCAAAAAGTCGTTTTATTCCACATATTTGCTTCTAAGCATCCGATTGCAAAAATCCTTTTATCTTTCGATTTCATTTATGTCGAAGACTATTTTAGATGCAGTTACTTTTTTTAAATTACGCACAGATTTTCCGCTAGGGTGCGTAAAAGTAAATTAAATTTCTCTCGATAACTCTTCTTCTACAACTCCGATTTGAAAATTATTTTCTTCAGCGGATACACCTCCTGATGGAAATTATTTTGTATATAATTTCAAATTTTTGGTAAAGAATACGTTGACCACCAGGAGGCGTAAGCGTTAATTTTTGCTTCTGAAGCATTTGCCATAAAATCTGAGCTTCTAAATTATCGATTGAAAATATTCTTTCCTGGACTGATGCCACTCACATCGATAAACCTTTTCGGAATATTTTCTTCTTGAAATATTCCACAGTTTCTCCGCCAGAGGGCGTAGATATATATTTTATTTTTGTCAATATCTCTACTTCTAGGAGTCCGATTTGAAAATTTCCTTTTTTATTGGATAGTGTTTTCAGTGTGACATGTTTCTCATATAATTTCAAAATTTTCAAGTAATTCATAGACTTTCCGTTAGGGGGCGTAGAGGTAAATTGCGCTTCCCCCTATATCTCTGTTTATAAATATCCGATTTGAAAAATTCTTTCTGCACCAGATGCATCTCCTAATGGAAAATCGTTTGTATATAATTTCTAATTTTTGAAAAAAAATTGGTTTGGCCACCAGGGTGCGTAAATCTTAATTTCCGCTTTTGATGTATTTGCAGCAAAATATGAGCTTCTAAGTTCTGGATTGAAAAAAACGTCGTTTGCAGACCGATACTACTCATGTCGACAAACCTTTTAGAAGCATTTGCTTCTTAAAATAATGCATTGTTTCTACGCCAGTGGGCGTAAATATATATCTTACTTTTGTGAATATCTCTACTTCTAGGAGTCCAGTTTGAAAAATTCCTTCTTTGTTAGATAGTGTTTCCAGTGTGACATGTTTTACATATAATTTCAAAATTTTCAAGAAATGCATAGACTTTCCGCTAGGGGGCGTAAAGCTAAATTGCTTTCCCCCTGTATATATGTCTGCTTCTAAATCTCCGATTTGAAAAATTCTTTCTGCACCGGATACAGCTCCTGATGGAAAATCCTTTGCACATAATTTCTAATTTTTGTAAAAAATGGTTTGGCCACCACGGGGCGTAAGTCTTAATTTCCGCATCTGATGTATTTGCAGCAAAAGATGAGCTTCTAAAATCTCGATTGAACAAAAGTCGTTCGTTAACCGATACTACTCATGTCAACAAACCTTTTAGGAACATTTTCTTCTTGAAATAATGCATGGTTCATACGCCAGGGGTCGCAGATGTATATCTTATTTTTGTCAATATCTCTGCTTCTAGGAGTCCGATTTAAAAAATTCCTTCTTTATTGGATAGTGTTTCCGATGCGAAATGTTTTCCCTACAAATTCAAAATTTTCAAGTAAATCATAGAATTTCCTCTAGGGGGCACAAAGGTAAATTGCGTTTTCTGCGTTATTTCTGCTTCTAAAACTTCGATTTGAATCATTCTTCCTGTATCGCATACAAGACCTGATGGAAAATATTTTTCACATAATTTCTAATGTTTGGTAAAGAATGGTTTGGCCACCAGGGGGTATAAGTGTTCATTTCTGCTTCTGATGTATTTGTAGCAAAATCTGGGCTCCTGAAAATTCGAATGAATTTTCTTTTCTCGGACCGATACCGCTCATATAAAAACCTTTTGAGAATACTTTTTTCCTAACATAATGCATGGTTTTCCCACCATGGGACGTAAATTCACATCTTATTTTTGTCGACATCTCTATTTCTAACTCCGATTTTTTTTTTTTTTTTTTTATTGGAGGTTTAACGACCGCCGTGAGCAACTCATTCTCAATGGGCTATAAGCAGTCGCCCGTCCCTAATTTAGGGTCACTGGCTCCAGGGAAGGGAGAGAGCCAGTGCCGTAAGACAAACACAACGTCCATGCCTCACCGGGATTCGAACCCGGACCCCGTTCGGACGAATGATCAGAGGCCATCGCTTAGACCACGGCGCCACCGGGGCGGCTAACTCCGATTTGAAAAAATATTTCTGTGTTGGAGAGCGTTTCGGGTGCGAAATGTTTCTCATATAAATTCATGTTTTTCTTAACGCACAAGTCGGCAACCAGAGGGCGTAAGCTCACGATTCCGTTTACAGCAATATCTGAATGATTAAAAACCCGATTGAAAAACGTCTTTCTTCCGTCAGATACTATTGTTTTCCATACCTGTTCCATTGACTTTGAATAGCTTTGATAAATTTAATTTGTTTCAGAACGGATTCAAAAGACGTGCTTATTACACCCGAAAATTCAGTGTCATCTTTCTTATTTTTTTTTTTTTTTTTAGATAGGTGGTTTGTCGACCACCGTGAACAACTGAATGGGCTATAAGCAGTCGGCCGTTCCTAATTTAGGGTCACTGGTTCCAGGGAAGGGAGAAAACCAATACCGTAAGACAAACACAACATCCATGCCTCACCGGAATTCGAACCCGGACACATCTCCGACGAACATAAGGCAGAGATTTTAGGTGGAGCTACCTTAAAAAATTCTTTGCTTCTTAGCAAATAATTAGCTTACATTTTCAGATTACTGTTTGTATGGGTTAAACGTTCTCTTGGAGCAAGTTAAGGAACACAGGATAAGAACAGAGGTATTGTTTAAAACTACTGAACACATCTCACCACCAAAGATTACGTGAGTGTTTGACGTACCAGAAATATGCCAAGATGACCTGCGGCCATCAAGAAAAACGCATCTGCCATGCCTCATCTGGAAGTCAAACCCGGGACTATCTCTGATGACTAATCCAAAGCCAGCGCTTTAGGCCACTCAGCTATCTGGGCGGCAAAGAAAGAGTCAAATTCAATACAGAACTAAGATACATAAAAATTCGTCTGTAGAGTGACATAACTGGAAATAGTTCTCTATAGTGTAACATATGAGTCAAGTGGACCATGAAGCAGTGAAAAACCTGCCGGCCTAGTTCATTTGGGAAAACAGCCGCTCCGTGGTGAAAAAATAAGGGTTCGAATCCCACTGTCGAGAAAGAAAAGTTGCATTGGTGCCCGAAATAAAAAGGATTTCCTGGCCGTGAGGATTAAAATTTCTGATGGTTTTTCGGAACAAAGTACGTAAATAATGAAACAAGAAAGATGACACCGAGTTTCGGTTGTAATGAGGACGTCGTCTGAATTCTTCCTGACGCGAATTATATTTATCAAAGTGAATGGAACTGGTTACAAAAAAAATAATAATAATAATAACCTAGCGGATTTGTACGATCGGTGAAAGATCAGGAAATAGAAACAGCTACTTACTTCCACCAGCGGCTAAAATGTATGTTACGAAAATTAACATATGCTGCACAAAACGCTTCTCAGGAAGTATCAAAGACAAAGAGATTTTCAAATCAAACAGTTAAAAGAAATAGGACGGAAACATTATATAAATCTACGCCCCTTCTAGCGGAAAAATTTTGCTTAACGGGAAAGTTGAAAATAGGCGAAAATATTCTTTATAGAAAAAGCTATGCTAAGGAAAAATAACTTTTCAAATATGTCTCTCGAAAGCAGAGATAGCGAGAAATAGGTTTCGATCTTTACGCCCCCTAACGGGAAATATGTGCGTTATTTAAAAAGGATAAAGCTTCACATTTCTATTGTAGCGAATAGCATACAGTAACAAGAAAATTTTCAACAAGGCTTTTAGAAGCGGAGATAAAGCTACAAAATGAAGTACGAAATCTCCACCTAGCGACAGATATAAAACTCCTCATATACTAGCCTAAAGTGTGCTACAAGGTAAATGGCATCCGGTATTGAAAGAATTTTCTAAATCGCACATGTAGAAGTTGAGAGATATTGAGAAAAACAGGTAGCAGCGAAATTATGCATTATTTTGGGAAGAAAATACACACACACAGAGTTTGCATAGTTAACAGTATCTGACCAAGAAAGATCTTCAATGGGGTTTCTAGTCTCGCAGATATTGCTGTAAACGAAAATTTGAGCTAACGCCCGACTTGTGCTTTAAGAAAAATTTGAAATTATATAAGAAACATTTCGCATCGGAAGTGCTCTCCAACAAAGGAAGAATTTTTCAAATTGGACTCTTACAAGCAGAGATATCAACAAAAACAAGATATACATATATGCCCCCTGGCGGAGAAACTATGCATTATTTTAAGATGAAAATATTCCGAAAACGTTTATCGACACGAGCGGTATCGGTCCACGAAAGAACTTTTTCAATTGTGCCTTCAGAAGCTCATATATTACTCCAAATACATCAGAAGCAGAAATTAACACTTACGCCCTCTGGTGGCCAAACAGTTCTTTACCAAAAATTAGAAATTACATGGAAAATATTTCTCAGCAAGAGCTATAACCTGTACAAGAAGAATTTTTCAAATCGGAGGTTTAGAAGCAGAGATTTCGGGGGAAACGCAATTTATTTTTATGCCCTTAGCGGAAAATCTGTGCGCAAGTTGAAAAATTGACTGTACCTAGGATAGTCTTCTGTACAAATGGAATCGAAAGGTAAAAAAAAAAAAATCAGTCGGAAGCAAATATATGGAATAAACTTTATTTTGAATTTGATATAATCTGCATATACGCCCTCTAGTGGTGGTATTGTGCATCGTAAAAAAAAACGGATTGGAATGATCATCATTCACACATTTCAGGCTTCCCAATGCAAAAATGTTTTCAAATCGGACTGATTGATGCAAAGGTATAGTGTCCACAGGCGGACAAACGGACAGACATAACGGTAACATAAACACAATCTTTTTTTACAAAAGACGTGCTAAAAATATTTCTACAATGAAATGGTCGCCGAGTGTTGTTTGTTGACCCGAAATCTTCTGAGTGATTTCGAGCCCTCCCCTTTCTCGCGAGGGAGATGATGAGACGTATGAGCAAATGGACACTGAAACAGCGAAAAGTCTGTCGGCATAGTTCGTTTGGGAGAACAGCCCCTCCGGAGTAGGAAGATGTGGCTTAGAGTCTCATTGTCGGCAGAGAAATGTTATAAGAGGAATTAACAAATGAGAACCGTTCTCCATGAAAGTTTCAAATGAAAATAAATTCTCCGCACATCTCTTACGTATGAATTAGGTATATGCGGAACCATTCTATTGGGCTGATGCATAAGTTCATGCCGTTATATTTTACGAGTGTTTCCCAGATCAGTAGTGACGGTGCACATGACATATTGTATATCAAAATGTAGCCAGTAATATCGTGTATCTAAATCATATTGCGTTGTCTGATTGTGGCTAATGGGTTTTTGGTTTTCAGGTCCGGAAGTATGGAGTGTCAAGTAGAGAGGAATGAGCATTTCCAACATCTGCTCCTCTACGAGTTTAACAAGGGATCCACAGCCGCCAAGGATGCTCTACAAATTTGTGCTGTGTATGGGGAGGATGCTATTGCTCCGAGGACAGCCAGCAAATGGTGTGAGCGGTTCCAAGGTGGGCAATTTCGACCTCAACGACTTCCCACGCTCAGGTCGTCTATCTCACTTTGATGAGGATCGTTTGAACCATCTCATCCACTTGGATGCACGTTAAACCACATGCAAATTGGCCACTGAAATGGACTGTGATCAGGCCACAGTAGTACGACACCTGGAACGTATGAGAAAGGTCCAGAAATTGGGATCTTGGGTGCCTCACACTCCGACCGAGGTCAACAAAAATCAGCTTCTTGCCATATGTGGTTCCTTGCTCGCCCGTTATCGCGAATATTCTCAGAAACACAAACCTTTCCTGTCACTTATTTTTACTGGAGATGAAAAGTGGTGTTTGTACGTGATTTTCAGGCATCAGTGGGAATGGTTAAGCCCACACAAGACGCCCAGATCACCTCCCAAACATGACTTTCATCCTGCGAAGATCATGTTGTGTGTCTGGTGAGACATGGAAGGCATTATTCACTGGGAAATGCTGCCGAGGAATCGGACTATCAACGCTGCACTTTATTGTGAGCAACTCTGCCGTGTGGGTGAAGCAATTCCGCAGAAACGGCCACATGGTATCCTTCTCCAACATAATGCACAGCCTCACAGTGCAAACATGACCAAAATGGCCATTCAGGACATGAAATGGGAGATCCTTCCACATCTGGCTTATTACCCAGATGTGGCCCCTTCAGACTATCATCTGTTCCGATCTCTGTTGAATGCATGCCGTGGCAGAACGTTCAACAATTATGTTGATCTCCGGAATTTCCTTGATTTCTTCACAGCAAAACGTTTTTTTCAAGAATGGCATTCTGACCTATCCAGACGTTGGGACCCCATCGTAAACAATGGGTGTGGGATACATTGTTGATTGATTTCGTTCCGTTTTCCCTTCTGATGTAATGGATTCCTGTAGTGCAGTGAAAGAAACGGCATGAACTTATGCATCAACCCAATATTTAATATGTCAGATGACAATCGCAATTTTTAGCACGTCTTTTGTAAAAAAACGGCGTGCTTATGCTACCGGTTTGTCCGTCCGTCGTCCTTCCGTCTGTGGACTCCATATCTCTGCACCTATTAGTCCTATTTGAAAAATTCGTTTTGCATTGGGAAGCAAATGATGATCCTTTATATCGTTTTTTCTTTTTTACGTTGTACAATTTCACCGCTAGAGGGCGTAAATCCATATGATATCGAATTCAAAATACTTTTTTTTTCATATATTTGCTACTAAACATCAGATTGAAAAAATTATCTTACCTTTCGATTCCATTTATATCGAAGAGTATATGAGATATAGTAACTTTTTCAAGTTACACACAGATCTTTCGCTAGGAGGCGTAAAAATAAATTGCGTTTTCTCCGATATCTCTACTTCTAAAACTCCGATTTGAAACATTCTTTCTACATCGGATACCCCTGCTAATTGTAAATCTTTTGCATATAATTTCTAATTTTTGGTAATTAATGGTTTGGCCACCAGGGAGCGTAAGTGTTAACTTCTGCTTCTGATGTATTTGCAACAAATTCTGAACTTCTAAAACGTCCAGTGAAAAAATTCGTCTGTAAACCGATATCTCTCACATCGATAAATGTTTTCGGAATATTTTCTTCCTAAAATACTGCATGGTTTCTTCGCCAGGGAGCTTAGATTTATATCATATTTTTGTTAATATCTATGCTTCTAACAGTCCGATTTGAAAAATTCCTTTTTTGTTGGATAGAGTTTCGTTGCGAAATGTTTTTCATATAATTTCAAAATTTTCATGTAATTCATAGACTAGGGGCCGTAGAGGTAAATTGCGTTTTCCATGATATCTCTGCTTCTAAAACTTCGATATGAAAAATTCTTCTTGTATCGCATACTGTTCCCGATGAGAAACGCTTTGCATATAATTTCTAATATTCGGTAAAGAATGGTTTGGTCACCAGAGGGCGTAAGTATTTATTTCTGCTTCTGAGGTATTTGCAGTTAAATCTGATCACCTGAAAATTCGATTCAAAAAATTATTTCGTGGGCCGATACTTCTCACATCGATAAACCTTTAGCGAATATTTTTTTCTTAAAATAATTTATATTTATTTAGCCAGGGGCGTAGACATATCTTACTTGTATCGATATCTCTGCTCCTGAGTCCGATTTGAAAAATTCTTTCTTTGTTGGAGAGCATGTCAGCTGTGAAATGTTTCTCATGTAATTTCAAATTTTTTTAACACATGTCTGCCACCAGAGAGTGTAAGTTCACGTTTCTGTTTACAGCAATATCTGAGGGGCTAAAAAATCCTATGAAAAAATTTATTTCTTCTGTCAGATACAACTAACTATGCAAACTCTGTGTGCGTATTTTCTTACCAAAAATAATGCACAATTTTGCCGCGAGGGGTGCAAATTCTTATTCTGCTTTACTCAATATCTCAGTTTCTACATGTGCGATTTTAAAAACTATTTCAGCGCCGGATACCATTTACCTTGTAGAACACTTTAAGCGGGTATATGAGGAATCTTGTAGTTCATAGTTCTGTCGGTAATGGTGTTTGTGTACTTCAGTTTGCTGCTGTATCGCAGCTTCTAAAAACATTACTGAGAAATTTCTTCTTTACTATATGCCATTCGCTACAACAGAGATGTGGAGCACTTTCCTGTTCAAATAATGCAAAGAGTTACCGCTAGGTGCGTAACGATTAAAACATTTTTTTCGCTATCTCTGCTTCCAAGAGACGTATTTGAAAAGTTATTTTTTCTTGGCATAGGTTTTCCCATTAAGAATATTTTTCGTCTATTTTTATCTTTTCCATTATGCAAAATTCTTACGCTAGCAAATGTAGACATATCATGTTTCCTCCTATATTTCTTCTTTAACTGCTCGGTTTGAAAATCTCTTTGTCTCTAATACCTTCCTTTTGCTATGAGAAACGTTTTGCCGGTCATTTGTTAATTTTCATAAATGCTTTATAGGCCCTGGTGGAATTACGTAAATGTTTCTATTTCTGGATGTTCTGTATATTGTAGAAATTGGTTGAGTTTCTTTCTAACCGGTTCCTTTGACTTTGAACAGCTTTGATAAATTTAATTCGCGTCAAAACGGATTCAAAGGACATGTCATTACAACCGAAAGTTCGGTGTCATCTTTCTTGTTCAGATTTTAGTTGTATTCTGACAAAGCGAAATAATAAGACAGAATGGTGAAAATAAAGAACATCACCTTCGCATATTTCTTGTGGATAATAGTACTTTCCAAAAACGGGTGTGATATATATATCAAAAATATAATCCCGAGAACTGATCTGATAAATCTTCCATCTTCGGAATTGCACTGAAACAAACTTTATTAAGGAACACTGCTGCAAAACGTCAAGGCAACATAACAAAAATACAAGAACGACGATTAAGTGAAACGGCTCTTCATTTCATGCGACATTTCCACGCATTTTGTTTTACAAAGTTCTCCTTCATTGATTTTCAACTAAGGATCAAAAGAAATTCAAGAAAAAGAAAATTCAAATTACAATAAGTAAAGATAAACTGGATATTACGAAAGCTAAATTTCCATTAAGTTGGGGAACTTTTACAGAATTACTGATGCAGAAAACTTTATCGACATATCCTTGAAACCCTTTTAAAGTGCATTATTTCTCTAATTACCGTACGATGTTTTGTTTTGAATATGCATTCTTAACAAAATTAGATCGACTAAAGTTACGCACTGACGTGTGTCTAGAGCTTTACTCATCAATCAAAATGCAATTTTTTTTCTTTAAAGCATACGGTTGTGTCCTCACTTTTATGATGTAAAGCAATTAAGTATCAGTAAGTTGATGACATTATCCTAGCTTGATTCTGCATGATGGAGGGAGATGAATGTTTGGCTTTCCTGCTGGACACATTTTCCCAGGATCTGAGCTAACATTAATGGTGTAAAAAAAGCGATCTTCCGTATCAAAACTACAATTTCAGTGTGTTTAAATGTGCCCTTAATAAAACCTTGTGATTATTCTGCAATCATTTATCATTGCAATTCCACACTTTTTTGGAAAGAAACAATTTGCATAATTGATTGTAGTATGCACTGTCCTCCACTTCTTAAATTATTTACTTCTGAAATCGTGTACAACAAATGATAAATTAATTCCACTGTACCTTCCCGAAATCGCATCTTTCTATTTAATCAGGTTGGAAAGAGCTTAATGGCCATAATCATGAAAAGTATATGTATTTTATTATAATAGGAGAACACATGATCTATTCATAGTTTTTTAAGAAATCCAACGGCCGTTCCATAAAAAGTGACAGTAATTTTTTTCGAGTTGGCAACTGTGCGAAGAGAAAAAATAACCACGCAGACGATTAATTGAATTAAGGAAGTACCTATGGCAACAGTTATTAGCCGTGGCAGACGACTCGCGTTTTGTTATTGGGCACTTGCTTAAGGTACGTCTGCATTTCGCCATACAGCTATGGAGGTGGGTGATTCAGAGTTAAAAAGTGAAATGCGTTGTGCGATAAAATTTTGCTATCGTTTGGGTTAAACGGCTCCAGAACAGTTTACAGAACAGTAAAATTAGTGATCACCGATTAAAACTTGACTTCCCGAAGTAAAATTAGTGTGCACCGATTAAGACTTAACTTACCGAAGTAAAACTAGTGATCACTGATTAAGACTTAACTTTCCGAAGTAAAATTAATGTGCACCGATTAAGACTTAACTTACCGAAGTAAAATTAGTGTGCACCGATTAAGACTTAACTTCCTGAAGTAAAATTAGTGTGCACCGATTAAGACTTAACTTCCCGAAGTAAAATTACTGTGCACCGATTAAGACTTAACTTCCCGAAGTAAAATTACTGTGCACCGATTAAGACTTAACTTCCCGAAGTAAAATTGTCTGACCGTAAAGCTTACGGAATTACTTAAATGAATCCCGAATAGCTTCACTTCATTGCAAATGCATAAAACTTGAATTCGATAACTAAGCACCAGGAGCAATAATGGGCAGATGAACATCAAGTAAATCGTACGCACTGAGTTCACTATTTACTTATTTATCCTTTGCAGGTGTATAGCATTCGTCAAAGACACTTCTTGATCACAGAAATTACCAACTTCAGGATATATTATGTACTTGAATTAATTCCCGCTGTTTTTTGCCACACAAACACCTGTGTGTTGCCACATAACGGTGCAGGATAGTCTATTCAAAGTAGTGTCCGTTGGCCGCTGCGACCCTTTCCCACCGTTGGGGTAACAAAAGGATTCCGCAGTAGAAAAAATGCAGGTTCTTTCGAGGCGAACCATTCATCGAGCCATTTTTGGATATTCGCGGCAGAAAAGAAGTGCTGCTCTGACAGGCCATGTCGTAGCGACCGGAACAAATGGAAGTCCGAGGGAGCAATGTCCGAAGAATAAGGTGGGTGCGATAAGAAGTCGCAGCCAAGTGCCTCCAAGAGTTCCTTTACGGATTTGGCGACATGAAGTCTAGCGTTGTCGTGGAGAAGAATAACCTTGTCATGTGGGATCCAGTTTCCGAGCTTCTGAATCAGCCCCATCGCCTTTAAACGTTTGCTAAGCGTTGACTCATCCACCCGTAGTGTATCAGACAGCTCGTGGAGCGTCTGACATGAATCCTCGTCCAATAAGGCCTCCAATGCGCCATCTTCGAACTTTTTCGGCTGCCCAGGGCGCTCTTTGTCCTTCACGTCATACTCGATGGCTTTGAAGCGTCGGAACTACTCTCTGCATGTTGTTTCCGATAGGGCATGTTCCCCATAGGCATGCACTAGCAAACGATGACTTACCGCTGCAGATTTCTTGAGATGAAAGCAGAAGAGTAATGCTTCCCGCAAATGCTCCTTTTTTGGTACGAAACACGACATCGTGAATGAGATACAAACTCGTGTTTTGCGTCCTCCGATCGCGTGTCACACACTGCTTCGCCCAGACTACGGACGGTACGTGCGTGCGCAAGGGAGATCACGTGTTGCCCGGGTCACAGCGCACCACTGCTGCCCTCTATTGCACAACAGCGGGAATTAATTCAAGCACCTAATACATGTAACTCTATGTATTTAGCAGTATTAAAAGACTGCTATCGCTTTAGTACAGCAACTCGTAAGTAAATCAAACATCAGGAACGTTTACAAGTCAGATCAGGAACGTTTACAGATATGGAGGTGAGTGATTCAGAATTAATGTTACTGCTGGAACGAAGTGACAGCAGTAACATTATCATGTAACATTATCAAGTGATTATCATGTAACATTATGAACGCCTGTATATATATATGCTCTACACAGCTCTCGCTTGTAAAAAATCTGAAAGCTCTTTCTAAATTGCAATCTAACAATTTTCCTATCCTAGAAATTTCTTAAGACATCATTTTAACCATTTAATTTTGAACTATAATTTGGTGTCCAAGAGTTTCAAATTACACATTGACATGCTTACTAACCTAGGACCTAACAATTTTAAATATATAGGTAACATAAAGTGCTATTTGGTGGGTCCCTAATAGCTGAAGATCTTATATACATACACAGTTTTGCATCTTGTCAATTCACACATTTTTTGGCTTACCAGGTAGTTGATTAACCGCGACCACCTTTTTTATCAGTGTATATATTTGGGTTCTTGTGGGTGCTCTGTTCAGTCTTGTTTACATTTTGGCATGGCGGGTTTTGTTCTGCCGGTAAGCTTTTAATTCTTTTTTTAGTTTTATAAATTTGATTCTTGGATGTTTTGTGCTTATTAGAATTTGGTTTTGTGTCGTAGAGAGCATGACCAACCGACAATTTTGGCTTGCCTTGTCGTTTTGTTGGTACTAGAAAGGCCACTCCCACAGGTTGATGCTCTCCTGATGACGGCAACCTGTTTCAGTTTTCACTTGTTTTGAAATTTTTTGTATTTTGTTCTGTAATATTTTCATTCTATGTATATATATATATATAATGCCATTATCAAGTGATTATCATGTATTATTATGAGCGACTCATCTAAAATGCCTGTATAGGTGATTATCATAGTGATTATCATGTAACATTATCAGTAACATTATCATGTAACATTATCAAGTGACAGCAGTAACATTATCATGTAACATTATCAAGTGACAGCAGTAACATTATCATTATCATGATCAAGTGACAGCAGTAACATTATCATGTGACAGCAGTAACATTATCAAGTGACAGCAGTAACATTATCAAATGACAGCAGTAACATGTTACTGCATTGTCGTGCAATCTCTTTCTAACATGCAATCAAGTGACAACAGTAACATCCCAGCAAAAACACAAGTGCTGGGAAACTATTGGCTGAACTCTGCCGCTCACGGCCCGGTAGTGGTCCGTTGGTGGCAGCGCTATCAGTTGGCGAGCCATTGATGGCCCTGCAGCATCTCCGTGAATTGTGGGCCTCCAAGCAAGTGCCACTAGTGGCCCGTTGCTGGCAACCAATGCAACCCCCAACAGCAGGTAGAAGCCACGGGACTGCGCATGCGCAGAAGTAACACTTGCTGTGTCTCTCATGGTACCAGTTAGTTGAAGACGACGCTATCGCCATCGTGTTATTTTAGTGGATGTTAAGAAAAAATCCGTATGTTGAGAGGCGAATTAATTTCCTAATGAAATTTTACGTCGACGAAGATATCAGATTAAGCCGTGAAGTCTAGATTACAGCCATGAAATACACCCACTCCATTCCCATGAATAACAATTCATGGAATGGAGTGGATGAATAACAAGAAAAAATTTGAAACCTCTTGAAACAAATATCCTGGAAAACCATTAAAACAACGTTTGTTGGAAAAAAAAAAGAATTATACGCGTACAAAATTTATTAATTATTTGAAAGAAAAAAAAAGCAACGCTATGTGGTGTACTCATACATGGGTTGAATACACAAGACTGGGAGGAATTCGCTTCTAAAAATAACGAGAAGTAAAATAAAATATCTTTTATTCTTTAAAACAAATGTAGCTTCGGACAACGGAAAGGAAAGACACAGCGTTAAAAATGTAACAGAATGTGACATGAACCCGGGCAAATATATATTTATTCAACAATCTCTTTTCAAGACGGCAAGGACAGTACAAAACTTTGGAAAGCGACTCTAAGTATGTACACGCCTTGAAAATGAGTGAAGTTCCCTTAAGGTTAAAAAAAACTATTGTTACGTTGAAAACATTAATTTATCAATTATATGAAACTGACTTTTATGAAAAATACCTCGCAATATTGTAAAATGAAAGAGGGAAGCATTCCATTACACATTGCATACCAAACAGACAGCTTTAAGCATATACTCGAGCATGCCAAATTAGTCCGGTTGGTAGAGAGCTGAGCTATCACACCAACGGCCCAGGTTAAAATCTACTCACACACAAATTGGTATTTTTCCGATCTGTTGAGAAAATTTCCCTAGCGCAGTTCGTTAATTTACAAGCTTCGTAAGGGTAGAAAAAATTGTAGCTTTGGGTAGCTGCGGTTATTTATGCTTTTTTTATTTTATTATTATTATGGCTACTACTGGGAAATTGGCGGACAAGATTCGGCAAGCCACCAGTTACGTCACGTGGTTGCCGGCTGCCACTAACGGCACACTAGCGGACCGCATTAGGCTAGTCATCATTTCTGGCACGTGCTTGCAGGGCCACTGAAGGGCCACTTGTGGCATATGACAACTGATGGGGTGCCAACTGTTGGCCAGCTATTGGCCTGAACTTCTGGCCCTTCTGTTGGCCGCCCGGACATTTTATTGACGGTTCGGCAGCGGTAACATAGTTCTGGGCCATTGTTGGCAGTGCTGGCTGCCAGCAATGGCCCAGTGCTAGCCCAGCAAGACTGTTTTTGCTGGGATATTACTGCTGGAACCAAGTGACGGCAATAACATTAAACAAGTCAACAAATGTTACTGCTGGAACCAAGTCAACAAATGTTACTGCTGGAACCAAGTCAACAAAAGTTACTGCTGGAACCAAGTGACATCAGTAACATTATCCAAGTGACAACAAGTGCTTGTACCAAACAGAAATCTCTATAAATAGTAAACAGCGCCAATCATACAGTCAAACGTCAATCCTTATCTTCAGTTTTCCATTACGTCATTACTCTTTGACCTATTATCAGGTTGCCAAATAAATACAAATTTATCGAGAGAGAAAATTTAGCGTTCAGACTTCAAGACACTAAACCAAAATAAGCTCAAATTAACATGAGAAGACAGGAACTAAAAAGACAGTTTTAATTAGAATATACATCTAAATGTCATTTGTTGAACCTTTGAATTTTAAACAGAATTGTCGCTTGAAGAAATTGTTGCTGCAGTATGTCAATCTAAATTACACACTTGCATAACAGTGAAGAGTAATGGTCCAAAGTCAGGAGTCACAGGATCGATCCCTTAATAATTCAGTGCCCAAGGTCTATTCAGTAGATAAGCACGTGAAGACGAAGAACGCTGAAGATATTTCACTTCACAGAAACAAGATGAAGATATAAATAAAACACTTCAAACTACATTACTGTTTGTGAGAATTACAACACCAAGGAACAATCGCGCTGTTCAAATGAAATTTATATCATAGATTCCTCATGTTACAGGAGATCACTGATTACATTTGTAGAGTTATACAAGATTGTTTTGGCTTCAGTATCGTGTGAAGCCACCTCGGGCAAAAATAACAAACTCTACACGGTGTGGCATTGAATGGAATAGGTTTTTAATATCGCCCTGGGAAATAGACTGCCATGCTGCTTCTATGCGAGACCAGACTTCATTTATTGTGACTTGCAAAGTCGCTTGAAGGGCCAATCGCTTAGGTATCATGTCTCTTTTATTGTGACTTGCAAAGTCGCTTGAAGGGCCAATCGCTTAGGTATCATGTCTCTGATATGTACTACTGAGTTTATGTGCAGGCCAGGCAAGGCGTGGTATCTGCTGTGCATGGAAGAGGCATTGGATATTCCGGTCTACATGTGGCTGAGCAGCCCTGCTTGAATTTAATGCCAGGACAACTCTGAATGAAGAATATCACCTCTGCCTCTAAAACATTCCTGATGAGTCATTGGCTGTTCAAAGTTCCCCCAATTCGTATCAAGCGAGATCGCAAATTGAATTCAATGGCCACCCAAACCATGACGCTTATGGTTAATCCGGTGAAAAGCAAAATGCAGGCTGCCTTTCACCACGATATCTTCTAGCCCGTATGCGACCATCATGGTGCATGAAGTTGAATCGTGACTCGTCAGAAAATATATCCTACTGCTAATCAGAGCGCCAATGTCTGTGTTCGAGACCACATTGCAGTCTAAGGCGTCTATAGTGAGGGTCAAATGAATGCGCAGAAATGGGCTGCTAGTGATCAGTCCTCTGTTAAGCAGACGACGTAGAACTATGCTGGAAGACAAAGCCTAACTTGTGATAGTGCTTCAGTGCTGCGCTAACACCGTGGATTTCGCCATGCGGTAAAGGTGCATATCATCCTGTGAAGTCCTTCTATTTTGCGGTCCATTGCACGGAATTCTGTGCTTTAGAGCCTCATCTGTCCACTGTCGCTACGTTCGCATCACTGTACTGAAGCTTCTCTCATCCCAGCAGTCTTTTCTCGCACAAAGTCTTCCGCAACGGGGAAGACTTTTTTTCTTGAAGTACAAGAAACACCCCGTCGACTCAACGTCGGCTCTTCGCAAATTGCAAGATCTCGTTTGAACAACTCTTTGCCGCCCCGGTGGCGGAGTGGTCTAAGGCGCTGACCTCTGATCATTCGTCCGTAAGGGGTCCGGGTTCGAATCCCTGTCAGGCATGGATGTTGTGTTTGTCTTACGGCACTGGCTCTCTCCCTTCCCAGGAACCAGTGACCCTAAATTAGGGACGGGCGACTGCTTATAGCCCATTGAGTTGCTCACGGTGGTCGTTAAACCTCCAATCAAAGAAAAAAAAAAAAAAAAAAACTCTTTATATCCACGACCCGACAGTTCAGATAGCGCTGATCCAAAAGCGCATGCGCATTTTAACTGACATTTTAATCATTTGCATGTCCCAACATGTTGTACATATCCTATAAACTTCAAGCTAATACCAACAGTCCTTCATGGTGTTGCAATTTTCACAGGGAATAGTGTATTAACTCGCTAATTAAATCTCAAACTGGCTGGAACGAGTTAATTCAACGTCAGCAAAATGGAACGAAATCAGCGCGAAAGAATATATTCGCTGTCCAAGAAGTGGGCGAAACGCGGCTGGAACGAGTGAACTTGTCCATCAGAATAGCGATTTAGAGAAATGATTGACACTAATCCTTTCTTACTGATTACCTGCCGAAAGGGATACAATGGCCGGGAACCTAAGAACAGAGAGAGAAAATGTCTGAGCTGCCCCGGCGGCGCAGTGGTCTAAGGCGCTGGCCTTTGATCATTCGTCCGTAAGGGGTCCGGGTTCGAATCCTGGTCAGGCATGGATGTTGGGTTTGTCTTACGACACTGGCTCTCTCCCTTCCCTGGAACCAGTGACCCTAAATTAGGGACGGGCTACTGCTTATAGCCCATTGAGTTGCTCACGGTGGTCGTTAAACCTCCAATAAAAAAAAAAGGTCTGATTCACATGTTTCTACCAAGTGCACGTGTAACGTACCAGGAGATGTGACGTACCTGCCAGAAGGACGCACACGACATAAAGGCAGATAGGAATCAGAATAAAACGTCCGCGTAGCTCAATTGGTAGAGTGACTTATTCCGGAATGAGGGGATCCGGGTTCGAATCCCGGCGTAGACCAAAAATGACGGAGAAATTTACTTCGTTATGCACGATATAAAAGGTTAGTCGTCCTTAAGATGGCTAGCCTTTCCCCATCATGCCTTAGGTCATGGAGCAGGAAGTAAAGGACTAGAAGCGAGCTTTCGTCACCCGTGGAAGGTTTATGGTCGGCATTGCTGAGATGAGTGTTGGTAATAGAATTGCTGTGCCTTGGCTTTTTTATAAAATCCAGCCGCTATGTAAGAGCTTCTGAATCCATGACAGGAAGCGCTGAAAACTTTGGACACCGGTTGGTTCAGTCACATGGGCAGCTTAAAAGGTTAAAGGAAAACAGTAGCTATTATTACCATATGAATGGAAACAGCGATATATTTACTTGCCACCGTCTCGATGACTGAAAGATATGAGAGAGTAGTATCTGACCACTAGCCCGTCCTCCCAGATGAACATTCTATTTTTAGGGCCAAGAATGAGACATCGCCATTGCGCCTATCACACGGCGCTGGCTCTGTCTGTTTCCTGGAGGTAGTGGCCCTAAATTAGGGGAGGGCAGCTGTTTATAACTTTAAGATTTGACCATGCTTGTCGATAACCCTCTCCCTCAAAAACATTTATTAGAAATATGTGAATAACTAAAATGCAAAGTTTTAAGTCTTATAACGTAAAAGCAATTTCCCAGTGGCGGAGCTCGTATACGCATCCATCTGCTGCGCAGCCGAATACTTTCCCATTTAAGCTACACCGACGGCGTTTGTCGCTGCAACTTTGCCGTCTTGATATGTACGACACGGCTGAGATGTAGGCACGTCATACACAGTCGATTCACATTATTGTGACCACCTCCTAGTTTTTCCCTCAACAGCGCATAGCCAATGAAAAAAGGCCCATGTCGTGAGCTAAATTGGAGGGTATATAAGGTGTTATGCAGGCATTCTGAAAATATATCACTCGTTGCTGTCATGGATAAAAAGAGCGATTTATCAGATATGCAAAAAGGGATGATTATCGGATTTGGGACCAAGGGAAGCTGTATTTCTGAAACAGCGCAGTATGTGAACTGTTCGCGTGCTGCTGTGTTTAAAGTGTATCGTGATTGGAGAAATGGCACCGCGTCGAATCAGCCAATCAGGACATGCGGAGCCGCACGTCCCATTGATGTGAGAGGTGAGCGTCGGCTTCGAAGGTGCGTGAGGGCCGATCGACACGCTACAGTGGAGCAACTCACTGGCCGAATGAACCAGGGGGCCACCGGAAGTGTGTCTAACACGACCGTTTACCTAACCTTGCTGCGTATGGGGCTCCGATGCAGATGGATGGTCACTGCACCTAGGCTAACGAAGGTGTATTGGCAGAAAAAGCTTACATTTGTACGGTAGTATTGGAATTGGACCTCCGCTGATTGGCAAAGGACTGCCTTCTCCGATGAGTCACGTTTTCGGCTTCATCGAACGGATGGACGTTGGCGTGTAAGGAAAGAAACTTCTGAGAACACATCTACAATCATTACTGGAAGAGTACAAATTGGTGGGGGCAGCTGGTCTGAGGAATGTTTTCGTGGAATTCCCTGGGTCCACTCATGCCTGTGGAAGGCACTGTGTACCGAATTCGTTATGAATCCATCCTTGCAGATCACGTACACACATACATGCTGATTGTCTTCTAAGGGACGGATGGAATCTTCCAGAACGACAATGCGACGTGTCACATAGACGAGAATGTCCGAGAGTGGTTGGAAGAGCACGATGAAGACTTCAAAGTATTTCCCTGGTCCCTTAATTTTCGAGACTTAAACTCCATTGAGCATCCGTGGGACTCCTCGATCGTGTTGTTCGCTCTATGGATCCTTCGCCAAGCACCTTCAAGTATCTGTCAGATGCACTACAGTCAGCATGGCCCCACATACCTGTGAACGCTTTGCAGCACTTTATTGAGTCACTTCTAGCACGTCAAGCTGCTGTCCGCGCCGCACACGGTGATTAGTCTGGATATTAGCTGGTGATCAGAATAATGTGACTTGACCGTGTACATATTCCTCCTTGAAAAAGAACTGGAAAGAAATCGAAAGTTACCGGGTCAGCCAGCAAATCATGCTTGAAGAACCTCTCTGTGGAAGAAGGAATTCGCCGCTCCGGTGGCGCAGTGGTCTAAGGCGTTGGCCTCTGATCATTCGTCCGTAAGGGGTCCGGGTTCGAATCCCGGTCAGGCATGGATGTTGTGTCTGTCTTACGGCACTGGCTCTCTCCCTTCCCTGAAGCCAGTGACTCTAAATTAGGGACGGGCGACTGCTTATAGCCCATTGAGTGGCTCACGGTGGTCGTTAAACCTCCAATCAAAAAAAAAAAAAAAAAAAGAAGGAATTCTGATTAATTCCAGGCGATGTGTGGAACGAATATCGCACATTTTTCGAAAAATCTTACAGCAAGGAGATTCAGTTTACGCTCCGGCGCCAATATAGCGAAACACAAATTTGTGGGTGGCGTGCCTTGAAGCTGCATCCTTCAGCTCCTGAGCCGAAGACTTTCCCAATTAAGCTACACCAACGGAGTTCGTCGCTGGAACTTTGCGGTCTTGACATGTGCGTCACCTCTGAGGTAGGTACCAGATTTAGAAACGGGTAAACAATTTGGGACATGGACCCAAACCGGTCCCGGACGTAATATAATTGGACTCGACCAGGACAAATCTGCTTTGAACTAACTATAAATTCAACAGTCAATTTTTATTTATACATAATCATAGCTATATATATATGGTTATGTATATAATATAATTGTATATATATATATATATGATTATTATATGATGATTGCTCCAGATATAGTTCATAATCATTTGCATGTACCTTCTCTTCACCGCACACCTAGAAGAGAAACACAACATAGTATTTATTGACATACATTAGTACGGTGTCGGTCCACCTTTGGCCTTAATGCATTCACTGACCCTTCGACACATGCTTTGGACAAAGTTTTGGAACACAGCGATAGGTATGCGCTTCCATTCATTACATAACGCTGCCGCTAACTGTTGCTTACTAGTAGGCCTTGGTTCCAAACTTCTTATGCGCTCTAATTCATCCCATAGGTGTTCTATGGGATTAAGATTAGGGTTCTGTGCTGGCCAGTCTACACACGATACGGAATCATCGTCAATCCACGACGTAACAGTCCTTGCTTTATGGCTTGGTGCATTATGCTGCTGGGCTGGTATCAACAAGGTTCGGTTCCATAGAATTGCCACAGAGTTGGTAGGGCATAATTGTCCAGAATATTGTGGTAGACGTGCTGGCTAACAGGTTTGTCCACGATAACCAATGGACCCGAACCATACCACGATAAGCACCCCCACAGGAGTACACTGCCTGCTCCAAACTTGACCGTAGGAACAGTACTATAACGAAGTAAATTTCTCCGTCATTTTTGTCCACGCTGGGGCTCGAGCCCGGCTCCCCTCATTTCGGAATAAGTCGCTCTACCAATTGAGCTACGCGGACGTTCGCTCTGACTGCTATCTGCCTTTATGTCGTGTGCGTCCTGCTGGCAGGTACGTCACATCTCCCTCCCCCCCCCCGAAAGAGGGCCGGGGCATGGCCCACGGGTCAGCCGTGACCATGAATCGTTGCAGGCAGCCATCAGCTGTAGAACGTACTTGAAAACTCCCAGCCAATTTAGTGTGTGGAATGCAACAGCACATACATATATTTTTCGAAGCGCTGAAGAAGAAATTCTCTTATTTTTCCTCTTTCGCGGTGTGGAAAGAACATCACACCATTGCGAGATCTTAAATGGCCAGGTCATCCGGATAGTTCGGGCGCCATTATAACGAAGTTAAATTTCTCCGTCATTTTTGGTCCACGCCGGGAATCGAACCCGACTCCACTTATTCCGGAAGAAGTTGCTCTACCAATTGAGCTACGCGGACGTTCGTTCTGACTGCTATCTGCCTTTATGTCGTGTGCGTCCTGCTGACAGGTACGTCACAGTACACTGTGATAAATAGCGTTCCTCCGGCTGCCGCCATACCCACACACGGCCATCAGACTGATGGATCGTGTATCTTAATTCATCAGGCCATAGGTCCTGTTTCCATTGATCTACGGTCCACGATAAATGTTCTTTACACCATGCTGAAACGAGGAGTAGTATTCTGAGTGGAGATGAAAGGCTTGTGAGCAGCCGCATGACCACGGTAACCCATGGAATGAAGTTCTCTGAGAATGCTACATGTACATACCGAGGTTTCAGCATTTTTACTCACCTGCACACTGCGGTCTTGTGCAGTACTACGTCGATTAGATCTAATGACTCTCCTGAGGCTTCAACGTTTTCTATCACTGATTATTATTTTTTTCGTCTGCCGGTACTGCTTCAGGCACATGGCGTGCCTGAAGTAGCAAAACGTACCGGCAGACCAAAAAAAATCAGTACATCCAAAACAGTTGACCTGAGAATGTTTAAACGCCTCTCGGTTTCTCTTATGGACAACCCGCTAATATAACATCCAACAATCTTTCCTTTCTCAAAGTCAGTTCTCTCCCGCCGCGACATTTCCACTGAACCTCACAGTGCGATATGATCGCGGTCAGCTGCAGGCTTGTTTTGATACCGTTTGCAGCTGTACCGCGCATCTTAACAACGCAGCAAATCCGTTTATTATATATATATATATATATTACAGGAACGTATAATGATGTACTCACTGAAAGTGTTAAAACTGTCGTCCTCCACATAACCTTACTGTTTTAAACATGTTTTCGAACATATCTGCGAGAGTCAAAACGTCCCTGAGCTGTGATGTTAAGGCTGTTCCACTTAATTTTGATGGTGCTACAGTAAAAATTTTTGAATTAAGTGACTTATCATATGTTTAATTTCAGTTTTTGCTGCTTTCTTGTTAACAGCTTCAGAATATGTTTCATAGTAACGCCTATTTTCACCAGCTCCTACTGAGTTGAAAGTTTCCAAAATGTGGATGTTGATTTCATCATTACTCTTTAGAAGGAAGGAATACTCTAGAAATCAACATTCACATTTTAGAAACTTTCAACTCGTCACAAGCTTCTGAAAATTGTTGTTGTGTGAAACATACTCTGAAATTTGATATGTTAACAAGAAAACAGCAAAAATTGAAATTAAACTTACGATAAGTCACTTAATTCAAAAATTTGACTGTAGCACCGTCAAAACTAAGTAGAACAGCCTTAACATCACAGTTCATTTTTTATTGAGACAAAACAACTCTCACAGTTTTTGTCTAGACGTCTTTTTCAATATCCGTAATATTAAATTCATCAAACAGAAGCCATCGCTCTTTCCACGTTTATAAGTCAGTCACGGAAAACTTCTCATCGGCCGCCACCGGGAATCGAACCCCGGGCCTTTCAGTTATGCTCCGGACATGCTACCACTGCACCACAGCGGCCTCGATTTCTCCACACTGACATACGACTAACTGCCAAACCACATGGCAGGTTGCTTCTTTTAGCCCTTGAGAATTTTTCCGTGACTTACTTATGAACATGGAAAGAGCGATGACTTCTGTTTGATGTTCCTAGTCCACGTCAATTGTGTGTAATAATATTAAATTCCTCCTTATTAATACATAAGGCTTTAATTCCAACAAGACGTTCAATGGAACGGGATATTAGTACGTCAAACGAAAACCTCTGAATGCTCAATGCAAAAGATGCGATGTGAAAAGTAACTCTCAGTCTTACAGTGTGACACGTGGGATGTGAGAGAGTGAATCACCAGAGAAGCAGGCGACACGCGGTTGCCTGTATCTCGCTCCGGACAATCACACTGAAAACAAAAGCAAAGGAAGTATCGTTTTACGATATCGTCTTGGTGAGTCTAGCGTTTGAGCCGTATCTTCGGTCGGTGGAAATCTTCGCTGCTTTAAGAAAGAGACGGCAATATTTTTGTTTGACAAATCATTTTTCACTTTGCTGTCACCAGCATCCAGCACAAAATTCCACAGTACGCATTTTTTCTTTCAAATATTTTTTTTTTCTTTTCAAAAATAAAACGAAAATGAAACCGGGTCGAAATCGGGAGAGGAACACATTGATCCGACCCGTTTGACCCGCAAAAAAATTGTCTTCCCGTTGAACCAGTGGCCAGTGACCCGTTTCCATCACTGGTATATACACCACGTTTACATAAATGAGTTAAAAGTGCGTCTTGCATGGATTCATAAGCATTTAGTCAAATTTTAAGAAATGCCTTTTCTCTTTTAAAAAAAATTATCGCATTGCATTTTTTCATATATTTGTAGATATTCAGCTTTCTTAGATAGAGGATTTCCTACTGTGCGTGGTAGTGCATATGGGAACATCTGAAGAAAACCTAAAGCAATACGTTATCTTCCCACTAAAGAATTAAAAATACTGTTTCAGAAAACATAAACAATTCCTGCTTTATTTTAATTTATCAAGCGATGAAAAAAAGATCCACGATTTTTTCCCCAAATAAAAAAGTAATTAATATGATTTTAGTTAAAATGTCAGTGTTTTTCACAAAGGCAAGCATACCTCATTTTTTAAAAGTGCAGATCAAATTATTCGCTAAGGCAAATTAGTAAAGCTCAAGACATCACATCTGCTTCTGACATACACTTTTTTGTTGTTGTTGTTGTTTGGTAAAAATGAGAGCGATGCTTAATTTACTTTCCTGTTCTCAGTGCAAGGTGTTTTCATCTACGGTAGGAAAGGATTTGAAAAATAATGAACCCGGAGAAAATGTTTGGTTTGAAAAGCTGCTAAATTGTGATTTTATCCGCAGAAGAAGAAATCTTTTGACTTTGTCTTTTTGCAACATAAAGCAACGGTCAAATTCATACATTTTCGAGTAATTAAATATTCTTGAGGCTTTTATCTAAATTAAAAATACGTTTCTTAATTGAATCTTCAAAAGGAAAAAGTGTGTCTCGGAAACAATCAAAATTGAATTACGAAGAGAAAAAATTGGTTTATGGTTTGAGTCCTCTCTCTCTCTATTTTTTTATATTTCCCCTTCAGGGTATTTGAACGGGAACGTTGACTGTTGACCCACATATTTCTGGTAATTTGATTGGTTGAGCGAAAGAGCACGAAGAACATCGTTTAGTGAATACAACGCAAGAGAAAAATTACATCAAAAGTCCTTGCAATGGAAGCGTCGTGATTTACTTACCTATTTCATTTTACTATTCACTCATTGCTCTTCGTAAACTTGTTAACAGAAACTCAAGAATATGAGAAATATGCCTCAAACGCATCACAGATTACGAAGACTTTGAACTTTTTTTTCCCTAACTAATTAATGCCTAATACCTATGACTGTCCGGACAAAATATAAACATAGATTTCGTTAATTTAATTGCTACTAACTGTAACGGTTGTAGGATACTTCTGTCTAGCAGTGCTGACAGCTCCTTAACAAAGCAGAAGCACGCTGTTTTTTAGTATAGCAGAACTGGCATATAACGAGCCCGTATTCAGTACCTAGTATTTAGCCAGCAAAACACGAACTTTTGTTTGGTATAATGTTAATTCAAATCTAATTGGATCTTTTTTAACGAACAAATGTAATGGCGTCCCCGGATTTAACGAGGGAGATAAAAAGCTAAGATGATCTCCTTTAAAAAGCAAAGTAACAAAACTTAATGAAATTCCATATTTAACGAGGCAGAGGAAATCTACTGCGCGCTGTTCTAAAATGAAGAAATGAAATGATGGCAGACGACAGGACAAAATCGCACCAGCTCAGGGAAGTTCTTGTGTGTTAACGCAAGAGTGTTGATAGGAAAGCAATGGGGGAGGAAGTGCACCAGATGCTCAACAAGCGAGTTGTGCAAGAGGCTCTCGCCGCCACCCACTCCATGGGACTATGCCTTGGGGGTATTGGATCAGCAGACTTGAAAACAGACCACCTACTCCTAAAAAAAGAAGAGGATGGCTGAGGTTCACTCACATGTAAAGTGGATTTCTGGGGGGAAAATTGCAGGGTGGGATAGAGGAGTAATGGAGTCAAGATGTTGTCGGAGATGAAACAGGACATAAAATGTCCTGGAATTGTGTCATTTCCTCTTTCACCCTCCAAGTGAGCGTTGCATTAGGAGGATCAGTGCTGCTTTTTCTTAATGTGAGTTGTGTGATTCAACAGCAGTCAGTCTTACCTGTCCGTCAATTTTAATGTGCTTGAAAGTTTTAATTTATTAACTATAATACTAATGTAGTCAATTAATTAAGTATTTCAAGTATAACCAGCTGTAGTGAATATATATTCAATATAAACGTATATGCATATTTTTACATGATGGGAATTTTCATTCCAAAACGGATTTAGTGATAGCCCGGATTTAACGAGGGTTTCTGTCGTTTACTAGCTCCTCGTTATCAACGGGTTCTATAAAGTCCGTCTAGAAAACGCAAGGCTATGACATTAGAAAGATGAATTTCATATCTTTTAGTGACGTTACGCGGAAACCGAAGCTTCCGATTGGTTACGAACGATGCCGTGTGTGACTTCAAACGTGACACCGATCTATCAGTAAACGACTGAATGACGTCACAAACGGAGGGAACTCATCTCTGTAATGTCATGGCCTTCTGTTTCCTAGACGGACTTGGTTCAGTTATACACAGTCGAAACACATTGTTGTGGCCACCTCCTACTTTTGACGTCAACAGCGCGTAGCCAATGAAAGAAGGCACATGTCGTGAGCTGGCTTAAAGGGTACATAAGGTGTGCTGTGCGCATTCTGAAAACATATCACTCGTTGCTGTAATGAATAAAAGGAGCGATTTATCAGATTTGCTAAAAGGGATGCTTATCGGCTTTCGGTCGAAGCGAGGTAGTAATTCTGAAACAGCGCAGTTCGTGAACTGTTCGCGTGCTGCTGTGGTTAAAATGTATCGTGATTGGAGAAATGGCACCATTGCGAAGAAGCGACGTGGAAACTGCGGAGTACCACGTACCATTGATGTGAGAATTGAACGTCGTCTTCAAAGGTGCGTGAGGGCCGATCGACACTCTACAGTGGAGCAACTCACTGGCCGAATGAACCAGGGGGCTACCGGAAGTGTGTCTAAAACGACAGTTCAGCGAACACTGTTGCGTGTGGGGCTCCGATGTAGACGGATGGGCACTGCACCTATGATAGCGAAGGTGCATCGGCAGAGAAGGCTTACATTTGTACGGCAGTTTCGTAATTGGACGTCTGCAGGTTGGCAAAGGATTGCCTTCTCCAATGAGTCACGTTTTCTGCTTTATCGAATGGATGGACGTTGGCGTATAAGGCGAGAAACATCGGAGAACAAACACTCTTCAACCATTGCCGGCAGAACTCAAACTGGTGGGGGCAACGTTATGGTCTGGGGAATGTTTTTGTGGTATTCCCTGCGCTTAGACCACTGTGCCACCGTGGCGGCGAGTCAAATTTTGCGACCTCAGATAATGAACCATTTCTAACTTGCGTATTGATTTGGGACATGGAATAGGTATGTTATAAACTTTAGTGTTCACCCTACAACAGAAATATTATTCGTCTCAGAGATGACATTATCTCATATCCCATTGACGCAAAAGACAGAGCGAAGGTAAAAATCTTTGAAAGTGTCTGCGGTAATCTCACGATTGCTATGTAACTTCAGTAAGCATCCTTTTTAAAAGAATAAACAAAGACAGCACGTTTTAGCAACACATAGCAACCGAAAAATTGTTATGCGGTCACCACTGGGGATCCGACCCATATCTCTCGTTATCTAGCCGAGCGAATTAGCCTTACACCACGGTGCGCCACAATCCACGACGCTATGTGTGACTTTCTGTCAGCTATGTGTTGCTGAAACGTGGAAAGGGCAATGTTTTTGTTTATTCGCTGACTCCACGTATTTGGAGGATTTTCACTTTGGACCTCGCCTTTTGGATTTAACTGCTATAATTAATATATAGCCAGCGCCGTTAATGCCCACAAGATGGAGACGTCTCAGTAGCTGAGCCCATCTTACGGATTTACGACGTCAGAAGCTGACAGAAAAACAACATAGCGCCGTGGGTTGTTGGCCACCGTGGCGTAAGGCTAACGCGTTCGGCTAGATATCGAGAGATCTGGGATTCGGATCCCCAGTGGTGACCGAATAACTATTTTTCGGTTGCTATGTGTTTCTGGAACGTGGAAAGAGCGATGTTTTTGTTTATTCACTGACCCCACGTATTTGGAGGATTTTCACTTTTTTAACAGAGTTCAGGTTCTGCTGTTAACTGTTGCAAACTTTCCCACTGTGATGACTTTCGTGCCTAGTTTAACATTTGAATGGTATCCACGTTCATCACGTCATTTTGCCTATCATCCCGCATTAAACGTCTAGGGTTTGGGTATCATCCCACGTTCAAAGTCTAGATCACGTCGCTTTGCCTATCTTCCCACGCTCAAAGCCCGTTAGATTACATTGCTTTGCTTATCATTCCATGTTCTAAGTCTGTTAGATCACGTTACTTTGCCTATCATCCCACGTTCGAAGCCTGTATCACGCGCATTGGATATCGTCCCACGTTCAAAGCCTAGATCACGTCGCTTTGCTTATCATAACATGTTCAAAGTTCGTTAGATCACAATGCGCTTTGTCTATCATCTCACGTTCAAAGTCCGTTACATCGCGTCGCTTTACCTGTCACCCCACGTTCATCATGTCACTTTGCCTATAATCACGCATTCAAAGTCTAGATCAGATTTCTTTGCCTATTATCCCACGTTCAAAGTCTAGATCGAATCGCTTTGCCTATCATCCCACGCTCAAAGTCCGTTAGATTGTGTCGCTTTGCCAATCGTACCACGTTCAAAGTTCGTTAGATCACGTCGCGCTTTGCCTATCATCTCTCGTTCAAAGTTCCTTAGATCGCGTCGCTTTACCTGCCACCCCACATTCATCATGTCACTTTGCCTATCATCCCGCATTCAAAGTCTAGATCAGATCTCTTTGTCTATCATCCCATGTTCAAAGTCTAGATCGCATCGCTTTGCCTATCATCCCACGCTCAAAGCCCGTTAGATTATGTCGCTTTGCTTAGCTTCCTATGTTGAAAGTCTGTTAGATCACGTTGCTTTGCCTATCATACCGTGTTCAAAGTTCGTTAGAACCCGTCGCGCTTTGCCTATCATCTCACGTTCAAAGTTGTTAGATCGCGTCGCTTTACCTGTCACCACACGTTCATCACATCGCTTTGCCTAACATCCCATGCTCAAAGCCAACTAGATTAATTGCTTTGCTTAGCATCCTATGTTCAAAGTCTGTTATATCACGTTGTTTTGCCTATAATCCCACGTTCAATGTCTATATCAAGTCTTTTTGTCTATCAACCCACGTTCTAAGTCTAGATCACGATGCTTTTGCTTATCATCCCACCCTCAAAGCCCGTTAGATCACGTCGCTTTGCTATGTTCAAAGTCGGTTAGATCACTTTGCTTTTCTTATTATTAAACGTTCATCATCATCATCATCATTGTCAACCATTATCAATCCACTGCTGGACGAAGGTCTCCCCAAGTTTCCTCCACAACAGTCTGTCTTGTGCCAGTCTCCTCCATGTCACTCCCGCATACTTTCGAATTTCATCCACCCATCTCCCATGTGGTCTTCCTCTGGGTCTTTTCCTGTCCCTTGGAATCCAATCTAAAATTTCGGCTGTCCATCGATGGTCTGTTCTTCTGGCAGTATGTCCAGCCCATTGCCATTTCAGGGATTTAACTCTGATCATGATGTCTTCCACTCTTGTCATTTTTCGGATCCACGTGTTCCTCTTCTTATCTCTCCTGGTTACACCAAGCATGCACCTCTCCATGCTTCTTTGAGTTGTCTGCAGCATTTGTATGTCTCTTTTAGCTAAGGTCCACGTCTCTGCACCATACGTAAGCACTGGAAGGATGCATTGATCAAACACTTTTCTTTTAAGACATAATGGCATATTGCTCTTGAAAATTATGCTGTTTCTTCCAAAAGCTCTCCAGGCAAGTTTTGTACGCCGATTAACTTCTTCACCAATGTGACCCTCACTTGATATCTGCTGTCCCAGATAAACGTACGTGTCTGTTATCTCCAGCTTTTCTCCATCAATCGATAAATCTTCATTTCTTGTAAAAGCTTTGTACATCACTTTTGTCTTCTGAAAGTTCATTTTTAATCGCACTTCTTTACTCTTGTCAGCAAGTTCCTGTATCATACTCTGTAGCTCTGATGGGGTAGTTGCAAAAATGACAATGTCATCAGCAAAACGATAGTGGGTTAGATAATCTCCATTAATCTTTATCCCTTTGTTTTCTCAGTTCAATGATTGAAAGACATTTTCCAATGTTGCATTAAAGAGCTTCGGAGATATGGTGTCACCTTGTCTCACTCCTTTTCCAATCTTTATGTGTGTTGTATTTTCAAACAGCCGAATCTTTGCACTTGCATTTTCATAGATGTTATTAATAATATTAATGTATGCATCTTCAATACCGCAGGATTTCAAAGCCATTGCAACTGCCGATGGTTTCACCGAATCAAAGGCTTTTTCATAATCGATAAAAGCCATGCACAATGGAAGCTCATATTCCCTCGCTCTTTCAATTAGTTCTCTCAGTACGTGGGTATGATCTATTGTGCTGTAGCCACTTCTGAATCCAGCTTGTTCTCTCGGTTGAGCCATGTCTAGTGTCACCTTCAAGCGGTGTGAAAGAACTTTAGTGAAGATTTTATAAACCACTGATAGGAGGCTGATAGGTCTGTAGTTCCTGAGATCCTCAATGTCACCTTTTTTATGTAGAAGGATCATTGTAGCGTTGTTCCAATCCTCAGGAATTTTCCCTTCATTAAGGCATCGAGTGAAAATTTGGGCGAGTACTGTTTCGATTTCTCCACTTGCTTCTTGTATGATGTCTACAGTAATTCCATCTTCTCCTGGAGCTTTTCCCCGCTTCATGTTCTTTGTTGCATGTGCAACTTCTGCTGGAAGGACTGGAAGAACTCTGGTACTGGTACCTTTCATGATGTCTGGAGTACATGTATCATCCCTTTCATATAATTTGGAGTAGAAATCTTTCACTCTTGTCAAAATTTCGCCTCTATTTCTTGTTACAGAACCATCTTCTTTTCTCAGTGCCATAATCTGTTTTTTCCCCTTACTGAGATGTCCCTTTGCTATCTTTAGGCTTTGGTTGTTTTCAATTGCTTTCCTTACTAGTTCACAGTTGAATTTCCTTACGTCTTCAGTGATACTTTTTCGTACTGTCTTGCACAGCTCTATATATTCCACTTTGGAAGTCACATCTTCTTTAGTTGTCCTCATCTCTCTTCTTTTTTGCATCAACATTTTGGTTTTTCCTGATAATTTGTTCACATGCAATTTGTTCTTAGACCCAGCTAATTTTGTTGCTGTTTCCATAAGAGCTTTGGTTACTTTTCTGTTAACTTCAGAAATATCCACTTCTTCCGATGTTAGGCCTTCTAAAGCAGAGAACCTGTTCTTCAGTTCCAACTTGAAGGCATTATGGTGTTTTTTAAGGTTGGTTATGTCAATACATTTTGTTTGTCTTATGAGCTTGCTACGTTCGAGTTTAGTGTTGAGGTGCATCTTACATCTCACCAATCTATGGTCACTGCCTGTGTTGAACATGTTCAGCACACTGCAGTCTTCTATGACGAATTTTTTGTTACACATAATAAAATCAATTTCACTTGTCGTCCCATTTGGATGTCTCCATGTCCATTTCCTGTGTGGCTTTTTCTTGAAAAAGGAGTTCAAGATGAAAAACCCTTCTGCCTCTGCAAACTCTCCGAGAGTATTTCCACGCTGGTTTCTGTTGCCGTGACCGAATTTACCTACTGAAGTTTCATTCTGTTGCCGTTGCCCTATTTTTGCATTGAAATCTCCCATAATTATCTTCAAGTGCTGCTTACCTTTATTATTTAGATGACGAATTTCCTCATAAAATTCTTCAATTTCTTCTTCAGCATGACTTGTGGTGGGTGCATAAGTTTGAATAATCTGAGCCTGGCATCTTCTCGAGAGTTGGATAACAAGTCGTGCAGCTCTGTCAGAGGAACTTTCAACTTCTACAACTTTATCCTTCAGTTTCTTGTTTATTATAAATCCAACACCACTAGTTCTGCCAGTATCTGTCCCACGATAGTAGAAGAGATGTCCACTTTTCAGTTCAATGAGATCTTCTCCTTTTCTCCTTACCTCACTTATCCCGACGATGTCCCACTTGATCCTTTGTAGTTCCTCTTCCAATTCAAGAAGCCTTGAATCAGAAGATATGGAGCGTCCGTTATACGTAGCCAAGGTCAGCATCAGATGGCAGCCTAGTCCGGTCCTCCGGTCACCCTCTGCCTTCATGTCGCACTGGCCGCTGCCTTGGCCAGGTACATTCCAGCTGCCGGAGACTGAGGGCCAAGATTTAAGTTGTGGAGTCATTTTGGAGGGGTTTGGCCATAACTCACCACGCTGGCCAAGCGGGTTGGTGAGTGTGGGATAGCATTTCCTCTAATCCCGATGGTATAGTTATACCGCTATTGGCGGTCGTCAGAGCCCCTTTAGTGGGAACAGGGTGTACCACGAGAAGGCGGGGTTGACATTTGTCAAGGAGAGGCTGTGATGTTACGCATCACCTGACCTTACATCCCATTAAACGTTCAAAGTCCGTTAAATCGTGTCGGTGTGCCTGTCATCCAACGTTCATCACGTCACTTTACCCATCATGCCGTATTCAAATTCTAGATCAGGTTTTTTTTGCCCATCATCCCACGTTCAAAGTCTAGATCACGTCGCTCAGCCTTTCTTCCTCCAGTACAGCATTTCAAAATACATTTGAGAATATTACCGTACACATGATTATGTTGTAATGATTGCATAATTCCTTCATTCTTGGGAGTTGATTCGTCATTCACGCAATAAAATGTCACTCAATAATAATCATTTAAAAGAATGGGCATTCGATTCCCAGGTTGTGATTATGCTTATTGAGTAAATCCTTCGTTGCAGGAGTTACGTGTTTACGACTAAAGAGCTTTAAAAGCCGCAGCTCTATTTGGCAAACTGACCAAAAAGAGGGAGAGCTCTCCATCGTTCATCGTTCATGATGAATGATTTCTCTACAAGCCTACCCGTGGCGAATCATTCACCATTAACGGTGAATGATATGCCCGAACAACTTGCGCACATCACTCAAATCAATGGCATTCGCATATCATTCCCATTCTTTAGGTTCACCATATTCTTAGATGACTGCTGTTTTTCCACTGACAGAACGGTTGTCTCTTTTTAATTCTTGACATTACTTTTCTTAATAGAAATTCGTTTCCGAATTCATGCGGGCGGAAGAAAATTAAACGGGCTGCGACTTCAGTGTGTGTCGCAGTAATGGCGGATTGAATGGCCATTCACAGTAAGTGCTCGAAATGGGCCGGTATACGCCGGAATGGCACACCGACATTTCTTTATTTCTAGTATATTATACCGGCATTTTTTTTTACCCGAACTTTACATACCGGCACTAATTGTAGTAATGGGAACCGCAAAAATGTTTTTTTGTCCCTGACTTACGAGCACTGTGACGTATATTCTGATTTAACTTTTATTTTGAGTTCCTTTTCCTATATAAATTTGAGTTTGTTCACTTTTACGCTTTCCAAACTTAACGTGATATCTTCTCTCTCACATGAATGAGGTTGGCAACACTTTTTGAGGACAGAGAGAGTGACGTATGAATGTGATAAGAACTATAAATAAAAAGGGCGATGCAGCAGTTGTTATGTGTACGTGTGGGGGTGGAGATGTTCGATCTGTGTGAAAACTAGATCATATGTGGCTCTGTTGTGGATCTACTGAAATATTGCTGGACCAATAAAAGGTTATCGTAAGTGAACTTTTGTTTATGTTTCGTCTGTCCGTTAACTATTGCATAGTATTATTATTTAGTTCCTTAGTAATGGTTTTATACATGGCACAAGACAGACCGTTGTGGAGGAAACTTGGGGAGACCTTCGTCCAGCAGTGGATTGATAATGGTTGACAATGATGATGATGATGACATAGCGTAACCCCAATTTTTCTCACGAAAAAGACTTACGTTATAGTACGCATTCATATGAGAAATATCTGTGGGGGAACCGTAAAGGGTAGGAGAGTGGTGTACACATGATCTATAAGTTCAATCCTTCAAAGGATGGAAATGAAGCTACTCATAGCGCATGACCACATCTTGCCCAAGCCCCAGATCATCCCACTGAAGATATCTGTAACTTTTATTATATCATTAATTCAATATATTCAATTTGAAGAACTTCTACATCTAATGGATTGGGAGTAATAAATTAAACAGAAAATTTAGTTTTGCAGCAGTGAGTATGTACGTTTTCCACTTCTGACCTTTTCTTTTGAGGGTGGTGAGATTGCTAAAAATTTATAACTGAATTCGGATTGCGGAGATTCTAATTGCCCGATTTTCCACTTCATGAAAGTCCCTATGGGAAGGGGGTTGCTTTCTCGGTTGGGACCTTAAGTTCTGGGTTTAAGTCCAGCTGAATCACGAATGATTAGCCGAGGTTCAAAAGTCTCGCTAATCCGTTGGTCCCGGGGTATAGACTCCTTGTTATAAACAAGTCTAAACCCAGTACTCGGTGTAGAATAAGTATTGCCCGCTGGATCCACAAACCAACCAACCGAAATCGACCGCCACTGTTTCTGATTTATGGTGCAATAGAATTACACGGAATTGTCAATTACATTTTCAAACAAAAGAGTTTATGTTCCAGCGATTTGTTTTTTCCTATTTCAGTTTTGGAGATTTTAAGGTTCTTTTTCCGGATAATTTTTTTAGCTAACTATGAGCATGCCGGCACTTCAAGATTCCCATTTCGAGCACTGTTCCCAGTAATGAGATGGAACAATTTGCCCCTCACGATGAAGAGTGATAGGTTGTAAACGAATCATTCAAGGAAAGTCCATCACCATTATGTTACTATAGTAACGTAACGACAGCAGATGACGCTCCTTTTTTCTTTTTTTTTTTTTTTGATTGGAGGTTGAACGACCACCGTGAGCAACTCAATGGGCTATAAGCAGTCGCCCGTCCCTAATTTAGGGTCACTGGTTCCAGGAAGGGAGAGAGCCAGTGCCGTAAGACAAACACAACATCCATGCCTTACCGGGATTCGAACCCGGACCCCTTAAGGACGAATGATCATAGGCCAGCGCCTTAGACCACTGCGCCACCGGGGCGGCAGAGATGACGCTTCATCCTATTTGCCTAAAATGGTACACTGGTCCCAATAACCTGGCCACTCTATAGTCAGTGTATTTTTTTTTTTTTTGATTGAAGGTTTAACGACCACCGTGAGCAACTCAATGGGCTATAAGCAGTCGCCCGTCCCTAAGTCCCTAATTTAGGGTCACTGGTTCCAGGGAAGGGAGAGAGCAGTGCCGTAAGACAAACACAACATCCATGCCTCACCGGGATTCGAACCCGGACACCGTTCGGACGAATGATCAGAGGCCATCGCTTAGACCATTGCGCCACCGGGGCGGCGATTGGAGGTTTAACGACCACCGTGAGCAACTCAATGGGCTATAAGCAGTCGCCCGTCCCTAATTTAGGGTCACTGGTTCCAGGGAAGGGTAAGAGCCAGCGCCATAAGACAAACACAACATCCATGCCTCACCGGGATTCGAACCCGGACCCCTTTCGGACGAATGATCGGAGGCCATCGCTTAGACCACTGCGCCACCGGGGCGGCATGCTCAGTGTACAAAATGTTCATAAACCTGGAAAGCTGTGAAACCAGCCTAATACTCACAAGCGAAATATTTCTTAAGCATCCCTTATGCATTACGTTTTTGACTTCAATTCCTCGGACCCTCTCGGTCATTGGGGAGGCGAAGTTTGATTATACGTAATTACTAATGGAAGGCGTGATTCACATTTAAATTCAAAACTTCGCAAAAGCGAGACAAATCTAATTGCGCCAAAGACGAAAATTTCCTTTTTCGCATGTAAATTTTTCCTTTGGCTATTAAAACACTCCACTGAAAGTCTTTTCTTTCTTTCTTTTATGTTAGTCGTGAAACCGAAAAGATCATCTGTAATAACATCAGGTCAAGGCCTGTAATTCCAAAACACAAATGAGGAGAAGAAACTCGAGAACTAGTATTTTCACGAGTTTTACGACTCTCACAGGTCTTTTATTCGCTGCATTCAGTTCCGAAACAAAAGGACAAAGAAGTGAAAATGGTATTTCGAGAAGTCTGCAGTTTCGCAGTGATTTTACTCTCTTATTTTGAGTCTAATTCGCATTTTTTTTCCTTGTCTAGTGGTTCACCAAGTAGGGAAGGAGGAATTTGCATATGAAGCTTCAGAGACCAGAGCTAGTTTACTAACTTCGAGGGAACCCAATATCGGTTTTGCATTCAGCGAAAAGTTAATTTCGAATTTTTTTTTCTTGCAGGTTTTGCTACTTTTTTCTTCTTCCTTTGTTTCCTTTCAGGATGTGAAAGCAATTTCAAGCTGCGAGAACATTAGGCTCTTGCTGAGCTAAAGCAAAAGGAGTAGAGTGAAAGCTCTATCCTAAATGACTTCTCGTGAAGGGAGCGAAAAACATAAAAACTATTTTTTTAAAAAGGAGAACAGTTCTTTAAATTCATTAAAATATCAAATTCGAGTAAACATATTTTCTTGCCTAAAACTATTGCACTTTACAGTGGAAAGTGTTACATGCGTGAAGCGGGATTTTATTAAAGCAATTGTACTCATCGCGAGATAAAGCGTGTGTAGGCAATGTGTTTGAAAGTAAACTTGTTTTTTTTTTTTGTTTTTTTTTTTTGAGGTTTAACGACCACCGTGAGCAACTCAATGGGCTGTAAGCAGTCGCCCGTCCCTAATTTAGGGTCACTGGTTCCATGGAAGGGAGAGAGCCAGTGCCGTAAGACAAACACAACATCCATGCCTCACCGGGATTCGAACCCGGACCCCTTTCGGACGAATGATCAGAGGCCATCTCCTTACACCACTGCGCCACCGGGGCGGCAGTAAATTGTTCCATTCGCATACCTAGTATGCGTACGAAGCACATACTGCAGCCAGTGTTACGACATATGCAGATAATTTTAGCATATTGCGTGTTGTTACGAAAAAATTCTATACATCAGAGACTGCATTTATAATATTTAAAGCAATTGCCTTAAACCAGCTGGAAATAATTAACTCTGTGTTAGAAAAATGTGATGAAATCAGCTAGAACACAGTAGCGCACTTTGAAATTTCCCAAGTAGGGGGGGGGAGGCGTGTACCGTGTCTCGAAAATTTTTCCCAAGGTGGGGGTGAACTCTCTAAATATACCAGGAAAAATAGTAGAGGTGCCATAACAATTTTTTTTTAGTGGAGGTTTACAGAAAACCGTGAGCAACTCAGTGGGCTATAAGCAGTCGCCTGTCCTTAATTTAGGGCCACTGGTCCCAGGGAAGGAAGAGAGACTGCGCCGTAAGACAAACACAACATCCATACCTCACGGGGATTCGAACCCCGACCCATCTCGGACGAATGATCAGAAGCCATCGCTTAGACCCCTGCGTCACCATAACAATTAAGGAGGTTGATTTTTGTACATTTCTTCTTATCCAGTTACTTATAATGTTACAGTACAAGAAAGTTGAATGATTAGAAGAAGCAGTAGATTAAGTTCTTTTTCTGGTTAGATTTTTCTGCATTTATTCAACAGAACTTCTCCCTTACAATTATTGTACGTTATAATTATACGGTGCATGAATAAGAAGTTTATGTACGTCGCGTATCGTGAGTTTCAAACTTCGACGTAAAACTTTTCCGCTCTGTCAGCCTAGAGATTGGAGGACAGACACCATCTGCCGTCTCCGTGGGTGAGCCACTACTCGAACGTATATATTCACTTCTAAAAGTAGGACTAGACCGAGCGCGGATGGGAGGAGCGAACCATACACAAGGAAACGTTTCATTTCCTTTATACTCCTAAAAATCCAGTAGCATAGGACTGGAAACCGGCCTCGTGCATTTAACGGAGTATCTCATCTTACAGATAGAATGATAATTTTATGCGGTCTTTCCATCTCTGAAGAGACAGCAGAGAGCTCAAGGAATCCGAATAAACCATAGCACGCCGCTGAGGTCTTGACTGGACTTCAAGAATTTGAAGGTACACGCGTGTATCCCAGTTAAAATCCTCTCGACACAAACATATCCGTACAGACAGCAGCGTATACCACGACAGCACCCAACGTCTACCCATCCGTAAAGATCGGGAGAAATACCGATTGGAGTAACCGGTGCTCAACAAAGAGCAGCTGATACACTAGCACAGGTATAGAGGTTTTAGAGCATGAAGAAAATGAGGGAAAAAAACTGGACACAAAGACGGTGCTACAGAGATTGCTCAAAGTCCTTAGCCTCTCCAATCAAGAAGCAGCATTGTTAGCAAGCCTTTTCTGTCGTGAGAATTACAAAATCTAAGCTCAGAAATCCACTCCATGCAGCATAAACACTTTGTGAGGCTGCGTCCAACATTTAACCGAGAACCGGCAAGACAGTAACCGGGTGCTCGTCCCATGTCCTGTCATGCTCATACGAAAACGAAAGCCAAATGAAAATTAGCGCTTTGCCATCAGTTCGCAGATGTAAAACGGGTTATTGAGGCAGAATGTTTGAAAACAACTGTTTCATAGCAACAAATGGTTTTATTAGTTAATGCCGGAGAACTGGAGGCTACAATTTAGATTTCCTTTCCAAGTTTTGCAGAAATCTATGAAGAAATAGATTCCAATTCACTAGAGACACCAATAATCTTTAACTGATAACGTTGATGGCCTGGAATTAATTTCCACCCACTTGGCTAACTTCAGAAAACACAAAAATTGTATCAAATTCTTCAGCTCCTGAACTACAACAGAAAAACTGTGTATCAAGTTGAAACACTTGGAATAATTAATACAGACATAAATCAAGCTGTTCTTCTTTCCATGTAATATAACGACAGAAATGCGAAAATTTTAACTTTTTTATATAATTTAAAATTTTATTAAAATTTTCAAGTTTTTTGAAAATTTTAATAAATATTCCATGAAAATATTTTTTGAAAATTTCATTAAAATTTTAGTCTTTCAAATTTCAAAATAAGAAATGAGAAATTTGAAAAATGTCTGACGTTTCAAATTAATAATTCAGTTGTTTGGATTTCACTCTCCTGGATGGTGTAATGGTTAGCATACTCGAGCGCAAATCGGGAGATGCGGGTTCGATTTCCGTTCCAGGACAATACAATTTTCAAACTTCTGTGGTTATGTTACATGGGAAAAACAGCTTTATTTATGTCTGTAGAAAAACTATGGTTCCCTCACTTCAGGGACGATACTTTCTTGAGATTTCCTGAAAACTTGGCTACAGTTTTAATAACACCTCTCCACCATAAAAATAGGACTTAGAAAGAATATTCGTTGAAATTTACTTTTTCAGGATTTAAAAGAGCAAAAAAAGAAAAAAAAACGAATGGGACACCCTGGTGGCCCAGTAGTCAGATGCACGAGGTTCTGGCGAAGCGTCCGTTTTGGGCAAAGATTTGAGTGCCGGATGACGCATGGACGGTGATTTTGTCCCATGACGTTGCTTCTATCTCTTCCCTGAAACAAGTGGCTATTAATTAAGGGCATACGATTTTTCATATATATTTAAATGCTCATAAGGATCGTTAAAGCCCCCTCTCCCAATATAGTAGTCATCAGAACCAAAAGCATGAAAACATCAAGTTATTTCAGGACTCTTTTCAGCGAGTAACTTTATTTCTTCTTAACTTTAATTCATCCCTATTTTTGCTTTTAAAATAGTACTAACGCTTACCTTTAATCTCTAGCAACGAAATCCCGTGGTAGGCGTCACATTTCTGAATGCTTATTTACGAAACAAAAACAAAGAATTCGGAAAACATTTGTGAAAGGGTTCTTTCGCGTGTCAATGATTTCGGTGAGTCGAGTTCATTATCTAATTTTTCCCGTCCAGCATTCCTTTCCCATTTCATTCCTCTTCTCATTGTGGAAATACTTCAATCATATTTTCGTAAAAGAGTAAAGAAATTGTAATTCATCCTTCGTAGATTAAAAACGCGAAAGTTGTAAATGACACAAGATCGAAATTAATTACTGTAGTACAACTTTTAACGATCGGCTGCTTTAATAATACAACTCCGTTTTTTTATAAATCTCAGTCATTGATCTCCGCGTTGTGTTCACCAGTCGTTCGTGTTCACGGTTCAATATCAGCAGAATAAAAGCTAAAACCTTTCATCTCATTATTTTTGCAGAGTGATGGATAAATTACGAAAAATTGACTTTTCTCCTCTTATATACAGTTGGCTCCCTAAAGAGAAGAAGGCGATTGTCGAACATAAAACGAACCTTATTCCCGAGATGGAATTCTGATGGAATGCGTAATTCTTAAAGAATTTCATTTTAATTTCCAGAAGACTGAATCAAAATTCGTTAGTACGCTCTCTGCGTTTCATTTTTGTGATTTTCCACGAAAGGTTATGGGAAGAAAAGATTTTGTGACTTTTCATGAAAGAATGAAGGAAAGAAAAATATAATCTTTTATAAAAAAAATATATCCTTTATACCTAACGCCAAGATTTATAAATGAAACGATCTTCTAACTATAAATAACTTCCCCTGCTTTCAGCTTTACCAACACAAACATATTTCTCTGTGGCTTTACCATAAAAATGCCGTCGTTATTTTTACGGTGCGGGTAGTTTTTAATTTTCAGGATGGCAAGCTCATATCGTATTCAGTCGAAGCGAAATTTGATCACATATTTTGTTTTTCATAAAAAAAGAAAATGAAAGTTTTCATTAGCACGTTATATAAACCGTCTATTGAACGATCTCTTCGACCAAGTACATAAATCAGGTAAAAAAGTATGAAAGGAAATATGGTGTTTACACAAGAACAGTTTTTGTTTTGTTTTGTTTTCCTTCCAGCGTGTATCTGTTTCTTTGCATGAATCACGTAATTGTGTTTTCCATATTCTTTTTTTATCCTGTGTATGCATTATTTAGATGGCTTTTCCGAACCAATTACTTTATAAAATCAGTTATTTCTCGTGTTCAGACTTTTTTTTTCTTTAAATGTTTCCGATAGAAAATGCTCTGTTTTGAGCAAGTGAGTCTTTGGTTTATCTTTTCGCAAGTGGTAGTAGATTTATGATGGACAAAAGTTTGCTTTTCCTATCAAATATATGCGATTTTTTGATTACACAATTCTATTGCTTGTATAACAAGAAAACAATTCTGTTGCTTCTATTGCTTGTATAACTTCCTTTTTTAAATTACGGTTTCTTGGTAATTTTTAATGTGCTTTTGCAAACGACGAATAATTGTCTTCAGATCAAACAACTGCCAGATAGCTTCATTGTCTCTTACAGCATGGTTTCCAACTTAAAGCTTCACCGAAAATCTATCTTCGTTGGGGTCTCCCCCCCCCATTCAACAATGATCAATCCAGTTTTCCATAAAAGTGTCAAAAACGCATTTTTCTAATCTACTGCATTTCCGCTGCCACCCCTAATTCACCACACCAACTTATTCCCACTATTAATGTCTGTATTTTTCCATCACTACTAACCGTTCGTCTACCATCTTTGTCCATCTGTTGTCCGTTATCTGTCAATGTAGCCACCCAATGCCCAATTCGAATTCTTAACATAGTGGATAACATGTTTCACAAGCGCCCTTGCTTTAAGGTGGATCCACCTAAAATCTATGCCTTCTACACTATCTACCAACAAGTAATTGGACACCTGGGATAGCTAAGGAAAACGAAATTTATTCACCTTCAATAGTTGGTGGAGCCTGCACGAGCGGCGATTATAGCTGCGACCCTGCGGGTCATACTCTCAACCAGGCGTTGTACGACGGCTAGCGGTATTTTCTTCCACTCGGCTTGGAGAAGAAGGTCGGTTCCTTCACCGATTTCGGACGGTGGGGGGCACCCCTTAAGTCGACGCTCCAACTCGTCTCAGGGCTGCTCGATACGGTTAAGGTCCGGGCTCTGCGCAGGCCAGTACATTCGATTAACCCCATTGTCACCATACAAAGCCATGGTGGACCTCGCAACATGATAGGTGGCATTGTCATCCTGAAAGTAACATGGGTCCACCCCGTAAAACTGCCGCAACGTAGGAAGCGCATGGTCATCCAAAATGGTGCAGCAGGTCTCGGCATTGAGTCTACCAGGAATTGCGACCAAGGGTCCCGTGCAATACCAGGAGAAACACTCCCGTAGCATAATTCCACAGCCGCCGAACTTCACAGTTGGCACAATTCATTCCGGCAGGAGGAGTTCTCCAGGCACCCTCTACCGTTTGGATGCTGACCCTGCCATCCGAACGGTAGAGGGTGAACCTTGATTTGTCGCTCCAGATAACCTGCTTCCACTGTTCAACGGTCCACTGTAGACGTTCTTTGCACCACATTAACCGAGCAGCACTATTGGACTTGGTGATCAAAGGCTTGTGGGCAACAGCACGTCCATGATAACCGAGCAGATGGGCTTCCTTACGGATGGTATTCATCGAAAGAACACTCCCGGATGCCTGTTGAAACTCCTTGCGGATGTGGTCCATCGATTTGGTGCGGTTCTTCCAAATTTCTCTGGCCAGCACCCGTCGGTCTCTAATTCCCAGTTTTGGGAGTCTGCCGTGTCGGGGCACATTCCGACAGTCACCTCTCATCTTCCACTTGCCAATTACGTAGGCCACTGTCGATTTTGGGAACTTCAACTTGCTGGATATGACACGTATTCATCGGCCATCTCGCTGATACCCGACGATTACACCTTTCTCGAAATCAGAGAGCTCCGAACTGCGTAACATCTTGCATGCGACTAGTTGCGTTGTTGTTTCCCACACGATATTTAACGGCGGCGGCCATGAAGTGTATCAGGACCGCAGATATCGTCGATTGCAGGGGTGTCCAATTACTTGTTGGTAGATAGTGTATTTCCAATTGGCAAACTTCTGTAGCCATTTCCCCCACAATTAATGCGCTCCCAAGGATGAAAGTTTGAACATCGATAAAAATAACTTCATATTATAGCCTAGTATACTTAATATTTTCTAAAACTTAACTGTAATTATATTAAAAATCAATAACTGTTTTTCTTTATTGGAGGTTTAACGACCACCGTGAGCAACTCAATGGGCTATAAGCAGTCTCCCGTCTCTAATTTAGGGCCACTGGCTCCAGGGAAGGGAAAGAACCAGTACCGTAAGGCAAACCTAACATCCATGCCTCACCGGGATCCGAACCCGGACCCTTCACCGACGAACGGTCATAAGTCAGCCCTTAGACCACTACGCCACCGGGGGCCAATAACTTTTCCTTTGGTGGTGTTGAGACCAGAAAAAATATGGCACGACTTGTACATTGATGACTTCAGTAGACAAATAAATGTTGGATTACTTAATTATAGTTTACCTTTAGAAAATATTAAGTATGCTAGGCTATAATACTAAGTTATTTTTATCGATGTTCAAATTTTTATCCTTCAGAATGCATTAATTGTAAAGAAAATGGCTACAGAAATTCGTCTACTAGAAATACAAGGCAAATACACTGCCGGACAATTGCTAAGGACGGATGACAATAGCAACGATAGCAACCATAAAATGGAAGACAGGAAAATGTGGAAATTAGCAAAAGTGCGGGATACAGTAAGACGTGTTGTGCGTATGCAAATTTTGGATTGCCGAACTTGTTCGTGACGTCATAGCGCTGATAAGAGATATAAAGGATTTGACGCGTATTGACCGTTGGATTTCAAACGCAAAGTTGAAAGGGAAAGAATCAATTGACGAACTTGCAATTTTCAGTATGTATTCCCGACATCACCTAGATGATTTTACGCGTGGCCGTATTATTGGCAAGATTGAAGAAGGCGACAAATAACAGATGTTGCAAGGGAGTTCGACGTCAGCCACAGTGTTGTTTCAAGGCTCTGGAAATTATTTCAAACAAATGGAGAGTGTAGCAAACGTCACGGGGGAGGTCGTGTTCGCAGTACGACACCTGCAGAAGATCGGTACATAGTGCTATCAACAAAAAGACACCGGCGCAGCACAGCTAGTGAGGTAGCAAATCAGTTTATGGCTGCTACTGGCAAGCGGATCTCCCAAAAAAACTGTCGCCAGACGTTTGCATGAAGGAGGACTATACGCCCGCCGTCCTGTTGTGTGCATCCCATTGTCAAGACGTCTCCGTACCGCCCGTTTGCAATGGTGCCATCAACATCGCAATTGGACGGATAACGACTGGTATGCTGTCCTCTTCTCAGATGAGAGTAGATACAGTATATCGTCTGATTGTAGACGACAACTGATCTGGCGTGATAGTGCTAATGCATATTGTCCAGCAAACATACAGGAAAGGGACCGATATCCGCCATGTAGTGTCATGGTATGGGCTGGCATCATGATCAATGGCCGTACGTCCCTCTATGTGCTTCCAACTGGGACTATGACTGGCCAACAATACATTAATGATGTTCTGCTACCTCATGTTCGCATGTTCCGTGGTGCTGTCGGTGATAGATTCATTTTCATGGACGACAACGCAACATGTCATCGAACAGTCGCTGTCCAGGAGTGTCTTGAGAGCGAGGATATTCAACGCCTCGTATGGCCAGCACGTTCTCCAGATCTGAATCCCATTGAAAATGTGTGGGATGCTTTGGGGAGGAGTCTTGCTGGTCGCCAATGCCCTCCAATAAACAAGGACACCCTCATCCGTGCACTGACAGAGGAATGGGATAAATTACCCCAACAGCTGCTTGATAATGTTGTGCAAAGCATGACACGACGTGTGGAATCTTGCATCGCCCTCCATGGTATCCATATCCCGTATTTACATCTTACGCCGGAACGCCTGCGGACGGTAAATGCATTTTTTTCACGTTTACGTATTCTGCACAACATGGCCTGTTTGTCCCTTGAACACGTTCCAAAGCCTTCTGGATTTCAGAGCACAATAAATTGTCTTTCTTGTAATGTCCTGGCATTCTGACATTATTTTATTTCACTTGGCATCTAACCACACTGAGTTTTTCATGCGCTATATAGCCGTTTATGATCCGTCCTTAGCAATTGTCCAGCAGTGTATTTTAGGTGGATCGACCTTAATCCATTCATTTGATCCCATTTTAGCACGTCTTTTGTAAAAAGGATCTGGCTTCTGTTACCGGTTTTTCCGTCTCTTTGTGGACACCATAAATTTATTAGTAGGATTTGAAAAATTCTTTTTGCACTGGGAAGCTTGAAATGTGTTAATGATGATTCTTCACATTCCATTTTTTCCGATGCAAAACTTCGCCGCTAGAGGGCGTAAATGCAGATGATATCGAAATCAAATTAAATTCTATTCCATATATTTGATTCTAAACATTCGATTGAAAAAATTATTTTACCATCCGATTCCATTTATGTCGAAGACTATTTTAGGTATAACCACTTTTTCAGGTTACGCATCGATTTTCCGGTGCCGAGCATAAAAGTAAATCTCGCTTTCCCCGATATCGCTGCTTCTAAACTCCGATATGAAAAATTCTTTCTGAAACGAACACAGCTCCTGATGGAAATATATTACAAACAATTTCTACTTTTTGGTAAAGTATGGTTTGGCCACCAGGAGGCGTAAGTGTTAATTTGTGCTTGTGATGTATTTGCAGCAAAATCTGAGCTTCTGGAAACTGGATTAAACAAAATCTTTATTGGGCCGATACCGCTCACATCGAAAAACCTTTCGATAATGCTTTCTTTTAAAATAATTCATGTTTTCTCCGCTACCTTTTTGTCAATATATCTGCTTTGATTTGAAAAATTCTTTCATTGTTAAATAGCGTTTCCACTGCGAAATGTTATTATACAATTTAAAACTTTTGAAGTAATTGATAGACTTTCTACTAGGGGGCGTTAAGCTAAACTGCATTTTCCCTGATATCTCTTCTTCTAAAGCTCCGATATGAAAAATTCTTCCTGTATCGCATACATCTCCGGATGGGAAATGTTTCGCATATAATTTCTAATATTTGGTAAAGAATGATTTGTCCACCTGGAGGCGTGATCGTCAATTTTTGCTTCTGACGTATTTGCAAAAAAATTTGAGCTCCTGAAAACTGGATTAAAAAAATTCTTTCGTGGGCCAATACCGGTCGCATCGAAAAAATTTTGAAAATGGTTTTTCCACCAGGGAGCGTAGATGCATATCTTATATTTGTCGATATTTCTGCTTCTATGAGTCCAATTTAAAAAAAATCTTATTTGTTGGAAAGCGTTTCCGCTGCGTAACGTTACTCATATAATTTAAAATGTTTCTTCTCGTCTGCCACCAGAGGGCGTAACCTCACGTTCCCGTTTATAGCAATGTCTGTGGGACAAGAAACCCGATTATTAAATTTCCTTCTTCGGTCAGATACTACTAACTATGCAAACTCTGTGTTCGCATTTTCTTCCCAAAATAATGAACAACTTCGCCGCTAGGGGGCGCAAGCTCCTAATATATTTTTCTCAATAACGCGATTGTTTCTACATGTGCGATTTAAAAAATTCTTTCAACACCGGATGCTATTTATTAGTTGTACCAATAAGTTTTAAAGCGTTTTAAGACAACGCAACATGTAATTTGAGAGAAAACAACTACACCTTTACGAATTAAAATATGCGCCGTCATTATCTATCACCTTCCGCCATCGGTCGGCCAGCTGACGGATTCCAGCCATGAAGAATACTTCGCAGGTGCGACACGATGAAGTCGGCAACCCATTTTTGCACTTTGCACATGTCCGGAACCGTACAGAAGAGAAACCATGTTGCATCGATCGGAACAAATGATAGTCTAAAGGGGCTATGTCGTGACTATACGCCGGGTGCTCCAAAACGTCCAAGCCAAGCGTCAGTAACATTTCCTTGACCGATTTCGCGACATGCGGCCTAGCGTTGCCATGCAGTAATTTCACGGGACGCAATCCTTTGCCTGTGAATGGATGTTTCGGACAGATTTCCTGGTTCAATCGCAGCAACTGTTGCTTGCAGCGATCAGCAGTAACAGTTTGACCCTGTTCTAATAGTTCATATTAGTGCACACCCGTCATATCCCAACAGATGCACAGCAGAACTTTCTTGGAGTGAATATTGTGTTTCGGTGTCGAAGTCTGCTTCACAGTGTTTTTTGCGTTTGGGATTGTCGTACCATATCCACTTTTCATCACTTGTAACGATGTTCTACACGAAAGATTTTCTGTTTTGTTTATTCAACAGATTCAAACACTTCATTACACGCTCATCTTTGTTCCTCTGGCTCAGATCATGTGGCACCCATTTTCCCTTCTTCTGAATCTTTCTCCTCATTGCGCGTAAACGTTTGAAAATGGTTTGTTGAGTTACCCCCAGTTATTCAGCTAGTGTTTTGTTTTTCTTTTTTTTTTTTTTTTTTTTTGCGTTTGAGACGAATCTTCTTTTTTTTTTTTTTTTTTTGATTGGAGGTTTAACGACCACCGTGAGCAACTCAATGGGCTATAAGCAGTCGCCCGTCTCTAATTTAGGGTCACTGGTTCCAGGGAAGGAGAGAGCCACTGCCGTAAGACAAACACAACATCCATGCCTCACCGGGATTCGAACCCGGATCCGCCGCTCCGGTGGCGCAGTGTTCTAAGCGATGGCCTCTGATCATTCGTCCGAACGGGGTCCGGGTTCGAATCCCGGTGAGGCATGGATGTTGTGTTTGTCTTACGGCACTGGCTCTCTCCTTCCCTGGAACCAGTGACCCAAAATTAGGGACGGGCGACTGCTTATAGCCCATTGAGTTGCTCACGGTGGTCGTTAAAAATCCAATAAAAAAAAAAAAAAAAAAAAAAGAACCCGGATGCCTTACGGACGAATGATCAGAGGCCATCGCTTAGACCACTGCGCCACCGGAGCGGCGAGACGAATCTTCATGCTGCAATGCTTGCAGTTCCTCATGTGCAATCTTCTGCGCGGCACCACTACGTTCTCCATCGCTAACATCAAAATCACCTGCTTTAAACCGTCTAAACCAAACCTCACACGTGCTTTTCGATACAATATTCTCCCCCAAAACAGAACAGATCAATGCACATGCCTTTGCAGCACTTTTTTCCTTGATGAAATTCGTAACGAATGCAGTGTCGAATAAATGCAGTATCGCTTGCCATCTTTCACCTACCGATGTGCAAGTGCGTTTGACTGCTGAGCAAACTTCTGTGACACATTTTGTACTCTGGACCACTTACGGTCCCATGACAACAACGCGGGCCAATGTCGGATATGTAAATTAGCGGTATGCATCACGCAAGAAACGCTTTAAAATTTATTTGTGCACCTAATACCTTGTAGAAAACTTGACGCTAGTATATGAGAAATTTTGTAGTTCACAGTTCTGTCGGTAAGTGGTGTATGTGTTCTTCATTTTGCAGCTGTATCGCCGTTTCTAAAAACACTACTGACAAATTTCTTCTTTACTGTAATAATTCGCTACAATAGATATGTGGAGCACTAACTCCTTTAAATAATGCACAGATTTCCCTCTAGGTGAGGAAAGGTCGAAACTTTTTCCTTTTGTTATCTCTGCTTCCGTGAGACGTATTTGAAATGTCCTTTTTTCTTAGCATAGCTTTTTTCCATGAAGAATATTTTCAGCCTGTTTTCAACTTTTCCGTTATACAAAATTCTTCTGCTAGCAGACGTAGATTTATATAATGTTTTCTTTCATATATTTCTTCTTTTAACTGTTCGATTTGAAAATCTCTTTGTCTCTGACAACTTCCTGGTGGTATGAGAAACTTTTTGTGCGCCATTTGTTAGTTTTCGTAACATGCTTTTTAGCCGCTGATGAAACTAAGTAGCTGTTTCTATTTCTGGATGTTTTTACCGACTGCAGAAATCGGCTGACTGTTTTCTTAACCCGTTGCATTGACTTTTAATAGCTTTCAAAAATTTAATTCGCGTCAGAACGGATTCAAAAGACGTGCTCATTACAACCGAAAATTCGGTGTAATCTTTCTTGATTTATTGGCGTAAACAACTGATATTGTTAAGCTTTTGCGCACCAGCCGGTGGTTTCGAGGCAAACTGATACTATCGTATATGGAGAAGATTTTTAAAAAGTGTTAACATTTGCAAATTTTCTGTTCTATTTAACACTTCTTTTTGAATCCTTTCCAACGCGAATAAAATTTATTAAAGTTTTCCAAAGTCAATAGAACCGGTTAGAAAAAAATTGTCAACCGGATTTTTACAATCGATAAAACATCCAGAAAAAGAAACAGCTACTTATTTGTAACAGTGGCTAAAAAGTATGTTACGAATATTAACAAAGCGTCGAGAAAAACATTCTCAAAGCACAAAAAAGAAGGTATCAGGGACAAAGAGCCACCCCGGTGGCACAGTGGTCTAAGCGATGGTTTCTGATCATTCTTTCGAGATGGGTCAGGGTTCGAATCCCGGTGAGGCATAGATGCTGTGTTTGCCTTACGGCACTGGCTTTCTCCCTTCCCTGGAACTAGTGGCCCTAAATTAGGGACGGACGACTGCTTACAACCCACTGAGTTGCTCAAAGAAGATATATAATATATATATATATAGCGGGGAAAAGTTCCAGGAGAAGATGGAATTACTGTAGACATCATACAAGAAGCAAGTAGAGAAATCGAAACAGTACTCGCCCAAATTTTCACTCGATGCCTTAATGAAGGGAAGATTTCTGAGGATTGGAACAACGCTACAATGATCCTGCTACATAAAAAAGGTGACATTGTGGATCTCAAGAACTACAGACCTATCAGCCTCCTATCAGTGCTTTATAAAATCTTCACTAAAGTTCTTTCACACCGTTTGAAAGTAACACTGGACATGACTCAACCGAGAGAACACGCTGCATTCAGGAGTGGCTACAGCACAATAGATCATATCCACGTACTGAGAGAACTAATTGAAAGAGCGAGGGAATATGAACTTCCATTGTGCACGGCTTTTATCGATTATGAAAAAGCCTTTGATTCGGTGAAACCATCAGCAGTTACAATGGCTCTGAAATCCTGCGGTATTGAAGATGCATACATTAATATTATTAATGACATCTATGAAAATGCAAATGCAAAGATTCGGCTATTTGAAAATACAACACACATAAAAATTGGAAAGGGAGTGAGACAAGGTGACACCATATCTCCGAAAGCTCTTTAATGCCACATTGGAAAATGTCTTTCAATCACTGAACTGGAAAAACAAAGGGATAAAAATTAATGGAGATTATCTAACCCACCTTCGTTTTGCTGATGACGTAGTCATTTTTGCAACTACCCTATCAGAACTGCAGAGTATGATCCAGGAACTAGCTGACAAGAGTAAAGAAGTGGGATTAAAAATGATTTTTCAGAAGACAAAAGTGATATTCAACGCTTTTACAAGAAATGAAGATTTATCGATTGATGGAGAAAAGCTGGAGATAACAGGCACACGTACGTTTATCTTGGACAGCAGATATCAAGTGAGGGTCACATTGATGAAGAAATTAATCGGCGTACAAAACTTGCCTGGAGAGCATTTGGAAAAAACAGCATACTTTTCAAGAGCAATATGCCATTATGTCTTAAAAGAAAAGTGTTTGATCCCTCCAGTGCTTACGTATGGTGCAGAAACGTGGACCTTAACTAAAAGACACATACAAAGGCTACAGACAACTCAAAGCAGCATGGAGAGGTGCATGCTTGGTGTAACCAGGAGAGATAAGAAGAGGAACTCGTGGATCCGGAAAATGACAAGAGTGGAAGATATCATGATCAGAGTTAAATCCCTGAAATGGCAATGGGCTGGACATACTGCCAGAAGGACAGACCATCGATGGTTAGCCGAAATTTTTAATTGGATTCCAAGGGACAGGAAAAGACCCAGAAAAAGACCACATGGGAGGTGGGTGGATGAAATTCGAAAGTATGCGAGAGTGATATGGAGGAGACTGGCACAAGACAGACCGTTGTGGCGGAAACTTGGAAATACCTTCGTCCAGCAGTGGATTGACAATAGTTGACAATGATGATGATGATGATGATGATGATGATATATATAGAAGGAAGCATGATATAACTCTTCGGCTTCTAGCTGAAGAATTTTGCATAATTGAAAAGTTGAAAACAGGCTGAAAGTATTCTTTATGGCAAAAACTATGCTAAGGAAAATGAACTTTTCAAATACATCTCCTGGAAGCAGAGACAGTGATAAAAAGCTTTTGACCATTATGCCCCCTAGCGAGAAAGCTGTGTATTATTTAAAGAGGACAATGCCCCCCATCTTTATTGTAGCAAATAGCATACAGTAAAAAAAGAAATTTCTCAAAAGGTTTTTATAAGAGGAGATACAGCTGCAAACAGAAGCACAGAAACATGACCTAGCGACAGAACTGTGAGCTACAAAACTCCTCCAATACAAATGTAAAGTGTTTCACAAGGAAAATGCTATCCGGTGTTGAAAGAGATTAAATATGGCGCCCCTAGTGGCGAACTTTTTCGTTATTTTGGGAAGACAACATGCACAAAGAATTCTCAGAGTTGCTAGTACCTGACCGAAAAAATATTTTTTTCAATTCGACTTTAGTCCCTCAGATATTGCTGTAAACAGAAACGTGAACTTGCTCCCTCTAATGGCACGCTTGCCGGTTAAGGAATTTTCAAAATTACATGAAAAATATTTCGCACCGGAAACGCTCTCCGAGAAAGGTAGAATTTTTCAAATCGGACTGTTAGAAGCTGAAAAAAATATATCTTACGTCTACGCTCCAGGTGGAAAAACTATGTACTGTTTTAAGCAGGGGGTATTTTGAAAGGGCTTTTCGAGATGAGCGGTGTCGGCCTATGAAAGCATTTTTTTAATCAAGTTTTCAGAAACTCAGATTTTACTGCAAATACGTCAGAACCAGAAATAAACACTCACACCACCTAATGGCTAAACCAGTGTTCCAAAAATTAGAAATTATACGCAAAACATTTCACATCAGGATTTGTATCCGATGCAGGAAGAACCTTTCAAGTCGGAGTTTTAGAAGCAGAGATATCGGTGGAAAATGCAATTTGCCTTTCCACCCACTATCTGAAAATCTACGAATTACGGGAAAACGTGACGGTACTTATAGATAGCATCAAAAGAAAAAAGGATTTCCTTTCAATCGTATATTTAGAAGCAAATATATGGAATAAAATTTATTTTGGATTCGGTATCATCTACATTTACGCCCTCCAGCGACGAAGTTGTTCATCGAGAAAAAAAACGAAATGCAAGGATAGTCATTCTCAGATTTCAAGCTTCCCAATTCAAAAAGAAGTTTTCAAGTTGGACTTATAGTTGCGGAGATATGGTGTCCACAGACGGACGGACAAAGTGATACCTTAAGGTGGTTCCACCCAAAATCTCTGCCTTATGTTTCCAGTGGTAAAAGTTCTTTACATATTTTCTTCGCAATTAATGTATTCCCAAGGATGAAAATTTGCACTTCGATAAAACCAACTTTATGTTTTAGCATAGGGTACTTAATACTTGCTAAAACATAACCATAATTATATTAAAAATCAATCATTTTTCTTTAAGTAATGTTACACCTGTTAATAGATGGCGCGACCTGTACATTGATGACGTCATTAGAAAAACAAATGTTGAACTGCTTAATTATTGTTGTTTTAGCAAGTATTAAGTATTCCATGTTATAACTTAAAATTAGTTTTATCGATGTGCAAATTTTTACCCTTCGGAATACATTAATTACGAAGAAAATATGTAAAAAAGTTTTAACATTGGAAACATAAGGAAGAGATTTTAGGTGGAACCACATTAAGCACGATTTTTTTACAAAGGATGCTAAAAATACTTGTGTTAACATGAAGTTGTGTGTAAATTCAAAACATGCGCGTGAAAAAACAAAAAAAGCAAACAAAAAACCTTTTAAGGCATAAACCTCTTAACCGGATTGAACGAATTAACTCGCAGGATCTTACAGATTCTCGGTGACTTCTATTTGGTATCCTGAGACTATCTTGGAACCATTTCTGTGGGAGGAAAATTTTTGGAATGGTGATGCGCAGCCACATGAAATCATCGACACTAAAAATCCATATTATGAGGGTCGTTCAAAAAGTAACGAGACTGATTTTACATGGGGCAGAAGTGTAATGCAATAAACATACTTACATACTTTCGAAGTATTCTCGCTCTACCTGAATGCACTGGTCCCACCTTTCTATCGACTTCCGAAATGTGTGTTGCCGCCCCGGTGGCCTCTCTCCCTTCCCTGGAACCAGTGACCCTAAATTAGGGACTTAGGGAGGGGCGACTGCTTATAGCCCATTGAGTTGCTCAAGGTGATCGTTAAACCTCCAATCCAAAAAGAAAAAAAAAGTTTGTTCGAAGTCCTTCTTCGACATGTTGTTCAGGATAACCACCACACCAATGTTCAGTTCAGTATTTGATACAAACCGACGCCCACAAAGTTGTTTTTTCACTTCAGGGAATAGGTGGAAGTCACACGTCGCAAGGTCCGGGGAATATGGAATGTGCGCCACTATTTCGATGCTTGGATCTTGGATAACCTGTTGCGTAAGCAAAGCACGATGAGCAGGGGGAATTATCTTGATCAATCTCAACATTCTGAGAAGTCCAACCAGTTTCTCACAATATCATTAACGGAACCAATGGACATCTGTATCACATTAGCAGCCACCTCAATGATCCTTCGGCAGTCTTCGCGCAGGAGTGCCTCAATGGTATTGACATCACCTCCGTAATCGATGTCGAAGGCCTATCGTAGCGTGACATATCTTCCAAAAACTCTTTACCATTCACAAATTTCTTGTGCCACTCAAAAACTCTTGCACGAGACAAAGCATCGTCCTTATAGGCTTTTTTAAACACTCCGTGCGTTTTTTTTTATTGAAGATTTAACGGCCACCGTGAGCAACTCAATAGGCTATAAGCAGTCGCCCGTCCCTAATTTAGGATCACTGGTTCCAGGGAAGGTAGAGAACCAGTGCCGTAAGACAAACACAACATCCATGCCTCACAGGGATTTGAACCCAGACCCCTTTCGGGCGAATGATCAGAGGCCATCGCTTAGACCACTGCGCCACCGGGGCGGCTCCGTGCGTTTCTGTGGCGGGTTTTATTCAAATACATGCAAAATTTAATAGCTACCCTTTGCTCCAGTTTTAAATCCATACTGGGTTACAGAAACACGTCTGAACTCTACGCCGTCTTCTACAAGAGTGAACTAGCGGATCGCTGTAAAGACGCGTCGTTACTTGACTGACTTTGCAAGTGTTCAAACACAGCAGCTGCATTTTTCTGCATGGGTTTGCTTTGGTGCTATGACAACAGTCTCGTTCTCTTTTTGAACGATCTACGTATAAACCATGTTCCCGATAGCCTTCCAAACAAATGTCACAACTCAAAGCATTTATCCAATTTCAAAGATATTTCGTTTTCCTCCAGTAGTACGCCATTACAAATTTAGGCAGCACTCATCAAGGATGCCTGGAAGGAATACGATTTACTGTTTTGCAATAGCATTACACTGTTCTCCAGTTTTCATCCTTTTCAAATCCTATATTGAACTAAAATTACGCGAGAAAGACGAGTGATCAGGAGCTGATACGACGCTAATCAAGGCTCTGGAAGGCTAAACAAAGTAAATGTTATGTTCTAGAATATTTTTTGCCCTGCTCGAATTTTAAGCCTCCTCCCCACAATTATTCGGGGATTTGGAGTATGATGTAATGATTTTAGTTTTCAGTAAACTCAGATGCATACACGTAACTTTTACAAACAACGCATTTTCAATAATGAAAGCGTACATTACTTATCTCCTTATCTAAGGTTGCAGACTGAAACTCCTAAACAACATGAAGGGCGCGAGGAGGGGAGGGGGGTTGAATGTGAGCAAACCTAAGTCTCAAAAATATATTACGTTTATGTACGTCTATGTGCAGAAATGTCTCTTAACAGTTTTTATGGTTTTAACAGCCACCCTCTTAGGGCTTTAAGCCGTCTTCCAGTACATGATTTAGGGATACTGGTTTTAGGGAAGGAAGCGAGTCTGTGCCGTAAGACAAGCGCGCCACCCATGTCACATCTTGATATTACGTCTATGGGCAGAAGTATCCCTTAGACAGTTTTTCAGGTTTTAATTGCCTCTCTCTTAGGGCTTTAAGCCATCTTCCATCCCTGATTTAGGGATAGTGGTTTAGGGAAGGAAGTAAGTTATGCCGAAAACAAGCGCGCCACCCATACTTCATTTTGATATTACGCCTATGGGCAGAGTTACCTCTTGGATAGTTTTTCTGGTTTTAACAGCCACGCTCTTAGGGCTTTAAGACGTCTTCCAAAATATGATTTAAGAATATTGGTTCTAGGGGAGGAAGTGAGTCTGTGCCGTAAGACAAGCGAGCCACCCATGTCTCATCATGATTTTACGTCTATGGGCAGAATTACCTCTTGGAATTTTTTTCTGGTTTTAACAGCCACGCTCTTAGGGCTTTAAGCCGTCTTCCAAAATATGATTTAAGAATATTGGTTCTAGGAGAGAAAGTGAGTCTGTGCCGTAAGACAAGCAAGCCACCCATGTTTCATCTTGATATTACGTCTATGGGCAGAATTACCTCTTGAACAGTTTTTCTGGTTTTAACAGCCACGCTCTTAGGGCTTTAAGCCGTCTTCCAAAATATGATTTAAGAATATTGGTTCTAGGGGAGGATGTGTGTCTGTGCCGTAAGACAAGCGAGCCACCCATGTCGTCTCATCATGATTTTACGTCTATGGGCAGAATTACCTCTTGGACAGTTTTTCTGGTTTTAACAGCCACGCTGTTAGGGCTTTAAGCCGTCTTCCAAAATATGATTTAAGAATATTGGTTCTAGGGGAGGAAGTGAGTCTGTGCCGTAAGACAAGCGAGCCACCCATGTCTCATCATGATTTTACGTCTATGGTGAGAATTACCTCTTGAACAGTTTTTCTGGTTTTAACAGCCACGCTCTTAGGGCTTTAAGCCGTCTTCCAAAATATGATTTAAGAATATTGGTTCTAGGGGAGGATGTGTGTCTGTGCCGTAAGACAAGCGAGCCACCCATGTCTCATCATGATTTTACGTCTATGGGCAGAATTACCTCTTGGACAGTTTTCCTGGTTTTAACAGCCACGCTGTTAGGGCTTTAAGCCGTCTTCCAAAATATGATTTAAGAATATTGGTTCTAGGGGAGGATGTGTGTCTGTGCCGTAAGACAAGCGAGCCACCCATGTCTCATCATGATTTTACGTCTATGGGCAGAATTACCTCTTGGAATTTTTTTCTGGTTTTAACAGCCACGCTCTTAGGGCTTTAAGCCGTCTTCCAAAATATGATTTAAGAATATTGGTTCTAGGGGAGGAAGTGAGTCTGTGCCGTAAGACAAGCGAGCCACCCATGTCTCATCATGATTTTACGTCTATGAGCAGAATTACCTCTTGGAATTTTTTTCTGGTTTTAACAGCCACGCTGTTAGGGCTTTAAGCCGTCTTCCAAAATATGATTTAAGAATATTGGTTCTAGGGGAGGAAGTGAGTCTGTGCCGTAAGACAAGCGAGCCACCCATGTTTCATCTTGATATTACGTCTATGGGCAGAATTACCTCTTGAACAGTTTTTCTGGTTTTAACAGCCACGCTCTTAAAGCTTTAAGACGTCTTCCAATCTATGATTTAAGAATATTGGTTCTAGGGGAGAAGTGAGTTTGTGCCGTAAGACAAGCGAGCCACCCATGCCTCATCTTGATATTATGTCTATGGGCAGAATTAACTCTTGGACAGTTTTTCTGGTTTTAACAGCCACGCTCTTAGGGCTTTAAGCCGTCTTCCAATATATGATTTAGGAATATTGGTTAGTGGAGGAAGTGAGTAGGTGCCGTAAGACAACCGCACCACCGACGTCTAATCTTGACATAACGTCTATGGGCAGAAGTATCTCGTGGACAGTTTTTCGTGTTTTAACAGCCACCCTCTTAAGGCTTTAAGCCGTCTTCCGTCCCTGATTTAGTTATACTGGTTTTAGGGAAGAAAGTGATTCAGTGCTGTGAGACAAGCGTGCCATCCATGCCTCATCTTTAATTCGAACCCGAACCCAACTTGGTTGACTAGCCACTGGTTTACGACTGATAGACACGGTGACCTGATAGACTCTTTCTGTCTTTTGGGTCCGGATCGGAATAAATCTGTATAAAGTATATGATATACCACTGAGAAGACGCATGAGTCAAAATGGCAAGTTCAGCATACGCCTCACCGGCGTAGTTCATTTGGTAGAATGTCCTACTCTGGAAACATGGGTTCGTAGGCTATCACCGGCGTAGTTCATTTGGTAGAATGTCCTACTCCGGAAACATGGGTTCGTAGGCTATCACCGGCGGACAAGCGCATGTTTCGCTATAAGCAGAAATTTTCAATCAAATTTCTATCGAAAAAGGTAATTTTTTATACCCTGAATATCCCGCAGCTTAGGTACATGCCCTGAACCCCTGAATATCCGGCAGCTTTGAACGCAGGTGTTACTACCGTTAGAAAGTCACCTCATGCTACGTTGATTCAATATTCAGGCTGAGCGACACCACGTATGCCGTGTGGGAAAAACAGTTTTACACTTACAAATTTTCTCAGATCCAATAAAATAATTTTCACATAAAAATACAATGCATATATTCAATTTTGCACCACTGTACATGACTTACCAAGTCAAAAATTTGCGTGAGCGTGATACCTAATCTAATAACGACCGCATCCGATGCATTTTTAACTGGCCTCACTGTATTGTCGTAGCCGTTCATTAGTTTGTCTACCAACAGCTTCTCGTGACTGTATTCCTTTGATTCCTGATGAGCCTCATTCTTTTCATGACCTGCAAAAGATAAATCGTTGCAATGAAATCGACATGAAATAAGCATTCAATGTTGATTTGTAAATAATCCACTAAACTATTTTTTACAATGTGTTTTTCAATGTATACTTTATATTTCGCAAAAGAAGGGAGAAAAAAGTTTGTTTTAATTCTGTTAATATTCAACATGCCATCACAGTTCCCACACACCTCAAACAGAAAACATGAAATTAGGAAGAAATCATCTGAAATAATGACAGAGCTAAATGTTTTGGGTACAAAAAGTCACTAAGGCTGTCTTTGAATGAGTGTCAGGGTTCATTTTCTACCCTATATCTGCGATGTAACTTCTTTTCTACACATTTTCTCGAAGACTCTATTACTTTGTAGCGTTTGAAATTTTGAGCACAAATAAAAATAACCCATATAGCTAATATATGCCACAGTTATTATTCCGAAGAATTTGTTAGAATATTTTTTAAAATTCAATTTATCTGACTCGAAACATTCTAATTTGGCGCTAGATGGCGGGATAAGTTAGCACAGCAGTGTTTCTTTGTAGAAGCAACGAAATCTCTTATTTCTACCTGATTTTTCTAATTATCTGAGCCAAATAGAAATCAAAGAATAGGAGCAAAACTGAAATTGGAATCTTGTCTTCCATAGATCATCTTGAATCCTACTGTACGTTCATTTTTGAAGAGAAAATGTGTATAATAGCAGAGAATCCCTGAATCTGAGATATAGAAACTCCGCCTATTTACTGGGCTATACTCCCAAATAACGTCATTGGTTAAAGTGTAACAGCGTGTATTTTGTCTCTTCATTGTGGAGCCAACGAGAGACTGCTTTCATTCTCAATATGATTAGATATGCAGTGATTCGCTAACGCCAACTTCTGGGACAGCCACTCAAGACGTAAAAGCCACGCCCAAAGAGTGCTTTGCGCCATCTATCGCAGAAGTAGAACCCTAACACTCATTTAAAGACAGCCTTAAGCCACCCAGCAGACGCACTGAGCAGTGGTCTAATTGCTAGCTTTTCATCATTCGTCCGCGATTGGTCAGGATTCGAATCCCGGTGACATATGGATGTTAGGTTTGTCTTACGGTACTGGCTCTTTCCCTTCCCTCGAACTAGCAGTCCTAAATTAATAAAGGGCGACTACTTATAACCCATTGAGTTGCTCTCACTGTGGTTGTTAAATCCCTAAATAAAAATCGCATTAATTAATATATTTTTTGAAACAAAGTACAAAGTAACCAAAAATGAGTTTATTGAAAGTTTTGCTTACGGAATTTCTAAAGATGTGAAAAATATATGCAAACCTTTTGAGCTTGGCACTGACCAAGATGTTCTGACCCAAAATAATTTAGTTTTAAAAAACGAGATACAGTAAAAAACAATTTTTAAAAAACAACTGCGCACAAAATACTGTGGACAGCGGAGTGGATTTGTAAATACAGCCAAATTTTCGGTTGTAATTAGCACGTCTTTTGAATTATTTTTGACACGAATAGAATTTATCAAAATTATTCAACCGGGCGTAAAAAATCAACCGGATGTTTATAAACAATGAAACATTCATAAATATTAAGAGCTACTTATTTCCACTAGCGAATAAACATTATGTTACAAAAAATTAAAAAAAATAGGGTAAAAAAGTTTCTCATATCAGACACGAAGAGATTTTGAAATCGGACACTTAAGAGAAGAAATTTGTATGGAAAAGGCAATATGATATAACTTTATGCTTTCTAACCGAAGAGTTTTGCATAATGGTAACATCGAACAACACTCTTCATGGTAAGAGCTATGCCGAGGAAAAATAACTTTTCAAATACGTCTTCCCGAAGCAGAGATAGCAAGAAAAAGGTTTTGACGATTACGCCTCCTAGCAGGAAATATGGGCATTATCCTATTGGAGATACAGCTACAAACAAAAGTACACAAACGACTAGCTAGCGACAGAATTGCGGACTAAAAAGCTCCCCAAATACGTACAAACCTAAAATGTTTCACAAGTTAAATGACATCCGGTGTTAAAATAATTTTCTCAATTGCTCATTTAGAAACAAATGTATTGAGAAAAAACAGATTAAACATTAAAGCCCCCTAGCGACGAAAATTTTCATTGTTTTGGGAAGAAAATAAATTCACGGAAAATGAAATTTGTGCACCAAGAAAGAAGCATCGGGCTGAACTGAAATTTTATGGACGTAATGATACAGATGAATGATACACATGACGGCAAAACAGAGCTGCAGGACAATTACAGAGGGATCTGTGGCACGCAGTCCGGTCATCTTCAATAGCGTGTAGCACCGCCTCGTGCTGCGATACATGCTGCAATACGGTCCGGTATGAAGGCGAACAGAAACCTGCTGTTGTCCTGCCGCAGACTGGCCCACTCGTGTTTGACGGTGTGCTCCAAATCCCAGATAGTACGGCACGGCGGCAACCGCAGTTTCAACTGGTCCCACACAATGCTCGATGGGGGACATGTCCAGGGAGCGGTGTCTGGACATGACGTAGGTAGTTCTGGGCAACCCGAGCCGTGTGCGGGCAGGCATAATCCTGATGGCGTAGTGCACCTGGAAACCCGGCCAGGAATGGGAGCACATGGGGACGCAGGATCTCATTCACATACCGCTGGCCCGTCAATGATCCACGTACAACTACTAGAGCTGAACGGCTATCATAGGCAATGGCTCCCCAGACCATAATGCCTGCAGTGGGGGAGGTGTGGCGCTCGATAGCGAGGTTGGTATTGTGCCGTTGACCTGGGCACCTCCACACCCGTACACGATGATCATCTGTCCCCAAAACGAAGCGGCGCTCGTCACTAAACACCACACGTCGCCAATCTGTGGCGTTTCACATAGCTCCGCCCTGGCACCACTGCATGGGGCCGGCAATGTTCCGGTGTTAATGGCAGTACACGTAAGGAGGTTCTGGGATCGCAGATACGCTTCCGCAAGGCGTCGCGAAATGGTTCATAGTCACACAGGAGCAGATACATCTGCCTGTATAGTGGACCGTTCGTGCCTGGCGCATAATCCGTGGATCCTCTCTACCGGATGTCCTCCTAGATAGTCCGAAGCCACTCCGCCATGTGGCAGTGCCGTTACGTGTCCACTGCTCCCAACACAGTCGGACGGTATGGTCAGGCCGATCCACGTGGCGGGCTATAGTGCGCGCCGACCCCCCTGCGGTTTTCATCCCAATGATCAGGCCTCTCTCAAAGTCCGTAAGTTGCGTAAATTGACGTCTCTGGCGTCTACCCGGCATTCTTGTCACTCTGTACTACTGCTTGCGTCGACTGGCGCTTTTCGCTTTGATGGGGCATCGACTGCACGCCGGTTTATAAGGCTGCCGGTTCGTGCTTGCAGCGCTACCACAGGGTATGCGTCATGCGCACTGGCACCAAACGTGGATCATTTGCAGCACGCACTCTAGCCATTTGCAAAGTTTCGCGGTTGTAGCAGGTTTTCTTCTAGATGCGCAAATTTCATTGTCCGTGAGTGTACACAAAAAGAATTTTCATAGTTAGTAGTATCTGACCGAAAAAGATTCTTTTCAGTCAGGGGTTTTAGTCCCGCATATAGTTCCTTCAATTGAAACGTGAACTTGCGCCCTCTAGTTGCACATCTGTGCAGTAAAAATATTTAAAATACTATATCAGAAACATTTCGCACCGGAAGCGCTCTCCACCAACGAAATAATTTTTCAAATCGGACTCTTAGAAGCAGAGATATTGACAAAAATAAGATATACATCTACTCCCCTATCGGAAAAACCATGTAATATTTTAAGAAGGAAGATATCCGAAAAGGTTTTTCGAAGTTAGCGGTATTGGCCTACCGAAGAATTTTTTCTATTGAGTTTTCACCTTGGTCATCCGTCTCGTCTTCCTTTGTTCCCCTAATCTCATTCTAGCTTCAAGGAAGAAGAAGTTGAATTCTGGTTTCAAGGCATATAAAGATTTGTTTTATTACCAACAAAAAAATCACGAATTTATGATTGTTCCTTTTTGTTCCAGCCAAAACTTTTGGGACAGCCGACGTAAAAGAAAGAAAATAAGATCCCATTACGAACAATGTATATGTGCTACACATTCTCAAGTTTTTTTGTTTTGTTTTTTATGATTGTGGGTTGAACAACCACCGCGTGAACTTAGTGGGGTTTAAGCAGTCGCCCGTTCCTAATGAAGGGCCACTGGTTCCAGGGAAGGGAGAGAGTTAGTGCTGTAAGACAAACACAGCATCCATGCCTCACTGGAATTCGAACCCGAACCCATCTCGGACGAATGAACAGAAGCCAGCTCTTAGGCCACTGAACGGTCTCTCGGGTTTTGTACGTAATATGTATTCGTACAGCGATCAATGGCATTAGCAACGAAGATCGTGGAGCCTTTTATTTTTATTCTAGATTTGTTTTGTTGCCAACGGGTATTTGATAATAACATTTCTGGTGACATTGGTTGAAGTAAAGTATTTCTATTACCGTATACACTGCACCTTTCATATATTATAACAACAACCATATAAATCTAAATTCTCGTCTAATGGCATAAACACACACACTCAATATTTGCCGAGCTTCCGCACTCAGCTGAGATGCTTCGTCTTCGCCTAATTCTCAGACATTAAAACGGTCCCAGACAAATGTGAAACTATACAAAAATGTTGATACTTTGGAACAATACATTGTTCCGTTCACATGAAACTCCGTGATTGAGATATTATACTCACGTAATATTAGGACCAATATTAGTTCTTCCTCCGGTATTTCTTCAGAAGATTTCTCCACGCATCTAACAGGTCAAAAGACAAGCATTCGTTGCATGAGTGCGTATGAGCTACGATTTCAAATCTTTCCCGCATGGCTGTTCCAATGTAGTTTGTGTATGCCTAGACGAAGCCTTCCCAGATGGGTGCGAAATCTCGGCAAATATTGAGTGTTTGTATTTACGCTATTAAAGGAAATTTTAGTCTCATATACACTGAAGAGCAATTGAATTAGAGACAGCTGGATTTATGCAAATGTGGCGCTGTGGGCGGCCCTGTAAACGGAAACGACATGACGTATGCAGCGATTCGACAATATAAGGAGTGATGTGACGGGAATCAGTAAGAGTCGGACGCAGTATGGGTAAAACGAAGGATCTAAGCTCATTTGATCGTGGGCAAATTGTCGGGGCCCGACGAATGAGTCACTCCATCTCGGAAGTCGTGCAGGCACTGAGATTTCCACTAGCCACTATGTCACGGGTGCACCGTGAGTACATCGAATCCGGTAAAACCATCCCTGCAAGGGCCAACTGCCGTGGACCACAGCGTGTGGATGAGCGAGGTCATCGTCGGCTAACTCGCATTGTAACAGCGGATAGACGGGCCACAGTGCAAGAAATTACTCGGCAATTTAACGCTGGTGCACAAAAACGTGTAAGCAGCAACACCATCCAGAACCATCTTCTTGCTATGGGGTACCGAAGCCATCGTCCCACGAGAGTACCGCTGCTGACCGCACATCACAGGGTGCAAAGATTAGCATGGGCGCTGGAACATCGCCACTGGACCCTATACATGTAGAAAAATGTTTCCTGGACTGATGAGTCGAGATTCACGTTGGTACATGCGGATGGCAGGATACGATTACGACGCAAACCACGTGAAGCGATGGATCCTTTTTGCCAGCAGGGTACACTTCAAGCTGGTGGGGGTGTCATTCTCGTCTAGGGACTGTTTACGTGGACTGAAATGGGACCCCCTGGTACGTGTGACATCGTCCCTCACAGGTCAACGTTACCGGGATATCCTGGACAACTATTTGCTCCCGTTTGTGCGTCTTCAACATCCCACTGGTACCTCATCCTGCAGCAAACCAATGCACTGTGCCATCGCTCCCGAATTGTATCCGAATGGTTGGATGAACACTCCACCAACGTGACCTCGCTTCCCTGGCCAGCTAGGTCACCTGACCTCAATCCCATCGAGCACATCTGAGATGCCATCGAGAGAGCTGTTCGAGGCTATGACCCCGCTCCATCAAATATTCGTGAACTGTGGGAGCTGGTTCAGGGGCCGTGGATCCGTATCGCTTTCCCAGCGCTTCCGGTGTCTTGTCGAGTCCATGCTGAGACAAATCGCCGCCGTCATCAGGCCGAAAGGTGGTGCTACACGTTACTAGACAGGTATCTCTAATTCAATTGCTCTTCAGTGCAAATCGTATGTTACAAAATACAGTATTTCTAGTCATTAAGTTCTTTTTAAAATAATTTTAAGGGATGAACAACAACACAAGATGTTACAAAATACAAAATGTTAACAAGTGTCAAAGAGAAAGTTATTTTCCTTTTGCCATGTTAATAAAAACACTTTAAAAAATATAAAAAACCACGTCGTTAAGAAGATAGACCGTTTGAAAATATGTCAAGATCTAAATTATTAAGAAAGGTGCGCGTATGTTAAGCATTCAGCATTGACAGGGAACAAATGCTGTCAACGTTAATAGAACTGTGTATGTGTGCATATTTAGGTCCGATCAAAAAGTTCCGAGACTAGGCCGATATACAACAGAGTTCTTACGTTACTTAAATCTGGCTATGATCTCCCTCAAAGTAGTCTCTTTGGGCAGCGATTTTGCCACTGTTGGAACGCTCCCTGGAAGTTCTGTTCCAGAATCGTGTCAAGCACCGTCTGTAATTTGCGCTGGATCTCATCCACGGTTTCCACCCGACGACCCTTGAGCTTTAGCTTCATCTTCGGGAACAGGAAGGAGTCGCAGCGTGCCAAGTCATGCTGTTGCAGCTGCAAAACTGGCGTGTTGCTAACGCTCTGTGAGCTGCTGCGTTGTCGTGATGGAGCAGGAAATCGCCCCTGCGCCACATTTCAGGTAGTTTGCGGCGAATGTCCTCCCTAAGACGCAGCAGAACATCGCAGTAAAAAAGGGCGGTGATGGTCTGGCCCTGGTGGACGAATTCACGGTGCACAACCCTACGAATGTCGAAGAATACGATAGGCATGCTTTTGGTTGCGCTCCGGACCTGTCGGGCATTTTTCGGTAGTGTAGATGCCGGGCTCTTCCACTGCGACGACTGTTGTGTGTTCTCCGGGTCGTAACCGTAGACCCAAGTTTCGTCCCCAGTGATGACCCGCAACAGGAACGTTTATTCATTCACCACGCACTGACGAAGATCTTGACAGAGTTTGGCACGGAGTGCCTTCTGTTTGGGGTTCAGAATCTTTGGCACAAACTTTGCAGCAATGCGGTGCATGTTCAAAACCGACGTCAGAATTTATTGCAATGTTCTGTATGACACACTGACGATGGTAACAATGTCTTGAATGGTTCTCCGACAATCATCATGCATCAGTTCCCTAATTTTGTCCACAGTTTCAGGAGTTTTGCTCGTGGACGGTCGCCCTGACCTCTCGTCGTCTTCTAGTGCCGCTCTGCTACTCTTGAAGCGCGAGTGCCACTCAAAACACCTCGCACGACTCGTTGATTCCTTGCCATAAGCCTGCCGCAACACTTCATGCGTCTCCGTTCCCGATTTGCCGAGTTTGACGCAGAATTCGATGATCGCTCGCTGCTCTAGTTTGCATTCCATACCGAAATTGCAGCTGTGTTCTGCACGTGGTCACCAAATATCGTGTAGCACAGTTTCCGATGTTTAAAGAACGACGCTACTGGGCACAATGACTCATGAAGGCCACTGACCTCGCCCACTGCACGCGCATTCGTGTACTGCCATCTGTTGTCGTGCTACGTACGTATTCTCGGAACTTTTTGATAGCACTACGTATTCTCATTGTGTTAAATAACATTTTATGGCTCTATCGTTTTGGTCTCAGTGTCTCATTTAAAAATTTCAGAACGATCATAAAAGTCATAAAAAAATTTATCTGATGATTGGTGTCTGAAAATGATGCCACGTGTTTTGCAGGTAGTTTCACTTTTTATTTCTGATAACACCTCGACTTTCTCGACTGCATAAAAAAAGGAATCATACTTGTAAATAAGAGCGTTAGAAATGAAAACCTCGGTCCCTTTTCATTTTTTGGATTTTGGGTATTATCACAAATCAAAAAAAATCATTTCAGTCTTGAAAGCCATAAAAAGTACATATAAAATAAAAGTATAGTTGTTCCTACTCTGATGCACGATAGCGAAACCTGAGTAATGTGGAAGAGATACAGGATTTTGTTGTGTGTTGGAGAGAGAGAGTGTGTGTGTGTACTTACCGGAGTTTTGCGGCAAGATTCGTTATCATCATGCGCGGATTGAAGATGTGTCGCGTAAGTGTAATTCAAGGCAAAATATTGTGAACGGTTTGGAGATAAACATTTTGAGAAGGTTTGTCCACGTTGAAAGAATGAATGATGAGTTGCCAACTAAAAACAATTATAATTCGGAGATTCATGAAGGTTGTTTGGGACAGAACCTTTGCTGCAAGGATTCTTTCCTCTATTTTTTTTTATCCTCTCACTCAAGAGATGTTCCGAGACACTGCAGGAAGAGATTTCGTTCTTCATAATCAGAAGTAGAGATAGATCCTGTTCTGAGCAAATTTAAAACAAGGTAACGCTGCACGCAGAGGTACAACACTGTTACGAATAGACTTGAAACAATGTATGGATGTACGCAGAGGCACGATATAGTTGCGAACAAATTTGACATAAGGTCAGGGTGCACGCAAGCTTGCGATACAGTTTTGAACAAATGTAAAACAAGGTTAGGATGTACGCAAAGGTACGATGTAGTTTTTAACAGACTTGAAACAATGTGTGGATGTACGCAAAGGCAAGATACAGTTGCGAACAAATTTGACATAAGATCAGAGCGCCTGTTGCATGTGCCTTGCGATTTCTCCCGCTGTCTGCCGTCTGTCTCTTCTCACCTGTAGGACAATATACCAGTCGACCGCCGCAGTGGTCGACCGGTATACTGTCGGACAGCTGTTCCTGTCGTTTGAAATGCTCTCCAAGCTCGTGAAACGATGCTGTGAGCGATCTCGAACTCCTCGGCCACACTAGTCACACTTCGACTTGCTTCCAACTTCCCAATGACACGACCTCGGGTAAAGTCATCCAGATGTCGTCTACTGGATTGCCTGTTGGTCATATCACACGGTGGCAGCAACTCGACGTCGTTCAAACCGATGTACACCGTGCAATAGCTTTCACCGAATTGCTGAGCGTACACTGCCCGTGTGCTTTATACCCTTCCGACACTCCCCTCCTACGCGATGCTGCATATATGGGCATTCCCTACCGAACCGGACCCTAGTCTATCTCCTGAGAGGTCTTTCGGTCGTTTCTGCCTGCTAGTTCCGCTGTTATGCCAATTTCTCCTCTTCGTCCTTAATTTTTTCACACCAGTGTACCATGCCGAGAAACATTCTCTTCAGTGTTTTCGCGCTTCAGAAAAATTTGCAATTTGTGGTTTATTTAAATGGTGTGAGCACTCAATGTAGTGGGATTTAAGCAGTTCTCACTCAAAATAATATCCATTCCATGTGATTTGTAAGTAATATTACTTAATTCTCCTATCCAGTCTACGAAGATTTAAGCAATTTTTTGGTGTTTTTAAAACTAGTTCTTGATACGAATGTTCAAATATTACCAAGAAGATTAAATTTCCTAATTCCGATCAGTACAGCTCTATTTAAATGCTCGCTATCCAACGTACAATTCCTTCTACACCAGAAATTGTTTTGTATCGACACGTGGAATATAACTTAGTTACCGAAGTCTCTTTCCCAGTGCGGCATGTCTTGTGCCAATTATATCGCTCGCATAAAGGCAATTACATGTAGAGGAAAAATGATGAGTAGTTCTTGCCATCTGCGGCCTAATACTTCCGCAGAATGATTCCTCGTTCCTTTATCTTCTTGATTTATCCCGGAAATCTTCGCGTAAGCTGCTCTGAATTAATTAAGCTCTTATTAATTTCAACTCTCACCGCAACGCAAACAATTTCTAAGTAATCAAATACATTTGCTAACAGCGAAACACGTACAAAGGCTTGAAATTGCTGAAAATAGCTAAATCCCGCAAAAGTCAGCAACGGAAATTGATACAAATCGTTTCCCTTAATTCATGATAGTTAGGCCACCTACTTTCTTTAGCTTCGGCCAATAAATTATTCGCGCGTGTAAAACCTATCGGGATATTTGAAAATTGTATCATACTTGAGCGCGATGAATTTTCTAATTTCCATTCGGTACCGCAGCAATTTTTTTAGCACGTCTTTTGTTCAAAAAGATCATGCTCATGTTATCGGTTTGTCTGTCCGTCAGTCTCCCTGTGGACACCATATCTATGCAACTATTATCCGATTTGAAAAATTCGTTTTGCATTGGGAAGCCTGAAAAATGCGAATGATGATCCTCCATTTCGTTTTTTTTTTTTATGTACACCTTCGCTGCTAGAGGGCGTTATTGCAGATGATGTCGAATTCTAAATACATTTTATTCCATATATTTGCTTCTAAACTTCCGATTGAAAAACTTCTTTTACCATGCGATTCCGTTTATGTCGAAGAGTATTTTAGGTACAGTAACTTTTTTGAAGTTACACATAGATTTTCCGTTAGGGGGCGTAAAAGTAAATTACATTTTCCCCGATATCTCTACTTCTAAAACTCCGATTTGAAAAAAAAATTGGGGCGTAAGTGTTAATTTATGCTTCTGATGTATTTGCTATAAAATATGAGCTTGTAAAATCTGGAATAAAAATATTATTCCGTAGATCGATGCCACTCAGGTTGATAAATCTTTTCGGAATATTTTCTTCTTAACATCTTGCATGGTTTCTCCGCCAGGGGCGTAGATGTATATTTTATTTTTATCAATATCTCTACTACTGAGAGTCAGATTTGAAAACTCCCTTCGTTGTTGGATACCGTTACTGGTGCAACCAGTATTTCATATAATTTTAAAATTTATAATTAATTCATAGACTTTCCGCTAGGGGTAGTAAAGTTAAATTGCGTTTCCCCCGATATCTCTGCTTTTAAAACTCCGAATTGAGAAATTGTTTCCGCACCGGATACAGCTCCTGGTGGGAATTCTTTTGCATATAATTTCTGATTTTTGGTAAAAAATGGTTTGGCCACCAGGAGGCGTAAGTCTTAATTTCCACTTGTGATGTATTTGCAGCAACCTCTGAGCTTCTAAAATCTGGATTGAAAAAAAATCGTTTGTTGACCGATACTACTCACATCGATAAACCTTTTCGGAATATTTTCTTCTTAAAATAGTGCATGATTTCTCCGCTAGGGGCCGTAGATATACATTGTATTTTTGAGAATATCGGACTTCTAAGAGTCCGATTTGAAAAATTCTTTTTTTGTTGGATAGCGTTTCTGGTGCAATTTTTTTTTATAAATTTTAAATTTTCAAGTGATTCATGGAGTTTCTGCTAGGGCGCATTTAGCTGAATTGCGTTTTCCCCGTTATTTCTGCTCCTAAAACTCCGATTTGAAAAATTCTTCCTGTATCGCACACAACTCCTGAACGGAAATGTTTTTCATATAATTTCTGACCTTTAGTAAAGAATGGTTTAGCCACCAGGAGGCGTAAGTGTTAATTTCTGTTTCTGATGTATTTGCAGCAAAATCCGAGCTTCTGAAAACTCGACTGAAAAAAATTCTTTCCTGGACCCATACCGCTCTCATCTAAAAACTTTTTGAGAGTAGTTTCTTCTTAAAATAGTGCGTGTTTTTCCCACCAGTAGACGTAGATGCGTATCTTATATTTGTCGATATCACTGCTTCTAAGAGACCGATTTGAAAAACTTATTTCTTTGTTGAAGAGCGTTTTCGCTGCGAACTGTTTCTCATAATTTCAAATTTCCCTTATTGCACTAGTCTGCTACCAGAGGGCGTAAGTAAGTTCAGGATTCCGTTTGCAGCAATATTAAAAAACATATTGAAAAACTTTCTCTGGTCATATACTACTGTTTTTCGTACCGATTCCGTTGACTTTGAATAGCTTTGACAAATTTAATTCGCGTCAGAATGGACTCAAAAGACGTGCTCACAACACTCAAAAATTCGGCGTCATCTTTCGCGTTAAGTTTATAAGGAGTTTGCAGTAGGGATGAGATGTGAATCGTGGCATATTTGAGTCCGAATATAATCATTCTGGATGTCGGATGTGTGAGGTTTTTGAAAAAACTTTTGAAAAAACCTCACCCACCAAGAAAATTTTAGAGGACCTTGGTACTCTGTTATCTGTTCTGATCGATCTGTCCCAGTATATCTTGTGGGTGTTGTTCTCTAGAAGGGTTGTTGGCGCATACTTATAGTAGGGAACAGGCTCAGTTATAATGAGATGGTGCTTCCTTGCCAATTTCTGATGGAGGATCTTGGCGACTTGATTGCACCCTGTTTCTGTATTATTATTATTATTTGATCGGAGGTTTAACGACCACCGTGAGCAACTCGATGGGCTATAAGCAGTCCCCTGTCCTTAATTTAGGGCCGCTGGTTTCAGGCGAGGGAGAGAACCAGTGCCATAAAACAAACACAACACCCATGCCTCACCGGGATTCCAAGCCGGACCCATATCGGACGAATTATCAGAAGCCAGCTCTTGGACCACTGCGCCACCGGGGTGGCCTAGGACCTTACAGCCACTTAACTGAGTTTCTTCCGCACCTACCAGCACAAACTGATATACGGACTTGTCACACATCGTTTTATGTAGCTGCCTCATCTACATATAACGACACTGGCACACACGGCAACCAATCATCAACAAGCTTTGCAAATTCGTAGCGTACTTTTCGGACTAGAGTTTTAACTGGAAGATAGAAAATTTGTATATCAGTTCTGGTGAAATCTCGCCAGTTCATTCTGATAAAATTTTAATGTATCTTAACTTATCTGCTTCTGAAATTCCATATGAGAGGAGCAATGCAAGTTTAGTTTCGTATCATTTTATTATTATTCTTTTACTGTAAATTTTTCCAGAACCTCCGTATCTGAGGTATAGCCGAGAAAATATTGCTCGATTGAAAATATCAAAAAATAACGACTGGTTTTCATTTTTCCTGGAAAATGTCTGAATTGAACTTTCTTATTTCACTTCATCGTATGTAAAGGTTATTAGTAAAGCAGGGAATCCTTACGTGCCGAGCATATATTTTTGACAGGTCATCGTGCCTTTTCTGCATTTTTATGAAGTAACACACTACGCGTGCCAATCTATGAACACTCAAGACGAACTGTTTTGTAATTCTTTTTTACCTCGTTTCATGAATTTTAAAAATTTTAATTTTGATCTCCTGTTTCTAAATAATGAAAAATTCGGCGTTCTGATGCTTGCTGTTTTTTTATTGCCTCTTTTCCTCTCTTTGGTCATGAACTGCATAGTATGTTTATGTCAACCGCATCTGGAGAATTTTAAGCTAAAAGAAATGCCTAAAAATCTACGAAGCAACTTTATTGATGATAAGGACCTAAACTAATACCTTCTTTTATACTTCTGCTTCACTAAGCATGGAGAACTGGATCATAAACCTTCTGATACCTGTGCACAATATCGCCCAGTGCGGTAGTGAACGAGAAAACTAAGAAGCTTTTAAGTCAATGCCTCAAAGCTGTAAGCAGCAAGCTTGTGCTTTTACTTTTAATCACAGACTCAAAGCTGCGGTAAAGTGGGAGGCTCTGAGTACTGTGAATTATAGCTCTAAATAGCACATGTTGCGCTATTAAATCAAGCGTCCGAAATTAATTTTTTAGGAATTAAGATATTCTAGTGCAGGGCTGACGGACCTATGATACGCGTGTCACTAGGAGGCACTCCGGTATGAAAACATTAAATTAAATAAAAATTTAGTTTTTTGAAAACAGTTTTTCGACTGCATGTCTGTGGTGTGTTCTTTCAAATAACCGAGCTCTGACAAGAAAATTAATCTAGCCAAGAAATGTCCTACTTATTTATTTAATATGCATTAATTCCGAAAAGACAAGCAACACGCGTACATAATTATTTTTATTTTGATCATTCCGCTCTTACGGACTTCCACCACGAGACGTCCACACCTCCATCGGCTCAAGCCTCCCTCTCGTCGGTTCCCTTAACCCCACCTTTGCGGGAGGAAGAGAAAACTAACCAGACAGAAAGAAGCGCATGAGACGGCGAGCTGGCATGAGAACTGAGAGTAACCTTGAACAATGAACGGAGATATTCCAGATTTATAACTTGGCAACATAACAATGCCAGTCCAGAATTTCAGTTTGTCAGTAAAGGGTGATTTGTTTGTAGGTGTTGCTTATTTCTCTTGTGTATTGGAATGTTTTTTTCTTTTTCTATTTTTTTGGATTGGATATTTAACGAACACTGTGAGTAACTCAACGGGATATAAATAGTCGCCCGTCCTTAATTTAGGGCCACAGACTCCAGGGAAGGGAGACAGCCAGTGCCTTAAGACAAACACATCATCCATGCCTCACCGGGATTCGAACCCGAACCCTTCTCCGACGAATGGTCACAAGCCAGCGCTTAGACCACTGCGCCACCAGGGCGGTCGTGCATTGGAATTGTTTCTTTCTTTGCGTTTTTGTATCCCGACCATGCAAATATGATTTCGGTGCAGAAAAGAAAACAAGGTTAACAAAGATGGTGGCCAAGTATTTCAAGAACAGTGGACATCGGGGTTCGGAGTGATTAAAAAAATAAAAATAAAAGCAAAGCTTTCAGTTGCCTATTAACGGAAACAGTAATGTTCCGCACATTCAACGTAAAGTTTCATTTTGAGAGGTATAAAATGTTTGTTCCATATCAAATGAAGGACGAAGGTAGTACATTTCACATAAAGTGAAACTATATGAAAAAGAATCAAATTGCTTTGCATCTTCTTTCAGTCCAAGGAATAATATCACTGCGGCTAGTTTTCATCTATCTCGCTGTAAAGCACAGCATAAGAAACCGCTTTGTGGCGGTGGTTTTTTGAAAGCTACTTTGTTAACCACGCCCGACACATTATTTGAAAGTTTTTCCAACATTCAACAAATTTTAAATAGAATTGCGGAAATGCCAGCCAAAATGAACACTGTCAAAAATAGAATAACAAGAATGAGTAAAGATGTTTCGGACCAAATTAAACCTGATTTATCAACACCGATATGTTTTCAATATGTCTTGGTGAAAGCAATGGTGTGACGTCACAAGCAAGGCTTGCTGTTTTTGTTCGATTTCCTTGTGGTAATGTTCTAAGGGAGGAATTAATTAAATTGCTGAGTTTGGGAACTACGATCCCATGGAAAGATATAATGTGCAAAATGAAGGAAGAATTTTTAGTAAAAATTGGGTTTGACTTAAATAAAATAGCGTCTGTGACTACAGATGGGACCCATAACCTTGGACACAACAGGTTATTGACTGAACATAAATGCCTTGGCTAGTAGCATTCAGCAACAAGTTTCATACTGATGAGATTATGTAAGCATGATTTTTCCAATATCTGCTTGCAAATTAAACCAAGCTCAAAACTCACTACTTACCTACTCTGTTAATATCACTGCTATGGTATTCGCAAAAAAAGTTTAATGACGAAATGGTAGATATGATGAAGACACTATCGTGTTAATTGATACACAAATGAGGAAGATAGCTGTCTAAGCACGAACACTTTAGATCAAACCGATTGCCACACTCAAATGAAGATAAGACGTATCACCGGTATCAAAAATATACACAGTTAAAAACCATGACGACACGAATAACTCATTCCATTGAGGTTTAAAAAGGTTTAATGTTAAAAACTTGCGAGATCTTTCGAACCTACGACTCACAGGTTCATCATCAGGCACCAAAACTCGCAAGGTGCACATGAAACGCAGTGGTTATACACACGTGTGGTTATGGGCAGTGACCGCGCATGCGTACAAGTCGGAACAGGATGAGGTCATAAAATACATACATTTGAAATAACCTGTAAGGTAAAAAAACACATAATGATTGTCATAAATATAAAAAATATAAAACGAAGGTCAAAGTTCTTTCACCCGAGTTTTATATATGTACAATAAAATCACTGTTGTCTAACCTTGTTTCTTGGGTTTTCAGTAGGTATCTCCAGGGTGCTGGTACATTGGATGGAGCTTCATCATTACAACATTGTTCATTCAAATGATAAATATATAAGCTCTCGAGAAACAACAGGCCATTTTTGATTTTGGTCGTCGATAACAGTTTTCAATTGTCCCAGTCAGGATAGTGCTCTCCTTTTAGTACCTCTCGTGCTAAAGAAGTTGTTAAGGCATGTGTACGAACACTGTATTTGTGTTCTGTAATTCTTATCTTTAATGATCTACAAGTGGATCCCACGTAAGAAGTAGACCGTGACGTAGTTGAGAAAGAATTCAGTGGTACGGAATAAACACCGTATTTATCTAAGGTTGATGTCCGGTCTCGGTCTGATTTGGTCAAATTGAAAAAACGTTCCGAAGAAATACCAAAAGAACAATCGTATTTTTTGCATGAATTTTGTAAGATCGGGACAATGGTTGGGTGGTAGGGGATGGATGCCACGTATTTTATGGTCACTTCATCACGTATTGGTTGTAACGTTGTGAAGATCCGTCGTTGATACCTGCGTAACAATTTTGTAAATTGATATCCGGGATAACCGGAAACCTTTGTTAGATTTAAAATCCTGTGTAATTCAAGTTTTAAAGGGTTTTTTTTTTTTTTTTTGGAGGAATGACTATAAGCCCTGCGGATTAAAGATAAAACGATAAAACAGAACTATGTTTGAGGGTAGGTGAACAAGTGGGATTTAGGTAGACGAAGGTTTGAATGTCATTAGATGGGGTGCATCGTAATATAATACCTAAAAACGGAAGAGAGTGGGAGGTTTCCAACTCTTGGGTGAAGGAAATAGTAGGAAAGACGGCTGATAAAGATGCAGCACAAGTGTCCAACTCACTAAGTGAGTATCGCCAAAAAACTAAAACATCGACATATCGTATATAGAGTAATGGTTGGAATGTACCATTATGAAAAACGATATGCTCGACGTGTTGCAGTACTATTTCCGCCAGGACGGGGGAAAGAGGTGACCCCATCGGGGTACCGAAATCTTGGCTGTAGGTGATGTTATTAAATTTAAAATAAGTCCGGTTCATGATGAGGTTCAGGGATGAAACTATAGCAGTGGATTTAGACTATAGTGATGAGGTTCAGGGCTGAAACTATAGCAGTGGTTTAAGGTTGGAAGTAGTGGGGTAATCAAGTCAATGACAATATCCACGGGGACATTGGGAAACAGGGAAACTACATCGAGACTGGCCATTTTAAATGGAATACCCGATGTAGCGGAGTGGATCCGTTCCAGGGCGGACTTAGAACTTTTAACTGAGAACAGTGAAGATGTGGTTAAGGGGGAAAGGACTGAGGCATGTGATTTTTCCAGATTTGGGGTGGGGTTAGTATAGCCTGTTACTAAAGGACGGATGGGGTGTTCCTGGTTTATGAAGTTTAATTTTGCCAAACAAATCTGGGGTACGTGGACCAAAAGGAGGTTACATATTATTTGAAATGGCTGAGGGTAGGGTATTACTATTTTTAAGTATTGCAAGAGCAGTAATGGTAGCTGGGATAGGGTTACGAGATAATACTGTATGTGGAATCTGATTTATAACTTCGGTCATCTTGTTAATATAGTAGGGTTATCAAGTATAACTATTTGGTCCGATTTATCTGCAGAAACAATTGCCAATGATGTGTCTCCGGAAAGAGATAGCAAAGTAATACACTCATAAGATCCTTTTCAATAGTACGTGATATTTTATGTCTAAGTGGGTCCTGTGCATGAATCGGCAATGACTTTATGACCTGTTCAAGTTGGGTAATGTATTTGAAGGTTTTTGGTTTGAGCACAGGAAACGAGAACTTAAATCCTCGGTTTAGTGCCCTGCATTCGTCCTCTGTTAATTGTCTTGCGCTCAAATTCACAAATGCATTCGCTGAGGTCATTAGGTTAGATTTTGTCAAGGAGTTTTTTTCTAGTTGTAGATTCGTGCACCAAGACCCTCAATTTCTGTATTTGTCTCTGCTGGTACCTTTCCACCTCGTGAGTGATCTTGGCATAGTTTACTATCATTAATTTGTCAAAGATAATTAAAGAGGTGTTGTGAGCAAGGAAACCATACGCATTGTATGTTTTTCAGTTAATAGAATGAATCAGGCCGTGTTTTATTCTTATCTCTGTTATTAAGCGCCTAGATTCAGTTCCCTGTAATAACTTAGCATCCAATAGTGAACGCGGAGAGCGGTTCTCAGGCGTAGGAAATTAGGAATGACGCCCAAAAAACGGCAGTTTTGTAGTAAAGACAGGTGTGTATATTCCACAGCCAACTTTCGAGATGTTTTATAAAATATTTTTATGGCACGCTCCATGTGACACTTTACTGTACATAGGTATCTTGGAACAATTGGTAACTAACTTACCGGGAAATAACGAGGCAGCTTGTTAGTAGATATAATGAAGACACTATCGTGCTAATTGATACACAAATAAGGAATATAGCTGTCTAAGCACGAACACTTTAGATCAAACCAATTGCAACACTCAAATGAAGATAAGACGTATCACCGGTATCAAAAATATACACAATTAAAAACCATGACGACACGAATAACTCATTCCATTGAGGTTTAAAAAGGTTTAATGTTAAAAACTTGCGATATCTTTCGAACCTACGACTCACAGGTTCATCATCAGGCACCAAAACTCGCAAGGTGCACATGAAACGCAGTGGTTATATACACGTGTGGTTATGGGCAGTGACCGCGCATGCGTACAAGTCGCATGCATGTATATAACCATAACCACACGTGTATATCAATACTGCGTTTCATGTGCACCTTGCGAGTGTGGTGCCTGATGATGAGCCTGTGAGTCGTAGGTTCGAAAGGTCTCGCAAATTTTTAACATTAAACCTTTTTAAACCTCAATGGAATGAGTTATTCGTGTCGTCATGGTTTTTAACTGTGTATATTTTTGATACCGGTGATACGTCTTATCTTCATTTGAGTGTTGCAATTGGTTTGATCTAAAGTGTTCGCGCTTAGACAGCTATCTTCCTTATTTGTGACGAAATGGTAATTAAAAAAAAAGAAAAAAAGAAACGTAAACAAGAGGTGCCCCACTAGACAATTGAAAGCAGTAAAGCAAACTTTAAGTGCCACATTAGTCGAATAAGGTTCGCCATACCTGTTGTAGCGAAATAGGAGGTCCAATGGGATCTCTCTCAGCCAGGGACGTGGTTAGACTTCGAAATCAAGATGGGCGATGGGTGCGCGAGTATAAGTTTTGGTGCAGCAAGCTTGATAGCAATTTTTTTTTTCTACAAAACACTGACAGAACGAATTTGTGATGCTTTATTTTTGTTTGAAGGTTTAATGACCACTGTGAGCACCTCAGTGGGCTATAAGCAGCCCCCCTTCCTTAATTTAAGGTTACTGGTTCCAGGGAAGGGAAAGAGCCCGTGTCGTAGGACAAACACAACTCCTATGCCTCACCGGGATTTGAAGCAAGACCCATCTCGAAAGAATGGTCATAAGCCAGCGCTTAAGCGCTTAGACCACTGCGCCACAGGGGCTTTAATGTTCTTCACTACCTCTACACAGGAATTCGTGCAATCCCCACCCCGTTTACCTGGATACGGATCTGACTCTACTTCGATTCACCCTAAGATGACACTAAAGGGGAAGGTACGTGATACCTATCGCCGCAACAAAAAATAGTTCCCAACATTTTCCGTGAAAGCCAACGCATTTATTGCCCAGAATTATACCTTATATTTTCCTAGGTGTTTACTTATAAATACGTAGTTATTTTAGACAAATCTAAAAATTATCTATTTTTAGAAATTAAGTTTTAAAATTAGACGAACACACGTATGCGTATATTTGCAGTGTTTCGGAGACAAAGATGCTGATGAGTTGATGGGGGAAGTGATTGACAGATGCTAACAGCAGGACACAGTGGGGAGTGACGCGGATGAATATAACTCTCCGTCTTCCCCGTAGGCTCGGTGAGTGAATAGGCTCTTGTACCTTAAACTGCAGTGTCATCTTAGGGTGAATCCAAGGTTAATAGACTTTGGATAAATCGATGTATAGTTACGCCACTGGCGTAAGACTCAAGTGTTGGTAGAATGTGCACTTAACTTTTTACTTCCTCTGAATACATTGTTTCAAATTGCTTTTCAAAATTTTGTATTTTTGCTTACGAAAATAGTATTGTATTTGAACAATTTGTTTAAAAGAAAATGTCGTTTTTGTTTATCTAAATCAAATTTTAACGTCATGCAACGCTGCTTTGTAGGAGAGGAGTGCAAGGCAAATCGCTTTCCTTCGAGCCAGCGATTTTGCCTTGCACTCCTCTGCTACAAAGCAGTCGTCAGCGACTTTCTTCACTTTTACTGTCACGGGGCAGGCTTAAGAGCGCTAGTGTAGCTTTAGACTCCACTTTCCGTGTTGGAATCCCCTATTTTGTAAAGAAAGGAAACAGAGAAATTAGTAGCTACCCCGTAAGTGAATTCCCGTCCGTACAAACATGAAACAGAGGCTTAAACTAAGGAATTGGAAGAGTGGAGAAAAATTGAATTTTCATGGTCCTGTGGATGCTATTTTGATAACCTTTTTTGGAGACGTAAACAACGCACTTCCTAGGAGAAAATACGTAGGGTTACATGAAATAAAACAGAAGACTTATTACTTCGCAAAATCCAGATTTTGTTTTAAGTTAAATATACCGAAAAATGGCACATTTTGAACTGGATGGGGGGGTAGGGGGGGCAAGACAAATTTCAGAGTGGGCTCTCTCGCATCCCCTTGGTGGCGTCCCTGCCCTCCGGATCTAAATACTTCTTCCACCATATATTCTATCCTCGGGGAAACTTAACCTGTCTCTGAGCTGAAAATTAAAAAGACCGATTCACCGAAATGATGTTATGGTTTCTCCGTATTTCTCCGCACTAATGGCGAGATGTAGTGGAGTCAGAACAAAAGTAAACTTCGCGCTCATTGTACAATCAGAACTACCCCTCCCCTCCCCCAGGAAGAAAGGAGTAACGCTTAGTCCCCCAAAACACTTGACCATCCACTTACCTCCCACCAGCAGTAAATATCCTCCGGCTATAGTCTCTCTAACGCACATGGTCGATAGACACAAATGACAATGGCCACCCCGGTTAGAGAGGTTATAGGTGGCGTAGTGGTCTAAGCAATGACTTCTGATCATTAGTCCGAAAGCGGTCCGGGTTCGAATCCCGGTGAGGCATGGATGTTTTGTTTATCTTACGGCACTGGTTGTTTCTCTTCCCTGGAACCAGTGACCCTAAATTACGGACGGGCGAATGCTTATAGCCTATTGAGACGTTCACGGTGGTCGTTAAACCTCCAATCAAAAAAATAATAATAATAATTATGACAATGACGTCACCAAAACGCAAATATCTGTATTTTTTAAAACTATGACATATACTCTAATTTAACTTTCAAGTTTTTCTGTCTTTCTCCATGTAAATTTTGAGTTTGTTCTCGTTTAACGTCTATTTTTCAAAGCATGTCGCGAAGGCATTTTGCGAAAGCTGCTTTAGCGACCCCTGTATAGCTTGAATAATGTCAGCAGCTGTGTTGAATTTTGCGCCACGGAACTTCTCCTTCATTGTTGGAAACAACCAGAAATCGCACGGGGCGAGGTCAGAACTGTAGGCAGACTGTGGCATGATTTCAATACTGCATTTAGTAAGAAACTGTTGAACACAAGCAGCCACACGTGAGCGGGCGTTATCATGTTGTAGGGTCCACTTCCCCAATAGTTCCGGTCGCTTAATCGATATGTATCGTCACAGACGCTTCAATGCTGAAATGTAATACTCAGCATTGACAGTAACTTGTGGAGGAACGACATGCTAGAAGATTACACCTTTATGATCAAAGAAAATTACCATGATCACCTTCCCAGCTGATTTGGTTTGGCGGACATTTTTCGGAGGAGGCGGGCCTGTGTGTTTCCAGACACTTGTTGCGCGCTTCGTAAGGGGTCGAAATAGTGAGCCCATGTTTCATCGGCAGTTATTACTGTGTTTAGAAAGTTTGGATCTTTAGCAATCATTTGTTACCACTCATGGCACACCTGAACTCTGGCTAACAATTGTTCTGTCGTCAGGTGATGAGGTATCAATTTGGAACACATACCCTCCAGCAGTAATTTTTCGCATAGGATGTGGAATGCCGACGTTTTTGAAATATTGGTTGACGCTACTATGTCTTCACACGTCATTCGTCGATCTCATTGCAGGATTGCCCAAACAGTGTTAACAATACACTCCGTAACAATACTTTCAGGTCGACCAGGCCTAGGAGCGAGTTCTGCCGACAAACGCCCTTTTTTGAAATCATGGTGTCATCTAAAATTTCTTTGAGTCATCCAAACGTTCATCTTTCTAAAAAATTTTCATTAAATCAACTGTTTCCGGAACCATTTTACCCAAACGATAGCAAAAATTTATCGCACAACGCATTTCACTCCTTAAGTCTGAATCACTCACCTCCATAGCTGCATGGCGAAATGCAGACGTACTTTAAACAACTGCGCAATAACAAAACCAGAATCGTCTGTCACGGCTGATAACTGTTGCCATAGATACTTCCTTAATTCAGTTAGTCGCCTGCGTGGTTATTTTCCCCCTTCGCACACTGAGAAGAAAAGTTTGCTTGGAACAACAAAATAGCTTTGCTGAGCTGTTTTGTTGATTTATATTGTTGCTTTAGCCAAACTCCATCTGAATTGTTTTGTTGGCAACACAAATTATTTCGTAGGCTATATTTTGTTAATTCAACTATATGGAGGTGGCATCGACCTTATGCCAAAGCGCACGTGATTACTAGCTACTCCATACGGGCACTACGAGAATACCACTGACCAGAAGAATTTAGTTTTGCGTTTAAGATTTAATTTTGAATTATGGCTGACTGCGAATTTTTATTTGCGATAAGTTCCTGATCTCAAATAAAAATGTGCACATGAGATAATGATAAGAGTTGTAATTTATGTATAGAGCTTGATTTCATGTATAGACCAATGCATCAAATGTATACAGGATGTTTCAAAATTCCTGCGCTAACCAAAGATTGCATGGTGATAGTGCCCTGGAACATATAGAACGTTAAGAAAAATACTACGATTTTTTTTTGTCTAATCAAAAATATCAACAATTTGTTTCATCAAAAAGCTAAGGAAAACATTTAAAAAGAAATCGGATTTAGAAACTTGTTACACATGCACAAAAATAGTGTCAATACATCGTTATGTCAAGTATAAATCGTCCGTGAACATTCGGGAAGGCAATAAACCGACCTTCAAATTCTGAATTCATAGATAAGAATATACTCGGAAGAACAGGTATAGCCGAGTGCTTAGTACGCCTTGTTCCTTAACTGTAGGTCTCAGGTTCGAATCCGCTCTGTGAGAGATATTTTGTCAGTGCTTCCATCTGTGAATGTGATCGTGGCCGCTACTACTTAGGGGCTATTTTCAAGACAGAATACTACTCAATGTGTACCATTCTGCTACAGTTTCCACCATAGAAGTGCAAATGGGCTATGTTCGTTTCATATCTCAGGTCGGTTGAACATTATCCTCCTTCATAACGTGGCTTTTTATACTTTCCTTTACCCAATGCATCAAATGTATCTTTCTAACTCAGTGCATCAAATTCATCTTTCTAATCCAATGCATTAAATGTATCTATCTAGCCCAATGCATCAAATGTGTCTATCTAACCCAATGCATCAAATGTATCTATGTAACCCAATGCATAAATTGTGTCTATCTAACCCTAATGCATCAAATGTATCTATCTAACCCAGTTCATAAATTGTGTCTATCTTACCCAATGCATCAAATGTATCTATCTAACCCAGTTCATAAATTGTGTCTATCTAACCCAATGCATCAAATATGTCTGTGTAATCCAGTACATCAAATGTTTCTATGTAACCCAATGCATAAATTGTGTCTATCTAACCCAATGCATCAAATGTATCTATCTAACCCAGTTCATAAATTTTGTCTATCTAACCCAATGTATCAAATGTATCTATCTAACCCAGTTCATAAGGCCGGGAGATTCATTTCAGGTTTGGGCTCCAATACAGCGTAAACATTTTTTTTTGCTGGCGATGGATTACGATTTCACGTCTCCCTGCTCCGGAGCCGGTTATTCTCCCGACTGAAATATACCGATCCTGGCTTATCGCTGCGACTTACTGTTTTGGCTCTTGCGTGACCCCAGTGGTACATCACTCTTCGAAGTGGCTCTTGTTTGATGTTTGCTTTTCCGAGGTGGAATGCATGCATTTGTTATCTCTTAATTTGCCTCATCAACCTCCAATCCTTCGCTTTTTGTAAAAGCGTTGTACATCAATTTTATTTTCTGTAAGTTCATCTCTGAATTCACTTCTTTACCCTTCCTTTGTACATCACTACTGAAATGCTTGCAATCCCTTGCTTCACTGGGATGTCAGGTAAGAGAAATAAATCGCACGCATCAGTGAAAGCAAATGGACAGCAAATCTGAAAACGTATTTAAAAGAAAATAAATTAAATTCCGTATGGTTTGTCATATGCTGTCGTCTATGTCTCAGTTACCGGGTGCTGACAACTGATTAATGCTCGGAGACTCCTAGATTCGGCTTCATTCACAAAACAACAATCATAAAGACCCTTGTTTGGAATACAGTTGTCATTCACCCCAAGAGGTATATGCTCATTATTCATGTTAGATTATTTCTCAAACAACGGCAAAATGAATTGCATTACCAGCGAAGATGCGATAATGTATTGTAATATTGTTGCCTCTTCATCCTGCTGAGAGGCGCACGAAAATTTACGCAACACCGATTGTTGTACAAAGATTCGGAGAGAGAGAGAGCTTTGAAGATGTTCAGTAACTCGTTAAGAGCCTGGCTGTGGTCACAGCTAATGTTTGCGTCGTCTTGAAGCAAAAAGAAATGTCTTCCGATCATGATGGCGATCTCCGAGGAGGCTGGAGATTCTGCTCCGTGATGTCAATTACACGGTGTTCTGGCAACCGTGTCTTCGTTCGGTTGTCTGGTTAATGGAGAAGCTCATCTCTTTGTTTCCGGCATTTTGTTTTCTTCACTCCTCCCACTAACATCCTTTGAAAAGAGTCGAAGTCCATCGTGAGTTTCTCTTGTGTAATGCGCTCCCATTCATCGAAGGGAGAGCATTTTGTGTGTGTGCGTGTGTGTGTGTAAAAGGGGTCGGTGATTGCTCGTGTGCATTCTGTTTGGAAAATGTTTTGCTACGACTGCGTGGTCCAAAATGAGAAGAATGAGGTTTTCTCTCTTTCCTTTATTCTGATTTCTGAGGACTAGTGCCCTCTCGCGTATCAGACTAATAAAACTGAGGAGAAGTTGCGCAACAGATCATTAAGGGAAACACAATGGTAAATGTGTTTTGAATCATTTCAACAGCGGCTCAACAACAATCTGCTTCCGCGTCTTCGGCGAACTGAGACTCCTGAGTTCTCGACATACTAAAAATAGTTTATTATGAATGAATGAATAGAGAAAATATGTAAAATTCGATACGCCTCTTGGTAAAACTGCTCAACTATAAATCAATCAGTGCAAAGATCATGCAATACAGAAAAGTTCATTCGTCTGTTACCTTAGCACACAGGTGATCAACATTCCATTATTTTCCACATATAGTAGAAAGGCACCATTATACTCTTTCTTTCGTTTTATCTTGTAATACGAGAAAAATACTTAAAATTCATTGAGAGACCTTGCGCAGAATATTGAGTTATTCGCGTTAGTTTTGTACGGACACGGAATTTGGTACGCAGGATATGGTGCTTGTATATCATTGATACAACCTGCATAAATTAAACATTCCAAGATTCACATTACCTGTCTCAATCTCTAACTCACTCACTCCCGCTTGTCTCCCACTTTCTCCGACTCTTTATCGCTTTCGCACATATTTTCCCTTTTTTTCTATCTCTCTTCCTTTTTACACTCTTTGTCTCTCATCCCTTCTCTATCTCACTGCTTTTCTGCCTCTATCTGACAAGAACTTTCTGTGTGTGTCACTTTGCCTTCCGATCTCTCTTTCTCTCTCTCTCTCTCTCACTCTCACTCACCATCACCTCCCTTCCCATCTTTCTGTTTCTCTTTTTCTTTCCTTTTCTCAGACACCTCTTTCTCTTTCTGTGTATCTCTATCTCGCTCCCTCTCTGTCCTTATGCTTCTCTTGCCTTCTCTCTTACTGTTTCGCAGTGGCGGCTCGTGGCAACTGAAACAGGTGGGGCCAGTAGCCGAAGTCAAACAATGAAATAAAAAAAACCTGTCATTATTAGGCCAACTATTCAGACCACCCCCACCCCCTACCCACCTCACCCCCAAGATTCCTTTACTCTGCCTCTGTTTACTCCTTTGACTCACAATAATGCCCAAATCAGGCAGGAATGTGCCAACTATTGTATTGCACACGAAAAAAAAATTCCTCAGAATAGAATGCATAACTATTAACAGAAAAATGTTAAAACTCCTTAAATAAAAATTTTACCTCAAAACATATGAACATTAATTTATGTTAGTTATGCTTTGTGTTTGTTCAGATTTCTCAACTGAGGAATAATCACAGGATTCACAGGATAAAAAATGTAGTGAAGAAATAATAACTCCAGATATATGCAGGGAGGGAATGTTTCATGAATTTCGTCCCATATAGAATGAGTACCATACTACAATTTGCATTATTTGAAAGGTTTAACCTTTTTTTTTAAAGAACTTGTGAAACCTAAAAACTTATATGTACTCATGTGCAAATTTTAATTATACTTACAGGTTTTCTCATTTATTTATTTATTTTTAACATAGAAAATCATCTTAGTTAAAACTGAAATTAGTTCTGCAAAGCGCTTTGTAAACTTCAGACTCTTGTAAACTCAAATTCTTGGGCTGATAAGCACCGAGTTTTTTTAAGTGAAGCTCAAACTAAAAATCCTTGGGGGGATAAGCAAAGAGTTTTTTTAAGTGAAGCTTTTCTTCCAGATTTAAAGCAAAGAACGGAGATTTTAACAAAATATCCACTCCATTCATTGTACTCGACAAGCAAAAAGTCACGACACAAAGGAACAACACATCACCGAGAGAGAGAGACACAAAAAAACAACAACTAACTGAACTTTGCTACGACATTTGAAACCCTCCCGCCACCCTTGAGCTTGGTCGGGGTAAGCTTCTCTGTCAACCCACTTCGTTAAGGAAATGGATATTCTTCCGGCCAATCAAATTAGCGCGGGGCCAGATAGATCAGGCCCCACAGCTTTTTTTGCACACGCGGTTAAGGCAGTGTTGCATGTTGGTCATCATACTGAATGAGACGGAGAGGAAATAGTCTCTTCGCTTCCGTAGTGATGTTACTGGGGCCTGTTGGAGCTGGCCCCAGTAACCTCACACTCTGAACGTGATCTCTTTCCTCAGGGAATAGCTTTTCGATTTTGAAGGAAACTTTTCCCTTAGGTAATGGTTTTTCAAGAGAAAGGTTTATCACCATGTAGTTAAGAGATAAGAATTAGGGCAAAATAATTTTTTCTAGAAATAGAAATTTTTAGGTGGGGCCTGGCCCCTCTGGCCCCTAATGACGAACCACCCCTGCTGTTTCGTTTCCTTTCTCCTCAGTTTTGTCTCTCACTCTCTCTTTGTTTCCTCTCTCAGTTTCTCTCTTTCGTTTTTTTTTTCTTTGTCTCCCTCTACTTCTAATTCTCCTTCTGTTTCTTCCTCTCCATTTCCGTCCTTCGTTTTCTTCCTTTGCATCTACAGTATATTTCTTTCTCCCACTCTGTCTTCCTCTGTTTGCGGTGCCATGGGTCTTTAAGCTCGACCGTAAATGCTACCATTTAATTTGTATGAAGCACGACTGGGACATCACACCACACAATACTGGTTGCTGGAAGTGCAGGATAAGTCGGCCATCCAACGATATTTTCGTATCTTGCTCATTATCTTTTAAACTGAATTTCCTTCATAACCATAATTTATTTTTATTATTAATATGAAATAAATTTCATTTTCATGAATATTCGTTCCTTATTAATTATTTTAGCTGATTCAGAAAAGTGTAAGTATCTAGAACAAACATGTGAAATTATGTGGCAATCTGAACACGCAGCGCAATGTACGAATGGTTGGTATACGTGTCCTAGATTATTTCATTCATTCTGCACCTAAATATCTATTTATTTGCCCTTTTCCTTGTATATTAGAAAATTAGATGTAGGCTTGTATGAAAAAATGAGGCTCTCTCGTTGACTGATGTCACCATGTTTCTTTGGCTTCGCTCATAAAAGGGTGCCAACACTAGCCCTAGAGTTTGTGTCATGACCGAGGATTAGATGTGTCAATCTTAACTTCGGAACAAAAAGTATACACAGAGAAAGATGAAAATCATCTAAATACGTGGCGTCAGTTGAGTAAATAATTTCATCGCTCTTTCCACGTTAAGCAACGCACAGCATCCGAAAAATTGTTATTCGGCCGCCGTCGGGGAATCGAATCCCGAATCCCTCGATATCTAGCCGAGCGCGTTAGCTATGCGTTGCTTTGGTTAGTGTTTAGGTTGCTGTGCGTTGCTTAACGTGGAAAGAGCGATAGATTTATTTACTCAACTGACGCTTAGATGATTTTCACCTTGGATCTCGCCCTTTGGATTATTGCTATAATTATATATAGCCAGTGCCGTTAATGCCCACCAGATGGAGACGTCTCAGTAGCTGAGCCCGTCTTACGGATTTATGATGTCAGTTGCTGACTGAAAAAGAAAAACACACATAGCACCGTGAATTGTTGGTCGCTGTGGCGCAACGCTAACACGCTCGGCTAGATATCGAGAGATTCGGGATTCGATTCCCCGACGGCGGCCGAATAACAATTTTTTGGTTGCTGTGCGTTGCTTAACGTGGAAAGAAAGATGGATTTATTTACTATACAGAGCAAAATGAAGAGAAAAATCCATTAATTAAAATTTTCTGACGTAGTTTTGCTACTTTCCGTCCGTTGCTGAAGATGTAATATGCTGGATCTTCATAGAGTCCAATAATGCCGACCACCATTCTCGTTACTCAAGTCTCTCTTTGTTTATGACGTAGATGTACGTCTTTTTCCGCGCTGGGTAGGGGAAGGGGTAACATCCGGGGCACGGATGTAACGAAAACATGTCACTTTGAACGCTTATATCTGCAAAACTAATAATCTTAGATTAATAAATAATACATCATTACATAGTTTATGGAGTCCAATTGATAACTTAACAGCCGCCCCGGTGGCGCATTGGTCTAAGCGATGGCCTCTGATCATTCGTCCGAACGGGGCCCGGGTTCGAATCCCGGTGAGGTATGGATGTTGTGTTTGTCTAATGGCACTGGCTCTCTCCCTTCTCTGGAACAAGTGACCCTAAATTAGGGACGGGCGACTGCTTATACCCATTGAGTTGCTCACGGTGGTCGTTAAACCTCCAATAAAAAAATTGATAACAAAACACATTTCAACCCTCCATCCCTTAATCCGTCGATACCCTAGCGTTAGGAATTTAAGCCAAATTTTGCCTGATTTCATTTTGCCGCACGCCGTTTTACAGTTGATGACTAATGAATAGATAATGATAGCGATGACCTAAGGTCCGCATTGCGTAGATGATGGTCAAAGCTAATGGTGGTATGTGATAAACCGAAATAAAGTGGATTTTTTTTTTTTTTGATTGGAGGTTTAACGACCACCGTGAGCAACTCAATGGGTTAAAAGCAGTCGCCCGTCCCTAATTTAGGGTCACTGGTTCCAGGGAAGGGAGAGAGCCAGTGCCGTAAGACAAACACAACATCCATGCCTCACCGGGATTCGAACCCGGACCCCGTTCGGACAAATGATCAGAGGCCATCGCTTAGACCACTGCGCCACCGGAGCAGCTAAAGTGGATTTAAAATTTATTTATTTATTAGATAAAAAATAATTTGGTGACGAAAATTTAGAAGTGCCGCAAAAATCCAGGGAAAATAAAAGCACCGACGAGATTGAGGAAGCAGCTGGAAGAGAACGAGAGGAATCCGAAAAGGTCCGCTAAGTCATCAACCGAAAGGTCACGGGAATGTTCGGAGCGTCACAAGCCCGCGAGCCAGAACGCGTTTCCACCGAATTCGATTCTTGATCCACAACCTTCCGCTTCAACTGCAGAAATTGAGCCTGAACAGCAAGAACAGATAGAGATTGATGTCATCGATCCAAATTTTGCAAATTTTCGCACCGAGCATGGAATACCAATGTACATCGCCAGTGTTCACAACTTCGCTGTATAATGAATGTATTGCGTCTAAAACCTTTACACCGCCGATGCGTTCTGAATCTAGACAAGAATATGAGCAACAACACGAAGAGTACATTAGGCCCGAAACGTATCGCTAAATTTATAACAAGGCAGCTAAGAGTTTGAAAATTTGTTTCTGAAGAACGATTTCTTCAAATACAATTTTTAGCAATAATTACTGGCAACGATCATACTACGCCTTCTACTTCTACTAACATTACAATTTTCATTTATTTAAAAAAATTCAAACTCTATCTTATTCAATAATTAAAAAAAATGAAAAGATTGGCAAAACGTCTTCTGATAGTCTGACTTGATATGTCTATCTGTTGTTTCATTTGTTTTTCTTCTACGGGGAGTATAGGGCTATGTCAGGCCATTTTGGCCTTTTCCCTTGTCTTCCCTGTTGTTACAGTCTATGTTAATCATTTATGTACTGTCATTTTTTTTTTCCACTCTTTTTTTCTTTCTTTTCTTCTAAGAGCATGTAACAACAAAAACAAATAAATAAAAAAAGCATTAATTTATATTCATCGTAAGATATTCTGAATTGTATATAGTATAAGTTGCTTTTAAGTAAATAAAGTAAAACATTTCTTCCGTTTCATTTCTTAAAAATTTCATATCTGAAAAACAAATCAAAGGGCGCACAATAAGAACTGTGCCGCTTTGATTTGTTTGTACGAACGTAGGACGACGTCAACTGTCCTTCGCTGAATACTTTAAGGACGTAGAAGTAGTGAGATAGTGCCATGAAATAGTGACAGTTGACGTAGTTTTGCATTGTAGGTTGCGGCACAGTTGCTACTGCGCCGTTTTGATTTTTATTGTTGTTGAGTAACGCGAGCTTTAAAGAACACTAAATGTACCCCTAGCCAGGCATATGCTACATGTAGCATCGCTAGTTTGCTGGCTCTTAGCTTTCTATTAGGTTAGAGAGAGAGAGAGAGAGAGAGCAAGTTCTACGTTCCAAGGAATTGTGAATTCAGCTTAGACAAATCTTGGATTCATTATGCGACTTCCTAAGTGTCTTCTCAATCCTGAGAAAGTATACAAAGGATTCCTACGACATCTTTTGCACAGATCTACCGGAATTTATATCACGGATATCCCGACTGCTGACCGTCTGTCATTCTTCAAGATGACCTCTGTACATTCGAGTTGGAAGGCTCTCCAACTTAAGTTCCTGTACGGTATCATCAACGAACGTAGGGCGACGTCAACTGTCCTTCGCTGAATACTTTAAGGACGTAGAAGTAGTGAGATAGTGCCATGAAATAGTGACAGTTGACGTAGTTTTGCATTGTAGGTTGCGGCACAGTTGCTACTGCGCCGTTTTGATTTTTATTGTTGTTGAGTAACGCGAGCTTTAAAGAACACTAAATGTACCCCTAGCCAGGCATATGCTACATGTAGCATCGCTAGTTTGCTGGCTCTTAGCTTTCTATTAGGTTAGAGAGAGAGAGAGAGAGAGAGCAAGTTGTACGTTCCAAGGAATTGTGAATTCAGCTTAGACAAATCTTGGATTCATTATGCGACTTCCTAAGTGTCTTCTCAATCCTGAGAAAGTATACAAAGGATTCCTACGACATCTTTTGCACAGATCTACCGGAATTTATATCACGGATATCCCGACTGCTGACCGTCTGTCATTCTTCAAGATGACCTCTGTACATTCGAGTTGGAAGGCTCTCCAACTTAAGTTCCTGTACGGTATCATCAATGGAGAGATACGGGATATTCTAGTTGTGAACAGATTAAATTTCCGTGTGCCACGTTAGCCAAAGGCAAAATGTAAGGTATTGGCAGTGCAATACTGCAGGACTGAATATGGGGAAAATTCTCCGTGATGCCAAATGTATAGACTTCACAACTCAGTTGAAGATTATCCGGATATCATCAATGCAAGTTATGATTTCTTTCGTAAAGCATATTTTGCAAGATTGTAATCATCATTTCGTTATGATATTAACGAGCAATGATGTTATAGCAATTCCTGTAACTGAATCTACTGTCTGTAGGAATGTGCTTACAAATAAATAATTAAATACACAACGGACATGTCCTGCACGGAATTCGAACTCAGGCTTAGGAATACAAGGAACTAGAAGCCGTTAATATAGTTTCCGGTTCCGGATGCCCATACCATTCAAGTAATAAGCAAGAGTAGAAATATTTTCGAGAGTGGTTGAAGAAAAGAAATTTAAACGTCTCTTACATTTGAGATTTGTTTCCTTTCTGACGTTACTGCAGTTCATATGCGGGAGCGGTGTTCAAGCCTGACTGGTAAGGAGTGCATTTCATGTCCAACTACAACCTAACTTTTCCTCCGTAATAAAAATGTTTGCTTCGCAAGAAATATTGCCATTACAGTTTGAACGACGTTATCCAGTATGTTATGATAGTCTTAAACGATGACTATTTTCTCAGAGGACAGATATTTTCTTTCTTTCGAATAAGCCACACAGTCGACAAGTAGTTAAGCGCATTAAAGATAGTCTGCCCACGATTATATCTTCAGAATCCTACTTTATTTAATGTTCATTAATGATATCTCAACAGTATTGTCGTTCGTAATATTTTTTTGTTGAGCACAAACTGTTTCTGGCAAGGATAAAAGATCTTTCCAACATTATCGTAAAAGTTAACGGCACATTGATTCCTTTTCCTTTCGGTTTACACGTAATCACCTTGTGATATGTTTATTTCTATATTTTTTCTACATTTCCAAATAACGGCTTTGCCGCAGTTGAACTTATACCCATAAACCGTAATTACCAATGAAAAAATGCATATATTTTGATTTCATCAAGCACATAACCACACAAAAAATAATGTTACTTAAACAATAAAATTGTGTCCAAAGCTTGTTTCTTCACTTGCTAGATTTTAGTCATCCATACATTTAAACAAGAAAAAAATTACGACACCGAGATCCGACTTGGGCAACTATGAGCAGATATGAGTATGTACACTTCCCGCGAAAAGTTGAGACAAAAACTTGTGAAGAAAAAGCACCGCCTCGGAGGGGAGTGGTCAGAGCCACAGGTAAAAAAGTGTTGTCTTCCGAGCTGGGACCAGAATCGTGTTACAAATAAGCATAAGTGGTGGGTTTATCTTTATTTTTTGGAAGGGCGGACTTTTGTCGTTTGAACTTATAGCACTTACTAAATTTACCCCTAAGGAAAAACAAAAGCGCTCCAAAAAGCATTTCCGTAAACCGTTGCTAAACCATTAAACAACTGTGATAGCTTTACCATCAAAACATATGCATAACAAATTCGCTGCGTCACCATGGCAGCAGGTCACGGGACCAGAGCGTTCTTCTGTGGTTATCATGAAGACAGACTAGCCGTTCGTTTCTTTTCTTTGCGTGTTTAAAAAATGTGTAACGTACCAGGAGACGTGACGTGCCTGCCAGAAGGACGCACACGACATAAAGGCAGATAGGAATCAGAATAAAACGTCCGCGTAGCTCAATTGGTAGAGCAACTTATTCCGGAATGAGGGGATCCGGGTTCGAATCCTGGCGTGGACAGAAATGACGGAGAAATTTACTTCGTTATAATGGCGCCCGAACTATCCGGATGACCCGACCGTTCAAAATCTCGCAATGGTGTGATGTTATTTTCACACCGCGAGATAGGAAAAATAAGAGAATCACTTCTCCAGCACTTCGAAAAAAAAATAAGGGGGAGATGATGTAACGTACCAGAAGATGTGACGTACCTGCCAGAAGGACGCACACGACATAAAGGCAGATAGGAATCAGAATAAAACGTCCGCGTAGCTCAATTGGTAGAGCAACTTATTCCGGAATGAGGGGATCCGGGTTCGAATCCTGGCGTGGACAGAAATGACGGAGAAATTTACTTCGTTATAATGGCGCCCGATCTATCCGGATGACCCGACCGTTCAAAATCTCGCAATGGTGTGATGTTATTTTCACACCGCGAGATAGGAAAAATAAGAGAATCACTTCTCCAGCACTTCGAAAAAAAAAATAAGGGGGAGATAATGTAACGTACCAGGAGATGTGACGTACCTGCCAGAAGGACGCACACGACATAAAGGCAGATAGGAATCAGAATAAAACGTCCGCGTAGCTCAATTGGTAGAGCAACTTATTCCGGAATGAGGGGATCCGGGTTCGAATCCTGGCGCGGATAAAAATTACGGAGAAATTTACTTCGTTATAAATGTTTAAAAATCCAAAAATGACTTTTTCTTATTTTTGTTTGTAAACAAGGGATGAAAGTTGTAAGTTTATGCTGTAAAAATTGCAATGCGTTATGATTTATAGTTTGCCATATATCCGTTTTTTAAATGGATCCCATCGCGAAATAGAGAATTTTATGAAATTTAAAAATTTAATTTCTCGTAAACTAAATCGAAATTCAAAAAACGGGTGACGAGGTGCAACAATTCTGTCATAGCACTACATGCTTACAAAGTTTCGTGGTTTTGTTGCTGTTAGTGTGCCCGGAACGCGACCTGGTAGCACTTTTTTGCTTACCTTCACTTTGAAATACAATAGCTCTTGAAGTATCACCAGAATTGAAAAAACGGTTTATTTCAGCGTGTTCTCCAAACAATTCTCTACAAACGACGTAAATATCATATTTTTGTGTTCAATACGTTTTGCGCTGCGAGCAACGAAAGAAGAGTGTCGCGAAGTTTCTAAAACAGCGGCAGAAGCGGCGGCCGTTACTTTTTTAGAATAGAGAGAAACATTAATTATTTTGCTAGAAAACCGTTCTAAAAAACTGTGAACATCTTCTGTAATTAGGGGCCCCAAGTTAGTGACGAACGGCAGCTTTAGCTCATTAGAGATGTTCATAGCAATTGTTTTAAATAAATAGAACAAATGAAGCAGAAATGCTAACTGAACAGCGCTTTACGCAGGGACAAATATTCAAATCAAATACACTGCTGGCCACCCAAAATGAAACACTGAGAAGGACACGAGATAGCAAAGCCAGATTTACTGGACACATAACAACAGATACAAAGATGAAACGATTGAGCTTACAGGCCCGTGCGACTTACGGAACGCGCAGACATCAATAGTTCGTGTGGCCAACATGGCTGGCAATAACGGCCGCTACACGCCGCGGCATCGAACGAAAGAAGCTTTGGATGTGGGCTTGAGGTATGTCGGTCCAGGCTGCTTCCACACGCTGCCACAGTTCATCAGGCGTAGCCGAGGGTGCTGCTTGCCGAGGCACTCGGTCGCCGATCCGCGACCAGACGTGTTCGATGGGCGACATATCGGTAGAACAGGAGGGCCACGGCAGCAGTGACACCTGTGGGCCGTGAAGAAATGTTGCACGAGGCGTGCCACGTGCGTGCGTGCATTGTCCTCTTGAAACGTGACCGCTGGCAGGTCCTGCAGGTAAGGGAGGACTACAGGCTCCAAAACGTCGGAGATGTAGCGGTGGCTGTTGAGTGTACCGGCGATGCGTACCAGAGGGTAGCGGGTGTCATATCCAATTGCGCCCCAAACCATAACGCCAGGCGACGGACCGGTATGGCGATGCATAATGCAGGCGTCATACAGTCTCTCGCCGCGGTTCCACCACACGCGGATTCGACCATCGCGGTGTTGCAGGTAGAAGCGGAATTCGTCGGAGAAGACAATGTCGTGCCATTCCGTAGTCCAGGTGCGGCGTTCAACGGCCCACAGCCGCCGCACTCGCCGGTGGTGTAACGTCAATGGTAATCGGAGCAATGGGCGGCGTGCGACAAGTCTCCGCTTCCTGCAGACGACGTCGAACGGTACGTGCTGACACAGGTTGTTGCGCAACACACCCTAATTTTTGCGCTAACGTTCGTGATGTGGCGGTGCGAGCCGTCAATGCCCGCCGCACAACATGCCTGTCCTCACGTACGGTAGTGTGCCGCGGCTGCGACAACCGTTCACGTCGGTCCATCCGTCCCTCCTGTACCCACGGAATCTCTACTCGCCTCACTGTGGCTGGATGTCGTCCCACATGGACGCCAATGTCTCGGTACGATAAACCGCTGTCGCGATAAGCCACTATTCGTCCTTTGTCGAACTCCGAAACGTGCTGGAATGACTGCCGTGTTCTGCGACGAAGCATCAGGATGCTTCCCACGCATAGGTCCGGCAGCACAACACACTTCCACTACTTACACCTCGCCTTCGGTGTACCCTTCTTATAGTGCTTCTCGGTGGCGTGCCGGGCGCACATGATTTGCAAATGTCTTGCAATGCTAATCGGTTGCGTGTCCTCTCGCGGGCGACGCATGCTGCAAATTTCAGGCCAATAGGATGCTTCCTTTCTTGGTGTTGCATTTTGGGTGGCCAGCAATGTACAAGGAGTGATTTCCGTTGGAGACTATCAATACAATGGGAAATTTTCCAGGGGTAGATTCGGAGTAGTCCAATTCTTCTTCAATTCACAAATAAAGCGTGTAGAAGATTCGGAAGGATGGAGTGCCGCGGTAATGTTAATCAGCTATTCAATAAGGTAGAGATCTCAGTTTCAACAGTTTCGTGATTTCAAAAGGCTCCAGAACTTATATCAAGCAAGTGAAACAGCCATCTGGAGACCTGTTTTGTCCCGTCTCAGAGGGGACATTCCTTCATGGTGACCTTTACACCGCATTATTACCCAAAAGAAATGGGAGAGCAATAATTTTTGGTAACGAAGATTAACGGCCGCCGTGAACAATTCCAATAGTTCTAAGCAATAGCCCTTCCCTAATTTAGGGCTACTGGTCCCATAGTAGGGGAGAGAACCAGAACCATAGGACAAAACACCACCCATTACGCATCCGTGACTCAAACCCAGACCTACTCGGACGAAAGGCTAAAGGCCAGAACTTAGACCACTGCACCACAGGGAAGAGGAAATGCCAACCAGTCAAATTCTCGTAGGATTTACTCCGACAGAAGGAAGATTTAGATTCAACTATCAACATCGCATGGGACTTTTGTGTTGCGTAACAGAACAGAAGTTACATCAGGTTGAGCCTGGAAGATCAAATACCACAGAATATACACAGATCAGAAAACAGGGGTGCCAAATTGAAAGTCGATAATGAATAAAGTCACCGGACACCCTTTCAAAAGCAAATGAACGGATCCGCTGCGTTGTTAAGATGCACAGTACAGCTGCAAACGGTATGAAAACAAGCCTTTAGCTGACCGCGATCATATCACATTGTGAAGTTGAGTGAAACTGTCCCTGCGGGACTTTGAGAAAGAAAAGATTGTTGAGTGTTATATTAGTGGGCTATCCATAACAGAAACCGAGACGCGTTTAAACATACCCAAGTCAACTATTTTGGATGTACTGAATAAGTGGAAGACACATGGCGTGCCTGAAGCAGTAAAACGTACCGGCAGACCAAAGCAAATCTGTGATAGATGACGTCGAAGTCGCAGAAGAGTCGTTACAGCTAATCAACGGAGTACTGCACAAGACCTCAATATACAGGTGAGTCAAAAAGCTGGAACCTGTACACGTACCATTCGCAGAAAACTTCATTCCATGGGCTGCCGTGGTCGTGCAACTGCTCATAAGCCTTTCATCTTCACTCGGAATGCTACTTGTCGTTTAGCATGGTGTAAAGAATATTTATCGTGGACCGTAGATCAATGGAAACGGGTCCTATGGACTAATGTATTCAGATACACGATCCATCAGTCTGGTGGCCGTGTGTGGGTATGACGCCAGCCGGCTGAATGCTATTTACCAAAGTGTACTGTTCCTACGCTCAAGTTTGGAGCTGGGAGTGTACTCATGTGGGGGTGTTTTTCGTGGTATGGTCCCGGCCCATTGGTTATCGTGGACACACCTGTTAACCAGTATGTTTACCTCGATACTCTGGACAATTATGTCCTACCAACTCTATGGCAATACTACAGAACCGAGCCTTGTTGGTACCAGAAGGATAATGCACCGAATCACAAAGCAAGGACGGTTACGCCGTGGTTTGACGATGATTCCGTATCGTGTGTGAACTTGCCAGCACAGAGTACTGATTTTCATCCCATAGATTACTTATGGGATGAGTTAGAGCGCCGCATACGAAGTTTGGAACCAAGGCCTACTACTAAGCAACAGTTAGCGGCAGCATTATGTACTGATTGGAAGCGCATACCTATCGCTGTGTTCCAAAACTTTGTCGAAAGCCTGTCTCGAAGGGTCAGTTCATGCATTAAGGCCAAAGGTGGACCGACACCGTACTAATGTATGTCAATTAATGCTATGTTGTGTTTGTCTTTTAGGTGTATGGTGACTTTTGTCAATATAGTGTAGTTACGACGTACAAATAAGCACTTCTAAGTCAAGAGAACAATGGCAAAGTGGAGGAAGAGTTGACTATATTTGTAACTGGTGGTATAATATTCCTGGGCTGACAGCTTGACGTGCCCGTTCATCGCACGGCGAGTATTTCATGGTTCATTGCAAGTCATCCTTCTGGGACCATCTGTTCGCAAAACGGTTGTTCTAACCACTAGGCAACTTCAGTGGTACTGCTCTAGAGGAGCAGCATGACGAACATCACCTAAGTTGCGTTCGAACCTTGTAGGAGCCACAAGGAGTCAGACTTCCGATTTAACTATATAGCAAGAACATTCCATAACTTCCTAGGTAGCACAGCCTGGCAATTTAACATAGTCTCAACACAGAGCCACTGTCTTCTATTCATAAAAGACAGTAACTCAGGGTTGAGCGTAAGTAAATTACAAGGCTGTGATCCCTGGATATAGGTTTGCCCTGCCGTACGAGAACCGGCTACGTTCCAACCACAAGCAATGCTGCTTGAAATGATGCTGTTTAAGTTCTCGTTCTCGGATGAGTGGTATTTATCTCTGAAATCTAAGAGTACATATGCGTTAGCATGGCGAATAGCTGGAATTCACTACTCCTCTTAGATGAAGTGCATCTTGTGCCAGTAATATGACTGCATCGGATGGCTTTTCACTGGGTGGCTGTACCGGTTTCCATGTAGTTTTATGTATTTGACTCTTGTGCAGTACCGGGATGAAATTCTTCACTCTTATACCACGTCTTATGTTGCTGGAGTTCGCGTACATTCATCGTAACGTAGGTCCACACAGAGGTAACGTGATCGACAAACTTCTACAAGAACAAAGTATCAAACAAATAAAGTGGAAAAACGCTTTCTCCAGATTTAAATCTCACTGAACATCTGTAGGACGCTCTAAGGAGAGAAATATTACTGCCCTCCCGCCGCATCACTAGACTTACTGAGACCCCAAGAAGAGAGTTACCGAGGGGGCATTACTTTCAGAAGGTTCACATTCCATACTGACAAAAGACTGTGTGTACTAAACGGCCACCTTGTATCTACTAAACATACACTATTTTGACGAAATTCCCCGAGCACCTTTTCAAAAGCAAATGAACGGATCCGCTACGTTGTTGCAATGCGCGGTGCAGCTGCAAACGGTATAAAAACAAGCCTGTGGCTGAGCTGGCAGCGATCATATCGCATTGTGAGGTTGAGTGAAAATGCCGCTGCGGGAGAGAACTGACTTTGAGAAAGAAAAGATTGTTGAGTGTTATATTAGTGGGTTGTCCATAACAGAAACCTAGAGGCGTTTAAATATACCCAAGTCAACTATTTTGGAAGTACTGAATAAGTGGAAGACACATGGAGTGCCTGAAGCAGCTAAACGTACCAGCAGACCAAAGAAAATTAGTGATAGAAGACGCCGAAGCCGCATAAGAGTCGTTACAGCTAATAGACGGAGTACTACACAAGACCTCAGTGTGCAGGTGAGTAAATATGCTGGAACCTCGGTATGTACAGGTATCATTCGCAGGAAACTTCATTCCATATGTTACCGAGGTCGTGTGGCTGCACATAAGCCTTTTATCTCCACTCGGAATGCTACTTGTCGTTAAGCATGGCGTAAAGATACACGATCCATCAGTCTGATGGCCGTGGGTGCGTATGGCAGCAGCCGGGGGAACGCTATTTACCACAGTGTACTTTTCTTACCGCCAAGTTTGGAGCTGGCAGTGTACTCGTGTGGCGGTGTTTTTCGTGGTATGGTCCCGGCCCATTAGTTATCGTAGACAGACCTGTTATCCAGCACGTCTACCTCGATATTCTGGACAATTGTGCCTTTCCACTCTGTGGTAATGCTATGGGACCGAGCCTTGTTAGTACCAGCAGGATAATGCACCGAGCCTTGTTAGTACCAGCAGGATAATGCACCGAGCCTTGTTAGTACCAGCAGGATAATGCACCGAGCCTTGTTAGTACCAGCAGGATAATGCACCGAGCCATAAAGCAAGGACTGTTATGGCGTGGTTTGACTATAATTCCGTATTGTGTGTGAACTGTCCAGCACAGGGCCCTGATCTTAATCCCATAGAGCACCTATGGGATGAATATGAGCGTCGCATAAGAAGTTTAGAACCAAAGCTTACTACTAAGCAACAGTTAGCGGCAGAATTATGTACTGAATTGAAGCGCATACCTATCGCTTCGTTCCAAAACCTTGTCGAAAGCACGTCTCGAAGAGTCAGTGCATGCATTAAGGCCAAAGGTGGACCGACACCCTACTAATGTATATCAATAAATGCTAAGTGGTGTTTCTTTTCTAGGTGTCCGGTTATATTTGTCAATATTGTGTATGTCTGAAGATACAAGGCGGTTCTACCAAACGGCATCTTTAAATCATTAGTCATTTATTTATGTGCCTTCGGGGCCGCGGGTGGCCTAGTGGTCAAAGTTCGTGACTCCCACCGCGGAATCTCAGGTTCGATCCCTGGATGGTACGAACGCTCGAACCACTAAATACCCGCCGTGTGTCGGATGGGCACGTTAAACCATCGGGTCCCGGGTACTGACCCCCTGTAATAAATAAGGGCGGCTTTCTTCCCCTTTCTAGCTCACTTCCTTGTCACTCTCCTATCGGTTGCTCTAGCCCAAATCTTCCAGGTTAGGGTTGTTTGATACCTGGGGTCAGACACTCCCTTCCTAAAATCCTCTGCATAATATCTTATCTGATCTGATTTATGTGCCTTCATTGTCACATGTTAGTATGACATATTTTTTCACCATGATATTAAGTTTGACATAAATTGGCAAATTACTTTTAGAATTATTACCAATTTCTTGTCTCGAGCTTAGCTTTTAGCAGCAAGTGTTTATTACACGCATCACGTATCAATAAGATCTTCTCTGAATTTCAGAGGTAGCTACTCAAAGCAAGATTATCTGCCGACATAAAGTGATTGATGGTATTGGATTTTACTTAGTTGATGTATCAGACGTCTCCATTTACGGCAATTTTGGCACACACTAGAGCTACACAGACATCCGACACACGCCTCCCACAATTTTTTTTATATTTCATGCTTGTTACATTTTTTTCTCTTGAAGGAATTCCTGAATTTGCTCCTGGCTTGGTTTGCCCCACCTCCGTGTTTCTCCTGCAGCACCTTTTAATTCATTCTTTCAACATGGTCAAACCTCCTCCGAATATTTGTTTCCACAATACTAACAGCATTTTTCCTCACATTACACATCAGCAACACATCTTTCACCACATAATCAGAACACGTCATGCCACAAAACCCTCCACACGTAAATAGTGAATTTCGCCTGCACATAAGTGATTCTTGTGTCTTTTCTGCCGTATCCAGGTTTCACTAACCTACATCACACACATACGCACACGCACAGAGAGAGAGTAGGAAAAACTATACTTGCACAGAGAACCATTGCAGACCTTTTCTAAAACCCATCATGTCAATATCCAAATTTTCGTGCAGACAGATAATCATAAATAATAGGACAGCCAATTCCCATAGCACGATATAACAATCTGCTTACATAAAAAAACACTCATATTACACTTCATTATGCTTCGTTAAATACTTTATATTGCACAGATGCCACATCACGTGTCTACCACTCTTGTATGTTTTTGTTACTCTCACCCGGACTGTTGCTTCATTCATCTGAAGATGGGTCCAAGGTGAACCTGAAAGGTCTCATGAATATCTTCATCTTCAATTTTTTTAATTCTATTTAAAGTATTTAACGAAGCGTAATAAAGTATAATACACTATACTGATAACCTGGAAGAGAAACACAACATAGCATTTATTGACATACATTATTACGGTGTCGGTCCACCTTTGGCCTTAATGCATGCAGTCACCCTTCGAGACATCCTTTCGACAAGTGTTTGGAACACAACGATAGGTACGCGCTTCTGTTCGGTACATAATGCTGCTGCTAACTGTTCCTTAGTAGTACGCCTTGGTTCCAAACTTCTTACGCAGTGCTCTAATTAATCCCATAGGTGCTCTATGGGATTAAGATCAGGGCTCTGTGCTGGCCAGTCCGCACACGATACGGAATTATCGTCACACCACTCCGTAACATTCCTTGCTTTATGGCTCGGTGCATTATCCTGCTGGTACAAACAAGGTTTGGTTCCATAGTATTCCCACAGAGTTCATAGGGCGTAATTGTTCAGTATATCGTGGTAGATGTGCTGGTTAAAAGGTTTGTCCACGGTAACTAATGGGCCGGGACCATACCATGAAAAACACCCCCGCACGAGTACACTGCCAGTTCCAACCTTGACTGTAAGGACAGTTCATTATGGTAAACAACATTCCCCCTGCTGCCGCCATACGCACACACGGCCATCAGACTGATGGATCGTGTATCTGGATTCATCAGTCCATGGGACCCGTTTCCATTGATTTACGGTCCACGATAAATGTTCTTTACACCATGCTAAACGACGAGTAGCATTCCGAGTGGACACATGAAAGGCTTATGAGCAGCCGCACTACCACGGTAATCCATGGAATGAAGTTCTCTGTGAATGGTACGTGTACATACCGAGGTTCAAGCATTTTTACTCACCTGAACAGGGAAGTCTTGTGCAGTACTCCGTCGATTAGCTGTAACGCCTCTCCTGAGGCTTCGACGTCCTCTATCATTGATTTTCTTTGGTCTACCGGTACATTTTGCTGGTTCAGGCATGCCATGTGACTTCTACTTATTCAGTACATCCGAAACGGTTGACTTGGGTATGTTTAAACGCCTCTCGGTTTCTCTTATTTTTTTTATTGGAGGTTTAACGACCACAGTGAGCAACTCAATGGGCTATAAGCAGTCGCCCGTCCCTAATTTAGGGTCACTGGCTCCAGGGAGGGGAAAGAGCCAGTGCCGTAAGACAAACACAACATCCATGCCTCACTGGGATTTGAACCCGAACCCCTTTCGGACGAATGATCAGAGGCCATCGCTTAGACCACTGCTCCACTGGGGCGGCGTTTCTCTTATGGACAACCCACTAATATAACACCCAACAATCTTTCCTTTCTCAAAATAAGTTCTCACTCGTTGCGACATTTTCACTCAACCTCAAAATGCGGTATGATCGTGGTCAGCTGCAGGCTTGTTTTTATACTGTTTGCAGCTGCATCGCGCATCTTAACAACGCAGCAGATCAGTTCATTTGCTTTTTGAAGGGGTGTCCGGTGACGTTTGTCAATATAGTGTGAGTCTTTTACCTATGGAGATTACTATGCCGTGTTATGCGAATTGGCTGCCCTATTATCTATGCTTAAAACCCATCAATCATGCGAAATTCTCTTAACTCAGCAATGAATTTTGAAGCTGAATTAATTCCCCCATTAATTTTAGCACAATTTTTTTCTTTCTCAAACATGCTTCCGAAAAACACCGAAGCATAAAATTATTAGGAACACCTACCTAATAACGTGTTGGGCTACCATAGGTCTTCAAAACATCCCCAATTCAATGTGACATGGATTCGACTAGGTGCTGATATGGTGGTTCTACTGGTATGTTCAGCCAAGCGGATGTGATGCGTCCGTCAACTGACGAATGTTCACTGGAAGAGGATCTCTCAATATCATCCAAGTATCCAGTTAGGTTAAGATCTGGGGAAAGTGGGGTCATATTAGCATTTTGAAGTCACTGACGATCAGATCCTTGTGGCATGATGCATTACCATATTAGCCCTTTGAAGTCACTGACGATCCGATCCTTGTGGCATGATGCATTATCATATTAGTATTTTGAAGTCCCTGACGTTCCGATCCTTGTAGCAGGATGCATTACCATATTAGCCCTTTGAAGTCACTGACGATCCGATCCTTGTAGCATGATGCATTATCATATTAGCATTTTGAAGTCCCTGACGTTCCGATCCTTGTAGCATGATGCATTACCATATTAGCCCTTTGAAGTCACTGACGATCCGATCCTTGTGGCATGATGCATTATCATATTAGCATTTTGAAGTCCCTGACGTTCCGATCCTTGTAGCATGATGCATTATCATATTAGTATTTTGAAGTCACTGATGATCCGATCCTTGTGGCATGATGCATTATCATATTAGCATTTTGAAGTCCCTGACGATCCGATCCTTGTAGCATGATGCATTATCATATTAGCATTTTGAAGTCACTGACGATCCGATCCTTGTGGCATGATGCATTATCCTGCTGGAAGTAACCAGCTCCATCAGAAAACACCATGACCATGTATGGACGTACCTGGTCTATAGTGACGTTGATATACCTCGTAGGAATGAAATGCTGTTCTAGTGGCATTAAGGAACCCAATGGTTGGAAAAAGCGCAGACCCAACTTGGACAGATGACGTAGGCAGCTGATTATAACCGATTCGTGCTACGTCCTGGCCAGTACATCTACGAGCACTAACTGAAAAGATTTTTCGTCGAACCAGACGACCTCTCTCCAGTACTCCAGGATACAGTTTTGGTGCTCCCGTGTCTGGTGCAATTGACTTTGTCGGCTTTAAGCAGGAACAAGGGGTACACAAAGGAGACGTCTTCTGTTACACCCCATTTACGCCAATATACGACTGGATGCGCATGTCGAAATTCTTCTTTTTATATTGCTGTTTTACTGGGCGGTTACTTGACTTTATGGATCTCGTCAGTTACCTTTAATGCTGCATACCAAGAGACGTGCATCATATTTACTCAACTTGCCGAATACTCTCTCCGTTGCTGACCTACGGTTTTGCCCTTCTTCCCAAGATTTGTACCACCTGCCACACCAACCATGAATGCCTTTACCTCCCATCTCCTTGCTATATTACTTTTCATAAGCCAGCTATATGTGCCTACCATTTTGTGTTACTCAAGGGTGTCACTTATTCGTTCAATTTACACGCTGACTGGACTTGCCTAACTGCTACAATTCAGTCCGCACAACTGAAACTCCTGGTGTTTTTCCGTTGTCGACAAAAAGCCAGACTGCCAGCAGAATACACTGAAGTTTTGCGTAAGAACTATGTGCCAAAATTTTATAGAGACTGCGTGGTACGACGTCAACAGACTGTGGTAAAACATCACCAACCACAGTGTTAAACTGAACACTAGTCCTTAAACAAAATTTCTTCTTTCAATTTCTACGGGTTATTTCCAGATCTTTCCTTTTATTATTATTCAGAACCTCCAGCTGCATTGGACTAACATACATCAAATTCAAGTGTTCCACCGTTCATCATATGCACAAGTACCAGATAAACTAAAATCGTAACCCCATCATGATCATGTCCTTAAACTTCAAAGAATCTTTTCCCCCTCCATTTCACTCAAAATATACTTATTTCGTAAATATTCATCATACAACTTCTGTATATATGGTATTAGTGCTTTTGCTCTGTAGAATAACTAATATTTGCACTCGTCTCTTCAATCCTCTTCAGCCTCAGTTGCCCTCGAACAATAATCAGTTGGTTCCGCCCATGGGAACATATCAGACTGCTTGTTGTGTTGTTTGTGCACCATTCACTTTACACCCGCGATACAGTTGTTCTTGCATAGCCGAGAACGTTTACTAGCGGTTTCCGCCCACAGGAAGACCGCTGACTGCTTGTTGTGTTTTTTAAGCATCACCCATTGAACAACACCCATTGTACTCCCTCTAAACAGTTGCTCTTGCAAACCCGATAAGGTTTACTAGTCGTTTCCACCCACAGGAAGACCGCCGACTGCTTGTTGTGTTGTTTCTGCTCCACTCATTGCACATCCTCGATACAGCTGCTCTTGCATAGCCGAGAAGGTTTGTTAGTCCTTTCCACCCACAGGAAGGTCACAGACTGCTTGTTGTGTTGTTTGTGCACCACTCATTGTACATCCTCGATACAGTTGCTCTTGCATAGCCGAGAAGGTTTGTTAGTCGTTTCCACCCACAGGAAGACCGGTGACTGCTTGTTGTGTTGTTTGTGCACCACTCATTGTACATCCTCGATACAGCTGCTCTTGCATAGCCGAGAAGGTTTGTTAGTCGTTTCCACCCACAGGAAGATCACAGACTGCTTGTTGTGTTGTTTGTGCACCACTTATTGTACACCCTCGATACAGTTGCTCTTGCATAGCCGAGAAGGTTTGTTAGTCGTTTCCACCCACGGGAAAACCGGTGACTGCTTGTTGTGTTGTTTGTGCACCACTCATTGTACATCCTCAATACAGTTGCTCTTGCATAGCCGAGAAGGTTTGTTAGTCGTTTCCGCCCACAGGAAGATCGCAGACTGCTTGTTGTGTTGTTTGTGCACCACTTATTGTACACCCTCGATACAGTTGCTCTTGCATAGCCGAGAAGGTTTTTTAGTCGTTTCCACCCACAGGAAGGTCACAGACTGCTTGTTGTGTTGTTTGTGCACCACTCATTGTTCATTCTCGATACAGTTGCTCTTGCATAGCCGAGAAGGTTTGTTAGTCGTTTCCACCCACAGGAAGATCACAGACTGCTTGTTGTGTTGTTTGGGCACCACTCATTGTACATCCTCGATACAGTCGCTCTTGCATAGCCGAGAAGGTTTGTTAGTCGTTTCCACCCACAGGAAGATCACAGACTGCTTGTTGTGTTGTTTGTGCACCACTTATTGTACACCCTCGATACAGTTGCTCTTGCATAGCCGAGAAGGTTTGTTAGTCGTTTCCACCCACAGGAAGATCACAGACTGCTTGTTGTGTTGTTTGTGCACCACTCATTGTACATCCTCGATACAGTTGCTCTTGCATAGCCGAGAAGGTTTCTTAGTCGTTTCCATCCACAGGAAGATCACAGACTGCTTGTTGTGTTGTTTGTGCACCACTTATTGTACACCCTCGATACAGTTGCTCTTGCATAGTCGAGAAGGTTTTTTAGTCGTTTCCACCCACAGGAAGACCGGTGACTGCTTGTTGTGTTGTTTGTGCACCACTCATTTTACATCCTCGATACAGTTGCTCTTGCATAGCCGAGAAGGTTTGTTAGTCGTTTCCACCCACAGGAAGATCACAGACTGCTTGTTGTGTTGTTTGTGCACCACTCATTGTACATCCTCGATACAGTTGCTCTTGCATAGCCGAGAAGGTTTGTTAGTCGTTTCCACCCACAGGAAGGTCACAGACTGCTTGTTGTGTTGTTTGTGCACCACTCATTGTACATCCTCGATACAGTTGCTCTTGCATAGCCGAGAAGGTTTTTTAGTCGTTTCCACCCACAGGAAGATCACAGACTGCTTGTTGTGTTGTTTGTGCACCACTTATTGTACATTCTCGATACAGTTGCTCTTGCATAGCCGAGAAGGTTTGTTAGTCGTTTCCACCCACAGGAAGGTCACAGACTGCTTGTTGTGTTGTTTGTGCACCACTCATTGTACATCCTCGATACAGTTGCTCTTGCATAGCCGAGAAGGTTTGTTAGTCGTTTCCACCCACAGGAAGATCACAGACTGCTTGTTGTGTTGTTTGTGCACCACTTATTGTACACCCTCGATACAGTTGCTCTTGCATAGCCGAGAAGGTTTGTTAGTCGTTTCCACCCACAGGAAGGTCACAGACTGCTTGTTGTGTTGTTTGTGCCCCACTCATTGTACATCTTCGATACAGTTGCTCTTGCATAGCCGAGAAGGTTTGTTAGTCGTTTCCACCCACAGGAAGATCACAGACTGCTTGTTGTGTTGTTTGGGCACCACTCATTGTACATCCTCGATACAGTTGCTCTTGCATAGCCGAGAAGGTTTGTTAGTCGTTTCCACCCACAGGAAGATCACAGACTGCTTTTTGTGTTGTTTGTGCACCACTCATTGTATACCCTCGATACAGTTGCTCTTGCATAGCCGAGAAGGTTTGTTAGTAGTTTCCGCCCACAGGAAGATCGCAGACTGCTTGTTGTGTTGTTTGTGCACCACTTATTGTACATCCTCGATACAGTTGCTCTTGCATAGCCGAGAAGGTTTGTTAGTCGTTTCCACCCACAGGAAGATCGCAGACTGCTTGTTGTGTTGTTTGTGCACCACTTATTGTACACCCTCGATACAGTTGCTCTTGCATAGCCGAGAAGGTTTGTTAGTAGTTTCCGCCCACAGTAAGATCGCAGACTGCTTGTTGTGTTGTATGTGCACCACTTATTGTACACCCTCGATACAGTTGCTCTTGCATAGTCGAGAAGGTTTTTAGTCGTTTCCACCCACAGGAAGACCGGTGACTGCTTGTTGTGTTGTTTGTGCACCACTCATTGTACACGTTTGGTACATATGCTCTTGCATAGCCGAGAAGGATTGCCGTTTCTGAGATGCTTGCATCTTCCCGTCTAGCGCCTACGCTAATGCCATTTTCAAAGTCGCTAAAATATTTCAGATATTACCTCTATGTACGTTTCCTGCACGTCTGAAATTTTTGCAATGAACTGCTTATAAAGCCATAGTTGAGTGCGTAATTGAGGACGGCACATATCTATTTGCTATTTGGTGTTCCTAAAAGTAAGCTACTTCAGTGTTCATGAACTCCTTCAGCTTGTCGAGCTTATCATTTTGACTGATCTTGCGTTTAGTACTCGTACAAATAGTTCCTCATAAAGGCTGTCTTTGAATGAGTGTAACGAAAATTCTGTCCTATATCTGTAATGCAAATTCTTTTGTACACATTTTCTCGAAAACTATTACTTTGTAGAGTTTGAAATTTTGAACACAAATAAAAACGACCCATAGCTAATACGTGTATCAGTTATTTTTCCGAAAAATTTGTTAGAATGTTTTTAAAAAGTCAATTTATCTGACTCGAAAGTATTCCAAATTAGTGCTAGATGGCGCCAAAAGCTAGCTTGGCAGTGTTTCTGTGTGGAAGAAACGAAATCTCTCATTTCTGTCTGATTATTTTAATTATCTAGGCCAAATAGAAATCAAAGAATGGGCACTGAAGTGAGATTGGAATCTTGTCTTCTATATATCATCTTAAATTCTACTCTACGTTCATTTTTTGAAGAGAAAATGTGTACATTACCAGAAAACACTTCAATTTGAGATAGAAACTACGCCTACCTACTAAAGCTCCACCCCCAAACAATGTCATTGGTTAAAATGTAACAGCACGTGTTTTGTCTTTTCATTGTGAAGCCAACGAGAGTCCGCTTCCATTCTGAATATGGTCAGGTCTTCTAGTCATTCGCTAAAACCAACTTCTGGAACATACCCTCAAGACGTAAAAGCCACGCCCAAGGAGTGATATTTTGCGCCATCTATCGCAGAAGATGAAGCTTAATACTCATTCAAAGACAGCCTTAAAAGATCCTGACTGTCGTTTTCAAAATAAATTGTACTTAAGTTACCAAACTGCACAAAACAGTCCTAAGGTACATGCCAGGAAGCTACGTATGGGATATTGCGCACAAGGTGGAAACGCCCCAGACAGCTTTTTCCTACCATCATTCATCATCATTATTGTCAACCATTATCAATCCACAGGTGGATGAAGGTCTCCCCAAGTTTCTTCCACAACGGTCTGTCTTGTGCCAGTCTCCTTCATGTTACTCCCGCATACTTTCGAATTTCATCCGCCTATCTCCCATGTGGTGTTTTTCTGGGTGTTTCCCTGTCCCTCGGAATCCAGTCTAAAATTTCAGCTGTCCATCGATGGTCTGTCCTTCTGGCAATATGTCCAGCCCATTGCCATTTCATGGATTTTACTCTGATCATGATGTCTTCCACTTTTGTCATTTTTTCTGATCCACAAGTTCCTCTTCTTATCTCTCCTGGTTACAATAAGCATGCATCTCTACATGCCTCTCTGGGTTGTCTGCAGTCTTTGTATGTCTCTTTTAGTTAAGGTCCACGTTTCTGCACCATTCCATATAACGTCGTATTTCCCATTAACTCTGGCTGAGATTTTTTTCTCCCGTTTTTGCGCTGCCAAGTTCTTGATACCGAGGAAACATTTTTGTATAATGAACCTCACTCTAAACTCTTAGCACTGACCATCATTTCCGGGTTTCTATTCTTTTGGCAAAACGAGAAAAATAATGTTAAATATGTGCCCCATTACGAATGAGAAGAAAGACAAAAACAGCAAAAAAGTGCACCGTACTCATTTATAGAAATTTAATGGAAATAAGGAAACAGTGTAGAACACAAACACTATCTATCTCAACGCGTGTGAGCCGAAATAAAATTACTCTTTGTACATGTGTGCCCTCTCTCTCTCTCAGCTTCTCGACTCTACTTCATTATGTGTCACTGTCTGTATCTCCAATAATATTCCCACTTTCTATTCATAATCACTTCGCTCAGTCTCATTGTTACTGTTTCTCACACTCTAACTCACTTTCTTTTTCCCTTCATTTTCTCTCTCTCTCTTCTCTCTTCTCTCTCTCTCTCTCTCTCTCTCTCTCTCTCTCTCTCTCTCTCTCTCTTTTTTCTCTCTGTCTCTCTCTTTCTAGGCTAATGTTCCGGCAAGCGCACTTTCCCTACGTTACTTTACCTCCGCGAGTACTTTTGCCTCTATCTGCTCACCTGCTCTTTAAGATTATTGTTTCTTTCTGTCTTACTGCCTCTTTCTTTCAGCATCATTGATTCTCTCTCAACTTGTCTTTTCTTCTCTTTCCCAACTTTTGTTTCACAACTGCTCTTTGTTTATGTCTCACACTTTCTGTCTCCAGTTCTCTTTTCCCCATTCGTTCTGCTCTTTTCCCCCTCTCTCTCTCTCTCTTTCTATTTCTGTCTATCTGTTTGTTGTCTTAGTAAAGCTCTCCTCAACCTCAGTCTTAATCTGATTTTGGTACAATCAAGAGGTGCCTTTGTCCTTCCCAAAGGAATTCTGGAAGCGATTTATTGGTCCCGTGGCATGATCGATATAATTGAAGCATCGAGATCACATTCTCTGGAGTAAATACGACGGAAATGTTTGCAATGTTGTAGTCAAGTGACGGTGCCAAGGAGTTCGATCTTCGTTCTCCAACAGTGGCTTCAGTGAAGTGGGTACCACTCTCTGTCACCCATGGACAGCCGGTGCTGATGACAAGAACGGAAAAAGACAGAACCCCTGCAGCGACGACTGTGAAAGCCCGGATTTCATAGAGCTGTGGCATCGCGGATGTCTGTATTTAATATCACCTCCATTCGAACCAGTCTCAATGCCTGTCTTATGTCAAGTGCAGAAGCACTTACGTCTGCACAACAAAGCAATGCCAGAAATGTCTTACTTCAACAGAATTCCGTAAATACACCGCATGAACTATTAAGAGTCACGGTTATCTTTTCTTCTTGTCTCTGTTTATAACTACGAACTGAAATTCATTTCAGCCATCAGGACAATTTCAAGTTCACACCTTAATGATCATGAGCTAAGTTTAAACCCCGCGTGTTTTTCGTAACGTTGTCTTTCATTTCCCAAGAAAAATGACTGAAAAATATTATTCGAATAGGTTTTGGGTCAAGCCGTTGAAATAGAATTGTTCGCAAATGCACCAATAATTCTATGTCCTGTCCTCAAATTCCAGTAATTTGTTTTACAAAACAGTTACACAGAAACACCCAGAAATTTATCTTTTCTTCAGTTTTGTATGTAGCTGTGGACATTTCAAGATTTTTGTGCTCCTCCCAGTTATGTATTTCATAACATTTAACCTTTCTGTCGGTGGTGTCATTCGACCGCATGTCTTCTCACTCAGGAGGCTGCTATTCGTCCAAGATAGGTCCGGGTTCGCATTCTGGTGAAGCACGGATGTTATGTTTGTCTAACGATACTGGCTTTCTCCCTTCCCCGAAACAAATGGCCCTAAGTTAGGGATGGAAGACTGCATGTAGTCCATGGAGATGCTACCGGTGGTCATTAAATCCCCAAACAAAACAAACATTCAGAAAGTAGTTTTTCGTTTACGAGTATCTTTGGCTTGCTTACAGTTGCTGCCCAATCCTTATAGACTCGGAAGAGCATACATCACGTTCAGAAGAAAGCGTACGTAGGTGACAGAAAAATTTACATCAGATAAAAAAAATGAAATGGAATGTAAAATTATGCATATGCGTCACGCTATTCGTTAGTCTTTCGCATATGTGTTTAAAATTGTTTTTTAATTACGAATTAAAGAAACCGGAGACTTTGATTTTGACATCTTCCAAATACTCAAATTTTTAAGACGTCTTTTGTAAAAAAAGATCGTGCTTATGCTATCGGTTTGTCCATCCGTCCGTCCGTCTGTAGACACGATATCTCTTCAACTATTAGTCAAATTTAAAAAATTCTTTTTGTATTGGGAAGCTTGAAATATGCGAATGATGATCCTTTATTTCGTTTTTTTTTACGATGTACAAATTCGCCGCTAGAGGGCGTAAATGTAGATAATGTCGAATTTAAAAAATGCGTTTTGTTCCACATATTTGCTTCTAAACATCCGATTGAAAAAATTATTTTATCTTTAGATTCCATTTATGTCGAAGAGTATTTTAGATATAGTTACTTTTTCAAATTACCCATAGATTTTCCGCTAGGGGGCGTAAAATCAAATTACATTTTTCCGGAGAACTCTTCTTCTAAAACTCCGATTTGAAAAATGCTTTCTTCAGCTGATACACCTCCTGATGGAAAGTCTTTCGCATATAATTTCTAATTTTTGGTAAAGAATACTTTGGCCACCAGGGTGCGTAAGTGTTTATTTTTGCTTCTGATGCATTTGCCATAAAATATGAGCTTCTAAAGTATCGATTGAAAAACTTCTTTTGTGGACTGATGCCACTCACATCGATAAACGTTTTCGGAATATTTTCTTCTTAAAATATTCCATAGTTTCTCCACCAGGGTACGTAGATGTATATCTTATTTTTGTCAATATCTTTACTTCTAGGAGTCCGATTAAAAAAAATATTCCTTTGTTGGATCAGTGTGACATGTTTTTCATATAATTTCAAAATTTTCAAGTAATTCATAGATTTTTTCGCTAGGGGGCGTAAAGGTAAATTGCGTTTCCCCCTATATCTCTGTTTCTAAATCTCCGATTTAAAAAATTCTTTCTGCACCGCATACAGCTTCTGATGGGAAATCGTTTGCACATAATTTCTAATTTTTGTAAAAAAAATCATTTGGCCACCAGGGGGCGTAATCCTTAATTTCCGTTTCTGAAGCATTTGCAGCAAAATCTGAGCTTCTAAATTCCCGATTGAAAAAAACATCGTTTGTAAACCGATACTACTCATGTCCAAAAACCTTTTAGAATCATTTTCTTCTTAAAATATTGTATTGTTTCTACGCCAGGGTTCGTTGACATATCTTATTTTTGTCTACTTCTAGGAGTCCGATTGGAGAAATTCCTTCTTTGTTGGATAGTGTTTCCAGTGTGACATGTTTTTCATATAATTTCAAAATTTTCAAGTAATTCATAGTCTTTCCGCTAGGGGGCGTAAGGGTAAATTGTTTCCCCCTGTATCTCTGCTTCTTAATCTCCGATTTGAAAAGTTCTTTCTGTATTGTATTGTATTTGAGGTTTAACGACCACCGTGAGCAACTCAATGGGCTATAAGCAGTCGCCCGTCCCTAATTTAGGGTCACTGGTTCCAGGGAAGGGAGAGAGCCAGTGCCGTAAGACAAACACAACATCCATGCCTCACCGGGATTCGAACCCGGACCCCTTACGGACGAATGATCAGAGGCCAGCGCCTTAGACCACTGCGCCACCGGGGCGGCCAAAGTTCTTTCTGCACCGGACACAGTTCCTGAGGGTAATCCTTTGCACATAATTTCTAATTTTTGTAAAAAATGGTTTGGACACCAGGTGACGTAAGCCTTAATTTCAGCGTCTGATGTATTTGCCGCAAAATATGAACTTCTAAAATTTCAATTGAAAAAAGAAGTCGTTTGTAGACCGATACTACTGATATCGACAAACCATTTAGAAACATTTTCTTCTTAAAATAATGCATGATTTCTACGCCAGGGGGCGTAGATGTATATATTATTTTTGTCAATATCTCTACTTCTAGGAGTCCGATTTGAAAAATTCCTTCTTTGTTTGATAATGTTTCCGATGCGAAATGATTTTCTTATAAATTCAAAATTTTCAAGTAAATCATAGATTTTCTGCTAGGGGGCACGAAGGTAAATTGCGTTTTCAGCGTTATTTCTGCTTCTAAAACTCCGTTTGAAAAATTATTCCTGTATCGCATACAACTCCTGATGGAAAATATTTTTCATACATTTTCCATCGTTTGGTAAAGAATGGTTTGGCCACAAGGGGACATAAGTGTTAATTTCTGCTTCTGATGTATTTGTAGCAAAATCTTGGCCCCTGAAAACTCGACTAAATTTTTTTTTCTTGGACCGATACCACTCATATGGAGAAACGTTTTTGATAATACTTTCTTCCTAAAATAATGCATGGTTTTCCCACCAGGGGACGCAAAGTCACATCTTATTTTTCTCGATATCTGTGTTTCTAAGAGTCCGATTTGAAAAATTCTTTCTGCGTTGGAGAGAGTTTCCGCTGCGAAATGTTTCTCATATAAATTCATGCTTCTCTTAACCCACAAGTCTGCAACCAAAGGGCGTAAGCTCACAATTCCGCTTACAGCAATATCTGAGAGATTAAAAACCCTATTGAAAAACCTCTTTCTTCCGTCAGATGCTATTGTTTCCATACCGGTTCCATTGACTTTAAATAGCTTTGATAAATTTAATTTGCGTCAGAACGGATTCAAAAGACGTGCTTATTACACCCGAAAATTCGGTTTCATCTTTCTTGTTATTTACTCTTATCGAATTGGTTCCATATATTTCAGAAGATGCATTATTCTTGGGGTTTTAGCACTGGACAATAAAGGGGATCAAGTACACTGAAGGGCAATTGAATTAGAGATAGCTGGCGTTATGCAAATGTGGCGCTGTGGGCGGTTCTGTAAACAGAAACGACTTAATCCGGCAATATAAGTATACAGCGATCCGGCAATATAAGGAGTGATGCGACGGGAATCAGTAGGAACCGGGCGCAGTATGGGCAAGACGAAGGACCTAAGCGCATTTGATCATTAGCAAATTGTCTGGGCCCGACGAATGGGTCACTCCATCTCGGAAGTCGTGCAGGCACTGGGATTTTCACAAGCCACTGTGTCACAGGTGCACCGTGAGTACATCAAATCCGGTAAAACCATCCCTGCAAGGGCCAACTGCCGTGCACAACAGCGTGTGGATGAGCGGGGTCATCGTCGGCTAGCTCGCATTGTAACAGCGGATAGACGGGCCACAGTGCAAGAAATCACTCGGCAATTTAACGCTGGTGCACAAAAACGTGTAAGCAGCCACACTATCCCGAACCATCTCCTCGCTATAGGGTACACAAGCCATCGTCCCACGAGGGTACCGCTGCTAACCGCACATCACAAGGTGAAAAGATTAGCATGGGCTCGGGAATATCACCACTGGACCCTGGACATGTGGAACAATGTTGCCTGGACTGATGAGTCGAGATTCACGTTGGTACATGCGGATGGCAGGATACGAGTACGGGGCAAACACATGAAGCGATGGATCCTTCTTGCCAGCAGGGTACTCTTAAAGCTGGTGGGGGAGGCATTCTCGTCTGGGGACTGTTTACGTGGACTGAAATGTGACCCTTGGTGCGTGTGATATTGTCCCTCACAGGGCAGCGTTAGCGGGATACCCCGGGCGAGCATTTGCTCCCGTTTGTGCGTCTTCAACATCCCACTGAAGACCTCATCCTGCAACAAGACAATGTACCGTGCCATCGCTCCCTAATTGTATCCGAATGGTTGGATGAACACTCCATTGACGTGACCTCGCTTCCTTGGCCAGCTAGGTCACCTGATCTCAATCCCATCGAGCACATCTGGCATGCCACCGAGGGAGATGACCCCCATCCATCAAATCTTCTTGAACTGTGGGAGCTTGTTCAGCGGTCGTGGATCCGTATGACTTCCCAACGCTTGCGGTGTCATGTCGAGTCCATGCCGAGACGAATCGCCGCCGTCATCAGGCCGAAAGGTGGTGCTACACGTTACTAGACAGGTGTCTCTAATTTAATTGTTCTTCAGTGTATATGCTGGAGAATACGGTAGAGAAAACATGGCGGATGTAACTATAGTAGAAAACGGTGTAGTGAAAGCACTGGAAAGTATGACGAATTCAATAACTAGAGAATATACACTGAAGTGTCAAAATAAGTGAGATACCTCTCTAATACCACGTTGGTCCTTCTCGCGATCGGATAAGGGCAGAAACGTGACGGGGTCTGGACTCCCCGAGCTCTTTGTAGTACTGTGGAGACAATGCATACCATGCTTAATGAACAGCGTGCCTCAATTCCGTAATATTCACTGGTGGAGGATTCCTGGCACAAACGACACGTTGAACAGCATCCCAAATATGTTCGATGGTGTTTAAATCCAGCGAACGAGGGTGCTAAGTCAGGATGCCAAACTCCGTATATAGACTGATGTGTAGGACCATTTCCCGTATAGATATGTAACACAGTTTCCTCTTCCTGAAGCCAGTGGCCCGAAATTAGGGACGGACAACTGTTTATAGACGTTACAGTTTCTGATGGCTGTCGTTAAACCATGAATAGAAAACCTGTTGTCTTCTGAGAATTTAGCCTGACATATCTGTTCAAGCCTCTTCAAGCAATTTGCACACCGCTGCCGGACTTTGCTGAGTTCGCGACAGCACTCACAGTAACGCTGGAGGAATCGATTAAAATCTCAAATGCTACCGTCATACAGGGTCGCGCCTATATTTGGTGACGGAGGTTGACTTAACAGGTGATAGGCCGCTGGTGGCCGAATGGTCCAAGTTCGTGACTGCCACAGAGAAGACCTCGGGTTCGATCCCAGACAGGTACGAACGCTCGAACCACTAAATATCCGCCGTACGTCGGATGGGCACTTTAAACCGTCGGACCCCGGGTACTGGCCCACCGGAAATAAATAAGGGCATCTTCTTCCCCCTTTCTACGTCGCTTCCGTGTCACTTTCCTACCGGACACTCTAGCCCAAATCTCCTAGCTTCCTATTTCAAAGGGTTGTTTAAGACCTGGGGTCAGACACACCCTTCCTAAAATCCTCTACATCTGATCTTAATAGGTGACGCCGAGCTAAACATATGTTTCTTTATTTTAACAAAGGTGCTGTGGAATAACCATTTTACTTTTTAATTTACGACGTTTTCATCGTTTAGCTTGGCTGATTCCAAGTCTCAAATTCTTTTTCATTGCAAACAAAATTTGACAGAATAGTTTGGGCCTCAAACGCCCCCAATATGTACCTCTTTGCCGGCACTCATTCGCATCTGCCTTTAGCTGACAATTAGCAAAAATTCAAAAGGGAGCTTCAAAACTGGAAGACATCATTGGTTGGCAAACATTGTACGGTTTATGGCGCACAGACCCAGCTCCGCTGTAAATCGCTAAGAGCATGCGAAATAAAAAAAACAGAAAGCTTGTAATGCGGAATGGCTCCCCATCCATCAATCCACCAACTGCCATGTAAGTCTGGAGAGACATGCGGTACCTTTTAATGCGAAACACTTAGCAGTTTATCTTCTCTTTTGTAGACACTCCGGAAAACTCATGTTTATCTTGAAGATCCTTTGTTAAACATTCCTACCAGTTTGCTTACGTGGAATTCAAATTCTAAAAAGAAACTAACATGAAGGAAAATGGTTGGGTCTGAGTTTCAGCGTTTGATCAAATACACTCCTTGCAGGAAAAAAAACCAGGGCACTCCGAGAATATCGTTCGATCCTGATGAAACTGCTGTGGGGTGTAATTGCCTACGATGCTAGATGACATTTGGTGTTCATTAGAGGCACTTTGACAACCTGACCTTTTACGTTAATGACGTCTTGCAACCAGTGGTCCTACCTTTTCTGAATGCTCACTCCGGTACGATTTTCCAACAGGACAACACTCGTCCGTATACTGCTACCGTCTCGAGAGCTTGCCTTCAAGACACTGACACTCTGCCATGGTCAGCCGCATCACCAGACCTTTCGCCGATTGAAAATGTGTGAGATGCTATTGGATGCGCTATCTACACTCCACCCCTACTGCACAATGTGCAGGAACTACGTGAGAGGTTCAAGCTGCATGGGATGCCTTATTGCAGGACATTATTAAGAACCTGTACAACTCCATGCCGAGAAGTCTAGCCTGCTGTGGGAGTAAACATAGCGGCCCGACGCCACACTGCGACACACTACTTCTTGGCGTGTAGCTCAATAAATATTGCCCATGTCAGTCTCAATGTTTAATCACTTAATTTTCCTGGTAACCTTTACCTTCCTCCCGAATAGCATTGCAATATAACACGTCCTTCTGGGTGCAACTATTTTTTTGAAGATGAGTGTCGTTCCATATAGCTTTACCACAAAGTAACTGTCAGAACTGCCCGTAAAAATTGTGAAACACTTTCCACCCTGCGTATGCCCTTTGCGTTGTTTCCTATTTATCCTACTTGAGGTATATTTCTATTTTCTAGTCATTTATTTTCCACTATGGCCCCTCCTTTACGTTGTTTCTTATTTATCCTTCTTGAGGTATTTTTCTATTTTCCACCTGTTTATGCTCTATTTGTTTTCACCTATTTATTCTCAAAACCGAATGAGTAGCGAATATTTCCACCTATTTATGCTCCATTTGTTTCCACCTATTTATGCTCAAAACCGAATGAGTAGCAAATATTTTCACCTATTTATGATCTGTCTGTTTCCACCTACTTATGCTCAAAACCGAATGAGTAGCGAATATTTCCACCTATTTATGCTCCATTTGTTTCCACCTATTTATGCTCAAAACGGAATGAGTAGCAAATATTTCCACCTATTTGCGCTCTGTTTGTTTCCACCTATTTATTCTCAAAACCGAATGAGTAGCGAATATTTCCACCTATTTCTGCTCCATTTGTTTCCACCTATTTATGCTCAAAACCGAATGAGTAGCAAATATTTCCACATATTTCTGCTCTATTTGTTTCCACCTATTTATTCTCAAAACCGAATGAGTAGCAAATATTTCCACCTATTTGTGCTCTGTTTGTTTCCACCTATTTATTCTCAAAACCGAATGAGTAGCGAATATTTCCACCTATTTCTGCTCTATTTGTTTCCACCTATTTATTCTCAAAACCGAATGAGTAGCAAATATTTCCACCTATTTGTGCTCTGTTTGTTTCCACCTATTTATTCTCAAAACCGAATGAGTAGCGAATATTTCCACCTATTTCTGCTCCATTTGTTTCCACCTATTTATGCTCAAAACCGAATGAGTAGCAAATATTTCCACATATTTCTGCTCTATTTGTTTCCACCTATTTATGCTCAAAACCGAATGAGTAGCAAATATTTCCACCTATTTCTGCTCTATTTGTTTCCACCTATTTATGCTCAAAACCGAATGAGTAGCAAATATTTCCACCTATTTCTGCTCTATTTGTTTCCACCTATTTATTCTCAAAACCGAATGAGTAGTGAATATTTCCACCTATTTATCCTCAAAACCTGATGAGTAGCCTGGAACTTCTAATCGCGTGAACCTTGTGTAAGACCTCACTAATATCTCGTCATCTTCCCTTCTGATTATTTCAGCATTCCTCTTAATGAGAAAAAGGACTAATGGGAAGAGAGCTTATCATTATTTTTCTTTCATTTTTTTTCAGAACATTTTACCGTCACTTTCCTCTCCTTTTGTATCATTAATTTATCAACAGGCTATAAATGATAAATGCAATCAGATATAAAGAGAAGAAAGCAGGTATCTCGTTCGGAGCTCGATTCTTTCCTTATTGTTCTTCATAACTGGATATCTTTATGGACAAAGTGGATAAATGGTTACACCGCAAACGGTATCTTATAACACTTCCGTATTCGAGTTAGATGCCGAAAAAAAAAAAAAGAACAGATGTTCTAATGTATAAATATAGGGCAAACTGGGAAAATAAGAAAATGCGAGTGTTTCCGTCAGCGAATTGTTCGATCACTTCTAAATGACCTAAAGATATGAAAATTAGTATACTGATAGGCCTTAAAAGTCCGGATATCTAGAAAAGTCCAAAACCGAAAAAAAAAATCAACTGGCGGCTTTACAACAGTGTCTGCTTGAATTTTTCACGAATTGTTCAACCTTTTCTAAATGATCTAAAGATCTGACAGTTGGCACGCTGATAGGTCTTAAGGTCCGAATACCTAGAAAAGGACCGAAAATTTAAAAAAAAATCAAAGTTGGCAGCTTTGGAACGTTGCCTGTTTGAATTTTTTGCGAATTCTTCGCTCACTTTTAAAGGACCTACAGATCTGAAAATTGGCATGCTGATATGCCTTACAGTCCGTATACCTAGAAAAGTCCTAAAACCGAAAAAATCAAAATGGCGGCTTTGAAACATTTTCTCCTTGAATTTTTAACCAATTGCTCAAGCACTTCTAAAAGACCACGAGATCTAAAAATTGACATGATGATGGGACTTCAGTTCCGGATACCTAGAAAAGCCCAAAAACCATGGCTTTGAAATATTGTCTGCTTAAATTTTTCTACCACTTCTACACCTAGAAATTTCTGAAAACCAAAAAATTCAAAAGGGTGTCTTAGCTTTACGGTTTGTATTTATATCGTCTCTATATATACGACTCCATTTTTTACACGAATGTTCATACATCTGAGGACCGGTCCAAGGTGGAACAGAAAGATCTAATGTGTTTTATCTGTTTTTTACGCTTTCCAACCGTAGGTTGAAGAAGCGTATATGTTCCAGCTATGTCCGTCCGTCTGTCCGTCTGTCTGTCGGCACGATAACTCGAATAAAAGTGGTTCGATTTCGATGAAATTTTGGTATGTGGTATGGGACCACCTGGGGACGAACCCTATTGAAAATGGACGAAATGGGGTCAAAGGTCACGACATAGGAGCGGGATCCATCCCATTGCCCTTATGCGTCATAACCTGCGTAAATATGGTTCGATGTCGATGAAATTTTTATATGTGGTAATGGACCAGCTGGGAAGGAACTCTATTCAAAATGGTTGAAGTGGGGTCAAAGGTCAGGACATATGAGCGGGATGCATTCCATTGCTCTTATGCGTCATAACTTGCTTAAATATGGTTCGATATCGATTAAATTGTAGTATGTCGTAGGGGACCACCTGGAAATGAACCCTATTGAAAATGGACGAAATGGGGTCAAATGTCAGGACAAAGGATCGGGATCCATTCCATCACCCTTATCCCATACTATTAAAGGAGCACTACTTGTGTGTATGTAAATTTTATTTTGAAAACGGCTCTAAGGATTTGCATGAACGTCGTTAACCTACCGTTTTCTGGTACTAGAAATCGATTTAGCTTGATCTCGATTTTAAGAAAATTCGTTTAGTGGGTTAAATAACCGCCCCGAATTACTACGTTTTTAGTGTCATGGCGTCGTCCCATTAATGTAACCCATGCTTAGAAATCTTATGACGTCACAATCTTACGATTGAGATGTTGGCACGCGGTCACGCCATCTGTCTCATTACGTCACGCGTTGTGTGTGGATCCTATTAAAGTTTTATGGCGTCACACTCTCGCGAGCAGATGGTCGCAATTCCCATCTGCCTCATTACGTCACGCGTTGTGTGCGTATGTCCTTCCGCACGATAACTCGTAAAAATATGGTTCGATGTCGATTAAATTTTTTGTATGTGGTAGCGGACCACCTGGGAAGGAACCTTATTGAAAATGGGCAAAATGGGATCAAAGGTCAGGACATAGGAGCGGAATTACTTCCATCGCCATTATGCGTCATAATTTACGTAAACATGCTTCGATTTGGATGAAATGTTAGTATGGTGTAGGTGCCTGCCTTGGGACGAATCCTATTGAAAATGGGTGAAATAGGATCAAAGGTTAGAACACAGGAGCGGGATCTATTCCATAGCCCTTATGCATCATAACTTACGTAAAAATGCTTCGATTGCGACAAAACGTTATCATGTTATTTCGGAGGTATACTGAACCGGTTCTGTTGGAGTATAATCGAAATTGGATCAAAGGTAAGGGCACAGGACCGAGTGTTATTCCACAGCCATTATCCTCATAACTTGAGTGATAACTTGAGTAATGATTTCTGGTATGTTGGAAAGCGTATTATAATCAATGCATTGCCTGATTTTACTAACTTGTTAATATATCGTCTAGTTTTAACATGTGTAGTACATTAATAAACCTACTGTGCTTCGTGGTTCACGAGTTAATCTTGACTATGGTCATCTCTTATTTGATATCGTGCATCAAGGACGACTACCTTGGACTTTGTATATATGGATATGCATCTCATGTATGGGCGAGCTCGTGGCAATGGACGTGAGGTAGTGAGGATGTACCGTGAGCGATTCCCGAATCGCCGTATGCCTCAACATGCAATATTCGCCAGAGTTGATCGACGCCTGCGGGAGACTCGCTAGTTCACGATCTCCAGGTGTAATGCGGAGCGTCAGTGGAGTGCGCGGGCACAGATGGAAAAGCGTGTCTTGCAACGATTCGCAGCAGCCCCGTCCACAAGTACGCGAGCAGTGGCAGCGGAAATAGGTGTTCCTCAGGGTGCGGTGTGGAAAGTTCTGCATGAACAACGGATATATCCCTTCCACGTGCATAATATCCAAGCTTTGGCCAGAGGTGACTATCCCCGGCGAGTACACTTCGTCAGATGGCTGCTCCACATGAACACTGCTAATAAACACTTTCCCACCTTTCGTGTTATTCAGCAATGAGGCGATGTTTACGCTGGAGGGCATTTTCAACAGTCACAACCAGCACATTTGGGATAATGATAATCCGCACGCCATCTCCTCTCGCCACCACCAGCAGAGGTTTGCCGTCAACATCTGTGCAGGTATCGTTGGTGATTGGCTGGTGGGACCGTATATCTTGCCACAACGTCTAACCGGCGCCATGTACCGTGTGTTGCTGGAGCAAGTGCTTCACCGTTTGTTGCAGATACATGTGGTTCATGCATGATGGGGTCTCTTCACATTTTCCCACCGCGATCCGGGACTTCCTGAATGAGACGTATTCCGGTAAGTGGATTGGATGGGGCGGACCGGTAGCTTGGCCTCCACGCTTTCCGGACCTGAATCCGCTCAACTTCTTCTTCTGGGGGCACATGAAAACACTGGGGTACAAGACGTCTGTGGAGTCACCGGAAGATCTCGTCCCGAAAATCATCGTCTCTGCGGACCAGATCAACACCACATCGCGAGTCTACGAGAAAGTGCTACAGTCCTTCATCCGTTGGAGTGGGCTGTGCAATAAAGCCCTTGGGTGCCACTTCGAGCATCTCCTTTGAGACCTGATCTGCCTCTACGCTCACCAATGCAAGTGTGCAACCCATAATTTAGGTAAGTTGTGTTATTTTCCTCTGTTCAAGAATCAACGTGGACATGGAACTTAACGTTTTTTTTTTTTTTTTTTTGGCACTAGGAGCGCAGTGCCACCCTACATTCCATTGCAAAAGTTATTCGTCTTTATGTGTACTATCAGCCATATTTGTTTGTCGCACGAATTTAGGGAAACCCTGTATAAATAAACGCTTTGAAGCTTTTGAAATTCACCAGAAGGCTTTTTCAAGGAAGACAGACACGGAAACTGCAATCTGAATAATAGAACGCTTCAGCAGTTTGAATGCGCGACTTGGCAATAAACAAATCGATAGGATCTAATTTTCATTCAAAGACACTAGGCTTCACGTTGGTTGGGCACGCGGTGTCCTGGTAGGAGGAAGGCGTTATTTGAAGAACTGGCTCCTAATGCGTGAAAGCTCTAGGGAGACGCTATCATTGCAAGTGTCACAATTGTAATGATCTCCAAGGTTTCTCGAATGGCTGTACGTTTAGGAGTGAAGTACGTAGCTAATTTTTTTATATCATCCAACATAGGAGTAACGCAACTTGAACTTGTCTTCTTTCTTCAAATAACGCCTTTTTTCCCACCAGGACACCGACTACCCAACCAACGTGATGTCTCGTGTCTTTGAATAAAAATTATGTTGTATCTATTTGTTTATTGTCAATCAAGTCACGCTGTTCAAATTACTGAAGCGTTCTATTATTCAAATTGCAGTTTCTGTCTCTCTTCCGTGAAAAAACCCATCTGGTTGATGTCCAAAAGATTCGAAACGTTTATTTATATTCTTATGCCAATAAGTCGGATTGCTAGTATAGTTTTACTATTTTATAAATGAGGTTCTCATTGATGTTCGATAGCCGCCCCGGTGGCGCAGTGGTCTAAGCGATGGCCTCTGATCATTCGTTCGAAAGGGGTCCGGGTTCGAATCCCGGTGAGGCATGGATGTTGTGTTTGTCTTACGGCACTGGCTCTCTCCCTTCCCTGGAACCAGTGATCCTAAATTAGGGACAGGCGACTGCCTATAGCCCATTGAGTTGCTCACGGTGGTCGGTAAACCTTCAATCAAAAAAAAAAAAATGTTCGATAAGATATCAAACACAATTGCATTTGGTTATATTCCGATGAAACAACAGAAACATGTGTTCGCTGCATTTCACGCTTAATTTGCGTGAAATGGACAGACAGAACCGTATCTCGTCCACATGAGCTTGAAAGCTAAACCCTATAAATACGGAACAATAACGTTTGTAGACGTGGAGAGAATATTTCCTGCAAGTAAAATAGTTTTAGGTGACAAACGACAAAACCTAACAGTTGAACACTGAAAACACATATTGTGGTCTATTGTAACAGATATTAAAGCGTATGAAACTGCATCATTTAAGGAGCCTTTGTTTATTTATTATATCAGTTAGTGTAATTAACGGTAATGTATTACTTTGTGCGTGGTTTTTCAAATAATATTCTAAAAGTTGTTTCTGGGCACACGGCATTTATTTGAAGATAAAAAAACTATAAATGTATATTTTGTATTTTTTTGCATTTTAAGTGCATGTTTGCATGCATAGTTTGCTGTTTCGTAGTACACATACAGGTAATTCGGTCAGTTGTAACGACTAAATGAATTTCCGCTATAGAACTGCTGCAAACACCATTTCGGTATAAGAGTTTCAATTAATATACAGCTGTTGTTTTTTTCTTTTTTTAATTGAAGGTTTAACGACCACCGTAAGCAACTTAACTGGCTATAAACAGTCGCCCGTCCCTAATTTACGGTCACTAGTTCCAGGGTAGGGTGAAAGCGAATGCCGTAAGACAAACACAAACAACTCACGCCCCCCATCCTTCTGCCGCAAGCCATGCCCCCATCCTTCTCCTAGAAGGATGCATCCTAGCGGCCGGATCGGTCCTTTTATACTACTCATGTCTCACCAGGATTCAAATCCGGACCCTTTTCGGACGAAAGGTCATAAGCCAGCGCTTTAAACTACTGAGTCACCGAGGCGGAGAATAAATAGCTGCGTGAAAACTGGTAGTAAAAATGGTGTTACAAACATACTTTTGACGTAAGAATTTCATGGAATACAGAGATCAAAAATTTAAACTGTCACAAATGCTATTTTCGACCATATATGTATACGTAGGTGAATCAAAAAGTAAGTTACGCTTAGTACCAAAGAGAAAACATAGCGTTAGTTTCTTTTGGTTTTTGTTTTGAGGTCCACCGTGAGCAACTCAATGAGCTATAAGTAGTCGCTCGGCCCTAATTTAGGATCACTGGTTCCAAGGAAGGGAGAGAGCCAGTGGCGTAAGACAAACACAACATCCATGCCCTACCGGGATTCGAACCCTGACCCCTTTCGGACGAATGATCAGAGGCCATCGCTTAGAACACTGCGCCAACGGGGAGGCAATGTTAGTTAGAAACTGCTTAAAAGATAACGAACTAAAATTTACATAGATACAAAATGGAAAGTTAAATTACAGTAAACGTTACAACATAAATATTTTTCGAGGCAGGTAGTTTCAAGCAATTTTCGGTAGTTAATAGTTATTCACTTCTTCAGAAAGTAAATTTAAGGGATTAAGTAATGAAATTCAACAAATTATATATGAAACATTAAAATGGAAGATACCCCACTTTAAAATGCCCCGTTGTTAGAATTAAATCAGTATTTTGGAATTGTACACACACACACACACACACACACACACACACACACACACACACACACACACACACACACACACACACATTTCCAATCGACCGTTAACAGATTATTAGTCGATTTTTAAAGCTCCAACTGTGACGATAACAAGACAAATACTCGGCAACAGTTATTTACTATCAAAACATTTACTCCAAAATATTTTAAATTCCGTCTAACATTCTAGCGAATATTTTAGTTTCCAGCTAATACTTTGTACGTTTTTTTTTCTTGGATAAGAAATCAATGTACATATAAAAGTTATTTCAACGAAATATACAGCTACCGATATTTCTGGCGCTATTTTGAGATGCGTCCACTCAATAATAGCGCGCTATCCCACGTAGCACGCCAGACGATCCAGAAGCGGCACCAGTTGAGGTTCGAAACCTCACCTCATCCGCCTTATTCACCTGATCTGTCCTCGACGGATTATCACTTCTTCAAACACCTGAACACATTTCTACAGAGTAAATCATTTCCCAATGGAGCATCAGTTAAAGCAACATTCCCTGAGTTTGTCGCATCCGAAGCTCGGCATTTTTTCACGACGTCATAGAGTAGCTTGTACGAGGGTGATAACGAAAGTTCTGCACACGTTAATCTCAAACGGAAGCAGATGATGCAATCGGGAAAATTATTGCGTCATGTCAAGGTCAGATTATCAGCAACGTAGTGGCGTCATAACGACGCGCTATCATTTGCTGTGTGGACGTGGGAAGGTTTGGAAATGGAAGCGTGCAGCTCCTCAGGTCAAGTCAGTGCGTTAGACCAGCGCTCGTACGTGAAAATAGAAACTCTTAAGGGAAAAGCTCCTACACAGATCCACCCTGCCTTGCAAGAAGTTTTTGGAGAAGGAACTCTTGATCGAAGCACAATTTCTTTCTGAGGACAAATTTGAGACCTGAAATTCGTCCAAATCGACACAACTTGTTGGAAGCTGGAGTGATCTTGCTGCATGACAACACATCGTGTCATAGTGCAGCGTCGGTACGTAGCTGGGAAACTTTATCCCAACACACCATACAGCCCTGATCTCAGCCCGCCCGATTTTGATCTTTTCCTCTAAAGTTAAAAATTCGGGTCCGTGGCATCCGCTGTGAATCGCTGGACGAACTGTCATTGGACGTAATCCGAGTATTACGACAGCTGAATAAAAATGGCGTACTACGGGACATCTAGGACCTACCTCACAGCTGTCAATAGCAGGGCACGAGAGTACATTGAAAGGCAATAAGGAAAGAATTCTCCGTTACTTCAAATTTTTCTCAAAACTGGACAATGTGCAGAACTTTTGTCATGACCCCCGTATCTCGTTGGCAAAAGTATATTGCTTCTAGCGGTGATTATTTTGATTATTTAAGTTTATATACCGCCTCAGTTTTGATATGTGAAGTTTCCGTCGATATTCCAGCATTTCGTCTGTAACAATCTAATAGCTGACCCAGCAGCGCAGTGGTCTAAACTCTCGTTTTTGGCCATTCGTCTGAGACAGGTAGGGGTTCGAATCATGGTGTGGCATGGATGCTCTGTTTGTCTTACGGCACTGGTTCTCTCCCTTCCTTGGAACCAGCGACCCAAATTTAGAAACAGGCGACTGCCTATAGCCCACCGAGTCGCTCACGGTGGTCGCTAAACACACAAAAAAATCTAATGTGCGCGCGCGCGTTTGTGTGTGTGTGTGTGTGTGTGTGTGTGTGTGTGTGTGTGTCTGTGCTTTTACAAGAAATAAACATTTATCGATTGATAGGGAAAAACTGGAGATAACCGATACCTACATTTACCTTGGACAGCAGATATCAAGCAAAGGTCACACTGATAAAGAAATTAATCAACGCGTGAAATTTGGTTGGAGAGCTGTGACGTACCTGCCAGCAGGACGCACACGACATAAAGGCAGATAGGAATCAGAATAAGCGTCTGCGTAGCTCAGTTGGTAGAGCGACTTGTTCCGGAATAAGCGGCCTCGGGTTCGAATCCCGGCGTAGACCAAAAATGACGGAGAAATTTACTTCGTTATAATGGCGCCCGAACTATCCGGATGACCCGACCGTTCAAAATCTCACAATGGTGTGATGTTATTTTCACACCGCGAGATAGGAAAAATCAGAGAATCCCTTCTCCAGCGCTTCGAAAAATAAATGTGTGTGACGTTGCATTCCACACACCAGATTGACTGGGAGTTCTCAAGTGCACGTTCTACAGCAGATGGCTGCCTGCAACGATTCATGGTCACGGCTGACCCGTGGGCCATGCCCCCGGCCCTCTTTCGGGGGGAGGGGAGATGTGACGTACCTGCCAGCAGGACGCACACGACATAAAGGCAGATAGGAATCAGAATAAGCGTCTGCGTAGCTCAGTTGGTAGAGCGACTTGTTCCGGAATAAGCGGCCTCCTCGGGTTCGAATCCCGGCGTAGACCAAAAATGACGGAGAAATTTACTTCGTTATAGAGCTTTTAGAAAAAACAGTGCAACTTTTAAGTACAATATGTCATTAAGTCTTAAAAGAAAAGTGTTTAATCAATGCATCCTTCCAGTACTTACGTATGGAGCAGAGACGTGGACCTTAACTAAACAAGACATACAAAGACTGCAGACAACTGAAAGTGGAGAGGTGCATGCTTGGTGTAACCCGGAGAGATAAGAAGATGAAATCATGGATAAGGAAAATGACAAGAGTGGAAGACATCATGATCAGAGTAAAATCCCTGAAATGGCAATGGGCTGCACATGTTACCAGAAAAATGGACTGCCGATGTACAACAGAAATTTTAGAGTGGATTCCAAGGGACTGGAAAATACCCAGAAGAAGATCACATGGGAGATTGGTGGATGAAATTCGAAAGCGTGCAGAGTGACATGGAGGAGACTGGGGAAAGACAGACCGTTGTGGAAGAAACTTGGGGAGATCTTCATCCAGCAGGGGATTATTAACGGTTGGCGACGATGGTGATGATGATGGTGTGTGTGTGTGTGTGTGTGTGTCTTCTACTGGTTGAAGAATACAAAGAATTCGTCGCACCTAAAAACGAGAAAACCATTCAAAAACTCTGTCGTGTCTCATTCTTCCAACTTCGAATTCTGTTTACCTAAGTTTGTAAATCTCAGTCGCCAACTCTTCGATTTTTCCTAGAGAAACAGATGAATAATTTTGCTCTGATACGGTCAAATGCCATATTTGAAATCAAAACCGCATTGAGTATAAAAACTAGAATGTAAACGGTCGCCGCAATTCAACGAGCTGCAATTACGCAGTACGTGCAGTAGAATGAGAGAGCGCATTCATTGAAACTGCATCAAATTAATATTGTATTTATCGGATACAGCAATTGTACATTTTGCAAATTAATCGCACCTATTTTATTTAAGTCATTTCTTTCATCAGCTGTAAAGACTTGCATCATGAATTCATTAAAAATATGTATTATAATTTTCGTGTCAGTGAAACAACATATTTCAGAAGAATTCAAAATTATTCCCGTGGGTTACATGTTTCTTTCTGAAAAAGAAAATCTGATTAAAATCAACATTAAAATGCTACTCATCTTGAAACATTCACAAATCATACTCAGTGTCCCTTCTCCTTTGTTACAAGTTACCTCTTCTGGACTGCTTTGCATTTTGTAAAACAGATGTGGTGTTTTAAATGCAGTCCTCGACGGATTAATCAACAATCAAAATAAATCACTTGCAGTAAATGTTTACTAGAACTTCTTTATTGGTTCCAAAAAGAAAGAATTTGTGCAACTTACTCAGTCTCTTAAATAAGATGATTCCACCAGCAAGTAATTTTTTATTTAACAATAAAACTTGAACAAGTATTAATTCAGATTTAAACAATGGCTGACGGTGCTTCTTGATTTTACCGGTCTTTTTTGTATATTTCATCCCCTGCCAGTGCAGCCGCATAAAGAGAAACGTTTCAAGGGTTTAGATATAACTTTAAGTGCGAAAAGTGTAATCGAGGTCAGAACAAAATATGTGTAAAAAATAGTAAGGAAAGCAGATTAAATGCTGCACACTGTATATTAAAAACTGAATAAACTGTCATGAGAAAAAGTGTTTTGATTCAAAAATTTGCTAAGTAATTACAAGGATGAATTCCAGTAAGAGCTTCAGTCTTCTATACTTTTAGCACATGCCCACTTTTCTAAGAAATAATTGCTTTCATTACACGATTTGCTAAACTTCGAATGGATTTTTAAACTTGTGCAAGTTTAATTTTTAATTTATTACTTATTTCCTGGAATTTTTATGAATGCCTCTTCATGGCAGCTGATTTTTTTCAAAGGTCTTTACTTAATTATTTGATGAGAGTTTTCTCTATTTGCTTCAAATACGAGTAATTTATTAATCACTGAGTAAAAACAAAATACCTTCAGCTAAACTTAGCTTTAATTCTTCTTCTGTATGTTCTCTAAATTTTCTATTCAGACTCATTTCTTTATTACAAAAAGAGTGATAATAACTGTGATATAAAACTTTATGGGTGTTCCTTGTTTTTTTTTAAATTAATTTGCATCTTATTTCTATCCTCTATTAATATGATACAGCATAATAATTTACATTTTTACATTCAAAAATAAATCTAATGGGTACTATGTTGTGACAAAATGTTTGCTTTGTAATTAAGTAAATGCATGTAGGTCTTTTTTAAGGAGGAATTACAATTAATAAGTTACCATAATCGAAATCGCTAAACAAATTTTGTTTCTTTCGACTGTGAGTTGTACATGCATATTTAGTTCTAAAAAGTGTTCGGCAAAAGCATCTCAAAAAATGCCATTAATTTGTATAATGCTTTCTGTAATCAGCAAAACGCATTCCACCTGATTTTTTGCGCTGTCCAACCGTATATTGAAGAAGCGTATATGCTTCAGCTTTGTCAGTCTGCCTATTCTTTCGCACGATAACTCGCGCAAAAATGGTTTGATTTCGCTGAAATTTCAGCATGTAGTATGAGACCACCTCGGCAAGAACCCTATTGAAAATAGGCGAAATGGGGTTAAAGGTCAGGACATAGCTAAGGCATCCATTTCATTGCCCTTATGCGCCATAACTTACGTAAAAATACTTCGATTGCGACAAAACGTTAACATGTTGTTTCAAAGATATATTGAACCGGTTCTGTTGAATATCATCCAAATGGGATCAAAGGTCAGGACACAGGAGCGAGATTTATTCCAAAGTCATTATCTTCGTAACTTCACTAAAAATGCTTCTATTGCAACAAAACGTTAGTATGTTTTTCCGGAGGTGTACCGAACCGGTTCTGTTTAATATCATCGAAATGGGGTCAAAGGTCAGGACACAGGAACGAAATTTATTCCACAGCCATTATCCTTATAACTTGAGTAATGATTTCTGGTATGTTGGAAAGCGTATCATAATCAATGCATGTCATGATTTTACTAACTTGTTAGAATAGAGAAGACAGAAACTGTACTGCAAAGGGAAAAGATCTAAAGAGAAGAAAAAGGAAGTGAATTTCAAATCTTCATGAGAAAAATTTGACAACAAGGAAGAAGATTACAAGGTTGAACAGGGAAAGTGAATTCAAATGAGAAGATCTCATGAGAAAAGAGAGAAATTGAGCTGCAAGATCGAAGAGCTTAAGATATGGAAGAGAACGTTAACTGAAAATTAGATGACCTCAAGAAAGAAGATACAAAGTGAACAGCAAGAGAGAGAGAAGAAGGCTTCAATGGAGAAGAGAGAAAAGGTACTTCACGTGAATTGATTTCAAAAGGAAAGGGAGAAAATGGACTGCTGGTGCTAAGACCTTGAAAGAGAATGTACACCTCAAGGGAGAAAAAGGAAAGTGAACTCCAAGAAGAGGTAAGCTGAAATTCCAGGGAGAAGAGAAGAAGCGAACGTTGAACAGCTAAGGGAAAGGGATTTCCCAATTTACGACTTGCTTAGTAAGGATAACTCCAATCAGGTGACAGTTCCCCGAGTGACGTCACGAAGCATGAAACGTAATTGCACTCTTAGATCCTTTCCTGTTTCTTAGCTTGATCGGAAGTAATGATAGGCAGGTACGGCCTCTTCGGTGAATCGGTACAGTTCGTTCAGATGGGGTCAGAAAAGCGATCCATGAACAATTAAGCCACATGGCAGACGAAAACATTTATTTAATGTCGTTTCCTAACAGTACTTTGTGAAACTACGGAACAGGTCGTTTCGTTATCTTTGTTGATCGCGTGTTTTAGAATGTACTAATCACGAGCTAACCACGTTTATCCAAGAGGTCTCATTTTTTTAGCACGTCTTTTTTAAAAAAAGATCGTGCTTATGTTAACGGTTTGTCCGTCTGTCTGAACCCACGATATCTCTGCAACTATTACTCAGATTTGAAAAATTCTTTTTGTATTGGGAAGCTTACAAAAAGAATTTTTGTGATGATCCTTTATTTCGATCCTTTATTTCGTTCTTTTTTTTTACGGTGTACGATTTCGCCGCTAGAGGGCGTAAATGCAGATGATGTCGAATTCCAAAATATGTTTTATTCCACATATTTGCTTCTAAACATCCGATTGAAAAAATTATTTTACCTTTCGATTCCATTTATGTCGAAGAGTATTTTAGATGTAGTTACTTTTTCAAATTACGCGTAGATTTTCCGCTAGGGTGCGTAAAAGTAGAGAACATTTTCCCGCATAACTCTTCTTCTAAAATTCCGATTTGAAAACTTTATTCTTCAGCGGATACATCTCCTGATGGAAAATCATTTGTATATAATTTCAAATTTTTGGTAAAGAATACTTCGGCCACCAGGGGCCGTAAGTGTTAATTTTTGCTTCTGATGTATTTGCCATAAAATCGGAGCTTCTAAAATATCGATTGAAAAAATTCTTTTGTGAACTGATACCACCTCATATCGATAAACCTTTTCGGAATATTTTTTCTTAAAATATTCCACAGATTCTCCGCCAGGGAGCGTAGATGTACATCTTATTTTTGTCAATATCTCTACTTCTAGGAGTACGATTTAAAAAATTCCTTCTTCGTTGGATAGTGTTCTCCGTGTGACATGTTATTCATATAATTTCAAAATTTTCAAGTAATTCATAGACTTTCCGCTAGGGGGCGTAGCGGTAAATTGCGTTTCCTATTATATCTCTGCTTCTAAATCTCCGATTTGAAAAATTCTTTCTGCACCGGATACAGCTTCTGATGGGAAATCGTTTGCACATATTTTCTAATTTTTGTAAGAAATGGTTTGGCCACCAGGTGGCATAAGTCTTAATTTCCGCTTCTGTTGTATTTGCAGCAAAATATAAGCTTCTAAAATCTCGATTGAAAAAAAAGTCGTTTGTTGACCGATACTACTCATATCGATAAACCTTTTAGGAAACTATTCTTCTTGAAAAAATGCATGGTTTCTACGCCAGGGGGCGTAGACGCATATCTTATTTTTGTGAATATATCTACTTCTAAGAGTCTGATTTGAAAAATTCTTTCTTTGTTAAATAGTGTTTCCGATGCGAAATGTTTTTCCTATAAATTCAAAATTTTCAAGCAAATCATAGACTTTCCGCTAGGGGGCACAAAGGTAAATTGCGTTTTCGGCGTTATTTCTTATCCGAAAGCTCTGATTTGAAAAATTCTTCCTGTGTCGCATTCGGGAACTGATGGAAAATATTTTTTACATAATTTCTAATGTTTGGTAAAGAATGGTTTAGCCACCAGGGATCATAAGTGTTAATTTCTGCTTGTGAAGTATTTGTTGCAAAATCTGGGCTCCTGAAAACTCGACTATTTCTTTTTTCTTGGACCGATACCGCTTATATAGATAAACCTTTTGAGAATACTTTCTTCCTAAAAAATGCATGGTTTTCCCACCAGGGGACGTAAAGTCACATCTTATTTTTGTAGATATCTCTGTTTCTAAGAGTTCGTAAGCTCACGATTCCGTTTACAGCAATATCTGAGGGATTAAAAACCCGATTGAAAATCTTCTTTCTTTCGTCTGGTCTATTGTTTTCCATAATGGTCCAATTGACTTTGAATAGCTTTGATAAATTTAGTTTGCGTCAGAACAGATTCAAAAGACGTGCTCATTACACCCGAAAATTCGGTGTCATCTTTCTTGTTTTCTTTAGTAAATAACATTTTGTCTATAATGAACTTCAGCTCAAAATCGTTGGTCTTACTGGAATACAATCTGCAGCGTACAGCGGACTGCTTATTTCTAGGTGTTTGAAGTAAATAAATAATTTCTTCTAGTATATATTCCATACGTTTCGTCAATTTTTAAATTAACAGAATATTCGCTTGCATTTAAAATCGCGCCCGTTACAAAATTTGTGATTCCGCTCCTGTAGAGTAGTAGCCAGGCATTAAATGCACGAAAGGAAAACGTTGAGGAATGTTTTCAGTGAATAACATTAAAGTTCTTATAAAGAAACGTTACATTTTAGACTTTTGAAAACCCTGAAAACGAAACTCAGCTGAAATGCGTTCTTTGTGTATTCAGTTTTCAATAAATCGCAAAAGAAGTATGAACAAACGGAAAATGAAATCCTGAGTTTTTCATACAGAGTAGCTGAGTAAGTTCTAGAATTTTACACTAAGCAGAACACGCTTAAAGAAAACTTCCGGCCATTCCAACGACTCATCATTATTTCCTTTCAAAGTTATATTCAACCTAAAGACGAGATTGTCGTACCCATCGGCAAAAATTTCAAACTAGCGACAATCGATCTCAAGTTTTATTTCACGTCAATACCAATCTGTCTTCGCTTTAAAACGCAGACAGTTCATCCTTCGCTCAGTCCTTTGTTAAGAGATAAAAATCCAGTCTGAAGTAAATGGCGGCAATTCCTTTGAAATATAAGACACATTGTTGCACTGCAGTGACCGTTACCATTTCCAGAAAACAGCTGCAAACAGAAAGAAATATGTTTACAGAAACAAAACTAGAAAAATGAAGCGTGGTTGTTCCATCCTGGAAATGTCATTATTCCCACATTTTGTTCTGAATTTTTTTTTAATCATGTAACATGTTCTGTCTGTGCCTTGATCTTATTAAATTGTATTTTGGGCGGATTGGGGAGAAAATACGTCTTATATAAAATTTAACTATAAAAAGTATTTCGAAAAGTTTCAAGTTACATCTATATAATTAATTTGCCTGGTAATTGCTTTCCTAAACTTCAAATGTTTTCTACGTTTACGCTGGTACTAGTTAATTTTTCAGTGCGCAAATGCCTAAAGTAACAAATAAGTTCTATTTCTGAAAGATCTGCGATGTCGTGTATACATACATTCCTATGTAAAGAGCTGCAGCAATAGCTTCTGTCCTTCTTCACTGCAATACTACAATTTGTCACAGTATTGCAATATTTTAGGTAATAATTTTCTATCCACTATCTTGTGAAACACTTATCCAGTATTTCAGATTTTTTGCTTCTCTTTTGCTCTTGACACATTGCACCACGTTTTCTGTAAAGAGCTTACAGAGGTACTCCCCTTGCTCCTGCTGTTGCCACATTGTAGTCAACAGTTCTACTTCCCTCACTACTGTGTCGTCACTCCTAGCCCACAGTGCTAGAGCCATCACTCCTGCTGTTACCACATTATAATCCACGATGTTACTTTCCTAAGTCGTACTGTCGCAAAATCGTTGCCTACCACGCTACTTTTTTTTTTTTTGATTGAAGGTTTAACGACCACCGTGAGCAACTCAATGGGCTATAAGCAGTCGCCCGTCCCTAATTTAGGGTCACTGGTTCCAGGGAAGGGAGAGAGCCAGTGCCGTAAGACAAACACAACATCCATGCCTCACCGGGATTCGAACCCGGACCCCTTTCGGACGAATGATCAGAGGCCATCGCTTAGACCACTGCGCCACCGGGGCGGCACCGGGCAACTTCCATAACTCCTGCTAGTGTCACAGCTAGTCCCCTGAGCTATTGCTTCACTCCTACCGTCGCTACATCGTAGTCCACAATGCTACTTCCTCACTCCTGCTGTTGCCACCTTATAGTCCACAGTGCTACTTTCTTCACTCTTGTTACCACATTGTAGTTTGTCGCGATACTTCCCTAGCTCCTGCTAGGGTCGCAGCTAGTCCCCTGTGCTACTGCTTCACTCCTACTGTCGCCACATCATAATTCACAGTGCTGCTTCCCTTTCCTGTGCTGTCGCAACATCGTAGTCCATAGTGCTACTTCCTCATTCTTGCTGTTGCCACGTTGAAGTCCACAGAGCTACTTTCCTTACTCTTGTTACCACATCATAGTTTACCGGGTTACTTTCCTAACTCCTGCTAGGATCAACTGTCGCCACATCATAGTCCACATTGCTACTTCCTCACTCCTGTTGTTGCCACGTTATTGTCCAGAGTGCTGCTTTCATGACTCTGGTTGTTACAACATCATACTTTACCGGGCTCCTTCCATAACTACTGCTAGGATCACAACTAGAACCCTGTGCTACTGCTTCACTCCTACTGTCGCCAAATCATAGTCCACAATGCCACTTCCTCACTCCTGCTATCGCCCCATCGTAGTCCACATTGCTACTTCCTCACTCCTGTTGTTGCCACGTTATTGTCCAGAGTGCTGCTTTCATGACTATGGTTGTTACAACATCATACTTTACCGGGATACTTCCATAACTACTGCTAGGGTCACAACTAGAACCCTGTGCTACTGCTTCACTCCTACTGTCGCCACATTATAGTCAACAGTGCTACTTCCCCACTTCTGCTGTCGCAACATCGTAGTCAACAATGCTACTTCCTCACTCCAACAATGCTACTTCCTGACTCCAGCTGTTGCCACGTTGTAGACCATAGTGCTACCTCCCTCACTCTTGTTACCACACCGTAATTTACCGGGCTACTTCCCTAACTCCTGCTAGCCTCACAGCTAGTCCTCTGTGCTACTGCCCTCACTCCTAATGTCGCCACATCACAGTCCACAATTCTACTTGTCTCAGTTCTGCTGTCGGCACATCACATGTCCACAATTCTACTTGCCGCAGTTCTACTGTCACAACATCGTAGTCCGCAATGCTGCTTCTTCACACCTACTGTTCTACGTCATAGTACACAGTGCTACTTCACTAAATTCAGCTGTCTCCGCATCGTAGTCCACAATGCTACTTCCTCACTCTTCCTGCTGCCACGTTATAGTCCACAGTGTTGCTTTCTTCACTCTTGTTGTTACCTACATTGCAGTTTACCGGGCTACCTCCCTAACTGCTGCTAGCATCACAACTTGTCCACTGTGCTACTGCCCTCACTCCTGCTGTCGCCACATCCCACTCCACAATGCCACTTCCCTTACTACTGCTATCGCTACATCGAAAATTGTATTAAATATGTACTTTTTTTATTGGAGGTTTAACGACCACCATGAACAACACAATGGGCTATAAGCAGTCGCCCGTCCCTAATTTAGGGTCACTGGTTCCAGGTAAGGGAGAGAGCCAATACCGTAAGACAAACACAACATCCATGCCTCACCGGGATTTGAACCCGGACCCCTTATGGACCAATGATCAGAGGCCATCGCTTAGACCACTGCGCCGCCGGGGCGACTATTAAACATGTATGGGCATAATGCCGATTCTTCGTGCACTCCAACTTTCACATCAAATACTTCTGGCTGAACTACGGTACTTTTTTTTTTGATTGAAGGTATAACGACCACTATCATCAACTCGAACTCGATGGGCTATAAGTAGTCATCCGTCCCCAATTTAGGGCCACTGGTTCCAGACAAGGGAGGGAACCAGTGCCGTAAGACAAACACAGCATCCATGCCTCGCAGGAATTCGAACCCGGACCAGTCTCGGACGAAAGGTCATAAGCCAGCGCTTAGACCCCTGCGCCACCATGGCGGAGCTACTTTTAACACATAAACAGGAATGTCGGCACTTTTTCGTTATCAAGTGGCAACATTTTTTCTCTCAGGAATTTTATACTTTCTTCCTTTTCACTCTACTTCATACTTTCTCCAGTTCTACAAATACGATGTGTATGTATACTTTATGACTACAAACTTGTAATGTTGAGATAAAATAAAAATAACAACGTTCACCACAATCAAAGATTTATTATACACTGGCGAGCAAAAATTAAGGACGATACGGTTTTTCGAATGTAACGTCGTGCAGAAGTGCTCCACATCGACTCAAATCATACCATAACATCCCCAAGATGTAAGAATATGAGACAAGTGAGCAAAACCGTCCAAACAAGGAATCCAAAGGATACAAAGGCACTTTATTGAAAAGGTAGCTTCGAGCTTAACTAGACAGAAGACAGAAACGTCCATGTGACAGGCGGCTGCCAAGAAAAATCCAATCTTTAGTGGGGGATATGATCACCCCTGACTGCGTTCCAGGATTTTCAACGTCTGTCCATGCTGAGGACGAGGTTGCCTAGGAGCTGTTGAGGCATCGCGGCCCATTCCTCTTGTAGCGCCAAACGAAGATGCGGAATCGTTGCTTGCGGCTGGTGACGTGCTGCCAAGCGTCTCCCGAGAAGGTCCCACACGTGTTCGGTTGGACTTAGGTCCGGGGACCTAGCGGGCCAATCCATGCGTTGAATATCTTCACTCTCCAACAGCTCTGCGACAGCCACTGTACGATGAGGTGTAGCGTTGTCGTCCATGAAGAGGAACGCAGGACCCACAGCACCTCTAAACAGACGCACGTGAGGTAGGAGAACCTCGGTACAATAGCGGACACCAGTGACTGAACCTCCTTGGAAGATGAGGAGCTCCGTACGGCAACCAAGCATAATACCGCCCCAAACTAGAACTCCGCCACCTCCAAACCGGTCCGTTTCGATGATGTTGGAGGTGTGATTACGTGTTTCCTGCTCTCTCCAGATGTGTATACGTCCAGAATCGCTCGTCAGACTAAATGTGGTGCCAGGAACACAGAAACCGCCATCGGAGACGGCGGTTTCTGTGTTCCTGGCACCACAGAAACCGCCGTCTCCGATGAGCAGGCGTTAATGGCACACACCGTACTGGTCGTCTTGCAAATAGACCACCTTTGTGCAGCCTCCTGGCAACGATAAAACGCGATAACGGACGTCCAGTTGTCTGTTGCATGTGCCTTGCGATTTCTCCCGCTGTCTGCCGTCTGTCTCTTCTCGCCTGTAGAACAATATACCGGTCGTTCGCCGCCTTGGTTGCTCGTGGACGACCACTGCTAAACTCTCCGACGGCTGTTCCTGTCGTTTGAAATGATCTGCAAGCTCGTGAAACATGCTGTGAGGGATCCCAAACTCCTCGGCGACATTAGTCACACTTCGACCTTCTTCCAATTTCCCAATGACGCGACCTCGGGTAAAGTCATCCAGATGTCGTCTACTGGATTATCTGTTGGCCATGTCACACGTTGGCAGCCACTCGACGTCGTTCAAACCGATGTACACCGTATAATGGCTTTCACCGAATTGCTGAGCGTACACTGCCCGTGTGCTTTATACCCTTCCGAACCCCCCTCCACGTCATGCTGCATATATGCGCATTCCCTACCGTACCTGACCCTAGTCTATCTCCTGAGTGGTCTTTCGGTTCGTTGTGCCTGCTCGTTCCGCTGTTATGCTAATTTCTCCTCTTTGTCCTTAATTTTTGCACACCAGTGTACATCGACTATAGTTTCGCAGAGGGTTTGGCTCGGCTGATTCGTCCTGATGAAGCCGAGCCAAACGCTTTGCGAAACTATAGTCGATGTATAATAAATCTTCGATTGTGGTAAACGTTGGTATTTTTATTTTATGATGGGTATGGTTGCCTTTCTTCCTCTGTACTTGTCCATCGCTTATCTGACGAAAAATGTAGCATTGAATGCATTTCTTCTTAGCAAAAATCCAAACCGTTCCTCTGTAATTACGTCTTCTTCCTCGAATTTCTTATCCAATATTCATTTCCATATATTCATGACATGTGAAATTTGTTTTGTACGTACGTAGTTATTGAAATTCTATTTATCGCCTTCACTTTGAAAATACATCTGCTGCTCAATAAATAACTTTGATGGCGTTTGGTGACTGATTAGGAATATTTAAATCGTCTTTTTCTCAACATCGTTACATTCTTTTGACTAGAGTTTGAATAAAAAGTGCAACGAGCTGGAGAATAGATTCAACTGAAAATAGCAACACGCCTGAAAATATGGCGTCACTCGGAGATACGTGCTGTAATAAGGTTGAATGGCGGGACGCACGGTACCGAAAGAAACATTTGCAGCAATCTGTCACCAGTCTGTCTTCTTGTGCCAGAGCCTGACACACATGACGCTGCTGACTATTTTTGTTGTAAATGGACTGCCACTGCATTTCTCATCATTCTAGATATAGCACCCGTGTTAGAATTTTGAACACCATTTGACCGCGGCTTTTGATTTGAGGAGCCCATGACTTCTTGCAGTTGCCGATGCATCTCCGCTGCCGGCGTTTTCCGTGCCGAGAGAAACCAGATCATCGCGTGTATCTCCGAGTGAGATCATGTTTCCATGTGCACTATCATTTTCACCAAGTTTTCGTTTTATTCGAACTCCAATTCAGAGCAACGTCCTCTTGTCAGGAGAGGATAATGACGTTAGAGGACGCCAATTTATATACCCCTAGTTCACCTCTATTGGTCATAGGAAGTTACTTATTGATCAGTTATCTCAGAAATGGCATCACTACTCCTCCATTCTTTTGAAGATTCTTGCTCAAATCTCGTTTACACAGTTCCAAATAGTTCCCCCTCTGAGTTCTCTGAAAGAGAAATTTTTTAATGCAAAGCAAAATAAATTCGAAACTATTTAATTTAAGCAATGTTACAAAGAAGTTATTCCAGTTAACCCTTTAACGACCATGACCCAAATATCTTGTATCACTCTAAATACCATAACGCCCGAAACTATCTGTTGGTTAGCTTGTTTGTTTAATACATAACAACAATATTGACTGCGGGTGACTTCTGCTGGTCCCTCATAGGTCGAAAAAATTTGAAGAACAAGCAAGGGTAGGAAATCTTACTCACTCTAGACAGGCGTTTCGGGTGGCTATGGTCATTTGTACGTATGGGCGTTCTGGGCGTTATGGTCGTCAAAGTGTTAAAGGACCATTTTCATTCTTTTTTTGATTGGAGGTTTAACGACCACCGTGAGCAACTCAATGGGCTATAGCAGTCGCCCGTCCCTAATTTAGGGCCACTGATTCCAGGGAAGGGAGAGAGCCAGTGCCGTAAGACAAACACAACATCCATGCCTCACCGGGATTCGAACCCGGACCCCTTTCGGACGAATGATCAGAGGTCATCGCTTAGACCACTGCGCCACCGGGGCAGCGCCATTTTCATTTTCCATGTGCTTCTTAAATTTCCCACTGGGAGCGCTAAACTTTATCAGGAACATTTCGGATTGCACTTTTACAGACTGTTTTAAGTACAGAGAAAACTCTTCCTGTAGCTTAAAGCATGTTCAAAGCGAATAATATCTGGATATATTCGAAAACATAAACTTTTCACTTATCTTACGAAATTTTCATTCTGAGCTGCAACGGGAAATCTCTAACAGTTTGAAATGGGCAGCTCACAAATTATTTTTCTACTTTCTCCACCATAAAATAGCTTTTTAAGTTAGCACTTTTGTATACATCCCTTTCATAAATGTTATCCTCTGGACGCTGGAAGTCGTTAGGGCAGCAACATACTTGAGAAAAGTAGATTGTAAAAGCTGAGTGCTCGAGGTACTCCGCAGGGAACAATCCAGTTGTTTTGGTTGCTAAAAGCTTCTTGAAAACACCTGAAACTTATTCTCTTCGCTCGCTTTAACTGTACAAGCATTGAATTCCATTTTCTATTTTGTATATGTATAAGTATCCGGCGCCCCACGTAGCTGGCTGCAAAAGCTAAACGGTTGAATTTTTGTCAGAATTTCGTGCTGTGGTGGTAAAGGTGGCAACACTGTCCGCCATCACGTATCGAGCGATACGTGATGGCTGACAACGCATATGTGTGGTTAGTTGGGTTAGGACATGGCGACCGACATGGTGCATATTCGTCACTATCTCTTGTTTGTATTTAACCTCGTGAAAACCACTGCAAAAGCAAGAGGGGGGATTTGTTTGGCATACGCAGAAAGAGGTGTAAGTGCAAGCATGTGCCATGTGTGAGTGTTTTATGAAGTTCAGAAGTGATGATTGCAGCGTGGATGACAAGAAGCGTACCGGACGGCCGAAGGAGAAGCAGAGAACAGATATACTTAGATGATGATTAAAAGCACCTATGTTGTGCAAGTACGACATCTACTTGACCATAAAACGATAGAAACTTACACACAGACCTGATACAAAATATTAAATAGCGGTGCATCTTATCACAAAGTTACCCTATCTTGTTTTTATTGTTTTCACGTTTTTATGTATCTCTGTGGGACGTTTTTGAAATTGCCGGTAAACTCTACAGCCTCCTGGAATCTGTCATCCGAGGCATATGTCTTCTCTAGCTGGATGTACAAATACACGCCCGAAATTGTACAATGCAGTATCGGAATGTGGATTTCTAAGCTTGATGTTGCAAATCAATGGCTCCAAGAGTATAAAAGAGAAATCGACTGGTGACGAGCTCTTGAAATGGAGGGTTCGCCATCTTCGAAATCATTAAAAAAGGTGATATTGTAATAAACAGATGACAAATACAGTATAAATCTTACGTGCAATAGATAGATGTACTACGCGTCATAGGAACTGAGGCACCACGTCACAGAAGGGTATGGGGGATAGAAATATCCATATATCACTAAGAATTCTGCTCACTCTCTCCCTCACTCTCTCCCTCTTTCTCTCTCTCTCTCTCTCTCTCTCTCTCTCTTCCTCACTCTGTCTGCAATTTGATTTTCTACAATTTCACTTGATTTTTGGTAGTCTCCGTACGGAATTTGCAACTGGTGCCACCGATAGATGGCAGCACATGCTTTTTTAGAAAGCAAACTTTATTTGTAACAAGAGTTTTTTGCAATTTCAACATGAGAAGATGCGACTGCGCCTGAAAGAGCGTATTAATTATATTTACGGCAGTTCAAGACACAGTAAAATGTATACATCGATTTTTCCTCAATAAAAGAAAAGAAAATTATGGCATACTAGCATATAGAGCCAAATTACTGAAGGAAGAGACGTTCTCAGTGGCAGGAGACATGACTATAAATCCCAATTGCAATAGAGGCGACATAATTCTATTAACACTGTGTATCAGTGTTGTTTGTTGTTGTTGTTCGGACCGTTTGCTAGATAGCCTGATATTTTTATGTGCGTGTTTTGCAACAGTTATATTCTTTTATGTGTTTATTATTATTGTTTTTTTTTCCTTTTTGCAAGGCGTATTGTTGTTTCACTAAGAATCTCATAGGGAAAAGGAGTGTTTTGACTATAACTGACTTTCCGCGATGAAGGGGAATTTCCCATATGGTGAATTGTTTGCCTATTGTTAGGACTTTTCCTCTTTCGATGCGTTTTGTGGGTAACTGCAAGTGTATTCGAAACTGCATATGAAACCCTGTTTTTTTGTCTTTTGTGTATTTTTTCCGATTGGAAAACATTACAGTTCAATGTTTAAGTAAATATAAATTTTAGAAAAACCACGGCACTGCTGCCCCATAAGCAGAAACATGTTTTTTGTAGTTATGCATCTTTTCCGCCAGTAGCAAAATAAATCGGAAGTGAAAGACTTCGATGTAACAAAAATGGGTAACGGTGCGTCATTATTAAAACCATTGTTGAAATCTCATCGTGCCGCATACTGTCCAATGAAGTGACGCAACAATAGTTAATTTCATTTACTAAAACTATTACCGAACATTATTTCATCAGGCTTTGCATAAACGTAACAATATTTCATTGCAATCTGCGCAAATTACGAGAACCTGATGCTAAATACGATAAAAGCCACTACGAAAATACATTTTGATTTTTTAGTCAGTGAGCTACCTAGGCTAATTTTCTCAAGTATCTCGAAAAGGGTGCGTCGCGTCGTACTGAAATTTGGCTTCCTATCGTCTCCCGAAAGGAAAAGTTACCAGTGACGAGAGCTTTAAAATGCTGTATGACACGATGGCGTGTGAAGTGTAGATTTCTTGAAGAAATTACCAATCCTCCTCACTAACACACTTCAGATTCCGCTTCTTTTTTTTTTCATCTTTATGTAGAATTTTAGTTTGCGCATGCGTAGATATACTTTCGTAGCTACATCGCATTTCATTGGCGTCGTCTCATAATTTCGTCTGAATCTGAATAATATATTAATAATAATAATAAATATTTATATTAAGATAATACAACGTAGTTTGTCACAAATATGTATTTTTCAAGCCGACCATGGTTTCGCTGGGTACTAACCTAGCTTCATTAGCAGGAATGGCACGTAATCATTCAAATTGTATATGATATCATAAATGGTATTAACAGTCACGTGTTTTGGTTAGATACTTCCACGCGCTTGGTAGAAATGGGGTGGATGCCATGTCATTAACGAGTTACGAAGACTTCTGATATATATGGAAAGTTTCCGAAATATCAAGTTTGGTGGTTGAATATGGCTTGTCAATTAGTATCGCTTCTTCAAAGAGAAATTTATGATCATTTTCATAACAGTGTTTAGCCATCGATGTCTTCTTTAGGTCACAATTCCGAATGTAAGTCTTGTGCTCTTTCAATCGAAAACGCAAGGCTCTACTCTACGGGTCTGTCCTATATACGAAGCGCCACATTCACGTGGAATTTAATAAATTCACCACGAGTTTTTGTCTTCACCATAGACATTTGATCCTAAAACGCTCATTTTTTATGGGTTTAAAAATCACCTTAAAATTAAAGGTTTTGAGAATTTTTGAAATTTTGTAGGCAATGTCACGGGAAAACTGAATAATGGCAAAATTCTCTCGCAATGGGCGCATTACAGGAGTTAACGTTGAGATAGGTTTCGGTTTCCGGAATTTTGTTTGAGCCTTGTCTATAACGGAAGGGTTGCATCCTTGCTGTACTGCAACACGTTTAAGGAAATAAAGTTCTTTTTTCAAACTGTTTTTATCTTAACATATATGTATCGCACGATATACGCAACTGTAAAAGGCGCTGAGATTTTGTTGCCAAGGGTGATTGGACTTGGCATGTGAGGGTGAGAAAACAACGAAAGGCTTCCGTTAAATTGTGGTTGCGACAGATCCATTTGAGCGAGTTACCAGGACGTCAAGGAATGGTAGGCATCCGTTATTTTCAGTTCCGTAGCTGACTTTAGGTCACAATTCCAAATGTAGGTCTAGTGTCGATTGAAGGAGCACAAGACTTACATTCTGAATTGTCAAAGAAGTCATCGATGCCTAAACACTGTTACGAAAAGGACCACAAATTTCTCTTAGAAGAAGCAAAACTAATTTACAAGATAGATTCAACCACTAAACTTGATATTTTGGAAATTTTCCATATATATCAGAAGTCCTCGCAATTTGTTAATGACATGGCATCCACCCCATTTCTATCAAGCGCGTGGAAGAATCTAATCAAAACACGTGCTTGTAAGCACCATTTATGATATCATATACAATTTGAATATCTACGTGCCATTCGCCTTGATGAAGCTTGGTCAATACCTAGCGAAACCATGGTCGGCTTGAAAAAAATATTTGTGGCAAACTACGTTGTGTTACCTTAATATATATATAATCGTCACAAGACTAGTCTTTGAGATCAAGAATAATAAATATTGTTTTTGAAAAACTAAACAGTCAACTATTGGCGCAGCCATAGTTTTACGAGGGTCTTTCAAAAGTTTTACGAGGGTCTTTCAAAAGTTTTGCACACTGTGGGTTACCTCTTAAAAAACGAATTTGTTTCGCAACATACCTTTACAGGCCTTCGAAGTAATCTCCATGTTTCTTTATGACCGCAACCCAACGTTTGGGCAAGTCTTGTATTCCAGTCAGGACACCTTCATTGTTGAGACGTCGGATTACTCGGATCTCCTCCTTAGAAACATCCTGAATCGTACTGAATCGATTCCCACGGAAATGCTTCTTCAGTTTTGGAGACAAGGCATAGTCTGGTGGGCTCATGTCAGGACTGTATGGCGCGTGGGGAAGCAATTCCCATCCATACTTTTCCTGAATGTCTCTTACCGTACCATGCAAATTAATTGCGACAAGCTATTTTATTCTCAGAATTGTAATGTGATGGCCAGTTGATGTCGGAAACCCACGTAAACCGGTTTTATCAGCTGTGAGGTGGTGTGACTGTTATAACTTGATAGTAAGAATGTAGTTTCACCGGTTTTAAACAGGAAATAGGCACTTCAGCTTCAGTTGTGAGCTTTCGTGTGTGACAGGTGGATGTTAGTTTTTGCTCTCTGTGAGTACGTGTTGCTTTCGTGTATTGAAAAATGGATATTTTCCCAAGGAAGCGTGCAAAAATAATTGCTCTGAAGGATCACACTTCTATGACAGTGAGAGATATCGCTTCTGCAGTTGGTATAGGCAAATCAAGTGTATCAAGTCTGCTGACGCGATACAATGCATCTGGATCATCGGAGAGGTAAATGTGGAAGAAAACAAAAAACAACTCCACGAACCAATAAATGTTTAATCAGAAATAGTAAAATGAATCCGAAAAAACAACTACCGACCTTTAAAGAGATTTATTCGCTAGTGGTTGTGATGTTAGTGATTCAACTGTAAGCCGTAGGCTTCTGGAAGTTGGCCGGAAGGCAAGCAGACAAACGAAAAACAATATTTGAATGCGAAAATGAAGATAAAAGGTTTAGCATGGGCAAAAAATATATAAATCATGGACTGTTGACGACTGGAAAAAGGTAATTTTCAGTGATGAAACTCATTTATTTGTGCAGGGTTACCAAGCAAATTTCGTTAGACGAAGCAACTTTGAATCCTTAAGACCTAAGCATGTCAAACAAACTGTAAAATACCCTCCGAAACAGATGTTTAAGGGTTTTTTCACATCAAATTTCACTAGAAGCTTAGTTCCTGTTTAAGGTATGATGAATTCAGCCAAGTACGTAGAAATATTACAACGTAGGATTGTTTCATTCTTACAAACTTTTGACGGGACATTTCAACATGATTTGGCCCCATGTCACAATTCGAAATTGGTCATGCTGGAAAATCAAATTCATTTGCTTGATTGGCCTGGAAATTCACCAGACTTAAATCCCATAGAAAACTTGTGGAATATTTTGAAGAGACGTTTAGGTAAAATGGACTGTACAACCAAAGAACGCATGATAGCGAATGCTATAAAAGTGTGGTTCCACGATTATGAAGTCAAAAATATGTGCACTCAATTAGTGGAGTCAATGCCAAAACGAATTCAAGAGGTCATTTCTGCTAAAGGAGGACATACTTCATACTAATACAGGTATTTATCAGTTTATATCAAGGCACGATACAATGATATAAAGGCATAGTTTTGGAAAAAAGAGTGATTTTTTACTTTGTCACAATTAATTTGCATAGTATAGTAAGTAATTTTTCAGCTAGGATTCTGAAAACCGAAGCGGTAGACATGTTTGCTTCATATGCAATCTCTTCACATGTTTTCCGTCGATCTTCTTCCAACCTGCTGCTGATGATAACCACAGAAGTGTCGTCCGTTGCATCTTATGGCCGGCCACTTCTTGGGTGGTCTTCGATGCTTTCCCGAATTTGGCTGAAACGAAACGCCCACCGTGGTACTGTGCTACAGTCCAAACGCTAACCCCACAACTTTTTTTTTTTTTGATTGGAGGTTTAACGACCACCGTGAGCAACTCAATGGGCTATAGCCGCCCCAGTGGCGCTGTGGTCTGAGGCGATGGCCTCTGATCATTCGTTCGAAAGGGGTCCGGGTTCGAATCCCGGTGAGGCATGGATGTTGTGTTTGTCTTACGGCACTGGCTCTCTCCTTCCCTGGAACCAGTGACCCTAAATTAGGGACGGGCGACTGCTTATAGCCCATTCAGTTGCTCACGGTGGTCGTTCAACCTCAAAAAAAATGGGCTGTAAGCAGTCGCCCGTCCCTAATTTAGGGTCACAGGTTCCAGGGAAGGGAGAGAGCCAGTGCCGTAAGACAAACACAACATCCATGCCTCACCGGGATTCGAACTCAGACCCCTTCGGACGAATGATCAAAGGCCATCGCTTAGACCCCTGCGCCAACGGGGCGGCCCCCACAACTTCACACAAAGCTTTATGAATTTCGGTAGGGGAGTTTCCTCGCAAAGTTTCAATTTTAATGTAGGATCGTTGGTCGCTATGCGAGATCTGACATGACTCAATTTCTTCCTCCATTTCTAGGCAGAATTTTTCCGAACAGGAACATATTAGCCAACAAATTTTGTATACTGAAGTCTTACTAACAACTGGCGCAACTATTGGAGCAATTGCATCATCCTACGAGCAGTGCCTGCGCAGTATGCAAAGCTTTTGAAATGACCTACGTATTTCACACCCATAAAGATTTTGGCATGCGAAAGATGCATAGCATAAGTTATCTACAGAGAGTACCAGGGTACTTTCTCGATTTTGTTTTTGCTTAACCCTGCAGCACCTTGTCTCTTTGCTATATATCTATAAATTAATTCTTAAAATGGACGCTCTGGTGCCTGAATGGTATAAGGCGCTCGCTTCTGGCCATTCGTCTGAGATGCCTGAGCTGGAGCTGCGGAAGAGGCATGTGCCTGCCTGATGACGCTGTCTCAGTGGGAAGCGGCGGCCTCAAATGAGGAAAGGGAGACTGATAATAGCCCGGATAACTCTTCATGATGGTTGTTAAACCCCGAAACAAAACAAAAATCCTTAAAATCCATGTAAATTATTAATAAAAAAATTTTTTTCATCAAACGCTAATCTCTTACAGCGCAATAAGTTAACATCCCCTTTTGGCAGTACCACCCAATAGACCCGGGCAAGCGGGGCATCTGACCCGGGCCATGGGTGTCAGGGGCCACGCTCATCATAGGCACAAAAATTTATTTAAATAGTGAGCTATGCAAAATAAAACAAAATAATTAAGAATGACCTATACAACAAAGCAAATGTCACTTTATTTGTATGCATTGGCGCACCCTGAGAGGGGGTTTTGGGGACTTAAGCCCCTCCAAGGAGATTGAGAGCGACGTGCGTCGCAAATTAAACATTCAAAAATATTATTTTACATGTTCAAAAAATTACATAGTGTGTGACATACTGTCTTCTATTACATGTTATCTTTTTCCCGAAGCCCCAAAGAGATTAAGAGCGAGGTACGCCATAACCATATAAAAACTATAGGTTTACACCATACATATATATATATATATATACTGTATTGATCAAACACTTTTCTTTTAAGACATAATGGCATATTGCTCTTGAAAATCATGCTGTTTCTTCCAAAAGCTCTCCAGGCAAGTTTTGTACGCCGATTAATTTTTTGTACGCCGATTAATTTTGGTTTTTTTTTTTTTTTTTTTTTTTTTGGTGCAGAGACGTGGACCTTAGCTAAAAGAGACATACAAAGGCTGCAGACAACTCAAAGAAGCATGGAGAGGTGCATGCTTGGTGTAACCAGGAGAGATAAGAAGAGGAACACGTGGATCCGAAAAATGACACGAGTGGAAGACATCATGATCAGAGTTAAATCCCTGAAATGGCAATGGGCTGGACATACTGCCAGAAGAACAGACCATCGATGGACAGCCGAAATTTTAGATTGGATTCCAAGGGACAGGAAAAGACTCAGAAGAAGACCACATGGAAGATGGGGGAATGAAATTCGAAAGTATGCGGGAGTGACATGGAGGAGACTGGCACAAGACAGACCGTTGTGGAGGAAACTTGGGGAGACCTTTGTCCAGCAGTGGATTGATAATGGTTGACAATGATGATGATGATGATGATGATGATATACTGTATAAATAGTCTCCTCCAAAAATAATTTCTGGGTGTGCTATTGTTCGTATGGGGTATGGGAACGTCTGAATACACATAAATATTTAAGCCAGCCCAGGATTAATCCGAATAGATCCACCATGGGCAGTGGTAACTGACCCCACACGCCGTGGGATTGAATGAAACAGAGTTTGGATGATCGTCTGAGGTATTACATTCCATTCTGCTTCTACACGCATCCACAATTCGTTGATTGTGACAGGCGGCGAGGCCAAGCGAGCCAGTTGTTGCGCGATTGCACGCAAGACGTTTTCTATAGCCGATAAATCCGGCGAGCGAGCAGGCTAGAACTGGCGAGCGACTTGATGCGCACAGAGTACGTCTTGGGCAGTACGAACAACATACGGTCGGGCATTGTCTTGTTGGAAGACGGTTCCCGGAATAGTCTGAAGGAAGGGAAGAAGTTCAGCTTCCAACATTTCCGTGATGTAGCGTTGTGCCTGTGATGCGTAGTAGGCGAGTGCGTGAATGATACGCAACAGCGCCCCAAACCATCACGCTCGGCGTGGGCGCTTCACAACGCAGTCTTCCAGATGTCGTTCGTCACGTTATCTGCCAACAAGAATTCTCCCGTCGTGATGCACTAGATTGAATCTGGACACGTCCGAAAACACAATATGCTCCCATTCAGCACTCCAGTTCCGACGTTCGCGGAACTACTGCGATCGCTGGCGCCTATAGTTCAGAGTCGAGGGAAGTGGCAGCAATAGATGGTGAAAAACGACGCCTCTCTGAACCATAGGCGCCAACAATCATTAACGGACATTGCTTGTAGATATCTAACGATGTTTGACCATCCTCCATTGCTGCGCAAGTGTCGTGGATGGTGTTGTGCGCGACGTCACTGCGATACGGGGCAAGTGCCTGTCTTCCCGCTTGGTCGTGCGATTTCGAACTCCAGACCTTGCACGACGATGCATAGAACCTTCTGCTGTCCATTGACGCCATGTACGCATAACGCGTCCAGCAATATCTCTGAGTCCAACGATTCTATCTCTTTCAAACTCCGTCAAACGTTCGTATAGTTGTCTCGTTCTCCTACGCGGCATGTTTACATGTTAACAACAGCGTACGGTAGAGTTCAGCGATAGCAAGTTTAAAAACCTACTCTCTATACGCCTTCTTATACACTGAGTGGCCACTTTATTATGACAACCCCCTCAGTACTTCGTTGGGCCACCTTTTGCCTTTAATACTGCGTCGATTCTTCGTGGCATGGACTCCACGAGATGTTGATAGATGGCTTGTGGAATCTGAGACCATGCTTGATGAATAGCACTCCAGGAGTGTGAGATTGCAGGGTTGTGGATCCAGCTGTCTGATGGCTCGTTCAACTTCATCCCACAAATTCTTAATGGGGTTGAGATCTGGAGATTGTGGGGGCCACCTAAGCAAAGTAAACTCACCGGCATGTTCCTGAAACCAATCCTGTACAATACGAGCACTATGGCACGACACATTATCTTATTGAACGTAACCATCGCCATTGGGATAAACCATCCACATGACAGGATGCACTTGGTCTGCAACGATGTTTAGATATGATGTGCCAGTCAGACGCTGATCAACAGAAATTAAAGTACCCAAAGCATGCCAGGAAAACATTCCCCAAGCCATAACGTCGCCTCCACCAGCTTGAAGGGTTGTAGCAATGCATTTGGGGTCCATGCTTTCGTGCTGTTTCCGCCAAATTCTCACTCGGCCATCGGCATGGTGCAACTGAAAACGCGATTCATCGGATCACATAATTTGTTTCCAATTATCGACTGTCCAATCCTTGTGCTCCTGTGCGAATTGGAGACGTTTTCTCTTGGTAACTGCAGACAGCAAAGTTGTTCGAACTGGCCTTCGGCTGCCATATTCCATCCGATGCAGTGTACGGCGAACAGTGCGTGCAGAGATCATTTGAGGGGATCGTTGATTAAGATGGTCTGTAATTTGCTGCACTGTTGCTTTTCTGTTGTCTGTTACCAGTCTGGACACTCTCCGTTCCGCCCGAGCAGTCACTGGTCGATGACGACCACACGTTGCACGTAGAGACCCAATTTTTGGCTGACAGTCCAGTCTTTAAACGCTTTAACAACAGCTGCGCTCAGAAACATTTCACGAATGCGGCGGTTTCGGTGATACTCGCTCTATGGTTCCGAGCTCCTACAATCATCCCACGTTGAAAGTCCGTCAAATCGCATTTTGTACCCATCTCGTCACCCCAAAATCACTTCTACTACTGTCGCAAGCACTAAGCTTTCCCTTTTTATACTGGCCTCGCTTTCTGGCGGGAACAGCGTGCAGCCATAGCTCATTTGCTTAAAACTGTCACGTGGTCATAATAAAGTGGCCCCTCAGTACCCCTTGGTGTGACTTTTTCGATGGAATTGCGCGCGCCACACATTTACATGTGCGTTGAAATTGTAATCGTTGGCATCTTCCATGGTGCCCTATCCACATTGCAAATTTCGTGCAAATCCGAGCATTACTTAATGGTGTCGCAATTTCTATTAACAGCAGTGTGGAATTAAAAACAAAAGTGAATATTATTCAGTGCATATAGATTAGATCCATAGAAAGACCATGGTCAACTTTAAAAGAGATCACATTCAACGAACGCAATTATTGCGGCCTTGAGAGCACTGCTGAGCATTGATTGGACAATAAACAAGTACGTGAGTACCTCTTTTCTTCCTGTTACTCTAAACCTTCCCCTATAGATCAATATACTTCACATGGGCCTATGAATTTTGTAATATATTTCAAATTAAATAGTTTATATTGACAGGGCCCCCGCAAAAAATATTACCCAGGGGTCCCACACCCTAGGTGCGGGCCTGCCTTTTGGCATCTTGTGAACCTGAAAACCCCAAATGTGCTTTTCTTTTTAAACTATTTATCACGCTTAATGCATATCGTCAAAGTGTTAATTTAGGCGTATCAATGAATTATACATTTCATGATTTCGAAATAGGTGTTCCAGGTTTTGCGCAAAGAAACTGTTTTATGTGCACAAATTCATATTCTGTCATATCCATGAACACTAAAGAACGACGAAATTGTTATTCTGAATCGACTTGTGGCATTTAAAGTGATTTCTATTTTATCCTGTTCTCCCAAGTCATTAACTTTTGCTAATTCTTCCGATTGATTAATTTCCTAAATTGGTTTCAAAATTTTTGAGGACACAGTTTCAGATATCTTAAATTGGATCCAGTTTCAGTGAACGCGTTTCGCAATATTTTCGCGGTGCAATCGCCAAACTTTAAATCCAACCTGATTCAACAAAAATACTTTTTCTTTGCAATACGCAGAACGAGATCTTTAATTATCCGTATCCTCGTAATGTAATCCTCAGAGAGAAACCACTGAGCCCTTTCCCGGGAAATATGATACCAGCGTGCTTTTAATTCAAACGCGAATTCGTACTGAAGTTTCACTGAAACCTCTGAAAACTGACACAACGAAATAACAATCTCAATTAAACACGAAGTATCAAGAGAACGTGTGATAGAATGTGCAACTTTCGTTGGAAAAACTGCTTCACGTTTTATTTTGGGATATTTTTCAAAAAATAAGGTTTCCACAAAAATTCCCCATACTTCTCCGTTTTTATTGCGTCTTTTATAAAAAAAAAGATCGTGTTTATGTATAACTTTGTCCGTCCATCCGTCCGTCTGTCTGCCTGTGGGCACCATATCTCTCCAACTTTTAGTCCGATCTGAAAAATTCTTTCTGCATTGGGAAGCCTGAAATGTGAGAATGATGATCCTTACATTCCTTTTTTTTTTTTTTTTTCGGATGCTCAACTTCGTGTTAGAGGACGTAAATGTAGATGATATCGAATTCAAAAATGCATTTTATTCCACACATTTGCTTCTAAACATGCGATTGAAAAAAAGAATTCTGTTTCGATGCCATTTGTCATATCGAAGACTGTTTTAGGTACAATATCTTCTTCAAGTAATGTATACATTTTCCGCTAGAGGGCGTAAAGGTAAATTGCGTTTTCCTTGATATCTCTGCTTCTAAAAGCCCGATTTGAAAAATTGTTCCTGCATCGGATACAGCTCCTGATGGGAAATGTGTTGCATACAATTCCTGTTTTTTTTTTCGTAAATCATGGCTTGGCCAACAAAGACGTAAGTAAGTAAGTGTCTATTTTTGCTTCTGAAGTATTTTCAGCAAAATCTGAGCTTTCGAAACTCGACTGAAAATATTCTTGCATGGACGGATACCGCTCACCTCGAAAAACCTTTTGGGTATACCTTCTGCTTAAAACAGTGCATAGTTTTTTCGCCAGGGGCGTAGATGTACATCTTATTTTTGTCGATGTTTCTGCTTCTAACAGTCCGATTTGAAAAATTCTTCCTTTGTCACAGAGAGTTTCCGGGGCGAAATATTTTTCATACAATTTCAAATTTTTCATATCACACAAGTGTGCCACTAGAGAGCGTAAATTCAGGCTTCGGTTTACAGCAATATCTGAAAGACTAGGAACCTGATTGAAAAAATTATTTTTCGGTCAGATACTACTAACTATGACACTCTTTGTGTATATTCCTCCCAAATAATGCACAAACTAATCCACAATTTGACGATAACGAGCGCAAATGCTTAAACTGTTTTTCTCAATATCTCTACTTTTAAATGTGCGATTTGAAAAATTATTTTAACACCGGACACCATTTACCTTGTGAAACACTTTAGGTTTGATCTGAGAAGTTTTGTAGTTCACAGTTCTGTCACTAAGTGGTGTTTGCGTACTTCTGTTTGCAGTTGTATTTCCGCTTCTAAAACCCATATTGAGAAATTTGTTTTTTTACTGTATGCCATTCGCTGCAATAAACATGAGGAGCATTGCCGTCTTTTTTTGCCCCCAGAGGTCGCAGAGATCACGTTTTTTCGCTATCTCTTCTTCCGGGAGACGTATTTGAAAAGTTATTTTTCCTTAGCATAGCTTTTACCTTGAAGAATACTTTTAGCTTATTTTCAACTTTTCCATTATCCAAAATTCTTCCGCTAGAAGGCGCAGATTTATATCGTTTCCTTTTATATTTCTTCTTTTAACTGTTTGATTTGAAAATCTCTTTGTCTCTGATAGTTCCTTCTGCTATGAGAAACTTTTTGTGCACCATTTGTTAGTTTTCGTAACGTACTTTTTAGCAGCTGGTTCTATTTCTGGACGTTTTACCGACTGCAGAAATCCGGTTTTTTTTTGGTTTTTTTTTTGTGACAGGTTATATAGACTTTGAATGACTTCGATACATTTTAATGGCGTCGAAAACGATTCAAAAGACGTGATCGTTACAACCAAAAATTCGGTGTCATATTTCTTGTTTATTTTTAGCTTCTACTGCAAATTTTCTTTCTAGCTCATATGCCGATTGTAAAATAAAAACAAGCTTTCCACTTTGTAACTGATAATCTTAGTAATAAAATTATACGTACATGTAAATTAAAGTATTGATGCATTTGTGACGTATATCCAAATTTAACTTTCCTTTCTGGTTGCTGTTATGTAAATTTTGGTTCATTTTCTTTAAGCAGTTTCTAACTTGACACTACATTTTCTCTCTCACTGAATTTTGGTTTGGCAACCTGATGCTAGATCAAAGGGTTAATGACGTACGTTAACGAAACTGAAAAGAGTGGTGTTTAGAACTGTATTGGAGCTCTTGTTAGAAGTCGGCTAGGGAGAGTGTGAGATCGGTGTAATTACTTTAGAGAGAGGTTGTTGAGGGAGCAGAGACTACTTTGATGTTATGCGATTAGCGTTTCATTTTATATAAGTGGATTAATACTTTCACATTGAATGTTACGCTTCGTTAGTTTTGAATCCTAAAAGTGCTGTAGTGTAAGTGTGACTTGGATATTAATTGGTGTTTCGCGAATTGAATGACTCAGCTATTAAAGCAACCACTGATTAAAGCTTCAAGTGGATCCAGGAAAGAGTTAATACTTGTAAGTAAAGACTTGTTATTTTACATCCCCGTTAGAGTCATTAAATGCTTAATTAAGTGCTGTGCCTTTTAATTAACCTATCCAGAGCAGGACTTAAACTTTAAGGAACAATTCAATAAGAAGAGTGTTTACATTGAAGTTATGCTAGTGTTTCTGGTGTAACACAGACAGTTAACAGATATCTTCTACCAGTTACAGAAAAAACAATACACATAGAATTCACGGGAAAGGTCGGCCGCTCCTGTGGGCAAGTGTTCTGCACTGTTCATTCGTTCAACCAGGGGTGTAGAAGCAATGTAAGCAAGACGTGCTTTACTAGAAATGAATAATTGAAAGCTTTACAAAAATTGGATTAATTATTTTTTATTTAGAATGACTATTAAAATTTAGATCCATGGCGTGATTGTTTCCGAAAATGCACCTCTTAAATAACTATTAAATAATTTCCGCCGTAGCTTTATTGAAATTTAGTGCCATCGTCGTGTAAAGATAACGCTTCCTGCGCGCAGAGCGGCCACATGACTAAGCTCACCGCTTCTGCTATGAGGGCTGTGCAATAGGGCTGTGTTAGGGTTCAATTTTTGGAGCCCGAGCCCAGAACGGCCACATGACTAAGCTCACCGCTTCTGCTATGAGGGCTGTGCAATAGGGCTGAGTTCGGGTTCAATTTTTGGAGCCCGAGCCCAGAACGGCCACATGACTAAGCTCACCGCTTCTGCTATGAGGGCTGTGCAATAGGGCTGAGTTCGGGTTCAATTTTTGGAGCCCGAGCCCAGAACGGCCACATGACTAAGCTCACCGCTTCTGCTATGAGGGCTGTGCAATAGGGCTGAGTTCGGGTTCAATTTTTGGAGCCCGAGCCCAGAACGGCCATATGACTAAGCTCACCGCATCTGCTATGAGGGTTGTGCAATAGGGCTGAGTTCGGGTTCAATTTTTGGAGCCCGAGCCCAGAACAGCCACATGACTAAGCTCACCGCATCTGCTATGAGGGCTGTGCAATAGGGCTGAGTTCGGGTTCAATTTTTGGAGCCCGAGCCCAGAACGGCCATATGACTAAGCTCACCGCATCTGCTATGAGGGCTGTGCAATAGGGCTGAGTTCGGGTTCAATTTTTGGAGCCCGAGCCCAGAACGCATACATGACTAAGCTCACCGCATCTGCTATGAGGGCTGTGCAATAGGGCTGAGTTCGGGTTCAATTTTTGGAGCCCGAGCCCAGAACGGCCACATGACTAAGCTCACCGCATCTGCTATGAGGGCTGTGCAATAGGGCGGAGTTCGGGTTCAATTTTTGGAGCCCGAGCCCAGAACGGCCATATGACTAAGCTCACCGCATCTGCTATGAGGGCTGTGCAATAGGGCTGAGTTCGGGTTCAATTTTTGGAGCCCGATCCCAGAACGGCTACATGACTAAGCTCACCGCATCTGCTATGAGGGCTGTGCAATAGGGCTGAGTTAGGGTTCAATTTTTGGAGCCCGAGCCTAGAACGGCCACATGACTAAGCTCACCGCATCTGCTATGAGGGCTGTGCAATAGGGCTGAGTTCGGGTTCAATTTTCGGAGCCCGAGCCCATCCGAGCTCGTGGTATATCAACCTGAGTCCAAATTTTATATTGCAAGATTGACCCCGGGCCCGAACGAGCCCGAAAACTGGCTAACCTGTTTAATCATTAATAAAAAACATCTCCTTTCCCACACTTCTACTGTCTCCTCCTGCAATTAGCCAATGCATTTCTGAAATGGGGAGTGGGGAAGGGATCTCTATCTATTTTTACCGATAAACTGAACGATTTTTTTTACCTTTCGTTTCCACCTGAAGTGCTTCGGGCGGCCGGGAATCCAAAATGATCGGGCGGTACTGCAATTGTATGTTGCTCAAATAAGGCTACTATTATCGCGCCATAATGCTTTGCAATATGTACGTTGCTAAATAGAATTAGCAGGGAGCTACTGCGTGGAGGAGATAGGGGCTAAATTATTGTCGGCATGCTATCAACTCTCCAACATCTATAGTTCTTGAAAAAGCTTTTTCTTCTGTGCAGAAACGCACTAATGCGCGGCCTATGGTATTTTCTACCAAAGCCCGTAATAAATAGCCACCTCGAATGCCCGCTTCCCAACCAGAACCAGTTCCCGAAGAATTGCCTTTACCAACTATCAAGTGTCTCATTTGCTAAATCATATATATAAAAACACATTTATATATACTGATTAAAAAAAATCTCTCGCTCACTCTAAGAGCCCGAGCCTGAACCGCAGTAAATATTCTACAGCTCGAGCCCGATTCGGGCCCGGGCTCTGCTTCAGGCTTTCGGGCTATCCAGAAGTTACTTCGGATTCCTCTATTCGTTTCAAGCTGCACAGCCGCCGCTCCGAACGACCACGTGACCAAGCTCACTGCTGCCTGCATGAGAGCTATGCAAGCAACACAGCAGTTGCTTAGGGTTTGCCCATTCGTTCCGTGAGTCTTGATCTGAAGTGATTATTTGTAGTTCTTGCGCTATCGAACCAAGCAGTGAAATACATGTTTTTCAAACACTCTACGATGTGCAATGATTTTCTGTATGTTTTCGTGTAAGGTGTAATTACAATTATTGTAAAAGAATAACACCTTTCAACGCTGTTTGACTTAATTTTTGAAGATGTGAGCATTCTCTTCTCTGAGAGAAGCAATTTCATATTGCTTTCATGTTCGCGTCTGCGCTGCCATACATGGACCAGCACGATGACAACAAATATAAATGTGTGTTTTAGATTGTGTTTTTCCTTTTAAGAGATAAGACTTTCAGCCAAAGGAGTTTTCAAGAGAAGAGGGATAATATAAATGCCAAGAGACCAAAACCTTCTTTAGAAACTCTCCAAACGAAGTTAAAAAATGATTTCGAGACTTCCATCGGGAAGAATACAAAAAAAACAAAATGGTTAACAGCTTGCAAAAGTGACCAAAAATTATACTGTTGGCCGTGCACAGTATTTTCAGTAGACAGAAGAAGTTTATGGATAAACGATGGTTTGGGCGACTTCAATAACTTTCACAATTCATCCAAACGGCACGAGTGTTCAGAGATACATATTTAGTCAGTGATAAAATGAAAATGTTTTGGCAAAACAAGGATTGAGTTTCAAATAGAGGAGCAAATAAAAACGGACGTTTCTCGACATAATGAACTTGTTAAAAAATTAGAGATGTTTTAAGGAGCTTAATTGACATTACGTGTTTCTTTCGCAAGCAGGAATTGGCCTTTAGGGGGCATGATCAATCCACGGAGTCGGTTAATCCTGGGAATTATGTTGAATTGACAAATTTAATTAATTGCTATGACAAAAAGCTTAAAAATCATTTAGACAGTTCGTCCGTGTTTTCAGGGATGTCAAATCGTACACAAAATGATTTGATTGAATCAATAGGAGAAGTAATGATCACAGAAATAATAAAAAAAAAGAAATTGAAGAAGCTTCTTTCGTTTCAATAATTTTGAGTGAAACAACTGATGTGAGTTGCAGGTCTCAGCTGTCTACCGTGTTTCGCTATTGTGACTAATCACGGGACTCCCGAAGAGAGATTCGTTGGCTTTATTGATGTGAATGCTGATCGTTCAGCTAGTTTTTTGGCAGAGCACGTTGAAAACATTTTAGAAAGTTTTGAGTGCTCCAAAAAATTAATAGCTCAGGCATACGATGGAGCTACTACCGTGATGGCTGGAGAACATTCGGGACTTCAAGCTAATACCAGGAAGCTATTTTTGTGCATTGCTATGCTCACAGATTAAATATGGTCATCTCACAAGTACTTAACCGTAAAAAGAATGCAAAATGTTGTTCGCAACACTGAGTGGAATGCTTTCTTTCCTTTCAAAATCGACGAAAAGATTTCATGCATTGGATGCGGAAGTGAAAAGAAGATTACCAAATGTAACTCCTACTCGATGAAATTTTCAGAGTCGCTTGGTAGGAACTGTGTATGAGCATCTAGAAAGAAGATTTGTGAACCATTGTGAACAATGGTTCACAAACATTCTTGAAAATCCTGAAGACTGGGATTCTGATGGTATTGTCCAGGTTTTCTAAATGTTTGGGTGAATTCGATTTCCGCTTCCTGCTGTGTCTCTTCTCTGATATCTTTCCTTTGAGCCATACGTTATTTGAAATACTACAGAAAGAGAAATTGGATATCACGAATTGTATGAAGAAAGTCGCTGAGTTTCAGAAAGCAGTGTCAGAGAAAAGAAATGAGTTCCAGATGTTGTGGTCAAAACTAGAAGAAAGCGAAGCAGACGAAGCTCATGCAAAGAAAGCGTAAGCGCGCAGATGTTTAAGTAGATCCCAAAACAAATTATCGACGGCTCTATTGCGAAATATTGGACAATATAATGAGTTACATGACTTCAAGATTTTAGACTTGCAGAACATGAAATTTCTAGAATTGCTAAATCCTGACAGACAAGTCGAATTAAAAAATTGTTTTACAGAGAGTTTCTTTGAAACTTTCAAGAAAAATTACACCAAGTACTTCGATTTTAGTCATCTGCGATCCGAACTGAAAGTGTTATATTCAGCAGATGACTTCAGTGGTGAATACGCCACTGAAACATCATGATAATTAACACAGCAATCGGATATTGTCGAATTGACGATTCCCGCTCCACGGCGATGAAATTTTAAGTTTTCTGATGTGATTTAATTCACGTGCGAAACAGTAATTACCGTCAATTCGACAATATCCGATTGCTGTGTTAATTATCAGGACGTATTTACCACATATTATGAGAAGAATATTAATTTTCTTCAACTCTGAATACGTCACTGAAATTTTGATTTTTTTGAAATCAAATAAGATAGACGAAGCAATGCCGGAACTAGTCAAATTTTGCAAGCTCGTAATTACCATTCCAGCAAAAAGCTCTTCAGCCGAAAAGATTTTTTCATCCCTAAAGCGCATAAAAACGTATATCAGAAACGCACAAGGACAGGACAGACTGTCAAAATTTTCCTTGTTATCTATCAACAAGTTAGTAAAATCATGCAATGCATTGATTATGATACGCTTTCCAATATACTAGAAATCATTACTCAAGCTATTACTCAAGTTATGAGGAAAATGGCTGTGGAATAAATCTCACCCCTGTGCCCTGAACTTTGATCCATTTGGATGATATTCAACAGAACTGGTTCAGTATACCTCCGAAATAACATGATAAAGTTTTGTCGTAATCGAAGCAATTTTACGTAAGTTATGATGCATAAGCGCTATGGAATAGATTCCGCTCCTACGTCCTAAATTTTGACCTCATTTTGCCCATTTTCACTAGGATTCGTCCCCAGGAAGGTCCCTACAACATACCAACATTTCATCCAAATCGAAACATTTTTACGTAAGTTATGACTCATAATGGCGATGAAAGCTATTCCGCTCCTATGTCCTGACCTTTGACCCCCATTTCGCCAATTTTCAATAGGGTTTGTCCCAGGTGGTCTCCTACCACTTACTAAAATTTCATCGAAATCGAACCTTTTTTACGTTAGTTATGACGCATAAGAGCAGTGGAATGGATCCCGCTCTTATGTCCTGACCTTTGACCCCATTTCGTTCACTTTCAATAGGGTTCTTTCCCAGATGTTCCCCTACCACATACGAAAATTTGATCGAAATCGAGCGATTTTTACGCAAGTTATCGTGCGGACGAACGTACGCACACAACGCGTGACGTAATGAGGCAGATTGGAATCGCGACCATCTGCTAGCAATGTGTGACGTCATAAAACTTTAAAAGGATCCACAAACAACGCGTGACGTAATGAGATAGATGGCATGACCGCGCGCCAACATCTAAAGGGGCGACGCCATGACACCGCACTACAACTTGGTAATTCGGGGTGGTTATTTAACCCATTAAACAAATTTTCTTAAAGTCGAGATCAAGCTAAATCGATTTCTAGTACCAGAAAACGGTAGGTTAACGACTTTCATCAAAATCCTCAGAGCCGTTTTCAAAATAAAATTTACATACATACAAGAATTGCTCCTTTAAGGTGAACGTCAAGTAATTTTGCTTTCTGTACTTCGAATGGAAAAATTTCTGTACACATTTTCTTCCCAATTAATGCGTTCCCAAGGATGAAAATTTGAACATCGATTAACATATCTTCATTTTATAACTTGGAACACTTAATGTTTTCTAAAACATAACCATAATTATGCAATCCAACATTTGTTTGTGTACTGACGTCATCAAAGCACAGGTCGCGCCATCCTTTTTCTGGTTTCAACACTACCAAAGGAAAAGTTATTGATTTTTAATGTAATTATGGTTTTAGTTAAGAAAATATTAAGTATTCCAAGTTGTAATAAAGTTATTTTAATCGATGTTCGAATGTTCATCCTTGGGAACACATTAATTGTGAAGGAAATGTGTACAAAAGTTTTTCCATTGGAAGTATAGTAAGCAAAATTACTTGACGTCCACCTTAATAATATGGGATAAAAGCGACGGAATGGATCGCATTTCTATATCCTGACCTTTGACCCCATTTCGTCCACATTCAATAGGATTCGTCCCCGGGTGGTCCCCTACCACATACTGAAATTTCATCGGAATCGAACCATTTTTACGCACGTTATGACGCATAAGGGCAATGGAGTGCATCCCGCTCTTATGTCCTAACCTTTGACCCCACTTCACCCATTTTGAATAAGATTCGTCCCCAGGCGGTCCCCTACCACATACTAAAATTTAATTGAAATCGAACCATATTTACGCACGTTATGACACATAAGGTCAATGTAATGATCCCGCTCCTACGTCGTGACCTTTGACCCCATCTGTCCCATTTTCAATAGGGTTCGTCCCCAGGTGGTCCCCTACCACATAGTAAACTTTCATTGAAATCGAACCATATTTACGTAAGTTATGACGCATAAGGGCAATGGAAGGATCCCGCTCCTACGTCGTGACCTTTGACCCCATTTGTCCCATTTTCAACAGAGTTCGTCCCCAGATGGTCCCCTACCACATACTAAAATTTCATCGAAATCGAACCATTTTTACGCTAGTTATCGTGCGGACGGGCGGACAAAGCCGGAGCATATACGCTTCTTCAACCTACGGTTGGAAAGCATAAAAAAGCATCTTCTAGTTAAACTTAGGAAGAAATGTTATTCCTATGATCACGTTATTAACTCATTTGCCCCAAAAGGGAAAATATTGGAACTGATATACAAGTAAAGAAATTATAAAACTTGACATAAGAACTTTTGCTAATTTTTTTCCTGTGAATATGATTTTTTTATACGTGTATGCATTTTGCCAGCTATGTATTGCACAAAAATACATGAAATGTATTTCCAGCGTTTTTGAATATTACAAAGGAAATGTAATGAAAATGGGAACTACTTGTAATGAATATGCGATTGAATGATTTGATCTCACAATATATTTAGCAAAATGTAACATATAAAAGAATTGTGTAATTTTCTCTAAAAAAGCTGAATTATATTTTTCAGAAATCGTGCTCTTAGAAAGATATATGCATTTTGAAATTTTTGCTAATAGTTAAGATTAGCCCCAATCTACTTCGTTGTCACTGTATACTTTCACCAGAACCATAGGACACCTTCAATTTTCATTTCGTCTTCTTAGTAAATATAGTTTTTGTTGACGATAATTCTTAATATTTTTTTTCATTTTTGTTGATATGCTCAGTTTTCGTAGCAACATTGAAAATTGTTGATAAAGAGGTACCTGGTACAAGAGTAAGTAATTCGCACTCAAAGCTTGCTTTGTTGTACGCGATCTCTGATTTTTTAATCGCCATTTTTCACTTAGAAACGTCTTAAGCTTCAATCAGATACTCCTACCTAAATATTTTTATTTTTTCGATAAAAACTGAACATATTCAGTGGTAGGAGATAAACCAGGGAAGACATAGGACTTCGAAAACAGGGTGGACATTGAGGGGAAGGGGTGAGTATTTTGTTTTCCTTGGGAAAGTTTAGTATTAATTTCTTTGTCACACACATTAAACAAATTTTAAATGCTTTTACAACCGGTTGAAAAGGATATCCGGGTCCCCCGTCCCCTCACACCCACACATAGATAAAAAGAACAGTAGCAAACTGAGCATACATATATTATTATATTATTATTAAAATCACGTTGCTTGCCTATGATGAAATACCACCGCACGCCACTGCGTTTGACTTAGCCCCGGGTTCGAGGGTGGTTTGTTTGTCCAACGGCGCTGGCTATGTCTCCTGTCTGAACCCAGTGACCCTAAGTTAGGGAAAGATGACTGCCTACAGTACTTTGAGTTGTTTGTGATGGTCGTTGATTTCCAAGAAAGCATGTGGATCCGTGGTTGTTACTCTTTTCACTGTAATGTTTTTTTAAGTTAATTCTCTTTATTTAAAACATAACCTATCGTACTATCCGTGGCTCCTGTAAAACTGGAGCTTCTTAACTGAGCGGATCTCTCCTTACGAGACTCGAGACAAATAGTTGTTCGGGCATAGATACAAGATGACACATACGATCACCGTGATTTTTTGCATGCGATTGGACATCGTCCATGGTCAGGTTTTGACGCCATCATATTCCCGACATTCCGTGTCATTGAGGAATAGTCATCCCAAAACTTGTATTTTTAGGAGGTTTTCCGGATTTGAGAAGGGGTCGTTTGTTACCTATCTCCTCCAAAGCTCTTCAGCCGATCGAGGTCACAATTGCCACAGAGAACGGGAAGGACATGGTGAGTGACATGGGGTTTGTATCATGCTGATTGGTCGTGTCGAATAAAAATAATGACCATTAAAAAAACTGACTAATTTTAATAATAATTGAAAAGATCCGCTCTCTATACGAGACTCGGGACAATTAATTGTTCGGGCATAGCTACAATATGACACATCCGATCACCGTGATTTTTGGCATGCGATTGAACATCGTCCATGGTCAGGTTTTGTCGCCTTCCGATTCCCGTAATTTCGTGTCATTGAGGAATTTCAATTAAAACTAGATGGCCTTTTACTTGAACCGTTTCACGAAAGTCGGTTCACTAACATTAATTCAAAAATTGTTTGAACTGAAAAACAAAGAAATGGAAAGACTTCTTCTGTTAGCTCAACACTTGCTTAATCTGTAATAATACAAAGAAGTTTGTCTATGTGTGTGTGTGTCTGTCTTTCGCGATACAAAATGAAAAACACGTGATTCTCGATCTGAGTGTGTCTTTCCGCTTTGTTTACATGCAACCTGATCACAACCAACGTGACGGCGTGAAGGAAAGTAGTTCATGATAAAAATTTGGCATTTTCTTTTTTAAATGTTTCGTTCTTTTGTTCTGGAAGTCATAAATTTTACGTGTTCGTTTTTTAGAATTTGTTATAATAGACGCCTTAACGAGCTTAGATTTTGCAATAGTTTCGCTCAAAACTTGCCAACTGTACCCGAGTTATCGGTTACCGTTGGCAGCTTGTCCAAGTGTTATACTCCGTATAACTAGCATAAAATCCTTAATTATACAATGACTAATGTTAGTCTTTCTAATGGCCAGAAGAGAAAAAGTCTTTGTTCATTTACATAAATCGTCTTTATTGGTCTTTCAAGAATAACCGGACTATGCGTCGAGCAGTGCTGGGAAGTAGCCCGCTACTATTAGCGACGTTACGGTAGTGCGCTACTTTTGTTGTAGTGTAGCGAAACTACAAAAATAATAAAAAGTAGTTTTGTTTGTAATGCGGTACAAAAATCAAATAGTTGTAACGAAATTTCGCGCTACATTTTTTCACTACTTTTCTTGTTACGAGGAACAAATTTTATTATTGCAGTATAGAAGGAATAAAGGAATTCTTACCTCCATGTTAGAAATCGTTTGCCAAATTCAGCTTGAACTTCGGAAGAACTTTGCTACGTCGTAGGTCACGATCGTAGGTAGAACATAAAAGGGGGATGATTTAGTAAGACTAAGAGATACCTCCGAGGGATAAGATGTCATCAAACTGGGAACCCTCAGTAAGCAATCAAGGCGAATGTTCGAGTTGTACTCCCTTGTGAAGCCATTCTTTCAGACAGTACGTAAGAGTTGCATTTGTATGGGTTGTCTGAAACGTCATGACGTATTTTAGCCATGTTCTGCAAAGGTCATTTATTGATAGAAAGAACAAAGATCAATCAATGATATAATGCCCGTTTTGTTCGATAACCTTTTGTCATCTTTCAGTGAGCTGCAGAATGCCTCGTTAATAGAAGAGCCTGTCTTTCGTGGCGAAAAACTGTGCCAGGAGCTGATTTACAGCCTCATCTGAATTTAACGTTATACCACGCAAGGACTGTTGAAGAGAGCAAAACAAGTGGACGTCTGACTGCGCAAGGTCAGGCAAGTATGCTGGGTGTGGCAACACATCCCACCCACGCGCCAATAATTTTTGGCGGGTGGTCAAACTTGTGTGTGGTCTCGCGTTGTCATGATGGAACACAACACCTTTACGATGAACGAGCTCTGGACGTTTCTGGATGATGGATTCGTTCAAACTGTCCAATTGCCGACAGTACACATTCGAATTAATTGTTTGGTTCCATGGTAAGAGCTCGAAAAACAAGACAACTTTAAAATCCCACCAGACTGAGACCAGAACCTTCCGCGGACGAATGTCTGTTTTGGATGTCGTTTGAGGCAAAGCAGCACATCGGGACCAAGACCGTTTGCGCAGCACATTGTTGTATATAATCCACTTTTCGTCACCAGTTATCAGTCGCTGCAAAAAAGGATCGTTTCCTCACGTTTAATGATCATATCGCAGATGTTTATACGCGCCGTCAATTGAGCTTCTTTGACTTCATGAGGAACCCCCACATCGAGCTTACTTACGTATTCCAGCTTCTTCAGGTAGTCGTGAACGCTTGAATGATGAATGTGCAATGTGTATGCAATCTCTCGTGTCATGTAACGTGGATCTGACTCGATCAATGCCTTGATTTGGTCGTCATCAACCTCGGTTGGCCTCCCGGACCGAGGAGCATCGTTGAGGTCAAAATCACCAACACGGAATGTTGGGAACCACCGCTGGCACTGACGTTCTTGTAGAGCATTATCACCGTACACTTTACGCAACTTTTCACAAGTTTGACGCGCGTTCTTCCCTTTACAGAAGTAAAACAGTAAAATATGGCGAAAATGCACAGTTTGGTCTTCCATCTTCAACTTGATGTCAAATCTCCTCAAATGAACCAAATCGCTCACTATTCCTTTTAGACTGCAGCTGAAACTGGCACCTGTCGAATGCCATAGCGATAACAGAGCTGCGCATACCTCTAGTACTTCCAAAACCGCCCAACCGCCCAACCGCCATCGGGTGCCAAAATACGTCATGACTTTTCCGACAACCCACTATTTCAGTTTTAAAAGTTGGCGCAATCTCTTCGATAGAATTTACCTCCTAGTTTCATATTTCACGATGCATTAGCTAAGAATCAGTCTTCAAACAGAACTTCTTTGGGCAGTTTCCAATAGTTATTGTAAATTGAAAATCGAAACAACAGAAGGAAAATGTATTACTATGCACACTTCTAGCACAGGAGGCAAAAGCCTTTCGACTTCAAAATCCCCATATTGAACTTAAAATCTTCATCCCCATGCCAGTCTTTAGCTAGTTCTTTTTTTCTAATAGTTATGAGCTGTGTGTGCATGCGCAGATTATTCATTCATTTACTTTTCATGCACGCAAGCTTTTTTTTCAGTTTCTTTGCTCAATAATTTACTTGGAATTCCTAAAAACACGTCTGAGCATTCATTATTCACTACTAACAGAACCTATGTGTTCTTAATTTACCATTACAGCATTCACTAAAAATTGATATTGGATTGGTGCATAAGTTCATGCCGATTTTTTCACCGCACTACAGGAAGTATTACATCAGAAGGGAAAACGCAATCAATCAACTATATAACCCACCCCCCTGGTTTACGATAGTGTCCCAATGTCTCGATAGGTCTGCAATGCCATTCTTGCAAAAACGTGCACATTTTGCAGTGAAGAATTCATCAAGGAAATTCTGGAGACCAACATCATTGTTGAACGTTCTTCTATGAAGTGCATTCCACAAAGATCGGAACACGTGATAGTCTGAAGTAACGATATCTGTGGATCTCCTATTTCATATCCTGAATGACCATTTTGGACATGTTTGCACTGGGAGGGCGTGCGTTATAATGTTGGAAAAGGACACCATGACGCCGATGTGGCCGTTTCTGCTTAATTGCTTCCTCCACACGGCAGAGTTGCTCACAACAGAGTGCAGTGTTGTTGGTCCAATTCCTCGGCAACATTTTCCAGTGAGTAATGCCTTCCATGTCCCAATAGACACACAACATGGTCTTCGCAGGATGAAGGTCTTGTTTTCGACGTAGTGTGAGCGTCTTGTTTGAGCTTAGCCATTCCTTCCGATGCCTGAAATTCACGTACAGGCACCACTTTTCATCTTCGGTAACAATACGTGACAGAAAGGGTTTGTGTTGCTGAGAACATTCGCGATAACGGGCGAGCAAAGAACCACATATGTCAACACGCTGGTTCTTGTCGTCCTCGGTGAGAATGTGAGGCACCAAGACCCCAATTAACTTCTGGACCTTTCCACAGATGTCACATCACTGTGGCTTGACCACATTCCATCTCAGTAGCCAATTCGCGTGTGGTTTGACGCGGATCCCAGTGAATGAGATTGTTCAAACTATCCTCATCGAAGTGAGATGGACGACCTGAGCATGGAAAGTCGTTGAAGTCGAAATTGCCACCTTGGAACTACTCAAACCATTTGCGGGCTGTCCTCGGAGCAATAGCATTCTTCTCATATGCAACACAAATTTGTCGAGTAGCCTCTGCGGTTGTGGATCCCTTGTTAACTTGTAGAGGAGCAGATGTCGGAAATGTTCATTCTTCTCTACTTCACACTGCATACTTCCGGACCTGAAAACCAAAAGAGCCATTAGCCACAATCAGAAAACGCAATAGGATTTAGATACACGATATTACTGGCCACATTTTGATAAACAACTGGCTATCTGCATCGTCATTACTACCTGGAAAACACTCGTGAAATAAAACGGCATGAACTTATGCATCAACCCAATACATTATTTATTAAAACTGATGTTATTTAATTTCATAACACAATTCTTGGTATCTACTAGAAACATGAAATAATTTTATTAACGTTTTTCAATATGGCTTTCATTTAAGAGGTTTAGAACTCATACCAAAATGTAGTGGTATCCAAATGTTTCTGCTCCTCATGTGTTTCTTTCATGAAAAGTTCATCGATATCGATTCGCAAATGCATTCACGTGTGTTTATGCTCCCAAAGTTTTTTAAACAACTTTTAAAAAGCAGCTGTAGCGAAACTACTTTTCAGCAAAAGTAGTTTCATTTGTAGCGGACTACTTTTTCGAAATTGTAACTGTAGTTGTGGCTAACTACTATTCTCTAAAGTAGTTTCACCAGCGCTGGCATCGAGGTACTTCAGTACTTTCACAACAACACTAGTACAAAATACCTTCTTCAACAAACTGAACCTCTGTAACATTAGGCTGAAAGTGTATCCATCTCCATACAAATTTCATACTATACATACACTAAGGTGCCAAAAAACTGTTCTATTTCTGTTTTACTAACATTTCCGTTACATGCGAACACACCCACGCGGTGAATACTGAATAGTATCAGATGAGATCAGATCATATGTAGATGATTTTAGGAATGGAGTGTCTGACTTCAGGTCTTAAACAACCCTTAGAAAAAGGAAGCTAGGAAATTTGGGCTAGAGTACCCGATAGGAAAGTGACACGGAAGCGAGGTAGGAAGGGGGAGGAAGACGCCCTTATTTATTACCGGGAGGCCAGTACCCGGGGCCCGACGTCTTAACGTGCCCATCCGACGCACGGCGGATATTTAGTGGTTGGAGCGTTCGTACCTTCCTAAGATCGAACCCAAGGTCTACTCCGTGGTGGTCACGAACGTTGACCACTAGGCCACCCGCGGCCCCAATAAAGAGTATCGTCCGCAAACGACTTATAAATAGTGACAAATATCTCCGCAAGCTCAAGTTGTAGTATTCGGATGGCAGTTTATCAGGATTTAAGCGATTTCGGACGTGGTATGTTGATCGGCGCCATGGAGATGGGTCGCTCCATCTCGGAAATTACCACGAAATTTGGATTTTCGCGGTCAACAAATTTTAAGGGTGTACCTGTACTACACAAACTCAGGGGGAAATCCAGAGTGCAAGATCGGCGTGGCCGTAGAAAAGCCTTGGACGATTGCAGACAGCGGCGTCTGGCACGCATCGTAATATCGGCCAGGCATACAACATTGCGGCAAATCACAGCGCAATTTAATGCTGGGCCAGTAGAAGTATCAGCGTTTGGACAGTGTAACGTTTCCTGTGTTAAATGGGGTTCCGGAACCGACGGCCCACCCGGTTGCCGTTGTTGACCCGAGGACACTCGCCTGGGCTCCGGAACACCGCCATTGGACGTTAAAGGACTGGAAACATGTAGCCTGGGCTCCGGAACACCGCCATTGGACGTTAAATGACTGGAAACGTGTAGTCTGAGCTCCGGAACACTGCCATTGGACGTTAAATGGCTGGAAACGTGTAGCCTGGGCTCCGGAACACCGCCATTGGACGTTAAATGACTGGAAACGTGTAGCCTGAGCTCCGGAACACCGCCATTGGACGTTAAATTACTGGAAACCTGTAGCCTGAGCTCCGGAACACTGCCATTGGACGTTAAATGGCTGGAAACGTGTAGCCTGGGCTCCGGAACACCGCCATTGGACGTTAAATGACTGGAAACGTGCAGCCTGAGCTCCGGAACACCGCCATTGGGCGTTAAATTACTGGAAACGTGTAGCCTGGGCTCCGGAACACAGCCATTGGACGTTAAATGGCTGGAAACGTGTAGCCTGGGCTCCGGAACACCGCCATTGGACGTTAAATGACTAGAAACGTGTAGCCTGGTCCTGCTAATCGCGATACCAATTATTTCGGGCAGACGGCAGACTCCGGGTGTGGCGACAACCCCGGCAGGCCATGGATCCCGCAGGCAGACAAGGGACAGTGCAGACCGGTGGTAGCCCTCTTATAGTGTGATGCAGAGGTTCCCAGACTGTGCGTCGCAACGCCCCGGGGCGTCACGACTATAAGGAAAAACTAAAACTTATAATGTATAGTGAAACGCAACATGCAAATTTTCTAGACGTGTACATATTTTAAAGAAGCAGGAAGAGTTAATAGACATTTCTTCAGACCCCATACTGAAAATGGCATTCTCTTCCGGAACTCTTCCACAGTTTTGGAATAGTGTGGCAAAGGAGTACCCAAATTGAGTAAGAAAGCTGTGAGGCTAATTCTCCCTTTTGCCACATCCTATGTTTGGAGGCAGAATTTTCAGCTCTGGTGGTAATAAAATCATCCAAAGATAAGGTTCGTCTCATAAATATAGAGACAGACGACTTTGCGCCGTGAACGCAATGCGAATACAGGTAGGAAGCTGAAGTGGTACCTGATTAGACATAACCCTACAGCAAACGTTGCGATCCGTCGAGATGAAAGTGAAATAGTGTAATTTTAAGTGTCTCATAAATATAAATACAACTATGTAAAGTAGCCACATGCAAATGATATGTACAAATTAGCATGTTGTACGCACGTGCATGGGCCGTAATTCGGTCCAGCCTACAAAAGACAGCGGACCTGCCGTCAGACACTCATTTGCCGAAATGCCACGCAACAGTCAACTTTCTGGTGAGGAGGTGCAGAAGATTTAGAGACTGAGAGCAAATGGACTGCCTGTAGCGAAAATTTGTAAAGCCATGGGGAGGAGTAGGGCAGTCATTTTTAAGACTTTATCGAAACGCGGTGCGTTAACTGCCAGAAAACGGCCCGGAAGGCCTCGAATAACAACCGAACGAGATGATCGTGCCATCATGCGTTTAGTTTCATCCCAAAGGTTATCACTACGTCAAGGTTCTGGGACTGCTGGTGTCACCGTCTCAAAGGACACAGTTCATCGACGAATCAAGGAATGGCGCAACATTGTGCTCCGTAAAATATGCCGTCTGCCACACCTCATGCGGCGCCACAAGGAAGCTAGATTGTTATGGGCAAGCAGCCACATGCACTGGACGGACGAGTGGATCACAACTAGTTTCTCTGATGAGAAAAAGTTCAACCTGGACGGCCCTGACGGTTGGAACTGCTATTGGTATGATTTACGACGCGAGTCACGTACCTTCTTCAGCAGACAGAAAGGAGGGGGATCTTTGATGGTCTGGGGAGCTTTTGCTTTCAATGGGACAACGGATATCGCTTTTCTGCAAGGCAGGCAAAACTTCCAAACGTATCAGGACATACTCAGCAGCCACCTTCTACCGTTTGCCGAAACTCTAGCGGGTGTTGATAACCTGTTCCAGCAAGACAAGGCCTCTATCCATTGGTCTGCATCAACGAAAAGCTGGTTTAACACTCATCATGTGACCGTAATTGATTGACCAGCACTCAGTCCAGATCTGAACCCTATCAAGAACCTCTGGGGTATCCTAGCTCGTGTTGTGTATGCGAATGGACAGCAGTTCTCAAGTGTGGTGGCATTGAAAGAGCAGTTGAAGCTGGTACGCTCTCCGTCCAGAACACTTACATCACTTGGTGGACAGCATGCCCAATCGGGTTTTCAGTGTTATTCGGGACAACGGCTCCACTATTCGTACAGGAGGTGCTCATAACTAATAAGCCTTTATATTTTTGATACAGCGTATTTCTGTTGTTTTTTTCTTGTACTTGGCGTTGGAGTTGTTGTTTCCGTCAAACTATTGTGCGGCTGCGTGTCCTATGGTATTTTTGTTATAAATATGAGGTGTACATTTCAGCTCGTTGTTGTTTCTTTTTTTTTTTCAAGAACTTGCTCTGTCTCTATATTTATGCGACGCACTAAAGAAGCAAAGTTAACATTCGGAAGGAGATCCGCGTAGCTGTATCGAACATTATTCGATGTTTTGCGTGACGAGAAACAAGCTAATCAAACATAAGTTGTGCACTGGCTTTAGATAAGATCCACATTTTTTATATCCATCAAAATGCTCCAGCACTTCTAACATTGGCCGCTCGGGTGGCTGGAGAGTAAGAGGCGCAGGATTGTGGACAGTCGCCCGGTCCTAAGTTGAAAATAAAAGTGCTGCTCCCGAAGACTCAAATTTCTTAAGTGTAGCTCTGGAAAGCTCACGTTAATGAAATGTGGCTCCCAAAGACCCAAATTCCTTACGTGAGGCTCCCGAAAACACAAATTCCTTAAGTGAGGCTCCGGAAGACGCAAGTTCCTTACGTGAGGCTCCCGAAGACGCAAGTTCCTTACGTGAGGCTCCCGAAGACGCAAGTTTCTTACGTGAGGCTCTCGAAGACGCACGTTCCTTACGTGAGGCTCCCGAAGACGCATTTTCCTTACGTGAGGCTCCCGAAGACGCAAGTTCCTTACGTGAGGCTCCCGAAGACGCAAGTTCCTTAAGTGAGGCTCCCGAAGACGCAAGTTCCTTAAGTGAGGCTCCCAAAGACGCAAGTTCCTTAAGTGAGGCTCTTGAAGACGCAAATTCCTTAAGCGAGGCTCCCGAAGACGCAAGTTTCTTAAGTGAGGCTCTCAAAGACACAATTTTAATGTGCGACTGTGGAAGACTCGCTTAAACGCAGTTTTCAGATAAACATGTTCTTAAATGCGTCTCTTTTAAACACAAGTCCCAGAAGTAAGGCTCCTGAGGACTTAACTACTGCTCTCGAAGCTCGTCAGTTAGCCACATGTGATATACACTGGTTCCAGGAAAGGGAGAGAGCCAGCACCGTAAGACAAACACAACATCTATGCCTCACCGGGATTCGAACCCGGACCCATCTCGGACGAATGCTCAGAAGCCATCGGTTAGACCAAAAATTTTAAATGACGTTCAATGCGGGAAATCGTGTGATTGGGAAAACGTATAACACGAGCAAAATGTAGGAGAATTATCAGGACTTCAGAAAAACGTCGCTCGAAACATAAAAACGTACAATGTGGGGACGTATGAGCGGTTTCGCTGTATTTATTATCAAATATCAGTCTTTTTGTCAAGAGGGTAATAGGAACAAACATCCATGACAGATTTAATTCGATGAAAAGAAAGTGGAATGCGTGATGTGTCCTCTTGAACCTGTTCCTTCATCCTGAGACTTCAGTTTTCTTCATAAGTTTGACAAGGAAGTGTACGTATTTTTGCTGTGGAGGACAAAATTATTGATATGTAGCATCGCATCGTTTAACCTCGGTATACCTTTGCAGTCATGATGCCAGTATTTCTTTCTCCCTTGCATTTCTTTTGGTTTCTTCTGCGGAGTGCACGCTAACATCATAGTCAATCTCTTCTTTCCTTGAAGGCAATAACCATAAATTAAAGATGAGAGATTTCTATTAGCCCAAAAGAGTTCTCAAGTGACAATCTTCTCTAATGGTTTCTATTTTAGTCGGCAGCAAATTTCACTAAGCGGTTGTTTAGTCTTTCAATCTATAGGACTTTAGGCGTTTCTCGAAGCCCAGTATATGTTCATCTTTATTCCTTGTTTTATTCATAAACCATCTACTTAGCAATCAAGTTGATGTGCTCCTCCTGGTTACTGATGCTGTACAAATGTTCAGAGCCATTCGCAGCGGCTAAAATGAACGCGGTACTCGACGAAACGATTATGACAGCAATGATTCATTCGTGTACCAGCAATCTTCATTTTTTTCTGTTAGTACAAATCGGCAATATATAAAAAAGAAGTACAGTATTCCTGCAATATTATAAACAGTGTCATAGCATGCTAGATTCTGAAAATGTGGAGCATTTTATCTTCCACAAAAATCGAAATCGAATCACTCTAGTTAAGGCAGCAAATTTTGAAAGGATCGGGAAGTGTGAATGAGCGCAACAATAAGAATCCCATAATTTACTATGCACTTAAAATTATATAATTCAAAGGAACATAAAGAAAGAAAACAGATTGCAAAAGGAAGATGGCAGCACAAAATCTCAAAAATAAAAAAATGAATTACCAAGTTTTTTTTTTTTTGATTGGAGGTTTAACGACCACCGCGAGCAACTCAATGGGCTATAAGCAGTCGCCCGTTCCTAATTTAGGGTCACTGGTTCCAGGGAAAGGAGAGAACCAGTGTCGTAAGACAAACACAACATCCATGCCTCACCGGGATTCGAACCCGGACCCCTTTCGGACGAATGATCAGAGGCCATCAATTAGAGACCACTGCGCCACCGAGTATCCGTAGGAACCCTTTGGGGTGTTTATGTAACAACCGACTTCAACCAGTTCAGAAGCACCACTAACGCGCTCATGAGCACGATCATTAGGACCACCCCTGTCTCCATGAGTAGACACGTTCCACAGCATATACCTGTGACGTCACCGATCGGAGAGAATATACAGGGTGGAAAGAAACAACCTCTTAAGCACCCCAGGGGGTGATTCCTTGGGTCAATTCAAGCATAAAATGTTCTATGACATTTTTGGATTTAGGGCTTAGTTTTTCAGATATAAGCCCCAAAGGTGCGTGTCGTAAAGTCCGGAATCGCCTGTTTTTGAGGCTTCAAGAACAACCCCAGTGTCATGCAGGAAAGCTCGTGGCGGATGCCTGATTCTGCAAGCTCAGTACCTCGGCAGTCATCACGACTGATTTACATGTAGCAGTGCTCTCCGAGGCCGTATGTCATGCAACAGGGAAAACAGTTCCGTTCGTCTCGACAATTGCGGACGTAACACGACTCCGGAAGCAGGCTAGATGACTGTTGTTGTACTGCGCTTACAGCATCAGGCATCCGCCACGCGCTTCCCTGCATGACACTCGGGTTGTGCTTGAAGCCTCAAAAACAGGCGTTTCCGGACGTGACGTCACGCACCTTTGGGGGCTTATATCTGGAAAACTAAGCCCTAAATCCAAAAATGTCATAGAACATTTTATGCTTGAATTGACCCAAGGAATCACCCTTTGGGGTGTTTATGCGGTCTTTTCTTTCCATCCTGTATATAGACGGCTCAAGCAGGGTGTGTCAGCAGAACGAAGGACTGCAATGGGGATAGCGAACGACTTGTAGGAGCGTGAACGGAGAATCATTACCGGCATGAGGAAGGCAGGGGCCAGAAACTCAAGACATTGTTGTTTTTTCGAGGCTCATTGTAGTGAAGGTGCGGGAGAAATGTTCCGAGGACTGGGACGCACACCAACCCATTGTGCTGGAAAGTCAGCAAAGCGCGCCACCATTGCCTGAATCTAATTCGATTAATTTCCAACGTTTCTAAACAGGTTCAGTCACGTTGTTCCTATGGCTCGCTGAGAATTTTGTGAAAGACAAAAATTTAAATAAGAAAAGGGAACAAGTTGCTCTGATAGAAAAGAAACATGGAAATAGTAAATAAAAAATTTAATTTATTATCCCGTTAAGTAAGAGATTGTAAGCTAGCCTAACATGCTTATCAATTGCGATCATTCGCGTCACACTCCACAACAACACAATCAAACACAACCTAACAGAAAAAGTAAAAGGGAGCATCGCAAATACTACATAAAATCACCAATTACAAACCTACTAGCCCTTAAAAGGGCCATTTTTTCCGACAGCAAGCCGATTGTGAAAGTTTTTAGCACCCATCTTCCATTTGCTGAGGCCCGTTCAGATGCACCTCTATGTACTCACGGTGTTGATCATTATGACTGCCCCTGTCTCCAAGAGTGGATGTCTCTTATAGCACGTACCAGTAACGTCAACGGCCGGCGAGGAAAATACAACGACAACTCTGGCAGGGTGTTCACGCCAAGCCAAGGATCTGAGCAACCCCAAACATTACTGGTTATTCATGGCCTGTCGTAGTGAAAGGATGTAGTCGGACTATCTCGAAGAGAAACGCTATACACCCATCGTGATGACAAGAGGGAAACCACCACTGGTTGACAGTCGAGGTACACGCTGGTTTACCCACACTCTCAAAGAAAAGAAAAAACAGAATGCTCACAATTCGTCAGCTAAAGATAGACTGTAACCGTGAAGCACACAAAAAACATTACCGAGCACACAATCCAGTGGAAATTCTACCCCTTGGGTCTATCCAGTTGAGGCCCCGTTCTGATCATCTTGACAGAACTCCACCGACAACTCCGCCTACAGTAGGCACCCGAGCACCATGACTGCATATTGGGCTACTACAAAATAGCCGCAGGATCCAGGTTCCATCACCAAGATGCCGATAGCGGGGTTCGTATTGGACGCCGAGATCGGTCGTCCACGCTGATGAACCTGCAACCAGACTGTACGGTTGGATGATAATAGGCTGGCAATGGGCTGTTGAAGGAGGTTTCATGTTAGTGAGGACTGCTCTCGTAGATATCACTCGGTCCTCTCATTCCGGTTGAATACACCCTCTCCTCCAGATCCAGCTTAGGCAGCCTTCGGACTAAGTATTGTGTTACACGGTAACCATGGAGAAGGACAGCTCTGAATTCTTTCAAAAAGTCAACGTAACATGTCACAAGGCCGGCATTAGCAGGAATGATTCAAAGATCATGTCCAAGCATTTCGTGCACTCCTCTAGCCACCAAATTTCCCTGACATGAATCCTATCAAACATCTGTGTGATACAGTAGAACATACTATTAACTGGTCAGAAGCAGTGCTGACCAGTGAATAGTGGTCAGCAGCTCATTCACTATTCACTGGTCAGCAGCTCCTCGCCGAACTCCAGAACGTTATTCTGTCCAGCTGTTACAGAATGTTTGTAGCAGTTGGAGAAAATGAGTGAAGTCTAGTATAGTAGATGGGTTATCGCGATGAAAGGAAGCTCTACGCGCTTAGGTGGTCATACAATTATGGATATTAATGTAAATTTAACCATCGAGACATGCGTACTAACGTCCATTATTTCCATGATACGGTGAAGTTAAAAAGAGTTGGGCATTTTACTCCTGTAAGATGTTCTGGACTTCGTTTTGTGAGATAATTTACTGAAGATATAATATTCTTTAGAATTTACAAATAAGTTTAATTGTTTTTGATTTTTTTAACCATACTGCATCCTAATTAGATCTAAGGAAAGACAATGAGACCGCAGGAAACTAATACCTGTGTGAGGTAAAATAACTGTTTTTGTAACATTTCATATTTTAGAAACATGCCCTGCACAGAACTTTAAAGTATGTTTTTAAATGGCATTAAAACTGTTAGGCTCCTGGTACAATATGCCTCTTCCTTTTGACAGTAAAAAAGCACTGCGGTAGAATCATAACTACCACAGAGCACCTAGGATATTACAAAGACGGTTTAATCCCTTTACTGGCTAATCAAATGCACGGTTTTAAGAAGAATTCCTGAGATAGGCAGGAAGTTATGTAAAACCTGTGTTAGATTTTTTTTTTTTTGTGTGTGTGTGTTTTAACGATCACCGTGAGCAATTAAATGGGCAGTCTCCCGGGCCTAATTTAGGTTGACTGGTTCCAGGGAAGGGAGAGAGCTAGTGCCGTAAGACAAACAACAACCATACTTCGCCGGGATTCGAACCCGGACCAGAGATGGAAACGGATCACGGGTCAACGGGTCGACAACTTCTTGCGGGTCCAATGGGTCGGGGCATGATGTTCCTGACCCGATTTCGACCCGTTTTTATTCCCGTTTTATTTCTGAAAAGAGAAAAATATTTTCCAAAGAAAAATGTCCGTTGTGGAATTCTGTAGTCGATACTGGTGCGCACGGAGTGAATGATTTGCCATTCAAAAATACTGTCGTCCCTGTTTCATAAAGCAACGAAGATTTCCACCTACCGACGTCAGACACACCGACTCCATATCGTAAAAAGTTACTTCCTTTGCGCTCTTTTACAGTGCGATTGTTCAGGGCAAGGTACAGGTAAACGCCATTCGCCTGCTTCTCAGCTGATTCACTCTCTCCGTGCAAAGTTCACTGTATGACTAAGAGTTATTTTTAACACCAGATTTTTTACATTGAGCATTCAGAAGTTTTCGATTGATGCGCTAACATCCCGTTCCCATGACGTGTCATGTCGAAATTAACTCTTCATTTGTTAATATCGATGGATTTCATATTGAGGAGGTTGAGAAAGGCGTCGAGGCCAACAAATACGTGCTTGTTGAAAACCACAAGTGAAAGAGTGAATGCTGGAAATCGTTTCGTCTCATTAAGGAACCGGTAAATAATTCTGTGTTGTTTGGTTTTGCTTGTTGTTCAAAATGATAATTAGAAAGAAAGATGTCGACGGTGTATTAAAATATTGTGGAACCAAAAATCTAACGGACTATATGAAAGTATGCGCACCTCCTTCAAAGCGTGGGAAGAGTGAACAATCTAAATGCGATCAAACCCGTATTTAACGAATTGTGATTTAACGAATTCCGCTATTTTACGTACATGTTTTATGGTACGGATAGAGCCACATTGTAATTAATGCTTGATGTTTCCCGATTTAAAGAACACATTTCCTCAATTTAGCAAACATTTTTTTATTTTTTAAACCACCAAAAGTATAAGTTAAAAAACATTTTCACGTTGAAAGTTAGCTAGAAAATGTGCCTCCCTTAAGGCTGTCTGTGAATGAGTGTTAGGCTTCATCTTGTGCGATAGATGGCGCAAAATATCACTCCTTGTGCGCGGCTTTTACGTCTTAAGTGATTGCCCCAGAAGTTGGCGTAAGCGAATGAATGAAGACCTTACCATATTCAGAATGGAAGCGGTCTCTCGTTGGCTCCACAATGAAAAGTCAAAACACGCGCTGTTACGTTTTAACCAATGATATTGTTTGGGGGTGGAGCTTAATAGGTAGGCGCAGTTTCTGTCTCAAATTCAAGGGTTTTCTAGTAATGTACACATTTTCTCTTCAAAAAATGAACGTACAGTAGAATTTAGGATGATCTATAGAAGACAAGATTCCAATCTCACTTAAGTGCCCATTCTTTGATTTCTATTTGGCCTAGATAATTAAAACAATCAGACAGAAATGAGAGAATTCCTTTCTTCCACACAGAAACATTGCCAAGCTAACCTCTGGTGCCATCTAACGCCAAATTGGAATACTTTCGAGTCAGATAAATTGAATTTTAAAAACAATTCTGACAAATTTTTCGGAAAAATAGCTGCGACGCATATTATATATGGGTCGTCAAAATTTCAAACTCTACAAAGTAATAGTTTTCGCGAAAATGTGTACAAAAGAATTTGCATTACAGATATAGGACAGAATTTCTGTTACACTCATTCAAAAACAGCCTTAACAGAAAAATAATACGCATGGAGTTAACCAGTGTTTCAAAGAACACTATCTGCGGCACGACTTGACGGAATCATAAATCAGTTCTCCTTTTCTGCAACTATCAAGCGTAAGCTTCTTATAAGCGGAAGCAAATGACAAATTGGTCCCAAAGGACCGCAACGTTTTCTTGCAGGGGTGGGAAGCAGGGGAAAAAAAGGCGGTGTGGGAGAGGAAATCTAGGGCACCCTGGGAGATTCTTGTTTTCAGCTAAAGACAGAACAATAGCTTTCTGTGAACTCTGGGGACATACATTGCACGCACCCATTCCTGGACCTCTAAAATCCTTCCCCAAATTGAGTTTCTTTTCTTCTCAGTGTTAAATCCGCAGGTCAAATTAAACAACACATCTTGTTATGCAACTTATAACACTGAAGTTCTTATTTAAGAAGCTAACTGCGCGTAAAAAAATCAACTATCGTATTCTTCTCGCAATTTTAAAGTACGCCTAAATTCTGACGCTACATATTGAAATCTAATATCGACGAATTATGTTTTTAATATCCAAAGTAAATGTGTACGTGTTATAACATTTTTGATAATAAATTTAGCTATTAAAAGTACTGTAAATAATTTAAATTTCATACGAAGAGAACTTATCTGCTTACGTATTATGTTATGAACACTAGCTTAATTTGAATACTGCATTCAAAAGATTTCCTCGATTTACGTACAAGACTGTTGGTCCCTTGAAGTTCGTTAAATCGAGGTTTGACTGTACATTGAAAAAAATACATTTGTGTAATCGTAAGTAATGATTCCCATTTGTAATATACTCCATGTTCACGGTCATAGTCAGCCATTACTTCTGGATTACGCAAAATAGTGGCACTAAAATTTAGCAAGCAACCAAATTTTGTTATTAAAAAAGGATTTCAGTTATTAAAATCAAGCAGTCATTGGGATGAATATACACTGAAGTGCTAGAAAAACTGATACACTCGAGCTTATGCAAAATACATAGCAACGTGACCTATGCGTGTACTCGGTTGCGTCCGCCAGTGCGTATATAAAGCGATAGACATCTTTGCCAGCTGTCAGAGCTGCTTTCGGCTTGAGAATGACAAGTAATAACGATTTAAGCGATTTTCAACGCTGTGTCATAGTTGGCGCTCGTGAGATGGGCCATAGTATTTCGGAGGTAGAAACGAAGTTCGGATTTTCACGGACGACCATTGCAAGTGTGTACCGTGACTACAAGAATTCTGGCAAAACCTCCAACCTACGATACCAGTGTGGCCGTAAAAAGACATTGGGTGAACGCGACCATCGTCGGCTGTCAATAATTGTTTCACGCTATAGGCGTGCAACATTCTCGCAGTTATCATCGGAATTCAATGCTGGAGCCTCAACAAGCATCAGCGTCCGGACTGTGTAAAGTACCCTGCACGATATGGGCTTTGGGAACCGACGCCCAACTCGAGTCCCCTTGATGGGTGCACGATGTAGAGCTATGCGCCTCGCTTGGGCACAACAACACCTCCACTGGACACTTGATGACTGGAAACAAGTAACCTGGTCTGACGAGTCGCGTTTCCAACTGTATCGTGCAGATGGAAGGATTCGTATTTGGCACAAACCCCATGAAGCCATGGATCCCGCCTGTCAACAGGGAACTGTACCGGCTGGTGGGGGGTCCGTAATGGTATGAAGTGTGTTTAGTTGGACTTCACTGGGACCCCTGGTACGTCTACAAACGTCTGTGACCGGCCAACGCTATGAGTGCATCCTTTCTGACGAGGTACACCCGTTCATGTCCTGCATTCATGCTGATGGGTTGGGCCTATTCCAACAGACCAATGCACCTCCACACAAGTGCCGGGACGCCACATTATGGTTAGAGGAGCATTCATCTAAGTTTGGGGTGTTGCATCCCCCCCCGTCCCCAGATCTGAACGTGATAGAACACATTTGGCATGCCATGCAACGCGCTATCGAACACAGGAATCCGAGACCTCGGAATACACCCGAATTGTGGAACACTCTGCAGGAAGTATGGTGTGCATTGCCTGCAGCATATTTCCAAAAGCTAATGGAGTCTATGCCCCGTCGTATTTCTGCAGTCCTGCGCTCCCGTGGGGAACCTACCAAGTATTAGACTGGTGAACCAGTTTTTCTGGCACTTCAGTGTATATATTACGTTTATATATATATGTGTGTGTATAAATTGAGTTTAGAATTTATAGTTCAAAGCATATTTGTCCGGGTCAGTTACGGATCCGGGACGGGTCCAGTTATGCGACGTCCGGGTCTGGGTCGGGTCCGAAATTTTTGACCCGTTTCCAACTCTGACCCTGACCCATTTCCGATATGTATGATCAGAAGACATCGGTTAGACCAATGTGCCACCGGGTCGGCCTAGTCTTTTCTCTGGCGGTAATGTTTCCAGTTAACCAACAGCTTACGACACTGATGAATACTGTACTTATTTACATAATTTTGATGTTCTACCTCACATTGCCGGACTTCTACTTCGATTTCCCCTAGAGTTTCGGCAGTTGCTAACAAATGACGCGCCTGCGTAATGCGAACAATCCTGATAACTGCGTGCAACAAGCAAATTTGAATTCCCGGTACTGGCTGCAGAAGTTCCTTTGGGATAATCCATATTTAACAGAACCCGCGGTCGTTTTCGATCACAACTCTCAACAAGTATGAAAAGTAATTCTATTACCAATAAAAATTTCGTTCCACTGCATGAAAATGGCAATTTGTGATTCTTTCTGCTGATTGCAATCAGGAACCTGATGAATAAACTACATCTCTCATTATCAGTTTCAACACCATGAAACACGCACACTGAGAGTCATGCACAAACCTACCGAGGGAGCAACGTGGACGCGCAGTTTCCTCCTAAAAGTGAGTTTCTGCATTCTTTTAATAGCCGAAATGAGAACACATGGTACATAGTTAGAAAAACAACGAATTTCGTAATCGCTATTTGAGTAAAACGTTAATATTGGAAGAATTTGGAATTTATTCTCTTTGAAAAGACTATATTTTTTATTGGAAGTTTAACGACCACCGTGAACAACTCAATGAGCTATAAGCAGTCGCCCGTCCTTAATTTAGTGCCACTGGTTCCAGGGAAGGAAGAGGGCCAGCGCCGTAAGACAAACACAACATGCATGCCTCACCGAGATTCGTACCAGGACCCATCTTGGGCGAATGATCAGAAGCCATCGCTTAGACCACTGCGCCACCGGGGCGGCAAAGACTGTAATGAAAAGTCTAAACGATGTATAAGACTATAATGAAAAGTCTAAACGATGTATAAGACTGTAATGAAAAGTCTAAACGATGTATAAGATCTGTAATGAAAAGTCTAAACGATGTATAAGAACTGTAATGAAAAGTCTAAACGATGTATAAGAACTGTAATGAAAAGTCTAAACGATGTATAAGAACGGTAATGAAAAGTCTAAACGATGTATAAGAGCTCTAATGAAAAGTCTAAACGATGTATAAGAACTGTAATGAAAAGTCTAAACGATGTATAAGATCTGTAATGAAAAGTCTAAACGATGTATAAGAACTGTAATGAAAAGTCTAAACGATGTATAAGAACTGTAATGAAATGTCTAAACAATGTATAAGAACTGTAATGAAAAGTCTAAACGATGTATAAGACTGTAATGAAAAGTCTAAACGATGTATAAGAACTGTAATGAAAAGTCTAAACGATGTAGAAGAACTGTAATGAAAAGTCTAAACGATGTATAAGAACTGTAATGAAAAGTCTAAACGATGTATAAGACTGTAATGAAAAGTCTAAACTATGTATAAGAACTGTAATGAAAAGTCTAAACGATGTATAAGAACTGTAATGAAAAGTCTAAACGATGTATCTTTACGTAGAAGAAAAAGCTTTTACGGTGTTAGCGCGGCAATCTTACAAACGCCATCTTTTTTACTTATTTCAATGTGCAATCTTTCTAGACATCGATGATTGCCACAATTTAATCATGGTCGCGAAGAGATGAAAAGTTAAAAGCGTAACTAAGCTGCTTTAGCATCGTCGTTCTTTTACGGGAATCCTAACAAAAGTTCCACACACTGTCCGATTTTGAGAAAAGTGTGAAGTAACGGAGAAAACTTCCCTTATTGCCGTTCAGTGTACTCCCCTCCACTGCTAATGACAGCTTCCCAGTGTTGTGGTAGGGTTTGAATGTCCCGTAGTACGCCATCTTTGTTCAGCTGTCGTATTACTCGGGTCACGTCCAATGACAGTTCGTCCAGCGATTCGTAGCGGATGCCACGGAGCCGAATTTTTAACTTTAGGAAAATATTAAAGTCGAATGGACTGAGATCAGGGCTGTATGGTGGGTGGGGATAAAGTTTCCCAGCTACGTACCGACGCTACACTATGACACGATGCGTTATGATGCAGCAAGATCGCTTTAGCTTCCAACAAGTTGGGGCGTTTTTGACGAATTTTCGGTTTCAACTTTGTCCTCAGAAAGTCACGATAATATTGTGCGTCGACATTTTGCTCTACCGGCACTCGATCAGAGACTACAACACCTCTGGGCATCGTAACGCAAAAATCATCATTTGCTTCACTTTGGATTGTTGCTGACGTCACTTTGAGAGGCTTGGGGAACTTGGATGCTTCCATTCGGCTGTTTGTGGTTGCAGTTCCGGCTCAAAATCGCGTGTCCAAGTCTCATCAATTGAGACAATTCTGTTCAGGAAGGTGTCGCCCTCTCTTTCTAACCTGTGGAGGTGATCCGGTGCGCTTCTTATACTCTGTCTGCCTTCTGCTCCGGAGTGAGTTGATGGGGCACCCAGCGCGCGACGATTTTTCTTATTCCCAGTGAGTCGGTTAAAATGCGGTGAACAAACATGGTAGACAAATTTGTCTGATGAGCAATCTCTTCGACTGTGAAATGGCGATTGTCTTCTAGAAGCGTTGGAACAATGGTGACAAATGTTTTATCTGTCGCAGTTTGAGGTCGGCCTGATCAGTGAGGATCTTCGATGCTGCTTGGGCCCTCTCGAAAGCGCGATGCCCAGCGAGAAATTGTGCTTCGATCAAAAGTTCCTTCCCTACAAACTTCTTGCAAGGCAGTGTGGATTTGTGTCGGAGTTTTCCCCCGCAGAGTTTCTATTTTCACGTACGAGCGCTGGTCTAACGCTGTGACTCGACCTGAGGAACTGCACGCTTCCATTTCCAAACCCTACACGTCCACACAGCAAGTGATAGCGCGTCGTTCTGACCCCACTGCGTTGCTGAAAGAATTACTTTGACATGAGGCAATCATTTTCCCGAATGCATCATCCGCTTCCGTTTTAGATTAACGTGTGCAGAACTTTTGTTATCACCCTCGTAACCCTGTAAACTTTTAATAGTGATGCAATATCTTTTCAGAAAAGTGAAATTCCTTAGATTTCAAGGTAATAGATTTACGTGGAGAATTTACCTCAAACTTAAGCTCTTTCTTCGCGAGCAAATTTTAAATTAAATTTACTTTTTGTGATTAATTTGTTTTACTGCAAGTGTTGAAAATGCACCATAAAACTGAGAACAAAGAAAAATGAGCATAAAATTAAAAGCAAAGCAATAAAATGCAACATGAAAATGGGCAGAAAAATAAAGGAAATAAAAAAAAGAGAAAAGGCAATAACACTACTCCAACTTAAATAAACTTATTTAATTTATTGCTGTTATTTCCTTTTATAAAAATCACAAGAAATACACCATTAAGATGAAAACTGGTTAAAATTCCCGTGAAGCAGTACTGTAAAACGACGTTTCACAAGTTTAATTAGCTTTATAAATACTTTACTGCACTTCTTGGTGAATACACTGTAAATGTACACACTGGAGTGAATAAATTAACGAAAGAATATTCAAAGCAAACAGAATATAAATTCTGAATATGCTTGTACCACATTAGTGGTCATCCATGTAACTCTCTCAGAAAACTTTAAAATTTCACCGCCCTGGAGCGGGATTCGAACCCGCATCTCCCCATTTCCGTTCGAGTACGCTAACCGTTACACCAGGACAGTTAATTTCCAAGCAACTGAGAAAACATAGCCTAAGAACCTGAACATCTTCATATTTTCGCTATTCGGAACCTGAACATCCTCAGATTTTCACTATTCGAAGCACATGGATGACCAGTACTACTCCAACTTAAATAAACTTACAAGCAAATTCACAAGCAAATTCAGAATTCATACTCTGATTGCTTTGAATATTTTAGCGATTTCCCATGTATTATGAGGAATATTTTTTCCTTCATTGATTTATCTCTGGACGACCGGTAAGTGGTACAAGCAAATTCAGAATTTATATTCTGTTTGCTTTGAATATTCTAGCGATTTCCCATGTATTATGAGGAATATTTCTTCCTTCATTGATTTATCTCTGGATGACCAGTAAGTGGTACAAGTAAATTCAGAATTTATATTCTGTTTGCTTTGAATATTCTAGCGATTTCCCATGTATTATGAGGAATATTTCTTCCTTCATTGATTTATCTGTGGATGACCAGTACGTGGTACAAGCAAGTTCAGAATTTATATTTTGTTTGCTTTGAATATTCTAGCGATTTCCCATGTATTATGAGGAATATTTTTTCCTTCATTGATTTATCTGTGGATGACCAGTACGTGGTACAAGCAAATTCAGAATTTATATACTGTTTGCTTCTAATATTCTCGCGATTTCCCATGTTTTTATGAGGAATATTTCTTCCTTCGTTGATAAATTAACGAAGTTCTAGATTTTAGTAGTTTATTTGAAAACTGAAGCAGAATTTTTGTTTGCCGGTCATATTGGCTCACGTACTCCATACAGACATATTTGGACATCTCCAGATACGTAAATAAACGTGCATCTGCAAAACCACAGTCGCGCACTCTGTGTGTTTTGGGCGCTGTATATAAATGAGAGAGAGCTTTGGCACACCTGCCAGACAGTATTGAAAACGATTATGCTGTCAACAGCTGAACTTGCGGACTTAAAAGAGGCGTGGTTGTTGGATACCTCCTGACCAAACAATGAGTGCCTAGCTTTGCCGCTCATCTGGGATTCCCCAAATCCACTCTCTCTCTGATGTTCTTCAAAGATGGAAAATCGATGGTGCCACTTCAGCATAGTCTTGCTGTTGCAAGCCCCGCAGACACTGTGAGTGTGCTGAACGAAAACTACTGCGAAATGTAAAGAGACGCACGTCCTCTGCCACAGACCTGGTCAACAACGTTTTACAAGGCACTGTAACTGCTGTTTGCACGGCAACAGTTCGTCGAGAACTGCATGCTACGGTTACCATTGATAGATCAGCTGCGCACAAGTCCTATATCACCCTAGGAAATGTCATGATTTCAGTTGTGTCTTGCTCGCTGTTTGTCTGCAACACAAGAGTAAAAGACGGCCGTATGAAGTGACGTATCACGCTGCTCACTCTTCCATACGGATATACATATTTCCATGACGCTGTCAGGCTCCCTACAGTCACATTTGCAGAGAGAGATATGTGACAGTGTGGGGCTGCTTCCCCTGTAAATGGCTCGCTTCTTCGACTGTGGAGCCTCCAGCCTAACTGCCGCCAGATGCACACATATTTGAAACAGTTGCGCTGTGGCAGTACTTTATTTTTTTTTATTGGAGGTTTAACGACCACCATGAGCAGCTCAATGGGCTATAAGCAAGCCCGTCTCTAATTTAGGACCACTGATTCGAGGGAAGGGAGAGAGAGCCAGTGCCGTAAGACAAACAGAACATCCATGCCTCACCGGGATTTGAACACGGACCCTTTTCGGACGAATGCTGAAGCCATCGCTTAGACCACTGCCGCCACCGGGGCGGCGGCAGTACTTTAGCACAGATCCTTGTCATGCTTCTTCGCCCTGCCACAATGCAAAGTTCGTCCAGACTCGGTTTGAGCAGCAGTTAGTTCACTGCAAGTGTTAGGTTTGCTGGCCTAAAATTCCGATCTAAATCTAACAGAATATCTGTGTGACGATTTGTAACACAGAATACGATCTCGGATGATAATATCTTCCCCAACGGTAGCTCTGGAAGAAGCTTTTCAGGAGGAATGGAAGAAAATACCGTATTTATCGGCGTATAACACGCACCCTAATTTTAAAAAGGAAGCTTGAATAAAAAAAAACTTAGATTGCAAATAAATGACTTGGGAGCTCTGAATTACTTTCAGATAATTACACACACACACACATGTTTATTAATATTTATACCACCTTAAGGCGAAAGAAAAATGCATCTGTTTGAACAAAAAAACTTGGATATTAGACCTCTTACAAAAATAATCAAAATCACTGCTATCTTGGAAAGTGATGAGGCAGACTAAAAATATTAAAAACAGCCAGAAGTCTGGGTTCCTTAAACCGACGCAGTTTTCCGATAATGAGTGGTCATCATCGCGAGAAATGATACTCTCGAACCAGCATGACAAGACCATGCATACACTAACGACTTTCATCACCAACCGTCAACCACGGAGTTCGGACGTCACCGAAAGTTTCGTCATATTTTCAGATCAGATCATATGTAGAGGATTTTAGGAAGGGAGTGTCTAACCCCAGGTCTTAAATAACCCTTAGAAATAGGAAGCTGGGAGATTTGGGCTAGAGTTCCCGACAGGAAAGTGACACGGAAGCGAGGTAGAAAGGAGGAGGAAGACGCCCTTATTTATTACCGTGGGCCCAGTACCCGGGGTCCGACGGCTTAACGTGCCCATCCGACGCACGGCAGGTATTTAGTGGTTCGAACGTTCGTACCTGCCCAGGATCGAGCCTGAGGTTACTTCCATGGAAATAACGAATTCTGACCACTAGACCACCCGCGGCCCTCGTCATATTTTCCCCGAGAAGCTACTGCTTAAGCAGGGTGTGCCGTGAAAGCACCTTAACGAGAGCAGACGCTTAGGCTTAACGTGGCAGCTTGCGTTCGCTGCTGAAGTGAGTGAGGCTACTTTCGGACGCTTAAAAAAGGTAAATCAAGAGTCTACCTGCAATGTGTTTGTGCGAATCTTCTTTCCGAAAAACTGAAGATTATATTGATACCACTTTTAACAAGATCCGTCAGAAAACAAAAGCGATATGCATTAGAGAAACGTCTGCAGTTTGAGTAAAATGATACCAAACCGTTAACAATTGGCAACGTCGGGACGCGTCGCACTCTGCAGCAGTATTCATTTTACCTAAGTTTAAATTTTAAAAAAAAAGTAGTATACGCGTATAACACGCAGGTAGAATTACAGCAATAAATTTTAGGAAAAAAAAGTGCGTGTTATACACCGATGAATACAGTACCTATACAGACGTATTGGCATCTCGTGAAAGTATGCCTAGAAGAGTCGCTGACGTTATAACGATCAAAGGTGGGCCGACTATGTACCGATTTCGACTAAAAATGATCTTGTATCTATTCGACCTAGATTTCGGAATACTTCATCTACACAGAGTACACAAATTTATCCGCAAATGTCGTATTAAGGTTATGGAGACACTTCTCAGATACAGGAACATACACTAGACGGACCTCCAAGATCCACCACGGTCTACAACAGCTCTAAGGATGACCGTTAGTATCCACAACTGCAACAGTCACATATTTGTTGTTGTTAGGTTCCATCGAGTTTTCTTCGACTTTTTATAACTGTATGAAAAAAGCTTGCCACCTTGATCTGTTCTCAGCAAAATCTCGCAACTCTCCTATGATCATTTTACAAGTGTCTTTGATTCCATCCAACCATCTTGTTCTCTGCCTTCTTTTTCCAATCTTGCCAAGCCTGGTCATTTTTTTCAAACTCATTGTTGCATAAACAATGTTTTTGCTAACAGTTCATTACCTCAAGAAAGCATCTAAGCTTGATTTGGTCACGTACTGATTGATTAGTTCTTCGTGCAATCCATGGAATTCTAAGTAGCAGTCGCCAGGTCCATAATCCGAAAGCATCTATCTTCTTACACTCACTCGTTCTCCAACAGAGGCATAACAGTTCGTGAACCCTTCAAGGAGCCCGTCTCAGCAACTGGAAGATCCGTGCCAAGGTGAACTGTATCCATTCAGCTTCGCGAAAGAGGACTGCACGTCGAGAAACTTAAGATCTGTTTCCTCCTTAAAATAGCCCGATGGGCGTGGAATAGGCAGCATCGCAATTTGACACATGAGAAGTGGACATGTACATTCTTCACACACGGGTCAACATTTCCGCTAACAAGTGATCTCTAGATTCGGGTGCCTAGTTCCCTCCAGTACATCTACAGAGAAGTAAGTACCCGAAATCAACCCTCGATGAAAAGGAGAGTTTTTGATGTGGACTGGTAATAGTATTAGCAGGTATCACGATTGATGGTTGCACTTCTCTACATGTCTTCGATAGCCAAACTTTGAACAGCCACAAATATCGAGAACTTAAAATTCCATGCACGAATATTTCTTGATGCTGTGAAGGTATACAAGAAATGGAGTGGCCAACCAGATTCTCAGGCTTTAACACCATCGATCACACTTCGGATGCTTTAGGAAGACATGTTACAAGTCGTTAACCCTCTCCAATGATAACACGTGAGCTAAAAAAAGGGGGGGGCATCTACTTAGCTTCTAACCTAGCTTGTGGTTCGTGAGAAGTCTGTCTGTCAGTTAGAGGTGACCATATCCTTAACGACCACAAGCGGACTCGAAACCACTACCTACTAAAATTGGATATTTGCAGGCTTGGAACATTTACCTTGATCAAAAAGCACATGATCTTGTATTTTACGGAATTTTGAAGAGTTATGACAAAACCATAAAACGTTTTATTAGATTCTATGTACGTTTCATTCATATATTTCAGTATACTGTATATCTTCCTTCCTTAATATACTTATATCTTATTTCCAGTGTAAACACGCACGTATCCTAATAGAAACAGTTGTAAGATAAATACCGTATATATTTTGCAGCAACAGTGTTAAAAAAAATACGTAATTCGTTAGGAAAGAGACATTTCGTTTCTAAAACGTAAAGTGTTCCTGTCAGAATAATATTCCAACATGAAATAATAAATATGTAGAGAGATTGCGTGTAGACATTGGATCGTTCATATTGCGAAAGAGATAAGGTCTGTTTGATATACATATACACTATACTGAGAAAAGTCACCGGACACCCCTTCAAAATCAAATGAACGGATCAGCTGCTTTGTTAAGGTGCGCGGTACAGCTACAAACGCCATAAAAACAAGCCTGCAGCTGACCGCAATCATATGGTATTGTGAAGTTCAGTGAAAATTTCGCGGCTTGAGAGAACTGACTTTGAGAAAGGAAAGTTTGTTGGGTGTTATATTAGTGGGTTGTCCATAAGAGAAACAGAGATGCGTTTAAACATAACTACGTAAACTCTTTTTGATGTACGGAATAAGTGGAAGACATATGGCGTGCCTCAAGCAGCAAAACGTACCAGCAGACCTAATAAAATCAGTGATAGAGGACGTCGAAGCCTCAGGAGAGTCGTTGCAGTTAATCGACGGAGTACTGCACAAGACCTTAGTGTACAGGTGAGTAAAAATGCTGGAACCTCGGTATGTACACGTACCATTTTCAGAGAACTTCATTCCATGGGTTACCGTGGTCGTTCGGCTGCTCATAAGCCTTTCATCTCCACTCAGAATTCTACTCGTCCTTTAGCATGGTGTAAAGAACATTTATCGTGGACCGTAAATCAGTGGAAACGGGTCTTATGGACTGATGAATCCTGATACACGATCCATCAGTCTGATGGCAGTGTGTGGGTATGGCAGCAGCCGGGGAATCGCTATTTACAACAGTGTACTGTTCTTACGGTCAAGTTTGGAGTCTACACTGTACTCGTGTTTGGGTGTTTTTCGAGGTATAGTACAGGCCCATTGGTTATCGTGGACAAACCTGTTAGCCAATATGTCCACCTCGATATTCTGGACAATTATGCCCGACCAACTCTGTGGCAATACTATTGAACCGAGCTTTGTTGGTACCAGCAGGAAAATGCACCGAGCCATAAAGCAATGTTTCAAAATCGCTTTATTCTAATTTATCATAAGAAAACATAAGAGGGAGACGTACAGTATTGGGCGTCTCACTGGGAAATAATACAAAACTGTTAAAACATGATGGTATATACACTGCAATGACAATGGGGATGAATAACAAATGCTGCAAGCAAAGCTTATTGAATAAAAATTGCAGAAGTGACAGAGAGAAACACATCGTGTCACATGACATTGGCTGGGCGTGATTTACAGGATAACACAGGCGAAACAATAGTACACAATTAGAAAAAGAACAGCACAAACACCGCCGTGAAGGTAAAACATTACATACATGAGATAAAAACACAGCGTGCACAATTGTGCAAGTTATTTAACGAGGGCACCAAAGCAACATAATACAGGCGGGGTGAAAGTAAGTAATGTACACGAGTAAGCATGAAAATACACTGAGATGGCATTAGCATTCACAATTCAACGGTAGTGTGGATTGCACGAGTTGTAGAGTGGAGGAGGGGCACCAGGGTGCCACGGAACTCAGCAAAGGAGGTGTAGAATGTCCTAGGGTACTGATAGGTGTAGCAGTCCAGAATCAACCGCAAACCATGGAGCGGCCGGCGCCCGGGTAGCATAGAAGGTGGCTTCTCGACGACTGGAAGAAGCCGACTGGTACTCCAGGCGGAGTCGAGAAAGCAATCGATCTTGAAAATGGCACAAAAGTGCTGCGCTGTCCTGGTGTAAAGAGACCGGCGAGGAAACGCTGCGGAGTTGTTGAAGGTATACGTAAATAACGTAATTAACCAGCACGAAAAGATAGGCACATACTGACGGAAGAGGCGTAGGTGGATGAGCCCGCAGAAGAAGATGTCTGTAGGCAGTGAACGGAAGATCTTGAGAACAAGAGCGACTGGCAATCCGGAAAGCCTGGTGGAGGAGAGGCATCAGGATGGGACAGTAAAGGTAGACGTGAGAAACGTCTGCCTCCTGTGCGCAGAAGGAGCAGAGAGGGGTGGGGAGAAGAGACATGCGAAAGAGAAAATACGGAACAGGGAGGCGATTATGCAAAAAGAGCCAGTGGGTATTAATTTCAAGAGGGGCAGATAAGGGTGAGCGGGCAGCGGCCCAGACAAGAGGAAGAGAAGCAGGGGGAACCTCCAGAATAGAAAGCGGTGAAGGGGTGGCAAGGTGCACTAGAAAACGATAAAGAGATTTAGAGGAGAGAGAGGAGAGAGGAAGAACCGAGTTTGTGAGTCGGAGGAAAAACGGCAGCGGAAGAGGGGCAGAAAAGACAGAGACGAGGCCGGTGGGGGAGACAAGATCAGGTAAAAGCGAAAGAAGTGCAGTTATCAGAGAGTCATAGACCAAATGGGCGGATGGGGACGAGAGAATAGCAGGGGGAGGCCAGAGAAAGGGCGCTAGGACAGATCCGAGTTAGTGAGGTCTTGTACAGTTACTACACCTGCTCGGAGCCAAGAGGGGAATGAAAAACAGGGGAGATGGGGGATGAACAAGGGAGTTGAAGAAGAGGGGTTCAGAAAGAAGCTCTAGAGTTGAAGAGGGAGGGGAGCGAATGAGGGGAGAGAGCGAAAGTGAGTGAGGGCTTCAGAACATGCAGGTGGGAGTTTGGAGGGGGGGGAAGGACAGCAATCCATGAGAACTAAAGAAAGAAAGGAAAAATGTGGGTTACGCAAGGAGGCAAGAACGTCACGTACCTGAACTGCGGAAGCCACTGGAGCCGTGAAAAGGTGAATGAAGTTGATCACTCGGCTTGCTTTGTAGCACAGCGGGACATCAGGTAGGCCAGCACCACCATAGGAGGGAGGAGCACAGAGCTTGTGGACGTTAATCCAGTGATGACCCGCCCACATTACTCGTGTAAGGCAGCGTGTAACCTCCTGGAGACAGAAAAGCGGGGTCGTAGATGCAATCCAAGAATGCTTGCAGATGGACAGAAGGTATGTCCTGGTGAGATTTGCACGCTGGTAGTAGGACGTACAGAACTGCGCACGACACCAGAATGCAGCTGTGCGGAGGAGGCGAGGATGGAGTTCCGAGCGAGTTGCACTGGATGTAGCTTGTGGTGCGCCTAAGTGCACACCCAGGAAGCGTTGGGTAGTGGATGACCATGTGGCCCCCCATGGAGCATCCAAGCGATTGGACCACGACCCGCACCACAATCCAGTGCTCTTAGACGTATTCAGTTCAGCTGCAGAACATGAAGCATATGCGGAGAACAAACGATGAAGCAGTTGGAACTGTGAGTCGCTACGAATGCAGACGGTGATGTCATCTGCATAAGCAGAGTAAATGACTGAGTGATGCCGTGAGCTGGCAACTGGTGGTGGAAGTTGTGCTAGGAGAGATGTTTGCAGAGAGCGTAGAAAAGGCTCGACGGCAATCGCAAATAGTTGACCAGAAAGCGGGCAGCCCTGACGAACTCCCCGTTTGAAGGGAACATGTGTTGTGAGAAAAGATGCCGTCTTGACATGGAAAACGGCGTCCCGGAAGAGGGAGAGAAGAACGGAGACAAATTGTGGAGGAAAGCCAAAGTGTAGCAGGGTTTGTGTTAAATAGGCGTGTGAGATATTATCGAAAGCGGAACGGAGGTCTAAGGAAAGGAGAGCAAGAGGTTCAGAATGAGTCTTGGCAAGATGAATGAGATCGCGAAGAAGTTGAACATTGGAGGAAAGAGAACGGCCAGGAACAGTATAGGTTTGAGAGTCAGCAAGGATGTGAGGGAGGATAGAGTTTAGTCGACGGGAAAGAAGCTTAGTATAGAGTTTATAATCTTGATTGAGAAGAGAAAAGGGGCGCCAATTTCCCAAGTCAAGAGGGTCACCCTTCTTGGGAAATAGGACCACATGTGCGTCCGTGAAACTCCTCGGGAGGTGGGAGCAGTTAAATGCAGCAGAAAAAGCGGAGAGGAGAAAAGGCAACAAAAGAGGCAAGAACGCACGGTAAAAAGGAAAAGAGATGCCGTCCGGACCCGGAGCGGCATGGGGGTTAAGGGAAGAGAAGGTGTCGGACACCTCCGTGGATGTGGGTGAAAGAGACTGGGGGTGTGCAAGATTAGACGGAACTTGAGGCAGGTTATTGAGAAGATGGGGGAGAGCAGAGGGAGAAGGGGGGAGGGGTTTCACTGAACTTGGTGGTATAGAACTGACGAACGTGAGAGCAAATCGCTGCCGAATCGGATGTGATTTCGCCAGAGGAGGCGAAGATGAAGAAGCGAGTTAGAAGACTCACGTGCAGATTCCATTGATGTTAGAAAATCATAGGTGCATTCCTCCGGATTGAGATGTTTAATGCGCAGACGTAAAAGTGCTTGCTGCGCAAGAGGTTTCAGCAAAGCCTGGAGCTCCGCCTGATATGCTGGAAAAAGCGGATCTGATAACCCAATCAGTGTGAGCATCTGCCTGTCGTGATCGAGGCGCATCTGACTAGAAGTCTTCATGGTGAAGGAAAGTTGCTTGATATGTAAGAGGAGATGATGCTTGACACGAAGCCAATACGTCAAGGTACAGGGTGCGGAATGCAACCCTGCGCGACGAGCAGCGAGGAAAGAACGGACAGAGGCACAAAATTCAGGATCAGTGAGGAGATTGGAGTCAAATGTCCACGGACGTACAGTACGAGGGAGTGACGCCGCAACAAACACTGTGAGGGTGACCGTGCAGTGGTCTGAGGAAGCAGTAGGTTGATGTTGCAACTCAGTAATAGACGCAAGAAGCGGTGTGGAAACGTAAACCCGATCCAAGCGTGCAGTTGATGGAAGCTGACTCCCAGACGAGCGCCACGTGTGTGAGGTCTCTTGTGGATGAAGGCGCCTATAAGCATCGGTGAAGGAGAAATCAGCAACAAGGTCATGAAGTCGTGCGACGAGATCGTCCGACGCTCTCGTGACGAAGGAGAGTGATCCAGAGCCGGGTCAAGGGTGCAATTGAAGTCTCCACCCAAGAGCACACGATCCGAAGGTGAGACTTTCGAGAGAGCTTTACGGAGTTTGGTGAACAAGATGGAATAGAGGTGCATGGAATATACACATTAAAGATGTGAAATCGAGCTCCGCCAACTGTGAAGGAGACTTGCTGGAGTAAATCTCGTCATAAGTTCTGCACTGAGAGTGCAGTGAGGGTGGATCGGAAATGTTGATGAATTCCGATAGCAAGTCCACCATGAGATGAGTAGCGGAAAGCATGATGGAACAGATAACCGCTAGCACGCCAGCGAGTAAACAGAGTGGAGGAATGGCAGTTTGTTTCTTGTAGTAGTAACAGATCGGCCCCGACGGGCGAGAGGTCTTCCATTGCAAGAGCATTCGCTAGGGGCTAGCGAACCCTCTGCAATTAAGGGTCGTGACCTTGAATGAACTGGTCAGTCGTTGGTTGGAGGAGTCGCGGAGCAACTTTCAGGAGTTGTTGTAATCGGTTTACGCAGCCAAGGGTCCATGAGTGTTGCGGGGGTCATGTACAAACCCACGAAGGTACTTAGCAATGCATCCGGCTTGCAGGAGCAGCGCGGGAAGAATATCTTCGCGCTCTCGGAGGTAGTCATACGTCGACTCCAGGTTCGTGGTGTGGGTGCAAAACTGATAGTAATCTCCAAGATTGAGAGGTTCTGAAGGAGCACCACATTTGAAGAGTACACTTGAAAAGACCTCAAACGAAGGCGGAGACCCATCATCATCAGTGTCCCTTTCAATTTCTGTTGGCGCAGGAGAGGGAGAAATATCTCCTGAAGATTTGGTAGTATGGAACGGTTGCCCATCCGCAGAGGAAGATTTCTTCTTCTTCTTCCTCTTACGTCGGGTACCTGTACGAGTGCCAGAAATTCGTTTTCCAGGGAGCGACGATGCTCGGGAAGCTGACGCAGAGTCAGAGGAGTTATAGGCACCGCCGTCACACTCAGAGACACCAACAGTGAAGACTGGTGGGAAACCAGCGGCGAAGTCTCCCGATGTTGCCACGGGATGAGGAGTAATAGGTGAGGTGAGCACTGGAAATTGAAGGTGGGAGGTGAGATCAGCATCAAAAGACGCTCGTGGACGAGAGGCTGTAGATATACTTTTTGTGTAACTCGGCCCTGGGGCAGTTGGCACATTTGAAGACGGTGCAGGTCGAGAGCGAGATGTAGCAGGAGGCTGCTTAGAGGCGGTAGGCACTGTAGAAGCCGTGGGAGCTGGATACTCGTTGTTGGGGCATCGAGCACGCTGATGCCCAAGTTCTTTGCAATTAGCACAGTGTCCTGATGTTAGCATATCAATTCTGTAGGAGAGCTGCCCACATCGGACGTTTAGGATCCGTGGGAACTTACGGAGATGCTCCTCTGATGGAAAGATGAGTCGAACTCTCCGGCGAAAACTACGAACATTCTTATTTGCAGGATCCTTGGGCGCAGCTGAATGTGTGATAACAGGACCAACAATCTTACCACACTTACTAAGTGCAGTACATATCATCGCATCCGAGATTTCGGGGGCACCGGATGCAAGGAGACCTGAACAGGGCGCCTGGCAATCGGTTCAGCTTCCAGGTGGTGGTCTCCCAGGTCAAGACCAAAGTTTAGAAGCGTGTCTGCATGCTCTTTGGATGTGAAATAAACAATCACCGTCCGCGGCCGGTGGGTGAGTTGAGTAATGGCTCCGGCTGGAAGAAAAGCAAGGAGCGTATCACAATAGACTTTCAGCGGTGTATTCGGAAGAGCATCTAGGCACACTCCCAACTCGCGGGTGGAGTGAAGTTCCTGCGCAGCGGGTGAGAAGTGCGGAACGTCCAATTGAAGTGAGTCACCATGTATCTGGACACGGGCATCTGCAAGAGGAAGGCGAGTCGATTGCGTCGGAAGGGACGCACCTGAGGTAACGCTAGAATAAGAGCTGGAAGGCAATCCTCCATTGGAAGGCAGAGGTGCTGCGCTGGATGAAGGAGCTGACACAACGCTGGGCAAGGCTACCGAGGGCAGAGAAGCAACGCCCTCAGAGATATCCATTACGTCATCGGCAGCATCAGGAACGAACGTCATAGCCTCACCACCAGGAGGGGTGGTGGAGTCAGAGTTGAAGCGTAGAAGAAGAAGAGCAATAGGCATCAGGAGGAGGACGATATTCCCTATCATCAAGGACGGACGCTGATTGGTTTGCTCCGTCAGAGATAAGGTTCGACGTAGTAGGAGAAGCTGTGACGAGAGCGGGAATGCTGCTCTTATCAGCTGTCGCCATCGCCGATGGCGAGGCCTAATTTAGTAAAAACGACCAACTGGTCGAGAAAATAAAGTGCTGATAGCTAATTGAAAATAGTACTCACCTACTCGGGAGATGTCTTAAATGAAAGATACAACCTTCGTCTTGAAGGCACGCACAAAAGTTAAACGACAGAGCACACAAAACACACTCAGTAGAAAGCGAAACACGGAGCTCAAAACAGACACGACTTACGTCCCATAAAGCAAGGACTGTTACGGCGTGGTTTGATAATTCCGTATCGTGTGTGGACTGGCCAGCACAGAGCGCTGTTATAAATCTCATAGAGCACCTATGGGATGAATTAGAGTGTCACATTAGAAGTTTGGAACCAAGGCATAATACTAAGCAAAAGTCGAAAGCCTGTCTCGAAGGGTCAGTGCATGCATTAAAGCCAAAGGTGGACCGACACAAGTGCTAATGTATGTCAGTAAATGCTATGTTGTGTTGTGTTTCTCTTCTAGGTGTCCGGTGACTTTTGTCAATACAGTATATATGTATGATCGACGAATACGTATTGTTGTCATGCGATTTACAACTGTGTTGATAACAGCGAGATATTTTGTGTCAGTAGATTATGTTAATGCCCTTTGAACTTTAAGTGAGTGGAACAACAAAGGAAAATTTTGTCGTTATACGTAAGTCTATAGCTGATTCTTGCTATACGGCCGTTATTACTCCCACTAAAAAATGCACACTGCAGATTTTCCTCCACCCGCACTTTGGAACGGATCCACACTTCTTATAACAGCAATTGATGTTCTGTTGTGGCAAACCAGGTAACTTCGGTTTCCTTGAAAAGCGCTCTTTTCTTGTTCTCGTGGACGTACTCCTAACGCCGGGAGTCTGGCTTCTCTATCCGCTAACCCTCGAGAAGTTAGGCTTGAACTTCGTAAGCGGGGAAGTCAGATTCAACCCCATGCTCTCTCTCTTGCTCCATTCAGTGACCTCCAGCGAGTGATTCTTGGCGTGACGATACTTGGTGAAGGTGTGAATAAACCACTGTATAATCGTCTTCCCCAGAGTTCTGTTTTCCACCCCGATAACGGCGTTCGACGTTTTTCCTGCGTGATACCTTTGATCACGTACGTTTCTTAATTGTGCCGTCGTGGAACAGACTTTATATGAGAACCTTGTTTCTATCCGTATGCTCCAGCACAGCTACTTACAACCCCAAGGCTTCTCCACTGGGGCTTTCTCAGTCGTGCTCAACTGTCTCTTCGAGTAGCTAGAATGCATCCGATCTTTAACCTTTGCTTTTTTCCTTGTTTACGCTTTGTGGGTTACTGATTGTATCAGAAAAACTGAGTGTAATGTGAATTACGACATAAGGTAAAAACGTCTCGCTCTGGCTTCTTTTCCCATACATGACGTTTCTTTCATCCCCAAGACAGCGATATTTTCACCCCGTTCAAGTTTCTTCTCACTGGCAAAAAGCACTTTTCTTAGCTCTGAGTCCGCGTAATTCCAATGATTTCTTTATAGCATTATTTTGGACTTAAAATTTCTTCGTATCTCGTATGACACCCACATTCTTTATGTTGTCCAGAGGCTCCTGAAGCAGAAGAGAATGAACCCCGTGTCCTCCAGCAGCTTATTTACCCTTTTTCCGGAGTGGGAAATGGGGGACAGATTTCCTAATAGGGGAAATATCCTCACTTCGCAATAGGGGAAATCTGTCCAAAATTAAAGCACGTGTAAAATGTCTTCGCTTGCGGCTAATTCTTAGATGAAAATCTGGAAAACAATATTTGCATGTCTCTTCACCCACTTGAGCAATGTATCGTGTTCATTTCCGTTTTACTTTTTTTTAGTTAGGCGAGAATATTCTGAATATTTGCCCGCTTTCTGGTGAATGAATCTTTTTTTCCAATCTTCCGTTATGATTTCCAAAAAGAATTTTTCCACTCTTCTCTGGACAGTCCGTTTTAATTATGTCCCTACTGAGTGTACAAGTTTTACGTCCGAAAGTGGAAACCAGCAGAATGCGTTAGTATTATAGTTTTCTCCTGAAACTCAATAGGCTTCCAAAATGTTTGAGTCTCCCAGATGTTAATCATGGTAGCTGAGTCCCCCATCTAACGTCGTCCACTTTGATGTTCCCCTCATTTGAATCAATTACTTCCGGCAAATATATTCTTTCACTATTTCTTCATTGTTCCGTTTCTTGAATGATATTCCAAACCGTTTTACATTACTTTACAGCCTTCAGCTGTGTCATCTGCATATCTTATGTGGGAAAGGTGTATTAAGCGGCGATCCGTGAAAAGCTTTAATGCTTCCACGTTTACTATGCCAGTTGCTTAAACCAACAGACTGTAGATATGTATGTGTATATCACTGCACTCTGTTTCTGTTTGTGTCTGTGTGTTTGTTAAATAAACGGAATTCACATTTTTTTCATCTCAATGTTAATTATGCACACTGTATGTGAAAATGATCACTACCTAACATAATAATCCTTCATATGGAGCTATAGATCGCCAAGATTACTTGGTAATCTATCCTCTATCTATATCTTGGTAATCTATCCTTAAATGTCCTCAAATAAGATTCTCAAACCAGAATGGACAATTTTGGGCTGCCAGTCCGATTCTAGGAAAGCTCAGAAATCACTGGTTTTCAACAACCGGAAGCATCTCAGACGTACAACCCCAATTTTATGGAACGTTTCTAGAAAACCGCGGTAATCGAACCCGCAAGTCACCTACCACAGAGACACAAGGACAGGATTAGTCAAATGTCTTGTGGTGTGAAAGATTCCGATACAAAATATTTCTTTTTATCCAAACAATATCCGAAATTTTTAATTAAGTGAAAATCAGCGTATTTATTCAGAAAAAATTATTAACCTGCATGCTTTTCTTACTATAAAATCCAAGTTACCGATTATAGACATATTTACTATCAGCCTTGATGGCTAAGTGGTCAGACGCGCGGCCTTCAGTTTAATCGTCCCATTAGGTCCCGGGCACGAACTCCAGATGAGATAAGCTTATTAAGGATGCATCATTTCTATCGATCCACATATGAGACATTAATGGTGTATTTGTCTCAATCCCATGATAAAGGATTAGCGGTGCATTTGTCTCAAGGCCCAGATCAGGCGTCAGTGATATCCCGACCCCTGATGAGGTATTAACGATCCACTTGTCTCAAGCTCCAGATGAGTCGTTATGATGTACTACAGAGATAAAGCATGTGTCAAGACGACATATCTGCAGCTATACATTCCGTCGGTGTAGTTTAGTCGCTTAGAAAAACTAGGTCCGGAGAGAGGATCCTATCACCACCACCGACAAATCTGTGAATTTCACAACACTAAAGTGGTGCATTTCCCTTGATTTCATGATAAGAGACTAGCGGTGCATTTGTTTCCAGCCCTCGATGCCACATTAGTGGTTCACTTGTCTTGACCCCATATGATGCATTAATGGTGCATTTGTCTCGAAACCCCAGATGAGGCATTAGTCTTTCATTTGCCTCGAGCCCCATATGAAACATCAGTGGTTCATTTATCTTGAGCCCCAGCCGAAACATTAATGGTGCATTTGTCTCGAGCTCCAGATGAGACATTACCGGCAATTTTTCTCTAGCCCCAGATGAGACATTAGTGGTTCATTTGCCTCGAACCCCAGATAAGACATCAGTGGTTTATTTGTCTTGAGCTCCAGATGAGACAACAGTAGTTTATTTGGCTTGAGCCCCAGATGAGACATCAGTGGTTTATTTGCCTCGAACCCCAGATGAGAAATCAATGGTTTACTTGTCTTGAGCCACAGATGAGACATCAGGGGTTTATTTGCCTCGAACCCCAGATGAGACATCAGTGGTTTATTTGTCTTGAGCCCCAGATGAGACATGAGTGGTTTATTTGTCTTGAGCCACAGATGAGACATCAGTGGTTTATTTGCCTCGAACCACAGATGAGACATCAGTGGTATATTTGCCTCGAACCCCAGATGAGACATCAGTGGTTTATTTGTTTTGAGCCCCAGATTAGACATCAGTGGCTTATTTGTCTTGAGCCTCACATGAGACATGAGTGGTTTATTTGCCTCGAACCACAGATGAGACATCAGTGGTTTATTTGCCTCGAACCACAGGTGAGACATCAATGGTTTATTTATCTTGAGCCCCAGATGAGACATAAAGTGGTTTATTTATCTTGAGCCCCAGATGAGACATAAGTGGTTTATTTGCCTCGAACCCCAGATGTGACATCAGTGGTTTATTTGTCTCTAGCCCCATATGAGGCATTAGTGCTTTATTTTTCCCACGGGTTCCCTGGAAGTACTGTCATAAAATTAAGAACGTATGAATACTTACGGCCTTGAATACTCATGGGAGAAGGGTGCTTAACTTGAAAACACGAAACTACACAGTATTTTAACGAATACACTTTTTTCAGCCACAGAAGAATCGGAAAAGTGTATTTTCATTTGTAATATTTGCAGTACTCCTAAAAAAATGAGATGTTTATATTTGCAGTACTCATAAAAAAAATCAGATCTGAATTACTATTAATATGCTTGAATTCAAAAACATAAAATCATGCGTAATCCCTTTCTTTTGCTAAAGCAAATTGTTTTTCTCCCCTCCTTCCCTTCTTTTGTTTCACAGAATTTTGAGTCCATCTCTGATTGAAAATTCTGATCAACATTAGAAACTCGCGTCTGTGATACGCGAGGCAGAAACGTCTTTTGTTCGTGCTAAATCAAGGATAAAATTTGGGAAGAGCAAGGGATATATTTCTGTGTGAGAGATATATATGGTGTCATTTGTCGTTCCCTCCTCGTTTTCACGAGCCAACACTGAAACAAGGAAAGAATGATAAACGGATATTCAAGAACGGACCATGGAATACATTTTAGGCAGTTTTTGTCAGTGTTCATCGATTGGCAAAAGACTCTTTCAGTCTATGGAAAGACTGAATTTGTCTGCCCACCTTAGAAGTTTACGAGAGATCCAGCCTCCCTCATTTTACTCCATCATTATGGTCTTTACCTGTGTTACTCCATTCGCGTTCTTGCCATCTCGAGGTCTGCTAAGCTTTTTCGAAAAATCTCTCGGATTTGCCGTATGTTACAAGCATTCAAACCGCCCTTTAAATGTCTTGTTTATAATGTATTCTGTCAAACGTATTAGGACACCAGAGAAAATCAGACAAAGATAAAAAACAATTGGCTGCTAGTCATAAAGCACGAAACAAGAAAGAGGGTGGAGTTAATAAAATATTCAATCAATTTATGTCAAGCTTTATGGATGGTACAGTTATGTATAGAATATGTGCTATACAAGTATAAAGCCATACACACGCAAGTGAAGTTCGAAACATATGCCTGAACTTACAGCCCCAAAACAGTGTGGTGTTTGGTTTATTAAACGAACACTATTTTCAGCTATCAGACCGCGGTACTGAACTGCTTTTAGTCTCATTGTTGTCTATGAAACATCTCCTCAGAAAACTTGAAAATTAAATCGCTTTGCTGCTGGAACCTAATTCCACGTCTCCAGTTTGAGCATGCTACCGATGAACTAGTGATTTCTAACCTATCCATTCCTGATATTCGATGCGCTGATGATATGATTTGCAACATATTTGTGGATTTGAAAGGATCATCCACGCTACGTGGCAGCATTGGACTGCTTCGATTACTAACGTAAATCTGAAACTGTACAGTTTCCTAAACTATAATTGCTTAGCATCAGTTACTTAAAACTTCACTGTCCTGAGTGGTGTAATGCTAGCATACTCGAACTGAAAATAAGCAGATGTGGGTTCGACTTCTACTCTAAGGCGATGAAATTTTTAAGCTTCTTCAGGAGATCTTCCATGGACAACGACGACTAAAAATTCACTGCCAGACTGATTCGCAGCAACACTGCTTCTTCAATTGTCCTATTTCTCGGATTCACATAATGTAATCTACACTCGTGAGATGGCGCCACCAGCACACCTATATTCACCTAGAGAAATATTTGGGTTGTCGGAAAAGTCATGACGTATTTTGGCACCCGATGGCGGTTGGGCGGTTTTGGAAGTACTAGAGGCATGCGCAGCTCTGTTATCGCTATGGCATTCGACGGGTGGCAGTTTTAGCTGCAGTCTAAGACGAATAATGAGCGATTTGGTTGACTTGCGGAGATCTGACATCAAGTTGAAAATGGAAGCCCAAACTGCGCATTTTCGCCATATTTTACTGTTTTACTTCCGCAAACGGAAGAACGCGCGTCAAGCTTGTGAAAAGTTGCGTAAAGTGTACGGTGATAATACTCTATAAGAACGTCAGTGCCAGCGTTGGTTCGCAAAATTCCGTGCTGGTGATTTTGACCTCAACAGTGCTCCTCGGACCGGAAGGCTAACCGAGGTTGATGACGACCAAATCAACGCATTGGTCGAGTCAAACCCACGTTACACGACACGGGAGATTGCAGACACATTGCACATCCATCATTCAAGCGTTCACGACCACATGAAGAAGCTGGGATACGTAAGCAAGCTCGATGTGTGGGTTCCTCATGAACTCAAAGAAGCACAATTGACGGCGCGTATAAACATCTACGATATGGTCATTAAACGTGAGGAAACCGATCCTTTTTTGCAGCGACTGATAACTGGTGACGAAAAGTGGATTGTGTACAAAAATGTGCTGCTCAAACGGTCTTGTTCCCGACGTGCTGCTTCGCCTCAAACGACATCCAAAGCAGACATTCATCAGCGGAAGGTTCTGGTCTCAGTGTGGTGAGATTTTAAAAATGTCGTGCTGTTCAAGCTCCTACCACGGAACCAAACAATCAATTCGAATGTGTACTGTCGGCAATTGGACAGCTTGAATGAATCCATCATCCAGAAACGTCCAGAGCTCGTTCATCGCAAAGGTGTTGTGTTCCATCACGACACCGCGAGACCACACACAAGTTTGATCACCCGCCAAAAATTATTGGAGCTTGAGTGGGATGTGTTGCCACACCCAGCATACTCGCCTGACCTTGCGCCATCACACGTCCACTTGTTTCGCTCTCTTCAACAGTCCTTGCATGGTATAACGTTCAATTCATATGAGACTGTAAATCAGCACCTTGTACAGTTTTTCGACACGAAAGTCATGTCCTTCTATGAACGAGGCATTTTGCAGCTCAATGAAAGATGGCCAAAGGTTATCCAACAAAACGGGCATTATATCATTGATTGATCTTTGTTCTTTCTATCAATAAATGACCTTTGCAAAATATGGCTAAAATACTTCATAACTTTTCCGACAACCCATATTAAGGAACTTGCAACTAAATTTCTGGGAAGAGGTCCTTTTCAAAAATTAGTTGTAGATTTTGCAATGTTTTTCTAATTAAACATGTCGCTAAGCACTTTAAAATTATTCTACTGAAATGATAGGGCAAGGACATGTATTTTTTCACGGTTATACAACTAAAACTCTATGTTGTAAACAAATACACGTATCGACAGCACACTCAGCATAAACAAACAAATACTTAAAGTTTTATTCCAAACTTCTGAAACAAAATTCGTTATTTATCATTAAGAAAATCTTGTTTTGATTAAGATAAGACAGGGACTGTCACAAAGAAAGATTACATGGAAATTCGTGCAACGACATGCTCAGAAGCAGAGGTCTAAATTAGGAGAGGCAGGCCTTTCCCTGACACCGCGCAAGTAAAGGCGCAAAAGTGACTACTTAAAATCGGATTAAAGTTGGAATTGAAACTTTTGCATCAGTTTCTGGTACAGTTTTTTCGTGGTACATTTTATTGTTTATCCATTTACCGAATTTACTTATAATATTAGAAGCTTAGTACTTACATTTCTTCTACAAAATATTCATGGTATGTTAGTTGCTCACACTCCGAAATGACGATTCGGTTGGATAGTCCATTCTACTAAAGAAAACCATGGTCTTCGTCGAAAACAATCAGGGCTGCGGTTTTCTTTCAGCTGGATGATCGTTGCAAGATAAAAATAGTTCATATTGTTGAAGATTCTCTGTGGCTATTCGATCATTACTACGGCTGAGAGTCACGACTACAAGCTGCTTCATTGTGTTGAATCGATGTAGTACCGATGGTTCAAACTCGTAAGCGCTTGGGAAAGGCTATACAAAAAGTCACATTTCGAATGTACCTCTCGCATAGAAATCACATTGAGACATAGCGTAAATTTGTATAAAGATTCGCCAAGCTTTCACAATCCACTGGGAAGCTTTCTTCTCAAGGCAATGCAGACATATATGTATTTATGTCTACATTGCCTTGAGAAAGCCTCCCAGTGGAGTGTGACAGCTTGCTGAATCTTTATACAAATTTACACCACGAAAATAAACGGACGTACTACGCTATAAATGTTCCTTCCGTATTCACAAATTGGTCTATTTAAAAATAAGAGTTGAGACATGGCGTTAATTTTGTCTCGTCGAGCTCTGTTTATAAGAAATGGAGGCCCAATATCTTATGGTTTGCCCCATGCTCAGTACTGCGTAGTTACGCCACTGCTCAGATGACACTTCTTTGAAGAGGAAGTGGAGTAAGGTACAGAACAGTATACCATCGTAAATTGAGTACAGAATATATCATCATCATCATCATTTTCAACCATTATCAATCCACTGCTGGAAGAAAGTCTCCCCAAGTTTCCTCCACAACGGTCTGTCTTGTGCCAGTCTCCTCCATGTCACTCCTGCATACTTCGCATTTCATCCACCCATGTGGTCTTCTTCTGGGTCTTTTCCTGTCCCTTGGAATCCAATCTAAAATTTCGGCTGCCCATCGATGGTCTGTCCTTCTGGCAGTATGTCCAGCCCATTGCCATTTCAGGGATTTAACTCTGATCATGATGTCTTCCACTCTTGTCATTTTTCGGATCCACGAGTTCCTCTTCTTATCTCTCCTGGGGACACCAAGCATGCACCTCTCCATGCTGCTTTGAGTTGTCTGCAGCCTTTGTATGTCTCTTTTAGTTAAGGTCCACGTCTCTGCACCATACGTAAGCACTGGAAGGATGCATTGATCAAACACTTTTCTTTTAAGACATAATGGCATATTGCTCTTGAAAATTATTCTGTTTCTTTCAAAAGCTCTCCAGGCAAGTTTTGTACGCCGATTAATTTCTTCATCAATGTGACCCTCACTTGATATCTGCTGTCCAAGATAAACGTACGTGTCTGTTATCTCCAGCTTTTCTCCATCAATCGATAAATCTTCATTTCTTGAAAAAACATTGAACATCGCTTTTGTCTTCTGAAAGTTCATTTTTAATCCCACTTCTTTAGTCTTGTCAGCAAGTTCCTGGATCATACTCTGCAGCTCTGATGGGGTAGTTGCAAAAATGACTACGTCATCAGCAAAAGGAATGTGAATTAGATAATCTTCATTAATCTTTATCCCCTTGTTTTCCCAGCTCAGCGACTGAAAGACACCCTCCAATGTAACATTAAAGAGCTTCGGAGATATGGTGTCACCTTGTCTCACTCCCTTTCCAACTTTTATGTGTGCTGTATTCTCAAACAGCCAAATCTTCGCACTTGCATTTTCATAGATGTTATTAATAATATTAATGTATGCATCTTCAATACTGCAGGATTTCAGAGCCATTGTAATTGCTGATGGTTTCACCGAATCAAAGGGTTTTTCATAATCGATAAAAGCCATGCACAATGGAAGCTCATATTCCCTCGTTCTTTCAATTAGTCCTCTCAGTACGTGGATATGATCTATTGTGCTGTAGCCACTCCTGAATCCAGCTTGTTCTCTCGGTTGAGCCATGTCCAGTGTTACCTTCAAGCAGTGTGAAAGAATTTTAGTGAAGATTTTATAAACCACTGATAGGAGGCTGATAGGACATAATATATATTTCCACTAAATTCAATAATTTGTATAGATTTAGTGTGTGGGTTCGGTATATTTAAAGAAGAGAAATCAAATCCCGCTACAGAGAAAACAGGCGGTGTTGAAGATGTTCTAGTGGAGCTGAAAGATACGATTGGCAAATAAAGTAACTACGATTTGTAATCCAGCAGTTGCACTGCAATTATCAAAAATTGAGCAGGCCATAGAGAGTAGCGTCGACATACAACTGATCAGTCTAGCCAAGGAATTCAGTGTCTCAGTCGAATTGCTGAAAATAATACACTTGTGAATTGCCCATGTATTTGTGAAGAATACTTTTTCAATTTTTATGAATAAACGTGTAGTCATCAAAGAATGTGTTGCTTCTTAGAAATACTTGTAATTCACGCTTGGTACAAAATAGTGATACCTTCTATACGACGCCTGAGCGAGGGGAGGGAGATAACTGCCATTGTCGAATGTGAGCTGTCTCGAAATCTCAAATGACTCTAGGAAGGGCTGTAGAGAAGCAATATTACGCACAAAGCGTCCTATAAATGTTCTATGTAATTGCCGTTTGAAGAAAAATGCAGCACATTCCATTCGTAGTATTTCTCATTCTTTAAGGTCAAACTCTATGCCAAGTGCTCTGGCGTGCGACCGCATATATGAATCTAGAATGTCATCGGTGTACTTTACCGCTCCGACGGGAGAAAGATTCATGGTGGTTGATGGTGATGGTGGTCGTTAAACAGCGAAATAAACAAACAGAGAAGACTGTTACCCAGTTCTTAGTAGAATACTTCTATTGGAAGCTTTTCAAGTCTAACAAATTTTTAATACAATGCCGGAAAGTGAAAAAATAACACCATTAAAAACCGCAGCTGCATCTATGAGATTTATGTCATAGAAACAACCAGTTAAGAAAGAAAATTTAATTATTTTTTTTGGTTGGAGGTTTAACTACCACTGTGAGCAACTCAATGGGCTATAAGCAGTCGTCCGTCCCTAATTTAGGGCCATTGGTTCCAGGATAGGGAGAAAGCCATTGCCTTAAGACAAACACAACATCCATGCCTCATGGGATTCTAACTCGGACCACTTGCGGACGAATGATGAGAATCCATCGTTTAGACCACTGCGCCACCGGAGCGGCAAAAAGGGGATCACACGTGTGAAGTGATTCAATGAATATTTTGCCTTTTAATGCGTATTGCAGACACACTTTAAAAAGGTGTTGCACCTCCTCCAAAAGCTTCCAATCTAGCATGCAATCGGTTGTCACGCTAGATTGGAAGCGTGATACCCAGCGTGATGCTGGATATCACGCTGGGGGATGGCATTCCATAAGCTTTCAACTTGGACGCGTACTTCCGAGATGGTCGCTGCTTGCCGGGATCCGCGGAAGACCCTTTGTCCGATCGAGTCCCAGACATGCTCGATTGGAGACAAGTTCGGAGAGCGTGCTGTCCAAGTGATTTGATGCACAGCCTGAGAAGCATGTTGAGTTTCCCGTCCCGGGTGCAGTGGGGGGGGCTTTCGTTATCCTGCTGGAATATCGCATTTCGGATCACACTCAAAAATGGCAGAACGACCGGCTGCACGATGTCGCTGACGTACGTACTGCTATTCAGTGTACCCCGTACAAACACCAGACTCGTACGAGAGAGATAGAAAATCGCTTCCCACACCACGATGCCTGGCGTGGGGCCTGTGTGGCGTTGGCGGGTGCACGATGGCAGAAACCGCTCACCTTGTCGCCTTCGGACGCGTACACGACCGTCAGACGCTCCCAAGCAGAATCGGCTTTCATCACTGAAGACCACAGACCGCCATTTTTCCTCCGAAGAACTCGTTCTTGACAAAACAGAAACGTGCTTGAGGGTGACTAAGGGTCAGTGTTAATCGTGCCAGCGGCACGCGTGTCTGTAGTTCTGCTTCCAACAAACCATTCCATATCGTTCTGGTAGACACCCTTCGTATGACAGAGGATCGAATTTGTGACGCCGTAGCAATCCGCTCTGCCAACGCCATCCCTCTTGGTACGCCGATCCTCTCGTGCGTCCGTAACTTTGTGTTGCGCGGAACCACGACTGGGAGTGCGCGAATGCTCCTCAGACCACCGACGCCACCATCTTACAACGGTCGATTCCTCTCGGCGCACTCGGTCCACAATTTGATGGGAGGACCAACCTCTTTCCCGTAGACCCACTGTACTACCTCGCTTGATTTCCGATAACTGAACAAATGCTGCGCGCCTGCGTCGTTCAGGCATGGAAGCTTCTTCAACGAGCACTGAATGACATGACACCAGAAGAATGACTTCGTTCAGATCAGATCATATGTAGAGGATTTTAGGAAGGGAGTGTCTGACCTCAGGTCTTAGAAATAGGAGCTAGGAGATTTGAACTAGAGTGCCCGATAGGAAAGTGACACGGAAACGAGGTAGAAAGAGGTAGGAAGACGCCCTTATTTATTACCGGGGGAGGGGGGGGCCAATACCCGGGGTCCGACTGCTTAACGTACCCATCTGACGCACGGCGGAATTTAGTGATTCCAGCGTTCGTACCTGCCTGGGATCGAACCCGAGGTCTTCTCCGTGGCAGTCACGAACGTTAACCACTAGACCATTCGCGGCCCAATGACTTTGTTCTGCACTCCCTAGTCCTTAAATAACCGCTGCGTACATTTGCATGTTGTCGTCCGCAGTGACGTCATTATTTACATTCCAACTTGGATCACAGTTTCTGCTTCCCTTAACAACTAACATATTCTAATATGACGTTCCTACCGGCATTCCTTCTGGGCGTTCTTTTTTCACTTTTACTGCAGAGTATTCCAGATTTTTCACCTAATCCTGTTTTAGTGTCATGACTTGCACACATGTAACTAAATAGGCCATTTGAACATATGAAATATAAGATAGAAATCGGATTGTAGCTGCACATGTGGCAGTAGATTGTTACATATGTGATAATTGAATTTCTTTCAGTGCTCTCGTGTGGGTTCGTTAGGCTCTCGCTCTTAAGGAAATTAATCAGTTTCGAGATTTTAGATATTTTACCCCGATGATGAAATGAGCGAATCACTACAACTTGCTGTTTTGCATCGGCGCTCTTTATTCAGTGCAGTAAATGGGGTAAGTTACCTATTTACTTGAATTGATTTTCATATTCTACATTACTCCTTCTGTTGTTTGAGCATTTATCTGTTTCTGCTTACTCTATCATGCGCTTTTCTCGGTTACCTCGCTAAGTTCCCGTTTTCATCTTAATTTACGGACGTTTCTTTCATCTCGGCAACGGAATTCTTAATCTCTAGTTTTCCCTCGGTCTACCCTTCTTTTTTTCGGGGAGTCGAAAAATTCCCTCATGCTACAAGGAGAATCACCAAAACTATCTCCCCTTCCTTCGAGCGCTAGATCATGACTTTCTCTCTCTGTCCGTTTTTCCCTTCTCTAAAAAAGGCGCGGGCTATTTTCATTTGGGTCGCCTCCTCTCTGACTACATGGGCAATTGCTGAATGGTCCTTATCTCGACTCACGCCCTCCTCGTGAAAAGTACTTTATTGAAACTAAATTTCGTAAAGAAAAAGCCACATACTCAAAACTCTTACTACGCGGATGCTATGCCATAAAATCATAAAACCATTAAAGTATTTGCTCCAACTTTAACAATGGACTATAACGAAGTAAATTTCTCCGTCATTTTTGGTCTACGCCGGGATTCGAACCCGAGTCCGCTTATTCCGGAACAAGTCGCTCTACCAACTGAGCTACGCAGACGTTCATTCTGATTGCTATGTGCTTTTATGTCGTGTGCGTCCTGCTGGCAAGTACGTCATATCTCCTTCCCCCTCGAAAGAGGGCCGGGGGCATGGCGCACGGGTCAGCCGTGACCATGAATCGTTGCAGGCAGCCATCCACTGTAGAACGTGCACATGAGAACTCCCAGTCAATCCGGTGTGTGGAATGCAACGTCACACACATTTATTTTTCGAAGCGCTGGAGAAGGGATTCTCTGACTTTTCCTATCTCGCGGTGTGGAAATAACATCACACCATTGCGAGATTTTGAACGGTCGGGTCATCCGGATAGTTCGGGCGCCATTATAACGAAGTAAATTTCTCCGTCATTTTTGGTCTACGCCGGGATTCGAACCCGAGTCCGCTTATTCCGGAACAAGTCGCTCTACCAACTGAGCTACGCAGACGTTCATTCTGATTGCTATGTGCCTCTATGTCGTATGTGTCCTACTGGCAGGTACGTCACAGGACACCAATTGCAGTCAGATTAGTATGTAGGTCAGGTTTGTATATTGCAGTCAGGCTTGCAGTCGGGTAAGTATGTAGTCAGCTCTAACAATGGACACCCTTTGCAGTCAGGTTAGTGTTTATAACTTCAGCGCTGACAGATAACTGTATACCCTTAATATTTCTTTGCTCTGGGATCTTTCCTAACTAGGCACACTGTTCGACTTCTGTTCCTTCTATTTCTTCCCATTTTCGAAAAAAGCTCATAGATTTGCAGACTGTAGGGAGCTGACCTATTTGAGGGTCTTTGTATCGGTGTCCCTAACTCTGACAGCAGATGTACGAAACGACTAGTAATATTGTGTTCTCTGAGCATCGGAAGCCCCCGCAGGTAGTGGTCATCTCGCCTCCCACATTAACGGCTGGCTGGAAAATAGGGAAGGTACCCTTCTCAAAGCCTTCCCAATAACACTAAAGAAAAGGAAAATGGTTTTAACTTACGGGGTGATATTAAAGGAAGATTAGGAATGCCAACTTTCACTGAAATCAATGAGCCCAGGGTAATAGGATATCTATTGTGATCTCCGATTCGCAAATCGTGGAAGAGTAATATTAATGTGATCACTTTAATCTAAAACAACATAATTTCCTTTGAACGTTTGTCCCACTTTAGTGGCGCAATGCCAGTTTGCTTTCGTACGACCGATCGATCGACGAGGTAGCTCGCTTTCGGGAGCCCATCCGAGTACGTGCGTCGGTGAGGGGTGCGATGTTCGTCGGCCTCGGCGGGGCGCACATGCCAGCCGTACGGGACTTCCGAGGACATCCGGCGTTGCAAAATTTTGAGATTTTCTGCCAAGTCATCCTTTCCAGCCAAGATGGCGGCTGTTTACATTTTTTGAAATTCATCTAAGGAACTATTTTCTGGATTTCTTTGGGGTTTTTTTTTTTGGCATCTATCTATATAATCTAAAAAAACATATGATTAAATTTTTTCTGAACGTCTGTCCCACTTTGGTGGCGCAGTGGAAAAACCGCTTGCCGGTTGTAATTGTCGAATCCCTGCCTCACCTAATATACTTTTTAGCACGTCTTTTGTAAAAAAGTAACGTGCTTATATTATCGGTTTGTCCGTCTGTCTGTACCCACGATATCTCTGCAACTATTAGTCCGATTTGAAAAATTATTTTTGCATTCGGAAGCTTGAAATATGTCAATGATGATCCTTTATTTTGTTTTTTTGTACGGTGTACAGTTACACCGCTAGAGGGCGTAAATGCAGATGATGTCGAATTTGAAAATACGTTTTATTCCACATGTTTGCTTCTAAACATCCGATTGAAAAAATTATTTTACCTTTCGATTCCATTTATGTCGAAGATTATTTTAGATATAGTTACTTTTTCAAATTACGCATGTATTTTCTGCCAGGGGGCGTAAAAGTAAATTACATTTTTCCCGATAACTCTTCTTCTAAAGCTCCGATTTGAAATTTTTTTTTCTTCAGCGGATACACCTCCTGGTGGAAAATATTTTGCATATAATTTCTAATTTTTGGTAAAGAATACTTTAGCCACCAGTGCATGGGCGTAAATGTTAATTTTTGCTTCTGATGTATTTGCCATAAAATCTGCGCTTCTAAAATATCGATTGAAAAAATTATTTCTTGGACTGATGCCACGCACATCGATAAACCTTTTCGGAATTATTTCCTCTTAAAATATTCCACAGTTTCTCCACCAGGGGGCGTAGATGTATATCTTATTTTTGTCGATATCTCGACTTCTAAGATTCCGATTTGAAAAATTCCTTCTTTGTTGGATAGTGTTTACGATGCGAAATGTTTTCCCTCTAAATTCAAAATTTTCAAGCAAATAATAGTCTTTAAGCTAGGGGGCGTAAAGGTAAATGGCTTTCCCCCTATATCTCTGTTCCTAAATCTCCGATTTGAAAAATTCTTACTGCACCGGATATACCTCCTGATGGGAAGTCCTTTGCACATAATTTCTAATTTTGGTTTGGCCACCAGGTAGCGAAAGTCTTAATTTCCGCTTCTGATGTACTTGCAGCAAAATATGAGCTTCTAAAATCTAGATTGAAAACATAGTCGTTTGTTGACTGATACTACTCATGTCGACAAACCTTTTAGGAACATTTTCTTCTTGAAATATTGCATCCTTTCCAGAATATTTTCTTCTTAAAATATTCCACAGTTTCTCCGCCAGGGGCGTAGATGTATATCTTATTTTTGTCGATATCTCTACTTCTAAGAGTCCGATTTGAAAAATTCCTTCTTTGTTGGATAGTGTTTCCGATGCGAAACGTTTTTCTTATAAATTCAAAATTTTTAAGTAAATTATAGACTTTCCGCTAGGAGGCACAAAGGTAAATTGCGTTTTCTGCGTTATTTCTGCTCCTAAAACTCTGATTTGAAAGGTTCTTCCTGTATGGCATGCAGGACCTGATGGAAAATATTTTTCACAAAGTTTTTAATGTTTGGCAAAGAATTGTTTGGCCACCAGGGGCCATAAGTGTTAATATCTGCTTCTGATGTATTTGTAGCAAAATCTGGGATCCTGAAAACTCGAATAATTTTTTTTTCTTGGACCGATACGGCTCATATGGGTAAACCTTTTGCGAATACTTTCTTCCTAAAAGAATGCATGGTTTTCCCACCAGGGGATGTAAAGTCACATCTTATTTTTGTCGGTGTCTCTGTTTCTAAGAGTCCGATTTGAAAAATTCTTTCTGTGTTGGAGAGCGTTTCCGGTGCGAAATGTTTCTGATATGAATTCATGTTTTTCTTAAGGCACAAGTCTGCAACCATAGGGCGTAATCTCACGATTCCGTTTACAGAAATATCTGAGGGATTAAAAACCCGATTGATAAACTTCTTTCTTCCGTCAGATATTATTGTTTTCCATTCCGGTTCCATTGACATTAAATAGCTTTGATAAATTTAATTTGCGTCAGAACGGATTCAAATGACGTGCTTATTACTCCCGAAAATTCGGTGTCATCTTTCTTGTTCTTATTGTAATGTTCACGGAATATACTCTTACATTGGAGCACATCTGTTTCACTTTGAGAAAACATTGCTTTGTGTATGTTTATGACACTTCATATCAAGGTAAAATTCTGGATAATGAATGAACGTTCGCGAAAAATGTTGTGATCAAAGAAATAATCAATAAATAAATCACTTAAAAGTTGCTCTGCGTATATTATCCAGTCATTATTGACGGGATTTCACTTAGTGTTTTCGTATTTCCTCAATCTTCTTGTAACCCAACAGATGTTCACATGTTTGTGACTGTAACATATCTTGAATTTGATAAAAAAAAACGCCAACAGTATATTCATAGGGAACTGCTCTTGATGAATATTAATGGACTTTCAATGAAATATCTTATCGCACATGTGAAAATTTATGCTTTGTAGGACAAGTACTTTTTCAAACTCAGTGGAGAGGGTTTCATGAAAGTCAGAACCACCCTTTTTTTTCTTCCGTTTGGACTCATAATTCTTTTTTTTTTCTGGGACCTCTTCCTAACTGAATCCTGCAGATAATCTCCGAAAGAGCAGAAAGAAGAAAAAGAGTAGGGAAAAAAGAACCTTATCTTTCAGCAGAGAGCGAGATCTGTGATATTTTGAATCTCAGAAGATGTTCTGAGCACTTCTTCATCCACGGTCTTTGCGGCCTCCCCGCGTTTGACGAAAAAGATGCCACAGGCGTTATCTTTGAATTGTGAAGGAAGATTCTCTAAAACTTTTCTCTTCGTCTTCTTATTTCAGAGTTTTTCCATATTTCAGAAAGCGCTTTCTTCTATTTCTCTCCTGCTCTTAAGCACGGAGGAACCTTTACTAATTGCATTTGTTTTAAGCACTTTAAAATTCTAAATGGAAGATGCTGTATTAAGAGAAATATGCCTTTTTTCTGGAATCACCCAACATATATGAACTCAAATGGCATTTCAGTGCGAATTATTTTCACTTGTATATTTTGGTTATTTTACTCAACAAACTGAACGAATGCTTTGATCACGGCAATTCGGGAACGTTTTCATGATGCGTTTATCTTGTTCTTTCTCTTGAAACTGAAGTATTTCAAGTTAAAAAACTACAGAGTGTTCAGTTTCTCAGAACATGTGCTACAGAATGAAGTTGCGAAACCAAGATTCCCTTATATAAAAATTCAACCAAATATAGAGCAGTGAAGATTTATAAACCACACAAAATGTTTGATGACACTAGGTGTGATGTTATGAGTGTGCACTGGGGACACAGAAACAAGTTTGTAAAATCATGCAATGCATTGATTATAATACGCTTTCCAACATACCAGAAACCCTTACTCAAGTTATCACTCAAGTTATGAGAATAATGGATGTGGAATAAATTTCGGTCCTGTGCTCTGACCCTTGATCCCATATCGATGATATTCAACAGAACCGGTTCGGCATACCTCCGAAACAACATGATAAAGTTTTGTCGCAATCGAAGCATTTTTACGTACGTTATGATGCATAAGGGCAATGGAATAGATCCCGCTTCTGAGTCCTAACCTTTGACCCCGTTTCGCCCATTTTCAATACAATTCGTCCCCAGGTAAGCCCCTACAACATACTAACATTTAATCCAAATCGAAGCATTTTTACGTAAGTTATGACGCATAATGGCGATGGAAGTGATTCCGCTCCTATGTCCTGACCTTTGACCCCATTTCGCCCATTTTCAGTAGGGTTTGTGGCTAGGTGGGCCCCAACCACATACTAAAATTTCATCGAAATCGAAACTTTTTTACGTTAGTTATGACGCATAACAATAGTGGAATGGATCCCGCTCCAATGTACTGACCTTTCACCCCATTTCGTTCACTTTAAACAAGGTTCCTTCCCAGGTGACACCCTACCAGATACTAAAATTTCATCGAAATCGAACGATTGTTACGCGAGTTATCGTGCGGACGGACATACGCACACAGCGCTTAACGTAATGAAGCAGATGGGAATCGCGACCATCTGCTAGCAAAAGTATGACGTCATAAAACTTTAATAGGATCCACACACAACTCGTGACATAATGAGACAAATAGCGTGACCGCGCGCCAACATTCTCAAATGCGAGGTTGTGACGTCATAAGATTTCCAAGCATTGGAAACATTAATGGAACGACGCCATGACACTAAAAACGTTATAATTCGGGGTGGTTATTTAACCCACTAAACGAATTCCCCTAAAGTCGAGATGAAGCTAAATCAATTTCTAGTACCAGAAAATGGTAGGTTAACGACTTTCATCAAAATTCTTAGAGCCGTTTTCAAAATAAAATGTACATACATACATACATACATACATACAAGAATTGCTACTTTAAGGTGGACGTCAAGTGATTTTGCTTCCTATACTTCCAATGGAAAAACTTCTGTACACATTTTCTTTACAATTAATGCGTTCTCAAGAATGAAAATTTGAACATCGATTAAAACAGCTTCATTTCATAACTTGGAATACTTAATATTTTCTAAACCATAACCGTAATAATATTTTCTAAACCATAACCGTAATAATATTTTCTAAACCATAACCGTAATAATATTTTCTAAACCATAACCGTAATTATGCAATCCAACATTTATTTGTCTACTGATGTCATCAAAGTACAGGTCGCGCCATCTTTTTTCTGTTTTCAACACCACCAAAGAAAGCGTTATTGTTTTTTAATATAATTATGCTTATGTTTTATAAAATGTTAAGTATTCCAAGTTATAGTATAAAGTTATTTTAATCGATGTTCAAATTTCCATCCTTGGGAACACACTAATTGTGAAGGAAATGTGTACAAAAGATTTTCCATTGAAAATGTAGGAAGCAAAATTACTTGACGTCCACCTTAATAGTGTGGGATAAGGGCGATGGAATGGATCCCGATCCTATGTCCTGACCTTTGACTCCATTTGTCCCAGTTTCAAAAGGGTTCGTCCCCAGGTGGTCCCCTACCACATACTAATCTTTCATTGAAATCGAACCATATTTACGCAAGTTATGACGCATAAGGGCAATTGAATGGATCCCGCTCTTACGGCTTGACTTTTGACTCCACTTCACCCATTTTCGAAATGGTTCGTCCCCTGGTGGACCTTTGCCACATACTAAACTTTCATCGAAATCGTGAGTTAGTACCGACAGACGGACGGAAAAAGCTGGAGCATGTTCGCTTCTTCAACCTACGGTTGGAAAGCGTAAAAAAGTACACGAAGATATGTAAATTGACAAAACTTTCTCTTACAGTATGATGTTCATCACGGCACGATGAGAGCAACAAAGCGTCAACACTAGTGTTCTACATACTATATAAAACTAAGAATATCTGAAAAAGCAGAAGATTGCCACCGACTTTCTCTGGTAAAATGAGCACATCTTCCCCCAGAAGTATCAAACCTGCTAATTTAAAGTTATTTCAAGATTTATTTTTTTTAAATTGTGATATTAGAACTTTCCTAATAATTTCTATTTTCAATAAGGAAGTTTTGCATCGGAAAAGATAAAAACAGGACGGAAAAGCGTGTTCGTCGTTCCGCAACTGGATGCAAATAAACTCTTTTAAGTACGGCTTGAAGAACGGCAAACGCAATGTCCAAAGCAATGGCAAATTCGGAAAATCAGAATCCGTATAGAAAGATTTTTTGATGTCTGTTGAGGTCACCTATGTCAAATTCTGCATGTAATTTCAAATTTTCGGTTAAGTTACTGACAACACGACACAACATTTTTATTTCTAACTTTTATCCGCGTCAAAGGTACTGATAATACGACAGAACATCTCAGCTTTTACATACGTATATATATATATATATATACACACTGCTGGCCACCCAAAATGCAACACCAAGAAGGAAGCATCCGATTGGCCTGAAATTCGCAGCATGCGTCGCCCGCGAGAGGACATGCAAGCGATTAGCATTGCAGGGCATATGCAAATCATGTGCACCAGGCACGCCACCGAGAAGCACTATAAGAAGGGTGCACAGAAAGCTGGGTGTAAGTAGTGGAAGTGTGTTGTGCTGCCGGACCTGCGCGGGGAAGTTCCTGATGCCTCGTCGCAGAATGCGGCAGTCATTCCAGCACGTTATGGAGTTCGACAGAGGACGAATAAAGGCTTATCACGACAGCGGTTTATCGTACCGAGACATCGGCGCCCGTGTGCGACGACATCCAGGTACAGTGAGGTGAGTATGGATTCGGTGGGTGCAGGAGTGACGGAAGGACCAACGTGAACGATTGCCGCAGCCGCGGCACACCACGGAATGAGAGGACCGGCATGTTGTGCGGCGGGCATTGACGGCTCGCACCGCCACATCACAAATGTTAGCGCAGGAATTAGGGTGTGTTGCGCAACAACCTGTATCAGCACGTACCGTTCGACGTCGTCTGCAGGAGCGGGAACTTATCACACGGCGCCAATTGCTCCGATTACTATTGACGTTACACCCTCGGCGAGTGTGGCGCCAGTGGGCCGTTGAACGCCGCACCTGGACTACAGAATGGCACGACATTGTCTTCTCCGACGAATCCCGCTTTTGCCTGCAACACCACGATGGTCGGATCGCGTGTGGCGGCACCGTGGCAAGAGACTGTATGACGCCTGCATTATGCATCTCCATACCGGTCCGTCGCCTGGCGTTATAGTTTGGGGCGCAATTGTATATGACACCCGCACGACTCTGGTATGCATCGCCAGTATACTCAACAGCCACCGCTACATCTCCGACGTTTAGTAGCCTGTAGTCCTCCCTTACCTGCAGGACCTGCCAGCGGCCCCGTTTCCACAGGACAATGCGCGACCGAACGTGGCACGCATCGTGCACCAATTCTTCACGGCCCACCAGGTGTCACTGCTGCTGTGGCCCACCTGTTCTCCCGAAATGTCGCCCATCGAACACATCTGGTAGCTGATCGGCAACCAAGTGGCCCGGCAAGCACCACCCGCTGCTACGCCTGATGAACTGTGGCAACGTGTGGAAGCATCCTGGACCGACATACCCCAAGCCCACATCCAAAACCCTTTTCGTTCGATGCCGCGGCGTGTATCGGCCGTTATTACCAGCCATGGGGGCCACACGAACTATTGATGTCTGCGTATTCCGAAAGTCGCGCGGGCCTGTAAGCTCAATCATTTCATCTTTGTATCTGTTGTTATGTGTCCAGTAAATCTGGCTTTGCTATCTCGCGTCCTTCTTGGTGTTGCATTTTGAGTGGCCAGCAGTGTATATATATATATATATATATATATATATTAAGGGATGTAAGGTCAGGTGATGCGTAACATCACAGCCTCTCCTTGACAAATGTCAACCCCGCCTTTTCGTGGTGCATCCTGTTCCTACTAAAGGGGCTCTGACGACCGCCAATAGCGGTATAACTATACCATCGGAATTAGAGGAAATTCTATCCCACACTCACCAACCCGCTTGGCCAGAGTGGTGAGTTATGGCCAAACCCCTCCAAAATGACTCCACAACTTAAATCTTGGCCCTCAGTCTCCGGCAGCTGGAATGTACCTGGCCAAGGCAGCGGCCAGTGCGACATGAAGGCAGAGGGTGCTAAGAATCCCCGGAGGACCGGACTAGGCTGCCATCTGATGCTGACCTTCGCAACGTACAATGGACGCTCCTATCTTCTGATTCAAGGCTTCTTGAATTGGAAGAGGAACTACAAAGGATCAAGTGGGACATCGTGGGGCTAAGTGAGGTAAGGAGAAAAGGAGAAGATCTCATCGAACTGAAAAGTGGACATCTCTTCTACTATCGTGGGACAGATACTGGCAGAACTAGTGGTGTTGGATTTATAATAAACAAGAAACTGAAGGATAAAGTTGTAGAAGTTGAAAGTTCCTCTGACAGAGCTGCACGGCTTGTTATCCAACTCTCGAAAAGATACCAGGCTCAGATTATTCAAACTTATGCACCCACCACAAGTCATCCTGAAGAAGAAATTGAAGAATTTTATGAGGAAATTTTTCATCTAAATAATAAAGGTAAGCAGCACTTGAAAATAATTATGGGAGATTTCAATGCAAAAATAGGGCAACGGCAACAGAATGAAACTTCAGTAGGTAAATTCGGTCAAGGCAACAGAAACCAGCGTGGAAATACTCTCGTTGAGTTTGCAGAGGCAGAAGGGTTTTTCATCTTGAACTCCTTCTTCAAGAAAAAGCCACACAGGAAATGGACATGGAGACATCCAAAAGGGACGACAAGTGAAATTGATTTTATTATGTGTAACAAAAAAATTCGTCATAGAAGACTGACTGCAGTGTGCTAAACAAGTTCAACACAGGTAGTGACCATAGATTGGTGAGATGTAAGATGCACCTCAACACTAAACTTGAACGTGGCAAGCTCATAAGACAAACAAAATCTATTGACATATCCAACCTTAAAAAACACCATAATACCTTCAAGTTGGAACTGAAGAACAGGTTCTCTGCTTTAGAAGGCCTAACATCAGAACAAGTGGACATCTCTGAAGTTAACAGAAAAGTAACCAAAGCTCTTATGGAAACAGCAACAAAATTAGCTGGGTCTAAGAACAAGTTGCATGTAAATAAATTATCAGGAAAAACGAAAATGTTGATGCAAAAAAGAAGAGAGATGAGGACAACTAAAGAAGATGTGACTTCCAAAGTGGAATATATAGAGCTATGCAAGACAGTACGAAAAAGTATCACTGAAGACGTAAGAAAATTCAACTGTGAACTAGTGAGGAAAGCAATTGAAAACAACCAAAGCCTAAAGATAGCAAAGGGACATCTCAGTAAGGGAAGAAAACAGATTATGGCACTGAGAAAAGAAGATGGTTCTGTAACAAGAAATAGAGGCGAAATTTTGACAAGAGTGAAAGATTTCTACTCCAAATTATATGAAAGGGATGATACATGCACTCCAGACATCATGAAAGATACCAGTACCAGAGTTCCTCCAGTCCTTCCAGCAGAAGTTGCACATGCAATCAAGAACATGAAGCGGGGAAAAGCTCCAGGAGAAGATGGAATTACTGTAGACATCATACAAGAAGCAAGTGGAGAAATCGAAACAATACTCGCCCAAATTTTCACTCGATGCCTTAATGAAAGAAAGATTCCTGAGGATTGGAACACCGCTACAATGATCCTGCTACATAAGAAAGGTGACATTGAGGATCTCGGAAACTACAGACCTATCAGCCTCCTATCAGTAGTTTATAAAATCTTCACTAAAGTTCTTTCACACCGCTTGAAGGTAACACTGGACATGGCTCAACCGAGAGAACAAGCTGGATTCAGGAGTGGCTACAGCACAATAGATCATATCCATGTGCTGAGAGAACTAATTGAAAGAGCGAGGGAATATGAACTTCCATTGTGCATCGCTTTTATCGATTATGAAAAAGCCTTTGATTCGGTGAAACCATCAGCAGTTACAATGGCTCTGAAAACCTGCGGTATTGAAGATGCATACATTATTATTATTAATAACATCTATAAAAATGCAAGTGCAAAGATTAGGCTGTTTGAAAATAGAACACACATAAAAATTGGAAAGGGAGTGGGACAAGGTGACACCATATCTCCGAAGCTGTTTAATGTTACATTGGAGGGTGTTTTTCAGTCACTGAGCTGGGAAAACAGGGGGATAAAGATTAATGGAGATTATCTAACCCACCTTCGTTTTGCTGATGACGTAGTCATTTTTGCAACTAGCCCATCAGAGCTGCAGAGTATGATCCAGGAACTTGCTGACAAGAGTAAAGAAGTGGGGTTAAAAATGAACTTTCAGAAGACAAAAGTGATGTTCAATGCTTTTACAAGAAATGAAGATTTATCGATTGATGGAGAAAAGCTGGAGATAACAGACACGTACGTTTATCTTGGACAGCAGATATCAAGTGAGGGTCACATTGATGAAGAAATTAATCGGCGTACAAAACTTGCCTGGAGAGCTTTTGGAAGAAACAGCATAATTTTCAAGAGCAATATGCCATTATGTCTTAAAAGAAAAGTGTTTGATCAATGCATCCTTCCAGTGCTTACGTATGGTGCAGAGACGTGGACCTTAACTAAAAGAGACATACAAAGGCTGCAGACAACTCAAAGCAGCATGGAGAGGTGCATGCTTGGTGTAACCAGGAGAGATAAGAAGAGGAACTCGTGGATCCGAAAAATGACAAGAGTGGAAGACATCATGATCAGAGTTAAATCCCTGAAATGGCAATGGGCTGGACATACTGCCAGAAGGACAGATCATCGATGGACAGCCGAAATTTTAGATTGGATTCCAAGGGACAGGAAAAGACCCAGAAGAAGACCACATGGGAGATGGGAGGATGAAATTCGAAAGTATGCAGGGGTGACATGGAGGAGACTGGCACAAGACAGACCGTTGTGGAGGAAACTTGGGAGACCTTCGTCCAGCAGTGGATTGATAATGGTTGACAATGATGATGATGATGATGATATATATTAAAATTTTAAATAAAAGGTCTATATACACTCAACACACAAGAAAATGACATCAAGAATTGCAAAGAAATATGAGCACACACTCATACGCGCAATGCAGCAGACTGAACCATGCTCATATATACGATACAAAATATATTAAAACATAAATCCAAAAATATTCAATTCACTTACCCCATCAAATGAAACGCAAAAGCAGAAAGAAGTAATAAACCCAAAAGAAATATCAAAAGTAAATAATGAACCGAAGAAAAATATCAAAAATATAAATTTTTTTCGAAAATTCAGCTGTCATCAGGAAGACCCCAGTTAAATATATGGCCTTTCAAAACGACAGCAAAAGGCAGAGAAAGTCAATACCTGCTGTGTGGGTCCCGTCACATGGTTGTTCATTTATATTTCTGTCACACCCTGTTGAGTTGTCTGACGGTTTGTCTCCTGTTTCTTGGTGTGTCTCCGGATTGTTGCTCTTTGCTGTCGTTTTGAAAGGCCATATATTTAGCTGGGGTCTTTCTGATAATGACAGCTAAATTTTCGAAAACATTTTGATATTTTTGATAATTTTCTTCGGTTCATTATTTACTTTTGCTATTTCTTTTGGGTTTATTACTTCTTTCTGCTTTTGCATTTCATTTGATGGGGTAAGTGAATTGAATAGTTTTGGATTTATGTTTTTAATATATTTTGTGTCTAATATACACTGAAGAGCAATTGAATTAGAGATACCTGTCCAGTAACGTGTAGCACCACCTTTCGCCCTCATGACGACGATGATTCGTCTCGGCATGGACTCGACAAGACACCGGAAGCGTTGGGAAGCCATACGGATCCACGACCCCTGAACAAGCTCCCACAGTTCACGAAGATTTGATGGAGGGGGTTAGAGCCTAGAACATCTCTCTCAATGGCATTCCAGACGTGCTCGATGGGATTGAGGTCAGGTGACCTAGCTGGCCAAGGAAGCGGGGTCACGTCGGTGGAGTGTTCATCCAACGAGTCGGATACAATTCGGGAGCGATGGCACGGTGCATTGTCTTGTTACAGTATGAGGTCCCCAGTGGGATGTTGAAGACGCACAAACGGAAGCAAATGGTCGTCCAGGATATCCGGGTAACGTTGACCTGTGAGGGACGATGTCACACGTATCAGGGGCCCCATTTCAGTCCACGTAAACAGTCCCCAGGAGAATGCCACCCCCACCAGCTTGATGAGTACCCTGCTGGCAAGAAGGATCCATCGCTTCATGTGGTTTGCGCCGTACTCGTATCCTGCCATCCGCATGTACCAACGTGGATCTTGACTCATCAGTCCAGGCAACATTTTTCCACATGTCTAGGGTCCAGTAGCGATCTTCCCGCGCCCATGCTAATCTTTGCACCCTGTGATGTGCGGTCAGCAGCGGTACCCTCATGGGACGATGGCTGCTGTACCCCATAGCGAGGAGATGGTTCTGGATGGTGTGGCTGCTTACACGTTTTTGTGCACCATCGTTGATTGCCGAGTGATTTCTTGCACTGTGGCCCGTCTATCCGCTGTTACAATACGAGCTAGCCGACGATGACCCCGCTCATCCACACGCTGTTGTCCACGGCAGTTGGCCCTTGCAGGGATGGTTTTACCGGCTTCGATGTACTCACGGTGCACCCGTGACACAGTGGCTCGTGAAAGTCCCAGTGCCTGCACGACTTCCGAGATGGAGTGACCCATTCTTCGGGCCCCGACAATTTGCCTACGATCAAATGCGCTTAGATCCTTCGTCTTACCCATACTGCATCCGACTCTTACTGATTCCCGTCGCATCACTGCATACGTCATGTCGTTTGCGTTTACAGGGCCGCTCACAGCGCTACATTTGCATAACGCCAGCTGTCTCTAATTCAATTGCTCTTCAGTGTATATACAGTATATATATATATCATCATCATCATTGTAAACCATTAACAATTCATTGCTGTATGGTATCCCCAAGTTTCTTCCACAACTGTCTATCTTGAGCCCCTCGCCTCCATGTTACTTCGGTATGTTTTTGAATTTCATCCGTCCATCTCCCATGTGGTCTTCTTCTGGGTCTTGTGCTGTCTCTTGGTATCGTCTCTAAAATTTCGGTTGTCTATCGGTGTTTTGTTCTGCTGGCAATATGCCAAGTCCATTGCCATTTCACGGATTTTATTCTGATCATGATGTCTTCCAGTCCTGTCATTTTCCTTATCCCCGAGTTCCTCATCTTGTATTTCCTGGTTACAACAAGCATAAATATCTCCATGCTTTTTTCAGTGGCCCGCAGCCTTTGTATGTTTTTTCTAGTTATGGTCCATGTCTCTGCTTAATAGGTAAGAACTGGAAGGATTAATTTTCATTGATTAAGCACTCTTCCTTTAAGACGTAATTGCATATTGCTCTTGAAAATTGTACTGTTCTATCCAGAAGCTCTCCAGCCAAGTTTTATACGCCGATTAATTTCATCTTCAATGAGAGCTTTGCTTAATATATGTTGTCCAAAGTAAATGTAGCTATCGGTTACCTCAAGCTTCTCCCCATCAGTCGATAAATCTTCATTTCCTGTAAAAGCACTGTGTACATCAATTTTGTCTTCTGAAAGATCATTTTTAATCCCCCTTCTTTACTCTTGTCAGAAAGTTCCTGGATCATACTCTGCATTTCTGAAAGAGCGGTTGATAAAATGATTACGTCATCCGAAAAACGAAGGTGAGTTCAATAATCTCAATCTTTATCCGCTTGTTTTCCCAGTTCAATGACTGAAAGACACTTTGCAATGTGGCATTGAAGAGTTTGGGAGATGTCACCTTGCCTCATTCCTTTTTCAATTTTTTAATGGTGCTGTATCCTAAAATATTCGCGCGAATCATTGAACTTTTGCATTTTATGAATATATATATTATTAATAACATCTATGAAAATGCAAGTGCAAAGATTCGGCTGTTTGAAAATACAACACACATAAAAATTGGAAAGGGAGTGAGACAAGGTGACACCATATCTCCAAAGCTCTGTAATGCCACATTGGAAAATGTCTTTCAATCACTGAACTAGGAAAACAAAAGGATAAAGATTAATGGAGATTATCTAACTCACCTTCGTTTTGCTGATGACATAGTCATTTTTGCAACTACCCCATCAGAGCTGCAGAGTATGATCCAGGAACTTGCTGACAAGAGTAAAGAAGTGGGATTAAAAATGAACTTTCAGAAGTCAAAAGTGATGTTCAATGCTTTTTCAAGAAATGAAAATTTATCGATTGATGGAGAAAAGCTGGAGATAACAGACACGTACGTTTATCTTGGACAGCAGATATCAAGTGAGGGTCACATTGATGAAGAAATTAATCGGCGTACAAAACTTGCCTGGAGAGCTTTTGAAAGAAACAGCATAATTTTCAAGAACAATATGCCATTATGTCTTAAAAGAAAATTGTTTGATCAATGCATCCTTCCAGTGCTTACGTATGGTGCAGAGACGTGGACCTTAACTAAATGAGACATACAAAGGCTGCAGACAAATGAAAGAGGCATGGAGAGGTGCTTACTTGGTGTCCCCAGGAGAGATAAGAAGAGGAACTGGTGGTTCCGAAAAATGACAAGAGTGGAAGACATCATGATCAGAGTTAAATCCCTGAAATGGCAATGGGCTGGACATACTGCCAGAAGGACAGACCATCGATGGGCTGCCGAAACTTTAGATTGGATTCCAAGGGACAGGAACAGATCCAGAAGAAGACCACATGGGATATGGGTGGAGGAAATTCGAAAGTATGCAGGAGTGACATGGAGGAGACTGGCACAAGACAGACCGTTGTGGAGGAAACTTGGGGAGACCTTCGTTCAGCAGTGGATTGATAATGGTTGACAATGATGATATATATTGTGAGATCATCACGCAGAGGGACTAACTGAATGCAATGCCGCAATGTAGGAAGCCAACTCTGGGTCTCCAGACTGCGTACGATATCCATGAGGAAGCAAGGACGAATAAGAAGTGTACAATGCCGAAGGGCGGGGACTCAAATCTCGGACCTTGTTCTGCTCACCCAAGTCAGTCAAGAAATTCCGTTCCCATGAGATTACATTACACACATTGGTTCGAAAGCAAAAATAACCTCTCAACGTTATATTTCGCATTAGAAAACTATAATACATAATTATTCTGAGTTTCAGTTTAAATTCTTGAAATAATGAACTTTTGAAATTGAAATATTGAGGAAAACAAACTAAAACAAAAACTTGAGGAGGGGCGGTCTCTGCCAACACAAACAACGTTGAGAGTGACAAGTTTTTTTTTTTTTTTTTGAGGTTTAACGACCACCGTGAGCGACTCAATGGGCTATAAGCAGTCGTCCGTCCCTAATTTAGGGTCACTGGTTCCAGGGAAGGGAGAGAGCCAGTGCCGTAAGACAAACACAACATCCATGCCTGACCGGGATTCGAACCCGAACCCCTTACGCACGAATGATCAGAGGCCAACGCCTTAGACCACTGCGCCACCGGGGCGGCAGTGACAAGTTCCCTCCGCACCGATACGATTTTACGACCGTGTCTCTAAATTTATTTTTAATACATTTTCGCAGTGTTGAACAGTTCTATTTTAAAATATATATAAAATCCAATACATCAACGTTGTTCAGTTCGGTCTTACAGCCCACGTATACCTCACATAACGTTCAGAACAAGAAATAGAAAAAATCAAACGGTAGGATCAAAAAGAAAAATAGCAGAAATCGCATTTCGAGACAAAGAAAGGTAGCAGAAATTATTTGCTTCAGAACTGTCCAATTTCCCAGGACCTCAGCCACTTACTTCTCAGGCTATAATTTTCCATAAGTCCCGTGACAATGGGAGGAAATAAATCATCCGTTCAGCCTCAACTGTGGACTAAACTGAGGGCAAGATTTTCTCTTCAAACCAAGACAGGAAAAAAGAAAAGAAAATACTAAAGAGCAACAACAAATACGTACAGTGGTCAGCCCTGAGGACAAAGTCAATAATGGGCCGATAGTCTCCTCTCCTGCGAGTGGAACAAAAATAAGAAACCGCTGGTCGTACAGTTTATTGATGTCTGGACATATTCTCTGGCTGACGGGAAGCTGGCAGATTGGTTCAATAAAAATGCTTATGGTGAGAAACGCTTTGGAACCTCATTTCTTTTCTTGTACAAATCGGATTTTAATATCTTTTGATGCCGTTGTAACGATGTGTGAAAAGTTTGCCAGTTTCTACAAGAAATTTCTCGCTGTTTCTTCTTTCTTTTTCTCTCTTTCAGACGTAGCAAATAAAAGATTCGACCAAAATAAGTTTCAAGGGAATTTTCTCGCTAAGTTTCTTCTTCTTACACAACGAATAGACGTTTCACCTAGAAGTGTCAGTACTCAACCCTCACAGCAGAAACTGATTTTCACCTCTATCTCTCTCTCTCTCTATCTCTTTTTTTTTAAGCTGCCGTAAAATGTCGGACTCAGCGGGATTAACATTTAAAAACTGTTTTCCCGATATGTGGTTACCAATGTTCTAAAAAACCAGTAGCGTTGTGAAAAAAAGCACACACGACATGCTCGAAGAAACGCAAATTCTATGTCACTAATCCAAATTATTTTTCTTCACCATCTCTCATGTCGCTCGGTGGCTGAGTGAGCTGGCTTCTGACCATTCTTCAAAGATAGGTCCGGGTTCGAGTTCCGGATGAGGCATGCGTAGTGCGTCTGTCTGGTGGCGCTGTCTCTGTCCTTTCTCTGGAACCAATCGCCAAAGTTTAAGGACGGGCGACTACTCATAGCCCTCGAAGTTGCTCATGATGGTAGTTTATCCCCGTAATAAGAAAGAAAGAATCACCTATTTCTTTTTTACTTTTTTGTATAAATCCCATTTTTATTTAGTGTTACAAAGCATCGTCCATTTAGAGCCAATGGTTCTAGGTATGGGAGAGAGACAACATCAGTAGGATAATCACAGTACTCACATTCTGATTCGGAATTCGAACCCAGACCCATTGGTAAGGGAAGTCAGATGTGCATCATGTTACGAGGATACTTCCTTTCAAACCTTCTGTTTTTTTGGCCTGTGTAAATTTTGGTTGCTTCTCGTGATGTTTCTATACTGAGCGTCACGTCTGAGCTCCCATACGTTTTTCTCCTCAGGGATGTGGCTGGCAGTCAGTCACGTCATGATAATTGGTATAAGTACACGAGCCACGCAAACTGAAAGATCTGTACTGATTAGAAACTTTGCTCCGTCTAGAGTATACACTGAGTGGCCACTTTGTTATTACCACAGCCTCAGTACTTCGTTGGGCCACCTTTTGCCTTTAATACTGCGTCGATTCTTCGTGACATGGACTCTACGAGATGTTGATAGGTGGTTTGTGGAATATGAGACCATGCTTGATGAATAGCACTTTCCACGAGTGTGAGATTGCAAGGTTGCGGATCCAGCTGTCTGATTGCTCGTTCAACTTCATCCCACAAATTCTCAATGGGGTTGAGATCTGGAGATTGTGGTAGCCACCTAAACAAAGTAAACTCACCAACATGTTCCTGAAACCAATCCTGTACAATACCAGCACTATGGAAGGACGCATTATCTTGTTGAAAGTAGCCATCGCCATTGGGATAAACCATCCACATGACAGGATGCACTTGGTCCGCAACGATGTTTAGATATGATGTGCCAGTCAGACGTTGATCAACACGAATTAAAGGGCATAAAGCATGCCAGTAAAACCTTTCCCAAACCATAACGTTGCCTCCACCAGCTTGAAGGGTTGTAGCAATGCATTTGGGGTCCATGCTTTCGTGCTGTTTCCGCCAAATTCTCACTCGGCCATCGGCATGGTGCAACTGAAAACGCGATTCATCGGATCACATAATTTGTTTCCAATTATCGACTGTCCAATCCTTGTGCTCCTGTGCGAACGGGAGACGTTTTCTCTTGTTAACTGCAGACAGCAAAGGTGTTCCAAACAGGCCTTCGGCTGCCATATCCCATCCGATGCAGTGTACGGCGAACAGTGCATGCAGAGATCATTTGAGGGGATCCTTGATTAAGATGGACTGTAATTTGCTGCACTGTTGCCCTACTGTTGTCTGTTACCAGTCTGGGCACTCTCCGTTCCGCCCGCGCAGTCACTTGTCGATGACGACCACACGTTGCACGTAGAGACCTAGTTTTTTCGGCTGACAGTCCAGTTTTTAAACACTTTAAAACAGCTGCTCTGGAACATTTCACGAATGCGGCGGTTTCGGTGATATTCGCTCCTTGGCTCCAAGCTTCTACAATCATCCCACGTTGAAAGTCCGTTAAATCGCATTTTTTACCCATCTCGTCACCCAAAAATCACTTCTACTACTGTCGCAAGCCCTAAGCTTTCCGTTTTTATACTAGCCTCGCCCTCTCGTGGCAACAGCGTGCAGCCATAGCTCATTTGCTTAAAACTGTTAGGTAGTCACAATAAAGTGGCCACTCAGTGTATATCCCTCTATGTGTACGTACAGTACTATTTATATACTACGAGTTAGATCTGTGATTCAATTTCTACTTTACGAGTTTTCAGAGATGTTAAATCTTCTATTTGGTTGGGGCAGATGAAATCTCCGCTTTCAGCGGGTACACACTTTCGACCCCATCTAGCGGAATGGTGCCGTCCAACAACGTCACATGGCATACGTCACAAGTTTGGTACATAATATACGGGGATTTATCAAAATAATGGAAACACCGATTGCGACAGGAGTGCACTCATTTCACAGCGTTCAAATCACAGGGTGAAGTCACCCGCGATGTGAGTTACACAAACGTGTGCAGTACGATGTCTCTCTATCACGTTGTAGTGCCACAGTCGCAGGTGAAACAGCTATTGTTGAGTAATTGTCGACCATGTCGGATCTCAGTGACCTCAAGGAAAAACATGATCATTGATGCTCGTCTTGTAGGAGCTTCGATATCTTGAAGGGCAGAAATGGTTGGTACAACACGAGAAGCTTCAGTAACTAGAACGGCGGAAATAGTTGGTACAACACGAAGAGCTTCAGTAACTAGAACGGCAGCAATAATTAGTACAACAAGACGAGCTGAATAGAACTAGAACGGAAGAAATAGTTGATGCAACACGAAGAGCAGAATGGAATATTATAACTACCAGTAAAAAAAGACACGGTATTGCCTCCAAACGCGGGAATTGTGGATGCCATAACAGGTCAGTTGGAGAACGTTGACACGGGTTGTGCAACGGAAGCATAAGACCACGGCATCGCAAATAGCAGCAGACTTGAATACCAGTCGGGCTGATCCCTTTTCCATCATAACAGTTCTTTGGGAACTCCACTGTGCCTGTATTTATGGCCGTTCTGCAATCCACAACCTCTAATTACCAAATCAATACAACAAAACGCGTACGATGGTGCAAAACGCATAAACACTGTGATGCTAAAGACTAGAAACGAGTTATCTGTTCTGATAATCATTTGTAACAGACGAGGTACGGAAGAACATCGTGGATGCTAACACACTGCCAAGTGCCCGAAAGTTTCCTGTGTACATCATTCATCGATGTACACAAGCAATCTTACGGATGATGTACTGTGTACATCATTCGTCGGTTATCAGGCGGCTGGCGACCCTGAGGAAAGTGAGAAAGCTGGATGTCTGGAGGCCACACGAATTGATTGTAGCTAATAGGATACATCGTCTAGCGGTGTACATTTTCTTTCTAGCCATCTATCTTGAGTTTACGAGTTGCAGTAAGGCCTAAACACGGATTCACGACGTGTGTACATTTGGAGTGAGGTGAGAAGCCGAAATCTTTCCTCCAACATTAGGGAAATTGACCACTACGGTGGTGGAGGACTGGACATCAAATTCAATGGTCGCATCCCGCTGCACGTGTTTCTAGGAAGCTACCTGTCTACTGCTACGCCACAGAGATAAAATCGAAGAACCCTAGGTATAACTTTACAAGGGAGCTGTCGGTACCACAGTTCCATTTAATGGACAATAACGCCCGTCTCCATAGGGCTCAGCTAGCTGACGAATAGCTGGAACTACCGCGAGATCTCCAGACATGAACCCTATAGATCCTGTCTGAGATGCCCTGGGAAGAGCAACTGCAAACTGACAGCACCCTCACTATCGCCCCCAAAGACTTTTTTTATTGGAGGTTTAACGAACACCGTGGGCAACTCAATGGGCTATAAGCAGTCGCCCGTTCTTAATTTAGGGCCACTGGTTCCAAGGAAAGGAGAGAGAGCCAGGGGCCGTAAGACAAACATAACATCCATGCCTCACCGGGCTTCGAACCCGTTCCCATCTCGAAGGAATTATCAGAAGCCATCAGTTAGACCACTGAGCCAACGGGGCGGCCCAAATTTTTTGACGCGCCTAGGTAGAGAAGTGGCACTTATTGCACCAAACTCCGATTCGTATTCTTGTAAACAGCATGAGGTCTCGACAGAGCTGTATCGGGGTTCGGGGTAATCACACTCTCTACCATCCTCTCGAAATCCGAGCTACTTGTTTCATCACTTTTAGACTGCCATGCTGCCATGCACGTGCGTCTTTCTCATGCGGTGATAGCAATCCATTCCTGTTGAGTATTACTGAGTTATCGATATACGTATATCTGTACCAAATGTAATTACTCTGTCGTGTGGATTTTGCGTTATTCATTATTTTGTGTATGTCACGTTAATTTTGGACACCAGGGTATGTTGTCCAAAAGCAGACAATTTTAAGCTGCTGATAAGCGATCTGATTCGCTGGCTTCTAACAATTTGTCCTAGATGAGTCCGGGTTCGAGTCTCAGGTGAAGCATGGATGTTGTGTCTGTCTGCAGGCGCTAAACCTTTCCTCGTCCCCGGAACTAGGGTACCCAATGAAAGGACGGGCAATTGCTTTAACCCTTACAGATGCTCATGGTGGTGGAACTTTTGATCCCAAAATTTACTTCTTCATGCCTCTTTGGACACCAAAAAAGTCGAATGCTCAAAGCATTCACAATTATTTTTGGAACTTGCTCTCAAACATCCATATTAGTACAGTCTTCCCAGTAGACAAGAGACACATAGATAGCAAAGCTTTTAAAGATTTTTTCATTACCATCTTTTCCTTACCATACTTTGACATAACTAATCCTTAGTGATGATTCGAGAATAAAGCGATGACTACAAGATAAACTGGCATATCATCATCATCATCATCATTGTCAACCATTATCAATCCAGTGCTGAACGAAGGTCTCTCCAAGCCTCTTCCACAACGGTCTGTCTTGTGCCAGTCTCTTCCATGTAACTCCCGCAAACTTTCGAATTTCGTCCGCCCATCTCCCATGTGGGCTCCTTCTGGGTCTTTTCCTGTCATTTGGAATCCAGTCTAAAATTTCAGCTGTCCATCGATTGTCTATCCTTCTGGCAATATGTCCAGCCCATTGCCATTTCAGGGATTTTACTCTGGTCATGATGTCTTGAACTCTTGTCATTTTTCTGATCCACGAATTCCTCTTCTTATCTCTCCTGTTTACACCAAGCATGCATCTCTCCATGCCTCTTTCATTTGTCTGCAGTCTTTGTATGTCTCTTTTAGTTAAGGTCCACGTCTCTGCACCATATGTAAGCACTGGAAGGATGCATTGATCAAACACTTTTCTTTTAAGACATAATGGCATATTGCTCTTGAAAATTAACTGGCATATACTTAATGTTAATTCCTCTTTCTTTATGAGGACAAGAATTTCTGCTCCGAATGGAGCTCAAAGATATACACATTCTGGGTTAAATTGAATTCTTCTTTAAATTTAGCACAGAATGTGTGTGTATCTTTGAGCTTATAACGAACTAAATTTCTCCGTCATTTTTATCCACGCCGGGGCTCGACCCGGCTCTCCTCATTCCAGAATAAGTCACTCTAGCAATTGAGCTACGCGGACGTTCGTTCTGACTGCTATCTGCCTTTATGTCGTGTGCGTCCTGCTGGCAGGTATGTCACATCTCCCCCCCCCCCCCCCCGAAAGGGCATGGCCCACGGTTCAGCCGTGACCATAAATCGTTGCAGACAACCATCCGCTGTAGAACGTGCACTTGAGAACTCCCAGTCAATCTGGTGTGTGAAATGCAACGTCGCACACATTTATTTTTCGAAGCGCTGGAGAAGGGATTCTCTTATTTTACCTATCTCGCTGTGTGCAAAGAAAATCACACCATTGCGAGATTTTGAACCGCCGGGTCATCCGGAAAGTTCGGGAGCCATTATAACGAAGTGAATTTTTCCGTCATTTTTGTCCACGCCGGGGCTCGAACTCGGGTCCCCTCATTCCGGAATAAGTCACTCTACCAATTGAGCTACGCGGACGTTCGTTCTGACTGCTATCTGCCTTTATGTCGTGTGCGTGCTGGGCAGGTACGTCACAAGCTTCTTAATTCTAATCAATAAAAACGGCACGTACTTTGTGGCACATACACAGACATGCTTTGTATAAAAGGGAAAACGTCTGCAGTTTTGTGGAGTTACTATGAATAACTGGCGGCTATGTCGTCTTCTGACAGAAAACTAGATTTTAGTTGTGTAGCTAATCTGTTATTCTGACAGTCGTCAAATTGACAAGAAAGAACAGCTGAAACAGATGAAGCTGAAACCCATAAACCCCTCTAAATCTCCAACAAATGCTGAAATGAGAGAAGCGCTGAAAAATTCGCTATTGGGATTGCGGCATAGATTACATGAGTTCCACAAACAGTACGAAATATTTGTAGACGGTCAACTCGAACTTGTTTTTAATTGCCGTTATTTTCTTCTGTACTTAAGATGACGTAATAAATGTAAATATTCAGTTTTCAAAACCTTCGGGTATGAGGGCTGTCAGAAAACTAATAAGACTTCAGCTGCAGCGAGGCAACGAAGTAACGTACGTTAAAATGGAAAAGGTATTTAAAAAGACCGTAGTTTTCCGAGTTCGTGTGGCGAAAGGTGTCGATCGGTGATTGGCCGTACGGAAGGCAGAGGGAAGGAAGTAAAGTAATTTTCGATTTTGAATGCGTGCTTAATTGGTACGATTAGGGAATAGCAGTATGCTGCGTTAAAATTTTGTTATCGTCTGAACAAAACAGCCACCAAAGCATGCGAAATGTTGAAGGAGGCATATGAGGAAACTGTTCTGCCACGTGCAACAGCATTTAGATGGTTTAAAGGATTTCAAGAAGGACGTCAATCTGTAACGTACCAGGAGATGTGACGTACCTGCCAGAAGGACGCACACGACATAAAGGCAGATAGCAATTAGAATCAATGTCCGCGTAGCTTAATTGGTAGAGCAACTTGTTCCGGAATAAGCGTACTCGGGTTCGAATCCCGGCGTAGACCAAAAATGACGGAGAAATTCACTTCGTTATAAATCAACAAGCAAGGAAGGTGTGCCAGGCCGTGCTGCGACGGTTTTACTTGTAATGTGATGCAAACCTGCTGTTGTTATAGTGTGAGAGTATCGTCGAGTAATTGGAAGAACTACTGGGAATGTCTCACGATGGTGCTCATGTGACATTACGTGATCATTTGCATGTGACACGCATGTGTGAAATGTGGGTTCCACATTTTCCAACACCCGAACAGATGCGCGTTGTTGCCTGCCGAACATTGGAAACGAAGTTTCAGGAGTTTGGCAATGCTTTCCTGAATGCCATAATAACCAGATGAATCCTATATTCATCATTATGATCCGGTGTCAAAACAATAAAGTTGTGGAAGTCACCTTCTTCTTCCACTCTCAAAAAGACTAAGGTTGTGCCTTCCTCAGGCAAGACAATGATTATTACATTCTTTGACAGTGTCGGGATGATTTATCAACATAACGTACCACCTTATACGACCGCCACAGGTACTATTATGTCACTGCTCTGCGATATTTGCGAAAGCGTATCCGCAAAAAGGCTTGCTCTGCACGCAGAAGTGTGGACACTTTCCCACGATAATGCCAGACCCCATGTGGCTAATGCTGAAATGGAATACTTAGCCAAAAACAACATCTCCTGCCTACCACATCCACCGACTCTGTCCCTTATGGCTTTTTTCGTTGAAAAAATCATTACGGGGTCAGCGCTTTCCATCAGAACAGGCCGTTACCAAAATGCTGGAGGCTATTTTGAAGGAACTGTCAAAAGATGATTTTTCTCACGCGTTTCAGGAGTGCCAGAGAAGATGAGACAAATGCATTTCTGCTAACGGTGCATATTTCGAAAAGGACCACAGGTAACTTGATACTAAACTAGCTCCATTGGCATGTTACAGCTACAGTCTCATTCTTTTTCTGACAGCCTACCCCAGCAAAATCACAAGTGCTGAGAAACTGCTGGCCACCAGCTGGCAGTGATGGGTCACTGCTGGCTGAAATCTGCCGCTCACGGCCCGGTAGCGGTCCGTTGGTGGCAGCGCTATCAGTTGGCGAGCCATTGATGGCCCTGCAGCATCGCCGTGAAATGTGGGCCGACAAGCAAGTGCCACTAGTGGCCCGTTGCTGGCAACCAATGCAACCCCAACTGCAGGTGGAAGCAACGGGACTGCGTATGCGCAGAAGCAACACTTGCTGTTTATCTCATGGTACCAGTTAGTTAAAGACGACGCTATCGCCATCGTGTTATTTTAGTGGATGTTAAGAAAAAAATTCCATATGTTGAGAGGCAAATTAACTTCCTAATGAAATTCCACGTCGACGAAGATATCAGATTAAGCCATAAAATATAAGGTTACAGCCATGAAATACACCCACTCCATTCCCGTGAATAACAATTAATGGAATGGAGTGGGTGAATAACAAAAAAATTGAAACCGCTTGAAACAAATGCCCTGGAAGAACATTAAAAAAACGTTGGTTGGAAAAAAAAAAATTATACGCGTACAAAATTTATTAATTATTTGAAAGAAAAAAACAAAGCAGCGCTATGTGAATATAATGTACTAATCCATGGGTTGAATACACAAGACTGGGTGGAATTCGCTTCTAAAAATAACGAGAAGTAAATTAAAATATCTTTCGTATTTAAAACAAATGTAACTTCGAGCAACGGAAAGGAAAGATACAACGTTAAAAATGTAAGAGAATGTGACATGAACCCAGGTAAATATATATACGTATTAATTCAACAATCGCCTTTCAAGACGAAAAGGACAGTGCAAAACTTTGGAAAGCGACTTTAAATTGGTACACTCCTTGAAAATGAGTGAAGTTCCCTTAAGGCAAAAATAAAACTATCGTTACGTTGAAAAAATAAATTTATGAATTATATGAAACTGACTTTTATGAAAAATACCTCGCAATATTGTAAAATGAAAGAGTGAACCAAATCGATTACACATTCCGCACAAAACAGACAGCTTCAAGCACACGCTCGTGTGTGGCAAATTAGTCCGGTCGGTAGAGAGCTCGCCTCCCACGCCGACAGCACTGGTTTGTATCCTCCCAGATCCAAACGGGGAGTTTTCCTGTCTGTTGAGAAAATTTCCCCAGCGCAGTGCTATAATTCACAAGTTTCGTAAGGGGTGAAAAAAAAAGTTGTAGCTTTGGGGAAACTGCGGTTATCCTTGATTTTTTTTTGTATGGTTACTACTGGGAAATTGACGGACAAGATTCGGCAAGCCATCAGTTACGTCATGTGGTTGCCGGCTGCCACTACCGGCAAACTAGCGGACCACATTAGGCTAGGCATTTCTAGTACGCACTTGCAGGGCCGCTGAAGGGCCACTTGTGGCGGCTACTGCCTGTGATGGATAACTGATGGCCCTGTTGTGGCATATGACAACTGATGGGGTGCCAACTGTTGGCCTGAACTGCTGGCCCTTCTGTTGGCCGCCGGGACATTTTATTGACGGTTCGACAGCGGCAACATAGTGCTGGGCCATTGCCGGCAGTGCTGGCTGCCAGCAATGGCCCAGTGCTAGCCCAGCAAGACTGTTTTTGCTGGGACGTAATATATATGTAATCAAGTGTGAAAGAAAATTGCTTTAACTTTAGATGGTGTTATCACCTGGTTATATTTATAGTCTCCACTCTGAGGTGATTTACACAATGCGACCTCCACTCAGTTTGTCCGACCACGTTCGTGATAATGTGCCGAAGTTAATCTTAAGACTTCTTGATGCTATTCAGGAAAGAGTGCTTTACCTTATTAATAACCGTACGCTCACTCACAATAAAACAACTGCAGCCCTTTTGCAAGTGGATACGCAGTGCACTTAATTTTTGACAGCTGTTGCATCAAACGCACAGTTTTCCATCATGCTACCACAAACACAATCACTCAAAGCTCATTTCTCGTCTAGTCGATGAAATGCCGCGCTAATCGCTTTCCTGTCTGGCACATTTATTATTACCGTATCGAAGCTTTCGAATCAATTAGAAGAATACATCTTTCCGAAAAAGGAAAAAATAAGCTATTGAAATCGAAGGCAATAAACATCGCAATATGATATTGTGTCATGCATTTAAAAATTTAATTTTCATTGCCATCGTTTCAATGGCCACGTGCTCACAAGTACTGAAAACATGAAACCTATTAAAAGAATACGTTAGCCAGGTGAAAAATGCCGGAGCTCTTCGGTGGTGACATTTTTACAAGCGCTAAAGCACGACCATTTTCAAATGACTTCCCATTTTGCAATGATTCTGAGCAGTCACAGAATACCAGAGGTCAACGAAGTAATTAAATTCCTTGGGAAAATAAATTTGTTGCGTTAAAACCAGAGCTTTAGCTACAGAATAAGATTAAAGACTTACTCTAAATTCTTATCGCACCAAGTCGAGTGCTTGACGTTGGCAATGTCAAAACAGCATCATGCATCTCATTAAATAATTCACGGAAACGAGTCCTTCTACATGAGTTCTGCAGCATAAAGGCATTTGCTGAAATAAGGACGCACCGGCTCAGATAATAATCTCAGGAACGTACAACTGTAAATCTTTCACAAACTAGTGCCATCTTTTCTGCAACATTTCGATCACAATACAAATGTTTACAAACAACAACAATATCAAAAGCATCAAGACGAGCCTTATTTTAAGAAGAATCCGAAGAAAAATGTGAAATCCTTTTGTCGTATTTTCTGTGTGAACATGAAATGTAACTCACTGCTCAACATAGAAAATGCCACACCAGGAAATGTTTGTCGGACCGCAATGCATGCAAATTGGTGGATATGTGTCCACACTTGGGTTATGTAAATGATTGCAGTTAAGAACCAATCACGTAAAAGGTGAGTAAGATAAAATGGCAAAACATGTCGGCGTAGCTAAGTTTAGTAGTCCTTAGGGTAAGTGAGCCACTGTATTAGAGTGTTCTTGGTGGAGAAAGCACGTGTGAAGAGTGAGAATGCCTGGTCGTCGGTACCGAAACCCTACCATCACACGTTTACCAGAGGCTTCATCATAGGACTACATACAACTGGTTGGTCTTGGACAGCATCACGGTGGAAAAAACTGTCGGCCGAGTGTGGCGATATTGGTTGGAGGGAGGTCGCACTACTGATCATGGTGCAATCAGGTGGACGTTCGAACACCTCTACCACCGCATTCGATGGAAAGCTGTAGCAGCCCCACAGTGAAGAGTAAACGACATTTGACGAGATGTATAGACACCTATGGGCATTCCCTTATCGACACAGACGGTAAATCGCCGACTGGCTGAGACAGCTTGGCACTCTTGACAACCATAGTAACGATCATGCCCGCGCATCATCGCGTAAGATTTCAGTCGTGCCGTACCAGACAAGCATGGCGGGATGAATGAATCCATTTCGTATTCAGCGATGAGTCTCGCTTCTACCTCAGCGTTTACGATTGCCAGCTGAGTGTCTGGAGAAGACGTGGTCAACAGGTTGATCTTGCATGAGCGTCATACGTCTCTTTAGCTTGTTATCACGGTTCGCAGCGCTATCACTTTGAGTGTCTGGAGAAGACGTGGTCACAGGGTCGATCTTGCTTCCATCCGTGACCGTTATACAGCTCCTTAGCTTGTTATCACTGTTCAGAGCGCTATCATTTTGAGCCGTCTGGAGAAGACGTGGTCACAGGATTGATATTGCTTCTATACGTGAGCGTCATACGTCTCTTCAGCTTGTTATGACGTTGCTTCCATACGTGAGCGTCTCTTCAGTTTGTTATCACGGTTCAGACCGCTATCAGTTTGAGCGTCTGGAGAAGACGTGATCACGTGGTTGATCTTGCTTCCATACGTGAGCGTCATACGTCTCTTCAGCCGGTTTGGAGCACTATCAGTTTCAACAGCCGCTTACTGTTGCAACTGCAATGACAGCACGACGATACGTCGGTATCCCTGGTTCTTAGTTTCAATCAAATAACGCCCGCCTGCACACTGCCAACATCGTTAGACAGCACCTACAAAGTGTGCAGATGCTGCCCAGGCCAGCGCGATCCCAAACAGAGAACGTGTCGGACATCACTGGCAGACGACTTAACTCCTTTGCACGGCCCCCTCACAACGCCGATTGATTGTGGACCCAGGTAAATGATGCATAGTGAGCGAAACTTCACGACACTGTCTGGGGTCTTTTGCACGATGACACACCGCGTATCCCAATGTATATCCCAGCATGGGCGATCATGCTACCTACTGACTCATGCCACATTACACTTTCATCTTCCCCATTATGTTCTTGTAATCCCTCAGAAATGAAATTACTATTTTCTCACCAACCCTTCTACACATCTAGCAAGTTTAGTTTCGTTTAGTCATTGGGAAGTTTAGTCTAGTTCAATCATGTGTGGGAAGTTTAGTCTCGTTCAATCATGTGTGGGAAGTTTAGTCTCATTTACTCATGTGTGGGAAGTTTAGACTCGTTTAGTCATGTGTGGGAAGTTTAATCTCATTTAGTCATGTGTGGGAAGTTTAGTCTCGTTCAATCATGTGTGGGAAGTTTAGTCTTGTTCAATCATGCGTGGGAAGTTTAGTCTCGTTTAGTCATGTGAAGGAAGTTTAGTCTAGTTCAGCCATGTGTGGGAAATTTAGTCTCGTTTAGTCATGTGTGGGACGATTAGTCTCATTTAGTCATGTGTGGGAAGTTTAGTCTCGTTCAATCATGTGTGGGAAGTTTAGTCTCATTTAGTCATGTGTGGGAAGTTTAGTCTCATTTAGTCATGTGTGGGAAGTTTAGTCTCGTTCAATCATGTGTGGGAAGTTTAGTCTCGTTTAGTCATGTGTGGGAAGTTTAGTCTCTTATAGTCATGTGTGGGACGTTTAGTCTCGTTTAGTCATGTGTGAGAAGTTTAGTCTAGTTCAGCCATGTGTGGGAAATTTAGTCTCGTTTAGTCATATGTGGGACGTTTAGTCTCGTTTAGTCATGTGTGGGAAGTTTAGTCTCGTTCAATCATGTGTGGGAAGTTTAGTCTCGTTTAGTCATGTGTGGGAAGATTGGTCTCTTATAATCATGTGTGGGACGTTTAGTCTCGTTTAGTCATGTGTGAGAAGTTTAGTCTAGTTCAGCCATATGTGGGAAATTTAGTCTCGTTTGGTCATGTGTGGGACGTTTAGTCTCGTTTAGTCATGTTTGGGAAGTTTAGTCTCGTTCAATCATGTGTGGGAAGTTTTGTCTCATTTAGTCATGTGTGGGAAATTTAGTCTCGTTCAATCATGTGTGGGAAGTTTAGTCTCGTTCAATCATGTGTGGGAAGTTTAGTCTCGTTCAATCATGCGTGGGAAGTTTAGTCTCGTTTGGTCATGTGTGGGAAGTTTAGTCTCATTTAGTCAGGTGTGGGAAGTTTAGTCTTGTTCAATCATGTGTGAGAAGTTTAGTCTCGTTTAGTCATGTGTGGGACGTTTAGTCTCGTTTAGTCATGTGAGAGAAGTTTAGTCTAGTTCAGCCATGTGTGGGAAATTTAGTCTCGTTTAGTCATATGTGGGACGTTTAGTCTCGTTCAATCATGTGTGGGAAGTTTAGTCTCGTTTAGTCATGTGTGGGAAGTTTAGTCTCTTATAATCATGTGTGGGACGTTTAGTCTCGTTTAGTCATGTGTGAGAAGTTTAGTCTAGTTCAGCCATGTGTGGGAAATTTAGTCTCGTTTAGTCATGTGTGGGACGTTTAGTCTCGTTTAGTCATGTGTGGGAAGTTTAGTCTCGTTCAATCATGTGTGGGAAGTTTAGTCTCATTTAGTCATGTGTGGGAAGTTTAGTCTCGTTCAATCATGTGTGGGAAGTTTAGTCTCGTTTAGTCATGTGTGGGACGTTTAGTCTCGTTTAGTCATGTGTGAGAAGTTTAGTCTAGTTCAGCCATGGGTGGGAAGTTTAGTCTCGTTCAATCATGTGTGGGAAGTTTAGTCTCTTATAATCATGTGTGGGACGTTTAGTCTTGTTTAGTTATGTGTGAGAAGTTTAGTCTAGTTCAGCCATGTGTGGGAAATTTTGTCTCGTTTAGTCATGTGTGGGACGTTTAGTCTCGTTTAGTGATGTGTGGGAAGTTTAGTCTCTTTCAATCATGTGTGGGAAGTTTAGTCTCATTTAGTCATGTGTGGGACGTTTAGTCTCGTTTAGTCATGTGTGGGAATTTTAGTCTCGTTTAGTCATGTGTGGTAAGTTTAGTCTCGTTTAGTCATGTGTGGGAAGTTTAGTCTCGTTTAGTGATGTGTGGGAAGTTTAGTCTCGTATAGTCATGTGTGGGACGTTTAGTCTCGTTTTGTCATGTGTGAGAAGTTTAGTCTAGTTCAGCCATGTGTGAGAAGTTTAGCAGAATACATTCAAAGATTTCTATTATCAACCATAGAAGGAAGAAAAGCCTTAAGTTTCTTCAGCGTGGAGACAAACGTATCTAAGAACTTGCGATTTTCTCAAGCTTCAAATATTGAGATTCACATATTACTACGAATAAGGAGAGGTAGAGAGATGAAGTATACCTAAATCTTTTCCTTATAACGTTAGCTAGGTGAAAATTGCCTTGTAATGGTTTTAGAAATAGACAGCAAAGGTCAGTGATGTTATAGTTTCCTCCTGTTCATTTTTTTAAGAACTAACACCAATATACTCAGCTTGCTAAGATTCCAGTGCTTTCAGTTAGGTCCCCCTTCTGCGTGAACGTTGGGCAGATAGACGTTAAAACAATTTTTTTTATGATACGTAAATCTTTTCTGGATTGTTTGCTGTAAATTTAATTAAAAGTGTCATGCATTTATTGAAATGTTTCATGCAGTGACTACGTGCTATTTCCATGGCGTATTTATCCGATATTTGTTGCTTTCATTCCCATGAATAACCAACGCATTCTAAAGAAATATAATATCATTTGAACAAAGCTCGGTTGTAGTTTTACTTAGATCCATTATTCGAGATTTGATATTTCACATCAATTAAGAGAAAACATATCCGATGATTATATCATACACCCGCAAAGAAAATCCTAAAATGCGAAGAACTCAACCATTCTCAATACCTTCTGGATGAACGTCTCTCAAAGTAGCACCCACGACTAGAGGTCTGAGTCCTTTATTGCAAATAATCCAAGGCTTCCTCTAGAGAAGGGGCCTTCAACCCGTGGCTTGCTAAGCATGTTAAAAATGGACCGTGAGGCGCCCGCAAAGAAAATTCTAAAATGCGACCAAAATGCAAAAAGAATATCCAAACACGTTGGATACATGGATTTTAAATTCCAAATATTCTATGAGCGTTACGATAAATTATAGAACTGAATTTTTTCAAAGAGTACTAAAACATATAGTCATATCATGTACCTACTTCAAACTTCTTTCTAACATAGATATCATGTTCACTGCATCATCTCTTTTTCCGAAAGTTAACTTTCAGGATCCAAAATATTTCTGAAATAATCGATATTCATAATAAACACATACATTTTTACTTTTCTTTTTCATGTGGTCAGTGAGTCTTATTCCGTTTTGATGTGTTGTCCAAATTCAAAAAGGCTTAATGATTTAGAGAAACAAAGAGAAACAAGAAAAAACTAATTAGAGAAACAAAGTCTCGGTATTGAATTAAAACAGTTTAGAGAAACAAAGCTCCTAAGAAACAAAAAATACCCTACTTAGAGAAACAAAGCTACTGTATTGAATTGACTCAAATTAATAGTAAAACGAATGTAGCGCAGACAGACGTGTCATTTCTCGTAGGAATTCCTCCCAATAGACGTAACTACATACTCCTGTTATACACCGAGTGGCCACTTTATCATGACCACCTGACAGTTTTAAACAAATGAGCTATGGCTGCACGCTGTTGCCGCCTAAGGGCGAGGCTAGTATAAAAGGGGAAAGCTTAGTGCTTGCGACAGTAGTAGAAGTGATTTTGGGATGACGAGATGGGCAAAAAATGCGACTTGGCGGACTTTCAACGTGAGATGATTGTAGGAGCTCGGAGCCATGGAGCGAGTATCACTGAAACCGCCGCATTCGTGAAATGTTCCAGAGCAGCTGTTGTTAAAGTGTTTAAAGACTGGACTGTCAGCCAAAAAAACTGGGTATCTACGTGCAACGTGTGGTCGTCATCGACTAGTGACTCCTCGGGCGGAACGGAGAGTGTCCAGACTGGTAACAGACAACAGAAGGGCACCAGTGCAGCAAATTACAGACCATCTTAATCAAGGATCCCCTCAAATGATCTCTACACGCACTGTTCGCCGTACACTGCATCGGATGGGATATGGCAGCCGAAGACCTGTTCGAAAACCTTTGCTGTCTGCAGTTGACAAGAGAAAACGTCTCCAGTTCGCACAGGAGCACAAGGATTGGACAGTCGATAATTGGAAACAAATTAAGTGGTCCGATGAATCACGTTTTCAGTTGCACCATGCCGATGGCCGAGTGAGAATTTGGCGGAAACAGCACGAAAGCATGGACCCCAAATGCATTGCTACAACCCTTCAAGCTGGTGGAGGCAACGTTATGGTCTGGAGAATGTTTTCCTGGCATGCTTTGGGCCCTTTAATTCGTGTTGACCAACGTCTGACTGGCACATTGTATCTAAACATCGTTGAGGACCAAGTGCATCCTGCCATGTGGATAGTTTATCCCAACGGCGATGGCTACTTTCAACAAGATAATGCGTCCTGCCATAGTGCTCGTATTGTACACGATTGGTTTCAGGAACATGTCGGTGAGTTTACTTTGCTTAGGTGGCCCCCACAATCTCCAGATCTCAACCCCATTGAGAATTTGTGGGATGAAGTTGAACGAGCCATCAGAACGCTGGATCCACAACCCATCAATCTCACACTCCTGGAAAATGCTATTCATCAAGCATGGTCTCAAATTTCACAAACCACCTATCAACATCTCGTGGAGTCCATGCCACAAAGAATCGACGCAGTATTAAAGGCAAAAAGTGGCCCAATGAAGTACTGAGGGGTGGTCATAATAAAATGGCCACTCAGTGTATATGTAAACGCTTTTTTTTTGTTCTACACTTAAGTATAAACAAGATTATCCCTCTTTCCCCAAGTAAAACGGCCGTTCCATAAAACCTGAGTGTAAAATCCCAAAAAATGAATAAATATAGGTACAGCAAAATGTATGTTATTCTTTCTCAGGGTATCTTCCCTGGGATGATATGCAACGGTCCCATCGGTCAGTTCGCTTTTCAACGCATGTGGCGAAGGCATTTTGTGGAAACTGCTTTAGCGACCACTGTACAACCTTAATAACGTCAGCATCTGCGTTGAATGTTGCGTCACGGAACTTCTCCTTCATTGTTGAAAGCAACCAGAAATCGTACGGGGGAGGTCAGAACTGTAGGCAGGCTGTGGCATGATTTGAATACTGCATTTTGTAAGAAACTGGTGAACACAAGCAACCACATGTGCACGGGCGTTATCATGGTGTAGGGTCCACTTGCCCACAAGTTCCGGTGGCTTAATCACAATGTGCCGTCGCAGACGCTTCAAGACTGAAATGTAATACTCAACATTGACAGTAATTTGTGGAAGAACGGCATGCTGGTAGGATACACCTTTATGATCAAAGAAAATTCTCATCACCTCCTTCCCAGCTGATTTGGTTTGGCAAATGTTTTTCGGTGGAGGCGAGTCTGTGTGTTTCCAGACACTCGTTGCGTGCTTCGTGACGGAGTCGAAATAGTGGATCCATGTTTCATCGGCAGTTATTACTGTGTTTAGAAAGTCTGGGACCTTTGCAATCATTTGTTTCTACTCATGACATACCTGAACTTTGGCTAACAATTGTTCTCTCGTCAAGTGATTTGGTACCCATCTGGAACACACACGATGCAGTAGTAATTTGTTTCGTAGAATGCGGAATGCCGACGCCGACATTTTTGAAGTATTAGTTGACGCCTCTGTCTTCACACGTCATTCGTAGATCTTCTTGGAGTATTGCCCAAACAGTGTTAACAATACGCTCCCTAGCAATAGTTTCAGGTCGACCAGGCCTAGGAGCGAGTTCTGCAGCCAACAGCCCTTTTTTTAAATCATGGCGCCATCTAGAAATCGTTGACTCACCCAAACATTTATCTTTGTAAGCTTTTTTCATTAAATGAACTGTTTCTGGAGCTGTTTTACCCAAACGATAGCAACATTTTATCGCCCAACTCATTTCACTTCTTAACTCTGAATCAACCGCCTCCATAGCTGTAATGCGAAATGCATACGTAGCTTAAACAACTGCGCAATAACAAAACCAGAATCGTCTGCCACGGCTGATAACTTTTGCCATAGATACTTCGTTAATTCAGTTAGTCGTTTACTTGGTTATTTTTAGCACGTCTTTCGTAAAAAAAGATCGTGCTTCCGTTATCGGTTTGTCCGCCTGTACCCACGATATCTCTGCAACTATTAGCCCGATTTGAAAAATTATTTTTGCATTGGGAAGCGTGAAATATGCAAATGATGATCCTTTATTTCGTTTTTTTACGATGTACAATTTCGCCGGTAGAGGCAGATGATGTAGAATTCAAAAATACGTTTTATTCCACATATTTGCTTCTAAACATCCCATTGAAAAAAATTTTTATCTTTCGATTTCATTTATGTCGAAGAGTATTTTAGATATAGTTACTTTTTCAAATTATGCATAGATTTTCCGCTAGGGAGCGTAAAACTAAATTACGTTTTCCCCGATAACTCTTCTTCTAAAACTCCGATTTGAAAAAAATTATTCAGCGGATACACCTCCTGATGGAAAATCTTTTGCATATAATTTCAAATTTTTGGCAAATAATACTTTAGCCACCAGTGGGCGTAAGTGTTAATTTTTGCTTTCGACGTGTTTGCCATAAAATCTGAGCTTCTAAAATATCGATTGAAAAAATTCTTCCATTCACATCGATAACCCTTTTCGGAATATCTTCTTCTTAAAATATTCCACAGTTTTTCCGCCAGGGGGCCTAGATGCATATCTTATTTTTGTTAATATCTCTACTTCTAGGAGTCCGATTTGAAAAATTCCTTCTTCGTTGGATATTGTTTACAGTGTGATATGTTTTTCATATAATTTTAAAACTTTCAAGTAATTCATAGACTTTCCGCTAGGGAGCGCAGAGGTAAATTGCGTTTCCCTCTGTATCTCTGCTTCTAAATCTCCGATTTGAAAAATTCTTTCTGCGCAAGATACACCTTCTGATGGGGAATGCTTTGCACATAATGTCTAATTTTTGTTTGTAAAATAAAAATGGTTTGGCCACCAGGGGGCGTAAATCTTAATTTCCGCTTCTGATGTATTTGCCGCAAAATATGAGTTTCTAAAATCTCGATTAAAAAAAAGTCGTTTGTTGACCGATACTGCTCATGTCGACAAACCTTTTCGGAATATTTTCTTCTTGAAATAATGCATGGTTTCTACGCCAGGGGGCGCAGATATATATATTATTTTTGTCAATATCGCTACTTCTAGGAGTTCGATTTGAAAAATTCGTTCTTTGTACGATAGTGTTTCCAGTGTGACATGTTTTTCATATAACTTTAAAATTTTCAAGTAATTCATAGAATTTCCGCTAGGGGGCGTAATGGTAAATTGTTTCCCCCTATATCTGTATTTCTAAATCTCCTATTTCAAAATTTTTTTCTTCAGCGGATACACCTCTTGATGGAAAATCTTTTGCATACAATTTCTAAATTTTGGTACTGCTCATGTCGACAAACCTTTTAGGAACATTTTCTTCTTAAAATAATGCATGGTTTCTACGCCAGAGGGCGTATATGTATATTTTAATTTTGTCAATATCTCTACTTCTAAGAATCAGATTTGAAAAATTACTTCTTTGTTGGATAGTATTTCCGATGCGAAATGTTTTTCCTATAAATTCAAAATTTTTAAGTAAATCATAGCCGTTCCGCTAGGGAGCACAAAGGTAAATTGCGTTTTCTGCGTTATTTCTGCTCCTAAAATTCTGATTTCAAACATTCTTCCTGTATCGCATACAATACCTGATGGAAAATATTTTTCACATAATTTCTAATGTTTGGTAAAGAATGGTTTGGCCACCAGGGGGAATAAGTGTTAATATCTGCTTCTGATGCAATTGTAGCAAAATCGGGGTTCCTGAAAACTCGACTTAATTTTTTTTTCTTGTACCCATAGTGCTCATATGGAAAAACCTTTCGAGAATACTTTCTTCCTAAAAGAATGCATGGTTTTCCCACCAGGGGACGCAAAGTCACATCTTATTTTTGTCGATGTTTCTAAGAGTCCGATTTGAAAAATTCTTTCTGTGTTGGAGAGCGTTTCCGGTGCGAAATGTCTCTCATATAAATTCATGTTTTCGTTAACGCGCAAGTCTACAACCAGAGGGCGTAAGCTCACGATTCCGTTTACAGCAAGCAATATCTGAGGGATTAAAAACCCGATTGAAAAACTTCTTTCTTCCGTCAGATTCTATTGTTTTCCGTACTGGTTCCATTGACTTCGAATAGCTTTGATAAATTTAATTTGCGTCAGAACGGATTCAAAAGACGTGCTTATTACACCCGAACATTCGGTGTCATCTTTCTTGTTTCCCTTCGCACTGTTGCCAACTCAAAAAAAATTACTCTCAGTGTTTATGGAACGGCTTTGTAAGTAAAAATTCTTCGAACTTCCTCATCTCCATTGTGACATCGAACGAATGACGCTAGAAATCTGTTTTGGTTTCGTTTCGGGAAGCTAAAAACTGTTTATGGAAACATTGCTCAGAAAAGGAAATAAAAAGCAACGTGCTTTTGTCGCTGAAGCCAGGGAAGTGACAACGGAATTTGATTTTAACTTTTAGTAAACCGATTCCATTTCAAACTCATCTTGCAGCGAGGTTTGTCGGTTTCAGTTGTAATTAATGTATGCATCCGGTGAGATAGCTCAGTGAGCATCGTCATTTGATTATTTAAAAGTCAATCTTCTTTTTGTGAGACGCACTGTTTTCAATCCAGAAGCAAAATGCTAAACGATCCAGCACAGGCCCGTCTTAACTGATGAAAAAATTCACGGCCCGTCCTGAGGGATAGGCCAGGATCAGGCCTTCTGGGTAGGCACGGGCAGACTTCCACCTACAACCTTTTTTTTTCTTTTTGATTGGAGGTTTAACGACCACCGTGAGCAACTCAATGGGCTATAAGCAGTCATCCGTCCCTAATTTGGGGTCACTGGTTCCAGGGAAGGGAGAGAGCTATTGCCTTAAGTCAAAAACAACATCCATGCCTCACGGTATTCGAACCTGGACCCCTTTCGGACGAATGATCAGAGGCCATCGCTTAGACCACTGTGCCACCGGGGTGACACTCTTTGTTTTGAGCGACTCTCTTCTACGTAATTTCAGCATACTTTCGAGTTTCATCTACCGATCCCTTACATGGTCTTCTTTTGGGCATTTTCTTCTATACCTTGGTATCAAGTCTAGTATTCTGTTGTCCAGCAGTGGTCAATTCTTCTAGCAAAATGTCCATCCGATTTCCACTTGCGACCCTTCAGTTTATTCATCGTGTTATCCACCCTTGTCATTTTCCTAAAGCATTACAGTGAAACTTCGGCCATACGCTTTTCAAGGGGATGGCCTTAAAAAAGTATAAATGTGAAAAATGTATAAACAGATTTCAAAATGGTAAATAATATTGTAAAATTTATGCTTTAAGGGAGCTTTTATTTCGTTAATAAGGTTTTTAAAGTCGAATTGGCGACGAAAGAAGGCGTTACGTGTTACAATTCATCGCAAAAGTCATAAAGCCTATGAAAATCAAATTTCTCTTTTCACGACTCTGTCTGTAAAAAAATCTTGATTCTAGAATAAAAATCCCGATTCTAGAACAAGCGAAATCCTGATTCTGGAATAAGTAAAATCCTGACAACTAAGAATCTCAGGCCAATTCATCATATGCAACACATAATTTAACAATACAAATTTGGAAGATGTGAATCCGTTTATTGGTGTAAATATGATGTTAGGTCAGATAATATCCGAAAACTTGAACATTTCATCGTCCTGGAACAGGAATCGAACCTGCGTCTCCCAGATAGTGCCCGAGTATGCTAACCACTACGCCACCCAGAACGACCAAGTTTCAAGTTTCCTATTAATTTGAATATAACCATCACAAGATTCGCTAGTCGAAGCAACCGGCATTCATTTCTTTTCCATGTCATATTTACACCAATAAACGGATTCACATCCTCCAGATTTGTATTGTACAATGATGTACTCCCGTATTTCATTTATTGACTTGTTTCGTTCTGTGGATCTTTGAGTGCGTCCGTTTGAAACTAGAATGTTGAACATTAAGGACTCATTTATAATTCTATTTTACTACGCCACGAAATAGTGGAAACACAAAGTTACATCCCACAGATTTATCAATTTTTAAATACCGCATACGTGTGTGAGTTATGAAATGCGAAATCAATTTTTTCATCCAAACCGAAAGTAAATGACATAATATTCCCTGATGGCATCAAGGTCCAATTTTGGCTGCACCAAGAATAAAAGTAAACAACACATCCTTCTCTGACTTGATCAAGGTTCAACTTTGGCTGCACTAAGAAGGATAGTAAACACCATACCCTTCTCTGATGGGATCAAGGTTCACCTCTGGCTCAACAAGAAGGGAAGTAAACAACATACCCTTCTCTGATGGGATCAAGGTTCAACTTCGGCTGCACCGAGAAGGGAAGTAAACAACATACCCTTTTCTGATGGGATCAAGGTTCAACTCTGGCTGCACCAAGAAGAAGAGTAAGCAACATACCCTTCTCTGATGGGATCAAGGTTCATCTCTGGCTGCACCAAGAAGGAAAGTAAACAACATACCCTTCTCTGATGGGATCAAGGTTCAACTTTGGCTGCACCAAGAAGGAACACAACAACGCTGTCTCAATTCTCTTAAAATTTCAACATACCGGGTTACAAACAAAAGAATCAAAGAAGCGTGTACTTTTTATAATCTGAAATTCAAATTTCAATGTATAATCGCAAAACAAAAACACATATGAATGAATTACGTATAACCGAGTTAAAAAAAGCGATAGATACTACGGTAAAATATCGGTACTAACGCAGAATTACGTATAAAAATGGAAAACGTATAACCGAGGTTTGACTGTAGTCCCTTTTCCTCGCTTTCTTGAATACACTATGCTCTCCGTGCTTCTTTGAATTGTCAGAAGCCCCTGTATGAGATAAGAAGAGATTTATATTCTACGCCAAGAAATTCGGATTACTAGTATAGTTATACTATTTTAAAGATATTTTTAAGAAGTTAGATTACTAGTATAGTTAAACTATTTTAAGTATTTTTCATAGTATAGTTATACCTTGTCAAGGATACTGAACCTAAGAAGAAAGGACGTCATGTCCTTGGAAACCAAGTGCTATACCCAATATATGAAGTTACATAAATTTTTGCGACCCGATTACCTTCAACAACTATGACGTACTACAGAAGTGAAAATATGTGTCAAAACGACAAATCTACAGCGAGACATTCTGTCCGCGCAGCTCAGTTGGGAGAGCGACTTACTCCGGAATAAGGGGACACGGATTTTATGCGCGTCGTGGACAAACTTGTGTTTTCACATTAGCGCCCAATTGTGGAAAACAGATCCACTGGCGTTTGGGTTCTTCGAAAAATGTGTGACGTTTGTTCCACACATTGTTTGAAATTAATGAAAAATACCTACTTCGCTTCAGAGACAAAAAAAAAAATTAAGAGGGAGATGATGTGACGTACTACAGAGGTGAAAACATGTATCACGACGACCAATCTGCAGCGAGACATTCTGTCCGCGTGGCTCAGTTGGGAGAACGACTTACTCCGGAGTGAGGGTACACGGATTCGATGCCCCTCGTGGACGAATTTGTGTTTTCACACAACCTAATCATCCAAGTGGATATGTTAGTCAAAAGACTCCGGTCTTCTCTTTTGTCCAGACACAGGGACTATTTGATCTCTATTCTACTTCAAGAAATTTGGATTACTAGTATAGTTATACTATTTTAAGTACGTAGAATAAGTTTTTAATAACCAGGTAATCTTTTTGTTTCTGATGTCAAAATGTTAAAGTATGTTTTATGAATACAACAATAAAAAAAGTATTACGTCATGTAGTAGTTACATCACACATTGATATTCCCACTGATGGAACGCCTGCCCGAAAACACAAAAAGCTAAACTGGACTTCACAAATATTTCTTTGTCAGTTGGGGCTATACAATTGTAAAAATCGTGATGACATCACAATTATATCCGGAAAGAAGTTTCTATTCAGTAAACATCTAAAACAAAACACGGTAACTTAGCGTGTCGTCACAAATATTTCTTTGTCAGTTGGGGCTATACAATTGTAAAAATCGCGATGACGTCACAATTATATCCGGAAAGAAGTTTCTATTCAGTAAATATCTAAAACAAAACACGGTAACTTAGCGTGTCGTCACAAATATTTCTTTCTCAGTTGTTTCTAAGGTGATGACGTCTCATAAATTAATCCGGAAAGCAGTTTCCATTCACTGAACACCTGCCCGAAAACACGAAAAACTAAGTGTGACGTCACAATTTCTTTCTCGGTTGTTGCTATGGTAATGACTTTTTCCACTGCACCACCAAAGTGGGAAAAAACGTTCAAAGCAAATTATATTGTTCCTAAAAGGATGTGGTTTAGGGTGCGAAGCGCGCATGGACTTTTTCTCTTACGGTTATCTTATAATTCTTTCTCAGCTTATGATTTTAAGTGCACTGAAATTTCATACAGCGCTTCATTTTATAAAAAAGGAAAATATCGGTAAATAACGAGGTCATTAAGCTGTATTCCCGGTAAAACGTCACTTATGTAGTTTTCACTCCATTAAGTCTTTTGTCACAAAGATCTTTACTGCCAGTGAAAGCTCCTATTCATTTTCAAATGAAAGCTCGTTTTCACAGTCTAATGCGTTCTCAATTCCTGATCAATTTCCTGCTACAAAATGGTAAATTTCTTCCTTGAATGTCAAACGTCGTCAAAAGAGCGGTTTGAATTTTACGAGGAAATCGATGCGACCGTTCCTGACTTCAGATAATGCAATAATTTAGCTTTAATGGTTGATTTAAATTCTATAAAAACCGTGAATGTTAGAGCAGGAAAAAAAGGCAATCAAAGAGATGAAAATGAAATACAAAAAATAATGACGAATTATCTAGTGTAATGAGCATGTCCATTGAAAAAATGGCTCAAATATACGACGATAAAGATATTTCTAGGCATTCAGTTTAATTTCAAATTCCGCAATTAGGAGATTGTAACAAAAAAATCGAATTTTATAAAACAAGGAGAAATTTTGTAAAGAAAGACCTCGAAAATGCGTGAAAAGTCATAGATACAGAATTTGGCTCAGAAAAGATTTTAATACATTCGCTGTATAAATGAACATATGAAAATATAAAAGGCATAAGAAATGTAGAAAATATTTATGAGCAGTCTTTGAGAACAGGAAACATAAATATAAAACAGAGAAGAGCATTCGTGGAACCAAATAAGGCGCCGTAAAATGTAGATTGTACTTGCAAAAGGTTCGGCTTACTGAATACTGTCCGATTCAAAAAAGTATTTTTTCAATTGTATTTGTATGGAGGAATTACAAAACTAAATAGGTTATAAATTTACCCATCTAGCAGTAGAACTCTACATAACAAAAAAGAAAAAAATATATTGAGCAGTCGCTTTCTTTTTTATAGTAATTAATATAATCTTTATACTATTATAATGTATCTATCTACATCTATATACATATACATATGCACTATACTGACAAAAGTCACCGGACTCCCCTTCGAAAGCAAATGAACGGATCCGCTGCGTTTGTTAAAATGTGCGGTACAGCTGCAAACGGTATAAAAACAAGCCTGCACCTGGCCGCGATCATATCGCAATGTGAGGTTGTGTGAAAACGTCGCGGCGGAGAGAACTGGCTTTGAGAAAGGAAAGATTGGTGGGTATTATATTAGTGGGTTGACCATACAAGAAACCTAGAGGCGTTTAAACATGCCCTGGTCAACTGTTTTGTATGTACTGAATAAGTGGAAGGCACACTGCATGCCTAAAGCAGCAAAACGTACCGGCAGACCAAAGAAAATCAGTGATAGAGGACGTCGAAGCCTCAGGAGAGTCGTTACAGCTAATCGACGAAGTACTGCACAAGACCTCAGTGTACATGTGAGTAAAAATGCTGGAGCCTCGGTATGTTCACGTACCATTCGCAGAGAACCTGATTCCATGGATTACCGTGGTCGTGCGGCTGCTCATAAACCGTTCATCTCCACCCAGAATGCTACTCGTCGTTTAGCATGGTGTAAAGAACATTTATCGTGGACCGTAGATCAATGGAAACGGGTCCTATGTGTTTTTTCGTGGGTCCTATGGACTGATGAATCCAGATGCACGATCCATGAGTCTGATAGCCGTGTGTGGATATAGCAGCAGCCGGGGAAACGCTATTTTCTACAGTGTACTGTTCTTACGCTCAAGTTTGGAGCTGGCAGTGTACTCAGGTGGGGGTGTTTTTTCGTGGCCTGGTCCCGGCTCATTGGTTATCGTGGTGAAACCTGTTAACCAGCATGTGTACTTCGATATTCTGGACAATTATGTCCTACCAACTTTGTGGCAATACTATGGTACGGAGCCTTGTTGGTACCAGCAGGATAATGCACCGCGCCATAAAGCAAGGACTATTACGGAGTGTTTGACAATAATTCCGTATCATCTGTGGACTGGCCAGCACAGAGTCCTGATCATAATCACATAAAGCACCTATGGGATGAATTAGAGCGCCGCATAAGAAGTTTGAAACCAAGGCCTATTACTAAGCAACAGTTAGCGGCAGCATTATGTACTGAATGGAAGAGAATACCTATCGCTGTGTTCCCAAACCTTGTGGAAAGCATATCCCGAAGGTTCAGTGCATGCCTTAAGGCCAAAGGTGGACCGACACAGTACTAATCTATGTCAATAAATGCTATGTTGTGTTTCTCTTCTAGGTGTCCGGTGATTTTTTTCAATATAGTATATATATATATATCATCATCAGCATCATCATTGTCAGCCATTATCAATCCACTGCTGGACGAAGGTCTCTCCAAGTCCCCCCCCCCCCCCCAATATATATATATATATTATATCATCACCATTATCAACCATTACACTGAACAACAAAACTAAACTTTTTGTTTGTTACAAAGACTGCATATGCCGAATCGTACGGTATTTTTATGGTGATTACAAATCTGCTGGCTAAATTGTGCTATCGGGCATAGTTCCCGAGTAACCTGTTGTTTCAGTGTACAATAAGCCTTCATTTTGGAATGTATATTTCGCTACAAGCAATTAATTACACTTACCTTAAACAGTAGTTACTTTAGATTTTCCTCTGTACTTTGGTTCTACTACATCCCTTTTTAGAGTCCAAAAGTAATCAGCTAGCATTTTAGGGCTTCATTTTCCTTTATAGCCTTTCCTATGGTTCATATGTCCTGATGAAAACGTTTTCTGTGCTCATCGCTTACAACTCCTGAGTTCTGTAGGAAAAAGTCCAGATGCGAGTGAAGGTATTGTATTTTAAGGGACATATTGCATCTCATGGCCTTATAGTTTTCTAGACGCTCCGTAACAAGTTCTTTATAAATTTATGCCTTCCGGTTACCTAAAAAGTTCAGTACCACATCTTTAAAGGACTTCCATACAGCAGCTTCAGTCTCATTCAAAGTGTTTCAAACGTAGGATCCCGCTTGAGTTCTGGGGCGTTTCCGCACCGCAGAACGCACATGAAATAAAGGCAGATAGCAAGTGTGAGCACATGTCCGCGTAGCTCAGTAGGGAGAGCGACTTACTCCGGAGTGAAGGGACCCGGTTTCGATGCCCGGCGTGGACAAACTTGTACGTTATACTGGCGCCCGAACTTCCAGGACGACCCGGCTGTTTAGTTTCTCTCAATGATGTGATGTTCTTTCCACTCGGCGAGACAGGATAAATTAGAATTCCTTCTTCAGTGCTTCGAAAAAATAAATCAGTGTGTTGTTACTCTCCACACACCAAATTGTCTGGGATTTCTCCAATGCACGTTCTTCATGGGATGACTGCTTACAGCGATACATGGTCCCGAGTGACCCGTGGGCCATGCCCCGCCCTCTTTCGGGGGGACGTGCCTGCATCGCAGGACGCACATGTGATAAAGGCAGATAGCAGTGAGAGCACATGTCGGCGTAGCTCAGTTAGGAGAGCGACTTACTCCGGAGTGAGGGGACCCTTGTTCGATGGCCGGCTCGAACAAACTTGTACGTTATAGTTCCCCTATTTGTGGACGAATAAAAATGCCTTGTTTAATTTGGCTTCAGATATTTTGGGGAACTTGTTCTGAATAAAGATGGAGAAAGACTTCTCCATCTTTATTCAATCCCTTTACAATTTTTTTTTTATCAAACATGGTTTGATTTCTAGCAGTGGTAAGTACGTGTTCTGAGCACCTATAAAAGGCTCAGCAACAACATTTCTTTCACCTGGATTAAGGACTCTCTTTTAGGCCAGGTCTTTTTAATATAATGAGAATTTCTGTCCCTACTGTTCCATTCGCAGAGGAAGCAGCAGTATTTTGTGTATCCAAGTTGTAGATCTAGGAGCAAAGCTATCACTTTAAGATTGCCACAAATATTCCATGAGTGTTTTTGTATACTAAGCTTTGAAGCAACAGTTGGTTCATATTTGCATATATTTCTTTCATGAATGCAGCATAGGTACTGACGGATACATATTTCTGTTATGCAGAAGGACAGCTTTTAAGCTTATTTTTAAGAAATCTATAAAAAGTCTCCATTCTTCAGGTGTGTGTTGCTCTCCTAAGGCTTTAAACAATAAGTCATTGCAGTACACAAGATCCCCACTCTTCGAAAATAAGTGTTCAAACTCTTGCTGTCGTCGACGAAAACTACATACTTTTGCACTTCGTTGTAAAAGATTCCATCCCTTCAATATTGAAGCCAATATTTCGGCCTGACTTTTTGCGAAATGAAAGTCACGAACCAGATAATTTAATTCTTCCTGACTTATAAAGTGAGGCACAGAATCTTGCGAGAAATCAGGCTCTTGCACTTCAATGTCTTCTTCGCTGTGAGGATTTATGTCATCAGTAACACTAGCATCTAAACTCCATGACTGTGGAGGTACAGGAACAGGAAGATATGGCCCATGAGAAACAGGCCTTATTGGCAGAAGGAATACTGGTATATTGAATCGTGTCTTTGGTCTTAGCTGTAATTCCAGATATCATACTGATGTAGAAGTTACAGTCCATTGAGTGGTCTTCCGGATCTTTCCAAATTGGTATCGCAAATGGTATTTCCCGTGATCCCTTCAACCAGCCAGTCAACAAAGTTACGCATGAATTACACCAAATCTGAGGCGCCCAAGATTTATGTTCAACACCCATTTTCCACTGGAAATAAAGTTCATACGATTTCCTAATCAACGGTGTAAAATGTCGCTTTTGAGACTTTAAAGTAAATTGTCCACAAATGTAGCAGAAACTGTTTGAATGGTTTACAAAAGTACGTGGCATTGTTTAATGTATTTTTCACAATCCACACTACTTTTTAAAACCACGAGAAAATGCACGTCCTTCAATACCGATTAAATACATTCGAATGAAAAACATTCTGCTACGTTCCCCCTTCTCAGAAACAATTGCACAACAGGAAGTAATGGCGCCAGTATGTCTGCTCTTAGAGACACAGATATCCTGACTGCAGACAGATGTCTCCGTTGGGAAACACAGGGAAATTCCTTTAAGTAACAGAACATTCACCCCCAATAGAGTTCCATTCAAGAGCCCAGTGGAGCAATTGTGACTTAATATTTGGTTTCAGCACCCATAAATACATACAAAATCGTTAATGTATTCTTTGCAACAAAACAATTGTTGTTCAGTGTTATCAATCCACTGCAGGATGAAGATCTCCCCAAGTTTCTTCCACAACTGTCTGTCTTGAGCCTGTAACCTCCATGTTACTCCGACGGAGTGCTATCGAATTTCATCCATCTATCTCTCATCTGGTCTTCTTCTGGGTCTATGTCTGTCCCTTGGAATGCATTTCAGAATTTCGGGTGTCCATCAGTGGTTTGTCCTTCTGGCAACATGTCCAGCCCATTGCCATTTCATGAATTTTACTCTGATCATGATGTCTTCCACTCTTGTTATTTTCCTTATACATTTGTTGCCCTTCTTGTCTTTCTTGGTTACGCCAAGTATGCAACTCTCCATGTTTTTATCAGTTGTATGCAGTCTTTGTATGTCTTTTTTAGTTAAGGTCCATGACTCTACTCCATATATAAGAACTGGAAGGATGCATTGATGAAACACTTTTCTTTTAAGACATAATGGCATATTGCTTTTGAAAATTATACCGTTTCTTCCAAACGCTCTGAAGCCAAATTTTATGCGCCGATTATCAATGTGACCCTTGCTTGATATCTGTTGTCCAAGGTAAGTATAGCTATCTGTTACCTCATGTTTTTCACATCAGTCGAAACACCTTCATTTGTTTCCAGTATTTTATAAAATCTTCACTAAGGTTCTTTCACACCGCTTGAATGTAACAATGGGCATGGCTCAACCGAGAGAACAAGCTGGATTCAGGAGTGGCTACACCACCATAGACCATATCCATGTACTGAGAGAACTAATTGAAAGAACGAGGGAATATGAACTCTCATTATGTATGGCTTTTGTCGATTATGAAAAGGCCTTTGATTCAGCGAAACCATCAGCAGTAACAATGGCTTTGAAATCCTGCGGTATTGAAGATGCAAACATTAGTATTATTAATAACATCTATGAAAATTCAAGTCCAAAAGTTCTGCTATTTGTGGATACAGAACCAATAAAATTTGGAAAGGAAGAGAGAAAAGTCCACACAATATCTCCCAAACTCTTTAATGCCCCACTGCAAAATGTTTTTCAATCATTAAGCTGGAAATACAAAGGGATAAAGATTACTCATGAGACGCAAATAGCGTATTAAATCCGTTTGTTTTTGGGGCGTAGTAAGTACAAAAAATCGCCAAGCTATCGCACTCTACTGGGAGGCTTTCTCAAGGCAATGGTAGACATAAAAATGTCTACCATTGCCTTAAAGATTAATGGAGATTATATAACTCACCTTCGTTTTGCTAATTTCTAATCATTTTGCAACTACCTCTTCAGAGCTTCAGAGTATGCGAGTATCTACCTCTTCAGAGCTGCAGGAACTTGTTGACAAGAGAAAAGAAGTAGGATTAAAAATCGACTTTCAGAAAACAAAACTGATGCACAATGTTTTTACAAGAAATGAATATTTATCGATTGATGGGGGAAAGCTGGAGATAACCGATAGCTACGCTTACCTTGGCCAACAGATATCAAGCAAGGGTTACATCGATGAACAAATTAATCGGTGTATAAAACTTGGCTGGGGAGTTTTTGGAAGAAACGGTACAATTTTTAAGAGTAATATGCCATTATATCTTAAAAGGAAAGTTTTTAATCAATGTGTCTTTCCAGTGCTTACGTACGGAGCAGAGATGTGGACCTTAACTAAAAGAGACATACAAGGACTGCAAACTACTGAAAGAAACATGGAGAGATGCATGCTAGGTGTGGCCAGGAGAGAAAACGAGAAACTGGTTGACAAGGGAAAGGAAAACAGTCGAAGGCATCTTGATCAGAGTAAAATCCTTGAAATGGCAATCGGTTGGACATATTGCCAGAAGAACGGACCACCGATGGACAACCGAAATTTTAGACTGGATTCTGAGGAACAGGGAAACACCCAAAAGAAGACCACGTGGGGGAGGTTTGGATAAAATTCTAAAGAATGAGGGAGTAACGTGGAGAAGACTGGCTCAAGACAGATATTTGTGGAAGAAACTTGGGGGGGACCTTCATTCAGCAGTGGACTAATAATGGTTGTCAATGATTAAATATATATATATATATATATATGGTAGTATGGCGTTGGTACGAATGCATTTGTTTGCCATTAAGGCGCTGGTACGAATACATTATTATAGCACTGCCAAAAATTTGATTGTTTTATTTATTGACAGTAACACCGAGCCAAATTAAATAAGATATTTTCAAAACTCTAGATAACCCACAACATGGGAGTATTTATGATTTCTCGATAGGAAAGCAAGTTACTGATACTACAAAATGTAAGCAAAATGTTAATCATGGATAATGGAGTCCGATACAATTAAACTTTGTTCAGTGTCATTCGGAAACCTGGATAAGGTCACAAATAAAAGTTCACATCACGCTGAGGCACAAAAACAAAAACACAACTGCGGATGTCTGAATGTTTGTCATAGGTATACCAGCATCTAGGAGATGCAGGTATGGCTGCACATAGAAATATGTATTGGGGTCATTTAGCAGCAGAACCGTAGTTCATTAAAAACAAATACGTGCGAAAAACTTTTCTCATAATAGAAACACTCCTGAGCAAAGATAAGTTTTCCGAGCAGCCATGATAGTTTAGAAAAAGACATTTCTCGGGATGCTCTGCCTTATTTTAAGTAGAAAATGCCCGAAAGTTGTTCGGATTCCTAGAACCTCTAATATCGAATAAGGTAGTCAATATACACGCACATTTACACCATCTGGCAGCAAGGTTCTCGATCGGAAATTGGACAAAACCTGTGAATGACCTTTCTCGTAGTTCAAGATATCCAGCGGGGAGAGAAATTTTGAAATATAACTAATAGATTCAGAGATATGCGAGCCAAAAGGTGACTTTTGAGGCACAAACCTGCAGGAGAGTAATTATTTCTGGCTACTTAGACCTACGTAAGAACCCATTATATTTTTTGCTGAAGCTTTCAACAATAAATTTGATGCCTAAAATAGAAACCCCAAATGTTCAGGTTGATTCACAATCAGTGTCGTGGCTTCAGTGGCATATAATCGGAAAACGGGAAACAACAAACTCAAACCACAAGCAGAATGTGACAGATGACAACTAAAAGTTTCATTACCTGTAAAATCGATACATCAGATTGCTAAACCACTTCGACATGCTCGCGTGTCGTGGCGCGTAAGATATCCCATGCAATAATCAATTTCCCGCCAAATGTTTGCCAGCATTTGCGGCATTACTGTTGCTATCGCAGCACCAGTTCCGGTCTTCAGGCCATTGAGGGAGATCACAGGGGGTCTGGTAAACGATGTTTTTCACATATCCCCACAGGAAGAAATTTAGTGGCGTAATATCGGGTGAGCTCGGAGGCCACAGATATTGACTTCTGAAGGCTTTGAGAAAAGGCTTCCTGGACGTGATCAACATCGTCCTGCGAAGTGCTCGGTCTTCCGGCCCTTTTTTTTGATGCGGCACACTCCAATTCTTTTTAAACTTCTTTAATCAACGTGGGATAGCGTTATCGGAAGGTGGAGCTCTGACATTTTGCGTTCTGTAACGACGTTGCGTTGTTATAACACTCTTTGCGTCGAAAAACCAAAGTACGCACTTGCTTTTTCTTGAACAGTCGTCATTTTGAAGTATGACGTCGATTCACAGGGTACCGTGTTGCCGCATAAAACTTTCCACGGTGAACTTGTTTATGCTGTAGGAAGTTTTATTTGGTCGGTTACGGTTTGACCATGCCAGGCCACTGAATCACGCTGTAGATGTTTACACTTGCTTTAGACTTGCTTATCGCGATGAGCCGTCTCTCCTAAAGACCATCTGCTTAATGAGATTTCCTAACTTGATAGAATTTTAGTGGTCAGCGACGCTTAAACACGAAGATATCAGTTTAAGACTTGAGCGGCCACAACAACTCTACATCATGGGCATTTATGATAGGTTTTCCACTAAATGTGCAATATTGGAGTGTCCGAAAAAAAACATTTCGCACAGGACGGTTCCATGAGGTAAATATGCATATTTTCTGCGGGGCAGTTTTCTTGTGCTGTAGACGACTGAAAGCTCATACTGTGGTAAATCAAATGAGGGTTGAAGCACATGTAGCAACACATGCGTTGAACTTCTATTGCGGCCATTTGCAGTGGCTGAAAAGTTTTAAATATTGGTTAAATTGCAACATTATTGGAAATCGATGTTTAAAGCCGCTGCAGCAGTCCGTAAAATTAACGAAGTTATAGGTAAAGGCTTGGTGGTTACTCGGACAGCGCAAACAGGGTTTAAGAAATTTGGGGCTGGTGACTTGAGCTCGAAAAGAATGGAAGGTTCGAGTAGGCCCTCTGCTGTTGATTCGGATGCCCTGAAAGCGGTTTTGGGAGACAATCCACGAACAAGCACTCGCAAATTGTCAAAAGAACGGAGAGTTTCTAAATCTGCAATAGCTGAACACATGAATAAGATCGGAAAGCTTTACAGGCGATGCCATGAGGTGCTTCATGAACTCGCTCAAGCTCAACGACGTGTCGAGGTGTACAAGGAACTTCTCAGGAATCCAAACTACAGGTACTAGATTTATCAAAGGAATAGTTACAAGGGATGAAAAGTGGATATGTCTGCGCAATTTAGATTCTTCACAACAGTGGTTAAACAGAGGTGAACCAATTTTACCTACCCCCAAACGCCGGAGTTTTGAGGAAACGTTCATGCTGTGTATTTTGGGGGACTTATGAAGGTGTAACATCACAGCCTCTCCTTGACAAATGTCAACCCCGCCTTCTCGTGGTGCATCCTGTTCCCACTAAAGGGGCTCTGACGACCGCAAATAGCGGTATAACTATACCATCGGGATCAGAGGAAATGCTATCCCACACTCACCAACCCGCTTGGCCAGCGTGGTGAGTTATGGCCAAACACCTCCAAAATGACTCTACAACTTAAATCTTGGCCCTCAGTCTCCGGCAGCTGGAATGTACCTGGCCAAGGCAGCGGCCAGTGCGACATGAAGGCAGAGGGTGCTAAGAATCCCCGGAGGACCGGACTAGGCTGCCATTTGATGCTGACCTTGGCTACCTACAACGGACGCTCCCTATCTTCTGATTCAAGGCTTCTTGAATTGGAAGAGGAACTACAAAGGATCAAGTGGGACATCGTCGGGCTGAGTGAGGTAAGGAGAAAAGGAGAAGATCTCATTGAACTGAAAAGTGGACATCTCTTCTATTATCGTGGGACAGATACTGGCAGAACTAGTGGTGTTGGATTTATAATAAACAAGAAACTGAAGGATAAAGTGGTAGAAGTTGAAAGTTCCTCTGACAGAGCTGCACGACTCGTTATCCAACTATCGAGAAGATACCAGGCTCAGATTATTCAAACTTATGCACCCACCACAAGTCATCCTGAAGAAGAAGTTGAAGAATTTTTATGAGGAAATTCGTCATCTAAATAATAAAGGTAAGCAGCACTTGAAGATAATTATGGGAGATTTCAATGCAAAAATAGGGCAACGGCAAGAGAATGAAACTTCAGTAGGTAAATTCGGTCACGGCAACAGAAACCAGCGTGGAAATACTCTCGTTGAGTTTGCAGAGGCAGAAGGATTTTTCATCTTGAATTCCTTTTTCAAGAAAAAGCCACACAGGAAATGGACATGGAAACATCCAATTGGGACGACAAGTGAAATTGATTTTATTATGTGTAACAAAAAATTCGTCATCGAAGACTGCAGTGTGCTAAACAAGTTCAACACAGGTAGTGACCATAGATTGGTGAGATGTAAGATGCACCTCAACACTAAACTGGAACGTGGCAAGCTCATAAGACAAACAAAATGTATTGACATAACCAACCTTAAAAAACACCATAATACTTTCAAGTTGGAACTGAAGAACAGATTCTCTGCTTTAGAAGGCCTAACATCGGAAGAAGTGGATATTTCTGAAGTTAACAGAAAAGTAACCAAAGCTCTTATGGAAACAGCAACAAAATTAGCTGGGTCTAAGAACAAGTTGCATGTAAACAAATTATCAGGAAAAACCAAAATGTTGATGCAAAAAAAGAAGAGAGATGAGGACAACTAAAGAAGATGTGACTTCCAAAGTGGAATATATAGAGCTATGCAAGACAGCACGAAAAAGTATCACTGAAGACGTAAGAAAATTCAACTGTGAACTAGTGAGGAAAGCAATTGAAAACAACCAAAGCCTAAAGATAGCAAAGGGACATCTCAGTAAGGGAAGAAAACAGATTATGGCTCTGAGAAAAGAAGATGGTTCTATAACAAGAAACAGAGGCGAAATTTTGACAAGAGTGAAAGATTTCTACTCCAAACTATATGAAAGGGATGATACATGTACTCCAGACATCATGAAAGGTACCAGAGTTCTTCCAGTCCTCCCAGCAGAAGTTGCTCAGGCAATCAAGAACACGAAGCGGGGAAAGCTCCAGGAGAAGATGGAATTACTATAGACATCATACAAGAAGCAAGTGGAGAAATTGAAACAGTACTCGCCCAAATTTTCACTGATGCCTTAATGAAGGGAAGATTCCTGAGGACTGGAACAATGCTACAATGATCCTGCTACATAAAAAAGGTGACATTGAGGATCTCAGGAACTACAGACCTATCAGCCTCCTATCAGTGGTTTATAAAATCTTCACTAAAGTTCTTTCACACCGCTTGAAGGTAACACTGGACATGGCTCAACCGAGAGAACAAGCTTGATTCAGGAGTGGCTACAGCACAATAGATCATATCCACGTACTGAGAGAACTAATTGAAAGAGCGAGGGAATATGAACTTCCATTGTGCATGGCTTTTATCGATTATGAAAAAGCCTTTGATTCGGTGAAACCATCAGCAGTTACCACGGCTCTGAAATCCTGCGGTATTGAAGATGCATACATTAATATTATTAATAACATCTATGAAAAATGCAAGTGCAAAGATTCGGCTGTTTGAAAATACAACACACATAAAAATTGGAAAGGGAGTGAGACAAGGTGACACCATATCTCCGAAGCTCTTTAATGCCACATTGGAAAATGTCTTTCAATCACTGAACTGGGAAAACAAAGGGATAAAAATTAATGGAGATTATCTAACCCACCTTCGTTTTGCTGATGACGTAGTCATTTTTGCAACTACCCCATCAGAGCTGCAGAGTATGATCCAGGAACTTGCTGACAAGAGTAAAGAAGTGGGATTAAAAATGAACTTTCAGAAGACAAAAGTGATGTTCAATGCTTTTACAAGAAATGAAGATTTATCGATTGATGGAGAAAAACTGGAGATAACAGATACGTATGTTTATCTTGGACAGCAGATATCAAGTGAGGGTCACATTGATGAAGAAATTAATCGGCGTACAAAACTTGCCTGGAGAGCTTTTGGAAGAAAGAGCATAATTTTCAAGAGCAATATGCCATTATGTCTTAAAAGAAAAGTGTTTGATCAATGCATCCTTCCAGTGCTTACGTATGGTGCAGAGACGTGGACCTTAACTAAAAGAGACATACAAAGGCTTCAGACAACTCAAAGAAGCATGGAGAGGTGCATGCTTGGTATAACCAGGAGAGATAAGAAGAGGAACTCGTGGATCCGAAAAATGACGAGAGTGGAAGACATCATGATCAGGAGTTAAATCCCTGAAATGGCAATGGGCTGGACATACTGCCAGAAGGACAGACCATAGATGGACAGCCGAAATTTTAGATTGGATTCCAAGGGACAGGAAAAGACCCAGAAAAAGACCACATGGGAGATGGGTGGATGAAATTCGTAAATATGCGGGAGTGACATGGAGGAGACTGGCACAAGACAGACCGTTGTGGAGGAAACTTGGGGAGACCTTCGTCCAGCAGTGGATTGATAATGGTTGACAATGATGATGATGAATCTACTTTAAGCTGATTACGAATGGTCGGTCTATCAGTGTCGAACTACAGTATATTTTCAGCAATTGGATATCTAAGACAAACTTCAGCGGAAGTATTTCCTAATGCCCTTAAAGCAGCTGTGGAAGACAAGTCAACCAAAAGCCTTAGTCAACCAAAAGCGAGCACTGCTGCAACAAGACAATGCAAAACCTCATACGGCTAATCGGACCCAAGTCAAACTTCAAGATCTTAATGGAATCGAGCTGCTGCCTCCTCCAGCATATAGACCCAACCTTGCTATTTCAGACTACCACTCGTTTCCGGCGTATGACGCATTTTCTCCGGAGTAAGTAGTTGACTACTTCGGACGAAATCAAACGCTAGTTCCAAGAGTTATTTGCATCTAAACCGAAAGCTTAATGTCATGCTGGAATTGAAGAGCGGGCAAACAGATGGGTTCAAACTATTGGACCTGATGGCATGTACTTTGAAATTTAGCTTGCATTCTTCGGTGGTTCCGGGAAAGTTAAACTGTTGTATCGAAAACACAGTTTTTGTTTTCGGACACCTCAATATATGTGATAATATCCACAAGCCCATATACAAAGGCCGTTCCATAAAAACTGGAAATACTTTCTATTTTCATTTGGCAACAGCGCGAAGGGGGAAAATAACCACGCAGACGGCTAACTTATTTAACGAAGTACCTATGGCAACAGTTATTTGCCGTGGAAGACGATTCTGGCTTTGTTATTGCGCAGTTGCTTAAGGTACGTCTGCATTTCTCCATACAGCTATGGAGGTGAATGATTCAGAGTTAAGAAGTGAAATGCGTCGTACGATAAACTTTTGCTGTCGTTTGGGTAAAACGGCTCCAGAGACAGTTGATTTTTAATAAAAAAGCTTACAAAGATAAATGTTTGGGTGAATCAACGAATTTTAGATAGCGCCATGATTTCAAAAAAGGGCGTTTGTCGGCAACTCGCTCCTAGGCCTGGCCGACCTGAAACTGTTGTTAATGAGCGTTAACACTCTGTGGAAAATCTTGCAAGAAGATCGACGAGTGACGTGTGAAGACATTGCGGAGTCAACTAATATTTCAAAAACGACGGCATTCCGCATTCTACGCGACAAATTACTGCTGCATCGTGCGTGTTCCAGATGAGTACTTCATCACGTGACGAGAGAACAGTTGTTAGCCAGAGTTCAGGTGTGTCATGAGTGGAGACAAGTGCAAAGGATCCAAACAGATTCGGACCCTTTGCAATTGTCTCCACTAATGACACACGTGAAGAGATTGCAAAGGATCCAAACTTTCTAAACACAATAATAACTGCCAAGGAAACATGGGTCCACTATTTCGACTATTTCGACCACCTCACGAAGCGCGCAACGAGTATCTGGAAACACACAGGCACGCCTCTTCCGAAAAAAGTCCACCAAACCAAATCGGCTGGGAAGGTGATGATGATAATGTTCTTTGATCATAAAGGTGTAGTCTACCAGCATGCATTTCCTCCTCAAATTACCGTCAATGCTGAGTATTACATTTCAGTTTTAAGGCGTCTGCGACGACACAAAAATATTTAGCGACCGGAACTGGTGGGCAAGTGGACCCTACACCATAATAACTCCCGCACACCTACACTGAAGAGCAATTGAATTAGAGACAACTGGCGTTATGCAAATGTGGCGCTGTGGGTGGCCCTGTAAACGGAAACGACATGACGTATGCAGCGATCCGACAATATAAGGAGTGATGAGACGGGAATCAGTAAGAGTTGGACACAGTATGGGAAAGACGAAGGATCTGAGCGCATTTGATCGTGGACAAATTGTCGGGGCCCGAAGAATGAGTGACTCCATCTCGGAAGTCATGCAGGCACTGGGAATTTCACGAGCCACTGTATCACGGGTGCACCGTGAGTACATCAAATCCGGTAAAACCATCCCTGCAAGGGCCAACTGCCGTGGACAACAGCATGTGGATGAGCGGGGTCATCGTAGGCTAGCTCACATTGTAACAGCGGATAGAAGGACCACAGTGCAAGAAATCACTCGGCAATTTAACGCTGGTGGACTAAAACGTGTAAGCAACCACACCATCCAGAACCATCTCCTCGCTATGTGTTCCGCTGCCGACCGCACATCACAGGGTGCAAAGATTAGCATGGGCGCGGAAACATCGCCACTGGACCCTAGACATGTGGAAAAGTGTTGCCTGGACTGATGAGTCGAGATTCACGTTGGTACATGCGGATGGCAGGATACGAGTATGGCGCAAACCACATGAAGCGATGGATCCTTCTTGCCAGCAGGGTACCCTTCAAGCTGGTGGGGGTGGCATTCTAGTCTGGGGACTGTTTACGTGGACTGAAATGGGACCCCCTCGTACGAGTGACTTCGTCCCTCACAGGTCAACGTTACCGGGATATCCTGGACGACCATTTACTCCCGCTTGTACGTCTTCAATATCCCACTGAGGACATCATTCTGCAACAAGACAATGCAGCTCCCGAATTGTATCCGAATGGTTGGATGAACACTCCACCGACGTGACCTTGCTTCCTTGGCCAGCTAGGTCACCTGACCTCAATCCCATCGAATACATCTGGGATGGCATCGAGAGAGATGTTCGAGGCTCTGACCCCCCTCCATCAAATCCTCGTGAACTGTTGGAGCTTGTTCAGGGACCGTGGATCCCTGAACAAGCTCCATGCCGAGACAAATCGCCGCCGTCATCAGGGCGAAAGGTCGTGCTACACGTTACTAGACAGGTATCTCTATATCAATCGCTCTTCAGTGTATGACTGCTTCTGTTCAACAGTTTCATATGAAATGCAGTATTGAAATCATGCCACAGCCTACGTAGTCCTGACCTCGCCCCGTACGATTTCTGGTTTTTCCAACAATGAAGGAGAAGTTTTGTGGCGCAATATTCAACACAGATGCTAACGTTATTCAAACTGTACAGAGATCCCTAAAGCAGCTTCCCCAAAATGCCTTCGCCACATGCTTTGGAAAGTGGACTGGATGATGGGACCGTTGCATTTCATCCAAGGGAAGATACTTTGAGAAAGAATAACATATATTGTTATTTTGTTCTACCTATATTTCTTCATTTTGTGTGATTTTACTCCCAGCTTTTGTGGAACGGCCGTTGAATAATACTGATGCATATTTTGAGGTGCCGTAATTAATTCGGATAGCAAGACGCAGGAACAGCATTAACATTTTGTAAATAAAAATTGACGGCCCATGGCTTTCCCGAGCAAAACGGAAATATTCCCAAAAGAAGTAGTTGTTTCTATGTGAGTGTGTAGGACCCACGGTTCGGTGCGTGAGCAAGTGGGTGGCTGGTCAGCGAAGAATTGGAATCGGATTGTTGTACATGGGGTACGCCGTTAGAATTGTCAGTGGTGTAGATTTTTAGGAGAGTTAATGTCGATTTTGATGAGCAAATGTTACTGTTGAAAGAAAGAGCGAGCAAGATTTAAGTAGGATTCCACACTATCTACCAACAAGTAATCGGACACCTGTGATAGCAAAGGAAAACGTAGTTTATTCACCTTCAATAGTCGGTGGAGCCTCCACGAGCGGCGATTACAGCTGCGACCCTTCGGGCCATACTCTCAACCTGGCGTTGTACGACGGCTAGCGGTATTTTCTTCCACTCGGCTTTGAGAAGACAGGTCAGTCCCTTAACCGATTTCGGATGGTGGGGGCACCCTTTAACTCGACGCTCCAACTCCTCCCAGAGGTGCTCGATAGGGTTAAGGTCCGGGCTCTGCGCAGGCCAGTCCATTCGGTTAAGCCCATTGCCACCATACCAAGCCATGGTGAACCTCGCAACATGACAGGTGGCATTGTATTCTGAAAGTAACATGGGTCCACCCCATAAAACTGCCACAACGTAGGAAACGCATGGTAATCCAAAATGGTGCATTAGGTCTCGGCGTTGAGTCTACCAGGAATTCCGACCAAGGGTCCCGTGCCATACCAAGAGAAACACCCCCATAGCATAATTCCACCGCCGCCGAACTTCACAGTTGTCATAATACATTCCGGCAGGAGGCGTTCTCCAGGCAGACGCCAAACCCAGACCCTGCCATCCGAACGGTAGAGGGTGAAACTTTATTCGTCGCTCCAGAGAACCTGTTTCCACTGTTCAACGGTCCACTGTCGAGGTTCTTTGCACCACATTAGCCGAGCAGCGCTATTGGACTTGGTGATCAAAGGCTTGTGGGGGCAGCACATCCATGATAACCGAGCAGATGGGCTTCCTTGCGGATGGTATGCATCGAAAGAACACTCTCGGATGCCTGTTGAAACTCCTCGTGGATGTGGCCCATCGATTTGGTGTGGTTCTTCCGAATTTCTCTGGCCAGCACCCGTCGGTCTCTAACTCCCAGTTTTGTGGGTCTGCCGGGTTGGGGCACATTCCGGCAGTCACCTTTCATCTTCCACTTGCCAATCACGTAGGCCACTGTCGATTTTGGGTACTTCAATTCGTTGGATATGTCACGTATGGATCGGCCATTTCTGTGATATCCAACGATTACACCTTTGTCGAAATCGGAGAGCTCCGAACTGCGTGGCATCTTGCATGCTACTGGTTGCGTTGTTGTTTCCCACACGATACTTAACGACGGCGGCCGTGACGTGTATCAGGACCGCAGATATCGTCGATTGCAGGGGGTCCAATTACTTGTTGGTAGATAGTGTATAAATGCGGTCATAGCGACAGGATTTCGAATGAAGTGTTTGGCATGCTGCTCTTGGGAGCTTAGAAAGAGTAGAAGAAGAGAAAATAAAAGACAATTTATGGAAAACTGAGCCATAACAACAGAAAAGCAAAAGGTCAAGATCCAAGTATGCAAGCATCCTGTCGTTAGCTCTAAGCGCAAAGGACTCAGGTGAGATGGGTGTTTGGCCGCAGTTGTCAACAAAAAAGTCTGTGACGAGAGCGACGGTCTCTGTAACAATTTTTCTGTCCCAGATGAGGCGATTGGTTCTGACCTCGAGGCAAGAACTTTAAAGTGCACCAGGAACCCTGATACCTAACCAGGTATCGGGGTTCCTGGTATGCAGGCAGCGTTTTTGAGAGAGATATACTCTCGGAAGCCGATATTGTCAGACTGCTTGTATCTGAAGAAAGTGGACAACCTTGAGTTTTGACGTGGATCTGCGTCTTATGGTACGATACATATTAGCGGTGGACGCGACATAATTGTGTGACCGATTTTAACTCGCAATAACTCCGGGGTTGATGGGGACGTGGTAATGATGCTAGTACCATTTGATAGTGCATAGATGACGTTTATTGACAATTCCAAGTGGTGGGACCGGCGGATCAATGGCAGTTCGTGACAGCGAGCCGAAGTGGATAGTTATTTTTGTGCTATGCGCCGCGAGTATACTTTTGTTTTTATACATTTCTGAACTAAAGGTGATTGAACATTGATTTTGGTATGTAATTAATTTTAATATAGTACACTGGTTGTGTGAACTGAAAAAAATTGTAATCACAACTATAAACAATAAGAGTAGATGGTAATGTAATTATACTTTATTATAACTTTTTTCGCAGATGTTTAGTATCAGTGGAAACAAATTAGTAAAATCATGCAAGGCATTGACTATGATACGCTTTACAACATACCAGAAATAATTACTCAAGTTATGAGGATAATGGCTGTGAAATAAATCTCGCTCCTGTGCCCTGACCTTTGACACCATTTTGATGATATTAAACAGAACCGGTTCAGTATATCTCCGAAACAACATGATAAAGTTTTGTCGCAATTGAAGCGTTTTTACGAAAGTTATGACGCGTAAGGGCAGTGGAATGGATCCCGCTCTTATGTCCTGACCTTTGACCCCATTTCGCCCATTTTCAATAGGATTTGTGCCCAGGTGGTCCCCTACCACATACTAATATTTCATCGAAATCGAACCCTTTTTACGCGAGTTATCGTGCGGACGGACAGACAGACATACAAAGCTGGAGCATGTACGCTTCTTCAACCTACGGTTGGAAAATGTAAAAAAAGATCCAAATGCCACAAAAAAGGGGTCGAGCGCAGAAAAGATCGGCGGGAACTGAAATGAAAAGACTGGCAGAACAGGAAATTTGTGGACCCAAGGAACCCTGAAATATCAATGCCGAACGCTGCAAATGCTATCGCAATACCAAGTGAGCGCTGTCAACGTGAGCCCGTCGCGAGCACCTCTAGTGCACCCGTCGTCGCCGTGGAGCCAATGGACGTTCATATGAACTCGGATATTGACTGGTGTCAAGTAAAGGAGCCGGATTACGCAAAGCCAACGACTTTTAAAAATATTTACCATTACCCACTGTGTATTTTATTCAAGACCTTATCATAGATACAATACAGGGCATACGTAGTTCTACATGTAAACACTGCGGGCGAATTCACTTCGGCCGCTTGTATATTATTTCTCTAAAATTGGGAGACCAGCATGCTGCCCTGAGTTTTAAAGGCTTCGTTCCTTGGCTTAAAAAGTCGGAGATTCGCAGCAGCTCTTTCAAATGTCACAATATGCAAATATCATTAATTTGCAGAATTAACGCAGCCCGCGTGTGGTAGAGATCCGCCGACCTGTGTGCAACCGTAGGAGTAGGCAATCTTCGGAAATGACGAATGACGGAAATTTCATTACGTCGCGTCGGGGGATAAACAACCACCCTGTCCATTTTTTGTAAGAAAGAGTGCTTTCTTCCCCTTCCCACTGGTCAATCCCAGCATGGGTAGCCAGAGAGAGAGAGACGAGGAAGAGGCGACTCTACGAAGATCTAAAACGTTCGCAGCTTATCTGGAAGTTCGTGTACGTCGGAAAGCGCGGAGAGGTTCGAGTCATTCTGTGCATCACATCGAAACATCGCACGCTTTAAAAAGCGCTCCATCATACACGTAATGTGTACTTCACCATAATTTTTGGGTGCAGCTAGTTTACGCTTTCCAACCGTAGGTTGAGGAAGCGTATACACTGAAGTGCCAGAAAAACTGGTACAGACGATACATAGCGCGTACTCGGTTGCGTCCGCCAGTACGTATATAAAGCGATAGACATACTTGCCAGATGTCAGAGCTGTTTTCGGCATGAGAATGACAGGTAATAACGATTTAAGCGATTTTCAACGCTATGTCATAGTTAGCGCTCGTAAGATGGGCCATAGTATTTCGGAGGTAGAAACGAAGTTCCGATTTTCACGGACGACCATTGCAAGGGTGTACCGTGACTACAAGAATTCCGGCAAAACCTCCAACCTACGATACCAGTGTGGCCGTAAAAAGACATTGGGTGAACGTGACCATCGTCGGCTGTCAAGAATCGTTTCACGCGATAGGTGTGCAACACTCTCGTAGGTATCATCGGAATTCAGTGCTGGAGCCTCAACAAGCATCAGCGTCCGGACTGTGCAACGTACCCTGCACGATATGGGCTTTGGGAGCCGACGCCCAACTCGAGTCCCCTTGATGGGTGCACGACACAAAGCTATGCGCCTCACTTGGGCACGACAACACCGCCAGTGGACACTTGATGACTGGAAACAAGTAGTCTGGTCTGACGAGTCGCATTTCCAACTATACCGCGCAGATGGAAGGATTCGTGTATGGCGCAAATCCCATGAAACTATGGATCCCGCCCGTCAACATGGATCTGTACCGGCTGGTGGAGGCGTCCGTAATAGCAAGGGGTGTGTTTAGCTTGACTTCACAGGGACCCTTGGTACGTCTACGAACGTCGGTGACCGGCCAACGCTATGTGCGCATCCTTTTTGGCGAGGTACACCCGTTCATGTCCTGCATTGTGTCGGGACGTCTCATTATGGTTAGAGGAGCATTCATCTGAGTTTGGATTTTGCGATTCCTACACAAGTCCCCAGATCTGAAAGTGATAGAACACATTTGGGATGCCATGCAACGCGCTATCGAACACAGGAATCCGAGACCTCGGATTACACCCGAATTGTGCAACGCTCTGCAGGAAGTATAGTGTGCATTGCCTACAGCATATTTCCAGAAGCTAGTGGAGTCCATGCCCCGCCGTATTTCTGCAGTCCTGCGCACCCGTGGGGGACCTACCAAGTACTAGACTGGTGTACCAGTTTTTCTGGCGCTTGAGTGTATGCTCCAGCTTTTTCCGTCTGTCAGTCTGTCTCTCCACCCGTCCGCATGATAACTCGCGTACTAATGGTTCGATTTCGAAAAAATTTTACTATGTGGTAGGGGACCATCTGGGGACGAACCTTATTGAAAATGGACGAAATGGGGCCAAAGGTCAGTACATAGCAGTGGGATCAATTCCATTGCCCTTTCGCGTCATAACTTATGTACAAGTGCTTCGATTGCGACAACACTTTTACATGTTGTTCCGGAGGTATACTGAACCTGTTCTGTTGAATATCATCGAAATGGGGTCAAAGGTCAAGACACAGAAGAGAGATTAATTCCATAGCCATTATTCTCATAACTTGACTAAAAATACTTCTATTGCGACAAAACGTTAGTGTGTTTTTCCGGAGGTATACTGAACCGGTTCTGTTTAATATCATCGAAATGGGGTCAAGGATCATGACACAGGAGCGAGATTTATTCCACGCTTTCCAACGTACCAGAAATCATTACTCAAGTTATCTTCATAATTAGAGTAATGATTTCTGGAATGTTGAAAAGCGTATCATAATTAATGCATTGTATGATTTTACTTACTTGTGTGTACACGTAAGTGCGGATTACCGTCAAAACAGGACCAGCAGGTCCACTGCAAGTAGCTAATCACACTTTTAAGCATGGCAGCGTTTCCTCTTTGCGTACGATCTATATAACTTCCATGCAACAGTGTCGGCTAAAAACCGTCCAAGCCGGGCAGTATAAGCCTGTGAAAGTTTACTGAAGTGTATGAATACATTAATTAAGCTTTGACGCGAGCTTAAAAAAGACGAATTAACTTTGACTCTCCTCCTTCTTTTGCATCCTAATAAAAGGTATTCATTTTTTTTTCTATTCTATGTTAGTTAACCAAATGCCTGGCATCCCCGGTGACTCAGTGTTCAAAGCGCTAGTTTTGGCCATTCGCCATAGATGGGTTCGCATCTCGATGACGCACAGATGATGCGTTTGTTTTATAGCACTGGTTTCCTCCCTTCCCTGGAACCAGTGCAAATTAAAAAAATTAAATGCTTCTCGTCTGGCTCCAGTTCTGAAGTAGAATGAGTCTTTTTTTCCAGTTCCGGAGGTATTTATTGATTTTTATTGGCTAAATGTTAGGGCAAGCTCTCTCAATCAGTCAACACAGTTTCGGCGACAATTGAGCCTACCTAGAATTATTATAAATACCAATGTTTACTTCCGCGTTGGCAGACAATGAACTACTGGGTACCTGAAAAATGTTTACAGTTTTATTTCTTGTTGGTTTGGTTCCCCGGAGTGTAAAAATACTTATAGAGTATACACGGTCGTATCAGAATTATATGACAACCACGGAATCACAGTGTACCCGACCAGGCGCGCCACAAAGTGCACGTGGCAAGGTCGACCTCACGGAGATATAAACGGCCGGCCAGGACAGATGAGCCGTAGTGCGTGACGCGAGCACAATGGGAAGAGGTAGTGTTTTAAGGACGTACAAAAAGCAATGATCATCGGTTACAGCGCCAGGGGTGGAAGCATCTCAGAAACAGCAGACTTCGTGGGCTGTTCGCCAGTTGCTGTAGTAAGGGTGTACCAAGAATGGACGGTTGGCATACTGAGTACCACCTGAAGTCATAACGGTGGAACCCCAAAGACCTTCGACCCCAGAGGAAAACGTCGCCTCCGTCAACTGGTAAAGGGCAATCAGCGTGCAACAGTGCAGCAGTTGATAACTCAAATGAACTCTGGTGCACCTAGGTACGTGTCCCCGATAACAGTAGCGCGAACCCTGTTACGCATGAGTCTCCGCAGTCGACGCTGCATCAAGGTGCCCATGTTAACCCAGGTTCATCGGCAACGACGCCTGCAGTTCCCATGGGACTACCGTCATTAGTCAGCAGAAGAGCAGAAAAACGTTGCCTTCTCCGATAAATTGAGGTTTCTACTCCACAGAAGTGACGGGAAGTGACAGATACGGTGTCAGACACACGAGAACCAATACCTGGACACGCTTGTCGGTCAAGTACAGGCCGGCGGTTGCAGTGTGCGTGTCTGGGGAATGTTTTCCAGGTATAGTCTGGGACAACTGGTACCACTGGATGGATCCCTGAACTCTAATGGCTACCTGTCCATCTTCGCTGACCACGTTCATCCCTTCATGTGGTAATTTTACCTTCGTGGTGATGGTGTCTACCAACAGGACAATGCGTCGTGTCACATTGCTAAGGGGGGCGCGACTGGCTCCAGGAACACGACAGCGATGTCTCCTTTTTACATTAACAGGCGATATCCCGCGACCACAATCCCATAAAGCACTTGGACTATTTAGATAGACAAGTTCGACGTGCCAGTCGACAACCACGTCACCTCCGAGACCTCTATGATTTGCTGCAGTCCGAATTGATTCGCAACCTTCCAGGGCCTCATTGTGTCCATGTCATGCCGTCTCGCCGCTGTCATCGGGGCCAAGGATGGTTATTCCCATTACTGGGAAGGTGGTCATATTATTCTGATACGACTGTGTATACACCGAAGTGCCGAAGATTATAACCACAGGCCTAATATGAGGATGGTCCTCGACGGGCTGCAAACACAGCTCTTACTCGGCGAGCTACAGGATTTCTGGAGCAGTCTTGTGGTATCTTGCGCCAACACGTCACCTGCAGATCCTTTAACTCTTTTAAGTTACGTGGTTGGGCAGCCAAAAATCAGATTTTCTGTTCCATCACAAACCACAAATGCTCGATTAGATATATGTCTGGGGAATTTGGAGGCCATGGTAGTACCTGGAAGTCTTCCTCATGTTTCGTTAACCATTCTCGACCAGTGTGAGTAGTATAGCAAGGCGTGTTATCCTGTGAAAAAAGGCAGTACTAGAGAAGGACACCGCTGCCATGAAAAGATGTACCTGGTGTGCAGTGATGTTTCAGTAGATGGCACACGTCATAGTTTCTTACACATGAATGATTTGACGCACAGTTTCCAATCAGAATATTGCCTAAAGCCTCACACCGCTTTTTTATTCTTATTTTGTTTGCTTGTCTGTTTGTTTGAGAGCTTAACGACCAATGTGAGCAAATCAATGGGCTATAAGCAGTCACCCATCCTTAATGTAGGGCCACTGATTTCAGGAAAGGGAACGAACCAGTGCCGTAAGACAAACACAGCATCCATGCCTCACCGGGATTCAAACCCGGACCCAGATAGAACGAATGGTCAAAAGCAAACACTTCGGACATTGCGTCACTGGGGGAGCGACCTTCCAGCGGTTCCAATACTTCCCTAGGTAAACGACGCACTCGTACCAGGCCGTCCACATGGGGCTTTAAGGTCAAGATTTGATGCTTGCGTGCCCATTGTAGGCACTTGTGACGGTGAAATGGCGTTAGCATGGGCACTCAAAGAGGCCTTGTGTAAGGATCGCCAATTTCAGCAAGGTTGGAAGTATTGTGTGTTGTGACACATTACTCTCGTCACCAGCATTCCAATTACCGGCGAGTTGCGCCCAGTATCTCTTCTGTTGGCTCGTACTATACGGGATAGCCTTCGCTCATTGCTGATGATCCACCCACACCTTTCCAGCGCGGTTAATGGTTTTTCCTCCTCGCACCACTTCTTAAAGGTACTAACCATTGCTGACCGTGAGAACACCGAAAGCTTTGTCCGCTCGGAAATGCTCTGGCCCAGCCGTCTTCCTATTACATTTTGGCTTTTGTCAAACTCCCTTAAGTCCGCTGCCATTCCCATCTGAGAAACAAGAATAACACTGGTTAGCAGAGCTTAGTATCAGGTGTCAGTTATACCGTTTCATGTCCTTCACACGCGTCGTCGTTTCCCAGTAGATGCTTCGATTTTTTTTATTGGAGGTTTAACGACTACCGTGAGCAACTCAATGGGCTATAAGCAGTCGCCCGTCCCTAATTTAGGGCCACTGGTTCCAGGGAAGGAAGAGAGCCAGTGCCATAGGGCAAAAAAACATCCATGCCTCACCGGTATCCGAACCCGGACCCCTCTCGTACGAATGATCAGAGGCCATCGCTTAGACTACTGCACCACCGGGGAGGCCTTCGATTTGCAAACCGCTGGTCTTAATGGCGTATACTCATGTTGATAAAGACACTGCGCAAAATAATTTTAAGGGAATGTAGACGCTGTGACGTACTACAGAGGTGAATTATGTGTCAAAATGACACATCCGCAGCGAGACTTTCCGTTCGTATAGCTTAGTTGGAGAGCAACTTACTCCGGAGTGAAGGGACGCAAGTTCGATGCTGTTACGGACAAACTTGTGTTTTCATATTTGCGCCCTAACGTAAAAAATGGATCTACTGGCCGTTAGGTTCTTCGAAAAATGTGTGATGTTTGTTCCACACATTGCCTGGAATTAATGAAAAATCCCTACTTCGCTTCAAAAACAAAAACAAATTAAGAGGGAGATGATGTGACGTACTACAGAGGTGAAATACATGTCAAGACGACAGATCTGCAGCGAGACGTTCCGTCTGTGTAGCTAAGTTGGGACAGCAACTTACTCCGGAGTGGGGGCGCGAATTTAACCCTTGTCATGAACAAATTTTGTGTTTTTTATAACGGCTTCACTGTGTTCTTCATTGGGAAAAGTTTAGAGACATGTCTTACCCTCATCCACACAATAGTGGCGGCTCGTGACCAAGGAAACAGGTGAAGCGTTACAAAATGAGAATCCATAAAAAAAAAATTTATCTTTCAAGGAAGCACAACGGTCAATGATGTCATCGCGAAACGGCTGTTTAACTACAGGTTCGGAGAGATGTTCTTTTTGTGTCTCGAAATTAGATATCGGTGATAGTCACTGCTGTGAAATAGCGTTCCTTAATAAATGTTTTATTCGTTTCAAACAGGAAAAAATTCTTAATACTGGCACAGTGGTTGAGGGTAAAGTAAGAACTAGGGAAAGCAATTTATATATACACTTCTTGGAATACATCCTTATTCATATTATATATATATATATAACAACGTGCACACTGTATCATTTTCCGGGCTCATTTTTTTTACCAAAAGCCTGAATCCAGAATACGCGGAGAGTAATAAAGATACAGCACTGAAACTGAAGTTCACTCGTGCAGTTACTATATAAACGCAACAGACGAAACCAGAATCGTTAGACAACTCAAAATCGCACTGTGTGAGCGGCCTATCACTTCACCTCGATCATTGACGTCATTGGTTGCCACAGCAACACCCTTATTCAGTGAACTCCTAGTTCCTACATCGGCTGCTTTGGGAGTGTAGTGATTTAAACTGCGGCTAGTATTTTCGTATGGCGTTGCCACTGGTGGCCTAGTAGTCAACGTTTGTGACTTCCACGGAGAAGACCTCGGGTTTGATCCCAGGCAGGTACGAACTTTGGAACCACTAAATATCCGCCGTGCGTCGGATGAGCACGTTAAGCCGTCGAGCCCCGGGTACTGGCCCCCGGGTAATAAATAAGGACGTATTCCTCCCCCTTTCTACCTCGCTTCCGTGTCACTTTCCTATCGGGCACTCTAGCCCAAATCTCCTAGCTTCCTATTTCTAAGGGCCGCCCCGGTGGCGCAGTGGTCTAAGGCGTTGGCCTCTGATCATTCGTCGGAAGGGGCCCGGGTTCGAATCCCGGTGAGGCATGGATGTTGTGTTTGTCTTACGGCACTGGCTCTCTCCCTTCCCTGGAACCAGTGACCCTAAATTAGAGACGGGCGACTGCTTATAGCCCATTGAGTTGCTCACGGTGGTCGTTAAACCTCAAAAAAAAAAAAAAATTTCTAAGGGTTGTTTAAGACCTGGGGTCAGACACTCCCTTCCTAAAATCCTCTACATATGATCTGATCTTCGTATGGCCTACGCGCAGTAAAAGATCTTCCTTTCATCAATTCGTAGTACCATTTTAACCTTTTAAACGGCTTGAACGAATTAACTCGGGGTTAGAATAATGAGCTGAAATCAGGTCTAAGGAATATGTTTGCTGTCTAAGAAAGGGATAGAACGCAACTGGAAAGAGTGAACCTGAGAATTAGAAAGTGTTGCTTTCCCCTTAGCTTTGTTATCCAAAGTAATCATTTAGGGCAATGATTGACAATAATCCTTTCCGTCTGATTACTTGCTAAAAGGGGTATATCAATGGCAACGAAACAAGGAAAGGAGAGAGAAGATATTTGAGTAACGTGTTTCTCTGCCTAGTGGCATGATGTCCGTTCCAGGGGGAATAGACACTAACACCATAATACTGGGAAGAAGCAAACCCTTTCCCTTTATTCCTTAGGCCATAGAGCAGATTAGAAGAGAGCGCTAGAAAAGAGGACTAGAGCGGCATATTTTGTTATATTATATACGAGCACCAGTGACAGTTATATGGTCTGTACTACGAAGATGAGAATAGAAAAGGAACTGTTTTGTCGTAGCTTTCGTTAAACCCGATCGCTATGTGGACATTTCTGTTCAGGAAGCTTAGTGAATTTTGTGCACCATTTGGTTCAGGTACATCGGCCGCTTAAAGGATTAAACGGCGTGCTCACACTTCTTGTAAACGAAAAAGTGACAAATTTTAAGAAGCCGCTAAATCATTCTAAGAACTTTTTTCATAAATTTTAGGTGAAGTGGCACTTCACTCTATTCACCTGACGAGCCCCACGGCCGCACAATAATGGCATCGATGATTTTGTGCTATCGCTCCTGTTGCAGTACACAAACTTCAATCACACATATTGAATGGTGTGTTGTATACCGGGTGTTCGTAAACTGTTTTGACAAAAGAAGAGGGGTGGTAGTACCCATCAAGACGAACGATATTTACAATGGAACCTAGGGTGGCATTCCACTCTGAGTGCCAGAAAAGAGTAATTTTGAAATACGACCAACAAGCACAAGTCGTCACCTCAGACGTCATTTCTTTCGTGCCGGAGAAGTAGCACATCGCCAGAACATCACCGTCAAGCATTTACCGTATGCAAATTGCCAGTGAAAAGACGCAGCATCGACAGTTGCAGCTGATCGGCTTATCAAGGTGCAGTAGACACTTCCTGAATGCCACATATCTCGCACGAGGGATTGGACGTGGCGGACCTTTGGCATGGCCTCCACGCTCACCGGACTTAAACCCACTGGACTTCTTCTTCTGGGGGGGGGGACATGAAATCATTGGTGTACGAGACGCCTGTGGACTCCGTGGAAGATCTCGTCGCGAGAATCGTTGTTGCAGCGGACAGGATAAACATGACATAAGGAGTCTTCGAGAGGGTGCATCAGTCTTTCATTCGCCGGTGTGAATTGTGCAACTGCACCCGTGGCTGCCACTTTGAGCATCTACTTTGAGTATGTCCCTGATCTCCATAAATGGGATTGTGCAACTTATGATGTCGTTAATTCTCTTTCTTTGCACTGTTGAAAGTTCAACTTGAACATCTAAGTTGAACTTTCAACACGCAAAGAAAGCGACCCTAGGTTCCATTGTAAATATTGTTCGTCTTGATGGGTACTATCACCCCTCTTCTTTTGTCAAAACAGTTTACGAACACCCTGTATAACTTTCCCTTATACTTTTCACACAAACGGTACCTGCCGCCCCGGTGGCACAGTGGTCTAAGGCGCTGGCCTCTGTTCATTCGTCCGTAAGGGGTCCGGGTTCAAATCCCGGTGAGGCATGGATGTTGTGTTTGTCTTACGGCACTGGCTCTCTCCCTTCCCTGGAACCAGTGACCCTAAATTAGGGACGGGCGACTGCTTATAGCCCATTGAGTTGCTCACGGTGGTCGTTAAACCTCCAATCAAAAAAAGAAAAAAAAACGGTACCTACAAAATATTATTTCTTTTTTCTTGAATGGACTTTCCAGTTTCTTCGCTGCCTGTATGGAATTTTTATTCGCAACTCACATTTTAAAACCCATGTCACCGAATGCTTACATCGTCACTCAGCTCCAACCATTAGCATCAAACCTTCCGAACTTATTTGACTGGTACTAGTGGGAAAAAGTTTGATTCCTAATCGATTTGGAAAAATGTTGAAGTGTAAAATAGAAGAGGAAACCTAGTTTATAAAATTCTCAAGATATTGCTCGCGGAAATGCTGATAAACCGCATCGTTCGCCATTGAAATCCCTTTCTGACAAGCCTCACGTTTTATCGATATATCTGTGAGTAGCTTCTCATTGGATGCAAATAATTAGAGCCACCGACATTTGAAGTAAGTCAGAGGAACGGAACGAAGAATTCGTGTTGAAGAACATGAGCTTTTTCTCTTCTCAGCTTTTGATCCCGATGACAATGCTCATCGTACATTCTGTCAGATTCATGTTATTACTTACTAAAGCTCGCAAAAGGATGGTTTCTACTTTCTTCGAAATTAAGATTCCGTCGGAATAATGGATGCGTTCTGTCACGCATGTCTGAAGTCGGTACCTATACAAAAAGAAAGGCGAAAAAGCCAGTCGCGGCTATTCTTCAGCTTTATTAAAATGTCCTGAAAAGAATGAAAGAAAAAAAAGGTGGTTACCCAGAATCTCAAAGGGAATCAATCGATCTTTCCCCTTTCCGCTGAAGTATCAAGAACATTAAGGACCTGGATTCGTTTCTACCCTCTGATTTCTCGCCTTCAATTATAGGGAGTGAAAGAGGGTGAAGAAACGGAGTGCGGAGCGGTTGAAAGGGGAGGTGTCATCGCCCGCAAGGACCGCAATCGTAAATTCTCTCCGAACAAACGACTTCTGATACCAGTAGAAAGGTTTCTCTTTGGCTCCTGCCACATGGAGGTCTTTCGGTGAAAGATTCCTCAGCAATTACCTTGCTACTGTCGGCCTTAATTAATGGACACGGAGGTCTCCTGAAGGGTACGGGGAACTGTGGAATTAGTCCCTTTTTAGATCATTACTCATTGTAATGATCCTGTGCACTCTAGGTAGGCGAAAGTTTTTAATGCACTTCAAGCTGATACATCGAGGTGTTTTTAGATTTAACACTTACTTAATGGTCTGAAAAATGTGCTCAAATTCTGTGAACGACACACTGTTGATCTTTTTTTTAATGTTGTTATCGCGAAAAACCCTTGAAATGACTGTTTGTATAGCATTACGTACTCAACAGGTAACTTGAGCGTTCATTCAAATAACGTGGAACTGATATCAATAGATTATCAATAATTGATATGCATCTATTACAGAGGATGTTTACACACTTTTAAGACGCTTTTAATGAGAAATTACGGAAAATAAAGAAATTCAATGGCAACAGTGTGTTAGATGAACACCATGGAGGTAGGAATAAGGGAGAAAGTATGACGTCACAAATTTGAAGCTTTCTTAGCAGACGACGCTGAAGGTGTGACCGCCATCTTAAGACACTGATAGTCGTTTTGCGCCTTTGGATTATGTACGTGACAAGTTTGATTTTCGAAATTTGAAGGGGCTTTTTTTGGGTTTTTTTTATAAATGGTTTGTTGCGCTTTGGCATTGAACAGTATGACGTTTTGTTGTGCTAAGAGAGGAACAAATTCTAATAGGAACTCGGAAAAGTCATATTTAAAGTTATATGCTTGTTCACAGATTAAAAGGCATTTTCCCATTTAGATTGTATAGTCAAGGTGTATTATAAAGCTGGGGAATATATAAGTGAAATCTGCATGCACTTTTTAAGTTTTATTTAGTGGTGTTGAAATAAAAGGATTTTGTATTGCTTTCCCAAATACTGTGGAAATGTAAGGATTTTGTATTGCTTTTGAAATTGTGCCCTTCCTTGGGGAAAAGCATATTTTCATCATAATATATCTAATATAAAGTAATATTAAGGTATTACAGCTTAACATTAGTTTCCATACATTATTATATTCTCTTCATTTTAACAGAGCAGATCTCTGTAAAATGTCACTAAACGTAAGATTTTATTTTTTTTTAATTGGAGGTTTAACGACCACCGTGAGCAACTCAATAGGCTATAAGCAGTCGCCCGTCCCTAATTTAGGGTCACTGGTTCCAGGGAAGGGAGAGAGCCTGGGCCGTAAGACAAACACAACATCCATCCATGCATCACTGCGATTCGAACCCGGACCCCGTTGGGACGAATGATCAGAGGCCATCGCTTAGACCACTGCGCCACCGGGGCGGCCTAAACTGAGATTAAAACCCGTCACTAAACTTTGATTATCATACACACAATTTAAAAAACTATGAAATTACACGACGGTTTTACCTACAGAATGAGAAAAACTTGTACCTACGCTGATCCCCCAGAAGTCAGCCGAAATGTTTCCTAAATTCAAAATACCTAGAAGTAGCCGTAACGCCCTAAACATTGAAAAATCAACTAATAATATCTTTAAAAACAGTATATCAACGCTTAAAATAATAAAGAAGGGCAAATATATTAATATTAAAAGCAAATTGCCAACTTCATGCCTCGTACAGCATTAACAGCAAATGCATAATCTGATCATGTCAGTCTTAAGATGGGTGCCATGACGTCACAGGCGTGACGTTTGGCTGGCTTCACTTGGACTGCATTGAGCCAACGAAGAGTGTTTTCTTCCCTTATTCCTACCTCCATAATGAACACGGAAGAAACATCTGCTGCAGCTAAATATCGTCTGCTAAGAAAATGGCGCACGTAAGCAATCTGTGGATAGAATATTAGGCTCTTGCTCTTTAAGAAGAGAAGTATTCATATTCTGTAATTAAAAAACGCTGCGAAAATCATGGAATTAGAAGTAGTTCTAAATGTAAAATAAGCAATGTTATTAATGATAGAAGGAAAACTCATCAAGCAGTGCGTGCTATCAACATGAAAAAGAACACCAAACAAATATCCAAAGAAGATACGTACTTTTCTTACGACTATTTCAAAAATAAGGTCTCTGGTCTTAAAAGAAAATCCACCGACCCAAAGAGCAATGTATCAACTGTAAACAAAGATTTAGATCTGAAAAAAACAATGCTCACTGCCTTCTGCTTAGGCACGTGGCTGAGCTCAGAACACGATGTACACTTCTTTACGGAAATCACTTAGTCGGAGACAGATGGAAATTTATTGTGACTATTGGAGAGGCTTGGATCTACTGTGACGTATATTCTAAATTAACTTTCATTTTTAGTTTCTTTTCCTATGTAAATTTGAGTTTGTTCTGCTTTATACTTCCAAACTTAATGTGACATCTTTTCCCTCAAACGAGAATACTGTTGGCAACACATTTGAGGTCAGAGTGAACGTGACGTATGAATGTATGAGATAAGAACGATAGATAAAAGGACTATATGCTCGTGTGTAGTGGATGTGTGGGTGTAGACGTTCATTTAAAAGTGTGTAATCTGATATCGGCTGTCTTATTGTGGAAAAATACTGAGTTGGTGCTGGAATAAAGAAAGTTCCCGTAAGTTGACTGCTGTTTTATGATTCCTCTGGCCGTAATAATTCGATTGGGAACAATTGCATCGTATTCTTATCTGATGGTTTAGACATAACGTAAGAACGACAATATTTCAGCACGAAAAGAAATTACGTTAACTACTTAAACGTCTGTAACAAAAAAGTTCGATTCGCTATCGCAAAAGAGTAGAAAAGAACTTACAAACTTGCTTCCAAGAATACAAAGAAAGTTCTGTTAAAGGACTCATGATTATTATTGGTTTCTCGTACAATGGGAAATTAAAGTTAAGAAAAGTTGAAAAGAATGTTAAAATCAATTCCACATATTTTCAAAATAATGTATGTTTTAACTCCTATATTTAAAGAGGAAATACCTTTCTTTTATCCACAGAGCCTTCAAAGAGTAGAATTCCATCAGGATACTGCTACCAGTCATACATCCAAATCTACCACTCCATTTCTTGGAAAAACGAAAAAATGAGACAGGTATCAAGTCTACGCTGTTTGTTCATATTCCTTTAAAGTCCCCTGATGCGTAACTAATGGACTTATTGTGCCTTCAGACTGCTGAAAAGAGCTTCTTACTAAACGCAGATCTAAAACAATGATTGGACTATGGAGTGCAGTGGAAGAGGAGTGGAATAAATTACCACTACCAATTTTAAGAAACGCCATGTTACCTTGGAAATCGAGCTGTAGGTTCATATCCAGAGGAAGGGCTATCAGGTAGAACATGTAAGGAAGAATTATATTGCTGGAAAACTCGTTCTAAAAATGTGCGAACATCTTCCGTAGTTTTTTTGCTGAAGAAATGTCGGGATATCGAAACTTCAAACATCCAAAACACTGAGAAAAATATACTTTATTATTTAAAACTAGATCAAGCCGCCAACGGTAGCCGATAACTTGAGTACAGTTGACAAATTTTGAGCGAAGCTATTGCAAAATCTAAGCTCATTAAGGAGTCTATTATAACAAATTCTAAAAAACGAACGCGTAAATTTTATGACTCCCAGAACAAAAGTATGAAACATTCTAAAAACGAAATGCCTAAAATTTAGCCTGAACTACTTTTCTTCACGCCGTCACGTTGGTTGTGATCAGGTTGCATGTAAACAAAGCGGAAAGACACACTCAGATCGGGAACCACGTTCTTCATTTTGTATCGCGGAAGACAGACACACACATACACAAACTTCCTTTTATTTTTATAGATTAAGCAAGTGTTGAGCTAACAGACGGAGTCTTTCCATTTCTTCGTTTTTCAATTCAAACGATTTTTTTTAAATTAACGTTAGTGAGCCGACTTTCGTGAAACGGTTCAAGTAAAAGGCCATCTAGTTTTAACTGAAATTCCTCAATGACACGGAATTTCGAGAATCTGAATGCGTCAAAACTTGACCGTGGACGATGTCTAATCGCATGCCAAAAATCACGGTGATCGGATGTGTCATGTCGTAGCTATGCCTGAACAACTAAGTCTTGAATTTCGTATTAAGAGCGCATGTTTTCAATTATTATTAAAATTGGGCAGTTTTTTAATGGTCATTATCTTCCTACGACACGACCATGAATGATACCAACCCCATGTCACTCACGATGTCCTTCCGTTTCTCTGTGGCAAGTATCACCGCGATCTGCTGAAGATCTTTGGAGAAGATATGTAACAAACGACCCCTTCTCAAAACCCAGAAACCCCTAAAAATGCAAGTTTTTGGACGATTATTCCTCAATGACACGGAATTTCGGGAATAGGATGGCGTCAAAACCTGATCATGGACGACGTCTTTTTTTTTTTTTTTTATTTTGATTGGAGGTTTAACGATCATCATGGGCAACTCAATGGGCTATAAGCAGTCGACCGTCCCTAATTTAGGGTCACTGGTTCCAGGGAAGGGAGTGAGCCAGTGACGTAAGACAAACACAACATCCATGCCTCACCGGGATTCGAATCCAGACCCCTTTCGGAAGAATGATCAGAGGCCATTGCTTAGACCACTGCGCCACTGTGGCGGCCATGGACGATGTCCAATCGCATGCAAAAAATCACGGTGATCGAATGTGTCATTTCGTTCCTATGCCCGAACAACTAATTGTCTCAAGTCTCGTAAAGAGAGCTCCGTTTGGACTTCGGCCTCGCTTCGCTCAATAATCACCGCCAACAGCAACACTATTTTGTCAGCGAGATAAAAGTTTCTGTATGAAGTCGTGAAAAACTGTCGGGAAGCGACAAACTCATAGAAGGCATTTCATGCTTGGTTGGGAAACGATTTACCTGCACAAAGGTTCCCAGGTGCTTGAAAAAATCAAAATCGGTAGGTAATAGAACAGGGGAATAAAGCGGATGAGGTGAGGTTTGGAACCTCAAATAATGCAGCTTATGGAACGTCTGGCGTCGATAGAATGCATTTGTTGACCTAAAATGGTGCAGCTTATGGATCATCTGGAACTCACAGAATGCATTTGATGTTTGATTGGGAAACTATTTACCCTGTACAAATGTGCCCAGGTGCGTGAAGAAATTAAATTCGGTAAGTAGCAGTTCAAGAGAATAGGGCAGATGAGGTGAGGTTTGGAAACCCAAATGGTGGACTCACGATAATCCCGTCTTGCGTGCAACACGGGATTATCGTGAAAAAGTGGTGGCAATTAGAGCCGGGTATTTGGTGTTTATCGTGAAAAAGTGGTGCTAACGCCGGGTATTTGGTGGATAGTTTTCCATGCATAATGTTAAGTTCTGGACAATACCTGGCCCCCCGTGATGTAATGACCTGGTTGTAAGAAGGAGGAACGGATCACATCGTGCGGACCACCAAACACTTAACATTTTCTTCCTGGGGTAGAGTACCGGATTTGGGGCGTGTTTCGAGGATTCATCGTGATCAAGCCATTAGTCAAACGTCGGCGATTATCATACAGAAGCCATTTCGCATCACACGTAACGAAATGGCTCAAAATGTCGTGGGTTTGGTTCTGAATAACTACACAGTATAAGAGCAGAGGGATGTAAGGTCAGGTGATGCGTAACATCACAGCCTCTCCTTGACAAATGTCAACCCCGCCTTCTCGTGGTGCATCCTGTTCCCACTAAAGGGGCTCTGACGACCGCCAATAGCGGTATAACTATACCATCGGGATCAGAGGAAATGCTATCCCACACTCACCAACCCGCTTGGCCAGCGTGGTGAGTTATGGCCAAACACCTCCAAAATGACTCTACAACTTAAATCTTGGCCCTCAGTCTCCGGCAGCTGGAATGTACCTGGCCAAGGCAGCGGCCAGTGCGACATGAAGGCAGAGGGTGCTAAGAATCCCCGGAGGACCGGACTAGGCTGCCATTTGATGCTGACCTTGGCTACCTATAACGGACGCTCCCTATCTTCTGATTCAAGGCTTCTTGAATTGGAAGAGGAACTACAAAGGATCAAGTGGGACATCGTCGGGCTAAGTGAGGTAAGGAGAAAAGGAGAAGATCTCATTGAACTGAAAAGTGGACATCTCTTCTATTATCGTGGGACAGATACTGGCAGAACTAGTGGTGTTGGATTTATAATAAACAAGAAACTGAAGGATAAAGTGGTAGAAGTTGAAAGTTCCTCTGACAGAGCTGCACGACTCGTTATCCAACTATCGAGAAGATACCAGGCTCAGATTATTCAAACTTATGCACCCACCACAAGTCATCCTGAAGAAGAAATTGAAGAATTTTATGAGGAAATTCGTCATCTAAATAATAAAGGTAAGCAGCACTTGAAGATAATTATGGGAGATTTCAATGCAAAAATAGGGCAACGGCAACAGAATGAAACTTCAGTAGGTAAATTCGGTCACGGCAACAGAAACCAGCGTGGAAATACTCTCGTTGAGTTTGCAGAGGCAGAAGGATTTTTCATCTTGAACTCCTTTTTCAAGAAAAAGCCACACAGGAAATGGACATGGAGACATCCAATTGGGACGACAAGTGAAATTGATTTTATTATGTGTAACAAAAAATTCGTCATCGAAGACTGCAGTGTGCTGAACAAGTTCAACACAGGTAGTGACCATAGATTGGTGAGATGTAAGATGCACCTCAACACTAAACTGGAACGTGGCAAGCTCATAAGACAAACAAAATGTATTGACATAACCAACCTTAAAAAACACCATAATACTTTCAAGTTGGAACTGAAGAACAGATTCTCTGCTTTAGAAGGCCTACCATCGGAAGAAGTGGATATTTCGGAAGTTAACAGAAAAGTAACCAAAGCTCTAATGGAAACAGCAACAAAATTAGCTGGGTCTAAGAACAAGTTGCATGTGAACAAATTATCAGGAAAAACCAAAATGTTGATGCAAAAAAGAAGAGAGATGAGGACAACTAAAGAAGATGTGACTTCCAAAGTAGAATATATAGAGCTATGCAAGACAACACGAAAAAGTATCACTGAAGACGTAAGGAAATTCAACTGTGAGCTAGTGAGGAAAGCAATTGAAAACAACCAAAGCCTTAAGATAGCAAAGGGACATCTCAGTAAGGGAAGAAAACTGATTATGGCTCTGAGAAAAGAAGATGGTTCCATAACAAGAAATAGAGGCGAAATTTTGACAAGAGTGAAAGATTTCTACTCCAAATTATATGAAAGGGATGATACATGTACTCCAGACATCATGAAAGGTACCAGAGTTCTTCCAGTCCTCCCAGCAGAAGTTGCTCATGCAATCAAGAACATGAAGCGGGGGAAAGCTCCAGGAGAAGATGGAATTACTATAGACATCATACAAGAAGCAAGTGGAGAAATTGAAACAGTACTCGCCCAAATTTTCACTCGATGCCTTAATGAAGGGAAGATTCCTGAGGATTGGAACAACGCTACAATGATCCTGCTACATAAAAAAGGTGACATTGAGGATCTCGGGAACTACAGACCTATCAGCCTCCTATCAGTGGTTTATAAAATCTTCACTAAAGTTCTTTCACGCCGCTTGAAGGTAACACTGGACATGGCTCAACCGAGAGAACAAGCTGGATTCAGGAGTGGCTACAGCACAATAGATCATATCCACGTACTGAGAGAACTAATTGAAAGAGCGAGGGAATATGAACTTCCATTGTGCATGGCTTTTATCGATTATGAAAAAGCCTTTGATTCGGTGAAACCATCAGCAGTTACCACGGCTCTGAAATCCTGCGGTATTGAAGATGCATACATTAATATTATTAATAACATCTATGAAAATGCAAGTGCAAAGATTCGGCTGTTTGAAAATACAACACACATAAAAATTGGAAAGGGAGTGAGACAAGGTGACACCATATCTCCGAAGCTCTTTAATGCCACATTGGAAAATGTCTTTCAATCACTGAACTGGGAAAACAAAGGGATAAAGATTAATGGAGATTATCTAACCCACCTTCGTTTTGCTGATGACGTAGTCATTTTTGCAACTACCCTATCAGAGCTGCAGAGTATGATCCAGGAACTTGCTGACAAGAGTAAAGAAGTGGGATTAAAAATGAACTTTCAGAAGACAAAAGTGATGTTCAATGCTTTTACAAGAAATGAAGACTTATCGATTGATGGAGAAAAACTGGAGATAACAGATACATATGTTTATCTTGGACAGCAGATATCAAGTGAGGGTCACATTGATGAAGAAATTAATCGGCGTACAAAACTTGCCTGGAGAGCTTTTGGAAGAAACAGCATAATTTTCAAGAGCAATATGCCATTATGTCTTAAAAGAAAAGTGTTTGATCAATGCATCCTTCCAGTGCTTACGTATGGTGCAGAGACGTGGACCTTAACTAAAAAAGACATACAAAGGCTGCAGACAACTCAAACAAGCATGGAGAGGTGCATGCTTGGTGTAACCAGGAGAGATAAGAAGAGGAACTCGTGGATCCGAAAAATGACGAGAGTGGAAGACATCATGATCAGAGTTAAATCCCTGAAATGGCAATGGGCTGGACATACTGCCAGAAGGACAGACCATAGATGGACAGCCGAAATTTTAGATTGGATTCTAAGTGACAGGAAAAGACCCAGAAGAAGGCCACATGGAAGATGGGTGGATGAAATTCGAAAGTATGCGGGAGTGACATGGAGGAGACTGGCACAAGACAGACCGTTGTGGAGGAAACTTGGGGAGACCTTCGTCCAGCAGTGGATTGATAATGGTTGACAATGATGATGATGATGATAAGAGCAGATATAAAATTGTGCTCTAATTTTTCTTTTCTTCTTTACTTTGATTTTGGTTGTTAAACGTTGGAAAATGGTTGCATGGTGTATGCTGAATTTCTCATCGAATTTTCGTTCTGTCTGATGTCGATCATATTCAATCAAGACCTTTAACTTAGCTCCTTCTGGTCTACCGGGTACTTCATTTTCGATTTTCGTATCGCCAGGCCGGAATTTAGTATATCAATCTGTGTTTTGCGTTCCTTAACGGTGCTTTCCCGAATTCTGTGCTTAAGTTGTGAGCTTCCTCCGAAGCTCGGTACCCAACTTTAAACTCATATACGAAAACTACACGGATTTGGCGCTCATCCATGGTCCTTTTCACGGAAGTACAATCCCCTTGGAATTGATGCCAGTGACGAAATGTCTAATAGTTTATAGGCAGCAGGCTTGGCCTTTTATATTTACATATCACAAGCCGCATCGCGCAGTGTATTACATCCCAAATTACTTTCCAACTGCAGGAGTCGGTGGAAATCAGACATTTTATCTTCAGCAACCTAAAAATAGAACAAAATGTGTGAGTGTGTGCGACAACCATAACATGTCGGAAAACCACGTTAGACACTTCAATAAGTTTGTCAGATAATTTTCCTTTTTTGTCCTAATAGCAGCGGCCGGTTTCAAGATAGCACTCCAAGAGACGGGCCTATTAAAAACAAAAATATTTGTCACGCTATTTCTGCATGAATCAGGAAGTTCCGAACCATACAGCTGAGAATGCGTATGCGATCTTGAAGCCGCCAACATGTGTGCGATGCAACTGGATGCGACATAAATGGGCTCCTGTCAAGTAAGCATCCATGAAAGCAAGATAACTTCCCTTATTTGCGTATCGTTATACCAAAGGTAGTCGAAATATTTGATCGCGACTAACCTACGTCACTTTTACGACGCAATGCTACGCTAGCGATTCATAAAGGTTGTGTATGTCAACTAATTTTTTGTTCAGTTGTACATCTGCAAAGGTAAATACAATTTAAATAAAGTTCCATAATGTAGGATTAAGGAACACAATACTCGGGCAATGCCGACTTCGGGCTCCATTTTAAGAGCCCGAGGTATGTTAGCCTAAACCCACACGAGTCTGAATTTTGTATCACAAGATAGAACCCGCTCCCGAGCGAACCCAATGACTACGACTAACCTTTTTAGGAATTAAATAAAAATCTCTTCCAGACTTAAACTCTCTCCTTCCCCTGCAAGTTACCGATGTCTTTCTCAACTGGGAAGAGAGAAAGGGACCTCTACCAGTTTCTATAGCATAACCGCTAGATTTTCTTTGACCATTTGTTTACTCCTGAAAAGCTTCGAGGGTACGGAATCCGAAAAGATCGGCGGCGCTGCACTCTACGTAAAATAGAATTACAAGAAAGCTGCAGCATAGGAGGCAAAATTGCATCAGAGTGCTATCTACTATTTAGTAATACGTATAGTTCTTCAAGAAGTTTTTCCTTCTCCGGAGAAATCCACTGACGCTTGTCTTATGGCATTTGCTACCTAAACCAACCCGCAGACCCAGTTGCCGAAATATTCTAGTGGTCAACTAGAAAGTGTATGAGAAGTCCCGTATTACCAAATCATAGTTTTCACTTCCTTATCTAGACTATTTGGTTTCTCACACTTCTGAGCACTCACATTTAAACTTTTCAGTTTATCGAAAACCAACTTTAACCCCTGTTGTTATTCCTTTCAATTAATTCACTTAAACCCCATACAAACTTTCAGCACTTAGATTCCTTGTACACAGAGCTATTACTCACTCATCAACCTGTGATAGTCAGAATTTAGAAATATCAAAAATTACTGAAATTGCTGATGTTCATGTATACTCCGCTGGTTGTGTTCAAAGACTTGTTCAACAATATCGACGGAAAACTTTCACAACACTGACTAGAAATGTACCCACAATTAAGTATGTGGGGAGCATGAACTACCAAAAATCTGTGGTCTCTTTATTAAAAAAAACATACGTAAAATAATACTCTATTGGGTTTAGGGTTGAAACCCAAAACCTATTTTCATTAATTAGACGTGACAGAGACGTAGTTCCAACTACTTCCCGCTTTGGAGTTTATAACATCCCTCCATTGGACAGGAATGGACAATCGGCAAATCTTTGCTATGTGGGCTTGACCTATCGAAGTTTGGGAACCCTCTGTGCTGAACATAGATATGCCATCCGTAAAGAATCTGCTGTTTCAACATTGTCAAATATTTTTACTGAAAAAGACTTAAGACCTGCTTGGGACAATGAGAGCTTACTCTCGACCGCTTTTAATAAACGTTCTATGCTTTTTACTGAGAGTCTATATATTATTAAACTTGGACCAAAATGCTGTAATGAAGACGTGTATGTATGCATTCCCTCTACCTGGAGGAATATAATTTTGCAGTACTCTCGGGAGGAAGAATCCGAATGATTACAAACGAACCTTTAACAATAATTTGTAGTGAATGGCAATGATTTATGTGCTCATTTACATAATGTGTATTACTTATACTCTTGTCTGTCACTATTTAACCTTGTGCCGTTTTAATCTGGTTTCACTCAATGGCCTGATGATGCGGCCATAGTGGTCACGAAAGTGCTCGCCAGAGATTTTATTTACCATAACTTTTAAATTGTAAATAAAGATGTTTTTTAGATCCTACGTATTTTTAAAAGAAAATTTAAAATGTTGTATGTATGCTTTGGCTGCTTCAAAAAAAGTTCCCCTGCTTCGACAGCTTTGAATTCTTCTTATCTACATTTCAGTAGGAAATACCTTTAATCTTACATTGTAGTTTGCTGCCTACCTTCCTTGCAAAAGCTATCTGGATGATGTACGAAAGCTTGGAAACTTTGATTTTTATTCCCCGCCAAGAAATTCGAATCATCAGTATAGTTACAGTATTAGTAGTGTTTTAATGTAATTCGAGACGTTTTAGGTTCTCGTATGTGGAAAATGCCATTAGATGTTAGCACAACTCTTGTATAACTAGTGTCGGTCCAGAAAACTTATTATACAATACTTTAATTGTACCCAGGTTGTCTCTGTAACTCTAGTAACGATTCCTATTTTCACACTTCACAAGGATTCACTGGTATCACAACAGCATATTTGTATACAGGGATATTTCAATACAAGTATACATATACAGTCAACTCTCACTTTACTGCCACCCTTGCATAAGTCCACTCCTTCGGTCTGAACAGACGTGCTCTACATATATAAATCATCCTTTGATCCCTTGATACGAGTATACCGATACACCCTTCACATAGGCCAATCGCTAATGCATATTACAACGCCAACCTGCCTTTTCCAACACAAGATATACTTGCTGTACTTCCACTTGCAAACTGTCTAAAAATTCCCTTTCCATTTTTCGAACCATGATTCAATTGTGGCAAACCTTAATGTTAAAGACACTGAATCAATCAAAGATGTGAATATGTAACTTCTAACCCTAAGATTCCTTAAAGAAAACTAGCAGGATGGCGATATTTCAAACGAACTTGTAAATTTAGATGATTCTCTAAAAATAATTGGATTGAAATCTAAAATACAAATAAAAGTACCTGAGGTTTTTAAAGGGAACTACAGTATATAAAATTGTGTGTAATTAATTTTCAGTTGGTAAAGTTTCAGAAGCGTAACATAACTTTTTACTCATTTCCTTATTAAAATGTTATAACTTTGTCTTTCTACTAAAAAAAGGAAATTTCCGCATTTAATGCACAGCAGAAGCGTCCGAGCTGAAAGGAAACGAACACCTCGTGAGCCCTAAGTGCATAACATTTTAAGTGCGGTTTTCTGATTAACATGTTTTTAATTCAATTTAATTATAATTTTCGAAGAACCGTAACTAACAAAATTTGAGTAGAATCAGAATCGTCAATACCACAATCAGACATCTCGGAATTTCTTGTATTTACTGTTCTTCACGTAACATTAATCACATTATAAAACCTGAAAATTGCATCTTTCTGGAGCGGGAATTTTCAGGTTTTCTGATGTGATTAATGTTACGTGAAAAACAGTAAATACAAGAAATTCAGAGATGTATGATTGCTGTATTAAAGATTCTGACATATCTTCACGTATTGTGAGGACAATATTTCTTCCATAGAAAATGTGGGTAATTTAAAAAGATCAGATCACATCATATGTAGACGATTTTAGGAAGGAGTGTCTAACCCCAGGTCTTAAACAACCCTTAGAAACAAGAAGCTAGGAGATTTGGGCTAGAGTTCCCTATAAGAAAGTAATACGGCAACGAGGTAGAAAAACACCCTTATTTATTACCGGGGGTGGGGCAATACCCGGGGCCCGAAGGCTTAACGTGCCCATCCGACGGACGGCGGATATTTGGTGGTTCGAGCGTTTGTACCTGCCTGGTATCGAACCAGAGGTCTTCTCCGTGGCAATCACGAACGTTAAAAATCAAGTCATCTACGGCCCGGTAATTTAAAAATAATTTGCAAGTGTCATATAACGCCAACCTTGATGCAACGTCATATACTAGGGGCATCCTGAAAGTAATGCCTCCTCCTTAATAACTTTTGAAATGTTGAAGTGATTTGAATGAAACTGCACTTACATGTACTATGATATGTTACAAATGTGGGAACAAATTTGTTTCATAATGGGAAATAAAGATCATGAATGACAGAGAAAAGCAGCGAGCCGTAAATTAAATTCCTGGAAAAAGAGGGATGTAAGGCTCCAGAAATCCACAGAAGACTCCTGGAGGTGTATGGAGCTGCCACAATCGATATCAGTAATGTCCAAAGATGGATGAAGAGGTTTCGAGAGGGGAAAAAGTTCAGTATCGGAGAAACAACGGAGTGAAAGACACTCAACTGCAGTGACAGATGCCAACAGGCAACGAGTGAAAGACCTCTTCGCAGCTGATCGTCGTTGTCACCATCCAGGAGTTGTGTTATAACGAAGGAAATTTCTCCGTCATTTCTGTCCACGCCAGGATTCGAACCCGGATCCCCTCATTCCGGAATAAGTCACTCTACCAATTGAGCTACGCGGACGTTTTATTCTGATTCCTATCTGCCTTTATGTCGTGTGCGTCCTTCTGGCAGGTACGTCACATCTCCTGGTACGTTACATCATCTCCCCCTTATTTTATTTTTTTTTTTTTTTTTTGAAGGGCTGGAGAAAGGATTCTCTTATTTTTCCTATCTCGCGGTGTGGAAAGAACATCACACCAATGCGAGATTTTGAACGGTCGGGTCATCCGGATAGTTCGGGCGCCATTATAACGAAGTGAATTTCTCCGTCATTTCTGTCCACGCCAGGATTCGAACCCGGATCCCCTCATTCCGGAATAAGTCACTCTACCAATTGAGCTACGCGGACGTTTTATTCTGATTCCTATCTGCCTTTATGTCGTGTGCGTCCTTCTGGCAGGTACGTCACATCTCCTGGTACGTTACATCATCGCCCCCCTTTTTTTTTTTTTTTTTTTTTTTTTTTTTTTTGAAGTGCTGGAGAAAGGATTCTCTTATTTTTCCTATCTCGCGGTGTGGAAAGAACATCACACCAATGTGAGATTTTGAACGGTCGGGTCATCCGGATAGTTCGGGCGCCATTATAACGAAGTGAATTTTTCCGTCATTTCTGTCCACGCCAGGATTCGAACCCGGATCCCCTCATTCCGGAATAAGTCACTCTACCAATTGAGCTACGCGGACGTTTTATTCTGATTCCTATCTGCCTTTATGTCGTGTGCGTCCTTCTGGCAGGTACGTCACATCTCCTGGTACGTTACAGTGTGACGCAATTCATTTTGGTCATAGTGCTATGGAAACATCAATTAGTGATCTGGGCTACAGAAAAATTTGTTAAAGGAACCTAACCCGTGAACATTGTGGGAAAAGTGTGGACATGTGCCGGAAGGTCTTGGACTTTTATGAGAGAGAGGGTGTCGTGCTTTGATCTAATTTTGTGAAGAAGGATGAAACCTGGGTGTTCTTCCATGACTCAGAAACAAAACGTGCGTCAATGGAATGGCACCGCACATCTTCCCCTCAACCGAAAAAGGTGAAAACAACTCTTTCCGCAGGTAAAGTGATGGTGACAATTTTCAGGGACAAACGTGGTATCATTTTGACTGATTTCCTTTAACGGGGTGCAACAATAAACAGTGCTCAGTATGATGTGCAGTCATGGAAGAAGCTAAAGGATGCTATCAGAAGGGGAAAAGACGTGCCATTCCCCTTCATCATGTTGTTTTACACCATGATAACGCACTTCCCTACATCTCAATGAAGAATTCACAGGTCATTGCCAAAATAGGGTGGATGGTGAATTGGTGATTCCCCCTGCAGTCGTTAGTTGGCTCTCTCAAACTTTTTCCTGTTTGCCCCTCTGAAAAACACCCTTCGTGGGGAACGTTTCGACGATGTGACATCTTAAACTGGCTGTGAACTCGTGGGTAAAACGACAGCCTCAGGAATTTTTCCAAATTGGATTTTACCAATGGGTTCAAAGATGGTGGAAATTTATACAAAATGGTGGACAATACTTTGAATAAGCTAGCATTATTAACAATATGTACAAGTATTTTGCCCCCAAATTTCACATTTTTGCTGCTACAAATAACAAGAAAGATGACACCGAATTTTCGGGAGTAATAAGCACGTCTTTTGAATCCGTTCTGACGCAAATTTAATTTATCAAAGCTATTCAAAGTCAAAGGAACCGGTATAGAAAACAATAGTATCTGACGGAAGAAAGAAGTTTTTCAATCGGGATTTTAATCCCTCAGATATTGCTGTAAACGGAATTGTGAGCTTACGCTCTTTGGTTGCAGACTTGTGGGTTAAGAAAAACATGAATTTATATGAGAAACATTTCGCACCGGAAACGTTCTCCAGCATAGAAAGGATTTGTTAAATCGGACTCTTAGAAACAGAGATATCGACAAAAATAAGATGTGACTTTACGTCCCCTGGTGGGAAAACCATGCATTATTTTAGGAAGAAAGTATTCGCTAAAGGTTTTTCCATGAGCACTATCGGTCCAAGAAAAAAGAAATTTAGTCGAGTTTTCAGGAGCCCATATTTTGCTACAAATACATCAGAAGAAGAAATTAACACTTTGGCCCCCTGGTGGCCAAACCATTCTTTACCAAACATTAGAAATTATGTGAAAAATATTTTCCATCAGGTCTTGTATGCGATACAGGAAGAATTTATCAAATCGGAGTTTTAGAAGCAGAAAATGCAATTCACCTTTGCGGCCCCTAGCGGAAAGTCTATGATTTACTTGAAAATTTTGAATTTATAGGGAAAACATTTCGCATCGGAAATACTACCCAACAAACAAGGAATTTTTCAAATCGCACTCGTAGAAGTAGAGGTATTGACAAAAATAAGATATACATCTACGCCCCCTGGCGTAGACGCCTTGCATTATTTCAAGAAGAAAAGGTTCCTAAAAGGTATGTCGACATGAGTAGTATCTGTGAACAAACCACTTTTTTTTTCACTCGAGATTTTAAGAGCTCATATTTTGCTGCAAATATATCAGAAGCGGAAATTCAGACTTACGCCACCTGGGGGCCAAACCATTTTTTTCAAAAAATAGAAATTATGTTCAAAGGATTTCCCATCAGGAACTGTATCCGGTGCAGAAAGAATTTTTCAAATCCGAGATTTAGAAGGAGAGATATAAGGGGGAAAGCAATTTACCATTACGCCCCCTAGCGGAAAGTCTATGAATTATTTGAAAATTTGAAATTATATGAAAAACATGTAACACTGGAAACACTATCTAACAAAGAAGGAAGTTTTCAAATCCGACTCCTAGAAGTAGAGATATTGACAAAAATAAGATATACATCTACACCCCCTGGCGTAGAAATCATACATTATTTTAACAAGAAAATGTTTCTAAAATGTTTGTCGACATGAGTACTATCTGTCTACAAAAGACGAATTTTTTCAATCAAGAATTTAGAAGTTCATATTTTGCTACAAATACATCAGAAGCGGAAATTAAGGTTTACGCCACCTGGTGGCCAAACCATTTTTTTACCGAAATTAGAAATTATGTGCAAACGATTTCTCATCAGAAGCTGTATCCGGTGCTGAAAGAATTTTTCAAATCGGAGATTTAGAAGCAGAGATATAGGGGGAAACACAATTTCCCTCTACGCTCCCTAGCGGAAAGTCTATGAATTACTTGAAATTTTTGAAATTATACGAAAAACATGTCACAATAGAAACACTATCTAACAAAAAAGGAATTTTTCAAATCGGACTCCTAGAAGTAGAGATATTGACAAAAATAAGATATACGTCTACGCACCATGGCGGAGAAACTAATATTTTAAGAAGAAAATATTTCGAAAATGTTTATCGATGTGAGTGGCATCAGTCCACGAAGGAATTTTTTCAATCGATAATTTAGAAGCTCAGATTTTATGGCAAATACATCTGAAGCAAACATTAACACTTACGCCCCCTGGTGGCCAAAGTATTTATTACCAAAAATTTGAAATTATATGCAAAAGATTTTCCATCAGGAGGTGTATCCGTTGAAGAATTTTTTTCCCAAATCGGTGTTTTAGAGGAAGAGTTATCGGGAAAAATGTACTTTACTTTTACGCCCCTTAGCGGGAAATCTATGCGTAATTTAAAAAAGTAATTATATTTAAAATACTCTTCGACATAAATGGAATCGAAAGATAAAAGAATTTTTTTAAATCAGATGTTTAGAAGCAAATATGTGTAATAAAATGTATTTTTGAATTCGAAATCATCTGCATTTACGCCCCCTAGCGGAGAAATTGTAGATCGTAAAAAAAAACGAAATAAAGAATCATCATTCGCATATTTCAAGCTTCCCAATGGAAAAAAATTTCAAATTGGACTAATAGTTGCATAGATATCGTGGGTACAGACGGACGGACGGACAAACCGGTAACATAAGCACGATCTTTTTTTACAAAAGACTTGCTAAAAATCTTATGAGGGACGAGGCATTACTTTCAATATGCCCTTTGTAACAAACTATGACGGTATATCAAGGGGATTGACTGTATTTTATAAATATAATAAAATAGTATGACGGGCAATATACGATCCAGTTAATCATCATTCGTCATACTACTATGATCGCGGTCACCACCGCACTTTTTGCTCTCAACGTTGTTTTTGTTTACTCTTTTACTCACTGTCAATATTGTCAAAACGTATAAGGAGATCATCCGAAGTGATGAGACATTCAGAATGAAAATCTGAGAAGTAATAAATATTACATGAGAATAGTGAATCAAAACGAAGGTTAAAATTTGAGGTATACGTCACGTAGCATATGGTTTCTAATCACGCAAGAGATGAAACTCCGAGCTACGACAAAACTGATTGCTACGGCAAATGAAAATAGCGGATGGGGATGGGTAAGTAACAGGTGAAGTTACTAACGCATAGCTCTAAAGACTGCATAGGTTGATTGCTCTTACAAGAACTGAAATTGTGTTTCATCACTCATGTATGGTGGTGAAAATTAGAAGATGAATACCTGATGACTAACACATAAAATTACTTCCAAAGAGATGAAAGCGTGATGCCATCGTCAGATAAGAAGTCAGATTATTAAATGAATCAGTATAGGAGGATAGGATTTGTAAAAGCCAATCATCAGTTTCTGGAAGCTGTGGTAACCAAGATGCGAAGTCATAACTAGCGGACTAGATTGCGCCTCCCCGGTGTCCGAGTGGTCAGAGGCGTAGCTTTCTGACTAGTCCTCCGAGCTGAGCTTGAATTCAAGTCCATGATGAGGCATGGGTGGTGTTTGTATCACACAGCGTTGGCTCTCTCTCTCTCTCTCTTCCCTGGAACCAGTGTCCCCAAATTAGGGACGGACGACATTTTACACATATAACGTGTATAGTGGTTCATGTTTCGCTGTAAGCAGTCTTCTTACACAAACGCGGTTTTCTGTTCACAAAGCTCGAATTTCAACTGATTTGCACTCTTCCAAGCAGAGAAGAAACACTAATGTCAACACTGTACGTCCCTTATAGTAACTGTTATAATGTTTTTCTATTCAATCTGTCGCGCCTTAAAGATTACCATCAGACGGTTCTCCTCATATCACAGGAATTATGTACTGTTAAGCCTCAGATAGTTAGTTCATAAGCAATTCTGAATTACACACTGAGCTAAATTAGGTGACTTAACGGCCAGAAGAGAGAAGTCGTGTAAACAGTAACGAGTAAATGGTCTCTACTGTTAACACTTCACGGTACTTCTGGAACACAAAGTATGCACAATACAGTTCATAATACTGAACCTCTATCAACTTAAGTTTGACAGGTTTACAACTTACCTACCAATTGTAACGATTTGCTACGGTACTTTACCAATAGCATGCCACAACATCACACTACACTTTTTCGCTGCTTACTCCAACATTATATAGCTCGTTCTTATCAAGTCCACACACACACACACATGTCACGCACCCTGACCTCAAAACTACTGCCAACATACATTCAGTGAGATAGAAAACATAGCGTTAAAGTTGAAACGCTTAAAGAAAATGAACTAAAATTTACATAGAGAAAGAAGCTAGAAACGGTAGTTTAATTAGGGTGTACCTCATTCTGTGCATGTTAACATATTTTTCTCTCGCTAAGCAGAACTATTTTGATTGGAAACGAAAATGAAAACTTTGATATTATTCACCGAGAGAAGAATGCCTTAAATTCATTTCGAATTTCGTAAATTCATTTCGAATTTCGTAAATTCATTTCGAATTTTGTAACGTGCTACACGGTAAGCACGGCGTCGATCTTTAAAAAGTTCACCAAATAATAATAATATTGCGACTTTGTATGACTTCCTTGGTCTAAAACTTTCATAATGATCCATTGTTAACTCTGAGCAGTTGTGCTCTTTTTAACACTCGCTTAAACATTTATCTTTTACGTTTACATTCTTTTCTAGATCGGAGACTGCATTTCTCTAGTCTCATAAGGTGCGTAATAGACCCACTTCATTGGTAGGATCTCAGAAATCGAAGGGGGCCAATTTTTAATGCTGCAACCCCACACTTACAGGTTTCCTCCTTCGTACTCGTACCTCCGCCACTGTCTGAGAATAGTTAGTTCTTAATGAAACAAATTGATGATATATGGAAATAAACTATATTGACACAAGTCACCGGACACCTCTTCAAAAGCAAATCAATGGATCCGCTGCGTTTTTAAGATGCGCGGTACAGCTGCAAACTGTACAAAAACAAGCCTGCAGCTGACCGTGATCATATCGCACTGTGAGGTTGAATGAAAATGTCGAGGCGGGAGAGAACTGACTTTGAGAAAGGAAAGATTGTTGGGTGTTATATTACTGGGTTGTTCATAAGAGAAACCGAGAGGCGTTTAAATATACCCAAGTCAACTGTTTTTGATGTACTGAATAAGTGGAAGACACATGGAGTGCCTGAAGCAGCAAAACGTACCGGCAGACCAAAGAAAATCAGTGATAGATGACGTCGAAGCCTCAGGAGAGTCGTTACAGCTAATAGACGGAGTACTGCACAGGACCTCAGTGTACAGGTGAGTAAAAATGCTGGAACCTCGGTATGTACACGTACCATTTGCAGGGAACTTCATTCCATGTGTTACCGTGGTCGAGCGGCTGCTCATAAGTCTTCCATCTCCACTCGGAATGCTACTCGTCGATTAGCATGGTGTAAAGAACATTTATCGTGGACCGTAGATCAATGGAAACGGGTCCTATGGACTGGTGACTCCAGATACACGATTCATCAGTCTGATGGACGTGTGTGTGTATGGCGGCAGCCTGGGGAACGCTATTTACCACAGTGTACTGTTCCTACGTTCAAGTTTGGAGCTGGCAGTGTACTCGCGTAGGGTGCTTTTCGTGGTATGGTCCCGGCCCATTTTTTAAGGTGTACAAACCTGTTAACCAGCACGTCTACCTCGACATTCTGGGTAATCATGCCCTACCAACTCTGTGGCAATACTATGGAACCGAGCCTTGTTGGTACCAGCAGGATAATGCACCGAGCCATAAAGCAAGGACTGTTACGGTGCCTAATTCCGTATCGTGTGTGGACTGGCCAGCACAGAGCTCTGATCTTGATCCCATAGAACACCTATGGGATGAATTAGAGCGCTGCATAAGAAGTTTAGAACCAATGCTTACTACTAAGCAACAGTTAGTTGCAACATTATGTACTGAATGGAAGCGCATACCTATCGCTGTGTTCCAAAACCTTGTCGAGAGCACGTCTCGAAGGGTCAGTGCATGCATTAAGGCCAAAGACGGGCCAACACCGTACTAATGTATGTCAGTAAATGCTGGCATGTTGTGTTTCTCTTCTAAGTGTCCGTTGACTTTTGTCAATGAAGTGTACGTGGTATAGATCAGGAGAGGGAAATATTGTTTTTATTCCCATTCATTAGCTCTGCATTCAGGTCTCCTCTGAAATCCACGCTCATAAAACATAGTACGAGGAGCAGAAGATTTGCGCGACGCTTGTAAGAAGTTCAGAGTGCTTTATCACGAATTTTTTTTTATTTAAATTTTTTCGCGGAGCAAAGAATCTATGAATCTAGTTCTAAAGCTCAAAGATCTCCGCTTCAGAAAGCCAAACATCGAAGTTCTCTTCCGCATAACAAGCTGTGGAACTTAACCGTTCAAATGACAGTGGCGAAATTACCACATACGTCATCTGCTCCGGAAATTCTAGACTTCCACCCGCAATGATTGGACTTAAGCGCCAAGTCACTTCGACAATAAACGTTTGTCTTCCTCCGATTTCTAGAAAGCACTGCATGTCGTCTGCTCCATTTGCAGCATTTTTACATATACTATAATATTAAACAATAATTCCCTGTATATCAAAGTAGCCAAAAGAGACATTTTGTTAATGTTGTAAAGTATGTTTCATAAGATATCCATAAAACGAATTAATTTGAGTAATCTTCAAGAGACAAAACTAATCATTTCGTTGTGGTTAGGGATGGGCAGAACATAAATAGGCAACTTACTGAATATTACCACAACCCTGGTATGTTTATTACATCGTCTTGATGGATAAACAGTGAGTATGCATCTCCCAAAATTTAGAGAGCCATATCTCAAAGTTCACGGACTTCGCGTTGTGTTTTTTTCGTTACGAGGTATTCGTAAAAAAAAACTCGTATGCCGCATATTTCGATATAGAAAAAAAAACACAGCCTAGAAAAGTTTGGATTAGGTAATTAACATGTTTACTACAAGAAAAAATACATTGAATCAGTTACAGCCTTTAAGTGGATGCCAAATGCAAGTTAACGTTAAAATAAAAGGATAAAATTAACCGTGTTTACCAGTCCATTGCTTTTAAGCTCAGGGGTTCACCCCTGAGCTTAAAAGTTACAATATTTTTTTTCGATTTACCTACGAGGAATCATAGCGACAGTGCATATGTATATACACGGTCGAATGAAAATAATATGGCTATCTACCTAATAATTGGAATAACAACGCTTGGCCCGGATTACAGCGGTGAGACGGCGTGTCATGGACATAATGAGGCCCTAGAAGCTCGCCAGAGGGACACGTGCCCATTCGGACTGCAGAAGAGCACGGAGGTCCCGGAGGTGACGTGGTTGTAGGTCGGCACGTCGATCCTGTCGATCCAAATAGTTCCACAAGTACTCTATGGGATTGAGGTAGGAGGATTTCACCCGCCAAGGGAAAACGGAGACATCGCTGTCGTGTTCCTGGAACCAATGACGCATCCTCTTAGCGACATGGCAGGGCGCATTGTCCTGTTGGTAGGTGTCATAATCACGTGTGGGGTGTTATGCTACTTATTTTTAATATATTTGCTTATGGTAATTCGCTGCCACCAGACCAGGATATTTCTGTCCCGGTCAAACTTACGTTGTTTTTCTCCTCAGAGGCATGGTGAAGGAAAAGACGACTTGTAGAGTACAGACTTAGAGCTGAAAAATATGTACAGGTTTATTTACAACTTTGGTGACGAGTAGGTTGAAGATACATGTCAAACGATAAAAACGGTTCTTGAACTTGAGCAAGTCGACATTCCAGCACGATCATAGTTCATTCACAGTCCAGTCTTTGCATTATGAGTATGCACATAGCATCAGGAAGTTATTTATACATAACAATTATATGCTCTTCACAGGTGGCTAGATTTCTCACTCAGGTGGGTGGAGTATTTCCCTGGCAGACCGCAGTCTGGCATTTAGTAGTATTACACAGTTATAATCAATTACCCACAGGTAATGCAACGTATATACTCTAGTGGCCTTAACCCGCAGGTAGGCACCTAATTAACTCTCTAGTCAGCCGCAGCCGACTAGCGTACGTACATCTCGAGCGACGACTACAAAACGACCGTCCTCTTCGAGCAAAAAGAGAAAAGAGTCCTAAAAGTTCGTTACAACTTTTTCCCGCTTAAACTCTCTGTGCAGCCCGGAGAGCGCACAGCTAATCCCGACCGCGCAATCTTCGGAGCAGGAAGCCATGTGGTAAATCTCTCTTCTCTCCTCAGCTGTCTCTCTAGCTGCTTCAAACTTTCTGCGCCAGTAAGACATCCCAATGTTCTGTAAACTCCTGCCTCAGCATGGAATTCACCAAGGAAAGAATTTCATTCCCCCTTCTCCTCTTCGTGGGACCCTGGGCACACAATATGGCCGACCTGAGTCATTTTTCTTCCTACAATGATAAAATGGCGTTCCACCTCCCATTTTGGATTTTTTCCATTTTCCCTGTCTTCAATATTTTTTTACATCATCAAAGTCCTCCCTCCCGAGCTTGATGACTGTTTCTTTTCAAGTGCCGCCTGACAAGAAACCGGTCACTTCAGTGTATCACCTCTATCTTCTACTGAACTAATCATGATGAGGTACTGTATGTGAGAACATTACTCCTGTAGCCTAAAATGATTTCCTGAGTGTTGCAATGTGATAACTCTGTGATCACCATTGCTCTTAAAGAACTCTTCTGCACTGGTCTGCAGTTACATGATCCTATGATTCACTATGATGGATACGATTCAAATCCTGTGCAAACACAACCATGATACACTGTTCACTAACACTACACTAAAACTTGATTATTTACACTATTCACTAGTACTACACTGATACATGATTACTTTACACTTATTCACTAACACTACACTGATACTTATGATTAAATTACACTTTTTCACTAACACTTCACTGATACTTCTGAACACAATCACTACTGATTAATATAACTACAGTTCTCTATTTACATCCTCCTCGACAATCCGTCGGCATTTCCATGCTTGGCTCCTGGTTTATACTTTATGGAGAAGTTGTACTCCTGTAAGTATAACGACCATCTCATCAACATCTTGTCGATTTCTCTCTCAATGCGTTCGTTTTTTTCCTTATTTAGCCTATAAGGTTTACACTTGATCGGGGTGTCATCTAGAAGCTCAATATCATGTGTGATGACATCGATGTTTCCTGGAATCTCAGACAGCATGTCCTTTAATTTTTCCAACAATGTGCCTAATGTTTTTCTCTGAGTTTCCGAGATATTTTCTCCAAGGTTTAGCTTCGTAGAATTCCCATTAGCCTTCCTGAAGGTTATGTCTGGTATATCCGACCCAATTTCTTCATCTGCATCTTCTAACCCATAGCACACAGTGCTAACAGTTGTTCTCCGATGAAATATTTTCAACATGTTGATATGATAAGTTCTCGGGCAAGGTCTCTCTTCTCCTACATCTATCACGTAGGTGTTTTCCGCCTTTCGGTGAAGTACTGGAAATGGTCCTTCCCATTCTACCTGCATAGCTCTCTTCTTGTTCGGAGTGAGCACTAAGACTTCTCTTACTTCAAATTCTCTAGTTCTAGCTTTTTTATAATACCATTGTGCTTGCTTTGTTTGGGCATTCGCCAAATTTTCATGAGCTAAAGACAAGCGTTTCTCCAAACTCCGGTTAACCTTGTCCACATATTCCTGAATTTCGATTCTCTCTTCTTCAGATTTATCAATTTTACCTCTCAGTAAATCCAATGGTCCTCTCACGTTATGGCCAAAAATTAATTCAAATGGTGAGAGTCCTGTACTGGCCTGGGGTATCTCTCGACATCCAAACAACACATACGGCAGCATCTTATCCCACTCGTCAGGGTTATCTTGACTGACTCTCTTCAACATTGATTTTAATGTGCCGACATAGCATTCTGCAAGCCCATTGCCCTGAGGATGGTATGGACTCGAGAATAGAGGCTTCACACCTAATTGTGCCCACAATTGTTGGGTCAATTTACAGGTGAACTGCTTCTCTTGGCCCGATAAAATCTCCATTGGGAAACCAACATGTGAGAACATGTCCATTAATGCAGTGACTACCTCTTCGGCCTCAATGGTTGCTAATGCCCTAGCATCTGGGTATCTGCATGCATGGTTCACCATAATCACGGCATATCTCATGCCTGAATTACTGGTATGGAAAATACCAACTAAATCAACCGATACACGTGAAAATGGCTCCTCTATGACGGGTAAGGGTTGGAGTTTGCTACGAGCATGATCTCCATGTTTCTTAACAAATTGGCCCTCTGGACATGAGCTTACATACTCTGCTATGTCTCTATAGATGCCTGGCCAATAGAAGTTCTTCAGTACCCTGTCCGTAGTCTTTTTTATTCCTAAGTGACCTAATATGGGTAAACCATGAGCAATTTGTAATATTTTTTTCCTACAAGTCCTGGGAACTACCAACTGTACGACCACTTACTGTTTCTTCTCGTCTTTATAGACTCTTTCAACAAGTCTCTCTCCACCTTAAAATATGAAGATGTCTCATTCCTTGGAACAGTTGTCCCAAGCTTTGTCCAAACATTCTTTAGACTATCATTCTCTTTTTGAGATCTACTGAACTCTTCGGTAGTGAAGGTCTGATATAATCTTTCTTCACTCTCCATTATCTCTTCCAGGTCCCTATTTTCTATCTCCTGTTCCATATTTTGTTGACTCGAACTCTAACTGCTCAAGTCCAGATCCTGGTGCCTGTCACTGTCCTGATCCTATCCCTCATTTCCTGGGCTCTTATCATTCCATGAGTTAGTATTCCACATTCCCTCTGGTGCCGGTTTTCTACGTCTGGGCTAATAGCTCGATTTTCCTCATTGTTCTTGCTTCCTTCCGAAACCCCTAAATTTCCCTCAATACTCCTACCTCTCTCCCTCTTTACCTCCCAATCTTTCCAATCCTCCTCCTTCTCTGGTTTCTCCTCTGTCTCCCCTTCCTTCATACTCTTATGCTCTATTTTCTCTTCCGGGGCATCCCAATCATTTCCAATGATGACATCCCACGGAATATCCTCCACGACTGCAAACTCATGGGTCTTGACCTCATTATTCACCTCTACTGCTATTCTTGCCACGTCTAGAGCTTGTTTAATACCAGTCACTGGGTACACTGTTACTTTTTCTCCTGTTCGTGTGCCTGGGGGAACATTACTACTTTTAATGAGCGAGATACATGACCCTGTATCTCGTAACATACATAGCGTCTCCCCATTCAGTGTTGCTTCCCCTAAGTATGGTCCAAAGCTGGATTCTGGGGTTGCCCAAATTGACCTGGTGTTTGAACATAGCATAGAAGGTGATTTTTCTCTCAGAGCTTGGGAACTCTGCTTGCTTGGTCCCGCTCTGTCCTTCCCACTATTCTCCCCTTGTGAACGACTGAAGCTTGTTCTGTCCTTGTTTGTCTTGCAGGCAAACGATTTGTGACCTATCTTTCCACAGAGGTAATACCTAATTTTAGTGGTTGCACCTGTTATATCACCTAAAGCGTAACTCTGCTTCCCATATCGAACCTGGAGTTTTTTTTTCTGGATTAAAAACCCCTTTCCCTGGTTGAGATTTCTGGTTTCCTGTCCCATAGTGTCGTTCTCTGGCCTCGACATACCTATCTGCTAGTTTGATGGCTTCATCAAATGTTTCCGGCTCATTATCCTTGATATAAAATTTCACTGACTCACCGACCATCGAGTATAATTGCTGTAACAGCAATGCACTCTTTAAACCTTCATAACTGCCTTCCACTTTTGCTCCTGCTAACCATTTATCCAGTAATTCTGTCAACCTTACACCATACTGGTGATATGTCTGATGTTTCCCTTTACAGAAATTACGGAACATAACTCCATATTTCTCCGGGGTGATTCTGTACTCTTTGAATAAATTTTCTTGCAATTTATCAAAATTTTGTACCTCATCCTCACCCATTGAATGGATTACACTAGCTCCGCGTGACGATAGCCTGGGGATCAGGAGTGCTTACCACTTGGATCGAGGTATTCCAAGAGATGTGCTAATTTTTGTGAACTCACTGAGATAGCTATCCATCTCATCAGAGGTCTCGGAGAATTTTCTAATAATATCTCCATAACTGTGCAATGGTCTCTGAGAGTGGTTCTCATAGCCAGTAGCTTCTGAGTTTTCGCCTAACTCTCGTAGAGTCAATTTTAATTTTAGCATCTCTACCTCTTGCCTCTTCGTCTCTAGGTCTAGTTTTCGGAGTTATATCTCATACTCTCTCTCATCCTGATTATTCCTACTCATTGCTCTAGTGTTGGTTATACCTTCTTCCCGATTTTCACTATTTTCTAGTGTCTCTGTATATCTACTCTCTTCCTGTCGATCTGATTCGATTAATATTTCAATTAATTGTTGCCTACTCTTTCTCTCAGGATCTATGTTCCTTATGTTACATTCTCGTCTTAACTCTTTAATTGCGAAGCTCCTGTACCTGTCTCCCATCTTGCTTAGTTTCTAGTTATGACACTTTTATTCAGTTTAAACTTCCTTTCCAAAATACTATCCTTAGATACACTTTTGATAAATCTTCCATTTCAAAAGCTATCATTACATAACCTTTTAGTTACTATTTTTGTATAAAGTTTAGACTTCCATTCCAAAATTCTATCCTTATACACACTTTGAATAAATCTTCCCTTCCAAAAACTATCGTTACAAACACTTTTAGGCTTTTCCTTTATTCCTAATGTAAAATCCCCGTTTACTGATTTATCTCTCCACCTGAGTTCCACCGTGTTTATACTGTGTGCTTTTTTTTACATGCAATGTACTTAGTGTAAGTAATTGTGTGAGTTTCTCTTTTTCTTTCCTTGCTGTCTTAACAAAGTTAAATAGATAAACTTGCACGGTACCTGACTGTTCTGTGTTCACACACTTTATAATCCTTACGCTTTCAAGTCGGTGTTAATTGCTTCCCAGATTTAGTGCTCAGTTCACAGTCAGGACGATTTTTTCCCTTAGGCACACTCAGTACGGGCGTTCACCGCTGTAGTCACACACACTCACTACGGTCGTTCACCGCTGTAGGAGTCGGGGGAGGTCGCATGGCATCTCCACATCCACGGCATTTTCTCTTGCTTCCTGTCGGGAAGGTCGCGCTTTCTTGGAACCTTCGTTGGGGACCGGCGGATTCCGCTGGCTTTGGGGTGATAATTCTCTTTTTTTTTCCTCTTTGCTAGCTTTTTGCTTGTTCTCGGCGCTGGTGAGTCAATAGATCGCCTCTCCCTATCGTCTTATTTTTTTTTTTTGTCCAGCTTTTTCGTCTCTTCCTTCTAGATCTTTATCCCACCGCTGCCACCACTGTCATAATCGCGTGTGGGGTGTTATGCTACTTATTTTTAATATATTTGCTTATGGTAATTCGCTGTCAATAGACCAGGATATTTCTGTCCCAGTCAAACTTACGTTGTTTTTCTCCTCAGAGGCATGGTGAAGGAAAAGACGACTTGTAGAGTACAGACTTAGAGCTGAAAAATATGTACAGGTTTATTTACAACTTTGGTGACGAGTAGGTTGAAGATACATGTCAAACGATAAAAACAGTTCTTGAACTTGAGCAAGTCGACATTCCAGCATGATCATAGTTCATTCACAGTCCAGTCTTTGCATTATGAGTATGCACATAGTATCAGGAAGTTATTTATACATAACAACTATATGCTCTTCACAGGTGGCTAGATTTCTCACTCAGGTGGGTGGAGTATTTCCCTGGCAGACCGCAGTCTGGCATTTAGTAGTATTACACAGTTATAATCAATTACCCACAGGTAATGCAACGTATATACTCTAGTGGCCTTAACCCGCAGGTAGGCACCTAATTAACTCTCTAGTCAGCCGCAGCCGACTAGCGTACGTACATCTCGAGCGACGACTACAAAACGACCGTCCTCTTCGAGCAAAAAGAGAAAAGAGTCCTAAAAGTTCGTTACAACTTTTTCCCGCTTAAACTCTCTGTGCAGCCCGGAGAGCGCACAGCTAATCCCGACCGCGCAATCTTCGGAGCAGGAAGCCATGTGGTAAATCTCTCTTCTCTCCTCAGCTGTCTCTCTAGCTGCTTCAAACTTTCTGCGCCAGTAAGACATCCCAATGTTCTGTAAACTCCTGCCTCAGCATGGAATTCACCAAGGAAAGAATTTCCTTCCCCCTTCCCCTCTTCGTGGGACCCTGGGCACACAATATGGCCGACCTGAAGTCATTTTTCTTCCTACAAGGATAAAATGGCGTTCCATCTCCCATTTTGGATTTTTTCCATTTTCCCTGTCTTCAATATTTTTTACATCATCACAGTAGGCACCATCACCATCAGAGTAAACGTCCAACATGAAGGGAAGCATATAGTCAGCGAGGATGGGCAGTTACCCATTGGCGATCAGGGACCCATCCAGTGGTACCAGCGATCCCAGGTCATACCAGGAAACATCCTCCAGACATGCACACTACCACTGACGGTCTGTACTTGACCGAGAAGCGTGTTTGAGTGTTTGTTCTCGTGTGTCTGACGCCGTATGCGCCATCACTTCTGTGGAGCAGAAACCTCGATTCGTCAGAGAAGGTAACCTTTTTCCACTCTTCCAATTTCCAATGACGGTAATCCCATGCGAACTGCAAGCGTCGTTGCCGATCGACCTGGGTTAATATAGAAGCCGTGACGCAGCGTTGACTCGGAGACCCATGCGTAACAGGGTTCGCTCTACTGTTATCGGGGACACATACATAGGTGCCCCAGCGTTCATTTTCATGGTCAGTTGCTCCACTTTTGCGTGTCGATTACCCTTTACCAGTCGACGGAGGCAGCGTTCTCCTCTGGGGTCGATGGCCTTTGGGGTTCCACAGTTATGACGTCGGGAGGTACTCGGTGTGCCAGCGGTCCATTCTTGGTACACCCTTACTACAGCACCTCGTGAACAGCCCACGAAGTCTGCTGTTTCTGAGATGCTTCCAGCCTTGGCGTTTTAACCGATGATCATTCTTTTTCGAACGTAAGTCAAATCACTACCACTGCCCATTGTGCTCACGTCCCGCACTATGGCTCACCTGTCCTGGCCGGTCACTTATTTCTCCGTGTGGTCGACCTTGTCACGTGCACTCTATGACGCGCCTGGGTGGGTACACTGTGATTCTGGGGTGGTCATATTATTCTGATACGACTGTGTATACATACAGCAACTTTGGAACTGGAATTGGGGAGGAAAATATCATCCTACCTTACGTCCGGGGAATACAGTGTAGACGAGTGTGATCTCTCGAATCGCGATGTAGACCACTAACTAGAGTTTCATTACTGATTATATAAATATCTACATCTCCTTCGACTTCTGCCCTGCTTTTACTCCGACTTATCTTTTAACCTAACGTTGTCATCGACTCCGTATATAGACTCTTGTACCTGTACTTTAAACTAAAAACTGACCGACCCCTTGGTTTCGTTATTTTCGTGTATATACGCTGAGTCCTTTTAATTATCCACGTGGTCTGGACGTGCTCTCAGCCGTCCGGGAGTTTTCCGCCTAGGGCCAGGATTGGTCAACTGAGCTGACCGATGCTTGGTCCGGTTGATTATTGGTTGGCCCAATGGGCCACTGAGCTACTCGCTAGTACTAGCTGTTGTTATGGGCAGGTGGAGTTTTCCGTACTTTAATTCAGACATATTTTCTTGGGACTTGTGAATAGCGAATACGGTGGCTTACATATGACAGATTTCTACCTTCCTTGTGACAGCGCACTGTATTTTACGACTTTCGCTGGAGCCTACTTCTACAAGAGACTGTCGTAAAATGTTAACTTGACTATTCATCTAACTGTGGTTCGGACTTTGAAATGTACATCCTTAGATACCAGGGAGGTTTGTCCACCAGCAACACTACCACTGGGGACGGAATTTCGTGAATACCTTGCTTCTTCCCACGAGAGTGAAAAGAAGAGAAATTCCTTGTCATTTCCACGGCTGCCCGAGGGAAACGTAATAAGCTGCCTTTTCCACCAGGACTTTATGCTGCGATGGAGAAAACGGGGATATGAGGCAGGAAAGGGAGCAAGAGAAAACAAATTTAAATAAATTAAGAAAAATAGAAGTTCAGCCTGGTGCTTTTAATTAAGTGGTAAAACAATGTGGACCGAAACACGAAGTAATACTACCATTTACATACTTAATAATTTACCTCGTATTAAGGTCATCATATGAAAGTACATATATACGTGGTGACTTATTCAAAAGCTTCAAAGGCGTTTGCCGTGCAATAATACTGTTACACACGTTGATTCATACCTGTGTTAATAATAACCAGCCGACTAAGTATCATATTATTTCAATATTTATTACCGGTATTCCAATATATAATATTTAAATCTATTCTATTTATTATATGATAAAAACTATGTATTAAAAGTCCTTAAAAGCCGTTGGAACAGTTCTGCATTGATATTAATATTGTCTGTAACGAACACAGTATATGATAACACAAAGACCCAACATCTTTAAAGACAGTGTCTTTATTACGTCAATGTCTAACCTTAGGCAAAGTTTCAAAGTTATTTTGTTGCATATATATTCTTTAATTGTTCATTATCAACTGAATTAAAAAGTACGTAATCAGCCGTAGTTCGCATTCCAAATTTTACTTCCCGATAATAAGTTGAAACGTAGACACAATGCTAGTAGTGTTTCACCAAAAATACAATTCCAAACAGTAAAAAGTTCAAAGGTCTAAAAGAAATATGTACACTTTAAAATGTCTTTTAGTAAATACACTGCCGGACAATTGCTAAGGACGGATGACAATAGCAACGATAGCAACCATAAAATGGAAGGCAGGAAAATGTGGAAATTAGCATAAGTGCGGGATACAGTAAGACATGTTGTGCGTATGCAAATTTTGGATTGCCGAACTTGTTCGTGACGTCATAGCGCTGATAAGAGATATAAAGGATTTGACGCGTATTGACCGTTGTTGTTCAAACGCAAAGTTGAAAGGGAAAGAATCAATTGACGAACTTGCAATTTTCAGTATGTCTTGCCGACATCACCTAGATGATTTTACGCGTGGCCTTATTATTGGCAAGATTGAAGAAGAGCGAAAAATAACAGATGTTGCCAGGGAGTTCGACGTCAGCCACAGTGTTGTTTCAAGGCTTTGAAAATCATTTCAAACAAATGGAGAGTGTAGCAAACGTCACGGTGGAGGTCGTGTTCGCAGTACGACACCTGCAGAAGATCGGTACATAGTGCTATCAACAAAAAGACACCGGCGCAGCACAGCTAGTGAGGTAGCAAATCAGTTTATGGCTGCTACTGGCAAGCGGATCTCCCGAAAAACTGTCGCCAGACGTTTGCATGAAGGAGGATTATACGCCCGCCGTCCTGTTGTGTGCATCCCATTGTCCAGACGTCACCGTACGCAATTTTGCAATGGTGCCATCAACATCGCAATTGGACTGATAACGACTGGTCTGCTGTCCTCTTCTCAGATGAGAGTAGATACAGTCTATCATCTGATTGTCGACGACAACTGATCTGGCGTGATAGTGGTACTGCATGTTGTCCAGCAAACATACAGGAAAGGGACCGATATCCGACATGTAGTGTCATGGTATGGGCTGGCATCATGATCAATGGCCGTACGTCCCTCTATGTGCTTCCAACTGGGACTATGACTGGCCAACAATACATTAATGATGTTCTGCTACCTCATGTTCGCATGTTCCGTGGTGCTGTCGGTGATAGATTCATTTTCATGGACGACAACGCAACATGTCATCGACCAGTCGCTGTCCAGGAGTGTCTTGAGAGAGAGGATATTCAACGCCTCGTATGGCCAGCACGTTCTCCAGATCTGAATCCCATTGAAAATGTGTGGGATGCTTTGGGGAGGAGTCTTGCTGGTCGCCAATGCCCTCCAATAAACAAAGACACCCTCATCCGTGCACTGACAGAGGAATGGGATAAATTACCCCAACAGCTGCTTGATAATGTTGTGCAAAGCATGACACGACGTGTGGAATCTTGCATCGCCCTCCATGGTGGCCATATCCCGTATTGACATCTTACGCCGGAACGCCTGCGGACGGTAATTGCATTTTTTTCACGTTTACGTATTCTGCACAAAATGGCCTGTTTGTCCCTTGAACACGTTCCAAAGCCTTCTGGATTTCAGAGCACAATAAATTGTCTTTCTTGTAATGTCCTGGCATTCCGACATTATTTTATTTCACTTGGCATCCAACCACACTTACTTTTCTATGCGCTATATAGCCGTTTATGATCCGTCCTTAGCAATTGTCCAGCAGTGTATAAACAACACTTGCCGTTTTTACACGATATTATAAAAGTCGATGATGTTGACTATAAAACTTTAATCAAAAGGTTGTAATACATTAGTACTTTCGGGTCTACTATAGCCCCATCTTCAGATTTGAATTAATCGAAAACTGAGATTACATATGGTTATATCAAGAACAATGCCAGATTACAACTTAAAACTTGAGAAGTAAAACACATGTGACGTAGTCAATCAAAACGCCTGTGCACGAGAGTCAACGTCTTGTGGGAGGGGGCACTGTTTGTTCAAAATAAGGTTCTTCCAAACTCCCGGAATGTAATTAGGTAAATCATCGTTGCAACAAGAGTCAAAGTTCTTAAGTATAAATAAACTTTCTGTAAATAACAAATTTGATTTACATAACGGAGATGCCAGAATTGACAAATTGTCCCAATCTGGAAAAAACTTACCACTGTTAACTGCTCTTGCCAAGGCAGTCGTTTGTGATCCGTTCCGAACATTGTATTTATGTTCAACAAGTCTAGTATGAACCTTCCTAGAAGTTGATCCGATATATAGAGAATCGTTAGTTCCTGGTTCGTTTGATCTCAACGGAATACTGTAAACACCCCATTTCTCGAGGCTTGGCACAGGATCACGGTCGCTACGGATCGGTGATAAGATGTTCATGGTTTTGACTCCAAAGTCGACTTGATATCTATGGCAGGCATTCTTTAGGGCATGAACAATGAGTGGAATAAATTGTACTGACCCCACAAATCTTGGCTCCTGATTCTCCTTAGACAAGGAAGTTAGTGTACTATTTCCAACTTTCCTAATTATACGTTGAACTGTTTTTTCGGGGTACCCATAAATTCGTGCTAAGTCTGTAATTTTCTTGAACTCTTGATTACGAGTAATTGAAGAAGAAGAATGTGAGAAGGCGCGATTAACCAAAACGTAAAACGTTGACAATTTTTGATCATCAGGATGGGCAGATGCAAAAGGAATTAAAGAGGAATATGCTGAAGGTTTTCTGTAAACAGAAAAACTGACAGAATGTGAAACAGGATCACGTACAAGGAAGATGCCCAAAAAAGGTAACGAATGGTTATTCTCCATTTCAACCGAATACCTGATGGTTGGATGAAAGGAAGAAAGAAAGTCAACAAATTTAGGAAGGTCGCTGTTGGTCGATGGCCAGAAAACCAGGACGTGATCAACGTAACGAATAAAAAGGTAATTGTTAACATCAAATTGGCCCAGAGCCTGGTTTTCTAAATTTTGAAGTAGAATTTCTGCCAACACAGGAGAAAGGGGTGACCCCATAGGGGCTCCTTCAAGCTGCCTATAAATTTGTGTGTTGAATCTGAAATACGATCTTTCTTTGACAAGCTTCAAGGCACGGTCAACTGCTTGTATCTCCAACGGCGAATATAAATCTAAAGCAGACAATTTGTAATTAACAATATTGTGAACAACAGTAAGAGGAACATTAGGAAAAAGAGAGATGACGTCTAACGAAGCCATGAAGAAAGGTTGACCAGACCATTTAAAAGAACGAATTTTCTCAATTGCTTGGGTAGAACTGGAAATAGAGTAACTAGACGAAGAGGTTAAAGGAGAGAGAAATTTTGCTAACGCTTTTTCAAGAGGCCTAGTAGGACTTGAACGGCTGGACACCAGTGGGCGAATCGGTAAGCCCTCTTTGTGGGTTTTAACCCTTCCAAATAATTCTGGGATTCTTGGACCTGCTGTTGTATACATAGAATCCACAATGCTTTTTGGAAGACTGTCGTGATTTTTTAAATTGCTCACAGCCCTTAGAATGGTAGCTGTAGGGTCTTTCGAGACAATGATATGAGGAATCCCCTCAATAGTCTCTAGCATCTTGCTTATTGAAAATGACTATTTGTGAAGATTTGTCTGTCGCTAGCGAGCCCTCACAGGTAAAAGTCGCATGGTGATACGTCGGGAGAGCGGGTTGTCCATAGCTCCTTATCGATTGTCCTTCCCTAAGTAAAATCACTTTGGATTCAAGCAAATGAACGATCAGAGGTATGGCATCTAGCTCCATCTTGTTGAAAAAAGGCATAAGTGAGTTCATATGGAGTCAACCAGCTTACAAACTCCTCTTAGATCCGTAAATAAACTTCTGTATTAACATTCTCTTTAAAAAAAAATGTGTCCGATGATGCGTTGGCCTCACACACCACAAGAAACACCGATTTTTAAATCATGGAGTGGTTTCTGTTGGAACTCGTGTGGGTTTTCAGCAGTACAGTGTCATGTGTTCTGCGAATTGACATACCCAGAAAGGTGAAACCAAGCTTCGTCTGTTGAAATGAAAGGAAATGGGTCGAGCAGCCCTTCCGAAAACATCTCTGCGAGCCACTGACAGAAACGGACGCGTTTACCCTTATCAAGTGCTCTTAACTCCTGCACAACACTCACACGATAAGACTATTTTTTTAAATCATTAAATATGCCCTGAATTGACTTATAATGCCTATCTGGTGGGATAAACGGTGTGTTGACTTGCTGGGGTTTCTTTCGATACGATTCGCTACGTCAGCGGAAGCTTCCGGTGTTGGTACAGTTCGTTATTTCACACTCTGTGCATCGATAAGAAAACCAGTTGTACGCCATTTTTTCACTAAGTGCTGAATCGTTGATTTCGTTGGAACATTGGCACCAGAATATTTTGCTTTAAAAAGTTCGCCAACTAAGACGAAAAAACATGTGCGAACATGCTTTCCACAATAAAAACGCGATGTTCAGTTGAATGTGGCATGACTGTCTCTCGGAGAGTGGATAATTACTGAATGCGCATGCGCGACAGCGTCGAACAGTTTTCAGCAGCGAACTACGAAATACAACTTTACAACTGTAAAGTTATATTTCGGACTCTAACATCTCTATATCATCTCCGGGAAGAGGAATGGTCTTATCGCCGTACTGCGCGCCATACCGGTTGCGCGAATATCACCATAGTTAGCGGCAGTGGCGAAAACGAGGCACGCAGCAGCGACAGGAAGGGTCTGGGAGACCTAGACAAACCACGGAGAGAGAGAGAGAGAGAGAGGACCGATGAGTTGTCCGACATGCGCGAAGTGACCCAACAGCCACGATTGCGGATATTCAGCGAGCAGTGGTGCCCTCCATGCATCGTCCGATTAGTGCCAGCACCATTGGCAGACGGCTGCACGGCATAGAACTACACGCATGCAGACCGTTCGACGACTGCCATTACCACCAGTGCGTCGCCGCCAAAGACTGCAATGGTGTCGTGCCATACTGTCAAGAAGCCACGCAGATGGCAGCGGATGATCTTCAGTGACGAGTCCTGCTTTTGTCCTGGAGGGGTGACCAACGAATCCGTGTGTGGAGGCACCGTGATCAGCGCCAAGATGAACGGTTTGTTGTCGAGCGTCACACGTCCAGAAGGCCTGCTGTCATGATGTGGGGTGGGATTGCCTACAATGCCAGATCCCCTTTGGTGTTTATTACACGCACTTTGACAGCCCAACGTTACATTGATGAGGTCCTGCAACCAGTGACCCTAACTTTTCTGAACGCTCACTCCGGTGCGATTTTTCAACAGGACAACGCTCGTCCGCATACTGCTGCTGTTTCGAGAGCTTGCGTACAAGGCAATGACACTCTGCCATGGCCAGCCGCATCGCCAGACTTATCGCCGATTTTAAAATGTGTGGGAGGCTGTTAGAAGCGCTATCCACACTCCACCCCTACAGCACGATCTTCAGGAACTGCGTGAGAACATTCAAGCTGCATGGGATGGCTTATCGCAGGACACCATTACGAACCTGTACAACTCCATGCCGAGACGTCCGGCATGCTGTGTGAGCAAACATGGCGGCCCGACGCCATACTGAGAGACACTACTTATTGGCGTGTAGCTCAATAAATATTGCCATATCTATCTCAGTGTTTAATCATTTCTTGTTCCAGGCAATCTTTACCTTCCTTTCGAGTAGCATTGCAATCAGACTCGTCCTTCTGGGTGGAACTATTTTTTTCGTCTTGGTATGGGCTATATACTAAATGTCGGTAAGAAGCTCGGATGTGTTTGCCCAAAAGCGATGGACTGCACTCACCAGCTCTTGAAAATTTGATGGTAGCAAATTACGTTGTTTGTCATATATATGTATATATATATATACAGCTTGTTCCAGAACTGCTAAGAATTTTTTTATAAAAAAATATGCAATACTGCGTTCGACCTTGGCACGAGTCTAGAAAAAACGGTAGTCGCTGTAGTAAACATAGCAAGCGGGCACACCTATTTATCACGCATTCGTCGTTGGGAGCGCAGAGTTTAATAATCGTTTTTTCGTGAACCCCTAACAAGTGATTTCGCGCTGTAATTTTTTTGAAAACATGGATGTGAAAGAGAAACGAAGATGCGCCATTACATTTTGCTGCAGAATTAAGAAGTCTGTCGGAGAGACTTTACGTCCTACGCAAGAGGCTTGTAAAGATGAATGTCTAGAAAAATCAACAATTTACAGATGGCATAAAGAATTTACCGATGGTCATGAGTCGGCGGCTTTAATCGCGCATGGAGGGATACCTTCAATGCGTGTTACAGTTGAATATCAATGCAATAGGTGTTATTATGCGGGAAGACAGATCAATTAGAGATATCAAAGATATGGTTCACATTTCAAAATCATAAATTCACGTAATTTTAACCGAGCATTTTGGGTATGAAACGTGTTTGTTCAACTTGGGTTCCCCATTTCTTTTAATGTGCTGTCCCATGCAAGGCCGCACATGGCCGGTTGTGTCATTTCTTATTTGGAGAAAATGAATATTGAGTTGCTGCCCCAACTTGCATATAATCCAGATTTGTCACCATGTGACTTCTGGTTGTTCCCCATTTTTAAAAAAAGACATTACGGGGACGACAATTTGAGACTGATAAAGAATTTATTGCAGCTACGAAGGAGTGCTTCACAGCATTTCAGAAGAAGAATTCCATAGGACATTCAACAAGAAAGATGACACCTAATTTTCGAGTGTAATGATGCGTCTTTTGAATCCGTTCTGAAGCAAATTAAATTTACCAAAGCTATTCAATTTCAGTGGAACCGGTATGGAAAACAATAGTATCTGACCGAAGAAAGAAGTTTTCCAATCTGGTTTTTAATCCCGAAGATATTGCTGTAAACGGAATCGTGAGCTTACGCCCTATGGTTGTAGACTTGCGCGTCAAGAAAAATTTGAATTTATATGAGAAACATTTCGCAGCGTAAAGGCTCTCCAACAAAGAAAGAATTTTTCAAATCGGACTCTTCGAAGCAGAGAAATGGACAAATATAAGATATGCGTCTGTGCCCCCTGGCGGGAAAAATATGTATTATTTTAGGAAGAAAATATTCTCAAAAGGTTTTTCGATGCGAGCGGTATCGGTCCAAGAAAAAAAAAAAAATTTTGTCGAGTTTCCGGAGCTCAGATGTTGTTGCAAATACATCAGAATGTGAAATTAACACTTATGCCCCCTGGTGGCCAAACTGTTCTTTATCAAATACTAGAAATTATATGAAAAACATTTTCCATCAGGATGTGTATGCGATACAGTAAGAATTTCACAAATCGGAGTTGTAGAAGCAGAAAATTTGGAGTAAACGCAATTTACCATTGCGCCCCCTGGCGGAAAGCCTATGATTTACTTGAAAATTTTGGATTTATATGAAAAACATTGCGCATCGGAAACAATATCCGACAAAGAAGGAATTTTTCAAATCGGACTACTAGAAGGAGAGATATTGAGAAAAATAAGATATACATATACTATATATATAATATATGTATATCTTATTATTACCCTGGCGTAGAAACCGTGCTTTATTTTTAAGAAGAAAATATTCTTTAGAAGTGTGTCGTCGTGAGTAGTACCGGTCCGCAAACAAATTTTCTTCAATCGAGATTTTAGAAGCTCAGATTTTGCTGTAAATACATCAGAAGCTGAAATTAAGAGTCCCCCATTACCCTGGTAGCCAAATATTTTTTTACAAAAGAATTGAAATTATATGCGAAGGATTTTCCATCAGGAGGTGTATCCGGTGCAGAAAGAATTTTTTCAAATCGGAGTTTTAGAAGCAGAGATATCAGAGGAAACGCAATTTATCTATACTCCCCCTAGCGCAAAGTCTATGAATTACTTGAAAATTTTGAAATCATATGAAAAACATGTCACACGAAATATCTATCCAATAAAGAAAGAATTTTTCAAATAGGACCACTAGAAGCAGAGATATTGACAAAAATAAGATACGTATCTACGCCCACTGGTGGAGAAACCATGCAAATATTTTAAGAAGAAAATATTCCGAAAAGGTTTGTCGACGTGAGTGGATCGATCCACGAAAGGATTTTTTCAATCGATATTTTAAAAGCTCAGATTTTATAGCAAATACATCTGAAGCAAAAATTAACACTTATAACCATGGTGGCCAAAGTATTCTTTATCAAAAATTAGAAATTATATGCAAAAGTTTTTCAATCGGGAGTTGTATCCACTGAAAGAAAAAGTTTTAAAATCGGAGTTTTAGAAGAAGTGATATCGGGCGAAACGTAATTTACTTTTACGCCCCTAGCGGTATATTTATGCGTAAATTGAAAAAGTAACAACACCTAAAATGCTCTTCGGCATAAATGGAATCGAAAGATAAAAGATTTTTTTCCAATCGGATATTTAGAAGCAATTATATGGAATAAAATGTAGTTTGATTTCGATATTACCTGCATTTACGCCCTCTAGCGGCGAAACTGTGCATCGTAAAAAAAAACGAAATAAAGGATCATCATTCGTATATTTCAAGCTTCCCAATGCAAAAAGAATTTTTCAAATCGTACTAATAGTTACAGAGATATGGTGTCTACAGGCGGACTGACGGAAAAACCAATAACATAAGCACTCTCGCTTTCCAACCCTAGGTTGAAGAAGCGTATATGCTCCAGCTTTATCCGTCTGTCTGTATGTATGTCTGTCCGTCCGTCCGTCTGTACGACAACTCGCGTAAAAATGGTTGGATTTCAATGAAATTTCAGTATATGATAGGGGACCACCTTGGGACGAATCCTATTGAAAATGGGCGAAATGGGGTCAAAGGTCACGACATAGGAACGGGATCCATTCCATCGACCTTATGCATTATAACTTACTTAAAAATGCTTCGATTACGACACAACTTTATCATATTGTTCTGGAGGTATATTGAACTGCTTCTGTTGAATATCATCGAAATGGGGTCAAAGGTCAGGGCACAGGAGCGATATTTATTCCACAGCCATTATCCTCATAACTTGACTAAAAATACTTCGATTGCGACAAAACTTTAGCATTTTGTTCCGGAGGTATACTGAACCACTCTTATTGAATATCATCGAAATGGGGTCAAAGGTCAGGACACAGGAGCGAGATTTATTCCACAGCAATTATCGTCATAACTTCATAACTTCAGTAATAAGTTGAGTAATGATTCCGGGTATGTTGGAAAGCGTATCATAATCAATGCATTGCATGGTTTTACTAACTTGTTTTACAAAAGACGTGCTAAAAAGTGGGAGGAACGTTGGGACACCTGTATTCGATGCCATCGACAGAATTTTGAAAAAGATGACCGTTTCCTTGATTATTAAGGTACGTATATTTTTTCTTTTTTTTATAAAAATATCCTCAGTCCTTTTGGGACAACCCTTGTATAAAGTTATGGAACTCATTAAAAATTAATTCCGCCTCGTATGAGTTTTTCAGTTTTAGTCTGTATTTTAGAGTATTTGATAAATTACGTTGTGTCAGAATTAGCGTCAGCTGTGGGAAGTATCAGTGAAGTTCGGGAACTGATAAAAGTAAGCCCACTTACATAACAGAAAAAAAATAACAACGCTCGCTGCTGGAGCAAAACCAGAAGGCAGTAGACAGAAGGAGCATCTGCTCCGGCTAATTGATGATTGAGACGTAGAACATAAGAAACACAACAATGTTTATGTGTGGCCGGCAGTGTTTCGCCCTGGTTTAGCCAGTGACTTCCGCTTTTACGAATATGTAGAGGTCCTGAATATTTAACTGACAGCAGACGAGTTTATTCACCATGTCTTTCCCATGGCATATTTACGTAGGCTCATCATGTGCCTTTCAAATCTTTCAAGCTAATTTGCTACCATTCACTGAAAAACGGACAGCTTCTAACGCACACAGTTACAAACAAAAGTGTTCCGCACTCGAGTTTCCGTCTGCTCTGTAAAGCGACGAATCTTCTATTTGGCTTTACATTTGCAGAGGTAAATATTGAAATGTTCAATTCAAGTTTCAGAAGTACGCAGAGGATAAACTGATGGTAACGCTTTAAGCATCGGTCTATGCTTCTGCTCCGTATTTATTTACTTGCGCAAAGATACGCCCATTTTTTTAAACATCGTTCCGATACAAGTTCAAGGGCGTATTTCTAGGGAACCGGTTTTGGACTTTTTCTTTCACTCTTGGGAGCAGTTGAAGAATTTTCAAAGCCAAACAAATTAAGTGTTTCAATTTACGAAGTAATTATACCGTAAGCGCGTAAGTGGTGTGCGCTTAAATTAATGGAGCTATTACAATTACTCCTACAGTCAAAAAGCAAACGCCACATCTAGAGTATTCTGCTGGGACATTTCCTTTCGCTAAATATTAACTTTCTCACTAGTGGTAGAACAAAGTAAAAACCTGAGAGTTTTACATTTTTACCAGGTTGGAAAACATTTCCCTTTTCTTTCCTAATAAGTCTTGAAGAATCTATTTAGTATCTCAAAAAAATTACAGTTCGTTTACAGGAATGTTAAACACCTTAAAAACTGTCATTACTATGAAATTACAGAAAATTTCTTTTGGGGCTAAGAAGGAAATCCTGCAAAATTGTGCGTGCACAAAAAAATTGAAGCGTCTTCAGAACAAAGAAACAAAAAATTGAAACAAACTAAAATAAGAAAGAATATATGAAAACAAGCAACTAAGTCAAGAAATGTAAGTTTTTCTTCATTTTTCATTCTATTACACGATTTCCCTCTTTTGTTTTATTCAATTTATTCTCAGTTTTATTAGGATAACGTAACAAATAATGCTTTATTTCTGAAATTTCAAAATTTGCTAAATAGCAATGCAAAATGTATTTATGTTTTTAGGTTCCACAAAGTCCTGTTCGACTCCTGGTGACTGTATGCACAAAAGTCCACCATCTCTATCTGTTCTCAACTTTTTCATTCCATTTATCAAACTTTTTTTTGTCTTCGCCTTCTTCTGCTTCCTTCAACATTATCAAGCATTTTCACTGATGCTGCACGTATTTTTGAGCATGTATGTCTATTGTTGAAAACGGCATGTTCCTGGTATCACTTTGTCTATCCATCTGTCCGTCTGTCGGAGGAAACCATACCTCTCAAACTGTTTGTCCGATCTGAAAACTCTTTCTGTATTGGGAAACCTGAAATGTGAGAACGATGATCCTTCCTCTCCGGTCTTTTTTTCTTTTTTCTTTTTTTTTTTTTCTGATCCACAACTTCGGCGCTAGAGGGCATGAACGCAGATGCTATTGAATCCAAACATTTTATTCCATATCTTTGCTTCCAAATACCTCATTGAGAAAATTCTTTCTTTCGATACCATTTATAAGAAAGACTAATTTGAGTAGTGTTTTTTTTTTTTTCTTTTTTTCAAATAATGCTTAGTTTTTCCCCTAGGCCGTAAGTTAAATTCCAATCTATACGATATTTTGGCGTCGGATAAAGTTTTTGGTAAGAAACGTTCTACATATGGTTTCAAATTTTGGTACGAAACTGTTTTATCACTAGGGGGGGGGGGCAAAAAAAGAAAAGAACGAAGCATTTTTTTTGTTCTTTTCTTTTTTTATGTATTCCTAATATATTTGGAGAAGTACCTAAGATATTATGGAAATTTGATTGAAAAAGTTGCGCTGCTATGTACCTTTCACCTAGTGACATCTTTTGTATATCTTTTCTGTATAAGATACATTGAGTGATCACTGAATTATGACCACATACCTAATACTTAGTAGGTCCTACTTTCGCCCTCAGTACAGCAGCTATTTGAAGTGGCATCGATTCAATAAGATGCCGGAAGCATTTGGGAGCTGTGGCCAACCAAAGTTGTGTGTAACACGGCCTTCAATGCACATATGGAGGTGCTGGGTGCACCCAGATGCCTGATATGCCGTTCTATAGTGTCCCACAAGTGCACTATTGGATTGATACCAGCGGAGTTCGGAGGCCAATCATTCGGTATGTTGGAAGTCTGAACTGTGTTCCTCAATCCATTCCTGCACAACATTGGACCTGCGGCTCGGCCCACTGTCATCATAGAAGGCACCGGCTCCATTCAGTAAAACCTGCAACCTTACTGGGAGAACAGATTCAGCAAGCAATTTATCATAGTGCGCAGCAGTCATACGTTGTTCCACATGCACCAGGGGTTCAAGTTACTGCCAGGTAAACATGGCAGTAACTGCCTCCGCCGTCTGGCAACTGCCTCCATCGGCTGGCACTGGGAAGACCATACAGGATGGAGCTAGTGCCTCATGTTGTTTGCAACAAGACCATGCAGGATGGAGCTAGTGCCTCATGTTGTTTGCAACAAGACCATGCAGGATGGAGCCAGTGCCTCATGTTGTTTGCACTAAGACCATGCAGGATGAAGCTAGTGCCTCATGTTGTTTGCAACAAGACCATGCAGGATGGAGCTAGTGCCTCATGTTGCTTGCACCAAGACCCTGCAGAATGGAGCTAGTACCTCATGTTGTTTGCACCAAGACCCTGCAGGATGGAGCTAGTACCTCATGTTGTTTGCACCAAGACCATGCAGGATGGAGCTAGTGCCTCATGTTGTTTGCACCAAGACCATGCAGGATGGAGCTAGTATTTCATGTTGTTTGCGCCAAGTACGTACACGACCATTCACGGAATGGAGTAAGAAACGCGACTCGTCAGACCAGCACACTTTTCGCCAATACGTCCAACATGCATGGCCTTTGCATTAATCGATATTTTGCGCCGATGAACCGTGGTAAGGAGAGGATGTCGTCGGGTCATCTGCTATTATAGCCCATGCGTGCGAACGTGCGACGCTTGGTTGTGACAGATACTGTTTCGGGTTGACCTCTGTTGTATTGAGTAGTCAATTGTTGAACAGTGCTATGTCCATTAGCCTGCACGAGATATCGGATCCGGAACTTACCTCTCACATCAACCTTTCACTGTCCGGTGTAGTTTTGCCTCCGGGTTGTTGTTTGACCATTTTCACGCCAGTCCAGATACACTTTAACTTCGGCGGCTAGCAAACAATCCACCTGTTCAGCCGTTTGTAAAACCGAGGCACCCTGTCTTCGAGCTTCCGCAATCTGTCCTTTTTCAAAGTCCGATAAATCGTTCCGTTTACCAGTCACGCTCATAATTTTATTACCTACTGCTGCATTTACACCTTATGCATGCTACGTCGGTCGAATAATCGCGCCCTCATCGAAAATCTCGTGGTCAACTGGCTGCGTTCACTTTTAATAAGGGTTGCCATAATTCATTGATCACTCGGTGTAACGCACGGTTTTTCCACCAAAGAGCGCAAATGTATGTCTTATTTTTCTCGATATCTCCGGTTCTAACAGCTCGATTTCAAAAATTCTTTCTTCGTCCGACAACGTATCTGGTGCGAATTTATTTTTCATGTAATTTCGCATTAGCGCATAACATGGCCATTAGAAGCCATAAGTCGCGTTTGCAGCATATATATAATCAGCATGATATTTCTAGCAATATCTACGCGTGTAAAACGCAGATCGAGAAGAAACGCTTTCGATCAGATACTACTAAACACGATTTATGCGCATTTCCTTTCCAGAAGAATACACAATTTTCCCCTTAGGTGATACAAATGTTTAATTTGTTTGTCTCCATATATCTATGTGTAAAGTCCTATTTACAAAATTTCTCTCAAGACCGGATACCTTTAACAATTCGAAGCAATATGAATGTACTCGTCGGTTAATTGTAGTTCTTAGTTCTGTCGCTAAGTGGTGTTACTGTGCATTTCTGTTTGCAACTGTATCTCTGCTTCTAAGAATCATACTGAAGAATTTCTTTTTTAGCATGTCTTTTGTAAAAAAGGATCGTGCTTATGTTATCGGTTTGTCTGTCCGTCTGTTCACCTGTACCCACGATATCTCTGCAACTATTATTCCGATTTGAAAAATTCTTTTTGCATTGGGAAGCTTGAAATATGCGAATGATGATCCTTCATTTCATTATTTTTTTTTACGATATACAATTTCGCCCCAGAGGGCATAAATGCAGATGATTTCGAATTCAAAAATACGTTTTATTCCACATATTTGCTTCTAAACATCCGATTGAAAAAATTATTTTATCTTTCGATTCCATTTATGTCGAAGAGTATTTTAGATATAGTTATTTTTTCAAATTACGCACAGATTTTCCGCTAGGGGGTGTAAAATTAAATTACGTTTTTTCCCGATAACTCTTCTTCTGAAACTCCGATTTGAAAAAAAATTATTCAGCGATTACACCATGCTGATGGAAAATCTTTTGCATATAATTTCAAATTTTTGGTAAAGAATACTTTGGCCACCAGGGGAAAAGGGTTAATTTTTGCTTCTGATGTATTTGACATAAAATCTGAGCTTCTAAATTATCGACTGAAAAAATTATTTCCACTCACATCGATACACCTTTTCGGAAAATTTTCTTTCTAAAATATTCCACAGTTTCTCCACCAGGGGGCATAGATGTATATCTTATTTTTGTCAATATCTCTACTTCTTAGAGTCCGATTTGAAAAATCCCTTCTTTGTTGGATAGCGTTTTCAAGGTGACATGTTTTTCATATAATTTCAAAATTTTCAAGTAATTCATAGACTTTCCGCTATGGGGCGTAGGGGTAAATTGCGTTTCCCCCTATATCTCTGCTTCTAAATCTCCGATTTGAAAAATTCTTTCTGCACCGCATACAGCTCCTGGTGGGAAATCCTTTGCACATAATTTCCAATTTTTGTAAAAAATGGTTTGGCCACCAGGTGGCGTAAGCCTTAATTTCCGCTTCTGATGTATTTGCAGCAAAATATGAGCTTCTAAAATCTCGACTGAAAAAAAATGTCGTTTGCTGACCGATACTACTCATGTCGACAAACCTTTTAGGAACATTTTCTTCTTGAAATAATGCATGGTTTCTCCGCCAGGGGACGTAGATGTATATCTTATTTTTGTCAATATCTCTACTTCTAAGAGTCTGATCTGAAAAATTCCTTCTTTGTTGGATAGTGTTTCTGATGCGAAATGTTTTTCCTATAAATTCAAAATTTTCAAGTAAATCATAGACTTTCCGCTAGGGGGCACGAAGGTAAATTGCGTTTTCTGCGTTATTTCTGCTCCTAAAACTCCGATTTGAAAAATTCTTCTTGTATCGCATACAAGACCTGATGGAAAATCTTTTTCACATAATTTCTAGTGAAACGAACGCCAGATGTACGGCAACCGAAAAACCAAAAATATTGTTTACCGAAAAACCGAAACCTGAATGTGTTAAAATAAATTTTCTGGAAAACTACAAGAATATTTTTTCATTCATTAACTTTCACCCGCTGAACTTGGTGATTCCACGAATATTAATATTTTCCCGGGAAATACCGGGTACCCTTGCTAGTGCCCGGATAAAATCCATTCCCCCTTCTCTGTGAAAAAAGCTACGCTGACGACTTCTGTAGCATTGCATGAGGCGTCTACGATTGTTTTCATCAGTCTTGTGAGGCTATCTAGTTTCAGTGAGAACAATTAAGGCTATTTCCAAATAACTTATATAGACTTCAACATCCGGGTTACGCAACTTTTCGATCACCCTGTACGTTGAGTTCTTTCATAGTATTGCCAAGGCGAGTATCTCTCTCTCTAAAATTTCATTACAGGTGCAGTAGTAATATGCATATTGTGTATGTAACGTTTGTTATTTTCAACAGGGTTTTGAATTCTACGTTGAGCAATTTGCCCTGTGTAACATTTTTTTATTGAAGGTTTAACGACCACCGTGAGTAACTCAATGGGCTATGAGCAGTCGCCATTCCTTAATTTAGGGTCACTGGCTCCAGGGAAGGGAAACAGCCAGCTCCGTAAGACACACACAAAATCCATGCCTCACCGGGATTCGAACCCGGACCCTTCTCGGACGAATGGTCATAAGCCAATGGTTAGACCACTGCGCCACCAGGGCGGCTGTAACAATTACCACTTTACCTGCTTTAAATGTCACGCGGGTTACTTTATGTTCCTAATTTTAGTGTAACACACTCAGGTAATTGTCTGTGACCCATACTTGTTACGGGTGGAAAGGCTTATCATGTCACTCAGAGTCCAATAAAGAATGATTAGAGCAAATCGATAATAAATGAATGATTTACCACTTAGATTATCGTTGCAAGCTGTTCATTCCGCCAGGAAGAATGAGGTTTTACGTCAAAATACAAGCCACTACAGTTTTTGTTTTCTCGATTCATTTGAAGCATGAAGGCACGACATTAAACGGTAATGCATTTAAACCCGTTTATATCGAACAAGGATACACCAAATTTTCTCCTTATCGAATATCAGAAAATCACCGCAAAAGTCACGTTGAGAAATACGTATAGGAATGGATAAGATTATATTGAACAAAACATAGCAGTTATAATACACTGAAGAGCAATTGAATTAGATATACCTGTCTAGTAACGTGTAGCACCACCTTTCGCCCTGATGACGACGGCGATTCGTCTCGGCATGGACTCGACAAGACACCGGAAGCGTTGGGAAGCCATACGGATCCACGACCCCTGATCAAGCTCCCACAGTTCACGAAGATTCGATGGATGGGGGTCATCTCTCTCGATGGCATCCCAGATGTGTTCGATGGGATTCAGATCAGGTGACCTAGCTGGCCAAGGAAGCGAGGTCACGTCGGTGGAGTGTTCATCCAACCATTCGGATACAATTCAGGAGCGATGGCACGGTACATTGTTTTGTTGCAGGATGAGGTCTCCATTGCGATGTTGAAGACGCACAAACGGAAGCAAATGGTCGTCCAGGATATCCCGGTAACGTTGATCTGTGAGGGACGATGTCACACGTACCAGGGGTCCCATTTTAATCCACTTAAGCAGTCCCCAGACGAGAATGCCACACCCACCAGCTTGGAGAGTACTCTGCTGGCAAGAAGGATCCATCGCTTCATGTGGTTTGCGCCGTACTCGTATCCTGCCATCCGCATGTACCAACGTGAATCTCGACTCATCAGTCCAGGCAACATTTTTCACCATGTCTAGGGTCCAGTGGCGATGTTCCCGCACCCATGCTAATCTTTGCACCTTGTGATGTGCGGTTAGCAGCGGTACCCTCGTGGGACGATGGCTTGTGTACCCTATAGCGAGGAAATGGTTCTGGATGGTGTGGCTGCTTACACGTTTTTGTGCACCATCGTTGAATTGCCGAGTGATTTCTTGCACTGTGGCCCGTCTATCCGCTGTTAAAATGCGAGCTAGCCGACGATGACCCCGCTCATCCACACGCTGTTGTCCACGGCAGCTGGCCCTTGCAGAGATGGTTTTACCGGATTCGATGTACTCACGGTGCACCCGTGACACAGTGGCTCGTGAAACTCCCAGTGCCTGCACGACTTCCAAGATAGAGTGACCCATTCGTCATTCCCCGACATTTTGCCCATGATCAAATGCGCTTAGATCCTTCGTCTTACCCATACTGCTTTCGACTCTTACTGATTTCCGTCGCATCACTCCTTATATTGTCCGATCGCTGCATACGGCATGTCTTTCCGTTAACAGGGCCTCACAGATCGCCGCATTTGCATAACGCCAGCTGTTTCTAATTCAATTGCTTTGCAGTGTATATAAAGTACGTATAGCGAACATTTGATAACCTTAGTGTCGGTAACCATTTACAGAATCAGGTCTTTAACTGTAACATTTCACCCCAAACCTCCAAAATCGTGCGTCAGGTGCTTATTCAATGTGGTTTGCAAGTTCTTTATGGCAGTAGAACTTCCGAATAAAATGAAAAGGGTTACGTTAATCCTGTTCATCTTCGGAAAGAGCACTAAGGCTACAGAGGGTGATTCTGTCGTTCGAAACGCTATCTTTCGGACACTGAAGGATGGCTACGTGACCGACTGCCGGAAAGAGAGAAATTGGGATAAGGGAAATTCGTTTCTCACGTTTAACTCTCACAGATGCATTACTGTTTTATGAAATGGAGACAAAACCTATCGTTTTCAGAAAAGTTCGAAATAATTCGCATGGCTGAAAATCGTAAAAAAGAGTGAACATAGCAATTCATTTTAAGATACCAAAAAGTACTCTAAGAACAATTTTGAAGAAAGAAGACGACATCAAAAGGAAATCTAGTGATCGTCCAAATTCTGATGATACAAAACGTATACGTAGGACGAGGTGGAAAAAAAACCCTTAATAAGTGATTTGTCGGCATTGGAGATCCTAACATTAGTCTCTAACCCAGTGAACATCTAAACACTACATGAAATAACTACAGAGCAATGTGTTCTACATATTCAATATTTGGTATATATCGAACTAATCCATATACCGAACAATTACGCCTGTCCCTTTGAATTCGATATAAGCGGGTTCGATTATGACAGTTATCGGATAACAAAGAACGATCACATGATCTTAAATGGTAAGAGTAGCTATAGAATAAATATGAATAAAGATAACACGAAACCAAATGATAATAATAGCCATAGAATTACATAAAGAAAGACGACACGACCACTGATGGAAACGGGTCTACAGGTCAACAATTTCTTGTAGCTCAAACGGGTTGGGTCAAGGTGTCCCTGACCCGATTTTTATTTTTGTAAAGAAAAAAATATTTCAAAAGAAAAGCCATACTGTGGAATTTTGAGGTCGATGCTGCTGCCACCGGAGAGGAAAAGGATTTGTTATACAAAAATATTGCCGTCTCTTTCTTAAAGCAAAGAAGATTTTCACTGACCGAAAATACCATATCGTAAAACGATACTTCCTTAGCGTTTGTTTTTAGTGCGATTGTCCGTAGCAAGTTACAGGCAAGCGCCTGTCACCTGCTTCTCTGGTGATTCATTCTCTCACACACCCCGTGTCACATGTTAAGACTGAGAGTTACTTTTCACATAACATCTTTTACATTGAGCATTTAGAGGTTTTCGATTGACGTTCTAACATCCCGTTTCATTGCATGTCGTGTCGAAATTAATGTCTTATTTGTTAATATGGATGAACTTAATATTAAGGAGATTGGAAAAGGCGTCGAGGCCAAAAAATGCGTTCTTGTTGAAAAAAAAGGGGGGAAGAGTGAATACTGGAAGTTGTTTCGTCTCATTAAGAAATCAGAATATGTTTACAGCAACACCAATTATCACAAGCTTGTGATGAGTTCAAAGTTTTCAAAATGTGAATGTTGATTCCTTCCTTCTGAGGTGAAATGATGAAATTAACATGCACATTTTAGAAACTTTCAACTCATCAGAAACTGGTGAAAATTGGTGTTGCTGTGAAACATATTCTGAAGCTTGATATGTTATCAACAAAACAGCAATAACTGAAATTAAACATACACCAAGTTACTTAATTCAAACATTTTGACTATAGCACCATCAAAATTAAGTGTAACTAAGTTAACATTACAGCGGAGCGACTTTATGACTGTCTCACTTGTGTTTGAAAGCATGTGTAAAACGTTAGGTTACGTGAACATTGACAGTTCCAAAAATTTATGTAAGTGAGTATATTATACTTTTCTGAAATATACACTATATTAACAAGTCACCTGACACCTAAGAGAGAAACACAACATAGCATTTATTGACATACATTAGAACGGTGTTGGTCCACCTTTGGCCTTAATGCATGCACTGACCCTTCGAGACATACTTTCGATAATGTTTTGGAACACAGCGAAAGGTATGCGCTTCCATTCAGTACATAATGCTACCGCTAACTGTTGCTTAGTAGTAGGTCTTGGTTCCAAACTTCTTATTCGGCGCTTTAATTCATCCCATAGGTGCTCTATCGGATTTTGATTAGGACTCTGTGCTGGTCAATCCACACACGATAAGGAATTATCGTCAAACCATGCTGTAACAGTCCTTGCTTTATGACTCGGTGCATTATCCTGCCGGTACCAACAAGGCTCGGTTCCATAGTATCGCCACAGAGTTAATAGAGCATAATTGTCCAGAATATCGAGGTATACGTGCTGATTAACAGTTTGTACACGATAACCAATTGGCCGGGACCATACTACGAAAAGCACCCCCACAGGAGTACACTGCCAGCTCCAAACTTGACCGTAGGAACAGTACACTGTGGTAAATAGCGTTCCCCCGGCTGCCGCCATACCCACACACGGCTATTAGACTGATGGATCGTGTATCTGGATTCATTAGTCCATAGGATCCGTTATAACGAAGTAAATTTCTCCGTCATTTTTGGTCTACGCCGGGATTCGAACCCGAGGCCGCTTATTCCGGAACAAGTCGCTCTACCAACTGAGCTACGCAGACGATTATTCTGATTCCTATCTGCCTTTATGTCGTGTGCGTCCTGCTGGCAGGTACGTCACATCTCCCCCTCCCCCGAAAGAGGGCCGGGGGCATGGCCCACGGGTCAGCCGTGACCATGAATCGTTGCAGGCAGCCATCCACTGTAGAACGTGCACTTGAGAACTCCCAGTCAATCTGCTGTGTGGAATGCAACATCACACATTTTTATTTTTCGAAGCGCTGGAGAAGGAATTCTCTGATTTTTCCTGTCTCGCGGTGTGGAAATAACATCACACCAATGCGAGATTTTGAACGGTCGGGTTATCCGGATAATTCGGGCGCCATTATAACAAAGTAAATTTCTCCGTCATTTTTGGTCTACGCCGGGATTCGAACCCGAGGCCGCTTATTCCGGAACAAGTCGCTCTACCAACTGAGCTACGCAGACGATTATTCTGATTCCTATCTGCCTTTATGTCGTGTGCGTCCTGCTGGCAGGTACGTCACACCGTTTCCATTGATCTACAGTCCACGATAAATGTTCTTTACACCATGCTAAAACGACGAGTAGTATTCCGAGTGGAGATGAAAAGCTTAATTAGCAGCCGCACGACCACGGTAACCCATGGAATAAAGTTCTCTGCGAATGGTACGTGTACATACAAAGGTTCCAGCATTTTTACTCACCTGTACATTGAGGTCTTGTGTAGTACTCCGTCGATTAGCTGTAACGACTCTCCTGAGGCTTCGACGTCCTCTATCACTGATTTTCTTTGGTCTGCCAGTACATTTTACTGCTTCAGGCATGCCAGGTGTCTTCCCCTTATTTAGTACATCCAAAACAGTTGACTTGGGTATGTTTAAACGCCTCTCGGTTTCTTTTATGGACAACCCACTAATATAACACCCAAACATCTTTCCTTTCTCAAAGTCAGTTCTCTTCCGCCGCGACATTTTCACTCAACCTTACAGTGCGATATAATCGCGGTCAACTGCAGGCTTGTTTTATACCATTTGCAGCTGTACCGCATATCTTATCAATGCAGCGGATCCTTTCATTTAGTTTTGAAGGGGTGTCCGGTGGCTTTTGTTGATATAGTGTATTCATGTGATTTCTATGTAACCTACGACACCCACTGCGGAGACTTTTCGAACGCCCTGTATATACATTTATGATTATGTATAATTATAATTTGAGTTTCGAATTTATAGTCCAAAGCAGATTCATCCGGGTCTGTTCCTGGTAGGGTCCAATTATGTAACGTTCTAGTCCCGGTCTAAAATTTTTGACCCGTTTTCAACTCTGGACACGACATCAGATGTAATAATAATTATCGGATAACATGAAGAATGATGATACGATAATCAGATGGTAATAGTAGTTATAGAATAACATGAAGGTCGAGGACACAAACTTTTTGTAGAAAACTGCTAATGTGTACCTCTCACTTAACACAGTTAACAACAAGGTTCAACTTGAAACCAAATCCTAACTCTAGGAGACTTCGTTGGTAATCTTACTCCACGGTATAACTTAATGAGAATAATTTATTCGACCATGATAGATCATTCGAGCACACGATTTAGAGCAGCACGGTTGTATATACGTAGATGATTCAAGGTTCCCATTAACATTTTTGTACATAAGAAACGAATAGGAACACACCAAACTACTGTATGATTCCTACCCTAAGTACTTACCCTTAACATTAACACATCTGTCCCATCTCCGTGTAAGACTGTATATTCCAGTAATGTAGAAGGACCTGGGTTGCTTCCGTAGCCATTATAGAACACATTCCTGTAGTTGTTCATCTGTAGTGAATGACTTCCCTCCTAAAATATCCTTAAAAGATGCAGAACAGGTGGAAATCAATTGGAGCTAAGTTCAGACTGTTGTGGAATGGCTGAGTATTTCCCAGCCCAATCATGCTACAACTGCCCTTTTCACGTGACTAATTTTGTCATCTAACAGGACAACAACCTGTGTTGATAATGCTCCTGTACTCATCTTGCGAATGGCGAGTCCAAGCTTAAGGGTAGCATGATATTCGACATCTGTTCTTGCTCTTAGTGCAAGAAAACCCACCAGGAGTACCTGTTTGAATTCTATCCATTAGTTTTCCTGCAGACTGCACCGTCTTGAATTTCTTCGGCCGTGAAAACTCTTGTAGCGCCATTCACAGTTGGAGCTGGCTTGCTAGGTTTCTCGAATACAATAATTAACTCAAGTCTCGTCACTGGTCATGATTTGCTGCAGAAATGCATCTCTTTAAGATTTATACCATTGCAAAAGCTCTGTGGAGATAAAGACATGAAACGACTTCTTATCAAATGTCAATACCTTTGGTAACCAACATGAACACACGCTTCAAAACACCAGGTGCACATGGATGATTTTTTCCACACTACGAACACTGATGTTGACCATTGAACATTACCCTCCTGTTTTCCAGATGAGCTCTGATCCATGTTCGATTCGGTCAATATCAGCCTGCACAAGCCCTTGCTGTTGATCTGCTGCTCGTTCTCTGCCCGCAGAACAGTCCTAGTTATTCGTCTTTGACGGTTTTATCCCAATGATGTGTTTTCAATCTTGACGAAATTTGATCTGGTTTCACCTTCTTCATCACCAGAAATGTAATGTGACGATGCTCCGCACTCACTACAACCCTACAAACTCCACGTTTCCCACAATGCACCTCGAATGCGTGGCGTGAATGAAACCACTACTGGCGTGGTAGGTTGCGTATTTATCGTACGGTTTCTGTTGCAATCAGTACGGAACATAGACCTTTAAGATACATAGACTGGAAAACCGTAAGTTAACCGTGCGACATTTGAAGTTCAGCTTTGTACGGCAAGAGTCAGTCCCATCTCGTTGTTTACTAAAGGCGTTCACGTGTTTATATCAGTTACATCCACTTTTTTAAGCTTTCCAACCGTAGGTTGAAGAAGCTTCTATGCTCCAGCTTTGTCCGTCTGTCCGCACCATAACTCACGTAAAAATGGTTCGATTTCGATGAAATTTTAGTATGTGGTAAGGAACAACCTGGGGACGAATCCTACTGCAAATGGAAGAAATGGGGTTAAAGGTAAGGACACAGGAACGGGATCCATTCCATCGACCTTATGCATCATAACTTACGTAAAAATGCTTCGATTGCGACAAAACTTTATCATGTTGTTCCGGAGGTATACTGAACCAGTTCGGTTGAATATCATCGAAATGGGGTCAAAGATCAGGGCACAGGAGTGAGATTTATTCCACAGCCATTATCCTCATAACTTGAGTAATAAGTTGAGTAATGATTTCAGGTATGTTGGAAAGTGTATCATAATCAAAGCATTGCATGATTTTCCTAACTTGTTTATATGTATAACCAATAAGATTTATCATTTTTGTTTTTATAATAGCATTTATATATTGTAAAGTATTTCAGAAAATAATATAGCCAGATTTAATGAGCTAAAAAAATTTTCAGTTAAGCAAAACTTTTTAATGAGCTACAAATTTTTCAATTTAAACAATTCTCTTTCCCGAGACTTAATCCCCGAGATTTGAAATTATCTAAACTCCAAATTATCTAAAGAGGGCATTTCTTTCTATCATATTTAATTTTATTTATTTATTCTTCCGTTGAGTAGCTATTACGAACTCATAATACTACGGGGAAAATCTCCAATTGAAAGTTTTGTTCTCGGCAACTTCTCTTAAGAATAAACAAATGGCCACATTAAAATGATTTTTGACATTACTTAGAGTGTTAAATACAAATTTCCTGCAACTAGATCACGCATTTTGCAAGCAGCTGAAGCCAAAATATATTTTACACGTAGGACAAGCGACGTTTTCCTTCAGTTATTTCATATCCCCCAAAAGTACGATAATGATGTTTTCTTTAATTGCAAATTAAAAGGTGCAACATCCAATTTATCCTCTATTGATAAAAAATAATAATACGCAGTATTATAACAACGTAAAATTCCTTCTTTCGCGCAGGTAAAAGAGCTTAATTAACGTTGTTTACATAGGACACATGCCGTTTTGCCGTACAAGCCCTGCGATCAAAATGTCGCCAGCTGCTGCCACTCATTTACACAAGAACTTCCAGTCTATGTATATTAAAGGTCTTTGGTACGGAACGTGCAGAGTTACAATAAAAAGTCCAAGTGAATCTTAAACCACCCGCGTATATATTTCTTTTCGTGGCTTGAATGATTGTCCCTGAAATCCTAAAGAAATAAACTCTTGGGAGTTCCGACGTGACGTTTAGTTCAGAAAATGTAACGAGAGATGACCAAAAATTTATATGAGACAGTAAGTAAAACCGGAGTGCTCAATGGGTAATACGCGCACAGACTCTCTTGTGGTTACTTTGATTTATATTTTGTACATACTGTACATATATATGTTTTTACTGGGGGAGTTGCTGTTATATCGATCACGTTATTTTTATATCTGTCTTCGGGGTTTTAATAAAAAGAAAACATTTGAAAACGGAAAAAAGGAGAAAGCTGGGTAAAAATATAAGTCAAATAAAAAAATGTCTCGTGCTTTAGGTTTCTTGCAAGAAACTGCCTTCAGAGTTGAATCGTGTTTTAGATTGAATAGTACGAATTCGTGGGGTCCCTGCTTTCGTCGAGATTTTTTCAAGATCTCTTTTATTAGAGTAGAGATTGTTGCTGACGCCCTTATTCCTTTTCTCCACCCTCTTCGGGAAACTAACTTCTCGTTGACAAGCAAGAGTCTCCCATTTCCTCTTTCATGTTCGAGATTTACTCTTGGGAATGGATCGCTGTTTTGAGCATCCAGAAGTTCACCAGCATCATCAGCAACCTCTCTCTCTCTCTTTGTAGTCTAGTACATACGAAGTTAGACATCGAAAAGAATCATTCGGAAGTTACCGTACGGCTTTCATTATTGACGAATGTTTGTTACCTAAAAAGGAATAAATCAGATTTACAAGTTTTGTGTTTTACCGCAAGAATAAAGTTTAAGCTATAGATACTAGGATATAATTAAAAATTAAATCACTATAGTTAAAAAAGTGCATGTCCCTTATAAAAAGATATATAACTTTTCTTTCGTTTTTTTATGTGTTTGTTTGTTTTCTTAACCAAATAACTTGTGACTTTTGTTCATTTTGTTCAGAGGCATTTTCGCTTAGCACAATTCGCTTTGCGACGAACACAAACACCCAATTTTTCCCGCTGCGCAGGAGAACAAACACAATACAAAGACCTAGTTCGACGATTAGCCAGAAACCAGCGTAACTTCGTTATTTTTTTATTTATTTTTTTTTTTGATTGGAGGTTTTAACGACCACCGTGAGCAACTCAATGGGCTATAAGCAGTCGCCCGTCCCTAATTTAGAGTCACTGGTTCCAGGGAAGGGAGAGAGCCAGTGCCGTAAGACAAACACAACATCCATGCCTGACCGGGATTCGAACCCGGACCTCTTACGGACGAATGCTCAGAGGCCAGCGCCTTAGACCACTGCGCCACCGGGTCGGCTAACTTCGTTTGGAACAGCCCATATGTGTGTGTGTGTGTGTGTGTGTGTGTTCTGAAATATTTTTTTTATTGGGGATTTAACGACCACCGTGAGCTACACAATGGGCTATAAGCAGTCACCCGTCGCATTGGGTTGCTCACGGTGGTCGTAATTTAGGGCCGCTGACCCCAGCGAAGGGAGAGAAACAGTACCGTAAGACAAACACAACATTCATACCTTACCGGGATCCGAACCCGGACCAATCTTGGACGACTGATCAAAAGCTATCGCTTAGACCACTCTGACACCCGGGCGGCAAAGTTCTGGAATACATTATTCTTATAAAATATCACTATGTGCATATTTATCACGGTATATTTATCATTCGTTGTGTAAAAAATTTTAGTTATTTTCATATGTAAACTTAGTGATCACATACACTGAAGATTTGTTGCTCTCTTGTTTTTCTGAGTTCTCTTTCAAGATCAAATCTTGGATCGACGAAGACTGAAAGCTCTCCGCTTTTTAACTACGGTCAAATCTCTTTAAACCGCCACCCTCTACATGCTGTCACACTGGAACGGATTTTCTTGAATACCTGCTCACTGAAAATTCCCTCGCTGTCCGCCAACCGCTCATACACGAAGAGCACCAAATGTTTTCAAAACCTGCTAAACAGCCATTTAAAACTTCGAATTTAGTAGAAAAGAATTAAAGAAGCTTATCGAATGTACCATTCGTTTATCATTCAAGGAAATTCTCATTCTTACGATTCCTAGTTCGCAAATTTTTCTACAAAACTCGGCCACGGGAGTTTTTCCCATTCCGCCACCAGCTACTCCTCTATTGGTTCGTTTGTCACTTCCCTTGTTCACACATCAGCCACTTAATTAGAAACTTTTATGCAAATATAAGTAAATATCCCTTACGCAGCGTGTATGCAAAATATGTGGTCATCTGCGTCCCCACATGATCTGGGAAACTATTAAGACTTTTTTTTTATTGAAGGTTTAACGACCACCGTGAGCAACTCAATGGGCTATAAGCAATCACCCTTCCCTAATTTAGAGCCACTGGTTCCAGGGAAGGGAGAGAGCCAGTGCCGTAAGACAAACACAATATCCATGCCTCACCGGGATTCAACCCGGATCCTTCTCGGACGAATGGTCATGAGCCAGCGCTTAGACCACTGCGCCATCGGGGCGACCTGTCAAGTTTGTTGGTTGATATTTTTATGACCACCGTGTGCAACTCATTGGGCTAAAAACAGTCGGTTGTCTCTAGTTTTGGAATATTGGTTCCAGGGAAGGCAGAGAGTCAGTGCCTTAAGACAACAACAACAACATCCATGCAGCACCGGGATTCGAATTCAGACCTATCTCGGACGGATGATCATAAGCCAGCGCTTAAATCATTGTGCCACCGGGCCTGCCAGTATGCCAAGAACGTGATCGCCGTCGTCTGAGAAGGTTTGTACGAAGAAATAGGACCTCCTGTGTGCAGCAATTGAACGAGCTATGCAATGAAGGCTGTTCAATGAAGGCTATTCAATGAAGGCTGTTCCCGACCCATATCTCAGCGAACTATGGTCAGGAAATAGTAGAGGATCGTTATTGGCAGCCGCATGCGTATACGGAAAGCACCGATTTATGCGAAGAAACGGAAAGTTCATGTACAGTGTTGTCAGGAGCACGTGACTAGACACTGGAAGACAGAGAAAAGTCGTGTCGTCTGACTAGTCGCAGTATCCCCTGTTCTGTACCGACGGTAAGCAGAGAATTTGGCAGAGCCCCATGAAGCAATGATGCAGCTTGCCTTGTAACCACAACTCTAAGCTCTGGAGTCATAGTGTGATGGTGTGGAACATATTCTGTTGGTACAGAATGGGTCCGCAGCATACATCAAGGCTCTGGAGTCATGGTGTGATGGTGTGGATCATGTTCTGTTGGTACAGAATGGGTCCACAACATAAATCAAGGCTCTGGAGTCATGGTGTGATGGTGTGGATCATGTTCTGTTGGTACAGAATGGGTCCACAACATAAATCAAGGCTCTGGAGTCATGGTGTGATGGTGTGAAGCATGTTCTGTTGGTACAGAATGGGTCCGCAACATAAATCAAGGCTCTGGAGTCATGGTGTGATGGTGTGGGGCATGTTCTGTTAGTACAGAATGGTTCCACAGCAGAAATCAAGGCTGTGGCGTCATGGTGTGATGGTGTGGATCATGTTCTGTTGGTACAGAATGGGTCCCCTGCATAACTCAAGGCTCTGTAGTCATGGTGTGATGGTGTGGAGCATGTTCTGTTAGTACAGAATGGGTCCACAGAAGAAATCAAGGCTGTGGCGTCATGGTGTGATGGTGTGAAGCATGTTCTGTTGGTACAGAATGGGTCCGTAACATAAATCAAGGCTCTGGAGTCGTGGTGTGATGGTGTGAAGCATGTTCTGTTGGTACAGAATGGGTCCCCTGCATAACTCAAGGCTCTGTAGTCATGGTGTGATGGTGTGGATTATGTTCTGTTGGTTCCTAATGTGTCCCCAGCATAACTCAACCGTTCTGGAATCAAGGTGTGATGGTGTGGAGCATGTTCTGTTGGTACAGAATGGGTCCTTAGCATAGATCAAGACACTGGAGTCATGGTGTGATGGAGTGGAGCCATGTTCTGTTGGTACCGCATGGGTCCCCAGCATAACTCAAGGTTCTGGAATCATGGTGTGATGGTGTGGAGCATGTTCTGTTGGTACAGAATGGGTCCCCAGCATAACTCAAGGCTCTAGAGTCATGGTGTGATGGTGTGGAGCCATGTTCTGTTGGTTCAGAATGGGTCCCCTGATATTGCTGGAAGGTCGGCTGTCCTCCAAAAATTATTTGACGTTGTTGCCGATCAAGTCCATCCAGCAGGCGACGGCTGTTTCATGAACAACAATGCTACTGCCCATCACGCATGATGTGTTCAGAGAGCATGACGGCAACTTCCACCACCTTTCCTGGCCACCACAAAGCTCGGGACTGAACCACATTGCGAATTTATGGAACATGTTAGAAATACAGATCCTGGTGCAAAGTCCCTTTCCGTCATATCTGAGCTAGCTAGTTAAAGGACTGTCTATTGAACGTCTACTGTACTGTAGACGCTCTCCTACACCTTGTGGAATCGATGCTAAACCTTATACGTGCTGTAATTCGGGCTAAAGGACGTACAACCTGATATTGACTAAATGTTTCAAATTCAATGGCCTGTATACACTGAGTGGCCACTTTATTATGACCGCCCCCTCAGTACTTTGTTGGGCCCCCTTTTGCTTTTAATACTGCGTAGATTCTTCGTGGCATGGACTCCACAAGATGTTGATAGGTGGTTTGTGGAATCAGATACCATGCTTGATGAATAACACTTTCCAGGAGTGTGAGATTGATGGGTTGTGGATCCAGTTGTCTGATGGCTCGTTCAACTTCATCCCACAAATTCTCAATGGGGTTGAGATCTGGACATTGTGGAAGCCACCTAAGCAAAGTAAACTCACCGACATGCTCCTGAAACCAATCTTGTACAATGCGAGCACTATGGCAGGACGCATTATCTTGTTGAAAGTAGCCATCGCCATTGGGATAAACCATCCCTATGACAGGATGCACTTGGTCCGCAACGATGTTTAGATATGATGTGACAGTCAGACGTTGATCAACACGAATTAAATGGCCCAACGCATGCCAGGAAGTCATTCCCCAAACCATAACGTTGCCTCCACCAGCTTGAAGGGTTGTAGTAATGCATTAGCGGTTCATGCTTTCGTGTGGTTTCCGCCAAATTCTCACTCGGCCATCGGCATGGTGCAACTGAAAACGTGATTCATCGGACCACATAATTTGTTTCCAATTATTGACTGTCCAAATCCTTGTGCTCCTGTGCGAACTAGAGACGTTTTCTCTTGTTAACAGCAGACAGCAAAGGTGTTCGAACAGACCTTCGGCTGCCATATCCCATCCGAAGCAGTGTACGGCGAACAATTCCTGCAGAGATCGTTTGAGGGGATCCTTGATTAAGATGGTCTGTAATTTACTGCACTGTTGCCCTTTGTTGTCTGTTACCAGTCTGGACACTCTCCGTTCCGATCGAGCAGTCAATAGTCGATGACGACCACACGTTGCACGTAGAGACCCAGTTTTTTGGCTGACAGTCCAGTCTTACACTTTAACAACAGCTGCTCTGGAACATTTCACGAATGCGGCGGTTTCGGTGATATTCACTCCATGGCTCCGAGCTCCTACAATCATCCCACGTTGAAAGTCCGTCAAATCGCATTTTTTACCTATCTCGTCACCCAAAAATTCCTTCTACTACTGTTTCAAGCACTAAGCTTTCCCTTTTTATACTAGCCTCGCCCTCTGGCGGCAACAGCATGCAGCCATAGCTCATTTGCTTAAAACTGTCAGGTGGTCATAATAAAGTGGCCATTCAGTGTATATGTTACAAGCAGAAACCCAAATCAGACAGATTGCGATTTCTGCCTGTAACATACTGTATAAACAAGTTAGTAAAAACATGCAATGCATTGATTATGATACGCTTTCCAACATACCAGAAATCATTACTCAAGTTCTGAGAATAATGGATGTCGAGTAAATCTCGCTCCTGTGCCCTGACCTTTGACCCCATTTCGATTATATTAAACAGATTTGGTTCAGTATTCCTCCAGAACAACATACCAAAGTTTTGTTGCAGTAGAAGCATTTTTAGTCAAGTTATGAAGATAATGGCTGTGGAATAAATCTCACTTGTGTGTCCTGACCATTATCCCCATTTCAATGATATTAAACAGAACCGGTTCAGTTCATTTCCGGAACAACATGATGACGTTTTGCCTCAATCGAAGCATTTTTACATAAGTTATGACGCATACTTCCGCTCCTATGTCCTGACTCTGACCTCATTTCTTCCATTTTCAATAGGGTTCGTCCCTAGGTAGTCCCCTACCACATACTAAAATTTCATCTTAATCCGACCTTTTTTACGCAAGTTATGATGCATAAGGGCAATGGAATGTATCCCCCTCCTATGTTCTGAACTTTGACCCCATTTCGTCCATTTTCAATAGGGTTGCATCGAAATCGAACCATCTTTGCGTGAGCTATCGTGCAGACGGACAAAGCTGTGGCATATACGCTTCTTCAACATACGGTTGGAAAGCGTAAATGACTGATGAAATCTAAAGTGACTGATTTAAATCTCTAAATGACTGATAAAATCTAAAATGACTAATTTAAATCTATAAATGACTGATAAAATCTAAAATGACTGATTTAAATCTATAAATGACTGATAAAATCTAAAATGACTAATTTAAATTTATAAATGACTGATAAAATAAAAAATGACGGATTTAAATGTTTAACAGTTGGATAAAATAATGTGAACAGTGTAATTATACGGGTTACTGTTATTCATGTAAGCTACGCTGAAAAAAAACATGGTGATTAATTTTTGTATATCTTTTCTTTGTATATATTCTCTCGGTTGTATGACAGTGCAGTGCAAGTTGCTTTCAGCTGCAGTTCGTACGAGCAGTCGATATAGTGGGTGACCTGTCAGACTGTCAAAGGAAACAAATCGTGCGAACCGGTTTAGCAAGAGCGTCTGTAACCATAACAACCTAATTGTTTGGCATTTCAAAAGCAACAATCTCCACGGTTATGACTGGTTACACAAAACATGGCAAGATTACATCGGCGAAGAAGAAGAATATCGTGCGAAAACGGAAATTGAAGAAGCGGAAGCATCGAACACTAGCAAAGATTGTGTCCAAACAACACAAAACTACTTCAGCGAAAGTGACAGCGGAACACAATGTCCACCTAGAAGACCTAGTTTCCACAAAACCGGTCCGCATAGAACTTCACAAAACCAGCATCCATGGAAAAGCTGAAATTGTTAAACCTTTCAGCACAGAAACCAAGTCTACAATGCGAAAAAGATGGTGTTATGAGTATAAAACCTGGGCAGCTGACGACTGGAACGTGCGAAATGGTCCAATGAGTCATCATTTACACTATTCCTAACAGTAGGTCGGATTTATGTATGTATATCCCCCCCCCCCCACTCCCTTTTCCAGAAAGAGGAAGAGTTCAATTTAAAATGTCTGGTTCCAACCGTCAAACATGTGAGTGCATCTGTGAGAATTTGGGCTGCCATATCTTGTATTCGCCGTGTCCCATCATTAACTTACATGGTGGAGTTACCACCAGCGACTACTTGGACATTCTAGGCAATAAGGCCATCCTGTCGTCCAAATGATGTTTCCCAATGCCATTTTTCAATATGATAATGCGTCTATACACACAGCCAGAACAGTTCACTCTTGGTTGGAGGAGCACCAAAATGAACTTCAAAGTCTTCCATGGCCAGTTCAATCACCTGACTTTAACACCATCGAACCACTGTGCGCAATTTCGAAGAGCTGAATGGCAAGTGGATTCTCTCCTATAACATCTCTGAAGCATTTGCCTGATGTTCTGACAGACGAATAGTACAACAATCCACTAGAGACTATTCAAAAGCTGATGAATCTATTCCAAGAGAGTTGGAAGTTGTATTAAAGGCAAATGTCTAACAGCTTATTAACTCTCCAAGAGCCCGCTGTACCTGAACCAAGAGCTGCCCACATTTTCCTGCGCTCCTGAAACAGAAGCGTTCCCATAGTGAGCAGGTTATACCGAAAGCTACGGCTAAACAATTTCTTCCCTCTTTCATCTCAGGAGTTTCGACTATAAATCTGTTGCTGGTTGTTAAGTGTTCCATTACAGTCCTTACTCTTACAGTGTATAGTCAGATTCCCTTACAGTCCTTTATTCTCTGTTCCATAACCCAAGAAATGATTAGGAAGCACTTATCCCCCGGACACAGACATCATGCCACTGGGTAGAAATAAGTTACTCAAACACCTTTTCTGTTCTTTCTTACGTTCGTCGCCCTTTTCGTAATTCTTAGCGGAAAAGGTAATCAGAGAGGAAGGATTAATGACAATCATACACCTAAATAATCACTTACAATGACAAACGTAAGGTAAAAACAATGATTTCTGATGGACAGGTTCACTCGTTCCTGTCACGTTTGCCCCACTTCTGAGACAGCGAATGTATTCGTTCGAGCTTATTTCAGCCTATTTTTTAACCCCGAGTTAACTCGTTCCAGTCGGTTAAGGGGTTAATAAGGTCATATCGACTGTTTCTCAGGTATTCAACATCATTTTGTCTGACCTCTGCATATTCAAATAAGATCCTGTGAAGCTGGGTGTTTTTATGTAATTTTTTTCAGGTTTAGCATTTTTAAGCACGGTTCTTACATCACTGTTTTAATAATTACGTCATCTAAGACTACCCGTCGCTTTAAACATAATTTGATGTTGGCCAAGATAAATTACCCGGAAGTGTATGTAATTCTACCCGTTTCACTGACAAAGCGTTCAAAGTGCCTTTCAAATTGGAGTATGTCTTTTTTACCAATTTTCGGAGAAGCGATAAATACTTATGATGTAAAGCAGCAATTAGGTTCCTACTAGAAAATTAAAGCCCTCAGTTCTACGATTCTAATCTCTTTCGCTCAAAATAATCACGCATGTAACTCTTAAATCATAATTAGCGAGCTAATTAACTGGTTACCAGTTTTGTAACGTGTCTTTATCAAGTGCTATTGCAGTCTGATTCCAGAAAGGTAATTCTCCTTAATTGCTTTACATTCAAAGTTAATTGTTCTTGTTGTACGTATTAATTTATTCAAGCCGACAAATGCTGTTCTGCATTAGTATAATTAATTGCGTCATTGATTAGCGTAATGATATGAAACATGTGTGTGTGTAATACTCGCTATCCAATTCCGTTGGCATTTGCATGTGAAAAACATCGTTTCTTTTCATTGTGATTCCTATCTCGTGAAAACAGGCAAAAAAAGGAATAAAACGGCAACATTACCATGGTTTTTACTACAGTTCTTTTTAACCTTGATAAATCGAAAATTGTTCGTGGGAGGATATGTTTACAAAGCAAAATGCTGTTGATGTTTATCTCGAGTTTCTTCGCAACTGCTAAATGCCAAATGTTGCAAATATTCAATTATTTTTTCTTTTTTTTTTCTTTTTATGTAAATGGAATGTCAGTGCGAAGCAAATTTCAAAAGGTATCACAAAGCGAACGAAAATATTTTTCAGCCATCAGTCTTTTTAACTATTTTCATTTTACCATACAAAAAATCATTTTATCCACCTACAGATAGCGAAAATATATCGCTGGGTGTTATGACCGTGAGAGATATTTAACCCTCTCAGCTGGGAAAACTACAAATTTCTATTTAAGAATAAAAGGAGAGTGAGAGCGAAACGAATAGAGAGTAAGGAAGAGTGAGCGAGCGTAAGAGAGAAAGTGAAAGTTAGTGACAGAAAGACAGAAACATAAGACAGAGAAAGACATGGGAGGGAGACTGTCAGAGAGAGAGACAAAAAAAAGAGGAACAGTGAGAAACAAAGAAAGGAGTGACAAAATAATGAGGAAGATCAAGAAAGAAAAGATGAGAGGGTCTTTGGAGAAAGTCCCCGGGCCCAGGGTAAAACGTGCCGAGTTATGAAGACTTCAACATTTCCCCCGATCAACCGATAAGCTACGAAGCAGTGACAATCAGCAAAAGAAGCAGAGAGGGAGAAAGTGAGAAAATATATGAGAGGACGAAAGCTATGAGAGAGAGAGAGAGAGAGAGAGAGAGAGAGAGAGAGAGAGAGAGAGAGAGAGAGAGAGAGAGAGAGAGAGAGAGAGAGTGTGTGTGTGTGTGGAACAAGACAAAAGCGAAAATGAGTGAAGAAATGGAACAGAGAGAGACATTGATGTATATCGGAAGGAGAGAAAGAGAGAGAGAGATCGAGAAAAACACTGATAACGGCACACGAATAGGTATGTAGTATATAGAGAAAGAGCGTGCAGACTTGATGGTGCAGTAGTCTGAACTCTGGCTTCTGACCTTTCGCCCGAGTGGGAAAGAGCTTGAGTTCCGGAGATGTTTTTTTTTTTTGTTTAGGATTTTAACAACTACCGTGAGCAACTCAGTGAGCTATAAGCAGTCATCCGCCCCTAATTTAGAGCCACTGGTTCCAGGGAAGGGAGAGAGATGGTGCAGTAAGAGAGTGGCAAACACAGCATCCATGCCTCACCGGGCTTCGACCTCGGACCCATCTCGGACGAATGGTCAGAAGCCAGTCTCAGACAACTGCACCACCGGCACGACGGCAGAAGCCTTGATGAGACATTTGTGATGTGTTCGTATCGTGGTATTGACTCACTTCCTTCTCTGGAACCGGTGGCTCCAGATTAGGGACGAGCGACTGACGGTGGTCTTTAATACATACACACACATGCACGCACATACCCTAAAAACAGAATCAGCGTGAGACAAGAGACAGGTGGGTCATCCTATTAATAAAAACTGAGGAAACCATGTGTCGAAAGCAATATTGGTTTGAGGACTGTATTGAGCGACGGTGCAGGAAAAAGTAGAACAAGTAGAATGAGAACGAGTAAGGCAGCGTGTGAAAGAGCATGAGGAAACGAAAGATTGGAAGAAAGCGAAGGAGTGTGGGAAAGCGAGTAAAAGAGGTAGCTAGAGAGAGAGAGCACAAACGAGAAACAAGGGAGAGCGTAAGAGATGATACTCAGTAATACGTCCGGCTATAATTTGTTTAAAAATGCTCTGCACTTTCTTTCAGTAGAATGTAGCTACGTGTTAGTGATATGATAAGCCCTTAAATCATTTAATATCATGCTATATAGAATCAGTCGATATACACTTCATCAGTTCCGAGGAAACTAATTTACCTATATCTTCTGTATCCCATGTTAAGCTAATTTTCACATCCGAACACTATTTCTTTTCTACTTTAGATTCTTCTTTTTCTTCTTGAAGAAAATACTCCACACAAAGATTGCATATGTGCATTTGTACCTAGATATGTACACTCACTGGCAATGAAATTAGTTAGAATGACTGCTGGTATGCAAATGATCCACGTTTGGTGCGAGTGCGCATGACCACACACCCTATGGTGACGCAGCAAGCACGAACCAACAGGCTTATAAACCGGCGTGTAGTCGATGCCCCATGACAGCGAAAAGTACCGGCCGACGCAAGCAAGAGTACAGAGTGACAAGAATGCCCGGTAGACGCTAGAGACATCGGTTTACGCAACTTACGGGACTTTGGAAGAGGCCTGATCATCGGGCTGAAAACCGCAGGGTGGTCGGCGAGCCCTATAGCCCCCCACGTGGATCGTTCTGACCATACCATTTGACTGTATTGGGAGCAGTGGACACGTGACACCGCTGGCACACGGCGGAGCGGCTCCGGACGGACTAGGAGGACCACCGGTAGAGAGGATCGACTGATCGTGCGTCAGGCACGAACGGATCTCACGGGCACCCGGTCCACTATACAGACGGATGTAGAAGCTCCTGTGTGCCCACGAACCATTTCCCGATGCTTCGCGGAAGCGAATCGGCGATCCCAGTGCCCCTTACGTGCTGCCATTAAAACTGGAACGTCGCCGACTCTGTTTGAAATGGTGCCAGGCCAGAGCGACGTGAAACGCCACAGAGTGGCGACGTCTAGTGTTTAGCGATGAGTGCCGCTTCGTTTTGAGAATAGATGATCATTGTGTCCGGGTGTGGAGGTCCTCGGGTCAACGGCACAATCCTAACCTCGCTATCGAGTGTCGCACCTCCCCAACTGCAGGAATTATGGTCTGAGGAGCCATTGCCTACGATAACCGATCAGCTCTAGTAGTGGTACGTAGATCATTGACTTTCCAGCGGCATGTGAATGAGATCTTACGGCCCCATGTGCTCTCACTCCTGCCGGGATTCCATGTGCACTATACCAGCAGGATAATGCCCGCCTGAACACGGCTCGGGTTGCTCAGGACTGCTTACGTCATGTCCAGACACTTTCATGGCCTGCCAGTTCCACGGATATGTCCGCTATCGAGCATGTGTGAGACCAGTTCAAACGCTATGCCGCCGTGCCGCACTATCCGGGATTTGGAGCACACCATCCAACACGTGCGGGCCAGTCTGCCGCAGAACAACATCAGGCGTCTGTTCGCCTCCATGCCGGACCGTATTGCAGCATGTATCGCCGCACGAGGCGGTGCGACGCGCTATTAAAGATGACCAGACTGCGTGCCACAAATCCCTCTGTAATTGTCCTGCAGCTCTGTTTTTGCCTTCATGTGTATCATTCATCTGTAACATTACGTCCATAAGATCTCAGTTTAATCCGATGCTTCCTTCTTGGTGCGCAAATTTTATTGTCCATGAGTGTATATGCGACAAAATGAGAGTAATGTCTTAAAACTTGAATTCGTTTCCTTTCTGAGGGATAATCGCCATTCAATGACTATTCACGTAACGTGCGCATGCTATCATTGTAATAGATCTCATTTCATTTGCGAATCTTCCGGTAAGAAATGTGTCAGTCAAAGAAAGTCACATGTTTGAATTCTTTTTCTTTCTTCAATATTTCATCATTCCCGGAAACATCCCCGTTAGAAATTTCCAGCCATAGTGAATAAATTTGCACCATGAATGTTTATCTTTAGGTTCTTAGGACGGAAAGTGATCTAATGGTATCTGGAATAACGTTTTAAACAACGATTAACCGTCTCCTTCCAAACTTCAACTCCAGCAACCCACATTCTAGCACTTTGTTTCACGAAGAATAAATACACTAGTGTGCCAAAATTAAGGACGAAGAGGAGAAATTAGCATAACAGCGGAACGAGTAGGCAGAACGGACCGAAAGACCACTCAGGAGATAGACTAGGGCCCGGTAAAGTAGGGCATGCGCATGTATGCAGCATGACGTAGGAAAGGGGAGGGTGTCGGAAGGGTATAATGCGCACGGGCGCTGTATGCTCAGCAATTCGGTGAAAGCTATTGCACGGTGTACAACGGTTTGAACGACGTCGAGTTGCTGCCACCGTGTGATATGGCCAACAGGCAATCCAGTAGACGACATCTGTATGACTTTACCCGAGGTCGCGTCATTGGGAAGTTGGAAGAAGGTTGAAGTGTGACTAGTGTGGCCGAGGAGTTCGGGATCGCTCACATCATCGTTTCACGAGCTTGGAGAGCATTTCAAACGACAGGAACAGATGTCCGAGAGTTTAGCAGTGGTCGTCCACGAGCAACCATGGCGGCGGACGACCGTTATATTGTCCTACAGGTGAGAAGAGACAGTCGGCAGACAGCGGGAGAAATCGCAAGGCACATGAAACAGACAACTGGACGTCCGTTATCGCGTTTTACCGTAGCCAGGAGGCTGCACAGAGGTGGTCTATTTGCACGACGACCAGTACGGTGTGTGCCATTAAAGCCTGCTCATCGGAGACGGCGGTTTCTGTGGTTCCAGGAACACAAGAACTAGACGCATCAGCAATGGGGTCGACTTTACGGATGAGAGCCGATTTAGTCTGACTAGCGATTCTGGTCGTATACACATCTGGAGAGAGCAGGGAACACGCAATCAATCACACCTCCAACATCATCGAAAAGGACAGGTTTGGAGGTGGCGGAGTTCTCGTTTGGAGTGGTATCATTCTTGGTAGCCGTACTGACCTCCACATCTTTCAAGGAGGTTCAGTCCCTGGTGTCCGCTATTGTACCGAGGTTCTCCTGCCTCACGTGCGTCTGTCTAGAGGTGCTGTAGGTCCTGAGTTCCTCTTCATGGACGACAACGCTAACGCTACACTTTATCGTACAGTGGCTGTCGCAGAGCTGTTGGAGAGTGAAGATATTCAACGCATGGATTGGCCCGCAAGGTCCCCGGACATGCATCCAATCGAACACGTGCCCTTCTCGGGAGACGCTTGGCAGCACGTCACTAGCCGCCAGCAGCGATTCTCCAGCTGCGATTGGCGCTACAAGAGGAATGGGCCGCGATACCTCAACAGCTCCTTGGCAACCTCGTCCTCAGCATGGACAGACGTTGTAAATCCTGCAACGCAGTCATGAGGGATCATCATCATCATCATCATAATTTCAACCATTATCAATCCACTGCTGGACGAAGGTCTCCCCAAGTTTCCTCCACAACGGTCTGTCTTGTGAAGACTGGATTTTTCTTGGCAGCCGCCTATCATATGGACGTTTCTGTCTTCGTTCTAGTTGTGCTTGAAGCTACCTTTTCAATAAAGTGCCTTTGTATCCTTTTGATTCCTTGTTTGGACGGTTTTGCTCACTTGTCCCATATTCTTACATCTTGGGGATCTTATGGTATGATTTGAGTCGATGTGGAGCCCTTCTGCACGATGTTACATTGGAAAAACCGTCTCGTCCTTAATTTTTGCACGCCAGGGTACAACAACCCCTGTGTGTCTTCTAGGATACCCAGTTTCAATACCATATGTCACAGAGTAGAAACAATTATGCTTTCACACACAGCTATTCAGGATATTTTTATGAGCCCATCTGTTCAGTAAAATCTTCTTAAAACACATATGACTTTCAAATCCGATTTCCCTCTTCTTCTAATTTTACTATTTTTTCTTACTTTTTACTGCATTAATCACGCATTGAAATACAGTAAATATGAAAATTACTGTTAAAAATTATTGATCTTAAGCGCCTGCAAATGGAAATGCTGTTCCAGAATTTCCAAAAAATTCTGCTATTGTCACCGGTAAACAGATAACGTGCAGAATACACGGTCGTATCACAATAATACGACTACCTACCTAATAATAGGAATAACCTCCACTGGCCTGAATCACAGCAGCGGCGAGACGGCGTGGCATGAACGCAATGCCAGAGGCACACGTGCCCATGAGACGGCTTGTCATGATAGGTTGCCCAAGGCACACGTGTGCATTCGGACAGCAGCAGAGCACGGAGGTCCCGGAGACGACGTGGTTGTGGATCAGCACGTCGAACCTGTCGATCCTAATAGTCCCACAAGTTCTCTATGGGACTGAGGTCGGGCGATTTCACCGGCCAAGGGAGAACAGAAACATCTTTGTTAGTGTTCCTGTCCCGGAACCAGTCATGCACCCCCTTAGCGACATGGCACGGCGCACTGTCCTGTCCAACATGAAGGGACGCATGTGGTCAGCGAGATGGAGAGGAAGCCATTGGTGTTCATGGACCCATTCAGTGGTACCAGCGGTCACAGATCGTACCAGAAAAAAAAATCCCCAGACATGCGGACTGCCACCTCCTGCTTGTACTTGACCAACAAGCGTGTCCGTGTGTTGATTCTCGTGTGTCTGACGTCATATCCGCCACCGCCCGTCACTTCTGTGGAGTAGAAACCTCGATTCGTTGGACAAGGCACCTTTTTCCACTCTTTCACTCTCCAATGACGGTAGTCCCATGCGAACTGCAAGTGTTGTTGCCGATGAACCTAGATAAAAATGGGCGCCTTGACGCGGTGTCGACTCTGGATCCCCATGCGGAACAGGGTTTGCTCTACTGTTATAGGGGACACGTACTTGGGGGCTCCAGAGTTCATTTGCATGGCCAATTGTAGCACTGTTGCGCGTCGATTGCCCTTTACCAGTCAACGGTGGCGACGTTCATCCTCTGGGGTCGACGGACTTCATAGCTCCACAGTTATGAAGTTGGTAGGTATTCGGTTTGCCAGCGATCCATTCTTAGGACCCCCTTACTACAGAATCTCGCCAACAGCCCACGAAGTCTGCTGTTTCTGAGATGCTTTCACCCTTGACGCCGTAGCCGATGATCATTCCTTTTTGAACGTCCGTCAAATCACTCCCTCTGCCGAATGTGCTTACGTGACGCACTATGGCTCATCTGTCCTGGCCGGATGCTTATAACTCCTTGTGGTGGACCTTATTACGTGCACTCTGGGACGCGCCTGGGTAGATACACTGTCATTCCGAGGGTGGTCATATTATTCTCATACGACTGTGTCTGTGTGAGAAGGAATGTGGGGGTGATGCGATTTCCCTGAAATTACATTTTTCATCAAGACACATACACTAACAAAATTATGAGGAAGGTATCACTATACTTTCTCAAACATGATGAATACGTCTCTGCACAAATTCTGAAATACATTTCACCAAAGGAATTTCAATGTACAACCTATGTCCGAAGATTTCCAGGATGGATACAATAAAGGATATAAAAAAACTCGGAATTAATGCTTGTCAACTTCAAACTACCACCCTTCTGAATCAACACACAATTTGCAGCGTTTTTGAAGATCCGGAAAACAGTTCTAGAAGGCACTTTCCGGGATGTCCACAAGTTGTTTTGTCAAGACTGCTTCGATAGATATAATGTCTGTATGATACTGTCCTTTTAATGCCTGCTTTATCTTGGGGAACAGTCCCCTGGTTTGTGGACCATACTTTAGGCACTGCGCTTCATTCTCCTGCAATAATTCTGGAGCAAAAATCAGAATCCTCAGCTGCAGTGTCCAGCAGATCGGAACAGATCGATGAACTAGCCTCCTTTTGGTCACAATTCAGAATAAGAGGTACCAATCTGGTATTAAGTTTTCGTTTTCCCAGATCCTCGCGCAGAATCTCATGACAGGTGGACTTACTGATGCCCACTGACGCAAACAAAGGTCTCTCTGTAATTCGGCAATCTTTCTTTAACTTATCCGTACACTAGAGGAACACCCAGATCTCAGATCATCATCAAAGGATTCCTGCGCATAAAGAAACCGTGCAAACCATTCGAAAATTCTGATGTGTGCTTCCTTAACCGTCTTTTAGCATTCTGTAAGTTTAAGTAGCCAATTTACCAAGTTTCCAATAAAAACAGATGTTTACTCTCTGCTCTTCCACAGCTAAAATTAAATATGACGAGAACGCTTCTTATGATTCATTTAATGCCGCCTGTCGGTGCCGGTATAAACAGGTTTCCAGCTGTTCACTGATTGGCCAAAAACTTTTGTCTTCTGACATACACGTGATATTGGGTTGGTGCGAATGAAATGTCCGGCGCGATCGAGCAGTGGAGACCGGCCCCCACCACAGCGGAATAGAACCACCCACAGGTGTTGCGGGTATTATGCCACAGATCTACTATAAATCGCTAGCATGTATGTGAAGAAGAAGGTTCGGGCGTGGTTTGTTTGCACGTAACGTTGCTTGCAAAGGAAACATGCAGACGCCGGGTTTGAGAGTCATCTTCCTGTATGAATTCAAACTGGGCCATTCTGCAGGAATTGCCACTCCAAACGTTAAAGCGTTTGGGGAGAATACAGCCAACGCACGAACCATTCGTCGATGGTTTGTGAAGTTCCGAAGCGGAGATACGAACCTGCAGAACGAAGCACGTGGTCACCCACCTGTTGCTGGTTCTGACGATGTTCTGTTACGTGTTTTTGAAAAGGACCCTCGATAAACGTGTCGTGAAATAGCAGCAGAGGTAGGTGTCTACCACACGATAGTTGTTCGGCGTTTGGCTGCGTTGGGTAAGGTCAAAAAGCTGGACATGTGGCTGCCGCATGAGTTGACAACTGCCAACAAGACTAGGCGTTTGGAAGTCTGCTCGTCGCTGCTTCCCAGGAATAAATAGAAACCTCTACTGCATCGAATCGTCACCTGGTCCTTTATGATAATCGGAAACGATCTGCACAATGGTTAAGCAAGGCACAGCCTGCTGGATGGGATCCTAAGCCACACCTACACACCAAGAAAATGATGCTCCTTGTCTGGTGGTCCACAGCCGGGATAATTCATCGGAGTTTCTTGGCAAGAAGCCAAATCATCACTTGTGCTGAATTACACCAGATGCACCGGAAATTGCTGCAGAAACAACCGGCTTTGGTCAACAAATATGGTGTTCTTCTGCTCCAGGAGAACGTCTGCCTTCGTGCCGCACAACGAACGATGCTGACACTAAGTGCCTTGGGCTATGAAGCCCTGCCTCGTCTTGCCTATTACCCGGACTTGTCTCCGACAGACTATCATCTGTTTCGTCCCCTGGATCACTTCCTGTCCAGAAAACAGTTCACGACGGACAAGCGGTTCAACGTGCAGTTGATTGGGTCCCAGCCACAAGACTTTTCTCGTTACGGGATCATGGCACTGCCGGACAGAATGCAACTATGTGTCGATGCCGAGAGGGGATTATTTTGCCTAGGTAAGTCGTCCTACTTTTCCGTTCTCGCCGTTCACTCAGACCATAATGCCTGCAGACCGATATTTGTATCCCACTACTTTTACGTTAGTTATGCGATCAGTCCTGGAACATATTGAACGTAGGTTGTATTTTTTAGTCGGTCAGTCCTGAAACATATTGAAAGGTTGTATTTTTTAGTCGATCAGTCCTGGAACATATCGAAAGGTTGTATTTTTTAGTCGGTCAGTCCTGAAACATATTGAAAGGTTGTATTTTTTAGTCGGTCAGTCCTGAAACATATTGAAATGTTGTATTTTTTAGTCGGTCAGTCCTGAAACATATTGAAATGTTGTATTTTTTAGTCGGTCTGTCCTGGAACATATTGAAAGGTTATATTTTTTAGTCGGTCAGTCCTGAAATATATTGAAAGGTTGTATTTTTTAGTCGGTCAGTCCTGAAACATATTGAAAGGTTGTATTTTTTAGTCGGTCAGTCCTGGACCATATTGAAAGGTTGTATTTTTTAGTCGGTCAGTCCTGAAACATATTGAAAGGTTGTATTTTTTAGTCGGTCAGCCTTGGAACAGTTATGCGGTCAATCCTGGAACATATTGAACGTAGGTTGTATTTTTTTCAGTCATAAGTTACTTAACAAAAATTCAATTTTACGTCCAGCAACAAGAGAAATTTGGATCATAAAAACTGGGAAACGAATTAAAAATTCTGGTTTTTTTATGGGTTTTTTTTTCTTATGAGAAACGCAATATTTTAAAAGCGCAGATATGGTTTCCAAATACTCATTAAATAGGAAGAAGATGGTCTAAAAAATTAATATTACATGGCTTATACTGATCAGGGATACAGATAGCCGTGAATCAAAGATTTTTTTTATTGGATCTCCTGAAGGTAGGACATGGTTGAATCAAAGGTTTACTGTTTAACGCTAACATTTAGCATCAGAAAATGCAAGTATTCCATCGCGATGCAAAAGGTCTTTCCAGATCGGACACTTGAAAATGGAGATATGCTTGTAGATGCAGATATCTTTGCGCCATTTGGATGATATATAAATTTACGCCATCTTGCAGTAAAATTGAGCGTAGTACTATTATTATATGGGTATAACATCGTGTTAATTAACAATTGAAATCACGACATTAATTACGCAAGTTATGAAAGCACCTTTCTCACATTCCGGAGCAGTGATGCTTTCATTCGCTTTCACTGACGAAAGGACCCACTTCTGTCCTAAAGTAGGGAGGTCACAGTACAGTGTCCTGCACAAGGAAAATAAATTACAGACAGTTAATTACTATTCTTTAATGGAAAGCAGATAGCGCGAGAAAACACGTTTCCTCCACAGACGGAAGAATGATAGGTTTCTCACGCCTTACCATCCAACTGAAAGTCACACAGCACCGGTGATCATTCAGAAATACGCACCTAGAAAAGAAAGCAGAAAGAAAATTAGTGAGATGAACTGGGAAAAGACAGAAGGATTTTACTGGGATGCTGGGACGAAAAAGAGGAGCTCATTAACGATCGTGAAAACGCTAGGATGACGTTGCACAATAAGTACTTCCCTCCCCATTGGAAGTATCATTAGTTTATACACGGTCGAGTCACATTATTTTGACCACCAGCTAATATCTAGAGTAATAGCCGTGTGCAGCGCGGACAGCCGCTAGACGGGCGAGGAGTGACTCAGTAAGGTGCTGGAAGGTGTTGTGACGTATATTCTAAATTAACTTTCCTTTTTAGTTTCTTTCCCTATGTAAATCTTGAGTTTATTCTGTTATTCTTCACTGTTAACGTGATATCTTTCTCTCAAACGAATACGTTTGGCAACACAATTGAGGTTGAATGAACGCGACGTATACCTGAGTTTTGATAAGAACAAGAGATGAAAACGACGACTAATCTATTGCTTGAGAGCGTTGGGTTGTAAACTGACTATTGAAAGGAGCGTTGTGAAAAGAGCGTTGTGTTAAAGAGTTGTGTGGTGTGTGGAGAGTTTAGTGCAATATGCTATGCTACGATGTGTTTGCTACATCCTGAATAAAGCATCTTTTTCCGTAAGTTTGACTTCTGTTGTTTACATGTTTCGTCTGGCCGTTAAAGTTTTCTTTCATTTAGGAACTATTTCTTAGTATGCTGATGTTTTAACTTAACGTAGAAGTAAGACAAGACTTCTACGCCATAGTGTTCACAGGTATGTGGAGCCATGCTGACTGCAGTGCATCTAACAGCTACTGGAGTGTGCGTGGTGGAGGATCCATAGAGCGAACAACACTATCGAGGTGGTCCCGCAGATGTTCAATTGGGTTTCAGTCTGGGGAATTAGGGGGCCATGGAAGTATTTTGAAATCTTCATCGTGTTCTTTCAACCACTCGGGCATTTCTATAGCTGTGTGGCACGTCGCATTATCGTTCTGGAAGATATTATCCACCCCAGGGAAGACAATTAGCATGTATCGGTATACATGGTCTGCAAAGGATGGATTCGTAACGAATTCGGTCCATAGTGCCTTCCACAGGTATGAGTGCATCCAGAGAACGCCACAAAACCATTCCCCAGACCATAACGCTGCCCCCACCAATTTGTATTCTTCCAGCAATGGTTGAAAAGTGTTTGTTCTCCGATGTTTCTCGCCTTATACGCCAACGTCCATCCGTTCGATGAAGCAGAAAACGTGACTCATCGGAGAAGGCAATACTTTGCCAATCAGCGGAAGCCCAATTCCGATACTGCCGTGAAAATGTAAGCCTTTTCTGCCGATGCACCTTCGTTGGCATAGGTGCAGTGGCCGTCCGTCTGCATCGGAGCACCATACGCAGCGGGATTCGCAGAACTATCGTTTCAGACACACTTCCGGTAGCTCCTTGGTTCATGCGGCCAGTGAGTTGCTCCACTGTAGCGTGTCGATCGGCTTTCACGCCCTTCGAAGCCGATGTTCACCTCTCACATGGCACGTGGTGCTCCGCAGTTTCCACGTAGCTTATTCGCAATGGTGCCACTTCTCCAATAACGACACACTTTAACCACAGCAGGACGCGAACAGTTCACAAACTGCGCTGTTTCAGAAATACTGCCACCCTTGGCCCGAAAGCCGATAATCATCCCTTTTTGCAAATCTGATAAATCGCTGCTTTTATCCATGACAGCAACGAGTGATATGTTTTCACAATGCCTACAGTACATCTTATATACCCTCCAATCCAGCTTACGACACGTGCCTTCATTCATTGGCTACGCGTTGTTGACGTCAAAAGTAGGAGGTGAACACAATAATGTGACTCGACTGTGTATATGTCCTCTAACTTGTAAAATAAAAGTTTTAACTGCTATAAGAATCTCTGCTTTCACTCTCCGCTTCCCTGAAGTAGAAATTGCAAACTTTACGATGATCTGGTCCGATCTCATGCGATTACAAAGGTGCCGAGCGCTACTAAGAGTACAAAGAACAAATGCGTGGAACGTCTTGCACAAATTTCCAATTAGAAAATTCAAAATCGTTTACCCTGTGTTAGTAACGCAGATATGGTGCCTGTTACCAAATTAGGTTTACGCCATTTACCAAAAACTTTTGCGCAACAGGAATTCATGCACGAAAGTGGAATTTAATCAAATGAACAGAAATTCAATCGAACCCGGCTTATGGATGTCAGTCCACAGAAAGAACTGGCGGCCTGACAAAGTGACAAAATTAGCACGTACTTTTCTTCAAAAGGCATGCTAAAAATGTTTACGTGGGTTGGAAAGGACAATAAAATGAAATCACTGACGCGTGGAAGCCACAAATGAACACCCGCTGGCCGAGTGGTTAGAGGCGAAGGCTTATGGTTAATCATTTTAGTTCGACTCGGACTTGAGGTTCGAATGAAGAATGGATGCCCTGCCTGTCTTACGACACTTTCTCTCTTCTCCCTGTAACCTGCGGCCCCAAATAAGGAACGAATGACTGCTCATAGCCCTTAGAGTTGCTCACAGTACTCGTTAGACTCCGAAACAAAAAACTGATTGACGATAGTGTCATATCAAATGTATTCTTTTTTTGCCTCGCCAGTGGCCAGAGGCATAGGTTTCTGTTCAGTCGTCCGATCAGGGCCCGGGTCAGAGCCCCAGATGAGGCATGAGTCATGTCTTTGTCTCTGGCTCTCTCCAATCCATATAACCAGGTGCCTATAGCTCTTATTAAAGTTTCACACAGCAGGCCTTACACCCCGAAACGATAAAGAAAAAAGCTTTTGACCAGGTATGTGACATTTGTAATGTACTATGTGACATGACATAGGTGACGCACTACTGAGGTGAAGCATGAGTCAAAGCGACAATAGAGCAGCGATAAGCGTGCTGGCGTAGTTCAAATGGGAGGTAGGCGTGGGTTTGAATCCCATCACCGACAAAATCCTATGTTTAATTGGCGTACTAAAAGGGATGTGAATCTTCAGGTAGTTTGGTTTCAAACATTTGTGCGATGAGTCTTCCACGCAATGCACATATCTATTAATACTAAAATTAGTTCTTCTACAATGAGATGGCCCTTCGAGCATGTGTGCCGCCTGACCCGAAACCTACCGTTTCCTGACTCCGACTTGCCAAAGGGGGTGGGGGGGGATATAACTACGTAACATCCCCATAGCTGAATCGCAATGACTGGCACGTTCGTCTCAGATTAATTATGATCCTGGAGACAGAAACAATATCCCCAGAGCTCTATTAAATCTTTTTGCTGACTCCCGATCATGGATGCAAGTTTTCAGTCTATCAAATTTCCGAAAACGGAAGTCAGACGGAGTGAAGATTTCTCCCATAATCATTCCCGTAGCAGAATTGAGTGGACGGCTGAAGTACAAGATGTACGTCTTGGATTTATTTTGGTTCTGTAGACAGAAACAGAAACTATATCCCCACAGCCCTATTAAATCTTGTTGCAGACTCCCGATCATGAATGCAAGTTTGCCGTCTTTCAAAATTTCCGAGAACGGGAGTTAGACGGATTGAAGATTCCTACCATAATCTTATTTTTTTCTCGCGATGTTGCAAGAGAAGATTGTTCGGTATTGTTGTTTAATATCATTTTATTTCATTAATGTTTGGGTTTCACTCCGAAAATGAAGGCAACAATTTCCAAAAACGGAAGTTAGACGGAGCCCTCGAATATTAAATTATTTTTCTCTCGCGATGGTCTTTCTGCCCTGTATAGACGTTATATATCATTTTATCAGATAAATGTTTGCATTTAAGATTGGAAATGGATGAAAATTTTCTGGAAACGAAAGTTGGACGAAGCGAAAAATACCTCCCGTAGCTGTAAAATGGAGGCAAAAGCTTTCGACAACGGAATCTAAAGGCAACAAACATTTCTTACGCAATCGAGCTTCCCAGGCTGCTTTTCCTGCACTGCATTATTGTTTAATCATCATTTAATTATATAAATGTTTGTATTTGGGATTGAAAATGGAGCAAAATTTTTCTCCGAAAAAGGAAGCAGGACGGAGTGAAAATTTCTCCTGTAATCGTATTTTTTATTCTTGGGATGCCTCTGTCCTTTATTGTTGTTAAATACAATTTTATTCCGTAAATTCCGTAAATCCTTTGCTTTAAAATTGTAGCAAACGTTTAGGTACAGAAGCCCAGAGTGTAAGTTATCATTGCAATTGCTGTAGTACTTAGGTTAGACATGTTTTTAGATAGAATATAAAGCGCTTTTTTTCTTTTTTAATTTCTATCTGTGCAAATTTTCATGGTTTTGAGCATCTGGAAGCTATTTTGCCTAGTGACCATCCGCAGAATATTTTGTGGCACCATGGTTTCTGTCGTAATTTGACCAGGAACTTTCTGCATCGGGGTGTGACGTAACACTACCACTGAGATGCCGCATGAGCCGAATAGATAACAACAGCAGTGATCAGCCTTCTTGCGTAGTTCAGTTGGGAGAACCGCCGCACCGGAGGTCGTAGACGTGAGTTCGAATCCCACCGCGAACAAACGGTTACGACAAAATTTTAATGAGTTGATTTGTAAGAGTGTGTGAAATCCATGTTGGAGTTCAAGCATTGAGCCTGTAATGATAGACAATGAGAATTTTCAAAAAAATTTACAAAACGAGGTTTTATAGTGAGAAATAATTTATATGTTAAAGAGTTTCGACGGATTTTCCTGGCACTCATTAGCGACTTTAAAAGAGAAGTTTATGAATAACTGGCATCACTTCCGTAATGAATCAAACTAATTAGTATTGCAGCTGAAAGAGAACAGAAGTCCTTCATTTTTTACTGCTGTGAATGCTCTCCAATAAAAGGCGCCAGATAATGTGAAAAGATCCTTAATGAAATGTAAAGAAATTAACTTTTATGAAATTCTTAGCATTGGTTTTCAGAAAATACTGATTTATTTATTTTTTCAGAGAAGAGACTGTTTCGTTTCTATTTAAAGTACTTCGGACTCATAATTTCAAATTAATGCAGTTGGCATTTTTGGAGAATTCAACGGGATTAACGTCCAATTAAGAAACGTTGCAGAAATTAAACAAACATGAAAAAAAATCTTAAATAAGAATGCTACAACTGAAAAGTTCGGCACTAAACATTTCAAAATCCGGAAAATAATTCCTTAAGATTGGAATTTCCGCCTCTAAGCATGAAAGAAGGCGTACAGCATATCACCACGTACTTAACAACCAACGACTACCTTACCAGTTCGGGCAAAATGGCGTCGTTCAGGAGGAATGTCTCGAAATGTCCAGCAGTGGGTTTGTAAGGAAACATTGTCTGTTCTCATACAAGATATCTTACACGGCCGTTTCTTGAACGCAAACATATACACACAAAAAAGAAACCAAAATCATATTCATCACTGTAAGGCAAATTTCAATACTGCATCCATTAAATATTTAAATCATATTTAAATATTTATAGAGGCCTCTCGCTCGCAGAGATACTCACATGTACAATACGTGGTTTTCTTTAAAATCTAGAATTTTACCCATCTACCGAGCAACATTTGAAAAGGAAAACCTAGGAAATACATGCACAATAATTAGTATTCGTGAAAAAAGCAATCGGATGCAAAAAGAATTCTTAAAAGAAGAGTTTTAGATGGGCACACATACTATATATTGTTATGTCCCCTACAGAGAAAATAATTCATCCGGAAAAAGCAGATGGCAGCAGGATCAATTACCAACGTGAAAACTGCGACCTGTAGAAAATATGATGCAATAAAATCAAAAATCTGACTGTAAGTTGCACCATCTGGTGGGAAAGAGTGTGAGATAATTTGCGATCATGACTGTAGAAACACACTGCAATAACAATTTTTGGAATAAAACTTTTAGAAGGCAAATATAACTCCAAACTTAAGTATAATGTGTTGCCTTCTCGTACGAAATTTGCCTTTGAAAAATGTACATATCAGAATTGGGTGGATTACGTATTTAATGGACAAGAATCATGTGGTATCTACTTAGTAACGGGTAGGGCCACCTTTCGTGCGGATAAGGGCAATCACACGCCAAAGCCTTGAGGCCACTGTGTCGCGAAAGCGTCCCACAGGTATCTCCATCCAAGTTTGCTGCACCGCTATCCATAATTCCGTAGCATTCCAGGGTGGAGGATCCAAAGCTCGAACGAACCTGTCCACAGCATCCCAAAGATTTTCCACAGGGTTCATGTCCGATGAATGTGGAGGCCATTCCAGGGTTGGAACTTCGGTGGAATGCTCTTCTAACCATATTAAAGCCAACACGGCTGTGTGTGTGGATGCGCATTATTATTCTGAAAGAGACCAACCATTACACAGTGGATGCAGGATGACCCTGAACGGATGCAGATGGTCTGCAAGGATGAACACGTAACATGTGCTAGTTGACCACACCTCAGCGCATAACAAAGCCTCCTCCAGTCTAAACAGTTCCTTGTTGACATTCAGAGGCCATCACTTCGTGAGGCTTCCATCAGATCCGCACCCTCCCATCTGCGCGAAAAAAACAAGGAACGGGATTCATCGCACCAGAAGATCCAAGTACCGATGTACATTTACTCCATTGACGCGTACAGTCGTGTTATGTGGCGTTAGCAATGGAACTCTGGTAAGTTGGCGGCTTCCATAAGGTATTGCTGTTAATGATCCCCTGAAGGTGTCGGTTGAGAAATGCCTGGAACCTCACTCGTTGAAGTTGACAGTGATTTGTACCACTGTTGCCCTTATCTTGGTTACAATATGCAAGGCAGACCTCGACGGCCACTTTCATCCACCACCTTTCTCCGCCCACAGCGCAGTCCAAGATGCAATGTTACACACCTCAAACGGTTACACCGCTTCGATCTGACTGCATGACCCAACTTGGAAAGCTGGGTATATCGCTTCGCGTGACGTACGCAACATACACGCTTTGCCATTATCGTAATGAAGTTGAAACTGTGGTTCTTCAAGACAGATAATGTGTTTTCAGTCCTCCGCACTCTAGTTGCGTAGGCCTTTGCAAATTGCAGCCTAATCTTTTGGTGTTTTGCAGTCAACAAGGGCACACGATATGGATTTCAACCAACACAGCCTAATTTTTCAAAGGTAAGACAGAAAGTCTTTGTGCAGAAATTTGTGATAGCATCCTCATTACATTTCGTCGTTATCTGCTTCACGATACCTGCGCGATTTCTTGAAACAGCGCGGGACAGTCTGTGCTCACCTCGAGAGTCAGTTGCACTTTTACGGCCACATTTCTCCCATTGGCTCGAAGTTTTGCCGTATTTCGCGTAATCTTGGTAATCAATCCCAACAGTTGAGCAGTTGCGGTGAACGAACAATCACTTTCCTCGCACCTATTTTCTTGCCGCAAAAATCACGCCGCTGACCTTACCCACGATTATTTTTCAATGACTGGTTTCCAATGCGTACAGATCTGTTCTAGGCATTGGTGATTTCGGCCTTCAATACTTCTGCTTTGCATATTGTCATCCGGGGATGTATACTAATTTGTAAATTCATTGTAGCATCACTATGCTTCCGTCTGTACGTACTTCAATTCAGCGTGCATGCGCTGAATTCGAAAGACCAATTTCTGTACAGAATACACCAAAATACATGATTGATGTTTCGTGCTTCAATGAATTTCTGCGATGCAATTTTCTGGCTTCGTTGGGTAAACATATTTTCGACCTTTGGCACGATATCTTCACTTCTAAATGCCGAACGGTAAAAATACTTTTTGCAGTTAACGGTGGGAAATACATATGAGTATAACTTAACAGACGTTGCTTGCTTTGGGATACTCGAGCTTACTACTGCTTGGCGTTAATGTTTATTTTCATTTGGTTCTATTGTAACCAGGAGATCATAAATTTAACAGGAGTGAACTTTGGTAAGCATTATGGTGCGTTTAAATCATCTCCCATTTTCTCAGTGTTTATTTGGGGACGGTCCCTTTTTTCCTCAATTCCGTGCATCTGCGTTAAGATGCAGAACAGTCATTTTCGTTTCTTGGCTGTTCCATATCAGGAAATCCCCGAATTTGGTTTTATGGCTGCTTTCTGCGAGGGAGGGGATCACTTTATTTTTTGTAGGGAGGTGTCAAAACATTCTCACACATTCAGTTAAACACAGGAGTGTAAAAGTAGGGGACACGCGAAAGTGCCGGACAGAGAGAAAGAAATTGATGTACTCTTGCGCCTTCTGCGAGGAGTTGGACAGGAGTATAAAGGTGGGGGTCACGGAGTGGTCAAGGGGATTTAACTTTGCGCAGAGGTAATGCGATGAGGTCTTACAGAGGCGTGACTATTGATAGTTGTAAACATTTCCCAAAACGTGGCCAAGATGAGAAGGAACAAAAATTAAGGATTTCGGATTGACGCTCTGAGAGAGAAAGCAGTTGGTAAGATTTTTCTCCGGGGTTGTGGAAATGGCAGAAGGACTATCTGCTGTCCTCAAAGCAGAATGAAAAACAAAATTGGGAACGAAAATTTGGGACCGAGATAACTGAAGAAAAGCCTGATTGAGTAGTAATTAGTAGAAGCGAATCATCGAGTTAGTGATACAAAGAAACCAGGACAAAACTCTGAAAACCCTTTTTCATTACTTCATGAAATAAACATATTCTTCACCATAAATTTTACAAAATAATGGAATTTACTCAGGAAAAAAAAGGATATTATTTATAGTCGAATTTTTGGGTAGCACCCCTACCCTTCCTCAGAATAGTAGGTGTTGCCATTCGTGAGCTAAATTCCAACCTTTCACATCATTTAATGCTGTACCTCTTCTTCTCTCAATTTCCAGCCCTTCTGACAATTTTCTCTTGAAAAAGTACTGTTGATGTGTCAGAACTTCTTCAAAGTCCCAAAGCACTTTATGTCCTGTATTTTAAACATGTCTGTCCGAACCTGTTTTGTCTGTCAAATTTCTAATTGCAGCTTTATGTTCTGCTAATCTGGTCTTAAGCTGTCTGCTACATAGCTGAAACCACACATTTTATATTTTTTTTATTGGAGGTTTAACGACCACCGTGAGCAACTCAAAGGGCTGTAAGCAGTCGCCCGTCCCTAATTTAGGATCACTGGTTCCAGCGAAGGGAGAGAGCCAGTACCGTAAGACAAACACAACATCCATACTTCAAACCCGGACCCCTTTCGGACGGATGATTAGAGGCCATCGCTTATACCACTGCGCCACCGGGGCGGCCATTTTATATTGTAGACCACACCTTCCTGTAAAAAGATGTTTTTCTTTTTGCTTTAATTTTGGAAGGCAGTTACTGATTTTATTTTGTAATCCTTGCGTCAGTCTGATTAGAAACTTCTCACTATTGCAATGAAGTTCTTCAAACAGTCCTTTATGGTAAGTAATTTCTCTAGTTAACTGAAACTGAGTTTTTGACTTCTGATTGTTTTATTCTTTACTAAGAATTTTGTTGACTAGTAGAGAAAGGTAATTATTATCTTCAAAACTTTTTTCAGTTCCTCCTTTTGAGCCTGTTTTAACAATTCTGAAGAATGTAGAACATTTTTTTCCAAAAATTGAGTGGTCACGTTTGTTTTTATGTAATTAGATGATTTGATTGATAGTGTAACATTTTATTATTGTTAGTAGGTTTTTTGTATAACCTTGTTTCAATTTTTCCTTCTTTTACATCTAATGATAAGTCCAAAAAATTGAGCTGATTATCTTTTTGCAGTTCAAGGGTGATTTTTAAATTTTCATCCTGGGAGTTGAAGCAGTCTAGTGTGTCATATGGAAGACAATTTGTTGTTTCTCCCACATAGCTGACATTTTTGTTGCATATAATGGAAATAATATCATTATAGACAACCAAAGACATTTTGTTGTCTATAATAGCATTTTGTTGTCTATAGTGAAAATTATATCATCCGTATACATTATCTTGCATAAAGACTGAAGATTGAAGGTGTTATATCTTTTCCTCAAAAGTGCGATCTGAAAAACTATTCTTCACTGCAAAGAACGACTTATAATTTTGGCAGATATTTTGTTTATTGGTTTCATTACGAGGGAAAAGCACAGGGTTTTTTTTGTTGTTGTTGTTGTTTGAGGTTTAACGACCACCGTGAGCAACTCAGTGTGCTATATGCAGTCGCACGTCCCTGTGGGGTCACTTGTTCCGGTTAAGGGAGAGAGCCAGTGCTCGAAGGATAAATACAACATCCATGCCTTTCCAGGATTCGAACCCTAACTCACCTCGAACGAATGGTCATAATCCAGCGCTTAGACCACTGTGTCATCGGAACGGCGGAAAATACAGGTAAATCCACGGAACTTTTAAAGCCATTTACAAGCAAAGGTCAAACAAAACCTTAAGATAGGGCACTGAAACATAACTCGATGAACAGCCCTGTAACAGTATATCTCCGCTTTAAAAACTCCAATCTGAAAAACTCATTCGTGTCTGAGAGCTGCGATTATACGTAATATTTTTACCGCCAATTATAAAGCAAAATATTCCCACTGAGAGGTTTAGATATTTTCACTAGATTTATTTAAAGTTTTACAAGATTTAGACACCAGATAAATTTAGATTCTTCACTTCAATTATACTTCCGTTTCTAATTATAAATTTGGAAAAGTTTTCTTGATATCCTTTTTATTTTTTTTTCATATAATTCATACACTTTAATTTTTCAGATCATTGTCTCCCAGCTAAACACCGTCGTTTTGAATTTACCCTTGGAGCTATATCTTTTCATTAAAACTGCGATCTGAAAACATATTTCCGCGTCTGCTTAAAAAAATATTTCTACGTACGACAGTGACTACAGTTTTCCAAGAATTTAAAGTAAACGTTTTACGTAAGTGAGTAAAAAAGTTTTTTAATAAAATTAAATTCTTTTTTTTTCTTTTTTGATTGTTTAAACGACCACCCAGAGCAAGTTCACAACTCATTGAGCTATTAGCAGAATAAATTACACGATTTAAAAACTTGATGAATTCCTAAAGCTTACACAAGTTAAAAATTAGTTTAATACTAAAACGTTTAAAATGCACGAGACCTTTCGAACCCACAATGGGTTCACCCTCAGATGTGAACTATATTACAGGTGGACAGTAACGAGTTTATGTATACTTGATGAAAATCGTTGTGATCACGTAGAAGATAACGTACGTCATATGACGTCAGTCTAATGACTCAACTGAAGTTGTTATAGATTGACGTCATTGATGACGTACGTTATCTACTACATCATCACAACGACTTTTTTTTTTTTTTTTTTGATTGGAGATTTAACGACCACCGTGAGCAACTCAATGGGCTATAAGCAGTCGCCCGTCCCTAATTTAGGGTCACTGGTTCCAGGGAAGGGAGAGAGCCAGTGCCGTAAGACAAACACAACATCCATGCCTGACCGGGATTCGAACCCGGACCCCTTACGGACGAATGATCAGAGGCCATCGCTTAGACCACTGCGCCACAGGGGCGGCCACAACGACTTTCATCAAGCATACAAGGAATATAAACTCGTTACTGTCCACCTGTAATATAGTTCACATCTGAGGATGAATCCATTGTGGGTTCGAAAGGTCTCATGTATTTTAAACTTTTTAATATTAAACTAATTTTTAAGTTGTGTAAGCTTTAAGAATTCATCAAGTTTGTAAATCGTGTAAAGACGGTGTGTGTTCTATTTATTCTACATTACTACACGAAAATCATAGTATTCATCAGTGCTATAAAGCAGTCACCCGTCCCTAATTTAAGGCTACTGGTTCCAGGGAAGGGAAAGAGTCAGCGCCGTAAGACAAACATAGGATCCGTGCCTCACCGGGATTCGAACCCAGACCCAGCTCAGACTAATGGACAGAAGCCATCGCTTAGACCACTGCGCCTGCCGACTTTAAAGTTCGAAATTAAAAGAAAAAAATCCTGAAATAATTTAATGTCTTAAGTTTAACTTTCGTCGAAAAAATGCTTAATACATTAAAAGATCGTGATCGCCTTTCTTTTGGAGACATATAAGAAAAAGAAGAAGAAATTTGAATAAAAAATCACACACACAATATGAAGTATAGCGCGTAAAATATTCATTTGTATATAATTTTCCTGCAAAGACGTTATATGTGTGTGATTCGATCACTAAAGCCAAGTGTTCGCATATGGTTCGTGAAATATTTTATGCATTAGTCTTAATTTCAGGACATATTATGCGTTGGTCTTCAGCTTAAATTCAAATGGTTTCCGCAATGAGTGAACCGATATGTACATTTTCAAGCATGCATAAAACATGAAGTTCTGACAGACGTCATTTACTTCAAATTTGCATTATTCTGATTTTGCAACTTAGTTTCTCTTTCAGATCTTCTTTCTTTATAACATAAAGGCTGCTGTTATCCAGTTCTACATCTAGAAACTCAGTTCATTTTCTTTAGAAGTTATGCATTCCAGCTTTCACCGCTCCCCAAGGTAAATAGTAAAAAGTAACTAAAAATCTGATGTCTACACGAATATATATTCAGACCACCTCTCACACGGAAACAGCAGAACTGTCACTACCGAAGCACTACACGTTAGCATGTTGTCATAAAGTCACCAGGTGTGTTTAATAAGTGACATCACCACTGAAATACACTGTCTGATTCAAAGGTTTCCCAACACTTGCCTTTCTACAAACTCTGTGTAATAAGAAACGAATTAATATCGAGTTAGTTCAAATGTAGTGCCATCACAGTCTGCACCCTGTTGGGAAGACTTTCCATTATACACGGTGATTGTAAACTTCAACAAAACAGGAAGTGGGATAGTAAACATCAAGACGAACAGTATTTGCAATGTAATCTAAGGCCGCGTTCCACTCCTAGTGCCAGAAAAGTGCACGTTCGAAAAACGTCCAGCAAGCACACGGAGTTCCAACCAGTGCATGAGAAGCACAAGATGAAAACCAAATGCGTTGAACACTTGCGTAGATGATGAGGAGAAAACATTTAAAAACGCAGCCTAACCCGTTCAGTGATATTACCGTGCGAACATCACATGAGAATTGACGTATACGTCTGACCTGCGTAGCGTACTGTGTGTTCCTGGAGCAAGTGCTTCCCGGTCTGTTGCAGGATGTTCCACTCACCACACGGAGGGACATGTGGTTTATACATGATGGGGCCCCAACAAACTTTGCCACCGAAGTCCGATACTTCCTAAATGCGACATATCCTGGACGGTTGATTGGACTCGGTGGACCTGTGGCTTGGCCTCCACGCTCCCCGGACTTTAATCCACTGGACTTCTTCTTCTGGGAGCACATGAAAACACTGCTGTACGAGACACCTGTGGATTCCTTGGAAGATCTCGTAGCGCGAATCGCTGTTGCTGCGGACAAGATCAACACCACACCGGGAGTCTACGAGAGGGTGCGACCGTCCTTCATTCGCCGGTGTGGGCTGTGCAACGACGCCCTTGGACGCCGCCAGTTTGGGCAGCTCCTTTGAGTCTTTCTGATGCGATAGGAATTGTGCAATTCATAAATTAGGTATGTCTCTTTGTTTTCACTTTTGAAGGCTCAACGTGGATATGTAACTTTACTCTTTTCTGGCATTAGAAGTGGAATGTGGTCCTAGGTTCCATTGCAAATATTGTTCGTCTTGATGTGTACTATCACTCCTCTTGTTTTTTTGAACAAATACCCTGTATTTGGATACCTTCCTAAGGGAATTGCCTTACGTTCTGCCACAAGAGCTTTAGTCACGTCGGTCACCAATGTCGGGCGGTTCGTCCTGGCTTTCAGCTGGCGTTCCAATTCATCCCAAAGCTGTCCCATGGGTCTGAGATCGGGGCTCTATGTATACAGGCCAGTCAATTTCTTCCACACTCATCTCATCAAATCATTTCTGCACGGGCTAGAGAGGAGCATTGTTATGTCGGTAATGGAACACGGGCTTTACAGAACTGTTGGCGTAATGTTGGAAACACAGAATTATAGAGAATGTCATCATAGGCTGTAGCGTTAAGATTTGATCATTCTTCAACTGCTGTAACGTCATCAAGTGCATGGAACTAGCGAGCGGCAGTGTTGCCAGAGATTTTTACCTGAAATCAGTAAATCAGAGCTCCAAAAATCAATATAAATCAGTTGGTTAGATTTTTTGCTTGAAATATGCACCACCTTGTACAAATGTAATGTGATATTGGACATAATCTCAATACGATGAAACACCTAAATCTACTGGTATTTCAAATAATACCAGTATTCCATAAACTGCTATTAAACACCGGAATAAAACTGAAACCAATACAATTCTGAGTCGCTTCTTTACAATATATTACTGATGATGAGCTTTATTAAATAATGTTCATCATTAAAATTAATGTTGGTGTAAATAATCATGGCATTTGCCTTTTAACGTAGTCACTGTTGAATCGATCCCTTTTGTGGTGTTCTTAAAAAAAAGAGTTTTACAGTTACTTTTTACTGAACAATACCCAAATGTTCCCAAAGTACATGAAATAAGTGCTATACTAAATACACCGCCTGACACCGGAAATGTCACACCATGAAGTAATGCTCGAAAACAGACCAGACTGCACACACAGATTGCCAAGTTCGTCCTGAAAAATGATTTAATTATCACATACAGACTACGCTTCAGTGGCAGAATATACAGGATGATCAATAAGGAGTGTGACCCCCCATTTTGGACGATACAGTGTTGATTCCGATGTGGCATCGAAGCAATGAGTATCCAAATAGAGACATGGGGTATCGTGGACCAGGTGGTGTTCATCCGAGTCCACAGTTCATCTTCATTTTGCGGAGGCGACAGGGTACTCAACCGACGTCCAATCATGTCCCACAGATGCTTGATAGGCGAGAGGTCAGGGAAACGTGGTGGCCACGGAAGCATCCGTATGCCGTGTAAAGCATTCAGGCTGATCCGAGCGGTATGTGGCCGGGTGTTATCCTGTGGAAAAACGGCGTTTGGGACGCCCTGCAGATACGGTAGTGCCGCGGGTCACAGCACCTCGTCAACATAGTGGCGTGCCGTCAAATGTGCCCGTAATGCGTACCAGTGGTGAGCAGTTGTTCACGCTGGTAGAATCTCACACCATGAGTCCACGTTGTCGGGCCATATGATTCTCCATAATGGTGGAGGGATCCGTCTGTTGGCCACGTCACCTCCAGACTCTCATACAGTGATCATGCGTGGTGAGACAGAACCGTGATGCGTCGGTGAACACCACACTGTACCATTCGGCACCCCACGCAGCTTCGGAGCGACACCACGCCAAGCGGTGGCGATGATGGCTCGCTGTTAAGGGTAGTCTTCGCAACGGATGGCTTGATAGCAAACCAGATGCAGCCAATCGGCGCGACACTGTCCGAGTCGACATCAGACCATCCAAACCTCCTCATACACTCCGTAAAATGTTGCCCGTTGTGGCCTGTGGGTCCGCTACGGCATGATGTCAGATGTGACGATCGGTGCACTCGGACGTCCGTCTCCGTGGTCCGGTCCCCCTACGACGTTTCACAGATCCTACCTGGAACCACTGTCTCCAAATGCGACCGACGGTTGTTGCATCACGTTGCGTTTCTTCTGCAATACGACGCAAGGACCATCCGGCGGTACGAAGGCCTATATGACACCTCCCGTGAACTCATCCTTTTGGCGAAATCGCGTACGACGGAGTCTTAACGGCATTGACACCCCTTGTTTTGTTCTCCAGACATGGTTACAGCAGAACCACGCCCTTCTCGCGGCCGTGACGACATCTCGACTGATGGCCTCACGGGCTCGTTTTTTTTTTTTTTTTTTTTGTATGTTTGTTTTTTATTGGAGGTTTAACGACCACCGTAAGCAACTCTATGGACTATAAGCAGTCGCCCGTCCCTAATTTAGGGCCACTGGTTCCAGGGAAGGGAGAGAGCCAGCGCCATAAGACAAACACAACATGCCTCAACGGGATTTGAACCCGGACCCCTTTTGGACGAATGATCAGAGGCCAGCGCTTAGACCGCTGCGCCACCGGGGCGGCCGCGGGCTCGTTGCCCGCTTATATCCGGCGCGCCGTTTGTGCGATTGGCTTGCAAATGCAGTCATTTGCATAACTTGTACGTGTGCATCCACCTTGCAATTTGCATGGTGCTGCGTTCACGTCTTCTAGGTGTGGCATTTTCTCTGTCAGGCAGTGTATTTGCAACCGCACCAACGCGTCTGAAAGCTTGATTGTCAAAAACATAATTGGAAAGATAACGTAAAAAATATGATTTGGAAAGATACACCTTAATGCGGAAAACATTTCATGCATATCTTCTTTCCAAAATAATGCACGGATTTTTTCGCTAGGTGGCATAAATTCGTATTTCAGATTTTTCGATGTTGTTGCTTCTAAATTTTGATATGAAAATTTCTTTTTATATCGAATACTAAGCATTGCACAGAACATTTTGCACGTATTTCTGAATATTTCATAATGCACAGTTCTGCTGCTCTGTGGCGTAAGTTTGCACTTCTATCTGGAAAAATGTATCTTTCTACTGAAGAACATGCGCTTTTGCAAAGATTGTTACACCATCCCTTAAAGTAATGCATAATTTTCCCATTATGGATTTTCATGCATGAATTTTTTTCTGGCTACCTCTGATTCCAAAAAAATTATATATATTTTTCCTTCTCTCATATCTTCCTCTATGACAAATATTTCTATTTGTATTTCTGTTTTTTTTTTGTTTTTTTTTTTTTGTAATGCAAATGTCTACAGTTAATGGCATCCGTGTATAGTTAGTTCTGTTTGCAAGTGTATTCTCTCCGAGTTTAAAAAGCTTTATGAAAAATATTTTCGCACATAGTTATCGTTCACTATGAAGATCGTTTTGAACTGACTTTCTTCAAGTGATTAACAATTTCCGCGCTAGGTGACGTAAAATCTTCGGTTTACCTCTATGTCTCTGCTTTTATTCATTTCATTAGAAAAATTATTTTTACTTCGGATATTATGCGCTACGGGAAACATTTTTCGTACAATTTGGGGTATTTTTTATCATATGTTTCGTTCGCAAGAGGGCATGAGTAGCTATTTCTACTTGCGAATATTTCGTGTATTACAGGACCCCAGTAAAAAAATTATGTCGTCAACTGTTTTTGTAGAGGTGCACAAATTGCGTATTTTAAAACCTGCAGTTTTTCCCTTAAATGTCACAAGTGAATTTTTTCTGTTCCCAGAAAGGCGCTTTGACAAATTCCTTTTTGTGTCAGAGAGGATTCAAATTCGATGCTGATACCACACGAGAATCCGATGCAGTCTTTCCGGGCCTTTAATTATTTTTGTACTCTACAGAGGTTGTTCATGCATTTTTCGAAGGCTTTTGAAAAGAAATCATAGAAAAAAGAAGTTAAAAAAACTGAAAATGGTAACAACGTATTAGATGAGCACAAAAGAAATATCTGCTGCAGTTAAATACGGTCTGCTAAGAAAATGGCGCACGTAAAGAACCTGTAGGTAGAAGGTTATTGTTTTGCTCTTTACGAAGAAAAATAACAGTATATTGGCAAAAGTCACCGGACACCTAGAAGAGAAACACAACGTGGCATTTATTGACGCACATTAGTACGGTGTAAGGTCAGGTGATGCGTAACATCACAGCCTCTCCTTGACAAATGTCAACCCCGCCTTCTCGTGGTGCATCCTGTTCCCACTAAAGGGGCTCTGACGACCGCCAATAGCGGTATAACTATACCATCAGGATTAGAGGAAATTATATCCCACACTCACCAACCCGCTTGGCCAGGGTGGTGAGTTATGGCCAAACCCACTCCAAAATGACTCCACAACTTAAATCTTGGCCCTCAGTCTCCGGCAGCTGGAATGTACCTGGCCAAGGCAGCGGCCAGTGCGACATGAAGGCAGAGGGTTCTAAGAATCCCCGGAGGACCGGACTAGGCTGCCATCTGATGCTGACCTTGGCTACGTATAATAGACGCTCCCTATCTTCTGATTCAAGGCTTCTTGAATTGGAAGAGGAACTACAAAGGATCAAGTGGGACATCGTGGGGCTAAGTGAGGTAAGGAGAAAATGAGAAGATCTCATCGAACTGAAAAGTGGACATCTCTTCTACTATCGTGGGACAGATACTGGCAGAACTAGTGGTGTTGGATTTATAATAAACAAGAAACTGAAGGATAAAGTTGTAGAAGTTGAAAGTTCCTCTGACAGAGCTGCACGACTTGTTATCCAACTCTCGAAAAGATACCAGGCTCAGATTATTCAAACTTATGCACCCACCACAAGTCATCCTGAAGAAGAAATTGAAGAATTTTATGAGGAAATTTGTCATCTAAATAATAAAGGTAAGCAGCACTTGAAAATAATTATGGGAGATTTCAATGCAAAAATAGGGCAACGGCAACAGAATGAAACTTCAGTAGGTAAATTCGGTCACGGCAACAGAAACCAGCGTGGGAATACTCTCGTTGAGTTTGCAGAGGCAGAAGGGTTTTTCATCTTGAACTCCTTCTTCAAGAAAAAGCCACACAGGAAATGGACATGGAGACATCCAAATGGGACGACAAGTGAAATTGATTTTATTATGTGTAACAAAAAATTCGTCATAGAAGACTGCAGTGTGCTAAACAAGTTCAACACAGGTAGTGACCATAGATTGGTGAGATGTAAGATGCACCTCAACACTAAACTTGAACGTGGCAATCTCATAAGACAAACAAAATGTATTGACATAACCAACCTTAAAAAACACCATAATACCTTCAAGGTGGAACTGAAAAACAATTTCTCTGCTTTAGAAGGCCTAACATCGGAAGAAGTGGACATCTCTGAAGTTAACAGAACAGTAACCAAAGCTCTTATGCAAACAGCAACAAAATTAGCTGGGTCTAAGAACAAGTTGCATGTAAACAAATTATCAGGAAAAACGAAAATGTTGATGCAAAAAAGAAGAGAGATGAGGACAACTAAAGAAGATGTGACTTCCAAAGTGGAATATATAGAGCTATGCAAGACAGTAAGAAAAAGTATCACTGAAGACGTAAGAAAATTCAACTGTGAACTAGTGAGGAAAGCAATTGAAAACAACCAAAGCCTAAAGATAGCAAAGGGACATCTCAGTAAGGGAAGAAAACAGATTATGGCACTGAGAAAAGAAGATGGTTCTGTAACAAGAAATAGAGGCGAAATTTTGACAAGAGTGAAAGATTTCTACTCCAAATTATATGAAAGGGATGATACATGCACTCCAGACATCATGAAAGATACCAGTACCAGAGTTCCTCCAGTCCTTCCAGCAGAAGTTGCACATGCAATCAAGAACATGAAGCGGGGAAAAGCTCCAGGAGAAGATAGAATTACTGTAGACATCATACAAGAAGCAAGTGGAGAAATCGAAACAGTACTCGCCCAAATTTTCACTCGATGCCTTAATGAAGGAAAGATTCCTGAGGATTGGAACACCGCTACAATGATCCTGCTACATAAGAAAGGTGACATTGAGGATCTCAGAAACTACAGACCTATCAGCCTTCTATCAGTAGTTTATAAAATCTTCACTAAAGTTCTTTCACACCGCTTGAAGGCAACACTGGACATGGCTCAACCGAGAGAACAAGCTGGATTCAGGAGTGGCTACAGCACAATAGATCATATCCACGTACTGAGAGAACTAATTGAAAGAGCGAGGGAATATGAACTTCCATTGTGCATGGCTTTTATCGATTATGAAAAAGCCTTTGATTCGGTGAAACCATCAGCAGTTACAATGGCTCTGAAAACCTGCGGTATTGAAGATGCATACATTAATATTATTAATAACATCTATGAAAATGCAAGTGCAAAGATTCGGCTGTTTGAAAATACAACACACGTAAAAATTGGAAAGGGAGTGAGACAAGGTGACAACATATCTCCGAAGCTCTTTAATGCCACATTGGAGGGTGTTCTTCAGTCGCTGAGCTGGGAAAACAAGGGGATAAAGATTAATGGAGATTATCTAACCCACCTTCGTTTTGCTGATGACGTAGTTATTTTTGCAACTACCCCATCAGAGCTGCAGAGTATGATCCAGGAACTTGCTGACAAGAGTAAAGAAGTGGGATTAAAAATGAACTTTCAGAAGACAAAAGTAATGTTCAATGCTTTTACAAGAAATGAAGATTTATCGATTGATGGAGAAAAGCTGGAGATAACAGACACGTACGTTTATCTTGGACAGCAGATATCAAGTGAGGGTCACATTGATGAAGAAATTAATCGGCGTACAAAACTTGCCTAGAGAGCTTTTGGAAGAAACAGCATAATTTTCAAGAGCAATATGCCATTATGTCTTAAAAGAAAAGTGTTTGATCAATGCATCCTTCCAGTGCTTATGTATGGTGCAGAGACGTGGACCTTAACTAAAAGAGACATACAAAGGCTGCAGACAACTCAAAGCAGCATGGAGAGGTGCAGGCTTGGTGTAACCAGGAGAGATAAGAAGAGGAACTCGTGGATCCGAAAAATGACAAGAGTGGAAGACATCATGGTCAGAGTTAAATCCCTGAAATGGCAATGGGCTGGACATACTGCCAGAAGGAGAGATCATCGATGGACAGCCGAAATTTTAGATTGGATTCCAAGGGACAGGAAAAGACCCAGAAGAAGACCACATGGGAGATGGGTGGATGAAATTCGAAAGTATGCAGGGGTGACAAGGAGGAGACTGGCACAAGACAGACCGTTGTGGAGGAAACTTGGGGAGACCTTCGTCCAGCAGTGGATTGATAATGGTTGAGAATGGTGGTGATGATTATGATTAGTACGGTGCTGGTACACTTTTGGCATTAATGCATTCACTGACCCTTCGAGACATGCTTTCGACAAGGTTTTGGAACACAGCGATAGGTATGCGCTTCCATTCAGTACATAATACTGCCGCTAACTGTTGCTTAGTAGTAGGCCTTGGTTCCAAACTTCTTTTTCGGCGTTCTAATTCATCCCACAGATGCTCTATGGGATTAAAATCAGGGCTCTATGCTGGCCAGTCCACACATGATACGTAATTATCGTCAAACCACGCCGTAACAGTCCTTGCTTTATGGCTCGGTGCGTTGTCCTACTGATACCTACAAGGCTCGGTCCCAAACTGCTGCCACAGAGTTAGTAGGGCTTAATTTTCCAGAAAATTCGAGGTAGAAGAGCTGGTTAACAGGTTTGTCCACGATAACCAATGGGCCGGGACGATACCATGAAATACACCCCCTCACGAGTACACTGCGAGGTCCAAACTTGACCGTAGGAACAGTACACTGTGGTAAATTGCTTTCCCTCGGCTGCCGCCATACTCACACACGCCCATTGGACTAATGGATCATGTATCTGGATTCATCAGTCCATAGGGCCCATTTCCATTGATCTACAGTCCACGATAAATGTTCTTTACACCATGCTAAACGACGAATAGCATTCCGAGTGGAGATGAAAGGCTTATGAGCAACCACACGACCACGGTAACCCATGGAATGAAGTTCTTTGCAAATGGTACATGTACATACCTAGGTTCCAGCATTGTTACTCACTTGTACACTGAGGTCTTATTCAGTACTCCGTGGATTAGCTGTAACGACTCTCCTGAGGCTTCGACGCCCTCTATCACTGATTTCCTTTGGTCTGCCAGTACGTTTTTTGCTGCTTCAGGAACGTCATGTGTCTTCCATTTATTCAGTACATCCAAAACAGTTGACTTGGGTATGTTTAAACGCCTCTCGGTTTCTCTTATGGACAACCCACTAATATAACACCCAGCAATCTTTGCTTTCTCAAAGTCAGTTTTCTCCCGCCGCGACATTTTCACTCAACTTCACAGTGCGACATGATCGCGGTCAGCTGCAGGTTTGTTTTTGTACCATTTGCAGCTGTACCGCTCATCTTAACAAAGCAGCGGATCCGTTCATTCGCTTTTGAAGGGATGTCCGGTGATTTTTATCAATATACTGTATTCATATTCTGTAATTAAAAGACGCTGTGAAAATCGTGGAATTAGCATTTCTAAATGAAAAAACAAGTTAGTAAAATCATGCAGTGCATTGATTATGATACGCTTTCCAACATACCAGAAATCATAGGAAAATGCCTTGGTTTTGAGGGGACTAAACTATGGTATAACGTTTGGGGTTCATATATATCAAAATTAAATTTCTTTGTGCCTGTGTTACCGATTTCTGTTATCAACAGCTACCATACATAAGCCGTTTTATAATTAAAAATCCACATCTAAGTCGGGCAATTTTCACGGAAGTTATCGTGCGAGAATAATGGCTAACGAATCTCACGCATGTGCATTACCCAGAATTGCTGACAAAAAACATTTCTGACGGAGCTGCTTCCAAAATCGTTACGGAACAACGTATTGTAATAATACAAGCATTTTTGTCGCAATACAAGCATTTTTACCCAAGTTATTATTCACGTTATGAGGGTAATGGCTGTGGAATAAATCTCGCTCCAGTGCCCGGACCTTTAATTCCATTTCAATGATATTCAACAGAACGTGTTCAGTATACCTCCGGAACAACATGATAAAGTTTTGTCGCAATCGAAACATTTTTTACGTAAGTTATGACGCATCAGGGCAATGGAATGGATCCTGCTCTTATGTCCTGACTTTTGACTCTATTTAGTCCATTTTCAATAGGGTTGTCCCCTACCACATACTAAAATTTCATCGAAATCGAACCATTTTTCCGCGAGTTATCGTGCGGACAGGCAGACGGACAAATCTGGAACATATACTCTTCTTCAACTTACGGTTGGAAAGCGTAAAAAATTACTAATCATCATCATCATTATCAACCATTATCAATCCACTGCTGGACGAAGGTCTCCCCAAGTTTTCTCCACAACGGTCTGTCTTGTGCCAGTCTCCTCCACGTCACTCCTGCATACTTTCGAATTTCATCCACCCATCACCCATGTGGTCTTCTTCTGGGTCTTTTCCTGTCCCTTGGAATCCAATCTAAAATTTCGGCTGTCCATCGATGGTCTGTCCTTCTGGCAGTATGCCCAGCCCATTGCCATTTCAGGGATTTAACTCTGATCATGATGTCTTCCACTCTTGTCATTTTTCGGATCCACGAGTTCCTCTTCTTATCTCTCCTGATTACACCAAGCCTGCACCTCTCCATGCTGCTTTGAGTTGTCTGCAGCCTTTGTATGTCTCTTTTAGTTAAGGTCCACGTCTCTGCACCATACGTAAGCACTGGAAGGATGCATTGATCAAACACTTTTCTTTTAAGACATAATGGCATATTGCTCTTGAAAATTATGCTGTTTCTTCCAAAAGCTCTCCAGGCAAGTTTTGTACGCCAATTAATTTCTTCTTCAATGTGACCCGCACTTGATATCTGCTGTCCAAGATAAACGTACGCGTCTGTTATCTCCAGCTTTTCACCATCAATCGATAAATCTTCATTTCTTGTGAAAGTTCATTTTTAATCCCAGCATTGAACATCAGTTTTGTCTTCTGAAAGTTCATTTTTAATCCCACTTCTTTACTCTTGTCAGTAAGTTCCTGCATCATACTCTGCAGCTCTGATAGGGTAGTTGCAAAATTGACTACGTCATCAGCAAAACGAAGGTGGGTTAGATAATCTCCATTAATTTTTATCCCTTTGTTTTCCCAGTTCAGTGATTGAAAGACATTTTCCAATGTGGCATTAAAGAGCTTCGGAGATATGGTGTCACCTTGTATCACTATCTTTCAAATTATTAATAAGAGAGGGAAAATCGTCAGGCATTGCTTTTTAACAGGAAAAGGAACAGCAAACGAATATCCAGATAACTTTTACGACTATTTCAAAAGCAAGGTCTTCGGTCTTAAAAGAAAATCCACCGACCCAAAGAGCAATCGCTAGTCATTAAAAATCTCTGTATCACCTGTAAACAAGGTAATAAACAAAGATTTGAATTTGGAAAAACCCAAAAAACATGATGTTCACCGCCTTTTGCCTAGGTACGTGGCTGAGCGCAGAACACAGTGTAGACTTTTTTATGAAAATCACTTTGCCGTAAATAAATGGAAATGTATTGTGACTATTGGTGAAGCATGGATCTACTTAAACGACTCTAACCAAACATGTCGATTTACTTTCTCAAAAGACCAAGAAAAGACTTACAAATTTGATTCCGAGAATCCAAACAAAGTTTCAGTAAAGGATTCATGACTATTGCTGGTTTCTCGTACAATGAGAAGTTGAAGTTAAAAAACCTTGAAAAGAATGTAAAAATCAATATCTACATATTACCAAAGTAATGTGTTAATTCCTGTATTTAAAGAGAAAATACCATTTCTTTATCCACAGAGCCGTTAAATCGTAGAACGCCATCGCGATGAGTCTACCAGTCATACATCCAAATCTACCACTCTTTTTCTTGAAAAAATGAAACAAGAGACAGGTATCAAGTATATACCTTTTGCTCATATTCCGTCATACTCCCCTAATATGTCACCAATGAACTACTAACCCTTCGGACTGGAAAAAAAGAGCACTTTCGAAACTCAAACCTAAAATAATAATTGGTCTATGGAAATTAGTGGAAGAGGAGTGGAAAAAAGGAAAAAAATACCACTACCAATTTTACGAAATTCCCTGTTATCTTGGAAATCTATATGTAGATTCATAGTCCAGAGGAAGGGCTATCAAATAGAACATTAAACAAGTTAGTAAAATCATGCAACGCATTGATTGTGATACGCTTTCCAACATACCAGAAATCATTACTCAAGTTATGAGGACAATGGCTGTGAAATAAATCTCGCTCCTGTGCGCTGATCTTTGACTCCATTTCGATGATATTCAACAGGACTAGTTCAGTATACCTCCAAAACAACATGATAAAGTTTTGTCGCAATCGAAGCAGTTTTACATACGTTATGACGCATAAGTGCAATGGAATAGATCCAGCTCCAGCTCTTATGTCCTTATCTTTTACCCAATTTCGTCGGTTTTCAATAGGGTTCGTCCCCAGGTGGTCTCCTACCACATACTAAAATTTCATCGAAATCGAACCATTTTTATGCAAGATATGATGCATAAGAGCGATGGAATGGACCCCGCTCCTATGACCACTAAATGAATTTCCAATACGGTTTGTTCCCAGGTGGTCCCCTACCACATTCTAAAATTTCATCGAAATCGAACCCTTTTTATGCAAGTTATGACGCATAAGAGCAATGGAATAGATCCCGCTTTTATGTCCTGACCTTTGACCCCATTTCGCCCATTTTCAATAGGGTTTGTCCCCAGGTGGCTTCTTACCACGTATTAAACTTTTATCGAAACCGAAGAGTTTTTACGTGAGTTATCGTGCGGACCGACGGACGAGCGGACGGAAGTAGACGGACAAAGCTGGAGCATATACGCTTCTTCAACTTACGGTTGGAAGGCGTAAAAGAAGAAATAATTTTATTTTAAACATTAATTATATTTCTGGAAAATCATTCTAAAAATGTGTGAACATCTGGATTTGATCATTCGTTCTCTGAATAAGTAAGTTTTTTACTTTTTTAAGTAATATAGATCTACAGTATATAGATATTGAAAAAAGCGTTCATAGCATACGTGCACTAGTGTATATATAAACAAACGCAATTTGTGTGATCCAGGTTATTATCTCGTACCTTAGCAAGAAGTTTTTATGTTCTTGTAGAAACAGAGACTAGCTGAAGCATTTCCGTTTATAAAAGGCAGACTCAGAAACATCATTATTGTCGTAATTTGGCGGCGCATCAACGAAACAGAAACGGTTATAAATAAAAGCATAATCAATTTCCCTGTTAATATTAAACGGACACAGAGAGAACTAAAATGTAAATTTCCAGTAAATATAATATTTTCTGGCAAATAAATAAATAAAACAGGAAGTGGCGAAACTAAGTACGCAACGGGATCATGGTGTGACCTCGCCCTCTTACTTCACCTCTGCCTGCGACGACAGTCAATCAACTCTGACATAATACACGAGGTAAGCATTTTCGTTCCTTATCAGAGTCCTGCCATTAATTCGAAAAGGATATAAATTTACGGACGAAAAGATAAACATCGTCTTCTCGAAAAGCATAAGAAGCCAAGCGGAACGAGCCGACATTGATTAAAGAATTCGAGGAGCGAAATAACCTTAACCCATGGCTTTACGGAACACTTCCTTTGTGGCTTTAATTACCTTTTGTTCTCCAGCCTAGCTAATAATTCACAATGTTTCGTCTAACTTAGTTGTTCGCAGTACTTCGGAAATTTGACAGCTCCGAAAACTACATATCCGTGCCACTAAATGAAAAATCACCCTTCACTTAAAATACAGTAAAACTATCGCGAGCGTAATCACTCTTATTTATTGTTTCTCCTCAGATGTCTGATTAATTGCGTGGTTGCGGCACTGCCTTTGGTATCGTGGCTATTCTGACGGGCGACGAACTGGTCAGTGTGGTCTCAAACTTTTTCGAGTACTTCATATTTTGGGCTGTATTCTCTTAGCCTTAATTAACTTAAATGTACGCCGGATAAGTTAGATTTCTCTTTTGCATTCCTATTTTTTTACTTTATTTTTCTTCCCATTTCCCATCTCTGCGGTGCATCGTACTTGCGGTACAACAGGTGCCATCAGGTGACCAAGCAACCCTTTTCGTGCATGGCAGACACCCGCAGGAGCGAGCAAAATTCTTTTTGTTCCTTCCTTTCTTTCCCATTCCTTCTTGAGAATAAGCACGAAATTCTTGATTCCCGTAAATTATTGTCCTGTGCGTTAATCTGGGAGTCTGAAAAACAGAAACGAAACCTGCTGGAATCCAGTGTTACCACTCGAAAGCGCTGTGAGCGGAGAAATTTGGTGGATGAACGTGACAATCGACGTCTGTCTTCCAAGGTTGTAACCGACCGGAGAGCGACAGTGACTTAAATCACTACCGACTTCAACGAAGGAGGTGCGAGAAACGTCCCCATTTTTCATCAGCGGCAACAGGTTGAGAGAGACGCCGAACCACAAGAGTCCCATTGCTAACGCCACATCACTAGACTGCCTCAACTGGGCTTTAAATGGAGTCAGTAGTGGACATTGAATGATTAGGATGGGTCCCGTGTTCTGGTGAGTCCCGCTTCCAGTTAGTTCAAGCAAACAGGACGATGTGGGTCAAACGAATACCGCACGAAGCGATGGACATAGCATGTTGTGATGATGTAAAAATATTTAAGACAGGGAAAATGGAAAAAAATCCAAAACGGGAGGTGGAACGCCATTCTTTCCCTGTAGGAAGAAAAATGACTTCAGGTCGGCCATATTGTGTGCCCAGGGTCCCACGGAGAGGAGAAGGGGGAAGGAAATTCTTTCCATGGTGAATTCCACGCTGAAGCAGGAGTTCACAGAACATGGGGATGTCTTCCTAGCGCAGAAAGTTTCAAGCAGCTAGAGACAGCGGAGCAGGAAAAGATGTTTACCACATGGCCTCTTGCTCTGAAGGCGTGCGCTTACGGGATTGGTTGTGCTAAGTCCGGGCTGCACAATGATGCAAGAGTCTAAGCGGGGGAAAGTTGCAACGAATTTTTGCGGTACACTTCTTGCTCGAATAGGACGGTCGTTTTGTAGTCATCGCTCAAGAGAGATTAGAGCGCTTGAAATGTACACACGCTAGTCGGCCGCGGCTGACTAGTTAACTAGTTAGGAGCCTACCTGCGGGTTAAGGCCACTAAGGTATTTACATTGCATTACCTGCCGGTAATTGGATAATAATAATCATCACATGCCAAACTGCGGTCTGCCAAGAAAATCCTCCACCTGAGAAATCCAGCCACCTGTGAAGAGCATAATTGCTATCTATGTATAATAACTTCTTGATGCTATGTGCACACTTATAGTGCAGAACTGAACTGTGAATGAACAATGATCGTGCTGTAATGTCGACTTTGTGGCGTACCTGCCAGCAGGACGCACACGACATAAAGGCAGATAGGAGTCAGAATGAACGTCTGCGTAGCTCAGTTGGTAGAGCGACTTGTTCCGGAATAAGTGGACTCGGGTTCCATTCCCGGCGTAGACCAAAAATGACGAAAAATTTACTTCGTTATAATGGCGCCCGAACTATCCGGATGACCCGACCGTTCAAAATCTCACAATGGTGTGATGTTATTTTCACACCGCGAGATAGGAAAAATCAGAGAATCCCTTCTCCAGCGCTTCGAAAAATAAATGTGTGTGACGTTGCATTCCACACACCAGATTGACTGGGAGTTCTCAAGTGCACGTTCTACAGCAGATGGCTGCCTGCAACGATTCATGGTCACGGCTGACCCGTGGGCCATGCCCCCGGCCCTCTTTCGGGGGGAGAGATGTGACGTACCTGCCAGCAGGACGCACACGACATAAAGGCAGAGAGCAATCAGAATGAACGTCTGCGTAGCTCAGTTGGTAGAGCGACTTGTTCCGGAAAAAGCGGACTCGGGTTCGATTCCCGGCGTAGACCAAAAATGACGGAGAAATTTACTTCGTTATAACTTGCTCAAGATGAAGAACCGTTTTTATCATGTGACATGTATCTTCATCATATTCGTCACTAAGCTGTAAATAAAGTAATGTATATAGTGTAACCACTACTGAGCTCTGTACTCTGCAATTCATCTTATCCTTCACCATACCTCTGAGGAGCTACACAACAGCGTAAGTTGACTGGGACAGAGATATCCTGGTCTGGTGGCAGCTAATTAAAATGCCGGAGTCAATTAATCAAACTCCAATCTACTCCCGCAAAATATAAAGAACGAGTAATAAGCAAGTATAATAAATATATATATATAAATATTCTATTAAGAAGATACCTAAGCAAAAAAATACATATATAATTTTGACTCACACCAAGTACAACATAGAAAAGGTTATGTATCTACCTGTGTGAGTAAAAGGAGAAAAGATAAAAAATAAAATAAAACAACTGAATGTAGAAGGTGTCGAGAATACTGAGCCTTGGCTTTATCAAGGACCAGCAAAAACTCTGCATTTTCTCACTTCCACAAAGACCTAGTTGGAAATGGGTTTCTGCAAGGCCATAGATGCAAGTAACATTCCCACCTAAAATTGTTTTAAAAAATATATATATGTCATGTCCTCCGCAGAGTTGTATGACCTAGCACTAGTTAACAATTTCGCTTGCATCCATTAACCTTCCTGGCCTGACCCATGCTCTTCATCTGTTACTATTAAACAGAGAGAAGAAGATTAAAGAGAACTCAAGCTGTGAGAGTGACATAATAATTAGAAATAATTTTCAGCTATAACGAAATGCCAAGTTCGTTTGAGAGAGAATTTAAACCTGAAAATCAATGCAAAAGAAATCCAAATTTTTACATTGCAATTAAAAAAGGAAATATTAATTTTTAAAAAACAGATTTTTGAAAGAAAACTTGAGTCTAAAACCCCCTACTCTACAACTTATGACAGCACGAAAACGAGAATAAGTTAAAGACAATAATTAACTAAAGAAAACTTTGTGAAAGTTATATGACTTAAACAGTTAGTTGCAATATGTACAAAGTATTTCAGCAGTGCTTTAAGTGCATAATTTATTAGTTATTAAGAACTTAACTACTTTGAAAATACAGCGCATAGAAAAGGAACAAGCTTAGCCATCTTCTGTTCCTAGGTACCCCAAAAGACGCGCAAAGTTACTAAGAAAAGAAAGAGTTAAAACCCGCAAAAATGTTAACAGACAAGCCAGTGCCTAAAAGCTGAAAGGCTAAAAATCAACAGAGAAAAAGTACATGAAGTACAAACATTGAACTTATAAAACCTAAAACCCAAATACAAGGAAGAGAGCTTACCTCTTGTGTGACTAAACTTTCTCCTCACAATAGTAAAACATGGCTGACCTCTTCCGCCACTCCTAGTCGCTGGGGGGCAGTGAGGGTGGGGCTGATGGCCTCCTCATACAGAAAGAAACCAACTCGCGGAGATTTTAACCAGAGAAAAAAATATATAAACTTAAGACTGTGGATCTGTATGATCAGAAAGAGCAGAATTAACTCTCCAGAATACATGAGAAATATTATAAAATACACGAGTAGTGTATTTAATAATCTTTGCATGTATTAAATCACCTTAGTGAGCTTCTATAGATTAATCAGAATCTTATTAATTTTAATGTTGGTTTTACTATTTTTAGTATAGCTATCCTAGTGATGAATAACTAGTTTTCTTTTTTATTTGTTTTTATTTTCTTTTATAAACAGATTTTTAAGTTTTTTTTTGTGATTTTGTTTATATTATTTAATTTTTTGTTTTAATAGGACCTTCATATCCATAGCACTAAGGTTCCTTTAGGTAGTTAATAGGCATCCTCTAGCCAACTTCCTTACGGCTTTGATTGGTCAGAATCATATTATTAACTGTGTAGAAAATTAAAGCAGATCTGCCAACCTTACTCTATTATTCAGAATAATTTTTCTTAAAGTTCTTTTGATGAAAGAAGAAGGAATTTCGTTCTCTAGAAAACTATCTAATAGTATATTAATGTGGTAATTGAAGTCCAAATTGTTGCTGCAAATTCTTGAAATTCTTAGGACCTGAGAAATTAGTACATTCTCAATTACTTTGGTTGAAATGTTATTATTCCAGTGTAGATATTTAATTACTTTGAAAGGAAAATTAACTCTTTTTATCAAAGAGGCTAATAGATGGGTTACCTCTGTTGAGCTTAATGCTTAAGTCTAGGAACTCAAGTTCCTGATTACTGTGGTTGGTTTTACATAAGTTAAGAGAGCTAGGATAGATATTATCAAAATCACTCTCTATAACTTCTGAATTATTGATACACAGCAGATCATCAATATATCTAAAAGTGTAAAGGTAGTTATCTGAGCAGGTGGGGTGATTTTTAATGAATTTATATTCCTTAAAGAACAGGAATAGATTAGCGATATTCGTGGACGTTGATGTTCCCATGGGAATACCGTTCACTTGCTTATAGAGAGTATTATTATATAAGATATGGTTATTTATTATGCAGCAATTGAGATAAGAGTTCCAAGTTCCTACATTAACAAATTGGTTAAGTTTAAATTCTGCATACAGCTCTTTAAAGGTAGTGATTATATCTGATAGAGGCAGATTAGTATATAGGTTTTCAAAATCATAACTATTAATATCTAGGGGACAAACTTTGAGTATAGTAGAAATTACTTCTGCATTATTATTAATTATCCAAAAATCTCTGTACATCAAGTTAGTACAGTTTCTAATGTGTTTCAAAACCTTCTTTAAGACATCTTCAAAAGCAAGATCTATTTTCTTTTTATGACTCCTTACTCCACTAGCTATGAACCTGAACTTCACAGGATCCTTATGAAACTTAACCGTTGCAAAAAGAAATGGAAATTCAGGCTCATATCTTCTTGTTTGTGGAATTTTAAGTTTCTTGAAGAATGCCTTAAACCGATTTTCTAACTGCTTGGTAGAATAACTTACGGGCTCGTATGTTACTCTATTATTGAGTTCCATAGTTAACAATTCAAAATAGAACTTCTTACAGATAATTGCAAAATTATTGCTAGCTTTATCCGTAGTGGTAAAAATAAATTGGTCTTGTAGTTTGGAGAGTGACCTTTTAGCTTCTCCAGAGAAAAAGAGATTTCTGTCGAAACAAAAGTCCAGACCTGCCAACTCACCGGTGAAGCTATTGATTATATTATATTTCCATTCTGCGAAGGCCTCAATAGGCTGATTGTACGTTAAACTGGTTTTTACGATGTACCTATTAACATCTTGAGTGAAGCTCTCAAGAATCCTTTCTTTGGAAATTGTGAAGGAAGGTCTGAATTTAGAGCCATACTCTAATAAATTCCTAAGCTTTTCATTTTCAACAAAACTCAAGTTTCCGGTGATAATATGGTTGTAATTCTTATCATAGTGAACTTTTTCTTTATGTTCATCACAAGAACATGTAGTAATTACAGGAATGTAGCTCGAAGAGTTAAGTTTGTAGTTTTTAACTATTGACCCTAAGGTCTTAACATATTTAAAACTTACAATAGACTGGTGCCTGTGGATGGGAAAAAAAATTGCATTATTGTAGAACAGCTTCCTTACATTGAGATTATCGTAGGCTTTATTTAGAAACCTGATGGTTACAAAATTACTGGAAAATTCTTTAAGAGAAATTTTATCTTTAAGAATATGTTTAAGAATGTCCAGAACCAAAGCAAAAACATGCTTATCAACATGGTCAGCAGTTTCATTCCAGAATTTGAAAAAACTTTTAAGGACAGAGTGCTTGAAGGACTTGAGAATTTTGTAAGTATTTTTAACAAAATTAGTGCCAGTTTTAAAGCTTTCCAGAGTTATTAGCAAGTTAGCAAAATCAACTTTGCTTGATGTGCGAAATAACCTCTGTCCTCTATTACCTCTAGTGCAGCTCTTATTATTAACAAGAAAGAAGAGTTCACGAATTGAAAATTTATGCTGATTATGCTTATTGTCAGATAGAGTGGAATTAAGGCCATAGGGATAAAGAGACTGATGCTGCAAAATTTCAAGGGATTCAGTTTCTAGCCGAGCATAGAGGTCAGGGATAATATGTAGTACCTCTATTTTCACTTTGTCAAAACCATGAGTATGGAAATGCTCTAATTCAAAGGTAGAGTACTGGTTGGCGTTTGTGGAGGGGTTCACTCCTGAATTAGAGAACTTGTTAACTAGAGACCTGTGACCATTAATCCTAAGATGAAGAGGATTTTTACTTTGGCCAATATAGCTAAGGTTACAGACAGTACAGGTGAGCTTATAGATGGTATTGTAGGCTTTGCAAAACTTGTTGGAGCAATTATCCTCAACAGAAGAATACAGGTTAGGATCTGCAGATTTACATGTCAAACAACGTTTGTCATTTCATAACTTTAGATTACCTTTGCCAGCGAGTTCATACACTATGAGAAAGGGTGCTAGCCTAACCGAGCGGGAGGACTTAAAATATCTGAGCTGACCTCCAATCCTTTCATCGTCCTTAGAACTCCACTTATATATATATATAAGCATGACAGCCGATACGAATATGACACATGTCAACTAAGAACTGTTCAGGCTCGTAGAGGCTCGATTATTGTGTGGGATGTGTTCAGCTGGCACACGTTGGGACCTCTGGTACGTCTATATACACCTCTGCATGATCCACGCTACATGTCCATCGTTGCAAGCCGTCTGCATTCGGTTATGGTCAGTATACACCAACAGGGCAATGGACTCTTCCAGAAGAACAATGCTATTCCCCACAGTGCTGTAGTGATTGGGACAGGGTTAGAAGAGCATTCCTCCTTATTTCACACCCCGGAATGCAATCCCCGTTCTCTGGATATGAGCCCTCTGGAAAATCTTCGGGATGCTGTGGAAATGTCCGTTCGAGCTTCGGAATCTCCACCCCGGAATGCGGATGGAATTATGGACAGCGGTGTAGCAAGCATGGCTGGAAATACCGGCGGAAAGCGTTCGTAACCTAGTGGACTCATTACCTCATCGTGTGAGTCCCCATATCTGAGCGAAAGGTGGGCCTACTCGTTACTAGGTAGGTATCCCATGATTCTTGTATACTAAGTGTATGTATTAAGCTTTTAAAGCTCTGAATTTGATAAAGTGTTGAATGAGTAACGCCTCCGCGGAAGTAACTTGTTGTCTATCTACCAGTCAGAGGACAAACGATTCTTTGTGCAATTAGCTTCATCTTACTGCGTAACAAAATTCCGTATATCTATTTGTTGGTATTTAATTATGTTTAAAATTGATGATTCTTTTTCAATTATGTCGACGTGTGTCAAACAGCGATTAGCTACAGAGTTTTTAACTCAAGAAAATGTTCCACCCAAAGAAATTCACTCTAGATTAGTGGTGATTTATGGTTCTTTCACTTTTTATTATTATTGGAGGTTTAACGACCACTGTGAGCAACTCAATGGGGCTATAAGCAGTTGCTCGTCCCTAATTTAGGGCTACTGACTCCAGGGAAGGGAGAGAGTCAGTGCCGTATGACAAAGACAACATCATGCCTATCGGGATTCCAACCAAGACCCCTGTAGAACGAATAATCAGAAGCCATCGCTTAGACCACTGCGCCACCAGCCTTTATGGTTCTGGAACTTTGGACATAAAAAGTGTTCGTCGTTGAGTAAGAACATCAAAGGACATTGGAGGAATGTTGGCCGTAAAGGAGCATCCACGGAGTGGGAGGCCCGTCATCATAACTTGTGATTTGAGCAGGCAATGAGCTCATCAGAGAAAAATTCAAGAATAACTCAATAGCAGGTAAACTGAACATTAGTTTAGGTAGTGTCAATGACATTGTTAACGTTTTACGATACAATAAAGTGCGTACTCGTTGGGTAACGCGTCACCAAACTGCTGAATTGAAGAAATCAAGACTTGAAACACGCCAAAGGTTGCTTGTCCGCTATGAAAAATAAAGCAGTGATTTTCTCCAAAGCACTGTGACTAGTGATGAGAGGTGAGTTATCCATTATGACCCAAAAATGAAAAATCAATCGCTGGAATACCAACACCAATCTTCTCCTCGAACGAAAAAATTCAAAACTCAAATTTCTGCCCGTAAGTGTCACTGTGTTCTGGGAGTACAGAGGTGTGATTCATTAAACGCATTTGACCAAACGCACGGCTATCAATTCTGAGAGCTACGAGCATACCGTAAAACTTTAAAGCAAAGAATAAAGCACGTGTATGAAGGTAAAAGGCCGATGATTCTGCACCACGACAAAGCTAACCCGCCACGCCAGTGCTTTCACTTCAGCGGCCATGCAGAAAATCGGGTTAGAAATTCTTGAACATCCTCCCTAGAGCCCAGATTTAGCACCGTCCGACTTCTGGTTGTTTTCTTCTCTCAGAAGACATCTGAAAGGAATCAGTTCTCCTGTAACGAAGATTTTCAAGCCTCTACGAGAAAACGGTTTAAAAACAACATGAAGATTTCGGTTTTAAAAAACTTAGACGGGTTAAGATTTTTGTTTTAAAAAAATTATATGGGTTTTGGTTTTAAAAAATATAGACCGGTATAAAAAACTTGTTAAACATTGGCGTATCTAAATCGAGAGTGAGAGGGATTATGTAAAAAAGTAAGACACGAAAATTAAAGAGATTCTGAGCATTGGTCTTGTTTCGTTCCAATTTGACACCTTGCCACTGGGCTGGCATATAAATATGGATGCATTACCTTCAGAACACCCGAAGTACGAAAGCCAAACAGCAAGACAGATGCTCAGCATGATGCTATTGAGATATTTATAATGGCCAAATACAACGATTTGGTGTCAAAAATACCGCTTCATTTTCTCGATTTAGTGTAGTTTTTAAGAAAAGCAAGAAAATATCACCTAGATTTTCTGCAAATTCAATATAAATAATGTTTCCCAGATATTGTCGCTGAAATAGCTTCGGAAGTTCTGAGAAACCATTTACTCTAATTATTCAGTCTAGACCACAGATACTTCCAGGAGGAGATTTTTGGTGGAGCTGGTTTTTTTTTTTTTTTTAATTCACCTTGCTATGTCGTTTCCAGGAAACCACTTTGGAAAATTATAGATTAAAATATCTCTATATATGTTTCATAGAAGTCAACAGACTGTGAATGTCATCTTTGCAATTTCATCTATACAAATTAGGGCATCTGCATTTCATAAAGTTGCAGTTAAATTTCTAAATACATAGGACAAAAAATTATGGAATGCTCATTGAAACATATTTGTGAGTGTAAAGTTGATTAACGTAACGAGCTGTATAAATATACAGAGTGAAACTGCTGAAATGTTATTACGGATGTCTGAGATGTGAGTTAAAAGTATTTGTATTATTCTGTATTTCCTTTAACAGGTACACTATAGTTCGTGAAGTGATGTTACTGAGTGAAAAAAAAAAGGGGGGGGGGCATTGTTTTTGCCTGAGAACTTGACAGTATTACCAGAGACTTTTACCTAAAATCAGTAGACCAGAGCTAAAAAACAAAATTAGTATAAATCAGTAGATTATATTTTTTTGTTTAAACTATGCATCACCTCACGAATGCAATGTATTATTGGATATAATCTCAATACAAAGGAACACTTAAATCTCCTGGTATGTCAAATATTACCAGTACTCCACAAACTACGATTAGTAGAATAAAAATTCAAACCAATAAAATCCTGAGTCGCTATTTTATTAGATATTACTGATGATCAACTTCATAAAATAATGATCATCATTAAAACTAATGTTGGTGTAAATAAATCATGGCATTTGCCTTTCAATATAGACAGAGTTGGATCTGTCCCACAAGTCTTCCTAAAAGCAAAGTGTTATACATATTTTACTCAACGATACTCAGATGTTTCCAAAGTACATGATATTAAGTGCTATACTCTAACAAGTTAGTAAAATCATGCAATGCTTGATTATAATACGCTTTCCAACATTACAGAAATCATTACTCAAGTTATGAGAATAATGGCTGTGGAATAAATCTCGGTCCTGTGCCTTGACCTTTGATCCCATTTCGATGATATTCAACAGAACCGGCTTGGTATACCTCCGAAATAACATGATAAAGTTTTGTCGCAATCGAAGCATTTTTACGTAAGTTATGATGCATAAGGCTATGGAATAGATCCCGCTCCTGTATCCTAACCTTTGACCCCATTTCACCCATTTTCAATAAGGTTTGTCTCCAGGTGGTCCCCTATTACATACTAAAATTTCATCGAAATCGAACCTTTTTTTTACGTTAGTTATGAAACATAACAGCAGTGGAATGGATCCTGACCCCATTTCGTTCACTTTAAATAGGGTTCCTTCCCAAGTGATCCCCTACTAGATACTAAAATTTCATCGAAATCGAACGGTTGTTACGCGAGTTATCGTGCTGACGGACATACGCACACAACGCGTGACGTAATGAGGCAGATGGGAATCGCGAACATCTCCCCGCCGCAAAAAGTGTGACGTCATAAATCTTTAATAGGATCCAAACACAACGCGTGACGTAATGAGACAGATGGCGTGACCGCGCGCCAACATTCTCAAACGCGAGTTGTGACGTCATAAGATTTCTAAGCATTGGTAACATTAATGGAACAACGCCATCACTAAAAACGTTATAATTCGGGGTGGTTATTTAACCCACTAAACGAATTCTTCTAAAGTCGAGATCAAGCTAAATCGATTTCTAGTACCAGAAAACGGTAGGTTAACGACTTTCATCAAAATTGTTAGAGCGGTTTTCAAAATAAAATGTACATACATACATACAAGAATTGCTACTTTAAGGTGGACGTCAAGTAACTTTGCTTCCTATACTTCCAATGGAAAAACTTTTGTACACATTTTCTTCACAATTAATGCGTTCCCAACGATGAAAATTTGAACATCGATTAAAATATCTTCATTTTATAACTTGCAATACTTAATATTTTCTAAAACACAACCATAATTATGCAATTGAACATTTGTTTGTCGACTGACGTCATGAAAATACAGGTCGCGCCATCTTTTTCTGGACAATTAATGCGTTCACAAGAATGAAAATTTTAACATCGATTAAAATAGCTTCATTTCATAACTTATAATACTTAATATTTTCTTAACCATAGCCGTAATTATGCAATCCAGCATTTTTTTGTCCACTGACGTCATCAAAGTACAGGTCGCGCCATCTTTTCTCTGGTTTCAACACCACCAAAGGAAAGGTTATTGATTTTTAATATAATTATGGTTATGTTTTAGAAAATATTAAGTTTTCCAAGTTATGATATGAAGTTATTTTAATCGATGTTCAAATTTTCATCCTTGGGAACACATTAATTGTGAAGGAAATGTGTACAAAAGTTTTTCCATTAGAAGTATAGGAAGCAAAATTATTTGACGTCCATCTTAATAAAATGGGATAAGAGCGATGGAATGGATCGCAATCCTATGTCCTGACTCCTTGACCACATTTCGTCCATTTTCAATAGGGTTCGTCCCCAGGTGGTCCCCTACTACATATTGAAATTTCATCGAAATCGAACCTTTTTTACGCACGTTATGACGCATAAGGGCAATGGAATTCATCCCGATCTTATGTCCTGACCTTTGACCCCACTTTGCCCATTTTGAATAGGGTTCGTCCCCAGGCGGTCTCCTACAACATAGTAAACTTTCATTGAAATCGAACTATATTTACGCAAGTTATGACGCATAAGGGTAATCGAATGATCCCGCTCCTACGTCGTGACCTTTGACCCCATTTTGTCCCATTTGCAATAGGGTTCGTCCCTAGGTGGTCTCGTACCACATAGTAAACTTTCATTGAAATCGAACCATTTTTACGCAAGTTATCACGCATAAGGGCAATGGAATGATTCCGCTCCTACGTCGTGACCTTTGACCCCATTTGTCCCATTTTCAATAGGGTTCGTCCCCGGTCGGCCCCCTACCACATACTAAAATTTCATCGAAATCGACCCATTTTTACGCCAGTTATCGTGCGGACAGGAGGACGGACGGACGGACGGACAAAGTTGGAGCATATACGCTTCTTCAACCTACGGTTGGAAAGCGTAAAAAAGTATCATTAATACAGATTTCATACTATAAACGTATTCCTGATATTCTGCGTTTTAACATAACTAGGAAAAATCTTTGTATAACAGACTAATTATCTAGAATAAAACAATATTTCATAACAACCAGTATTTGAATTAAAAAATAATAATAGGTAGCATGTGTTGAATAATTTTATTGTTGGCTGCCAAGGAGAAGACCCCGGGTTCGATCCCAGGCAGGTACGAACGCTCGAACCACTAAATATCAGCCGTTTGTCGGATGGGCACGTTAAGCCGTCGGGCCCCGGGTACTTGCCCCCCCCCCCCAGTAATAAAAGCGTCTTCCTACCCTTTTCTACCTCGCTTCTGTGTCACTTTTCTATCGGGCACTCGAGCCCAAATCTCCTACCTTCCTATTTCTAAGGGCTGTTTAAAACCTGGGGTCAGACACTTCCTTCTTAAAATCCTCTACATATGATCTGATCTGTTTTAGTGTTGGTCAGCTTTTTCTTTTCAGGCCAATTTTGAGGTGAGTCTTGTCCATTGGATCAGTAAATGTTGAGTACTGAAAGAATGCAGACATTCTTAGACAGCATGTCCCCGAGTGTGTAGGTGGTCTTAAGACAGAGAAAAATCGGTAGATAACGAAAATATATCAGTAGACAAGAGTGAAAATCAGTAGATCTACTGACAAATTAGTAGAATGGCAACAATGGTCAGTTATGTCCACTTCCAGGGGAAGAAGGATGGGAGCTATTACTGCAGGCGGAGCAACTGCGGTAGAATCTCTATGGTAACACATCGGGTTCGCACGCGCTTGAGATGATTAGCAACAGCTGCACGTTTGCAGACTCGTCAAAAACTCTTTCAACGATACAATGCTGGACTCAGTAAACCAGTCTCAGAACGAGCGCTACAGAGAGAACTGCATTAATCGGACATTTTCAGTCGTGTTGCCAGGATTCGTCTGAAGTTAGCAACTGTCAGAAGAAAAATCGGCTTGCTTGGGCAACACAGCATCGTCACTGGACCACTAAACAATGGCGACGAATAATATGATCCGACGAGTCCAGATTCTGAGGGTATTCCAATGATGGCTGCTCAAGGGTCATTCGGAAGGCTTAAGAATCATTTAACCCAGAATGTATCCAAGAAACTGTGCAAAAACTAGGTGGAAGTGTCATGGTTTTGGGGTTGTATTTCAAGTACTGGATTTGAGCCATTCATCGAGGTATCCAGTTGCATGAAATCTATGGATTATGAGCCACTTTTATTATTACTGGACAAATGCATTATTGCCGCCCCGGTGGCGCAGTGGTCTAAGGCGTTGGCCTCTGATCATTCGTCCGTAAGGGGTCCGGGTTCGAATCCCGGTCAGGCATGGATGTTGTGTTTGTCTTACGGCACTGGCTCTCTCCCTTCCCTGGAACCAGTGACCCTAAATTAGGGACGGGCGACTGCTTATAGCCCATTGAGTTGCTCACGGTGGTCGTTAAACCTCCAATCAAAAAAAAAAAAAAAAAAAAAAAATGCATTATTGCAATTTGTCCAGTTTTTGGAACAAGAAGGACACATAATGATGGATCCTGTGTTTCAAGACAATAACCTCTCGAGTCCATCGAGCTAGAATGGTGCTGAACTGGTTCGAAGAACATGAGAGAGACATTCCACATCTCAATTGACCTGCAAATTCACCCGATCTAAATGTGATCAACAAAATACTTGGGAGATGTAGAAAGGGTCGCGAAGAAAAAACAAGTAAGTCAAATAATACAATGCATTGATTATAAGATACGCTTTCCAACATACCAGAAATAATTGTTCAAGTTATGAGGATAATGGCTGTGGAATAAATCTCGCACCTGTGTCCTGACATTTGACCGCATTTCGATTATATTCAACAGAACCGGTTCAGCATACCTCCGGACGAATATGATGACGTTTTGTGACAATCGAAGTATTTTTACGTAAGCTATGACGCATATGGGCGATGGAATGGATCCCGCTTCTATGTCCTGACCTTTGACCATATTTCGTCAATTTTTAATAGGGTTCGTCCCCAGGGTACCCCCTACCACATACTAAACTTTCATCGAAATCGAACCATTTTTACGCGAGTTATCGTGCGGAAAGACAGACAGGTGGGCAAAGCTGGAGCATTTACGCTTCCTTAAATTACGGTTGGAAAGCGTAAATAACAACACCCTGCAAATTTGGAGGAATTAAGGAATCTTTTGAGCATGGAGTCGAGAAATCTTGATACGCATGTGATACTGAATCACACCGATAATAGGCCTGCTAAACAGAATTTTTAAAGCTGTAATTAAAGCAGGTGGTAATATAACACCGTATTAAAAAATAAAGTTTACATTCCGTAATTTTTGTCTGGTGTGTTTATAGTTGGATGTCTTTCCTCTTTTTAATTGCCTCTCATTTTTACGCTTTGCAACCGTAGGTTGAAAAAGCGTATATGCTTCAGCTTTTCCCGTCCGTCCGTCTGTCCGCACGATAACTGCCGTAAAAATGGTTCGATTTCGATGAAATTTTAGTATGTGGTAGGGGGGCCACCTGGGGACGAACCCTATTGAAAATGGGACAAATGGGGTCAAAGGTCACGGCGTAGGAGCGGGATCCATTCCATTGCCCTTATGCGCCATAACTTGCGTAAATATGGTTCGATTTTAATGAAATTTTACTATGTGTTACGGGACCGCTAGGGACGAACCCTATTCAAAATGGGTGAAGTGGGGTCAAAGGTCAGCACATAAGAGCGGGATGCATTCCAGTGCCCTTATGCGTCATAATGTGCGTAAAAATGGTTCGATTTCAATGAAATTTTAGTATGTGGTAGGAGCCTAGCTGGGGACGAACCCTATTGAAAATGGAAGAAATAGGGTTAAAGGTCAGGACATGGGACTAAGATCCATTCCATCGCCCTTATCCCATATTATTAAGGTGGACGTCAAGTAATTTTGCTTCCTATACTTCCAATGGAAAAACTTTGGTACACATTTCCCTCGCAATTAATGTGTTTCCAAGAATGAAAATTTGAGCATCGATTAAAATAACTTTATAATATAACTTGGAACACTTAATACTTTCTAAAGCAACCATAATTATATTAAAAATCAATAACTTTTCCTTTGGTGGTGTTGAAACCAGAAAAAGTTGGCGCGACCTGTACTTTGAGACGTCAGTAAACAAACAAATGTTGGATTGCATAATTATGGTTATGTTTTAGAAAATATTAAGTATTCCAAGTTATAAAATGAAGATATTTTAATCGATGTTCAAATTTTCATCGTTGGCAACGCATTAATTGGGAAGAAAATGTGTACAGTAATTTTTCCATTCGAAGTACAAGAAGAAAAATTACTTGACGTTCACCTTAAAGGAGCAATTCTTGTATGTATGGAAATTTTATTTTGAAAACGGCTCTAAGGATTTTGATGAAAGTCGTTAACCTGCCGTTTTCTGGTACTAGAAATCGATTTAGCTTGATCTCGACTTTAGGCAAATTCGTTTAGTGGGTTAAATAACCACCCCGAATTACCTAGTTTTTAGTGCCATGGTGTCATCCCTTTAATGTTATCCATGCTTAGAAATCTTATGACGTCCCACTCTCGCAATTCAGATGTTGGCGCGCGGTGACGCTATCTGTCTCATTACGTCACGCGTTGTGTGTGGATCCTATTAAAGTTTTGTGACGTCACATTCTTGCTAGCAGATGGTCGCGATTCCCATCTGCCTCATTACATCACGCGTTGTGTGCATATGTCCGTCTGCACGATAACTCGCGTAAAAATCGTTCGATTTCAATGACATTTTAGTATGTGGTAGGGGAACACCTGGGAAGGAATCCTATTGAAAATGAACGAAATGGAATCAAATTTCAGGACATAGGAGATGAATCCATTTCACTGCTCTTATGTGTCATAACTAACGTAAAAAGGTTCGATTTCGATTAATTTTTAGTTTGTGGTAGGGGACCACATGGAGACAAACCCTATTGAAAATGGGCGAAATGGGGTCAAAGTTCAGGACATAGGAGCGGAATCACTTCCATCACTATTATGTGTCATAAATTACGTAAACATGCTTCGATTTTGACGAAATGTTAGTATGTTGTACAGGCCTGCCTGGGGACGAATCCTATTAAAAATGAGCGAAATGGAGTCAAAGGTTTAGGACATAGGAGCGGGATTTATTCCATAACGCTTATGCATCATAACTTACGTAAAAATGCTTCGATTGCGACCAAACTTTATCATGTTATTTCGGAGGTATACTGAACGACTTCTGTTGAATATCATCGAAATGGGATCATAAGTCAGGGCACAGGAGAGAGATTTATTCCACTACCATTATCCTTATAACTTGAGTAATGATGGTATGTTGGAAAGCGTATCATAATCAATTTATTGCATGATTTTACTAACTTGTTTTCTTGAGTTTCCGGGGAGAGAGCCCCCTTAGTGTAAGGTAAAGCATGGGTCACTGCCTATGCTTTACCTGCGACTCAGTTCCATACCTTGCTTAGACAACTAGCCAAAAACCAGCGGCATCCCGTCCCGTCCCACTTCTTTTTTACGCTTTCCAACCGTAGGTTGAAGAAGCGTATATGCTCCAGCTTTTTTCGTCCGTCCGTTTGTCTGTTCGTCTGTCCGCATGATAACTCGCGTAAAAATGGTTCGATTTCGATGAAATTCTAGTATGTGGTAGGCGACCACCTGGGGACAGACCCTATTGAAAATAGGCGAAATAGGGTCAAAGGTCAGGACATAGGATTGGGATCCATTCCATCGCCCTTATCCCATATTATTAAGGTGGACGTCAAGTAATTTTGCTTCCTATACTTCCAATGGGAAAACTTTTGTACACATTTCCTTCACAATTAGTGTGTTCCCAAGGATAAAAATGTTAACATCGATTAAAATAACTTCATATTATAACTTATATGGAATACTTAATATTTTCTAAAACATAACCATAATGATATTAAAAATCAATAACTTTTCCTTTGGTGGTATTGAAACCAGAAAATAGATGGCGGGACCTATACTTTGATGACGTCAGTAGACAAACAAATGTTGGATTGGATAATTATGGTTATGTTTTAGAAAATTTTAAGTATTCCAAGTTATTAAATGAAGCTATTTTAATCGATGTTCAAATTTTCATCGTTGGCAACGCATTAATTGGGAAGAAAATGTGTACAGAGGTTTTTCCATTGGAAGTACAGGAAGCAAAATTACTTGAAGTCCACCTTAAAGGAGCAATTCTTGTATCTATGTAAATTTTATTTTAAAAACGGCTCCAAGGATTTTGATGAAAGTCGTTAACCTACCGTTTATTGGTACTAGAAATCGATTTAGCTAGATCTCGACTTTAGTAAAATTCGTTTAGTTGGTTAAATAACCACCTCCGAATTACCACGTTTTTAGTGTCATGGCGATGTCGCATTAATGTTACCCATGCTTAGAAATCTTATGACGTCCCACTCTCGCAATTCAGATGTTGGCGCGCGGTCACGCCATCTGTCTCATTACATCACGCGTTGTGTGTGGATCCTAGTAAAGTTTTATAACGTCACACATTTGCGAGCTGATGGTCGCGATTCCCATCTGCCTCATTACGTCACGTGTTGTGTGCGTATGACCGTCCGCACGATAACTCGCGTAAAAATCTTTCGATTTCAATGACATTTTAGTATGTGGTAGGGGAACACCTAGAAAGAACCCCTACTGAAAGTGAACGAAATGGGGTCAAAGATCAGGACATAGGAGCGGGATCCATTTCACTGCTCTTATGCGTCATAACTAACGCAAAAGTTGTTCGATTTCGATAAAATGTTAGTATGTGGTAGGAGACCACCTGGTGACAAACCCTATTTGAAATGGGCGAAATGGGGTTAAAGGTCAGGACATAGCAGCGGAATCACTTCCGTCGCCATTATGTGTCATAACTTACGTAAAAATGCTTCGATTTAGATGAAATATTAGTATGTTGTAGGGATCTGCCTGGGGACGAACTCTATTGAAAATGGGCGAAATGGGTCAGAGGTTAGGACACAGGAGCGGGATCTATTCCATAGCCCTTATGTATCATAACTTACGTAAAAATGCTTCGATCGCGATAAAACTTTATCGTGTTATTTCGGAGGTATACTGAACCGGTTCTATTGAATAGAATCGAAATGGGATCAAAGGTCAGGGCACAGGACCGAGATTTATTCCATAGCCATTATCCTCATAACTTTTTTTTTTTTTGATTGGAGGTTTAACGACCACCGTGAGCAACTCAATGGGCTATAAGCAGTCGCCCGTCCCTAATTTAGGGTCACTGGTTCCAGGGAAGGGAGAGAGCCAGTGCCATAAGACAAACACAACATCCATGCCTGACCGGGATTCGAACCCGGACCCCTTACGGACGAATGATCAGAGGCCAGCGCCTTAGACCACTGCGCCACCGGGGCGGCCCTCATAACTTGAGTAATAACTTGAGTAATGATTTCTGGTATGTTGGAAAGCGTATCATAAGCAATGCATTGCATGATTTTACTCACTTGTTTTTTTTTATTGAAGGTTTAACGGCCACCGTAAGCAACTCGGTAGGCTAAGCGCAGTCACCCGTTCCTAATTTAGGATCATTGGATTCAGGTAAAGGAGAGAGCCAGTGCCGTAAGGCAAACAACATCCATGCCTACCGGTATTCGAACCCGGACCCATCACGAATGACTAGTCAGAAGCCTACGCTTAGACCACTGTTCCAGCGGAGAGGCCGCGTACCACGTCTTTCGTGGGAAGGGAGAGAGCCAGTGGTCTAAGCCTACGCTTAAACCACTGCTCGCCGCCCCGGTGGCGCAGTGGTCTAAGGCGTTGGCCTCTGATCATTCGTCGGAAGGGGTCCGGGTTCGAATCCCGGTGAGGCATGGATGTTGTGTTTGTCTTACGGCACTGGCTCTCTCCCTTCCCTGGAGCCAGTGACTCAAAATTAGGGACGGGCGACTGCTTATAGCCCATTGAGTTGCTCACGGTGGTCGTTAAATCTCAAAAAAAAAAAAAAAAAAAAAACCACTGCTCCAGCGGAGCGGCCGCAGAACACATCTTTCGAGGGAAGGGAGAGAGCCAGTGAGCGGCCGCATACCACATCTTTCGAGGGAAGAGAGAGAGCCAGTGGTCTAAGCCTAGGCTTAGACCACTGCTCCAGCGGAGCGGCAGCGTACCGCTCCTTTATCCAAGCTAGGAATGAAGCAACTTATCTGAACTAAGTTTGAGTGGTGAGAATGAGAAATGTAATGGTTACGCAGTTATGCTTAGTCGTGAGATTTTTTGTGAAAATAGCTTGAACCGTGTTAATGCAGAACTAACAGGTTAATTACGAAAGGCTGTGATGTTTTCTGCAGCACTTGTTCGCTTATATGTCGGAAGTAACATTAGACAGACATTCTTCGTAAGATTCCGTGGGTATTAGGAATTAGCATTGCTCCCGTTCTTATTTGATACACTCACGGACAATGAAATTTGCGCACCAAGAAGGAAGCATCGGAGTGAACTGAAGTTTTATGGACGTAATGATACAGATGATTGATACACATGATTGCAAAAACAGAGCTGCAGGACAATTACATAGGAATCTGTGACACGCAGTCCGGTTATCTACAATAGCGCGTCGCACCGCATCGTGCGGCGATACATGCTGCAATACTGTCCGGCAAGGAGGCGAATAGAGGCCTGATGTTGTGCTTCGGCAGACTAGCCCACACGTGTTGGATGGTGTGCTTCAAATCCCGGATAGTCAGGCACGGAGGCAGCTGGCATTTCAGCTTTTCCCACACATGCTCAATAGGGGACATGTCCGGGGAGCGGGAAGGCCATGGAAGTATCTGGATATGACGTAGGCAGTCCTAGACAACCCGAGCCGAATGCGGGCGGGCATTATCCTGCTGGTATAGCGCACCTGGAATGACGGCCAGTAATGGGAGCATATGGGGTCGTAGGATCTCATCCACATGCCGCTGTCCCGTCAGTGATCCACATACTGATCGGTTATCGTAGGCAATGGCTCCCCAGAGCATAATGCCTGCAGTGGGAGGAGAGTGGTGCTCGATAGCGAGGTTGGGATCGTGCCGTTGTCCAGGGGACTTCCACACCCTAACACAACGATCATCTCTCACCAAAACGAAGCGGTACTCGTCGATAAACACCACACGTCGCCAGTCTGCGGCTTCCACATCGCTCCGCCCTGGCACCACTGCAAACGGAGCCGGCGATGTTCCGGTGTTAAGGGCCGTACACGTAAAGAGTCTCTGGGATCGCAGATATGCTTCTACAAATAGTCGGGAAATGATTCGTGGGCACGCAGGAGCCTATACATCTGTCTGTATAGTGGACCCGGCCCCGATGGATCCGTTCGTGCCTGGCGCACGATCCGCCGATCCTCTCTACCGGTGGTCCTCCTGGTCCGTCCGGAGCAGCTCCGCCGTGTGGCAGTACCGTCACATGTCCACTGCTCCCAACACAGTCGGACAGTATGGTAAGAACGATCCACTTGTCGGGCTATACGGTGCGCCGATCACCCTGAGGTTTTCAACCCGACGGTCAGGCTTCTCTCAAAGTCCGTACGTTGCGTAAATCGACGTCTCTGGAGTCTACCAGGCATTCTTCCCATTCTGTACTCTTGCTTGCCTCGGCCGGTGCTTTTTGCTTTCATGGGGCATCGACTACACGCCGTTTTATAAGGCTGCCGGTTCGTGCTTACTGCGCCACCGCAAGATGTGCGGCCATGGGCAATCGAACCAAACGTGGATCATTTGCATACCAGCACGCACTCTAGCTATTTGCAAAGTTTCGCAGTCGTAGCATGTTTTCTTCTAGGTGCTCAAATTTCATTGTGAGTGAGTGTATTTACCGCATCTTTCGAAAAAGCTACGTATGTGTCACCATGTCCACTTGTCCGTCAGTCTGCCTATCAGCACAATCTGTCTGAACCTATTAGCTTAATATGAAAAATTCACTTTACATCAAGAAGTTTGAACCGTGCGAACGAAGATCCAATGCCGCCCCGGTGGCGCAGTGGTCTAAGCGATGGCCTCTGATCATTCGTCCGAAAGGGGTCCGGCTTCGAATCCCGGTGAGGCATGGATATTGTGTTTGTCTTACGGCACTGGCTCTCTCCCTTCACTGGAACCAGTGACCCTAAATTAGGGACGGGCGACTGCTTATAGCCCATTGAGTTGCTCACGGCGGTCGTTAAACCTTCAATCAAAAAAAAAAAAAAAAAAAAAGGATCCAATTGGAATCAATACCTTTTCGCTTCGAATACCTCTTACCATGAAGACGATTTTGTGGAAACTTTCCCCTGGACATAATACACAGTTTCTTCGCTAGGAGGCGTAAATGGAAACTGTTTCTCTCGCTGCCTCTGCTTCTTAAAGTACGATTTGAAGAATTCTTTTAGCATCACATAAACTAAAATGTGGAATGTTTCCAATTATTTTCTGCATTTCCATAACACATAGTTTTGTCATCAATGGTGCAAGTGCATAGATCTTTTTTGCGATGTTGCCGCTTGTAAAAGCCTAACAGTATTTCTTTTTATGTCTTGAAAATCATGCAACGCATAAACTCGTTTACAAAGAAAAAAAAATCTCCCAGAAGGAATCATCTAAATGAGATGAAAATTGGTATGTGCAATGTACATGTATGGGAAAAGGAAATTATTGCAATTCCACAGAAGTTGGGCCATTTATTCGGACAAAACAGCTACACGAGTGGAACAACTCAGTGCGTTGCAGCGCCACCTCTGACACGGATACAAGCGGTTATCCGGAGTGGCATACATGCATACAGTTTACGGATACTATCCTGAGGTATAGCATGCCAGATGGTGTCCAAATTGGGTGCCAGTTCGTCGACATTTTGGGATGGGCGTAGGTGGTGTCCCATCGTGTCCCAAATATGTCCGCAAGGTGAGAGGTCGTGCGATCGCGCTGGCCATGGAAGGGTATCAATAATACGGAAGCAAGCCTGGGAGCGCAGTGCCGTGTGTGGCCGGGAATTACTTTTTTCAAAAATTGCTCGCTGATGCTGCGACACGAATGGCAACGCAACAGGTTGTAGAATGTTGTCGACGTACCGTTGAGCAGGGAGGGTGATACGGACGACTATGAAGGGTGTCGTGGGAAATGGCTCCCCAGATAGTCACTCCCGGTGTGTGAGCCGTGTGTCGTTCTACTGTAAAGGCAGGATTCGTACGATCGCCGGCCCGCCATGGGCGCCAAGTGCAAACCGTGACTCATCACTGAAGACAACACGACGCCACTGGACACTATCCCACGTTAATCAGGCCCGACACCACTGCAACCGGTGCCAGCGATGCTCGCTGGTCAGCGGTAGGCGGTAGAGTGGGCTTCTCGAATGTAGTCCACGTGCCGCAAGTCGTCCGTATGTCCACTTCTGTACCAGTAGACGACGCAACATTGCCACGGATGGTTGATAGCTACGAATTCAGTTTTATTCATACAGTTCTCACAATTGCTTGGTCCTCGCGTTCTGTCGTTGCCCTCGGCCGTCCGCGTGCCTCCGGGTTGTGCCTTCCTCGACGCATTGGCGCCAACATCGTCCGATTGCCGTGTAGCTCACACCCAAATGCCTGGCGATACGGCGACTTCACCGATTGGCTTCTCTGTGTCAAATTATACGTCCTGTCTCAAACTCGCTCAACTGCTCGTATTGTGCACGGATCCGACGTCGAGACATCTTCACAGTTCGTGACGGTTAATGTAGCCACAATCCGCTCTTACAACTGTTACACCTGCGTACGAGCTTTGGTCTTGATAAACCCTCTTCGATGCGCGGTTCAACCCATGCGCACTGACCGGCCACTATTCAGTCATTGGTCGTTATTTTTTAATCATTTTTTTATTGAAGGTTTAACGACCACCGTGAGCAACTCAATGGGCTATAAGCAGTCGCCCGTCCCTAATTTAGGGTCACTGGTTCCAGGGAAAGGAGAGAGCCAGTGCCGTAAGACAAACACAACATCCATGCCTCACCGGGATTCGAACCCGAACCCCTTACGGACGAATGATCAGAGGCCAGTGCCTTAGACCACTGCGCCACCGGGGCGGCTTAATCATTTGGATATTCGGCCCTAAAGTACTTGCATGCTAAGTTTCATCAGGATCGATTGAATTTCTCAGGGTGCTTCGGTTAATTCTGTTGGGTTTTTTTTTGCAGAGTGTATTTTTTGCTCAAAATTTTACGCAAGGTGATGTAAACGAATATACCCTCTTAAGATTATTTCGTCTTCTAAATATCGATTTCAAACATTCTTTTTGTGTCACAAAGTATCTTTCAGCTTTGTTTATCGTTTTTTCAATAGCGCGCAGTTTTGCTGCTAAGAGATATCTGCGTCATATGGATACAAATTTGTGTGACCACATGCCACATAGTCTTAGCAAACACTATCGCGTAAGCTTCTTTTGACTCTTTTACAACCTTTACAAAATTCAGCAAACACACATGAAAGCTTTATTCCATGACAAAAGCCTGTTCATTTAAAATACGTAGTTGTTGCTTTAATGTATGATGCGTCGAGAAAAAGACTTACGTCACTAATCCTTATAGAGGACAAAGCGTTCCATTTTGTAAATATTAGTGATGACGTTGCAGGATTAACAGGCAGCAGCGCCACTGCTGTGATTAGAACAACTATTTTACTGCTCGGTAGATAACATCGCATGCAATGATTTGAAGTCATTAGGGTGTGAGTGAAAATGGAAAAAAAAATCTCCCGTCTAGAAACCTTTAAACAACATCGAATTTGAACTTTCAATTTATGGTTTAATGTTATGAAACTGCTTTGTATACACTATGTGCTAAATTTGATACCGTTTCACTGTAGAATTATTGATGCTGTTATTTACCTCTTTCACAGCCATTAACCCGGGTGTTCAATAAAGTGTTTTCGTTCTCTTTCGGTTAGAAGAGTAACCTAACGTTGCGGATATAATTTCTTTATATGATACAAATTGCCCTACTCGCTGTTACGAGACCAATTTACCACAATTGTAACTGAGTTATTTCACACAAACACAGTGCCTCTACAAAGCACTATTGAGAAGATATACATTGTCATTAATTGAGTTTAAAAGCTATATATGATTGGCTCCTAAATCAAACTGAAACAAGATTAGATTGGTTCGCATTCAGAGCCCACAAAAATATAATCAAACAAAGCACAAAGGCTCGGAGCAATAATACGTTACCTGCGCTGTGAAATAAATTTGTGAACAGACATTTCCCGGCACTAATTTAATGTCAAATGTCGATCTCGTCTCGTCGTGAAGGAAGAGAAAAACCGAAGCAATCTATTTCTCTCTCTCTCTCTCTCTCTCTCTCTCTCTCTCTCCCTTCATTAGCATAATACCTTAGCTTTCATCGCACATATCTTCTAAGAAGCAAAACCATTATTAACTCTCTGAATATTAATGCGTTTCCCGATCTTCCAGCAATAGATCTGCCGACAATTGCAGATCTGAATAAGAAAAACTTACATGAGCATAGAGCTCTTTTGCACACTTCCGCGCAGCACAGAAATAAAAATCGAGACATCATTAAACATTTTTGTACGTAGCTTTATAATACAATAATACAATTGTTTGCTAAGCAATTCCCAGTCTTCTGTCAAATGAAAAGCACATCTTTTTAATGCATCGCAAAAACCAAAACGCAATTTTTTTCTTCTTTCGATGGAGAATGTATCGCCATTTTTTTTAAGTTTTCCCTTTCTTTCGGCTTGCGAAAAGAAGCAAAGAAGGAAAGGAAGAATGAGAAAATTACAAACGTGTCTCCTTTGTGAGTTGCTCTGGAAGTTTCTTTCACTGTTTTCATTCCATGAAAAAAAATCAAGAGAGAGATCTTCTGGAGAAATGAACTGCAATTTTTTCTTGTTACTGTTTAGCTGTTATTTCCCAGTAATTAGGGACTTTATTTTCATCTCATCTCTCAATTAGTTTGCCCCAATTATCCCAGAAAGATTAAAGACGCTTGATTTTTAAGAAATCAAGACTTTGCTCTGAAGAAAAAAATGGAGATGCTGCCAATCTAATCTCTAATTCTTCCAGCTTACATTCATTGGAATGGAAATTTTATTTTAAAAATGACTCATCCACGACATGGGAAAACTCAAGTCTCTCAGACATAGCTTGCAAATTGATATGGCATATGGTTTTCATTCGTGTTCCAGATCATTTTTCTATCTGCCCTTTTGGTGTTCAGCTAAAGAAAATTCTTTAACCAGAAACTAAGCATGGAACCTACTACTGAACTTAAAACGAATTTCGCTAAATGACTTACGTACGAAATCCTGAAAATGAATTTCAAATGTTTAGACGTGGCGAAACTAAAATAAATCCTCCCACCCTCTTCATGGGAAATTGCACAATGAAATAACTTTTTACAACTTATTTCTGGTAGGTAAATACACACACTGAAGTAGAATATTATTAGGAAAACCTACTAATGACGTGTTGGGCTGGTGTTGGCCTTCACATCAACCAGAATTCGATGTGGTATGAATTAAACGAGGTGCTCATATGGTTCTACAGGTACATACCTCCAAACGGATGTACTCGCCCTCGACAATTGCCGAATGTTTGCTAGAGGAGGATCTCCGTTACAAATGGCTGTCTCAATCGCGTCCCACAGGGGTTCAATTAGGTTTATATCTACAGGTATGTTCCGTCAAGTGCATGTGATGGTGCCGACAATTGCCGAATGTTCGTTGGAGGAGGATCTCCGTTACAAATGGCTCTCTGAATCTCGTCCCACATGTGCTCAATCAGGTTGTAATCTACAGGTATGTTCTGTCAAGCGGATGAGATGGTACTGACAATTGCCGAATGTTGACTGGAGGATCTCCACTGCAAGTGACTCTCTGAATCTCATTCCACAGGTGTTCAATTAGGTTAAAATCGACAGGTATGTTCCGTCAAGCGAATGTGATGGCGCCCGACAATTGCCGAATGTTCGCTGAAAGAAGAACTCCTTTACAAATAGCTCTCTCAATCTCGTCCCACAGGTGTTCAATTAGGTTGAAATCTACAGGTATGTTCCGTCAAGCGGATGCGATGGTACTGACAATTGCCGAATGTTGACTAGAGGATCTCCACTGCAAGTGACTCTCTGAATCTCATTCCACAGGTGTTCAATTAGGTTAAAATCGACAGGTATGTTCCGTCAAGCGGATGCGATGGTACTGACAATTGCCGAATATTGACTAAAAGATCTCCACTGCAAGTGACTCTCGGAATCTCATCCCACAGGTGTTCAATTAGGTTGAAATCTACAGGTATGTTCCGTCAAGCGGATGTGATGGTACCGACAATTGCCGAATGTTCGCTGGAGGATCTCCACTGCAAGTGACTCTCTAAATCATATCCCACAGGTGTTCAATTAGGTTGAAATCTACAGGTATGTTCCGTCAAGCGAATGTGATGGCGCCCAATAATTGCCGAATGTTCGCTGGAGGAAGATCTCCATTACAAATGGTCCTCTCAATCTTATCCCACAGGTGCTCAATTAGGTTAAAATCTAAGAATTGTGGATGCCACACTTGCACTTCTAAGACACTGTCATGCTTCTGGTACCACACTGATGATCCAAGCCCTTTTGTATGACACATTATCCTACTGGAAGTAGTAGTCTCCTTCAGAAAACATCATGCACATATAAGAGGCAACTAGTCCACATTGATACACTCATTCTCATAAAAATCGGCCCACCAAGAAAAACCCGTGTGATTAAAGCGAAACTCGGCGAATAGCTACGGGCAGGGAAGACATGCAAATGATTAAAGTTTCATGCGATTCCGCATGCCCATGCGTTTAGAGACCGGCGTTGCAATCGCAATTATTTGGGATTATAAGACGCCGCACAGGGGAGTCCACATTTGTGCCGAAGTGCACAACAAGAGTCAGGTGAGATCCCTGAGCGATATGCATGTCGAGGAGCCGCCGTAGATGCGCGTACGGGCAACTGATAGAGTTTGAACCAGGCCGTATCGTTAGGATGAGAGAGCTAGGGTAATCGGCGCTCCGAATCGGCTGTCATTTGGGACGGTCGGACAGTGCGGTGCAATCGTGTAGGGAGCAATGGACACGGGAAGGCACCCAGACACGGTGGACTGGCTCTGAACGACCCAGACAGACACACCACCAGCAGAGAGGACCGTGGGATCGTGAGAGCGCAACGATGTCCTTGTCCAATATCCAGAGACATGTGGCGGCTGTACAAGGGACTCCTCTGTCCACCAAATCCATTTCCAGACGCCTGGCAGAGTCAACTCTGCACTCTCCACGGCCCATACGTTTTCTACAATTATCACGTGACCATCGTCGGCGTCGATTGCAGTGGTGTCAGCAGCAAGCAACATGGAATGCTGCGGACTAGCGACGAATCGCGCTTCTGTGTGGGAACGGACGACCACCGTGTCAGAGTACGGAGAACCGCAGGTGAGCGCTACAATCCCAACCTCACTGTACAGCGGCACACGTCCACAACTGCAGGCATGATGGTCTGGGGAGCCATCGCGTGTTACAGTCGGACTACCCTCGCAGTGACACGAGGAACGTTGAGAGCCCAGCGCTACTTACGGAAGATCCTGCGGTCCCATGTGCTGCCTTTCCTGACGGAGCGGCACGGAGCCATTTTCCAAATAGATAACGCCCGTTCTCACACGGACGGCTCGGGTTTTCCAGGGCTGCCTACGTCCTGTTTTGACGCTTCCGTGGCCTGCCATATCGCCTTATGTCCCGCCCATGGAGCAAGTGTGGGATCATATGGGACGCCAGCTTTCTCCATGTCCCAGTGATCGTGATTTAGGGTAAGAAGTGTGGTCCAATCTCTCCCAGGATAACATACTGAGTCTCTTCTTTTTCTCCATGCCGGACCGTATCACAGCATGTTTCCGAGCTCGAGGCGGTCCGACACGGTACTAACGCTGACCGGAATGTGTACCGTATGTCCTCGGGATATCGTCCTGCTGCTGTGATATTGTACTGATTTCTGTCCTTGGTATGTACCATCTCACTACTAAAACCTCATCTCACTCCTAAAATCCGCCCACTCCTTAGTGAGCGGATTTTTATGACATTGAGTGTATTAATATACAAAGTGGCAATCAAATGCCTTTCTAGAAGTTTTAAGAAATGACCCCAGTGAAAACAGATCCCTGGCCATCGCACCGCCTGAACCAGATTGTACAGTTAAAACCAAGCAGCTGGGATACATCCATTCGTGCTGATGACGTCATATTCTGCCCCGACCGTCGGCGTTTATTTACGGACAACGTCATTCAACGGACCAAACTACCTGTTTCCCAATCCTTGGGGGTTCCGTTTTGGTGCTCCGGTGATAACTGCTGACTCATTTGTCGGTTTTTAATATATAAGTGATACACGAAAGGAAAGTCTGCAATTATAGCCTATTCTTGCTAATGTATGGCGGACTGTGTAAGCTGAAATTCCCCTATCGATACCATTGTTGTATTGTGTGATTACATGACAAAATGAAGCTCGTCTTTAACCACGTACAATCCCTGCAGCCTCCGTTATCTTGAAGATCGACCAGTCGTTTGCCTCCACAGGAAGATCTCTGACTGTTTGTTCAGTTATTTGTGTACCACGCTTTGTACATCCTCAATACAGTTTTGCCGCCCCGGTGGCGCAGTGGTCTAAGCGCTGGCTTATGACCATTCATCCATGAAAAGCCCAGGTTCGAATCCCGGTGAGGCATGGATATTGTGTTTGTCTTACGGCCATGGCTTTTCCCTTCCCTTGAACCAGTGGCTCTAAATTAGGGACGAGCGATTGCTTGTAGCCCATTGAGTCGCTCACGGTGATCGTTAAACTTGCAATCGAATCAAATCAATACAGTTGTTTCTGCACAGCCGAAACGTTTTGCCGTTTCTGAGATGCTTCACATGCCCGCCTAAAGGCCACTATCATACCTGCTTCAAGGTTGCAGCTATCTACACGTCTGAATCCTTTGTAGTGAGCTACAAAACCGTCTCAACGTCATAACTGCGTGCGTGAGTGAGGATGGCAAGTGTTTGATTGCTGTTGGGTGTTCCTAATAACTTGCTACTTCAGTATTCGTGACTTGATTTGTCAGATCGTTGGGTGTTCCTAATAACTTGCTACTTCAGCATTCGTGACTTAATTTGTCAGATTGTTGGGTGTTCCTAATAACTTGCTATTTCAGTATTCGTGACTTGATTTGTCAGATTGTTGGGTGTTCCTAATAACTTACTACTTCAGCATTCGTGACTTAATTTGTCAGATTGTTGGGTGTTTCTAATAACTTGCTACTTCAGTATTCGTGACTTGATTTGTTAGATTGTTGGGTGTTCCTAATAACTTGCTACTTCAGTATTCGTGACTTGATTTGTTAGATTGTTGGGTGTTCCTAATAACTTGCTACTTCAGTATTCGTCACTTAATTTGTTAGATGCGTGAGTGAGGATGGCAAGTGTCTGATTGCTGTTGATTGTTCCTAATAACTTGCTACTTCAGTATTCGTGACTTGATTTGTCTGATTGTTGTTGGGTGTTGCTAATAACTTACTACTTCAGTATATGCGAAGGACTAAAGACAAAGCCATTTACATTTAGATGTCCATATTGCAAACATTTCTAGGGACATCTTCAAAGTACAATAGGTAGTAATTTACTTTGACGGATATTTCTGTTTGGCGCAGCGATTCGTTCTTACATGTCTGTTTTCTGTGTTCGCGTTTTCACTTCGGTCTCGATCTCTGCCTCTGTTCTTAATTTATGACGCAGGTGCAGAACGAAATAAGGTACGCGTGTTAATTCGTGGACCAGATGAGGCTGTTGCATCGTTCCATCAAAAAGTTCCTTACAAAGGAAATAAGCTAAAAGTTCAACGGCTACCCACGAATTGATGTTTTCGATGTATGGTGACGCCGCGCTTTCAGAATACCAGACGAAATTTGGTCTAAACAAATTAAGTGGGGAAGAGAATACATCGAAGAAGATCCTAGATCTAGAAAGCTTGTTGTATAAGCAAGCATGGTCGCCCATATGGAGGCAAGGAGGTTAGAAGAAGAGGAGGTGAAGGGACCCGTTTTGAGTGAAGCCAAAACAGATCAGCTGTTTCTGTCCTCTCTCTGAGGTGGTGGGAGTCTGCGCTGCGAGAGTTCGGGAACGTGACGTCACTTCCTGTGGCTTAAGCAGTTTTGCTTAGCGCATGCAAACCAAGGATGGAAAGAAGGAATATTTCGGACTTCTTATTTCTTAACATTAGGCTTTTGGTTATATTTTAAACATGGTTACTTGCACATGGGCAGTATGCATGGTTACTTACACATGGGCAGTAAGTAGCCATGCGCACTATGCACTTCCGCTCAAAAAATCATTATTTTGTTCAATTTTTTAAAGGTATACCAACACATATTTTTCTGTTTTTTCTAGAAATTTTTTATTATGGGAATTAATATTTCAGCCTCAATTTTTTTGATGCTTGTATGGGTAGAGTAAGGGTCCAAAAACCCGTTCAAAATCGCGATTTCCCCATAGAGATATACGGGAGATTCTTAGGTTGGGCGCATTGGCGTAGTCAGCTGATAAAAAGTGGCGTCACGCCAGAAGCACGAGGAGAGGGGCTGTTGCCACCTCCTCTTACTTCTAACCTCCTTGTATGGAGGTGCAAGGGGGAGGGGTACTTGCCCTCCCTGGAAATCCGACTGTCATTTCAGTTCTTGGGAGGCATTACAAAGATTTTCGCCATAACACTAATTCTGATTGCTAATTTTTATGCTGAACTTCTAGAGGTGTGTGTGCGTTTAGTAAAACCATTGCAAATTTGTAGTAGAAAGTAATAATAATATTGAAGTTTGCAACTGCGTGTTGGAGCACAGCATACATGAGCACAGTGTAGAGCAGTGTGAAAGACAAAGAAATGTAAAAAATATCATTCTCTACACAACGGCCATTTGCTGCTCGACAAAGAGTTCCGCAAGTTTTTTTTCACAACTTTGTCTTCGGGGTGTTTTTTTTTTTCTACTTCTTGATCAATTGAATGATCACTGGAGTTCAGTAATTTGCCTTACTTAAAGTTCTTCTTGAAGTATAGCCTTCATTCTGTGGTGCATGGGACACAAATGGCCAAAAGCCGCAAAGCTCGAAACAAAAAAACAAAAGAAAATTTTGTTGTTCCAACATGCTGTCGAACTTCAACTATCAGTATTACTCTTTTTTTTTCTTTTTTTTTTTTTTTTTTGGATTTTGGCTCGTCTAGTTTTCAATTAAATTTGTCTAGGTATGTGTGGTAAAAATGGTTAGAGGGTACAGAAGGCACAGTGGAAGTTCACATATGATGTTTGTCCATGCTATTTGTGTCTACAGTTTCTATTTTTGCCTCCACCTGAAAACTAAGCTATCGACGCCCATGTAAGCCAGAATAACAGGAATCCGCAGGAAAACTAATTATCTTGTTTACGATTTGCTAGATAGAGCAACACATCTGAACCAACAGTTTTAGCCTTTTTCTATGAATTCTTGCACCCGTCATAAGTCATCCTATACCGATAAACCTCACTCCACAGTAGAAGTTCATGGTACAGTTTTCCAAGAAGAATTTAAAACTTCATGTAACAAATCCTTCCCAAAATATTTACCGGCAGCTAAACATGGATACCTCCCAACGATTCTGACGTTGAACAAGAATACATGAACTGGAAACAAAAGGGGTTCTTCTTTCCCAAAGGAACTTCGGACACAATGAGAATATTATAACCCCTATGTTTTGAAATTCTGATGAAACTATGTTTCTAGATTATTTAGGAGACACGAAAACAGACAGAAAGGGCATTTTCAGCTGTTTGCTGCGTCTTAAGCGATGCCATAGCGGTGAAACAAAGAGAAAACGTTGTCTAGAAGTGTTCTGCTTTCGCGATATAATGCAGGCTTGGCTGTGGTGTGGAATGTTTTCAGCTGGCACACATTAGGACCAGTGGCGTACCCCCCCCTCCCCCGCAAGATTTACTCCATCTCCCCTAAGCACAGTAATATTCCCAGAATTTTGAACACAAGGGAGGATGCATTTTTGCGGTGTATGTGTGTGTTAGTTGGGGGGGGAGAAGTTAAAAAGTCACTGAGAGTGTCTGCAAAAGTAATAATGGTGGTACATAGAGCCCTGTAGTTTTAACTTTTTAAGTAATAGATTTGACAATACGTGTAATTGCTTTGTCTAAAACTAAAATGAATAAATCACCCTCTTACACATTGCAGATCTGCGGTTGCTGTGAATAAATGCTGACGCCTGTCGTGCACGTAATCCTAGGTACACCAAAAATAACAGAATGCTGTCTAGACACGGTACCAAACAATGGAGATAATTGCTAAATTAAAAGATGAACTTTTATTTACAATCTAAAACCATACGTACACACGCGAGATCTTTCGGACCCACTATGGGCCCATCATCAGGCACCGCAGAGGGGTGGTTCCGGGATTATATAGCCGGACAAAACAACCCACAATGCAACGGCATGGAGGCACCGCTCATGTCCACGCATGCGCACTTGTTACAAAATGTAAACATACAAATTTACAAAAGTACAAGAAACACGATTACGGATTATGATGAAATATACAATGTTGTGAAATAAAATGTCTCCATGATGAGGGTAGTGTCGACGGCATTTCATCATTACAACACTGGTTAGCAAATAGAGCCATGTACAAGCTTTCATCCTAGGTAACTGACTGTTTTCCCACATCCTCCACAGGGAATCCCACTGTGGCCTCGCGCTTTTTCTCAGCAGCGCAGAGAGAGGGTGATTGGAGAGCGATCGTATTATTTACAGCCCAATGGACAGAAATCGTATTACAACCCGAAGTCAAAGAGCCAAACACATTCAATCTGTAGGACATTCAGTGTTTTAAGAGTGAAACTTGGCATTTATTTAGGGAAAGCTAAATATATCTTAAAGCAAAATGTGAATCTTTGGGTTAATTATTGTGCGTGTTCGAATTTTTTCGTAAAACTATAACTGGCAGCTGCAATACGCCCCTTCGATACCTGCGCCCCACCGCAGCAGCGGGGGCTGCGGGGGTGGTAATTACCTCACTTATTAGGGCCCCTCATACGTCTGCATACCGCTCTGACTAGTGAAGGCTACGTAACCGTCCTTGCGGATTAGTTGCACCCGTTCGTGTCATGCAACCACTCCGACGGATGTGACCTCTTTTAACACGACGATGCGCCATCGCACAAGTCCACAGTCGGCCTATTATGGCTGGGAGAACATTCCACGGAGTTTGGCATCCCGACTTGGCCCCTTTAGTTGCCGGATTGAAGCGCCATCGAACACATTTGGGATATTCTTCACGTGCGGTCAATGCCTTCACCGTCGAATATTACGGAATTGTGGGAAGCTCTTCAGGAAGCATGGTGTGCACTGTCTTCACAGTACTACAGAGAGTTCGTGGAGTCCATGCCTCGTCGCGTTACTGCCATTATCCGATCGCGAGTAGAATCAACGCGGTAGTAGAGTGGTATCCCATTTTTTTCTGGCGCTTCAGTGTACTTACGTGTAAAACAGAAAGAGCATTTACTTTGTAACAGAAATACGTAGTCAGATGTAAAAAACCTCATTTGAGGGAGACATTCTTACGAGAAATAGCACGTCTGTCTATACTACATTCCATTTACTGCTAGTTCAATTCAGTAGAGAACCTTTGTTTCTCTAGCAACTTCGAACTTTTCTGAATCGCAGACTTGGCAAAATGGAATAGGATTCGCGGACCACATGAAAAAGAAGAGTAAAAATGCATATGTTTATCATGAATACTTTTAGAGAAGTTTTGAATTCTAAAACCAACTTTCGGAAAAAGAAAGTATGCCGTTAACATGAAACACAGTCGTATTAGAATAATATGACCACCCCCAAAATCACAGTGTTCCTTCCCAGGAGCGTCACAAAGTGCACGTGACAAGGTCGACCACACGGAGATATAATCGGCCGGCCAGGACAGATGAGTCATAGTGCGTCGCGTTAGAACAATAGACAGAGGTAGTTATTTGACAAACGTACAAAAAGGAATGTTCATAGACTGCCGCGTCAAGGGTGGAAGCATCTCAAAAACGGTAGAGTTCGTGGACTGTACACGAGGTGCTCTGGTAAGGATGTACCAAGAACGGACCGCTGGCAGACCGAGCACCTCCCGACGTCATGACTGTGGTGCCTGAAACGCCATCGACCCCAGAAGAGAACGTCGCCTCCGTCGACTGGTAAAGGGCAATCGGAGCGCAACAGTGCAGCAATTGACCACGCAAATGAATACTCGGACACCCAGGTACGTGTCACTCATAACAGTAGAGCGAACCCTGTTACGTATGGGTCTCCGCAGTAGACACTGTGACAAGGCGCCCATGAAAACCAAGTTCCATCGGCAACGACGCCTGCAGTTCGCATGGGACTACAGTCATTGGACAGTGGAAGAGTGGGAAAAGGGTGCCTTCTCCTAACGAATTGAGGTTTCTAATTCACAAAAGAGACGTGCGGATACGGCGTCAGACACATGAGAACCAACACCAGGACATGCTTGTCGGTCAAGTACAAGTCAGCAATGGTCGTGTGCATGTCTGGGGAATGTTTTCCTGTATTGACCTGGTACTGCTGGCACCACTGGATGGGTTTCCTGAACAACAATGGCTGGCTACCTGTCCATCCCCACTGACCACATGCATCCTTTCTTTTTTCTTTTTTTTTTGATTGGAGGTTTAACGACCACCGTGAGCAACTCAATGGGCTATAAGCAGTCACCCGTCCCTAATTTAGGGTCACTGGTTCCAGGGAAGGGAGAGAGCCAGTGCCGTAAGACAAACACAACATCCATGCCTCACCGGGATTCGAACATGGACCCCTTACGGACGAATGCTCGGAGGCTAGCGCCTTAGACCACTGCACCACCGGGGCGGCCATGCATCCTTTCATGTTGGGCGTTTACCTTGGTGGTGATGGTGGTGTCCACCAACAGGACAATGCACTGTGTCATGTCGCTAAGGGGGTGCGTGACTGGTTCCAGGAACATGACAGCAATATCTCCGTTCTTCCTTGGCCGGAGAAATCGCCTGACCGCAATCCCGTAGAGCACTTCTGGTACTATTTAGATCAATAGGTTCGACATGATGACCCACAACCACGTCATCTCCGGGACTTCCGTGCTCACTGCAGTCCGAATGGGCACATCTCGGAAGTCTAATACAGTAAGATCAAATTTTGAATTGTAAATCTAGGGCATCATGCCAAATTCGAAATAAAGACTGAAGAATCAAAATCTTCCCGTAAAAGTAGTTTAGAACTATTTATGTTACGTGATAACACACGGATAGCTGTGGTCAACAACATAACCCATCCGTCAACTGTGACGGAAGTTTACAATTAACACTTCGGAAGCGCAGCCTAAATACACTGGCGTGGAAAAATTAAGGACGAGACGGTCTTTCGAATGTAACGTCGTGCAGAAATGCTCCACATATCATACCATAAGATCCCCGAGATGTAAGAATATGGGACAAGTGAGCAAAACCGTCCAAACAAGGAATCAAAAGGATACAAAGGCACTTTATTGAAAAGGTAGCTTCGAGCACAACTGGACAGAAGACAGAAACGTCCATGTGACAGGCGGCTGTCAAGAAAAATCTAGTCTTTAGTAAGGGATAAGATCACCCCTGACTGCTTTGCAGGATTTACAACGTCTGTCCATGCTGAGGACGAAGTTGTCAAGGAGCTGTTGAGGCATCGCGCTCATTCCTCTTGTAGCGCCAATCGTTGCTGGCGGCTGGTGACGTGCTGCTAAGCGTCTTCCGAGAAGGTCCCACCCGTGTTAGATTGGATTTAGGTCCGGGGACCTTGCGGGCGGCCAATCCATGCGTTGAATATCTTCACTCACCAACAGCTCTGCGATAGCCACTGTACGATGAGGTGTAGCGTTGTCGTCCATGAAGAGGAACTCGAGACCCACAGCGCCTCTAAACAGACGCACATGAGGCAGGAGAACCTCGGTACAATAGCGGACACCAGTGACAACCTCCTTGGAAGATGTGGAGGTCAGTACGGCTACCACAATGATATCGCCCCAAACGAGAACTCCGCCACCTCCAAACCGGTCCCTTTCGTTGATCTTGGAGGTGTGAATCCGTGTTCCCTGCTCTCTCCAGATGTGTATACGTCCAGAATCGCTCGTCAGACTAAATCGGCTCTCATTCGTAAAGAGAACTCGTCCCCATTGCTGATGTGTCCAGTTCTTGTGTTCCTGGCACCACAGAAACCGCCGTCTCAGATGAGCAGGCGTTAATGGCACACACCGTACTGGTCGTCGCGCAAATAGACCACCTTTGTGCAGCCACCTGACCATAGTAAAACGCGATAACGGATGTCCAGTTGTCTGTTGCGTGTGCCTTGCGATTTCTCCCGCTGTCGGCCGTCTGTCTCTTCTCGCCTGCAGGACAATATACAGGCCGTCCGCCGCCGTGGTTGCTCGTGGACGACCACTGCTAAACTCTCGGACAGCTGTTTCTGAAATGAAATGATGCTGTGATCGATCCCGAACTCTTCGGCCACACTAGTCACACTTCGACCTTCTTCCAACTTCCCAATGACGCAACCTCGGGTAAAGTCATCCAGATGTCGTCTACTGGATAGCCTGATGGCCATATCACAAGGTAGCAACATCTCGACGTCGTTCAAACCGATGTACACCGTGCAAAAACTTTCGCCGAATTGCTGAGCGTACACCGCCCGTGTGTTTTATACCCTTCCGACACTCCCCTCCCCTACGTCATGCTGCCTATATGCGCATGCCGTGCCGTACCGGATCCTAGTCTATCTCTTGAGTGGTATTTCGATCCGTTCTGCCTGCTCGTTCCGCTGTTATGCTAATTTCTCCTCTTCGTCCTTAATTTTTTCCACACCAGTGTATTATTGCGCAAAAAGGGTAGTGAAAATATTTAACACAAAAGTGAAATAAACTATTTTTACGGGAACTAATAGTACAGCATACTTCAAGCTCAGATTTCAACAATAGGCTCTTTAACAACGGTTGAATGCTTAAAAAACTAATTTAATTAATAAAAATTTCGGAAATTTGAATTTCGAAAACGGACTCCAATGTGTACACTTTCATGTGCCTCTGCAAGGTTCTTGCCAAATTTCAAAATAGCCGCCCCGGTGGCGCAGTGGTCTAAGGCGTTGGCCTCTGATCATTCTTCCGTAAGGGGTCCGGGTTCGAATCCCGGTCAGGCATGGATGTTGTGTTTGTCTTACGGCACTGGCTCTCTCCCTTCCCTGGAACCAGTGACCCTAAATTAGGGACGGGCGACTGCTTATAGCCCATTTAGTTGCTCATGGTGGTCGTTAAACCTCCAATTCAAAAAAAAAAAATTCAAACCTCTACGCTCGTTGTCCCGGTGGCGCAATGTTCTTAGGCGCTGTCATCTGAACATTTGTCCAAGATGGGTTTCAGTCACGGTGAGGCAAAGGTGTTTTGTTTGTTTTATGGCACTGGCTCTCTCCCTTACCTGGAACCAGTGGCCCTTAATTAGGCACGAAAGACTAACTTATAGCCTATCGAATTGCTCACGATGGTCGTTAAACCCCATCCCAAAACGAAACAAAAAGTAACTCTACGTTCAATAGTTTCTTCTGGCTGACACGGCTAAGTTTATTATTAAAGTAAAATGAACTCTTCTATTCCAGGTTCCAACTCCATTGGATTTGTTATCTGTGTTGACTCACATCAGTTCTTAAAACGTCATTTACCTTTCACGAAGATTTCCACTCAGTATATTTAAAACTTTATAAAGCTACAATATGTGACTCTACCTAATGCAGTAGACTTAAGCGTTTCCGTGATCTTCACAAATGAAGTAAGACTTGCCATTAGTCGAGTTCCCGGCATGCAATACAGCTGACAGTTGTATTTAAATCAGTTCAGAGAAAGCAACATATTTTTCACTTTCAGTCACGCAATTTACCTGTTGTAGTAAAACTGCAGATATGAAACGGAGGCATCACAGAGAAGGCTGCGGAAAAGCATCACTAATTAAATAATTAAAAATATCTTACAAAATCGTATCGCGCGAGGCGCAAATTTGGGATACTGAAATGCCTTTGTTTGAAAACTAAAGTAATTTTCCCAGCGAGAGTCTTCCAAGCTCATTCTTCTTGGAATAGCGGTTTTGCAGTTTTTTTACAAAATTCGTCAGGAAATTTAAAATACGCCTCTTTAAAATATTAGGTTGACTTCTTTTCTATTCCGATTGGGTGAAGTAGTGACGTACTGCAAAGCTGAAACGCATGTCAAGACTGAAAAATTGCAGCGCTAAATTCCGTCGGTGTAGCTTAATTGGGAAAGTATTCGGCTCCGGAGCAGAAGGATGCGATTTCGATCTCAGTCACCGACAAATTTTTGTTTTCATAAAGTATTAAACAGAAGTCATTTTTTCGACTTTTGTACGAAAAATAATTTAAATAAAACACAGTCTTTCGTTCCGTTTTTCTTTCATTTCTTCGGGGATGGCTATTTTCTGATTTCTATCTAACACTAATTCTGATCTGAATAATAATCTACATCTAGTGAGATATAGCTTATTCTGATTTCGAAAAAAAAATCTGAACAAAAAATAAAAAACCGGGAGTATTACAAGCAAAATACATTGCTGTTATTTTTCTCATAACACTATTGATTCTTTTCTGAAATTCCTCAAATGAAATATAGTTATTTTTATTATGTACCATGTCCCTGAAGAAAGAGCATAAGCAGTCTTATAAGCTTGCTGATATATTGCGACTGGAAAAGAGCTAAAATTAGAGAACTTTCAGTCGGAATACATCGGAAAAATATACTTTTCTCCCGTTGTATTCCGACTGAAAAACCTATATTCGAAGTTCTTCTGGATTACTCTTTATAAAGTAAATGAAAACAAAAGCCAGAAATCTTTGTCATGAAAGAGAAAATTCCCGATATTTAGGAAGCAACCAGATATGGCAGAAAATTGATGCACATACAATCGAAAAGGAAAATATTCCTGAAACGCATAGTACAGTCGAAACGTTCAAGAAAGAGAGAAGTTTACCTTAAATTGGCATTAGAACAAACTAGGATTTACTATGCAAGTATTTTGGAATTTTTCTAATCTTTAATAAATTATACTCTTTCAAAAAAATAAAATTGAAACACCAGGAAATATATATTCTCGTACGTACTGCGAAATTTATTGGGCAGAAGTCAATAATAGGTACGTCACACACACGCACACACACACACACACACACACACACACACATTTTCAGACAAAAAAATCAATAAAAATAATGCTCGGAAAAGGAGGCTCGCAAAGCCATACTAGTCTGAAGCAAAACCTCCCTGATAAGAAATACACTATATTGACAAAAGTTACCGGACAACCCTTCAAAAGCAAATGAACGGATCCGCAGCGTTGTTAAGAAAAGCGGTACAGCTGCAAACGGCATAAAAACAAGTCTGCAGCTGACCGAGATCATATCGCACTGTGAGGTTGAGTGAAAATGTCGCGGCGGAAGAGAACTGACTTTGAGAAAGGAAAGATTGTAGGGTGTTATATTAGTAGGATGTCCATAAGGGAAACCGAGAGGCGCTTAAACATACTCAAGTCAACTGTTTTGGATGTACTGAATAAGTGAAAGACACATGCAGTGACTGAAGCAGCAAAACGTACCGGCAGATCAAAGAAAATCAGTGATACAGGACGTCGAAGCCTCAGGAGAGTCGTTACAGCTGATCGACGGAGTACGGCATAAGACCTCAGCGTACAGGTGAGTAAAAGTGTTGGAACCTCAGTATATACACGTACCATTCGCAGAGAATTTCATTCCATGGGTTACCGTTGTCCTGAGACTACTCATTAGCCTTTCATCTTCATTCGGAATGCTACTCGTCGTTAAGCATGGTGTAAAGAACATTTATCGTGGACCGTAGATCAATAGAAACGGGTCCTATGGACTGATGAATCCATATACACGATCCATCAGTCTGATGGCCGTGTGTGGGTATGGCGGCAGCCTAGGGAACTCTATTTACCACAGTGTACTGCTCCTACGGTCAAGTTTGTAAAATGCAGTGTACTTGTGTGGGGTTGTTGCTATCCCACACTCACCAACTCGCTTGGCCAGCGCGGTGAGTTATGGCCAATCCCCTGCAAAATGACTTTACAACTTAAATCTTGGCCCTCAGTCTCCGGCAGCTGGAATGTACCTGGCCAAGGCAGCGGCCAGTGCGACATGAAGGCAGAGGGTGCTAAGAATCCTCGGAGGACCGGACTAGGCTGCTATCTGATGCTGACCTTGGCTACGTACAATGGACGCTCCGCCGCCCCGGTGGCGCAGTGGTCTAAGGCGTTGGCCTCTGATCGTTCGTCCGTAAGGGGTCCGGGTTCGAATCCCGGTCAGGCATGGATGTTGTGTTTGTCTTACGGCACTGGTTCTCTCCCTTCCCTGGAACCAGTGACCCTAAATTAGGGACGGGCGACTGCTTATAGCCCATTGTGTTGCTCACGGTGGTCGTTAAACCTCCAATCAAAAAAAAAAAAAAAAAAAAAACGGACGCTCCCTATCTTCTGATTCAAGGCTTCTTGAATTGGAAGAGGAACTACAGAGGACCAAGTGAGACATCGTCGGGCTGAGTGAGGTAAGGAGAAAAGGAGAAGATCTCATTGAACTGAAAAGTGGACATCTCTTCTACTATCGTGGGACAGATACTGGCAGAACTAGTGGTGTTGGATTTATAATAAACAAGAAACTAAAGGATAAAGTTGAACAAGTTGAAAGTTCCTTTGACAGAACTGCACGACTCGTTATCCAACTATCGAGAAGATACCAGGCTCAGATTATTCAAACTTATGCACCCACCACAAGTCATCCTGAAGAAGAAATTGAAGAATGTTATGAGAAATTTGTGATCTAAATAATAAAGGTAAGCATCACTTGAAGATAATTATGGGAGATTTCAATGCAAAAATAGGGTAACGGCAGCAGAATGAAACTTCAGTAGGTAAATTCGGTCACGGCAACAGAAACCAGCGTGGAAATACTCTCGTTGAGTTTGCAGAGGCAGAAGGGTTTTTAATCTTGAACTACTCCTTTTTCAAGAAAAAGCCACACAGAAAATGGACATGGAGACATCTAAATGGGATGACAAGTGAAATTTATTTTATTATGTGTAACAAAAAATTCGTCATAGAAGACTGCAGTGTGCTAAACAAGTTCAACACAGGTAGTGACCATAGATTGGTGAGATGCAAGATGCACCTCAACACTAAACTCGGACGTAGCAAGCTCATAAGACAAACAAAATGTATTGACATAACCAACCTTAAAAAACACCATAATGCCTTCAAGTTGGAATTGAAGAATAGATTCTCTGCTTTAGAAGGCCTAACATCGGAAGAAGTGGATATTTCTGAAGTTAACAGAAAAGTAACCAAAGCTCTTATGGAAACAGCAACAAAATTAGCTGGGTCTAAGAACAAGTTGCATGTGAAAAAATTATCAGGAAAAACCAAAATGTTGATGCAAAAAAGAAGAGAGATGAGGACAACTAAAGAAGATGTGACTTCCAAAGTGGAATATATAGAGCTATGCAAGACAGTACGAAAAAGTAACATTGAAGACGTAAGGAAATTCAACTGTGAACTAGTAAGGAAAGCAATTGAAAACAACCAAAGCCTAAAGATAGCAAAGGGACATCTCAGTAAGGGAAGAAAACAAATTATGACACTGAGAAAAGAAGATGGTTCTGTAACAAGAAATAGAGGCGAAATTTTGACAAGAGTGAAAGATGTCTACTCCAAAGTATATGATAGGGATGATACATGTACTCCAGACATCATGAAAGGTACCAGTACCGCAGTTCTTCCAGTCCTCCCAGCAGACGTTGCACATGCAATCAAGAACATGAAGCGGTGAAAAGCTCCAGGAGAAGATGGAATTACTGTAGACATCATACAAGAAGCAAGTGGAGAAATCGAAACAGTACTCGCCCAAATTTTCACTCGATGCCTTAATGAAGGGAAGATTCCTGAGGATTGGAACGACGCTACAATGATCTTGCTACATAAAAAGGTGACATTGAGGATCTCAGGAACTACAGACCTATCAGCCTCCTATCAGTGGTTTATAAAATCTTCACAAAAGTTCTTTCACACCGTTTGAAGGTAACACTGGACATGGCTCAACCGAGAAAACAAGCTAGATTCAGGAGTGGCTACAGCACAATAGATCATATCCACTTACTGAGAGAACTAATTGAAAGAGCGAAGGAATATGAACTTCCATTGTGCATGGCTTTTATCGATTATGAAAAAGCCTTTGATTCGGTGAAACCATCAGCAATTACAATGGCTCTGAAATCCTGCGGTATTGAAGATGCGTACATTAATATTATCAATAACATCTATGAAAATGCAAGTGCAAAGATTCGGCTGTTTGAAAATACAACACACATAAAAATTGGAAAAGGAGTGAGACAAGGTGACACTATATCTCCGAAGCTCTTTAATGCAGCATTGGAAAATGTCTTTCAATCACTGAACTGGGAAAACAAAGGGATAAAGATTAATGGAGATTATCTAACCCACCTTCGTTTTGCTGATGACATAGTCATTTTTGCAACTACCCCATCAGGGGTACAGAGTATGATCCAGGAACTTGTTGACGAGAGTAAAGAAGTGGGATTAAAAATGAACTTTCAGAAGACAAAAGTGATGTTCAATGCTTTTACAAGAAATGAAGATTTATCGATTGATGGAGAAAAGCTGGAGATAACAGACACGTATGTTTATCTTGGACAGCAGATATCAAGTGAGGGTCACATTGATGAAGAAATTAATCAGCGTACAAAACTTGCCTGGAGAGCTTTTGGAAGAAACAGCATAATTTTCAAGAGCAATATGCCATTGTGTCTTAAAAGAAAAGTGTTTGATCAATGCATCCTTCCAGTGCTTACGTATGGTGCAGAGACGTGGACCTTAACTAAAAGAGACATACAAAAGCTGCAGACAACTCAAAAAAGCATGGAGAGGTGCACGCTTGGTGTAGCCAGGAGAGATAAGATGAGATGAGGAACTCGTGGATCAGAAAAATTACAAGAGTGGAAGACATCATGATCAGAGTTAAATCCCTAAAATGGCAATGGGCTGGACATACTGCCAGAAGGACAGACCATCGGTGGACAGCCGAAATTTTAGATTGGATTCCAAGGGACAGGAAAAGACCCAGAAGAAGACCACATGGAAGATGGGTGGATGAAATTCGAAAGCATGCGCGAGTGACATGGAGGAGACTGGCACAAGACAGACCGTTGTGGAGGAAACTTGAGGAGACCTTCGTCCAGCAGTGGATCGATAATGGTTGATGATGATGATGATGATGATATATATATATATATATATATATACTTTCGAATTATATATATATATATATATATATATATATATATATAATTCGAAAGTATGCAGGGGTGACATGGAGGAGACTGGCACAAGACAGACCGTTGTGGAGGAAACTTGGGGAGACCTTCGTCCAGCAGTGGATTGATAATGGTTGACAATGATGATGATGATGATATATATATATATATATATATATATATATATATATATGTGTGTGTGTGTGATCGGACATAAAAAAATGTCTTCTTTTCCCCTCGGTTTCAGAAAGAGAGGGGGGGAATCCTCCGCATTCGCTCTCCTCTATCTTTCAAACCTATGTGCTACTACTCACCCCCCGCTCCCGTAGATCTGAACACAGTCCCTATCGCCCGTCACTCTTCGCTTCTCTCTAAATACTCATTATCTCCGTCGCACCCCCTTTTTATGAATCCTCTTTTTATTTTTATGAATTCTTTCACGTTCTTGTGAAAAAAGGGGATGAATATTGAGAATTTTAAACGCGCCAAGTGTTCGCAACTCACCCACTGAAATGATTGGTCATAACATTATTTTAAATTGAAGTTCATGAACGGCCCCGTGCAATTAATGGCCAGTAATAGTGTAGTGTGTTTCGCCGAACATCCGAAGCAAAGCACGGAGAGGACACTCCCTACCTCATTAACAGCAAAAACGGCTAACTCGATGTTTCCCAAAGAACACTAACGAAAAAGGGAAATGATTTGAACTTATATGATATTAAAGTAGGTTATTACTGCTAACTTTAGTGGAAACTAACAGGACCTCGATAACAATTGGTCCCCTCAATAATAAAAAAATAATATTGGCATAAGGCAGCATCATTTTTCCCTTTTCCCACGATATTTAATAATCTACAAGGAACAAGGATAAGCTCATGCCCATACAATATTTGAGGATGCTTTTCCATTACATTTCAGTAGTCACGTGCATGTTAAGGTGTATGTAGTGTTCTCATGTGTTTCCAGTAGTACCAAATATTTTCGTTCACGTTGCGAGGATGTTCTGATGATATTCAAGAAAATCAGCAATAAAATTAATGAAAGAAGTTTCAGTAAAGAATTGGCATTACGTGTATCTCACGGGTCCTAAAAAATTCCTAACATTGCACATATACAAATCTGGTCACTAATGTTGTTATTGGGGTGCTATTCCATAATTTCAGCAAAATTTTGAATTAATAGCCTTCTTTAGTATCATCTCATACGCTAAAAACTTAAAATCATTTCGCTTTTCCGTGATTTTTCTTTGGTAAACAGGTGATAGTTCCTTAGCGGTTTTTGCTGTTAATGAAATAGGAAGAGAGCATTTCCTGTCCTGCTTCCTGCATTCAGGTAAAATAACTGTTCGCTCAAACAGTATATGAACTTCAGTTCGGAATGTTTTTATGGCTCATCATTTCCGTGGGTGAGTTCGAACACTTGGCCCGCTTGGAGTTCTCAAGACTCATCCCCTTCTTCACAAAAATGTGCAAAAAACAATTACTTCTGAGTAAGAAGAATGCGCAAAAGAGGAAATGAGGTCGGATAGAGAAGAGAGATGGAGGACAGTGACTTGACTCAAACTCTACAATTGTTCAAATGGACCGGAGGGATGAATACCTCACGTTCTCTCTCTCTCTCTCGGGAATATACATATAATTTTAATATCGACATCATAATACAAGAAAATCCGTTACCGCCACCGTATACTGCAATAAATAAAGAGCACCATTACAGAAGAGCAAGTTCTCACTTAGCTAACTATTCATTGGCTTCATCATAGGAGAAGTAGTAGCTAAACCCTGGAATTACCTAATTACCTTACAGCGAAAGGTTTCAACACACACACAACCGGGTGAAAAGGAAGCCCTGCAAAAACCCTGCAATATTAAATGGCGCCCAACGTGGGGTCTTCACATTTCCATTCAACGTGGAGACCAAGCATTTTGCATTCGACGTTATTCAATGCAACAAAGTGTTTTCTCAACTTTGATTCATGGAAGAACTGTCTCTGTTCTCATATTTCGGCGAGGAAATTTTCCTACTATTTGGGCTCGGCAACTACGACCATAAACTTCTATTGCATCTTTAATTTCGCGTTACATCACAACTTATGTTTCTATACTAGCTCACAGCTAGTGCCATGCCGAAGTGGAAAAGCTGTGACTTAAATTTTTGTAATAACGCTGATTCCTTGTTTGTGAAATTACTCCGCAATTTTATTCCTTTTTGTGAAATTACTCTGCAATGCGAAGAAAATGGAAAAAACAAAACACGACATAACACCTACGTAACAGAACAAACGTCGCAGACAGTTGTTCGAGCACGTGCGTGTTGCCACAGATGAAGTCGTTTGTATTACTAATTTTATTTTATTTTCCGCTATTTCTCCTTGATTTTACGTATCGTGGATTGGCGGTGAGCTTAGTTTCCGATTTCGGTTACCGGATAAAAGCAGATGGTGCTGCAAGTACTGAAGGACGTCAGTGTGTTAGGGATAGACGAAGCCTATTATATAGGTGACCAAATTAAGCTGCAAAATTGTAAGTAAACAGAATTTTTTAATATTTCGTACACGTACGACTGCGTACAGCTACTGGGAGTCACAGATCAGACACTGCTGATAACAAATTATTTTTATGCTCCATAAACGTTGAGTGATGTGCTCCATGAGGACTGAGTTCCATGAACACTATCGGGCACCGCTGAGTTCAATCCGCCACTAGGCCGTACGGATTCCGAATCTCTCAAACGGGCCCGACGTAAGTTCTTCTGGATCCAGTCGAGTTGAACTCGATCGCTGAAATACTGGAACGTGTAGTCGGCAATTACCTAATATCAAAGACAACGAGTAACTCCAATAACAAGTCCTTTGTTAGACTAACAAAATTTAATAGATGAGAAAATAAACACCGTTCGATTAGCTATCTCCACGTGCCAACAGGTTTCCAGATGGTGAACACTTTACTATCTCGGAAGACCCTCCGCCACGTTTAACTCGAGTCTTTCCGTGCAAATCCCGGTAGATTTCTGATCACCGAAAAACCCTAACCCTTCCGTCAGCCAAAACGTAAATCCCCGAGAAGTCTAACCGACACTCTCTGCTCGAACACGCCGTCCCCCACGTCGAAGGTGAAACACTAAAAACATCTTGAGCGAACGTGTCACTCTCTTTTATATCCTTATCTTTCCTCCCCCCCCTTCCCCTCCCCCTTCGAGCTTCTGGAATCCTATTGGGTGGAGTTCGCTTCTCTCTGGGAGTGGTGACCTTTGATACCTCATACCTAGCCGTCCAGGTCAAAGGATGCCGCTAGGCACATGCCTGGCTCGGTACTCCCTAGTGCGGCGTACAAAAGAAACGCTCCACTTGTCTTACACGTGCGTTGGAATTTACATTTCATTGCATTTGAAATAAATCGATATAGAAAAGGTTGCTCATTGAAAACAGTTATTGTGAGCTAGACTCCGTCACCTTACAAACACTATCCGACGTACACGTACTTTTATACTGGGATAGTGTTTATGCACACATGAATGTACAAATAGCAATCTCCGAATGCATTTTAAAACGGGTAACTTCACAACATGGAAAATAAGCAAAATAATCAACTTAGTCAAGGTTTCAATGCAAATCCATATCGAATCCCAGCTCTCATAGCGAACTGTGCACCATAATTTGCCAACTATGGCCCGACTGATAAGAACTTGACTGAAATGCGTTTTTTCCAAAATGTCAAAATCGTGCGGAATTTAGCAGCCTGGGGTGACATACAAAACATGGAGAGCCAAGAAGATTCCCCGTGAGATGAGAGTGAAATCGGTGGGAGACCGTGAAAATGAAAGGTCTCTCCTCTGTTAACTAGCCCAAGTGAAATTTGAGATCGGTTTAAATTATAGAAAATTTAAGTTAACAACAGAAATAAATCTTATTTATTCTGATCCTTTATTACTTAACAAGTTTTTTGTCATAGTATTAATGGAAGTTTCCAACCTTCAAACTGCGCTGTCTGTGTAAGGCTCACAAGTAAACAGCACAAATTAGAACGTTTGCAAAGGTTAACTCGGAAAGACCCGTACTCACAATTTTTTCTGATGTAAGTTGTATTTGTATCAAACTAAAGCATTTTTTGTTGCTAATGTAAGTCGCGAAAAGAAAACACTTTCGGGAGGATCCACGGCCCCTTCACCCTCCCTCTAAATACGTCTCTGCCGTCAGCTTTCACTGAATGGGTTCCATAGTGAAATCCTTTGTATATTTACACGTCAATTTCCATACAAATTACTTCTTGGTGTTGCAATTTTTCTTTTTTTTCCCCATTTTTTTTTTTACCGAGTGTGTGAGTACTTTAAAACATACATTAAATTCCTTTCATTCTTTTTTCCCTAATAGTTCCGAATAAATGCAGGTTATTTCCCAGCCGACTATTTTACCGGAAATCACTTCACCGAAAGATCGCTTTATCAAAAGATCACTTTACCGAAGGGTTGTTTCTCACCCAAAATTTAATTTAACGGAATTTTTCATTTCACCGACAGATTGATTCTTTTCATCAAATGGTTACAACACCTAAAAACACCATTTCGTTAAAAATTATCTTCACCAAAGATCCAGTTTATTAAAAAGTTTGCATTTTATTTATAGATCCACTGGAGTGCAGTGCTTTCTTGGATATGCAGACCACGAATTATCGATTCTTCATACATACTGTGGGAGTTTTTTCTTCAGTTTGTCTGAAACACTGATTGTTTTGATGAATGTTTATGACAGACTTCACGAAAAGATACATTCGTGCTGTTATAATACTTTTATGTGAAAGAACTTTCTATCTTAAAATAGATTACGATTGTGCTTTGTAGACAAAAGTATTTGGACGAAAGGAAAACAAGTTAGTAAAATCATGAAATGCATTGATTATGATACGCTTTCCAACATACCAGAAATCATTACTCAAGTTATGAGGATAATGGCTGTGGAATAAATGCCGCTCCTGTGCCCTGACCTATGACCCCATTTCGATTATATTCAACAGAACCAGTTTAGTATACCTCCGGAACAGCATGATAACGTTTCGTCACAATCGAAGCATTTTTACATACGTTATGACGTATGAGGGCAATGGAATGGATCCCGCTCCTATGTCTTGACCTTTTACTGCACTTCCTCCATTTTCAATAGGGTTCGTCCCCAGGTTGTCCCCTACCACAAACTAAAATTTCATCGAAATCAAACCATTTTTACGCGAGTTATCATGCGGACGGACGGACAGACAGACGGATAAAGCTGGAGCATATACGCTTCTTCAACCTACGGTTGGGAAGCCTAAAAAGATAATTTAATAGAAACAATCAGCCCATAGTCGGCCCACCTTTGACCGTTATAACTGCAGCTACCCTGCTTTCCAAGAGATGCCGGTGGATCTGTACCGAAATTTTCCTCCTGCGACACTTCTTCCAGCGCTGCCACAGAGGAAGATCTAACTAGCCCAGATCGGGTTCAGCGTTCCAACTCGTCCCATAGATGCTATATTGGATTTAGATCTGAAGTTTAGGCAGGCCATTCCAGCACTGCTCCTCAACCCACGCCTGGACAGGTCTTATAGACTGGCAAGATGTTCCATCTTCTGAAACCATCACGGATCTGTTTCGAAGTCCTGCCACACCATAGGTAGTGTGAAATTGCTCAGAATATCTTGCACTAGGCGGCCGTTAGGCCGGAGGGCACCACAACCAACAGACAGAGTCCTCCTCAGCAGTAACATCCCCACACCATCAAAGATCCCTACCAAACGTGACAGTAGGGACAAAGCGAGTTTGCCTTACAGCGTTCTCGGGCAAACGCCATACCCAAATACATTCATTCGCATGGAAGGGTGAGTAGCAGAGCTGAGTTCGGGCTCAATTTTAAGAGCCCGAGCCCGATCCCGAGCCCGTTCGAGTCCGAACGAGCCCGAAGTATGTCAGCCCGAGCCCGGTCCGAACGAGCCCGAAAACTATTATTAGCTTGTTCTTTAAAAAATATCTCTTCCAGACTTCAGCTCTTTCCTCCCCGGCAATAAACCGATGTCGTTCTCAACAGAGTGGGAAAGGTGTGTCTATCTATTTCTATAAATTCTTTGAGCATTGGTTTCTTCCTGAAATTCTTCGGGGGGGGGGCGGGATCAGGAGCAATTTACGTTGTACGTTGCTGAACAGAATTAGCAGGGAGCTGCCCCGTTAAGGTAGAGAGCAAAATTTCCTCAGCTTGCTATCTACAGTTCTTAATTTATAGTTTTAAACAAATTATCTATAAAGTATCGGTTCTAAAGAAACTATCTACTATCTATAGTTCTTAAAGAAACTTTCCCTTCGCAGAAATTCAGTAATTCATGGCCTATGGTATTTGTTACCCAAGCCCGTAATGAATAGCCCTGCAGAGTTCTCATCTAGACCCAGCTGCTGAAGAATTCTATTTAACAACTAGAAAGTGTAAAAAAGTCTCGTGTGTATAAGGTAACCTCTTTTCGAGCTGATCTTTTGTCGTTCTTCTTACGTTATTTTTAAAACATAACCATATGATGAAAGAGTTTCTAAATTAAACCGGCCAGACGAAACATTTAAACAGAAGTCAAACTTACGGAAATTGGCTTTATTCCAGAACTATTTCATCAGCACAACATAGCACTTCACAATTTACTTAACATGTCAGTATCAACCACACATCCAACACCCCAGACGAGCAGCTGTTGTATCGTAGTTTTTATCTATGGTTCTTATCTTATACAGTTACACGTCACGTTCATTCTGAGCTCAATTGATTTACCAACAGTATTCGTTTGAGAGAGAAGATATCACGTTAAGTGTGAAGTATAACTGAGAAGAAACTCAAAATTTACATAGGAAAAGAAACTAAAAAGGAAAGTTAATTTAGAATATAAGTCACATGTGATAAATCGTACAAAATCAGATTTAAAAAAAGAAGAAAATTATCTCCCTTTCTTAGAGCCCGAGCCCGAACTCCAGTAAGCATTATGCAGCCAGAGCCCTGTTCGGGCTCGGCTCGGCTCAGCACTGGTAAGTAGCGTGATTCCTCACTCAACAAGACGCTCTTCCACTATTCCCTTCTCCACGAACGGCAAGCGAGGCACCACTGAGATCGCCGTCACACTATGCGCCTTTTTCAATTCCTCAGAAAGCTTCGTTTGGCCCGGTTACTAGGTTTTTCCGGCATCCCGGAGTGCGACTTCACTGGTGTCGCATCGATGGAGGACATCAGCAACAGTGGATTTTAGGAATTCCAGAAGAGCGGCAATTCGACGAGCATGAAATGGTGCTACTTCATGTTCGCCAAGTTCGGTGGCTGGCAAAGCAGACACACTTCAACATCCTGACTGGGGATGAATCGTGGATATACCACAATGACTGGAAATGAAACAGCAATCGAGTGACGAGCCGTGGAGAAAAGCTCAAAAAAGCCGTAGTGAAGGTAAGAAATGGTTGCGTCTTTCTTCTCAAATACACGTGGCGAAAAACGATCTTGAAAGTCAACGAACAGTCACTGCGGAATGATACACCTCCAAATGTTTTCTAAAGGTCATCCATAGAGTGGCAGAAACATCCCTCTACTAGACCTACGGAGGAGCACCTGCTCCTGCACTATAACCGTGCACAGCTGCGCACACTACAGACGAGGCACTGGATTTCCTGGCAGCGTAAAAACTGTGCGTGTTGCCACTTCCAGCTTATTCGCCTGTCTTATCCCCATATAACTTCTTTATCTTTCCGAAGGCCACGAAAATGCTTCATGGATGTCATATTTCATCCGATGAAGATGCGGTTTCTGCGTATTTGAAGATACACTGCTCAAAACCAATTAGGGGATATCGTAGTTTTGTATGAAAGTTGTGAGTGACGGAAAACTTCGGAGGTTGGAAGAGAAACTACAGACATGTGAGAAGAAAAATATGGCCCAAACAATTAGTAATTTAAATTTAATAATTTTTGAGGAGACGAACGTAAAAATGCATATTTATGAACATGCGATCAAAATGAAAATAAAAGTAAATTTTTTGCCAGAAAATTGGATTTAATAAGGGATATGGTTTCCCCTGACAGAAAGCAATGTTGCACACCTGTGAGGCATGGAGTCAATCAGAGTATTAATGAGGGAATGGGGAATTCCATCCCACTCCTACAGTAGAGCACTTTCCAATTGCTTGACTGTTTGTGGAGGGGTTGATCGAACAGCAACCTTTCTCTCCTGACCGTCCCAGATATGCTCGATGGGGTTCATGTCTGGAGAAACATGCTGGCCAGTCCATTCGGATGATTCCCTCGTCAAACAGGAAGTCGTCCACATATCGAGCGTGATGTGGCCTGCAATTATTGTCCACGAAAATGAATTTATCTCAGATTGCTGCAGCATAAGGGACGACAAAGGCTTTGTTTGATAATCTCATCCCTATACCTTTGAGCAGTAAGTGTTCCATTTCCCATTATTACAGGTCGGTTCGACCATTGATAGAGATACTGGCCCACACCATCACTCCGCCTCTTCCAAATTGCACACTTTCTCGCACAAATAACGGGTTGTTACGAGTACCTCGTTCCCTCCGAATGACGAATCGCCTATTGGCAGGATGTACAGTAAAGCGCGACTCGTCTGAGGAGAGAACATTGCTCCATTTATTTCTTCTCCAATTGGTATGGTATGGTCTTGTGCCCAAAGTCTGAGGGCAGTACGGTGGCATGCGGTTAAAGAAACACATACCGTATTTCGTCCAGCATACAGACCAACACTGTGGAGTCGGTTTAGTTGAAGTTGAAACATTTGTGCCAGTAGCCGTACGGGGTTCGCGTTGCAGAAGAGTGGCGTTCATACTCCAGTTTCTCCTGACAGTCAGTGTTAAAAACCGAACCTCATTTCCTGATGTTGTTCTTCTACGACCTTGCCCTGGTCTTCGCCTTACATTTCCGCTATCTGAAAACCGATTCCAAAGTCTGCAAATCACGCTTTGAGAAACTTCAATGGCTACCGCTACTTGCGATTGGGTTTGACCCACTTCTAAGCGACCGATAGCTCTCCATACTACAGATTCGGGTAAATCACCTTGTTTGGACATTACATTCATCAATAACCCAGATTCAAAGCATCTGAGTCATTTTTTATCCTAGACTAAAGAATCGTACGCGCTACATGTCACTTTTCATTCGCTGACGTACACACGCCCTTTTTAACGTCACAGAAAAACTTTTGCAAACTCAGGTGTTTGTAAGTGTGCAAAAGTTTCATTTAATCACTTTCCTTCAATTTCTCTCTTAGCATACAAACAGTTGATGTCAGTTGTTCATATCAAAACCACGATATCCCCTAACTGTTTTGAGCAGTGTACTTGACAGCATCGAGAAATCGAACTGGGACATTTAAAAGCATTGAGAAATTAAACTGGGACACTTGACAACATCGAGAAACCGAACCTTTTCAAAGTGGTTGGGATGGATGCAAAAGTGCATAAATGTTGGTGGCGATTACTTAGGAAAGTTCTAAGTGGTTTTTTTTTTATTTGTAAGTACATTAAATTATATTTTCGTTACAAATTACTCTGCTCATGCCCCTTGTAATATTTCCTTAATTGTGTTTTGAAGCTTAAATTTGTGATAAGTCAAAGCTAACTGATATCTTTATTAAAGGGAAGTGGAACCAACCTGAGAGATTCTAGTTTAGAAGCACGAGTTTTGTTTTGTGCATAATTCAGTTCTGGACATCGAAGCAATATACATATTTAGTAAATGACGCATGAGCAACGTGGAACAGTGACTTCCTTTCATTGAAACATAAAATGATATAAAAAAACTTTAGGTGAAATCGTCATTTGAAACATAAATGATATATAAATGACCTTTAGGTGAAATCGTCATTTTTATATAAAAGTATCTTTCGGAAAAGTGATTGTTTTAAAAGTATTTATTTATTTATTTATTTATTTATTTATTTATATTTTTATTTTTGTGAAATAAGTTTTCGAGGTGAAATGAACTTTTCGATAAAACGACCTATCCCTAAAACGGATCTTTCGGCAAAACGACCCTGAGAGGAAGGAATTTTTGTGATGATATAATTCTTCGAGGTAAAATGAACATTTCGTTGAAAATACTCTTCGTTAAAACGTGACTTTTGATGAAAAGACATTTCGGTGAAATTTACTTTTCTTTGAGACGACCCATCTTTAAAACAAACTTTTCGGTGAAACTGCCCATCGGTAAAGTGAATCTTTAGGTAAAATGAACTAAAGGTAAAATGATCCTACCAGTAAAGTTAGTTTCGGTGAAGAAATCTTGCTGGTAAATGATCGATGATACCCCATGACCATCCATGTGGCACTTGTTCTCGGCAAACGCAAAATTCGTATTTCTTTGAGAAAGTTTTTGTCTTTTCTACATAATTTCACTTATGTTCGAATGTATGAAGTAACGGAACGGTAAAATTTTAACCTTTTATAACAAGAGAGTGCGTATGTTTTAAAAAAAAGCACTAAATAGCGCATAGCCGCATTAGCAACTGTGCTTCCACAAAAAGAGTCGAAAGGAAAAGAAAAATTTTACATTTTTATTCTTATTGGCATTTCGTAATCTTATCCAAAGGAAATGGTATTTTAGGAGGACAATTTTATCTTTAAGCCTTCGATCTTCAATATTTCTGGAAACACGAACGTTTTTCTATCATTAGAGATGATTAAATCGAAATTTTAGCATAAAATCTGAAGATTGAAACTGTGCCAACCGTTGAAGGAGCGAATGGTTTTATTTCTTTTGAATGATTTTAACAAATCTTCTGTTAGTTGTTTTAGTCATGCATTACTCCTAAATTGTTTTTAACTAGTCGTGGGAAGAAAACGAATTCTCTTTGTGAGTATTACAATGAAACTCTCTTACCTAAGGGAATGTAGCATCTTAACCTAAACAACTTGAGAGGTCAATATAACAGTTGCAATCCCCATTTCCTTGTTTACGCCGAAGATGTTCTGTAGAATTTAAAACACTGAACACCATCGCGCCATTGATCCTGAGTCTTTGTTTCTACTGACAGGATATTACTCAGACAGTGAGAACTAATCGGTAAAAGACGCAATAGTGAATGCAATGGTTTTGCATTCAACACTATGCTTCTGATTACTTAAAATGCCACTGCTTTCTCTCATTACTGCTCCTTTTGCATTACTGATGCCACATTTCGTTTTCTCTATACATTCCTCCTCCCCTTGGGATCTAGGAACGTTTTAATTACGTCAGCTATAGAAGCCGATTGTTTTGTTTCTGAACTAATTTCTTTTACGTCTACTGAGACTTAGAACATGCTGCATCTTTCACGGTACAGTTAGCGGCTTAGCGATTTTGTAATTCAGAAACTTCTACGGAACTGTGATCGGTGGCACTGGAACTAATTGTATCTGCCCCGAAAAGCCATATTTGGCACGCTACTCTTCCCAAATAATTTCCAAAAAACAACGTAGGTTCCTCTATTTATCCTTGAAAAAAAACGGCAAGGTCGTAAAAAAAAGATTAAGGTTGTATGTAACAAGGTTAGGTACTGAATTTTTCGTTGTACAAGGTGTTTCACAACGTAGCCCCCAAAAAACAGATATTGTTTTCTTCCCACTCTACATGAACCAAGACATTTCGTTTACAAGTGACCTTCATTCCTGAGAAATGCGCGTGGATGATTTTCTTGATAAGACGATGACTCATTGTGGCGTTACCTCGCCAAATTGCCGGGCACGCAGATTTCCGATGGCAATAATTGGCTCTCGTACGAGATGAAACGCCAGTACAGTGATGCGAACGCAGCGTCCGTGGATGGGGCTCGGACGCACAGAAATCTGGGAAATGGACCGCAAAATTGCACTACGGCACGAGATGACAGACACCTCTGCCGCATTGTAGTAACCGCTCGCATAGCAACATTCAAGACGTTAGCGCCGCAGTGAAGCACTGTCGCAGCTCAGGTTTTGTCCTCGAGAAGGTTTTGACGTCGTCTGCTTAACAGAGGACTGGTCACTAGCAGCTCAGAACTGCGTATTTCTTTGATCCTCAACCACAGACGCCTCAGGCTGCAATGGGGTCTCGAACACAGACATTGACGCGCTGATTGGCAACAGGTCGTGTTTTCTGACGAGTCACGATTCATTTTGATGCACCATGATGGTTGCATATGTGTTCGAAGACATCGTGGTGAACGGCACCTTGCAGCGTCATACTGGCCCAACGTCAAGCGACATGGTTTGGCGCCATTGGTTTCAATTCACGATCTCACTTGATTCGAACTCAAGGAATTCTCAACAGCCAGCGATACATCAGGGATGTTTTAGAGGTAGAGGTGATAGTCTTTCTTCAGAGTTGTCCTGGCGCTAATTCCAGAAGGACAATGCTCAGCCACATGCGGGCCGGAATATCCAAGACCTCTTCCATACACGGCAGATACAGTTTTTTCCCTGATCTGCTCCTTCGCCGGATATGTCCCCGATCGAACATGTCAAGAACATGGTAGCTAAACGACTGGCCTGTCAATCGCCTCAACCTAAACGACTGGCCTGTCACCACAAATGAACTCTGGTCTCGCATAGAAGCAGACTATTCCCCAGGACGATATCAACAACCTCTTCCATTCAGCGCCACGCCGTGTGGATGCTGTTATTGTTGTTTGACGTGACTTCATGCGATACTGAGTTTTGAAGCGAAAAAATATCGCATAGCTCTACACATTTAATCAGTTATCTTCTGAAACGTGAGGAATCTGTGATAGAAATTTCATTTGAATAGCGCGATTCTTTCTTGATGTTTCAATTTTCACAAACAGTAGTGTATGTCAATGAATGAAATACGGAATTACACCATTGTACAACACAAATTTTGGAAGATGTGAATCCGTTTATTGGTGTAAATATGACATGGATATTAAGTCAGATAATATCTGAAAACTTGAAAATTGTGTCGTATTGAAGCGGGAATAGAACCCGCGTCTCCGGGATAGCGCCCGAATATGCTAACCACATATTATTGGTGTCATATTTACACCAATAAAAGGAATCACATCTTCCAAATCTGTATTGTACAATGGTGTAATCCCGTATTTCATTCACTGATATTCTGCGCCTCAGGGAAATCACGTGAATGAATGCTAAACCTCCATATTCGCTATATATGAATGCCGGTTGCTTCGACTAGCGAATCCTGTGATGGTTATATTCAGATGAATCGGAAACTTGGTCGTTCTGGGTGGTGGTGTGGTCAGCATACCCGGGCGCTATCTGGTAGACGCGGTTCCAATTCCCGCTCCATGTCGACGAAATTTTCAAGTTTTCGGATATTGTCTGACTTAACATCCATGTCATTTACACCAATTAATGGATTCACATCTTCCAAATTTTTATAGTAAAGTATGTGTCTGTCGTCCTCTCTTTCATAATGTCTTGTCGCTCTGCGTTTTCACTGCTAAGCGCTACCTGTGACGTACTACAGAGGTAAAGCACATGTCAAGACAACAAATCTGCAGCGATACATTCCGTCCGTGTAGCTTAGTTGGGAGAGCAACTTACGCCGGAGTAAGGGGCCGCAGACAAACTTGTGTTTTCACATACTACAAATGCACCTGTTTGCTTAATCGGGGCAAACATTTTTAACAGGATAATTAACATAAGGTGCTCCTCCATTTTTTCGCAGCTTAAGCAAAGCCCAGTGAAACTTGTTTAAGACTGAATCGAAGGGACTGGAACTACAGGTGGATCCATGGAAGTCATTGGAATATAAACATTTGAAATTTTCTCATGATAATAACAGGTTCTACATAATTTTTGATTACTAAATAGAATGTGTTGTTCGTGCGTACCTTAATCAACTTAAAATTGCAAACTTTTAGTTTTTAAGTAAGCCAACATTAATTTTTGTACGGTAACACTTACAATAGGACTCTCAGTGAGAGCACGTGCACTCCTCACTAATTGAAATAGCTCAGAGTCACCTCAGGGAAATGCAAAATCTCAAATATCTTGAATACTCTGTATAACGAAGTAAATTTCTCCGTCATTTTTTTCCGCGTAGGATTCGAACCCGGGTCTCCTCATTCCGGAATAAGTTGCTCTACCAATTTAGCTACGCGGACGTTTTATTCTGATTCCTATCTGCCTTTATGTCGTGTGCGTCCTCTGGCAGGTACGTCACATCTCCTGGTACGTTACATCATCTCCCCCTTATTTTTATTTATTTATTTTTTCGAAGTGCTGGAGAAGGGATTCTCTTATTTTTCCTATCTCGCGGTGTGGAAATAACATCACACCATTGCGAGATTTTGAACGGTCGGGTCATCCGGATAGTTCGGGTGCCATTATAACGAAGTAAATTTCTCCGTCATTTTTATCCGCGCCAGGATTCGAACCCGGGTCCCCTCATTCCGGAATAAGTTGCTCTACCAATTGAGCTACGCGGACGTTTTATTCTGATTAATATCTGCCTTTATGTCGTGTGCGTCCTTCTGGCAGGTACGTCACATCTCCTGGTACGTTACATCATCTCCACCTTTTTTTTTTTTTTCGAAGTGCTGGAGAAGGGATTCTCTTATTTTTCCTATCTCGCGGTGTGGAAATAACATCACACCATTGCGAGATTTTGAACGGTCGGGTCATCCGGATAGTTCGGGTGCCATTATAACGAAGTGAATTTCTCCGTCATTTTTATCCGCGCCAGGATTCGAACCCGGGTCCCCTCATTCCGGAATAAGTTGCTCTACCAATTGAGCTACGCGGACCTTTTATTCTGATTCCTATCTGCCTTTATGTCGTGTGCGTCCTTCTGGCAGGTACGTCACATCTCCTGGTACGTTACATCTGCAATGCTTGATGATCTGTTTTTATCTTAGTGATGTGTAGTTCTATGTTCACCTCCTCTATTTCATCATTCTCAAAGCTATTGTTTGTTTGTTTTTCTTCAAATTTGAGGTCACTCAATAAATTCGTCGAGACCTCCATTACGACGCCCGGTTGCGACGCCCACACAATACTTTGCACTGAAGGTTACTAAACTGGTTCTGTTTAGCGCTGTCTGAAGATCTTCTGTGCTTCCTTCACACACACATGTCTTCTTTCATCAGTACTTCCTTCACACAAAATCCTCCAAAGGAAATTTTGCTTTTTTGAAACACTACTTAAACATTTCGGGTAACACCTCGCATTATGCTTTTTCAAGCCATCCAATAGCATAAAAAACAGTTATAGATTTCGTACGTTCGCTAGAAGAGTACGCGAATTCCATATTCAAACCGCTCCTAGACAACCGTATTCAACTCTTCATTTCCGGTTTTTCGTATTTTTCCCTTCGTTGAGCAGTTGCCTTTACGCCTCTGCCCTAGTATCTTCTTTTTTCGCATTAAAATGTCATAAATTTGTGTTTTTCCAGCACTGAAGTAATCTGTCAAGTGCTTGACATTCACACTTGCATTTTCGCGCATTTCAATAATTTTAGCTTTTACATACTAACCGAAAACGATCCTCTTTGGAGCCATGGAAAGAGGCAAACGAACGCACGCAACACACAATAATCAAAGGCTGTCTTCTCTATGAACAATTGTTAGAAAATTAAATCAGAGGGTCTCTCGTTGAAACGCGAACGGAACAGCCAATTGCGAGGTTTTTTGACATTGCATCCCGGAAAAAGAAGCAACGCTGGTCACGTAACCTAAACCTGAGTCGTGCTTTGTGCTTAAGGAGAAGCCAAACAGTGGATGTGGTGCGGGGTGTGTGTTTTTGTAGACAACCTAAAAGCAATCTCTCTCTGCTTAATTATGTTATCTTCAACCTCCAGTAAGTACTCTTTATCTTATAATGTTTTGTATTGTGAAAACACAACCAAATTTGCCGATGGAGGGACTCTAATCCGCATCCTTCGGTTCTGGAGCCGAACGCTTTTCCAATTAAGCTACACCGATAAGAGCATATCTCTGGTACTTGCCGTCTTGATATGTGCGTCCCCTCTGTGACACGTTACAGTATTCAATTAAAATATTTGACGGCACGGAAGCATCTGGGAAATTTCTGTTATAACATAGTTCATTTACCTTCTTGCCGTTTCCGATACAGCCAGGTTCCGTTTTAGACAAGTTAAATACTACGTAATTTCCTATCTTAGATTTCGGAACTAAAAAACAGTTTCGTTTTATTCAGATTTTGCCGTAAACAGGTTTTACTGTATTTTTGCCTCCGCTACTAATACGGCGGGACAAAGTCACCGAAATTCATTTGTGTAATGCCATTTAGAACAGAGAATTAATTCCTACTTTTTAAAACATATAATCTTTTGAGCCATTTTCAAAACGCCAAATTCAAAAATTTTGATCTTTCTCTGAGTATTGATTTGCAGTTTAAAAATATTGATTTAACATCACACGGCACAGCTGCATGAAAACGACAGCTCTGTGTTGAAACTTCCTATTTTTCGAGCGATGAAGTCAGAATAAACTTTTGGGGAAAATTTCAGAGCCATTACTTTTTTGGACTACAGCCTCTGTTTCATGGCAACTTCCCCACAATCTAATAATCCATGAAGATTTGTCCCCAAGTTTTATAATGTTGACAGATTCTTTTAAAGTTCTTTCAGCTTCAGTCTTTCGTGAAAACGAACCACTGCATCTTTCCAAGAACACATCTGTCACACAGTTTAAGCTCGTAGAGAGAAGCAGACTTGAACGATTCGATCACAAGCGTCTTATTTAAAAAAAAACAGCCTTATTTTGTGTTTCAGTGATAAAAAATCGCAAACGATATGGAGCTGCATCCTCTTTGTCAGCAGCTAAAATTAATTTTGTGTCACTTCATTTGTATTAAAACTGTAAAAATGAATATAATGGATGGAAACTCAAACTGAGCCTTACGCCGTACACGAGAAAATTACGCAGTTGTTGCCGATACTTCTTTAAAATCCTTTGTCTTCGACCAAAATGTCGGTTCATTATAGGTTTATTAGCACATTTATTCTAAATAAATTTTCCAAAATGAATTCTAATTGAATCATTCTTACGTTTCGCAAGATTCTATTTTTAAAAACAGGTAACATCCGTCTAAATTTTACTTTGTCTTTCATTCTTGAGCCATGACCTATGAAAAAACGCTTAATGAGAGAGACAAACCCATTTAATTCAGAAGATGCGAAGCAAATGAAAGAAATGATGCGAAGTAAATGAAAGAAGATGCGAAGCAAATGAAAGAAGATGCGGAGCAAATGAAAGAAGATGCGGAGCAAATGAAAGAAGATGCGAAGCAAATGAAAGAAGATGCGAAGCAAATGAAAGAAGATGCGGAGCAAATGAAAGAAATGATGCGAAGCAAATGAAAGAAATGATACAAAGCAAATGAAAGAAATGACACAAAGCAAATGAAAGAAATGATGTAAAGCAAATGAAAGAAATGATACAATGATGCGAAGCAAATGATGCAATGATGCGAAGCAAATGAAAGAAGATGCGAAGCAAATGAAAGAATATGCGAAGCAAATGAAAGAAGATGCGAAGCAAGTGAAAGAAGATGCGAAGCAAGTGAAAGAAGATGCGAAGCAAGTGAAAGAAGATGCGAAGCAAATGAAAGAAGATGCGGAGCAAATGAAAGAAATGATGCGAAGCAAATGAAAGAAATGATGCAATGATGCGAAGCAAATGAAAGAAGATGCGAAGCAAATGAAAGAAGATGCGGAGCAAATGAAAGAAATGATGCGAAGCAAATGAAAGAAATGATGCGAAGCAAATGAAAGAAATGATGCGAAGCAAATGAAAGAAATGATGCAATGATGCGAAGCAAATGAAAGAAGATGCGAAGCAAATGAAAGAAGATGCGAAGCAAATGAAAGAAGATGCGAAGCAAATGAAAGAAATGATGCGAAGCAAATGAAAGAAATGATGCGAAGCAAATGAAAGAAGATGCGGAGCAAATGAAAGAAGATGCGGAGCAAATGAAAGAAAATGCGAAGCAAATGAAAGAAAATGCGAAGCAAATGAAAGAAGATGCGAAGCAAATGAAAGAAGATGCGGAGCAAATGAAAGAAGATGCGGAGCAAATGAAAGAAATGATGCGAAGCAAATGAAAGAAATGATACAAAGCAAATGAAAGAAATGACACAAAGCAAATGAAAGAAATGATGTAAAGCAAATGAAAGAAATGATACAATGATGCGAAGCAAATGATGCAATGATGCGAAGCAAATGAAAGAAGATGCGAAGCAAATGAAAGAAGATGCGAAGCAAATGAAAGAAGATGCGAAGCAAGTGAAAGAAGATGCGAAGCAAGTGAAAGAAGATGCGAAGCAAGTGAAAGAAGATGCGAAGCAAATGAAAGAAGATGCGGAGCAAATGAAAGAAATGATGCGAAGCAAATGAAAGAAATGATGCAATGATGCGAAGCAAATGAAAGAAATGATGCAATGATGCGAAGCAAATGAAAGAAGATGCGGAGCAAATGAAAGAAGATGCGGAGCAAATGAAAGAAGATGCGGAGCAAATGAAAGAAATGATGCGAAGCAAATGAAAGAAATGATGCGAAGCAAATGAAAGAAATGATGCAATGATGCGAAGCAAATGAAAGAAGATGCGAAGCAAATGAAAGAAATGATGCGAAGCAAATGAAAGAAATGATGCGAAGCAAATGAAAGAAATGATGTAATGATGCGAAGCAAATGAAAGAAGATGCGAAGCAAATGAAAGAAGATGAGAAGCAAATGAAAGAAGATGCGGAGCAAATGAAAGAAGATGCGAAGCAAATGAAAGAAATGATGCGAAGCAAATGAAAGAAATAATGTGAAGCAAATGAAAGAAATGATGCGAAGCAAAGGAAAGAAATGAAAGCAAGACACAGGGGACAAGAGATTACGTTGGCAGTGACGTGGACAGTGACATGACGACCATTGATTGGTAGTGCCCATGTATATATACCTAAGTCTTGGGAGACTCCACATGAGAGCTTGATAATGATATCGAAGTGATATTGAAATGCATCGCGTGTTACGGAGATCGTGCAGAGGTGAGAGTATCGTGCGTAGCGTTGGCTTTTCGATGTATATAGCATAGCGTTTTGTCCTTGATGTTTAGTGTTTCCTTCAACTGTTTAATATGTAAAATTAGTGTTATTCAGCGAGCATTTCAGAAATAGTTTACTTAATGGTATTAAATGTGTATTAGTGAAGTGTTCTCAATAGTAAGACTAATAGTCTATTGAACTACATACTCCCTGAAACTTTTCGCTTTTAAATTTTTATACTGCAGTACTAAGATTGCTATAGACTTTTAGCATAGGCATCGAAGGGAAGGCTAAACTACTAATATGAAGGAATATGCATAGAGTATAAGGTAATGAGAACTGTATTTGAGAAATACACCTCATCAGCTAAGATATTTAGCACATTAACACAGACCATAGCCATGTGGTTCATCTATATAAATGAAAGAAAAGTATTGAACAAAGGGCATCCTGAAAATAACGCTTCCTCCTTAATAATTTTTGAAAATTTGAAGTGATTTTAATGAAACCATATTGACATATACTACGATATGTTAGCAATGTGGGATCACATTTTTTCCAGAATTAGAAATAAAGATCTTGAATGAGTGAGAAAAGCAGCGAGTCGTAATTGAATTCCTGGAAAAAGAGGGGTGTGAGGTTCCAGAAACCCACAGAAGACTACTGGCGGTGTCTAAATCGATATCAGTAATGTCCGAAGATGAATGAAGAGGTTTCGAGAGGGAGAAAGTTCAGTGTCGGACGGCAAACAACGGAGTGGAAGACCCGCAACTGCAGTGACAGATGCCAACAGGTAACGAGTGAAAGACCTCATCACAGCTGATCGTCGTGTCACCATCCAGGAGTTGTGTGATACAATTCATTGAGATCTGGACTACAGAAACATTTTGCTATGGAAACATTAATTAGAGATCTGGACTACAGAAACATTTTGCTATGGAAACATTAATTAGAGATCTGGACTACAGAAACATTTTGCTATGGAAACATTAATTAGAGATCTGGACTACAGAAACATTTGTTCAAAGTGGATCCCAAGAAACCTAACCCGTGAGTAATGTGAGCAAAAGGTGGAGATGTGCCGGAACCTCTTTGACTGTTATGAGAGGAAGGGTGTGGTGGGTAGAAAACCTGTGTGGTCTTTCGTGACCCAGAAACAAAACGTGCGTCAATGGAATGTCACCGCATATCTTCACATCGACAGGAAAAGGTGAAAACAACTCATCCCCCAGTGATGGTGGAAATTTTTTTGGGACAAAACGTATTGTTTTGACTAATTTCCTTAAATGGGGTGCAACAATAAACAGTGCTCACTATGTGCAGACATTGAAGAAGCTAAAGGAAGCTATCAGAAGGAAAAGGCGTGACATTCCACTTCATAATGTTGTTTTACGCCATGATAATGCACGTCCCCGCACCTCAATGGAAACTTCACAGGCTATTGCCAAAATATGGTAAACGGTGATGCCACAACCTCCCAACAGTCCTCATTAGGCTCTTTCAGACTTGTTCCCATTTGCTTCTTTGAAAAACACCCTTAGTGGGAAACACTTTGACAGATTTTAAACTGGCTGTTAACTTATGGGTGAAACGACAGCCTCCGGAATTTTTCCAAAATGGATTTTACCAATGGGTTCAAAGATGGCGGCAATGCATAGAAAGCAATGGACAATACTTTGAATAGGCTAACATTATTAACAATATGTCCAAGGATTTTGCCACCAAGTTTCACACTTTTTCTGCTACAAATAAAAATTTTATGAGGGACAAGGCATTACTTTCAAAATGCCCCTTGTATTTCTTTTTTTTCGAGGGATAATCGGCAGGAATTTTGTAAATCTATAGATCTTGTACTTTGGAAAAACAACAGTAGTCTGATTTTTCGAATGCAGTACTTAAGTTTTGTTTAAGAACAATTTATCAGTTTTCCAAAAGGTAACCAGACAATATACGCTACATACTTGTTAAAATGTTATCAGGAATCCAGGAATCATAATCAAAATGCTCATTAATAAATTACAAAGGTCATCTAGTTCAGTTTAGCTTAACGTATTTCTCCTGAGTCATTTGATTTCTTCTTTTCTTTTTTTTTTTTTTTTTTTTTGATTGAAGGTTTAAAAAATTATTTATTTGACTTGGTGGTACAGATGCATTTACAGGATAAACACACATAGTTGTACAGTATTGACAGGTAGACATGGACAGTATATTCAGTTTACATCAACAATGCACATAGCAAACATGATATAGAGTATGCCAAATGATCAAGTAACACAGAGAGAGCCGTTGCTGATGAAGTAACACATTGAGAGCCAGTGCCGAAAGACAAACACAAACTTCCATGCCTTACCTGGGATTCGAACCCAGCCTCCTTCCTGTGCCAATTATCAGAAGCCAGCGCTTAAAAGAAACAGCCAGGAATCAAAGTTCTCCAATGATTTGAAACGGAATAGCACCACCGGAGCTGCTATTCCGTTTCAAATCATTGGAGAACTTTGTTGCAGAAATTAAAATTTCTAACTGGCAAGCATGCCAGATTAAAAGGGTCTTGAACACAGATTCTGCTTTTGGACCAGTTGCTAGATACTCATGATACTCGTACCGAACATTTTTAAATAGAGCAAAATTTCTGTCCTTCATTTAATGGTAAGGAATAACAGAGCCTTTATAACAAGAAAACTTTAAATCTACCGTAATTAATATTCTTGAAAAAAATTCTTGCGATCATTCTAGAAACGTATCTACAACCAAAAATAAAACTACTGCTATATCTGGATCACCAAAAATACAAATCATCATCACGAAGCTTTATCGGATGGACGACTTGTGAAAAGAAAGCAAAAAGGAAGCTATTGCAAAAAGTACCTCGACTAGTTTTTGTTTGCAATTATCATTGTCACACACACATAGTTGTATTCACATACATATAGTACATAGTTGTATGTGTATATATGAGAATGGCAATTACAGAGCTGACATCTATACTTTGCAAATCACGAAGCCTTTCGAAGTAGCCTTCTTGATCATTATAAATTATTATTATTTTTTAATTAGAGATTTAACTACCACCGTGAGCAACTCAATGGGCTATACGCCGTCGCCTGTTCCTAATTTATGGTCACTGGTTCCAGGAAAGTGAGAGAGCCAGTGCTGTATGAAACACAGCTTCCATGCCTCACCGGGATTAGAACCCGGACCCCTTTCTGACGAATGTTCAGAGGCCATCGCTTATACCACTGCGCCACCGGGGCGGCCATAAGAAATTATGACAAATTTATTTTCTTGTCACGCTTAACATCTACTGCGACGTGTTCATCGAGACATTTTAGAGAAGTCCAACCTCTCAAAGCAACACGAAAATCGTAGTGTTTGTACCTCTGTTGCTCGCTGATCAGCAGATATCAACTGCTGAAGGCTCAAGGTGGAGAACTGTCATTTTTGGAAATCGTTGGAGACGTACTGTACCATAAAGGCGGTTCGTTCTTGATGTCAATAATGCAAATGTTTTAAGCACAACTGGTATGTAGACATACTGCCTAGGGCAACTAAATAAGCACAACTTATATAACTGGAATCGATGGTACAAATAGATGAAAAACTAGTTGAAAGACAATAAGAACTAAGAAACGTTAAAGCTTATGTGTGTACGTTTACGACCAGTTCGGTGTGGTATAAACAGTCTTCCGTCCACAATTTAGGGCGGCCGCTCCAGGTAAGGCAGAGAGACAGTGCCGTAAGACAAGCACAACAACCATGCCTCAACCGGAATTCGAATCCGGACCCATCTCGAGCGACTGGTTGGAAGCCAGCGCTTATCTAAGGCGTTGGCCTCTGATCATTCGTCCGTAAGGGGTCCGGGTTCGAATCCCGGTCAGGCATGGATGTTGTGTTTGTCTTACGGCACTGGCTCTCTCCCTTCCCTGGAATCAGTGACCCTAAATTAGGGACGGGCGACTGCTTATAGCCCATTGAGTTGCTCACGGTGGTCGTTAAACCTCCAATCAAAAAAAAAAAAAAAAAAAAAAAAAAAAAAAAGAAGCCAGCGCTTAGACCACTGCGCCACCGTGACGACAATAGAAGCACAACAACCATGCCTCAACCGGAATTGGAATCCGAACCCAACTCGAGCGAATGGTCGCTTATACCACTGCGCCACAGTGGGTGGCGGCAATAGAAGTCGTTAAAAATTCCATTGAAATGATCAAGACCAAACAATCGAGGTCGAGTAAATAGGTTAAACGTATGTGACGTGCCTGCCCCGCAGGACGCACACGACATAAAGGCGGGTAGCAGCAAGAACGAACGTCTGCGTAGCTCAGTTGGTAGAGCGACTTGTTCCGGAATAAGTGGACTCGGGTTCGATCCCCGGCGTGGACCAAACATGACGGAGAAATTTACTTCGTTATATGTATGAGTCATGGAATATTGAATAAAATGATTGTGAGGTGGAATGTTGAGGGAAGAAGGGGGAGAATAAATGAATTCAGGATGGGTGGTGAGGACTGTAGTGGGAAAATCTGACATTCTGGGGAGAGGACTTAACGACAACCATGAGAAGTTTCAAAGGATACGGGCAGTTTTCTGTCTCTAATTTCGGATTACTGGTTGCAGGGACGGGGAAGGGTCAGCGCCGTCTGACAGACGTCTCATCTATGTCACACCTGGGACTCGGGACTGGTCCATCGCGAAAGAACGATTCTTTGCCCGCCCCCTAGATAGCTAGTCTACCAAGGTGGCAAATAAAACTTGGGACATACGAATTGTGGAATCAGAATGAATGGAGGAAAAGAATTTGGATAAATTTTATGACCAGCTGGGTTGTATGAAGCCAAGTGACCCCTTTTTCCAAATAAAAAAAGATTGGTGGAAATTTTCCGCGTCATTCCCCTTGTGCAATCTATGTCGTTCTTTTAATTTCTACCCTGAATTATGTCCGAGGCCAGATTTTTTCCCCTCACTGTTTTACTTCAGCCAGAGTGAGGTATGTATGTCTTGTTTGTCCTACGGTGATGTCTCTAGCTCTTACCTGAATCAAGTGACTATAAATTACACGAGAAAGAGTTACTACATGGGCGTAGACTTGTCTCGAAAGTTAGGGGACTGGACGGATTTTATAATTACCGTTCTTGTTCATTTGAATACTGGACTGAATTACAAGGTACAGGAAAAGATCCAGAAGAAAACTACATGGGAGGCGGGTGGACAAATTCGAAAGCATGTGTGACTGACATGGAGGAGACTGGCTCAAGACAGATCGCTGCGGAAGAAACTTGGGGACACATTCATCCAGCAGTGGATTGATAATGGTTGACAATGGTGATGATGGTATCATAATCGTCGTCAAGCGTAACCATTATCAATCCATATACTGTATATATACACGGTCGAGTCACATTATTGTGACCACCAGCTAATATCCAAAGCAACCGCCGTGTGCAGCGCGGACAGCAGCTAGACAGCCCAGGAGTGACTCAGTAAGGTGCTGGAAGGTATTCACAAGTGTATGGAACCATGCTGACTGCAGTGCATCTGAAAACTGCTGGAGGTTGCGTGGTGGAGGATCCATAGAGCGAACAACACGATCGTGTGATTGTGTGATTGGAGGTTTAACGACCACCGTGAGCAACTCAATGGGCTATAAGCAGTCGCCCGTCCCTAATTTAGGGTCACTGGCTCCAGGGAAGGGAGAGAGCCAGTGCCGTAAGACAAACACGACATCCATGCCTGACCGGGATTCGAACCCGGACCCCTTACGGACGAATGATCAGAGGCCAGCGCCTTAGACCACTGTGCCACCGGGGCGGCAACAACACGATCGAGGTGGTACCACAGATTCTCAATTGGGTTTAAGTCTAAAGAATTAGGGGGCAAGGGGAGTACTTTGAAGTCTTCATCGTGCTTTTCCAACCACTCTCGTACATTTCTAGCTGTGTGACACGTCACATTGTCGTGCCAAAACATCGCATCCGCCTCAGGGAAGACAATCAGCATAAATGGATGTATGTGTACGTGGTGTGCAAGGATGGATTCATAACGAATTCGGTCTATAATGCCTTCAACAGGTATGAGTGGATCCAGGGAATGCCACGAAAACATTCCCCAGACCATAACACTGCTTCCACCAGCTTGTGTTCTTCCAGCAGTAGTTGAAGAATGTTTGTTCTCCGATGTTTCTCGCCTTATACGATAACGTCCATCCGTTCGATGAAGCAGAAAACGTGACTCACCGGAGAAAGCAATACTTTGCCAATCAGCGGAGGTCCAATTCCGATACTTCCGTGCAAATGCAAGCCTTTTCTACCTATTCACCTTCGTTAGCATAGCTGCAGTGACCATCCGCCTGCATCGGAACCCCATACGCAGCAGGGTTCGCTGAACTGTCGTTGCAGACACAATTCCGGTAGTCCTCTGGTTCATTCGGCCAGTGAGTTGCTCCACCGTAGCGTGTCGATCGGCCCTCACGCACCTTCGAAGCCGACGTTCAGCTCTCGCATTAATAATGGCACCTGGTGCTCCGCAGTTTCCACGTCGTTTATTCGCAATGGTGCCATTTCTCCAATCACGATACACTTTAACCACAGTAGTTTGCGAACAGTTCACAAACTGCGCTGTTTCAGAAATCCTGCCACCCTTGGCCCGAAAGCTGATAATCATCCCTTTGTGCAAATCTGATAAATCGCTGCTTTTATCCATGACAGCAACGATTGATATGTTTTCAGAATGCCTACAAGCACATCTTATATACCCTCCAAGCCTGGTCACGACACGCGCCTTCTTTCATTGGCTACGCGCTGTCGAACTCAAAAGTATGAGTTGGTCACAATAGTGGGACTTAGGCGCTGGAGGGCGCTTTCCATTTCCCCACACACGCCGTTTTTCGCAACGCAAAGACAGGAATAGCACAAGAGATCAAAACAAAGCTTTATTGCAGACAAAATAAAAAACAAAACGTGACAGCACAAAATTACATCAAATTTGCAAACATTAATAAGTAAATACTGAAATCAATTACATTTACAAAAGCTGCTCAAAAGGGCGACAGCCACTCCCGATACACGCTTCGCATCGTCGACGTCAAGATGCCCGTATGTTGTGGAAAATACCAGGCATTTCCGGGTCAGCTGCAGCAGCGACTGAAAGTCTGGCGACTAGTTAATCATTGGAATCAATGAGAGTGTCGTAAATTACGGACTTAAGATGTCCCAATAAAAAGAAATCCAGAGGGGACAGATCTGGTGATCGTGGGAGCCAAGCGATTAGTCCACCTCGTCCAATCCATTTGCCTGGAAATGTGGCGTTGCCGCCCCGTTGGCGCAGTGGTCTAAGCGATGGCCTCTGATCATTCGTCCGAAAAGGGCCCGGGTTCGAATCCCGGTGAATCATGGATGTTATGTTTGTCTTACGGCACTGGCTCTCTCTCCCTTCCCTGCAACCAGTGGCCCTAAATTAGGGACAACTAATTATAGCACGTTGAGTTGCTCACTGTGGTCGTTAAACCTCCAATAAAAAAAATGTGGCGTTCAAGTAATCACGCACCTGAGTGTTGAAATGAGCTGGCGCTCCATCATGCTGGAACCACATTTTACGGCGGACGGCTGCTGGTACATGCTGGATTAATTCAGGCAAGACTTGTTGAAAAAAATGAGGTACGTCTTCCCATCCAGACATTCAGGTAAAAGGTATGGGTCTTTGCGTTGCGAAAGACGGGGTGTGTTGAGAAACGCAAAGCACCCTCCAATGCCTAACCGCGTAACTTTCGACCATGCATTCTATGACGAACAGTGCTTGTTTCTGTGTGTTCTATCACCCCTTAAAGTTTGTTACATTAGTTTTGAAACACCCTGTGTACAGTATATATAGAAGGGACGTTCAAAGTAACGCTACTGATTTTACATGTGGCAGAAGTGTAATGCAGTAAGCATACATACTTTCGAAGTACTCTCCCTCTACATGATAAACACTTTATGAATGACCCGCCGTAAAATACGAGGGTCACTTTGTGTCTGTAAATTGCATAATACATCGAAAGCAAGCAAATAGGATTATGAAGGTACTATACCGCAGGGCGGAGGCTCAGAACTCTGACCATGATCTGCCCACCTACATCAGCCAGCAAATGTCGTTCTCATTCATTTACAATTACGCACATTGGTAGGAAGGTAAAAATAAGATCAAAATGATACATTTGGTATTTGAAAAGCGTAGTACTCAGTTACTTCGAAGTTTTATTGACATTCTAGAAATAATGAGCTTTTGGAATTTAAAAGTTCAGGAAAGCATAATACCTTGAGAGACAAACCAGAGCCAAAGGTTGAGTGCGACGGTTCCTGCTTAGAAACAAAGTTGAGAGTGACACGTTCTCTCCATCCTCATATGATTCTACGCCTGTAAGTGAGACCTTATAACCTTAGGAGCTCGCGGTTGTCGTCAAATTTCGAACCAAAAAAAAATCTTTAATTTTAATCAGAGCTGGAAAATGCTGCAAAATATATCCCACCATCAGACAGTATTAAATTTTATGAGATAATTGGCGCTGCGTATCATTGCCTTATTCTCATTTTATTTCAAAATAAATTCTTCAGTTGTCTTTCATTCCTTAGCGTCTGTACTTTTTTATCGCTTTGATCAAAGATTAAGATTTGGTACCCATCAGAAGATAGAATAGAACCCTTATTTTACGCTGCATATCTGTATTTTCAGTATTTTCATTTTCAGCGCTAATATGCATCTTCAGAATTTCTTTGTGTCTAGCTTTATTCTACGAAAGGGTGCGAAGATATCATAAAACTCCCTCGCAAGTAATTGAAGTCAAGTAATTTGTCAATTGAGCACACAATAGCTTCGCTCCGTTTGTTTGTTTGCAACGGATGCATCTCTCTTCCGGGAACGTCAAAGTAAATTGAGTCCAACAAAAGGCAAATCTTTTTCAGACCAATATTACAGCTTCGAAAAAAATATTCTCCGAGAACTTTTAAATCACCGTTTAGAAAGAAAAATAAGAAAAGGATTGACTGACTAGTTCTTATCTTTCAGAGGCGAGCTGTGAATGAGTGAGAAGCAATTTTACTTAGCGATACGAAAACATGGAGAGGTCGATAAAATTGCTGGGGAACATAATCAAGCGTGCTGTTATTGTGAAGTGAAGAACAAAGGGAAACAATGAAAAAAAAATTGTCTCGCGAGATAAAAGAACTCCAATCCGTCCAACTACCATATCGTCATAAAAACTGTCACTTTATCGAAAGATGTTACACATTCTTCTTGTACCCTAAAAAAACACGTAGTTTTTATAACTTCAGTAAACATCGTTAACTTGCTTGATTAATCATTGTATTGTTTCACCTAAGTCAATGACCATGTTTGCACCTGCGCACATTTTCGAGGTCTGGAAAACGCAAAAGGAGCAGAAGAGGTGAAAAACTATTAAAACAGAAAGTGGCTGATAAACTCCGAGAAGTGGGGGAAAAAAGTGTGATTATAACGTTTTTCACCTAAGGTCTTGAATCACACTTTTCAGAAATCCTGTGCATTGTCAAGCATGAAGGAATACAACTTTATTCATTAAATTTTCCAATTAAATTTCTCAGCATTTTATATGAGTCACTTGCATATGTAATAAAATGAAAATAACACAAATAGAAACACCAGAAATAAATAAAAATATGCACAGCTTAATGTAAGCAGTTACTGCATGATGTTGAACACAGTTTAAGTTTGCACATACTCACAGATTCAAATTATATTTCACTTATCGAAAAAATGTGCATTGCCCTCGGTTGATCTAAGTACAATTACAATTATTTTATTACACACATTAAAAACTTGCAGTCATATGAAAATGCAATAAACCAGGAGGAATCTGAACATATTAATTGTAAGGCGATTCCTCCTATCAGATGTAAGAAAAGGAATAAAATATATTATATATATAAAGGCATGGAAAATGGTCATAACAGAAGAGCCACTATTAGCAGCATTGCTTGGAATTACAATTTAATGAGAGGATTGAGATTCATTATAGAGATCAGGATGATTTACAATGTAATTTCGCAGAGACAAGGAAAACTTTTTGATATTTTCCAGAGATGTGATGCTCTCTAAGAGATTATTCCATTGAATAATGGCTTTATATAATATGCTATTTAAACCATAATTAAGTCTAACAGACGGTAGACATAATTTCTTTTTACCAACAGATCTGGTAAAGACAGTATAATCCAGATATTTGATTTCAGATTGAAAAATCGGCAGTTTAAGATACATTATTTTTTTTAAATGATACCTAGTTTCAAGGTAAAAATTTCATCAATCTTTAGAATATTTAGTTTTATAAATAATGGTTTTAAATGAGAAATGTAATCTGTGTTCAGCATATAGCGAAAAGATTGTAATTTGAGCAAGCATAACTTATTTTTGCACTTACATTTGAATACCAGGATTCCAGACAATAGGAGAGATGAGTATAAATAATGGCATAGTAAAATGTTTTTAGGAAATCGATAGGGAAGATATGCTTAATTTTACTAAGTAGGCCAGCCGGTAAGGAAACTTTTTTAAAACAAATTGAACATGCGTATTCCAGTTAAGGAATTCATCAAACCAAACTCCAAGATACTGAACTTTGTCCACAATTTTAAGTGGGAGACCATTAATCCTGACTGGAAAGTTATTTACGTCATCTTTTTTATGAACATTTCTGAAATATATGGAGTTGGTTTTTAAAATATTAAGTGATAATTTGTTAGAGCATAACCAATCAGATAAATTTGACACATCATTAATTAAGAACAAGGAACTGTACACCAATTACACTTAAAATAGTACTAGTAATCCTACATTTTGACAGATCATTATTGACAATTACCTGTAGCTTACGAAAATTATGACATTTTTGAAAAATGACAGTATCATCAGCGTATAGCAAAGCATGAGTTGATTTCCTACAAACCTTAACAATAGTCATCGTTCTGAAATAAAACATAGGATTGTCATTATTATATACATGATTATAAGGAAAGTCCGTGATGAGGCCAATATCTCACGAACTACGGCAGTTGGCGATTTACTACTTGTGCAGTTGTATAGGAAATTCCCTGTGGCACACAGAATAACATCACGAAGGATTGAGGGGGCTATCGCACCCCTTTGCAGATAGGGTAAAAAAGTCAATTACCAACTTGTTCAGCGAGGCAAAAATAGTACATAAATGTTTTTGTTCCATAACAAAAGATGGAAGAATACTCTCAAAATGCGAAAAAAGCGGAAAGCCACCCGAGTCGCTGTCTCCGAAGCATATTTCCATGGGTTTCAAACGTGCTTTCTTCTCCGTCGTCAGAATACAAAAATGATATGCGTGGTCGGTATGCCAACACTTCGTGAACCAGTGACGGGAAGTCGAAAGCTTTGCCACGTACGTAGGTCAATTAGATGAGCATACAGTTTCCTATTGGATGAGTGTTTCGCCACTTATGCTCGTCTTGGTGTAGTTTTTACCGTATTGTATATCAGAGTCTGATATTGAATATGCCAAGGAACTGCGTTTTATTGGGTTGTCGGAAAAGTCATGACGTATTTTAGCCATGTTTTGCAAAGGTCATTTATTGATAGAAAGAACAAAGATCAACAATGATATAATGCCCGTTTTGTTCGATGACCTTTTGTCATCTGTCAGTGAGCTGCAGAATGCCTCGTTCATAGAAGGACCTGTCTTTCGTGGCGAAAAACTCTACAAGGTGCTGATTTAGAGCCTCATCTGAATTGAACGTTATACCACGCAAGGACTGTTAAAGAAAGCGAAACAAGTGGACGTCTGACGGCGCAAGGTCAGGCGAGTATGCTGGGTGTGGCAACACATCCCACCCAGGCTCCAATAAATTTTGGCTGGTCAAACTTGTGGGCGGTCTCGCGTTGTCGTGATGGAGCACAACACCTTTACGATGAACGAGCTCTGGACGTTTCTGTTGGATGGATTTGTTCAAACTGTTCAATTGCCGACAGTACACATTCGAGTTGATTGTTTGGTTCCGTGGTAGAAACTCGAAAAACAGGACACCTTTAAAATCTCACTACACCGAGACCAGAACCTTACGCTGATGAATGTCTGCTTTGGATGTCGTTTGTTTGAGGCAAAGCAGCACGTTGGGACCAAGACCGTTTGCGCAGCACATTGTTGCACACAATCCACTTTTCGTCAGCAATAATCAGTTGCTTCAAAAACGGATCGTTTTTCTCACGTTTAATGAGCATATCGCTGATGTTTATACGCACCGTCAATTGAGCTTCTTTGAGTTCATGAGGAACCCACACATCGAGCTTGCTTACGTATCCCAGTTTCTTCAGGTAGTCGTGAACGCTTGAATGATGGATGATTTGCAATGTGTCTGCAATCTCTCGTGTCGTGTAAAGTGGGTTTGACTCGATCAATGCCTTGATTTGGAAGCCATCAACCCCGGTTGGCCTCCCGGACCGAGGAGCACCGTTGAGCTCAAAATCACCAGCACGGAATTTTGCGAACCACCGCTGGCACTGACGTTCTTGTAGAGCATTATCACCGTACACTTTACGCAACTTTTCACATGCTTGACGCGCGTTCTTCCCTTTACGGAAGTAAAAGAGTAAAATATGACATAAATGCACAGTTTGGTCTTCCATCTTCAACTTGATGCCAAATCTCTGCAAATCAACCACATCGCTCACTATTCCTTTTAGACTGCAGCTAGAAAAGGCACCTGTCGAATGCCATAGCGATAACACAGCTGCGCATGCCTCTGGTACTTCCAAAACCGCCCAACCGCCATCGGGTGCCAAAATACGTCATGACTTTTCCGACAACCCATTATTCCAGAACAATGGCTGTTGATAAGGTTTGTATGAAAACATTTCCTTTGTGCTTTCATTTACTTAGAACTTACCAGTTTAGATAAGTTCTGAGTAATAAGTTCTTGTCTAAATACTCTGTCGTTGCTTCTGGGTGTTGTGGTTTTCTTGGGGCCACATTTCCGGTCTCCTTCCATCTTTTGTTATGAGACAAAAACATTTATGTACTATTTTTGCGTCGCTGAACAAGTTTGTAATTGACTTTTTTGCCCTATCTGGAAAAGGGGGCGCCATATCCCCTCATCCCCAAAAAAGGGGGTGTGGGGATCCCTCGTAGTATTATTGTGTGCGCCACAGGGGTTTCCCTATACAACTGCACAAGAGGAAAAATGCTAACTGCCATAGTTCGTGAGATATTGGCCTGATCAAGGACTTTCCTTGTAACCCTGTATAACAGGAACAATAACGGTCCCAATACCAAACCTTGAGGCACTCCACGTGAAATATTAAGTAAATCAGAATTCATATTATTTACAGAGACATTCTGTTTGCTATTAGAGAGGTAGCTCATTAAGAGGAAAAGTATTTTGCCACGAAATCCGTATTTGGGTAATTTATGTAGCTGTATATCATTATTTACCGTGTCGAAAGCTTTTTGGAAATTAATAAAAACACAAATATTATAACAACTTTCATCAAGTGCTTCGGAAATGAAGTTTTACAACTTATAGTGCTTCGCAGAAATATCGAGACACAACAAATTCTCGAATAAAAAAGAAACAACAACAAGCTGAAATATACACCTCATATTTATAGCAAAAACAGCATAAGACACGCAGCTGCACAATAATTTGACGGAAACATAACAATTTCCAACGCCAAGTGCAAAAAAAGACAGAAATACGCTATATCAAAAATATAAAGATTTACTAGTTATGAGCACCTCCGGTACGAATAGTGGAGCCGTTTTTTCGCATAACACTGAAAACACGATTGGGCATGCTGTCCACCAAGTGATGTAAGTGTTCTGGACGAAGTGCGTACCAGTTTAGTTCAATCTGCTCTTTCAATGCCACCACACTTTAGAACTGCCGTCCATTCGCACACACATCACGAGCTAGGATACCCCAGAGGTTCTCGATAGGGTTCATATCTGGACTGAGTGCTGGCCAATCCATTACGGTCACATGATGAGTGTTAAACCAGCTTTTCTTTGATGCAGACCGATGGATAGAAGTATTGTCTTGCTGGAACAGATAATCAACACCCGCTAGAGTTTCGGCAAACGGTAGAAGGTGGCTGCTAAATATGTCCTGATACGTTTCGGAGTTTTGCCTGTCTTGCAGAAAAGCGATATCCGTTGTCCTATCGAACGCAAAAGCTCCCCAGACCATCACAGATCCCCTCCTTTCTGTCTGCTGAAGAAGGTGCTTGGCTCGCGTCGTAAATCATGCCAATAGTAGTTCCAACCGTCAGGGCCGTCCAGGTTGAACTTTTTCTCATCGGAGAAAATAGTTGTGATCTACTTGTCCGTCCAGTGCATGTGGCTGCTTGCCCATATCAATCTAACTTCCTTGTGTCGCCGCGTGAGGTGTGGTAGACGGCGCATTTTACGGAGCACAATGTTGCGACTTTCCTTGATTCGTCGATGAACTGTGTCCTTTGAGACGGTGACACCAACAGTCCGAGAAACTTGACGTAGTGATAACCTTTGGGATGAAACTAAACGCATGATGACACGATTATCTCGTTTGGTTGTTATTCGAGGCCTTCCAGGCCCTTTTCTGGCAGTTAACGCACCGCGTTTTGATAAAGTCTTATAAATGACTGCCCTACTCCTCCCCATGACTTTACATATTTTCGCTACAGGCAATCCATTTGCTCTCAGTCTCCAAATCTTCGGCACCTCCTCACCAGAATATTTACTGTTGCTTGGCATTTCTTCAAATGAATGTATGACGGCAGGTCCGCTGTCTTTTGTAGGCTGGACCGAATTACGGCCCATGCGCGTGTGTACAACATGTTAATTTGTACATCTCATTTGCATGTGGCTACTTTACATAGTTGTCTTTATACTAATGAGACACCAAAATTACACTATTTCACTTTATGGTGTTCTTTTCACACAATCCGGTCATCTCGACGGATCGAAACGTTTGTTGTAGGGTTATGTCTAATTAGGTACCACTTCAGCTTCCTACCTATATTCGCATTGCGTTGACGGCGCAAAGTCGACTGTCTCTATATTTATGCGACGCAACTTAGCAACAGCCATTTCAGTAGATCTGTTTCTTTGGAAAAAGAACTGATTCGAAGAGAGCATGCCATGGTTCTGTAAAAAAAAAATCAACCATTCTGCTATTAATAGCCTTTTCAAATATTTTACTCAAAATAGGTAACAAAGATATCGGTCTGTAGTTACAAGAAGATTCCCTATCTCCGTTTTTAGAAAGAGGAATAACTTAGCGATCTTCGGACTGTCAGGAAAACGACCTGAATAAAAACTCAGATTAATTATATGTTATACGTGGTACCAAAATGGAGACTGTTTATTTTATGACTCTGCTATTAATATTGTCTGAACCGGCACTTCTTTTTAGGGACAAGGAAGTGATAATATTATAAATTTCAGTATTATCCACAGGGTATAGGAACATTGCAAAAGGGACTTCCCTAATTTTGGATAAAGAATTAGAGCATTTAGTGTTTGTGGGCAAGTTTTGCTGAGATGCTAAATCATGGCCTATGTTAATGAAGTAACTGTTGAAATCATCAGCGACTGAATTTTGAATCAAAAATAAAATTGCCAGAATTTTTTTTTATTTTAAATACACCAGAGTTGAATAATAATGAAACGCATATAGCGTATTAAATCCTTTTATTTTTGTGGTGTAGTCAGCACAAAGATTCGCCAAGCTTTCGCACTCCACTGGGAGGCTTTTTCAAGGCAATGGTATACACAAAAATGCAGAAAATTGGAACATGTAAAGAACGCAAATGATTTTTAAAAATAACGCGGGTGACATCACGAGCATATTACATGAATTTTTATCACGTAATTATACGGTGCGCCGTGATGTGAGCGATACTTGGACACTAGATGTAAAGAACACGTACGAAGTGAGAATCGGGACATGCAGAATACAGACCTCGCCAGAGATGTCATGCATTGCTCGGCCGCTGCTGTATGGAATAATATTAGAAGAATTGTCCCTTACACGAATTTTAAAGAGACTGCCATCAGGGAAACAGTGGAAATCCTATCCAGCAAAGTGGCATGCAATGATATAGTCTCTACTGAATTACCAATGGTTTGGCATGCGTTATTAAAAGATGGAATCACATCACGGAGCACCGTATAATTACGTGATAAAAATTCATGTAATATGCTCGTGATGTCACCCGCGTGATTTTCAAAAATCATCTTCGTTCTTTACATCTTCCAATTTTCTGCATTTATGTGTCTACCATTGCCTTGCAAAAGCCTCCCCAGTGGAGTGCGAAAGCTTGGCGAATCTTTGAGCTGACTACACCACAAAAATAAACGGATTTAATACGCTATATGCGTTTCATTATTACCAGAATTTCTTCTTAACGTCAACGGAGTTTTGGCAGCACGGGATCGTTTGTTAGTAACAGATTTGACAATTTTCCATTTTTGATAGGAGTTATTTCCTGCATCTGAAATAACGTGGTTGTAATAAACAACTTTCGCATGCTTAATAAAATTTCTTAGGGCATAATTATACCTTTTATATTTTTCACGTTAGTGACTGTTATAAGGATTCCTTCTACTTTTTTTCATGAAGCTTATTTTTTTTTATTGATCTAATGATTCCATTGGTCATCCAAGGTTGGACCTTAATGTCATATTTAGTTTTAACTACCTCGTAAACGGTTGTGATCTCAAGGAAATCATTCAAAATGCCTTACAAACTTTCGGTAGCAATAGTTGGACAAGTTGTATTGTAGATACCCGACTTATTCCAATCAAAATTAGAAGCTAATATGGTGAAGTCACAGTAGGAGATTGTTTTACGGTTAACTGCATAATGGTAATTTGAAGAAACAGGAGCATGAATGAAGACAGGGTTTTGATCACTAATACTCAAATCGATCACTCCGGACCCTAAAGCAGTATTAAGTAAGTTAGTACAAATAGTAGGCATCATAAACAAGCATAAACGAAGTTGGCAGAATAAATACATTATACATGCATGGGGAAAGACCAAAACCATTTCGAGTCCAAAGAACACCAATAGAAACTCTAACGTCAAACAAAAAGACATTACATGCTTTCGTAACACTATTTATGACTTTGCAAAAGAAAGTTAACATGGCATCCTCACGTCTCGTTTGATGCAGATGAAAACGAAATATCTATAAAGAAGTAAAAAATACATCTATAATGATTTAAATTTATTTCCAGGTTATTTTGCTGCTCTCAAGTAGTTCCTAGACACTTACCAATTGCATTTGAATACGGACAACAACAATATTAATGAACTTATTTCCAAAATTAAAGTGACTAATACAAATTAGAGGCTACGAATATACACTATCTACCGACAAGTAATTGGACACCCCTGCAATCGACAATATCTGCTGTCCTGATACACGTCACGGCTGCCGCCGTTAAATATCGTGTGGGAAACAACAACGCAACCAGTCGCATGCAAGATGCCATGCAGTTCGGAGCTCTCTGATTTCGAGAAAGGTGTAATTGTCGGGTATCACAGAAATGGCCGATCCATATGTGACATATCCAGCGAGTTTAAGTACCCAGAATCGACAGTGGCCTACGTGGTTGGCAAGTGGAAGATGAGAGGTGACTGTCGGAATGTGCCCTGACCCGGCAGACCCACAAAACTGGGAGTTAGAGACCGACGGGTGCTGGCCAGAGAAATTCGGAAGAACCGCACCAAATCGATGGGCCACATCCGCGAGGAGTTTCAACAGGCATCCGGGAGTGTTCTTTCGATGAATACCATCCCTAAGGAAGCCTATCTGCTCGGTTATCATGGATGTGCTGCAGCCCACAAGACTTTGATCACCAAGTCCAATAGCGCTGCTCGGCTAACGTGGTGCAAAGAACTTCTACAGTGGACCGTTGAACAGTGGAAACAGGTTCTCTGGAGCGACGAATCAAGGCTCACCCTCTACCGTTTGGATGGCAGGGTCTGGGTTTGGCGTCTACCTGGAGAACACCTCCTGCCGGAATGTATTGTGCCAACTGTGAAGTTCGGCGGCGGTGGAATTATGCTATGGGGTGTTTCTCCTGGTATGACAAGGGACCCATGGTCGCAATTCCTGGTAGACTCAACGCCGCGACCTACTGCACTATTTTGGATGACCATGCGCTTCCTACGTTGTAGCAGTTTTACGGGGTGGACCCATGTTACTTTCAGGATGACAATGCCATCTGTCATTTTGCGAAGTCCACCATGGCTTGGTATGGTGACAATGGGATTAATCGAATGGTCTGGCCTGCCCAGAGCCCCGACCTTAACCCTATCGAGCACCTCTGGGACGAGTTGCAGCGTCTACTTAATGGGTGCCCCGACCGTCCGAAATCGGTGAAGGAACTGACCTGTCTTCTCCAAGCCGAGTGGAAGAAAATACCGCTAGCCGTCGTACAACGCCTGGTTGAGAGTATGTCCCGGAGGGTCGCATATGTAATCGCCGCTCGTGGAGGCTCCACCAACTATTGAAGGTGAATAAACTTCGTTTTCCTTTGCTATCACAGGTGTCCAATCACTTGTTGGTATATAGTGTACAATACAATATTACATAAAAAAAGGAATGACTGCATCACTAACTTTTCCTTTCACACCCAATGAATCATACGCGGGAATACCCTTAAATGAAAATTTTTACCTGAATATTAATCGTCAGGTCTTTGAGACAAACAAGAATTCAAAGAAAGAAGTTGCTAGAAATGAATGCTTCTAAGGTTTATCATGGTGCTATGTATTACAGCTATACATCTCACAACATTATATAACATATACTGTATATCTTCGTGTAACCAGGAAATATGAGAGGAGGAATTTGTGGATAAGGAAAATGACAGGAGTGGACGACATCATGACCAGAGTAAAATCCCTAAAATCGCAATGGGCTGGACATGTTATCAGAAGAACGGACCACCGATGGGCAACCGCAATTTTAGACTGGATTCCGAGGGGCATAAAAAGACTCAGAAAAAGACCCCATGGGAGATGGATGGATGAAAATCGAAAGCATGCCGGAGTGACATGGAGGAGACAGGCTCAAGACAAACAATTGTGAAAGAATCTTAGAGAGACCTTCATCCAGAAGTGGATTGATAATGGTTGACGATGATATAATATATATGTGTTATCGTTAAAGTATTTAATCCGTTATTTCATAGAATACCTAGTTATTTCATTAAATAAATGATCAAGTCAGTTAAAGCGTAAAACTCACTTGTATTCTATGGTTTAACTAGTTTTTAATAGAATAACGATCTTCACCCCGTCGTTAAAGTGTAAAGTAATCAAGTAAATAAATCCCAAATTCAAAAGACAGTAAAATGAGAACCACTGGTCAGAAATAGCACACCATTTTCAACCCACTATAAAGTGTTATATAATAATAATGATGATATTAACTTATGAGTACTTCGTCTCAACCTGATAATGAAGTGCTGGTTGAAAAAACAAGGTTAAATAATGCAATTAGTAAAGTATGCATAGTTTGTTCACAAGAATGCAGTGAAATCGTAGTTTGTTCAAAATGTAATGAGCTTGTCGACATGTCATGTTTAGAATACTATGTTTTGGAAGACAAAGTTGTACAGAAGATCTGCAAATTGTGTTTTAATGAACTGAATGGTCAGAGGAAAAGAGAAAACTCTAAAGAATGTTTGGAAATTCAAGCTAAGAAGATGAAATTAATGTCAGATAAATCTCATTCTGAAGCCTCTGTGGAGCTTACAGTCCGTATTCCAGTACCTGAAGTTGACAGAGGAAGTGGTGACGCCAGATCTATTTTACCTGTTATCGTGAAAATAACCGAAGGATTTTTTCAATTGGGAACAATAAACGGCCGCATAAAACAGCTATATTCCCGATCTCAGTTCAGCGTCTGTGAACAAAAACTAATTCAGATCGAAGAAGTGCCGGATATAGAGAAATCGCTCCGGTCGGTTGCTACAGCTCAAAGTTTAGGTACCGGTCAGGGATTTAAAAAATGTTCATGTAAAGCACAGTGTGTCAACAAAAAATGTATTTGTTTTAGAAATAATATTCTATGCAATTCCAAATGCCATTTTAGTAATCCCTGTTGTAACAAATGATTTTATTGTGTCTTTATAACATTTTGTATGCTGTATAATTCAGTCAAATTGTTTATTTTACACTTTAACTGTCTATCATTAGTTGATTTATAGAATACCTAGTTATTTCATAGAATAACTGGTTAAAGTGTGGAATTATTAATTTATTACACGCTTTAACTAACTTGATCAGTTATTTCATGAAATAACTAGGTATTCTATGAAATAACTGAATTATACACTTTAACGGTAACATATATGAACATGTGTGTATATACTATATAGAGAGTGCGAGATAGATATAGATATATATAAATACATATATATATATATATATATATAACTCACCACGCTTGGCCAGCGTGGTGAGTTATGGCCAAACCCCTCCAAAATGACTCTACAACTTAAATCTTGGCCCTCAGTCTCCGGCAGCTGGAATGTACCTGGCCAAGGCAGCGGCCAGTGCGACATGAAGGCAGAGGGTGCTAAGAATCCCCGGAGGACCGGACTAGGCTGCCATTTGATGCTGACCTTGGCTACCTATAACGGACGCTCCCTATCTTCTGATTCAAGGCTTCTTGAATTGGAAGAGGAACTACAAAGGATCAAGTGGGACATCGTCGGGCTAAGTGAGGTAAGGAGAAAAGGAGAAGATCTCATTGAACTGAAAAGTGGACATCTCTTCTATTATCGTGGGACAGATACTGGCAGAACTAGTGGTGTTGGATTTATAATAAACAAGAAACTGAAGGATAAAGTGGTAGAAGTTGAAAGTTCCTCTGACAGAACTGCACGACTCGTTATCCAACTATCGAGAAGATACCAGGCTCAGATTATTCAAACTTATGCACCCACCACAAGTCATCCTGAAGAAGAAATTGAAGAATTTTATGAGGAAATTCGTCATCTAAATAATAAAGGTAAGCAGCACTTGAAGATAATTATGGGAGATTTCAATGCAAAAATAGGGCAACGGCAACAGAATGAAACTTCAGTAGGTAAATTCGGTCACGGCAACAGAAACCAGCGTGGAAATACTCTCGTTGAGTTTGCAGAGGCAGAAGGATTTTTCATCTTGAACTCCTTTTTCAAGAAAAAGCCACACAGGAAATGGACATGGAGACATCCAATTGGAACGACAAGTGAAATTGATTTTATTATGTGTAATAAAAAATTCGTCATCGAAGACTGCAGTGTGCTGAACAAGTTCAACACAGGTAGTGACCATAGATTGGTGAGATGTAAGATTCACCTCAACACTAAACTGGAACGTGGCAAGCTCATAAGACAAACAAAATGTATTGACATAACCAACCTTAAAAAACACCATAATACTTTCAAGTTAGAACTGAAGAACAGATTCTCTGCTTTAGAAGGCCTAACATCGGAAGAAGTGGATATTTCGGAAGTTAACAGAAAAGTAACCAAAGCTCTAATGGAAAGAGCAACAAAATTAGCTGGGTCTAAGAACAAGTTGCATGTGAACAAATTATCAGGAAAAACCAAAATGTTGATGCAAAAAAGAAGAGAGATGAGGACAACTAAAGAAGATGTGACTTCCAAAGTGGAATATATAGAGCTATGCAAGACAACACGAAAAAGTATCACTGAAGACGTAAGGAAATTCAACTGTGAGCTAGTGAGGAAAGCAATTGAAAACAACCAAAGCCTTAAGATAGCAAAGGGACATCTCAGTAAGGGAAGAAAACAGATTATGGCTCTGCGAAAAGAAGATGGTTCTATAACAAGAAATAGAGGCGAAATTTTGACAAGAGTGAAAGATTTCTACTCCAAGTTATATGAAAGGGATGATACATGTACTCCAGACATCATGAAAGGTACCAGAGTTCTTCCAGTCCTCCCAGCAGAAGTTGCTCATGCAATCAAGAACATGAAGCGGGGGAAAGCTCCAGGAGAAGATGGAATTACTATAGACATCATACAAGAAGCAAGTGGAGAAATCGAAACAGTACTCGCCCAAATTTTCACTCGATGCCTTAATGAAGGGAAGATTCCTGAGGATTGGAACAATGCTACAATGATCCTGCTACATAAAAAAGGTGACATTGAGGATCTCAGGAACTACAGACCTATCAGCCTCCTATCAGTGGTTTATAAAATCTTCACTAAAGTTCTTTCACACCGCTTGAAGGTAACACTGGACACGGCTCAACCGAGAGAACAAGCTGGATTCAGGAGTGGCTACAGCACAATAGATCATATCCACGTACTGAGAGAACTAATTGAAAGAGCGAGGGAATATGAACTTCCATTGTGCATGGCTTTTATCGATTATGAAAAAGCCTTTGATTCGGTGAAACCATCAGCAGTTACCACGGCTCTGAAATCCTGCGGTATTGAAGATGCATACATTAATATTATTAATAACATCTATGAAAATGCAAGTGCAAAGATTCGGCTGTTTGAAAATACAACACACATAAAAATTGGAAAGGGAGTGAGACAAGGTGACACCATATCTCGAAGCTCTTTAATGCCACATTGGAAAATGTCTTTCAATCACTGAACTGGGAAAACAAAGGGATAAAGATTAATGGAGATTATCTAACCCACCTTCGTTTTGCTGATGACGTAGTCATTTTTGCAACTACCCCATCAGAGCTGCAGAGTATGATCCAGGAACTTGCTGACAAGAGTAAAGTAGTGGGATTAAAAATGAACTTTCAGAAGACAAAAGTGATGTTCAATGCTTTTACAAGAAATGAAGATTTATCGATTGATGGAGAAAAACTGGAGATAACAGATACGTATGTTTATCTTGGACAGCAGATATCAAGTGAGGGTCACATTGATGAAGAAATTAATCGGCGTACAAAACTTGCCTGGAGAGCATTTGGAAGAAACAGCATAATTTTCAAGAGCAATATGCCATTATGTCTTAAAAAGAAAAGTGTTTGATCAATGCATCCTTCCAGTGCTTACGTATGGTGCAGAGACGTGGACCTTAACTAAAAGAGACATACAAAGGCTGCAGACAACTCAAAAAAGCATGGAGAGGTGCATGCTTGGTATAACCAGGAGAGATAAGAAGAGAAACTCGTGGATCCGAAAAATGACGAGAGTGGAAGACATCATGATCAGGGTTAAATCCCTGAAATGGCAATGGGCTGGACATACTGCCAGAAGGACAGACCATAGATGGAACAGCCGAAATTTTAGATTGGATTCCAAGGGACAGGAAAAGACCCAGAAAAAGACCACATGGGAGATGGGTGGATGAAATTCGTAAATATGCGGGAGTGACATGGAGGAGACTGGCACAAGACAGACCGTTGTGGAGGAAACTTGGGGAGACCTTCGTCCAGCAGTGGATTGATAATGGTTGACAATGATGATGATGATGATATATATATATATATATCTTCTACTATCGTGGGACAGATACTGGCAGAACTAGTGGTGTTGGATTTATAATAAACAAGAAACTGAAGGATAAAGTGGTAGAAGTTGAAAGTTCCTCTGACAGAGCTGCACGACTCGTTATCCAACTATCGAGAAGATACCAGGCTCAGATTATTCAAACTTATGCACCCACCACAAGCCATCCTGAAGAAGAAATTGAAGAATTTTATGAGGAAATTTGTCATCTAAATAATAAAGGTAAGCAGCACTTGAAAATAATTATGGGAGATTTCAATGCAAAAGTAGGGCAACGGCAACAGAATGAAACTTCAGTAGGTAAATTCGGTCACGGCAACAGAAACCAGCGTGGAAATACTCTCGTTGAGTTTGCAGAGGCAGAAGGGTTTTTCATCTTGAACTCCTTCTTCAAGAAAAAGCCACACAGGAAATGGACATGGAGACATCCAAATGGGACGACAAGTGAAATTGATTTTATTATGTGTAACAAAAAATTCGTCATAGAAGACTGCAGTGTGCTAAACAAGTTCAACACAGGTAGTGACCATAGATTGGTGAGATGTAAGATGCACCTCAACACTAAACTTGAACGTGGCAAGCTCATAAGACAAACAAAATCTATTGACATAATCAACCTTAAAAAACACCATAATACCTTCAAGTTGGAACTGAAGAACAGGTTCTCTGCTTTAGAAGGCCTAACATCGGAAGAAGTGGATATTTCTGAAGTTAACAGAAAAGTAACCAAAGCTGTTATGGAAACAGCAACAAAATTAGCTGGGTCTAAGAACAAGTTGCATGTAAATAAATTATCAGGAAAAACGAAAATGTTGATGCAAAAAAGAAGAGAGATGAGGACAACTAAAGAAGATGTGACTTCCAAAGTGGAATATATAGAGCTATGCAAGACAGTAAGAAAAAGTATCACTGAAGACGTAAGAAAATTCAACTGTGAACTAGTGAGGAAAGCAATTGAAAACAACCAAAGCCTAAAGATAGCAAAGGGACATCTCAGTAAGGGAAGAAAACAGATTATGGCACTGAGAAAAGAAGATGGTTCTGTAACAAGAAATAGAGGCGAAATTTTGACAAGAGTGAAAGATTTCTACTCCAAATTATATGAAAGGGATGATACATGCACTCCTGACATCATGAAAGATACCAGTACCAGAGTTCCTCCAGTCCTTCCAGCAGAAGTTGCACATGCAATCAAGAACATGAAGCGGGGAAAAGCTCCAGGAGAAGATGGAATTACTGTAGACATCATACAAGAAGCAAGTGGAGAAATCGAAACAGTACTCGCCCAAATTTTCACTCGATGCCTTAATGAAGGAAAGATTCCTGAGGATTGGAACACCGCTACAATGATCCTGCTACATAAGAAAGGTGACATTGAGGATCTCGGAAACTACAGACCTATCAGCCTCCTATCAGTAGTTTATAAAATCTTCACTAAAGTTCTTTCACACCGCTTGAAGGTAACACTGGACATGGCTCAACCGAGAGAACAAGCTGGATTCAGGAGTGGCTACAGCACAATAGATCATATCCATGTGCTGAGAGAACTAATTGAAAGAGCGAGGGAATATGAACTTCCATTGTGCATGGCTTTTATCGATTATGAAAAAGCCTTTGATTCGGTGAAACCATCAGCAGTTACAATGGCTCTGAAAACCTGCGGTATTGAAGATGCATACATTAATATTATTAATAACATCTATGAAAATGCAAGTGCAAAGATTAGGCTGTTTGAAAATACAACACACATAAAAATTGGAAAGGGAGTGAGACAAGGTGACACCATATCTCCGAAGCTCTTTAATGCCACATTGGAGGGTGTTTTTCAGTCACTGAGCTGGGAAAACAAGGGGATAAAGATTAATGGAGATTATCTAACCCACCTTCGTTTTGCTGATGACGTAGTCATTTTTGCAACTAGCCCATCAGAGCTGCAGAGTATGATCCAGGAACTTGCTGACAAGAGTAAAGAAGTGGGATTAAAAATGAACTTTCAGAAGACCAAAAGTGATGTTCAATGCTTTTACAAGAAATGAAGATTTATCGATTGATGGAGAAAAGCTGGAGATAACAGACACGTACGTTTATCTTGGACAGCAGATATCAAGTGAGGGTCACATTGATGAAGAAATTAATCGGCGTACAAAACTTGCCTGGAGAGCTTTTGGAAGAAACAGCATAATTTTCAAGAGCAATATGCCATTATGTCTTAAAAGAAAAGTGTTTGATCAATGCATCCTTCCAGTGCTTACGTATGGTGCAGAGACGTGGACCTTAACTAAAAGAGACATACAAAGGCTGCAGACAACTCAAAGCAGCATGGAGAGGTGCATGCTTGGTGTAACCAGGAGAGATAAGAAGAGGAACTCGTGGATCCGAAAAATGACAAGAGTGGAAGACATCATGATCAGAGTTAAATCCCTGAAATGGCAATGGGCTGGACATACTGCCAGAAGGACAGACCATCGATGGACAGCCGAAATTTTAGATTGGATTCCAAGGGACAGGAAAAGACCCAGAAGAAGACCACATGGGAGATGGGTGGATGAAATTCGAAAGTATGCAGGGGTGACATGGAGGAGACTGGCACAAGACAGACCGTTGTGGAGGAAACTTGGGGAGACCTTCGTCCAGCAGTGGATTGATAATGGTTGACAATGATGATGATGATATATATATATATCCGCACTGGTTGCGCAGTGGTCTAAGGTATGGCTTCTGATTATTCGTCCGAGATGGGTACGGGTTCGAATCCCGGTGAGGCATGTATGTTGCGTTTGTTTTCTGTTGCTGACTCTCTCACTTCCGTGGAACCAGTGTCCCTAAAGTAGGGACGGGTGACTGCTTCTAGCTCACTGAATTACTCACTGTGGTCGTTAAACCTCCAACGGAAAAAATATTATATACGGTTTAAGTATGACCCTTAATCCTTTAAGCGGCCGATGCACCTGAACCAAATCATACCAGAATTATCTGAGCTTCTCAACAGAAATGTCAGATAGCGGCTGGGTTTTACGAAAGCTACAGCAAAACAATTCATTTCTCTTTCTCATCCCAGCAGTACTGGCCATAAACCTGTCTCCATTATCAAGAGTTCCCTTCTAGTCTTCTATTTTCTGCTCCATGACCTAAGGCATGATGGGGTTGGCCTAATCACCCCCTTCTCGACACGGACATCATGCCACTGGGCAGAAACAAGTGACTCAAAAATCTTTTCTCAGGTTCGTCGCCATTGTTATAACTTTTTAGAAGGTAATTGGTTGGAAGGAATAATGTCAATATTCCACCTAAATGACCGCTTTCAATAACAAAGCTAAAAAGAAAGCACCATTTCCTGATACCCTAGTTCACTCGTTCCAGCTGCGTTCGACCCACTTCTTAGACATCGAATATATTCATTCGTGCTGATTTCAGCCCAATTTGATAAACCCGAGTTAATTCGTTCCAGCCGGTTAGAGGGTGTTAAGAACACGTATTTATTTATTTATTTATTGATGTAATATCAGTTAAATTCTTAACGAAAATGGATTGTGTGCCTATTTTACTCATCACTCTGTGATCATTTTAATAAAATGATCTTAAGGCGGGACAGTTTTCTCCGAGAAATGGGGCTTCGGCAAAACTAACCTATCAGTGAAATGAACCTTTCAGTAAAACGAACTTTCGGAGAAATGAACATTCCGATTAAGTCAGTTTCGGCGAAGCAACCTTCCAGTCAAATCAGCCGTACCCTTCAGCAACTTTTATACAAACCCAATGTTGTAAAAGCAGGTCTTTTGAACTTTCTGGGAAATGAGCATTTACGGTAGATCAAGTGGGTTTCTGCAAAATGGCCTTCCGGTCAAATGAGCGGTACCCTTTAGCAACTTCTATACAAATTTTAAGCCTAGTATTGTGAAAGTACTAAGCATTAATTGCTTATAGCCCCTAGATTTGCTCATGGTGATCGTTAAACAAAAACAAATAACAGCTAGATGTTCTAGTCTAAGTGCATTCCCTACTAGGGATAATGCATACCAGAGAACTTGTGGGTAGCTACAAAATAATTGCTTCGACAAAATGAAACGCACAAATTTTGTGTTCACCACTTTCGCTAATCAACGAAAGACACGTGCAGTTTTCTATAACCATTTTTCATTATTTTGCTTCTCGTTCTTGGAGAAATGTCCAATGCCCTACGAGATGTAACTGCGCAGACTGAATTTTCCTGTTAACAGAAGGAGCAAGTTTTCCAGTTTCCAATATTTTTTAGTTTCGATTCCAGCTCGTGTTTCCAGCAGGCACTTAGGTTATTATATCCTCGAAAGCGAAAAGCAAAACACCCAGAAGACGAAAACAAAATATGAAAAGACGATCAAGTTTAATCTCTGTACAAACAGCAGATTTGTGTTTCATTATGCTAACTTCTATTAGCTATCATATTACCTCTTTGGATATCGCTACCTTATCAATTATCTATCTTCAAATACTCGTATATTGTATTTCGTGTGAGTTACGACATCCTAAGAGAGAGAGAGATAAAATTAAGCTCAATTTATTTGGTAGAATGCAAACATGTTTGAACTTTTATTAAATTAACTCGTAATGATCCGTATTGCTTACACCATTTTAATTGGAGAAATAATTGTTTAATTCAGAAAAAATATCTATGTAATGAAAGCAGAAAATGATCCTGTGTTGTTTTTCCTTAAGCACACTTTTTTACAACAGGAAGAAAGAGGTGAGAAATATCGTTCTTCATATTAAAACTAAAATTGGTAAGTACAAACGGAAAAAAATTCAGAGATACGGCATTTCAAAATCATGAGAAAACATGCCATTCAAATATCAACATAGCTTGCTAACGTCAAAAACAAGAAAAACGAAGGAAATCACCCCACCCATGGTAACTGATTGCTGTTTAAGTTTTTCAAAACAAAAACGGCTGGACTTCCGCGAATTGGCCCGGAAGTCATCTCTTGCACTGCTATGTATATGACAAGTTTGTCTTCCTCTAGGGCAGGGACGTCGCCAAGGAGGTACGAGGGTATCCACCTTCGTAGAGTAGCCTACTCTGAAAAACATTTCGCTCACCCAGTTTACGATGTGCCATTTTTCATATTTGTTTTTAACTGTAAAATGTTATCTTGACTCCGCCAAGTAATAACTTAAATACCCTGATTTCGAAGTCTAGTGACGTCTAGTTCTAGGGTTGCAGCTTCTGTTTTTTTAAAACATAAGCGTACCAGTGAAGCTTTAATTCCCTTTATTAAAAATACTATATGTGTTCAGAAGGGAACCACTATTTTATCACTGACAAATGAATGGAAAGCATACGACGATCTCGGTACAAATGTTAACTTCGTCCACGACACTGTAAAGCATTCTCAGAACTTTGTGTACCCAGAAAAAACTTGAGCTCACACGGAAATAACTGAAGCTGGCTGGAGGCCATTTAATCCGAAATCAAGAACCAAAACTGCAGATAGCGAACACTTTGCAGATTACATGATTGTATTAGGTGTGAAACTTAATTCTCGGCCACAGGCACGACACGTTGACAGCAAATTATAGCAAATCGAATACGTACCTAATCAGGGAAATAATCCCCGTCGTGTTGGATACATTTGCGCCATCGCTCAGAAAGCTGCCGAATGCCACTGCGGAAAAAAGAGGGCTGTTTCGAGTTAATAAAGTCATCAATACTTATGTGGACCTCATCGACAGAAGTGAAGTACGTATCACTCAGGTGATGGGAGCGAAAGAAGGGTGGAAAAAATCTCCCATCCCAGGTCGGTGATCGTGTTTAAAGTCGTTTTCGCGTTGTGAGGACGCGCGTTATCCTGAAGCAACAAGACCGACCTTCTGCCCTTGCCGGTGTATGGCCTTTTTCGCCTCCAGTGCACCACTCACACTTATGAGTTGCTGACAATAACGCTCAGCATTGACCGTTTCACCAGGTTTGAGCAACTCATAGTGTAAGACACCGCGCTGATCCTACCATATGCACAGCAACAACTTCCTGACATGGTGAAAATATACTGTCCTAATCGAGGTGTGCAGGGAAACCGGTTGGGGCAATAAATATGTGGAGTGGGTCAGTACTCACAGGAGTACATTCTGTCAAGTGCCAGATTGGGTAGAGAACGAGACTTAAGTGAGTTTGATCGAGGACAAGTCGTGGGAGCTAGGAAGGACGGATGTTCAATCAGCGCAACGGCAAAACTGTTAGAAATTCCGCGAGAAACCGTAGCAAGTGTATACCATGAGTACGTGAAATCCGGCAAAACCGCTAACAGTCGAATGAAATGTGGCTGTAAAAGTGCACTGAATGATCTAGGGCGCCGACGATTGGCCCGCATCATGCAGATGAATTGGAAGGCTTGTTTGCATCAAATCTCGTCACAACTCAATGAAAGAGCATCCACAAGCCTCTGCTCAAAGTCAATCCGTCGACACATGGCACAACTAGGCTGGGGAAGTCGACGACCACATCGTGTCCCGATGTAAAAGGCGCAGCATCGCATGATTCGGCTGCAGTTTACGAAGGCCCATCGAAACTGGAGCATGGATGATTGGAAACGCGTCATGTGGTCCGACGAATCCCGTTTCACACTGTACCGCGCCGATGGCAGGCAGCGTGTGTGGCGTAAATTACACAAAGCTATGTACCCCGCATACCAAGTTGGGGTACTACATGCCGGTGGAGGCGGTGTAACGGTTTGGGCAGCTGTCACGTGGTCCGGCCTGGTTCCTTTGGCAACTCTTAAGTCTTCCGTCACTGGTTCCAGCTATGTGCAATTCCTGGTCGACCATCTCCGCCCTTTCATTACGTGCTTCTGTCCGAACCAAGTTCCGATCTTTCAACAGGACAACACTCCGCCCTTTCATTACGTGCTTCTGTCCGAACCAAGTTCCGATCTTTCAACAGGACAACACTCCACCCCATCGGTTTCGGCTACCGACCGACTGGCTCCAGGAGCATAGCAATGAGCTTACCACACTCGCATGGTCCCCCTCTCCAACCGGACATCAACCCCATAGAGAATTAATGGGACATATTAGAACGAGCTGTTTGTGATCAACCATCCCCAACTACATCTCTGCCTGCTCTACGCCAAGCACTCTTAGATTATTAGTCAGCGATACCTGAGTTGGTGTTTCGGAACCGCACTGCGTCTGTACTACGACGTTTGGATGCTGTCCTGCGTGCAAAAGATGGTGTCATACGCTACTAAGTAGGTGTACGTAATAATTTGCCATTTTAGTGTATATTACACAAAACATTGAGCGATAACCTTTAACGATGAAATCGCACGGTTCAAATGTGCTTGAACAAGCAGATAGAGAGATATTAAACAAAGAGAGATTGCTCTTGAGTTGTCTACAGAAATGCACATACTGCATCCCATCTACTGTTTAGCTTCTCCTTAAGCACATGTGCGACTCAGGTTTAGTTCATGTGACCAGCATTGCTCTCTTAGTTGAATGTAAAGTCCAAAATCTTCACAGCTGGCTGTTGCGTACCGATTTCAACGAGACTCTCCGATTCAGCTCTCTTAACATTTATTCATTGAGATGATCGTTCACAACTTTTGTGCTTGTTGTGAGTTGCCTTCGCTCGCTTGCTTCTTACAATGGCGCCAAAGAATAACGTTCTCATATTTGGATACAACAGTGAAAGTTATTGAAATTTTAAAACGAAAAGGCGAGAGAAGAGAGTTGTAGTGGCGTAAAGGCAATAGCACAACGAAAAGAAAAATGCGAAAAGCCGGAAAAGACGAGTCCGGGATGGTTGGTAAAATAAGAAGGTTTGGGAATGGTTTGCTAGCAAGAGGGCGAGAAATTTGCCTATTTCATGCCCTATGCTGCAAATACGAGCAAAAGATATACCCCCCCCTCCCCAACTTGAAAAAGCGTTCCATGCTTCAGAAGGATGGTTAGAATTTCCGAAAAAGGCAAAACATCTCGTTCAGAGAAATTTATGGTGAAATGGCAGATGTCAAAGAGAAACGTTTCTAATTGGATACGAAAATTATCAAAGTCAGGCAATGCAAAGTAGTCAGGATATTCGAGATTTTTCACTTCTCCGAGATGACTGAATTATTTCAGTTAATGTGGAGCGCACGCGAACTCCCTAAACGTCATATTTTAAGTGTTATCATACAGAAATTAAAGTTGTATTATTTAAAACAAAAGAAGTAATTTTTAGTTGGTTAAAGTACTACGAACAAGTAATACGTTCTCTTAAGTGACCACTAATTATGTAGAATCTTATCAGGATGACAAAAATTCAAATGTTTGCATTTCAATGGCTCCTATGGATGATGCTCCTGTATAAAATGGAAACTATGCAAAACGGAAAATAGTTCTAGTACCTTGGATACAGTCTTAGCCGCCCCGGTGGCGCAGTGGTCTAAGCGATGGCCTCTGATCATTCGTCCGAACGAGGTCCGGGTTCGAATCCCGGTGAGGCATGGATGTTGTGTTTGTCTTACGACACTGGCTCTCTCCCTTCCCTGGAACCAGTGACCCTAAATTAGGAAAAGGCGACTGCTTATAGCCCATTGAGTTGCTCACGGTGGTCGTTAAACCTCCAATCAAAAAAAAAGATACAGTCTTAGAAAGATGTATGCATATATATACAAAGTCGAGTCTCATGATTGTGACCACCTCCTACTTTGGATGTCAACAACGCGTAGCCAATGAAAGAAAGCGCGTGTCGTTAGCTGGATTGGAGGGTATATAAGATGTGTTGTAGGCATTCTGAAAACATATCACCCGTTGCTGTCATGGATAAATGGAGCGATTTATCAAATTTGCAAAAACGAATGATTATCGGCTTTCGGGCCAAGGGTAGAAGTATTTCTGAAACATCGCAGTTTATGAACTGTTCGCGTACTGCTGTGGTTAAAATGTATCGTGATTGGAGAAACGGCATCATTGCGAATAAGCGACGTGGAAACTGCAGAGCACCAGGTGCCATTAATGCGAGTGGTGTACGTCGGCTTCGAAGGTGCGTGAGAGCCGATTCACACGCTAGAGTGGTGCAACTCACTGGCCGAATGAACCAAGGTGCTACTGGAATTGTGTCTAAAACGATTGTTCAGCGAACCCTGCTGCGTATGGAGCTCTAATACAGACGGATGGTCACTTCTCCTATGCTAACGAAAGTGAATAGGCAGAAAAGGCTTGCATTTTCTAGGCAATATCGGAATTGGACTTCCGCTGATTGGCAAAGGATTGCTTTCTCCGATGAGTCACGTTTTCATCTCCATCAAACGGGTGGACGTTGGCGTATAAGGCGAGAAACATAGGAGAACAAACAAACTTTAACCACTGCTGGAAGAACACTTGCTGGTAAGAATAGCGGTCTGGGAAATGTTTTCTTGGCATTCTCTGGATCCCCTCATACCTGCGGAAGGCACTGTAGACCGAATTCATTATGAATCCATTCTTGCATAACTCGTACATCCATTCATGCTGATTGTCTTCTCTGGGACGGATGGAATCTTCCATCATGACAATGCGACGTGTCACACAGCTAGAAATGTACGAGAGTGGTTGGAAGAGCAAGATGAACATTTCAAAGTACTTCCCTGGCCCCCTAATTGCCTAGACTTAGACCCAATTGAGCATCTATGGTACCACCTCGATCGTGTTGTTCGCTCTGTGGATCATCCAGCAGCTGTCAGCTGCACACCATCATGGCTATACTTGTGAATGCCTTCCAGCACCTTACTGAGTCACTCCTCGCCTGTCTAGTTGCTGTCCGTGCTGCATACAGCGGTTACTCTGGATATTAGCTGGTGGTCACAATAATGTGACTCGACCGTGTGTATATATAAATGGATTGATAATGGTTACGCTCGACGATGATTATGATATCATCATTGTCAACCATTATCAATCCACTGTTGGATGAAGGTATCCCCAAGTTTCTTTTGCAGCGGTCTCTCTTCAGCCAGTCTCTTCAATGTTGCTTTCGAATTTGTCCACCCACCTCCCATGTAGTCTCCTTCTGGATATCTTCCTGTTCCTGACTCCTCCCATGTAGTCTTCTTTTGGATCTTTTCCTGCGATGCTGACTGCAGTGCATTTGACAGATGCTCGAGGGTGCGAAATAGAGGATCCATAGAGAGAACAACACGATCGAGGTGGTCCCACAGATTCTTAATTTGGTTTAAGTCTGGGGAATTAGGGGGCCAGGGAAGTACTTTGAAGTCTTCATCGTGCTCTTCCAAACACTATCGGATCGGACATTTCTAGCTGTGTGACACGTTGCACTGTCGTACTGAAAGATCCCATCCGCCCCAGGAAAGACAATCAGCATGTATTTGTGCAAGGATGGATTCATAACGATTTTGGTCCATAGTGCCTTCCACTGATATGGGTGGACCCAGAGAATATAACGAAAACATTCCCCGAACCATAACGCTGCCCCCACCAGCTTTTGTTCTTCCAGCAATGGTTGAATAGTGTTTATTCTCCGATGTTTCTCGCGTTATACGCCAACGTCCATCCGTTCGATGAAGCAGAAAACGTGAGTCCTCGGAGAAGATAATCCTTTGCCAATCAGCGGAGGTCCAATTCCGATGCCCCCATGAAAATGTAAGCCTTTTCTGCCTATTCACATTCATTAGCATAGGTGCAGCAATCATTCATCTGCATGGGAGCCCCATACGCAATAGGGTTCGCTGAACTGTTGTTTTAGACACATTTCCGGTAGCCCCCTGGTTCATTCAGCCAGTGAGTTGCTCCACTGTAGCGTGTCCATCGGCCCTCGCGCACCTTCGAAGCCGACGTTCACCTTTCACATCAATGGCACGTGGTGCTCCACAGTTTCCACGTTGCTTATTCGCAATGGTGCCATTTCTCCAATCACGATACACTTTAACCACAGCAGTACGCGACCAGTTCACAAACCGCGCAGTTTCAGATATACTGCCACCCTTGGCTCGAAGCCGATAATCATCGTGCAAATCTGATAACCCGCTCCTCTTGTCCATGACAGCAACGAGTGATATGTTTTCAAAATGCCTACAGCACACCTTATATACCCGCTAAGCCAGCTCACGACACGCGCCTTCTTTCATTGGCTACGCGCTGTTGACCTTAAAAGTAGGAGGTTGTCACAATTTGACTCGACTCTGTATTTCTCATATGTTTCAGAAACGACAAAACAAATATTTTGTCATTTGTATTAAATTTTACTTCACGTGTTTATTTTTTACGGGAGGTAATAGTTCTCAGCATCATTTCTACGCCAGGTAATTGTTTTCAGCATAATTTTTAAATTCCCGCGTACTTCATCCGATTGTGTGTCTCTTGAAAACACTTCCCCGTAGCGGAATTGCACTGCGAGTAACGCGACTAACATACAGGTACAGAGCTGTGCGATGGACGACGTCTGGAACTATTTGATGGGCAGTCTGCCTAAGACGAGCCTTTTATTTAGTTTTTTATTTTCCTAAATTTTTTTTTGTTTAATCTTAAAGTACACCAAAGAGCCAAAACACGGTGATCCTTGCCTAACATGATGCTGGTCCACCGCGTGCTGCCAAAAGAGCTCTTATTCCGCGACGCATGGACTTGGCAAGATTTTTGAAAGTGTCTTGTGGTATCTAGTACCAGCAGATCCTTTAATATTTCTGAAAGTGTCTTGTGGTATCTAGTACTAGCAGATCCTTTAAGATTTCTGAAAGTGTCTTGTGATATCTAGTACCAGCAGGTTACCAGCAGATCCTTTAACTCTTATAAGTCACGTGGTTGAGCCACCGAAGATCGGATTTGCTGTTCCAACAGAATCCACAGATGCTCGATTGGATTGATGTCTGGGGATTATGGAGGGCAGGGGGTAATATCTGGAAGTACGTTCCGGAAACTATTCTCGCACAACTCTGGCAGGGTGGACAAAGGCACTGCTGAGGGAAATACCATTGCCATGAAAAGATGTACCTGACCTCCAATGACATTTAGGTATGTGGTAGGCCTCATAGTTTCTTGCACATGAATGATTGGAACCAGAGCATTACCCAAAGCATTGCATTTCCTCCAGTGGCTTGTTTTCTCCCACGATGCATCCTGGTGCCAACACTTTCCCAGGTGAACGACTCATACGTACCCGGCTGTCCACATGATACAACAGAAAATGAGGTTCGATTACATTCAGTACCAACAGCTCCTCGCTCAAATTATGGTTTTTGAGAGAGGAGCTGTTAGTACTGAATGTAATTTAGTCTAAATGGTTCCAGGTGAATAAGTTCGTGTATTTAGGAAGCATGGTTGTTAGAAAAAACACATTAGATGGTGAAATTTGAATGCGAGTGAATGCTGCATTGAACGTCATAGCTGCGTTAGAAGGTTTTCACAGGAATGATTGGTTATCGAGAGAGTCCCACATGGTTGTGTATGAAAGTGTAATTGTTCCTACTGTGATGTATGGCAGTGACACCTAGGTACTACAGAAAAGACATACGAGTCGTTTGTGCGCGTGCGAGGAACGAAGATGTGTGGCAGTTGTGTAATGTGAAGCAAAATGTTGTTAGCAAGGTGGAGACTGATGTGCTTCGGTCGTCTAGCCATGTTGAAAGAATGAGTGATGAGATGCTTACTAAGAAAATCATTTTGGCCCAAGTGGCAGGACAGAAAGGCAGAGGAAGGCCAAGGAAGGTTACGGGAGAATCAGATTCAGGAGTGTCTGCATGAGAAAAAGATTATGAGTATGATGTGTAGAAGGTCTTGTGTACGTCGTGCGATTGATGTCAGTGAAGTCCACGTAGTGTGTCAAGATCGCTGTAAATGGAGAAGTTTGGGAGAAGTTTGATAACAGTAAGTAAATAATCAATTAAAAATTGATCTGGTAGTTTGTATTTCTTTGTGGAGAAAACCTCTGAACCTCAGAGAACAGCTTAGTGATATGTATGTATGCATGCATGAATCAAAGGCATTTAAAAACTTGTAGTGGTCTTTCGAATTTTAATTTCAAAAAAAATGGGAGAAGAAGAAAACTGATTGCATATTTGGATCAGTAAGTTGCGAATTAAGTTATACGTCCTTTCCCCAAAGAACAAAACATATCTATAAGTGTTCTTTTATTTAATGTTAACCACCGTCGTAGCGCAGTTGATTAAGGCACTGAGTGGAAGGCGAACGTTTCTGACGGGTGTTCAAATTCCGGTCCTGCCCGCCATCTAGTCTGAGGTTTTCCCGGGGTGTTTCGCAGGCTCCATGTGTTTGGGGACGCGAATGCGCGAATGGTTTCATGTGAAGTCGGCCTCGGACGCACTTTGTCGCTTACCCGTATGTAGCAGACGAATCGCAAGCCGGCTGCATTAATTTTCCAGTAATCCTCAGGGGCGCAATGTCGTCTTTGCGGAACTCAACCCGTCATGGGCGGACAAGATGGAGAGAGATTTAATATTATGCATTCATTTTATTTTTAAGTAAATTGCTGCCTAGCGTGCAACAGTGGGAAGTTTTTAATTATTGTTTTTTAACCCCAGTTTGTTTCCACATTACATATTTTTCTAGGCATTAAGAACATGAAAATTCAATATATCTTGTGTGAAAAATGATTCATTAAAAACTTCACCATGATGACGGTGATATTGTCCTGCATCTCTATGAAATAAACAACGAACACAAAATTGTCTTGGTATATCTTTGCAACCTTGATCTGAATTATTTTAAAAAATTAATTTCTGCTTCTTCACCCTGTAGCTGTATTAATTCGTTGGCATTATCCAAGGAGTTAAAATTTAAAAAACTGGCCAGCAGTAAGGAGTAATAATCTAATAGCGACAACACTGAATCAGCAGCCACGCAGAAATCCGCTTCTGATGTCACATGAATAAGTTCCATTGGGCTTGCCTGTATTATTCAGCAACACAGAAACACATTGTAAAACAAAACAAATGTCCTCCATTTAAACGTTAGTTTAAGCTTGCGAAGTGATTTCGAAGTCTAATTTGTTGTGCGCGTTCTGTACAGCTTTATGAACAGGGCAAAAGGCGACTGACTGTAAGACAGACAAGGAATCTTTATTGTCGATGAACGTATTCGAGTGATCATATACGAACGTGACTAGTTTGTTGCTCGACATACGTTTGCTTTCGCCAATGTAAACAACACCTTTGAATTAAACTAGGTGAAATATGAGCATCAATATGTCTCAGTGTGAATTCAGTATATTTAGATTATTAACCCTTTAAGATGGTTTCACCTAAAATATCCGCCTTATATTTCCAATGGTGAAATTTCTTTACATATTTTCTTCGCAAATGTATTACCAAGGATGAAAACTTGCACATCGATAAGACTAACTAAGTTATAGCATGGAATACCTAATTCTTGCTAAAACATAATCATAATTAAGTAATCCAACATTTGTTTGTTTACTGACATCATCAAAGTACAGGTCGTGCCATCTATACTGCTGGCCACCCAAAATGCAACACCAAGAAGGAGACAAGATAGCAAAGCCAGATTCACTGGACACATAACAACAGATACAAAGATGAAACGATTGAACTTACAGGCCCGTGCGACTTGCGGAACACGCAGACATCAATAGTTCGTGTGGCCCCCATGGCTGGCAATAACGGCCGCTACACGCCGCGGCATCGAACGAAAGAGGCTTTGGATGTGGGCTTGGTGTATGTCGGTCAAGGCTGCTTCCACACGTTGCCACAGTTCATCAGGCGTAGCCGCGAGTGGCGCTTGACGGACCACTTGGTTGCCGATCAGCGACCAGACGTGTTCGATGGGCGACATATCGGAAGAACAGGCGGGCCACGACAGCAGTGACACCTGGTAGGCCGTGAAGAATTGTTGCACGATCCGTGCCACGTGCGGGCGCGCATTGTCCTGTTGAAACGTGGAAGCTGGCAGGTCCTGCAGATAAGGGAGGACTACAGGCTCCAAAACGTCGGAGATGTAGCGGTGGCTGTTGAGTGTACCGGCGATGCGTACCAGAGGGGTGCGGGTGTCATATCCAATTGCGCCCCAAACCATAACGCCAGGCGACGGAGTGGTGCATAATGCAGGCGTCATACAGTCTCTCACCGCGGTGCCGCTACCCGCGGATCCGACCATCGTGGTGTTGCAGGCAGAAGCGGGATTCGTCGGAGAAGACAATGTCGTGCCATTCCGTAGACCAGGTGCGGCGTTTAACGGCCCACTGCCGCCGTACTCGCCGGTGGTATAACGTCAATGGTAATCGGAGCAATGGGTGCTGTGCGACAAGTCCCTGCGCCTGCAGACGACGTCGAACGGTACGTGCTGACACAGGTTGTTGCGCAACACACCCTAATACCTACGCTAATGTTCGTCATGTGGCGGTGCGAGCCGTCAATGCACGCCGCACAACATGCCGGTCCTCTCGTTCGGTGGTGTGCCGCGGCTGCGGCAATCACTCACGTCGGTCCGTCTGTCCCTCCTGCACCTAGCGAATCCATACTCGCCTCAGTGTGGCTGGATGTCGTCCCACACGGGCGCTGATGTCTCGGTACGATAAACCGCTGTCACGATAAGCCACTATTCGTCCTCTGTCGCACTCCGAAACGTGCTGGAATGACTGCCGTATTCTGCGACGAGGCATCAGGAAGCTTCCCACGCACAGGTCCAGCAGCACAACACACTTCCACTGCTTACACCCCGCCTTCTGTGCACTATTCTTATAGTGCTTCTCGGTGGCGTGCCGGACGCACATGATTGCATATGACCTGCAATGCTAATCGTTTGCATGCCCTCTCGCGGGCGACGCATGCTGCGAATTTCAGGCCAATCGGATGCTTCCTTCTTGGTGTTGCACTTTGGATGGCCAGTAGTGTTTTAACAGGTCCGAACATTACTCAAAGAAAAATGATTGATCTTTAATATAATTATAGTTATGTTTGTGCAAGTATTAAGTATCCCATGCTATAACTTAAAGTTAGTTTTATCGATGTGCTCGTTTTCATCCTTGGGAATACATTAATTGCAAAGAAAATATGTAAAGAAATTTTACCATTGGAAACGTAAGGCAGAGATTTTAGGTGGAACCACTTTAAGCGGCCGTTGTACCTGAACCAAAAGATGCCAAAAACTTTCTGCGCTTGTCCAATAGAAATGTTCACATAGCGACTTGGTTTTAGGAAAGCTATGTTCAAGCAATTCATTTCCGTTTCTCATCCCAGCCGTATTGGCTATAAACCAGTCACTAGTGATAAGAGTTCCCTTCTGGTCTTCTATTTTCTGCTCCATGACATAAGTCATGATGGGGATGGCCAATCCCCTCCGTCGCGGACATCATGCCCCTGGGCAGAAACTAGTGACTCAAACATCTTTTCTCAGGTTTGTCGCCATTTTTACAGCCTTTAACGTAACTGGTGAGAAGGATTAATGTCAATCACCCCCCCCCTAAATGACCACTTTTTATAAGAAAGTTACGAAGAAAGCACCAGTTTCTGATGCCCAATTTCACTCATTCCAGCTGCGTTCGACTCACTTCTTAGACATCGAATATATTCATTCGTGCTGATTTCAGCCCAATTTTCTTATCCAGAGTTAATTCGTTCCAGCCGCGCAAAGGGCTAAACTAAACTTCCTTTTTTTTTACGCTTTCCAACCGTAGGTTGAAAAAGCGTATATGCTCTAACTTTATCCGTCCGCACGATAACTCGCGTAAAAATGGTTCCATTTCGATGAAATTTTAGTATGTGGTAGGGGACCACCTGCGGACGAACCCTATTGAAAATGGGCGAAATGGGGTCAAAGGTCAGGACATAGGAGCGGGATGCATTCCATTATGCGTCATAACTTATGTAAAAATGCTTCGATTTCGACAAAACTATCATGTTGTTCCGGAGGTATACTGAACCAATCCTGTTTAATATCATCGAAATGGGGTCAAAGGTCAGGGTACAGGGGCGAGATTTATTCCACAGCCATTATTCTCATAACTTGGGTAATAGTTTGAGTAATGATTTATGGTATGTTGGAAAGCGTATCATAATCAATGCATTGCATAATTTTACTAACTTGTTTTTTCTGTTTAAACATTCACTTCATCACGGTCCTTTTTTTTTAATTTACACTCCTGAAAAAACTGTTCAAGCTGATTTGCATCTTTTTTTATACAAATTACGTGGACTTCTCCTTTACCACACCTTTCAGAAATGCGTACGCTCTTTTACACGGTGAGCAAAAAAAATTGCTGAATTCATAATTCTACATATTCTAAGGCATTTGCTAAATCCATATGAAATTAATCGTTCCGGTAGCTCCATACGAGAGCTCTTAGAGGTCATATACGGCACGTGACCCGAGTGTAGAACCGTTTGACATCATATCAAAACCCAGGGCCGCCTCTTGCCGGTAAGCAAGATAAGCAATGCATGTGGGCAACCTTGATAACGCAACTCTTATAAAATTTTAAAAGTTGAATAGCCTGTGTGGGGGAAAAGGATATATTTCTGGGGATCCTACATACTTATTTTATTTTATAGCCGAGGATAAGGAGTGGTTTTTCTTCAAAAGCAGTACTTGGTAATTTAGCCAGCCTCCCAATTCGGCCATAGGATATCTCACTTTGTCAAACCTGTAAACGCATCTGCTTTCCCTTTTTCTTTTCTGAGGAAACCAAGCACAGTGCTTATTTACCTTACGCTCCCTCCCAGTAGTGCCATGCTTCCCATTAAATTAAAGAAACAGCTGCTTGGAGTAGCTGTTATCGATGGGACGGAATTTTGCTCTAAATATTTTACGAAACACCTTTTCTTTCAGCATGAATAAAATGAGGAGCACAATGAGAAAGTACTTGAGTATTTTTATCTCTGCATTCTGAGTAGAGAAAAGCATGAAGGGAGGCGGACCAATCTGGCTAAGTGAATCTAGTACACCCAATAACTTTGCGAGGGTGGGGGACAATTTCTGTCTAATATTTTTTAACGTGAATGAAATCCCCTTTTATCCCGTGAAATTTGTGTCACTAAGTACTTGAAAAATGTTAAAGCACGAATTCTATAAATTTTGGAAGTGGAATGGGGCAGAACAGCAAAGTGCACGTGTGTTTGTTAAATTCCAAAACATACAAATTTTCTGCGGAGAAAAGTTCGCAAAGGAGAGCAAATGCCTTGTTCCGGCGCTGTCCAAACTGAAAGTCTAATTGAAACTTGGATGCGATTTAATGCCAGTTCGGTAAGTATACAGAGGACGGAACTCAGGCAAAGAGTACATACACCGATAAGCCATTAAATTATGACCACCCCAGCCTAGAGAAATGAGCGCGCCTGAAGACCGAACACGGTGGCGCAGGTGAAGTTCACAGAGCAGTATATATATACAACCCGAGGACCGGCCTTCGTTTAGTAGAGTGTTCGGAGTCAGAATGGGGAAAGCTGCCGATTTATCGGAGTTTGATAAAGGAAATGGAGCGTAAATATTAAAATCACTGTGACATCATCAGAGTTCTGACAGTCAGTGTTTTTGGCGAGTTGTTTCCATGGAGTTAAAAATTTAAGCATTTAAAAATTTAAAACATTTAAAAGTAAAGACAAATATCTTTTTCCTTATTAAAACTGTATAAGTAAAGATTAAATAGGCATTTTCATGAAAATGTTAAATTATATTTTTATAAGGCTAAAATTGGTAGGCCCGTGTATATTAGTGCATTATTGAAATAAGTAAACCCTTAAAAAAGATCCCTGAAATGTTGATGAATAAACAAAGACATCTCTCTTTCCACCTTTTAGCAACACACAGCAATCGAGAAAAACAGCTATTGGGGAATCAAACCCCAGGTCTCTCTATATCTAGCCGAGCGCGTTGGCCTTACACCACGGTGGCCAACAATCTACGGCGCTATGTGTGTTTTTCTGTCAGCTTCTGACATCATAAATCCGTAAGATGGGCTCAGCTACTAAGACGTCTCCATCTTTTGTTGGCCACCGTGGCGTAAAGCTAACGCGCTCGGCTAGATATCGAGAGATCTGTGTGTTGCTAAAACGTGAAAAAAGCGATGTCTTTGTTTATTCACTGACCACGTATTTGGAGGATTTTCACTTTGGAATTTTGATTACAAATATTAAACGCACAAGCTTTAAAAGCAAAATCCTGCGTTTCATATTGACACTTGAAACTGGCTTTGTCTCCGATACAAAGCATTTAAAATAGCTTTTGATTCTAGCTATTAGTGAAACACACAATGCGCTTCTGTCTGATTATTATTGTTGGTTTTTTTCATTTCCCTTCTGAAAATGTTCTCACAATATGGATGATTGTTGGCACTATGTCCAAAGTTCGAAACAAAATTCTATTTCACGTGGCGAGCATTTTGGACGAGGGTCGTCGCACGAGATCGTGCATCTTAAATCTCTCCTCGCATCCGTCAACATCACAGCTGCGATGCTCATGGGTTATTGGATTCCGCTTGGAATCCCACATCAACCTCAGTGAAGCCACACAATTCTATACCAAACAGCATCAGGTTTCTCTCTCTCTGATCTCCAAAGGTTCGTGCAAACTCTCCCTTTCTGAAATTGCGTGTTGGTAGCGCAGAGAAAAGGTCTTCTGTCATTCCTTGAAGCAGAGCTACCAATAGCACGCAAATAAGAAGAGAATATTTGTCTTTCCCTCAAAGATGAAAACGAAGACATTGATCCACCTCGGAGAAACCCCGCAACTTTGAAGCAACGCAAGGATTTCTGCTCCAGAAATATTGCAAAAAAATACTCTCCTGAAGTCCTTCAACGGAGAAGAAACGGTTAAATCTTTATATGGCTATACTGTAAAAAAAGAACTTGGGTGAATTCACGTAAAATTTCTGAAAATAATGTGCGGCGAAGTTTCCGGCAGAAAACGGAAATTTCGTTGTCAATCTTTTAAGGAAATTTCCGTTTCCAAAGGTTTCCGGTATTTTTAACTTCCGTATTTTTACAGACGAGCTCATTGCCCGTGCCATGCACGGTAAAGAAGCTGTGACAAATTTTCATAACACGAATCGTAAAATACATTAACACTCATTTCCATAAAAATCCGCTCTCCAAGAAGGAGGTGTCGGACTGAAATGAGATTTTAGTAGTGACATGGTACATACCAAGGACAGAAGTGATTACAATATCACAGCAGCAGGACGATTTCCCACGGGCATACATACAGTACACATTCCTGTCAGCGTTAGTATCGCATCGGACCGTCTCTTGCTCGGATACATGCGGTGATACGGTCCGGCATGGAGTCAAAGAGACGTCGTATGTTCTCGTGGGGCAGATTGGGCCACACTTCTTGCAACTAACGCTCTAAATCCCGAACACTGGGACATGGAGAAAGCTGGCGTCCCATCTGGTCCCACACGTGTTCAATGGGGGAAAAGATCGGGCAATCTGGCAGGCCACGGAAGCGTCGAAGCATGACGTAGTCAGTCCTGAAACCCCCGAGCCGTGTGCGGACGGGCGTTATCTTGTTGGAAAATGGCTCCAAGCCGCCTTGCCAGGAAAGGCAGCACATGGGGCCGTAGAATCTCCTGTGAGTAGCGCTGGGCTGTCAACGTCCCTCTGATCACTGCGAGGGAAGAACGGCTGTCATACGCAATGGCTCCCCAGAACATCACGCCTGCAGTTTGGGACGTGTGCCGCTGTACAGTGAGGCTGGGATATTAGCGTTCACCTGCGGTCCTCCACACACTGACACGGTGGTAGTCCGTTCTCATACAGAAGCGAGATTCGTTGCTGAACACTATACGTCCCCAGTCCGTAGCATTCCACGTTTCTCGCTGCTGACACAACTGCAATCGACGCCGACGATGGTCAGGTATTAATGGCAGAAAACGCAAGGGCTGTCGGGAATGGAAATTCCCCTCTGCTGGGCGTCTGAAAACGGTTCTGTAGGACACAGGAGTCCCTTGCACAGCCGCCAAATGTCTCTGGATATTGGACAAGGACGTCGTTGCATCTGTCATAACACCTACGTAACACAACAAGCATCGCAGACAGTTGCCGCGTCGGACCGTTAACTGAACTTGACGCAAATGTTAACTGAACTTGACACAAATGTTCATCATCACCAATGATGGACACATGTAAAATATTTCTACGGAGATCCAATAAGTTAGGGATATAGGAGGGTCCAGAACATTGGTCAATGATGAAAGCGCTACACTCATGAACACCATAAGATCGTGATTTAAATGCATAAATTAGATTAGAGGTTGATTATTATCGATGACTAACAAAGAAATAATGATGAGCGAATATAAATGCTTTCATCATTCAAGCAAATTGTTTGGTTTATTACTGATACAATAATAACAGATCAAAACTTCAATATTTAGCAGCGAGACGAGTTCTTAAAATTACAGTCATTTTCTTTCTTCTAATTTAAGGCTCCTAGATTCAGAAATTTTATCAAGCACGCTTTTTCTAAATCATACTTTCTATCTTCTCATCCAGTTTAGTATGTTACAGCACTAGAGTATTGTTTCAAACTCGAGTACTAATAATTTTACTAACATTTTTTTCCGATGTGCTCATTGCACCTATATATTCTGCTTTGAACATTCAATTGTTAGTCTTCACATTTGTATTTAATTTCACTCAGTTTTTCAGTAAAATGTTAAAGTCAAATTTTGTGCGTTTCTGTTGCAAATTTCTGCGCCCTGTATCTCCCTAACCTATTGTATTTTCAACGAAATATGTTACATGTGTCTATCATTGGTAATGATGAACATTTCTGCCTAGTTTGGTTAAAATCGTAATAGGGCAAAAACGATACTTTCAGCGTAAGTCATACATCATTGCGTATAGAAAGAACTATAAGCTATGTCTAAGATATCAGCCACAGCAAGCGCAGTATCCGTATGTTTTCTTGAATGAAAGATTTCACATGATTAACATGGTCTACCGTTTGTGGTGTTGACTGTTACTCTCATCGAGCTTTGTTAGTAACCCTGGCTTTATCAGATTTAAATCTTTCTGCATTTGAGCTTTGGTGTAGAAGATTGTTAAGGATACCACGGACAGCAAGGATTACCAACAAAGAGGTTCTAGAGAAGATTGTTAATGATACCATGGACAGCAAGAGTTACCAACAGAGGTTCTAGAGAGCATCAAACTAGAGATGTCACTTCAGGAAAGATAACAGCTTACTTACTTTGGTCATGTGATGCAATAGGGGGCATTCGAGAAAGATATGGTGCTTGGAATGGTGGAGGGAACACGAAGACGAGGACGACAAAGGACACGTTGGCTGGATACAATCAAAATGAACGTTGGGGTGGACATGGAACAGCTGAGGGAGAGAGTTCAAGACTGCGGAGCATAGATGGAAGCACTCTATAGAATCGCCAAGAGTCGGATTCGACTGAATGAACATCATCATCATCGCCTATTCGTAAATTTTTCTCTGTGTGATGCACTTATTGCCATACAGTCCTACCATTCTTCCGTGAATTTCAGTGGATCTGACCCCCTTCTGCCCAAAGAAACTTTATTAGAGCCCACTGTTCAAAAGGGGTCCAATCAAAAAGAGGAGTTTTCATTTTTACACCCTCACCCATAGAGCCAAACTGATGGGCAGGTTTGCGCGATACGGTGCCACCTTGTCAATTGCCGTCACAGCGTGTCAACATTCGTAATTGTTTAAGATATCAGCGTGGTTCACAAATTCCCTTTACTTTTTGTTTCATGCTACGCTATGCAATATTTAAACGGAATCTAACAATTAATGTGTCTTTGTCTAGCACACAAAGCACCAATCTTTCTGCCATGGGACAACGCAGTAATTAAACATTTAATACCTTTACATATAAATTCCTACATAAAAGCGACGAATTTGTAAGAAAAATTAAAATCGCGAAGAGAGAGACTGGCATGTTGGCATTGAGCGCACACAGCCAAAAGAATTCTACCAAAGTCTTCCTCACGAAGAGAAGTAACGACCGTAACACAAAAGTCCTTCCGCCTTATCATTCTTGAAACGCATCAATACACGCACATTACGATGTACATTTTCATTCTTCCAAAAGATTTCCTCCAGAAACATAAGGATTCAATTTTAATATTTGCGCAGACACACCATGCTCATTCTTCAGTCTCTAACATTGCTTTACTTCGTAATACTTTGCATGGTGTACCTGGAACGCTGCCCACAAAAACGAAAGATCTTTGGAGTAACGCAATACAAAATTTACAGTAGACAATGCGATCTTCGAAAATGCTTATTAAATTACTAGAAGATATCATAAAAAAGCACAATATCGGAAGTCAGACATGTATTTGTAAACAACGTATGATTATACACCGAAGAGCCAAAACATTATGACCACCTGTCTAATGTGATGTAGGTCCTCCACGTGCCGACCAAACAGCTCTTACCCAGCGAGACATGGACGCTACAAGATTTCTGTAGAAAAGGTGTCTTGTGGTATCTAGTACCAAACGTTACCAGCAGATACTTTAACTCTTGTAAGTCACGTTGTTATGCCGCTTCAGGTTGGATTTGTTGTTCCAATACAAACCACAGATGCTCGATTGGATTTATGCCTGGGGAATTTGGAGATTAGGACAATACCTGGCACTCGTCATGTTCCACAACCCATTCTCTAGCAGTCCTGGCACTCGTCATGTTCCACAACCCATTCTCTAGCAGTCCTGTTACTCTTCATGTTCCAAAACCCATTCTCGAATATCTAGAACTCTTCATGTTCCACAATCCATTCTCTAACAATCCTGGTACTCTTCATGTTCAACAACCCATTCTCGAACAGTCCTGGTACTCTTCATGTTCCACAACCCATTCTCGAACAATCCTAGTACTCTTCATGTTCCACAACCCATTCTCGAATACCTGGTACTCTTCATGTTCCACAATTCATTCTCTAACAATCCTGGTGCTTTTCATATTCCACTGCCCAGTCTCGAATACCTGGTACTCTTTATGTTCGACACCCATTCTGGAACAGTCCTGGTACTTTTCTTGTTCCACAACCCAGTCTCGAATACCTGGCACTCTTCATGTTCCACGCCCATTCCCGAACAGTCCTGGTACTCTTCTTGTTCCAAAACCCATTCTCGAATACCTGGTACTCTTCATGTTCTACAACCTATTCTCGAACAGTCCAGGCAGTATTCATGGCGCATTATCCTGCTGAAAGAAGGCACTACTAGGAGGGAAGAATCGTTGTCATGAAAGAATATATATGGTCTGCAATGGTGTTTATGCAGGAGGTAGACGTCGTAGTTTCCTGCACATGAATGCCTGCACCCAGGGTTTCCTAGCAGAACATTGTCCAAAGCATTACACTTCCCTCTCCGTCCTGTTTTCATCCAACGGTGCATCCTAGTGCCAACACTTCCCCAGATAAACGACGCATATGTACACGACCGTTCGCGTGGTGCAACAGTAAACGATATTCGTCAGACAACACGCCTACTACCAGTCATTCAAGGTACAGCTTTGGAGCTCGCGTGCACATTGTGGGTGTTCTTGACGGTGAACCAAGGTTAGTGTGGACACTCGGAGCGGCCTGCAGCTACGCAGCCCCATTTTCAGCAGGGTTCGATGTACTGTGTGTCGTGACACACTACACCCGTCACCAACATTTAAATTATTGGCGAGCTGCGCCACATTATCCCTTCTGTTGTCCCGTACGATAAGAGACGGCCTTCGCTGGCCTCTAGCGACGATGAGCCGGGATCCTCATACACCTTTACCACGGTTCGTGGTTTCTCCCTGCTCGGACCAGTTTTTGAAGGTTCTAACCACAGCTGGTGAACATCCCACAAACCTTGCCATCTAGGAAATACTCTAATCCACTCGTCTGACTACTACAATTTGGCCTTCGACAAACTCGCTTTAGTCCGCTGCCTTTCTCATCTGAAGAGCAAGAATAACACTGATTAACAGAGCTAAGTATCAAGTGTTATTCATACCATTTCATGACCTATACTTGCACCGTCCTTTACCTGCAGTTGCTTCGATTTCCATAAGGACGCGCTGGTCATAATGTATATACAGGTGCATATATGTAGTGCGATCAAAAAGTTCCGAGACTAGGTACGTAGCGCGCCAACAGATGGCAGTACGCGGGATGCGCAAGCAGAAGTCGAGGGCAGTGACCTTCATGAGTCTTTGTACCAAGTGACGTCGTTCTGTGAAGAACGGGAGCTGTGCTACATGATATTTGGTGACCACGTGCCGAACACAACTGCGATTTTGGTATGGACTGCAAACTAGAGCAGCGACCAAACATCAAATTCTCCGTCAAACTCTGGAATGGAGATGCATGAAATGTTGCGACAGGATTATGGCGATGAAGCAATGAGTCGTGCGAGGTGTTTTGAGTGGCACGCGAGCTTCAAGCGCGGCAGAACGGCACTGGAAGATGACGAGAGGTCAGGGCGACCGTCCACGAGCAAATATCCCGAAAATGTGGACACAATTAGGGAACTGGTGCACGAGGATCGTCGGAGAACCATTCAAGACCTTATTACCATCGTCAAAGTGTCATACGGAACAGTGCAAGAAATTATGACATCGGTTTTTAACATGCACCGCACTGCTTCAAACTTTGTGCAAAATATTCTGAACTCCGAACAGAAAGCGCTCCGTGTCGAACTCTATGAAGACCTAGCTGTCGAATTCCTTAAGATGAAGATTAACTCTAAAAAGATGAAGATTAGTTCTCTGAGATGAAGATTAACTCTTGATTAAATCTGTCGAACTCCTTAAGACGCAGCTGAAACTCATGAGTCGCCGTTTTGAAACCGTGGAAGAGATCCAGCGTGAATCGCAGACGGTGCTTGACACGATTCGCGAACAGGACTTCCAGGGAACATTCCAACAGTGGCAAAAACGCTGGCAGCGCTATATCGCTACCCAAGAAGACTACTTTGAAGGAGATCATAGCCAGACGTATGTACTTTATTGTGTATCGGCCCAGTCTCGGAACTTTTTGATCGGACCTCGTACAAGTTCAAACCAGAAAATTATTAGCACCATTTTTTATTCGACATATTTGTTACCATGCACACATGTGAATACTGAAAAGGAAGATGAAACATTAATACATTTTACAATATTTAAGTATCAAATTGTACTTGTGACCTCATCTAAATAGAAATGAGTCCTATCGTGTCTACGCCAGAGTAACAAAGATGTGTTATGCCATTTCTGAGGCAGCAGAATACAAATACCAAGTCACAGTTATTTGCTAATGTTTTCTCTATACGAAAAGATTTATTTGTCAAGTAGGACGACAAACTTGTGCCGCGCGTATTTCAAACTTTGCAGAGCCGATGCTGGCAATGCATGAAAATCTCATCAATCGAGATAATGCTGAGTCACAGAAGGACATCGTTGTCTCCTAAACGAAAGCTGCGGAGTATGCTGTGAATTCCCGCCTGCTTCTTCCTGCCTGTTTCATTGAAGTTCATGAGAGAAAAATGATAATGTTATTTTGGGAAAGCAAGGAATCATTTTGGCCAATATCCACCTTAATACGAGTGGCGAAAAATTTCAAGGCACTCTTCAACATGTATGTGATGTCATGAAAAAAGAAACTTCGATATCTGCGGCCGTCTAAAGTGCTCCAGTTTCGTTAAAATGCCTGACTACAAATCCACATCCACTCTAGTTATATAGGCCATCGATCGTTGGCGGTGTAAGTACTTCGATACCTTTGTGGCAGTCTTGACCTTGAGACCAGCGACTTCCATCTCTCCGACTCATTGAAGAAGGAGTGGCTGCCATGGAGGCGCAGTGGTCTAAGCGCTGACTTCCGGTCATTCTTTCGAATTGGGTCCGGGTTCGCGAATCCCGCCGGTGACTGGAGCTCTCCTTTCCTTGGAATCACTGGAGTTCTCTCTTCCTTGGAATCACTGGAGCTCTCCCTTCCTTGGAATCACTAGAGCTCTCCCTTCCATGGAATCACTAGAGCTCTCCCTTCCTTGGAATCACTAGAGCTCTCACTTCCTTGGAATCACTAGAGCTCTCCCTTCCTTGGAATCACTAGAGCTCTCACTTCCTTGGAATCACTAGAGCTCTCACTTCCTTGGAATCACTAGAGCGCTCACTTCCTTGGAATCACTAGAGCGCTCCCTTCCTTGGAATCACTAGAGCGCTCCCTTCCTTGGAATCACTAGAGCTCTCCCTTCCTTGGAATCACTAGAGCTCTCCCTTCCTTGGAATCACTAGAGCTCTCCCTTCCTTGGAATCACTAGAGCTCTCACTTCCTTGGAATCACTAAAGCGCTCCCTTCCTTGGAATCACTAGAGCGCTCCCTTCCTTGGAATCACTGGAGCTCTCCCTTCCTTGGAATCACTAGAGCTCTCACTTCCTTGGAATCACTAGAGCTCTCCCTTCCTTGGAATCACTAGAGCTCTCACTTCCTTGGAATAACTAGAGCGCTCCCTTCCTTGGAATCACTGGAGCTCTCCTTCCTTGGAATCACTGGAGCTCTCCCTTCCTTGGAACCGCTGGATCTCTCCCTTCCTTGGAACCCCTGGATCTCTTCCTTTCTTGGAACCACTGGCAGTAAATTAGGAACGGGCGGACACTCTAGTCGTTAAATCCTCGAACAAACAAACAAAAATCAAGGAATGTGCTGGCTAATATTTCACAAGCGACGACGAAGTAAACTGGTATGACATGTCAATCGCTTTGTGGACATCTGTTCATATTCTATGAAAGGAGACTTAAACAACTCATGGATGGATAAGAAAAAAATGTCTCGCCAAACTTAAAGCTCACAGTAATAAGAACTTTATGACCTAACTTTCATTATTCGTATAATCTGAAATGTTCGCCATAATGGAATTAACCGAACACAATCATATAGGAAAAGTCTTTTCGGTTTACGATTCTATTACCGCTGTTACTTCGATGGATTTAAAAACAGCATGAAAATCTTGTTAAATTGAAACAGCTTTATCCCGTTTAAATCTCAGGAAAACAAACAACGTTTATGATATCATAAGCGTCACAATTACTTTACTTTTTAAAAGGTCCTTGGCAAATAAATATTTTCGAAGAATACCATATGTTCATGCTGTCTGCAGTCCTCAGAATCCTATGTGTGTGTGTGTATGTGTTCGAATTCTAACACAAATTTGTTAGATCTTTCATTGCAACGAAATAATATTAGCATGTTTACAAGCTAGGTTATAATGTGAAATAAATTATGACATAAAAAACTGGGTAATTATATATAACACCATTATTACATTAACAAATTTTGAGAGCCTTTGCCAAAATGTAGAGTGTGTACAAAAAGCAGCATTTTAAGCTACAGTTCGTCCTAAAAATAAAACTGGCACATTGTGGAAGGGCAAGAGATGTCAAAAATAGTGAAGCGGGTGAGTATTCCTCAGCAATCTGCGGAGTCGACAGATGAAAGTACAGAACTAGTTATGAACTATATAACAAATGACCGGCTGTCGCTTGTAGCTTAAATGCCAAGGAGAAGCAGAGCAGCGTTTTTAATTACCTTCAAATGCAAGTGAAGGATATCTCTATGAGGTTTTGAGCTTAGGGGAATGAAAAGAGTTAGTGATTTATGTAAAGATAAGAGAAAAATGGTGATAGTAGTCTTCTTTCTATAGGAGTAATACCCCTTTCTTTTAGTGTTAGTAATAAAGTGAATTAATTGTATTACGGGAAGTTGTAGTGGAGGAAGTGATAAAAAGTGTGGGTATAATTATAAGATCATTAGTTATATTTTATGTTTATTTACGGGTGATTAACAAAAGATTGTTCGGGGAATAAATTGTATTACGGGAAGTTGTAATACAATTATTCCCCGAACATAATAATTGTAGATATAATTACAAATACAAACATAATAATTGTAGGTATAATTATACATAATAGTGTGGGTATAATTATAAGTTCATTAGTTATATTTTATGTTTATTTACGGGTGATTAACAGAAGATTGTTCGGGGAATAAATTGTATTACGGTACATTGTAGTGGAGGATGTGATATAAAGTGTGGGTATAATTATAAGATCATTAGTTATATTTTATGTTTATTTACGGGTGATTAACAGAAGATTGTTCGGGGAATAAGTTGAATTACGGGAAGTTGTAGTGGAGAATGTGATAGAAAGTGTGGGTATAATTTTAAGATCATTAGTTATATTTTATGTTTATTTACGGGTTATTAACAGAAAATATTTAGTACGAAGTGAGAATTACGAGGCGAGTGCGATTTTGTGATTTTTGTGCTTTTGGGGACTTTATTTTTTTTCCTTGATAGTTTTGTTATCGGGGGATATGAGAAAAGTAGGATAGCCCCGTCATCTATCATTCATTCGTGCACAAAAAATTGTTAACTTTAAGAAAACTACTGAAATGCGCTTCCCCATATTATAAAGAAGATTATCCCTTTCACCAGCTGGGACAAATTAACCAGGGACTAAAAACATAGGTTGAAATCAGCTCGAAGGAATGTGTTTGCTGCCTAAAAAGTGGGTAGAAAGGTTTTGGGCACCATTTAGAGGGATCAGAAATTTTGGGCACGATTTGGTTCAGATACACAGTCCACTTAAAGGGTTAATCATGCCATGACACATACAAATTGTGAATTGCACAATTTTAGTTGGTATGAAATAAATTATATTTGCCAAAATAAGAACAGATGTGTATAGTTTGAATTAGACTTAATTCATGTACATTTACATATATAGATAAAAAATTCAAATACTGAAATTAATTTAATATACACTATATTTACAAAAGTCACCGGACACCCCTTCCAAAGCAAATGAACAAATCCGCTGCGTTGTTAAGATGCCCAGTACAGCTGCAAACGGTATAAAAACAAGCCTGCAGCTGACCGCGATCAAATCGCGCTGTGAGGTCTAGTGATAATGTCGCGGCGGGAAAGAACTGACTTTGAGAATGGAAAGATTGTTCGGTGTTATATTAGTGGGGTGTCCATAAGATAAACTGAGAGGCGTTTAAATTTACCCAAGTCAACTGTTTTGGATGTACTGAATACGTGGAGGACACATGGCGTGCCTGAAGCAGCAAAACGTACCGGCAGACCAAAGAAAATCAGTGATAGAGGATGGCATGAAAATTAGTGATAATGGCCACGGCCATGGGTTATTGTCGATAAACCTGTTAACCAGCACGTCGGACAATTATGCCCTACCAACTCTGTGGCAATAGTATGGAACCGAATCTTGTTGATAATGCACCGAGCCATAAAGCAAGGACTGTTACGCCGTGTTTTGACGATATCCGTATCGTGTGTGGAACTGACCAGCACAGAGCCCTGATCTTAATCCTATAGAGCACCTATGGGATGAATTACAGCGCCACATAAGAAGTTTGGAACCAAGGTCTACTACTACTACGCAACAGTTAGCAGCACCGTTATGTACTGAATGGAAGCGCATACCTGTCACTGTGTTCCAAAACCTTGACGAAAGTATGTCTCGAAAGGTCGGTGCATGCATTAAGGCCAAACATGGACCGACACTGTACCAATGTTTGCCAATAAATGCTATGTTGTATTACTCTTCTAGGAGTCCGAAGACTTTTGCCAATATAGTGTAGACTTATGACATAATCAAAAGCAGTAGAAAGGTAATCACAATAATCGTTCTACGTAACTGCAAGTTGCCTAAAAATAACCAGAAATGGTATACGGAGTTATTACAGATGGAAGGCTACCAAAATGATGGATACAGGAAAACGATATCTGAAAGATAACCACAATGATGACTGTAATTAGTTTGAAGCAACATATAAACATCTAAAATAATACTATAAGTAGTTGTAATCAGCAAAGAACTACTCAAGAGCACCTGTTGAAAGCGGGTATAAGCACGGAACAAGTTAGTAAAATCATGCAATGCATTGATTGTGATACGCTTTCCAACATGCCAAAAATCATTACTCAAGTTATGAGGATAATGGCTGGGGAATAAATCTCGCTGCAGTGCCATGATCTTTGACCCCATTTCGATTATATTCAACAGAATGTGTTAAGTATACCTCCGGAACGACATCATCAAGTTTTGTCGCAATCGAAGCATTTTTACGTACGTTATGACGCATAAAGGCGATGGAATGGATCCCACTCCTATGTCCAGACCTTTGACCCCATTTCGCCCATTTTCAATAGAGTTCGTCCCCATGTGGTCCCCTACCACATACTACAATTTCACCGAAATCGAACCATTTTTACGTAAGTTATGACGTATAAGAGCGATGGAATAGATCCCGCTCCTATGTCGTGACATTTGACCCGTTTTCTTCCATTTTCAGTAGGGTCCGTCCCCAGGTGGTCCCCTAGCACATACTAAAATTTCATCGAAATCGAATCATTTCTACGCAAGTTATCTTCAACCTACAGTTGGAAAGCGTAAAAAAGTGCTGCTGGAACAAATAAATGCCGGGTTAGCAAAATGGCCTGAAATCAGCTGGTACGAATATATCCACTGTCTAAGCAGTGGGCAGAACGCGACAGGAACGAGTGAACCTTCCATCAGAAAGCACTGATTTCCGCTAAGCTTAGTTCTTAAAAGTGGTCATTTAGGCGGATGATTGACACAAATCCTTTCTGACTGATTGCCCGCTGAAATGGCTGTAGCAATTGCTGAGACCTAGGAAGTTTCGTGAAGACGTTTGAGTCACTTGTTCCTACCCAGTGCCACACTTTCCCTTTCCATTCTTTCTCCAGACCATGGAGTTTCCCAGAAGACTGAGAAACGAGTGTTTTATCACCAGTGACAACTTTCCGGTCGATGCAGCTGAAATGGGATGGGCAGAGGAACTGTTTGGGGTAGGTTTGGCAAAACCCAACAGCTATGTAAACATTTCTGTTTGGGGACCACAGAAACGTTTGTGCACCATTTGATTCAAGTACATCGACAGCTTAAAGGGTAAAGTACACAGTCGAGTCATATTACTGTGACCACCTCCTACTTTTGACGTCAACAACGCGCAGCCAGTGAAAGAAGGCTTGTGTCGTGAGCTGACTTGGAGTGTATATAAGGTGTGCTGTAAGCATTCTGAAAACATATCACTCGTTGCTGTCATGGATAAAGAGCGATTTTTCAGATTTGCAAAAAGGGATGATTATCAACTTTCGGGTCAAGGGTGGCAGTATTTCTGAAACAGCGCAGTTTGTGAACTGTTCGCGTGCTGCTCTGGTTAAAGTGTACCGTCATTTGAGGAATGGCAACATTGCGAATTAACGATGTGAAAAATGCGGAGCACCACGTACCATTTATGTGAGAGGTGAACGTCGGTTTCGAAGGTGAGGACTGATCGACACAGGGCTACCGGAAGTGTGTCTAACACGACAGTTCAACGAACCCTGCTGCCTATGGGGCTTTGATGCAGACGGTTAGGCACTGCATCTATGCTAACGGAGGTGCATCGGCAAAAAGGCTTACATTTGCACGGCAGTACTGGAATTGGACCTCCGCTGATTGGCAAAGGAATGCTTTCTCCGATAAATCATGTTTTCTGCTTCATCGAACGGATGGACGTTTGCGTATAAGGCGAGAAACATCGGAGAACAAGCACTCTTCAACCATTGCTGAAAGAACACAAGCTAGTGGGGGCAGGGTTCTTGTCTGGGGAATGTTTTCGTGGCATTCTCTGGGTCTTCTTATACCTGTAGAAGGCACTAAGGACCGAATTCGTTATGAATCCATCCTTGCACACATACATGCTGATTGTCTTCCCTGCGGAGGATGGGATCTTCCAGCATGACAATGAGAAGTGTCACAGATCTAGAAATATCCGAGAGTGGTTGGTAGACCTCAAAGTACTTCCCTGGCCCCCTAATTCCCCAGACATAAACCAAATTAAGCATCTGTGGGACCACCTCGATCGTGTTATTTGCTCTATGGATCCTCCACCACGCACCCTCCAGCAGCTCTCTGATGCACTGCAGTCAGCATTGCTCCACATACCTGTTAACGTCTTCCAGGACCTTATTGAGTCACTCCCCGCTGCACATGGCGGTTACTCTGGATATTAGCTGGTGGTCACAGTAATGTGACTCCACCGTGTAGTAGCTTTAAGCAACAGCGAAAAATCTCGGATTTTGTTTTTAAGTAGTTAAAATAGCTAAATAAATAGGCAAAGTGATGTCTATAAGTAGAATGAAGGACGCAAATGCTATAAGCAAACTACATTAGTAAGTGTAAGTATTTGGTAAGTACCTGAAAGGTAACCAAAATGACGGCAGTAAGTAGTTTTAAGTATTAGAAAATTAACTAGGATTATGGGTGAAAGTAGTTGCGAACAGTTGAACACTAAGTGTCACAGTGATTTACAAGTAGAAATTCCAAAATCAGGAGTAACCGTATTTTTAAGAGTAAACATTTGTAAGCCACAAAAGATGAGGTAGAATGCTAGATGTACGTAAAATAGGTAACAAAAAGTTGTGATAGTTAGCAGTTGTAATCATCTGCAAGGTAAACAAAATGATAGCAGTAAGCAATTGTAAGCAGCAGAACAATAACCAGGATTATATGTACAAATTTTGTAAACAACTGCAATGTAATCATAATGATAGTTATAAGTTGTAATTGTAAGCTTAGAGAGAATTATAAGTGTAAATACACTGGTTTCCATAAAATAAAGAACAGAAATATCGCAATAACTCAAAAAATACTTGAAATGTTATGAAATTTGGTGAAAAATTTGTATCACATCTTACGTTAGAGAAAGATCCTAAAACATTTCGAAGAAAACACTTCATTATGACAAAAATGACCACATACGGAAAGAGGTGAAAAATTGGGTGTCAAAATAAAATTGCCGAAGTACGTCAATAGGAACGTGGTCAGCACTCACAGCAATGTAGGCCTCACAGCACTGTTGTTGGTGGTGTCTAGAATGCAGTAAGTACCAAACACGATTGTTCGTGCAAAGCTTGTGTAAGCCCGTCCAGGTCTTGAGGAGTGAAGCTGAGGGCAGCAACACATCTACGAGCATCCCAGATATGTTCGATGGGATTTAGGTCAGGAAGTCTGGTTGCCCGATCTATACGAGTAATGTTCTCGTCTGGAAGATAAAGTTCTACAAGAATCGTTATCGTCTTGCAGGATAAATGTATCTCCTACAGCACTCGCACAAGGGTACACAATAGTGGTACAGAACATCCTCCATATAGCACCTGCATAAGTGTGGACATAGAGGTCCAGCACATCATCCCTATAGCACCTGTATAAGTCGGGATATAGAGGTCCAAGACATCATCCCTATAGCACCTGTATAAGGGTGGTTATAGAGGTCCAGGACATCATCCCTATATCACCTGCATAAAGGTGGACATAGAGGTCCAGAACATCATTCCTATTGCACCTGCATAAGGCATAGAGGTCCAGGACATCATCTCTTAGCACCTGCATAAGGGTGGGCATAGAGGTCCAGAACATCTCTATAGCACCTACATAAGGGTGGGCATAGAGGTCCAAGACATCATCTCTATAGCACCTGCATAAGGGTGGACATAGAGGTTCAAGACATCATCTCTATAGCACCTGTATAAGGGTGGTTATAGAGGTCCAGGACATCATCCCTATATCACCTGCATAAAGGTGGACATAGAGGTCCAGAACATCATTCCTATAGCACCTGCATAAGGCATAGAGGTCCAGGACATCATCTCTTAGCACCTGCATAAGGGTGGGCATAGGGGTCCAGAACATCTCTATAGCACCTGCATAAGAGTGGACATAGAGGTCTAGGACATCATCTCTATAGCACCTGCATAAGGGTGGACATAGAGGTCCAAGACATCATCTCTATAGCACCTGCATAAGAATAGACATAGATGTCCAGGACATCATCTCTATAGCACCTGCATAAGGGTGAGCATAGAGGTTCAGGACATCATCCCTATAGCGCCTGCATAAGGGTGGACGTAGGAGTCCAGGATATCATCCCTTTAGAGTCCAGTATTTACGGTTCCTCTTGGAAGCACATGGAGGTGTGTGTGTCTACCTAACGAGATGCCACTACAAACCAGCACGCTATCACCTTTTTTTTAAGGTTTAACGACCATTGTTAGCAACTCAATGGGCTATAAAGCAGTCCCCCGTCCTTAATTTAAGGCCACTGACTCCAGGGAAGAGAGAGAGCCAGTGTCGTAAGACAAACACAACATCTATGCCTCACTGGGATTCGAACCAGGACTCATCTCAGACAAATGATCACAAACAATCGCCTAGACCACTGCGCCATTCGGGGCAGCTACCACCATCATAAGTGTCTCTTTTGCGGGTCATACAGGATGATAGCGTGTCTCTCGTTCTCTCCAGATCGCTCTGCAAAGCAAATCTGGACTCATCTAAGAAGTGGACTGACCTCCATTGGTTTTCAGTCCAATCGACATGGTCTTGTCCGATTCAAAAGTTTTCCCCTATGACGTGGGGTAAGGGCATCGCAAAATTCTGGTCGCCTAGCATAAAATCTTCCTTCGTGAAGCCTTTTAAGCACAGTGGAAGCAGATAGCACAGTTCGTGTAGTCACAGCAAGGGCAGATCGCAACTGTGTCGGAGTAGCAGTCCCGTTCCTCCGCACAGTTAATGGGAGATATCGATCATCCACGGCTGTTGTATCCCTATGCCTTCCTTCGCTGTGCTTTCTGGAAGTTGATTGCTTATTGTGAAATTGGTTCCACAGTCTGTAGACCACAGAAGGGCTTACATGCAGCCATCTGGCAACACCCACGTGACTTTGGCCTGCCTCTAATCTTACGATCGCTCTCCATCTCAATTCATCTGTTAAATGTGTGACGTCTCGCAGCAATTACAATAAATCTGCTATCTCAAAATCCTTTCTTTACACTCCCCAAACGATGTGACTCACACCTCCACAACAGTTTTATGCTACGACTCATTTGTATAAACACGACTCATTTGCATACGATACTCTTACTCGACGTTACATTTCACTTCATACTCAAATTTTGCGCATTTCCAATTCCTCTTTCAAAGAAAAACCGCGATTGTTCAGCTTTTTCCTTAATTTATGGAAACTAGTGCAGTTGGAAGCATCTGAAAGATGATAAAACTCGGGGTTTTCAGTAGAAGTTGTAAACAACAAAATGTGCAACTACACTGATGGACGTTAAGTAGATCTAAGCGGCGAAATAATTTCCTAAATGTAGGCATAAAAAGTTGTAAGAGGCAGAAAACTAAGCAAAATGGTGAATGAAGTATGTGACGTACTACAGATATAAATCACGTGTCCAGACGACAAATCTGTAGCGATACATTCCATCGGTGTAGCTTAGTCGGTTAGGAAAAGTTCACTCCGGAGCGAGGATACGCGAGTTCGATCTCAGTCACTGACAAATTCCCGTTTTCACATCGGCACCCGAACGTATAAACGGATCTACTGACCGTTGGATTCTTCAAAAAATGTGTGACCTTCGTTCCATACATCGTATGGAATTAATGAAAGGTTCCTTCAAAACAAAAAAGAAATTAAGAGGGAGATGATGTGACGTACTACATAGGTGAAGCACGTGCGAAGACGACAAATCTGCAGCGATACATTCCGTCGGTGTAGCTTAGTTGGTTAGAGTAACTCACTCCGGAGCGTGGAGACGCAGGTTCGATCCTCGTCACCGACAAATTCCTGTTTTTACAAATAGTTGTAAGCATCTGAAAGATAACCAAATACTGACTGTTAAGAGATGAAAGCAGCAGAAAAGTAACCAAACTTGTCGTTTCACGGGTAATATGTACCTTTATGTATTCTTTGTGTTTGTTTAGAACTAAGCACTCCTATTGGCTCATAGAGAAAAATTACAGAAAACTAAAATAAGACTGTGCACTTAGTTTCTTCGTGCTGAAATAACACATTAGAATGAAATGCAAAGAATCCCCACGTTCAAGAATACGAACACTTTGTAAATGTACTAAGAAAAGCCTTTATTAGTGCTTCTGCTCGTTAAAACGCATATTGCTTGCACGGATATTGGTAACACTGACTTATTTTTCCTTCCCGCAGTAACAAAGGGAAACAAAGTTCGGAATATTTTAAACCACGAGAGATCAGACTTAGATATCACTGAAATATCATCTCGATAACTGATGAGAAGCATGTCTTCTTGAGAGTACTTTATGCACGCATCTTGGAAACCATGGCAACCATGTCTTAAGAGACAGATACTATCGCGAAGTACAGTGTTTTGTGTGAATGGAAGCAAAGCTATTTCCAGCGGGTTTTTTGTGAGCACGGGTAACTTTATTATTGGTCTAAAGAATCATTTTTCCGATTTTCTTTCATATGCGGATGCCAGAGGCCGTACTGTCTCTCGCTCAAAGAACATAGCCATCATATTTCACTCCGTGCATTATACATCTACTGAAGAAGGCTACAAGCACAATGGCAAACAGTGAACTGTGGAATGTGCTATTCCTTTCTATTCAGCAAGATAAACAACTTCTCCATGTGGGCGCAGGTTCTTCGTATGTTTTCGTTGAAAGAAAAGTCGTTATACTACACGATCGTATGTTTATAAAGACCGAAGAATATACACAAAGGTCGACACCGTATTTTCCTTATTTTTTTTTTCTCGTGAAATAACCATGTTAGCGTAACTCAATATCGCACGAAAAAGTAATTCCTTGAAAAAAGAACTTCAAAATGCAAACAAACTTTGCGGCCTTTACCACTTTTCTCTTCTTTCCTTGTGAAACCAAAGTGGAAATTTTAGTGCATATTTGAAATCTTATAAGGAGACCAACGAAAGAGGAAATGAAACCGAAATTTTGCATATTTAGAATTCACAACCAGGTTTGATCTTTAAAAAATGTAATCTCTTCTTCTCCTTTACCTTTAGAAAGCATGCCAGTTTCATAAAGTTTAATTTTCAATGAAGAACAGATTCTTAAAGCATATATCGATTTTTTTAAAGAAACTGCAAAAATATGCAAATTTCGTTACAAAATCGTTTGCGGGTTGTCGAAATGTTTTTGCTCTATTCGAAACTGGAGGCGCAAAAATTACTTAAATGCAGTTCAGGTGTTTTAACTGTTACGCAAAAAAACATTAAATAATTTCCAGGTTTTTAGCTAGCGAGGTTTCGACAGTTTGGTGGTTCTGGAAGAAATCTGATACCTATCTTCCATACTTCTTCACAAACTACAATAGGCCGGACGTCATATGGCACAATATTTTTTTGATGAAGTTATAAGTCATTGGTTTTAAAGTGACGCTCCGGTAATTTCCAATGGTTTTTTTATTAATTAAATTACAATTTCAGCGAAGCTTCAGAAGAAACAACAGCACGTTACATCGCTTTAAGAAAATATTGGAACGTTTTTCAACTTCAATTTTGGCCTCTCTTCTTCAAGCTTAATATGCTTTTGTTTTTCCAACACAAAAGTTAGGAAAACAAAAGTGTTTTCTTTTACATAACTACGATAATATCGGAAATGTTAAAATTAGCGTTTGGAAAAAGATTGATATAAATTTTGTACTCTCACTTATAACTGTTTTTTGAAAAAGGTTATAAATCTTAGTTTCCAAACGTGAATAGGTGTAAGTGGCCAAGTGGTAAGAGTCGTAGGCATAGGGCTAACCATCCAAGTTAGGACAAGGCCCAATCCTGAATGAGACATAGGTATCGTGCGTGCACCACTGCGCTCTCTCCTCCCTGAAGCCTGTAACCCTCAGTAAGGAGCCTGTAGGATTCGTTATGCCCAGAAAATAAAAAAAGAAATACTTTTCGTTTAGCTATGAAATTTTCAGGAAATTCAGATTAGCTTCTAAAAATTCGGGTTTAAGCCAAAACAATTAGAAGAAATTGAGTCTAAAATTTCAATTTCTTCCACACGTGAATGTTTTGAGTTAACCAATTAAAACTCACGAGCACCATAACTTTTTTTTTTTTTTGGATTTTTAAACGTAAGACTTTACTTCTATTGGATTTTTGCTACCCTGTACGCCTGTGTTCTGAATTTTAAGAGTCTTTGGATATCGCTTGACACTCTGCCAACGTGACGACATTTTCTAACTGAAGAAATATTCTCCCTGATTTTAAACATGTGAGCCCCTTGTGATGCCTTTGCCAATTCCAACTTACACTGCCCAGCCATAAATATCCCCACAAGTGCATGTCTACAAATATTCTCTATTTATAGAAAATTCAATATTTTTCGCTGAAACCTTTGACCCTTATGACAGCCTCTAGTCATCATGAAGTACTCTCCAACATCTTTCATTTTTTTTAACCTTCCGGCCTTAATGACAGCCTCTAGTATTCGTGGAGTACTGTCCACTATTTTTCATTTGTTTTCAACGTTTTGACCCTTATGACAGCCTCTAGTCTTCGAGGAGTACTCTCCACCATTCTTTTTAACCTTGTGGCCCTTATGACAGCCTCTAATCTTTGTGAAGTCCTCACCACCATTTTTCATTTTTTTAACCTTGTGGCCCTTATGACAGCCTCTAGTCTTCGTGAAGTACTCTCCACCATACTTTGTTTTACTTTTTGGCCCTTATGACAGCCTTTAGTTTTTGTGGAGTACTCTCCACCATTCTTTTTAACCTTGTGGCCCATATGACAGCCTTTACTCTTCGTGAAGTAATCTCCATTTTTTTAATCTTGTAGCCCTTATGACGGCCTCTAGTCCCCGTGGAATACACTCGATCAGATTTTTAACCTTTGGCTCTTATGACGGCGTCTACTTTACGTGTAGTACTCTCCACCAGTTTTGTTTCAACCTTTCGGCCATTATGACGGCCTTTAGTCCTCGTGCAGTACTCGCCAACATTTTTTTTATCTTTGGCCATTATGACAGCATTAGTTTTCGTAGAGTACTCTCCACACTAATTTTTTTTAACCCTATGGCCATTCTGACGGCCTCTAGTCTTCGTGGAATACTCTCCACCAACTTTTTGTTAATGTCCGCCGATATGTTCTGCCATTCAGCCTTCAAAACGGTGATCATTTCAGCTTTTTTTGCTGGAAATGGTTTTTCTTCCACGTGTCCAACAATCCGAATCGTCCCAGAGATTTTCTAGAGGGTTCAGGTTTGGTCTATGGGCTGGCCACCCAAACTTATGGACAACCATGTTCTCAAACTAATCTGCAATAATGTGAGCAGTATGAGACACGGTGCGTTCTCCTGCTGTCAGAAGCATGTGCCTTCCCGAAGTACTGTCGATACAGACCGGAAGGTACATTACCACCCGGCATCCAGCGAAAGATAGATGGCAGCCCGTTGGGCCTCAGGAGAGCAAGCTTGATTTGTAACTAGATTTTTTAGCTTCAAAATGACCGCAGACGACGACTCTACATAAAACCGGGAAAAGCCTATTCTATTTTTTTTACTCTCCCGGAAAAAGCATATTATATTTTTTTGCTTATTTTGAAACATAATTTAATGGGTACATCGATTTAAAAAATAAATTACCTATTAACATTCATAACCGAATTTTCGAAAGGAGGATCATTCCCATTTGGGGAGGTGTTACTAGGAGTGCCAGTTTTAATCGAAATGAAATCATTCCATTAAAGCCATCTCATGTTTTGACTTGTTTGCTTGGTAACTTGACATTTTCGTGTATAATTTTTGTAAAATTCTCTTTCATAGAATCAAACAGTTAACTATGGAATATCATTAGCCTAAGAATTTCAGTAGGAAAGTATTTTAATTGAAATTCTGTAGTCGCTCCTGTACGGTGACGTGGGGATTCCCTGTGATGAACCTCGAAGGCGTTTTTTTTTTTTTTTCGTCCTTCCGCATATTGTGTTTTACTATAAGTATATTCAAATAGTCACATATCATGCAAATATACCAAAAAAGTCTGCAGCTTATTTTTCAGTGTTGGAAAGTGTTGCAGTTAAATCTTCGGTTACAAAACAGCTTCTTGGTAATTTTAAGAGAACCCTAGCAACGTCGGTAGTTAGCAAGTACTGCTTTTAGTTAAACGCTGGAAACCCCAGTCTCCCTTACTATTTAACAATAATTCAAATCTGACGAAAGATACATTACTCACAATTCTTGCTGGTAAAAAAACTTACGTATGATACACGCGATATATATAATTTTTTTTTTTGTTTTAAGTTTCAACTCCCACCATAAGCAAGTATAAGTGCTATAAGCAGACAGTCGCTTGTCTCTAATTTAGAGCCACTGGTCACAGGAAAGGAACATAGCCAGCGCTATGAGATAAACATACCACACACATGTCACATCAAGGACCCAAGTTCAAGCAAACAGACAAAGATCTACGCCTCTGACCACTAGGCCGTCGGAACGACAAAATACGCCATATGATGATATTTATCAAACTTCTGATGATAATTCTTTGGAGGATGATTTACTGTGAGTTCAATTAGTATTGATAACGATATACTTATGATAAACACATTCAGTGAAGGCGGGATTTTTTTTTTTATGTTTTTAGTGTTCTTTACGAGAGAAACAGCTTTTCTTTCTCACATTTATTCACTGCCACTGTAGACACTAATAATCCTTTGACACAAAAAAGGGATCACATCTTTTATCACAGTTCGATAACATAGGTTACTTCAATTATCACATTTTACACCTCATAACATAAGTAATTTTATCTCCTTAAAGGTGCCGAATCGGAATTTTCATGACTTCCGATGTGCTGAAGAACCCTCATGCAAGATACGATATCAAAAATTGTGGGAATTCCTAGGCAGTTCTCGAAAACTTAAGAAACAAAAGCCCAAAAAAATGCAAAATATCACATTTTCTAAAACAAGGTAAAACCTTAGGCTGTAACAAGCGTCTCGGTCGCATTACGAGAACACAAGTGATTAGAGGTGGTTGGGTGTGTGTGCGTTTGTACAAATTTGATAGATCTCTCACGTAAACGAAGGCATTTGAATTCGGTTGACAAAGTATAATAAAGTAAAATAGTCATTCAACACTGAATGCAATTCGTTTTTAGACCATGTGACGTATGATATCTATTTCACCTTCAGTTTTTGTTACCTTTCTCTTATCGAAATATTAGTAACTTCTCGCCGTGTTTTCTGTACTGCGCGTAACGTCGGAGCTCCTAGGAGTTTGTTCTCTATGACGTCATTGTCGATCAGTCAAGTAATTCAGACTTGAACAAAACAGAAGAATATATCAGAGTAAACTGTCGAAACCTTGCTAGCTAAAAACCTGGAAATTATTTAATGTTTTTTTTTTTACGTAACAGTTAAAACACCTGAACTGCATTTAAGTAATTTTTGTGCCTCCAGTTTCGAATAGAGCGAAAACACTTCGATAACCCGCTGACGATTTCGTAACGAAATTTGCATGTTTTTGCAGTTTCTTTTAAAAAATCGATATATGCTTTAAGGATCTGTTTTTCCTTGAAAATTTAACTTTATGAAACTGGCATGCTTTCTAAAGGTAAAGTAGAAGAAGAGATTACATTTTTTTAAGATCAAACCTGGTTGTGAATTCTAAATATGCAAAATTTCGGTTTCAATTCCTTTTTCGTTGATCTCCTTATAAGATTTCAAATATGCACTAAAATTTCCACTTAGGTTTTACAAGGAAAGAAGAGAAAAGTGGTAAAGGCCGCAAAGTTTGTTTGCATTTTGAAGTTCTTTTTTCAACATCCATGCCTCACCGGGATTCGGACACTTCTCAGACGAATGATCAGAAGCAAGCGCTTAGACCAACGCGCCACCGGAACGGTGTTGCAGATTTAAGAGCACTTTAGACAATGTACATCGTAATACAGTATGACAACTAAATTCATCTAAATTCATACTAATTTACATTATTATACAATTACATTCAGTTAACTTAAACAGGATTTTTTCTTTATTTTTTTTATTGTAGGTTTAACGACCACCGTGAGCAACTCAATGGGCTATAAGCAGTCGCCCGTCCCTAATTTAGAGTCACTGGTTCCAGGGAAGGGAGAGCGCCAGTGCCGTAAGCCAAACACAACATCCATGCCTCACCGGGATTCGAACCCGAACCCCGTTCGGACGAATGATCAGAGGCCATCGCTTAGACCACTGCGCCACCGGGGCTGCAAACATGAATTGCAGAGGTCTCGTTTGGGCCAAAAAAAGTCTATTACACCGTTACGGGAATTAAACTGGGGAATACTTCTTTTTCTTTTCTTTTAGATAGTATGTTTAACGATCACCTTGAGGAAACTCGATGGGCTATAAGCAGTCGCCCATCCCTAATTTAGGGGCACTGGCTCCAGTGAAGGGAGAGAGCCAGTGCCGTAAGACAAACAACATCCATGCCTCACCGGGATTCGAACCTGGACCCTTCACGGACGAATGGTCATAAGCCAGCGCTCAGACCTGCACCACCAGAAATAATTTCTCAGGTGTTCCAGGAAGGCCATTGACTGGGGAGAGCTTAACAACTAAGTCTTTCTTGGCTCCAGTGATTTTACCGCAGGTTTCCAGGGCTAAAGAAACGACACGGCCAGCAAAATTTATTTATATTTGAACATCCTTCTAACCACGGAGATTTAGAATAAACGGAATCGGAAAAGTGCCTGGTGTATATTCACGATTTTTATTTTTGCATTTTGCAGTAAGACTTCGTTCAGGATATGGTCTCTCATTATTTATATAATTAGTTTTTTCCCTGTAATCTTTTCTTCCGAAAGGACATACCTTCAAATCATCTATAATACATTAGTGCAATTCTATCACGCTTAATATAAAAACACACGCTCAAAAAAAAAAAATACACGCTGAATTTATCAAAATTTCAACTTAAGTGAAACGATGAAAAAACAAAAAATATAAGGGTGGTAAAGTCGTGTCGTGTGGCTTTTAACTCGTGTACTTTCAAACACATACTTCCTCTTTAGGCCATATCACAATCGAGAGATGTCCTTACCTCTCAGCTTCCCGCGGTTTGTTAGGTGTCGAGCATGCGCAATAGCCTCGTTTCTCGTTTCCAAGGTTAAACCAGGGCATCTTCGGAAGCGCGAGGGAATCTTCGATGAGCTCATATTCCCCACTACTCTCTGGTGGAACTCCCCGAACATCAAGAGATATCCGTTTGCTTCGCATTGAGATAGCAGCCGCAAATTTCACTATCCCATAGTTGACTGGATATTTAAATGAATGAAAATAAATGTGTCACAGAAATTTTCATAAACAATTGATTTAAGAAAAAAAGATGGTCCATCTCAGATTCCCTAGATCCCTTCAAGTATACGCCACGGCAAATGACTACTCCTGGAAACTGCAACACCTGCAAAACATAAAATTAAAATTGTCAGAATAGACTGAATTTAAGTCTACGCTGACTTCGGCAAACCAACGCACGCCATAATCCTCTCTCGCTGATGTCCCATTAGACCTCTCAACCGCAGCAGCATAATAGCATATGTGATATTTTTAACTGAAACATTTTGCGTGTGAAAACTGTTATTTCAATGAACTCGTGTCAATGATACGACTATTGTGCTGTTTTGAATATGTTATATTTTTAACGGAAACCTTTTGCGTGTGTAAACTTATTTCAATGAACTCGCGTCAATGATACGACTATTGTGAAACATGTGATGTTTTGTGACATATGCGCTGTGAATACTTAATGCTGTATAAAGTTAAAACCATTAAGGAAGGATCTATAGAGTGGAAACAGAAATAGGAGTCCATGGAAATTCCTCACATATAAAGTGGCGCCCCCACGGACCTAAAACAGAAGCAAAATGTGACGTGTTCCCGTGACGTCGGCAATAGTTGTTACGGTAATCCAGCGCTCGGAGATGATCAGATGAACAACAGACACGTAAAAACCCAAAAGTTATGAATTCTGTAAGGAAAAGTATACGATCAGTAAGTAACAAGCAAAATAATACCATTTATTAGAACGCTAGAGGAATTGAAAACCAAAAAGAATCTTAAAATTAATAAAGTATATGCGTGTATTCGTCTTAAACACTGCCGGATAGCAAGCCAAAGTCAAAGTAAAAGCATTCGTTCGGACAAAAATCACGTGGTTCTTGGGTGTTCCCTGGGAAACCAGCTGTCAATCAACTGTAGTTCGGTTTTAGGTCGCTGGTGCGCTGCAGTCAACTTCATGAGTTTCAGATTTATACAGCCAGTGTCTTCTCTATATATCCTTCCTTTATGGGTAAAACATGGTAAGTTTTGGGCCAGTTCAAGGAACCAAAAAAAAATGAAGCGCCACAGAATGGAGACTCACGTCATTCATTGAGAAGTTTCGTTCTTCGATTGCTACATTTTTATATTTTCATTAGTAGCGAAATATGATTCAGTTTTTGTTTTCATTGTGTGAATATTAAGAAATAAATTTACAGAAAAGTAATTAGAAAGTATCATCGCTATTATTTCCAAAGTCTGTCGAATGCGAAAATATATACCATGGCAAAGCACCAATCTTCTTTTGTTATGATAGCATGGTAGTTCGAATATTGTACATATAGTGCTCATTATTTGAACTCCAAGTACGCCGACATAACAAGATCGTTACAATGTTTGTGTGTGTGTGTGTGAGAGAGAGAGAGAGAGAGAGAGAGAGAGAGAGAGAGAATTTAATGGCTGAATAAAGCTCATTGTCTTCACATTATTTATTAAAAGTACCATAATTTTTGGGTTAAAAACCACGGCTCTTAAGGTGAAAAAAAGTGCCGTTTTCCCACTCTGCTGCCCTTACGACAGGGTGTGGGTATTTCAGGGTGCGGCCCTTACGACAGGGTGTGGGTATTTCGGGGTGTGGCCCTTACGGCAGGGTGTGAGTATTTCGGGGTGCGGCCTTTACGACAGGGTGTGGGCATTTCTGGGTGCGGCCCTCACGACAGGGTGTGGCGCTTACGCCGAATTTTTTTACTTAAACTGCTTTGCATACTGCAAATACAAGTTTGTGTGTGATATCACTCTCACGCTAAATAGTGGTGAAATTCCCCCTCTCTTTAAACTATTCCTTTATCTCTACAATATTGTTGAAACCGAGTGGGAGATCCATTACTGTCATTTTTCCCAATAAATTGTCTTTTCCACTTTCCTTACAAACTGCACTGAGCAAAAGTTTGGAAACACAGCGAAACCGCCGACCCTCGAGTATTTCTCTCTTTCGTCTCCTCCCTAGTTGCGTTTTTAAAGCCAAGAACAGCGACTACTATTCGCGATGAAGTTGGGGGACATTTATCTCATACATGTTCAGCAGTAACTTAAAATCCAAACATTAACGGGAATTTGCAGTAGTGATCCTACGTTTCTATCATGTCACAACCCGGAACACTTCTGAAAATCTACTGTTCAACAAAATAGGATTATCAAAAATAGCCATCTTGGCTTTCACACAGATATTTCAAAGTATTCAAAATTAAAAACAGATTTCACTACTATTTCTTCTTTCCAGCACGTCTCTGCTTCAATCATTCATTTGTTTACACTTTTTTCATGAGCATCCTTCTACACTGCATAGCTGTTTATATTTGTCACTGTAGTTTGTTCAAAAATTGTTCGATGGCACACATCAGGTTTTAAAACGAAAAATAGTACCCATGCCGTAAAAACTATTTACAAGCTGGAATTCACATTGAGTGTCATCCTCTAAGAAAAACTCTTAAACGCAAATAAATAAGATAAAAAACAAAAGGGAATATTCGGGATTTTTCAATGCCATCATCTATTTCATTTCTGTATTACCTCATTAAAATGACCGAAAATAACTTATAAAAGATGTTATGAAAAAATGGCTTTAAAAAATATGCAGGTAGTTCAGGTAATGACCCAAACGGGTAACGATGTTATTCGTCAAAGCCCGAACATACGTAGATGGCTAATAGACAAAATTTTGCAGTGCGAAGCTTATATACTAGTGCTGCTCTTAGAACGAATTTGTTTCCGAAAAAGTGATTTTTCTCAGGTGTGTCGTTTAGCCGAAAACTTACGGTATGTGTGCGCAGATATTTCTTCGGCGTTTAACGATAAGTGCGAACGCAAGGCTTTACTACACAAGAAGCTCAGGATAACCCACGTTATCTTGAGATTATCTGTATTCAGTTCCCCAGTGTGTATGTTATAGTTCAAAAATAGCGTTATTAAAAATACATGTGAACTTTATCTCAGAGTATATGTTTTAATGCTCACACAATTCCCAGTGTGCATCTATTAAAAAAGTAACAGTACTTTAATTATTTATAAATCCATGCATTTGTTTCTCCAAGGTTTTTTATGAGCTACGAAATAGAACGAATATTCGTGACGTAACGTTTTCCTGTTTATAAGGAGTTTTTTAAACGATTTTGATTGTGTGACGTAAAGCAGCTCTAACATCATGTCAGAATGCTTTGGATGAAGTCACAGTAGCCGCTATGAAAAACCTGGTTTTGTTGCTATGGCAACAAAGAACATTTACGTACGGAATTCGTCTTATATTAGTACTGCATTCGTCGAATGTACAATAGAAAATACATATGACAATTACAAACCGATATATCTGTTGTGTGTACTTCATATCAGAATGAAGCTCATTGTGATGTCATTAAGACTTATACGTGCAATTTTGCTGATTAAAGTGCAGTTTTGCTGGTTGAAGTGCAGTTTTTAAGTTCTTCTTAGCCAGTTGGCACCCACTGAATGATATAGGCCTCCCCCAGTCTTTTCCAACTTCCTCGATATTTAGCTTCCAGTCCACCATTTAACACCTCTAAATTTCTGAGGTCATCTTTCAATCTTATTCTCTGACATCTCTTTCCATCTCTTGGTTGCCATTCTGTTATTAATCGTGTCCGTCTGTCAGTCTTCCAACATGTCCAGCCCATCTCCACTTTGATTCTTTTATTATTTTTATAATATCTATTATTCCTGTTCTTTCTCTTATAAGCTCATTTCTAACTCTATCTTCTTGTTATTCTCAACATTCTTCTCTCTAACTTTCTTACCGATAATCTTATTTTTTCACACTGTCGTTCTGTGATTTCACTTCCATAAGTAAATACGGGTCTAATACATGTATTAATTAATACACACAATTAACGTGGGCTAGGAACATCAAACAGAAATCATCACTCTTTCCACGTTTATAAGTCAGTCACGGAAAAATCCGCCACCGGGAATCGAACTCAGGGTCTTCCAGTTACGCGCGGACATGCTACCACTGCGGCCTCGAATTCTCCAGACTCGCATACGACTAACTGCCAAATTACATGGCAGTTTGCTTCTTGGAGCCCCGCACAATGCTGGGGATGAGAATTTTTCTGTGACTCACTTATAAACGTGGAAAGAGCGATGACTTCTGTTTGGTGTTTTTAGTCCACGTTAATTGTGCGTATTAATTATTCATTCGCCTCCTAGTTATTTGTTCAGTTGCTGCTTTCCATCTTTGGTGAATATCCAACATTGCGCGGGGCTCCAAGAAGCAACCTGCCATGTTATTTGGCAGTTAGTCGTATGTCAGTCTGGAGAATTCGAGGTCGCTGTGGTGCAGTGGTAGCATATTCGGCGCGTAACTGGTATACCCTGGGTTCGATTCCCGGTGGCGGCCGATGAGAATTTTTCCGTTACTCATAAACGTGGAAAGAGCGATGACTTCTGTTTGGTAAATACAGGCATTGAAGATTTTTCTTTTTAAACACAATGGAAGATCGCCGGTGAAATAGTCTTTAAATCACCATAAGGCTCTATTACCTTAGATAATTCTTCTATTGATTTCTCTAAGTTTTAAAGTTATTGAACCGACATTACTCTGCGCCTGTTAGTGAAAGTTGACGGTTTTTCAGTTGCTATAAGCCGCCAAACACATTGTTTGAACAAACAAGAGAGGCTGCCTTAGTTTATGATTTCTATTTATGTCGCATTTATATCTCCACTTTTGCTACGTAACAGAACGAAAACTTTCTGTTACACTGTTATATTCGAAAGGAATTAATCGTACATATGCTTTCGCATTTTGATTTTCCACTCCGCCGTTTTGAAGGAACAAACTACCCATCTTCAAACAAAAGTGTTTCATCAGTACCATAATTCAAGCCATCCGTGGAGATGCTCCGATAATATCTTTTTGATGCCACTGACTGCATTATAAGAATCTGTTTGTTTGCGATTATCATAATCGGACGTGTTTTATGCCGTTGTAGCCAATTCAAAGAAGCTTTTACCTCTGCTTGTAATTCTCCCTTAAGCTTCTAAGGCTTCTCGGAAACTTTTAGTTTTATTTTCTCCCGCCCCCTCCCCTTTATTTGATGCATGATATTTTGAAACCCTAAAGCGGATTCATTTCGCGTAATAAGGGAAGCCAAAAGCTCCGGTGTTTTTCTTGCGCTCTTAAAATTTCCTTTCATATTCTCATATTCTTACTGGTTTTCTTTCCCTGCAAGTGCTTTCTCTCATCGTCTAGTAAGGCAATTTATTTCTAAAAGATACGCGATATCTCGTTACGTGATCCCATTCGGCGAAGCCAATTTATTTCAAGAGTCTTTTTTTAGATTTCCATTATTTTTCGGCAAGCCCACTTGCATAATGTCAAATGCGAACCATATATCAGGATGTTTATGTACAGTTTCGTCTTTCCTGTTTTACTCTTCAGGTACTTAATTTTTTTTTCTGAGTTTAAAGCAGTTGTAGCCAAACAAAACCTCACGTAATTCCAATTATGAATAGTTAATTTAAGGCTTGCATGTTGCTTTAGCTTTAGGCACATTTAACGTCACCGGATATCCTGAAGAGTAGTTTTCCAGAAAAAACACTACCTGAACTACGATCACCAACTTAATATTTTGTACTACCTGAACTACGATCACCAACTTAATACCTGAACTAGTACTACCTGAACTACGATCACCTGAACTAGTACTACCTGAACTACGATCACCAACTTAATACCTGAACTAGAACTACCTGAACTACGATCACCAACTTAATACCTGAACTAGAACTACCTGAACTACGATCACCAACTTAATACAAGTATTTTGTTGGTCATCCTTCCGACTGAGGGCAGAACCTGGCGTGGGGTAAGTCTCCAAGATGTGCGTCTACAGATGAGTGGTAATCTACAACAAAGCTGATAGTATCACTGACCAGAGCTCCAGTATGCAGCACGGTGGTGTGTCCAAATGTCTCACAGGGAGTTCCACAAAATCCCACGGATGTTCAATTGGGTTGAGATCAAGCAAATCTGAAGGCCTTCCGGGATGTCCCATATTAGAACTGTATTCGTCGAATCATTCCTGCACGGGGCGAGCTCATGAAGCATTACAATCCTGAAAAAATCCACCCCCTCTTGGTGGAACATTGTGAGGTGTACATTGCCTCAAACAGTCTGTGGTAGTAGCCGGTTTCCATAGGTTGGCCGACACACACACACACCAGTTCATGCTACCTAACCATGCCTCGCATCATACAACCGGTCCTACCCACCTGGATGGTTGACGACGTGCATGAGGGATCCGTAGCTTCATGCTGTTGACTCGAACATCAGCAGAATGGAGTACATATCACGATTCATGAGACCAGCACATCTGCTTCCACAATCTTCTGTTCTCCAATTCGCATGATGTGGGCACCAAGAGAGTTGTTTACATCACTGTATTGTTGTTGAAGGAAGGTGGTTTACAAGACGCCTGCTCGTGTAGCCCGTCCATGCTAGCGTGTGACGCATAGTCCGAGAGATATTTTTTCTGTGTTACCCATGATGTATTGGGAAATCAACTCCGAAACTGTGTTGCGACGATTGTCCTGTACAAGCCAACGCACCCGTCGTTCGCTTCTGAAATCCACCTTCCCCCGCATTTACAGTTGTGTAGCCGGCCGAACATTTCGCCATTTTGACACCCCTCCTTGTAGATATTAACACCACGGAATCCCATGAAAAAAAAATGTATAGCAGTTTCCAAAATAAACGCACCAACCGTTAACAATTTTGCATTTCGTAAACTCCGACAAATCCTTTGTTTGAACCATCACGTCCGTAACTTCGCACTCAACAGAACTAACAACTTCTTACATACACTCATTTAGGCTTCAGGCACGCCTTCCTCTTCGTTATTTCAGTATTGGATGTAGCTTACTTTGCATAGGGGTGGTCGTAATTCAGTTTGCACTCAGCGTAGATCTGCTCTTTCTTTGAATTTTTGGCTTCGCAGATCAGCTGATATAGGTTGCCGAAACATTCAGCTAAGCATCTAAAATCTGAGAGAAAGTTGTTTCCACTCTCTTCATTATGCCTTACATATTAGCGGCAATCTGCAAGGTCCTACATTTCGTGCTATTTATCACTAACTAGAAGACTTCATCTTATTTCGTCTACCTAAACATGTTACAGTGCTCTACGTGTATCAGCATATGCGTCTGTCTTCGGTTTCGTTATCTATGTCGGAAAAGTCAGGGTTATTTTCAAGCTCGCGAGTTTAACATGTTCCATAGCATTTTTCTCCCTAGCGAAAGTAAGTATTCTGTACTTCCAGGCGCTGTTACAGCAGTACTGCTACATCTGTATGCTCATTTTTTATTTTATCTGATCTTCCTTTCTTATTAAATTGATTTAGATCGTCGTTATCCAGAATAAGTTTGACGATGAGTAAATTTGTCTGTCTGTATATCAAGAAGTTGTGGAATCATTTTTAGGCAGAAAGGTTTGCCCATAACTCACCACGCTGACCATGTGAGTTGGTAAGTGCGGAATTGCATTTCCTGTAGCCCCGGTAGTATAGTTATAACGCTACGTGGCGGTGGGATGAAATTCGAAAGCATGACATGGTGGAGACTGACTCATGATAGAGAGTTGTGGGAGAAACTTTGAGAGGCCTTCATCCAGCAGTGAATTGCCAACAATTGACAATGATGATGCCATCAATTGAAATGTGATGTACGTTTTCCAAAGTTTCTCAGAATGTTTAAATTAAGTGACACTGTGTGAGTAGTGAGTGGTTCATCTGGGCAGATAACGAATAGAGCAGGTACGTGCAGAAAGCAGATGACCTCTCATCTTATCCACCCCGGTATCCGAGTCACCAGAGGCGTGGTCTTGTGGCTAATTATCCGAGATGCGCCAGTGTTTAAGTCCCAGTCAGGCATTGAAGGTACGGTTTTCCGGGGAGACGGTTCTATCCGTGTTTTTAAACAGTGACCCTACATTAAGGACCAGCAACTCTTCATAGCCTTAGATGCTGAGATCATTATACCCCAGAAGAAATCGTACAGTTTGAAACCGTTCTACGACAATTTCTTCTTTGATCATTTAAAAAGCACAGATCATAGTGTCATCAATTTCTGTTTTTCTTTGATAAAACACCGTACGGCGTTTAATCTACTTCTTCGCCATATTTTAAGCTTCGGATAGTTGTAGCTTAACTTGCTGAACACTGTTCTTAGCTAAATTTTCTAATAGAACTTAATAGAACATGTACTCAAGCTCTCTGAATAATTAATTGACTGCTAATGGTCAGAGATAAAAATCGCACAATAGATGAGAAACTTATGTACCAAATCCAACATCTTTGTTATTTCATCACTAAAAGGTCAAATCCGCTGATACAATGTCATACAACGTGACTCTTAGGTCTCCTCCACATAGAATTCAATCCTATGTCAGCAATAGTCGATCACGTATACACCGAAGAGCTAAGACATTATGACCCTCTGCCTATCATGATATTGGTTCTCCACGTGAAGCCAAAACAGCTCTTACCCGGATGAATCATGGACCCTACAAAATTTCTCAAGGTGTCTTGTGGCATCTGGTACCGACAAGTTATAGCAGATTCTTTAACTCTTGTACGTTAGGCGCTTGAGAAGCGGCAGATCCGATTTTCTGTCCCAGTACAAACCACAGATGCTCGATTGGATTTATGTATGGTATTTGGAAGTCACAGCAATACCTAGAAATCTTCCTTATGTTCTGCGAACCATTCTCGAACAATGAGGGCAGTGTGGCACGGCGCAATACCTTGCTGAAAGAAGGCACTACTAGAAGGAAATACCGTTGCCGTGAAAAGATGTGCTGAAAGAAGGCACTACTAGAGGGAAATACCGTGACCATGAAAGAAGGCACTACTAGAGGAAAATACCGTTGCCACGAAAGGGTGTGCTTAAAGAAGGCACTACTAGAGGGAAATGCCGTTACCATGAAATAGTGTGCTGAAAGAAGGCACTACTAGAGGGCAATACCGTTGCCATGAAGAGATGTGCTGAAAGAAGACACTATTAGCAGGAAATACCGTTGTCATTAAAGGCTGGGCTGAAATAAGGCACTACTAGAGGTAAATACCGTTGCCATGGAAGGATTTGCTTAAAGAAGGCACTACTAGAGCGAAATACCGTTGCCATGAAAGAAGGCACTACTAGAGGGAAATACCGTTGGCGCGAAAGGATGTGCTTAAGGAAGGCACTACTAGAGGTAAATATCGTTGGCATGAAAGGATGTGCTTAAAGAAGGCACTACTAGAGGGAAATACCGTTGCCATGGAAGGATGTGCTTAAAGAAGGCACTACTAGAGGGAAATACCGTTGCCATGGAAGAATGTGCTTAAAGAAGGCACTACTAGAGGGAAATACCGTTGCCATGAAAGAATGTGCTGAAAGAAGGCACTACTAGAGGGAAATACCGTTGCCATGGAAGGATGTGCTTAAAGAAGGCACTACTAGAGGGAAATACCGTTGCCATGGAAGAATGTGCTTAAAGAAGGCACTACTAGAGGGAAATACCGTTGCCATGAAAGAATGTGCTGAAAGAAGGCACTACTAGAGGGAAATACCGTTGCCACGAAAGGATGCGCTCAAAGAAGGCTCTACTAGAGGGGAATTCCGTTGCCATGAAAGGCTGTGTTGAGAGAAGGCACTACTAGAGGGAATTACCGTTGCCATGAAAGGATGTGCTGAAAGAAGGCAATACTAGAGGGAAATACCGTTGCCATGAAAGGATGTACCTGGCCTGCGATGATGTTTAGATAGGTGGTAGACGTTCTAGTTCCCTGCACATGAGTGATTGGGCCCAGGGATACCCAGAAAGAACATTGACCTCTAAGCGGCTTGTTTTCGTCTCACGGTGCATCCTGGTACCAACACTTCCCGAGGTAAGCGACGCAGACGTACAAAACTGTCCACATGGAGTAACAGGAAACGAGATTCATCGGACCGGACGACCTTCTTCCAATCATTCAAGATCCTGTTTTGATGCACGCGTGACCACAGTAGGCCCTTTCGACGGTGAACCCAGTTTATTGTGGATACTGGGAGTGGCCTGTGTCCATGCAGTCCGATTTTCAATAGGGTTCGATCTATTATACAGGGTGATTGTAAACTCCTTCAACAAAACAAAAGGGCTGATAGTACGCATCAAGGTGAACAATATTTGCAATGGAACATACGGTCGCATTCCACTTCTAGTGCCAGAAAAGAGTAAAGTTACATATCCACGATGAGCCTTCAACATGGAAAACAAAGAGATATACCTAATTTATGAGTTGCACAATTCCAATCGCATCAGAGACAACGACTCAAAAAAGCTGCTCAAACTGGTGTCCAAGAGCGTCGTTGCACAATCCACACCGCCGAATGAAGGACTTTTGCACCCTCTCGTACACTCCTGGTTTGGTGTTGATTTTGTACGCAGCAATAGAGATTCGTGCGACAAGATCTTCCGGGCCGTCCACAGGTGTATCGTACACCAATGTTTTCATGTGCCCCAGAAGAAGTCCAGTGGATTAAGGTCCGGGGACCGTGGAGGCCAAGCCACAGGTCCACCGCGTCCAATGCACCGGCCGGGATATGTGACATTTAGGAAGTATCGGACCTCAGTGGCAAAGTGTGCTGGGGCCCCATAACGCGTAAACCACATATCCCTCCGTGTGGTGAGATTAACATCCTGCAACATACCAGGAAGCACTTGCTCCAGGAACACACAGTACACTGCGCCGGTCAGTCGTATACGTCAATTCTCATGTGATGTTCGCATGGTAATATCGCTGAACGGGTTCGGCCGCTTTCCTAAATGTTTGCTCCTCATCTTCTACACGCGTGTTCAGCGCACCTGATTTGCATCTTGTGCTTCTCATGAACTGGTTGGAATTCCGTGTGCCTGCTGGACGTTTTTCGAGCGTGCTCTTTCCTGGCACTAGGAGTGGAATGCGGCCCTAGGTTCCATTGCAAATATTGTTCGTCTTGATGTGTACTATCGCCTCTCTGTTTAGTTGAAGGCAGTGACGTGCATTCCACCCAAGCAACCGAAGCAGTGCTTGGGCAATGGGCAAAGGAAATGAAGGATACATAAAAAATCTCTAATTCTATAAATTTCTGTTTTCGACACAGTGAATCACCACAAAGTTATAAATCCGTTCTTATACCTCTGAAGTTTTCATAAGTGTATAATCCACGCACATCAGCAATGACAACGACGAGACAGGAGAAACAAATGATGCTGCACTCCGATTAGTCGCAGTCGCCGAGCGCTAGCAACACCTGCTCCCGTCACCCAAGCGTCACCGCTGCTGAAGGGTTGTTGCTATGACAACCTGACGGCCTTAGTCTGCTAACCAATGAGAAATGCTCCCTAGAAACGACCGTCTTAGCGTGTAGCTGCTCTTAACCAAGCAGTCCAAACCAAGGAGTCGGTGGTCTGCTTGGGTTATGGGAGCTGAACTGTGGATTCATTGTTCGAAGTTCTTTTTACATCATGTGCTGTGAATTACTGAATATATCATGCATGTATATTAAAAAAATATTCTAAACAGCCATGTCTGATTCCATAAACGAAGACGTCACTGCCTTCAACTAAACAGAGAGGCGATAGCCTATGTATTACAAACTCCGTTTTCTCGCCGAACTTGTGAAGAAAAGAAAAATGTGATTTCGAAAGGAAGACCAATGCCTGCATTGCCAAGTTTAATGCAGCAACAAAAGAATATTACTAGACATTTTTAAAACGCCAATTATGAAAGATGCGAATGGCTTGCCCGAAGTGTTAAGACCAACAAACTGTTTTGTTGGAACTGTTTGCTGTTTAGCTGTGACAGAAGCTCCACTTGGACAACAGGATACAGCAAGCTAAACAATTTAACTAAATACGGGATCATGATGTTGCTGTTAAGCATATTCGTGCGTCCATTGCACTCGCAACTTTTGGAAATTGGAACTGTTCGTATTGAAACTGAGGTCAGTGACCAGATACGACAAAACAGAAGTCAACACAATGAACAGGTAAAACGCAATAGAGATATTTTGAAACGACTTATAAATGCCGTTTGCTTCCTTGCAAAGCTAGAAATTTCATTTCGAGCATTTTTGACAGGACATAAACAACTCTCGCATCTTGGACTGATATCATGATCATGATCATATGTAGAGGATTTTAGGAAGGGAGTGTCTGGCCCCAGGTCTTAAACAACCCTTAGAAATAGGAACCTAGGAGATTAGGGCTAGAGTGTCCGATAGGAAAGTGACACGGAAGCGAAGTAGAAAGGGGGAGGAAGACACCCTTAATTATTACCGGGAAGCCAGTACCCGGGGTCCGACAGCTTAACGTGCCCATCTGACGCACGGCGGGTATTTAGTGGATCGAGCGTTCGTACCTGCCTGGGATCTAACCTGATGCCCTTTCCTTGGCAGTCACGAACGTTGCCCACTCGGCTATCAGCGGCCTTGGACTGATATCAATTGAAAGTGGTCTCTTAAACACTCTGAAAGAAATACTTTTTTTCGATTCTGTAATAGAACATTTTGCTGCAAGTGATCGAAGAATGGAGTTTACTTTTAAATAGAAAGGTATGTTAAGTGACTTCAGTCTATTCGAAAAACAGAAGTCTTTTGTTTTAGATTGTGCTGTGTTGTGCAAAAGAATAGATATAAAAAAGTAGCTATGGTATCTATATCGTACGCCATGTTTTTCCACTTTTATTATTTCAAAAATCTAAACATAATGTCAATTGTAAAAAAGTGAAAAGTAATTGCCTTTGCGACTGCTTGAGTAGTCTGTTGGGTCACCGCACGTCACTGGTTGAAGGAGTTTACAATCACCCTGTATGTTGCAACACATTACTGCCGTCACCAGCATTCAAATTACCTGCGAGTTGAGGCACGGTATCTCTTCTATTCACTCGTGCTATACGAGATCGACTTCACCCACCTGAAAAATCAATGAGCCGTTGTCAGCCCACACTTTTCCAGCGGTTCGTGGCCCACCCCCACCCCCTAGGATCACTTTTTGAAAGTACTAACCACGGTTGACAGTGAGCACCGCACAAGCCTTGCCTTCTCGGAAATGCTCTGACCCAGTCGTCTGGCTATTACTATTCGGACTTTATCAAACTCGTTTAACGCAGCTTCTTTTTCCATCTAAAGAACAGCACTGATCAACAGAACTCAGTATCAGGTATCATTTTTACCGTTTCATGGCCTTCACATGCGATGTCGTTTACGTTCAGTTGGTTTGATTCGCATAAAGGCGCGCTGGTCTAAACGATTTGGCTCTTTGGTGTACCTCAGCAAGTTTAAGGTGGACGTCAAGTAATTTTGCTTTTTTTTTTTTTTTTTTTTTTTTTGATTGGAGGTTTAACGACCACCGTGAGCAACTCAATGGGCTATAAGCAGTCGCCCGTCCCTAATTTAGGGTCACTGGTTCCAGGGAAGGGAAAGAGCCAGTGCCGTAAGACAAACACAACATCCATGCCTCACCGGGATTCGAACCCGGACCCCGTTCGGACGAATGATCAGAGGCCATCGCTTAGACCACTGCGCCACCGGGGCGGCTAATTTTGCTTCCTATACTTCCAATGGAAAATCTTTTGTACACATTTCCTTCACAATTAGTGTGGTCCCAAGGATGAAAATTTTAACATCGATTAAAATAACTTCATACTATAACTTGGAATACTTAATATTTTCCAAAACATAACCATAATTATATTAAAAATCAATAACTTTTCCTTTGGTCTTGTTGAAACCAGAAAAAAGATGACGCGACCTGTACTTTGATGACGTCAGTAGACAAACAAATGTTGGATTGCATAATTATGGTTATGTTTTAGAAAATATTAAGTATTCCAAGTTATAAAAGGAAGTTATTTTAATCGATGTTCAAATTTTCATCCTTGGGAATGCATTAATTGTCCAAAAAAAAGATGGCGCGACCTGTACTTTGATGACGTCAGTAAACAAACAAATGTTGGATTGCATAATTACGGTTATGTTTTAGAAAATATTAAGTATTTCAAGTTATAAAATGAAGCTATTTTAATCGATGTTCAAATTTTCATCCTTGGGAACGCATTAAGTGTGAAGAAAATGTGTACAGTGGTTTTTCCATTGGAAGTATAGGAAGCAAAATTACTTGACGTCCACCTTAATGTCGATGTTTAACAATACTCGTATCGATACAGCGCCACGTACATAGTCCTCGACAACACCATCAACTTCTCCAACTCTTCTCCGTTATATTCAGGAATGTGATGCTTTTTCTTCTCGTGAACAACTGTCACCTTTGAGAAATAGTAAAAGTGTTTTGGGGAAAGTAATGTGTCGTTCAGTAGAAAAACGTTTATCCAAGAACTTGTAACTAAATTTACATAAGAAACCAAACTCAAAATGAAGGTTATTTAGACGTGTACGTCCCAGTCGCATTGTTCAAAAGTAGCAAACATGCGCTTAATTTATGTAGCTGAAGATTGCAATTATCTGAGAAAATATTACCAAGTAAAAAGATTCGGTTTCCATGTAACATGAGTGAATAACTTTTAAAAGGGTGAGTGTCACTCTTGAAGAACTGAGCACAAAATGTTAAAATGTTTGCTGGCTGACTTCTTTCTTTTTTGTTGCACAGCAAAAGACTGAAGGATATGAGACAAGACGTGACAACTCTCCGTAGAGCAATATCCGTGAAAATGAAATGATGCTGCTAGAAGATGTGCAGAGCAGTCACTGATCACCTGCAGGAAAGCGACTGAGGAGACATTCTGAGTGCTGTTTTTATTAGAACACATCTGTTTCCTGAGCAGCGTCAGGAACACTTAGCGCTTATATGGGTGCTCTACCCCAAGTGTTGGACAATTAATTCTTTAAGGTCAAACGAACTTGTGATTTATATAGTATCAGATGTAGTTCAGATGAATAATATCTTTTAAATGAAAAGAGGAATACTATTATTATGAAACAGATGTAGATATCCAAGAAATGTGAAGGAAATATTTCGATCTAGAACAGATAAAGAATTCCTTGTTAAGGAGTTTGCTTGCATGGAAGTATGAGAAAATTTCATCTCTCCTGCTGCTTACAAAAAGGGATTAAGTCTCGCACTTCAAAGCCCACAAGGTCTTACTCACTCCAAAGAAAAATGGGCTCAATATCTCATTTCAAAAAAATGTTGCATTGCAATTACCAATAATCATCAACGTCGTGTAAACAGCATGAAACATGCGATGTTTTATCATTCGAAAAATTGTGAAATGGATTCATTTTAACGGGGGGGGGGGGGGAGTTACTGATATTCGGAAGAAAACGATTTTCTAGCACCAGTTCTGAAGGCAATATGCATTCAGAAACGTTGTATATATTAATAACAATAGGTCGTAGAAAATCGGGAAGTCTGGATAATTGATATAGCAATTCCTGGAGATTCCGAGTCGATGAAACAGAACTTGAAACAAGAAAGATGACACCGAATTTTTGGGTGTAATAAGCACGTCTTTTGAATCCGTTCTGACGCAAATTAAATTTATCAAAGCTATTCAAAGTCAATGGAGCCGGTCTGGAAAACAATAGTACCTGACGGAAGAAAGAAGTTTTTCAATCGGGTTTTTAATCCCTCAGATATTGCTGTAAACAGAATCGTGAGCTTACGCCCTTTGGTTGCAGACTTGTGTGTTAAGAAAAACATTAATTTATTGAGAACCATTTTGCACCGGAAACGCTCTCCAACACAGAAATATTTTTTTTCAAATCGGACTCATAGAAACAGAGATATCGACAAAAATAAGATGTGACTTTACGTCCCCTGGTGGGAAAGCCATGCATTATTTTAGGAAGAAAGTATTCTCAAAAAGATTTTCCCTATGAGCGGTATCGGTCCAAGAAAAAAAAATTAGTCGAATTTTCAGGAGCCCAGATTTTGCTACAAATACTTCAGCAGCAGAAATTAATACTTATGCCCCTTGGTGGCCAAACCATTCTTTACCAAACATTAGAAATTATGTGAAAAATAGTTTCCATCAGGTCTTGTATGCGATACAGAAAGAATTTTTCAAATCGGAGTTTTAGAAGCAGAAATAACAAAGAAAATGCAATTTGCCATTGTGCCCCCTAGCGGAAGGTCTATGATTTACTTGAAAATTTTGAATTTTTAGGAAAAACATTTCGCATCGGAAACACTATCCAACAAAGAATTAATTTTCCAAATCGGACTCCTAGAAGTAGAGATATTGACAAAAATATGATATACATCTACGCCCCCTGGCGTAGAAACCATGCATTATTTCAAGAAGGAAATGTTCCTAAAAGATTTGTCGACATGAGTAGTATGGTCAACAAATGACTGATTTTTCAATCGAGATTTTAGAAGCTCATATTTTGCGGCAAATACATCAGAAGCGGAAATTAAGACTTACGCCACCTGGTGGCCAAACCATTTTTTCACCAAAATTAGAAATTATGTGCAAACGATTTCCCATCAGGAGCTGGATCCGGTGCAGAAAGAATTTTTCAAATCGGAGATTTTTTTTTTTTTTTGATTGGAGGTTTAACGACCACCGTGAGCAACTCAAATGGGCTATAAGCAGTCGCAATCGGAGATTTAGAAGCAGGGGTATAGGGGGAAACGCAATTTACCTCTACGCCCCCTAGCGGAAAGTCTATGAATTACTTGAAATTTTTGAAATTATATGAAAAACATGTCACACTGAAAACACTATCCAATAAAGAAGAAATTTTTCAAATCGGACTTCTAGACGTAGAAATATTTACGAAAATAAGATATATGTCTACGCCCCCTGGCGGAGAAACTAGAATATTTTAAGAAGAAAATATTCCAAAATGGTTTATCGATGTGAGCGGCATGAGTCCACGAAAGAATTTTTTCAGTCGATATTTTAGAAGCTCAGATTTTATGGTAAATATATCAGAAGCAAAAATTAACACTTACGCTCCCTGGTGGCCAAAGTATTCTTTACCAAAAATTTGAAATTATATGGAAAAGATTTTCCATCAGGAGGTGTATCCGCTGAAGGAAATATTTTTCAAATTGGAGTTTTAGAAGAAGAGTTATCGGGAAAATGGTAACTTACTTTTACGCCCCTTAGCGGAAAATCTATGCGTAATATGAAAAAGTAACTATATCTAAAATACTCTTCGACATAAATGGAATCCAAAGATAAAAGATTTTTTTCAATCGGATATTTAGAAGCAAATATATGGATTAAAACGTATTTTTGAATTCGACATCATCTGCATTTACGCCCTCTAGCGGCGAAATTGTACATCGTAAAAACCAAAACAAAATAAAGGATCATCATTTGCATATTTCAAGCTTCCCAATGCAAAAATAATTTTTCAAATCGGACTAATAGTTGGAGAGATATCGTGGGTACAGATGGACGGACGGACAACCCGATAACATAAGCACGATCTTTTTTACAAAAGACATGCTAAAAATTGACTAAAGATACACCTGGTCATAGAAATTACCCGATCATGGACTAAACGCACAACCGTAATCCCCATTGTCATCGGGGTACTTGGAACAACGTCAAAAAATTTTATGAATCATTTCAAAAAATTGCAGCTTTCTGATATACCATCTACACAACTGCAGAAGACAGTTTCACTTGGAACATCATTTTACGCAGATTGTTGACTGATATACCTAGGTCTCCGGTGGAAACTCGTATCAGCTCAACAACACCAGTCAATGATAATTTTGTTGTTTGTATTTGTTTGCCATAGGCTGTGTTTCGTATATTTCGAATAAAGAAAATAATAACAAAGAAAATGATAAAAAAATATACGAGTATGGCAGCTAGAAAGGAAGGTCGAGAGACAATGATAAAGTACGTTAGGTATCGAGACCCCATGACAAATTTATTTTGATGATTATGGTTCCTATCTTTATCAAATTCTTATCATATCGAATGCCACAACATTAATTCCAACCAACCTTTCTATATGCTTCAATTCCAAGCATTATTAATACAGGTAAACCAAACACACGGTCGTTAATGAGCTTGAAATAATTAAGATAAGACATAAGCTCCCAATAATAGCCTCTTCCATAGCTTTGGGAAACGGATGTAAAGTCTATGAAACCATACTTTGAGAGATGCAACAAGTATATTTTTATGTAGGATGAACATCAGCAAAACATATTACTGCAGGAAATGCCAACCTGAACATAAAACGTATACAGAAATAAATTACGGTGCACAAAATTCCAGAGCAATAGAATGAGAGACCATATGAATCAGAGACCGTAGTAGTAGCCTCAGTTTCATCGCAACATTGTTCAATCAGCTTTACGTCCGTTCTGTGAAGTACCAAGCGATGTACCACATGTGTACTTATATTGTCCGGTGCTTTTTCTTCTCTTTCACTGCATGTTCCAGCTCTCTAACCTCTCCAGCCCAATCGAGTTGTGCCTCAACGATTATTGGTTCCTTCGGCGTCTGACTTCATGTTTTTCACCCCTGCCATCTGTTTGCACCTATCTCCTCCTTGCTACAAAGTACGTCATCTTTTCACATCTTTTGAATCTCCAACGCCTACAGTGGCTTCGTTGACAGCCTTATTAGTCAGCCGTAACAGAGTTAAGAGCAGTCTCCAACTTGCTTACGCCTTGGCTCTTAACTCCTCAGCTACTTCTGAATGCATGTCTACCTGGGCACCTGCATCAACATGGTTCTGTATCACCGCCGAGAATAGTGTACAGCTCCTCTTCTAAGATTCCCCTGTATTCACAGTCCGGCCTAAATGTTGCGTGTCATGATCCCCTTACCCACCTGCAGCGCTCGTCATTATCACTGCCAATTTCTCAAATTACTCATCCTTCCTGATATTTCCACTGCTCTTCCTGCCTGTGCGCCTGTATTTGTTTGTCATGATTGTTAGACACGCACCACTCTCCTTGGATGCATTTGTACTCACCATACTCTTGATACGTCCATCAGTAATGCCACTACAAGAGTCCACCCGTGTTGTTCGCCCTGCACCGCTATGTGGAAGTTCAATTCCTTTTTCAGTGCACTATGGTGTACTCACCATCGCATTTTTCTGCACCAATTTCTTTTGTGCCCACTGTATATATTCATGCAATATGTTGACTTTTGTACACAAGATCATCTTTTATTGTCTATTGCACAACCAGCACATCTTCTTTGCACCTTTATTTGACTTTTCTTTTATTCCTCCCTCTTGACCTGCGTGTCAGAGATTTTTTTTGTTACCGAAAACTTTTATATATTTCATGAACTGCTCCTACTTTTGTATTGTTACACACTTTTCCCTTTCAGATTATATTTTCGCCTCACCCTCATACTGCATGATGTACCTGTGTCACACTGATACCGACCATTGTTACTGTATTATTTTTCATTATGCTTCATCCTTTTGTACTTGTTGTATTTCCAGCACTTTGTTTTTTTCTACGTACCAGCATGGACTTTCCTACGCAATGTATGTCAAAGACTTATTACCGATTTGTTTTCCTACATGTTATGAACTGTTCTTGCCGTGTTATTTTCACTGATCAATTTCCTTCAGCTGCATAAACATGTACAGCATTTATTGCGATGTTAGCATCAACCTTTGTACATACTCTTCACTGTACTGTATATACCATACTATGTTTTTAATTTCCGCCTTCCATCACACTGCGTGTGTTGCTGGCGTGACTGCGTATCTGTGTTTCATGTGTTTTGTTACTAATAAAACGAATTTTGAATAAGAGCCTGGAAAAATGTGTTTAGTCTACGACCACTGAAGACAATTAGAGACATTTCCAAGGTTCATCTCAAGCTGCGACTCTCAAAAACGAAGTCTTCTACAAATCAATATCTATCAAAGAGGATCAGTGTTTTCTAAAACTATCAATACACACATATCCTCCTCCTGCAATGGAGACACTAGTATCCATAATGATGGCCCATCATTCCATCGCCCTTATCCACACACTGACGCAGAACACAAAGCGATTCTCCAGCAGAAATGCTCCGAAATTTGTGTCCCACCCACATTTTACTTAAGAGAAACAAGGATTTACCAGTACTGTACAGGTTAATGAGTATGCATAGTACTAATATGTACTGGTTAATGAGTATGCATAGTACTAATATGTACTGGTTAATGAGTATGCATAGTACTAATATGTACTGGTTAATGAGTATGCACAGCATTAGTATGTACTGGTTAATGAGTATGCACAGCACTAGTATGTACTGGTTAATGAGTATGCACAACACTAGTATGTACTGGTTAATGAGTATGCACAGCACTAGAATGTACTGGTTAATGAGTATGCATAGTCCTGGTATGTACTGGTTAATGAGTATGCATAATACTGGTATGTACTGGTTAATGAGTATGCATAGCACTAGTATGTACTGGTTAATGAGTATGCATAGTACTAATATGTACTGGTTAATGAGTATGCATAGTACTAGTATGTACTTGTTAATGAATATGCATTAACCCTGAACACGTAGGTTAATGAGTATAGTAATGGTATGTACTGGTTAATTAGTATGCATTTAACCCTAAACACACAGATTAATGAGTATGCATAGTATTAGTATGTACTTGTTAATGAATATGCATTAACACTAAACACAATAATGGGTAGACTAAAACGGAAACTCGTGGAGGGAATACAAATACACAAACCGGACGCTGCATTGGAAACTTTATTCAATACCCTGTTGAGCTAATATTTGTATATAACGGGGGATACGTTATATACAAATATTAGCTTCAGCAAGTCTACAGCCTGGTAGGCTGTAGATTTGCTGAAGGAGGTCCAACCTCCTTGAAGAGGGCTTTTCTTCCGGATCCTGTTTTCTAACATTTCCCATACATTCTCAATGGGGCCCAAATCCAAGGGCTTTGTAGTGGCCAGGAAAGATGGAAGTTGCTGTCACGCTGTATGAACCACTGCTGAACACATCTTGCTCGGTGGACAGTAGCATTGACGTCGATCAAACAAGCGTCACCTACTAGATAAAAAGTCAACGTTGTAGAATGGACTTGATCGGCAATAGTGTTCATATAATTCTTGGAGGACGCCTGACTTTCCAGGAATATTAGGGGACCCGTTCCGTACCAACAGAACGTGCTCCACACCATGACACCATCTCCAGAACATTATGTTCACAGGGAAAGCTGGGTCCATTGCTTCATGGGGCTTCAGCCAAATTCTCTGCCTAACGTCAGTACAGAACCAAGAGTACCGGGACTCGTTGGGCCGCATATTTTTTGTTATAGACACTCTTGAAAGTCACTTATCTTTCCTAATAAGGATCGGAAGTTTCACTTCTTGGAAAAACATTTCCAGCACGTGTATTATACATTTGTTTGCCGGCCGTATTTCGAGGAACTGTCTTCTCACATGATATTTTCATAGTGCGTATCAAAATTTACTGGTCTTCCATTAATAGCGTGTCCATATTAATTTCAACACTTCACGGTTCACTTATACATTCACATGACGAACATTCCACAGAACTTCCAACGAAAAACATAACCCTAAAAACACTAAACACAATATTTTTTTAAAAAAAAACTTATAATACAGTGCTAAAAACTTAGCGACCTGTTAAAAACCACTTAGCTACATTTTTACAAAACTCATACGTATCTCCGTTATATACAAATATTAGCTCAAAAAAAAACCGACATTCTGAAAAATGAAAAACACACCATACAAATTAATTCCCATCTTCTTCCCATGCGGCAACTACTTTCACTTTGAGTACTTTCGACCATACCTTTGGTGATCTTCGGGAAGCGCGGCAGTTCCGATGGCGCCCCCTGCCTCCGAGTAAGTGAATATTTCGGTCGTCGCTTCGTATCGCCTCTCTGGTTTTAACAGGTAGTTTGGGTTTTAGCACTGTATTATAAGTTTTTTAAAAAAAGATTTGTCTTTAGTGTTAATGTGTTTCGTTGGAAGTTCTGTGGAGTGTTCGTCATGTGAATGTATAAGCGAACCGTGAAGTTTCGAAATTAATATGAAAACGCATCAATGGAAGACCAGAAAATTTTAATACGCTCTATGAAATTATCATGTGAGAAGTCAGTTCCTCGAACCCACGGCACACATACAGATGTACAATACACGTGATGGAAATGTTTTTACGAGAAGTGAAACTTCCGATCCTTATTAGGAAAAGTAAGTGACCTTCAAAAGTGTCTATTACTATTCAGTACGTTCAATTAGACACAGCAGGCTGGATATATATATATATGCAAATGCTGTATTAGTATGTTTTTTTTTGTTTTATTGTTGTTGTTTCTATCTCCCAGTATCTAGTGACTGTGTTCCTGACCCCATTGTAGGCTAACTTTCCGGTTCGTCGCAGAAAAGACACAGCAGGCTGGATGTGCAGATGGTTCTTCGTTCAAGTAGACACATCTTTCCAGTTCTTCGTTCAAGTGGACACAGCTTTCCGGTTCTTCGTTCAAGTAGACACAGCAGGCTGGATATATAGATGCAGAATGCTGTATTGGTATGTTTTGTTGTTGTTGTTGTTGTTGTTTCTATCTCCCAGTCTCTAGTGACGGTGTTCCTGACTCCATTGTAAGCTAACTTTCCGGTTCTTCGCAGAAAAGACACAGCAGGCTGGATATACAGATGGTTCTTCGTTCAAGTAGACACAGCTTTCCGGTTCTTCGTTCAAGTAGACACAGCTTTCCGGTTCTTCGTTCAAGTAGACACAGCAGGCTGGATATATAGATGCAAAATGCTGTATTGGTATGTTTTGTTGTTGTTGTTTCTATCTCCCAGTCTCCAGTGACGGTGTTCCTAACCCAATTGCAGGCTAACTTTCCGGTTCTTCGCAGAAAAGACACAGCAGGCTGAATATACGGATGGTTATTCGTTCAAGTAGACACAGCTTTCCGGTTCTTCGTTCAAGTAGAAACAGGATATATAGATGCAAAATGCTGTATTAGTGTGTTTTTTTGTTGTTGTTTTTATCTCCCAGTCTCTTGTGACGGTGTTCCTGACCCCATTGTAGGCTAACTTTCTGGTTCTTCGCAGAAATTAGTAGTTTCCGTAGGGGCATGTGACTGCCAATACCAATCCTCCTCAATTCCGTGCGCACAGTTAGTTCGCTGACATGTGTGTCGAAAACAGCCTACATTGAATGTTTCGGGCAATTGTTGTACATACGAAGTCTTGTTTCTCAGTAAAAGCTTTCTCAGACGACGGCGATTTCGTTCTTCACAGATTGTCGTCACGCCACAATTACGCCTTTTAGACAAGCAATGTGGGTTATTTTTCCACTGATTAAAGAACAGGGATATCTCACCTTCGGAGGAACCAGTCAGTTTTCAAAATCGTCACCCCAGCCAGACGGGCACCCACAATAAGCTGTTTATCGAATTTGTTTTTCCCATTGTGATCAACACTTCTGACGAGCAGCTGTCTTAAATAATTGTCTAGATTCCGTGGTGACGCACGTGACCGCGTATTTTGCATTACGCTGCGTAAGTGACATTTACGTATATCTGCATAAAGGTTTCTAATTCAGTGGCTGGCGTGTGTACCTTTATACAGTAGGTGATCAGTAACCAAATAAATGTAAAAGTTAATTGCATAGGAAAATTTCTATGTGACATGTACGCATTTCAACTTTGGTAATAAACTCCATGGTGATTTAGTTGGAAATTCGGTCTTCAAGAGCAACTAGGGTGGGGCAGCTACCTCGGGCGCAGCTCAAGAGGGCGCAAAAATCACTGCTTACAGTCTGATCAAAACTGAAATTGAAATATTTGCTCCGGTATCTGTTGGTGTTTTAAGCCACACTTTGCTATTTCTCCACTCAGACTTTTCTCATAATATGCTTCGCCAGTTTTCGATTCGCAGCTTAAAGTTCTGGGGATGTTAAACCTTAACTGTTAAGTACGTTGCTGAAGATTCTCTGAAGGCGATTCCGTCATTACTACGGCTGCGAGCCACGACTTGCAGCTGCGTCCGATCCGTTTGATGTAATACCGAATGTCCAAACCAGAGTTGGAAACGGGTCAAAAACCGACAAGGGAAAATCTGCCTTGTACTATAAATTCAAATATATCATCATCAGTTCACTGCTGGATGAAGGTCTCCAAGTTTCTTCAACAACGGACTGTCTTCGGTCAGTCTTCTTCATCCACCCATCTCCCACATGGTCTTTTTTCTTGGTCTTTCCCTGTCCCTTGGAATCCAGTCTAAAATTTCGGTTGTCCATCGGTCGTCCGTTCTCCCGAAAATATGTCCAGCCCATTGCCATTTCAGGGATTTTACTCTGATTATGATGTTTTCCACTCTTGTCATTTTCCTTATCCACGAGTTCTTTTTATCTTTCTTGGTTGAATCTCTCCATGCTTCTTTAAAAGTACATACGTGGTGAGTAAAACGCATGTTATCACTCACAACATTCTAACTTTTCGGAAAGAGAGCACAATTTCCGAATTCCACTGGTAGAAAACCACGGAGTTCTATTATAACGCAAAAAGTTATGAAATATGAGTCAGATTTAGTGCTGAGGTACGATTTTTCCGGAAAATCAATGGTAAGTATGGAGGTTTCCATGCGCATGCTCTTCATTCTCCTCAAAATAAAGCAGGTTGGAACCTTCCCCTCTTGATAAAACCCATCCCCCGACCTCTTCACGATAAGGTAATTCTTCTTTAGCGACTAATATCGACGCAGCAAAAAAAAAAAGCAATGGAATTAATTTCGCCCCGGAATTGAAGTAGAACAAATTTTAAGATATTTTCGATTCCTGCAGTGTCAGAATATTTCAGGAGTAGAAACGTTTTTTTTTTTTTTTACATAATAATTCAAAAAATCTCCATACACAGTCTAAACAGATGCACATCACTCAAAATTAAGAGAATTTTTATCGTATTAAGCAAAACTTGTGAGCATAACTAATGGCAGTCGAGTTCGCATTTTTTTTTTTTTGCATATTTCGTGCCAATCAAAAATTCTCTTGTTGATTATAAAATACTTGTAGCGCCAATTATTGGCGGCTAGTTGTGCTCCAGCTTTAAAATAAAAGTTTAATACAACAGCGGTATGAATGTGTAATACGACAATCCCATAAAAGTTATAGGAAACAAAGGGGAGGAAAACAATGTACTTACTTTAAATTTAAAGTAAATATGAGCACAAGCTGGTTAATGCTAATGCAAACATTTGGAAAGGATCAATTTCTCGGAGCCATATACTTACATAATTACCTTTCCCTCTCCAAAAAATCACTAGTTCCCTTGAGGAAATTCAATAATCGTCAGAATAATTGGTAACGGGCAGGAGATGGAATTTTGAGTGTAAAATGCATTTAGGAATTTAGAACAAAGGAAGGATGAAAAAAATATCTAATGCATTAATACCAGTGCTAATGCCTTTTGTTGAAGCACATAATTTAATAATGAAAAACATTCTTTTCAGGTTCGTGGAGCTGAAGAATCGTTTGAAAAAGGAAAGTAGAAATACCTCTCTTCTCTGTGAGAAATACTATGTATAAGTTAATCACGATGTTCTGTGTAATACCGTGAAATTTGTTTTAAACAGCTACACAATATACGCTTCCCGCGTGGTGCGTGGGATTATTTCCAAATAAGCATCGCATGTTTCAAACGAGGTTTACCGTAGGCAGTGCCGATTTTGCGAATCTAAGCTCCGACTGACAAAATCTCTTGAATCACAAATTATGTTATACAAAGTAATTTTCGCAACGTTTAACATTACGATTTTTTTTTCTTAGTCCTGATAGATTTTATAAGATCCATTGGAATGTGATTTTGTTTATTCTAAAACTAACCCATTTCGCCCATTTTCAATAAGAATTTTTCAGTTGCTATTCGCTGTTTATAAAAATAACGTGGACAGAGCGATGACGTCGCATATTTAACAGCAATTATTACATAGCAGTTAGGTTTTAAAGCTGGTTCGAATCAAAACTGTGAATTTCTTGTGATTTTAGGATTCAAATACTTCAGTAAATTCACCGTACTGGAAAAAGCATTGGCTAACAGAAAATGACAAACACAGTTCGCCGTCCCGGTGGCGCAGTGGTCTAAGCGATGGCTTCTGATCATTCGTCCCAGATAGGTCCAGGTTCGAATCTCGGTGAGGCATGGATGTTGTGTTTCTCTTACGAGACTGGCTCTCTCTCTTTCCTGGAACCAGTTACCCTAAATTAGGGACGGGTGACTGCTTATAGCCCATAGAGTTGCTCACGGTGGTTGTTAAACACTGAATAAAAAAAAAGTTAGTAAAATCATACAATGCATTGATTTATGATACGCTTTCCAACATTCCAGAAATCATTACTCAAGTTATGAGAATAATGGCTGTAGTATAAGTCTCGGTCCTGTGCCCTGACCTTTGACCCTATTTCGATTATATTCAACAGAATTGGTTCAGTGTACCTCCGAAACTACATGATAAAGTTTTGTCGCAATCGAACCATTTTTACGCAAGTTATGATGCATAAGGGCAATGGAACGGATTCCTCTCTTATGTCCTTGACCTTTGACCCCATTTCACCCATTTTCAATAGGGGTCGTCCCCAGGTGGTCCCTTGCCACATACCAAAATTGCATCGAAAACGAACCATTTTTACTCGAGTTATCGTGCGGACGGATAGACGGACAAAGCTGGAGCATATACACTTCTTCAACCTACGGTTGGAAAGCGTAAAACACACAGTAGTTCAAAATACAGTGTTACATCACTAACAAGGCCTAATCCAACCTCATCGTGTGTCCTGCAACTTCTTGTAAGTAAAAAACTTTCCACTTGCTTAAGAGACAAGTTTCGTGGAAAATTAGTCTACTGTCTTCAAGCATGAGTGTGCCATCCCGGTGGCGCAATGGTCTAAGCGCTGGCTTCTGACCATTTGGCCGAGATAGGTCCAGCTTCGAATCCCGGCATGGCATGGATGTAGTGTTTGTCTTACAGCATTGGTTCTCTCCCTTGCCTGGCACCAGTGGCCCTAAATCAGGAGCGTGTGATTTCTTATAGCCGATAGAGTTGCTCAGACTGGTTGTTAAACCCACAAACAAAAAAAACAAGCAAGAGTGCGTTGAATTACACCAGTTACGTTGATATCCAGAGACGACCCCATATAAGGCATGGCAGTTCTTTCCACGACAGTTTAGTGGGCTTTAATTCAAACTTAAATGCTCACCAGTACATTAGGAAAAGGCTCGTAATCTTCCAACGAGACACAGTAGACTAAGCGGTATTCTTCTAGAAAACCCATAAAAACCAACATGCAGTCATGCTGCAACGGCTGCACTTCACAAAAGGGATGAGATGCCGTCCAGCACGTAACGAGAGTTAATTTTTAGTCAAGATTTCAAGATTGTTTAGATCATAAAACTGAACCTAAACTACTTAGAACGTGTTCTGTGGAGCAGTTTGAAAATGCTTGTGAGCGCTAGAACGTTCACAGTCCAGCACGTAACGAATGTTACGTGCTGGACTGTGAAACTCCAGATTCGGATCTTTTCCGAGCAAACAAACTACTCCACAGAACATGTTCTAAGTAGTTTAGGTTCGGTTTTATGATCTAAACAATCTTGAAACCTTTTTCACTAAGAATTAACTCTCGTTAACAAGGACTTATGGACACCAGAACTTCCATAGAAATTCAGTCAGGGAAAAACTCTGCAAAGTGTTCTCATACTGCTAATCAGTCCTGCATGCTTGTTGGATTGCTGAGTGACTGAGCTGCAGTTTATCGCGAGACTGCTCACACAACACATGTAGTCCTTAGACTATATTCTATGAAAACGCATACTCTTCCGCCTAGAAACAACAGTACAGCTGTTCCACTTTGTATCAATTTTGCACAGTGCCCTATAGTATTGGTGTGTTGCATGGGGAAATCTGCACAGTAGAAATCTGGCTTTTGTTCAGCCTAGCAATACAACATCAAAAAACCCCTTCAAGCTCAAAGTTCTTCTCCACGCAATATTTTAATTGGAAACGAACGTTGAGTTCGCTGTCGTCTCTGTATTACCTCCAAGAATATCATCTACATCATGAGCCAGGTCTTCAATTTGAGTATCTTTTTATCATGTATGACAGCCGAGTGGCCTGAGATGTTGGCTTCTGGTCAGTCGTATGAGGGGGTCTGTGATGAAGCATTTGTGTTGTGCTACTTTGATGGTGCTTAATACTTTCCTGCAACGAATTGACTTAAATTAGGGACTGCTTATAGCCCTAAGCGTTGCTCATTGTGGTCGTAGCACTTTTGGCTGTCACGGAAAAGACCTCGTTTCAATCTTGGGCAGATAGAAACATTTGAGTTAGTGAATATCCGCTGTACTTCGGTTCGAACGAGCACATGAAGCCGATGGACCCGGGACAACCCCCCCCCCTGATAAAATTCAAGGCGTATGTTCTTATATTTCTTTTTTATTGGAGGTTTAACGACCACTGTGAACAACTCAGTAGGCTATAAGCATTCGCCCGTCCCTAATTTGGGGCCACTGGTTCCAGGAAAGGCAGACAGTCACTGCCGTAAGACAAACAACATCCATACCGCAGCGGGGGTTCGATCTCGGACAATTCACGGACGAATTGTCATAAGCCAACGATTAGACAACCGCGCCACCGGCTATTCCTTCCTCTTTCGACGTCGGGCACTATAGCCCAGACTTCCTAGTTTCCTGCTTCTAAGGGTTAAGACCTGGGGTCAGACTCTTCCTAACAGCCTCTACATGAATTTCGAATCTCATTGTTTTCATTATACCCTAAAACAGTAAAAAATAAGTTAGTAAAAACATGCAATGCATTGATTATGATACACTTTCCAACATACCAGAAATTATTACTCAAGTTATGTGGATAATGGCTGTAGAATAAATCTCGCTCCTGTGTTCTGACCTTTGACACCATTTCGATGATATTCAACAGAACCGGTTCACTATACCTCCGGAACAACATGATAAAGTCTTGTTGCAATAGAAACAGTTTTACGCAAGTTATGAGAATAATGGCTGTGGAATAAATCTAGCTTTTGTGCAGTGACCTTTGACCCCATTTCGTTTATATTCAACAGAACCGGTTCACTATACCTCCGAAACAACATGATAAAGTTTTGTCGCAATCCAAGCATTGTAGGTAAGTTATGATGCACAAGGGCAATGGAATGGATCCCACTCCAGTGTCCTGACTTTTGACCCCATTTCGCCCATTTTCAATAGGGTTCGTCCCCAGTGGCTCCCTACCACATACTAAAATTTCATGGAAATCGAACCATTTTTCCGCAAGTTATGCCGCATAAGGGCAATGGAATGGATCCAGCTCCTATGTCCTGACCTTTGACTCAATTTCACCCATTTTCAATACGGATCGTCCCGAGGTGGTTCCCTACCACACTAAAATTTCATCGAAATCGAACAATTTTTACGTAAGTTATGACGCATAAGAGCAATGGAATGGATCCCGCTCCTATGTCCTTTTACGCTTTGCAACCGCAGACTCTGCTTCGCCCATTTTCAATAGGGTTCGTCCCCAGGTGGTCCCCTACCACATACTAAAATTTCGTTGAAATCCAACCATTTTCACGTGAGTTAACGTGCGGACGGACAGACGGACAAAGCTGGAGCATATACGCTTCTTCAACCTGCGGTTGGAAAGCGTAAAAAACATTGTTCTAAAGGAATGTCTCAACACTTTTGGCAGAGTACAAGATATTCTTCCCTATCGACATTAACAACGCTAAATTTTTTGAGTGAAAGTCGAAAATATTTAGTCGTTTTACAAATTATGTGTCCAAAAATTTGCATTTAATGAACATAACACTCGTGTCTAACCAGGGATTGAAACCCATTCCAGAATGCAGGTACCTAGATAGCTTTACTATAATATCACCCATTAATTAGAGTGATGTCCAACTGTTGTAGAAAGTTCACAAGTGAATTGGAATTTCACTTAAGTGTAAGTAGTTAAGATGATGTCGAAAGAAATTTGCTTATAGCCCACTGAGTTGCTCACGGTGGTCATTAGACCCTCAAAGCAGAAAAAAAAAGATTTCAGTATACGTTTCTGCAGTCTCCCGTCCTTAATTTAGGGCTAGGAAAGAGAGAAAGTTAGTACCCTCAGACAAGCACACCAACCATGCTTTACCTTGGATTCGAACATATCGCGGACGAATGTTTGGAAGTTAGTGCCTCGTACCACTCGCCCAACCGGTGCGGTACGCAATCGATTCATTCATTTCTCCTGTAAGGTAGCATAAGTAGTCTTGTTTTAGTGGAATGAATGTATAAATAAAAACATACCGTAATGCTATGGTTCTATCACACGCATAACTGAAGAGAAGGAATGCAAGAATCCTAACAAAATTACTGTTAAGTCGTATTTTTAAAATATAGCTGAGAACGCATCGTCCTCTCGACTGTCAGAAACCTGTTAGTTTCTTAATAAAGTAAATTATGTGAACTTTTAAAATACTTTAATATGTTATACTGTGGAAGAGAACAGTATCAGCCCAGGTGGTGCAGTGGTCTAAGCTCTAGTTTCTGACAATTCGTCCGAGATGGGTTCGAGTCCAAGCAAGACATAAATTTTGTGTTTATTTTATGGCCTTAGCCCTCTACCCTCTCTAGGACCAGTGGCCCTAATTTAGAGGCAGGCGACTGCTTATAGCTTCATCGAATTCTTCACGGTGGTCGTTAAATCCCCTCAAAAAAGTAAATAATAATGCTAGCGTAGAAATACTTGAAATCACAAAAATAAGAAGGGAATGCTGACACAAACTTGATAAAATAATGAAAGAAAAAACGCTAACACGTTGTTTCTGTTGAAATAGATATTACCTAATGCCTTCCGATCCTTCAAAAACTGATGAAATTCTAAATAATTATCTTTGAAGGAAAAGTGGTTTCAAAACAAGTTTTTTTTTAATAGATTCCACCTGTGAATTTCTGAAAATGTAGAAAAACTAGAACCATTTAGTTTTCTGGTATATGAAAGGAAACCTTGAAAATCATGTTATGAAGATAATTATCAAGATATTCGTTTATAAATATAAGATAATCAATGAAAATATATTCGATTTATATGAAATGCGACTTCACCATCTAGTATATATATATATATATATATATACATCACAGCCTCTCCTTGACAAATGTCAACCCCGCCTTCTCGTGGTACATCCTGTTCCCACTAAAGAGGCTCTGACGACCGCCAATAGCGGTATAACTATACCATCGGGATTAGAGGAAATTCTATCCCACACTCACCAACCCGCTTGGCCAGCGTGGTGAGTTATGGCCAAACCCCTCCAAAATGATTCCACAACTTAAATCTTGGCCCTCAGTCTCCGGCAGCTGGAATGTACCTGGCCAAGGCAGCGGCCAGTGCGACATGAAGGCAGAGGGTGCTAAGAATCCCCGGAGGACCGGACTAGGCTGCCATCTGATGCTGACCTTGGCTACGTACAACGGACGCTCCCTATCTTCTGATTCAAGGCTTCTTGAATTGGAAGAGGAACTACAAAGGATCAAGTGGGACATCGTGGGGCTAAGTGAGGTAAGGAGAAAAGGAGAAGATCTCATCGAACTGAAAAGTGGACATCTCTTCTACTATCGTGGGACAGATACTGGCAGAACTAGTGGTGTTGGATTTATAATAAACAAGAAACTGAAGGATAAAGTTGTAGAAGTTGAAAGTTCCTCTGACAGAGCTGCACGACTTGTTCTCCAACTCTCGAAAAGATACCAGGCTCAGATTATTCAAACTTATGCACCCACCACAAGTCATCCTGAAGAAGAAATTGAAGAATTTTATGAGGAAATTTGTCATCTAAATAATAAAGGTAAGCAGCACTTGAAAATAATTATGGGAGATTTCAATGCAAAAATAGGGCAACGGCAACAGAATGAAACTTCAATAGGTAAATTCGGTCACGGCAACAGAAACCAGCGTGGAAATACTCTCGTTGAGTTTGCAGAGGCAGAAGGGTTTTTCATCATGAACTCCTTTTTCAAGAAAAAGCCACACAGGAAATGGACATGGAGGCATCCAAATGGGACGACAAGTGAAATTTATTTTATTATGTGTAACAAAAAATTCGTCATAGAAGACTGCAGTGTGCTAAACAAGTTCAACACAGGTAGTGACCATAGATTGGTGAGATGTAAGATGCACCTCAACACCAAACTTGAACGTGGCAAGCTCATAAGACAAACAAAATCTATTGACATAACCAACCTTAAAAAACACCATAATACCTTCAAGTTGGAACTGAAGAACAGGTTCTCTGCTTTAGAAGGCCTAACATCGGAAGAAGTGGACATTTCTGAAGTTAACAGAAAAGTAACCAAAGCTCTTATGGAAACAGCAACAAAATTAGCTGGGTCTAAGAACAAGTTGCATGTAAACAAATTATCAGGAAAAACTAAAATGTTGATGCAAAAAAGAAGAGAGATGAGGACAACTAAAGAAGATGTGACTTCCAAAGTGGAATATATAGAGCTATGCAAGATAGTAAGAAAGAGTATCACTGAAGACGTAAGAAAATTAAACTGTGAACTAGTGAGGAAAGCAATTGAAAACAACCAAAGCCTAAAGATAGCAAAGGGACATCTCAGTAAGGGAAGAAAACAGATTATGGCACTGAGAAAAGAAGATGGTTCTGTAACAAGAAATAGAGGCAAAATTTTGACAAGAGTGAAAGATTTCTACTCCAAATTATATGAAAGGGATGATACATGCACTCCAGACATCATGAAAGATACCAGTACCAGAGTTCCTCCAGTCCTTCCAGCAGAAGTTGCACATGCAATCAAGAACATGAAGCGGGGAAAAGCTCCAGGAGAAGATGGAATTACTGTAGACATCATAGAAGAAGCAAGTGGAGAAATTGAAACAGTACTCGCCCAAATTTTCACTCGATGCCTTAATGAAGGAAAGATTCCTGAGGATTGGAACACCGCTACAATGATCCTGCTACATAAGAAAGGTGACATTGAGGATCTCGGAAACTACAGACCTATCAGCCTCCTATCAGTAGTTTATAAAATCTTCACTAAAGTTCTTTCACACCGCTTGAAGGTAACACTGGACGTGGCTCAACCTAGAGAACAAGCTGGATTCAGGAGTGGTTACAGCACAATAGATCATATCCACGTACTGAGAGAACTAATTGAAAGAGCGAGGGAATATGAACTTCCATTGTGCATGGCTTTTATCGATTATGAAAAAGCCTTTGATTCGGTGAAACCATCAGCAGTTACAATGGCTCTGAAAACCCGCGGTATTGAAGATGCATACATTAATATTATTAATAACATCTATGAAAATGCACGTGCAATAATTCGGCTGTTTGAAAATGCAACACACATAAAAATTGGAAAGGGAGTGAGACAAGGTGACACCATATCTCCGAAGCTCTTTAATGCCACATTGGAGGGTGTTTTTCAGTCGCTGAGCTGGGAAAACAAAGGGATAAAGATTAATGGAGATTATCTAACCCACCTTCGTTTTGCTGATGACGTAGTCATTTTTGCAACTACCCCATCAGAGCTGCAGAGTATGATCCAGGAACTTGCTGACAAGAGTAAAGAAGTGGGATTAAAAATGAACTTTCAGAAGACAAAAGTGATGTTCAATGCTTTTACAAGAAATGAAGATTTATTGATTGATGGAGAAAAGCTGGAGATAACAGACACGTACGTTTATCTTGGACAGCAGATATCAAGTGAGGGTCACAGTGATGAAGAAATTAATCGGCGTACAAAACTTGCCTGGAGAGCTTTTGGAAGAAACAGCATAATTTTCAAGAGCAATATGCCATTATGTCTTAAAAGAAAAGTGTTTGATCAATGCATCCTTCCAGTGCTTACGTATGGTGCAGAGACGTGGACCTTAACTAAAAGAGATATACAAAGACTGCAGACAACTCAAACAAGCATGGAGAGGTGCATGCTTCGTGTAACCAGGAGAGATAAGAAGAGGAACTCGTGGATCCGAAAAATGACAAGAGTGGAAGACATCATGATCAGAGTTAAATCCCTGAAATGGCAATGGGCTGGACATACTGCCAGAAGGACAGATCATCGATGGACAGCCGAAATTTTAGATTGGATTCCAAGGGACAGGAAAAGACCCAGAAGAAGACCACATGGGAGATGGGTGGATGAAATTCGAAAGTATGCAGGGGTGACATGGAGGAGACTGGCACAAGACAGACCGTTGTGGAGGAAACTTGGGGAGACCTTCATCCAGCAGTGGATTGATAATGGTTGACAATGATGATGATGATGATGATATATATATATATAAATTCCTGGCCGTAAATTAGAGGTTTGTGACTTCGCCATCAAGAGATTTTTCGGATGTTTTCGTAGCCCGCCTATAACTGACTAAAGCATTGAATGAGTAAAGCAAATTGTTCGAGTTCATCTTTTTTATGCCGCAGTGGTCTAAGCGATGGTTTATGACCATCGGTCCGAGATTAGTGGCGTAGCCAGAAATTCCTTAAAAGAGGAGGAGGGTCCATGAATTTGGTTCGTTTTTGAAAGCCTTAAACGCCCCCTTTGGCACAGCCTCTGTCGAGAAGGGTCCAGGTTAAAATCCTAGTGTTGTGCTTGTTGGGCCGCGGGTGGCCTAGTGGGCAACGTTCGTGACTGACACGGAAAGGACCTCAGGTTCGTTCCCAGGCAGGTACGAACGCTCGATCCACTAAATATCCACCGTGCGTCGGATGGGCACGTTAAGCCGTCGGACCCCTGGTACTGGCCCCACCAGTAGTAAATAAGAGCGTCTTCTACCTCGCTTCCGTATGACTTTCCTATCAGGCACTCTAGCCCAAATCCCGTAGCTTCCTATTTCTAAGAGTTGTTTAAGCCCTGGGGTCAGACACTCCCTTCCTAAAATCCTCAACATATGATCATTTGATGTTGTGCTTGTCTTACGGCACTGGCTCTATCCCTTTTCTGGAAACAGTGGACCAAAAATTAAGGGCGGGTGACTAACCCGTTGAGTTGCTCACGGTTATTGTGAACAACTCAATCGGAATTAAAACAAGAAAGATGACACCAAATTTTCGGGTGTAATAAGCATGTCTTTTGAATCCGTTCTGAAGCAAATTAAATTTATCAAAGCTATTCAAAGTCAATGGAACCGGTATGGAAAACAATAGTATTTGACGGAAGAAAGAAGTTTTTCAATCGAGTTTTTAATCCCTCAGATATTGCTTGCTGTAAACGTAATCGTGAGTTTACGAACTCTTAGAAACACAGATATCGACAAAAATAAGATTTGACTTTACGTCCCCAAGTGGGAAAACCACGCGTTATTTTAGGAAGAAAGTATTCTCAAAAGGTTTATCCATATGAGCGGTATCGGTCCAAGAAAAAAAATTAGTCGAGTTTTCAGGAGCCCAGATTTTGCTACAAATACATCAGAAGCACATATTAACACTTATTGCCCCCTGGTGGCCAAACCATTCTTTACCAAACATTCGAAACTATGTGAAAAATATTGTCCATCAGGTCTTGTATGCGATACAGAAATATTTTTCCAAATTGGGGTTTTAGGAGCAGAACTAACGCAGAAAACGCAATTTACCTTTGTGTACCTAGCGGAAAGTCTATGATTTACTTGAAAATTTTGAATTTATAGGGAAAACATTTCGCATCGAAAACACTTTCCAACAAAGAAAAAATTTTTCAAATTGGACTCCTAGATGTAGAGATATTTACAAAAATAAGATATACATCTACGCCCCCTGGCGTAGAAACCATGCATTATTTCAAGAAGAAAATGTTCCTAAAAGGTTTGTCGACATGAGTAGTATCGGTCAACAAACGACTTTTTTCTATCGACATTTTAGAAACTCATATTTTGCTGCAAATACATCAGAAGCGGAAATTGAGACTTACGCCACCTGGTGGCCAAACCATTTCTTACCAAAATTAGAAATTATGTGCAAAGAATTTCCCATCAGGAGATGTATCCGGTGCAGAAAGAATTTTTCAAATCGGAGATTTAGAAACAGAGATATAGGAGGAAAGCAATTTACCTTTACGCCCCGTAGCGGAAAGTCTGTGAATTACTTGAAAATTTTGAAATTATATGAAAAACGTGTCATACTGGAAACGCTATCCAACAAAGAATTTTTCAAATCGGACTCCTAGAAGTAGATATATTGACAAAAATAAGATATACATCTACGCCCCCTGGCGGAGAAACCGTGGAATATTTTAAGAAGAAAATATTCCAAAAAGGTTTATCGATGTTAGTGGCATTAGTCTACGAAAGATTTTTTTAATCGATATTTTAGAAGCTACGATTTTATGGCAAAGACATCAGAAGCAAAAATTAACACTTACGCCCCCTGGTGGCCAAAGTATTTATTACCAAAAATTAGAAATTATATGCAAAAGATTTTCATCAGGAGGTGTATCCGCTGAAGGAAAAAATTTTCAAATCGGAGCTTTAGAAGAAGAGTTATCGGGGAAAATGTAATTGACTTTTACGCCCCTAGCGGAAAATCTATGCGTAATTTGGAAAAGCAACTATATCTAAAATGCTCTTCGACATAAATGGCGAAAGATGAAATAATTTTTTCAATCGGATGTTTAGAAGCAAATATGTGAAATAAAACGTATTTTTGAATTCGACATTATCTCCATATACGTCCTCTAGCGGCGAAATCGTACATCGTAAAAAAAAAAACGAAATAAAGGATCATCATTCGCATATTTCAAGCTTCCGAATGCAAAAAGAATTTTTCAAATCGGACAAATAGTTGCAGAGATATCGCGGGTACAGACGGACGGACGGACGGACAAACCGATAACATAAGCACGATCTTTTTTTACAAAAGATGTGCTAAAAAGCCTTTTCTATCACTCACGCGTATGTAGTCAAAAACGTTAAACAACGCTGTAAGCTCTAACGAAGAGTCATATATCTTCATGAAAATATCTAAATAATATTAAGGATCTTATACGTGTTCACGAAAGCATCCAAGGGTCCTATAAATAAACGTGTTTTCACCAAAGTTTGATTTCTAACAATCCGAGCAGCAGTGCTGAGTCCCGACCGAGCCCGGGCGGGCTCGAGCTGCGTAATGCTTACTGGGATTAGGGATTGAGCTGCGTAATGCTTACTGGGATATGGGCTCGGTCTCTGAGATAGGAAGAAACTTGTCTCCCTTTTCTTCTTTTCAAACGTAATTTTGTATGATTTAGCACACGAGACTTTTTTACACTTTCTAGTTGCTAAAGAGTGGCAACTTGGGTCGGAAACTCGGCAGGGTTATTCATTTAGTTATTTTTTTATTATTGGTGTTTAACGACCACCGTGAGCAACTCAATGGGGTGTAAGCTGTCGCCCGTCCCTAATTTAGGACCATTGGTTCCAGGGAAGGGGGAGAGCCAGTGCCGTAAGACAAACGCAACAGCCATGCCTCACAGGATTCGAACCCGGACCCATCTCGGACGAATGATCAGAAGCCATCGCTTAAACCACTGTGCCACCGGGCTGGCCAGGGCTATTCATTCCGCGATTGGGTATTAAATACCATAGGCCATAAATTACTGCATTTCTTCGAAGGAGAAGCTTCTTCAAGGACTATAGAGAGTACAAAAAGTAGCACGCTGACGAAATTTTGTCCCCTTCCTCAATGCAGCAGCTCTCTGCTAATTCTATTGAGAAACGTACGACGTAGAATGCTGTCCCGCCCGATTTTTTCTGGTGTCCGACCCGCGATGCATTTCAGAAAGAAATGAATGGTCACAGAAACTCGTGAAGCTATACTATAGAAATAGACGTCCCTTCCTCACTGCGCAGCCTAGAAAAACATCAGTTAATTGCACGGGGAGCAGAGATTGGATGTCCAGAAGAAATTTTTTAAATGCCTAAACAGGATTAATCGTAATTTTCGGGCTCGTTCGGGCCTGGGATCTATCTTGCAATATAAAAATCGGGCTCGGATCGCCTCGGGTTTTTAAAATTGAGCCCGAACTTAGGACTGCCGAGCACCCGTTTCTCGTTTCAGATTCGCAACATGGGTTTATGTGTCATGTTACTTTCGTGTGGTGTGCATTTCAATAACTTCTGAAGAAAAAAAGTGAAGAAAATTTATGATTTAATTTACGTGCAAACCACTATTTAAGTGCCCAGTTTTTCTACATTCACGTAAAAATTTTAAACTCACATTAATGATTTTAAAAGTATTCGGTACTTCTGAAATACCAGACTTTCTTTTGGGTGTATCACAAGAACTATTACGTTGAATGTTTAGAAAAACGCAGAAATTGTCATAGATGAATGCATTAGATCATCACCACAACTATTGACATCTCTCCAGTCCTTTAATATTTACTTAGATAAAAATCTCAGTAGCTGACATAACCTAAGTACAGAGATACGCCAAAATAAAACAAGTAATGAAATTTTGGAAACTGAGCCTAAAAAAGAAGTGGACACTTTACACGAAAATTCAAAAACACTCAACAAATGTGAAATTAACAGAGAAAGCTTTAATCCATTATTCGTCGAAAAATTTTATATTTCGTTTAAACAACTGAAATGAGAGAGAAACAGGTGAATCATAATTTTATCTACCTGGAATATCAAAACTTTTTAAGCCCTCACAGCAACAGAATATAAAATAAAGTCAAATGAAATCGCCGAGACTGGTAGAGTTTAATATTTAAAATCATCAAACAAAGATCTTCGCTCTTTCCACGTTTATAAGTGAGTCATGGAAAAATTATCATTGGCCGCCACCGGGAGTCGAACCCAGGGTCTTCCAGTTACGCGCCGGATATGCTTCCGCTACACCAGTTACGCGCCGGATATGCTTCCGCTAACTGGAAGACCCTGGGTTCGACTCCCGGTGGCGGCCAATGAGAATTTTTCCGTGACTCACTTATAAACGTGGAAAGAGCGAAGGTCTTTGTTTGATGTTCCTGGTCCACGTTAAATGTGTGTATTAATTATTTAAAATCATTTGAGGAAGAAAGAGAGAGTTAAAAAAACATTACATGGTGTTGGAGAGATTTCGTTTTCTTTGATTGGAGGTTTAACGACCACCGAGAGCTACTCAATGGGCTATAGGCAGTCGCCTGTCCCTAATTTAGGGCCACTGGTTCCAGGGAAGGGAGAGAGCCAGTGCCGTAAGACAAACGCAACATCCGTGCCTCACCAGAATTCGAACCCGGACCCCTTTCGAACGAATGATCAGAAGCCATCGCTTAGACCACTGCGCTATCGGGGCGGCGTAAGAAAAATTGAATGCTTTCCCCAAAAAGCTCATGGAAATGTTGGGCATGTATTTACTCTGAGGTGTGAACAGTTAGTTCTTGAGGAATTCGTTCTATAGAGTAGCATTTTGTTTCACTATGTTAGGAGTTCATATACATTAATTTCACAAAATTAAAGAGGCTGTTAAAGATAAGAATGTTTGCTTGAGTACTGAAAATCATTTAAACCTACATATCAGTGAATCAAAAACCTTTCATTTTTCTTCAAATTTCTGTTCAAAATTGAATTAATACGCTCGGAAAAAATTAAATGACTCATTACAAATGGAAACCCTACTTTTTAAGATGTCAAATATTATAGTTGAACATTATTTTTTCGTAAACCAATCATATGTAAATTTCGATTTATTAAATTATTATGTAGTTATCGTCAAAGAACCAAATTATCCTAACTCCACTGTATCACAACTTTTATCACCTTGAATAGGTCTGACATTCAATCGCTTTGAAGAATTTTCTCACTTTGAAAAGGAATGAGTCGGTAAATAAAAAACTTGTATCACCTTCTAAGTGTATCTTTTTCTTTTGCCGCCCCGGTGGCGCAGTGGTCTAAGGCGCTGGCCTCTGATTATTCGTCCGTAAGGGGTCCGGGTTCGAATCCCGGTGAGGCATGGATGTTGTGTTTGTCTTACGGCACTGGCTCTCTCCCTTCTCTGGAACCAGTGACCCTAAATTAGGGACGGGCGACTGCTTATAGCCCATTGAGTTGCTCACGGTGGTTGTTAAACCTCCAATCAAAAAAAAAAAAAAAAAAGTGTATCTTTATAAATGACCAAAAAAAGAGGGGCACTCCGTCTCATGCTCTGAAGCTCTTATAATATGTTGTAATAATGGGAGAGTAAAAATACTGAAATCACACTACACAATGTACTAAAAAAACATAATCATATAACTTCAAAAACTGATTCAAAGTCTTACGAACCATAAGCACCAAATCTATTCAAAAGTAGCACGAAGTTTACTAAAGTACCTCAAAATTTAAATAATCAAATTTTAGTTTAGATGACGTTGGGCGAAACATATCCGCAACTGAACCAACAAATTAGATTAAATAAATTTGTACAGGTGGACAATGAACTAATGAAAATTTTGGATCTTCACTATACGAGTAGAAATAATCATGTCCCATTTACTTGTTGTTGTTGTACAAGACTTTAAATTTACCTACTGAGTTGCATCCTTTTTAAAAAATTACTTTCATTTCTTAAGAAATATCAATGTTCCCTTAAATTATAAATTTTCACTCACCTGAAACAGTTATAAGGCTTGAAGATAAGGCCAGCGTGATCACAGCGTGAGTGATAAACTCGACGGCGCACCTTCGCTTGTTCGTTATCCGAGCGCTGAATAATCCTGGAGTTGAAATACAAACCATATTCTGACGGAATTTCACGAAAGGCATTTAAGGTGATGAAGAGAAGTTTCCTGAAGAAGACAGAGCACAAGAAGATCACAAGAGCAATTCGCCAGCCGCTGATCTCAACGAATCACGTGCAGCAGCATCTCAGTGTACTCTCTCTCTCTCTCTCTCTCACACACACAGGTGGAAAATCAGTTTGTGGGACGCAGAAGGGGACCGCGGCAAAGGAAGAGAAAGGGCGATATGGAGCCTCTATATGCGCGCGGGAGGAGGCACCTCCAGGAAGTCGCGGCAGAGCGAGAACTATTCTTCCAATGCAAGGGTCCACTTCACGGCGTCACTTAGTGGGAGTTTCGCCCAAGGGAGGGTTTCCACACTACGCATGCGTATGATCAATCATTCTTCCATTTTCTGGTGGCAAACTGTTAAGCGCTCTGTTAGCAAACATCATTAAAGTCTCAAAGACGAGGGAGAAAAAGTTGGAAAAGACGATCGAACTAAGGTGAGAGCGGAATAAAATGAAGACAGTGATAAATAACGCCTCTTCCTTTGTCACGTATTTACCGGATTACTTTCTGTAGGTCTCGTTTCGTTTCGGTGTTTAATGAAAACCATGTGCGACGCTTAGTGTTATAAATAGTCGCCGGTCCCAAATTTAGGGTCACTGGTTCCAGGGAACGGGTGCAGCCAACGCCATCAGGCACGCACATCATCTATGCCTCATCCGGGACTCGAACTAGGGCCCATCTCTGAGGTTCATTTACAATTAAGGTAATGATCGTAATGTGAATTGGTGACCAAGTGATCAGAAGCCGGCGCCTCTGACCACTCAGCCACCGGAACGGCTTCTGTAGGTTTTTATGTTCATTCACAAGACAGTTGTAATCATAGGCGCCAACCATGGCAAGCTTACCCTCCGATAATTTTACTGCGGGGGGGACAGTACCCACCCATTATTTTTCGTTCAGTTTAATTAAATAATCGCTTTGGCCTCATAAGGTGGAGCTTGGTCCACCTAATGAGGCCAAAGCGATTTATTTTCCGCCCCGGTGGCGCAGTGGTCTAAGCGATGGCTTCTGATCATTCGTCCGAAAGGGTTCCGGGTTCGAATCACGGTGAGGCATGGATGTTGTGTTTGTCCTCCGGCACTAACTCTCTCTCTCTTCCCTGGAGCCAGTGACCCTAAATCAGGGACGGGCGACTGCTTATAGCCCATTCAGTTGCTCACGGTGGTCGTTAAACCTTCAATCCAAAAAAAACTTTTTCCTATATGTTCAGCATTGCTCATTTGGTGCAGTAGTCTAAGCAATGGCCTCTGATCATTCGTCCGAAAGGGGTCCGGGTTTGAATCCCGTGAGGCATGGATGTTGTGTTTGTCTTACGGCACTGGCTCTCTCTCCCTTCCCTAGAACCAGTGGCCCTAAATTAGGGACGGGTGACTGCTTATAGCCCAATGAGTTGCTCACGGTGGTCCTTAAATCTTCAATCAATCAATCATTTGATAAACTGGATTGCTAGCAACGTATTATGTTAGGCATGTTCTCGTTATGTGTGGTAAATTTTTAGAACAATTATCAAGTCGGCACCCCTGGTTGTAATCCTAGTTCGGTGTACGATATCCAATTCACAGCATCTAATTAATAACTCGATTTTTTTTTATTTTTTTTTTTATGGTTGGAGGTTTAACGACCGCCGTGAGCAACTCAGTGGGCTATTAGCATTCGCCCGTCCCTAATTTAGGGTCACTGGTTCCAATGAAGGAAGAGAGCCAGCGCCGTAAGACAAACACAATATCCATGCCTCAACGGGATTCGAACCCGGACCCATCTCGGAAGAACGGTCAGAAGCCATCGCTTAGACCACTGCGCCAGCAGGGCGGCAACCGGAATTTGTGTCATCTGTTTATCGGACGTTCCTTTAAAGCGGGGTTGGAATGTTTTCATAAAAAGAGCATGTTGAATAAATTTCACTTTTCGAATGTGGGGGAGTAGATTTCTCCATATTGATTAGCACGTCTTCTGATTAAAAAAAATGCCCCACTAAATTCATCCATCTGTCCGTCTGTCGATATGGTATCTCCGCATCCCTAAATAGGATTTAAAAAAAATTGTTTTGCACCGGACAGCACCAACTATTGAAATGGGGATTCACCGACTATCGAATTTCTGCGATTGTAGAAATTCGATAGTCGGTGAATCCTCATTTCATTGATGGAGAAAAATGGTCTTATATGTTTTATGTCTATGTCTAATTAAAATCTTGTTTTTGCGTCCGATTTTTTTTTTCTTATTTTTGTATTCGATTCTATTTTGATTTTGGTATACGATTTACTTTTTACCATTTGATTGCCATAAATACGAACAAGCAAAGAAATTACGAAAATTCTGATTTTCGAGATGTTTGCCATTTCAAATCATATCAGCATTTCGACATTCACTGTCCAAAACGGGGTCGCTCATTTCCGCAAGAATATCGACTTTTACTCCCCCCCTCCCAATTTGATAGCCCAATTCCACATGTGCTTTTTTACGCTTTCCAACCGTAGGTTGAAGAAGCGTATATGCTCCAGCTTTTTCCGTCCGTCTGTCTGTCTGTCGGCACGATAACTCACGTAAAAATGGTTCCATTTCGATGAAATTTTAGTTGGTGGTAGGGGCCCACCTGGGAACGAACCCTGTTGAAAATGGGTGAAGTGGGGTCAAAGGTCACGACATAAGAGCGGGATCCATTCAATTGCCCTTATGCGTCATAACTTGCGTAAATATGGTTCGATTTCAATGGCATTTTAGTATGTGGTAGGAGACCACCTGGGGACGAACCCTATTGAAAATGGGTGAAGTGGAGTCAAAGGTCAGGATATAGGAGCGAGATGCATTCCATTGCCCTTATGCGTCATAAGGTGCGTCAAAATGGTTCGATTTCGATGAAATTTTAGTATGTGGTAGGGGACCACCTGGAGAGGAACCCTATTGAAAATGAGACAAATGGAGTCAAAGCTCAAAACATAGGATCGGGATGCATTCCATCGCCTTTATCCCACACTGTTAAGGTGGACGTCAAGTAATTTTGCTTTCTATATTTCCAACGGAAAACCTTTTGTACACATTTCCTTCACAATTGGTGTGTTCCCAAGGATGGAAATTTGAACATCGATTAAAATAACTTCATACTATAACTTGGAATAATTAACATTTTCTAAAACATAAGCATAATTTTATTAAAAAACAATAACGTTTCCTTTGGTGGTGTTGAAACCAGAAAAAAGATGGCGCGACCTGTACTTTGATGACGTCAGTGGACAAATAAATGTTGGATTGCATAATTACGGTTATGGTTTAGAAAATATTATTACGGTTATGGTTTAGAAAATATTATTACGGTTATGGTTTAGAAAATATTAAGTATTCCAAGTTATGAAATGAAGCTATTTTAATCGATGTTCAAATTTTCAACCTTGGGAACGCATTAATTGTGAAGAAAATGTGTACAGAAGTTTTGGAAGTATAGGAAGCAAAATTACTTGACGTCCACCTTAAAGTAGCAATTCTTGTATGATTTTTTTTTTTTTGATTGGAGGTTTAACGACCACCGTGAGCAACTCAATGGGCTATAAGCAGTCACCCGTCCCTAATTTAGGGTCACTGGTTCCAGGGAAGGGAGAGAGCCAGTGCCGTAAGACAAACACAACATCCATGCCTGACCGGGATTCGAACCCGGACCCCTTACGGACGAATGATCAGAGGCCAGCGCCTTAGACCACTGCGCCAGCGGGGCGGCAACACAATTCTTGCATGTATGTATGTACATTTTATTTTGAAAACGGCTCTAAGAATTTTGATGAAAGTCGTTAACCTACCGTTTTCTGGTACTAGAAATCGATTTAGCTTGATCTCGACTTTAGGAGAATTCGTTTAGTGGGTTAAATAACCACCCAGAATTATAACGTTTTTAATGTTATGGCGTCGTTCCATTAATGTTACCAATGCTTAGAAATCTTATGACGTCACAATCACGCGCTTGAGAATGTTGGCGCGGTCACGCCATCTATCTCATTACGTCACGCGTTGTGTGCGAATCCTATTAAAGTTTTATGACGTCACACTCTTGCGAGCAGATGGTCGCGATTCCCATCTGCCTCATTACGTCACGCGTTGTGTGCGTATGCCCGTCCGCACGGTAACTCGCGTAACAATCGTTCGATTTCGATGAAATTTTAGTATCTGGTAGGGGATCACCTGGGAAGGAACCCTGTTTAAAGTGAACGAAATGGGGTCAAAGGTTAGTACATAGGAGCGGGATCCATTCCAGCGCTGTTATGCGTCATAACTAACGTAAAAAAGGTTCGATTTCTATGAAATTTTAGTATGTGGTAGGGGACCGCCTGGCGACAAACCCTATTGAAAATTTACGAAATGGGGTCAAAGGTCAGGATATAGGAGCGGAATCACTTCCATCGCCATTATGCGTCATAACTTACGTAAAAATGCTTCGATTTGGATGAAATGTTAGTATGTTGTAGGGGCCTACCTGGGGACGACTTCTATTGAAAATGGGCGAAATGGGGTCAAAGCTTAGGACTCAGGAGCGGGATCTATCCCATAGCCCTTATGCATCATAACTTACGTAAAAATGCTTCGATTGCGACAAAACTTTATCATGTTATTTCGGACGTATACTGAACCGGTTCTGTTGAATATCATCGAAATGGGATCAAAGGTCAGGGCATAGGACCGAGATTTGTTCCGCAGCCATTATTCTAATAACTTGAGTGATAACTTGAGTAATGATTTCTGGTATGTTGGAAAGCGTATTATAATCAATGCATTGCATGATTTTACAAACTTGTTTTTTTTTTGTCCCGTGGCTTTTGTCAAGACCAAGGCCGCTATCGCCGAAAAGGATCTGAGTTGGACGTTTCTTGTTGTTGTTTTTTTCTAGAACTTTCTAAAAACAATATGCATCAATGAAGTTATCATACCTTGAATCCCTCAATCTTACTTCTAGATTTTGAAGCTGCATTTCACATTGTAGCTTTATCGGTACTTCCAAATTAAAAGTTATAGATTCCATCTGGGACAGACGTGATGGAGGAAAATCCAGTCCAATCCAAAACTAAGCGAGGCATAAAAAGACAAGGATTCTGAGGTTGGGAAGTGGCTCAAAGTTTTCTGTGGAATGCCCTTTCTACCTCCAGAAAGAGTTCGAGATGCATTCATAGCTATCTTTAGTATCGCGCCAGCAGAACCTGAATGCATTGAATTTTCTGATTATATTCTTAAGAACTACATCGACTATGAGCTTTTCCCAACAAGCATATGGGCAGCAACACCGAATTTAAATCCGAGAAGTACCAATGGGGCAGAAAACTATCATTTACAGTTCAGCAAGGAATTTTATGTCGCTCATACTTCAATGTTTCATGACATTAAAACATTGAAAAAAGTTCAGATAATTACAGAAATCAAGATAAGGGAGAAAAACAATGGAGGTATGCTATTGCGTTGTCGGAAAAGTCATGACGTATTTTAGCCATGTTTTGCAAAGATCATTTATTGATAGAAAGAACAAAGATCAATCAATGCTATAATTTCCGTTTTGTTCGATAACCTTTTGCCATCTTTCAGTGAGCTGCAGAATGCCTCGTTCATAGAAGCACCTGTCTTTCGCGGCGAAAAACTATAAAAGGTGCTGATTTACAGCCTCATCTGAATTGAACGTTATACCACGCAAGGACTGTTGAAGATATCGAAACAAGTGGAAGTCTGACTGCGCAAGGTCAGGTGAGTATGCTGGGTGTGCCAACACATCCCAGCCAAGCTCCAATAATTTTAGGCGGGTGATCAAACTTGTGGGTGGTCTCGCGTTGTCGTGATAGAACACAACACCTTTACAATAAACGAGCTCTGGACGTTTTTCGATGATGGATTCGTTCAACCTGTCCAATTGCCGACAGTACACATTCGAATTGATTGTTTGGTTTCGTGGTAGGAGCTCGAAAAACACCACACCTTTAAAATCCCACCACACTGAGACCAGAACCTTCCGCTGATGAATGTCTGCTTTGGATGTCGTTTGAGGCGAAGCAGCACGTCGGGACTAAGACCGTTTACGCAGCACATTGTTGTACACAATCCACTTTTCGTCACCAGTTATCAGTCGCTTCAAAAAAGGATCGTTTTCCTCACATTTAATGAGCATATCGTAGATGTTTATACGCACCGTCAATTGAACTTCTTTGAGTTCATGAGGAACCCACACAACGAGCTTGATTACGTATCCCAGCTTCTTCAGGTGGTCGCGAACGCTTGAATGATGGATGTGCAATGTGTCTGCAATCTCTCGTGCCGTGTAACGTGGGTTTGACTCGATCAATGCCTTGATTTGGTCGTCATCAACCTCGGTTGGCCTCCTGGACTGAGGAGCATCGGGTCAAAATCACCAGCACGGAATTTTGCAAACCACCGCTGGCACTGACGTTCTTGTAGAGCATTATCACCGTACACTTTACGCAACTTTTCACAAGCTTGACGCGCGTTCTTACCTTTACGGAAGTAAAACAGTAAAATATGACATAAATGCACAGTTTGGTCTTCTATTTTCAACTTAATGTCAAATCTCCGCAAATCAACCAAATCGCTCACTATTCTTTTAGACTGCAGCTAGAAGTGGCACGTCGAATGCCATAGCTATAACAGAGCTGCGCATGCCTCTAGTACTTCCAAAACCGCCCAACCGCAATCGGGTGCAAAAATACGTCATGACTTTTCCGACAACCCAATAGTTAAAAGGAAAAGAGATAGAGAACGAGAGGAGCTCCTAACGGTATCTCTTTCTCAGTATCAAAATAGTCTGATTGATGAGATGCAGTATATGACAAGTCTTGGACACAGATTTCAGGGATTCCATCTTCGACAACAACGGTCCGGCCACCTCTAGCAAGGAAATAAAATTTATTTCGTCTAGTAAGGATTATTTATCCTTTATGCACTTTCTCATTGAATGAACATACACGCACTTCCACGAACTTCCACAGAAACCTCTCATTGACACAACATATACAGTATACAACAAATACTTTCTCATTGACACAACATACATTATATTGACAAAAATCATCGGACACCTCTTCAAAAGAAAATGAACGGATCTGCTGCGTTGTTAAGATACGCGGTACACCTGCAAACGGTATAAAAACAAGCCTACAGCTGAACGCGATTATATCGCACTGTGAGGTTGAGTGAAAATGTCGCGGCGGAAGAGAACTGACTTTGAGAAAAGAAAGATGGTTGGGTGTTATATTAGTGAGCTGTCCATAAGAGAAACCGAGAGCCGTTTAAACATACGCAAGTCAAATGTTTTGGATGTAATGAATAAGTGGAAGACACATGGCGTGCCTGAAGCAGCAAAACGTACCGGCAGACCAAAGAACATCAGTGATAGAGAACGTCGAAGCCTCAGGAGAGTCGTTACAGCTAATCGACGGAGTATTGCACAAGACTTCAGTGTACAGGTGAGTAAAAATGCTGAAACCTCAATATGTACACGTACCACTCACAGAGAACTTCATTCCATGGGTTGCCGTGGTCGTGCGGCTGCTCATAAGACTTCCATCTCCACTCAGAATGCTACTCGTCGTTTAGCATGGTGTAAAGAACATTTATCGTGGACCGTAGATCAATGGAAACGGGTTCTATGGACTGATGAATCCACATACACGATCCATCAGTAATGGCCGTGTGTAGGTATAGCGGCAGCCGGGGAAACACTATTTACCACAGTGTACTTACTGTTCCTACGGTCAAGTTTGGAACTTGCAGTGTATTCTCGTAGGGGTGTTTTTTGTGGTATAATCCCGGCCCATTGGTTATCGTGGACAAACCTATTAACCAGCACGTCTACCTCGATATTCTGGACAATTATGCCGTACCAAGTCTGTGGCAATACTATGGAACCGAGCCTTGTTGGTACCAGCAGGATAATACACCGAGCCATAAAGCAAGGTTTCAAAATCGCTTAATTATTATTCATCATAAGAAAACATAAGAGGGAGACGTATAGTGTTAGGGCGTCTCACTGGGAAATAATACAAACTGTTAAAACATGATGGTATATACACTGCAATGACAATGGGGATGAATAACAAATGCTGCAAGCAAAGCTTATTGAATAAAAATTGCAGAAGTGACAGAGAGAAACACATCGTGTCACATGACATTGGCTGGGCATGATTTACAGGATAACACAGGCGAAACAATAGTACACAATTATAAAAAGAACAGCACAAACACCGCCGTGAAGGTAAAACATTACATACATAAGATAAAAACACAGCGTGCACAATTGTGCAAGTTATTTAACGAGGGCACCAAAGCAACATAATACAGGCGGGGTGAAGGTAATTAATGTACACGAGTAAGCATGAAAATATACTGAGATGACATTAGCATTCACAATTCAACGGTAGCGTGGATTGCATGAAACAAAATGCAGAAGGAACAGTAAGATCAGAGAGCAAAACTAGGAATGCACACTGGGATGACAAGAGGAATTAACGCAAAATGAAAGCACTGTACGACGCAATAGATGTAACTGGTACATTAACAAGACATGATGAACCATATTATACACAGGGATGACCAAATAAAGTACACAATGTGAAGACACGATACAGCGCAAGAAATGTTACAAGTACAGTAAAAAGCACACGATAGACCATGAGTGCACTCAGGGATGTTATGAGTATATGCATAAAGTGAAAGCACAGGACAAGCCATGGATTCTGACAGATGACAGAATTTATCATAAATTTGTACGTGCACGATCAAAGCATTAACACAATGTGAAAGCACGAAAATAGTATGTACACAATGTGGAAGTATAGAACTGTACAAAAATCAAACAGGTGCAAGGAAATATCTAAACACTAAGAAGGTGTGTGAGTGCGGCAAATATAACAAATGAGAGATAGAGACTTACACCACATGACATCTCAAAGTAAAACACACTACAGGAACACGGTGTAATACACTAGGTGCATAGACAGAAAGCACGTAAGGTTACCAGGGTACAGCCCCAAGTACATAAAAGTGACGGGAGTTCACGGAATCAGAGGGCACACTGATAACAATGTAAATATGGTAAAGCATAGTATGACACGAAGAACAACAATTCAAATGACAAGATTACAATGATATGCACACTGAAAACGAGAAAACAAAAACTTGGTTATTACAGCACAGGCTGTAGCTCGATCACATGAAAAACATGGAGACGAGTCGTGGAGTGGAGGAGGGGCACCAGGGTGCCACGGAACTCAGCAAAGGAGGTGTAGAATGTCCTAGGGTACTGATAGGTGTAGCAGTCCAGAATCAACCGCAAACCATGGAGCGGCCGGCGCCCAGGTAGCATAGAAGGTGGCTTCTCGACGACTGGAAGAAGCCGACTGGTACTTCAGGCGGAGTCGAGAAAGCAATCGATCTTGAAAATGGCACAAAAGTGTTGCGCTGGCCTGGTGTAAAGAAACCGGCGAGGAAACGCTGCGGAGTTGTTGAAGGTATACGTAAATAACGTGTTTAACCAGCACGAAAAGATAGGCACATACTGACGGAAGAGGCGTAGGTGTATGAGCCCGCAGAAGAAGATGTCTGTAGGCAGTGAACAGAAGATCTTGAGAACAAGAGCGACTGGCAATCCGGAAAGCCTGGTGGAGGAGAGGCATCAGGATGGGACAGTAAAGGTAGACGTGAGAAACGTCTGCCTCCTGTACGCAGAAGGAGCAGAGAGGGGAGGAGAGAAGGGACATGCGAAAGAGAAAATACGGAACGGGGAGGCGATTGTGCAAAAAGAGACAGTGGGTATTAATTTCAAGAGGGGCGGATAAGGGTGAGCGGGCAGCGGCCCAGACAAGAGGAAGAGAAGCAGGGGGAACCTCGAGAATAGAAAGCGGTGAAGGGGTGGCAAGGTGCACTAGAAAACGATAAAGAGATTTAGAGGAGAGAGAGGAGAGAGGAAGAACCGAGTCTGAGAGTCGGAGGAAAAACGGCAGCGGAAGAGGGGCAGAAAAGACAGAGACGAGACCGGTGGGGGAGACAAGATCAGGGAAAAGCGAAAGAAGTGCAGTTATTAGAGAGTCATAGACCAAATGGGTGGATGGGGACGAGAGAATAGCAAGGGGGAGGCCAGAGAAAGGGCGCCAGGATAGATCCGAGTTAGTGAGGTCTTGTACGGTTACTACACCTGCTCGGAGCCAAGAGGGGAATGGAAAGCAGGGGAGATGAGGGGGATGAACAAGGGAGTTGAAGAAGAGGGGTTCAGAAAGAAGCTCTAGAGTTGAAGAGGATGGGCGAATGAGGGGGAAAGAGCGAAGGTGAGTGAGGGCTTCAGAATATGCAGGTGGGAGTTTGGAGGAGGGAAAGGACAGCAATCCATGAGAACTAAACAAAGAAAGGAAAAATGTGGGTTACGCAAGGAGGCAAGAACGTCACGTACCTGAACTGCGGAAGCCACTGGAGCCGTGAAAAGGTGAATGAAGTTGATCACTCGGCTTGCTTTGTAGCACAGCGGGACATCAGGTAGGCCAGCACCACCATAGGAGGGAGGAGCACAGAGCTTGTGGACGTTAATCCAGTGATGAACCGCCCACATTACTCGAGTAAGGCAGTGTGTAACCTCCTGGAGACAGAAAAGCGGGGTCGTAGATGCAATACAAGAATGCTTGCAGATGGACAGAAGGTATGTCCTGGTGAGATTTGCACGCTGGTAGTAGAACGTACAGAACTGCGCACGACACCAGAACGCAGCTGTGCGGAGGAGGCGAGGATGGAATTCCGTGCGAGTTGCACTGGATGTAGCTTGTGGTGCGCCTAAGTGCACACCCAGGAAGCGTTGGGTAGTGGATGACCATGTGGCCTCCCATGGAGCATCCATGCGATTGGACCACGACCCGCACCACAATCCAGTGCTCTTAGACGTATTCAGATCAGCTGCAGAACATGAAGCATATGCGGAGAACAAACGACGAAGCAGTTGGAACTGTGAGTCGCTACGAATGCAGACGGTAATGTCATCTGCATAGGCAGAGTAAATGACTGAGTGATGCCGTGAGCTGGCAACTGGTGGTGGAAGTTGTGCTAGGAGAGATGTTTGCAGAGAGCGTAGAAAGGGCTCGACGGCAATCGCAAACAGTTGACCAGAAAGCGGGCAGCCCTGACGAACTCCCCGCTTGAAGGGAACATGTGCTGTGAGAAAAGATGCCGTCTTGACATGGAAAACGGCGTCCCGGTAGAGGGAGAGAAGAACAGAGACAAATTGTGGAGGAAAGCCAAAGTGTAGCAGGGTTTGTGTTAAATAGGCGTGTGAGATATTATCGAAAGCGGAACGGAGGTCTAAGGAAAGGAGAGCAAGAGGTTCTGAATGAGTCTTGGCAAGATGAATAAGATCGCGAAGAAGTTGAACATTGGAGGAAAGAGAACGGCCAGGAACAGTATAGGTTTGAAAGTCAGCAAGGATGTGAGGAAAGACAGAGTTTAGTCGACGGGAAAGAAGCTTAGTATAGAGTTTATAATCTTGATTGAGAAGAGAAATGGGGCGCCAATTTCCCAAGTCAAGAGGGTCACCCTTCTTGAGAAATAGGACCACATGTGCGTCCGTGAAACTCCTCGGGAGGGGGGAGCAGTTAAATGCAGCAGAAAAAGCGGAGAGGAGAAAAGGCAACAGAAGAGGCAAGAACGCGCGATAAAAAGGAAAAGAGAGGCCGTCCGGACCCGGAGCGGCATGGGGGTTAAGGGAAGAGAAGGTGTCGGACACATCCGTGGATGTGGGTGAGAGAGACAGGGTGTGAGCAAGATGAGACGGAACTTGAGGCAGGTTATTAAGAAGATGGAGGAGAGCAGAGGGAGAAGGGGGAGGAGTTTCACTGAACTTGGTGGTATAGAACTGACGAACGTGAGAGCAAATCGCTGCCGAATCGGATGTGATTTCGCCAGAGGGGAGGCGAAGATGACGAAACGAGGTAGAAGACTTACGTGCAGATTCCATTGATGTTAGAAAATCATAGGTGCATTCCTTCGGATTGAGATGTTTAATACGCAGACGTAAAAGTGCTTGCTGCGCAAGAGGTTTCAGCAAAGCCTGGAGGTCCGCCTGATATGCTGGAAACAGCGGATCTGACAACCCAATCAGTGCGAGCATCTGCCTGGTGTGATCGAGGCGCATCTGATTAGAAGTCGTCATGGTGAAGGAAAGTTGCTTGATATGTAAGAGGAGCTGATGCTTGACATGAAGCCAATACGTCAAGGTACAGGGTGCGGAATGCAACCCTGCGCGACGAGCAGCGAGGAAAGAACGGACAGAGGCACAAAAGTCAGGATCAGTGAGGAGATTGGAGTCAAACGTCCACGGACGTACAGTCCGAGGGAGTGACGCCGCAACAAACACTGGGAGGGTGACTGTGCAGTGGTCTGAGGAAGCAGTAGGTTGATGTCGCAACTCGGTAATAGACGCAAGAAGCGGTGTGTAAACGTAAACCCGATCCAAGCGTGCAGTCGATGGAAGCTGACTCCCAGACGAGCGCCACGTGTGTGAGGTCTCTTGTGGATGTAAGCGCCTATAAGCATCGGTGAAGGACAAATCATCAACAAGGTCATGGAGTAGTGCGACGAGATCCGTCCGACGCTCTCGTGACGAAGGAGAGCGATCCAGAGCCGGGTCAAGGGTGCAATTGAAGTCTCCACCCAAGAGCACACGATCCGAAGGTGAGACTTTCGAGATAGCTTGACGGAGTTTGGTTAACAAGATGGATAAATGAATAGAGGTGCACGGAATATACACATTAAAGATGTGAAATCGAGCACCGCCAACTGTGAAGGAGACTTGCTGGAGTAAATCCCGGCATACGTTCTGCACTGAGAGTGCAGTGAGGGTGGATCGGAACTGCTGATGTATTCCGATAGCAAGCCCACCATGAGATGAATAGCAAAATGCATGATGGAATACATAATCGCTAGCACGCCAGCGAGTAAACAGAGTGGAGGAATGGTAGTTTGTTTCTTGCAGTAGTAACAGATCGGCCTCGAGGGGCGAGAGGTCTTCCATTACAAGAGCATTCGCTAGGGGGCTAGCGAACCCTCTGCAATTAAGGGTCGTGACCTTGAATGGACTGGTCAATCGCTGATTGGAGGAGTCGCGGAGCAACTTTCAGGAGTTGTTGTAATCGGTTTACGCAGCCAAGGGTCCATGAGTAGTGCAGGGGGTCATGTACAAACCCACGAAGGTATTTAGCAATGCATCCGGCTTGCAGGAGCAGCGCGGGAAGAATGTCTTCGCGCTCTCGGAGGTAGTCATACGTCGACTCCAGGTTCGGGGTGTGGGTGCAAAACTGATAGTAATCTCCAAGATTGAGAGGTTCTGAAGGAGCACCACATTTGGAGAGTACACTTGAAAAGACCTCAAACGAAGGCGCAGACCCATCATCATCAGTGTCCCTTTCAATTTCTGTTGGCGCAGGAGAGGGAGAAAAATCTCCTGAAGATTTGGTAGCACGGAACGGTTGCCCATCCGCAGAGGAAGATTTCTTCTTCTTCTTCTTACGTCGGGTACCTGTACGAGTGCCAGAAATGCGTTTTCCAGGGAGCGACGATGCTCGGGAAGCAGACGCAGAGTCAGAGGACTTATCGGCGCCGCCGTCACACTCGGAGACACCAACAGTGAAGACTGGTGGGAAACAAGCGGCGAGGTCTCTCGATGTTGCCACGTGATCAGGAGTAATAGGTGAGGCGAGCACTGGAAAGTGAAGGTGGGAGGTGAGGTCAGCATCAAAAGACTCTCGTTGACAAGAGGCTTTAGATATATTTTTTGTGTAACTCGGCCCAGGGGCAGTTGGCACACTAGAAGACGGTGCAGGTCGAGAGCGAGATGTAGCAAGAGGCTGCTTAGAGGCGGTAGGCACTGTAGAAGCCGTGGGAGCTGGATACTCGTTGTTGGGGCATCGAGCACGCTGATGCCCAAGTTCTTTGCAATTAGCACAGTGTTCTGATGTTAGCATGTCAATTCTGTAGGAGAGTTGCCCACATTGGACGTTTAGGATCCGTGGGAACTTACGGAGATGCTCCTCTGATTGAAAGATGAGTCGAACACTCCGGCGAAAGCTACGAACATTCTTATTTGCAGGATCCTTGGGTATAGCTGAATGTGTGATAACAGGACCAACAATCTTACCACACTTACTAAGTGCAGTACATATCATCGCATCCGAGATTTCGGGGGCACCGGATGCAAGAAGACCTGAACAGGGCGCCTGGCGATCGGTTCAATTTCAAGGTGGTGGTCTCCCAGGTCAAGACCAAAGTTTAGAAGCGTGTCTGCATGCTCTTTGGATGTGAAATAAACAATCACCGTCCGCGGCCTGCGGGTGAGGTGAGTAATGGCTCCGGCTGGAAGAAAAGCAAGGAGCGTATCACAATAGACCTTCAACGGTGTATTCGGAAGAGCACCTAGGCACACTCCCAACTCGCGGGTGGAGTGAAGTTCCTGCGCAGCGGGTGAGAAGTGCGGAACATCCAATTGAAGTGAGTCACCATGTATCTGGACATGGGCATCCGCAAGAGGAAGGCGAGTCGCTTGCGTCGGTAGGGACGTACCTGAGGTAACGCTAGAATTAGAGCTGGAAGGCAAACCTCCACTGGAAGGCAGAGGTGCAGCGCTGGATGAAGGAGCTGACACAACGCTGGGCAAGGCTACTGAGGGCAGAGAAGCAACGCCCTCAGAGATATCCATTACGTCATCGGCAGCATCAGAAACAAACGACGTAGCCTCACCACCAGGAGGGGTGGTGGAGTCAGAGAGTCGAAGCGTAGAAGCAGAAGAGCAATAGGTATCAGGAGGAGGACGATATTCCTTATCATCAAGAACGGACGCTGATTGGTTTGCTCCGTCAGAGATAAGGATCGACGTAGTAGGAGAAGCTGTGACGAGAGCGGGAACGCTACTCTTATCAGCAGTCGCCACCGCCGATGGCGAGGCCTAATTTAGCAAAAACGACTAACTGGTCGAGAAAATAAAGTGCTGATAGTTAATTGAAAATAGTACTCACCGACTCGGGAGATGTCTTAAATGAAAGATACAACCTTCGCTCTGAAGGCACGCCCAAAAGTTAAACGACAGAGCACACAAAACACACTCAGTAGACGGCAAAACACGGAGCTCAAAACAGACACGACTTACGTCCCATAAAGCAAGGACTGTTATGGCGTGGTTTGACGATAATTCCGTATCGTGTGTGGACTGCCCAGCACAGAGCCCTGATCTTAATCCCACAGAGCACCTATGGGATGAATTAGAGTGCCGCATAAGAAGTTTGGAACCAAGGCCTACTATTAAGCAAGTTATCGGCAGCATTATGTACTGAATGGAAGCGCATACCTATCGCTGTGTTCCAAAACCTTGTCGAAAGCATGTCTCGAAGGGCCGAGGGTGGACCGACACCGTACTAAGTATGTTAATAAATGCTATGTTGTGTTTATCTTCTATGTGTCCGGTGACTTTTGTCAATATAGTGTATACAGTGCGCACAGACGCCCTTTCACAGAAACGAATGTACGTAAAAATTCAGGGATTACAACTTCGACAACAACGGTCCGAGAAGTTTTGTAAAATTATATTCTCAAGACTTGCGCACGATTAAATCCTTTGCTTTTGAAAAATCCTTGCTCATTCACTGAACATATAGAGTACCCACTTCCACAGAAACTTCAGGCTATAAAACCCATGCGGAATTTGGCAATAAAAATCATGGGGAATTGCTCCGTTAAACTCATGCGGACTTGGGCCATCAGTTTGGGGAGGTAAAAATCGGTGTTCTTGGAGAAATGGGAAACTTCGTTTTAAAAACATTACGAACCTTTGTGATAAGATATTCACGAACAATAAACGCCAATATATGCAAACTACGGGTCTGGTTCACTTCGTCGACAACTCATTTCGTCGACGCCACTTCGTCGACAACTCATTTCGGCGACGCCACTTCGTCGACAACTCATTTCGTCGGCGCCACTTCGTCGACAGGTACATTTCGTCGACACTATACCGTATATGCAAACACTCGATTCCTAAAAAACCGAAAAAAGTTCAGAACCACCAAATTTGGTATACTATCTCATCGTACTGTAACTTAGATCGTAAACGGTTTTTGGGAAAGTTCGAGCCCTGGGTAAAGGGGGGCTCCATACAAAATTTTCGTAAATTCAACAGTTTTCAATTTAGAACCACCAAATTTGGTATACTCTCTCGTGGTACTCTAACTACACGGTCTTTGGAAAGGGTCGGGGCCTGGGGTAAAAGGAGCCCCATACAAAATTTTCTCAAAATTTTCCATTTCTTACTTAAGAACTGCAACACAATTTTGCACTCCAATACTCTATCTGCGAGCTACGTTAGAGTACCATGAGATAGTAAACCAAATTTGGTGGTTCTAAATTGAAAACTGTAGATTTTACGAAAATGTTGTAAGGGGCCCCCTTCACCCAGGGCCCCGACTCCTTCCGTCTATGGTCTAAGTTGGTGTAAGAGTACAATGAGATAGTATACCAAATTTGGTGGTTCTAAATTGAAAACTGTAGATTTTACGAAAATGTTGTATGGGGCCCCTTGACCCAGGACCCCGACCCCTTCCAAAAACAGTGTACGGTCTAAGTTAGAGTACCATGAGATAGTATAAAAAAATTGGTGATTCTAAATAGAAAACTGTAGATTTTACGAAAATGTTGTATGGAGTCCCCTTGACCCCGGGCCCCGACCCCTTCCAAAAACCATGTAAGGTCTAAGTTAGAGTACCATGAGATAGTATACCAAATTTGGTGGTTCTAAATTGAAAACTATATTTTACGAAAATTTTGAGGAATTGACTGTTTGCATAAATAGTGTCGACGAAATGTACCTGTCAACGAAATCAGTTGTCGACAAAGTGATTGTCGACGAAATGTACCTGTCAACGAAATCAGTTGTCGACAAAGTGATTGTCGACGAAATGAACGAGACCGCAAACTAGCCTATAGTCGTCCTAGAACGGTTGCTTTTAAGGTTTAAATAAATATTAATATATAGGAGATGTTGCCCGTCCTATGACGAAGTGAAATTTTTAATTGAAACAGACTGAAAACATATCAAATAGACGCCGGATTCCTGTAAGGAAATATACGTAAAACTTATATAGTAAGAACTCGTTCATGTTAGAACTGAAAATTATATGCTATTTATTTCCGTTTTTCAAAAGACGCGTGAAATGAATTTTTCTCTGGCACACTTGTTATTCCGTTCACGGCTTGTTTTACACTGTCCTATTCAATGGTTAGTTTGAAACTTCATGCCGAAGCTTTTTCTACAAATAATGCGCCATCTTGTGTTGCAAATGGGAACTATCTAAGTTCTCAACATTGTGCTATTGGGACAACATCCGCTTTTAGATGCAATTTTGTTCACTTTGACATCTCAAGATTTCAGTTTGTATTGTGGGTCAGAGCGTTTAGATAGATCGATATTTTGCAAAATGTATAATATAATCAGCACCAAAACTCGTAAAGTTAGTTATATAAATTAGAAAAGTAAAAAATAATTAAAGCGTCCAAATTAATGTCCGAATTGTGTTAAATTAAATTAAAATACGAACGCAACTTGCCGTGATATTAAGATTTCAATTCAAATTTTGTAGATCGGATAAACAGAACTCGAGTCATTGAAAATCCAATGTTTTTAAATTAGCACGCAATCATCTTGACATCTGAATGTGATCGCGTGCTATTATATAGCAGGAAATCATTTTGATATCACAAAAGCACACACGAATTGATCGATAAGAGATGGCTTAACAATGCAGACGTTGCTGTGACGTCAAACGTTCCAGAGAGACAGACAGAGAGAGATAGAGAGATCTGGGTGTTTTTATGTATAAAGTTTCGTATCAGTCACATGGGATGATAAATTTTTGCCTTGTTCTTTATAGTTTTTGTTAGATTGGTTTTTTTTTTCTTGTTTCCGGGTTTGACGAACTCCATGGGCAACTGTTAAGGATATAAGCAGTCGTCCGTCCCTAATGTAGAACCAATCGTTCCAGAGGGCAGTGGTGTAGAAGAACCTTAATGTGGCACAGCGGCTCTTAGATATCTGCAGTCTGTGACTGGAGCCCACCAGTGACGAACTAGCAATGCGTAAACGGCCCTGGAAGCTGATTTTGTGTGGCCAACTTTTGGGGAAAATTATCAAGATACCGTCACCCCTAAAAAACAAAAACCGTATGACAGCATCGTCGTTCAATGTTTAGATATCTTTTAAACAAATGTCTACGAATACTTGCAGTTTTTTGTAATCATTGCAGTTTTTCAGGCAATAATTAACGTTTCACCCATTTTCTTTCATCTTAGTAAATTTCAGTGTAAGAACAAAATTTGTTCTGTCGCTAAGAAATAACAAACAAAGTGCGTTCTCAGAGAATGACTGTCGAAGACGTTTTTCCATACTAATGAATTTTATTACGATAGCTGAATTCAGAAATCGTAACTGTTTCTTTGCTTTTAGTGAGAATGGAAATCCAAATGTGCCAAAAATTAATTGCGTTTTCATGAATTATCTATCATTAATAAAATAATTACGAAACATCTAAAAAAATTGATAACGTTCATAATTGCAAGAATTCAGTGAAAATTTATGAAGTGACAAAAATGAAAGATGAGAAAATTTATTTTTATTTAATTACTTTTAAATGGAATAAGTATTTTCTGTTGTAACAGGAAGAGTTTTCAGAGCTCCAGCTCAAGAATTCGTGTAATTATAAGGCCCAAAGGAAGTAAATTCGCTGCAGATCTCGTTTGAAGAACAAACAAACAAACACAAAAAGCAGCAACCCAAGAAATTTACGCTAGCTGAACCACAATGCATTAACGTACTCAACGAATTTCGAGTTTCTGTCCTTGATTACTGATAGCATAGTTTATTATACCGTTCAATTGCAACTGCAATCGGCAAAAGTGAATTGAGGGAGAGGATGCCTTCCAAAAGGAACGGACTCAAATTTGAAAGTCGAGAAAGGAGAAGGGGTTTATCAAAAAACAGAAACAGTGTTTTTGATACACCCCTTCTTCTTTCTCGACTTTGTACGAGGGTTATACAGAAAGTAATGCAAAAGTGGGCATATTAACTGACAAAGGTCGTTCAAACTGCACATGTTGGTAGAGCAATTCTTCCTCTATAGTAACCCTTCTTCTTCATTGCAGGTAAATAATGGATTCCAAGCAGATGCAAAGTGCCGTCATTGCGTTCTTGACGAAGGAAGGGTGTAAGCTGTCAGACATCCACAGAAGGCTACAGAATCTTTACGGAGATGACACCATTGACAAAAGCAAAGAAGGGGAAAGCAGTCTTGGAGATAAACCACGCAGTGGGAAACCATCTGTGACCACTGACTTGAATCATCAGCGAGTGGATGAATTGATTCGTGTGGAGATAAGAGTCACAATCTGTGAGCTCCCTGCACAACTGGACTGTGGTCACAATGCCATACAGAAGATGGTGGAAGACCTAAGGTATAGGAAAGTGTGTGCAAAGTGGATACCTCGGCAGTTGACACCAAATTTGAAGGAGAGAAGGGTGGATGTCTGCTCTGATCTGCTGGAAGCGTTTCAAGCCAATGAAGACACGTTTTTTTCGGTCTGGTGACAGGGGACAAAACGTGGGCGTAACTTTACGATCCGGAGACGAAGGATCAATCCATGGAATGGGGTCACATCTCTTCACCAAGGCCTAAGAAGTTCAAGAGCCAGCGATCAGCACATAAAGTGATGGTGACTGTTTTTTGGGATGACAGGGGTGCATTCTCCTTGATTTTCTGGAACGTGGCCGTACCGTGACTAGCGAGCAGTAGATTGAGACACTTAAGAAGCTTAGCGGAGCCATAAGCAGGAAGAAACCGAACAAGAATCTGAAAAGGATCCACATTTACCAAGACAATGCGAGACCTCACACATCTTTGGCAATGAAGCAGAAGATCAGCAAATTAGGCTGGTCGGTGGTTCCAACCCACCGTACAGCCCAGAAGGTGCCCACCGACTTCCACCTGTTCGTTCCAATGAAGGACAGTCTCCGGGGACAACGATTTGATGACACAGAGGAGGTGAAAGTGGCGGTGAAGAGGTGGGTACAACATTCCACACCTGAATTTTTCAAAAAGGATTCGAGAGTGGGGTTCAGCGATGGCCCAAATGCATCACTTGTGACGGAGACTATGTTGAGTAGTACCTTTGTATAGAGGAAGAGGCACTCTACCAACATGTGCAATTTGAACGATCTCTGTTAGTTAATAAAAATGTTGTGCCCACTTTTGCATTACTTTCGGTACAACCCTGGTATTTTTCTCTGAAGTCGTCAAAATGGTAAACAAACTTTGCTGTTTTAGCATAACTTCGTTTTCTTCTAGAAGACTATTTGCGGACCGCCGGGAATTCTCCCGGTATCCCGGCGGTCCAGTGCCTGGAGCCTAAGGTCGTCCATTTATTGCCAGCTTTTGTGTAAGGATTCTTGCCAAAGTTGAGGCTTACATCACCTAATCCAGACCAGGTGGGCCACTAAAGTGGCCACTTCATCAGGCAGGAAGTGACGTAGAATCGGGTGAGTGAATCCTGAGAGAATCAGAGACAATTTGACATACAGCAGAATATCAAATGGAGTGAGGAACTCACATAGTGAAGGAATGCCAGATGTGGGGATACACGGAATATGGGGGAAGGAGAGGTAATGTGACCTTGTTTTTAAAGGGGGGTCCGATTTTCCGGGTCCACTGGCTTAACGTGCTAGCTGGGACATGGCGGGTCTTTCAGCAGTGCCGAGCAGTCAGGTCGAGATCAGATCCGAGACTTTCAGGTAGAAGGCGGGTAACTTTGACCACTGGGCTATCGCGGTCGTACATCTGACTGCCCGTGACACTCTTTCGCTTATTTAAAACTTTCAAAATTAGCAAACTTCGATAAAAATTTATAAGAAAAACAGTATTAAAAATTTTGTAAAAAATACTGAGGAATAAAAAACACAAATGAAATTTAAAATTGCTTTCAAAGTTTTTGGGATCTTCTTTCCGGGTTGTTTTTCCCTAGCCCGTCACTGTTAAGACACTCTTTTCCTTAGAATTACATCACTGAAGAAAGAAACAGCCAGCGCTATCGGACAAACGCACCACCTATGCCGGGTATTAGAGATGAGACGAGCCGGGCGCCCGAGCCAGAAAGCCCGGGCTATGAATAGCATCATCAGTTCCTCCTCGGGCTAAGGCGGGCTCGAGCGAGCTACGAATAGCATATTAGTTACATCTCGGGCTCGAACGAACTACGAATAGCATATTAATTACTTTTTGGGTGGGCTTCTTTTTTATGTTAAAGTACTGAGTTTTTATTTTCCGTTTTTTTTTCTTCTGAGTTTTAGAAAGAGGAATCAGTTGTTGTTGTTTTCCTGTAGTGTATCCATGAATCCTGATTGAAGGGTAAGGGATTGTCATTGTGTGATAGTTTAAGTGTTTTTAAGAGAGTAATTAGCCTAGGAAAGTAAGGGGTTGAGGCACGGGGAGTAGAGATTAGGGAACTCTACCTTCGCGCAGACGCAGTAAGACGATCAGTTCAGTGGCCAGCTAAAATTGCCCTTGGACACATCAGAGAAGACCAATTCAATTCTCAAATGAACCATTACCAATAAAACAGATGGGGAGGGGAAAAGAAAAACCGTTACGGTCATAAATTTGTCGCTGAAACGTAATGCACAAGAGAGGAAAAAGTATGTTGTAAATCAGGACGTAGAGGTTGGAAAAAGATATGCAGTTTGACTATGTTGTGAAGAACAGCTCTGGGTAGGGTGGGAGCTGAAGTGCGAATCAAAGTAAATTCCAAAGGGAAGATAGTCCGCTGTTTAACCAGCGGTAGGACAGCAGTGAGATTTATTACTTGGACGGATTTTTTTCCGCCTGTGTGAAACCGACCTTAGTATCTAACAAGGGAACGGTCCTGACCGTTGTCGGTAGATGCACAGTGCTTGTTATATCATTCGACAGTACTGAAGGGGAAATGGATAATGACAAACTTGTTAGGTGCTATGGAATATAAATGATGAAGTCATAGGACATCAAAGAGCACTGGCAGAGACAATATTCATGGAATTTCCATTACTCTTGCTGCTCGTATAGGAATGTTTTTGTTGTTTTAAGCAATTGTAATACATTACAAAGTATTAATGAATGGATATACAGTATAGCGTGTTCAGTAATGGATATACATTGCACTCATCTTTCATGTACGACAAAAAATATGAAGGTCTTTAATTACGAGTGATCCGAACAAAAGTAGTTCTCACAGTGAGCACATTTCATGAATGCTGTTTCCTCGTAATCTTCTCTACCACATTCCTCAATTAGGCCCGATTCAAAACAATACTGGAGAGGTGTTTGGAAGTATCCAGGGTGAGTAGTGACATAACCACACTTATAAAATGCAAAGCGGATTAGGTTTTGAAATCGAGGCGCTGAAAAGTGATAGTGAACCAAAGACTGCAGACGGAGAAAGTGGTCTCTGTGCCAAAAGTTCATGTCTGATGTTACCAACACAGTGTCCGTTATGAATTTAACCATATTTTTATATGGACTTCTTAAACTTAGAATTTTTAGAGGATTTCGTTTTGTTTTATGTTGAAAGGGATTTTAATTTCGATTATGATAAGGTAATTGTCAATATTGCTGCTAGTTCACGCGAATTGTCTAGAATGCTTAAGTTCCAATGATAGACTGCGAAAGTGCATCAGTAACGATCAATGAATGAATTCTGATCAAATTAAATTTAGTGCCAAAACCAAAGTCAGTCATTACAAGACAAATCAATGTAGCCCTTGTGTGATATATGTGTTTATCTTTTAGTCATTGTATAACGAAGTAAATTTCTCCGTCATTTTTATCCGCGCCAGGATTCGAACCCGGGTCCCCTCATTCCGGAATAAGTTGCTCTACCAATTGAGCTACGCGGACGTTTTATTCTGATTCCTATCTGCCTTTATGTCGTGTGCGTCCTTCTGGCAGGTACGTCACATCTCCTGGTACGTTACATCATCTCCCCCTTATTTTTTTATTGATTTATTTATTTCTTTTTTTTTTTTCGAAGTGCTGGAGAAGGGATTCTCTTATTTTTCCTATCTCGCGGTGTGGAAATAACATCACACCATTGCGAGATTTTGAACGGTCGGGTCATCCGGATAGTTCGGGCGCCACTATAACGAAGTAAATTTCTCCGTCATTTCTGTCCACGCCAGGATTCGAACCCGGATCCCCTCATTCCGGAATAAGTTGCTCTACCAATTGAGCTACGCGGACGTTTTATTCTGATTCCTATCTGCCTTTATGTCGTGTGCGTCCTTCTGGCAGGTACGTCACATCTCCTGGTACGTTACAATTGAATCAATAAATAATATATATATATATATATATATTCTATAAAGAAGATACCTAAGCAAAAAAAATACAGATATAATTTTGACTCACACCTAGTACAACATAGAAAAGGTTATGTACCTACCTGTGTGAGTAAAAGGAGAAAAGATAAAAAAATAAAATAAAACAACTGAATGTAGAAGGTGTCGAGAATACTGAGCCTTGGCTTTATCAAGGACCAGCAAAAACTCTGCATTTTCTCACTTCCACAAAGACCTAGTTGGAAATGGGTTTCTGCAAGGCCATAGATGCAAGTAACATTCCCACCTAAAATAGTTTAAAATATATATATATGTCATGTCCTCCGTAGAGTTGCATGACCTAGCACTAGTTAACAATTTCGCTTGCATCCATTAACCTTACTGGCCCGACCCATGCTCTTCATCTGTTACTATTAAACAGAGAGAAGAAGATTAAAGAGAACTCAAGCTGTGAGAGTGACATAATAATTAGAAATGATTTTCAGCCATAACGAAACGCCAAGTTCGTTTGAGAGAGAATTTAAACCTGAAAATCAATGCAAAAAGAAATCCAAATTTTTACATTGCAATTAAAAAAGGAAATATTAATTTTTAACGAACAGATTTTTGAAAGAAAACTTGAGTCTAAAACCCCCTACTCAACAACTTATGACAGCACGAAAACGAGAATAAGTTAAAGATAATAATTAACTAAAGAAAACTTTGTGAAAGTTATATACCTTAAACAGTTAGTTGCAATATGTACAAAGTATTTCAGCAGTGCTTTAAGTGCATAATTAATTAGTTATTAAGAACTTAACTACTTTGAAAAAACAGCGCATAGAAAAGGAACAAGCTTAGCCATCTTCTGTTCCTAGGTACCCCAAAAGACGCTCAAAGTTACAAAGAAAAGAAAGAGTTAAAACCCGCAAAAATGTTAACAGACAAACCAATGCTTAAAAGCTGAAAAGCTAAAAAACGACAGGGGAAAGGGTACATGAAGTACAAACATTGAACTTATAAAACCTAGAACCCAAAAACAAGGAAGAGAGCTTACCTCTTGTGTGACAAAAACTTTTCTCCTCACAAGAGAAGAACATGGCTGACCTCTTCCGCCACTCCCTAGTTGCTGGGGGGCAGTGTGGGTGGGGCTGATGGCCTCCTCATACAGCAAGAAACCAACGCGCGGATATTTTAACCAGAGAAAAAAATATATATAAACTTAAGACTGTGGATCTGTATGATCAGAAAGAGCAGAATTAACTCTCCAGAATACATGAGAAATATTATAAAATACACGAGCAGTGTATTTAATAATCTTTGCATGTATTAAATCACCTTAGTGAGCTTCTATAGATTAATCAGAATCTTATTAATTTTAATGTTGGTTTTACTATTTTTAGTATAGCTATCCTAGTGATGAATAACTAGTTTTCTTTTTTATTTGTTTTTATTTTCTTTTATAAACAGATTTTTAAGCTTTTTTTGTGATTTTGTTTATATTATTTAATTTTTTGTTTTAATAGGACCGTCATATCCATAGCACTAAGGTTCCTTTAGGTAGTTAATAGGCATCCTCTAGCCAACTTCCTTACGGCTTTGATCACCCCACCTGCTCAGATAACTACCTTTACACTTTTAGATATATTGATGATCTGCTGTGTATCAATAATTCAGAAGTTATAGAGAGTGATTTTGATAATATCTATCCTAGCTCTCTTAACTTATGTAAAACCAACCACAGTAATCAGGAACTTGAGTTCCTAGACTTAAGCATTAAGCTCAACAGAGGTAACCCATCTATTAGCCTCTTTGATAAAAGAGTTAATTTTCCTTTCAAAGTAATTAAATATCTACACTGGAATAATAACATTTCAACCAAAGTAATTGAGAATGTACTAATTTCTCAGGTCCTAAGAATTTCAAGAATTTGCAGCAACAATTTGGACTTCAATTACCACATTAATATACTATTAGAAAGTTTTCTAGAGAACAAAATTCCTTCTTCTTTCATCAAAAGAACTTTAAGAAAAATTATTCTGAATAATAGAGTAAGGTTGGCAGATCTGCTTTAATTTTCTACACTGTTAATAATATGATTCTGACCAATCAAAGCCGTAAGGAAGTTGGCTAGAGGATGCCTATTAACTACCTAAAGGAACCTTAGTGCTATGGATATGACGGTCCTATTAAAACAAAAAATTAAATAATGTAAACAAAATCACAAAAAAAGCTTAAAAATCTGTTTATAAAAGAAAATAAAAACAAATAAAAAAGAAAACTAGTTATTCATCACTAGGATAGCTATACTAAAAATAGTAAAACCAACATTAAAATTAATAAGATTCTGATTAATCTATAGAAGCTCACTAAGGTGATTTAATACATGCAAAGATTATTAAATACACTGCTCGTGTATTTTATAATATTTCTCATGTATTCTGGAGAGTTAATTCTGCTCTTTCTGATCATACAGATCCACAGTCTTAAGTTTATATATATTTTTTTCTCTGGTTAAAATATCCGCGCGTTGGTTTCTTGCTGTATGAGGAGGCCATCAGCCCCACCCACACTGCCCCCCAGCAACTAGGGAGTGGCGGAAGAGGTCAGCCATGTTCTTCTCTTGTGAGGAGAAAAGTTTTTGTCACACAAGAGGTAAGCTCTCTTCCTTGTTTTTGGGTTCTAGGTTTTATAAGTTCAATGTTTGTACTTCATGTACCCTTTCCCCTGTCGTTTTTTAGCTTTTCAGCTTTTAAGCATTGGTTTGTCTGTTAACATTTTTGCGGGTTTTAACTCTTTCTTTTCTTTGTAACTTTGAGCGTCTTTTGGGGTACCTAGGAACAGAAGATGGCTAAGCTTGTTCCTTTTCTATGCGCTGTTTTTTCAAAGTAGTTAAGTTCTTAATAACTAATTAATTATGCACTTAAAGCACTGCTGAAATACTTTGTACATATTGCAACTAACTGTTTAAGGTATATAACTTTCACAAAGTTTTCTTTAGTTAATTATTATCTTTAACTTATTCTCGTTTTCGTGCTGTCATAAGTTGTTGAGTAGGGGTTTTAGACTCAAGTTTTCTTTCAAAAAATCTGTTCGTTAAAAATTAATATTTCCTTTTTTAATTGCAATGTAAAAATTTGGATTTCTTTTGCATTGATTTTCAGGTTTAAATTCTCTCTCAAACGAACTTGGCGTTTCGTTATGGCTGAAAATCATTTCTAATTATTATGTCACTCTCACAGCTTGAGTTCTCTTTAATCTTCTTCTCTCTGTTTAATAGTAACAGATGAAGAGCATGGGTCGGGCCAGTAAGGTTAATGGATGCAAGCGAAATTGTTAACTAGTGCTAGGTCATGCAACTCTACGGAGGACATGACATATATATATATTTTAAACTATTTTAGGTGGGAATGTTACTTGCATCTATGGCCTTGCAGAAACCCATTTCCAACTAGGTCTTTTGTGGAAGTGAGAAAATGCAGAGTTTTTGCTGGTCCTTGATAAAGCCAAGGCTCAGTATTCTCGACACCTCTCTACATTCAGTAGTTTTATTTTATTTTTTTATCTTTTCTCCTTTTACTCACACAGGTAGGTACATAACCTTTTCTATGTTGTACTAGGTGTGAGTCAAAATTATATCTGTATTTTTTTGCTTAGGTATCTTCTTTATAGAATGTGAATTCTGAATTTTCAAAACTGCTGCGTTGCGCGTTTTGATCTTCAGGTTATTTTGCAACCTTCGTTTTAAATTCTAAAGTTTTTCCTTAGTCTTCAGTTTTGCTCTTAAGTATATATATATATATATATATATATATATATATTCTATAAAGAAGATACCTAAGCAAAAAAATACATATATAATTTTGACTCACACCTAGTACAACATAGAAAAGGTTATGTATCTACCTGTGTGATCAAAAGGAAAAAAGATAAAAAAATAAAATAAAACAACTGAATGTAGAAGGTGTCGAGAATACTGAGCCTTGGCCTTATCAAGGACCAGCAAAAACTCTGCATGAGTGAGAAAATGCAGAGTTTTTGCTGGTCCTTGATAAGGCCAAGGCTCAGTATTCTCGACACCTTCTACATTCAGTTGTTTTATTTTATTTTTTTATCTTTTTTCCTTTTGATCACACAGGTAGATACATAACCTTTTCTATGTTGTACTAGGTGTGAGTCAAAATTATATATGTATTTTTTTGCTTAGGTATCTTCTTTATAGAATGTGAATTCTGAATTTTCAAAACTGCTGCGTTGCGCGTTTTGATTTTCAGGTTATTTTGCACCCTTCGTTTTAAATTCTAAAATTTTTTCCTTAGTCTTCAGTTTTGCTCTTTATATATATATATATATATAACACAAAAATTTTCCTCGATTTTATATTATTACTTACCAATTTTGGTGCAGTATGCTGAAGGTTGGGAAGGGAGGATCATTGAGTGTTTGCTGCCAACACGAGACTCCGCGCCCCTGTGGCGCAGTTGTCTAAGCGATGGCTTCTGATCATTCTCCCAACGGAGAGGTCTGTGTTCGAATCCCGCGTAAGGCATGGTTGTTTGTGTTTGTTTTTCGGAGGTTTATTTGCTGAGTTCCTTGTTCACCTATGTACATTGCTGTCGTTGAAATACAGAATGTCTATACTGTAAACGTATATCTGTCAACCAAGTCCAATACATGTTCAACATAGTATATGTAACTGTATCTGTTAAGCAAGTCCAATACATAATTTAAAAAAAAAACAATTTTTTTTTAAATCCTGTCAAAAAAAGAAAAAAATTAAACACGAGTCATCACAGCCGGTGGGACCAACCGCTGGCTAGTCTGGCCCTGTCTGTACCCGTATCACGTGACAGACGTTATGGTAGTTTCATGTCCCACCACTGGGACGCTGTCATTAACACGAAAGTTGGACCTCTGTCTCGCTCACGTGTGACGCGATAGACCAGGAATATCTTATGAACACAATCTAAGCAACTGAAGGTAGCGCAGTGTTATGGCGGATGACTACGTCTGTTAATACCAAAGGAAGTTAAAATGGCATTTAAGGAATACCTGAGTGTTGTACCGGGCAAGTGAGACTGTGTAACGTTGCACTTGTTTCCCAAGCATGTTAGTAATGCAACCACACACATCGTTCCAGAATCGTGCGATAATGGTTTGATGAGCACAAGGAGGAATTCCATCATCTTCCTTGGCTTCCACAGTTTCTGATACCAATCCTCTTGTTAATGTGCTGGAGATGCTAGAAAATATCGTTTGCCCGACATGCAAGGAAACTGCTATCTTTGGACTGAAACGAACACCTCAAGCATCTCACAAAATTCGTGCCGCGTCGCTTACTCGCTGTTATTCGCAACAAAAGTTATTCTATTCTATACTAAATAAAGTTTCTAATTTTTATTATTAGTGTGTGTCTAAGTTCAATTTGAAATATCAGTTAGCATCATCAGAGTATTGCAACCATGATTACAATTCTTCTTCCTTTTGCAACTTTCACAAAGCAAATTTTTCTCGCTAGGTGGCCTTTTATTTGGTAACAGGTAAGCTTTTCCAAAGATTAGAAAAATTCTTTTAACACCGGTTAGTTCTAATACGGATCCGTAGTAGTACCCACGTGCCTTGTGATTTATTCTATACACACTGTCATAAACAAATTCTTGCAGTTTCCTGCTCTTCTGATGAGAGTTTACGCTAGATAGTGTTAGAAAAGCTTCTCTTTTGTTATAATAATAGTACTGACGACAGAGGTGACAAAGCGCTAAATTCAAATTCAAAGCGCGCAATGCATTGCAGGAACAGACAACAGAAAATGATTATCTTCCATTAAATACGGAGACATTCATAAATATTGATGCTCAAAATCAAAGGATAGTCTAGAGAAACGTATACAGCTGCGGTTGTATGTAAAATGTTGCACTGAAAGTGAAAATTTCGCTACGCAGAAGACTATACAGCATTTGTTTTTGTTTTTCTTTTTATTGCAGGTTTAACGACCGCCTTGAGCATCTCAATGGGCTGTAAGTAGTCACCCGTCCCTAATTTAGGTCCAATGGTTCCAGGGAAAGGAAAGAGCCAGCGCCGTAAGACAAACACAACATCCATGCCTCACAGGTATTGGAACCCGAACCGTTCTCGGACGAATGGCCGTAAGCCGCTTACCATTGGAACCCGAACCGTTCTCGGACGAATGGCCGTAAGCCGCTTACCATTGGAACTCGAACCGTTCTGGGACGAATGGCCGTAAGCTTAGACCATTGCGCATTTGCTTTTGCGGGCGATAATCCGGAATGTGCAAATTAGGATTGCTCTAAAAAGACGCGTGAGTCTATTCGCATGTTGTATCTCTTCTAGACAACACTTGCTTTCACGTCATAGGTACGTCGAGCTGATTATGCAGGGAATGATTTCCAGCGTTGGACAGCGATTGGTAGGATAGAAGCTGGTCAATCGCAGACGGAAATTATCAGGGAATTGAATGTTCCACAAAATGTCTTCTCAAGACTCTGGAGACATTTTCAACAGACAGGAGATGTTCGTCGTCTCCCAGAGCCGCAACAGCTACAGGTGATCGCTATATAGTTTGATCAAGGCCACCTAGAAAGCACAAGGCCATGACATTAGAGAGATGAGGACTCTCTTTCAATGACGATACCAAGGCCTCCGATTGGTTTCTAACGCTGTAGTGTGTGACGTCACACAAGACACCAACGTATCAGTCCATTTGTGTTTTGTAGCACCTCAGTTGCATGCACTCCCTTCGGCTATTTTCTAACAAGACGGTGCCCCACCACATTGGTCAATAATAGTTCGTGAGTTACAGAATGCCACATTTCCGGAAAGATGGAATGACCGCGACGGTCCCATGACATGGCCCCCTCGATCCCTCTAGACTTTTTTCTGTGGGGTTATGTGAAAGACCAAGTTGACTCTGGCAGTGTTCCGGATGTCGAGACGTTGAAGAGCAGAATATTGGATGTTGTTGGTTCTGTCTCCGCTGAGATGTTAAACAAAGCATGGCGTGAAATCGAATATTGCTTAGATGTCCCCCGGGCCACAAATGGCGCCCATGTGGAGCTGTACTGACACTGCTAGAAAAACTTTACTTGTGCACCATAATTGTCGTGCAATCCCTTTCTTGCACATGTAATACATTTTTTATATTAATTTTTATAATGTGGGAAATATTTTATGGACACCCTGTATATTGCACAGAAACTTTTAATTGAAGTATGTTCCAGCAATGGAAAGTGAGGACCATAAACAATAAATTGTGATAAAATATGCTTGTTCCAGCACAATTTTATGAAAATGGCAGTCTTTATTGACTGTGAATGTAAGAAATCTGATTTACATTTTCTATTGCTTTATAATTAGTTTCATGTACAGTTGTTCAAAGTACAAGTAAGTTTATCCTCTAAAATTCTCTGGTCAACGACGTTGAATGTTCTTTCGTTTGGAGCCAAGATGAAGAGGTTTTAATTTTTGCCAACTCTGAAGCAATTGACACAGAGCTGGCAGTGGGAAAAGCATGAGTTCTGCAAGTTCAGTCCAGCAACTTTTAACGATCGACCCTCTGGTTGTTGATACTTATGGTGAAACTGAGACGAACGGGAAACTGTAGGCGTTTAAACTGAAAAAGGTCAGATGGTACGGATGGAATGCGTGGAACAAAAACATACAGCATGCCAGTCATGATGGTAGAGTCGATGATATTTTACAAGAGCTTCATTCGTATTCTATTGCGGAGTACTTGTGGATCCTGACTACGTCAAGGTAAAATAAATAAATAGTATAGATGAGGTGGGAGAGTGCGTGAACAAAGAAATAGCAATGAAAAAATGAAATGCGAGAAAATTCCCTTTTTCCTTACATTTCATTTTTTGTGTTCTATTTTCACGTCAGTGGAATATATTTCCACTCTAAAAGAGTCACGGAACTATTTGTAGCGCGTTGTAACACACGTAGAGACGCGGTCTGAGGTTTAAAGAAACCCGTCGGCAACAGCGGTAGAAGGATACACTCGTCGGAGATCTAACACAATAAACAGCAAAATCAAATTTCAAATTATAAATCCTACGAGTTATGTGAAATTCGAAGCAATGTTTGAAGAAACCTGTCAGAATATTTCCACAGAAAGAGCTTGGAACTATTTGTAGCGCGTAGTAACACACGGACAGCCGTGATTTGAAATATAAACAAGCCCTCCAGCTACAGTGGCGGAAAGACACGTGTAACACTTCGAAAGTGCAGACCAAAGGTTTTGGGGCAACCTATTGAAACAATCGCTTCTATTCTCCTGTAGGTGTTTTCTCGCATAGCTTTCTAGTTTTAGTCTGTCTTGATAAAGTCACCCTAAGTGTGTGACAGATTGGAACACTTACGTTGCCGCGCCGAACGAAGATAAATGGTTATTTGTAATAACTTCTACCACGTTTATCGTGAAGTTCTCGTAACTTGGGCACAATTTTGCTACGTATTAATATTGCGCGACATTGAAGGGAGCTACTTTTGAGTCAGCTTATGACACAATATACCGCAAAATTGAATTTCAACAACGGTTGAAAGCTCGAAAATATAAGTAAATTAATTAAAAATTTTGCAAATTTAAATTTTACCTCTGAGATTCACTGTTGAAACGCTGACTTTTTTGCTTGTATCTGTTATCATAATCACGACGGTTTGAAGGTTGCCATCAGCGTGAACGTACTGGTGGCGAATGGAAGGAGAGTCACGCTTTGCAATGATTATGTTCTTTTTTTATTGAAAGTTTAACGACCACCGTGAGCAACTCAATGAGCTATAAGCAATCGCCCGTCCCTAATTTAGGGTCACTGGTTCCAGGGAAGGGAGAGAGTCAGTGCGGTAAGACAAACACAACATCCCTGCCCAACCGGGATTCAAACCCGGTTTCTTCTCGGACGAATGGTCATAAGCCAGCTCTTAGACCACTGAACTCCCGGGGCGGTAAGATTATGTTCTACCCCATACAACAAGAACGACCGTTCATAAAGGAAAGACTTTGATTGAAAACTAATATTCCACAGCGTTCGCCGGATCTTGTGTCATAGGGCTTCCAGTTATTCTCCGTGTCGCTGTTATATGTTGATGGCGAAACTTCTTTATAGCAGGTCGTGTGAAAACAGGAATTTCTCGGTGGCGGATTCGAAGCCGCATCTCCTCTCTCATGAGTAAGCTTCTCTAACTGACTAGGCTGCACCAACAGAATATATCGCAGCAAATATGTCCTCTTAACACGTACTTTACCTCGGTAGAGCGTCGCATAGGAAGACCTTCAAAACTGCGAATTTTTGTATACCAGGAAGTGAAATAATTTCGATAATGTGGCAAAATGCGAGGGTTAATCAAAAAGTAAGGTCGATGCTCTCATTACGTAGGCAAGCAGAGCTGCGGCAGATTGCTATTTGGGGAGGGGAGTACACGTGACCTTGACACGTGGCGGATGCAATCGCTAATCTTCTCACCGCAGTTACCCAGCAATTGTAAGGGCGTAAACATGGCAGCTCGTTTGTCGGAATGCTCCATCGTCAAGAAGCGAAGTGTAGCGAGATTTTTATGGGCTGAGGGTGTTCAACCCGCTGAAATTCATCATAGGGTGCTTGGGCAATATAGGGACGACAAGTGCATGAGCCAGAGACGTGTGTACAGGTGGATAGAAAAGTTTAAATCCGGTAGGACGAATGTGTTTGATAAAGCTCGCTCAGGCCGTCCGTCGATCTCACGCACAAAGGACCATCTGGATCGCATCAATGCGCTCATTAAAGAAGATCGCCAGGTTACTCTGTCTGGGATCGCCCAAAAGGTAAACATTAGATATTGTTCTGCATTCTCAATAGTGCATGACGATCTCGGATATAATAAAGTGAGTGTCAGATGGGTGCCACAGCAGTTGTCTGACTGCTGCGCACAAACAGCAGCGCCTGGAAATTGGCAGAATTTTTTTGCAGCGGTATGAGTCAGATCCTAGTATTCTGGAGGGGATTGTCACTGAGGACGAAGCATGAGTCCCTTATTACGTCCCCGAGAGCAAAAGGCGAAGCATAGAGTACAAACATCCGAGCTCCCATGCAAAAAGAAATTCAAAGTTGTCCCTTCGGCACGAAAATTAATGCTGACTCTCTTTTTTGACATGCAAGGAACACTATCATGCACAGGGTGAATCAATCAACAGTAGGTCATATTGTGACTTGCTGAAAGACTAATTGAAACCTGCAATTCGCACAACACGACGGGGAATGTTATCCGAAAACGTGGCGTTGCCGCACGACAACGCTCGTCCACATACGGCTTTCGCAACTCGACAAACAATTACCGACTTGAAGTTTGAGGTGTTACCACGTCCTGCTAACAGCCCCGATCTGGCGCCGCGCGATTTTCATGTCTTCGGGCCTCTGAAAGACGCTTGGCGAGGGCTGCCGTTTTGAAAGTGATCTTCAGGTACAGGAAGCGGTGCATTCGTGGCTGCAGGAACAACCCAAAGCATTCTTTTATGCAGGAATCGAGAAGCTTGTAGACAGATATAAAATATGCGTTGAACGACAGGGGGGACACGCAGGATCTATCACATATATCCTAGGCTTCAATTGGTAGAAGAATCTAGTACGTAAATACATCACTATAGCAATGAAATCACTCACGCCCCATTACTGCATATAATCAGTGCTTGAAACGGAAATTTTGAAGTGCCGGTATGCTGATATTTAGCTAAAAATCATCCGGAAAAAATATCTTTGCCAGGAAATCCCCAAAACTAAAAAAGTAAAAAATATTCCCTGGAAGAAAACTTTGTTTGAAAATGTAATTGACAGTTCCGTGAAATACTCTTGCACAATAAGACAGAAACGATGGTGGTCGATTTCAGTTACTTGGTTTGTGGATCCATCGAAAACTACTTATGCTACACCCAGGACTGGGGTTACACTTGTTTATAAGGAGGAGTATCTTCCCCGGGACCAACGGTTTAATGAGACTTCCGAACCTCGGCTAATCATTAGTGATTTAGCTGGACTTGAACCCAGAATTTTAAGTCCCCGAGCAGAGAAAGTCCCTTCCAATAGGGACTTTCATGAAGTATAAAGTCGGGTGATTAGAATCTCCGCAATCAGAATAAATATTCAGTCTTAAAATAATACCAATCCCATCACACCATCCCCCCCCGAAAAAAAGTTCGACGTGAAAAAATTTATACTCATTGCCGCAAAACTAAAATTTTTGTTTAGTCTATTACTCCCAATTCTTCATTCGATGAAGAAGCTCTTCTAATTGAATATAATGATATAAGAAAAATTACAGATATCTTTAGCGGTATGATCTGGGGCTTGGGCAATGTCATCACGTGCTATGAACATCATCATTTCCATCCTTTGAAGGATTGAACTCGTAGCTGATGTGTACACCACTCCCATACCCTTTACAGTTCCCACACAGCTATTTCTTAAGGGCACGAGGCACATAACGTCTCTATGTTTAAGAATGTGTGCTCGTAAGTCATGGAGAAAAGAAAATATTCATTTCTGCAGTTCCCACTATTAAAATTAGTGCTGGCATGTAAATTCCTAGTAAAAAAAGTGCCGGTATGAAATACTACGAAAAACGGAAGCGTCGGTATGCCATACAGGCGTATACCGGCACATTTCGAGCACTACATATAATACTGATTCAAAGCAGAGACAAGTTAGTAAAATCATGCAATGCATTAATTACGATATGCTTTCCAACATACCAGAAATCATAACTCAAGTTATTACTCAAGTTATGAGGATACCAGAAATCATTACTCAAGTTATTACTCAAGGCCGTGGAATGCATCGCGCTCCTGTGCCTGACCTTCGACCCCATTTCGATGATATTCAACAGAACCGGTTCAGTATACCTCCGGAACAACATACTAAAGTTTTGTCGCAATAAAAGCATTTTTAGTCAAATTATGAGGACAGTGGCTGTGGAATAAATCTCGCTCCTGTGCCCTGACCTCTGATCGCATTTCGATCATATTAAACAGAGCCGGTGAATTCCTGGTTAAAAAAATTAACAGAACCGGTTCAGTATACCTCCTGAACAACATACTAAAGTTTTGTCGCAATAGAAGCATTTTTAGTCAATTTATGAGGATAATGGCTGTGGAATAAATCTCACTCCTGTGTCCTGACCTTTGACCCCATTTCGAATATATTCAACAGAACCGGTTCAGTATACCTCCGGAACAAAAGGATAAAGTTTTGTCGCAATAGAAGCATTTTTTAGTCAAGTTATGAGGATAATGGTTGTGGAATAAATCTCCCTCCCGTGTCCTGAACTTTGACCCCATTTCGAATGTATTCAACAGGACCGGTTCAGTATACCTCCGGAACAACATGCTAAAGATTTGTCGCAATCGAAGCATTTTTACGCACGTTATAATATATAAGGGCAATGGAATGGATCCCGCTCCCATGTCCTGACCCCATTTCGTCCATTTTCAATAGGGTTCGTCCCCTGGTGGTCCCCTACCACATGCTAAAATTTCATCGAAATCGAACCATTTTTACGCGAGTTATCGTGCGGACGGACAGACGGACGGACAAAGCAGGACCATATACGCTTCTTCAGCCTACGGTTAAAAAGCGTAAATAATGCGAGAAAGAAAAAGCGGGTGTGTACGTTCAATTAAAGAAAAAGCAGGTGTGTAGAACGCCGAAAAGACGTTAATATACGCAAACAACGCAGACAATTTATATTTCGGAACGACAGAGCGTTCCTTAGACACTAGATGTAAAGAACACGTCAACCAGGACATTGTAGCGCTGGCCAGGGAAGCCATGCATTGCTCGGCCGCTCCTATATTGAATAATATTAGAAGAGTTGTCCCTTACATGAACTTTGAAGAGACTACCATCAAGAAAACAGTTAAAATCCTCTCCAGTAAGCTGGCACGAAAAAATTCTGTCTATGTGTAATTATCAATTGTTTGGCATGCATTATTAAGAAACGTAAACACGTCTCAATACAGAGTATAATTGCGTGATAAATACACGTACTACAGCTCGTGACATCTTCCACGCTATTTTCAAAAATCATCTTTACATCGTACACGTTTTAATTTTCTGAGCTTTATGTCCAACTACTGCCTTGAGAAAGCTTCCCAGTAGGGAGTGAAATCTTGGCGATTTCTGTATACTGTTTCACACCAGCGAATAAACGGATTTACACTACGTTATCAGCGTTTTTGATCAGCAATATTCTTTTTGTAGTGAAACACTTTTTTTTTTTAAATTTTTACCGATATCAGGGGAAAACTTAGGCTCTCAGTGTTTCGAAGGCATACTGAATTACGAAAGTCAAGCTTTTCCTACTACGAACTAAACAGTACGCTTTAATTCTCACAGCTCTTCTAGCGAAAGCTATGTTAAATCTATCTCCCATGTCAGTTGTCTCCGACTTCTAACAATGATAGACAAATGGAACAGAACATCAGTACTGAGCATTAAACGCAGTACATGTGTGCATGTGTGGAGTGTTCTCGAAAGCCCAGATCTCGTCAAAGAGCTCGAAATCCAGTGGCAATGTTTGCCGAACGATCGTGTTTGCAAACATCGCAGTCATTCGCTGCTGCTTTCCTGGAAGACCTATCCCTTTGCTATTAAAGCGATCATATCATCAGCAGCACTATTGAAACCAATCAAATTGAAAATAGCTTTGGGTTTACTGCAATTATTGGGTTCAGGGCAACTGTGTAAATTTGTTAACAAAAACTGAAGTCACGACTTTAATGTCTTTCCCGACGATATTTCATAACGCTCTAATTTCCGACAGTGTGAAATTATTTCCTTATTGTATTTTAGCAGGTATACTTTAATTGATATTTGGGAGTGTTCTTATGTTGTGAACAATTTCAGTTGCTGACGTTAAACCCCAGAGATAGTAAAAGCCATTTTTAGCTTACGTTAGCTAGTTTTCTTTTTGTTTTTGTTTTTTTATGTTTTAGTTAGCCTTTTGTTTTTACGTACACTGAGAAAAAATAAATGGTGTAAATTCACGGAAATTTTCTGAAAATAACGTGCGGCAAAGTTGCTGGTAAATGTCCACCTTTTAACGAAATTTCCGTTACTGGAAGTGTCCGTCTTTTTTAACATCCGTATTTTCGCAGATTTTCCGTAGTCAGTAATTCCGTTTATTTCAGAAAAGTCCGTTTCAAATTTTTCTGGGTTTATACAGAAATTTCACGAACTCGAAGACGCTTAATTTTTTAGTCCTTACGCTAGGGAATCCTTGGGTTCCGGTGATCGAACTGTGGTCGTTTGAGTTTGAAACCACGCGTCTTAACCACTGAGCTAGAATGTCTTCGAAATCGCACTCACGTTCAAGGTAAAACTAATTGCGTGATGATGATTTTTCTTTTTTTTTTTTTTTTCAACAATGCGAGTGATTTTGTCATTTTATTTTCTGTTGATGCTTATTATTTTTTTAATACATTTGTCATAACTTTATTATTTCTGTAGGAGGTCTTATTACAAATTACGTATTTTTATATCCGGATTTTTCAAAGCTAGAGTACAATTTGGAACTTGAGATCTCTATTTTACGCTTTCCAACCGTAGACTGAAGAAGCGTATATGCTCCAGCTTTGTCCGTCTGTCTGCATGATAACTCTAGTAAATGGTTCGATTTCGATGAAATTTTAGTATGTGGTAGGGAACCACCTGGGGACGAAGCCTATCGAAAATGGGTGAAGTGGGGTCAAAGGTCAGAACATAGGAGCAAGATCTAATACAATTGCCCTTATGCGTTATAACGTGCGTAAAAATGGTTCGATTTTGATGAAATTTTAGTATGTGGCAGGGGACCAACTGGGGACGAACCCTATTGAAAATGGGTGAAGCAAGGTCAAAGGTCAGGACATAGGAGCCCTTATGCGTCATTGCCCTTATGCGTCATAATGTGCGTAAATATAGTTCGATTTCGATGAAATTTTAGTATGTCGTAGGGGACCACCTAGGAATGAACCCTAATGAAAACGGGTGACGTGGAGTCAAACGTCAGGACATAGGAGCGGGATGCATTCCATTGCCCTTATGAGTCATAACGTGCGTAAAAATGGTTCGATTTCGATGAAATTTTAGTATGTGGTACAAGACCACCTGAAGACGAACCCTATTGAAAATGAACGAAATGGGGTCAAAGGTCAGGACATAGGATCGGGATCCATTCCATCCCCCTTATCCCATACTATTAAAGGAGCAATTCTTGTATGTATGTAAATTTTATTTTGAAAACGGCTCTAAGGATTTTGATGAAAGTCGTTAACCTACGGTTTTCTGGCACTAGAAATCATTTAGCTTGATCTCAACTTTAGGAAAATTCGTTTAGTGGGTTAAATAACCACCCCGAATTACCACGTTTTTAGTGTCATGGCGTAGTTCCATTAGATGTTGGCGCGCGGTCACGCCATCTGTGTCATTACGTCACGCGTTGTGTGTGGATCCCATTAAATTTTATGACGTCACACTCTTGTTAGCAGATGGTCGCGATTCCCGTCTGCCTCATTACGTCACGCGTTGTGTGCATACGTCCTTCCGCACGATAACTCGCGTAAAGATCGTTCGATTTCGATGAAATTTTAGTATGTGGTAGGGGAACATCTGGGAAAGAACCGTATTGAAAGTGAAAGAAATGGGGGTCAAACGTCAGGATATAGGAGCGGACTCACTTCCATCGCCATTATGCATCATACCTTATGTAAAAACACTTCGATTTGGATGAAACGTTAGTATGTTGTAGGGGCCTGCCTGGGGACGAATCCTATTGAAAATGGGCGAAGTTGGGTCAAAGGTTCGGACGCAGGAGAAGGATCTATTCCATAGCCCTTATGCATTATAACTTACGTAAAAAAATTTCGATTGCGACAAAGGTTTGTCATGTAGTTTCGGAGGTATACTAAACCGGTTCTGTCGAATATCTTCGAAATTAGATCAAAGGTCAGGGCACAGGATCGAGATTTATTCCACAGCCATTATCCTCATAACTTGAGTGATAACTTGAGTAATGATTTCTGGTATGTTGGAAAGCGTATCATAATCAATGCATTGCATGATTTTACTAACTTGTTTAAGCTTTCCAACCGTAGGTTGAAGAAGCGTATATGCTCTAGCTTTGTCCGTGTGTCCGTCCGTCCGTCTGCACGATAACTAGCGTTAAAATGGTTCGATTTCGATGAAATTGCAGTATGTGGTAAGGGACCACCTGGGGACAACCCCTATTGAAAATAAACGAAATGGGGTCAAAGGTCACGGCATAGGAGCGGGATTCATTCTATTGCCCTTATGCATCACAACTTGGTAAATATGGTTCGATTTCAATGAAATTTTAGCATGTCGTAGGGGACCACTGGGGACCACTGGGGACGAACCCTATTGAAAATGGGGGAAGTGGGGTCAAAAGTCAGGACATAGGAGCGGGATGCATTCAATTGTCCTTATGCGTTATAACTTGCGTAAAAATTGTTCGATTTCGATTAATTTAGTATGTGCTAGGGAACCACATGGGGACGAACCCTATTGAAAATGGGCGAAATGGGTCAAAGGTCAGGACATAGGATCGGGGTCCATTCCATCGCCCTTAAGCGTTATAACTTACGTAAAAGTGCTTCGATTGAGACAAAACTTTATCATGTTGTTCCGGAAGTATACTTTACCGGTTCTGTTGAATATCATGGAAATGGGGTCAAAGGTCAGGTCACAGAACCGCGATTTATTCTACTGCCATTATCCTCATAACTTGAGTAATGATTTCTGGTATGTTGGAAAGCGCATCATAATCAATGCATTGCATGATTTTACTAATTAATACAGACATTCAACGAGGACCGGGAACAACAAACAAATATCTTCGCTCTTTCCACGTTTATAAACGAGTCACGGAAAAATTATCATTGGCCGCCACCGGGAGTCAAACCCAGGGCCTTCCAGTTTGGCTTGGCAGTTAGCGTGTGTGAGTCTGGAGGAATTCGAGGCCGCTGTGGTGTAGCGGAGGCATATCCGGTGCGTAACTGGAAGACCCTGGGTTCGACTCCCGGTGGCGGCCACTGAGAATTTTTCCGTGACTCGTTTATAAACGTGGAAAGAGCGAAGATATTTGTTTGATGTTCCCAGTCCGCGTTGAAGGTCTGTACTAATTATTCATTCGCCTTCTAATTATTTCTTCAGTTGCTGCTTACCATCTTTGGTGAATCCCCAGCATTGTGCGGGGCTCCAAGAAGCAACCTGCCAACTTGGCTTGGCAGTTCGCGTGTGTGAGTCTGGAAGAATTCGAGGCCGCTGTGGTGTAGCGGAAGCATATCCGGCGCGTAACTGGAAGACCCTGAGTTCGACTCCCGGTGACGGCCAGTGAGAATTTTTCCGTGACTCGCTTATAAACGTGGAAAGAGCGAAGATATTTGTTTGATGATTTTACTAACTTGTTTTAACTTATACTAACTTTCAAGTAACTTAAAGAAAACGTGAAATGTACTGTTTCATAGTATTATTTCACAAAACTTCTAAATAAAAAAATTTCTATTGATAGCTGCAATAGCTTTTGTCATAAGGACTTCACAGACTGATACATAGACATCGTACAAATCACCTGTACAATGATTTAAGTACCCGGTTTCTTACGGTAAAACAATATACAGAGTGTCTCAGCACCAGGTTTACAAACTTCGAGGAGGTGTAAGGTACACCTAGACGATTCGGAGTCACATAGAAATGCTGGGTCGGAAATGACATGCTGGGTCGGAAATGGCAATAGGTACGGTCCGATGAGGTGATCGCCCACAATGCCGGCCCAAACATTTACCATAAAACGCCTCTGTGCTGCACGACTTCGTGTCGCATGGAGGTTCACCACCGACCACACATGGGCGTTACGAGGATTGAAGATTCCCTCCCTTGTGAACAACGCCTCATCTGTGAACAACACAGAGGCTGAGGAAAGGGGATCTGTAGCGCGCTTTTTCAGATACCATTGTGCAAAAGCTATCCTAAGTGCATAATCAGCTTCTTCAAGTGCCTGAACGCGCTGTACGTGATAAGGATGCATGTCGTTATCACGCAGAATCCTCCAGACGCTGCAGTGGGAAATTCCGACACGCTGCGCTATACCTCGTGTACTCGAACTCGGACTGTCCTGTACCAGACCTAGCACAGTCTCCTCAATGTCCGGAGTCTGTACCGTTCGTTCACGACTCATGACGGATCTCTGTAAAGAACCCCTGTCAGATAACCGCTGTTGCAGGCGTCCAAAGAAGCTGTGGCTGGGAGTACGCCTCATCGTATATATCGTTGCGCGTACAAGCGCTGTATGGCTCGCCCATTGCACTCCTCAGCCCCGTATTCCATATGCATATCCGCTAGCTCAACGTTCGTATGATCAGCCATCCTACTACCGCTGCGTCAGTGTGTGAAATGAAGAGTCTCTGAAAGAACGCTCGGAAATCCCGCGCACGTGCAACGCCATCTAACGCGTCTGGAGAGCATTTTCGATACAGCATTGTTATGTGATTCCGAGTCACCCTACCCTTACTCGAAGTTTGTAAACCTGGTGCTGAGACACCCTGTATAATAGCTGGTACACAAAATTGGGGAGCGGAGAAGAAATATCCTATGCTACAATAACCAAAATTCATGCGATATGCTATCCACAATATCCGATCTCGCTACAGAACTTCAAAATTAAATTATTCGACAGACTACGGAAATTTAAAAATTAATCAAACTTTAGGTAGTTTCACGAATCTCTGCTATTACCGAAAATTCTACGTCACATGGATACGAAAAATGTGAGAACCGAGTTTTTCCATTAATATACGAAAATAATTCCGGAAAGGTTTCTGAAAATTCAGAATTTTCGGTTAATACATCTTAAAAACGGCAATTTACCGTCAATATAAAAAAGGAATTGCGGAAGAGATACTGAAAATTCAGAATTTTTCTGGAGTACAAAAATCCGTGACATTCAGGATTCTTTCTGTGATTTCACGGGAAATGTTGTATCAGAAAAATGCTTCGTTAATTCAGGAAAGGAATCACCCAAAATGGCTCTTGAATTTCAGTAAGTTTTTTACAGCGTAGATATTCAGCTTTGACTGTTTTACAGTTTGTCTTCTTTTATCTTTTTAGAGTTAAATGTTTTGACTTATCCCTACTCGTTTTCATTCACCTATGAATATGGCCCCCAATCACGATTTGTCAATGATGATTCTGGACCGTATTCGTAGCTCTTGCGCCGTTTATCTGCAAAATGATTTCTGACAGTTTCAAATGCCGTGACGAGGTCGAAAGAGAATCATTTAGGTTAAGAGATTTTTTTAGGGACTTGTGTAGAGGATTTTATTTAGTAATCAGTGGTCTCATCTGTGATGCCAGCTTTTATAACGTAACAAACAGGGGTACCCGGTATTTCTCGGGTAAATATTCGTGGAATCACCAAGTTCAGCGGGCGAAATTTTATGAATGAAAAATATAGTCCTGTAATTTTCCCGTTAATACCAAATTTGGTGATTCTAAATTGAAAACTGTAGAATTTTTTTTGTACCAAATTTGGTGGTCCTAAATTAAAAACTATAGAACTTTTTTCGAAAATTTTATATGGGGGGCCCCTTGACCCCCGGTTCCGACCCCTTCCAAAAACTGTCTACGATCTAAGTCAGTGTATTATGACATACTATGCCAAATTTGGTGGTTGGAAATTGAAAACTGTAGAACTTTTTACGAAAATTTTGTATGGGCGCCCTTTGACCCCTTCCAAAAACCGTGTACGGTCTAAGTTAGAGTACCATGAGATAAATACCCAAATTTGGTTGTTCTAAATTGGAAACTGTAGAACTTTTTACGAAAATTTTGTATGGGGACCCCTTGACATCCCCCCGGCTCCGACCCCTTCTAAAACTGTCTACGGTCTAAGTCAGAGTATCATGAGATAGTATACCAAATTTGGTGGTTCTAAATTAGAAACTGTAGAAATTTTAACTAAAATAACGAAAATTTTGTATGCCCCCCCCCGGGATCCGATCACTTCCAAAACCCTTCTACGGTCTAAGTTAAAGTACCATGAGATAGTATACCAAATTTGGTGGTTCTAAGTTGAAAACTGTAGATTTGTATAGCGGACAAACAAAGAAGCATACAAACAAACAAATATACAAACTTTCACTTTTATATATGTACATAGATTACCAGATTTTTCTCTCAATTTTTCTAAGTCTTGAAAATCGCTTCCCAGAGCATGAAAAATACTTTTTATTGAAGAATTACTAATTGCTCACTAATTAGTGATCTCACTAAATTACCATGTAAAAGAATATGCCCGATGAGAAACTGTTTTATGCTTCGAGAATTTTATATGATTCTAATGCCTCTAACTGTTGTATGGTAATGGCGCTTCGATCAAAGACGAAGTAATAGAAAATATTTACTATTTGAACTTCTGGAAAACGTTTCGCGTCACCTTCGAAGATACTTACATTCAGCACATAGGGATATTTTCCTTCAATCTCATTATTTTTTTCAAAATAGCGCATTTTGTACTCGAACGTTAAACTTCCAAAGTAAGACACCATCATTTGAACGGAGACTGGTTGTCCTTCACTTACGTTACTAAGGCACGTTGCCATGAAGAAAGTCACGTGTCTGCTACATCCTCATAGGCAGTGGTAGCCACGAAAGAATGCGAACGGCGGTTTTTTCTTTGACTTGTAACTAAAATCGTTACTGCTCGGTTCCCTTTTGTCATAGATTAACGTTTCATACACCTAAACCTTCCTCGATAAATGCTCTACGTAATGGTGAAAACCGCATCAAAATCCGTCTAGCGATTCTAGATATTAGCCCGAACAAACAGACAGACGCCTACCGGGGACTTTATTTTATATTATATATAGATTTGGCTTTCCGCTGTTACTTTGTCCTCATGTCAGTAATTAGGTTATGTATGCTAAAGTCAATGTAATATTAGAAGGTACTCATACGCATTACAAGAAAGAGGTCAATTGTAGTACTTACAAATACGTTTATTTTGCTTGCATGGTTTGTACTCCACACTCACATCCGGTTTATTGTCGTACTCAATACAGTATCAGTGATTTAACATTCAATTGCAGTATAACAGCACGTCTATCATCAATAACATCAATCCCCTTAAACAATCGCTGCATTGCCTTTTTTACGCTTTCCAACCGTAGGTTGAAGAAGCGTATATGCTCCAGCTTTGTCCGTCCGCACGATAACTCACGTGAAAATGGTTCGATTTCGACGAAATTTTAGTATGTGGTAGGGAACCACCTGGGGACAAACCATATTGAAAATGGGCGAAGCAGGGTCAAAGGTCAGGACATAGGAGCGGGATCCATTCCATTTCTCTTATGCGTCATAACTTGCGTAAACATTGTTCGATTTCAATGAAATTTTAGTATGTGGTAGGGAACCACCTGGGGACGATTTCTGTTGAAAATGGGTGAAATTGGGTCAAAGGTCAGGACATAGGTGCTGGATCTATTCCATTGCCTTTATGCGTCATTACTTGCGTAAAAATGGTTTAATTTCGATGAAATTTCAGTATGTGGTAGGGAACCACCTGGGCACGAACCCTATTGAAAATGGGTGAAATGGGGTCAAAGGTCAGGCAGGGCATAAGAGCGGGATATATTCCATTGCCCTTATGCGTCACAACTTGCGTAAAAATGGTTCGATTTCGATGAAATTTCAGTATGTGGTAGGGAGCCACTGGGGACGAACCCTATTGAAAATGGGCGAAATTGGGTCAAAGGTCAGGACACTGGAGTGGGATCCATTCCATTGCCCTTGTGCATCATAACTTACCTAAAATGCTTGGATTGCGACAAAACTTTATCATGTTGCTCCGGAGGTATAGTGAACCGGTTCTATTGAATATCAACGAAATGGGGTCAAAGGTCATTGCACAAAAGCCAGATTTATTCCACAGCCGTTATACTCATAACGTGCGTAATAATTTCTGGTATGTTGGAAAGCGTATCATAATCAATGCATTGCATGATTTTACTAATTTGTTTATCTGTCGTTCTTATCAGGCCACACCTACGTCACACTTGTTCCGACGTCTCAGTGCGTTGCCAACTTCATTTTCGTTTGAAGGAAAAGACATAACGTTAAGGTTTGAAAATGTCTAAGAGAACAAATTCAAATTTACATAGAAAAAGAAGCTCAAAAGGAAAGTTAAAATAGAATATACGTTACACTTCGTCCCAGTAACATGATACAATTTGGATTATGAAGAACGAGTTCTGTTTGGTATTTATAAGGTGGAGAATGGGGCTTTGCACAGTGATACATCCAAATAACGGTCGTTGCTCGGACCGGGAAAAAAGTGACCGTTGTTAGGATGTTAGGCCTGGGTTAGCATTGTAAGTCCGCTGCTTTGGTGCAAAAGGAGAAAAATTGTATAAATTTACGAACAAAGAAAACGGTTTCAGAGCTTTCTTCAAAGGTGGAATGCTGAATGAAATTGAATATAACAATTTAAAATAAGATCATGGTGTAGAGGATTTTGCGAGAGTGGTGTCTGACCCGTTATCTCAAACTCCCTTTTAGAAATATCAAATTAGAAGGTTTTTATAGGGTACGCTAAAGAAAAAGCTAAAAAGAAATGCCACACAGTGAAGTGGAACCGAACAGTTAGCTAGCCGCAAAATAGGAAACAGAACCCACAGGGACCAATCAAAAATATACCTCCGCGAACGGGAAACACTTCACAGCAGCAACCCTGCAACCTTGTGGGGAAGGGGGGTCAGGTTGCAACTGAAACATACACAGGAACTGGAGTTCACCTCACGTAGAACTAAACTGTAACTTCTTTCTTTTCACTTAAGCACACCATTGTTCTCGCCGTAATACAACTCATCGAGCTCGAGGTACAGCAGAATATATTTAATTCTTAGTCGCATTATTTATTCCTGTCTTATCAATTTCGCCGAAGTACCAGAGGAACTTGGTAAAGTACTGAAGGATAAGGTGTCCGTTACATCTCTTTCGGGATTGGCTGGAGTGTCCGTTGACCGCTGTTAAAAGGTTTCGCTGTTCGGAGATTATGGTTAATGTTAATCCTACGGCGGCAGTTCTGCACCAATCAAAACTTGCCGTTGCTCAGAGGTTACGGTTGTTCGAAGGTATTTAAAGGTGTCCGGTTGTTCGAAGGTGTCCGTTAATGGAGGTTTCACTGTATTAGGCCGTATTTGATGCCAAGCCTTCGATGTAGGATATCAGGTAACAAAATATTGCTGCACCTTATTAAAAATTACAGATGTAATAATGCAACTACCGCCCCGGTGATCGAGTGGTCAGAGGCGCGGGCAGTGGCCTAGCGACGGTGACTGGCGCCCAAAGGCATGATATATAATTTTCTTCCCGTGGAAAACAGCGTCATACAGGATTGAGAAAGTGGTTTCGGAAAGTGACTTGAGTATCGCGGTGAGCTCTTACCCGAAAAAAGTTTGTTCTTTTACTACATTGAATACATTCTGAGAGTTTACCCAAAAGCAAACTTGGTTTGACATCATAATACGCTTAAAATAATTAATTTTAATTTAGATTAGGCAGCGAATAGAGTATTTCTTATGAATCAGTGCAGCACCGAATTAAGGAGCACCAAATACGCATTGCACCTAACAAAATGGCAAAGTGAAAACAAAAATAGTAAATTTATCGCCACCCCGGTGGCCGAGAGGTCTGAGGTGCTGGCTTCTGACCTTTCGTCCGAGATGAGCCTGGGTTAGTGTCCCGGATGCGGAATGGGTAGTGTATTTGTCTGGTGGTGCAGTGTCTTTCCCTTCGCTGTAACCAGTGGACCTAAATCACGGCCGGACTACTGCTCATAGGTCCTACAGTTGCTCATGATGGTCGCCAAACTCTGACACAAGAAAAAAGCGGAGACGAAGATTTAATTGCAAGGAAATTTATTTCTTGTGAAAAATGCGCTTCCACACTGTACTTGTTGTGACGCATTTCCAACTTTAAATGCAACATCATTCAAAACTTTTCGTAGCCCCCATACACTGGGCCCCGGTGCAACTATTCCTCTCTGGCCCGCCTCCTTCGCTACACATTCGAGGACCCGGCTTATGGCAAACCGAATTATTGTCAGTAATATTGTGATTAACAATTAAACTTGTACAACATCACTTCTTCTAGGACACTTGTATTTTTCTCACTTTTAGAAAATTTAGTTTTATTCAGATATCCAACAATTTCAGCCTTTCTTGTTGCTAATTGTAAAAATATATTATTTAGGTTACTCTTGAAGTATGAGCTTTCAGCTACTTGTGGAAGTCTTAAAGTTAGATTTAACTTGTTACTCATAGTAGCTGGAAACTTAAATAAATAGGATATCATATATAATTTGAATTTTTACGTGCCATTCGTCCTGATGAAGCTAGGTCAATACCAAACGAAACCATGGTCGACTTTTAAAAATAAGCATTTGCTAAAATCCACGTTGTATTCTCTTAATATACCTATACTGTATAATCGTCACAAGACGATCATACAGTATAGGTATATTAAGGGAATACAATCGTGTAGTCTTTGAGATCAAGCATCGACATATTTGCTGGATTCAATGTAATGATTTTTCTTGGCGTTCCTCAAATTCGAGACATTTGCTTCTCTTTGAAGAAGTAAATGTCTCGAATTGAACGCTCGTATACGCTGAAGTGCCCGAAAAACTGGTACACCAGTCTAATACTTGGTAGGACCCCCACGGGAGCGCAGGACTGCAAAACTACGACAGGGCGTGGACTCCACTAGCTTCTGGAAATATGCTATAGGCGATGCACACTATACTTCCTGCAGAGCGTTCCACAATACGGGTGTATTCCGAGGTCTCGGATTCCTGTGTTCGATAGCGCGTTGCATGGCATCCCAAATGTGTTCTATCACGTTCAGATCTGGGAACTTGGGTGAGAATGGTAACAACCCAAACTTAGATAAATGCTCCTCTAACCATAATGTGGCGTCCCGAAACTTGTGTGGAGATGCATTGTCCTGTTGGAACAGGCCCAACCCATCAGCACGAATGCAGGATATGAACGAGTGTACCTCGTCAGAAAGCATGCGCTCATAGCGTTGGCCGGTCACAGACGTCCCGATACAGTTGGAAACGCGACTCGTCAAACCAGGTTACTTGTTTCCAGTCATCAAGTATCCAGTGGCGGTGTTGCCTTGCCCAAGTGAGGCGCATAGCTCTGTGTCGTGCACCCATCAAGGAGACTCGAGTTGGGCGTCTGCTCCCAAAGCCCATATCGTGCAGGGTACGTTTCACAGTCCGGACGCTGATGCTTGTTGAGGCTCCAGCATTGAATTCCGATGATACCTGCGAGAGTGTTGCACGCCTATCGCGTGAAACGATTCTTGACAGCCGACGATGGTCACGTTCACCCAATGTCTTTTTACGGCCACACTGGTATCGTAGGTTCAAGGTTTTGCCGGAATTCTTGTAGTCACGGTACACCCTTGCAATGATCGTCCGTGAAAATCCGAACTTCGTTTCTACCTCCGAAATACTATGGCCCATCTCACGAGCGCCAACTATGACACCGCGTTGAAAATCGCTTAAATCGTCATTACTTGTCATTCTAATGCCGGAAACAGCTCTGACAGCTGGCAAGGATAACTGTCTCTTTATATACGCACTGGCGGACGCAACCGAGTACGCGCATAGGTGACGTTGCTATGTATTTTGCATAAGTTCGTCTGTACCAGTTTTTCTGGCCCTTCAGTGTATATTTAGATTACACGATCCAGAGTCATTTAGTCAAAAGTAGTACTTACATTTTAATATTTATTTTTATTTTCTTATCATAGCAGCAGAACCTTATTGGCCGCGCTGGGGGCGCAGAGGTCTTATGACCATTCGTCCGAGATGCGTTAGAGTTCGAATCCCGGTGAGGCATGGATGTTGTATTTTTCTAAAGACACTGTCTCTCTCCCCTCCCTGGAACCAGTGACTCTAAATTACTGACGGGTGATTGCTTATAGCTTAACAAGTTGCCCACGGTGGTCGTTAAACCTTCAACGAAGAAAAAAGCAATTCACTTTGCAATAATAAAGGCTGGCATCAACATGCACATCAAACTACTAGAGCGTTTTATTGAAAACACATAATATCAAAACGTTATCTATCTTCCGTTCGACAAACCTATAACTCAAAAGATATTGCCTTTTCACAAATCATTAGCTCGAAAGAAATGCCCTTAGCGTGAACATAATAACTCTGTCATCGTTAAAAAAATCCCCTCAGATAAAAAATCGCTCTCGTGCCGTTTATCTCTTTTCTCTAGAAACTGTGCACAGCATATCATTACATTGACCACTGCGAGTTATGCCAACTTAGAAAACTCGTTGGGAGAAATTATGTGCCGTTAAAACAGAAAACGTTTTACGAGGAGAAACCAAATTTACATAAGAATGCAGAAATTCAAAAAGGTGATGAAATTTGAGGTATATATCACATAATAAAACGAGACAACAGAATGGTGTGTGTGTAATAGCGTTGTAATTAGTCAAGCATATAATCATCTTACATATCATCGTTGTGATACTGTTGCGAGATGAGAGATTTGTGAACAAAACTCTTAAACCCACTACAGGCAGATTTAAATCCTTAAAAAACAACATCTATACGTTCGCCAAAAGCTGATGCGCAAATCCTAGAGAAAAAGACTCACCGTTTCGTTTCCTCTGTAAATACTCGAGGGATTCCTGCCTTCGAGAAAAATTTATTTACTGCCAACAGTAAGTCGAAACGCACGGTGATAGCGACTTCCATCTACTGCCTTTCTTAGTACGGGTGGGTGAACAAAAGGGAAATAGACGTGAAATCGTCTGCTCTATTTCTCGGGAACTTGCAACGAGTTACAAGATTGTTTTCGAAAAGAAAGGACACCTAACCAGAGCAACAGATTATTTGTTCTACGTGGCACGTAAAAAGCTTGGAAGACGTCTCCAGGATAAAATATGAAATTCGTTTTAACAAGCGATTTTTTTTTAGTTTTTTGTTCTTCAGATTTAAGAAACTCTGAGCAAATTTTCGCTAACAAAATGAACAAGAAAGATGGCACCGAATTTTCAGTTGGAATGAGCACGTCTTTTTGAAATTCATTTCCTACCCGAGAAGAATTTTTAAAGTGATAATGAAATTTATTCTCAGGATTTCAAGATTCAGTTTACCAAGTGGAAGTGAACAAGGGTATGGATGGTGGTGATGAGGAAGAGAGAGAATCTAGGACGGTTAACATCTCTATTAAAATATCGAAGTGTCTCGTAAAATATATGCATTTCTGGGAAAGCAACTTTCAAATGTAAATTAAATTTGATTTTTTTCTTTTGTGAAGTAAAATTTGGATCAATTTTATTTGAAAATTTAAATGAGTAGCGTTGGAGAGCAATACCAGAGTGAGTCAAAGTTCTTCCCGTTTTGAGCTAAATACACTGCTCGTCGAAAGTTAAGTAAGGATCACAAAAATGCGAATAAAATAAAAACGAGTAAAGCAATAGGAATTAAAATTTGTGGAGAGACATATTCTGTAATGTAGATGCTTAACATCCATTCGAAAATAATGTCACATGTTCCCTTAGATGCCAAACAGGAACGCGGTAAGAAAAGCGTATTTTGCTAATGCTAGAAATTTGTTATTACAGGTCACGGTCAGAATTTCCGAATACCCAATTGTTTTAACATGTCCCAAAGTTTGGAGGACAAGCTTTGGGACATGTTCGCTTGGAGGACTCAGAAAAATGGAAAGCTGTCGGCCGGATGGAATCTGGGCAAACACTCACCAAAGTGGCCAGATTCTTTAATGTCCGCCATTTCGTCATCTCAAACCTGCGGAGACAATTCCAAATAAGTGAAACTGTTGTCAGACGACCAGTTGCAAATTGTCCGAGAAGTACAACACCACAGGATGACAGCTATATCGAACTCTTAGCCAAAAGGAACCGCAGGGCATTTGCATCATCTCTGTGTTCTGGACCTCATGGTATCCACACGCAGGCAGGTATCGCTCTCAACTGTTTCTAGAGAGCTCCACAAAGCCGGACTCTATTCCAGGCGACCAGCCGTATGTGTTCCGTTAACCTTCAGAAGGAGCACCTCAGGCTCGCCTGAGGTGGTGTAAAGAGCCTGCAAGCTGGACCCGAGAACAATAGGCCCATGTCCTTTTCACAGATGAAAAAAGGAAGGTGGGCACCCGCTACCAGCCACAAAACATCATCGAAAAACATGCTTTCCGTGATGGTGGAAAACCTGCGTGAACTGGATTTTCATTAGGTGAACGCGCCGACCGCCATGTATTTCCAGGAGGTACCGTTACTACTAAAGGGTATTGGGATGATATCCTGGACCACTACAGGGGATGGACAAAAATATGGAAACACCTGGTAAAAGGTGTGGATAAAACGACCAACATTTTCCACGTGAAAATATAGATGGCGCCGGAGGTATTGGTAATGAATGTGTGCTACGAAAAGTGGCAAACCAGCAGGTAGCCACAGTTGCTGTCTAGACATTGATCTGTGCGTTGCCAGTGAACTAGGTCGAAGCGTACAGAGTTTCAAAAAGGGAAAATTGTTGGTGGGTGTTTCAGTGACCAAAGTATAAAGTTTATTTGGTGTATTGCGAGGTACTGTATCAAACGTTATGACCGCATATTGTGCTTCTGGAAAAACACCATCCGATAAACACCAGCGTGGACGAAAGTCTGCGTTGAATGGCAAAGAGAGAGAGAGAAGGACACTTCGGAGGATTGTGACCCCAAATAAGAAAACAACAGCTGCAAACGTTACTGATGAGCTGAAAAACGTGATTTCAAACCCTGTCTGTATAAAAACAGTGAGAAGAGAACTCCATAAGCAGGGAATTTATGGTCGAGCTGCAATCCCTGAACCACCGGTTAATAATTTGAATTCAGCACGCAGGAGAGAGTGGTGTCACACTCATAAAACGTGGACTGCTGAGCAATGGAAGACTGTCATCCGGTCCGATGAATCGACCTTTACACTGTTTCCAACCTGTGGGTGAGTTCACGTGTGGCAAACACCCGCCCAAACTTACGATCCGGCGTGCCTTTTGCCGACAGTGAAGCATGGCGGCTAATCTGCCATGGCTTGGACAGCCACAACAGGGTATTCTGCCGGCCCCATTATTACCTTGCGAGGTCTTGTCACTGCCAAGGACAATTTAAACATTTTGAGCGACCAAGCCCATCCCATGGTACAAACTTAGCCTCTTTTTCCAACAGGCGGTGTCATTTATCAATACAATAAGGTCCCAATTCATACAGCTCATATCGTTCAATCATGGTTTACTGAGCATGCTGATGTGGTTTCCCATCTGCCCTAGCCCTCTCAATCGCCAGACCTCAATATAACACATCCCTTATGAGCCTTTTGGTGAACAAGGTTCAAGCGCACTATCCACCTCCAGATATTTACAGGAACGTGAACGCGTGTTGTAGGAAGAACGGTATAACATCCCATTATCCACCATCCATGACTTATATTTGTGCATTCCCGGGAGAATCCAGTCCGTCTTGAATGCAAAAGGCGGTCCTACACCGTATTAGGTAGATGAAATTCCTTCTTTTACCAAGTGTTTCTATATTTTTGCCCATCCCCTGTATGTCAAGCCTTATGCTGGTGCCATTGGACAAGATTTAATTTTAATGAACGACAGGGCCGGCCTTTGGCATAGGCGAGCGAGGTGGCTGCCTAGGGCCGCGTATTCTAGGGGGCGTGGATTTTAATCATATATCGTTTTCTGTCATCATCCAATTTTTAATCTGTATTACTTTAAAAGAAATAAAAAATAAAATCACTAAAAAGATAAACAGTCCAAGTACGTCTTTTCTCTTGTCCCACTAGTTGTTTTTTTTTTTTGGGGGGGGGGGGGATGCCGCTAAGTGAATCTATATAAAAACAGATATTCCCCTTCTTTATGCTTTGCACTGAAGTTCAGTTTCTTTTCCGCCGGTTTTACGTATAAAACAGAAAATTGAAAATATTTCTAAATTTTATAAACAGAAAATTGAAAATATTTCTCACAGCGAATGACGGCACAGAGAGTAATTAATATAGATGATAAATATCTGTTAACAGATATTTATCAGTAATTAACATTATACCTGAAGGTTTATTTCAAATACAGTTATTACGTTATCTTCGTGAGATCAGGTTAAACAAAGCACTTCCAAAGTATCGATTGCCCTGCGGATATTACTAACGATTCTCGTCAGCTTTGCATCAGGAGAGAGAAGTTTTTCAAAATTAAAGCTTCTCAAAACTTATTTGAGATTGACAATGACTCAAGAACGATTCGTTGGACTATCTTTAATATTAATTGAAAATGATATTGCTTCGTCTTTAGACCTATCTCAAGTACTTGCAGATTTTGCTTCTAAAAACAGCAAGAAAAGTGACTTTTTAAACCATTAAAATTTCTTTCACAATATTTGTATAGCATGTACACAAAAAATATACTCTAAGATTCAGATGAAAGTAATTTTTTAGCAAATTATAAAAATCATTACGCTCTAGGAAAGCATTTTTTTTTCTCGTTTGAGTTTTCTACAATAGTTGTAAATACTGTGATTAACGTTAAACCTTAAGTTATGTGCCCAAAAGTTTAGGCAGGAATAATAACGAAACAGCAAGTTAGAATGACATTTACAAATAAATATATATTGTAAGCAACATTCGGAGAAGTTCAGAAAATTTCAGGTAAGATTTAAGCTCATACACTGGCGGAAAGTGAAAAAAGAACACCAAGAAGGAGGCGTCTGATACCAACGAAATTTATACAGCATAATAAAGGAATACCGAGGATAACGTGATCAACACATTATGGCAAAATACAACTGTATTTGCTGGTAAACTGAAAAATAACATTTCCATGTAACATGGTTAGTACGAGGTTGAACCGCCATGAACCTCGTCACACTGTGCAATTCTGGCATGGAGTCTGTCGTACAGATGTTGGATGTAAGTTTGGGGTATTGAGTTCCAAGCATCCTCAACCTGGACGCGTAAATCGGGGATGGTCGCGGCTAGCCGTGGAGACCGGATAAGTCGTTGTCCCATAAAATCCCACACGTGCTCAATGGGGGACACATCCGGTAAACGTGCAGGCCATGGAAGTTGTCTCACACCCTGAAGTGAATGTTGCGTTGCACGTGCCGTGTGTGGGCGTGCGTTATCTTGCTGGAAAACACCACGATGGACCGACCTTACAAATGGCACAACAACGGGCTGAATGATATTGTTGATGTAGGAGGTGCTGTTTAACGTACCCGGTACAAACACTAGTTGTGTACGGGAGTGATAGCAGATCGCTCCCCACACCAGGAGACCAGGTGTAGGCCCTGTGTGTCGCTGGCGGATGCAAGAAGGGTGGAGACGCTCCCCTGTGCGTCTGCGAATACGCATACGGCCATCGGAGGCTCCCAAGCAAAATCTGCTTTCATCGCTGAACACGACAGATCGCCACTGCGTTCTCCAGTGCAGACGTTGGCGACACCACTGCAGCCGTTCCTGACGGTGGGCTGGAGTCAGAGGTACACATGCCAGAGGCACACGTGCACGTAGTCCTGAATCCAGTAGAGAGTTGCGGATTGTTCGCACAGGTACCTCAGGTGCAACGGCAGCTGGTATTTGCGTCTCAGTTGATGTTCTGCTTGACAACGCCGCTCTTCTTATGCGTAAATCGGTCCGCTCATCAGTCCGTCTGTGACTCCCGGTTCCACGTCTTCTCGTGTGGGAATGTTCCTCGGATCATCTACGCCACCATCGTACCACCACCGATACTTCCCGTCCAATTCGCTCCGCAATACGACGATACGACCACCCGGTCTCGCGGAGTCCGACTAGTCGACCTCTCCCAAAGTCCGATAACTGCTGAAATCGTACACGTCTTCCATGTCCAGGCATTGGAGCTTCTTCAGGGTCTTCGCACGTGTCCGTACGCCGACGACTGATTATATTAACTTCGCCGTACTCCTTAAATACCACCGACGATAATTTGCATGTTATGCCGTGCTCTGGCGTAAGCGCTCACCGGTTGGTCCCGAAATTAACATCACACCTACGTAAATTCGACTCCATTAACATATGTTAGTTTCATGATCGTCCGCCAATTCCTTTTGGTGTTCTTTTTTCACTTTCCGCCAGTGTATATTCAATAACAATTTTGTGCAGTTTTTAAAATTTTAGTTTCCTGTCATTGAGGGGAAACTACGTTACTCAAATATGATTGAAAACTGAAATTTTAACAATTAAGCATCATGCACGCTTTTCAGTTAAAAATACTATTAGGGGCCGCCGAACTAAATCTTTGCCCAGGGACGCCGAAGTAGTAAGGCCGACCTTGATGGACGATAACACTCGTGCACACAGAGCCAGACTTGTCGACCAATACCATGATAACGAAGGAATTCAACGAATGGAGTAGCCTGCATTCCTCCGGACCTGAATCCCATGGAGCATTTATGGGATACCCTCGGTAGATGTGTTTGGGCACTCATACCCACCTCCCCAAACACTCAGTGACCTTCAAACTGCTCTTGTGCGTGAATGAAATGGCGTCACACTCTTCGGATTTTCTTATTGAGCCAGAGGTGGCCACATGCCATATTAACGCGATTTGGTGTTCATACCACGCTTTTCTTATCCCAAGTTTTTTTTTGAGGGGGCGGGAAGGAATACCTTCTTTCGTCAGTGTTTTTTTATTGGAGGTTTAACGACCACCGTGAGCAACTCAATGGGCTATAATCAGTCCCTCGTCCCTAATTTAGGGTAACTGGCTCCAGGGAAGGAAAAAATCCAGTGTCGTAAGACAAACACAACATCCATGCCTCACCGGAATTCGAACCCGGACCCCTTACGGACTAATGATCAGAGGCCATCGCTTAGACCACTGCGCCACCGAGGCTGCGTCAGTGTTTGTTCAGGTTATGCGCAGTCAATTTTCCCAATATTCGTATGACACCTATCCAAAACTTGTATGTCTCCTTCTGAACACCGCTGGCTCGTCAATGATTCAGGTACCACTACTACAGCTGATCAGCTATCGTAGGCAATGGCTTCCCATACCATAATGCCTGCAGTGGGGGAGGTGTGGCGCTTGATAGCAAGGTTGGGATTGTGCCGTTGACTCGGGGATCTCCACACCCGGACACGATGATCATCTGCCCCCAAAACGAAGCGGCACTCGTCGCTAAGCACCACACGTCGCCAGTTTGTGGCGTTCCACGACGCTCTGTCCTGTAACCAATGCACACGCAGCTGGCGATGCTCCGGTGTTGATGGCAGCACACGTAAGAGGCGCTGGTGTCGCAGATTCGCTTCGTCGAGACGTCGGGAAATGGTTCGTGGGCAAACAGCAGCTGCCACACCTGCGTGTATAGGGGATCAGGTCTCAGTGGGATCCGTTCATGCCTGGTGCATGATCCGTCGATTTTCTCTACCGGTGGTCCCTCCTGGTCCGTCCGGAGCCGCTCCGTCATGTAGCAGTACCGTCACGTGTCCACTGCTCCAAACAAAGTCGGACAGTATGGTTAAAACGAACCACGTGGAGGGCTATACGGCGCACCGACCACCGTGCGGTTTTCAGCCCGATGATCAGACCTCTCTCAAGGTCCGTAAGTTGAGTGAATCGACGTTTCTGGCGTCTACCCGGCATTCTTGTCACTCTGTACTCTTGCTTGCGTCGGCGGTGCTTTCCGCTTTGATGGGGCATGCCCAAATGATCATATGTAGAGGATTTTAGGAATGTAGTGTCTGACCCCAGGTCTTAAGCAACCCTTAGAAATAGAAAGCTAGGAGATTTGGGCTAGAGTGCCCACTGTGAAAGTGACACGGAAGCGAAGTCCAAAGGGGAAGTAAGACGCCCTTATTTATTACCGGGGGGCCAGTACCCGGGGTCCGACGGCTTAACGTGCCCATCCGACGCACGGCGGATATTTAGTGGATCGAGCGTTCGTACTTCCTGGTATCGAACATGAGGTCCTTTCCGCGGCAGTTACGAACGTTGCTTTCATGGGGCATCTACTACACGCTGGTTTATAAGGCTGCCGGTTCGCGCCACCACAGGGTGTGCGGTCATGCGTAATCACACCAACGTGGATCATTTGCATACTAGCACGCACTCTAGCTATTTGCGAAGTTTCGCGGGTGTATCATGTTTTCTTCTAGGTGCACAAATTTCATTGTCCGCGAGTGTATATGTTTCTCTCAAAAACTACTGTAGACCTGATACCCACTTAATAGGTTTAAAATTCGACGTCGAAAAGGTGTAACAAAAGTAGACATGGATACCTATATTCGATGTTTCATATCGACCACAAATCGATCAAAATTTGACGTCGAATGGATGTAATGTGCAACCAGGTGAGGTGTGTTCATCTCATATCCACGAAGGGAATTTCCAGAAACAGTAAATAGAGGCATAGAAAACAATATGCTGAAATGAAGAGCTAATTAATCATGAACTTTCTGCTCTGTCGGAGAAAGTTCTCTGTGCGTTTAAACATGAACGGAATTTTTCCAAGCCGGAATTTCTCCTTCTGAACACCCTACCCCTAAAGCTTCTTCCTATTGTTACGTTCATTATCCGATACTCATTCGTTCTGCACTGATTCGTTTTTCGTTCTGCATTTCTGTTGAGTGCTATGTTGTCTGCATTCACATAATGTTTACGCTTTACTTGGTATTTACCACCTGTTGTTCTTCGGTATTTACCTAGTTTTTATATGTTCAATAAAATTATGTCAAAAACCTGAAATACGATTTTTGAACGATTGTAATATACTTTCCTGTACCGGCGGTGTGTGAGAAAGTAAAAACCACGTATTCTTAATTTGAGTGGAACTCGAAGAGGCGTAATTTTGAACTCGGAGGGGTGTAATTTCATGTGTCGTCCTGACATACACTGAAGAGCAATTGAATTAGAGATACCTGTCTAGTAACGTGTAGCACCACCTTTCGCCCTGATGACGGCGGCGATTCGTCTTGGCATAGACTCGACAAGACACCGGAAGCGTTGGGAAGCCATGCGGATCCACGACCCCTGAACAAGCTCCCACAGTTCACGAAGATTTGATGGAGGGGGATCAGAGCCATCTGGGATGCCATCTCTCTCGATGGCATCCCAGATGTGCTCGATGGGATTGAGGTCAGATGACCTAGCTGGCCAAGGAAGCGAGGTTACTTCGGTGGAGTGTTCATCTAACCATTCGGATACAATTCGGGAGCGATGGCACGGTGCATTGTTTTGTTGCAGGCGCATTGTTTTGTTGAAGACGCACAAACGGGAGCAAATGGTCGTCCAGGACTTCCCGGTAACGTTGACCCGTGAGTGACGATGTTACACGTACCAGGGGTCCCATTTCAGTCCACGTAAACAGTCCCCAGACGAGAATGCCACCCCCACTAGCTTGAAGAGTACCCTGGTGGCAATAAGGATCCATAGCTTTACGTGGTTTGCGCCGTACTTGTATCCTGCCATCTTCATGTACCAACGTGAATCTCGACTCATCAGTCCAGGCAACATCATTTTTCCACATGTCTAGGGTTCAGTGGCGATGTTCCCGCGCCCATGCTAATCTTTGCACCCTGTGATGTGCAGTCAGCAGTGGTACCCTCGTGGGACGATGGCTTCTGTACCCCATAGCGAGGAGATGGTTCTGGATGGTGTGGCTGCTTACACGTTTTTGTGCACCAGCGTTAAATTGTCTAGTGATTTCTTGCACTGTGGCCCGTCTATCCGTTGTTACAATGCGAGTTAGCCGACGATGACCCCGCTCATCCACACTCTGTTGTCCACGGCAGTTGGCCCTTGCAAGGATGGTTTTACCAGAATCGATGTACTCACGGTGCACCCGTGACACAGTGACTCGTAAAAATCCCAGTGCCTGCACGACTTCCGAGATGGAGTGACCCCGACAATTTGCCCACGATCAAATGCGCTTAGATCCTTCGTCTTACCCATACTGCGTCCGACTCTTACTGATTCCCGTCGCATCACTCCGTATATTGTCGGATCTCTGCATACGTCATGTCGTTTCCGTTTACAGGACCGCCCACAGCGCCACATTTGCATAACGCCAGCTATCTCTAATTCAATTGCTCTTCAGTGTATACGAAAAGCTTGGTACGGTCATGAAACGCAAATGTATGTAACGCTTAGAACTTACTGAATGCCCCTGATATAAAGCCGTCTTTTTTTGCTCGTTGTGCTTTTATGCTCTTCTTTGTGTTCAGCTTTCCATTCGAAATTATTTTTTGATTGACGTTTCATTGTGAGTCAAACGCGACTGCGAAGTAATGCTGATTCTTCTGCGTCAAAGAAATAAAGAAAAGGATTTTTGCAGAAACCAAATTAAATAACTCAAAGTCTAAAAATAGGGGAACAGCAGAAAAGGTTGAATGCACGACGGGTTTTTTAAGGGACACACTCTCTTTGTTCTCGTGCTTTGTTTTCAAACTTGCTTTGTTTGTCTTACTCTAATGCATTTTTCTTGACATTATTTCGTCTTAATGACTGCATGCCAGTCTCTGAACGTCGTTTATCTGCATTACTTTATGCCGGTTTCCAGATTTCGGTTTCCTATTAACTTCTTTATTTTAAATTGAAAAAAAAATTACAAAGGAATGTTAATTTATTCAATAGAAGTTTCTCAAAACTAAGGCAGAGGAAAACTTGTACACTATTAGTTAATAGTTCTACAGTTGTTCCTGTTTAGTAAATTTTCAAAATATTTCAAAGTAAGTCACACTAGTATTTTTGAATTATGCTAAGCAGGAAACGCAAAAAAATGTGGTAAATTGAATATCTCAGTATATGTCAAAAGAAACATTATAACAATTTATTCTTTAGGTTACAATGACTTTGTCAAATAATGCATCATCCAAAAAAAACGAACTACAAAAGTTTCAGTATCCGCAGCGTGTTTGTTTTTAAGTTATTGGAATTTTAACGACCACCGTGAGCAACTCAATGGGCTATAAGCAGTCGCCCGTCTCTAATTTAGGGCCACTGGTTCCAGGGAAGGAGCAGTGCCGTAATACAAACACAACATTCATGCCTCACCGAGATTCGAACCAGGACCCCTTTCGAACGAATGATCAGAAGCCATCGCTTAGTTTCAATATTCACTTTTATTCACTTAAACGAATTACAACAGAACATCCCCAACCTCACACGCAGTGTGAGAGAAGGGGAGAAATAACACAAAATGTAGATATTTACAATGAAATAATAATTGTACAAATGAGCAATGACAGGCATTGCATTATTTGCTGTCAACAGCAGTAGCTCTGGGATAATTGTTCATTGAAGTCTTGGAACATCACTGGAGCGAAACAATTTACAGAAAAAATTCCGTGCAGTTCTAGTGACATGGGAATCACTGGTGGCAGAGAGTCACTGTGAGGATGAAGAGAACTGTGTACAAAAGGTGACATCAGCAGGAAGCAAACACAATCCAGTTCCAGGAGGAAACATGGTGAGGGAACAGTAAAATTGAAAGTTCCGACGTAGGTTTATTAAAACAGCAGATGAACAGTCTGAGAACTAGAAAACCGAAACCAGGGACGACACGGCGACCATGTTTTGAAGAAGGCAGGTAACCGTGCCGTGTCATTCGCCAAGGAGTATTCCAGGGTGAGTCTGGCTTTAACCCTGTTGCGATAGTGTGCAACTAAAGAGGTAGAGAATGTGATAGGATCTGGATCTTGTAACTGTAGCAGGTGAGAGAAAATAATATATTTAGCTAAGATAAATAAATACGAACAAACTGGTAAAATAGAGATGAAACTTGTAGAACTGTGGCCGAGGAAACGATAATCTTCTAGGGTGAGATCACTGGTACAAGAAGGATGTGCAAGTTGAAACATACTATGAAATAATGGGAGCAGCGTCTGACAGTAAAAAAACATGTGTAAGACGTCTCCAGCGACGTTACAAAAAGGACAGAGATCTGATCATACTATATTTCTCCGGAACAAAGTCGAAGGGACAGGCAGTCGATTGTGCAAAAACCTCCAGTGCACATTAAGTTCTGAGGAGAGGGCCGGTGAATATTGGGCAGTAGACCAGACCGAGGTTAGTGCAAAAGAAGGAACAGAGGGAATAGGGCAAGGTACCGCAGAAGAAGAACGGAGAAAACGGTACAGGGTGCGGGTGGAAAGACTGTGGAGAGGGAGGAGATCACCGGAAAAGGGAAGGAAGAACGGAAAAGGGAGAGAGGCAGAGGAAGCGGAAAGGAGGCCAGAGGAATCGACTAGGGAAGGAAAAAGTGATTGAAGAGCATGTTTAAGTTGGAGGAAGTTATCAGAGAGTTCGGGCGAGGGTGGGAGGGTGCACAAAAGGTCGGAAACGGGTTTCCATGAAAAATCGGGGAGGACCAGTTGGGAAACGGAGACTACACCAGCGTGTAGCCATGCGGGGAAAAAGAAAAAGTTGGCAGTAGGGGATGGAGGACGGAGGAGAAAAAAGAGGCTCGGAAAGAAGATCAAGAGTGGAAGAGGGGGTTGACGAATGAGCGGTAAAGAACGAAGGAACTGGACAGCTTCATGGTAGACTAGATAAAAACGGGGGGAATGACAGTGTAAATATCCATCTTGAGAAGAAGATGGACGGTGAGGCAGGGATTAAGGGGGGAAGTCAGAACATTAAGCAGAAGAATGGAAGCGGAAGAGTCTGTTTGAACTGTCAAACGGAGGAAATTGAAAATTCTTACAGCTTTATAACGTATGGTAATCTCTGGCATATTGAGGCCACCACAAGTCGAAGTTAGAGACAATACTGATGAAGATAACCAATGAGTAGATGACCAAACAATGCTGAGCATTGCTGATGTTGTTGCAGTTTGAACGTAGGCTGGTGGCAGTTGTGCAATCCAGGAATGATAAACTAACGAGAGAATGTGGGTGCCAGCAAGCCGTGCACGACTGTGGTAGGTCAAACAGCACTTCAGCTTGGACCAGTAAGCAGCGGTGTGACGTAGTTTCCTGACGATGGGTCTCCAGGTGGCAGCCGCTGCTGAGACCCGGCTGCCAATGTGCACCCCAAGTATCTTTTGACTGGTGGAAGTCCAATGAGCGCCCCACGGTGCATCGGGGCTATGTCTCCAGGAGCCACACCACAAGCCTGTACACTTTGAAAGGTTTAACGAAGCGCCGGAAGCCGCAGCATACACTTGGTACCATGCAAGAACAATTGTGAATTGCCATTCTTATCGGATGAGAACTGTGAGATCATCGGCGTAGACAGTAAGAACGATAGAATGGTGCCTGGTGCTATGCTGAATGGTGGAGGGGGGAGGTTGTAGAAGAGAACGGATAGAGCAAAGAAAAGGCTCAAAGACTAGAGAGAAAAGTTGTCCAGAAAGAGGACATCCTTGGCGGATGCCCTTACGAAACGGAATGGGGGCTGTAAGGAAGGAGGCCGTCCGGATATGGACAACTGAGTCCTGGTACAGGGCAAGGAGGGTTGTGATGAAGACAGATGGGAAACCGAAGGCAGAGAGCACCGAGGCAAGCCACTGATGACTCACGTTATCAAAGGCCTGCCTCTCATCAAGATTGAGGAAGGGTAAGGGTTCGGAGGAAATGTGGGCAAGGCAATATGAGTCACGGAGGAGATTAATATTAGTATGAATGCTTCGGCCAGGGATGGTGTACGTTTGGTCGGGATGTATGACGGTGGGAAGGACAGGGTTCAATCGAATAGAGAGTATTTTAGTATAAATCTTGTAGTCAACATTAAGGATGGATATAGGATGCCAGTTATCCAACTCCAGCAGACACCCTTCCTTTGGAAGAAGAATGATGTGAGCTAGAGTAAAAGCGGGGGAAGAACAGATAAAGAAAAAGCAGCTGTAAAGCAAGGCAATAGGAGAGGGTGTAGGAAAGAGGAAAACGTACGAAATAAATTAACTGTCAACCCGTCAGGACCAGGTGACGAGTGACAGTTAAGTAAGGCAAGTGACTGTACTACTTCTGCTGGGGTGATAGGCATAGAAAGAGATGTAACAAGATGCGATGGAATATGTGGTAAGGCACGAAGAATCGAATCAGTATGCAGAGAACTTGACTGGAACTGAGCAAAACGTGACTGGAAATATGTTCTAACGCCGTAGCAAATGAGAGTAGGGTCATTAGCAACAGTTCCATCGGATAACTTCAGATTACGAAGGTGATGAGCAGAACGGTTGTGGAATTCCAGTTGTTGAACCTGTTCACATAGATAGTCATTTGGCTGGAGATAAAGGAGCTTGAGGCGGTGAAGAGCTTGTTGGGAGACAGGAAGTAGCAAAGCACGAAGTTCAGCTTGGTAATGAGAAAACAGCGGATAATCAAGATCTAGGGTGGAAAAAATCGAGCGTGCAGCATCAATCTTCATAGAGGCGGTAGTACGTTTTTCGTTGGAATATTGTTTGGTATAAAAAAGAATTTGGGATTTGACATTTAACCAGTGTTGCAAGGGACAAGAAGCAAAAGGGAGCGTATATAAGGCTTGTTGGAGCTGCGATTGGATGGAATTTACGTAGGTTGAATCAAGTAAAAGATCATCATCAAGGGTCCAAGTACGGTAGTATTGCCGAGGAGATGGACCGGTGTGAGGACACATTACGACACAGCTATGGTCGGAAGAGACTGTCGGTGTGTGAGAAAGGGAGGTAACTGAAGGAAGAAGAATTGAAGAAACATAAAACCGGTCAAGTCGGGCAGTTGTAGGGGAGGAAGTGGAGTAGGAGCGCCAGGTGTACGAACGAAGAAATGGGTGCAGGTGTCGAAAAGAATCTTGGAGTTGTAGCTGGTTGATGGCTGCAGAAAGTGTTCGGGTAAGAAAATACCTGGTATCCGTGGAACCGTCCGATCTGTTGAGGGAGGGGTCAAGGGTGCAGTTAAAATCACCACCTAAGATGACAATATCAGTGGCTGGAAGACCTTGAACACAGGAAACAAAATGCTCAAAAAGACAGTCTGCATACTGTTGATTGCCGGAAACATAGATGTTGAAGATATGGTATCGGAAGTTGTGAAGTCGGAAGGACAGAAGCTGCAGGAGGTCACGATAAATCGGTTTGACCGTCATATCAGTAATGAAGGATCGAAGACGAAAATGGATGGCCGCCGCAAGTCCTGCGTGAAGATTCAGACGATGGACACGGTAGAATTGAAATGGCCAAGTTCGCCACCGGTGGTATGGGCTGTTGGGATGACAGTTAGTCTCCTGTAGCAATAATATATCCGCATCATGCGGTGTAATGTCTTCAAACACTAACGCATTAGTAGGAGGGACGGAGCATCCCTTACAGTTGAAAGAAAGTAATTTTAACTTGAAAGAGGTTGTAGTGGTTGAATATTACTATCAGCACTTTTGTGAAGACTAGTTACACGTTTCTTTAAGTCAGATGTCTGCGCATTAGTGACTGTGTCAATTTTCGGCAAAAGAGCAAGTAGATTCTGAAGTTGGGTGATAGTAGTGGGAAGCTGAGCATTACGTGATTGAACGCAGTCTAGCTGCTTGAGAGGACGTGACGGTTGATTGAGTATGATGAGAGCAAGATCAGACGGCGCCAGCGGCCCGTCTAATGCAGGGAAGGTTTCCAGTTATTCTGCGAAAGCTTTTTGATCCAACAATTTTGGAACAGCTGGGGACTTAAGAGATGTAGAAACTGCAGTTGGAGAGAAAGACTGTCGAATTGGCGAACGGGAACGAGAGCAGCGTGGAGAAGACGTCACCGGCGAGATTGAACTCTGTCTAGTACGTTTCAACGTGGGAACGACGGGAGAAGCTGGTGGGTGTAGGACAGTTAGATCTGACTCCACATTAGGGGATCCAAGGGAAGAAGATGAAGCAACACGACGGAATGGTTGAAATTCCTTTTCGGATATAATACCCTCCGAAGAACGTAGAGGTACCACAGCAGCAAGTGGGTCCAACGACATCGTGCAAATCTAGCCAAGGTTCCCGTAGTAGAGATCGAAGACTTGGAGACTGCTGACGAATCATCATCTGATGAGGGAGAAGCCTCTGGAACAACAGTAGCAGGGATCAAGGACGTCTGTGGAGCCGAACTTGGTGTGGCCAGAGAAACTGGTGTTGAGGGTGGGGTGTTGACTTCGGGCGGTATGGAAATAGGTGGCTTGGCAGATACATGTGGACAACGTGATTGGATGTGGCCATATGCCTTGCATTTTAAACAATGCAAGGCAGTAACGATATCGATCCGGAAAATCTGCTTCCCTACAACCACAGTGAGATCAGTAGGGCAGTCAGCAATGGCATTTTCAGTAGGGAACAGGATCCTTGCTTGGCGACGCAGACCTAAGGTGTTCCTGTCATCTGGGTCTGTTGGTGCGGAAGACAGAGTGGAAATGGAACCAACTACTTTTCCACAATGGGAAAGGGCCGCCATTAAGTAATGGTCCTTGATTTCTGGTGTAACGGGATAGCACGTAACAAGTACGGGGCACTGCATGAGCGGGATTCCCAGTAAGGTATGATCCCCAACATGCTGTCCGTCAGATAAGACGCGATCGACAAATTCGGGCTTCGCAAAATAGATGAGAACAGTCCTAGGTTTCCTCGCCATATGGGTGATCGCTCCCTTAGCGAGGATTTGGCGTACGGCTAAGGAGTATTTCTTAAGGCTGGTGTCCGGGAGGGCATCAAAATATATGCCAATTTTCTGTGTGCGAAAAACCTCTTGCCCAGCAGCTGAAGTTTCCGGAATTTCGATGCGTAATTTCTTGTTGTCTCTAGTGACAATCATATCAAGAGGCATTGTACATGGATTCTTCGCTGTAGAGGAAGATGAACTGGTACCCTTTACAACGGAAGCATAAGGTACAGTTGCCGTAGGAATGGGCGGAGATGGGGAAGGTCGAGACGCAGTGCTCGCAGCAGCAAATGAAGTACCAGAGGCAACTGATACTGAAGAAGATAATGACGTCACTGTGGTGGAGAATGTCGGGAAATCAACATCCATAGAGTTGAAAGAAGAGGTGGTAACATCAGATAACGCGGCTTGAAAACCAGCTGCGTGTGGTAGTGACGATGACCAAATGTGGCCAGGCGGGGGCGGAGCTTTGCTATCAAGCTTCATACCCGGCTTATCAGATGCGGTCGCCGCCATATGCAAAGGCTGGCCTGCTAAACCCGACCCTGGGCAAAACCAGGACGGAAAAAGAGTTAGTAAAAGTAAAGTTTTACTTACAGGGCGTCAAGGTCGGACTCAATCGACACAGGAGACGTTCACAACACAGGAGATACACAAAATGACGGCACACACACAAAATAACACCAATAAACGCAGATCAAACACGGAGCACAGGTCAACACAACCTTTACAAAGCCATCGCTTATACCACTGCACCACCGGGGCGGCCTCTAACTTTCCTGCTTGATCAACGTCTTTTGTAAATACGTTTGGCCCAACAACGCATAGCAGCACATATTCCTTTTGTGTAGGAGCTATGATTCGTAAAACACTTTTTCAATAGATGTATTCAGTATGCCATTAGCAACAAAGAGGAACTTTTATTTCTCTACATGCATTCCTCTATCCATCTCCCTACATATACACAATCGAGTCACATTATTGTGACCATCTCCTACTTTTGACGTCAACAGCGCGTAGCCAAATAAAGTAGGCACCTGGCTTGGAAGGTATACGAGGTGTGCTGTAGGCAATCTGAAAACATATCACTCGTTGCTGTCATGGATAAAACGAGCAGTTTATCAGATTTGCAAAAAGGGATGATTATCGGCAGTATTTCTGAAACAGCGCAGTTTGTGAATTGCTCGCGTGCTGCTCTGCTTAAAGTGTATCGTCATTGGAGAAATGGCACCATTGCAAATAAGCGACGTAGAAACTTCGAATGACCACGTACAATTGATGTGAGACGTGAACGTCGGCTTCGAAGGTGCGCTACGGCCGATCGACACGCTACATTGGAGCAACTCACTAGGCGAGTGAACCACGGGGCTACCGAAAGTGTATCTAAAAAGACAGTTTAGAGAACCCTGCTGCGTATGGGATTCCGCTGCAGACGAATGAGCACTGCACCTATACTAACGAAGGTGCGTCTGCAGAAAAGGCTTACATTTGCACTGCAGTATCGAAATTGGACTTTCGCTGATTGGCAAAGGATTGCCTTCTCCGATGAGTCACGTTTTCTGCTTCATCGAACGGATGGACGTTGGCATATAAGGCGAGAAACATCGGAGAACAAACACTGTTCAACCATTGCTGGAAGAACACAAGCTGTTGAGGGCAGCGTAATGGTCTGGGGAATGTTTTCGTGGCATTCTCTGGGTCCACTCATACCTGTGGAAGGCACTATGGACCGAACTCGTGATGAATCCATATTTGTAGACCACGTACACCCATACATGCTGATTGTTTTCCCTGGGGCAGATGGGATCATCCAGCACGACAATGCGACGTGTAACACAGCTAGAAATGTCCGATAGTGGTTGGAAGAGCAATATAAAGAGTTCAAAGTACTTCCCTAGTTCTCTAATTCCCCAGACTTAAACCCAATTTAACATCTGTGGGACCACCTCGATCGTGTTGTTTGCTCTATGGATCTTCCACAGCGAACCGTCCAGCAGCTACCCTGTGCACTGCAGTCAGCATGGCTCCACATACCTGTGAACACCTTCCAGCACCTTATCGAGTCACTCCAAGGTAGTCTAGCTGCTGTCCGCGCTGCACATCGCGGTTACTCTGGATATTAGCTGGTGATCACAATAACGTGACTCGACCGTGTGTATGTCTATTTCCCTGTATCTACTTCTCTATATATCTCCCTATATATATTTATATCTATCTCTCCATACATCTATCCCTCTCTATATATACTACAGTATAAACATATATGTATATATATGTATATGTATATATATGTAGGGATGTAAGGTCAGCTGATGCGTAACATCACAGCCTCTCCTTGACAAATGTCAACCCCGCCTTCTCGTGGTGCATCCTGTTCCCACTAAAGGGGCTCTGAGGACCGCAAATAGCGGTATAACTATACCATCGGGATCAGAGGAAATGCTATCCCACACTCACCAACCCGCTTGGCCAGCGTGGTGAGTTATGGCCAAACACCTCCAAAATGACTCTACAACTTAAATCTTGGCCCTCAGTCTCCGGCAGCTGGAATGTACCTGGCCAAGGCAGCGGCCAGTGCGACATGAAGGCAGAGGGTGCTAAGAATCCCCGGAGGACCGGACTAGGCTGCCATTTGATGCTGACCTTGGCTACCTACAACGGACGCTCCCTATCTTCTGATTCAAGGCTTCTTGAATTGGAAGAGGAACTACAAAGGATCAAGTGGGACATCGTCGGGCTGAGTGAGGTAAGGAGAAAAGGAGAAGATCTCATTGAACTGAAAAGTGGACATCTCTTCTATTATCGTGGGACAGATACTGGCAGAACTAGTGGTGTTGGATTTATAATAAACAAGAAACTGAAGGATAAAGTGGTAGAAGTTGAAAGTTCCTCTGACAGAGCTGCACGACTCGTTATCCAACTATCGAGAAGATACCAGGCTCAGATTATTCAAACTTATGCACCCACCACAAGTCATCCGGAAGAAGAAATTGAAGAATTTTATGAGGAAATTCGTCATCTAAATAATAAAGGTAAGCAGCACTTGAAGATAATTATGGGAGATTTCAATGCAAAAATAGGGCACCGGCAACAGAATGAAACTTCAGTAGGTAAATTCGGCCACGGCAACAGAAACCAGCGTGGAAATACTCTCGTTGAGTTTGCAGAGGCAGAAGGATTTTTCATCTTGAATTCCTTTTTCAAGAAAAAGCCACACAGGAAATGGACATGGAGACATCCAATTGGGACGACAAGTGAAATTGATTTTATTATGTGTAACAAAAAATTCGTCATCGAAGACTGCAGTGTGCTAAACAAGTTCAACACAGGTAGTGACCATAGATTGGTGAGATGTAAGATGCACCTCAACACTAAACTGGAACGTGGCAAGCTCATAAGACAAACAAAATGTATTGACATAACCAATCTTAAAAAACACCATAATACTTTCAAGTTGGAACTGAAGAACAGATTCTCTGCTTTAGAAGGCCTAACATCGGAAGAAGTGGATATTTCGGAAGTTAACAGAAAAGTAACCAAAGCTCTTATGGAAACAGCAACAAAATTAGCTGGGTCTAAGAACAAGTTGCATGTAAACAAATTATCAGGAAAAACCAAAATGTTGATGCAAAAAAGAAGAGTGATGAGGACAAATAAAGAAGATGTGACTTCCAAAGTGGAATATATAGAGCTATGCAAGACAGCACGAAAAAGTATCACTGAAGACGTAAGGAAATTCAACTGTGAGCTAGTGAGGAAAGCAATTGAAAACAACCAAAGCCTAAAGATAGCAAAGGGACATCTCAGTAAGGGAAGAAAACAGATTATGGCTCTGAGAAAAGAAGATGGTTCTATAACAAGAAATAGAGGCGAAATTTTGACAAGAGTGAAAGATTTCTACTCCAAATTATATGAAAGGGATGATACATGTACTCCAGACATCATGAAAGGTACCAGAGTTCTTCCAGTCCTCCCAGCAGAAGTTGCTCATGCAATCAAGAACATGAAGCGGGGGAAAGCTCCAGGAGAAGATGGAATTACTATAGACATCATACAAGAAGCAAGTGGAGAAATCGAAACAGTACTCGCCCAAATTTTCACTCGATGCCTTAATGAAGGGAAGATTCCTGAGGATTGGAACAATGCTACAATGATCCTGCTACATAAAAAAGGTGACATTGAGGATCTCAGGAACTACAGACCTATCAGCCTCCTATCAGTGGTTTATAAAATCTTCACTAAAGTTCTTTCACACCGCTTGAAGGTAACACTGGACATGGCTCAACCGAGAGAACAAGCTTGATTCAGGAGTGGCTACAGCACAATAGATCATATCCATGTACTGAGAGAACTAACTGAAAGAGCGAGGGAATATGAACTTCCATTGTGCATGGCTTTTATCGATTATGAAAAAGCCTTTGATTCGGTGAAACCATCAGCAGTTACCACGGCTCTGAAATCCTGCGGTATTGAAGATGCATACATTAATATTATTAATAACATCTATGAAAATGCAAGTGCAAAGATTCGGCTGTTTGAAAATACAACACACATAAAAATTGGAAAGGGAGTGAGACAAGGTGACACCATATCTCCGAAGCTCTTTAATGCCACATTGGAAAATGTCTTTCAATCACTGAACTGGGAAAACAAAGGGATAAAGATTAATGGAGATTATCTAACCCACCTTCGTTTTGCTGATGATGTAGTCATTTTTGCAACTACCCCATCAGAGCTGCAGAGTATGATCCAGGAACTTGCTGACAAGAGTAAAGAAGTGGGATTAAAAATGAACTTTCAGAAGACAAAAGTGATGTTCAATGTTTTTACAAGAAATGAAGATTTATCGATTGATGGAGAAAAACTGGAGATAACAGATACGTATGTTTATCTTGGACAGCAGATATCAAGTGAGGGTCACATTGATGAAGAAATTAATCGGCGTACAAAACTTGCCTGGAGAGCTTTTGGAAGAAACAGCATAATTTTCAAGAGCAATATGCCATTATGTCTTAAAAGAAAAGTGTTTGATCAATGCATCCTTCCAGTGCTTACGTATGGTGCAGAGACGTGGACCTTAACTAAAAGAGACATACAAAGGCTGCAGACAACTCAAAGAAGCATGGAGAGGTGCATGCTTGGTATAACCAGGAGAGATAAGAAGAGGAACTCGTGGATCCGAAAAATGACGAGAGTGGAAGACATCATGATCAGAGTTAAATCCCTGAAATGGCAATGGGCTGGACATACTGCCAGAAGGACAGACCATAGATGGACAGCCGAAATTTTAGATTGGATTCCAAGGGACAGGAAAAGACCCAGAAAAAGACCACATGGGAGATGGGTGGATGAAATTCGTAAATATGCGGGAGTGACATGGAGGATACTGGCACAAGACAGACCGTTGTGGAGGAAACTTGGGGAGACCTTCATCCAGCAGTGGATTGATAATGGTTGACAATGATGATGATGATGATATATATGTATACATATCTATAACTATTTCTATCTTTCTATCTATCTGTATCTTTCTATATCTATCTATATATATATATATATATATATATATATATATTTTAGATTGGATTCCAAGGGACAGGAAAAGACCCAGAAAAAGGTAACACAGAAAAGGAGAAGATCTCATCGAACTGAAAAGTGGACATCTCTTCTACTATCGTGGGACAGATACTGGCAGAACTAGTGGTGTTGGATTTATAATAAACAAGAAACTGAAGGATAAAGTGGTAGAAGTTGAAAGTTCCTCTGACAGAGCTGCACGACTCGTTATCCAACTCTCGAGAAGATACCAGGCTCAGATTATTCAAACTTATGCACCCACCACAAGTCATCCTGAAGAAGAAATTGAAGAATTTTATGAGGAAATTTGTCATCTAAATAATAAAGGTAAGCAGCACTTGAAAATAATTATGGGAGATTTCAATGCAAAAATAGGGCAACGGCAACAGAATGAAACTTCAGTAGGTAAATTCGGTCACGGCAACAGAAACCAGCGTGGAAATACTCTCGTTGAGTTTGCAGAGGCAGAAGGGTTTTTCATCTTGAACTCCTTCTTCAAGAAAAAGCCACACAGGAAATGGACATGGAGACATCCAAATGGGACGACAAGTGAAATTGATTTTATTATGTGTAACAAAAAATGCGTCATAGAAGACTGCAGTGTGCTAAACAAGTTCAACACAGGTAGTGACCATAGATTGGTGAGATGTAAGATGCACCTCAACACTAAACTTGAACGTGGCAAGCTCATAAGACAAACAAAATCTATTGACATAACCAACCTTAAAAAACACCATAATACCTTCAAGTTGGAACTGAAGAACAGGTTCTCTGCTTTAGAAGGCCTAACATCGGAAGACGTGGACATCTCTGAAGTTAACAGAAAAGTAACCAAAGCTCTTATGGAAACAGCAACAAAATTAGCTGGGTCTAAGAACAAGTTGCATGTAAATAAATTATCAGGAAAAACGAAAATGTTGATGCAAAAAAGAAGAGAGATGAGGACAACTAAAGAAGATGTGACTTCCAAAGTGGAATATATAGAGCTATGCAAGACAGTACGAAAAAGTATCACTGAAGACGTAAGAAAAATTCAACTGTGAACTAGTGAGGAAAGCAATTGAAAACAACCAAAGCCTAAAGATAGCAAAGGGACATCTCAGTAAGGGAAGAAAACAGATTATGGCACTGAGAAAAGAAGATGGTTCTGTAACAAGAAATAGAGGCGAGAATTTTGACAAGAGTGAAAGATTTCTACTCCAAATTATATGAAAGGGATGATACATGTACTCCAGACACCATGAAAGATACCAGTACCAGAGTTCCTCCAGTCCTTCCAGCAGAAGTTGCACATGCAATCAAGAACATTAAGCGGGGAAAAGCTCCAGGAGAAGATGGAATTACTGTAGACATCATGCAAGAAGCAAGTGGAGAAATCGAAACAGTACTCGCCCAAATTTTCACTCGATGCCTTAATGAAGGAAAGATTCCTGAGGATTGGAACACCGCTACAATGATCCTGCTACATAAGAAAGGTGACATTGAGGATCTCGGAAACTACAGACCTATCAGCCTCCTATCAGTAGTTTATAAAATCTTCACTAAAGTTCTTTCACACCGCTTGAAGGTGACACTGGACATGGCTCAACCGAGAGAACAAGCTGGATTCAGGAGTGGCTACAGCACAATAGATCATATCCACGTACTGAGAGAACTAATTGAAAGAGCGAGGGAATATGAACTTCCATTGTGCATGGCTTTTATCGATTATGAAAAAGCCTTTGATTCGGTGAAACCATCAGCAGTTACAAGGGCTCTGAAAACCTGCGGTATTGAAGATGCATACATTAATATTATTAATAACATCTACGAAAATGCAAGTGCAAAGATTAGGCTGTTTGAAAATACAACACACATAAAAATTGGAAAAGGAGTGAGACAAGGTGACACCATATCTCCGAAGCTCTTTAATGCCACATTGGAGGGTGTTTTTCAGTCACTGAGCTGGGAAACCAAGGGGATAAAGATTAATGGAGATTATCTAACCCACCTTCGTTTTGCTGATGACGTAGTCATTTTTGCAACTACCCCATCAGAGCTACAGAGTATGATCCAGGAACTTGCTGACAAGAGTAAAGAAGTGGGATTAAAAATGAACTTTCAGAAGACAAAAGTGATGTTCAATGCTTTTACAAGAAATGAAGATTTATCGATTGATGGAGAAAAGCTGGAGATAACAGACACGTACGTTTATCTTGGACAGCAGATATCAAGTGAGGGTCACATTGGTGAAGAAATTAATCGGCGTACAAAACTTGCCTGGAGAGCTTTTGGAAGAAACAGCATAATTTTCAAGAGCAATATGCCATTATGTCTTAAAAGAAAAGTGTTTGATCAATGCATCCTTCCAGTGCTTACGTATGGTGCAGAGACGTGGACCTTAGCTAAAAGAGACATACAAAGGCTGCAGACAACTCAAAGCAGCATGGAGAGGTGCATGCTTGGTGTAACCAGGAGAGATAAGAAGAGGAACACGTGGATCCGAAAAATGACAAGAGTGGAAGACATCATGATCAGAGTTAAATCCCTGAAATGGCAATGGGCTGGACATACTGCCAGAAGGACAGACCATCGATGGACAACCGAAATTTTAGATTGGATTCCAAGGGACAGGAAAAGACCCAGAAGAAGACCACATGGGAGATGGGTGGATGAAATTCGAAAGTATGCAGGAGTGACATGGAGGAGACTGGCACAAGACAGACCGTTGTGGAGGAAACTTGGGGAGACCTTCGTCCAGCAGTGGATTGATAATGGTTGACAATGATGATGATGATGATGATATATTTCTATATATCTATCTCTATCAATCTCTCTATGTCTATCTATATCTCTATACCTATATCTCTCTATTTCACTATGTTTAACCATATCTGTATACATATTTGCATCTCTGTTTCTATCTCTCTACATCTACTTATCTCTATATTTATCTATATATCTACCTTTCTATATCTCTATCTTTCTATATCTATCTCATACATGTATGTCTCTATCATCAATGTCGACCATTATCAATCCACTACCGGATGAAGGTCTCCCGAAGTTTCTTCCGCAACGGGATGTCTTAAGCCAGTTTCCTCCATGTTACGCCCGCATGATTTCGAATTTCATCCACCCATCTCCCTCGTGATCTTATTTTGTGTCTTTTCCTGTCCTTTGAGTTCCAGTCTAGAATTTCAGTGGTCCGTTTTGCTAACAATATGCCCAGCCCATTAGCATTTCAGAGATTTTACTCTGATCATGTCTTCCACTCTTATCCTTCTCCTTTCCAAAGAGTTTCTCTTCTTATCTTTCATGGTTACACCAAGCATGCATCTCTCCATGCTTTTTTCTCGTGTGTCACTGGTGAATGCTCGTCATCGGACATTACGCCTCGCCTGGTGCCCCGAACATCAAAACTGAACTTCTGCAAAGTGACGCCGCGTCGTGTGGTCTGACGAATCCCGTTTCCAGCTGGACAGAATTGACAGGAGGGTGTAGCGTCGACAGCATGAAGCCAAGGACCCGTTCTGCCGGGTCGGCTCTGTTCAAGGCGATGATGGATCTGTGATAGTTTGCGGAATCTTCTCGTGGGGCAGATTGGGTCCGTTAGTGTATCTGGAGAGATCCTTAACCGATACGCGCTACCAGCATTTGCTGGCTGATACCCTACACGCTTTCACGGCTTTCGTGCGTTGTACGCACGACTGTCTGTTTCAGAAGGAAAATGCGCCACCCTACCGGGCAGCAGCCACCGAGACATAGCTCGAGAAACACTCATCTGAGTTTGGAACCATCCAGTGGAACCCCAAGGTTCCCGGATTTAAACCCTGTGGAAGCTCTGTGGGATGCCGTGATCCATGGATCCTGGGTCGACGTCCAGTGTGGAGTTGTGGGCAATGCTGCAACATGCATGGCTGGCATTATCTCCGGAAACCCTCCGGCATCTGGTGAAGTCGACAGGCGAGTACAGGCTGATATTAGCGCTACAAGACAACCAACAGGCTATTAGGTAGGTAACCCTAATGTTTTGTCCATTGAATGTATTTGCTTTAGACGGGTTACAGCAGTCTGGCTGTAAGCATGCAGTATTGTGGAAGTCAAGACTTTAAGCAGTGATGTGAAAGTCCAGCGTTACATAATACGGGCAGTGCTTTTGATGTCCGGCTAACTTTGTTGTGATTTTGAAGTTAGGCTACAAACGGTATTACAGAATTCCACTGTTAGATACAGGAGATGACATCGTGCAAATCTAGCCTTATGTGTCTCATAGGGATGTTATCATAGGAGTCTGAGTAGAGTTGCATACCAAAAACGACGTTTTAGAATTTTGACATTACATCTCATGATACAGCTTTTTTTTTCAAGGTGTCCTCTTTGCAGGACTTCATACACCCTCTTACTTCACATACAAAAAAAAGGCTATAACGTCATCATGCAAACACAGTTGATAACATTCATTATACTGAAACACATTTGATTTTTAGAGACAACTGAATTTATTTAGACAAAGCTACTGTGCTATAGTTTCGTATACCCCATTTTAGGCACATCTTCAAAAAACGAACCTGCTTCCTGTCTGCAGACACTATATCTCTGCACCTAGTAGTCAGACTTGAAAAATTCTTCTGGAAGCCTGAACTGTGAGAAAAGTGATTCTTGCCTTTTGATCACACAGTTTTTGGTGCATAGTTTCCCAGCTCGCGGCGCAAATACACATCATATCAAATTCAAATAAAATTTTATTCCACATCATTGCTTCTAAACATTTTACTGAAACAATTACAAATATAGTTTGCAATTTCTGTATATACACTGGCGGAAAGTGAAAAAAGAACACCAAGAAGAAGACGTCTGATGCCAACGAAATTTATACAGCATAATAACGGAATACAGAGGATAACGTGATCACAACATTATGGCAAAATACAGCTGTATTTGCTGGTAAACTGAAAAATAACATTTCCATGTAACATGGTTAGTACGAGGTTGAACCGCCATGAACTACGTCACACTGTGCAATTCTGGCATGGAGTCTGTCGTACAGATGTTGGATGTAAGTTTGGTGGTATTGAGTTCCAAGCATCCTCAACCTGGACGCGTAAATCGGGGATGGTCGTGGCTGGCCGTGGAGACCGGATAAGTAGTTGTCCCATAAAATCCCACACGTGCTCAATGGGGGACAAATCCGGTGAACGTGCAGGCCATGGAAGTTGTCTCACACCCTGAAGTGAATGTTGCGTTGCACGTGCCGTGTGTGGGCGTGCGTTATCTTGCTGGAAAACACCAAGATGGACCGACCTTACAAATGGCACAACAACAGGCTGAATGATGTTGTTGATGTAGGAGGTGCTGTTTAACGTACCCGGTACAAACACTAGTTGTGTACGGGAGTGATATCTGATCGTTCCCCACACCAGGAGACCAGGTGTAGGCCCTGTGTGTCGCTGGCGGATGCAAGAAGGGTGGAGACGCTCCCCTGTGCGACTGCGAACACGCATACGGCCATCGGGGGCTCCCAAGCAAAATCTGCTTTCATCGCTGAACACAACAGATCGCCATTGCGTTCTCCAGTGCAGACGTTGGCGACACCACTGCAGCCGTTCCTGACGGTGGGCTGGAATCGGAGGTACACATGCCACAGGCACACGTGCACGTAGTCCTGCATCCAGTAGACGGTTGCGGATTGTTCGCACAGTCACCTCAGTTCCAACGGCAGCTCGGATTTGCGTCGCAGTGGATGTTCTGCTTGACAACGCCGCTCTTCTTATGCGTCGATCGGTCCGCTCATCAGTCCGTCTGTGACTCCCGGTTCCACGTCTTCTCGTGTGGGAATGTTCCTCGGACCATCTACGCCACCATCGTACCACCACCGATACTTCCCGTCCAATTCGCTCCGCAATACGACGATACGACCACCCGGCTTCGCGGAGTCAGACTAGACGACCTCGCTCAAAGTCCGATAACTGCTGAAATCGTACACGTCTTCCATGTTCAGGCATTGCAGCTTCTTCAGGGTCTCCGACGACTGATTACATTCACTTCGCCGTACTCCTTAAATACCACCGACGATAATTTGCATATTATGCCGTGCTGTGGCGTAAGCGCTCACCGGTTGGTCCCGAAATTAACATCACACCTACGTAAATTCGACCCAATTAACATATGTAAATTTCATGATCGTCCGCCAAATCCTTCTTGGTCTTCTTTTTTCACTTTCCGGCAATGTATATGTACTATCATAGTTTGTCGATATCATCTTTTCTATGGGTAAGATTTAAAAAAATCATTTTTTCCGATATAGCGTTACAAGGAAGAATATTCTGCATATAAATTCCATTTTTCAAGATGAAAAGTTTTGCCACTAAGAGGCGTTAGTGCATGTTTCCTCTTACAACTTAGTTTTAGCCGTGTCTCTACTTGCCTAAAATCCGACTAAATAAATTATTTTTTTCGTCAGATACTTTTTACTGGGGAAAAGATTTATGCATATTTCCTGTTCGAAATAATACGCTGTTTTTCACTACCAGGCGAAAAAGTGTATTTTATATTTCTTAACAACTTTTCTCCCAAAAGTCTTATTTATAAAGCAAATACACTGCAGGTAAAATTTTGCATACATTTTTTAATTTTTCATAATGCACATTTCTACAGCTATGCGCCGTAATTGTGCATTTCTGTTTTCAGCTGCGTCTCCACTTCCAAGGATCCCATTGAAAAATTTTATTTTTGAACTTATGCTGTTTTCTATTGGCAAAAAATTGCAAATATTATCTATTTAAAAATGCACAGTTTTCCCGCTAGGGAAGTATATGCAGAATTTTTTCTTTCACATCTCTGCACTTTATAAAAAACAAGTTGCATTTGAGAAAAATGTTTTTCGTCTCTTTATTTTCTAGAATTAAAGGTCTGCACGGGCCTGGGGTTCGGCCTGTATATCAGGAACTCGTGGGTTTGGTCTTCTTTTCCATTAAAATACCGGTTCCTCAAAGTTTTTGACCCGCGAATCACTTTCAACATTACCTGTTATGGCGAACACCTTTCAACATCATATTGTTATGGCGAACACCTTTCGAGATCACATTGTTATCGCGAACCTATATATTTCAACACTATACTGTTATGGCGAACCCCTTTCAACATCACATTGTTATCGCGAAACCCTTTCAACATTAGACTGTTATGGCGAACCCCTTTCAACATCACACTGTTATCGCGAATCCCTCTCAACATTATATTGTTATGTAGAACCTTTTTCAACATCACATTATCATCGCGAATCCCTTTCAACATTGTACTGTTATGGCGAACCCCTTTCAACATACCATTGTTATGGCGAACCCCTTTCAACATCACACTGTTATGGCGAACCTCTTTCACCATCACATTGTTATCGCAAAACCCTTTCAACATTATACTGTTATGGCGAAATCCTTTCAACATCACATAGTTATCGCGAATTCCTTTCAACATTATACTGTTATGGCGAACCCCTTTCAGCATCACATTGTTATGGCGAACCCCTTTCAGCATCACATTGTTATGGCGAACCCCTTTCACCATCACATTGTTATCGCGAATCCTTTTCAACATTATACTGTTATGGTGAACCCCTTTCAACATCACATTGTTATCGCGAACCCCTTTCAATATTACACTGTTATCATGAACAACCAGAGGACTTCTCCGTAAATGATACCTTGTGGACGTGATAGTCCTCCCCACACGTAAATGTAAATCCAAATTTAATATAGTCTTCTCTGTATTTCTGTTCTTTTTTTAATATAGTCCTCTGTATTTCTGTTCTTTTTTTTAATATAGTCCTCTGTATTTCTGTTCTTTTTTTTAATATAGTCTTCTCGGTATTTCTGTTCTTTATTTTTTTATTTTTAGTGCTTAATGCCAATATCTGGAACCTTTTTAAGCAATCTTTCGGAATTATTGACAGTTGAATGCGTTTTACGGGATTTCAGATCATCTTGCAACACATTTGAAGAAAGATTATCATTTCGTTTTTTTTTTCGTTTTTTTTTGTCCTCATTACCAAGTTCTACATGGTTCTGGTCCTCACACAGTGATCCGTGATTTCACAGTAAAAATTGACTAAAGGCAGGTATTTCCAAACTCTTTCACAAACTCCTACAGCACCAATGCTACTTTAGCGATGCGTAGACTTTCGGTGCTCTGGAAGTACCGGTGAACAACAGCGCACTCGGCAAGGTAATCCCACAAGCTAAAAACTAACCGATTTCGTTCTACGTCAGAGTCAGGTAGACTGAACTATTCCGTGATCTTGTGATGTCACGGAGTAGTCTTTCCCTTGCCGCGGGTGTCCGTCGCGCACGGATGTTTTTAAAACGTAATACAGCCCAGATCACTCTCTCGTGCATGCTGGATATGTAAGAACGTGTGTCCCAAACAGGAGTGTCGCCAAGGAGATGCGAAGGTGGTCGAGAGCCCACCCTGAAGTTCTTCTTGCCCACCCAGTTCATGATGAGCCATTTTTCAATATTTTTAACTTTAAAATATAATCTGGACTTTACCAAGTGAAAATGAGTCGCGTATTTTCCGTCAGGAACCGCACATATTTCTCCCTAGGTAGTGCGTACTTTACTGCTCAGTAGAAAGTTATCAAAACAGCATCGGCAGGGCTAGGAAAATACAATTGTTTTCCACTCTCCGGAATCCTAAGTTTAAGATTTTTTTCATGTTAGTATGGCCAGGGGCGAATGAGGAGAGTGAATAAGAATTCACCGCGAGAGATTTATTAATTAATCCGCTGTTTGTTTTACTAAGTAAGAGATTTCAACACGGAAAGTTGAGTCTAAAGCTATACCAGCGCTCTTTAGCCTGTGCCGAAGCATTGTTGGAGCGGGATGTAGCTGACGTCTGCTTTGGAGGAGAGGAATGCAAAGCAAGGTCGCTGACTTGAAGGAAGGGAGTTAAGGAAAGGTTAGGTGCTGTGTCTGCGTGTCATGACGTTAAATTTGATTTAGATAAATAAATGGAACATTTTTTTCTTTAAAAAAATTTAAAGAACAGTACTATTTTCATAAGAAAAAATGCCAACGTTTGAAAAGGAATTAAGGCAATACATTCATAGAAAGAAAAAAGTTGAAGGCGACATTCTACCAGCTCTTATATGTTACACCACTAGCCCACTAGTCACTGTCATGTTATTTTGTTGGTTTATCATCAGTGGCATAACTTGTCAGATCCAAGTGTGCGCCGAATTCCTTTGTAGTCGGTACTAAAAAGCATTAAAAATTATTTTTTTCAGTGTTTCGTAAATAAAGTTGATATTAAACCTGCCCCAGCAAAAATAATATTCTCCCACACTGATTTCAAAGTCTAGCTAAGTACCTGGTCCAAACATCAAAAAATAATTAAACTGTTAATGCATTTCAACTTATTGGCGGTTTAAAAAAAATACCTTTATTATAATTTTACGGAGACGCCATTACAGAATTTTTACCTCGAACTGCTTAGAACACCTTCCAAACGGGAACCGCTGCACTGAAGGAAAAGATCTGAGCTCGGGCCGGGTTTTTAAAGAAAAAAACATGTCGGTTGAAAAATAGGGAATGACCTGTAAACACAACCCGAGTTGCTTTTCATAGGAAAGTGAGTCCTGTTTGCAGCTACAAAATTTAATGATGCAGGCTATACAGTACATGCTCACCTGATTCTGCAAAGTACAGGCCGTTGTTTTCTACAGTCCTCGGCCGAATTTTCACTAAAGCCACGATCGTATGACGGCACAACACGGCAGGATTCGTGGACAGATACTTTGTAATTCTTTTTGAATAATAAGTCACTACTTAAACATAACCTTCGTACCATCAGTCGGTTATTCTTATATCATTGGAACTATATACAGTTAAGTCTCGGATAGTTCGTTCATAAACAATTCTTAATTACACATTGAGCTAAATTAGGCAACCTAACTGCCGGAAGAAAGAAGTCTTGAAAAACATACATACATACATATATCACTAAGCTGTTCTCTGAGAATCAGAGGTTAGCTCCACAAACAAATACGAACTACCAGATAGATTTTTAACTGAGTATTTACTTACTGGTGCCGTATCAAACTTCTCCATTTACAGCGATCTAGACACACAACGCAGGCTTCACTGACACCCATCACCCAACGTACACAAGACTTTCTATACTTCATACTAAAAATTTTTTCGTCATGAAGACACTCCTGAATCTGATCCTCCCATGATTCTCTTGGCCTTCCCCTGCCTTTCTTTCCTGCGACTTGGGCCAAAAACATTTTTTTAGTAAACATCTCATCATTCATTCTTTCAACATGGCCAAACCACCTAAGAATATTAGTCTCCACCTTGCTAACAACATTTTGCTTAACATTACACAATTCCAGTTTGAATTTCATGCAAACTCCGTACATCCGGGACAACATACTCTGCAACTCACTTTTGCTCTCTGCCAACAGGACTGTGTCATCAGCATAGAGCAGTCTGCAGACAAGGATATTACCAAGACATAAACCAATATTGAATCTGAAAAACACTTACAAGAAAACGGTCTTGATTGTAGAATCTTCACGGCACTTCAGTTTCGCAAAGCATTACAACCGATCACATCAGCATAATGAACACTCCTGTACCTGTGTCGACTTAGATTCGACATGTTTACATCTGGTCTACCAATTACAACAAATTACTGCAGTAATCTATCCACATCACACCACAACATCACACCACCCTTTTGGCTGCTTGCTCCAACATTATATAGCTTGTTCGTATCAGGTCAACACCCACACGTCACTCACCCTGTCCTCAGATTGATGCCACAAAACATTCAGTGAGCGAGAAAAATATAACTTTAAAGTTGAAACGCTTAAACAGAATGTACTCAAAATTTACATAGAGGAAGAAACTAAAAATGAAAGTTAAATTAGAGTATATGTTATAACTTTCTGATGCCAGATTCCACATCTACTAACATATTTAATCACTACAATGCTTGTGATGTTGAGATACAAAAAATAAAAAGCGTTTATTCACAATTAAATATTTTATTTAAAGATCTACTGTAGTTTCGCTGAGCGTTTGGCTTCGCTTCATCAGAACAAATTGAGGTTAAACATTCAAATCATTGTGACATCATGAGCGTTCTGACGGTCACGGGTTTTGATGAGTTGTTTCAAACCTATAAAGAAGGTGAATTTTTACGGATCAAAAGTTTATGTCGAAGACATTAATTCCTGGGGAACTTATCAGATCCCTTGTAAATGTGAACTTTCATATATAGGACAGACTGCAGGGCTTTAAATTTTTGAGTGAAGGAACACAAGACTTACATATGGAACTGTGAGCTGAAGAAGTCGTCTATAGCCCAACATTCTCACGAAAGTAACAATAAATTTTTATTTGCAAACGCTAAACTTATTGATAAACTTGATTCGACTATCAATCTTAATATATTAGAAGTTTTGCACATAGACTTGCACTCTTCACGTTTTGTCAACGACATAATATCTACTCCATTTCTTTCAAGTGCATGGAAAAAGCTCACAATGATTTGAATGTTTACGCAGCATTTATCCTAATGAAGTCCAGCCAAACGATCAGAGAAACTATAGTAGATCTTTAAGTAAAATATTTAATTGTGAATAAACGTTGCTTATTTATTCTATCTACATCTAGTATTGTGGCAAACTGCCGCCCTTTGTAGGAAATGGGCCATGAAGCGAAACAGGTGGCAGTCAGATGGGGCAAGATCCGGTCTGTATAGAGGATGGGATAGGATTCCCTTCTAATTTCTTAAGTTTTCGCGGCGGGCCACTCGGGGGGTGTGACTTGGGCCATTATCCGCTCGCAGCAACACCCGCTTCCTATTGATGAGCGCTCTGTAGCGCTATCGCAGAGTATCATAGACTTTCTGAAGCTGTTCGGCATAGAGATTCCTATCCACAACCTGACAGTCGCAGTGCGCAGGACCCTTACAATTCCACCAAAAACACAGCTTGACTTTCCTCTGGAACCGCCTTCTGTGCACCACTAACTGGGTGGCGTGGAAGTAGCCACTGGTTCGCTGTGGTAGTATTAAGTAGGAATATCCATGTTTCATCACCTGTGACGATACCACGCCAAGATCTATGATCCTATAGATTTAACAGCAATGTGGAACAGAAAACGACACGTTGTTGAGGTGTCGATGAATGGGGAACCATTCAATGGTGCCTGGAAAAGAAAACACTGGTGCTGGAACAAACAATGGTAGTTTGTGAAGAAACCATCTCAGCTGCCAATTGCCGCGTACTAATACCGGCGTTCTCTGTCACAGCTTCAACCGGTGTGGTCGTTAGAACTCCCAACCGCGGCTTGTTTTTGATACTGATTCCCTCAGCATTGAGACGTCGGAATTATTTTTGTTCAATGCTGCTGTCCACTGTTTCTTCAACTGCGCACATTTGCACATTTCTCTTGCTGCTGCCGTGTTTAACCCTTTTTTTTTCAATAATGACGTAGGAGCACCCGAACAGCGCGTTTATCGACCTAAATGCTGTGCTCATCTGATAACTCCCTGTGGCTGTCGGTGCCATATTCACGTCATCAGAGTTGTGTGTTCCGCGTGATAGTAGTACTCATTCGACTTCGGCGCGCCTTTCGACCAGGACTGGAGGCCCAACATTTTGTATAGCTCAAAACAGACAACCTTTTCACTCACCTTGGAACTGTCGCCATTACTCGCTCACACAACAAATCAGCTTGCTAAACACCAACAACTGATAGCCAGTGTCTTCATTGCCGTTCTTATTCTGCCATAGAATGCTGCAATATTTACCTCTGTGAACATCCACAGACATTAAAACATTTGTGACATAGTACAGTGGTGAAGCACTTGTCAAGATGACAAATCTGTAGCGATACATTCCGTCGGTGCTAAGGGACGTAAATTCATGCTTTGGGGGATGTAAAAAATAGAAACTGTAACTAAAAAAGAAAATTACACCCTTCAGCATTTTATTTACGCTTTCCAACCGTAGGTTAAAGAAGCGTATATGCTCCAGCTTTGTCAGGACCACCTGGGGACGAACCCTATTGAAAATGGGATTAATGGGGTCAAAGGTCAGGACATAGGAGCGGGATCAATTCCATATCCCTTATGCGTCATAACTTGCGTAAATATGGTTCGATGTCAATGAAATTTTGGTATGTGGTAAGGGATCACCTGGGGACAAATCCTTTCGAAAATGGGTCAAGTGGGATTAAAGGTCAGGACATAGGAGCGGGATGTATTCCATTGCCCTTACGCGTCATAACTTACGTAAAAATTATTCGATTTCGATGAAATTTTAGTATGAGCTAGGGGACCACCTGGAGATGAACCCTATTGAAAATATGCGAAATGGGGTCAAAGGTCAGGACATAGGATAGGGATCCATTCCATCGCCCTTATGCGTTATACATTATGTAAAAATGGTTCGATTTCGATGACATTTTAGTATGTGGTAGGGAACCACCTGGGGACGAACCCTATGGAAAATGGACGAAATGGAGTCAAAAGTCAGGACATAGGATCGGGATCCATTCCATAGCCCTTATGCGTCATAACTTACGTAAACATGGTTCGATTTCGATGAAATTTTAGTATGTGGTAGGGAACTATCTGGAGACGAACCTTGAAAATAGGCAAAATGGAGTCAAAGGTCAGGACATAGGATCGGGATCCATTCCATTCCCCTTATGCGCTATAACTTACGTAAAATTGCTTCGATTGAGACAAAACTTTGTCATGTTGTTCCGGAAGTATGCTTTATCGATTCTGTTGCATATCATCGAAATGTGGTCTAAGGTCAGGTCATAGGAGCGAGATTTATTCTACAGTCATTATCCTCATAACTTGAGTAATAACTTGAGTAATGATTTCTGGTATGTTGGAAAGCGTATCATAATCAACGCATTGCATGATTTTACTAACTTGTTTTTAAAGACTTTGGTTAGTCTCATACCGCGTTCGATGCAGTTAACCATGGTACAGACTAACATACATTGTGAAGTGTGTACCCACGAAGGGAATTTTCCGGAACAGTGAATGGAGGCATAGAAAACAATATGTTGTAATGAAAAACTAATTTATCATCTGTGCTCTGTCGCAGAAAGTTCTCTGTGCGTTTAACCTTGAACGGAATTTTTCCAGTCCCTACCACTATAGCTTCTTCCCATTGTTACGTTGATTATCCGATACTCATTCGTTCTGCACTGATTTGTTTTTCGTTCCGTATTTCTGTAGAGTGTTGTGTTGTCGGCGTTCACGTAACGTGTGCGCTTTACTTCATATTTTCAGTCTGTGGTTTTTCGGTATTTGCCTAGTTTTTACATTTTCAATAAAATTATGTCAAAAACTTGAAATGGGATTTTTGAACGATCATAATACTTCCCTATAACGGCGGTGTGTGAGAAAGTAAAAACCGCGTATTATTTGAGTGGAGCTCGAAGGGTCGTAATTTTGAACTTTAACGGGCGTAATTTCAAGTCTTTCCCTCCCAGATAAGAAAGCTTGCTATGGTCCTCCGTCGGTGTAGCTAAGTCTGTTAGATCAACTCGCTCCGGAGCGAGGAAACGCGGGTTCAATCAGCGACAAATTTGTGTGCTCGCTCATTTCGAATCCACTCTTAAAACAACGCAGAGATCGTTGCACACGCTAAAAAACTTATGGTTTATGATGCTTGAAAATTTCAAATAGTTTATTTAATTGTTTTGTTTTGTCGCCACAGACTGTCAACCGATTTGCCGCAACTCATGTGCAAAACGCTTTTTAGAGGAAAGGCTTCCCACGGTTTCCTAAGTCATTATGGTTTTAGTTGAGAATCGGCTGTCAGACAGGAATGTTAAGACAGGAATGTTAAAGGCGCAATATGATTTCGTCATATCGACGCGTCATATTGCCTTGCGTTAAATATTTTCTTTTAAAATATTGGGCGCTTTACGTCTGGTGCAACCTTAACGCATTCAGGGAGCTTCTTTGTCAGAACTATCTGCTTCTGTTCGGCTTCCTTGTTTGCTTTAACTACTATGGCCGACTTAAACAACTGGAGTTTTTATTCTTGCTCTGCAAACAGAAAGCTCAAAATTTATCTTTCGATTGGAATGGGAAGTCACGAGCTTATTTTTACTTTCTCTAAAGCCTTCCTATTAATCTTGTTCCAAGAACTTTCAGCCGATAGCAAATCGTGTGTCAGTTTTACGTGCTTCGATGTAACTGGAACTTTTTGTAGATATATTTTGGTCGTCAGCGCATTTGAGGATGGTGGGCATTTGTAAGTCACCGAGGCTGATCTGGGAGAAAAGGCTATTGCGTGAGTCATTACAGTTACTGTTGAGGCTTCTGTTTTTATAGATCGATTCTGCCTTCTTTCGATCATCGCTGTTTACTGAACAATTTCTGCCTCTTTCAGAAACCATTACTAGGTGGCCATTATCGTTAGGCCGGAGGGGGTCTTGTGTTTTGCTCTTTATTCTTACTCTTCCCTGGTCTGGAATACTGTAACATGAAATCTGTTTCAGCATTCCGGCTTCTTCCGAATCTCAACATCCAGATCTGATTGCTCAGAAACAGAAACTTCCTTCACAAATTTCAGAGAGGATATTTTGCATTGCCAATGTGCATTTGAACGTATTTCGGTGCAAACAATTTAAGATATGCTCCACTTTCCAGTTGAATAAAAGTTCACAATCAGCGTCAGAGTTTCGGATGCGTAATTGCTTTCTTACTGTAAACATCAAATTACTCTTACACGTCAACTTATGGACTCAAAAGTAATATCCTGTCCAGAATATATAAATACAGCGCATGCTGTTGAATACTGGACAAGTAACAATAACGTCGTAGAATTCTCGCGTGTAATGAGTTCTTTAGCCAATGGTATCAAACCTGTAGATTGCAATGAGCAATTAACATCGAATGCCTACAATCGGTATCGTCAAGGGGTAGGAATGTCAGGTGTCCGCCTCAGAAATGCTCATATTTTAAAATAAGAGGACATAGAGAGTTAGACATTTGAATAATCTCACTCATATCTTACTTGTATTGAAGATATGATATTACCTCAATGAACAGGAAAATGAATGCGTTGTCGAAATTAGCTTAAAGCAGTTGATTCCAGCCGGTGCCTACCAATTTCTACCATTCGTCAGCCACTTTCACTAAAACTGAGACTTCAGCCTGTGTCCCACTAAAAGGCGACACGAGAAAAAATATGCTGTTTCATCTACGAGGAAAACATTATAATGTAATCCTTGAATAGCTTCCCACGTTAGCGTACTTGCTAATCCTGATCTGTCCTGGCGCTCTTTTTCCAGCTTTCCACTAGCGCTCGTATCCTCTCCTACAGCACACTTTGTCTATGACTCTCTCCGCTTGGCAATTGTTTCCCTTTTCCCTGAACTTGCCATCTCCACCGGTTTTGTCTCTGCCCTGGGGCCGCGGGTGGCCTAGTGGGCAACGTCCGTAACTGCCACGGAAGGGACCTCAGGTTCGATCCCAGCCAGGTACGAACGCTCGATCCACTAAATATCCGCCGTGCGTCGGATGGGCACGTTAAACCGTCGGACCCCGGATACTGGCACCCCGGTAATAAATAAGGGCGTCTTCCTCCCCCTTTCTACTTCGCTTCCGTGTCACTTTCCTATCGGGCACTCCAGCCCAAATCTCCTAGCTTTCTATTTCTAAGGGTTGTTTAAGACCTGGGGTCAGACACTCCCTTCCTAAAATCCTCTACATATGATCATTTGATCATTTGTCTCTGCCCTCTGGGCTCCGCTTCCGCTCTCCTTCTTCTTGCACGTCTCCGGTGTGTCCCTTTCTCTGACCTCTTTCTCGACCAGACAGCTCTACCGCTTTCTCTCTCTCTCTCTCTCTCTCTCTCTCTCTCTCTCTCTCTTTCTTGTTCTCCCTCCCTCCTTCCCATTCTCGGCGTCCCTCCCTCCACCACTTCCTCTGTCTGCGCCGCGCTTGCTCCTCCCTCTCGCCTCCGCATGAAGTTAACACGCATTGGCTATTTCTCCATAACCGGCTCCCTTGACCCTATCTTCTCTACCGAATGACTCTTCTCTCTTCTCCTTCGTGCTCTTTCTGCGCACAAGTGGCGGATGTCCATCACGTCTACTTGCACTGCCCGATACTGCTGCCGCTCCTCCATCTCACATTCACCATTGCACGCTGCTCCTGCTCTACAGAGCTCTCATACGATGCCTACCAGACTCTTCTGCTCCGTGCTCATCCGCCAGTTTCACTCCCGCCTGTGTGTTCGTGCTCGTGATGCATGTAATTTACTTTACGTATATTATCAGCAGCTCCGCAGCATCGCAAGTGCGGTGTTTCCTCTCCAGGCTAGTTCTGCCTTGTTGTTCAACTTCCGGGACCGTCTTCTCTCCTGCCTTCGGCTGGAATACCAGTCTGCGCTTGCTAATCGCCGTGACCGTGCCTTCTTCACTACATGGTCTCCGTCAGCTCCGTGGTTCGCCGTCACGTCTACTTCGCTCCACCTTACGGTATGATGAACATTCCTCCTGCCTACTTCCTCTGTAACGCACTCCGGTGCCCGGACTGTGACTTTCTTTCCCTTCGCGGACTTCGATCCGCCTGAATATTACACTGTATATTGTCAAATTACATCACATTGTGTACATATCTGTAAATACCAGTTTGCTTTTAAATTTTCTTTGAGACGTCCCAGCGTTGCTCGTCTTCCCTTTTATTACGCATTCAGTGTATATACTTGCATATAGCTCATTAGCTGATTGTATTTTCTTTGAGACGTCCCTGTGTTGCACGTCTCCCCTTCTTTCCTTACAAATAAAGCGATTTTGAAACCACGTTAGCGTAACTAATTATTTTCGGAGAAAAAACATTTCCATCTACGTACTAGGGAAGAACTATTAGGTGTGTGTGTGATGATGTGAAAACCGTTAGAAAAAAAAGAATTGGAAAAAAATGCTAGTGGAGCACAAGAAAATGGGAACTGCTGAATTTTAATAATGTAAACGTGAGAAAATCAGAAAAAAAATGGTTAATGGAACGCCATTTTGAAGTGAAAAGCAAGGAAAGGAGAAGGACATCCATCTTGGTGACCAGTTCACAAGGTCATAACGAGCCCACTAATTCTCAGGGCCATTGGGCGGATGTAACCGTAAGAACTTAGGACGCGGAGAGTGAAGGATGCTCAGCTAAGGGGGTCGAGTGCATCGTCGTGATTGGCCTAGTGCTCCCTAGGGCTCACAAACGTTTGGGAGGACTCAGGAAGTTAGATTTTTTGGCGGGCTCTTCTCTGATAGATTTCCCAGGAACAGGACGTCAGGTCATCGCGTGGGATGATTTTGCCGTAAGAAAAGCGCTCGGCTGCGGTCGAGTTAGCTAGGGGTAGATTTCGACTAACTGCGGTTGGTAAATCTCTATATTTTGTTTCAAGGGATCAGGCCGAGGTCTAGATCCATTATATCTGAAATCTGATAATCTGAGATCGTGTTTCCAAAGTGTTGCATAATTTCCTGCGTGAGATGGACAGCTATTAAAGCTGACATGTGTGCTAAAGTGTTACCTTGGGTGCTGAATACTGCTGATGCTATGAACTCAAACAAGAACTGAATTTAACATCACTGAACTCTTGTAAAAAACTGAATAGTGTTAACAAGGAAGCACCATATTTCTATTAGCTCAGCTCTCAAGCTCTATTGTCACCTCAAGCTCATACGAGAATCATCTGTAGGTTCTAGTGCAAGGTGTAAAACCAACCTTCATCATACCCTGATTGGTGGATAATAAAGTTCATTGTTATTTGTTAAATATCTTCGGCTCATTTCTACACCAGCTTGGAAGTCTTCAACCACGCCTCTGTCTCGAATGAAGTGGATCTACATAAGGCGTCTAGACCTTACCCCAATCTAGACTGGTGGCAGCAAGAAAAAAGTAAGTGCATCTGGATGGTAAGAGTATCGCAGTGAAATAAAGTGCAATAACATTCACCATGAAATATCTCCCGCCATCCCACACTAAATGAAATAAACAAAAAAATACAACAACGATTATCGTGATGGTACAATTCTGACAGTGTGCAACTTAATTCCCGGCCCCTAACCGCGAGCGATCATAAAACCTCGGCAAATGCAAATAGCTGTACGCGATAATGGCTTATTGCAGCGCCATCCAACAGCTTTCCATGCAACCGTAACCGCTCACAGCTGTAGTAACAGAAGGGACGAAAGTTGATGGTAAAAGCAATGCCGTTCGTGAAGCAACATTTGAGGCACTGCCTCCTGTTCGCGTTTCAGCCGAAAAAAGTGCCGCTGATACCCAGCAAATGATCTGTGCTGCTTTGGGTGAGGCTGCTGTGTCCTACAGTACGTGTGAGAAGTGGTTCTAGTGTTTTAAGCAGGGAAATTTCAATCTCCGTGATGCAGGACGTCCGAGACAGCCACATAAAGTTGACGATGAGGAACTGGGACAACTGTTGGACGCTGATCCCTGTCGCACACAGTCAGAGCTTGTCCAGGAACTCGGAGTAACACGGCAAGCCATTGCAAAGCTCCTGCACAAGCTTGGACGGATTCACACGGAGGGCCGTTGGGTGCCCCACCAACTCACAGCTGCTAACAAGTCTAGGCACTACGATGTTGCTGTGTCCTTGCTCTCCAGATTCAAGAAGAAGGATTTCCTCCACAAGATTTTGGCCTGTGATGAGAAGTGGATCATCTACGATAATCTTAAGCGGCGCAAATCGTGGGTTTTTTCCTGGTCAGACTACCACCATTACCGTCAAACCGAATTTCCATGCCAGGAAGTTGTTGCTGTGCATATGGTGGAATCAGCCCGGTGTCGTACACTATGAGTTGCTCAAACCTGGTGAAACGGTCAATGCTGAGCGTTATTGTCAGCAACTCATTCGTGTCAGTGACACAATGGAGGCGAAAATGCCATACACAGGCAAGGGTAGAATGTCGGTCCTGTTGCTTCAGGATAACGCGCGTCCTCACACCGCGGAAACGACTTTAAACACGATCACCGACCTAGGATGGGAGCTTTGTCCGACCCGGCGTATTGTCCAGACTTCGCCCCGTCAGATTATCACCTCTTTTGCTCCCTGCAACATCGCCTGAGTGATACGCAATTCACTTCTTTCGAGGAGGTCCACACAAGTATTGCTGACTTTATCAACTCGAAACAGCCGTCTTTTTTCCGCTGTGGCATTCGGCAGTTCCCTGACCGATGGCTCAAATGTATGCAACACGGCAGGCATTATTTTCCTGATTAGGTACGTATTCGATTCACTATAATTTGCTGTCAACGTGTCGTGCCTGTGACCGAGAATTGAGTCGCACACCTAATATATAGGTTTCAAAAATAAAACTGTTCCAAATTAAACAGCACTGCAAAAACTTTCTGAAATTCGCGAGCCACTTTCCGTGATTTCTTTCGTGAATTAACGGAGCATATTTCTGATACAACTTTTTCCGTGAAATTACGGGAAAAACACTGAATTTCACGGATTTTCCGTACACCAGAAAAAATTCTGACTTTTCAGAAATCTCTCTGAATTTTTTTTCCTATATTGACGGTAAATTCCTGTTTTTAAGAGGTGTTAACGGAAAATTCTGAATTTCTGGAACCTGTCCGATATTCCTTTCTTATATTAACGTCAAAACTCCGTTCTCACTTTTCCCGTATTATATAACGAAAATTTCTGGTATTAGGAGAGATTCGCGGGAATACTTGGACGTTTGATTAACTGATAAATTTCCCTAGCCTGTCGCAATATTTGATTTTAAAGTTCTGTAGCGAGATCGGACATTGTGCATACGACTGTGTACATTTTACTTTGGACAACATATGTCAAGCGAACGCCACAACGAAAATGAAATTGATAGCAGTATAATACTTGGGTATGGAGAGCATTTGGAAGAAATTGCAAAATTTTCAAGAGCAGTTTACCATAATGTTTTAAAAGAAAAGTGTTTATAATCAAAACATCCTTCGCGTTCTGGCTTACGGGTCAGAGACAGAAATCTGAATTAAAAAAGATTTACAGAAGTTGCGGACAACTCAAGGTAGCATGGAGATATGCATGCTTAGTGTAACCAAGAAAGATAAGAAATCGAACTCGTAGATCAAAAAATGACAAAAGTAGATGGCATTATGAACAAATTAAAGGTCCTCAAGTGGTAATGGTCTGGAGGTATTGCTAGAAGAACTGACCTCCCAATAGGCAACTGAAATGCCAGACTGGATACCATGGAACAGAAAAAGACCTAGAAGAATACCACGTGGGAATTCCGCTGGTAGAAGCAGTGAATTGAGAATGGTTGGTGATGACAATCTCGCGTCTTCGAAAATTATTTTTGCACCGTATAGAATATTCCATGAGAATGACGTTTCATGCACTTTCCAATATCTGCGATGCAAAGTTTTCCATTAAATTGCATTAACGTTCTTTTATGATAAAAAAATACCTACCTTTTCACTCAATAACTGGAATTATTCAGAGAATTCACCGTACATTTCTTTCTTTGTGTGATGCAGTTTCTTTACGATGTTCAGTTTCTGCGATGTTTTCATAGACATCTGCTTCTAAAAGTCCAAAACTCCTTTTTGTGTACGATAGTTTAAATTACAGGGGATGGGGCAATTTTCTTAACTTCTGAAACTTTTCTCATGCAAAATATTTCAGCTAAGTGTGTGAATTTTGATCTGCTGTTCGGGAATATCTCGGCCACCCCCGATGGCGCACTGGGCAGCTCTTTGCCATTGCTTTTGAGCCGTTTCTTCGGTCTGTCCATCGAGCCTTTATAGATGCACTGCCACCGCCTACTGCAAGTACTAGGCACTTTTCTGTGACATACTCTGCATATGCTGATGACGCGACCTTTTGTGTACGGACAGAGGCTCAATTCGACATCTTGCTCCAGATTTACGATCAATATTCTTCATGTTCAGCGGCATCACTTAATACATCCAAGAGTGCAGGTCTATGGAACGGAGCGTGGGCCTCTAGGACTGACACCCCGTGGGGCGCCTCATGGACTGCTTCATCCCAGAAATTCCTTGGGGTCCATCTCGGAGTCCGTCTTTCTGCTCAAAATGAAACATGGAATGCTCTCAGAACACGCCTTACTCGAACTGCTGCCTTCTGGCGAGGTTCCCAGTTTTGTACTTCTTACTTCTCAAGAGCTAGAATAGCTCAGACTTATATTCTTTCACCATGCCTATATGCATGGTCAGCTGAACGTATGCCCATTTATCACCTCAATGAAATCACTCGAATCATCTCAACGATAATATGGAACAGGTACCATTGGATCCAGGTCTCCACTCTCTGTCGTCGAGTCACTGATGGAGGTATTTCACTGCTGGACGTTCGCACCTACTATAAAGCACATAAAGTGGTTTCTTTCCTGCGGCTACTAAGTGCACCAGAGTCGCCAGTTACGCTTGTTAGAGATGTCATGATATCGCCTAGGAATTCCCGAATCACTTTCATCATGTATCTTCTAATGGATCAATCTCCTTTTTTCCATTCTAAACTTTCCCCTTTCTACAAAGAGGTGCTTTCCTTTCTCCGTTCTCTACCCCTCTTCCGTGCTCCACCGGCTTCCACCACTGAACTATTAGCTGAGCCCCTGTTCTTTTCTTCCATCCTTCATCCCCCTAATGCTCCCTACTTTACTGACCTTTCCTGGCTCCCCGCCGGAATAGTATCTGTTCAGGATCTAATTTCTCCAGATCTTTCTTGGAAACCCTTCTCTGATCTTCCCCCCCCCTCCTCCCCCTACCTCTTCCTCTCTTTCGCTGTATGATTCCTTCCGTTCTTCAATCATTACCCTCTTCCCTAACCTTGCCTCTCAAGCTGGGTTAACTCTTGTTCCCTCTGCCTCTCTTCCTCTTCCCTTTTTCCTTTCCGTTCGGGGCTCATCACTTCCTCTCTCCAGCTTTTCTATCTCGTCTCTTTACCGTTGTCTCATTGATCCACTGTATGCTACACCATTGATGATTCCAGATGTTCCGAATGTCGCCCGTTCACAAGTGTGGTCCATGTCTAATTCGCCACTATCTGTTCCAGCAGAAAGAAACATCCAATGGTTGTTTCTTCATCGGCGGTTACCAGTTCCTACCAAATTATTCAGGATGACGCTTGTTGATTCGCCTAACTGCATGTTTTGCTCTACGATTGCGGATGTAGATCATGTATATCAACATTGCACAGTGCTTCTTCCCTTGTTACATCTGACCTTCACTACTGCACAGTGCCTTAGTACTACTGATCTCTCTTTCTCAGCCTATAGCACGCTACTCAGTTCCAGTACTCTGCCTATTCCTATATCAGAGTCATGTGCGTATGTTTTCATATTAGCAAAACATGTGATTTTTTGCTACTATCAACAGCTTCGTTCTACCCCTATACAGCCTACCATCTTTCAGGCGGGAGCTGCCATGTGCAGTCAATTCCGGAACAGACTGATTTCACGCTTGAGGCTTGCTTTCACTGTTGCTAAGGCTGCGAATCGAATCCCACACTTTATGTCAGTGTGGTCACCTTTTCGTCAATGGTTTTCTGGTCCATCAGAAGACCTTAGACTATTGTTCTGACTTCTTTGAATTTGTTTAGACTAACTCAAGTATAGTTTTGTAATTAACGTGTTCTTAGGTGCCCTCTTCACCATTGCTGCCCAATGTTACTGCGCGTCTGCATGTTTCTCACCAACAAGGTCCTGTAGGTGAGGTTTTTTTTTTTTTTTTGTTACACCACAGACACTTAGATAAAGTTTAAAGTTTTATGTTCAACGCTTTCCTTATGTCTGCCGGGCTTTATAATTTCTGGTTTATGCTCACGGTGCTGAGCAAATGTTTGTTAATGTTTAAATTTAATTATTAATTTTGCACAGTGGGGTTTTTGATCATGTTACATGTACATAAAGATATATGATCAGTCAAATACACAATGTTCAGCGAGGTTTAGCACTTTTGTTGTACAAAGAATAATTGTTCCTCGTTCAGATATTTGTACTATACCTGAAGTATAGTTGCTATGCCAAAAGCTCAGTTTTGTATATACTACCGTACTTTCGTAATTGCACTGTAAAATTTATGTTCGGCACATTTCGCATGTTGGGTCAAGATTAGATGTCTTAAGTTTTATGCTCATGGTGCGGAGCAAACGTTTTGATAGTATTTCAATTATATGTTTAATGCTACACAGTGTGGTTTTTCTCATGTCACATGTGCCTACCAGGAAATAATCAGTCTTTTACATAATGTTCTGCGCTGTATTGCACATTTGCTGTACAAAGAGTCAGTTTCATATTTTCATTATTTGTATTGTAATCGAAGTATAAATTTTCTGTAAAACGCAAGTTCTGTTTGTACTAATATACTTTACTCTTTGCACTGTGAAATTTACAGTTGTATCATGGAATTGTAATTCTTTATTAGTGTTTTCCCTATGCCGTTGCACCTTGTGTACATATGTTGTTGTTCATTACATGTTAATCTATAGTATTGTGATTGGGGCACTTGTTTAAGCCTAAGTAATAGTTCTTTTTTATAATTTGACAGTGTTTCACAATAGAGATATTGCATTCAATTTGTATAGAGTTCACACCATCATTGTAATTAGATTATTTATTCGCTTATCTTTCAGACACTGAAAAGTATAAGCCTTCTGCTCTTTTCTTCTTTTTTTCAAGATTGCTCAAAATATACATGTTTGTTTTTGCACTGTAAAATTTATAGTTATACCTTGTAATGGTGTTCACCTATTAGAGATGGCACTCTGCTGATGCACATTGCGAACATATGATGTACATAGAATAAGTCAACCCTTCAGTCCAGTATTGTCAGTGTTATGAATTTGCTTACATTGTATATAGTGCATCCACATAGTGTAAATATCTCATCGTCATTGTAAATAGGTCATCTACTTGTTTATCTTTTGGTAACTGTTAAGCACAGGCCATCTGTATCTTCCTGTCCATGTTTGCTCCAAATAAATATTGTTGAAGCTCACGGAGGTCGTTAAACCTCCAATAAAAAAATAAAAAAACAAGTAATATCTCGGTCTCTAACTTCGGAAAGCAGATGTTTTCTCGTATCCAGTTGCTGTAGCCGTTACAATCAAAAATTTATCTTTTTCGATGGTATGCACCTTTCCCGATAGTAGAAAAGTAAATCCCAAGTAAAAAATTTTGATGTAACGAAAATGGGTGATGGTGCGTCATTGTCAAAACCATTGTTGAAATCTGATCGTGACGCATGCTGTCTCATGAAGTGACGCAACAATGTATTTTGCTAAACTATCGTAGAACATTATTTCTTCACGTTTTAGATAAACGTAATGATATCTCGTTGTAACCTCCGTAATTACAAGAACCTGATGCTAAATGTGGTAGAAGCCATTACAAAAACACGTTTTGATGCTATACAACTTTACCGACAGAAGTAAAGTATGCGTCGTAGCCAAATATGGCTTCTTCGCTACCCTGCCCCCACCCTCAAGGAGGGTCACCTGCTATTGACGTCGGCTTTAAAATGATGTATAACACGATGGGGACCTGTCGATATTCTAGACCAAATGTTGCCGATCCCCTATTTAACACACTTACGATTCATTTTTTTCTTTCTTTCTTGAGTTGCGATTTTATTGACCACAAGCAGGCGCTGGCTACAGCCCACCCAACTTTTTTTTTGAGACCCACCCTCAAATATTTAAGCTGTTAAATCATATGGCTGGTGCCATCGTCTAAGATTTTAGGGAACTTGAAAAAACGTACCTGAATTTTTTGAATTCACAGAAATTTTGTTCTATAAAATTAATTTTTTTGCTAAATTTAGTGTTTGTACTTCTGGGAAATGGAGGGAATTCTCTGAACGAATTTCTGAGAAAATAGCAGAAACACGCCATTTTTAATATTATATTTTAAAAGATGGGAGAGGGACAGAGAGACACAGAAAAATAGATATGTCAGGTTAGAAAATAAAATTCATAAACAGCCTGATGACAGCATAAAAAAATAAAACAAAGAGAAAGAAAAAAACTACTTAAGTAAGCTAAAATTGCGAAGAAATACTCCGATGATCCATTACATTATGAGCATCCCTAGCCTAAAGTAATGAGCGCGCCTGGAGACCGATCGGTGGCGCAAATGAAGTTCATAGGTGTTTTGGTGAGAAAAAAATAATTTATTTTGAGTATATTGAATTGATTGTTATTTATTAAAAGCATTACTATATTTATGCTGGTATTGAAATTGATAGGGAAACCATAGAGAAGTTTAAATTTGGGAGATGGGTGGATGCATTTCGAAACAAAAATATTTTCTAAGTATTAGAAGGCCACGAACATCCTAAACAAAAATACATCTGAAAATTTACATTCCACAAGAAGTTATCGGAAAGTTTGCGTTGTTTGTGTTCAAGCAGAGTTGAGTCACCTGAAAGTGCAAAAATAAGTGAATATTGTTGCATGTGTATGAAAATGTGTCACTATAAGTCATAGGATAAAATGTACTCGTTCAATTACAACTTGTGGAGGCGGTGAAAGTCAATTTAAAAGGATAGGACAAAAATTGCAGTTATGAAATACCTTATAAAACCAGGATTCGGATCGATAGCCTTAGTCAAGCTAAGGTGGTGTACATGTGACCAAGTCATGGAAGACAACAGCACACAAAAATTTTCACACTGCACTAATTTTGGACTTTTTTTGAAAGGCTACTGCCTGTATTTATTATTTTTCTTTAAAAACTTAATAAGGTCATTTAGTGGACAATCAGATGGCATTTCCTTTTTGTTGTTTGCTAAAACACAGCAGAATAAAAACAGAATCTCAATTTCTTTTCTATTTCTCTTTGGCCACTGGCCTTATGAACAGCACAACTTTACATATTTCAACACAGTTGGTTTGAACACTAGGCATGCATTTAAAATTATACCATGATTCACATAGCTTACACAAAAAAAAGATACTGGATTATTTTTAATTCCACAAGGTGGACAAGTTCTGTTCTTTTGAAACGTACTCTCTTCTCTCTCACCTAGTTAGCTCAATGACAAATTTACAATTTTACACTTATTGATTAAATTTACAGCACCTAAACAATCTTAGCAAACTCCGCAATCTCCCAGACCAGCTTCGAAGACTTCAATTTAAAATTTACAGTTATTTTAAGAGCCACAAATCATACTTTCACCAATCTACTATCAGCAAGTAAACAAACCAAGTAAATTATCCTCAAAACAGAATTTACACTGAGCACAAGCATTAATTAACATTACATAACCTATAGAACTACCCTGAATGAACCCACTTCACTTATAAAGAAACCTCACTAACTTAAGAATTATCACTACTCATAACATCAACATAATTCAGAAATTCAAACAATCTTCTTGCACTAGCTTGCTCATAAAAATCACCTTACTCTGCACTTCACATAATAGCTCAAGATACTTAATAACTCTATACTGTAAACAAAAGCTCAAAATACAAATTAACTAAATTTCCAAACTAAATATCAAGTTCACTAACACTAACAACCAGAATTTACATCCCTAGCACTACAGCAAATCATAAACAAATAAATTTAGATACTTTAAATCACTAAACAAACTTAAATTTAACACCTGCAGTGAATTACTGAGGTAGCGGTGAGGCAAATACTCTCAGTTCAGACACTACCCTGGGTTTTTGAGAACCAACACAGGAAGAAAATACCAGTCAGGCTGAAGGCGTGAAATTGGGTCGTGAATCCACTTTCAGCCTATGCAAAAGGAAAGGAAGAAAAATCCTCAAGTGCGACACATCATCATCAGGCACAGAATTTCCTCTAACATGATCTCACCACATTTCTTGAAACAACGCTCGACCGACCCTCGCTAGCAGTACATATCTCCGTGAGCAGCGAAACTACTGGGGGGTTTGAAGACAAGTTTTCCCCCAAAAACCACGTCCTCAAGGATCTCCCTTTTCGAACCAATGCATGATCCCACCTTGATCAACCACGCCTGCAAGAGCCTGTCGTACTTCAACCCTAAATACTCCAGGCACCTCCGGCCCAGAACCAACAATACTATATCCCAGGAAAATTCACTTATCTCTCTATATATCCCAAGAAATCCTAAATCACAATATCCACATATATCCCAGGAAAAATCACTTATCTCTCTCCACATATATCCCAGGAAAATTCACTTATCTCTATATCCACATATATCCCAGGAAAAACCACTTATCTCTCTCCACATATATCCCAGGAAAAATCACTAGCAAGGAAATTCTTCTGCACCATGGCAATGCGCAGGTCCACTTCAGACAATAACACTGACCATTTACATAACCCACTAAATATTTTCACCTTATTGAAAATTAAAATTACATTTAGACTTTTAACCTTATAGTAAAAACAAGAAAATTTAGGCCAAAGAAAAGAGCAATTAATACCGGAACTGGTGAGCAAAAGTGTGTCTTCTCAACCCATGATGTTCATTCTTTTTGTGAAATACTAAACTTGAGAACAAAAAATACTTTAACTTCTATTCTGCACATATCGCATCCTGGTGAAAATTCCCTACTCAGAGCCCTCTGCCCTAGGACAAGTTCCCGGCTTGCCCTAAGATCACCCCTTTCCAATGGGAGATTAACACTCATCTGGAGCATGTAAAATACTGGTCCTCAAATAACACACCTACCATCTTAATTTCGACACTCAACACTCCAAGAATGTAAACAGCACTTTAGGTTTCCAATTTCATCACACTATAATATGTTCCCAAAATCCCAATATAAATCATCCCATAATTTATCTTCACTCAAAAAAAAAATAACTCAGCGCTGTACAAGACTAGAGAGAAATGTTTACTATTATTTTATCACCCACGACATCACAATAACACTGCTTTTCAATTATCACATGCCCAACTAAACTATTACCGATGCACCAAAATTTACTGTGCCCAAACATTAAACTAAATTTTTCTGATACATTAAAATTTACTGGCCTGGGAAGTTGCTAAAGTACCAGACATGACAACACAAAAAAAAAGCATAAATGAAAACATTTTCAACTCCCCTCTCTTTTTTTCTTTCTTTTTCTCTGAACTCACACCTGAGGAACCAATAAATTCTAATTTTGAAAGCTGAACGACAACACAGCCATAATCAGAGGCAAAAAAAAACTTGTTCTTTTTCTTTTTTGTTTCTTATGCTCAGCTCGAAGTTTAGGTACCCTGCGTGGGATGTTATATATCAATACAGAAAGATATGGACTAAAACATTACCTTCGAGCTGGCGTTCTTTTTTTCCTTTTTTTTTTTTTTTTCACCACAGCTTACAGTCCTGGCACAACCACAGTCTCGTTAGTATTTCTTTCTTTTCTTCCTCCCAGTTCCCTTCCTTAAACGGTTAATAGCCGAGGTAACCATTTTCGAAACCTCGTGATGAGATGGAACCTTTATTTATTTATTTATTTTTTTGCTTCTTTCCTTCGGCCTTTGAAGCAGGCCTCCTTTTCGGAGTAGCAACCGAATGGGGACGCTGTAGAGGCTGGGCCCACTCTTTCCGGGATTTCCATAAGGGAGAAGGCATGTCCCCCTTCAGCCAAGAACTTTCCACTAACGACATTGTCCCAGCCTGCCGCCTTCCGCCATTTAGTTTTTCAGGGCGAGGTTCCCGGCCGGCGGAATGCCGCTTTAACTGCGTTCTACATCGTCAAAATTTTCAATAGGCAGCCCAGATCCAGAGTGTCCCCTTGTGGTGGACTGGTGGTCAGCAAAATGCTGCCATGGAAAAAAAAACTCCTTTTTTTTCTCTGTGGTTCTCTCCCGCCAAAAGGCGAGGAGAAAAAAACTCCGCCGTCCCCTCTTTCTCTGACGGCCAGCAAGAGAACCAGAACAGAAGTGACTTCTCTCAACGGATAAAAACTCTGGGGTGCTTGAAACCGCTGACCCCTCCCATTGGTCGAAACTTCAGCCTAGCAACTCACAGCTTCCCAACGGAATTTCACTCCCTCGCAAGCCAGGGGTGACACACTGACCTTCACACGTAGGGACCCCGCTTTTGACCCTGAGGTCTAAAAATAGATTTCTGTTGCTGAATTCCTTACCCCAAAGACGAAAAGATGTTACACTTTTGGGTGACTTTTCCACGACGTTTGGAAACAGGAACGCAAAAATGGCGAATTCTTGCTTTGCAGAAAATTACTAATTTTAATTTTCTTTTTCTCTCGTTCCGTGATGTGAAAGTAAAATTAATTTTGATTCTCTGAGGTGCACATCTACTCGCCTTTTCCTATCGCGATAAAAGAACAGATAAATTAATTATTTTCAAAACCCCAAAGTCAGTTAAATCAAATATTATTCTTTCTCTCTTTTTTTTTTTTTTTTTTTTCCAACATGAAATTTTGTTTTCCTGGTTGTGATTAAGACAAGCGAATTTTGCGCATGAATTCCCCTGCCTTTCAACCAGGAATTTTCTTCTAACGTATGTCATGGGAGAAAATTTTTGCATTAATTAATCTCCGATAAACCAACAGAAAGATTGATCAGGTCTCTCTGAAATTCACCAGAGGTTAAAATTTTCGCCATGACATAAGGCAATGTATATATACAACCCGAGGATCGTCTTTCGGTAAGTACAGTGTTCGGAGTCAGAATGGGAAGAGCTGCCGATTTAGCGGAGTTTGATGAAGAACAAATTGTGATGGCATGGCGCCTCGGAACTGCGATCTCCGAAATGGCGCGGCTTGTGGGTTGTTCACGTGTCACTGTAGTGAGTACGTATCAAAAGTGGTGCACAGATGCCCAAACGACGAACTTTCGTCCAGCCGTGTGTCGTCCTCAGCTCATTGATGCCAGAGGGTAGCGGAGATTGTCGCGCATTGTTCACAGCTACGCAGGGTCACTGTGCGACAAATCAACCGCAGCTACAACAGTGGTAATATGGATAATGTATCGCAGCATACAGTTCATCGCAGCCTTATGCGCATGGACCTAGTAGCCGAAGATCCAGCTGGTGCGCATGCTCACTGCGCATCATCCCTTGAAATGGGAGCAAGATCATCGAGAATGGACCGTGGATGATTGCAAGAAAGTTGCCTAGTCTGACGAATCAAGATTCCTGGCGCATCACGTAGACGGCAGAGGGCGGATACGCCGATTACCAACGGAGGTTATGGCACCTGGATGCGCTGTTGGGCGGAAACAGGCCGGCGGAGGCGGTGTTATGCTGTGGGCGATGTTTTCTTGGGACACTTTAGGCCCCATTATCCCAGTAGCACAATTCCTAACAGCTGCCATGTAGCTGAACATCTTTGCCGACCAAGTTCACCTATTCATGGCAACTGTGTTCCCTGCTGAGGATGACCATTACCAACAGGATATTGCGCCATGCCACACTGCCAGAATCGTCAAGGAGTGGTTCGAGAAACGTGCTGGTGACATTCTGTTAATGCCCTGGTCTTTCAAATTCACCTGACACGAATCCAAACGAACATTTGTGGTTCGACTTGGAAAAGCGGGTTCGCGCTAAATCACCACCACCCCGAAATGTAGGGAAACTGGAGGACCTGCTGTTGACATTTTGGTACCAGATACCCTAGGATACCTGTCGCTACCTCGTCGAATCAATGCCTAGTCGAGTGGACGCGGTTTCGTGGACAAAACGGTGTCCTGCAGCTTATTAGGTAGGTGGTCATAACGTAATGACTCATCGGTATAGTAACTTGCCATAGAGATTCGTATCCATGTTCCCATACTACATACGTTGAATAAGTACTACCAATAGTGTGCACCTGAAAACTTTTTTGAATAAGGATAACATTATCGGCATAGGGTAAATTCCACGTGAACGGAATTTTTCGCCAAAATTTCTGCACAGAGTCGCCACTGACCACAAGCCTTCTGAATCTGCAGATGTTCTATATCTTTTTGGTAGAGGATGTACCAAAACATTTATACACTGGCGGAAAGTTCAAAAAGAACACCAAAAAGGAGACGTCTGATACCAACGAAATTTTTACAGCATAATAACATAATACAGAGGATAACGTGATCAAAAGATTATGGCAAAATACAGCTGTATTTGCTGGTAAACTGAAAAATAACATTTCCATGTAACATGGTTAGTACGAGGTTGAACTGCCATGAACTGCGTCACACTGTGCAATTCTAGCATGGAGTCTGTCGTACAGTTGTTGGATGTAAGTTTGGGGTATTGAGTTCCAAGCATCCTCAACCTGGACGCGTAAATCGGGGATGGTTGTGGCTGGCCGTGGAGACCGGATAAGTTGTCGTCCCATAAAATCCCACACGTGCTCAATGGGAGACAAATCCGGTGAACGTGCAGGCCATGGAAGTTGTCTCACACCCTGAAGTGCATGTTGCGTTGCACGTGCCGTGTGTGGGCGAGCGTTATCTTTCTGGAAAACACCACGATCGACCGACCTTACAAATGGTACAACAACGGGCTGAATGATGTTCTTGATGTAGGAGGTGCTGTTCATCGTACCCGGTACAAACACTAGTTGTGTACGGAAGCGATAGCTGATCTCTCCCCACACCAAGAAACCAGGTGTAGGCCCTGTGTGTCGCTGGCGGATGCAAGAAGGATGGAGGCGCTCCCCTGTGCGTCTGCGAACACGCATACGGCCATCGGAGGCTCCCAAGCAGAATCTGCTTTCATCGCTGAACACGGCAAATTGTCATTGCGTTCTCCAGTGCAGATGTTGGCGACACCAATGCAGCCATTCCTGACGGTGGGCTGGAGTCAGAGGTACACATGCGAGAGGCACACGTGCACGTTATCCTGCATCCAGTAGACGGTTGCGGATTGTTCGCACAGTTTGCGTCGCAGTGGATGTTCTGCTTGACAACGGCGCTCTTCTTATGCGTCGACCGGTTCGCTCATCAGTCCGTCTGTGACTCCCGGTTCCACGTGTTCTGGAGTGGGAATGTTCCTCGGACCATCTACGCCACCATCGTACCACCACCGATATTTCCCGTCCAGTTCGCTCCGCAATACGACGATACTACCACCCGGCCTCGCGGTGTCCGACTAGACGACCTCGCTCAAAGTCCGATAACTGCTGAAATCGTACACGTCTTCCATGTCCAGGCATTGCAGCTTCTTCAGGGTCTTCGCACGTGTCCGTACGCCGACGACTGATTACATTCACTTCGCCGTACTCCTTAAATACCACCGACGATAATTTGCATATTATGCCGTGCTGTGGAGTAAGCGCTCACCGGTTGGTCCCGAAATTAACATCCCACCTACGTCAACTCGACCCCATTAACATATGTAAATTTCATGATCGTCCGCCAATTCTTTCTTGGTGTTCTTTTTTCACTTTCCGCCAGTGTATTTGATACTACTACATATCCGGCTTTCTTAGAGTCTCTCGTTTTAAAATTGCTTATTCCTCCTACTTCTGTAAGAATTATCACGATTTTCCACGAATCTGTAGCTTTTCTGATGTAATGTTTTTTGATTGTCGGAGTAAAGTTCATTTTCTTTTTTGTTACAACACCAAAATCTTCAAAATTTAGAATTAAGAAAAATAAAGGACGTTGAACTGCATTTTGCGTAGTCAAAAGACGTTTCCATTTCAGTGAAGAATTTCGGGTCAATCTCCTTCCTGTTGATAAGTTCTCGTTCTCTCTCTTCCCTCGACCGAGAAGCTTAAATTACAGATAAGTGATTTATCCTAATACAGGAGGGGGGGGAAATAAGTTAAGGTGGCTTCTTTTCTAACAAGTGCTTTACACTTCGTAATTAGATTAATCAGCGTCAAATTCATGGAATACGATTACAGAAGACGATAATTTATTAACACATATTCGCTCAGCGAATAGATAACGTGCTTCAACACTTATTTTTATCTTTGCTCCTGGTTAATAATTCTGCGAGAACTGCTCCGGCATAGGAATATTTCATTTGAGAAAGACATGCCCTTTTTTTGAGTTCGCTTCAGTTTCGAAATTTCATCGGTAACTTTTATCAAAGTTATGTGCAGCTAATTTATTCCTTTGTTTAACATTTTATAAATGTGTAACGAACATGGGCGCACATGTAGGGGGAAAGAGAGGGCATTTGCCCTTCCCTGGATATCGTACCATGCCCTTTCTGTTCTTGGGAGGTACTACAGAGATTTTCTCGAAAATACTGATTGCTAATTTTTCTGTAGAACTTCTGGGTGCGTGTGCATGCAGAAAAAACTGGAAAAAAAAGTTGGGAATTTCCAATAGAAAAAGCGGGAATTTACAGTAGAAAGTATCAAAGAAATGTCCTATTGTATGTTGGAAAACAGTGTACATGCCTACAGTATGGAAAAGTATGAAAGACGAAGAAATGGAAAATATATCAGCTTCTGCATCACCTATTCACTGCTGCACAAAGATCTCTTCAAGTTTTCCCCAGAACTTTGTATTCAGTATAATTTTCCAAATTTGATGACCAATTCAGTGATCTTTAGGGTTTTGTGGCCCATGTGGGCAAAAGGATCGAACGAACGACAAAGAAATTTCCTTATTGTCCTAACATGATGTCGAATTTCCTTTATCCATTTATTTATGTAGTTTTGGGGTATTCTGGTTTCCAATTAAATTTATTTGTTGATAGTGTGGTAAAAACGGTTAGCATAGTTGGAAACGTGTCAAAAAGTTTGGACCTGGACCCGATCTGGACCCTTCGTCACATAATTGGACCCGACTCGGACAAACCTGCTCTGAACTATAAATTCGAATGTATCATCGTCATCATCATTGTCAATCATTATCAATCTACTACTGAATGAAAGTCTCCCCAAGTCTCTTCAATAATGGACTGTATTGGGCCAGTCTGCTCCATTTACTCATCTCCCACGTGGTTTTCTTCTGTGTCCATTCCTGTCTCTTGGAATCTAGTCTAAAATTTGGGTTGTTCATCGGTGGTCCGTCCTCCCGGCAAATATTCAACACATTGCCATTTCAGGGATTTTACCCGAATCATGATGACTTTCACTCTTGTCATTTTCCTTATCCACGAGTTCCTCTTTTTATCTTTCTTGTTTGCACCAAGCATGCATCTCTCTTTGCTTCTTTCAGTTGGCTACATTCTCTGTATGTTTTGTTTAATTAAGGTCCACTTCTCTGCTCCGTACGTAAGCACTGGAAGGATGCACTGATTAAACACTTTTCTTTTAAGACATATTGGCCTATTGCTCTTAAAAATTGTACTGTTTCTTCCAAAAACGCCAATTAATTTCTTCATTATTGTGACGCTCGCTTGATATCTGCTGCCCAAGGTAAAAGTATAGGAATTGGTTGTCTCCAGCCTTTCCCCATCAATCGATACATCTTCATTCCTTGTAAAAGCATTGTGCTTCAGTTTTGTCTTCTGAAACCTCATTTTTAATCCCATTTCTTTACCCTTCTCGGCAAGTTCCTGGATCATACTCTGCAGCTCTGAATTATTATTTCAAACACCTCGGAAGTGTTCTTTGAAGTGTTTTGTTTTATCAAAAATAAAACGGAAATAAAATCTGGCCGAAATCGGGTCAGATACATATTGACCCGACCCGTTTGACCAGTAAGAAATTGTCGACCCCAGTGACCTGCTGACCCGTTTCCATCTCTGACTGTTAAGAAGACACAGTGGAAATCTGCGTATGGTGTTTGTATATGTTATTCGTAGTTACAATTTCTGTTTGCCCCCTCCTGAAAACTAAGTTATGGCTTCCAATGGTAACGAATACATTTCATTTAAACGGACGCGAAGATCGTGAACATGAAAAAGCCCAATGAACATCCACGCACGCAGATTAAAAGTCTGTACACACGAGCACCACTATTGCTTTCTAGGAAATTTATAGCTCTTTCGAGACATTGGAAACAGATTAAGAAGTGAGTTTCAGTGACTGAACTCCTCATTTTTTGTCACACGTGGTTGGTGCCAGGCATTACTTAGAGTGCTGCTTTTTCAGACGATCCAAGGCGCTACTTCAGTCTGTTATTGTCTCGATGAGCAATAAGAGAAACAAAATAGTGTTCTAATCTCCTATTTCTCCGGGGAGAAATTTGTTTCACCCCAAATCAATGAAAATCCTCATTCTCGGTAAGTAGCTGAAAGTCCATTGATAGCAAAAGCCCTGGGCTATCGATGCTTGAAGAATAGCGGGGCCAGATTCCGAAAGCGGCAACAGCAACAAATATCCAACTAGTAATCAGCAGAACGCCATCTATCACCCCTTCGACGTTGGCAACCTAAACACCGTGCCATTCCCATCCCCCAACCCTCAAGAAATAAGCCAGGGGTCGATATTTTATTTCCACGAGCATCCGGGAATCAATTGCTCAGTCTTCCAAACATAAAGTATAAAAATATCATGAAAATTGCTCTCTTCAGACATATCATCAGTTTTAATAAACTCTTTCCTTCTGTCAAAATATGTGCATAAAGAAATATTGATGATTGTTATGGCTATCTCCTTTTCACTAGAATCTAGATATCTAAATGCCCACGATGGAGCTTCAAAATTTATTTATTTTTTTCGTCTTAAGGAAGAAATGATTTTCGTATTCACTTTAGCTTCCTTGAATAAAGGGTGAACCGGACGAGGATTTTAATACACTCTCTCCTACACAAATATTGTTGGTGCTCTTCTGTAACACACTCGACAAATCGGCTAAATCTCGAAGAAGTTAAAAATACAAGCATCACAGTTAAGCATTTCACAAATTATAATCAATAAAGGCATTTCAGAGTACTGTGCAAAACAGCGTACATGCTCAATTATCCATGCATGATTTTAATTTTATCTTAAAATGATGCACTGTAAATACGAGGATTGTACCGAAAGTAATGCAAAAGTGGAAAGAACTTTTCTATTAACTGATGGAGGTCGTTCAAATTACACATGTTGATAGAGTAACTCTTCCTCTATAGTAACCCTTCTTCTTCATTGCAGATAAATAATGGATTCCAAGCAGAAGAAACCTGCCGTCATTGAGTTCTTGACGAAGGAAAGGTGCAGGCTGTCCGACATCCACAGAAGGCTACAGAATGTTTACGGAGATGACACCATTGACAAGAGAAATGTGCACAGATGGATGAAAAGGTTTAAAGAATGGGAACCCAGCATTGAAGGCAAATCACGCAGTGGGAGACCATCATCTGCGACCACTGACACAATCGTCAACGATTGGATGAATTGATTCGCTCGGAGAGACGAGTCACAATTCGTGAGCTTGTTGCACAACTGGACTGTGGTCACAATGCCATACAGAAGATGGTGGAAGACTTAGGGTATCGGAAAGTGTGTGCAAAGTGGGTACCTCGACAGTTGACACCCTATTTGAAGGAGAGAAGGGTGAAGTTTGCTCTGATCTGGTGGAAGCGTTTGAAGCTAATGAAGACACGTTGTTTTCCGATCTGGTGACAGAGTGAGCGTATCTTTACGCTCCGGAAACGAATAATCAATCCATGATATAGAGTCACACCTCTTCACCAAGGCCTGAAAGTGGCTGTGACACCTCTTCACCAGGGCCTGAAAGTGGCTGTGACACCTCTTCACCAAGGCCTGAAAGTGGCTGTGACACCTCTTCACCAAGGCCTAAAAGTGGCTGTGAAGAAGTGGGTACAACAGTCCGCACCTGAATTTGTTTTCAAAGAGGATTCGAGAGTTGGGTTCAACGATGGCGGCAGAAATGCATCGCTTGTGATGGAGATGATGTTGAGTAGTATCTTTGTGCAGAGAAGGAGTTACTTTACCAACATGTGCAATTTGTACAACCTCTAAGTATGCCCACTTTTGCATTACTTTCGGTACAACCCTCGTATATGCAAACCAGTAATATAGGAACAAGCATAACTTGCATTTATGCTTTTACATTCTTTTACAAGAACTGAAGATTTTGAGATTGATGGGACGAATTTATAGAAGTAGCTGATGCCTACATCTAGCCTAGACAACATAAATCAAGCTAGAGCCACATTGGAGAACAAATTATGTAATAAGCGCAAAAAACTTGGCTGGAGTGCTTTTGGAAGAAGCAGTACAATTTTCAACGGTAATTTTTTTTTTTTTTTTTTTTTTGATTGGATGTTTAACGACCACCGTGAGCAACTCAATGGGCTATAAGCAGTCGCCCGTCCCTAATTTAGGGTCACTGGTTCCAGGGAAGGGAGAGAGCCAGTGCCGTAAGACAAACACAACATCCATGCCTCACCGGGATTCGAACCCGGACCCCTTCGGACGAATGATCAGAGGCCAACGCCTTAGACCACTGCGCCACCGGGGCGGCGGGTAATTTACCATTATGTCTTGAAAGAAATCAGTGCACCCTTCCAGTCCTTATTTATGAATCATAGATACGGACCTTAACTAAAACATGCCACTCCGGTTGCGCAGTGGTCTAGGCCATGGCTTCTTAGCGTTCGTCCGAGATGGGTCCAGGTTCGAATCCCGTTGAGACATGGATGTTGTTTCTCTTACGGCGCTGGCTGTCTCCCTTCCCTGGAACCAGTGGCTCTAAATTAAGGACAGGCGACTGCTTATAGCCCACTGAGTTGCTAACGGTAGTTGTTAACCCCCCCTCCTCCAAAAAAACCCCAAACTAAAAATTACTTACGGAGGCTGCAGAGGCTGTGGAAAACACAATGTATGCTGTAAAGGTCCATATTTGATGTAACCACGAAAGATTAGGAAATGAACTCGTGGATCAAGAAAGTGACATAAGTTGATGACATCACGATTAAAGTTAAGACGCTGAAGTGGTAATGGGCTGGACATATTGGTAGAAGAACTGACAACTGTTTGGCAACTGGAATATGTTACTATACCCCAAGTCACCCTAAGAGTGGGCTGTTATTAATGGCGACAAGCCTGATGACGACTTTTCCGTGGAACGCAAGAATGGTATCAATTTGCATTGCAGTGAAATCCTTCTTCAATAACTCTCACATAGACACACTAAGAGTATACCGTTGACACCCTAAGCCTTTCTGTGTGATTTGTCGGTAGGCAGACACCCTAAGAGCGTACCTACTGACACATCACACAAGCAGGGAGGATTTTGAGTCGGGCAGTGGTGTTGTCCGAACTTCTTCTCTTACTGCATATTTGAGTAACCTTAGGCTTGAGTTCCCGATTGTCAGTTTATTGTTTCTGTTTTCTGAACGTTGGAAGAGGTCTTCCACCCGTTCCCCGATCTCCAAGTTATCCCGAGCTGGACATCAGCAGCCGAAAGTGCGAGGCTTTAAAAAATCTCTGACATTTGGAAAATTTGTTTTAGGTAGCAATTTTGTCCGATATATACTGCTGAGCAAATAAAAATGGTTACTGTGCAATGCTGCGTTTCTCTCATAACGCTAGGGTCCATTTTTCAAACCGGAAATAGCTATTCCGTATCTTAAATAGTGGTGCACTCTTAGATTGAATTGGAGTATAGATACCAAGGGACACGAAAAGACCCAAAATATGACCACGAGAGACATGGGTGGATGAAATTAGAAAGGAAGCCAGAATAACATGGAAGATACTTCTTCGCTGCCCGGGTGGCGCAGTGGTCTAAGCGATGGCTTCTGACCATTCGTCCGAGAAGTGTCCCGGTTCGAATCCCGGTGAGACATGGATGTTATTTTTGTCTTACGGCGCTGGCTCTCTTCCTTCCCTTGAACCAGTGGCCCTAAATTAGGGACGGGCGACTGCTTATAGCTCACTGAGTTGCTCACGGTGGTCGTTAAACCCCCAACTAAAAAACGAGACTTGTTCAAGACAGAGAAAGAGATTTGAGGAGACTTTTATCCAGCTGCAGCTTGAGAATGGTTGATAATGGTAGATGATTATGACGATGATGAACATAAAAACAAGTATAGCCCTGTGTGGCTGACATCGATGGTCTACACCAAGGGTCGGCAGCTCGTCGATTGCGACTCCATTTTTGGTCGCTCGCGGAGAAATTCGAGTCAAGACTTTTTCGCCCTCTAATTAATGCCCATTGCATATCCACAAGTCATAATATGTTTATAAGTATCCGATTAAAAGACGGCAAACTTCATAACTTCCTCGCTCCACCAACCGAGTATTTTTTAACTGTGTTCGAAACATTTACAGGGCTTGTGTTCAGGTTTGGACTGGATACGACTAATTGGGCTATGTGTGTGTGTGTGCGTGTGTGTGTGTGTGTGTGTTTTCTTATTAAGTTAATATAGAAACTACCGATCCTGACTGCGCATATCTGGACAAAAATAAGCAACTAAAGCTTGTAAAAAAAGTAAAAAAATTCCAATTTAGAACGTCGGACTCATGCGAATATCACCTGCGTGACTAACTCTAAATCTGCCGTTCCTGTTTCGATTACCTGTGCTTTCTCCACGTATAAACTCGATCACTGTTACATATCATAATTCCAAGCTACTACCTATCCCACCTTAAAAAAAAGGCTGGTTAATCGGTATTTTCTTGCTTTCAAATAAAATTGCCAAAAAGGTCACAAAACGGTTTAAACTCCTATATATAACTTTTTTTCTCATCGGTTCAGTGGCTTTTTATGTATAGCGACCAAAACACGGCCCGCAGATATATTAGGTTGTCGGAAAAGTCATGACGTATTTTAGCCATGTTTTGCAAAGGTCATTTATTGATAGAAAGAACAAATATCAATCAATGATATAATGCCCGTTTTGTTCGATAACCTTTTGCCATCTTTCAGTGAGCTGCAGAATGCCTCGTTCATAGAAGGCCCTGTCTTTCGTGGTGAAAAACTGTACAAGGTGCTGACTTACAGCCTCATCTGAATTGAACGTTATACCACGCAAGGACTGTTGAAGAGAGCGAAACAAGTGGAAGTCTGACGGCGCAAGGTCAGGCGAGTATGCTGTGTGTGGCAACACATCCCACCCAAGCTCCAATAATTTTTGGCGGGTGATCAAACTTGAGAGTGGTCTTGCGTTATCGTGATGGAACACAACACCTTTACGATGAACGAGCTCTGGACGTTTCTGGATGATGGATTCTTTCAAACTGTCCAATTGCCGACAGTACACATTCGAATTGATTGTTTGGTTCCGTGGTAGGAGCTCGAAAAACACGATACCTTTAAAATCCCACCACACTGAGACCAGATCCTTCCGCTGAAGAATGTCTGCTTTGGATGGTCGTTTGAGGCGAAGCAGCACGTCGGGACTAAGACCGTTTGCGCAGCACATTGTTGTACACAATTCACTTTTCGTTACCAGTTATCAGTCGCTTCAAAAAAGGATCGTTTTCCTCACGTTTAATGAGCATATCGTAGATGTTTATACGCGCCGTCAATTGAGCTACCTTTAGTTCATGAGGAACCCACACATCGAGCTTGCTTACGTATCCCAGCTTCTTCAGGTGGTTCTGAACGCTTGAATGATTGATGTGCAATGTGTCTGCAATCTCTCGTGTCGTGTGACGTGGGTCTGACTCGATCAATGCCTTGATTTGGTCGTCGTCAACTTCAGTTGGCCTCCAGGACCGAGGAGCATCGTTGAGGTCAAAATCACCAGTACGGAATTTTGCGAACCACCGCTGGCACGGACGTTCTTGTAAAGCATTTTAACCGTACACTTTACGCAACTTTTCACAAACTTGACACTCGTTCTTCCCTTTACGAAAGTAAAACAGTAAAATATGGCGAAAATGCACAGGTTGGTCTTCCATCTTCAACTTGATGTCAAATCTCCGCAAATCAACCAAATCGCTGACTATTCCTTTTAGACTGCAGCTAGAACTGCACCTGTCGAATTCCATAGCGATAACAGAGCTGCGCATGCCTCTAGTACTTCCAAAGCCGCCTAACCGCCATCGGGTGGCACAATACGTCATGACTTTTCCGACAGCCCAATGTAATTCCGATGGACCCGAAAGCACACATTTTCGGGTTTTTTTTATTGGAAGTGTAACTACCACCATGAGCAACTCAGTGGGCTGTAAGCAGTCGCCTTTCCCTAATTTAGGGCCACTGGTTCCAGGGAAGGGAGAGAGACAGCGTCGTAAGAGAAATACAACATCCATGTCTCACCGGGATTCGAACCCGGACCCGTCTCAGACGAATGATCAGGAGCCATCGCTTAGACCATTGCGCCACCGGGACAGATTCGCTGATTTCCCGATGTGGAATTCTGGTAGTGCTCTTTCTTCCTGTCTTTTTAAGCAAAATCTTAAGTAAGACTTGTTTTTTATACGCCATTAATATGTCACTTTTTTTAGGTGAATATTCTGCTTTTATTCATTTGAATAGATTTCAAATGACTTATGTTATTTTCACATCAAATAATAATTAGACACCTTTATGAACTTTCTTCATATTTCTGAGCCGAGACACATAGAGATTTTTGTATACACAGTTTAATTGGTGAAATTTCTAAAATTTAAATAGTTAACCTGTGGGACCTGTAAGTCAACGAAAAAATCAAACTAAAACACATTCCTGTTTATCTAAGTCGATCCCGAGATATTTCCTAGTTTCTGTTTTTGTTTGTTTGTTTTCTGTTGTTACTCCCACCGTCTTCAGTTCGGATGTCATAAATACCGTATTTAGACTATGCGTTGTTTATAAAATAACGTGGACAGAGCGATGACATCGTCCATTTAGACAGTCACTTCTGCGATATTACGGACTTTATTCAAACAGATGAGTGGCGTGTGCTATGTGCGTCTCACGATTTAAAAGCAACCAAGAAAGTCCTCTTCATAGTAATGCAAATCGTGGTGTGTTGAAATTACACTAGAAGAATGTGAGACAGTCTCTTTTCCTATTTACTACTAATCAGCAAATGAAACAGTTACCGTATTCAATGAAAAGAAGTTATAGTAAGAATAGTTTGCAGTATTAATATTTGTTCTAAATCAAAACTAATCATAGCCTTATGTTAGAATACGTAAACAAAATAAATTTTAAAAAGACACATTATTGCAAAGCCAAAAGATCTGTATTGATAATTATTTAGTTTCATTTTGTTAAGGTGGATCCACCTAAAATCTTTGTCTTGTATTCCCAATGGGCAAACTTCTGTAGCTATTTTCTTCACAATTAATTCGTTCCCAAGGATGAGAATTTGTACATCGATAAAAATAACTTCCTACTATAGCCTAGTGTATACATGATATTTTCTAAAACTTAACCATAAATATATTAAAAATCAATAACTTTTCCTTTGGTAGTGTTCAGACCAGAAAATAGATGGCGCGACCTGTACATTGATGATTGATGACGTCAGTAGAAAAAAAAGTTGGATTGCTTGATTATGGTTAAACTTTTAAAAATATTACGTATACTAGGCTATTATATGAAGTTATTTTTATCGATATTCAAATTTTCATCCTTGGGAACGTAATTATTGTGGAGAAAATGGCTACAGAAGTTTGCCCATTGGAAATACAAGGCGAAGATTTTAGGTGGATCCACCCAAGGCCGTAGATCCACCTTAAGCCCCAACAGAGCAGTTCTGCAATATCAGATGAAACTTTTTCTATTTTACGGAAGCAAAAAACTTTGAAAATATTTTACTTGATTTAGCAATGCAGTTAATGATTCCGTTATTGGCAATTAACAGCAGAGGATTTCTTTCGCACATCATTATCATAAATGCTTCCAGAAGTTCGTCGCTTAGGAAACTTTTCATTCGCGTCTTATAAATTTCAGGTTCCAAAAGGTACGTTCACACATTGAAAGCGTTATGAGATACTATATTTGTATGCCAGATTTAAGTTCCGATAGGAATTGGTATATAGATTATATTTCTTCAGCACAGGTAGCAACACATACAACAATTTTGAAGGTTTTACACGGAAGTAGGTCCAATACCGCTTCTGTTTCAGATACTTCATCCGATTCCATATCATTACTAATTTCAGACGGTGACAAATACTCTTCAATGATGTTGGATTTTAACCTGTTTTCTTCCCTTACTGAGATGTCCTTTTGCTTTCTTCAGGCTTTGTTTGTTTTCAGTTGCTTTCCTCACTAGTTCACAGTTGAATTTCCTTACGTCTTCAGCGATTCTTTTTCGTACTGTCTTGCAAAGTTCCATGTACGTAGTCTTATCATAAATACTGTTACAAAGTATTCAATGAAATAAAAGAAATTTAAAGACATTTTAATATACCTGTGATATGACGTAAGTAGTACACTTGTGAAGCATTGCACCAATTACTTTTCAAAATGGCATCCTGGCCTTCACACAGTCCTTCAGTCTCTGTGGCCACTCATCAAAAGCTTTACGCAGGGCCTCCACAGGGAAAACTGCTACTGCCCGTACCAAAGAGTGTTTGAGACTGTTAATACTCGGTTGTCTCTTTCTACAGGCCATGTCCTCCAGTGTGGCCCACAACTTGTAGTCCAAAGGGTTGAGGTCGGGGCTGCTTGAAAACCAATCAGCTGGAGAAATACAAAATTCGCCTGAAGCCACTCCTGGTTTGACTTGGCCTTGTGGGCAGATGCGGATTCCTTCTGAAAGCTCCACTCTCGGTTTTGAAAGCAGGCATGACTCAAATTTTGACCACTGCTCCAAAACCCTGTCGTGGTAGACATTAGCGGATGTTTTCACTCCTTTCTCACAGAAATGGAGCTCCGTGGTACCCTCGTAGGAGACTCCCCACCAAACCATGACAGAAGGAGGAGGATGGCCCCTCATGATCCTTGAAGATTTCTCCTGAACTTCTTATGAAGTTGACGTATGTACCCGTCATTTTGGCGATTGAAAGCCTCGATAGTACAAATTATTTCATCAGGGAAAAGGATCTGTCGGTGGCGATTGTCTGCGTAACGCTGCAGCAAACGTTTTGCTTTTAGCACCCTCTGCGGCTTTAATTATGAGGTGAGGAAATGCCCTGTACGCCGCCGATAAGCCCTCACCTTTAGGTCTCTCCGCAGCACGCGTGACATCGACCTTCTTGAAAGGTTCAGCCCACAAGTCATCACTGATTGTTTTGTGACAGGATTTCGTGGAATACGAGTTGCCACTGCTTTCACCAGGCGAGCAGTCCTAACGGTATTTAACCGACCTTCTCTTGGGCGGTCAGCGACAATCCCAATCTTAAGAAACCTTTTTATGGTCTGGTAGACAAAATTTTGATTGACTTTAATTTTTTTCAGCACGTTGAAAATCTTGGAAGCTGTTTTTCCAACTTTGTGCAGCGCTATTACAGCAACTCGATTCTCATAATCACCCCACTCAATTGCAAGAACTTCACGAAACACGTTATCTCTTCTGTGACACTATCTGCTTCATGCCTCCTGGCTGATCGATGATGTTGCATACCGGTTGCGCGCCATCTATCGAACGTTTGTAACAGTATGTATGCTTAGACTGAATATTCATCTTTGGAAGTCACATCTCCTTACTTGTCCTCGTCTTTCTTCTCTTCTGCATCAGAATTTTTGTTTTTCCTGATACTTTGTTCACATGCAACTTGTTCTTTGTACCAGCTATTTTTATAGCTGTTTCCTAAGAGCCTTGATTAGTTTTCTGTTAACTTCAGAGATGTCCACTTCTTCAGACGTTTGACCTTCTAGAGAGGAAAATCTGTTCCTCAATTCCAATTTGAAGGTATTATGATGTTTTTTTAAAGGTTGGTCATGTCAATACATTTCGTTTGTTTTATGAGCTTTCCACACTCGAGTTTAGCGTTGAGGTGCATCTTACATCTCAACATTCTATGGTCACTCACTGTGTTGAACCTGTTCAGCACACTGCAGTTTTCGGAGACAAATTTCTTGTTACACATAATAAAATCAATTTCATTTTTCATCCCATTGGGATGCCTCCATAGTCCATTTCCTTTGTGACTTTTTCTTGAAAAAGGAGTTCATGATGAATAACCTTTCTGCCTCTGCAAACTCTACGAGAGTATTTCCACGCAGGTTTCTGTTGCCGTGACCGAATTTATCTACTAAAGTTTCATTCTGTTACTGTTGCCCTGTTTTCGCATTGAAATCGCCTATAATGATTTTCGAGTGTTGCTTGATTTTGTTATTTAGGTGACGAATTTCCTCGTAAAATTCTTCGATTTCTTCCTCAGATGACTTGGGGTGGGTTTGGAATAATTTTCTGAGTCTGGTATCTTTTGGGGAGTTAGATAATGAGTCTCGCAGCTCTGTCAGAGGAACTTTCACTTAACTAGGACATAATCCTTTAGTTTCTTGTTTATTATAAATCCAGCACCAGTAGTTCTGCCAGTATCTGTCCCACGATAGTAGAAGAGATGTCCACTTTTCAGTTCAATGAGATCTTCTCCTTTTCTCCTTACCTCACTTAGACCGACGATGTCCCACTTGATTTCTTGTAGTTCCTCCTCCAATTCAAGAAGCCTTTAATCAGAAGATAGGGAGCGTCCATTTTAAGTAGCAAAGCTCAGCATCAGCTGGCAGCCTAGTCCGGTCCTCCAGTGATTCTTAGCACTATCTGCCTTCATGTCGCACTGGCCACTGCATTGGGCAGGTACATTCCAGCTGCCGAAGACTGAGGGCCAAGTTTTAAGTTGTGGAGTCATTTTGGAGGGGTTTGGCCATAACTCACCACGCTGTCAAGGGGGCTGGTGAGTGTGGGGTAGCATTTCTTCTAATCCCGATGGTATAGTTATACCGCTATTGGCGGTCGTCAGAGCCCCTTTTTTACAAACAGGATGCACAACGAGAAGGCAGGGTTGACATTTGTCAAGGAGAGGCTATGATCCCAGCAAAAAAATAAGTGCTGGAAAACTGCTGGCCACCAGCTGGCAGTGATGGGTCACTAGTGGCTGTAATCTGCCACTCACGGTACGGTAGCGATCCGTTGGTGGCAGCGCCATCAGTTGGCAGCCATTGATGGCCCTGCAGCATCTCCGTGAACTACGGGCCTCCAAACAAGTGCCACTAGTGGCCGGTAGCTGGCAACCAAAGCAACCCCAACAGGAGGTACAAGCAGCGGAACTGCTCCTGCGCTGAAGCAACACGTGCACAGTCTTTTATGGTACCAATTAATTGAAGACGACGCCCTCGCTACCGTGTTGCTTTAGTGTATGTTAAAAAAAGACATATGTAGAGAAACGGATTAATTTCCTAATGAAATGCCGCGTCGACAAAGATTACCGTCGGATGGAAATTATATAAATAATTAATGAACTGTAAGAAATAGTCAATTAATCTCATATATTTATAGAACCTCATTTCGTAGCAAAATTTCTGCACTAACACACGAAGAATCGAGAATACAAACAGCCATGAAACACACTCATTCCATTTTCATGAATAACAAGAAATAATTTCTGTATAACCTTCCTACGTACACTAAACCGCTTGAAATAGAAGTCCCGGAAAGACATTAAAAAACCGTTGTGATGGAAAAAAAAATAAGAATTATACGAGTACAAAATGTCTAATTTCGTTACAAAATTGTTCTAGTATTTGAAAAAAAAAGAAAAAAGCAACGCTGTGTGAATATAATTTACTCATCCGTGCGTTGAATACACAAGATTGAAGGAATTCGCTGTAAAAAAATAACCGGAAGTAAAATAAAATATCATTCTTATTTAGAACAAATGTAGCATCAGACCGTGGAAAAAAAAGATACAACGTTAAAAATGTAACACAATGGGACATGAATATGTAAATACATTAATTAAACAATCGCCTTTCAATACCAGAAGGACAGCTCAAGAAGTCTTGTGCTGTCTTCGGAGCGTCGGAGCCGACGCTGCGACAAGGCGCCCCTGTTAACTGTAGTCCATCGGCTAGGATGTGTGCAGTTCACATGGGACTACCGTCACTGGACAGTGGAAGAGTGGGAAGAGGTTACCTTCTACGATGAATCGAGGTTTCTACTCCACAGAAGAGACCGGAGGTGGCGGATACGGCGTCAGACTCACAAGAACCAACACCCGGACGCGCTTGTCAGTCAAGTACAGGCCGACGATGGCAGTGTGCATGTCTGGGTGGTGTTTTCTTTTTATAACCTGGAACCACTGGTACCACTGGATGGGTCCCTGAATGCCACGCTACCATTTCCATTACATACCACCACACTCATGCGGTTTAAATGGCATCGTCCGCAAACGACGTATATATAGAGAGCCAGATATCTCAGCAAACTCAAGAAAAAATAATATTACCTCGTTTCAAAATAAAACTCTTCGTATGATGGTAGGACTAGATGGAAAAACATCCAATAATGCTATCCGTAGTATACTAAATATCAGCTCTATACATTATACTATGTATGATCTAGCGCAAAGGTATTACGAGAAAGCCAAGAAACATCCCAATCCTCTTGTCAGGGAGGCCCTTAATTATGTTGTCAATGATACTGACAAATTTAAAAGACCGAAGGCTATTTTAAATAAAATTCCTGAAAAGAATCCAGTTCACAGTTATACTTCCAAAAAAATAAAAAATAACTGGTACTAAATTGAAGTTATTCCTCACACGTAGGACGAAAGCAAAAAATTGAATAGCAGTTTTGGACAAAAAAAAAACGCCTTGTTTAGGGGCCGAGCAAAATGTTGCATAAAAGATTTAACTTTTTTGTACTAAATATCTCTGCCCCTAAAAAAAAACAAGGTATTGTTGGTCTTGTCTTTTATATTAAAATTTGTTGTTGTTTTTTCCTGATTAAAAAAACAAAACAAAAAATAAAAATTAAAAAAAAGGCTCTTTTAAGAGCCGAGCAAAATGTTGCATGAAAGACATCTTTTTTGTACTGAATATTCAGCTCCTAACCAAACAAGGTGTTGTTGGTCTTGTCCTTTATATTAAAATTTGTTGTTGTTGTTTACAGATTAAAGAAAAAACAAAACAACAACAACAATAAACGAAAGAAAAAAAAACGGCTCGTTTAGGGGCCGAGCAAAATGTTGCATGAAAGACATCTTTTTTGTACTGAATATTCAGCTCCTAACCAAACAAGGTGTTGTTGGTCTTGTCCTTTATATTAAAATTTGTTGTTGTTGTTTACAGATTAAAGAAAAAACAAAACAACAACAACAATAAACGAAAGAAAAAAAACGGCTCGTTTAGGGGCCGAGCAAAGTGTCGCATAAAAGACATCTTTTTACGCATTAGTTCTGAAAAAAATAAATAATATTATTATTTAAACAAAACAGGACTAAATTTTTTCCGCTGTTGCACATAATTGGGCAGCAAGCAGGCAAGTAGCGAAGGTAAAAAAAAAAAAAATTGTGAATGATTGGCCCATAAACTACCGGCTTCCTAAATAAGGAATAAAAAAAATCCTGGTTGTGGCTTTTTTTTTCTTATTTCTCGATTGTTTACTCAAAATGAGTATCTTAAACCTCGATCGGTGTAATTTTGTGATCACACCACCTCAGCTATGGTTACTCTGACATGCCTGTCAAGAATCAACAAAAGTAAACCTGTGAAAAAATTCTGTAAACCAATGGGGAAAAATCCTTTCTCTCATTGGCTGGCGAGAAACACTGAGCAGATAGCCAGTTTTGTCTTACCCGGTGTTCAAAGACGATTTTTCTCTGGGAAAGATGTTCTGTGTGTGATGTTTTTTTTTTCCAGGTTCCCCTCTCCCGTGTCCTTTCCTTCCTTTCCCCCTGTACTCATCTGTGGCACAGGTGCACCAGGCATTTTTCTTGCGGAGAGAAATATCACTTGAAATGGCTTGTTGTTACAGGTAAGTATGTAGGGCAGCTTACAACTTCACTTCTTAACGGGTAACCGTCTACTCCCTCTCCTCTAATATTTCCATACTTTTCTTTCGTACTATTCTATCAGGGAAATCTGTTCCCAAATATCTAATATTCCTCTTTTTCACCTGACAAAAGGCGCAGAGCGCTGAGGGTTCGGGTCTCTCAACCTCAGATAGGAAATCTCTCTCTCAGCAAACTCAAGTAGTAGCATTCGCACTTCAGATGGCAGCTTATCAGGATTTAAGCGATTTCGAACGTGGTACGATAGTCGGCGCCCGGAAGATGGGTCACTCCATCTCGGAAATTATCACGAAATTTGGATTTACACGGTCAAAAATCTCAAGGGTGTATCTGGACTACACAAACGCAGGGGGAAATCGTAAGTGCGAGGCCGGTGTGGCCGTAGAAAGGCCCTGGACGATCGTGGACAGCGGTGTCTGGCACGTATCGTAACATCGCCGCAAATTACGGCGTTATTCGAAGCTGGGGACAATAGTACCATCGGCGTTCGGACAGTACAACGTTCCCTGTTTTCTATGAGTTCCAGAGCCGACGGCCCATCTGGGTGCCATTGCTGACTCTACTACACAAGGCTGTACGCCTCCCCTGGGCTCGGGAACACCGCCATTGGACGCAAGGTGACTAGAAATATGTAGTGGTTCAACAAATCGTGGTACCGGCTGTTTTGGGGAAATGGCCAACTCCGGGTGTTGGAACAACCCCACGAGGCAATGGGTCTCGCATTCCTACAAGGGATAATGCAAGCCGGCGGTGGCTCTGTTATGGTGTGGAATGTTTTCAGCTGGAACGCTGCAGGACCCTTCGTACATCTGCTGACCGCTATGACCGGTGGCTGCTACGTAGCCATCCTATGGGATCATTTAAACCCGTTCATGTCATGCAACGACTCCGACGGGTGCGAACTCTTTCAACACGGCAATGCGCCTCCACACACGCCCACAATTGCTCGATTATGGCTGGTGAAACATTCCACGGTGTATAGCATCCTGACTTGGCTCCTTCGTTAGCGGGTTTTAAACGCCATCGAACACATATGGGATGCAATTCAACGTGCCGTCAATGGAAGGAAACCTCCACCGGCGAATATTACGGAAGTGTAGGACGCTCTTCAGGAAGCATGGTGTGCATTGTCTCCACAGTACTACAGAGAGCTCGTAGAGTCCATGCCCAGTCACGTTGCTGCTGTTATCAGATTACAAGGAGGACCAACGCGGTGTTATAGAGGTATCACAGTTTTTCGGCACTTCAGTGCATATACAGCATAGGCCTACGCTACTTCATACATCGCAGAAGATCTTCGGCAATTAGTCGTTTTTTTTAAGTAGCTCACGCATGTGATTTGATTGCCGATCCCAGGTCTTCGCCCTGTCAATGTGATCAAATGTCCTTACATACTTAGAATCAGCCTCTCATCTTCTGAATTAGATTATACATAGCATGCGTCTCAGGCGTAGTCCAATATAAAACTAGTATTAGGTGTACAAATAAATTTTAAAGCGTTTTGAGACAACGCAACATGTAAGTTGAGAGAAAACAACAATACCTTTACGAATCAAAATATGCGCCGTCATTATCTATCACCTTCCGCCATCGGTCGGGCAGCTGACGGATTCCAGCCATGAAGGATACTTCGTCGTGTGATGCAATAAAGTCGTCAACCCATTTTTGCACTTCGTCACATGTCCGAAACTATACAGCAGACAAACCATGTTGCATCCATTGAAACCAATGATAGTCTGAAGGGGATATGTCGGGACTATACGCCGGGTGCTCCAAAACTTCCCAGACAAGCGTCAATAACGTTTCCTTGACCGATTTTGCGACATGCGACCTAGCGTTTTCATGCAGTAATTTCACGGGAAGCAATCCTTTGCCTATGAATGGACGTTTCCGATTTCCTAGTTCAATCGCAGCAATTGTTGCTTGTAGCGATCAGAAGTAACAGTTTTACCCTGTTCCAATAGTTCATAATAGAGCATACCCTTCACATCCCACCAGATGCACAGCAGAACTTTCTTGGAGTGTATATTGCGTTTCGGTGTCGAAGTCGTTGCATCATCGGGGTCTACCTAGTATTTTTTTGCGTTTGGAATTGTCGTACCATATCCACTTTTCCTCGCTGTAACGAGTTTCCACAAGAAAGACTCTCTGTGGTGTTTATTCAACAGATTCAAACACTTCATGACACGCTCATCCTTGTTCCTCTCGCTCAGGTCATGTGGCACCAATTTTCCTTTCTTCTGAATCTTTCCCATTGCGCGTAAACGATTGGAAATGGTTTGTTGAGTTACCCCCAGTTGTTCAGCTAACTGGGGGTAACTAAACGCCCCGCAGAGGTTGCACATGAGGAACTTCAGCAATGCTTGCAGTTCCTCATGTGCAACCTCTGCGGGGCGCCACTACGTTCTCGATCGCTAACATCGAAATCGCCTGCTTTAAACCATCTGAACCAAAACTCACACGTGCTTTTCGATACAGTATATCTCCCCCAGAACAGAACAAATCATTGCATATGGTTTTGCAGTACTGTTTCCTTAATGAAATTCGTAACGAATGCAGTAGCGAATAAATGCAGTAACGCTTGCCGTCTTTCACCTATCGATGTGCAAGTGCGTTTCTGATCTGATCTGATCATATGTAGAGGATTTCAGGAAGGGAGTGTCTGACCCCAGGTCTTAAACAACCCTTAGAAATAAGAAGCTAGGAGATTTGGGCTAGAGTGCCCGATAGGAAAGTGACACGGAAGCGAAGTAGAAAAGAGGAGGAAAACGCCCTTATTTATTACCGGGGGGCCAGTACCCGGGGTCCGACGGCTTAACGTGCCCATCCGACGCACGGCAGATATTTAGTGGATCGAGCGATCGTACCTGCTGGGATCGAACCTGAGGTCCTTTCCGTGGCAGTCACGAACGTTGCCCACTAGGCCACCTGCGGCCCTGCAAGTGCGTTTGGCTGTTGTGCAAACTTTTTCTGTCATATTTTATACTCGGGACGAGTTGCGGTCACGTGACAACAACGCGGGGGGGGAATGTCGGATATGTAAATAGCGGTATACGTCACACAAAAAACGCTTTAAAACTTATTTTTACACCTAATAGAACTTGCTTCGTCATGAAGAAAATTTCTTCTGATGTAGAAAATAATCTGCACATTCTAAAAGAGAGGCAGCAAGCGAAGTATCTGATGCAATGGATTTAATGAATAATTTAGGAGGGCCTAAAAATGCCGGCAAAAAAACCTTCCATAAGTGGCTGCAATGTGATTTAGGTGCACAAGACACAGTATTGTATAAGTTACCGCTTCTGAAAATTAACCCGGAGAGAAAGTGAATGAAAATGCGGAAATTAACAAATCATCAATCACAACACAGTACTTCCTTGTGTTGACACTTCATTAGCGTGAGTGAGTCAATGGGGCTTTGAATATAACGATATCATTACTGTGATGAAAATTCAGATTGTAGAAAATATGACAAGGATTCTCGAAAATAAGCAAAGAGAGAAACTGCCGATTTGCTTTTAACATTTGTAAAACAATAAAATACAAGCTTTTGCATTATTCTTGTTTTCCTATTTTCTCTGCATTCCCCTTCTATCCATTAGCCCCAAATATCATAAGTGCACTGCATCGCATATTTAAATTTGCTGTATAAGCACTTCAAGTAAAGTAACTGAATAACAACGACGCATTTTTAAGATTAATCAGCATCGCATTCCTCGTAAAATTAAATGTATACCACAGAGCCAAAAGTATTATAGCCAACGCGTTTTAAGCAAATCGAAGCAACTGCAGATATATGACGGTGCGATGAGCCATTACATTTTGACCACCTACTCAATAAGATGTAGGACCCCCTTTAGCCCACAAAACAGCAGCCACTGGGGGAGACATCGATTCGATGAGGTGGCGATAGGTATCCTGGGGTATCTAGTACCATAATGTCAACAGCAGGTCCTCCATTTCCTGTAAATTTCAGTGCGGTGGGGATTTAGCGCGAACTCGCTTTTCCAAGTCGAACCACAAATGTTCGATTGGGTTCATTTCATGTGAATTTGAAGGCCAGGGCATTAATAGAAAGTCACCAACATGTTCCTCAAACCACTCCTGGACGATCCTGGCAGTGTGACAAGGCTCATTATCCTGTTGGTAATGGCCATCACCAGCATGGAACACAGTTGCCATGAATGGGTCACCTTGACCACTTTCTTCCCATCATCCAAGGTCCAATCTCGATTATCTTGGGCCCATTTCATGCGTTGTTTGCGATGACGTGCAGTGAGCATGGGAGCCCGGCTGGGTCTTCGTCTACGTAGGCCCATGCGCAGAAGGCTGCGATGAACTGTGTGCTGTGACACATTGCCCTGATCACCGTTGTTGTAGTTTGTCGCACTTTGACCATGCGATTGCTGTGAAATATGCGCGACAGTCTCCGCTTCCCTCCGGCATCGATGAGCTGCGGACGACACACGGCTGGACAACGGTTCTTCATTTGGCCATCTGTGCACCACTTTTGATACGTACTCACTACAGGGGCATGTGAATAACCCATAAGCCGAGCCGTTTCCGAGATCGTAGTTCAGAGACGCTGTACCATCACAATTTTTCCTTTATCAAACTCCGATAAATCGGCAGCTTTTCTCATTCTGACACCGAACACTCTACTAACCAAAAGCCGGTCCTCGGGTTGTATATATATATATACCGCTCCGTGAACTTCACTTGCGCCGCCTTTCGGTGTCCAGGCGCGCTCATTTCTCTAGACTGGGGGTGATCGTAATCAAATGGCTCATTGGTGTGAACAACCCCTGATACTCAGCTCTCTTAATCAGTGTTATTCTTGTTCTACAGATTGTAAAGGCAGCAGACTTAAGCGAGTTTGACAAAGGAGAAATTGTGATGGCCAGGCGAATGGGTCAGAGCATTTCCAAGACGGCAAGGCTTGTTGTGGGCTCACTGCCAGCTGTGGTTAATACTTTCAAAAAGTGGTCCGAGGGGGATGAAACCACATACCGCCGGCAAGATATGGGCAGACCACGGCTCATCGATGCCAGAGATGATCGTAGGCTATCCCGTATCGTACAATGCAACCGAAGAAATAGTCTGCCGCAATTTTCTGGGTAATTAAATGCTGGTGAAGGAGTAATGTGTCACAACACACACTACGTCGAACCATGCTGAAAATAGGGCTGCGTAGCTTCATCCCGCTCCGACTGCCCATGCTAACCTAGGTTCATCGCCGAAAGCGCCTACAATGGGCTCACGAGCATCAAAGCTGGACCTCGAATGATTGTAAGAAGGTCATCTGGTCCGATGAATCTCGTTTCCTGTTGCACCATCTGGACGGTAGGGTACGTGTGCGTCATTTACCTGGGGAAGTGTTGGCACCAGGACGCAGCGCGGGATGAAATTAATCGGTGGAGTAAGTGCAATGCTTCGGTCGATGTTCTGCTGGGAATCCCTGGGTCTAGTCATGCATGTGCAGGAAGCTATGACTTAGATCACCTACCTAAACATCACTATATACTAGGAACATCCTTTCATGGCAACGGTATTCCCCTCTAATAGTTTTTTTCTTTCAAAGGGTAATGCGCCATACCACAATTCTCAGATTGCTCGAGAATGGCTCATTGAAGACTAGCCTCCAAATTCCCTACACATCAACCCAATTAACCTAGCCTCCAAATTCCCTACACATCAATCCAGTTGACCTAGCTTCCAAATTCCCTACACATCTATCCAATTGACCTAGCCTCCAAATTCCCTACACATCAATCCAATTAACCTAGCCTCCAAATTCCCTACACATCAATCCAATTAACCTAGCCTCCAAATTCCCTACACATCTATCCAATTGACCTAGCCTCCAAATTCCCTACACGTCAATCCAATTAACCTAGCCTCCAAATTCCCTATACATCAATCCAATTAATCTAGCCTCCAAATTCCCTACACATCAATCCAGTTGACCTAGCTTCCAAATTCCCTACACATCTATCCAATTGACCTAGCCTCCAAATTCCCTAAACGTCAATCCAATTGACCTAGCCTCCAAATTCCCTACACATCAATCCAATTGACATAGCCTCCAAATTCCCTACACATCAATCCAATGGAACATCTTTGGTTTGTGTTGGACAGCAAATCTGAGCTCCGGCTGCTCAACCACGTGACTTTCAAGAGTTAAAGAATCTGCTGGTGTTGGTACCAAATGCACTCATTGTCATAAAAATCCGCGCACCAAGAGGGAGGCGTCGGATTGAAATAAAATTTTAGTAGTGAGATGGTACATACCAAGGACAGAAGTGATTACAATATCACAGCAGTAGGAAGATTTCCCGCGGACATACGGTACACATTCCGGTCAGCTTTAGTACCGCGTCGGACCGCCTCGTGCTCGGATACATGCGATGATACGGTCCGGCTTGAAGTCAACGAGACGCCGCGTGCTATCCTGGGAGCCAGAAATTATCGTCTTTGCATTTTCTGATCCGAAGAGCCGTTACCCATTCTTCGTCACCACAACTTCGTCATGCTGAATTCTGCAGGATCAGACAACTGGCTGCCCTGTATGGTTAGCCCCCTTTGGAGGTTGACAGGCTATTTAACCGTTTATTGACTCCTCGTGGTTCGACCTTATTTAGGGAACACAGTTCTACTAGGTATGTCACTTCTTTACAGTACATACAGTACATCCCATGTGTTAACAATGTTTTGAAGGATATCTGTAAAAAACACGGAGTTGGTTTTGGTGTTAAGGCCAACAATATTTTGTCTATTATCAAACCCGACAATGATATAACGCCTTTGGGATCCTGTTATGGGGTGTATTCCATTCCTCTAAAGGCCCTTGAACCAGGCAAAAGCGATTTGATTTATGTGGGCTCTACATCCCGCAATCTTGGCTGCAGGATTACTGAACGTAAGTATAACGTGAAGTCGTGTTCTCCTACTACAGCTTTGTCAAGATTATGTCTAAGCGGCACTCATTTTCCGCTTTGGAATGAGGCCAAGATCCTTTGTGCACCTAGACTTAAATCGTGTTTGTTGTTTGCGGAGAGCCTTATGATACATACATTGAAACCCATATGCTGTAATGACGATTACCCTTCGGTAATTCCCCTCCCCTGGAAGGGTTTGGTGGAAGAAAGGGAGTGACAGTCCGAACATTGACTATCATTAGGGTCAACTTCTTTTAATTTTTGTCACCGTTTGTGGATATTTGAAAATTCATTGGTCAGTCTATTCCACACACCGCTTACGTCACGCTGTGTTTTGTTTTGTATTTATACTTGTATGTTTCTCGCCCTTGCGTCATATGTAATTACATCTGAAGACGAATTGGTGGCCAATTCGAAAGATCTAATGTTCATTGTGTGTTTTTAACTTATGTGATTTTAACTAGTAAAGATTTTATCGTGCATTAGACGGCCTTTTTGTCTAATGGGTTATCCTGGGACAAATTGGCCCACACTTCTTGCACATGACGATCTAAATCACGAACGCTGGGACATGGGAAAAATTGGCGTCCCATCTGGTCCCACACGTGCTCAATGGACGAGAGATCAGGCGATATGGCAGGCCTTGGAAGCGTCGAAGCATGACGTACACATCCCTGGGAAACCCGAGCCGTGTGCAGACGGGCGTTTTCTTGTTGGAAAAAGGCTCCGCGCCGCCTCGATAGGAAAGGCAGTACATGAAGTCGCAGGATCTCCTGTACGTAGCGCTGGGCTGTCAACGTCCTTCGGATCAGTGAGAGGGAAGTCCGGCTGTCATATGCGATGGCTCCCCAGACCATTACGCCTGCAGTTCGGGAAGTGTGCCGCTGTACAGTGAGATTGGGATTGTAACGCTCACCTGCAGTCCTCCACACTCTGACACGGTGGTCATCCGTTCCCATACAGAAGCGGGATTCGTCGTTGAACACTATAGATCACCAGTCCATAGCATTTCACGTTGTTGGCTGCTGACACCACTGTAATCGACGCCGACGATGGCCAGGTGTTAATGGCAGAAAACATAAAGGCTGTGGAGAGTGCAGATTCGCCTCTGCCAGGCGTCTGGAAATGGTTCTGGCGGACACAGGAGTCCTTTGTACTGCCACCACATGTTTCTTGAACAGCCACCACATGTTTCTTGAACAGCCACCAAATGTTTCTTGAACAGTCACCACATGTTTCTTGAACAGCCACCACATATTTCTTGAACAGCCACCACATGTTTCTTAAACAGTCACCACGTGTTTCTTGAACAGCCACCACATGTTTCCTGAACAGCCACCACATGTTTCTTGAACAGTCACCACATGTTTCTTGAACAGCCACCACATGTCTCTGGGTATTGTGCAAGGACGTCGTTGCATCTGTGTGCGCCGCTCTCACGATCCGACGGTCCTCTCTGCTGGTGGTGTGTCTGGGTTGTCCAGAGCGGTCTGGTTCACTTCGTCGACAATCACTTCGTCGACAACTCATTTCGTCGACAATCATTTCGTCGACAGGTACATTTCGTCGACAGGTACATTTCGTCGACACTCACTTCGTCGACACTATACAGTATATGCTTTCGTAAAATCTACAGTTTTCAATTTAGAACCACCAAATTTGGTGTACTATCTCATTGTACTCTTACACCAACTTAGACTACAGACGGAAGAGGTCGGTGCCCGGGGTCAAGGGGGCTGCATACAACAGTTTCGTAAAATCTACAGTTTTCAATTTAGAACAACCAAATTTGGTATACTATCTCATTGTACTCTTACACCAACTTAGACTACAGACGGAAGAGGTCGGTGCCCGGGGTCAAGGGGGCTGCATACAACAGTTTCGTAAAATCTACAGTTTTCAATTTAGAACAACCAAATTTGGTATACTATCTCATTGTACTGTTACACCAACTTAGACCACAGACGGAAGGGATCGGGGCCCGGTCCCAAACAACATTTTCGTAAAATCTACAGTTTTCAATTTAGAACCACCAAATTTGGTTTACTATCTCATTGTACTCTTACACCAACTTAGACCACAGACGGAAGGGGTCCGGGCCCGAGGTGAAGGGGCCCCATACAACATTTTCGTAAAATCTACAGTTTTCAATTTAGAACCACAAAATTTGGTATGCTATCTCATTGTACTCTTACATCAACTTAGACCACAGACGGAAGGGGTTGGGGCCCGGGGTCAAGGGGCCCGGTCCCAAACAACATTTTCGTAAAATCTACAGTTTTCAATTTAGAACCACCAAATTTGGTTTACTATCTCATCGTACTCTTACACCAACTTAGACCACAGACGGAAGGGGTCGGGGCCCGGGGTGAAGGGGGCCCCATACAACATTTTCGTAAAATCTACAGTTTTCAATTTAGAACCACCAAATTTGGTATACTATCTCATTGTACTTAGACCGTACACGGTTTTTGGAAGGGTCGAGGCCCGGGGTAAAGGGAGTCTCATACAAAATTTTCTCAAAAATTTCCATTTTTTACTTAAGAACTGCAACACAATTCTGCACTCCAATACCCTATCTGCGAGCTAAGTTAGAGTACCATGAGATAGTATACCAAATTTGGTGGTTCTAAATTGAAAACTGTAGATTTTACGAATATGTTGTATGGGACCTCCTTCACCCCGGGCCCCGAGTCCTTCCGTCTGTGGTCTAAGTTGGTGTAAGAGTACAATGAGATAGTATACATAAATTTGGTGGTTCTAAATTGAAAACTGTAGGGTTTACAAAAATGTTGTATGGGGCCCCCTTGACCCCGGGCTCCGACCTCTTCCGTCTGTGGTCTAAGTTGGTGTAAGAGTACAATGAGATAGTATACCAAATTTGGTGGTTCTAAATTGAAAACTGTAGGTTTTACGAAAATGTTGTTTGGGACCCCTTGACCCCGGGCCCCGACCTCTTACGTCTGTAGTCCAAGTAAGAGTACAATGAGATAGTATTCCAAATTTGGTGGTTCTAAATTGAAAACTGTAGGTTTTACGAAAATGTTGTATGGGACCCCCTTGACCCCGGGCCCCGACCTCTTACGTCTGTAGTCCAAGTAAGAGTACAATGAGATAGTATTCCAAATTTGGTGGTTCTAAATTGAAAACTGTAGGTTTTACGAAAATGTTGTTTGGGGCCCCCTTGACTCCGGGCCCCGACCTCTTACGTCTGTAGTCCAAGTAAGAGTACAATGAGATAGTATACCAAATTTGGTGGTCCTAAATTGAAAACTGTAGGTTTTACGAAAATGTTGTATGGGACCCCCTTGACCCCGGGCCCCGACCTCTTACGTCTGTGGTCCAAGTTGGTGTAAGAGTACAATGAGATAGTATACCAAATTTGGTGGTTCTAAATTGAAAACTGTAGATTTTACGAAAATGTTGAATGGGGGCCCCTTGATCCCGAGCCCCGACTTCTTCCGTCTGTGGTCTAAGTTGGTGTAAGAGTACAATGAGATAGTACACCAAATTTGGTGGTTCTAAATTGAAAACTGTAGATTTTACGAAAGCATATACTGTATAGTGTCGACGAAGTGAGTGTCGACGAAATGTACCTGTCGACGAAATGATTGTCGACGAAGTGGCGTCGACGAAATGAGTTGTCGACGAAGTGAACCACTCCGGTCCAGAGTCAGTCCGCCGTGTCTGTGTGCTTTCCCATTTCCATTGCTCCCAACACAATCGCACCGTACTCTCCGACCGGCCCAAATGGCGGCCGATTCGGCGCATCGGCCACCCTACCTCTCTCATCCTGACGATACGGCCTCGTTCAAACTCCGTCAGTTGCCCGTACGCACATCTACGGTGGCTCCTTCTCATATCTATCGCTCAGGGATCTCACCTGACTCTTACCGTGCACTTCGGCCCGAATGTGGAGTCCCCTGCGCGGCACCTTATAAGCCCCAAGGATTGCGATTGGAATCACACGAAACTTTAATCATTTGCATATCTGCTCTCCCCGTAGCTATTCACCGGGTTTTGCGTTAATAGCACGGTTTTTTCTTGGTGCGCGGATTTTTATGGCAATGAGTCTATCTCAAGACACCTTTAGAAATGTTGTACCGTTCATCCTTCTCCGTGTAAGAGTTGTTTTAGTGGCATGTGAACGACTAACATCGTATTAGGCAGGTGGTCATAATGGTTTGGTTCTTCGGTGTATATGTACAGCAGAAATATTTTAAAGTAGTGTTATTATTTGGTGCACTCCCGGTTCGTTTTCCTTGGTAAGTATTGCTTCGCAATGAGGCAGTATCAAACATAAGTTACTCTTCTACTTAACCAGTAGCATACCGTAAACTTTGTGTGTGTAGGCATGAAAAAAAACCTCATCTAAATCGGATCTCCATTCTGCAATCTTTTTTTTTTATATATATTTTTTTCCGTTACTTTCTCATGAAATGTAGGCTTTGACATAGAAATCGCCTTTATTGAAATCATGCTCGCGCAAAGCTTTGAATAATTTGCATGCATAATGTTTTACTGATTAATTCAGTGGAAAAGTAAGAAATATTATTTTCACTTTTAACTTAGCGAAATCAAAGCTAATCAGGTATTTCTTTGAGTGAATTCAAAATCTCTTCGGGAAACAGGACGCTTTTTATATCAAAAATTTTTGAGCCCATAAATTTTCCATATACGATAGTTATGGGGGGATGATTATGACTTAGAAATTACTAAGTTAATTATGATTTGGAAAACATAAAAAATGAGCATTACACACAAATAGCTGTTCATAATTTCATTGCAAGATAAAAAAAAAAAACCACAGCCAACAAAACAGCTTTTGGAATGTTGAACTACCACAAATAATTCTGCTTCGTAAATAGAAGTGCTGAAATGTCATTTGTATGTTTTACCTGCTTACTTAACAAGGAAGTTAAAGAACTCTGGTTTGAGGTTGATCTTTTGCTACATTCAGGTTTTTCTGTGAAACTTAGGGAATCAAAAGAACGAGAGAGATGGTCTTATTTACTATTTTTTCAACATCACATACATTGCCGTAGTCTCCTTTAGAACTTGCAGTTTGCTTAAATTATCTTGAAACTTTTCAGACCCTAACCAAAGTATGGAATACATACAGATAGCTGTACAATTTTCCAATTGTGTCAGAAAATATTCTTCTAAAGTTACACACTGGGCGGAAAATCAGAGTCAAGATCGCGGTCAAAGAAATTCTGCTTTTTCATTTGCTGATGCAGCACGCTATTTTGCATTTCTACACGTTTTTCGATGGTTGGTAATGAAGCTGCATCCGAAGTGGAAATAAAAAGGTGAGACAAAGCAAAGGATTCTGGCTTCTGTAATTGGTCGACTGCCGGAGAGTACATGCAGCTGGAGATTTCTCATGTGCTGTTGCCTCATCTCCGCCCGTACTACTCGCCCCTCCCAAGCGGCTCAATCTCATATCGGCTTGACGATGCGAAAACAGTTGTCGCGCTTGTTTCATCAATTCCGACGAAAAATACATAAAAATATGTGTGATTTTTGTAAAAATAAAACTCTACAAAAACCAGTGGTACATAGTTTAAATTTTCGCTTAAAACAAATGCAGCGCAAATAGCTTCTTCTTTTAATTCCTTATTTTTTCATACAGCACATTTTTGCACGTAATTCAGCAATACATTGTATGCGTTGCATACAATGACCGCACGTTACTGTACTTAATTATAACGTAAATAGTTCAGCCTAAGGTGGACGTCAAGTAATTTTGCTTCCTATACTTCCAATGGAAAAATTTTTGTACACATTTCCTTCACAATTAGTGTGTTTCCAAGGATGAAAATTTTAACACAGATAAAAATAACTTCATATTATAGTAACTTGTAATACTTAATATTTTCTAAAACATAACCATAATTATATTAAAAATCAATAACTTTTCCTTTGGTGGTGTTGAAACCAGAGAAAAGATGGTGCGACCTGTACGTTGATGCCGTCAGTAGACAAACAAATGTTGGATTGCATAATTATGGTTATGTTTTAGAAAATATTAAGTATTCCAATGTATAAAATGAAGCTATTTTAATCGATGTTAAAATTTTCATCCTTGGGAACGCATTAATTGTGAAGATAATGTGTATGGAAGTTTTTCCATTGGAAGTATATAGTAAGCAAAATTACTTGACGTCCACCTTAATGAAATAAATTAACTGCCTGTAAATAGATTTTTTTTACAAGGGGAAGATGGGCGCCTCTGTGACTAGGACTACTACGGAAGATTTTTCGAAGCATTCATCCAACAGAATACAAGACTCGACGTAATGAAAACTATGCAACTGCATAATCAATGCAGATGCCATGTATTTATGAATGTACACCCTACCCAGAATTTTGTATTCAAGCAACGCACTCATAGAGCAAAAGGTCCTTTCAAGGACTTACTACGAGTAAATGCTTCAAAAAGAAACTAGGCTTGCGTACCATAATTATTGGCTGCATAATCTAATTTACACTATATGTACTCTATATTGACAAAAGTCACCGGACACCCCTTCAAAAGCAAATGAACGGATCCTCTGCATTGTTAAGATGCGCGGTGCAGCTGCAAACGGTATAAAAACAAGCCTGCAGCTGACCGCGATCATATCGCACTGTGAGGTTGAGTGAAAATGTCGCGGCGGGAGAGAACTGACTTTGAGAAAGGAAAGATTGTTGGGTGTTATATTAGTGTGTTGTGCATAAGAGAAACCAAGAGGCGTTTAAACATACCCAAGTCAACTGTTTTGGATGTACTGCATAAGTAGAAGACACATGGCGTGCCTGAAGCAGCAAAACGTACCGGCAGACCAAAGAAAATCAGTGATAAAGGACGTCGCGACCTCAGAAGAGTCGTTACAGATAATCGACGGAGTACTGCACAAGACCTGTGTACAGGTGAGTAAAAATGCTGGAACCTCGGTATGTACACGTGCCATTCGCGGAAAACTTCATTCCTTGGGTTACCGTGGTCGTGCGGCTCCTCATACGCCTTTCATCTCCACTCGGAATGCTACCGTCGTTTAGCATGGAGAAAAGAACATTTATCGTGGACCGTAGATCAATGGAAACGGGTCCTATGGACTGGTGAATCCAGATACACGATTCATCAGTCTGATGGCCGTGTGAGGGTATGGCAGCCGCCGGGGGAACGCTATTTACCACAGTGTACTGTTCCTACGGTAAAATTTGGAGATGGCAGTGTACTCGTATGGGAGTGTTTTTCGTGGTATGGTCCCGGCCCATTGGTTATCGTTGATAAACCTGCTAGCCAGCATGTCTACCTCGATATTCTGGACAATTATGTCCTACCAACTCTGTGGCAATTCTATGGAACCGATCCTTCTTGGTACCAGCAAGATAATGCACCAAGCCATAAAGCAAGGACTGTTACGGCGTGGTTTCACGATAATTCCGTATGGTGTGTGGGCTGGCCGGCACAGAGCCCTGATCTTAATCACATAGAGCACCCATGGGATGAATTAGAGCGCAGCATAAGAAGTTTGGAAGCAAGGCCTACTACTAAGCAACAGTTAGCGACAGTATTATATACTGAATGGAAGCGCATACCTATCGCTGTGTTCCAAAACCTTGTCGAAAGCATGTCTCGAAGGGTCAGTGCATGCATTAAAGCCAAAGGTGGACCAACACCGTACTGATGTACGTCAATAAATGCTATGCTGTGTTTCTCTTCTAGGTGTCCGGTGACTTTGGTCAATATAGTGTATATCTATAACGAGAAAGTTGGCCCCGAATTTTCAGTTGTAATGAGCACGTCTTTTGAATTCTTTCCGACGTGAATAAAATTTATCAAAGTTATTCAGAGTCAATGGAACCAGGTAAAACAAAATCACCACAGGATTTCTACAGTCGATAAAACATCCAGAAACAAAAACAGCTATTTACTTCCACCAGCGGAAAAGTATTTTACGAAAATTAACAAATGGCGCATAAAAAGTTTCTCATAGCAGAAGGAAGGTGTCAGAGACAGAGAGAAGATTTTCAAATCGAACAGTTAGAAGAAGAAATATAGAAGGAAACATGATATAACTCTACGCCTTCTGGCGGAAGAATTTTGCCTAATGGAAACGTTCAAAAAAGGCGAAAAGTATTCTTCATGGCAAAAGCTGAGTTAAGGCAAAAGAACTTTTCAAATACATCTCCCAGACAGAGATAGCGAGAAAAAGGTTTTGACATTTACGCCCCTAGTGAGAAAGCTGTGTGTTATTTAAAGAGGATAATGCTCCTCAGCTTTATTGTAGCGAATGGTATACAGTAGAAAAAAAATGTCAATAGGGTTTTAGAAGCGGAGATACAGCAGCAAACAGAAGTACACAAACACAATCTAGCGACAGAACTAAGAAACACAAAACTCCTCAAATACAAACATAATGTTCCACAATGTAAACGGTATCAGGTGTCAAAAGAATTTTTTTAAATCGCACATTTAGGAGCAGAGGTATTGAGAAAAACAAATTAAAATTTTGTGAACCCTGACGGCTAAATTGCGCATTGTTTCGGAAGAATATAAACATAAAAAGTTTTCATAACTACCAGTATCTCACTGAAAAAGAATTTCTTCAATCGTGCAATTTTAGTACTGCAGACATTTCTGCAAACTGAAACGTGAGCTTACGCATTTCTTTAACAAAATTCTAAATTATGGGAGAAACATTTTCACTGGAAATGTTCTCCAGCAAAGAAATTATTTTTGAAATCGGACTTTTAAAAGCAGCTATATCGACAAAAAATAAGACATACATCTTGTAAGAAATGTCTAATAAATTAAATATATATTTGAATTTAACCTTTTACATAACGCAGTAAGCCACTCACCAGCTGTACGGAGACCCGCCATTCACTGAGCAAATCATAAATATAATCTACCATTTATCAACCTTAAGAAAACTATTTATTCATTTAAAAACGTGAATGAAAAATAAACACTTATGTAAACATCGATAAAACCATATCTTCGCACATATATAAGTTATATCTTATTACAGCTTTAACGCGCGCACACTGTACATCGCCGATATAATTCTTTTTTCGCCAAGAAACTAACTACGCAATTACTTACTGACGTCATCAGAACGCTATTTTAGCAATGCTCGCTTCAGCAAACAAATAAAATAGTGGGCGCGGCGCCACCTGCAATTCGGTTAAGCATGCGTTGAGGCCTCTAGTTCAAGTGTCGTAGAACTCCGACAGGCATAGTTCTTACATGAATTTCCAATACATGTACGTCCCCTGGCGGAAAAACTATGAGCTATTTTAAGCAGGAGGTATTATCAAAAGGTTTTCCAGGGTAACGGTATCGGCCCACGAAAGAATCTTTTCAATTGAGTTTTAAAAAGTTCAGATTTTGCTGCAAATGCATCAGAATCAGTAATAAGTACTTGCGCCTCCTGATGGCTAAACCATTCGTACCAAAAATTAGAAAAAAATGTTATATTTTAAAAATAGGAAGAGACCGGTATAATGCAAAATACTTCTCATCACAAGCTGCATCTGGTTCAGGAAGAATTTCTGAAATCGGACTTAAAAAGCCGAAATATCGGGGGAAACGCACCTTACCTTTACGCCCCCTAGTGGATAACCTAAACATTGCTTGAAAAAGGGACTGTGCCTAAAATAGGCTTTAATATAAAAGGCATCGAAAGGAAAAATAATGTTTTCAATCGGACGTTTAGAAGCAAGTATATGGAATAAAATGTATTTTAAATTCGATGTCATCTGCATTTACGCCCTCTTGCGCCGGAGTTTTGAATCAGAAGAATCGGAATGCACGTGTCGTCTTTCTTACATTTCAAGCTTCCCAATGCGAATAGAATTTTTTAAATAGGACTAATAGTTGCAAAAATATGGTGTCCACAGACAGATGGACGGACGGACAAAGTGATAACATTAGCGCGATCTATTTTCATAAAAGATATGCTAAGAAAATAATAACTCCCTTTTCGTAGCTGTGCTGGATTTGATTTTCATCACACTTTATTAAACCTTTGATTTAATATACTATTTAATTATAATCATCCAGTTAACACACATGTAAATTCACGGAAGAATTAATTTTACCAGTCTCTTCCTATTTTTGAAATATAACATTTCTTTTTGTTTGTCTGGGGGTTTAACACCACTGGCGTGGGACAACTCAATGGACAATCCACAGTCATCCGTTCCTAATTTGAAGCCACTGGTTCCAGAGAAATGAAAAAGCCGGGGCCATAAGACAAACACAAAATCCATGCTTCACTCAGGAGTCGAACCCGGACGAATAATTAGAAACAAACGATTCAAACCACTCGACACCGAGGCGATTAATGAGAGTACACCTAACCTTTGTTGCTTAATATGATATAATGCTATGCTGACCTGATTGTTTGCTTGACAGCCTTATTAAACGATTGTATTGCCGCCCCGGTGGCGCAGTGGTCTGAGCGATGGCCTCTGATCATTCGTCTGAAAGGGGTCCGGGTTCGAATCCCAATGAGGCATGGATGTTGTGTTTGTCTTACGGCACTGGCTCTCTCTCTCTCTCTTCCCTGGAACCAGTGACCCCAAATTAGGGACGGGAGACTGCTTATAGCCCATTGAGTTGCTCACGGTGGTCGTTAAACCTCCAATCAACAAAAAAAACAATTGTATTTCTTTCCTTCAAACCGTCTTTATTTATTTAATGTTTTATTACAAGGGGCCCTTTCTAGAGCATGCCGGAATACGTTTAAGAGACAAACTACTTTCAAAATGTTGTGCAGGTATAAACAATTGTTAAGCAATTAAATGTCCCCAAATTTTCATCAGCCAGATATTACCGTGGACTATAAAATAAATACATATTATAACAAGAAAGATGATACGAATTTTCGAGTGTAATGAGCACGTCTTTTGAATCCATTCTAACTCGAAATAAATTTTTCAAAGCTATTCAAGGTCACTGGACCCGGTGTGGAAAACAGTAGTATCTGAAAAAAGAAAAATATTTCAATCGGGTTAATAATCCCGCTGATATTGCTGTGAACGAAATCGTGAATTTACGCCCTCTAGTAGCAGACTTGTTCGTTACGGGAATTTTGAAATTATGTGAGAAACATTTCGCAGCCGAAACGCTCTCCAACAAAAAAGAATTTTTCAAATCGGACTCTTAGAAACAGACATATAGACAAATATAGGATCTGCATCTACGCCCCCTGGCGGGGAAAATATGCATTATTTTAAGAAGAAAGCGTTCTCAAAAGGTTTTTCGATGTGAACGGGATCGGTCTAGCGAAAAAAATTTTCAGTGGAGTTTTCAGGAGCTCAGATTTTGCTGCAAATACAACAGAAGCAGAAATTAACACTTATGTCCCCTGGATGCCAAACAATTCTTTATCAAATAGTAGAAATCATATAGAAAACATTTCGCGTCAAAATGCGATACAGGAAGAATGTTTCAAAGCGGAGCTTTAGAGGCAGAAATATCGGGGGAAACGCAATTTACCTTAAAGCCCCCTAGCGGAAAGTCTATGAGTGACTTGAAAATTTTGAAATTATATGAAAACCATTTCGCACCGGAAACGCTGTCGAACAAAGAAAGAATTTTTCAAATCGGGCCATTAGAAGCGGCGATATTGACAAATATAAGACATACATCTACGCCTCTTGGCGGAAAAACCATTCAATATTTTTAGAAGAAAATATTCCGAAAAGGTTTATCAACGTGAGTGGCATCGGTCCAAGAACGAATTTCTTCAATCGTGATTTTAAAAGCGCAGATTTTATGGCAAATAAATCAGAAGCAGGAATTCACACTTACGCCCCCTGGTAGCCAAACCATTCTTTACCAAAAATTAGAAATTATATGTAAAAGATTTCCCATCAGGAGCTGTATCCGCTGAAGAAAACATTTTTCAAATCGGAGTTTCAGAAGTAGAGATATCGGGGAAAATGCAATTTACTTTTAGGACCCCTTGCGGAAAATCTATGCGTAACTTGAAAAAGTAACTGTGCCCAAATTACTCTTCGATATAAATGGAATCGAAGGGTAGAAGAATTTTTCGATCGGATGTTTAGAAGCAAATATATGGAATCTTGGCTACTTACAATGGACGCTCCCTATCTTCTGATTCAAGGCTTCTTGAATTGGAAGAGGAACTACAAAGGATCAAGTGGGACATCGTGGGGCTAAGTGAGGTAAGGAGAAAAGGAGAAGATCTCATCGAACTGAAAAGTGGACATCTCTTCTACTATCGTGGGACAGATACTGGCAGAACTAGTGGTGTTGGATTTATAATAAACAAGAAACTGAAGGATAAAGTTGTAGAAGTTGAAAGTTCCTCTGACAGAGCTGCACGACTTGTTATCCAACTCTCGAAAAGATACCAGGCTCAGATTATTCAAACTTATGCACCCACCACAAGTCATCCTGAAGAAGAAATTGAAGAATTTTATGAGGAAATTTGTCATCTAAATAATAAAGGTAAGCAGCACTTGAAAATAATTATGGGAGATTTCAATGCAAAAATAGGGCAACGGCAACAGAATGAAACTTCAGTAGGTAAATTCGGTCATGGCAACAGAAACCAGCGTGGAAATACTCTCGTTGAGTTTGCAGAGGCAGAAGGGTTTTTCATCTTGAACTCCTTCTTCAAGAAAAAGCCACACAGGAAATGGACATGGAGACATCCAAATGGGACGACAAGTGAAATTGATTTTTATTATGTGTAACAAAAAATTCGTCATAGAAGACTGCAGTGTGCTAAACAAGTTCAACACAGGCAGTGACCATAGATTGGTGAGATGTAAGATGCACCTCAACACTAAACTCGAACGTAGCAAGCTCATAAGACAAACAAAATGTATTGACATAACCAACCTTAAAAAACACCATAATACCTTCAAGTTAGAACTGAAGAACAGGTTCTCTGCTTTAGAAGGCCTAACATCGGAAGAAGTGGACATCTCTGAAGTTAACAGAAAAGTAACCAAAGCTCTTATGGAAACAGCAACAAAATTAGCTGGGTCTAAGAACAAGTTGCATGTGAACAAATTATCAGGAAAAACCAAAATGTTGATGCAAAAAAGAAGAGTGATGAGGACAACTAAAGAAGATGTGAATTCCAAAGTGGAATATATAGAGCTATGTAAGACAGTAAGAAAAAGTATCACTGAAGACGTAAGGAAATTCAACTGTGAACTAGTGAGGAAAGCAATTGAAAACAACCAAAGCCTAAAGATAGCAAAGGGACATCTCAGTAAGGGAAGAAAACAGATTATGGCACTGAGAAAAGAAGATGGTTCTGTAACAAGAAATAGAGGCGAAATTTTGACAAGAGTGAAAGATTTCTACTCCAAATTATATGAAAGGGATGATATATGCACTCCAGACATCATGAAAGATACCAGTACCAGAGTTCCTCCAGTCCTTCCAGCAGAAGTTGCACATGCAATCAAGAACATGAAGCGAGGAAAAGCTCCAGGAGAAGATGGAATTACTGTAGACATCATACAAGAAGCAAGTGGAGAAATCGAAACAGTACTCGCCCAAATTTTCACTCGATGCCTTAATGAAGGAAAGATTCCTGAGGATTGGAACACCGCTACAATGATCCTGCTACATAAGAAAGGTGACATTGAGGATCTCGGAAACTACAGACCTATCAGCCTCCTATCAGTAGTTTATAAAATCTTCACTAAAGTTCTTTCACACCGCTTGGAAGGTAGCACTAGACATGGCTCAACCGAGAGAACAAGCTGGATTCAGGAGTGGCTACAGCACAATAGATCATATCCACGTGCTGAGAGAACTAATTGAAAGAGCGAGGAATATGAACTTCCATTGTGCATGGCTTTTATCGATTATGAAAAAGCCTTTGATTCGGTGAAACCATCAGCAGTTACAATGGCTCTGAAAACCTGCGGTATTGAAGATGCATACATTAATATTATTAATAACATCTATGAAAATGCAAGTGCAAAGATTCGGCTGTTTGAAAATACAACACACGTAAAAATTGGAAAGGGAGTGAGACAAGGTGACACCATATCTCCGAAGCTCTTTAATGCCACATTGGAGGGTGTTTTTCAGTCGCTGAGCTGGGAAAACAAGGGGATAAAGATTAATGGAGATTATCTAACCCACCTTCGTTTTGCTGATGACGTAGTCATTTTTGCAACTACCCCATCAGAGCTGCAGAGTATGATCCAGGAACTTGCTGACAAGAGTAAAGAAGTGGGATTAAAAATGAACTTTCAGAAGACAAAAGTGATGTTCAATTGCTTTTGCAAGAAATGAAGATTTATCGATTGATGGAGAAAAGCTGGAGATAACAGACACGTACGTTTATCTTGGACAGCAGATATCAAGTGAGGGTCACATTGATGAAGAAATTAATCGGCGTACAAAACTTGCCTGGAGAGCTTTTGGAAGAAACAGCATAATTTTCAAGAGCAATATGCCATTATGTCTTAAAAGAAAAGTGTTTGATCAATGCATCCTTCCAGTGCTTACGTATGGTGCAGAGACGTGGACCTTAACTAAAAGAGACATACAAAGGCTGCAGACAACTCAAAGAAGCATGGAGAGGTGCATGCTTGGTGTAACCAGGAGAGATAAGAAGAGGAACTCGTGGATCCGAAAAATGACAAGAGTGGAAGACATCATGATCAGAGTTAAATCCCTGAAATGGCAATGGGCTGGACATACTGCCAGAAGGACAGATCATCGATGGACAGCCGAAATTTTAGATTGGATTCCAAGGGACAGGAAAAGACCCAGAAGAAGACCACATAGGAGATGGGTGGATGAAATTCGAAAGTATGCAGGGGTGACATGGAGGAGACTGGCACAAGACAGACCGTTGTGGAGGAAACTTGGGGAGACCTTCGTCCAGCAGTGGATTGATAATGGTTGACAATGATGATGATGATGATGATATGGAATGAAATGTATTTTGAATTCGATATCATGTGCATTTACGCCCTCTAGCGGGAAAATTGTACATCGTAAAAAAAACGAAATGGAGGATCGTCATTCGTATATTTCAAGCTTTCCAATTCAAAAAGAATTTTTCATATCCGTCAAATAGTTACAGAGAATAGTTACATCCGTCTGTCCGTCTACAGATGGACGGACGAACAAACCGATGACATAAGCGTGATCTTTTTAGCACGTCTTTTGTAAAAAAAATCGTGCTTCTGTTATCGGTTTGTCCGTCCGTCCGTCCGTCCGTCCGTCTGTACCCACGATATCTCAGCAACTATTAATCCGATTTGAAAAATTCTTTTTCCATTGGGAAGCTTGAAATATACAAATGATGATCCTTTATTTCGGTTTTTTTTTTTTTACCATGTACAATTTTTCCGGTAGAGGGCGTAAATGCAGATGATGTCGAATTCAAAAATACGTTTTATTCCACATATTTGCTTCTAAACATCGAATTGAAAAAAAAATTATATCATTCGATTCCATTTATGTCGAAGAGTATTTTAGATAAAGTTACTTTTTCAAATTACACATAGATTTTCCGCTAGGGGGCGTAAGGTAAATTACATTTCCCCCGATAACTCTTCTTCTAAAACTCCGATTTGAAATTTTTTTCTTCAGCGGATGCATCTCCTGATGGAAAATCTTTTGCATATAATTTCAAATTTTTGGTAAAGAATACTTTGGCCACCAGGGGGCGTAAATGTTAATTTTTGCTTCTGATGTATTTGCCATAAAATCGTACCTTCTAAAATATCGATTAAAAAATTCTTTCGTGGACTGATGCCACTCACATCGATAAACTTTTTCGGAATATTTTCTTCTTAAAATATTCCACAATTTCTCCGCCAGGGCGCGTAGATGTATATCTTATTTTTGTCAATATCTCTACTTCTAGGAGTCCGATTTGAAAAATTTCTTCTTTGTTAGATAGTGTTTTCCGTGTGACATGTTTTTCATATAATTTCAAAATTTTCAAGTTATTCATAGACTTTCCGCTAGGGGGCGTAGCTGCAAATTGCGTTTCCCCCTATATCTCTGTTTCTAAATCTCCGATTTGAAAAATTCTTTCTGCACCGGATACAGCTCCTGATGGGAAATCGTTTGCACATAATTTCTAATTTTTGTAAACAAATAGTTTGGCCACCAGGATGCGTAAATCTTAATTTCCGCTTCTGTTGCATTTGCAGCAAAATATGAGCTTCTAAATTCTCGATTGAAAAAAACGTCGTTTGTTGACCGATACTACTCATATCGACAAACCTTTTAGGAAAGTTTTCCTCTTGAAGAAATGCATGGTTTCTACGCCAGGGGGCGTAGATGTATATCTTATTTTTGTCAATATCTCTACTTCTAATAGTACGATTCGAAAAATTCCTTCTTTGTTGGATAGTGTTTCCGATGCGAAATGTTTTTCCTATAAATTCAAAATTTTCAAGTAAATCATACACTTTCCGCTAGGGGGCACAAAGGTAAATTGTGTTTTGTGCGTTATTTCTGCTCCTAAAGCTCTGATTTGAAAAATTCTTCCTGTATCGCATGCAAGACCTGATGGAAAATGTTTTTCACATAATTTCTAATGTTTGGTAAAGAATGGTTTAGTCACCAGGGGTCATATGTGTTAATTTCTGCTTCTGAAGTATTTGTAGCAAAATCTGAGCTCCTGAAAACTCGACTAATTTTTTTTTCTTCGACCGATACCGCTTATACGGATAAACCTTTTGAGAATACTTTCTTCCTAAAATAATTCATGGTTTTCCCACCAGGGGACGTAAAGTCACGTCTTATTTTTGTATTTATCTCTGTTTCTAATAGTTCGTAAGCTCACGATTCCGTTTACAGCAATATCTGAGGGATTAAAAACCCGATTGAAAATCTTCTTTCTTTGGTCAGATCTATTGTTTTCCATACCGGTTCCATTGACTTTGAATAGCTTTGATAAATTTAATTTGCGTCAGAACGGATTCAAAAGACGTGCTTATTACACCCGAAAATTCGGTGTCAACTTTCTTGTTACGCTTTCCAACCGTAGGTTGAAGAAGCGTTTATGCTCCGGCTTTGTCCGTCTGTCTGTCTGTCCGCAATATTACTCGCGTAAAAATGGCTCGATTTCGATGAAATTTTAGTATATGGTAGGGGACCACCTTGGAACGAACCTTATTGAAAATGGGCGAAATAGGGTCAAAGGTCAGGTCATAGGATCGGGATCCATTCCTTTCCAGTGCCCTTATGCGTCATAACTTGTGTAAAAATGGTTTGATTTCAATGAAATTTTAATATGTGATAGGAAGCCACCTGGGGACGAATCCCATTTAAAACGGGCGAAATGGTGTCAAAGGTCAGGACATAGGAGCCGGATCCATTCCATTGTCCTTATGTGCCATTACGTAAAAATGCTTCGATTCAGACAAAATTTTATCATGTTGTTTCGAAAGTATACTTAACCAGTTCCATTAAATATCATTAAAATGGGGTCAAAGTTCAGGGCACAGAAGCCAGATTTATTCCACAGCCATTATCCTCATAACTTGACTAAAAATGCTTCTATTGCGACAAAACTTTAGTATGTTGTTCCGTAGGTGTACTGAACCAATTCTGTTTAATGTCATCGAAATGGGGATATCCTTATAACTTGAGTAATGATTTCTAGTATGTTGGAAAGCGTGTGCAATAATGCATTGCATGATTTTACTAACTTGTTTTACAAAAGACGTGCTAAAAATGAGGCCATTTTCAGAGCCTCCCGCGCAACATTTTTACCTACACTTAAGATCTTTGAATAATTAGCATAAGATCATAAAATTTTGAAAGGACTGAATTTATTTAAACAAAACGACAGAAAACATGTTCAGCTTTTGGTTAGGTAGCTTACAACTTTACCAGCTTAACGCCCCGGACGCACACTCCTCTGACTCTAATTCTTCGATAGTTTCGCACTTTCATATTCCTAGCAGGCTAGCCTTCTCGCTCCCTTATTTGGGTGTCCCTAACCCCGGTTGGCAGTGCGAGTAGTCCAGTGGTTCGAAGCGTTTGTTTTAGGCATTCGTCCGAGATGGGTCCGGATTCTAATTCTGGGTGTCGCATGGATAGAGTAGAGTGTTTGTCATACGGCGCAGCCTTTCTCTCTTCCCGGGAGCCAATGACCATAAATTATAGACTGCCAACAACTTACAGCGCACTGAGTTGCTCATGGTGATCATTAAACCCCTCCCACCACAAGATAATAATAATACTAATTCCCTGTTGTCGGGCTAGACCACAGATGAGCGCACGGCAGACTAAACCTTTTAGGTACTTTTCATTTCTCAAATTTACGTAACTCAGTAAAATTAAGTTCGCAAAAACCACGTAAATTTGTCATTTCGTTAATTTGGAGGTTTAGCGACCAGCACTCTTAGGGTAAGTAGTCCCCCCGTCGTTAATTTAGCGTCATGTGTTCCAGAAAAGGAAAATACAATCCAAGCCTTATCCGGGCCTCGACCCCGGGCTCACTCGAACGAATGGCCGGAAGCCAACGCTTAGACAACTGTGCCACCGAGAAGACTAAATGTTGGTATTAGCGCTACGCTGTTGAAGTCACTGTGCCGCCCCGGTGGCGCAGTGGTCTAAGCGATGGCCTCTGATCATTCGTCCGAACGGGGTCCGGGTTCGAATCCTGGTGAGGCATGGATGTTGTGTTTTGTCTTACGGCAAAACACAACATCCATTTGTTGTTCTTTGACATTTACTCTCTCCCTTCCCTGGAACCAGTGACCTTAAATTAGGGACGGGCGACTGCTTATAGCCCATTGAGTTGCTCACGGTGGTCGTTAAACCTCCAATCAAAAAAAAAAAAGTCACTGTATTCCCGATTTTCGACTAACGTCACAGTGAAAGCGACGCGGAATCTTGCACATTCAAAGTCACTCATACGCTTTTTAAAATCCTAAGACGAGCTTTGCTTCCGTTATAAGTGCTACCAGTGTGGATATTTATTTCCTATTAATTTTTTTCGCAATTTCTTCAGCAAAGATTGTTCTTTGACATTTACCAGTCTTCTATAAATGTAATTCACTATACCTAGATCAGTGGCGTATATAGACTAGCTGCGAAATCTAGATAATGCACAAATAAAAGTTAATTAAATATACACAAATAAAAGTCAATTATCAACGGTATTAAGATATTTAAATGCTTTCGGTGCGAAAAAAAACACGAGCGGATTCGCTTCTTTCGCTTATGAGAATCAGTCTGGCGATCAACGTAACGCAAATGCGTCTTCGAGAGACTTCGCTGTTCTGATGCGAAGAGCTTCAATACTATCTCCTGTTCCATGACAACATGAATGAGCTACGGAGATCGTGAGTGGCCATTGCTTTGGCCAAGGGTTCGCTCCGAAAAAACGAAGACTTTGGTCTACCTTAGTCCCTCCAAGCTTCCAGCGCGCGTTTCGCGAGAGTTGTTTCAGTTTCTGTGAAGTGTCAATGACTTAAAATCAGTGACATATCTTAAATTCGTGGGTTTGTTGGATTCGAACTGTTTTGATAAATTTTGTGAAAGCTTCCTTGAACATCTACTATCAGAGCTTAAAGAACTTTATGCTTCAAATTTTGATACAGCTCGATTAAAAAATGAACTGAAAGTCTCTAATTCCCTTGATGAATACAAAACAAATCAGTAAGAGACATTACTTGTTACATAAAGTTGAATAATTGGACATAGTGTTTATTGAGGTGTACAAATCAGCAGATCTAATATTAAACTGTTCATCAACAACTACAGCTGCCGAAAGAAGAAGTTTTTCCGTATTAAAGAGAATCTAGATATATCTTACAGCCACACACGGACATACACATTTGAGCAACTTGGCTGGTTTGTTAATAAAGAAAAACATTATTTTTAAATATGAAAAAGTACATCATGAAAGAAATACGGGATTACGCCATATAATACAAATTTTGAAGATGACAATCCGATTTTTGGTGTAAATGTGACAAGGATGGTAAGTCAGATAATATTTGAAAACTTGAAAATTTTCATCGTCCTGGAGCGGGACACGAACCCGCGTCTCCCAGAAAACGCCTAGGTATGCTAACCACTACACCACCCAGAACGACCAAGTTTCAAGTTTCCGATCAATTTAAATTTAACCATCACAGGATTCGCTAGTCGAAGCAACCAGCATTCATGTTTAGCGAATCTGGAGGTTAATAATCCTATCCCGTGATTGCCCGGAGAAGCAGATAAATCATGAAAGAAATACGGGATTACGCCATATAATACAAATTTTGAAGATGACAATCCGATTTTTGGTGTAAATGTGACAAGGATGGTAAGTCAGATAATATTTGAAAACTTGAAAATTTTCATCGTCCTGGAGCGGGACACGAACCCGCGTCTCCCAGAAAACGCCTAGGTATGCTAACCACTACACCACCCAGAACGACCAAGTTTCAAGTTTCCGATCAATTTAAATTTAACCATCACAGGATTCGCTAGTCGAAGCAACCGGCATTCATGTTTAGCGAATCTGGAGGTTAATAATCCTATCCCGTGATTGCCCGGAGAAGCAGATAAATCATGAAAGAAATACGGGATTACGCCATATAATACAAATTTTGAAGATGACAATCCGATTTTTGGTGTAAATGTGACAAGGATGGTAAGTCAGATAATATTTGAAAACTTGAAAATTTTTTTCATCGTCCTGGAGCGGGACCCGAACCCGCGTCTCCCAGAAAACGCCTAGGTATGCTAACCACTACACCACCCAGAACGACCAAGTTTCAAGTTTCCGATCAATTTAAATTTAACCATCACAGGATTCACTAGTCGAAGCAACCGGCATTCATGTTTAGCGAATCTGGAGGTTAATAATCCTATCCCGTGATTGCCCGGAGAAGCAGATAAATCATGAAAGAAATACGGGATTACGCCATATAATACAAATTTTGAAGATGACAATCCGATTTTTGGTGTAAATGTGACAAGGATGGTAAGTCAGATAATATTTGAAAACTTGAAAATTTTCATCGTCCTGGAGCGGGACACGAACCCGCGTCTCCCAGAAAACGCCTAGGTATGCTAACCACTACACCACCCAGAACGACCAAGACGATGAAAATTTTCATCGTCCGCTCCAGGACGATGAAAATTTTCAAGTTTTCAAATATTATCTGACTTACCATCCTTGTCACATTTACACCAAAAATCGGATTGTCATCTTCAAAATTTGTATGAAAAAGTACTTTGAAGAAACATTTTTGTGAAAACGTAACACTCAAGTTCACACAAAAGGAAAGAAGAAGGAGTTCATGTACAAATAAGTGTTCAAATCCTAATCCTCGTAATTATTTGGTAACATGTTAGCAATAGCATGTACCTAAAATTTAGAAAAAAATGTTACTTCTATTACTTAACAATTAAAAAATAAACTTCGCAATTTTTAAAAAACAGTACTGTGGGGGATGGGGGTGAGATAGCCCAGGTCTCGGACCCAAGATACGCCACTGACCTAGATGTGCAGTAAGAAACTGTTTTTCGTACAACAGGAAGATCAAAAGTTCGGAAATTGTTTACCATAGTTTTCCTCATTATCCTGGGTTACAGAAAACCTGGGTACTGAAATATGAACAAAAAAATAATTTTAAAATAAAGAACGCAAGATCCTACTATAACGTAAGTTTTTTTCGTGTGCGAGATTGGTGTTACGCTATGTCTAAAACCATGACTAAGGAAATATTAAACTAAATGAGAATACGATTCAATAGTTCCTAATTAAGCTTTGACGGCCAGACGAAACATATACAGAAGCCAGACTTACGATAACCTTTTATTGGTCCAGCAAATTGAAGACATCCACAATATGGTACTACAAGTTGTAAATTTCACATTTATCTTAACACCGATTGAACATCTCCACACGCACACACACGTACACAAAGCAACTGCTGTATCATCCTTTTTATCTATCATTCTTATCACATTTATACGTCACTCACTCTGACCTCAGTTGTGTTGCCAACCTCATTCTTGTGAGAGAGAAGATTTCACGTTAAGTTTAGAAAGTATAAAGGAGAACGAACACAAATTTACATAGGAAAAGGAACTAAAAATGAAAGTTATTTTAGAATATACGTCACACTACTTAAAAATTATATTTTGTGCACGAGTTTTGACGGGGTGTTTTAAACAACGATAAGCCTCAACGAGCGCTCTGGACGCCAATCCACCTTTGTGCGTGGAGGGGGCGTAATTTAAGAGAATAGAATTGATGATAGCAATAGCAAAACAGAATTACAATACAGTTATTCCGGTATTGCAATCTTATAACTAAAGCTCAGATGTTGAGGCACTAGAAACCTCCAAAATAAGTAAGCACTTATGCACTAAAAAAATCAAGAAATATGCATTCAAAATTCCTGAAAGTTTTACTGTAGAGTTCATTTACGTTATCTGATCAAAAGTATCCAAACGCTGAGCTACCCAGCAAAAACAGTCTTGCTGGGCCAGCACTGCCAGCGGTGACCCAGCACTATGTTGCCGCTGCCCAGCCGTCAATAAAATGTCCCGGCGGTCACCACATGGGCCAGCAGTTCGGGCCAGCAGCGGGCCAATAGTGGCACTCCCGTCAGTTGTCGTATGCCAGAACGAGGCCATTAGTTATCCATTACAGGCAGTAGCTGCCACAAGTGGCCCTTCAGCGACCCTGCAAGCACATGCCATAAATGATGGCTAGCCTAATGTGGTCCGCTAGTTTCCCGGCAGTGGCATCCGGCAATCACTTGGCAGGAAGAGTGTCAGCTTCAAGCAAACGCTCGCCACGCACGAGCGTTTGCTTGAAGCTGACACTCTTCCTGCGGAATGTGTAACGAATGGTTCCCTTTCTAATTTTACAATATTGCGAGGTATTTTTCATAAATGTCAGTTTCATATAATTCATAAACTTATTTTTTCAACGTAACGATTGTTTTTTGTTTTGTTTTATTTTACCTTAAGGGAACTTCACTCGTTTTCAACGAGTGTACCAACTTAAAGACGCTTTCCAAAGTTTCGTGCTGTCCTTGTCGTCTTGAAAGGCGATTGTTGAATTAATATATTTACCCGTCCATGTGACATTCTGTTTTATTTTTAACGTTGTATCATTCTTTTCCGCTGTTGGAAGCTACATTTGTTTTAAAGCGGAAAGATATTTTATTTTACTTCTCGTTATTTTTGGAAGTGAATTACTCCAGTCTTGTGTATTCAACGCATGGATGAGTACATTGTATACTCACAGGGTAGCTTTTTTTTTTTTCCAAATAATTGATAAATTTTGTACGCATATAATTCTATAATTCTTCTTTTTTTTTTAACATAACGTTTTTTTAATGTTTTTCCAGGACTTTTGTTTCAAGCGGTTTAGTGTGCTTTTTTTTTTTAAATAATTCATAAATTTTGTACTCGTATAATTCTTTTTTTTTTTAGGACTATTGTTTCAAGCGGTTCAGTGTATGTTAAAACGAAAGATTACACAGAAATTATTTCTTTTTATTCATGGGAATGGATCTGGGTGTATTTCATGGCTGTAATCTAGTATCTCATGGCTGTAATCTAGTATCTCATGGCTTAATCTGATATCTTCGTTGACGTGGCATTTCATTATAGAAAATTAATTTGCCTCTCTAGATATGGTTTCTTTTCTTCTTAACATCTACTAAAATAACACAATGAAGATAACGTCGTCTGCAACTAACTGGTACCACGAGAGACGCTTCTGCGCATGCACAGTCTCGTTTCTTCCACCTGGTGTTGGGGTTGCATCGGTTGCCAGCTACGGGCCACTAGTGGCACTTGCTTGAAGGCCCGCAAATTCACGGCGATGCTGCAGGGCCATAAATGTCTGCCAATTGAGGGCGCTGCCACCAACGGACCGCTACCGGACCGTGAGCGGCAGGTTTCAGCCAGCAGTGACCCATGACTGCCAACTGGTGGCCAACAGTGACCCATCACTGCCAGCTGATGGCCAGCAGTCTCCCAACACTCGTGTTTTTGCTGGGTATCCTCAAATTTTCCGTAATAGGAAAGGTATTCCTAATGAGTTCGTCCTCCCTTTTCTGTCACCGCCTCCGCTCAGCCGTGAAAGCTTTTCACTAAATTTTGGAACGTTGCTGCTTTAGTTGCCTTCCATTCTGACACAAGAACATTAGTCAGATTCATCACCGACATCGGGCGGTTCCTTCTGACTCATAGTCGGCATTCCAATTCACCTTACAGGTGTTCCACGCGGTCGAGATCAGGGTGCTGTGCAGGACAGTCTAGTTCTTACACATCCATTTCATCAAACCGTCCCTATACGGTCCTCGCTTTGTGGGCTGGGCGTTATCTTGTTGATAAAGGAAAGGGCCTTCAAGCAGGCCCAAAGACAGTCAAAAAGGTTTGCAGAGGCGACTGATGATAAATCTCGAGTAAAAGATGTAAAACAGATCAGGCAAAAGATAAAGAAGAGGTCCAGCACTGGAGTGTAGTGTGAATCGTAAGGACAGGCAAAAAAAGAAACGCTGATCGGGTGCTGCCAGACCTGGACCTTTCCTGGTTACCGGCTCTTCTTCACCGAACTGTTGCTCATAACTTTGGGAGCACAGAGTCGTTGGGAATGTCGCTATAAATCTCAGCGTTAGGATTCCTGACCACTGAAACTAGCCCAAGCCATGAAAAACAACCACAGAGCATGCCTTATCCTCGTTTACTGGACTGTAGACTAAACATTTCTCTTTGGATTGGAAGTACAGGGCGTTCAATAAATGACCGAACACTTAGTTTGTAGGAAACGTTTTATAGACAAAAGATGTGATTTAAGCAAACAGTGTTTTTTTGAAGTGGGTTCAAAAGGTAATTAAGTGATAACATTTTCAAAGTGTTTGTCTCCCGTTACCACAAGATGGCGCATTCAGGCTTCAAAGTTGTCTATGACTCGGCCTAGAGTATCTCGAATTGCAGTAAAAAAAGCCTCAGTTATAGCGTCTTTGAGCTCAGTCACAGTGTTAGGGCGTGATTTGTAGACCAAATCTTTGATGTATCCCCAAAGAAAGAAGTCGCAAGGATTTGTGTCGGGAGAGTAAGGAGGCCATTCGATAGCTCCATGGTAATGATTGGGGTAGTTGAGAGCGAACACGTTGTGTCCAAAATGGCTGCTTATGGTACTAAAAACATCGAGAGTGCGATGCGGAGGTGCACCATCTTGCACGAACCAAAAACCCCGAATATTCCCAGACGGCGAATTTCCGGGAGAAATTTGTTTTCCAGCAAAGCTTGGTCTCAAATTTCCTAACCAGGTTCAGAACTGTTGACTTTGATGGCTTTCGAACATTCTTGTAAGCTGTATAACGAAGTGAATTTCTCCGTCATTTTTGGTCTACGCCGGGATTCGAACCCGAGTACGCTTATTCCGGAACAAGTTGCTCTACCAATTAAGCTACGCGGACATTTTATTCTGATTCCTATCTGCCTTTATGTCGTGTGCGTCCTTCTGGCAGGTACGTCACATCTCCTGGTACGTTACATCATCTCCCCCTTATTTTTTATTTTTTTTCGAAGTGCTGCTCTTATTTTTCCTATCTCGCGGTGTGGAAAGAACATCACACCATTGCGAGATTGTGAACGGTCGGGTCATCCGGATAGTTCGGGCGCCATTATAACGAAGTAAATTTCTCCGTCATTTTCGGTCTACGCCGGGATTCGAACCCGAGTACGCTTATTCCGGAACAAGTTGCTCTACCAATTAAGCTACGCGGACATTTTATTCTGATTCCTATCTGCCTTTATGTCGTGTGCGTCCTTCTGGCAGGTACGTCACATCTCCTGGTACGTTACAGCTGTTGACCACTTTCTCAGTGTTTCAGAAGGACTTTTGTTTGTGTCATACCAAGTTTTTACAATAAAAACGCGTTGTTCAGTTGAATACACCATTTTTTAACTTGCGCTAAAACACGCCGAACCAACACTTAATCAATTACCTAATAAGCACTTGGTTGACGAAAAACTGATAGTGCTGCCTTCTCGTGCGTATTTCAAAAGTTATTCCTAAACTAAATGTTCAGTCATTTATTGAACGCCGGTATATTCGTTTGAGTACCGCGCTTCTGCAATTTGAGAAAAAGTTTTTAGCGTGTGGTTTTGTTATTGTGCCGTAGTGCTGCTAAGAGTTTAGTCTAAAAATTGGTAATTTCGTTTCTCCACGGTGCTTCTTTTTCCTAGAAAATTTTCAGGGTACATGCAAAAATATGCACTAAATGTGAAATATGCTTTCATTCCTCAAAGTGGCTAAATACGGTATGCAAACATATGCAAAATAAGTATTTTTGCTTGAATATCCGGACTTTACTTATAACAATACCAGTGCAATCTTATAACTCCACGGAGTAACCACCTGCTACGACTTTACATTATGTTTTGTACGAATCTTGAAAATAATAATCAATGATTGTACTATTAGTTACGTGGTGTAATAGTGTAGATATCTTGAAAATATTAAAGTATGTGCAGATGATGGCTGGTCTGATCCAGAAGAAATACAAACGAGTAATTTCTCAAGTTTAACGATTTTAGAATAGAGCATACGATGGAAAGGAAGAAATATTCCTTTAACTTTCATTTTCAGTTGTCTTATTGTAAATTTTGAGTTTGTTTCCTTTCAGTGTTTGAATCTTAACGTTATATTTTCCCACTTACTGAATGTTATTTTGGCAGCAGCCTTGAGGTCAAGAGTGAATGACGTGTACATGCTTTACAAGCTAAGAACGAGATACAATGTATGTATCTAGCAGACAAAATGTGGTGTAGTATCATGGAAGCTGTCTTACGCTGGTCTGTCCTTGAAGTTTGCGTGTTCAAGTGATGTTATAAATTCCGTGTTATAGTTCGTTAATCTACCATAGTGTTTGCTAACCCAAGTTCATAAGCTGTTGTTGGAACTATTCCTGTTACGTTAAAGTTCTCCGTTGGTGAAGTGCCTAGGGAGTTTCAGCTGAATAAAAGACGAATTATAAGTAACTCTTTCTTGTACTTTATTTGAGTGACTTGTGTATAACTTAAAGTGATTGAATAAGAACAAACTTTATGTAGTGTTCCCTAAGCTACATACATTATATTGACAAAAATCACCGGACACCTATACGAGAAACACAACAGAGCATTTATTGATATACATTAGTTCGGTGTCGGTCCACCTTTGGCCTTAACGCATGCACTGACCCTTCGGGTCATGCTTTCGACAAGGTTTTGGAACACAGCTATAGGTATGAGCTTCCATTCAGTACACAATGCTGCCGCTAACTGTTGCTTAGTAGTAGGTCTTGGTTCCAAGCTTCTTATGCGGAGCTCTAATTCATCCCATAGGTGCTCTGTGGGATTAAGATCAGGGGTGGCCAATCCACACACGATACGGAATTATTATCAAATCACGCCGTAACAGTCCTTGCTTTATGGCTCGGTGCTTTATCCTGCTGGTACCAACAAGGCTCGGTTCCATAGTATTGCCACAGCGTTGATAGGCTATAATTGTCCAGAATATCGAGGTTGACGTGCTGGTTAGCAGGTTTGTCCACGATAACCAATGGGACGGGACCATACCACGAAAAACACCCCCACACGAGTACACTGCCTGCTCCAAACTTGACCGTAGGAACAGTACACTATGGTAAATAGCATTCCCCCGGCCGCCGCCATACCCACACACGGCCATCAGACTGATGGTTCGTGTATCTGGATTCATCAGTCCATAGAACCCGTTTCCATTTATCTACGGTCCACGATAAATGTTCTTTACACCATGCTAAACGACGAGTAGCATTCCGAGTGGAGGTGAATGGCTTCTGAGAAGCTGCGTGACCACGGTAACCCATGGAATGAAGTTCTCCGCGAATGGTACATGTACATACCGAGGTTCTATCATTTTTACTCGCCTGAACACTGAGGTCTTGTGTAGTACTCCGTTGATTAGCTGTAACTACTCTCCTGATGTTGTGACATCTTTATCACTGATTTTCTATGGTCTGACGGTACGTTTTGCTGCTTCAGGCATGCCATGTGTCTTCCACTTATTAAGTACATCCAAAACAGTTCACTTGGGTATATTTAAACGCCTCTCGGTTTCTCTTACAGACAACCCACTAATATAACACCACACAATCTTTCCTTTCTCAAAATCAGTTCTCTCCCGCCGCGACATTTTCACTCAACCTTACAATGCGATGTGATTGCGGTCAAGTGCAGGCTTGTTTTATACCGTTTGCAGCTGTACCGCGCGTCTTAACAACGCAGCGGATCCGTTCATTTGTTTTTGAATGGGTATCCGGTGACTTTTATCAATGTAGTGCATATACGTTTTCAACATTGGCGAACACTGCACGATTTAGCTATCACCGTCAGCAACTCTAAGGGTTATAAATGCAGTTGCCCTTCGCTAATGTACGGGCAGTCTTTACAAGGGGGAGAGGGTCAACATCGAAAGACAAGCACACTACTAATACCTCATCCGAAACTTGAGCCCTCGCCTATTCAAATGAAAGGTCAGAAGCCCGCGCTTAGACCATTACATCAGTGAGAAGGCCACAAAAGAATACACATTCTCTTTACACTAGAACCTTGCGACTCTACATTATATATGATTTTCCTTTCCTGGGTTTAATGACCACCACCAGGAACTTGCAGTGCTATAAGCAGTCGCCCGTATCATATTTCGGGACAGAGGTTCCAGGAAAGGGAAAGATTCCGTGGCCCATCAAACAAACAAACAAACCACCTATGCCTCATCCGGGGCTTGAATAAAATAGTCTTAGACCAGCGTTCATCTCAAGGCTACAGTTATTTGAACAGACATCTCAGCAGTATAAACATTCTGTTAGGAGAGCACTATATTTGCATATAGAACACAATTTTCTTTATTTTTGCGTACATTGCATCTGAACAAATTCCTTTGGCCTGCTTTCCTTGCCTTGGCAATGCTAAGGTGAGCTAAGCCCGTTCCTTTTATTATTGTTGGGAGTTTAATGACAACCGTGAGCAACTCAATAGCCTATAAGCAGTCGCCCGTACCTAATTTACGGCAACTGGTTCCAGGGAAGGAAGACAGCCAGTGCCGTTGGCTATCTCCCTTTCCTGGAAACAACTGCAACCGAACCCAATTATTCGAACCAATTATTTCGGACAAATAACACATTATTTAAAAATTTGCGCCAGTTTATTCGAACACGCACCCAATTGAACGAATGGTGAAAATCCAGCACTTAGACCACTGCGCCGCCAGGCCGGCATACGTTCGCTCTGTATCACTGTCTAATACGTTGGGAAACATATACCTATGAGCCATTACATTATGACCACCTACCTAATAAGCTGTAGGACCCCCTTTAGCCCGCAAAACAGCGGACACTCGGCGAGGCATCGATTTGATGAGGTAGCGATAGGTATCCTGGGGTATCTGGTACCATAATGTCAACAGCAGGTCCTCCAGTTCCCCTACATTTCGGGGGTGGTGGTGATTTAGTGCGAACTTGCTTTTCCAAGTCGAACCACATTCGATTGGGTTCATGTCACGGGAATTTGGAGGCCAGGGCATTAACAGAAAGTCACCAGCATGTTCCTCGAACCATTCCTTGACGATTCTAACAGTGCCAGATGGTGCATTATTCTGTTGGTAATGGCCATCACCAGCAGGGAACACAGTAGCCACGAATGGGTGAACTTGATCAGCAACGATGTTAAGATACCTGACAACTGTCAGGGATTGTGCTATTGGGATAATGAGGCCTAAAATGTCACAAGAAAACGTCGCCCACAGCATAACACCACCGCTGCTAGCCTGTTTCCGCCCAACAGTGCATCCAAGTGCCATAGCCTCCGTTGGTAATCAGCGTATCCGCACTATACCGTCTACGTAATGCACCAGGAATCTTGATTCGTCAGACCAGGCCATTTTCTTCCAATATTCCACGGTTCAATCTCGATGATCTTGGGCCCATTTCATGAGTTGTTGGCGATGACGTGCATTGAGCATGGGGACCCGACTGGGTCTTCGGCTAGGCAGGCCCATCCGCAGACAGCTGCGATGAACTGTGTGCTGTGACACATTGCCCTGATCACCACTGTTGTAGCTGGGGGTGATTTGTCGCACTGTGGCCATACGATCGCTATGAAAGAAAAGATACGCAACAGTCTCGGCTTCCCTCTGTCACCAATGAGCTGTAGACGACACGCGGCTGGACGACGCTTCGTCGTTTGGCCATCTGTGCACCACTTTTGATACGTACTCAGTACAGCGGCATGTGAACAGTCCACAAGCTGCGCCGTTTCCGAGATCGTAGTTCCGAGGTGTCGTACCATCAAAATTTGTCCTGTATCAAACTCCGGTAAATCGGCAGCTTTTCCCATTCTGAATCTGAACCCTCTACTAACCAAAAGCCAAGCCGGTCCTCTGGTTATGTATAAACTACTCTGTGAACTTCACCTGCGCCACCGTTCGGTCTCCCGTCGCGCTCATTTCTCTAGGCTGGGGGTGGTCATAATCTAATGGCTGATTGGCGTAGTGCGTGTTATCATTAAATATTTGTTTTTGTTTTTTGCCCAGATCTTATGAATCACAGGGTATTTGTATTACTTTGTTCACCCCTTGGTGTGCAATGAAAAGAAGACCCAGAGACATGTCAAATCTTGTGACTACGTAGTCTTTGAAAGACCTCCTCCCACGTGTGTTCAGTGTGCATCACTCAGAGTATGACGTTTCTTGGATAATGCATTAACACAAGCTCATAGTTTTAACAAAAAGAATAGTCCGTTAAGATTTGTAACCGTTTTACCATTTCTTTTTATTTCGTTGATCACTGGGGTTTTTATTTTCGATAATCTTTTCGGAAGTTTTTCTGATCTACGTTTTTTGCAACATTTCCTTACAGCATTATTTCGCATAGTTTCATTTCACCAATCCATTTTCGACTGACTGAAAAGTTAAATTTGCTCTTCGTAAATTACTGTCGGTAGCCATTCATTTATTTTTTTCCCTCTGTTGCTCTTGGAGTATTTTTCTGGTTTATGCCGATTTTTTTTTCTTTTAATGATTCGTACTTCTTTCGAAACATTGCAATTAGAATTTTTTTCTCTGTTATAATCCGAAAAATATCGCGGAAGAAAGAGAAACAGAATTTTTTCGGAATTCACGAAGGCAAAACATTTCTTTGATACTTCAATGTCGAAATCACGTTTTTAATGCTAATGTAACAAAAAACTTAAAAATAAAAATCAAATGTTTTCTTCAGCTCCTAAAAGAAATTCATTAACGGAATATAGTGGTTCTACACATTCGTTTTCCTCTTCTTGTAATGCTATAGCAGTAAAAAACACCTTTAGCTTTCATGAGAATTTACTCTGCCGTCAAAGAAAGCACTCCATGGAACATACTGTATATTCAGTACTTCAGTTGACCTTATGTCAATTGTAAATACGTCATTTAGTTCCTTTACATTCATGAAAAAGTCTATATTCAGCAGTATGCCATCCCGATGGCTTAGTGGTCCGAGGCACTCAATTTTGGCCACTTGTCCCGGATGATGCATAAGTTGTTTATTTGTCTGTGTCTTTCTTTTCCCCGGAACAAATGACTCTAAATTTGGGACAGACGACTGCTCCTAGCCCTTATACACTGAAGAGCAATTGAATTAGAGATACCTGTCTAGTAACGTGTAGCACCGCCTTTCGCCCTGATGGCGGCGGCGATACGTCTCGGCATGGACTCGACAAGACACCGGAAGCGTTGGGAAGTCATACGGATCCACGACCCCTGAACAAGCTCCCACAGTTCACGAAGATTTGACGGAGGGGGGGGTCAGAGCCTCGAACATCTCTCTCGATGGCATCCCAGATGTGCTCGATGGGATTGAGGTCAGGTGACCTAGCTGGCCAAGGAAGCGAGGTCACGTGGGTGGAGTGTACACCCAACCATTCGGATACAATTCGGGAGCGATGGCACGGTGCATTGTCTTGTTCAAGGATGAGGTCTCCAGTGGGATGTTGAAGACGCACAAACGGGAGCAAATGGTCGTCCAGGATATCCCGGTAACGTTGACCTGTGAGGGACCATGTCACACGTACCAGGGGTCTCATTTCAGTCCACGTAAACAGTCCGCAGACGAGAATGCCACCCCCCACCAGCTTGAAGAGTACCCTGCTGGCAAGAAGGATCCATCGCTTCATGTGGTTTGCGCCGTACTCGTATCCAGCCATCCGCATGTACCAACGTGAATCTTGACTCATCAGTCCAGGCAACATTTTTCCACATTTTCTAAATGCACGGTCAGCAGCGGTACCCTCTTTGGACGATGCTTCTGTACCCCATAGCGAGGAGATGGTTGTGGATGGTGTGGCTGCTTACACGTTTCTGTGCACCAGCGTTAAATTGCCGAGTGATTTCTTGCACTGTGGCCCGTCTATCCGCTGTTACAATGCGAGCTAGCCGACGATGACCCAGCTCACCCACACGCTGTTGTCCACGGAGGTTGGCCCTCGCAGGGATGGTTTTACCGGATTCGATGTACTCACGGTGCATCCGTGACACAATGGCTCGAGAAAATCCCAGTTCCTGCACAACTTCCGAGATGGAGTGACCCATTCGTCGGGCCCCGACAATTTGCCCACGATCAAATGCGCTTAGATCCTTCGTCTTACCCATACTGCGTCCGACTCTTACTGATTCCCGTCGCATCACTCCTTATATTGACAGATCGCTGCATACGTCATGTCGTTTCCGTTTACAGGGCCGCCCACGGCGCCACATTTGCATAACGCCAGCTGTCTCTAATTCAATTGCTTTTCAGTGTATTTGTTCCCATTGTGGTTGTTAAACTCCTAAATAAAAAAAAATATGTTCAGAAGCATTTGAAATAAAAAGACCGATACATAAGTTTCTAACGTTTTCATGGTCGAATATGTGTACTTACACATGCAGGTACATTCAGTTTCTGAACTGGCAATAATGTGAAACCATCGAACGAGGTTGACTGATTCGCATTATTGCCAGTTCTGTAGTAGACTGTGCGGTATCTGCTCCCAGAAGAGCTTGAAAATCTGCTCACGTCTGCTCCATTCGTCCGCTATGCTGCTTGTCCTCCTACCTGTAATCACCATTTCTAAACTTCACGAAACACTCACGACACGTGCTTGCACCAACAGCTTTCTCGCTGTATGCCGAAAAATCCACTTTCGTGCCTCTGCACTAGTTTTCCCGAGTAAACATGGAGAACAGAGAGTGACGGATCACCATGTCAGTCACCATGTTCTAGCTCAACGAAGTGCTGGTGTTGGCTGTCGGCGAATACATATCGTTCGACGTAGTATAGCCACCTTTTCCCTCGCAGCGCAAAATTTTGACAAAAATTCAACCGTTTCGCTTTTACAGCTCGCTACGTGAAGCGCCGGAAACTTATGCGTAGACCTCATAACTAGAACAATGCTTCCCAAACTTTTCAAAACTACGACCTAATATTTAGAACGACAAACTTTTGCGATGCACATAGCTTTAATGGATATGACCGAAAGGGGAAGGGGTGTTTTTAAATTTAATTATTTTTCTGCTGCTGTTTTCTAAATTTATTATTAAACAAAATTATAATAAAAAAAACTGATCTATCTCTGGGCTGTGGGCTATCATACTTCGGAAAGTGCCACAGGCACGAACATGAAACCTAATTCGTGTATCCGTATATAACGCGCCTAATTTTATTTTATTTTTATTATTTTTTCCTTTTTTAACTTTTTTTTTTTTCATTTTTTCAACTTTCCATTTTTTTTTTTTTCATGATTTTCTCTTTTCAAATAATTAAAAAAAATTCACATTTCAAACACTTTTCGCAACTCACAGTTTGGGAAATGCTCAACTAGAATATTTGGTTACTCTAGCAAGCGAATTTACCGTTTACTGAAAAATTCTTGTAAGCTTCTTCCTTATGCTACATATATACAGGAAGACTATACAAAGTGTGATCAAAAAGATAGCTAGACTGGATTTATTTTTAAAAAGTACAAGACTTACAGATTTGAAACTTAATCACAGGCGCCAACTATAGGGAGGGCAAGGTGAATCTTGTCCCCCTAATAATTTTAGGGTGTAATGCCCACCCAACATTTTTCGTCCTATTTAATTAAATAATACCTTTGGTCTCATAAAGTGTACCAAACTCCACCTTATGAGGCCAAAGCGATTTATTTTCGAAAAATTTATAAAACCAAAATACGTAAACTTTTTTTTTCCATATAAAGCATTGCTTATTTGATAAGAAACTTGATTGTCAGCCCTGTATTTTGTTCGACATGTTCTCGTGATGTCTAAAACAATTATGAAAAATAAAATAAATAATAATACAGAAACGTATAATCTATCTCTGGGCTGTGGCCAATCATACTTTGGAAAGTGTCACAGGCACGAACATGAAATTTAATTCGTGTATCCGTATATAACGCGCCTTATTTTATTTATTTTTATTTTTTATTCCTTTTTTAACTTTTTTTCTTTTCGTTTTTTCACTTTTCTATTTTTTTCATGATTTTCTCTTTTCAAATAATTTAAAAAATTTCACATTTCAAACACTTTTCGCAACTCAGAGTTTGGGAAATGCTCAACTAGAATATTTGGTCACTCTAGCAAGCGAATTTTCCGATTACTGAAAAATTCTTGTAAGCTTCGTTCTTATGCTACTATTGCTACTACCTTTACGTATCTATTTTTTTTTTTGCTCTTTTCGTTCTTTGTTTAAGTGATAGCGCTAATTTTTCATATGTTTGATAAACGTTAGGAAACAAAATCTCTTGGGATATTTTTATTAAACCACAGGCTGAATTCCATTTTTAAAATATTAATATTCAGCAAAAGAATATTTCTATTTCCTTGTTCATTTGCTGATGAGCAATTACAATTGCGTTTCAAAATATACGTCGAATCTCGTAGTTTATCTTTTTGCCCCCACCCCTTTTAATTTTGATTTTCTTCCTGTAAAAGGAACAGGCGTGCTCCTCCCACGTCTGATCTCTTCACGCCTGCCCCCTCAATAATTTGGTGAAGTCGGCGCACCTGAACTTAATCGTCTTCGAAATATTTCCCTTCCAAAGCCACGCACTTAGCCCAGCGTTGTTTTCACTGCTCGAAGCATTTTTTGAAGTAATCTTCTGAAATAGCGAACAGCTGCTGCTGCGCATTCTGTTGTATCTCCTCAATATCCTGAGATATTCTTCGTTTGAAGTAGTATTTGATTTTGGAGGAAAGAAAAAAGCGAGATGTGGCGAATAGGGTGGTTGTCAGACCTGTGCAATACGGTGCTTAGCAAGAAACTGCAGCACAAATTGCAATGCATGGACATGCGCATTGCCATGGTGGAGTTGCCACTCTCATGCGGTGCCGGCCCTTTGCGACGAACTACGTCCATTTAATGCCGCAAAACTTGAGAGCAGTGCACCTTGTTCGTTGTCTGGCCTGATGGAGCGCATTCATAATGCACAATTCACTCATGATAGTCACCAGCGTCCTCACATTGCTGCGGCTCTGTCGTGCTTTTTTGGGTCTGGGAGAGTTTGAGGTCTTCCATTATGAAGACTGGGCCTTAGTTCTGGGTTCATACCCATAAACCTACGCTTCATCACCAGTTATGATAGTTTGTAAGAAGTTTTTGTCATTTTCGACGCACTTAAGCGTGTCACCAACAGCTGAAACACGGGCCTGTTTTTGCTCAGCTGAGAGCAATTTTGGCACAAATTTGTCTGGGATGCGTCTCATACCTAAATCGTTCGTAAGATTGACTGAACTGAACCGAAACTACTCTTAGGGTCTACAGATAACTCACGAACAGTGATCCGGCGATTTTCTCGCACGACTGTGAGCAAAAATTCTATATTGTTTACATTTTTGCTGGTTGGGGCCTCCCAGACCGTTCATTGCTTTCAACACTTTCACGACCATCTTTAAAACCACCGCCCTCCCAATCACTATAAGGAAGCTCCACCTTGTGAAAACACAAGTTTTTCAGCGACAGACATCGAAGTCGTGTCCCCTCACTCCGGAGTAAGTCGCTCTCCCAACTGGGCTACGCGGACAGAATGTCTCAGTGCATATTTGTCGTCTTGACACATGTTCGTACCGTCACAACCTATAGAGCCATAAACTTAAGCACAACTCATACAATGCTCCCCATAGACTTTCTGTAACTTTAAGTATGTGTCTTTGCAAGTTAAGTTTTTGACAAAATCTGATGCAAGTTCGTTAACCAATTTTTTCTGACATGACAAATGCGACGAACAGTTTCACACACGTAAGAACAAACACTATTGTAAAAAAAAAAAAAAAAAAAAAAAGCCTGACGAGATAAGTCCTTACAGCACTGTTCTTCTCTAGAAGAAACTCTTGATCTACTATCAGTTGCTGAACGATGATTCATCAACCAAGATCTTACATGTTTGTTTGGATTAAATCGTTCAATGGGCGGTCCATTTGAATTTATGAACATCAGGCTAGGTGCATTGGAGATTAACAAAGATGCTTTCAGATCGGTTATAATGTTGTTCATTAAACTGAATCCTCGTTCGTATTCAGCTGTCGAACAAGGCAGTGTTGAAATCGTTCGAAAGAGGGGTTTTAAGTTTTCTGGTACAACTTGGACGTTTTCAGCATATTCTCTTAGTCTCTGAATAGCTTGAATTTCATCAACATTAAAACGTCTACAGATTCGTCTTGTTTCTAGTTCTCCATAGCGCACGTCGCCTGTTTTAATATTCGCTCTAATGAAGAAATATCTTTAAGAAGTTGTATATTTTCACTGTTTGAATCTGAACACAGTCTTGATTTCATCCTGTCAACCGTGCTTTGAATAAACTGGTTTGGTTAGGAGGAACAATTTTGTTGTTAGGAATCAATGGGATATTTTTAAATAATAATTCCTCGTTTGCTCCTAATGCTAAATGAGTTTTTCCCCCAGGATTTTCTCCGAAGCTCTCTATAATTCTTATGGTTCTTTTTATTAGATGTTCAGCTCTTGGCAGCGATGTTGTTCGAGATTGAAGTTCTGTTGATAATATGGACAATGATGGTATACGCTATTCTATCAAAAAAAACAGAGGGTATACGGCGTATACCACCGTATACCCTCTACTACAGCTCTGGTTGTATGACATTGGAGCTCACATGGCAGGATCGTGCAAGGGGATTCAAGCACTCATCCTTAAGGCTGTCTTTGAATGAGCGTAACAGAAATTCTGTCCTATATCTGTAATGCAAATTATTTTGTACACATTTTCTCGAAAGCTAATACTTTGTAGAGTTTGAAATTTTGAGCACAAATAAAAACGACCCATATCTAATACGTGTCGCAGTTATTTTTCCGAAAAATTTGTTAACATTTTTTTTAATTCAATTTATCTGACTCGAGAGTATTCCAATTTGACGCTAGATGGCGCCAGAAGTTAGCTTGGCAGTGTTTCTGTGTGGAAGAAACGAAATCTTTCATTTCTGTCTGATTATTTAAATTATTTAGGCCGAATAGAAATCAAAGAATGGGCACTGAATTGAGATTGGAATCTTGTCTTCTATAGATCATCTTAAATTCTACTGTACGTTCATTTTTTGAAGAGAAAATGTCTACATTACCAGAAAACACCTGAATTTGAGACAGAAACTACGCCTACCAACTAAGCTCCACCTTCAAACGATGTCATTGGTTAAAACGTAACAGCGCGTATTTTGTCTTTTCATTGTGGATCCAACGAGAGACCGCTTCCATTCTGAATATGGTAAGATCTTCATTCATTCGCTGACGCCAACTTCTGAGACAATCCCTCAAGACGTAAAAGCCACGCCCAAGGAGTGATATTTTGCGCCATCTATCGCAGAAGATGAAGCCTAACACTCATTCAAAGACAGCCTTAAACAATATACTGTTGCATTTTTCTTGCCATGTGCAGCTTACTCTCTTAATCAAATGGGAGTTCAAGCCGATAGTGTAAATCCAGACGCAGGTACTTACTTTCGAGTTGTCACTGTTTCTACTTATTTTTTGTGTCTTCAACAGCTAGGTGGAAAATATTATAGAAACGTGTTAAAATGTCCCTCGAATCCCGATCTAAGACAAGGTGGTCCACAAAGATAGAAGCTGTTCCAATAGCAGTTTTAGTAAGCTGAAGCTTAGCAAATCATATCTGCGGAGCACAGCTGGCCAAGAGAGATTAACAAATTTAAGTGTGATATCCATAGAACATGAGTTTGCATCAAAACTTTCTTATGATAAAGGCTTTTGCTGCCAGAAAGGTCAAGCTGTAGACATGCCTGTCCCTGGAAATTTTTCTCGAAGTTTAAAAACCTGGGCTACATCTTAAATTGTAATGCACAGCTGCATTCAAATGTTTATGTCATACAAATGTTTAAAACGTAAAACCCAAAGGTTTGTGTATTGAATAAAAAATAGTTTGTATATTGAATAAGTGTTGTTTTAGTGAACAGTGTATTTAATGTTACAGTTATTTATTTAAAGACAAAGTGTAGTGAAAGACCAGTTGACCAGTTTTTGAACAAGGGAAACTTAATAACTGGTTAAGACTAAAATATTTAATTAATTATTGGTTTTACTGTAAAAGAACGCTTGATATTGTTAACTGTTAAGATTAATTCAAAGAAATTAGTGGTTTAAGAATAAACTGGCTTCCTCAGTGGCGCAGTTGTCTAAGCGCTGGCTTATGATTATTCGTTCTCGTGGGTCCGGATTCGAGTCCCGGCGAGGCATGGATGTTGTGCTTGACTTACGGCACTGGCTCCCTCCCTTCCCTGGAACCAGATGTTCTGAATTAGGGACGGGCGACGGCTTATAGCCCATTGAGTTGCTTACGGTGGTCGTTAAACCTCCAAGCCAAAAAAAAAATTAAATAAGAATAAACTGATAATTTCTTTAATAAGTCGTTTTGTGCTCAATATCACAAAAGCACATGATTGTTACGATATTAATAAACGAGTTTCATTCATTTTGAACCTCGAAACAAACAAAACCGCAAATCAGGTGCAATTGTAAAATTTAATGAAATGCTAGCAGATCTAATCTCAAAAATTAAAAAATGAATTTTAGATAGTATGTTGTTAGTGAAGGAGGGTGAGGGGAGGGGGGCGCCAAAATCTACTTTGTCCCTGGTGAAAGAGATTCTAGCTTCACCTCTAACATTATTTCTTGTCCTCTTCTCTGAATCTTATTACATTGGTCAGTTTCTCTAAGTCTCCTTATGTTCAGTATCATGAGCTTCAACTTCCAAAATTTTCGGGGAAGGATTAGTCTCAGCCGTCTTTTATCATTACAATGTCAGTCTTAAACCTCTTTTCCGTAACTAAATTTAATGGTAAATGGAAAGTAAGACACATTCCTATCTTCCATTTCCCAAAATCTGAAATGTGTATCTATACAACAGCAAGTGAAAGTGCTATCAGTAACCTGACAAAACAAAAATGAAATATTTTAGTCACTAATAAGTTTACCTTTTAACTACTAACAGGTAATACTTTACACAAATATTACGTCGTATAGTAGGAAGTAATGCATGACTAATATCCTGCATCCTTTAGGTTTGCTTGTCAAGACAAGTTTGTTTGTTTTTTAACTCCAAGAAAACAACAAATGCATACACTTCCTTTTCTCTCCGTTTTACTTAATGAAGCTAAAATATACTGCTCAAAGATGAGTCTTCGAAACACAATAATGGCTTTACCGAGGCTGAATTTATGAACACCCATTTTGACACAAACGTCTTTTCTGTTTGATATTTTAATGCACTATAAAACACCACTTAGGAGGAGAATAGGCCCTTCACATCTTCTTTTAACTCACCTGTTTCTGTGATAAAGTGTTTCAGAAAACGCTATTAGTTGTTTGACTCGGCGTCTTTGTCGTTCTGGGCTGGTGTTGTTGGCAAAATGCCAAATACGTACTTACTTTCTTTTGGCGGGAAATCCCCAGATCGGGACTTCCTTTTTTTTTTTTTTTTTCTTTTTTTTTATGCTACGCATCTTTTCCGACAGCCCTAAACTAAATCCGATTTAACAGAAATGGGTAACAGAAGTAGCCAAAACCATTGTTGAAATCTGACTTTTGAATGTTGCTCCATGAAGCAGAGTTGGGCAGGAATGCATTACAAAGTAATGGAAGTACAGATTACAATTAACGTGTAATGCATTACAAGGTAATACCAAGTATGGTTTGCACAAGGTAATAAGAATTAATCTCTAATGCATTACAATTAAGAGGATACCATTCAATTATTTAATAATGTCATTCAAACGCAATGGAATTATTTGGTAATGAAATTGCACAATATGCGAATAATAATTAGTTTATAGAAATGCACATGTGCCAAAAACTATGTCTAGAAAAGTCAGCCATGTAACATAGCATACAGAGACCGAAGCGCCGTGTAGAATGTTCTAGAAGCGGCAAGAATGGGTTAGACTTTTATAGAATGTTCCAGAATGATCGCGCAGTGGGAAGTTGGAGAGCTTTACGTAAATCAATAATATTCCAGAAGGTTCAGGTCCTGTCGTGAAGTATATATAAAGGAGTCAGTCGCTCGCTTGTCCAGTGTTCGTATCGGACAAGTAACGGACAACAATACTTGAGAAGTACGGCAAAAAAGTCAAAAGTTCACAAATTTCTGTAATATTCTGCAGTGCACCCTGAGTTGCTGAACTGTGAGTGTAGTGCTAATATGTGCTTGTGGCTATAGTGGGGTAGTTATTTTGGACAGTGAAACGTATGTAATGGACAAGAATACTGTACTGGAGATGGACGAAATGAGAGTCTCTAAAAGAAATAAACATCCCATTCGTACTTACTTCATATGTATTATTTCGTTCAAATCACATTACTTGCGGCGAAGATGGCGAACTATTCATGTCATACACGTACCTACATACACGCATTTGAGGTCCTTGGGGTGGAACAGTTGTCAAATAACTTATGCAGTTTAAGGGTGTACTGGTTGTTGGTTTATTCACGTTGTACTTTTACCCATAAGTTATTGGTTTATTTCCAACATATAATTAACCATTATGATTATAATGGGTAACTGCTAATACCATGTAATTCTAATGACCAGTTCACCATCACCATGTAATCGTAACGCTAACTTCTTTTTCCCATTACCATTACGCTGTAGTGCATTTCCGATTAATTCAATTACGATTTTGCCCAACTCTGCCATGAAGTAACACCACGATAGTTAGTTTCATTGTTAGTTTCATTGTCACCACGATAGTTAGTTTCATTGTCACCACGATAGTTAGTTTCATTGTCACCACGATAGTTAGTTTCATTGTCACCACGATAGTTAGTTTCATTGTCACCACGATAGTTAGTTTCATTGTTAGTTTCATTGTCACCACGATAGTTAGTTTCATTGTTAGTTTCATTGTCACCACGATAATTAGTTTCATTGTTAGTTTCATTGTCACTCACTAAACTATCGTCTCACACTTTTTCATCACGTTTTACATAAACGTAACGATATCTCTTTGCAGTCTGCGTAAATTACGGGAACGTGATGTTAATCGTGATAAAAGCCATTGCAAAAATGCATTTTTGATGTTATGAAAATCAAGCGTCGTAGCGAATTTTGGCTACCTCCCCTTCCCCCTAGAGAGGATGTCTGTTGTTGAAGAGACCTTTAAAATGATGCGTATAACGCGATGGGGTGTAACCTGTAGATATTCTACACTAAAAGTTAGCAAGCCTCCTCATTAACACACTTGTAACTCAGCTTTACTTTCCATCTTGAGGTCGGAATTTTGCTTCCGCATACGCAGGTGGACTTTCATAGTTACATTACATTTCATAGGCAATAAGAACTAATCTGTCTTATTGCACAATGACATTTATTTAATTAAAAAACGAAGGCTATATTATATGCAAGTTTAAAACATGAGTACTCTCGGACTCGCAGTGACTCCTTCATCAGATGTGATTGCTTTCATGTGGTTACATGCTGATCTAAATACGTGAAACAGATGCATGATGGGAAAGGTAATGTCAATGTCACATGATGTACCAGATAACAAGACAGTCAGAAAAACATAATTAATTAATAAAATTACTCATTAGGAACAATAGTTATTGTACTTTCCTCTCTAACCAAATTTCTCCAGGGTTCAGGTAAAACGCAAGAATAATGATCATTACTGCAACGTGTATCATACACCGTAAAAAAAATTCTGAAATTCACGAGCCACTTTCCGTTATTTCTTTCGTGAATAAACGAAACATATTTCCGATACAACTATTTCCGTAAAATGACGGAAAGAAACCTGAATTTCACGTATTTTTCGTACCACGGGAAAATTCTGAATTTCCTGAAACCTTTCCGCAGTTTCTTTCTTATATTGACGGTAAATTACCGTTTTAGAGGTGTGTTAACGGAAAATCCTGAATTTTCAGAAACCTTTTCGTAATTCCTTTCGTATATTAATGGAAAAACTCCGTTCTCACTTCTTCCGTATCCGCATAACGAGAAATTAGCAGTAACAGGAGCGATTGGTGAGAATACTTTAGGTTTGATTAACTTTTAAATTTCAATCGTCTGTCAAATTTTGAAGTTCCGTAGCGAGATCGGATATTGTGGATAGCATATCGCATGAATTTTGTTTATTGTGGCACAGGATATTTATTCTCATCTCCCCTATTTTGCACACCACCTATTTAATGTTTATATTGTGTTACTGTAAGAAACCGGGTACTTAATTTATTGTACAGATGGTTATACGATGTCTGTGTATCAGTCTTTGGACAACTGAAGACAAAAGCTGTTATAGCTTTTGTCTTAAGTTGTTCAAATAAAATTTTATATTTTGGAGCTTTTTTTGGGGGGGGGGTAAAATAATACTATAAAAAAAGTACATTTTATCTTTTCTAAAGATAACTGAAAGTCCGTGTCAGTTTTAAACAAATCAAAAAATCGCGATGAGAAATGCTTAATTTGTGAAAAGCCCTCCTACGGGAAAAATAAATTATTACAAACCTATACAGGAAAAAAATAAGCTCCAACAGAAAATAAAATAGCTAAATCACTCGCATTAATGACAAAAAAAAAACTTCATTGTCGCACAATTTGTTTTACGATATACGTAAGTCAAATTCCCGGGTGTCTGTGGCTCAGTTGTTAAAGGCGTGTGTTACCTATTTAAACGGCCTTGGTTCGATTCTGATTGGAGCAGAAGGATTAGCTGGCGGAAAGACTGAAAAATGCACGTTCGTCAGTTTTGCGGAATTTCAGTTTAAAAACGGAAAAAACCTGAAATGGGCTTTTCTGAAATAAACGGAATTTCTGACTACGTAAAATCTGTGAAAATACGGAAGTAAAATAAACGGGCACTTTAAAAAACGGAAATATCTGAAAAACACGGATACCTGCCGGCAACTTTGCTGCGCGTTATTTTCAGAAATTTTTCGTGAGTTCACACCACTTATTTTTTACAGTATAAGCTGAAATATAGAGTTTCTATAAGTAACAAAGAATAAATAGAGTTAGGTGAATTTATGATCTTAGCGTTTCTCCAGTCTGGAATAGATTTTCCACCACTTACATGAAAGCAATCTCATCTGATGAAGGAGTGAGTCACTGTGACTCCGAAATGCTTTAAACTTATATATTGCCATCGTTTTTTAGCTTAATAAATGTCATCGTGCAATGAGACGGAATAATTTTTATTACTAGTATTTTTATGCACGAACAATGTTTCTCGTCACATTTCATCGGTGTCAGGGTTGTTTCTAACGTTCGTCTAAATTTGAATAATATATAGTAATAATAGTAAATATTGTATTTGAAAAACTCAGCAATCGAAATACTTATTATTGGCGCCGCCAAATTTTTTTTAATTTATTGAAGGATTAACGACCACCGTGAGCAACTCAAAGAGCTATAAGTAGTCGCCCGTCCCTAATTTAGGGCCAGTGGTTCCAGGAAAGGGAGAGAACTAGTGTCATAAGGCAAACACAACATCCATGCCTCACCGGCATTCGAACCCGGACCCTTCTCGGACGAACGGTCATAAGCCAGCGCTTAGACTACTGGGCGGCGCTATAATTTAACAAATATTTAATTTTATATCTCCCATACCTTCTTTCATTGGATTTACGACAAAAACATTCATTAATCCACCTAGCTAAGTACCGCTCAATGTCAGAAATTAGTAAACCTTATTGTTTGTTGTTATGATTTAATTCCACTTAGTATGTACCAGACTGGCTCAGAGTGGGCGTGAGTGACGCGGATAAATGCAAGGTGTTGTACGTACATAAAGGTATACTCTCGAATCACTCGTTTGCCGCCCCGGTGGCGCAGTGGTATAAGCGATGGCTTCTGATCATTCGTCCGGAAGGGGTCCGGGTTCGAATCCCGGTGAGGCATGGATGTTGTGTTTGTCTTACGGCGCTGGCTCTCTCCCTTCCCTGGAACCAGTGACCCTAAATTGGGGACGGGCGACTGCTCGTAGCCCATTGAGTTGCTCACGGTGGTCGTTAAACCTCCAATAAAAAAAATAAAAAAAAATCACTCGTTTTATTTCACACCCACAAAGACTTGTCATGCGATAGACGAACAGCATAAATTATCTACAAAGTGTACCAGCGTATTCTCTATATATTTTTTTATTTTGTATCAAGGTATACACTGAAGAGCAATTGAATTAGAGACAGCTGGCGTTATGCAAATGTGGCGCTGTAGGCGGCCCTGTAAACGAAAACGACATGTCGTATGCAGCGATCCGATAATATAAGGAGTGACGCGACGGGAATCAGTAAGAGTCGGACGCAGTATGGGTAAGACGAAGGATCTAAGCGCATTTGATTGTGGGCAAATTGTCGGGCCCCGACGAATGGGTCACTCCATCTCGGTAGTCGTGCATTCACTGGGATTTTCACGAGCCACTGTGTCAAAGGTGCACCGTGAGTACATCGAATCCGGTAAAACCATCCCTGCAAGGACCAACTGCCGTGGACAACAGCGTGTGGATGAGTGGAGTCATCGTCGGCTAGCTCGCATTGTAACAGCGGATAGACGGGCCACAGTGAAAGAAATCACTCGGCAATTTGACGCTGGTTCACAAAAACGTGTACGCAGCCACACCATCTAGAACCATCTCCTCGTTATGGGGTACAGAAGCCATCGTCCCACGAGGGTACCGCTGCTGACCTCACATCACATGGTGCAAAGATTAGCACGGGCACGGGAACATCATCACTGGACCCTAGACATGTGGAAAAATGTTGGCTGGACTGATGAGTCCAGATTCACGTTGGTACATGCGGATGGCCGGATACGAGTACGGCGCAAACCACATGAAGCGATGGATCCAACTTGCCAGCAGGGTCCTCTTTAAGCTGGTGGGGGTGGCATTCTCGTCTGGGGACTGTTTACGTGGACTGAAATGGGACACCTGGTACGTGTGACATTGTCCCTCACAGGTCAACGTTACCGGGATATCCTGGACGACCATTTGCTCCCGTTTGTGCGTCTTCAACATCCCACTGGGGACCTCATCCTGCAACAAGACAATGTACCGTGCCATCGCTCCCGAATTGTATCCGAATGGTTGGATGAACACTCCACCTGCCGCCCCGGTGGCGCAGTGGTCTAAGCGATGGCCTCTGATCATTTGTCCAAAAGGGGTCCGGGTTCGAATCCCGGTGAGGCATGGATGTTGTGTTTGTCTTACGGCACTGGTTCTCTCCCTTCCCTGGAACCAGTGACCCTAAATTAGGGACGGGCGACTGTTTATAGCCCATTGCGTTGCTCATAGTGGTCTTTAAACCTCCAATAAAAAAAAAAAAACACTCCACCGACGTGACCTCGCTTTCTTGGCCAGCTAGGTCACCTGACCTCAATCCCATCGAGCACATCTGGGATGCCATCGAGAGAGATGGCATCCCAGATGGCTCTGATCCCCCTCCATCAAATCTTCGTGAACTGTGGGAGCTTGTTCAGGGGTCGTGGATCCGCATGGCTTCCCAGCGCTTCCTGTGTCTTGTCAAGTCCATGCCGAGACGATTCGCCACCGTCATCAGGGCGAAAGGTGGTGCTACACGTTACTAGACAAGTATCTCTAATTCAATTGCTCTTCAGTGTATAGACTACGATGAGCAACTTGGAGTATTGGGTTGGCGCGGATGAAATGTCGCACGAATGAGCTGTGGAGATAGGCCCCCACCACAGCGGAATGGAACCATCCACAGGTGTTGCGGGTATTATGTCACAGAGGTACTATAAATCACTAGCACGTGTGTGAAGAACAAGGTTCAGGCGTGGTTTGTTTGGACGTAACGTGGCTTGCAAAGCAAACATGCAGACGCCGGATTTGAGAGTCATCTTCCTGTATGAATTTAAACTGGGCCATTCTGCAGTAATTGCCGCTCGAAACGTTGACAAAGCGTTTGGGGAGAATACAGCCGACGAACGAACTACTTGGCGATGGTTTGTGAAGCTTCGAAACGGAGATACGGACCTGCAAAGCGAAGCACGTGGTCAACCGACCTGTTGCTGTTTGTGACGATGTTCTGTTACGTGTGGTTGAAGCGGACCCCAAGAAAGGTGTCATGAGATAGCGGCAGAGGTAGTTGTCCAACGCACGACAGTTGTTCGGCGCCTGGATGCGCTGGGTAAGGTCAAAAAGCTGGACATGTGGCTGTCGCATGAGTTGACAACTGCCAACAAGACTAGGCGTTTGGAAATCTTCACGTCGCTGTTTGCCAGGAATAAACAGGAACCTCAACTGCATCGAATCGTCACCTGCGACGAGATGTGGGTCCTTTATGATAGTCGGAAACGATGTGCGCAATGGTTAAGCAAGGCATAGCCTGCTGGACAGCATCCTAAGCCACTCCTGCACACCAAAGTGATGCTCCTTGCCTGGTGGTCCACAGCCGGGATAATTCATCGGAGTTTCTTGGCAAGAGGCCAAACCATCACTGCAGAACGTTATTGTGCTGAATTACACAAGATGCACCAGAAATTGCTGCAGAAACAACCGGCTTTGGTCAACAGACATGGCGTTCTTCTGCTCCAAGACAACGCTCGCCCTCATGTCGCACAACGAAAGATGCTGACACTAAGTGCCTTGGGCTATGAAGCATTGCTTCATTCTGCCTATTTCCCGGACTTGTCTCCGACAGACTATCATCTGTTTCGTTGCCCGGATCACTACTTCTCCGGGAAACAGTTCACGACAAACAACATGGTTTAATGTGCAGTTGATGACTTCTTCGGATCCCAGCCGCAAGACTTTTTCGTTCCGGGATCATGGCCTTGCTGGACAGATGGCAACAATGTGTCGATGCCGAGGGGGATTATTTTGCCTAGGTAAATTGTCCAACTTTTCCGTTCTCGGCGTCCACGTGTGCTGGTCCTTTGTCGGACATTTCATTCATACTTCAAGCAATCGCTCATCCCAAATTTAGGGCCACAGGCTTCCGGGAATGGGAAAAACCAGGTTCATAGAACGAGTACAATACCTTGGAGTCAAACCCAGGCCTAGTTCGGACGACTTGCCAGAAACCCGCCCCTCTGATCACGCGGCTCCAGGGGATGCCGATTTTCCTTTGTAAGAGTGAGACATGAGTGGTTAGAGGCGAAGGTTTCTGGCTAGTCGTCCGAGTTGGGACCGGGTTCGAATACTATAGTCGACTCACAGTGTTGGCACTCTCCCTTCCCTGCAACCAACTGCCCTAAATTAGGGTCTGACTACTGCTTATAGCCCTAAGAGCTGTTCATGCAGGTCGTAAAGCCCTGAAAAGCAACTGAGTTTTTAGGAATAATTTTAAGCACATTATGTGATATTACTTTACAAATTGACAATAAGAACGACATCGTTTTAAACGATGCCTCGGTTATAACGTCGAAAAACCAATAAATATTTCGGCATCGAGATTTTTTGTTTGTTTCGGTATTTAACGACCATAGTAAGCAACTCAACTATGAGCCCGTCCCTAATTTAGGGTCACTTGTTTCTGGTTTTGGGGAGTCGACCGAACTCGAGCTCTAGACCAAACACACCACCACCTCAGATGACCCCAAGAAAGTTGTTGCTAGGAAAAATGTTTAGCAGTCTCGCTCAGAACTTTTTTTTATTTTGATTGAAGGTTTAATGACCACCGTGAGCGACTCAATGTGCTATAAGCAGTCGCCAGTTCCTAATTTAGGGTCACTGGTTCCAGGGAAAGTAGAATGCCAGTGCCGTAAGACAAACACAACATCCATGCTTCACCGCGATTCGTACGAGACCCTTTTCTGACGAATGATCATATGACAGAGCTCTGTGTCACTAGAGCTGTCCTTGTAACTTTATCTAAAATGTCAGCTTGGGTTTTAACGTTGTTCATCACTTTCATTTTCTCTTCAAATCTTATCCTTTGCAATATAAGTTATTTAGGCTATTCTTTAAATCCGGTTATAAAAGACAATAATGACGTCATAATCCAGCAAATTGGCAATTTACTGCGAGCTGGATCAACAGAATTACGGCCCTTAGACAAGGAGGTCATCCAGGTTTAAAATAGAAATACGATAAGCCATTTATAGTAAACAAAAAGTACGCAGTTTTTCAGGGGGGATATACACTGCTGGCCACCCAAAATGCAACACTAAGAAAGCCACGAGATAGCAAAGCCAGATTTACTGGACACATAACAACAGATACAAAAATGAAACGATTGAGCTTACAGGCCCGTGCGACTTGCGGAACACGCAGACATCAATAGTTCGTGTGGCCCCCATGGCTGGCAATAACGGCCGCTGCAAGCCGCGGCATCGAACGAAAGAGGCTTTGGACGTGGGCTTGGGGTATGTCGGTCCAGGCTGCTTCCACACGTTGCCACAGTTCATCAGGCGTAGCCGCGGGTGGTGCTTTTCGGGCCACTCGGTTGCCGATCAGCGACCAGACGTGTTCGATGGGCGACATATCGGGAGAACATGCGGGCCACGGAAGCAATAACACCTGGTGGGCCGTGAAAAATTGTTGCACGATGCGTGCCACGTGCGGGCGCGCATTGTTCTGTTGAAACGTGGCCACTGGCATGTCCTGCAGGTAAGGGAGGATTACAGGCTCCAAAACGTCTTAGATGTAGCGGTGGCTGTTTAGTGTACCGGCGATGCGTACCAGTGGGGTGCGGGTGTCATATCCAATTGCGCCCCAAAACATAACGCCAGGCGACGGACCGGTATGGCGATGCATTATGCAGGCGTCATGCAGTGTCTCGCCGCGGTGCCGCAACACGCGGATCCGACCATCGTGGTGTTGCAGGCAGAAGCGGGATTCGTCGTAGAAGACAATGTCGTGCCATTCCGTAGTCCAGGTGCGGCGTTCAATGGCCCACTGCCGCCGCACTCGCCGGTGGTGTAACGTCAATGGTAATCGGAGCAATGGGCGCAGTGAGACAAGTCCCCGCTCCTGTAGACGACGCCGAATGGTACGTGCTAACACAGGTTAACACCCTAATTCTTGCGCTAACGTTCGCGATGTGGCGGTGCGATCCGTCAATGCCCGCCGCACAACATGCCGGTCCTCTCGTTCGGTGGTGTGCTGTGGCTACGGCAGTCGCTCACGTCGGTCCGTCCGTCCCTCCTGCACCCACCGAATCCATACTCACCTCAATGTGGCTGTATGTCGTCCCACACGGGCGCCGATGTCTCGGTACGATAAACCGCTGTCGCGATAAGCCACTATTCATCCTCTGTCGAACTCCGAAACGTGCTGGAATGACTGGCGTATTCCGCGACGAGGTATCAGGAAGCTTCCTACGCACAGGTCCGGCAGCGCAACACACTTTCAATACTTACGCCCCGCCTTCTGTGCACCCTTCTTATAGTGCTTCTCGGGGGCGTGCCGGGCGCACATGATTTGCATGTTCCCTTCAATGCTAATCATTTGCATATCCTCTCGCGGGCGACGCATGCTGCGAATTTCAGGCCAATCGGATGTTTTCTTCTTGGTGTTGCATTTCGGGTGGCCAGCAGTGTAGAAAGATGGCGTTAAAACTTTGCTAGACGCCATTCAGTTTTTTAACCAAAGCATGAACCAAGTGAAATGGCGAAAAAAAGAGAAAAGTCAGTTACGATTTTCAGTACTACGAGTATGTTTCTTTGAAACGAGACTATACATCTCAAAAAGACGTACGAGTACTACAACTCAGCAAATGGCTTAACAAATCGCCAGAAAGTACTCTTACGCAACATTTAGAGGAATTCTCAGATCTAGATGAAATTTTGCTGATTCGCAGGGGCAAGAAATTTAATATTGTTACGAAATCAATGCCAGTTGCTAGTGACGATCTGGATGAAAAAGCTGCAAATGCGTAAGACGAAGTCCGTGGTACCAAAAATTCCTCGGAGCCGCTTTAATAATAATATCGACATTTTACAAAACAGGAGAAAACGATCAAGAAATATTGCACAAAAAAGCTGATATAGTGAAATAGCAAATTATTAGGAACACCTACCTAACAACGTTTTAGGCCACACTTGGCCTTCAAAATAACCTCGATTCGATGTGGCATGGATTCAACGAGGCGATAATCTCTTCCTCCAGGTATGTTCAACCAAGCGGATGTCATGGCGTCCGTCAATTACCGTATGTTCGCTGGAAAAGGTTCCCTGGTACGAACAACACTCGCAATCTCATCCCGCAGATGTTCAGTTAGCTCAAGCTCTAAAAATTCTGGTAGCAATTTTAACATTTTGAAGTCACTGTCGTACTCCTGAAAACAGTGTGTGGCAATAGGAGACTTGTAGCATCGTGCATTATCTCCTGGAAGTAGCCCTCTCCTGACGGAGCCAGGACATATTGGTCGTGTTGGGGTTTTCCTAGTTCTCAGTGATGTTAAAAAACTTTGTAGCATTCAAATACTGTTTCAGATGCATTAAGAAACTGAAGTATTCAAATACTGTTTCAGATGCATTGAAAAACTTTGTGGCATCCAAATACTGTTTCAGATGCATTAAAAAACTGTTTCAGATTCATTAAAACACTTTGTGGCATCTAAATACTGTTTCAGATCCATTAAGAAACTTTTTCAGATGCATTAAGAAACTTTGTAGCATTCAAATACTGTTTCAGATGCATTCAGAAACTGAAGCATTCAAATACTGTTTCAGATGCATTAAAAAACTGTTTTATAAGAAATCCAATGAAGCCGTGAAAACCGACCCTAGACCAATTTCTCCGTTTTCACCAGGTTAACGCTAGGCAGCTGGGTTCCATCGATTCCTGCTGTTGACGTCATAATCTGGACAACCAATCGGCGTGAGTTATCTGAAAACGTGATTTATTGGACCAGGCGTGCTTTTTCCTGTCATTCAAGGTCCTGTTTTGGTGCTGAAATTTCTTCCTAGATACCGCCCTCCTACTTGCTTTAACGACCACCGTGAGCAACTCGGTTGACTATAAGCACGTCCCTAATTTAGGGCCACTGGTTCCAGGGAAGGGAGGCAGCCAGTGCCGTAAGACTAACACAACATTCGTGCCGCACCGGGATTCGAACAAGGACTCTATCGCGGACAAAGAGTCATAAGCCAGCGCTTATACCACTGGGCCACCGGGATGGCAAGACTCCGCTACTTCCTCCGTTACCCTCGAACGCCGACCAGTCGTTTCCGTCCATGGGAAGACCGTTGACTGCTTGTTGTGTTGCCACTCATTGTTTGTTTGTTTTTTTTTTTTTTTATTGGAGGTTTAACGACCACCGTGAGCAACTCAATGGGCTATAAGCCGTCGCCCGTCCCTAATTTAGGGTCACTGGTTCCAGAGAAGGGTAAGAGCCAGTGCCGTAAGACAAACACAACATCCATGCCTGACCGGGATTCGAACCCGGACCCCTTACGGACGAATGATCAGAGGCCAACGCCTTAGACCACTGCGCCACCGGGGCGGCCTCATTGTTTGTGCGCCACTCATTGTATACCTTCTCTGCTTTGCTCTTGCATAGCCGACAAAGTATACTAGCCGTTTCTGCCCACAGGAAAACAGCAAACTTCTTGTTGTGTTGTTTGTGCACCACTCATTGTGTTTACTAGCCGTTTCCACCCACAGGAAGACAGTTGACTGCTTGTTGTGTTTTCTGAGCACCACTCATTGTTCACCTTCGGTACAGTTGCTCTTGCATAGCCGAGAAGGTTTGTTAGTCGATTCCGCCCACAGGAAGACCTCAGACTGCTTGTTGTGTTGTTTGTGCACCACTCATTGTACACCTTCGGTACAGTTGCTCTTGCATAGCTGAGAAGCTTTACTAGTCGTTTCCACCGACAGGAAGACAGTAGATGGCTTGTTGTGTTTACTGAGCACCACTCATTGTACACTTTCGATTCAGTTAGCTCTTGCATAGCCGAGAATGTTTACTAGCCGTTTCCGCCCACAAGAAATCTGTAGATTGCTTGTTATTTTATTTGTGCACCAGTGATTTTACACCTTCGGTACAGTTGCTCTTGCATAGCCGAGAAAGTTTACTAGTCGTTTCCGTCCGCAGGAAGACCGCAGACTTCTTGTTGTGTTATTTGTGCACCACGCATTGTACACCCTCTATACAGTTGCTCTTGCATAGCCGAAGTTTGTTAGTCGTTTTCGGCCGCAGGAAGAGCGCAGACTGCTTGTTGTGAAATTTGTTCACCGCTCATTGTACACCCTCTATACAGTTGCTCTTACATAGCCGAGAAGGTTTGTTAGTCGTTTTCGACCGCAAGAAGAGCGCAGACTGCTTGTTGTGTAATTTGTGCCCCTCTCATTGTACACCCTCGATACAGTTGCTCTTGCATAGCCAAGAAGGTTTGTTAGTCGTTTTCGACCGCAGGAAGAGCGCAGACTGCTTGTTGTGTTATTTGTGCACCACTCATTGTACACCTTCGATACAGTTAGCTCTTGCATAGCCGAGAAGGTTTACTAGTCGTTTCCTCCCTCAAGACAACCGCAGATTGCTTGTTTTGTTGCTTGTGTACCACTCATTGCACACCCTCAATGAGTTGCTCTTGCATATCCGAGAAGGTTTACTAGTCGTTTCCTCCTTCAAGAAAACGGCAGATTGCTTGTTTTGTTGCTTGTGTACCACTCATTGTACACCCTCAATGAGTTGCTCTTGCATAGCCGAGAAGGTTTACTAGTCGTTTCCTCCTTCAAGAAAACCGCAGATTGCTTGTTTTGTTGCTTGTGTACCACTCATTGTACACCCTCAATGAGTTGCTCTTGCATAGCCGAGAAGGTTTACTAGTCGTTTCCTCCTTCAAGAAAACCGCAGATTGCTTGTTTTGTTGCTTGTGTACCACTCATTGTACACCCTCAATGAGTTGCTCTTGCATAGCCGAGAAGGTTTACTAGTCGTTTCCTCCTTCAAGAAAACCGCAGATTGCTTGTTTTGTTGCTTGTGTACCACTCATTGCACACCCTCAATGAGTTGCTCTTGCATAGCCGAGAATGTTTGCCTTTCTAAGATGCTTGAACCTGCCCGCCTAGCCTCCACTATCATGCCTCTTTCAAAAGAGCTAAAACCATGGAATATATCAGTGCTATCTACGTTTCATACACGTCTCAATCCTTTGCAGTGAGCTGTTCATAAAGCCATCTCAGCGTCATAGTTGCGTATGTAAATGAGGACGGCATGTGTCTGATTGCTATTGGGTATTCATAATAATCACTGAATAACAAAAATAAACTTTTTGTTTGTTACAAAGACTGCATATGCCGAATCATACAGTATTTGTCATTCTGATTACAAATCTGCTGGCTAAATTGTTCTATCTAGCATAGTTCTCGAGTAACCTGTTGTTTTAGTGTACAATAAGCCTTCATTTTGGTATGTGTATTTTTTTTTTTTTTTTTTTGATTGGAGGTTTAACGACCACCGTGAGCAACTCAATGGGCTATAAGCAGTCGCCCGTCCCTAATTTAGGGTCACTGGTTCCAGGGAAGGGAGAGAGCCAGTGCCGTAAGACAAACACAACATCCAGGCCTGACCGGGATTCGAACCCGGACCCCTTACGGACGAATGATCAGAGGCCAACGCCTGAGACCACTGCGCCACCGGGGCGGCCATGTGTATTTCGCTACAAGCAATTAATTACAAACTTACCTTAAAAAGTAGTTCTCCTAAGTTCTGTGGAAAAAAGTCCAGATGCGAGTGAAGGAAGTGTATTTTAAGAGACCTATTGCATCCCATGGTCTTATAGTTTTTTTAGAAACTCAGTAACAAGTTTTTTTATAATTTTCTGCCTTCCGGTAACCTATAAAGTTCAGTACCACATTTTTAAAGGACTTCCATGCAGCAGCTTCAGTCTCATTCAAGGTGCCTTCAAATGCAAGATCACGTATAGGTTCTCTTATTAGTGGGCCAATAAAGCTGCCTTGTTTAATTTTGGCTTCAGGTATTTTGGGGAACTTGTTCTTTATTCAATGCCTTTACAAAAAAAAAATTTAAAACCTAGTTTGATGTGAAGCGGTGTAATCACAGGTTCTAAGGACTCAGGCTCAGCAACAACATTTTTACTACCTGGAATTATGGACTCTCTTTTAGGCCAGGTCTTTTTAATGTAATAAGAACTTCTGTCCCTACTGTTCCATTCGCAGAGGAAGCAGCAATATTTTGTATATCCAAGTTGTAGACCAAGGAGTAAAGCTATCACTTTAAGATTGCCACAAATACTCCACGAGTGTTTTTGTGTACTACACTGAAGAGTAATTGAATTAGAGACAGCTGGCGTTATGCAAATGTGGTGCTGTGGGCGGCCCTGTAAGCAGAAACGACATGACGTATGCAGCGATCCGACAATATAAGGAGTAATGCGACGGGAATCAGCAAGAGTCTGACGCAGTATGGGTAAGACGAAGGATCTAAGCGCATTTGATCGTGGGCAAATTGTCGGGACCTGACGAATGGGTCACTTCATCTCGGAAGTCGTGCAGGCACTGGGATTTTCACGAGCCACTGTGTCACGGGTGCACCTTGAGTACATCGAATCCGGTAAAACCATCCCTGCAAGGGCCAACTGCCGTGGACAACAGCGTGTGGATGAGCAGGTTCATCGTCGGCTAGCTCGCATTGTAACAGCGAATAGACGGGTCACAGTGCAAGAAATCACTCGGCAATTTAACGCTGGTGCACAAAAACGTGTAAGCAGCCACACCATCCAGAACCATCTCCTCGCTACGTTGTACTGAAGCCACAGTCCCATGAGGGTACCACTGCTGACCGCACATCACAGGGTGCAAAGATTAGCATGGGCGCGGGATCATCACCATTGGACCCTAGACATGTGGGAAAATGTCTGGACTGATGAGTCAAGATTCACGTTGGTACATGGGGATGGCAGGATACGAGTACGGCGCAAACCACATGAAGCGATGGATCCTTCTTGCCAGCAGGGTACTCTTAAAGCTGGTGGGGGTGGCATTCTCGTCTAGGGACTGAAATGGGACCAATGGAACGTGTGACATCGTCCCTCACAAGTCAACGTTACCGGGATATCCTGGACACCATTTCCTCCCGTTTGTGCGTTTTCAACATCGAAGCGAGGTCATCTGACCTGAATCCCGTCGAGCACATCTGGGATGCTATCGAGAGTGATGTTGGAGGCTCTGACCCCCTCCATCAAATCTTTGTGAACTGTGAGAGCTTGTTCAGGGGTCGTGGATCCGTATGGCTTCCCAACGCTTCCGGTGTCTTGTCGAGTCCATGCCGAGACGAATCGCTGCCGTCATCAGGGCGAATGGTGGTGCTACACGCTACTAGACAGGTATCTCTAATTCAATTGCTCTTCAGAGTATACTTTGAAGCAACAGTTTCATATTTGCATATGTTTCTTTCAAGCATGCAGCATATGCAACAGGTACTGACGGATACATGTTTCCTTTGTGAAGAAGGGTAGCTTTCAAGCTTATTTTTGAGGAATCTATAAAGAAATCTCCATTCTTCAGGTTTATGTTGCTGTCCTAAGGCTTCAAACAATAAGTCAATATCGTTGCAGTACACAAGATGACCACTCTTCGAAAATAAGTGTTCAAACTCTTGCTGCCGTCGACGAAAACTACATAGTTTTGTACTTTGTTGTAATAGATTCCTTCCCTTCAATCTTGAAGCCAATATTTCGGCCTGAATTTTTGCTAAATGAAGGTCACGAACAAGATAATTTAATTCCTCCTGACTTATATGGTGAGGCACAGAATCTTCCGAGAAATCAGGGTCTTGTACTTCAATATCTTCTTCGCTGTGAGGATTTATTTCATCAGTATCATCTAAACTCCATGACTGTGTAGGTACAGGAAGATCTGGACCACGAGTAACAGGTCTTATGGCCACAGGAATACTGGGATACTGAATCGTGTCTTTGGTCTTAGCTGTAATTCCAGATATCTTAGTGATGCAGAAGTAACAGTCTGTTGAGTGGTATTTCGGTTCTCTCCAAACTATTGTTACCGCAAGTGACATTTGACGTGATCCCTTCAACCAGCTAGTCGACAAAGTTACACATGAATTACAACAAATGTGAGGCGCCCAAGATTTATCTTCTTCACCCATTTTGCACTAGAAATGAAGTTCATACGATTTTCTAATCAACGGTGTGAAATGTCGCCTTTGAGACTTTAAAGGAAATTGTCCACAAATGTAGTAGAAACTGTTTGGATGGTTCACACAAGTACGCGGCTTTATTTAACGTACACTTTGCACAATCCACACTACTTTTTAAAACCACGAGAAAATGCACGCCCTTCAATACCGATTAAATGCATTCGAATGACAAAAATTCTGCTTTGTTCCCCCTTCCCAGAAGGAATTGCAAAACAGGAAGTAATGGCGCCAGTATGTCTTCTCTCAGATACACAGTTATCCTGGCTGCAGACAGATGTCTCCATTGGGAAACACAGGGAAATGCCTTTAAGTAACAAAACATTCACACCAATAGGGAGTTCCATTACAAGAAATTGGAGCCCAGTGGAGCAATTGTGACTTCATATTTGGTTTCAGCACCCGTAAATACATACAAAACCGTTAAAGTTTTCTTTGTAATAAAACCATTGTTGTTCAGTGATAATTTACAGCTTCAGGTTATATGAGGCAACCTTTAACGCGTGTATTTGTCTCCAGAAGGAAAACAAATGAAAGCTATGAATTTCTTGGTACCCTAAAAAATAATTAGTTATGTGTCAACATAGGTGTACTCGTCTCAGAAAATTAGTTCAGCTGTCTGTATTTCCAGTGTGCTCACAGAAACTCATTAGGATAATACACTAGAATAAAAAATTAACGGGAGAAACACAAAACCATGAGAAAAGCAAAATCCATGCGCCAGAGTTTAATAACGGTTGGTACGAACAGACATATATATATATCGATAAAGCAGGAATACACAACACAAAAGGAATGTTATCTTCACGTGAGGAGGAAGCATGCGCATGACAGCATGTTAGTCCAAAAGTGATGCAGCACGTGACGTCGATTTCGACGGGCTATTAGGAAGTGTGATTGCCCCAGACAGCAAAACAACTCGCACAATGAGCTCTTATGCTGCTTACAAGCCTGTGAACGAGAGTTTGAAGTAATAAGTGCCACTTTTTCACTAAGGCGCGTCGGGGTCCCAGAAGAATGGCGGAAGAGGGCTGCTGGTTTGAAATTGCTCTTCCCAAGTCATCCCAAACATGCTCTATCAGGTTCAGATCGGGAGATCTTGCGGGCTACTCCATCCTGTGTATACTTTCACTCTCTATGTATTTTACGACTAGTTCAGTCCGATGACATGGGCGTTATCGTCCATAAAAAAGCTAGAGTCAACAGTTCCTTTCAATAGCTGTACATATGACTTTAGGATGCCATCGCTATAGCATGCAGCAGTTAGGATGCCTCGTTGAAACACGTGTAGCAAAGTGGGTCCATCCAACCTGATGTCAGCCTGAATCAGGGGTTCTCCACTACTTTAGTGGCCAATTTTCCTAATGCTAGAAGGAAGATTTCGGCTTTCCGCCTTTCTTCAAATGTACACTCGTCGATAATCCGTATTTACGCTGTGTCGCGGCTTATCACTGGGGGGAAGTCAGGCCTATTGCCTATGGATCCAGGGGGGATGTTGTCGGGCACAATTCAGACGGACCCTTCTTGTGATGCGGCGAATGGGATACAGACTGTTGTCCTTCTTTCATACAGACTGTTGGCCTTCTTTCATACAGACTTCTGTTGTGGAGTCTCCTGTAAACTGTTTGCCTCGACATCGTGGCTCTCGTAGCAGAGGAGAGCTGCGAGAGTTACCTGGCTGACGTCTTCCTAGGGCGGTGAGCTGTTAGAGACAAATACCAGTCGTCTTGACTTGTTGTGACTCGTGGGCGTCCTTGTCCCGCCTTTTGGTTATTGTTTCTGTTTCCTGGAACTGTCTCCAGAGATTGGAGACCACTTGCCTTGCCACATTCAGCCATTTTGCTACCTAAGCTTAGGATTGCTTTGCTTTCAATCTACGGATCGCTCTCCACCGTAGAGAGCCTTTTTAAGCGAGAAGTTGTAGCCATTATTCCACTAACAGTCCAACTCAGGCTTCAATTGTCGCACTCTGCTCAAAACATTTTTTATCAAGGTCTTGTGCCTGCCAGCTCGATTACGTACGGTTGTCATTTGCATGTTTCTCCTGTATAAGGGTTAGCACAATATTGCTTGGGTACCTCAACTTAGTGTTTCTTCTTGCACATGTGTCTGAAAAATATTTACAGTTGGTCATCTTGTTTTTTGACATATTCTCGAATCTGTATTTGTCACGTTAATATTGGACACCAGTTTATAAACAGTTACAAAAAGTTTCAATGTGGGTTTTACTAGAGATATGTATTTTAGATTTAATTGACAGATTTTCGATCTGTATACCAATTTTTCTCTCTCTCTCCTTTATTCTTTACTTTTGTCGAGCTTAAGGTTAACAATCAGTGGTCGTTAAGGTAAAACATTTTTCCCGACCTGGTGGCCGAGCAGTCTAAGGTACTAGCTTCTGACAATCCGTTGGAGATAGGCCCTAGTTCGAGTCCAAGATCAGGCACGGATGGTGTTTTTGTCTGATGGCGCTGGCTTTGTCACTTCCCTGGAACCAATGATCCTAAATTAGGGACGGGAGACCGCTTGTAATCCTACCGTAGTCCCGTGATTATCGCTAAACCTTTCTCCATCACTATCACAAAAAAGAATAACAGGTTTTTCGCTATGCTTCTTTACGGCCAGGAAAAGATCCGTTCTTTTCGGGGGTATTTTTTAAATATGACAACAACCGTGAGTAACTGTGAAGGCTACATAAGCAGCCATTAGTTTCTAATTCATGAGCACTGGTTCTAAGGAAAGGACAGAGCCAGCGCTGTAAGAAAATTACACCACCCATATCTCATCTGGGACTCGAATCTGGGCGTAACTGGGATGACTAGCCAGAAATCAACGTCTCTGGGCACTCGGCTACTGGGGCACTTATCGGAGTTTAACATTCACCATGAGCAAGTATGAGGGCTATAAGTCGTTGGTAGACTCTAAGTTAGGCCACTAGTTCCAGGGAAGGGAAAGGGTTAGGATCATAAGACAAACACATCATCTATCCATACCGCAGCTCGGACTCGAACGAGGGCGCAACTCTGACTACTCGCCAGGAACCTAAAATGCGATCATACGGCCACCGGGGCCAGTGGATTTGGTTTCACTGATGTGGAACTGTCAGAGCTACATGCATTAATACAGTGAAAAGCTTATACCACCCCGGTGTCGCAGTGGTATAAGTGCTAGCTTTTGACCATTTGCCCGAGATGCGTCCGGATTTGAAGCATGGTGAGGCGTGGATGTTTTGCTTGTCTTAAGGTACTGTCTCTCTCCCTCCCTTCTCTTGAAACAGTGGCTTTAATTTGGGACCAGCGACTGCTTATAGTTGCTCACCCGGATTTGAAGCATGGTGAGGCGTGAATGTTGTGCTTGTCTTAAGGTACTGTCTCTCTCTCCCTTCTCTTGAAACAGTGGCTTTAATTTGGGACCAGCGACTGCTTATAGCCCATTAAGTTGCTCAACCCGAATTTGAAGCATGGTGAGGCGTGAATGTTGTGCTTGTCTTAAGGTACTGTATCTTTCTCTCTCTCTCCTTTCTCTTGAAACAGTGGCTTTAATTTGGGACCGACGACTGCTTATAGCCCGTTAAGTTGCTCACCGTGATCTTTACACCTCCAAATAAAAAAGATAGGTAAAATGAAAATCCATCAGCTTATACGTGATATTTTATTTTTTTATTTTTTTGTGGGGGGGGGGGACAGAGAGAGGCATCGCTTCCATGAGCATGTAATGCAGCTGGAAGTTGCGAGTCACAGTTTTGTGGTGATCTCAGGAAAGCGACGGATTCAACGTGGTTGCACAGGTGCAGCACACATGGATTACTTCAGACCAACTTGGAAGTTTGACCGAAGTCCCAAGCCTTCGACCTCTGGGGCGAGTAGGACGGCAAACATCACGGTTGCCTGTTGAACTATTATTCTCTCTCATACAAAGCCGTATTAAGGTACTCCGGGGCCCTAACATAGTACTGGTTTCGGAGCCCCCATCATTTCTCCGCCATCCTACAAAAATAAAAAAAATTGTGTTCTTCAAGACCACATCCCTCATTTTTGCTTTTTCATATTAACGCATGAATATTCTAATCGCAAAAAAAAAAAAAAAAAAAAAAACAAGATTTCAACAAAAATACACATTTTGGGTTCCCAGAACCAGAGGTGACACCAGCAGTTCTCAGGTGGGGCTGTTAGAGAGCTAGTATGGTAGAACACAATGTCTTGAAGTGCTTGGCAGAAATTTTGTCAAATACAATTCCGCTGATGATGTTATTCTAAGTAAAAAAATAATTTCAAGTACATGCTAATAGTAATGTATTTAAAAAAGGTTTTTCAAGTACATCCCAATAGTAGAATATTTATTAAATGTATGTAGTAGCACTGGGAACCAATGAATACGAACCTTCATAGATTTAACAAGCAACTGCTTCTTTGCAATTTTGTCTTACAAACGTCACCCTCTCTCTCTCTCTCTCTCTCTCTCTCTCTTTAACGTTTTCTATCATAAGGCTGTGTAGGATTTTTTGTTTGTACTCTGATAAGGTACACCTCAGCTTTTAAAACTATAATTACGTCTTTCTAGTTTTCTACTACCCTTCATAAAACTATATTTTTGTCTTTCTGGTTTTCTACTACCCTCCCATACATTTACTCAGAGAAAAAATTCGCACGCGTTTATCCATGTCCCCTAAAAATCCTAAAATGTCAGATGGTTGCAGTGGCGGCTTATGGAGTAAAATGTTGGTGAGGCGAAGACCCAGCCCATAACATATATGTTATGAACAGTGGCGTATATTTGAGGCTAGCTAGGTTAGCTGCGAATCCCAGAGAATGCACAAATAAAACTGAATTAAATATATACAAATGAAAGTCAATTATCAACGGTATTAAAATATGTCGATGCTTTCGGTGCGAAAAAACGCGTGCGGATTCGCTGCTTTGACTCAGTCTGGCGAGCGAAAACCAACGGCATAACGCAAACAGCTCTTCCAGAGTCTTCGCAGTTCTGATGCGAAAACTTTCCGTACGATCGCCTGCTAGCGTTTCCATGACAACATGAATCTGCTGGTAGAGGGGAATGGGCCACTGCTTCGGGCAACGGTTCGCTCAGAAAAAAGAAGACAGACTATCTCAGTCGCTCGCATATTCCCACCCATAAGAGTGTTTCGCGAGAGTTGCTTCAGTTTCTGTGAAGTGTCAATGAATTAAAATCAAAGATTTTATATCTTAAGGTGGACGTCAAGTAATTTTGCTTCCTATACTTCCAATGGAAAAACTACTGCACACATTTTCTTCACGATTAATGCGTTCCCAAGGATGAAAATTGGAACATTGGTTAAAATAGCTTCAGTTTATAACTTGGAATAATTAATATTTTCTAAAACATAACCATAATTATGCAATCCAGCATTTCTTTGTCTACTGACGTCATCAAAGTACAAGCCGCGCCATCTTTTTTCTGGTTTCAACACCACCAAAGGAAAAGTTTTTGATTTTTCATATAATTATGGTTATGTTTTAGAAAACATTGAGTATTCCAAGTTATAGTATGAAACTATTTTAATCGATGTTCAAATTTTCATCCTTGGGAACACATTAATTGTGAATAAAATGTGTACAAAAGTTTTTCCATTGGAAGTATAGGAAGCAAAATTACTTGACGTCCACCTTAAATTCGTGGCTTTGTTGGATTCGAACTGTTTTGATAAATTTTGTGAAAGCTTCCCTGAACATCTACTGTCAGAACTTAAAAAACGCCATGCTTCAAATTTTGAAACAGCTCGACTAAAAAATAACTGAGGTGTTCCCTTGATGAATACAAAAACAAATCAGTAAGAGACATTACGTGTCACATAAAGTTAAATAAGTTGGACATAGTGTTTAGTGAGGTGTACAAATTAGCAGACCTCCTATTAAAGTTTCCATCAACAACTGAAACTGCCGAAAGTTTTTCAGCATTGAAAAGAATCAAGATATATTTTAGAGCCACACAAGCCGGCCTGGTGGCGCAGTGGTCTAAGGCGTTGGCCTCTGGTCATTCGTCCGTAAGGGGTCCGGGTTCGAATCCCGGTCAGGCATGGATGTTGTGTTTGTCTTACGGCACTGGCTCTCTTCCTTCACTGGAACCAGTGACCCTAAATTAGGGACGGGCGACTGCTTATAGCCCATTGAGTTGCTCACGGTGGTCGTTAAACCTCCAAACACACACACAGAGCCACCCAAGGGCATGCACATTCAAAAAACTTGGCTGTTTTGTCAATAGAGAAAAACATTATTTTTAAATGTGAAAAAGTACTCGGAAGAAACATTTTGTGAAAGCGTAACACTCAAGTTCACACAAAAGAAAAGAAGAATGGAGATCATGTTCAAATAAGTGCTCAAATCCTAATCCTCATAATTATTTGATATCATGTTAGCAATGGCATGTACCTAAAATTTAGAAAAAAGTTACTTCTATTACTTAACAATTAAAAATTAAACTTCGCAATTTAAAAAAAGACAGTAATAGGGGTAGAGGGGAGGGGGAGAGATAGCCCAGGTCTAGCACCCAAGATACGCCACTGGTTAAGAAAAATAACTAAAACCAAATTTTTTAGAGAAGAGATTTGATGCATATACATACTTATGTATATTTTATATTTATACATGTTATTAAACGATAATTCAACAACAACATAGGAAGACATGAAGCACGGCAGAGGGGACAAAGGAAACAGTTTCGGAGGGGGAAATGTATTTTATGAAAAAAAGAGGAAGAACGTTTAACCCGTTTTACTTTATATCATCCTTTCTGAGTACAAGCGCACAATCTGCGCTTAATTTCTTTATCTAGCGATAGTTTATGAGTCGTTACTGAATCAAGCACAACACCAATCGAACGTTCACTCCTCTAAAAATTCAAAGGAAATAATTTTAATAGAACTACTTTTCTCAAAAAGTGTTTCTGAGCCCAGAATAAAAGCAACATGTCTGTTTGCGAAGGTGCACCTTTCAATTAAGGGACAGGGCCTTAATTGTCAGACCCTTAAATATCTGTTTGGTCAAGGCCTTGAATGTCTGTTTGCGAAGGTTCACAAATTAAGTCCCTAACCCGTGGGATCGGTGTCTAGGAGAATCAAGCTGGAAGCACATTTATATATACTGTATTTTGTTAAAACAGGTCATGTAACTTAAACAGATGACTATCTGTAAAATTTGTTTTTTCCCCAACAGAATGTATTCAATTTACTTTTTTTAATCAGTTCAATTCTAAAAATAATTATTTTTATTATTACTAATAAATCAAAATTTATGACTAATAATTCTTAGAAAAAAAACTCAGTACATTTCTCGCCTAACCAGAAATACAGAAGAAACATTCCGAAAAGTCAGCACTCAAATATAGAATACGGTGAACACTTTGACGAAAAAGCTGTGTAGATAATACACTATAAAAACAGACGTGTTCTCACTGACTGAGGCAAACCGTATTGCCGCCTCAGTAACTTCTTTGCCAAGTTCTCGTCTGCCCGCTCCCATTGGACAAAAACCCTGCCTTCAATACAAACGCAGACGCCAGTCGATTTTAAGTGATGTTGGAGTTTCGCCTCAAAATCCACAGAGAAAATCTGGGAAACCGGCTTTTTTCCATCTCCGCGCCGTCTCCTGTCTGTTGTAACAGAAACGAATCAGATGTTCGCCTCTTTAGGCGCTCAACATATGCTCGTTTCTACCTCTTTGCAAAAATAGCATTTAAACTTTATAAATTTAATGCTCATAAATTCAGGATTCCTTCTCTGGTTAAAGGCTTTTTTTATTTTTTAACAAAATTTACGAATCCCAATGAGAATTTCAGAGTTTTATTTAACATGCACAATTAAAGGCGCATTGTATCTTACATATATAAAAACTGTCTTTATGGGCGAAATTTTCTGGTGAGGCAGCGCCTCGCTTGCCTCATCTGGCGAGCCACCCATGGATGACTATATTCGCCATGTGTCCTACCTGCTTAAAACAAATTAAGAAGAAAGGGGGAGGGGATAAAAGGTGTGCTCAAGGAAAATCAGCGTTGGTTGAAGACCAGCTTAGCCCACCCGTGTGGTGTTGCCTTCCCCGAGCATGTTTTTTCTATTTTCACTGCGATGTCTGGGTGTGTGTGGCAAAGACATTGAAGAGAGATAGTCTGGCAAGCGTAATGATAGCGGTTCTGAAATAACAGACACCAATTGAACTTGCAGCGCCAGTGGCGGCTTTTTGAATGAGGCAAGGGAGGCAGTGCCTCCTCAGAATTTCAAGACTCTTAGTTAGAATTATTCGTTTTGTTCATTCAGTACTCTTGTATATATGAGAGCAAAAGTTTATTCTAGTTAACTCTTTTGAATTAAATGTCGCCGCTTTTGGAAAACAATCAGTAGCACGTAGTTACAAAATGTCCTCGGCTTGCGATTTCTGTCTGTGAGGCATGAAGCGAAATGCCTCTCGTAGATTTTGCGCCCAACATGTTTGCTTCCACTGAATCAGTAGATCCGAAGGGTGGGCGGTGGACGAACACAAAGAACGCGCGCGCACCGTGGACTTCCTGTGAGGCAGATATTATCTTGCCTCACGGGAACGGTTGTTTCCCTGCAGGCAGCTCCACTGTATTAACTCCTCATCCTGACAGCTTCGAGCGGCATTACATATCGCCTTCTTCCTAGTTGTTGTTTTTTTTTTCACACTAATGTTTGTGAAAATAATTTTATGTATGTTTTATGAAGAGTTGTTTGTCAGACCATGGCCTCTGCTTCAAACATATCTAATATAGTGAAGAGCTTACTGGAAAAGCCTTTCAGTAGGAGAGATTTTGAAGAAAAGAATCTAATTGAAATGATGGTAGACCTACACCTGAAATGAAAAAGATGACTTCAAAGGGCAAAACTTCAAACAGAGGTTTTAATATTGACTGGTACAGAAAAGAACAATGGCTAAGTGGTAGTGAATCAACGAACAAACTATATTGTTGGCCATGTTTGTTGTTTCCTGTGAGTGGCAATGAAGTCTGGCAAAAGAAAGGCTTCAATGATTTGAAAAACTTACCACATGCTTTGGACAGGCACAAAAAGTGTAAAGATCACATTCTGGCAGTTGTTAAATTATGGTTGCTGGGCAAAACAAGGATAGACTAGTCTCTCAACGAAGCAAAGAGAACAAGTGACTTAGTCATAATGAAAAAGTAAAAAGAATCGTGATGTAATGAAGAAGTTGATTGATATTACAACACTACTGGCGCGGCAAGAGCTCCCATTTCGTGGACACGATGCGCGCGAAGTCTCTGAAATTAAGGGAAATTACCTCGAGATGATTGATTTACTCTCCAAGAGTAACGAAACATTGAGAGTCTTTATGGAGAATAGTACAACATTTTCAGGAACTTCAAGAACAATACAGAATGATTTAATCGAATCAGTTGCTCATATAGTTAAGAATGAAATCAATGCAGATATTGAAAATGCCCAGTTTTTCTTGGCAGATTGATGAAGCGACAGACATTAGCTCCCATGCACAAGTATCAATTATAGTTCCATTCGTGAAAGATGGAGTACCAGTAGAAAGATTCTTGGGATTTTTTCACCTAAGTTCTGATCGGTGTGCTACTTCGCTTAAAGAATTACTGGATCCTGAGCTGGAAAGATTTAGCTGCAAAGAAAAACTAGTTGCACAGACATATGATGGCGCAGCGGTGATGACATCAGAGCTGAATGGATTGCAAGCAAAAGTGAAGTGTGATGCCCCTCAAGCATGATTTGTTCATTGTTACGCACACAGGCTGAACTTAGTTTTGAGCAAAGCAGCGTCAGTGTTGAAAGAATCACGTATTTTTTAGCGAATTTAAATGCAATTTGTGCATTCTTTTCCAAATCGACAAAGCGTGTTCATTTACTAGAATCTTTTGGTGGACCCAGACCACATCGTGTGTCACAGATCAGGTGGAACTTCAAATCACGTTCAGTGTCTACCATAGCTGACCACAGGTTGCTGCTAATTGAAGTATTTGAAAAAAATTGAGGATGATTCCAACTATGATGATGAGACAATTCACGAAGCAGCAGGACTAAAACGGTGGCTTCAAGATTTTAATTTCGTTTTTCTTCTCTTCTCATATAAAAAAATATTTGATTTAACTGAGGTTACTTTCTCTGTACTGCAATCAAATAGTTCCGATGTTACATTCTGTAATAATCGGATTACTGGCTTATGTGAAAAATTGTAGTACTTTCGAGATCAGAGACAGTTTGATAATCTCTATCATTACGTGTACAGTAAGGTTGGTTCTCCAAATAAAAGATTTAAAAGAAGCAATGATATTCCACTCCACCGTACAATACAGAAGACTGTATTATGAGGTAATAGACAATGTTACAACTCAGTTAAAATGCCGGTTTTCTGACATTGAGAAATTAAAATTTCTTCAGCTGGTCGATGAACACTGCTTTGAAGCTCATTCTAGAATTTTTCCTGAACATTGTTTTAAAACTCTGCTTCAAACTTATGAAAAATACTTTGACAGCACCCAACTGCATGGTGAGCTGCAGATTCTGTATTCAGACAGAGATATGTGAAACAACGCCAAAAGTACAACAGAACTTCTATCTGTCATATACAATAATAATCTAGCACATGCACTGCCAGAGTTTTTTAAACTTCTTTCCCTCGTAGTAACAATTCCTGCAAAATCAGCCTCTGTGGAACGCAGTTTCTCGTGCCTGAATAGGATAAAAAACTACAAGAGAAACTCCATTGGACAAGAAAGGTTGTCAAGTTTATCAGTTCTGTCCAACGAGAAGGCGCTTGTGAAGAGGGTGGAAGCAGAACAGACATGGTATGACCATATAATAAATCACTTCGCCAAACAGAAAGAACGAAACATAGACCTCATATACAAGACACTCTCTCTCTCTCTCTCTCTCTTGCTGTGTAGGTAAACGCTTTGTGCAGAAGTTTTCAAGACTTTTTTTTCTTTTGGCGTCAGTGAAGGTAGAGGTGTATATAGAATTTCATTTGAGATGAAAAAGATGTATAGTTCAGTCTTGCTTTTTATCTTCTGTTGATCTCTTTAATAAAAAAATATTTCGATGCAATATATTTCATATTCAAACCGGCTTAACAGTTCCCAAATAGTCCAAGAGGGCAATTCAGACTGAGAAAAAATATTTTTAGGCTAAGGGCTGGAATCTTATTTATATAAACAGGTTTTGTGTTGGTCTCAAAGTCATGTGAAACATGCTTCTCCGGTAAAATCTTTATAAATCTTTTCACGGGTCACGTTACTTATTTTATACCTCGCACATGAGAAAGTAAATAAAAAAATTATAATGTGAAAAAAATGGCATTAAATTGAATAAATTTATTTGAATCCAGGCTGAAAAGTAGTTTGCCTCCCCAGCAATTTTGGTCCCGGGCCGCGGGTCTACGACATAACATCGCAAGTCAAAACATCGCACGACATATGATCGCCGACATAACATCGCAGGTCAAAACATCGCGGTACCATAACATCGCACTACTAAAACATCGCAGGTCAAAACATCGTGGCACCATAACATCGCAAGTCAAAACATCGCGGCACCATAACATCGCAGGGCAAAACATCGCGGCACCATAACATCGCAGGGCAAAACATCGTGGTACCATAACATCGCAAGTTATAACATCGCAGGTCATAACATCGCAGTAATCCCTAAATAAATTGCTTTCGATAGCTTTTGATGAATTGCAAAAAAAAAGTATATTTAAAGGGGAGGGGGACTTCATAGAAATTGATGTCCTGATTAAATTTTGGTAGAAATTGGGGTTACCCGTACCGCTTTTCCAACAGTGCCCAGGCCCAATCAATCAAAATTATCGTAAAATCTACAGTTTTCAATTTAAAACCACCAGATTTGGTATTCTATCTCATGGTGCTTTAACTTAGACGGTAGATGGTTTTGAAGTGGTCGGAGCCCGGGGTCGATGGGCCCCCACAGAATATTTTCGACAAATCTACAGTTTCCAATTTAGAACCACCAAATTTGGTATACTTCCTCATGGTGCTATAACTTAGACAGTAAACGGTTTTTGGAAAGGTAGGGGGCCCGGGGTCAAGGGCCCCATACGCAATATTCGTAAAATCTACAGTTTTCAATTTAGAACCACCAAATTTGGTATACTTCCTCATGGTGCTCTAACTTAGACAGTAAACGGTTTTTGGAAATATAAGGGGCCCGGGGTCAAGGGGCCCCAATACGCAATATTCGTAAAATCTACAGTTTTTAATTTAGAAACACCAAATTTGGTATACTTCCTCATGGTGCTCTAACTTAGACCGTAGACGGGTTTTGCTTTGAAAGGTAGGGGGACTGGGTCAAGGGGCCCCAATGCGCAATATTCGTAAAATCTACAGTTTTCAATTTAGAACCACCAAATTTTGTATACTACCTCATGGTGCTCTAACTTAGACCGTAGGCGGTGTTTGGAACGGGTCGGGGTCAAGGGGGGCCCTTACAAAATTTTCGTAAAATCTACAGTTTTCAATTTCGAACCACCAAATTTGGGATACTATTTCACGGTACGCTTAGACCGCAGATGGTTTTGGGAACTGGTCGGAGCCCGCGATCAAGGGGCCCCCTTACAAAACTTTCGTTAAAAGTTCAATTTTTTACTCTTAAGATCTGCAACACAATTCAGCACTCCAATACCCAACCTACGGTCTAAGTGTAAGACCGTAGATAACAATAAAGTGCAAAAATATCCGGTTAATGGTGTATTAAAATCAAAAATTAATAAACGTTAGCTTTCACCACCAACGGGCGGCTTATCAGGCAGAAATACAATGTAATGTAAATAGAGAGTTCCAGATATTCAAAATTTAAAACGGTAAGAAAAAGATTATCAATATCAAGTCGCATGCACGCGACATCACACAGGTGCATTGCATTTCAGTGTCGCGGTTTCTCAGAAGCACACGCCAGATGTACAGCAGTTCTATATAGATGTCTCCTCGGAGATAAGTATTTCCATTCCTCTTCCTTTCTTTTTTTGTTTCATAAAATTAAATTGACTAAATAAAAAAATTAAAGATAAGTTTACTGGAAAATTACAGGAATATCTTTTTCATTCATTAATTTTCACCCGCTGAACTTGGTGATTCCACAGATAGTAATATTTACCCGGGAAATACCACCCTGCTAGTACAAATTACATTAATGATTTCTTTGCATCCAGTTCAATTAGTATGTCCATAAGAGCGTTTGGGGCCGTATGAAAAATACATAGTTGAACGTGAGCCGCTACGGTGGCGCAGTGGTCTATGCGCTGGCTTCTGATCACGAGTCCGAGAAGGGTCCGGGTTCGAATCCCGGTGAGTCATGGACGTTGCGTTTGACTTCTGGCACTGGCTTTCCCCCTTCCCTGCATGGAACCAGTGACCCAAAATTAGGAACTGCTGACTGCTTACAGCCCACTGAATTGATCACGGTGGTCGTTAAACCTCCCAACTAAAAAAAAAAAAAAAAAAAGATTGCGACGTGTCCATTGCTATCTGTCATAGAGCCGTGTGAAAAGTACGTTTTTGACATCGACGTGTCCTATTACATGTGGGCTGGCCACAAAATTTTAAGGGACCGTACAAAATCGCACTTTTGTTTCACCGTGTCCGCGCTTCGGTATATGGTTGAAGTATACGTATATATAGTTGGGCCATTTCAGCACGTAGTATGGTTTATATAGAAAATAAAGATAATGTTACACTTTTACTCTGCTATCAAGTTATTAATGTTGCACCTTTACTCTGTCACAAAACCTTAATTACAAGACCTTAGACCTAGCCTTTTTTTAGGAATTTTAGTTCGACGTATTCATAAGGTTTCGATAACATGCCAAGGTTACGGTACTGCGTTTTCACGCAGGCACAAAAATTTATAAACAGGCCTTAAGCCTTTTTATCAATTTTCAATGAACCCCAACCGTGCTCATATGCATAAAATTTTCACAGAAAGTCAAGTTTATTGTGTTGCGCTTTTACTCGAGCACAAAACTTTAAATAGCCCCTACTAGGGGCGGATCACCGCACAGGCGCAGGAAACGCGCCCTTGGGGCTTCGGAATCGAAGGGGCCTCAAAATACCAAAAATAAAACTTAAATTTTTTTTTTACTCCCGTTGTTTTGTTAATTGGTAAAAATATAGAAAAAAAAATAACGATAATATAGGCACATTATCACGTATTCTGTGGCGCTATTTTCATAGAGGGTGCCAGTTTCATGCTGCGAAAGGAACCGCGTTCAGCGTCTTGTTATTCCTGGCCGCGGCTGTCGTTTCTAGGTCCCATGTTTTGTAAGTGAAATATCCGTTAGTAGAATCTAAGAACATTCAAAACATCGGGAAGGCCAAAACTCGAATGTTCACTATTCCCAGAAGCAATGTTACAAGGTCACACAGGATGTTCCCGTGTCTAAACAATTGCGTCCCCCGTTAGTTTTAGCTCTACGGAAAAGGAATGGGGCTTATCAACAACGAAACGTCTGCTCTAATCAGTCATTCAGCAAAGCCCTAAATTTGATCCACAGTACAGAGCAAAGCAGGCTGGACCATAAGGGCAACTGGAGCTTTCGTCCCGGGCCCCATGCCTTCAAGGGGCTCCGCAGTTTAGGAAAAAAAATCACTTTTGGTAGAATTTTTAACAATTATTTCCTTTGTGTGTAAGTTTTGGGGGTGAGAAGCCCTTAAAAAGTTCTTTTTCAAAAGGTTTTTTTTTTTTCGTTTACAATCCCTCCATTTTCGAATAGGTTATCGTCCTTCGCCGTACAAATACTTACATTTGGGGATTTTAAGTGATTATTGAAACTACTTTTCTATTTTCCGCATTGATAAATAGCAAATTAAATTTCATCATTTTGTGGCCCTTACTTTTATGTATTTAACAATTTGCGTGCAAACCAGATACTTAAATTTAAAGAAATAAAAAGAACAACATCAAAGTTAATTTCGGGTTACATATAGAAGCCATTTATTCAGTGACTTTAAAAACATTACTGTAAATTAAAAAAATCATATATGAGCGCGTATAAAAGTTAAAAAAAGTCGCTAATTTGTCACTTGCTCCACTTTGCATTAAAAATCAATCACTAAAACCATGTATCAGGGGGAAAACTACTATTTGTACGAATTTATTTTAGAGGGATCCTTATTAATTCCTACACTAAAATATTCGCAATTCAAAAAATTTCGCTATGCAGGTTTGTTTTTTATCATTTTGTAAGGAAGTTTTTATAAGAGTCATAATACAATTTCAACCTCATCTCCCCAGAAAGAAAATCGTAGATATCAACACTTTTTACTCTCTCTTTTTCTCTGTCTCCCTCCCTCTTCTCTCTCTCTATCTCTGAACTTTCTTTATAATAGTTTTCTTTATGACATACTGCAGAGGTGAAGCACATGTCAAGACGTAGAAGTTGCAACAATAAATTCTTTCGGTGTAGCTTAATTGGTAAAGCATTCGGCTCTGGAGTAGAGGGATGAGGATTCGTTGTCACCGTCAAAATTTGTGAATTTCACATCGTGTGTGTTCTTTGAGGACATTTTTCACGTAACGACTTTATTAAAATATGAGATTTATTTCCTAGTGCCAACAATGAATTATTGGTTCGGGCCCCGCAATAAAATTTCGCCCCAAGCCCTGTAAAAGCTCCCGCCATCCAGCTGTAGTTCAGAGGGAAGATGTCGTTTGCAGAATATTTTCTTTTAATATCGGATCAAATATTCGATGTATTGCAGCTAGAATCAAATATTGATTATACCTATTACCGGCAAAGTAAGTCTGTTATTCTTGAGTAGAATTTTACATGTCTTAACAAACTTGATATAAAATTTCCTATCAATCACAACACCACAACGGGCACGGAGAAGCAGATATCAAAATTAGAACTTTTTTTTTTAATTGTCAATCTGCCTAATTACTCATATTTTTCGGATAAGAATTAAAGTATTACTACGCAAAGTAACACTAACATAGAAAAGCAGAAAGATGATTCGATGTTTGTTATACGTGAGAAAAAGAACGGGATTTCTAAATTATTTCTTTATATATATGTAATTTCGTTCTGCAAATGCGTGTTTTGAGCTGTTTTTGGAGTCGCTCTGATGAGAATAGAATACTCGAAACCGGTCAACGGCATGCAGTAATCCGCTTTTGACATATGTGCCAACAATTGTTTCCGCCGATGTTGTATAACCAATTTCTAAGATCTCCTGATTAACTAAGGGCATTCTGTATAAGTAATGCCAATAGTAATCTAACTAAAGTTCGTGTTAGTGTTGATTACTAGAAGTGATTGTTTTCATTAATCATTACAGTGATCAATACTTTAATTTAGTGATTATTTAGAAATAAAGAAAAATCCACTTTGGAACACAGTTTATGCATCTGCTTTTTTTTTTACTAATAATACAAAGAAGACAGGTATGTACTGCAATTTCTACGTAATATACAATGCGCTGAATACTGAAATTACATGAACAACTCAAATTACTAGATGCCATTACAATGCAAGACAGGAAAATATTATTACAATACTTGTTACAGAATACAACAGTCAAGACATGGAAATTATCACTATATTCTACGAATGATGAAAACATACAAAAGGAGAACTTGGCCAAATAAATCTGTTAAATGGTGAGAGACTACAAAATACAAAAGTGTAAATTATTACATGCATCGAGATGAAAGTTTGCATAATAGGACCAATGTTGCATGTTACATTGCAGGATGGCGTGATACAAATTATTATACTGTACGCATTTTTAAGTATTAAGCTATAATTGATAGTTTCTTCTTTAATGCTTAAGTAGTCCGGTTAAAATCTATGTATATAAAATGGAATGTCTGGCTGTCTGTATGTATGTATGTTTCTATAAACTCCTAGACCCTTTGACCTATTTGAACCAAATTTTCCATACTTACTCTCTAGGACCCTGTGGAAAATATAGGCTACCCTGAATGGGCCCCACTACATTGTGGCTCCTCTGCTGGTGGACTCTAACTGTATGTTCCTTATAAGCTCCTAAACCTTTTGACCGACCTGGGTCACATTTTCTAGGACCCTGAGGAAAATATAGGCTACCATGAATGCCATGGAAAATGTAGGCTACCATGAATACCATGGAAAATATAGGCTACGATGAATACCATGGAAAATATAGGCTGCCGCCCCGGTGGCGCAGTGGTCTAAGGCGCTGGCCTCTGATCATTCGTCCATAAGGGGTCCGGGTTCAAATCCCGGTCAGGCATGGATGTTGTGTTTGTCTTACGGCGCTGGCTCTCTCCCTTCCCTGGAACCAGTGACCCTAAATTAGGGACGGGCGACTGCTTATAGCCCATTGAGTTGCTCACGGTGGTCGTTAAACCTCCAATCAAAATAAATAAAAACAAAAAAATAAAATATAGGCTACCATGATTACCATGGAAGATATAGGCTACCCACCACCCTGGCGCCCTGATTCTATAGTAGGCCCTACCTGAAAATGTTTTTCCCGTATCGACAAGTGATATGTTGTTTTAAAGGCTTTTGGAAGCTGATTCCAAAATTTTATTTCATTTTTAATTAAATTATTCCGTTGGAAACTTATAATGGTTTAAATATGGTAACGGTGTGTTGAGGTTTACAATATTTTAGGCCGTGAACTAGACATAAAACAAAAATAAATTATTTATATTTGGTATTCTCTACATTCCGCAATCTATTACATTTATACCAGTTTTTTCAAACATACATGAAGTTGCGGAATTACTATCTTGTTTCGTCCTAAATCGAATCTAACCCGCCGCTGATACGGGATTTTTTTTAATTTAAAGTTTGAATTCGATCCAAAGAACTTTCTAAAATTCTTGGTCTCCGATAAACCGTCACACACGAAAACTGCCACACATCTTTCAGCAACTTGGAAACTGCCACACATCTTTCAGCAACTTGGAAACCTGCCACATGCTTTTCATTAAGGGACCGAGCACAAATTGCTGTTCCTACGAGGAACACTTTGAATGTGTGTCAGTGTTCCCAGTTTGCGCGAATTATGTGTGGCAGTTTTTCAAAGTGCCCAATGACGGGAAGGAGTTCTTTTGTTTATCGGAATTTTCATGCCGGTTCATACGAGTTTACGGCAACTGGCCACAAAAGTTCAACGAGGGGGAGTGGGGTATGAATAAAGATCGCCGTTTCTTGGTATATATATATATATATATATATATATATATATATATAAATTGAAAACTGTAGATTTGACGAATATTGCGTATGGGCCCCCTTGATCCCTCCCCCCCCGTTTTTAAAACCCTCTACCGTCTAAATTAAAGCACCGTGAGATATTATGCCAAATTTGGTGGTTCTAAATTGAAAACTGTATATTATACGAATATTGCGTATGGGGGCCCTTGACTCCGGGCCCCCTGCCTTTCCAAAACCGTCTATGGTCTAAGTTAGAGCACCATGAGATATTATACCAAATTTGGTAATTCTAAATTGAAAACTGTAGATTTTACGAATATTGCGTATTGGGGCCCCTTGACCCAGGGCCCCCCTACCTTTCAAAGCAAAACCCGTCTACGGTCTAAGTTAGAGCACCATGAGGAAGTATACCAAATTTGGTGTTTCTAAATTGAAAACAGCATTTCGTCTTGCTGATCGAATTTGTGCTCGATCGTTACCATTTCTTGCATATGCTTGGCTACTCCAAACTAAGCATCCACCTACTCACTTGCCTCCTGTGTGCCGTTATATTTTTCTTCTTGTGAAGTTCACTGTCTATGCTTTCCATCTTCAACAACGCTTCCCCGCTCTTATTCCACCTCCTCAGGAGGCAAGTGCTATCATTCGGAGACGCTTCCTAGCACGGTTAACCACTCGCCTCCAAATGGAGCACTCTCGTGCTGCCTCAACAAACACCGATAGCGTTTTTCAATCCACTTGGGCCCAATCGGCTGGGTGGTTCCATATCCACAATTTGCAGTTACATCTCAACCTATAAGTGGGATTTTTGTTGTCGCCCACGTTCACTGTAACAAATCATGTTTTTACGTATTAATTTTGGTGCTTCGCTATTTGTGATTTTTCTGTTTTAATGTGCCATTGAAGATAGCTCACCATGTTTCCCATGTTCTCTTCGATAATGTTGGGTTTTATGTTGTTGTATATAATTCTTCCTTCTGCACAGTTTACTGCCCACGCAATGTCCCCTTCATTATGTTGAATATTTTTTTAAAAATATTAGTCACTGTGTGTATAATATAATGTAACAAGATGCCCTTCTGAGTACATTTAGCGTTATTTCCCCTTGTCACTGAATACTTCTGTACATATGTTGTAAATTTTGAATGTAGCATCACTGTTGCATTTCTGTGAATTAGAACCTAATTTTTAATCTTTAGTATGGTAGTAATGCTTAATTGGAATTTGTGCATAGTATAGAATCATGTCTTGCCCTGTCTACAATACTGTAGGTAAACATTTTCGTTTGTATGGCTCGTGCTTTATTGTCTGCCTCTCCTTCGCCCTACGTGGCGAAATAATTTTTTTTATGATTTTAACAATATTTTGTTTTACGTTTCACTGGAACTTTCCAGCTGATGTATATACCGCTGTATTTATTGGCAGAATTCCATTGTCATGTACATAGAAATGTTATTTTACTGAAGAATAAAGGCAATTTTGAAATGTAGATTTGACGAATATTGCGTATGGGGCCCCTTGACCCCGGGCCCCCTACCTTTCCAAAACCGTCTATGGTCTAAGTTAGATCACCATGAGATATTACACCAAATTTGGTAATTCTAAATTGAAAACTGTAGATTTTACGAATATTGGGTATTGGGGCCCCTTGACCCAGGGCTCCCCTACCTTTCAAAGCAAAACCCGTCTACGGTCTATGTTAGAGCACCATGAGGAAGTATACCAAATTTGGTGGTTCTAAATTGAAAACTGTAGATTTTACGAATATTGCGTATGGGGCCCTTTACCCCGGGCCCCACACCTTTCCAAAACCGTCTATGGTCTAAGTTAGAGCACCATGAGATATTATATCAAATTTGGTAATTCTAAATTGAAAACGGTAGATTTTACGAATATTGCGTATTGGGGCCCCTTGACCCAGGGCTCCCCTACCTTTCAAAGCAAAACCCGTCTACGGTCTATGTTAGAGCGCCATGAGGAGTATACCAGATTTGGTGGTTCTAAATTGAAAACTGTAGATTTGACGAATATTGCGTATTGGGGCCGCTTGACCCCGGGCCCCCTACCTTTCCAAAAACCGTTTACGGTCTAAGTTAGAGCACCATGAGGAAGTATATCAACTTTTGTGGTTCTAAATTGAAAACTGTAGATTTTACGAAAATTGTCTATGGGGGCCCCTCGACCCCGGGCTCAGACCACATCCAAAAACACCATGTGGTAGTATACCAAATTTGGTGGCTTTAAATTGAAAACTGTAGATTTTACGAAATTTTTGTATGAGATGAGAGATTAATTAGTGCCCCCTCCTGAAATATTTTTATAAGCGCCGCATACTAGTCTTCTGCAAATTAAATCAGTGTCTGAACAAATTTTTCCTACCAAAGATCAAATGTTTAGAAAAATGCAAAAGAAAAAAAAATGAAAAGAAAAAAAAGCCGTGTAATTAATGCCCCATCCTGAAATGTTATGGCTCGCGATGTTATGGCTTGCGATGTTTTGTCACCGCGATGTTTTGTGCCCGCGATGTTATGACTTGCGATGTTTTGTCACCGCGATGTTTTGACCTGCGATGTTTTGTGTCCGCGATGTTATGGCTTGCGATGTTTTGACCTGCGATGTTTTGTGTCCGCGATGTTATGGCTTGCGATGTTTTGACCTGCGATGTTTTGTGTCCGCGATGTTATGGCTTGCGATGTTTTGTGTCCGCGATGTTATGACTTGCGATGTTTTGTCACTGCGATGTTTTGACCTGCGATGTTATGTCCGCGATGTTATGTCGTGCGATGTTTTGACCCGTGATGTTTTGACGTGCTACGCCGGGCCGCCACTGTGCAGCGCCATCTATGAATGGGGAGAGTTGGAAAGCAAGAGTTTTTTATTCAATTCATAAGGTTGTGCAGAAATTACGTAAATAGAATGTTTACGTACGACCTGAGAATTTTCTAGATCAAATTGTAATTTACAAGTGGTCATATACGAGGAAAAACAAACAGGGCTGGTCACTTAGTGAGGAGAAAAGTACGAGGCTATATCAGGGCAGGCCATATACAGAGCGGAGAAATAAAAATAATAAAAAGTAAGGAAAACTACTAAACAGAAAAATTTCGCGTCACATACCCTTAAATCTTAAAGATTTAGAACCGAAATACTCGCACAAACACGTCAACACACTAGTTACCAAAGACCTTGCAGGAGAATAGACTGGAAATTACCTAGCTACTTCCGCCAGTGTTTGAAAACCGGATGTTCCACCGTTAGTGAGGACGTAAAGCTGTTCATGTGTATTCGACGGCTGCACGCGTGTTGCAAATCGTACTTTAAATAGTTGTTTTAAATAGTAAATATGCTCAGATATTGTGTTAATTATGGATGTAAGAGTAAAGCTATGTCATCCACGGAATGCGGCCGACATGAAGAACGGATATAATTTCACAAGTGAGTTAAATTAAATGTTTTGCTCATTGTTGTTCATAATGTCTTGGGCTGTAATTGCATAGACGATGCTTCTTACCAGTATGAAGGAATATATGTCTTGAGACATTAGAATTTGGGTGAATATTTTGTGACTAACATCACGCTATTATGATTTTTCATTAGTGTTGAGCTTTACATGACTTAAAAGATTTCTTTTTTGTCTGAATTTCTTGATACACGCATCACACTGGAAAGATTTTTCATTTGTATACAGTGGCAAATGTCTTTCAATACCGGAATTTTCTCTGAAATTTTGGAAGCATATTGCACTCTACTAGCAATCTTTTACTTGCATTTGGAACAATGCGTGGTGGTGAATCACCTTCTTTTTTTACATTTTTTTTTCATTTTTTTTTGCATAGATGATGCTTCTTACCAATATGAAGGACTATATATATCTTGAAATATTACAATTTGGGTGAATATTTTGTAACTAATATCACACTATTGTGATTTTTCATCAGTGTTGAGCTATACATGACTTAAAAGATTTCTTTTGGGTGTGAATTTCTCGATACACACTTCACACTGAAAAGATTTTTCATTTGTTTACATTGACAAATAAATGTCTTTCAATACTGGAATCTTCTCTGAACTTTTGGAAACATAATTCACACTCCCAACAATCTTGCATTTGGAATAATGTGTGGTGGCGAATCAGCTGGTTTTCTCACTTCCTTAGAATTTCATTCTTCGGTGACTTCCCTTAAAGAATATTTCAGCAAATATTCCATGTTCCTAAACTAACAATTTTCATTTATTCAGAAGACTATAATAATAAGACAATTTTCATTTATTCAGAAGACCACAATAATAATTGGTTTCCCTCACTTCCTCGCATCACTCCTGCTAAAAAGAAACATGAAGCTTCTTGGAACATACACCCAAAAGATATTTTTAACCTGATCTGCAATAATTTCTTGAAAAGTAGGTTAATACACTTCAGAAAGATTTATATTACAATAACAATTACAATATTTCTAAATATTAGTAATAGCAAGAGAACTGTTCAGTTTTTATGCAGAAAGCTGTATATAAACTGAACAGTTCTTTGTACAAAACTGTTGTACACTGAAGAGCAATTGAATTAGAGATACCTGTCTAGTAACGTGCAGCACCACCTTTTGGCCTGATGACGGCGGCGATTCGTCTCAGCATAGACTCGACAAGACACCGGAAGCGTTGGGAAGCCATACAGATCCACGACCCCTGAACAAGCTCCCACAGTTCACGAAGATTTGATGGAAGGGGTCGGAGCCTCGAACATCTCTCTCGATGGCATCTCAGATGTTCTCGATGGGATTGAGATCAGGTGACCTGGTTGGCCAAGGAAGCGAGGTCACGTCGGTGGAGTGTTCATCCAACCATTCGGATACAATTTGGGAGCGATGGCACGGTGCATTGTCTTGTTGCAGGATGAGGTCCCCAGTGGGATGTTGAAGACGCACAAACGGGAGCAAATGGTTGTCCAGGATATCCCGGTAACGTTGTTGTGAAGGACGATGTCACACGTACCAGGAGTCCCCTTTCAGTCCACGTAAACGGTCCCCTGACGAGAATGCCACCCCCACCAGCTTGAAGAGTACCCTGCTGGCAAGAAGAATCCATCGCTTCGTGTTGTTTGCGCCGTACTCGTGTCCTGCCATCCGCATGTACCAAAGCGAATTTCGACTCATCAGTCCAGGCAACATTTTTTCACATGTCTAGGATCCAGTGGCGATGTTCCCGCGCCCATGCTAATCTTTGCACCCTGTGATGTGCGGTCAGCAGCGGTACCCTCATGGGACTGTGGCTTCTGTACCCCATAGCGAGGAGATGGTTCTGGATGGTGTGGCTGCTTACACGTTTTTATGCACAAGCGTCAAATTGCCGAGTGATTTCTTGCACTGCGGCCCGTATATCCGCTGTTACAATGCGAGCTAGCCGACGATGACCCGCTCAACCACACGCTATTCTCCACGGCAGTTGGCACTGGCAGGTATGGTTTTACCGGATTCGATGTATTCACGGTGCACCCGTGACACAGTGGCTCGTGAAAATCCCAGTGCCTGCACGACTTCCGAGATGGGGTGACCCATTCGTCGGCCCCCGACAGTTTTCCCACGATCAAGTGCGCTTAGATCCTTCGTCTTACTCATACAGCGTTCGACTCTTACTGATTCCCGTCACATCACTCCTTATATTGTCAAATCGCTGCATACGTCATGTAGTTTCCGTTTACAGGGCCGCCCACAGTGCCACATTTGCATAACGCAACCTGTCTCTAATTCAATTGCTCTTCAGTGTATATTGCAGTGGTCTAAGCGATGGCTTCTGATCGTTCGTCCGAGATGGGTTCGGGTTCGAATCCCGGGAAAGCGTGGATGTTGTGTTTGTCTTACGGCCCTAGCTCTTCCCCTTCCCTGGAACCAGTGGCCCTAAGTTAGAGACGGGCGACTGCTTATAGCCCACTGAGTTGCTCTCGGCGGTCGTTAAAACTCCAATTAAAAAAATGCTTTGTTATATTTCATTTTATCAGGAAAACTGTTTAATTTATATTTAATTCAAAATCAAAGCAAAAAAAAAAAAACACGGCCTACAGTGACTGTTGATGCAGTCCGTTTCAAATTACACGCCATCCTCTACTATATGTTTTGAAACTGACTTTGCAAAAATGCTACAGCAACTTCTTTAATTAGAGTAAGATAGTTTTAACCATCCTATGAGTCAGTGTTTATGTGATCAAGACAGTGGAAAAGACTTTTAATAAATACCATAGGCACTGTACGCCACAAGAGCAGAATGTAAAAGCAAAACTCCTTGAAACAGTAGATGAACTTCCACACAAAATCTTGTTTCTAAATTTCCAAAAACATTATGATAAGTATTTAAGCTATTATAGAAATTTACTGAAAGTGACAATGCTTAAATATTTCAGAATAAGGGCATTTCACCATTCAAAAAATTAAACAGAAGATATCATAAAAGAATTTCAAGGCGACGTGTTTCTGTATCAGTGAAGCTGTTGTCTATGATAATGGTTATTGTGAATCACGTTGCGGGAAACAATTTTTTTAACTTATTATTAAACTACATTTACAAGAAGAAGGAAAAAAGCTTCCTTTCTACTATGTTTATCCTACTGCATTATACTCAGTTTGCATAATATCTAAAAAATATTTGATAGGAATTGAAAAAGTTCTACTGATGATTTTGATGTCGAAGCCAAAGTAAAGGAAGAATAGAAACAACAAAATGACACCGAATTTTCGGGTGTAATAAGCACGTCTTTTGAATCCATTCTGACGCAAATTAAATTTATCAAAGCTATTCAAAGTCAATGGAACCACTCTGGAAAACAATAGTATCTGATGGAAGAAAGAAGTTTTTCAATAGGGTTTTCAATCCCTCAGATATTGCTGTAAACGGAATCAGGAGCTTACGCCCTTTGGTTGCAGATTTGTGCGTTACGAAAAACATGAATTTACACGAGAAACATTTCGCACCGGAAACGCTCTCCAACATAGAAAGAAGTTTTCAAATCGGACTCTTAGAAACAGAGATATCGACAAAAATAAGATATGACTTTACGTCCCCTGGTGGAAAAACCATGATTATTTTAGGAAGAAAGTATTCTCAAAAGGTTTTCAATATGAGCACTATCGCTCAAAAAAAAAATTTAGTCGAGTTTTCAGGAGCTCAGATTTTGCCACAAATACATCAGAAGCAGAAATTAACAATTATGCCTCCTGGTGGCCAAACCATACTTTTCCAAACATTAGAAATTATGTGAAAAATATTATCAATCAAGTCTTGTATGCGATACAGGAAGAATTTTTCAAATCGGAGTTTTAGAAGCAGAAATAACGCAGAAAACGCAATTTACCTTTGTGCCCCCTAGAGGAAAGTCTATGATTTACTTGAAAATTTTGAATTTATAGGAAAAGCATTTCGTATCGGAAACACTATCCAACAAAGAAGGAATTTTTCAAATCGGACTCCTAGACGTAGAGATATTGACAAAAATAAGATATACATCTACGCCTCCTGGCGTAGAAGCCATGCATTATTTCAAGAAGAAAATGTTCCTAAATGGTTTGTCGACGTGAGTAGTATCGGTCTACAAACGACGAACTTTTTGAATCGAGAATTAAGAAGCTCATATTTTGCTGCAAATACATTAGAAGCGGAAATTAAGATTTACGCCCCCTGGGGGCAAACCATTTTTTTTTCTACAAAAATTAGAAATTATGTGCAAACGATTTCCCATCAAGAGCTGTATCAGGCGCAGAAAGAATTTTTCAAATTGGAGATTTAGAAGCAGAGATATAGGGAGAAACGCAATTTATCTCTACGCCCCTAGCGGAAAGTCTAGAATTGCTTGAAAATTTTGAAATTATATAAAAAACATGTCACACGGGAAACACTATCCAACAAAGAAGGGTTTTTTCAAATCGGACTCCTAGAAGTACAGTTATATTGACAAAAATAACATATACATCTACGCCCCCTGGCGGAGAAACTGTGGAATATTTTAAGAAGAAAATATTCCGAAAAGGTTTATTGATGTAAGTGGCATCAGTCCACGAAAGAATTTTTTCAATCGATATTTTAGAAGCTCAGATTTCATGGCAAATACATCAGAAGCAAAAATTAACACTTACGCCCCCTGGTGGTCAAAGTATTCTTTACCAAAAATTAGAAATTATGTGCAAAAGATTTTCTATCAGGAGGTGTATCCGCTGAAGAAAACATTTTTCAAATCGGAGTTTTAGAAGAAGAGTTATCGGGGAAATGTAATTTACTTTTACGCACCTTAACGGAAAATCTGTGCGTAATTTGAAAAAGTAACTATATCTAAAATTCTCTTCGACCTAAATGGAATCGAAAGATGAAATAATTTTTTCAATCGGATGTTTAGAAGCAAATATGTGGAATAAAACGTATTTTTGAATTTGACATCATCTGCATTTACGCCGCCTAGCGGCGAAATTGTACATCGTAAAAAAACGAAGTAAAGGATCATCATTCGCATATTTCAAGCTTTCCAATGCAAAAAGAATTTTTCAAATCGGAATAATAGTTGTAGAAATATCGTGGGTACAGACGGACGGACGGACAAACCGGTAGCATAAGCACGATCTTTTTTTACAAAAGACGTGCTAAAAAGTCGCAGGATGGAATTCTGCTAAAATGACGCATGGTTTTTATTTTTGCCTGCCTACAGATAACGTTCACTGGTCATGGCTACTGTCTTCTGGGACAAACACAGTACCCTTCTGGTAGAGTACGTACTTGGCAAAAAAATGAAACAATAAATGCCAATGTGAAGACACTGAGAAAACTTGTGTAGCGTATCCAAACCAAAGGGGCAACATTGAAAAAAAAATCCAGTGTTTCTTCGGCACGTTAGCACTTTCCCGCATATTGCTAAACCAGTGCAAGCCGAAATCGCAAATCAGAGATGGTTCGTTCTCCCGCACCCTACTTACAGTCCAGATTTGGCACCTTCCGATTTTCATGTTTTCGGTCCCTTGAAGTATAATCTTCGTGGTCACCACTAAGAAAGCATGGACGATCTGCGAGCGGCTGTATGTCAATGGATTCGCAACACCCTTCCTAATTTCTTTGCTACCGAATGAATGGACTTGTTGATTGGTGAACGAAATGCATTGTGCTGAACGGAGAATACGTGGAAAAGTGGCTTTGACTAAAAGTAGAGTATAATTTGCTGTCTGAAGCACGATAATTAAAATATTTAATGAATAAAATATTTACAAGTTAAAAAATACAAACACAAGATCTTTCACAAGGACGACCCTTGCATCATCAGGTGAAGACTACATTTAAACATACCTAGTGCGAAGTTATTTATTGTCAGTGTCTTGACGTCATGATGTACGATGATATTCATTAGTTGATGATTATTGGTCCCTCCCATTTAACTTCGGAGTTCCATCTTTGAAAGGTGGTATTAGGTTAAGTTAACTGAGTGTGTAGTGGGGGTTTAAAGAAAGAAATTCAAGACTTAAAACCCCCACTACACACTCAGTTAACTTAACCACCTTTCAAAGATAGAACTCGGAAGTTAGATGGGAGGGACCAATAATCATCAACTAATGAACATCATCGTACATCATGACGTCAGGACACTGACAATATACAGGGCGTCCGAGAATTATTGGACACATTACAAAATTATATAAAACAAAACATTAAACAGATGGAAAGAAACTGACTGTACTAACTTACAATGTTAACTACACAAGTTAATGAATTTCGATGTGAGATCCCTTGCTTGCTCGTAGTACGTCCAAGCGGTACTCGATTTCATGCCATGTATTGGCAAGCATCTGAGGAGTTATATGAAATTAATAGCAGCTGTGATACGCTGCTTCAGTTCCTGCAAATCAGTACAAAGCCTCTGATAGACACGATCCTTTACATAACCCCACATGAAATAATCCAATGGAGTTAGATCTGGAGAGCGAGGAGGCCACGGAATGGGACAGCCACGCCCAATCCATCTGTTGGGGAAATGCTCATTTAGACACTTACGTACAAACGTTGACCAAGCGGAGGCCCGTCTTGTTGGAAAACGACGTTGTCATATCTTTTGATCTGGGGTATAGCGAAATTTTCTAGCATATCCAAGTAAATGTTAACTTGGTCAACCGTCTCCCCGCTGAAGCTAGGACTACCGGCTCCTCCACGATGTTCCACATTGCCAGTTTCTTTAAACTGTTTCATCCACCGCTTAATTGAATTCGTTGACGGAGGATTACAACCATACGCTAAACGGTACCGTCTTTTAACTTTAACGGCAGACTTTAATTCCGCAAGCCATAACACACACATCGCCTTCTGCTGTACGGATGACATGACTACTGATTGCACATTTCTCATACATTCTTCATCAGGCCACACCTAGCGCCATCTATCGTATTCTGGGAATGACAATTCTGCAAAAGAAAGATATAGAAACCGTGTTAGTAATACGTGACATAGAAAAACAGACAATGCTAATAGTTTTTTGGTACATAATTTTGTAATGTGTCCAATAATTCTCGGACACCCTTTATAACTTCGCATTAAGTATGTTTAAATGTAGCCTTCACCTGATGATGCAAGGGTCACCCTTGTGAAAGATTTTGTGTTTGTATTTTTTAACTTGTAAATGTTTCATTCGTTAAATATTTTAAATATCGTGCTTCAGACAGCAAATTATACTCGACTTTTAGTTATTCTCAGCAGGAAGACATTTATCTCTTATGTGGCTTTGACTGTTCGTACCACTGTATTACATATGTGAGTATCATATTTATGCATCCTGTAGTTTTTCTGTCTTTCCTGTAATTGATAGGAATAAAAATTCTGATACTTACCGGACACTTCTCGTATATATAATTACTGTATATCACAAAGTTTTGCACAGGTAGTATGACTCGAAAAGCTTTTCATTTAATAATAATTTCGAACTTCCGGCTTATTTACAATACATGAACTGTCATTTTACAAGATTCGATTTAGGTAAATGCGAATATGATGAGTAGGCTTAAAATGGAACAAAGACCTCTTTGTGAAGAAGAGAAACACGTTCCCTTTTGAAAGATGTTTTTTGTGTGTCTGCCAAGAGGAGGTTTTTCTTTCTTTTTTCTTGTGCTTATTCATGGTCTGATGGGTTAGAAAAAGATATCTAGAAATGCCCTTGTTAATGTAGCAGTAGCGCTTTGCGTGAAGCCTATAACCGCGAGTGACGGCCGTCAAAGTGTGGGAACCAAGGAGTATAGAATAAAGGGAGAGAGCATGTGCTCTCACCATTGAAGCCAGCTAAGTTGGGTGGCCGCCATATTACATTACCCTCAGTTGCTCATTTTTGCTTTGTAAGTTAAGGAAGAATTCAGTTTTTTATTTCGTGTGAGAAGGGCGTTTGCTTATGACTAATTTATGGAATAGTTCATTTGAAGTTCAACTAACATTAAAAGCTGAAGAGAGATCTATTGTATTTGCGGATCAAAAACGTATGATGGAATAGCTAAACATTTCTAGTACGAATTAGAAATGTGTCCAGTTTTCAATAACTCCTGGTCAAAGATCACATTCCTGAAAACGTTATATTAAAACTTTGTAAAAAGCATTCGTTTATCGCGCACAATAAAATCCGTGTTTTTGTTTTTGTTTTTGTTTTTTCGTTATTTTAAATTTGTAAATTATCGCATTTCTTATTAGTACATAGTAATCTATCAACGCTAACGGATTTTATTGTGCACTACAAACGTTTTTCAATTTGCATATTCCGTGTACTCTTCGTTAAAATTTTGTAAAATATCAAAGTTTAGCACGAACTATTGTTTCTAAGGTAACATTTCGTTGCGTTTCTGTATTCAGAAACATTCACTCGATCACATGAAATAAATCAGGGTTTTCTTCTTCACTTTAGAGTTTGTGAACGGCTTCATGCATTACTTTAAACAGCATTTACTTTTCGTGTGACGAGTTAAAGGGATTTTTGTCGTACGCAGCAGTAAAACGTGACTTAGCAGTGCTTTGAAAGGAAAGAATAGAAAACAGTGGTGATATTATAGACTACATCCATAAATGTACATGATATTTTTTCTTTTCGCAAGAAGGCTTTAAAATTGTTAGCCTGCCTGTATTGTTAGGTGGGTTACTTCATGTGAAATCACCCAACAGCTGTTGCCCTTATGGCACAGATTTTTGTGAAAACATTTTGCCAGTAAGTACATTATGAAAAATGGTTAAATATTTTTTTAGAATTTTTGGGTTAAAACTGCGTTCAGGGGGTCATTTCGCAATTTAACAAAATGGCGTCAATTAACAAGGTGGTTCTGAATTTTGTAACAACTATAACTTTCCTATTTATGAACCAATTTTGTTCATTTAAGTGCAATTGGAAAGACAAAAGTGTAAGCTATGAAATAAAATTCTTAAAATTCTGGAAAGTTACATGCTAACCTTTACAAATGTGCAATAAAAGAATGTTTTGGTGCAGCGATTTATGCAAATTTCAGGAATTTATTACAGCAAAACCACAAGTTTCACCACCTTGAATTTTCTTTTACATAATGCTGATAATCAATTCTTTTCACCATAAAGAAATCAGGAGGGTGTTTTTGTGTTTAGAGAACAAAAAAATAAACAAGTAAAATGCAAAAAAGTATTACTGTTCTCATAATGATTGGTCTTACATAAGCTAATTCTTAACTAGTGCACAACAAATAATGATTTATATTTTTCTATACCATGCTTAACATTCTAGCATTTTTTTCTATTTATAAACAATTTTTGAATGGATTGGACAATATCAGAATCTAAGGTATATAAGCGACCAGTGGTGGTACTTGTGGTTGGGGTAGGTACACCCATTAACATATTTTCGTATGGAACCCAGCAGACATCAGTATGATTAGGCCATGAATAAGATGAGGAAGGTCCACTTGGTGTCATGAATTGAATCTTTGCATCTTGCAGTTCTTCACTGAGTTCCATTATTTTTCCAATCCACCACTGATTCCGATAGATAGCTGCAATATCTATCAGATTCAGTTGTGGATTGGAATCAGTGGTCCTAGTTGCACTTCTGTTGCCAGATACCAAACTAGAGTGACTGTTAATTTCATAGACTAAGGTATCTTGAATTATTTGTTGAGGATGTAAACTATTGTATTTAGTACAGGCTCAAATGTCACATAAGTATAATAATTATTTATTAATTATTAAATAATTACGATTAATTAAAACATTTTCATATCATAAACAATAGGTAAATATTGCATGTTTGTAAGTGTATTATGAGCACAATAGTAATTTTTCACATATTTCTTGATTTTTTTATGGTGGAGAATTGATTATCAGCATTATGTAAAAAACAATTCAAGTTGGTGAAACTTGTGGTTTTGCTGTAACAAATTCCTGAAATTTGCATAAATTGCGGCACCAAAAAAATATTTTACTGCACATTTGTAAAAGTTAAAATGTAACTTTTTAGCATTTTAAGAACTCTATTTCATATTTCATAGCTTACACTTTTGTCTTTCCAATGACACCAAAATGAACTAAATTGGTTCATAAATAAGTAAGTTATAGTTGTTACAAACTTCAAAACAACATTGTCCATTGACACCATTTTGTTAAATTGAGTCAAATTTCAAAATGACCCCCTAACCTCATTTTTAACCCAAAATTTCTGGAAAAAATAATTTAACAATTTTTCATAATGTACTTGCTGCCAAACCATTTCCACAAAAATCTGTGACATGAGGGCAACGATATTTTTATACTGTATTTTGGGTGATTTGAAATGAAATGAGCCAGGTACGTAATTCGATGGGAACGCAATCAGAAGGGTAACATAAGATGGCTACCGCTCAGAGCGTCGGCTTCAGGGCTTTACGTAGGTCTTGCTTGTTATGCCCCCTCCCCTTATTCTATCCTTCTTGGCGGGACTCGAAACCGTACCCACTTGTACGAATAGTCAGTGACCGGTACTAGGACACTGAACTACTGGCGCGGTGAAATTTCGACTGTACTTGATCTAAGTTTCTCCAAAAACTTTCGCAAAATGAAAAATTTGCCATGCAATTCGTTTGGTGAGCAGCTTGAATTTAATTCGGCACGTATACAAGGTAAAGCATTTCACTTTTGCTAACATGTTCTGGCCATCATAATTCTACTTTGTCAATACAAATTACCAACATTCTACAAGATATATTATTTTAAGACATAAATTTTCATATGTAATATCACACTTATTGAAGCAATGCGGTTTTGTGACAAAAATATTTGCATATTTATATTGATTATGTATGTGTCCCCAAATGAACTGCCGATTTGGGGACGTCACGCACTTTTGTCCTCATATCAGTGTGGCAGTATCTGGTCACCTTAGTGAACAACGTCAAATTCTCTCACCTTGCAGCTACTCGGTTAAGAGACTCAGGGCATCTCCAGAAGTATTATTCTACAATCCTTGCCCTCACCGGAATTTAAACCCGGACCCATCTCGGACAAATGATCATAAGCCTATAATCGAATGGCACAAGTAAAAGAATGTGACACACATTTCATTGCACAGCATGCTGTTACCCACAAGCACGTGACAACCACTGGTTCTATGCTTTTCATGCTACAGTCCAAAGACCTTTAAAATATATAGACTGGGAAACCGTATGTTAACCGGGCAGCATTTGAAGTTCAGCGCTGTACAGAAAGAATCTGTCACGGTAATCGTTAAACCTCCAATCAAAAAAAAAAAAAAAAAAAAGAATCTGTCACATCTCGTTCTTTACGATAGGCGTTCGTGTGTTTATATCAATTACACTCATTTTTTTAATGTATAACCAATAAGATTTATTTTTTTGTTTTTATAAATAGTGTGTACATATTGTAAAGTATTTCAGAAAATAATATAGCCAAATTTAATGATCTAAACAGATTTTTAAAACAGTTATATCATGCGTAGCGTACGAATGTACCAATAAACAAACAATTGGCCAGCAGACACTTTCATTTCGTAGGTTTCCTCATAATTATTGTGATACTTTGGGGAAGTGGGTAAATGCTCTAAGACGTGTTAACTGGAAACGAAGCCAAGCCAAGCCAAAATCTGACGATTGCCATTTAGCAAGAGGTATCCCACACCTTTGCGGTGTCACTATACCGGTACCCCCTGTCTGTAAATAAAAAACATAAGTGCGACGACCAAGTTGTCCCCAAGAAAAAAATGCGTGAGAAAAAAAAAGGAAACACATTCATATTTTCATCCGGATTTAAGTGCTAGTCACAACAATGTTGCCGTGACTTGCAGTTTCAATTTAGGATTCTCACCTTCTTTTCGAATCTTTCTCTGGAAATAATGGAGGTGTTTTGGTATTTTAAGTGCAGGATGGTTAGCTAGCAACCTTTTGCACTTACTTTATCTCTAAATATTAAGTTGAGGGATTAAGTTTTTACTGCCGCCCCGGTGGCGCAGTGGTCTAAGGCGCTGGCCTCTGATCATTCGTCCGTAAGGGGTCCGGGTTCGAATCCCGGTCAGGCATGGATGTTGTGTTTGTCTTACGGCACTGGTTTTCTCCCTTCCCTGGAACCAGTGACCCTAAATTAGGGACGGGCGACTGCTTATAGCCCATTGAGTTGCTCACGGTGGTCGTTAAACCTCCAATCAAAAAAAAAAAAAAGTTTTTACTAGAACCTTGTCTCATTTACCGTGACTTGCAGTTTCAATCTAGGCTTCTCACTTCCTTTCGTAACCTTTCCCTTGAAATAATAAAGGTGTTTTAGTATTTTTAGTGCCAGATAGTAAACTAGTAACCTTTTTCACTTATTTGATTTCTAAATATTACATTGAGGGACTTAGTTTTTACTAGACCCTTGTGTTATTCGCCAGACTGTGTATAGCTCTAAAGGGGAGGTTTCTGGTTAAACCTACTCATGGCTAGTTAACTCGTGTTTCTTTTCCCAGACTTCTTTTCCCAGACTTTTTTATGAAGAGGGCATTTCTTTCTATCATATTTAATTTTACTTATTTTTTCTCCCCTTGAGTAGATATTACAAACTCATAATGCTGCGGGAAAAACTTCGGAAATTAAAAGTTTTGCTCTCGGCAATTTCTCTTATGAATAATTAAATGGCCACATTAAACTGATTTTTGACATTACTTAGAGTGTGAAATACGAATTTCATGCAACTATTGATAGATCACGCAGTTTGCATGCAACTGAAGCCGAAATATATTTTACACGTAGGACAAGCGACGTTTCCCTTCAGTTATTTCATATCCCCCAAAATTACGATAATGTTGTTTTCTTTAATCGTAAGTTAAAAGGCGCAATGTCTAATTTATACCCCATTGAAAAAAAAATGAATACGCATTATTAAAACAACGCAAAATGTCTTCTTTCGCGCAGGTAAAACAGCTTAATTAACGTTGCTCACATACGACACATGCCGCTTTTACCGTGCAAGCTCCAAGGAGGTTAGAAAAAGGGGAGGTGAAATGACCCGATTTGCGTGAAGCCAAAACAGATCACCTGTTCCTATCCTCTCTTGTGGTGGTGGAAGTCTAAGGGAGTTCGGAGACGTGACGTCACTTCCTGTGCCAAAAGCAGTTTCACTTAGCGCATGCAAACCATGCAAACCAAGGACGCAAACAGCGAATATTTTGGACTTCGTATTTCTGAACATTAGGGTTTTGGCTATATTTTAAACATGGTTCGTTGCACATGCGCAGTATGCAAGTAACCATGTGCAGTATGCACTTCCGCTCAAAAAATCATTATTTTGTTCAATTTTTTTAAAGAAATACCAACACATATTTTCCTATTTTTTCTGGATATTTCTAATTATGAGAATGAATACTTCAGCCTCAATTTTTTTCAAGACTGTATGGGTATTTTTTTTCATGACTGTAAGAATCCGAAAAACCCGTTCTAAATCGCAATTTCCCCATAAAAATATACAGGAGATTCTCGGATTGGGCGCATTGGCGTTGTTAGCTGATAAAAAGTGGCATCACGCCAGAAGCACTGGGAGAGTGGCTGTTGCCAGCTCTTCCTCGAGGTGAAGGGACCCGTTTTAAGTGAAGCCAAAACAGATCAGCTATTTCTGTCCTCTCACTGAGGTGGTGGGAGTCTGCGCTGCGAGAGTTCGGGAACGTGACGTTACTTCCTGTGACTTGAGCAGTTTTGCTTAGCGCATGCAAACCAAGGATGGAAAGAAGGAATATTTCGGACTTCTTATTTCTTAACAATAGGATTTTGGTTATATTTTAAACATGGTTACTTGCACATGGGCGGTATGCAAGTAACCATGCGCACTATGCACATCCGCTCAAAAAATAATTATTTTGTTCAATTTTTTAAAGAAATACGAACACACATTTTGCTGTTTTTCCGGAATTGTTGTAGTATGGGGAATGAATATTTCAACCTTAATTTTTTTCATGCCTGTATGGGTAGAGTAAGGGTCCGAAAAACCCGTTCAAAATAGCGATTTTCCCCATAGAGATATACAGGAGATTCTCAGGTTGGGCGCATTGGCGTAGTCAGCTGATAAAGAGTGCCGTCACGCTTGAAGCATAGAGAGAGGGGCTGTTGCCATTTCCTCCTACTTCTAACCTCCTTGACAAGCTCTGCAATCAAAATGTCGCTAGCTGCTGCCACTCATTTACACAAGAACTTCCAGTCTATGTATCTTAAAGGTCTTTGCTACAGTCACACTTTTCAGGAGTCACATACCTCACCCTCTTACAGGGTCTAGTTTCCTCTTCTACCTAAAAAATTCCACTAAATTAAACTCACCTTTAGTTATGGGGAAATTTTGAACTGTGTGATTTACTTGTTGCAAAAGGACACACCTTCTTGGAGATCTAACCAGCTGTGAAGAATTAGATATCTAAGAACCTTGACTGTGCCACGGCTAACTGGGATTATCCACTGTAACTGTTACTGCTTAAGGCTCTGTCACTTCGGTGATCTCTACGGGGACTCGCGTACAAGAAAAATTCCACTTTTCGTCGGTAGAGGGTGCAGACGCCGTCCCCAGTTAGTGTTTTTTTTTTTTTGCTGATCGTAATTAGTTTTTCATGTGCCGTCCTATTTAAACGTGCATTATAGCAAGGTAAATCGAGTCTATTTTAATCTATTTTCGTGAAGTTAATCATTTCAGTTAAGCAACTGTATGAGAGCAAAATGAAGTGTAGCATTCATTTTATAGCTTATATCATACTCAAATTGCAAAAGTTTTCCTGATTGAATTTAGTAGCTACCATGATGTACTGCTGTGAACCTTATTGTAACTCCAAAAAAGAGAAAACCAAAGGTTATTGAGTATCTTCGGTTATTGTGTGGCTTGGCCACACAAAAACAGAACAGTAACCTTAGACCCAGGGGAGAGTCTCTGATTCGGAAAGTTTGGAATTGCGAGATTGCTGAGTTGGCGTTCCAGTTAGGCTTATTGGTTCGATCACACACACTGCTTGGGCGATGTTTCCTATTGGAATTTCGTTTCGATTTGATTATTTCTGATACATTTTTCATCTTATTGCCATACTTTGAATGTTTTTTCTTTATGTTTATTGTGTGGTTTCTTTTTTTTTTTTTTTTTTTGATTGTAGGTTTAACGACCACCGTGAGCAACTCAATGGGCTATAAGCAGTCGCCCGTCCCTAATTTAGGGCAACTGGTTCCAGGGAAGGGAGAGAGCCAGTGCCGTAAGACAAACACAACATCCATGCCTCACCGGGATTCGAACCCGGACCCCTTTCGGACGAATGATCAGCGGCCAGCGCCTTAGACCACTGCGCCATCGGGGCGGCTTGTGTGGTTTCGTTACATGATTTGGAAACTTTGTGATTTTGGTATTTCTGGTTTGGATTTTGAAAAATAGGTAAGCTGTTTATTTATTAAAAATCAAGTATAAATTAGATTTTTATGTAGTCAATGCTGTATTTCGAGAAAATCATTGCTTCAGGAAAAGTATTGTTTAATTTCCTACACTTTGAAATTCCGAAAAAAATTTATTTCCTCACAGTTAAGGACAAAAGTTGGATTAGTTTCAAATATTGAGAAAAAATGTCTTCATGGAAAATTTCCAGGGCGAAAAATCCCTAAAAAAAATTTTCTGAGACATTTCTGAAGTAATGCCATGCCAGACTTGTTCCTTTTTTTTTTTTTTTTTTTTTTTTTTTTTTTGGATTGGAGGTTTAACGACCACCGTGAGCAACTCAATGGGCTATAAGCAGTCGCCCGTCCCTAATTTAGGGTCACTGGCTCCAGGGAAGGGAAAGAGCCAGTGCCGTAAGACAAACACAACATCCGTGCCTCACCGGGATTCGAACCCGGACCCCGTTCGGACGAATGATCAGAGGCCATCGCTTAGACCACTGCGCCACCGGGGCGGCGCAGACTTGTTCCACTAGTAATATAATTTTAGACTGTTAAAGTCTAAAATTATATTTAGACTTTAACAGTCTAAAAAATGCCGCCCCGGTGGCGCAGTGGTCTAAGGCGTTGGCCTCTGCTCATTCGTCCGTAAGGGGTCCGGGTTCGAATCCCGGTCAGGCATGGATGTTGTGTTTGTCTTACGGCACTGGCTCTCTCCCTTCCCTGGAACCAGTGACCCTAAATTAGGGACGGGCGACTACTTATAGCCCATTGAGTTGCTCACGGTGGTCGTTAAACCTCCAATCAAAAAAAAAAAAAAAAACAGTCTAAAATGTAGTTTTTAACGATATTCCAATCGTTAAAAGTACGGAGACTCCGGAGGAGGAAGAGAATGCTAGTGAGATATTATCTGTAACAGCCTTAGGTGTGGGTATGATACATAGTATTTGGACACTGCAATAAAAAAACAGAAGCAATCATCTTAGAGTTCTACTTTTTAAAATTTCGCACAATATTATCCCGGCAAGAAATTGGTTGTATAGAATTAAACTAATATCTAATCCTAACTGTAACTACTGTGGCTCAGACGAAACTCTTCAACATTTATTTGTAGATTGTAACTTTGCAAAATATATCTGTGATTGGTTACAACAATACTTAAACTATAGACATAAATTTACTGCACATCAATTTGTACTATGTACCGCTAGACTGCTCTGAATCTAAAAACCTAACAATTCATTATTTAATAGCAACAACAAAAAATAATATATGAAAAAATCAAAATGCCTTATCCAAATAAAAAAAATAAATGAATACGAAGCAGACGAAAATAGCTATTAAATGTGATCTCATAAGAATACTGGAGCTTGAAATTAGAATGTTTGGAGCTCACAAAGCTTTTAATAAACGGAAAGTATCAGCACCAGTAATATATAAAAAAGGAACAAAATTACTGAATAAAATAATAGAATACGGCATTTAAATTTAAAATATTAATAGTAAAAATGTAAAATATAATAAAACTGAAAAGTATAAATTAGTAAACTAAACTCTTATAATTTTTGTCCCCGATATCGTGTCAGTAATTTATTAGAAACATTAAAATATAATACAAAAATCAATTTTGACAATATTATTAGGATTTCAATAATTTACCAATTAATACTATAATACTGTATATTCAGCGAAATATCTAACCATAATGGAATGTCATACATGAAAATTAAATTAATTTGTAATAATATAATTAAAGAAAAACTGGATCCATTGGTGTTTTTCCATCTTATCCTAAATATTTTCTGTACTATTGTGTAACACCACTTTCTTATTCTTTCATGTTTTGAAAAAAAAGTTATTTTGTTTACTCTAATTTTTGCAACTTTTTTTTGTCTGAAATGCCTTTAACAAGAACCTCTTACTAAGTATATGTAGATTGTTCAAAAAAGTGATTTATAAATAAATTGTAAACTTCCTGTAACAAGCGGAAACTCGATCGTGTGCAAGCTCCCACCCTCTCAGTTGATTGTCTGCTCTGTCTGGAATTATAAGAAAATGACAATTATTAAAGGATCCTCTAATAATAATAATAATTTTTCCACTAAATGTCTTAATTTACTAAAAAAATATATGAATGTGTGTATAAATGGAAAAATTAGGTAAAAGATTAATAGATTCCTAAGCAATATGTTATACACTTTTTTCTTAAAAATTCTGCGTAAGTGATTTAAGTAAATTGCCCCATGTTTCCCATTAGCATTCTTTTAATGAGAAGCCAATGTCAGAACTTCAATTGCATATGAACAATAATTCTTGTAATTCTCTGCAGATGTTTTGTATATTCAGTTCCATATTTCCGGAAGTACAGTTTTAATGTTTTTTGTTTTTTTAATTGTATACAAACTACGCAATTAACACCTTTTAAACTACAAAAATTTGGTTGGTTAATAAATATTTTAATGTAATAAAAAAAATCTTCTGCGAGAGTTCGTTATTGTTGCGGTAATTACAAATTAGTTTATCTCATCTATCCGTTATTTTACTCCATCCAATGGAACATTTTGTAAAATTACGAATTCGTTGTTTTTTTGGTAGCTGAAAAAATTTAACAGCAAGACAAATCAAATTACTTCTTATCTAACGCTTGTTTATTTACATGTCAAAATATTCCACACAAGACCCTACGAAACGAATGAATGAGATTCCGCAACCACGAAATTCCATTTGTAAATTTTCCCCACAAGAATCGTTAGGGGTCGGCGTTTAGCGCTACGGTGGCAGAAATATGAAACACTACCTGCCAGTTGACGGATAAGGAGTAACGGAGGCTTGAACACTAACATCAATGGTTGATGATCCCAGTTAGCCGTGACTGTGCAGAGTGGTGCAGACTTGTGCAGACTGCAGCACAGAGAAGAGAGGTACAGAGTGTGCACTCTAGAAGATCGTAAAGGAAATTCTCCACTTTGTCCGATGGCAACAGCATAACGTTAAACTCACATAGACGTTGGCGGCCCCACGGCCTGTTAATGAGAACTAAAAGTGACGTCACAACTACGCTCCTCCCACTTGTTTACAAATGTCTCTCTCGACTTTTCTTCCCTGCGAGAGCCGCCATTTTCCTTACTTCCCGAGTTGGTTAGGTTAACTGTAGCGTGATTGACCGAGGGATTTTGCGGTAGGTGTAACGGAATTAGGCGTATATTCTTAATCGTAAGAACAGCACTTTGCAGTCGGGAATTATACTGAGAAATAAAGTACTAACTCTGACTTAAAAGAAACTAATAAATCTGTAGCAGCTTTCGTTCTCAAAATGCAGACCTTCGTCAACGCAACATACTACTGCCGGAATTTGAAAATAAACAACGGAAAATATCAAAGCAATGGCAAATAAAAAGTAACAAACTGACATAATTGTATCACGAATCAAACATCTGTAAACATCTGCCCGAAGGATCAAATGGAATTACGAAAAACAAAATACAGTAAGGGCTCTACTCTGATATAAATTTTACTTATATCGATTTTTAACAGTTAAAAAATAGACAAAGATTTCCTACATATAAAAGATGAAATAATTATCCGCCGAAAATAACTTCTACTAAATAACGAAAAGCGTTGTTATAATCACAGAATCACACAGTGGTAACGGTAGTAATAACAAGCAAAATAGCCAATTTCGAATTATGAGCGTTACAGTAGGGACGTTACGTCAGAGAGCACGTGGGGTTTAGTTCCATAAAGCGCCGACGGTGCTCTGCTATCGTTCTTTTTCCCCGCCCACCAATTTCCATAACTCTGGCTTGTGCACGCTCTGTCTCTCCATTCTCTGTGGACTGCAGACTGCAGAGTAGTGTTGGGCATAATCGATTGAATTTAAGAATCGAAAGGTTACAATCGAGAGATCTGACAAATCGAGATATTCATTCAAACGATTTTTTATTTTAGAATTCACCGGTAGATGGCGTAATACGCTCAAAGCAGCCTTCTGCGTTTGACAAATCGAGATATTCATTGAAATAACCATTCGAAATTCGAATGATTTGTAATTAGTGCTACACGCTCAGCTTTCTTTCGCTGGACGGAATGACAGTAAAGACGCCTGGATTTTTTCGAATAGCATAACCTAGCTTAAGAAGTTATAAGGAACACAAGTGATTCTCCCTGCGAGAGATAATTCGATCACGTGAAAAGCGAGTACTTCCGAACCTCTCGAGATGTTTTCGGGTAGACGAGCGATTTCGCCTTTCGAATGCACTCGTTTGAACGAGACAGCTTATGAGCAATCGAGAGTTCTTTCGAGAGGTTTTTTTCATTCGAATGAATTTGACGTAATCGAATGTTTCGAGATATTTTCATAATCGAATGAATCGATTATTTCTACTCGATTATGCCCATCACTACTGCAGAGTAGCAGTGGGTGTGCAAGAATGCGTGAAAACTTGTCATGAGACTACATCAAATGACAACACTGGGTGATAGTAACTCAAGTCAAGTATCGCGGGAAAACGCATGGCTGCAGTGTTTGTTATCTATATTTGACAATAGGTTGTTGCTTGTCATAAGGCTTGTGGGGCTCTAAAGCTTACATGTACTTTTCAGTTAAATATGTTGCATATAATTCGCGCTTTTTTAAAACTCTGGCTTTTCTTTGAATGTTTACTTATAGCTGAGACAAACAGTTTTTCTAATTATTTGTCTATGCCAAAGGTATGTGTATTTCGAGTGCTGTAGCTTGTTTAGATCATGTGTATATTAGTATGAGTATATTAGTGGGTGTATTGATCCCCGTCACAGGTAGATAATTACTTGATCAAACGCACAGTTGACTTGCAAATGTTTTCTAGAATAGTACGACTCAAACTGCTTATTTTATGTCGCAAAAAATTGATTCTCTGAATATTGTAACTGTTGACCCAATCGTGAGCGGCCCATTGCAGATTAGAATAATTTTGGTGGACAAAGTCAGTTCGGCTTAAAAAAAAATTCCGGTTTTTTTTTGTTTTTTTTCGTATTTTCACGTAATAAACTGTTTAATAACAGTGAGATATATCTGTGTTACACATTTAAATACATAAAGACGGTTGCCACATTGTGTACCATTAAAATAACGACGCTTCAGTGATCAAAGCATGTAGTTAATATAATTGTACATTCATTTGCAAAAGTTTAAGACCACCTGTTGGGATCGGATTTCTACCGATTGCGTCAGCTACTGTCTGTATTACTCAACTTCCTGTCGATGTTGAATCATCCTACAATGGCAGTTGTTGACAGAATTGGGCGAACATCAGTTTGCTTCTGGTTTTCATGCTTAGAGGTTTTGTACATAGATTTCTATGTAGCGGAAAATAGGCAAATGTCATTAAGTGTTACTCTGAGGGCACAAATAGTGACTTTATATCACTGATCGTGACATAAGAAAAAAGGTGAATGTGAGCAAGATTGCTATTCATAATACGATCATGAAATATCACATATAGGTGAATTTAGCGACCGAAAGAGAAGTGGACGTCCAAGGAAAGCAACTCCGGGGAGGATAATACCTTAGGGCGAATAGTTATGAGTTCTCCGAGGAGTTTGTGCAAGGAAATGAAGGCCGTTCTACATTTTAAAAAATCTGATATTAGCATCAGCACTGTTTCCCCGCACATAACCTACACATAACACTTGTAAACCTGCACATATATATACCTAGACTAACCTCTGTCATGAAAAAGAAGGGACTTCAGTTCGTGAAGCATCATCAATCGTGGACTACTGAACATTGGAGCTAAGTTCATTTTACAATGAATTAACTGTGCATCAATTTGAATCGCGTGAAGTACATGTTCGACGACCAAAAGGTTTGATGAAGAATACACCATGAGAGATCCTCCTAGTCATATGATATGGGGTGATATGTCAGCATCCGGTACTACTTAATTGTCCTTTTTACCGACAGGCACTACCATGACTGGTCCTTTTTATGTGGAAATGTTATGTGAGAAGCTGTTAACTCATATGCAAGTGCACAGATGCACAATCTTAATGCACGATGGTGCTCCATGCCACATATCAAAGACAGTAAAGGACTACCTGCAGAGGAAAAACTGTGCTTGACTGGCGCAGTAATAGTCCCGAGCTTAACCCTATCAAAAATTTGTGGACCATTTTAAAAGACAAGGTAGCAGAAAAACAGCCATCAAATTCGCAAGCTTTGACTGACGCGATAAAGTACGTATGGTGCAAAGACATTTCAAGTGACTTCTGTAAATTACTCATTGAGAGTATGCCACATTGTATTCTGTCCATTATAAAAAACAAAGGTGGCCATGCAAGTACTGATTTTGATCTTTTTGTGTTCTAAAGAATATAAGTACTGATCTGTGGTGTAATGTTTTCAAATATCTCTGACTAGTAATTAGTTGTTTCTTTGAAAATCTTAATTTTCAAAAAATTGACAGGTGGTCTTAAACTTTTGCATAGGACTGTAAATAATGTGTAAGGATATTATATACACTATTTGATCAAATGTATCTAGCTGCCTTGGTGACACATGACACACAGTGGTCTAAACACTGATTTCCAAACATTCTTTGTCCAAGTGGGCCCACATGAGGCATGGGTGGTGTGTTTGTCTTATGACCCTGTAGAGAGCCAAGGCCTTAAGATGCACACACTGATACCATTGGCCCTTCATCAATTGCGAGCAAGTGCTTATAGTCCTTTGAGTTGCTCATCAAGGCTTGAAAAATGTCTGAAATGTTAGTTGCCTGTCTGGGCATGTGCAGATATTATTTACCTGCCGAAGGTTGCAAAGTAAAGTAATAAAAGCTGGATGCACAGGAAAATTTATCTTTTACAATAACAAATCAGAACTCTCCATTTTTTAAGTTAAAAAATGTGAACTTTTTTACATGTTCACATTTTGCATTTCCATTTTTAACGGTCTGTATTCGAAATGTTCATAAGAAGGATCTTAAGTAACAATCCAAAAGATATTAAGTAGATGACAAAGTCATACAAATCAGTGTATAACAAAATTAACTTTATTGTGTCAAGCTTTCGCCTGCCAATGGAAGGCTTTATTTTACCAATGCAAACTTACCAACGGAAGTTTGGAGTTTAAAAAGCAAAATAATAGCATGAGTATTAAACATAATGCAGTGATGGAAAGTTTGCGCCGAACTGCGCCAATTTCATTATCTTGTGCCAAACTGCTATAAATTACAAAAAAAATTAATATTTGTGCCCAACTGTTTACTGATAGTTTGGTGGTCTTTCGGAGTGCTGTGCAATTGAGATTGTTTATATGTTGTTCCCCGCTCTTTGGGATAGCGCAGTTATTTCATTCCGGGTGAGGTGCGCGATTACGTAAATACAGTGTAAGGTCAGTCATTAGCTATTTCGTTGACGCAGAGGACGACTCAAAATGGCTCTCCCGTGGCAGGATACAATGGTTCTGTTTCTAAAGGATTCATAGGTATTCAGAGATGCTAACTTTTACGGATTTTCACTCCATCTTACGGTTTTACGGAAGTCACCCAAAAAAATTACGGAAAAGCCCTCACAAGATCCCTGCGTGCAATTTCTATTTATTTATTTTTTACCATCTTTTGGTCGAAAAAACACACTTTACGGATAGTCCCTTACGCGCCTTCGATGTTCTGACTTCCCCTGCCAACGGAGGCGGAGTTTGTCGCGTGATTCCCCATACAGCCATTTGAGAGTACCGTGCGCAAAAGTCAAGAGGGAACTCAGCTCAGCGCCTTTTGCCAACTCTTTATATTGATTGCATGTGGCTTTGTGCTTGTAAAAATTTCGGTGCAAACGTTTTAACCCTTTCCACTCGACTGTCGGGTGATACCTGACATTACAAAATCACCGAATAACGCACCCGCCAATCCGATGAAGCACCTATAGCTCGCATGTCTGGACTCGCGAGACGTTTCTTTTTCTCTGGATAAAGAAAAGGAAACGTCATCTGCGTGTTGGGTGTCACCCGCCATGCCGATGCCGCCTCTATGGCTCGCATGTCGGTGCTCGCGAGGAATTTCGTTTTCACCGAATAGCTCGCACGTCGGTTGTTATCCGCGACGCCTCTATAGCTCGGATGTTGGCGCTCGCGAGGAATTTCTTTTTCGCCGAATATGTTGGGTGTTACCCTCCATGCCAATGATGCCTCTATATCTCGCATGTTGGCGCTAGCGAGACATTTCTTTTTCGCCGAAAAGCTTGCGTGTTTTGTATCATCCGCCGTGCTCATTACGCCTCTGTAGCTCGTGGGTCGGGGCTTGCGAGACATTTCTTTTTCGCCGAATATCGCAGGTGGCACCATCCATGCCGATGACACCTCTATAGCTCGCATGTCGGTTCTTGTGAGACATTTCTTTTTCGTCGAATAGGTCGGGTGTCACTCGCCACGTCGATGACGCCCCTACAGCTCGCATGCCGGGGCTCGCGAGAAGTTTCTTTTTCACCGGATAAAGAAATGTCATCTGCGTGTTGGGTGTCACCCGCCATGCCGATGACGCCTCTATGGCTCGCATGGCGGCGCTCGCGAGGAATTTCGTTTTCACCGAATAGCTCCGGTGTTACCCGCCATGCCGATGACGCTCGCGAGGAATTTCATTTATACCGAATAGCTCGTATGTCGGGTGTTATCTGCCACGCCAATGACGCTTCTATAGCTCGGATGTCGGCGCGCGCAAGGAATTTCTTTTTTCACCGAATAGGTCGGGTGTCATCCGCCACGTCTATGACGCTTCTATAGCTCGAATATCTGGGCTTGCGAGACATTTCTTTTTAGCCGAATATCTCGCGTGTCGGGTGTCACCCTCCATGCCAATGATGCCTCTGTAGCTCGCATGTTGGCGCTGGGGAGACATTTCTTTTTAGCTGAATAGCTTAGCTTGCGTGTCGGGGTGTCATCCTCTGTGCTCATTATGCCTCTATAATGGGTCGGGGTGTCATCCTCTGTGCTCATTACGCCTCTATAATAGCTCGCATGTCGACGCTCGCGAGACATTTCTTTTTGCCGAATAGGTTGGGTGTCTGATGCCTCTATAGCTCGTATGTCGAGGCTGGTGAGCTTTCACTGCTAAGTTGTGGCCTCTACTGTAGAAAAGAAAAAAAAATGGGAGTTCTTGTGAGTATGGGTGAATAGTTATTTGAGTGGAAAAGGTTAATTTAGATTAAAACGAAACGAAACGTAGCAGTGAAACAGTTATGACAACAAAAGGAACGAAGTCAGATAAAACTTATTGTCAAGTGTATTGCGGTATGTATAGTAAAGAATGGCCTTTTTATGAAGCATCTAAAGTTTTGCAGAATCACGTTTTATAAGCCATGTGGCTGCGATTTTAGCCTGTCACAAGGCGGCGGTGATGATTGTAGGCGTCATGCGGAGAGCAAGAAGCACAAAGATCATGTCAAAAGATTAAATGGAGATGTGAGTAAAATTAATGTAACCAAAAAACTTCTGACAGCTTATAAAGAATCCTGGAAAAAATATCAAGAGCAGATTAGTGCTGGAAAAATGCAGCAAAAAAGAGAAGAAATTTAATGTTCCTAAGGTGATTTGAAATGGGAAGAAGCTGAACATTTGCAGCAGTTGGATTCTCCCATAAAATGTTAAACAATGCTGAGATGAACATTGAATGTGGCATAAAAAAAAGGCATGAGTGCAATAGAAAGTGGACAGATACTATTAAAAAGCCAAACAAAACATTGCTAACTATCTTAAAAAATTAGAAAAGAATAGAAGTGAGCAATTAAATATTGAGAAAAGCAACAAAAAATTAAGCATTTTTTGTAAAATAAATGATTAATAATGGAATCCTGCAATGGTTACAAATTTTTTGGGGTCAAACAACTCTAGGCCTTATAGAACTTGAAAAATTCAAGATTAAACTAGTTTATGCAAGCCAAAAAACGACAATTAAAAAAAAAATTAAATTAATTACATGAAAACCCATTGAGATAAAAAAATTTTTAAATATATTCTCATTTATATCACTAAGGAGAACGATCCCTGAAGGTTTCATTGAAATCTGAAATGGTCAGGTTGAGTGACTGGTTGATTTGGCATTGAATCACCCCTCAACCAAGAGAACAAGCTGGACTCACAAGTAGCTACAGCACTGTAGATCATATCCATGTACTGAGAGAACTACTTGAAAGAACAAGAGAATATGAACTCCCATTATGCATAGCTTTTATTGATTATGAAAAGGCCTTTGATTCTGTGAAACCATCAGCAGTAACAGTGGCTTTGAAATCCTGTGGTACATCAAATAAAGGTCTTCGCTCTTTCCACGTTTATAAGTGAGTCACGGAAAAATTCTCATTGGCCGCCACCGGGAATCGAACCACAGGTCTTCCAGTTACGCGCCGGATATGCTTCCACTTCACCACAGCGGCCTCGAATTCCTCCGTAACTGGAAGACCCGTGGTTCAATTCCCGGTGGCGGCCAATGAGAATTTTTCCGTGACTCACTTATAAACGTGGAAAGAGCGAAGACCTTTATTCGATGTTCCTGATCCACGTTAAATGTCTGTATTAATTAAATCCTGTGGTATTAAAGATGCATATATTAGCATTATTAATAACATCTATGAAAATGCAATGTTTGCATATGTGTGTGTGTGTATTTCAATGCAAGATGTTTTAAATTGGAGTAGGGTGCATCTATTTCCAAAACATTTTTTTGCTTAAGAGTTTGCTCTATCTACTAATATTTTACCTGATCTAAAAAATGTTTTCTTACACCAAAAACGTATTTTATCTGCTCCAAAAATGTGTTTCGCCTGCTCCAAAAACACATTTTGCTGCTCCAAAAATGTATTTTACCTACTCCAAAAATATATTTTACCTGCTCCAAAAATGTTTTTTTGCTGCTCCAAAAATACATTTTGCTTCTCCAAAAATGGTTTTGCAACTTTCCATCACTGCATAATGCATTACTAATACGTGAACTGACATTAACTAATTGCATGATCCGATACTCATGCAAAGCAACATATAACATCAAGTCATATTTCATACTAGCCTCTGAAAACAGAGGTCCACAGTGATGGCAGCTCAATGGATACTCCATCATTGCATGCATCATTTCTTGTGACTATCATAATGGACTCCCTGATCATAGTTCCCTTATATGTGGTGAAAGGGGTCACTACTCTTCTCTCACTCCATATTGGAATTGCATTGTAAATTACCTCCTTCGCTAAAGCAGTCATTCTTCTTCTTTCTCTTGTGTGTCTCATATGCTCTTTATGTTGCACACATAAAGATCATTTTGTCATTCTGATGTAGGACTTTATGGGAGAATTCTCATGCCCAAGGTATTACAAAACTGTTGTGTTCAGATCATGGATGCATTGGGCTCTGACAGTATGCTCATCTAATAATTTAAAGAATCAGGAAATCACCAACATAATAAAAAAAAAAAAAAAAGTTTTGCCAGGCTTTCATGAATGCAAACTTCGCAACATATTCCAAACAGTGAAAAGAAGCCTATTAAACACCAACACCAAGAAAACGAGCATGAAATTCACAGTCAGCATTTCTCATTAGCCAAAGGTTGTGGCTTTTTCATAGTACGTGGCTTTTCATATATATAGCCAAAGGTCATGGCTTTTTCGTGGTATGTGGCTTTTTCATATATTTGTAACATTAGTAGTCTAACACAGAATTACTGTTTCACATGTTATATAGTTCATGAATAGACCATGGGCACTTGGAGGAAATTTTTCAAGGGGGGTCAAGTGTAATTAATTAAGGTTTGGCTAATATGTAGAAAACAGTAATTCATGAAAATGAAAGATTATTACTATTAGTACTACTTACTTCTTGCACTAGAGAACACTACTACTACCAAAGTTGTGTAAAAATAAAATGTATCTGTGTACACAACCATTGAAACAGAAAACTTGCTGCAAACCCACGAATCACGATAATAATAGAATAAGATAATTTATAGAAAAATTAATATAGCAATAAATAATTATTAGAACATTACAGATTCCAGAGAGGACAAAGGTATATTTTGACTGAATGTGCAGAAATTTGTGTAAAATGGGCCTTAAGGCCAAAACTTTAAAATATTGTACTACAAACCTCATAAAAACAAGAGACTAATTAAAGAAAGCTTTTATATCTAGAAAAGCAGTTCTGTTAGTGAGCCTTCAAAAATTATAAATAGCATTTTCAACAAATTAATTCAAAAATAGCAGACTTATAAAATACACAAGGAAAAGATTTTAATTAAATAACTGGTAACTGCGAGAGGAACCTGCCAATAAAAAAGTCTTTCTGTGTAAACAAAACTTTTGTTACAGTTCCTATATATTAAGAACAGGCCTTGATAAAATCAAGAGGCCAGAAACATCTGAAAAAACAAAAGAACTCACTATCGGAAGATGTGAAAAGTAGTTGAACATTCTCACATTAAGATAGAATTAAATATATTAATCTGAGTAAAGCTTTGTATAGCTTTATATAAGATAGAATTAAATATATTAATCTGAGTAAAGCAACATAGCTTTATATGTTGCTTTGCATAAGTATGGGACTATGCAATTAGTTAATGCCAGTTCATGTGTTAGTAATGCATTATGTTTATGCTTAATACTCTGGTCATTCCTGCCAAATCAACCAAAAAATTTCAATATTCAACCTGACCATCTCAGATTTCAATGAAACCTTCATGGATCATTCTCCCTAATGATATAAATGAGAATATTTTTTTATCTCATTGAATTTCCATATAAGTAATTTTTAAATTTTTGAAAAATCATTGTTTTTTGGCTTGCATAAACGTTTTCAATCTTGAATTTCTCAAGTTCTATAAGCCTGGAGAGTTGTTTGACCCCTTATTTTAAAGAAAATTTCATAAGTTTTAATTTGATATGCAACTTAACTATCCTTGGTGAAAAAAAAAATTCAATTTAAAAAAAATACATTATTTTTTAAGATTGTGTTTTAAAAAATTTGAAAAAAATATGTGTGTTTTTAGTATTATAAGCTTTAAATCCTGAAACTTTTAGAGTGGGATCAAGAGCTATAGCTAAAAACTTAATGTTACTGTACAAGTAATCATGGATTATAATTCTTGTTTTAGTGTATTTACATGATAACAGACACCAAGTTTTAAAATCTACATAATACATCATACTAATACATAGTCAAACATAAAACAAGGGAGGGATAGTCCCAACAGGCTAAAAGTTTTACCTGGTAAAATTAATAAAAGTTTTTTTTTAGTTAGCACTCACAGTTGTAGTTATGCCAAAATGGCAACCTCTTAGTTCTTCTTTAATTTAACAAATAATTTCTTGTTTGCCTTTTTGGTTTCTGAGTCTGTAAGTCAATAAACTCTTCCTGTAGCTGTTGTAGGATCAACTTTTGTTAAAACCTCACTTTTATGCACCACTAGTATGTCAGTAAATTGTGGGTATTTGAAAGATGGAGAAGTGCCATGTGGTTCCAAAAAACTTATTTTTACTTCATCTCCTACTATTCCTAACACACAACATAACCACCGCTTGTCTTAGTATTAGCATGTAACAAAGCCAACAATGTCATTAATGTCCAGATCATCATCAGTGTCATCAGCTGAAACGATTTCTACACTTGATTCCTCAGAAAATGAGTAGCTTTTCACTAAAACTTTAGTCTCATTCACAGGACTGTAACTGTGAAATTGTTGAGTACCCTTTATTATTGTTGTTGTTGCTTCTTCAAACCTACTCTTCAAGGTCTTTTCCTCTGCCTCGTATTCGTCTGTAGTGGAATACAAAAAATTGATGTTGACAATATTGTCTTTAGCCCAATCATAAAGTTGGCGAGAGGTCATAATTTTATCATTGTAGACCATTCGTAGACTGGCTAATCGTTTAACAGTTCCTCCGACATCATCACATGCATTTTTTCCATGTGACGATGCAAAGAAGTTCCATTCCGCCTTGATGCCAAAATCTTTCTCAAGATGGCAGAGATTGAGAAAGTTTGATTTGCTTTTGTACTGTGATGATGCTCCATCTGAAAAGTAATTCAGCTTTTTGGGTTTATGGGGCAGATTCTGTTCAAGAATGTCAATCATGAGGCTTTGAAACAAATGAACAGCAACTGTATCATGCACCATACAGTCAGAAAGAATAACTAAGCTCAGGTGCGCCAACTTTTTGGTTTCCTCATCAACATAGTACATAACAAACGGATGTATTGTTGCTTGAGCATTGTTCCAATGAAAGCCTTGTGAAGAATCTTGAAGCACAAATGCATAATTTTCAGCAAAATCACAAAGTACAATGCATTGGTTTTGAGGTAGATTTTCTTTCAAGTGTTGCAAATAGGAAGACTGTTGAGTAGCAATGAAAGAGTGTCTTAAAAGTTTTGGCAAACTCTGAAACAAATAATCCCAAAACTCTTCTGTCGGTTTTATAATAGTCTCCAGGACACACTTGGTATCAATCTGCATCCATTGTTTGAAACTCACATTTTCAATGCTATTAAGCTCAAAAGCTTCTTCAAACCGAGCCTTCAAATCATCACTTCCTGGGCAATTAACACAATTTGCGAAGTAACATTAGATGTTGGCATTTTGCAAATTATATTGCTCGTTACATCTTTGTATGTTTTAATCGGGAGTTCACCATTTGTCAATTCAGGTATTTTACACTGAGCCATCATTAATTTGGCATTCTGATGTATTGTGCAAACGCACACCAAATGTGTCCCACTAGACCTAGGAAGAACACAATGCTTGGGACGAAGCTCACAAAATTTAGAAATTCCAATTCTCTGATCAGGTTAATGCTCCTTAAATAGTACATATGATTCTTTTAATGTACTTAGAATTAAATACTTTTGAACATGTACATATTTGCCATCTTTTTTGACTGAAACAGAGCCTTTTTTACCAGGCATTTGACGACTAACCTCATCATTTTGATAGAATTCTTTAATTAGGGCTACCGTTGCAGGGTTTAGTAAATCATTATCTGTAATAGACCCTAATGTAAATTGGTTACCTTATAGTCAATGTGTTTTTTATTTTTTTTACCTTACAAAAGTTAAAAGTTGCAAAGTAGCCCTAACTGGTATTTAAAACAATACCATTGGTACCATAACTCCTGATCCCATTGAGATCCCAATCTAAAAGTTTCAGAATTTAAAGCTTATTATATTACAAAAAACATATATTTTTTTCAAAAATTTTATAAAACACTGTCTCATATTTTTTTTAATTTAAGAAAAATTTACCAAGCATAGTCAAGTTGCATATCAAATTAAAACTTATGAAATAATCTTTAAAATGAGGGGTCAAACAACTCTCTAGGCCTTATAGAACTTGAGAAATTCAAGATTAAACAAGTTTATGCAAGCCAAAAAACGACAATTTTAAAAAAAAAATTTAATTAATTACATGAAAACCCATTGAGATACACAAAATTTTTAAATATATTCTCATTTATATCACAAAGGAGAATGATCCCTGAAGGTTTCATTGAAATCTGAAATGGTCAGGTTGAGTGACTGGTTGATTTGGCATTGAATCACCCCTCAACCAAGAGAACAAGCTGGACTCACGAGTAGCTACAGCACTGTAGATCATATCCATGTACTGAGAGAACTACTTGAAAGAACAAGAGAATATTAACTCCCATTATGCATGGCTTTTATTTATTATGAAAAGGCCTTTGATTCTGTGAAACCATCAGCAGTAACAGTGGCTTTGAAATCCTGTGGTATTGAAGATGCATATTAGCATTATTAATAACATCTATGAAAATGCAAATGCAAAGGTTCGGATATTTAAGGATACAGCACAAATAAGAATTGGAAAGGGAGTGAGACAAGGTGACACCATGTCTCCCAAGCTCTTTAATGCTACATTGCAAAATGTCTTTCAATCATTGAACTGGGAAAGCAAAAGGATACAGATTAATGGAGATTACTTAACTCATCTTCATTTTGCTGATGACGTAGTCATCTTTCAGGGTGTCCACATTTTGGAAAGTCAGGGAAATGAAAATTGGTCAGGGAAAGTCAGGGAAATTTCAATCACAGTTAGACTACAACTAGTTTTAACCTGTCGTCGGGGAGTGACACCCTCGTCGCCCAACACACTTGCACTTGGTGTTGCAGACAGTCACTAACTTCCCCTTCCTACTAATGTAACCTTGTATTTCCTACCTATTATTGTAAGTTGTGTTACATTACTTGTTAACATTTCTCTTTTTGTTTTAGGTCAAAGGAGTAGAAGAAAATTTGTGATATAAGTTATACCTTGTTAAAAAGCAATTAAGACTGCAGCAATGTCAAAGCGTTGTGTCTTTAATGAACAATGGTTGGACGAACAATTAAATCCTGAGTTTTCTGGTTAGATAGCTGCTTATTAAAGGCAACAATGAATCAGCATTTTGTAAAGTGTGCTCTAAAACTTTCAAGCTTAGCAACATGGGGCATCGGGCAGTCTCCAGCCACGGAAATGGCCCTAATCATTTGAAAAACATCTGTGTTAAAGTGTCTCAGCCCAGTCTTGCTTCTTTCACTTCCTGTGTGAAAAAGAACTATCTTTGTAATAACGAACTCTTGCCATCAACAAGCTCAGGAAATGTGGAATCAGTACTAGAAAATATTAAGTCTAATGACTCAAATACTAATGTTGTGAAAGATGATGTAACAAAGTCGGAAATATTATAGGCCACGGAAGTGTTGTCCAAGCGAATGTCTCTGAACTCTTGTACACAGATTAACAAAACATTTCAGTTAATGTTTCCTGACTGTGCAATAGCTTCAAAATTTACTTTAGGCAAAAGCAAAGCATCTTATGTGATAAACCATGGATTGGCACCACATTTCAAAGAGTGTTTAATGGACGATCTGAAGCAGTGCACTGACTTTGTAATTTGTTTTGATGAATCACTAAACAAAATTGTTCAGCATGGGCAAATGGATCAGTTTGTTTGTTATTGGGACGTCAATCCGCAAAAAGTTTCCTCTAGATACTTAAGTAGTGTGTTTTCAGGACGGGCAACAGCTAATGACCTTTTAGAGAAATTCATTAAAGGTGCACCTCTTCCCTTGAATAACATACTGCAAGTGTCAATGGATGGACCTAACGTTAATCTCAGCTTTCTTCAAAAGCTGAAAGATAAACTTAGAACTGAAAATCCAGATGGTAAATTATTAGTTGACATTGGAGTATGTGGTCTTCACGTGGTCAATGAAGCTATGAAAACTGGACTTGAAGCAGTGAAATGGGATATACATCACTTTCTGCGTAACTTGTATTACCTTTTAAAAAATAGTCCTGCTCGCCATGCAAATTATACTATGATCACTGGATGTAAAGATTTCCCTTTGAAATTTTGCACTGTAAGGTGTTTGGAAAATGTTAATTGTTTGACTAGGGCATTGTTTGTCTATGATCATATCAAGAAATATGTTCAAGAATCATCGGTTTCCAGCAAACAGCACATGTTTCTTGCAGAATTCATGGAAAGTCCACTGTTGAAATGCAAATTAGCTGCATTTAAGACTATAGCTTTGGAGTGTGAATCTTTTTTGAGAAGATTCCAGAGCCCAAAGCTTTTAATTCCTTTTTTACACACTGATTTGCTGGATCTGATGAAAAATTTGATGGCACGAAACTTGAAGCCTGACAAATTAAGTGAAGCTGATAGTGTCTCAAAACTGTTAACTTTAGATGTATCAAAAAGTGAAAATCTTCTCTCAATTGAGAAAGTTGATATTGGATTTAGGGCTAAAAAGCTATTAAAAGAAGTGAAGTGCTCAGAAAGGGAGAAATTAGAGTTTAAGCTTAAATTTAGGAAACTTGTGACCAGTATGATTGAAAAACTTCGTGAGAAAAGCCCACTAAAATTTAAGTTGTAGTGGGGTAAATTGTTTGGATCCAAAAATTTTAGTGCAGCAGCCGAGTCTAGGCAAGAAGAGAGTGGAAATTGTGCTCGAAGTCTTACTTAGTGCGAACAGGATTTCAGATGACTGTGCTGAAAAAGCTAATAAAAAGTATGCTTCATTGTGTGTAGAAGCTCAATCTGCTTTAAAGTCTCAGTTTGATGAATTTTTAGACAGTCATGATGATTCCATTGGATTAGACAAATTTTACAGTGCTCTACTTGACAACCAAAAACAATTTGGTGAACTTTGGGATGCAATAAAAATTTGTCTCATTATGTCTCATGGAAATGCTTCAGTGGAAGGTGGATTTTATGTCAATAAGTCTCTCCTTGTGGAAATTCTCCTGGAAGAATCCCTTATTTGTCAGAGAACAGTTTTTGATGCCATTAAAAATGTTGGAGTAGAACACATTGCCATTAATAGAAGGCTTCTTCTTTCTGTAAGAGCCTCCAGACGAAGATATCGGGATTATCTTAAGAAAAAAAGTGTTCTTCAAAACGAAGAAGAAAGAAAACTGAAGGAAAAAAGAAAAATTGATCATGAAATAAAGGAATTGAAGGGGAAAAGACAAAGAGTATGGAAGGAACTAGAGTTGGAAGAAGAAGCATTGCAGGCGAAGATTGCAGATTGGAAAAAGAAGAAAAGTGGTGTGTAATATAAAAACAGTGACTGTGTTCCTACTGTAATATTTTTATAGTAACTGTTCTGAATATTGTGCATGGGTTTGTTTGAGTGTTTCTTCAATAAATGTAAAACCATGAAAAAAAGAGTAAACTTAAAATTAAAAAGGTGCGAGTTGGACGGCCATGATGAAGGCCGATAAAAAAAAAAAAATGAAATAAAAAAATGAATCAGTTATGTGGGAAACTTCATGTGTCAAATGGAAACACTTTTAAATAATATAAGTTTCTCAATTATCCAATTCAATTTTATTTATTATCATGGCACATATATTGAAAACCTCAAATAAACCTCTAATATCAGTTCAAATCGTTATTTCTAACCCTTGAACATCACTACGTGGCTTATTATAATGAATTCTTGGCAAGATATCACAGAAATCCTGTCATTCTTCTGTTCCTCACGTATTTTAAAAAGGTTCATTAAAAATCACGATGTCCGGACTCCATAGCTTCTTATTTAACCAGTAGGTGTCATATTGGGAGTGAATGATATATTTATTAAAATATGAACTAAAAACAATTAACTCTTAAAAATGAGGATAAAATAATAGCCTTGTTACCTTTTTTTTTTTGGTCAGCATCTTCTTTCCGACTAGTTGCTCTTGGTAGAAATTCATTATTGCTCTTGACTTTCGATTGATCAATATTCTTCAAGAACGAATTGCGTAGTCAAAAGATTTCACAAGTGAAAGTCCCCGCAAGCAACATGTAGGCAGCAGAAGGGATTGTGGGTGGCAGTTACTTTGCAACGAAAACTTTAACAACTGACCATCAAAATATTTATGATAGCTAAAATCCATAAAAAAATTTAATTGAAAAAACTTGTCTTCAAGATAGAGATTTGAAAGAAATTAATCTAATGAAATAATAAAATCAAACTAAAATCCATTAGACCAACCTCAACTTCAAATGAAAATGATATGCAAAACGTCTTTACCGAGGAATCCAGACTTTGAATTTCCGACGCCCGTTTCGGCACACGTTTTCGTGGCCATTCTCAAGGGCATTTCGTGCTGTACTGCTCCTTGCACGTTATCTACTAGTTAAGTCGATGGTGCTGCCATCTCTATCGTTTGCGTCTTCCTCGTGCTCATCACGTAAAGCATCGTTGGCGCCATCTAGTGTCCTGTTTTTTAATCTTCTTAGTATTTGTAGACTTGATCTTCTTATTTGGACAATTCATTGTTTTTCTTGTTTTATCATGTTCAACCATGTTGGTGATAATTCGACTGGGACATTTAAATTGCAATTATATGCTTTGGTCTTCTCGATCATAATGGCCTCAGCTGTCAGGATCTTTTTATGTGTGTTGTGAGACGTAACCAAACTTATATTCTCCCAGTCGGGTGTGGCCTTGTTGTTTTGACATTATTGTATAAGTGAAGTTCGAATTTCACCCTTATTCCAGTTATTTAAGTGTTCACATAATCTGATAACAACATTTCTCTTTGTGCTACTTATGTAAACTGTTTTATTATCTAGGTTCTTGTTTATATTAATAATTGGTATACGATATACACCTGCTTTACGTAATATGGAACTTTTTTCATTGTTTGATTGCAAAAGTGTGCTGTTGTCGAGTACAGTGTCTGCAACAAGTAATCCTGGTCTGTGGCATTACTTTTTTAAAGAACCTATAAGGATTAAAATGGCAAATGCTATTAACAATATCAATAAGACAGAAAAAGAGTTAGCTCAAAAAAGGATTAGATATGAACGACAAGCATTAATTGACTTACGTAACAACCCTAGGATAGCAAGTATAATGGCCAATAAATCAAAACAAATAATTTTGATTAATCAAGATTGCCTATGAGAAAAAAATGATAACAGCAATTGAAACACTTGATACAATAATCATTCAACAAGACCCCACAGAAAATATTATTAGAAAAATGGCCAAATTAAAGAACCACAGCAATCTACCTGAAGAGATTAAAAGTAAAGCCACCAGTAGGGGCCACTATCCCAAGAATTTTTGGAAAAATAAAAGTACACAAGGACTGACATCCAATGCGACCTATTGTTTCAAAGAAAATTGCTCCAACCATTAACCTAGAACGAGCATTATTTCATTTTCTTAAAAGATATTATGAAGACCATGCATACACAATTAAAAATTCAACTGATGTCGTTAGAGCTATTTAGGCCTATTGTGGACCCAGAGAGATAAAGATGGTGAGCCTCAAAATTGTTTCACTCTACCCAAGTACTCCTACTAATCAAGCTATTAATTTAATAGAAGAAATGTTAATTGCAAACAAAACACCAACTACCCAAACAGCTAGCAAGCATTGTGTCAGCATTAAACCTAATTAATGACAATAACTTTTTTTACATATAACAATATGATATATAAACAGCTATGAAGTGCACCCATGGGATCACCTTTGTCTGGACTGTTTGCTGAAGTTATACTCCAGGACATCGAGAAAAGGATACTTACTGACAAAAAAATTTACAAATAAACATCCTGAACTATTTGTTCGATATGTTGATGATATTTTGGAAACATAGTGAAGAAGATCTGGAAGAATATGTTAATACATACAGCAAGATATATACAACTATCAATCTTACAACCGAATGAGAAAAAAAATAAACAAATACCATTTTTAGATATTAATATCATCAATAATAACTAAATAATTGACTATGAAGTATACAGAAAGACAACATTTGTCCCAAATATAATACCTAGTAACTCAAATCATCCATGGAAATTTAAAACCGCAGCATTCAGGTATTACTTAAAAAGAGCAATTGTACTTTCATCTAATAATACTGCAAGACTAAAAGAGTTGAAATGGATCAAAACTTTGGTTGGAGACTTCGGCTACAAGGAGAGATTGATTGATTGACGATCTTTACAAAGAAATTCAGAATAACCAAAATAGACCAAGGCAGAATCTGACTGATACATACAGATTTTGTGGAAAACTACCATATTGTCCACATCTATATCTGCTCCTTTAAAAAGGAATGCCACAGAGCAGGATTACTTGTTGCAGACACTGTACTCGACAACAGCAGACTTTTGCAATCAAACAATGAAAAAAGTTCCATATTACGTAAAGCAGGTGTATATCGTATACCAATTATTAATATATACAAGAACCTAGATAATAAAACAGTTTACATAGGTAGCACAAAGAGAAATGTTGTTATCAGATTGCGTGAACACTTAAATAACTGGAATAAGGGTGAAATTCGAACTTCACTTGTACAATATTGTCATAATAACGAGGCCACACCCGACTGGGAGAATATAAGTTTGATTACTTCTCACAACACACATAAAAAGACCCTGACAGCTGAGGCCATTATGATCGAGAAGACCAAAGCATATAATTGCAATTTAAATGTCCCAGTCGAATTATCACCAGCATGGTTGAACATGATAAAACAAGAAAAACAATGAATTGTCCAAATAAGAAGATCAAGTCTACAAATACAAAGAAGATTAAAAAACAGGATGACGCAAACGATAGAGATGGCAGCACCGTCGACTTAACTAGTAGATAACGTGCATGGAGCAGTACAGCACGAAATGCCCTTGAGAATGGCCACGACAAATGTGTGTCGAAACGCACGTCGGAAATTTGAAGTCTGGATTCCTCGGTAAAGACGTTTTGCATATCATTTTCATTTGAAGTTGAGATTGGTCTAATGGATTTTAGTTTGATTTTATTATTTCATTAGATTAATTTCTTTCAAATCTCTATCTTGAAGACAATTTTTTTCGATAATTTTTTTTTATGGATTTTAGCTATCATAAATATTTCGATGGTCAGTTGTTGAGTTTTCGTTGCAAAGTGTAACTGCCACCCACAATCCCTTCTGTTGCCTACATGTTGCTTGCTGGGGACTTTCATTTGTGAAATCTTTTGACTACGCAATTCGTTCTTGAAGAATATTGATTAATCGAAAGTCAAGAGTAATAATGAATTTCTACCAAGAGCAACTAGTCGGAAAGAAGATGCTGACCAAAAAGGTTACAAGGCTATTATTATTTTATCCTCATTTTTAAGAGTTAATTATTTTTAGTTCATATTTTAATAAATATATCATTCACTCCCAATATGACACCTACTGGTTAAATAAGAAGCTATGGAGTCCGGACATCGTGATTTTTAATGAACCTTTTTAAAATACGTGAGGAACGGAAGAATGACAGGATTTGTGTGATATCTTGCCCAAAATTCATCAAGTAAACCTGTTTGTGTAAGGTCAGGAAAATCAGGCTTCATAATTCTGTGGACACCCTGTCTTTGCAACTACCCCTTCAGAGCTGCAGAGTATGATCCAAGAACTTGTTGACAAGAGTAAAGAAATGGGATTAAAAATGAATTTTCATAAGACAAAAGTGATGTTCAATGCTTTTACAAGAAACAAAGATTTATCGATTGATGGAGAAAAGCTTGAGATTACCATACCTACATTTATCTTGGGCAGCAGATATCTAGTGAGGGTCACATTAATGAAGAAATTAATCAGCGTATGAAACTTAGATGGAGAGTTTTTGTAAGAAACAGTACAATTTTTAAGAGCAGTATGCCATTGTCTTAAAAGAAAAGTGTTTAATCAATGCATCCTGCCAGTGCCCACATATGGAGCAGCGACATGGGCCTTAATTGAAAAAAGATATGCCACCCCGGTGGCGCAATGGTCTAAGCGATGGCCTCTGATCATTCATCCGAAAGGGGTCCGGGCTCGAATCCGAGTGAGGCATGGATGTTGTGTTTGTAAATGCGTACGGCACTGACTCTTTCCCTTCCCTGGAACCAGGGGCCCCAAATTAGGCACGGGCGACTTCTTATAGCCCATTGAGTTGTTCACAGTGGTTGTTAAACCTCCAATCCAAAAAAAAAAAAAAAGAAAAAAGAGGCTTACAAAGACTGCAGACAACTCAAAAAGGCATGGAGAGATAGATGCATGTTTGGTGTAACCAGGAAAGTTAAGAAGAGGAACTTGTGGATAAGGAAAATTACAGTAGTGGACGACAACATGACCAGAGTGAAATCACTGAAATGGCAATGAGCTGGACAATCATGTTGCCAGTAGAGCAGACCACCGATGGATAACCAAAATTTTAGACTGGATTCCGAGGGACGGGAAAAGACCCAGAAGAAGACCCCATGGGAGATGGATGGATGGAATTCAAAAGTATGCTGGAGTGACATGGAGGTGACAGGCTCAAAACAAACAATTGCGGAAGAAACTTGGGGAGACCTTCATCCAGCAGTGGATTGATAACACTAGCCTGCAAATGAAAACTTTTTTCTGCGGTATGAACTTGAATATGTGACTTTTACTAATACACTGCCAGACAATTGCTAAGGACGGGTGACAATAGCAACGATAGCAACCATAAAATGGAAGGCAGGAAAATGTGGAAATTAGCATAAGTGCGGGATGCAATAAGACGTGTTGTGCGTATGCAAATTTTGGATTGCCGAACTTGTTCGTGACGTCATAGCGCTGATAAGAGATCTAAAGGATTTGACACGTATTGACCGTTGTTGTTCAAACGCAAAGTTGAAAGGGAAAGAATTAATTGACGAACTTGCAATTTTCAGTATGTCTTCCCGACATCACCTAGATGATTTTACGCGTGGCCGTATTATTGGCAAGATTGAAGAAGAGCGAAAAATAACAGATGTTGCCAGGGAGTTCGATGTCAGCCACAGTGTTGTTTCAAAGCTTTGGAAATCATTTCAAACAAATGGAGAGTGTAGCAAACGTCACAGGGGAGGTCGTGTTCGCAGTACCACACCTGCAGAAGATCGGTACATAGTGCTATCAACAAAAAGACACCGGCCCAGCACAGCTAATGAGGTAGCAAATCAGTTTATGGCTGCTACTGGCAAGCGGATCTCCCGAAAAACTGTCGCCAGACGTTTGCATGAAGGAGGATTATACGCCCGCCGTCCTGTTGTGTGCATCCCATTGTCCAGACGTCACCGTACCGCCCGTTTGCAATGGTGCCATCAACATCGCAATTGGACTGATAACGACTGATCTGCTGTCCTCTTCTCAGATGAGAGTAGATACAGTCTATCGTCTGATTGTCGACGACAACTGATTTGGCGTGATAGTGGTACTGCATATTGTCCAGCAAACATACAGGAAAGGGACTGATATCCGACATGTAGTGTCATGGTATGGGCTGGCATCATGATCAATGGCCGTACATCCCTCTATGTGCTTCCAACTGGGACTATGACCGGCCAACGATACATTAATGATGTTCTGCTACCTCATGTTCGCATGTTCCGTGGTGCTGTCGGTGATAGATTTATTTTCATGGACGACAACGCAACATGTCATCAAACAGTCGCTGTCCAGGAGTGTCTTGAGAGCGAGGATATTCAACGCCTCGTATGTTCTCCAGATCTGAATCCCATTGAAATATTCAACGCCCAGCACGTTAAACGCCCAGCGGATATTCAACACCCAGCACGTTCTCCAGATCTGAATCCCATTGAAAATGTGTGGGATGCTTTGGGGAGGAGTCTTGCTGGTTGCCAATGCCCTCCAATAAACAAGGACACCCTCATCCATGCACTGACAGAGGAATGGGATAAATTACCCCAACAGCTGCTTGATAATGTTGTGCAAAGCATGACACGACGTGTGGAATCTTGCATCGTCCTCCGTGGTGGCCATATCCCATATTGACATCTTACGCCGGAATGACTGCAGATGGTAATTGCATTTTTTTCACGTTTGCGTATTCTGCACAAACTCCTGTTTGTCCCTTGAACACGTTCCAAAGCCTTCTGGATTTCAGAGCACAATAAATTGTCTTTCTTGTAATGTCCTGGCATTCTGACATTATTTTATTTCACTTGGCATCCAACCACACTTACTTTTTTATGCGCTATATAGCCGTTTATGATCCGTCCTTAGCAATTGTCCAGCAGTGTATTTGTACACTGAATTCAAAAATGCATTCGCTTCTGCTGTATCACATCGGGTTCCTTGGCAATGTGGCATAACCTAAGTTCATCAATTTCTGTTGACCGAAGCGATACATTTCATGTCTTTGCATATATAACATGCATATTTAACCATTTTTAAAACTAAACATAAGCAAGAACAACCTGTGCAGTATCCCAGTGTTTGTCCCTGGCTCTGCTATCCCACTCGCAAAGGAAACAGGGAAATTTTGTGCATCCTCTCTGCTGTCCTAACAATATTCCAATGACTTTCAAGTCACCACATATTTGCCATTCATGTTCATGGAATTTAATTTTTTCAAGCACTAACTTTAATGTTGAATCGTATGATTCTGACAATTTTGTGGAATGAACAAGTGGTGCAGAAGCGAATTTGTTGCCGTTATGAAGTAAAACCGCCTTGAGGCTTCTTTTGGAAGAGTCAATGAAAAGGTGCCAGGAACTAGGTTGATAGATTTCCTCTCCCAACTGATGAATAAGATTACGGATTTCCGTACAAAAAACCAGATCATCTTCCTTTGAGTAGTGTTTCTGAAAACACTTGTCATGATTCCTGTACCAAGAAAATGTAACTCCAGGTGCCAGCAGGTTTTTCTCATAAAGTCTTGAGCCTAGTAATTCACTCTTTTCCTTCGTGAGCCCCAGTTCTCTTATCAAGTCATTCAACTCTGGTTCAGTAAACATTTTTGGTGAATGGTCAAATTCTTCTGGTTCGAAACTTGTGTCCTCAGTGTCTGAATGTAGAGAACTGCTTTCAGATTCATCACTCAAGTTAGCTGGTGGTGTAGGTACTGGTAAGTCCATGAGGAACAGGCCGTATGGCTGATGGCAGATTCGGGTATTTAATTCCTTTCTTATTCTTTTTGTTATAACCAGCAGCATTGCACATACAGAAATAACAGTCATCGTGGTGGTTTCTTCTGTTCACGCCATATCATTGGAATTGCAAACAGAATTGCCTTCCGTTTTCCTTCGTACCAGTTCCGCAGTCCCTCGACACAACTGTTACAAGCAACGTGAGGCGCAAACGACTTATCTTGGTCGCCGACTTTCACTTTGAAGTACGCAAAGTCTAGTTTCTTCACGAATGAATCTAGTCTACGTACCTTACCATCAAACACATAACATCCACAAATGTAACAAAATTGCTGAGGACTTCGCACACACTGTCTTCTACACAATCCCGACGCACTAGCCATACTTACAAGCTCACGTTTTACTTTCACACTTCCAATATAGGACGGGCACATGCACAAGGATGCCTGCCATTTGCTCAACTGATAGGATATTCAGTGAGGGAATGTGAGGGTTCTTTAAACAGAAACTCCTACTGGTACAATAAACAAGCGACTGCACGCCGCCTATTGCGCGCCGACCGCTCTGACGCGACGCAGCGGCGTCTGAAAACATAAACAATAACGAAATACAGAAGTACGCAGGAACATTCATTGACAAGGGGCATATCTCATACTAATATAGCATTTCCTAGGTTTAAGTCAAGTTCTTTGTGGATATTTAAGTGCGATTGTGAGGAGATAGCTCTACATTACATGCAATGTGGATACGTCAATTCACGTATACGGAAAAAACAATATTGCAAAACAACTAGATGTGATGGACCAAAACTAACATTATTTTCGGATTCAGGACACAGATTTTCACAAGAATCATCTACTTTTGTGTTTACCGCAGAACCATTGTTGGCTAGTGTAATGGTTGTTGATGATTATATATATGTATTTTGATGTCAGGCTAGTTACCTTTCTGAAGTAATGTCATACCAGGTGTGTGTTGACATTAGGCCAGTTGCCTGCGTACATCATCAGTGCACTAACCATAACTGTAAGAGTGATGTACACGTATATATATATAGCATATATGGCAACACTGAGAGACTAGTGTATGAGACTGTACTAGATATTGTGTAGCTGAGTAGACAACAGATCAGAGAGAGTGTGATTCTGATAGTAGCAGAGGCTCTGTGTATAGTGGTTATATTGTGTGTTTTATGATAGTCACAGTGAGCTTTTGATATATGCTGAATTTATCATATTAAGTTTGTTCATCTGCCAAGTAATGCATGTACAAGACTTCAGTGCTTCAGAGGAATAAAATGAGGTCAACTTTTTATAGTGCCTTTCCTCTTTTCTTCACATCTTCAAGGTGGGATGATTAAACTATTTTTTTTTTTTTCTGTCTTGAGCATTAAAATAAATATACACCAAACAGTGGTGCCAGGAGATAGCAAACAGCTCACTGTGCTCAGATTACCTTTAGCGTCGGCCAGAAACCTGTGCTATGCGCAAACGTTCTTTACTTATTGAATGATGTATATACTATTTCACAGAGCTCTGGAAGTGTCTATAAATATTATTTCTGCACATTTTATGCCTGTGGCTCTTTAGTTTAACTGTAAGAATGTATTTACTTCCATTAGCTGTCAAGTGAAAGGGTGTTTTTTTCACCACTTTTTCCAGTTCTCCTGCACAAAAAATTTTGACCTGAAAAGTGTGCAATTTATAGTAAAAATATATTTCAAAAATAAAAGTGTACTGTATAAATTTTATGCATGCAAAAATCTAATACTTGTTAAAATGTAAGTAATATATTTTTTTATTTTGTTGTAGATTTCATATATTTTCAATCCAGGATGTGAAACTCCAGAGTATGAAAGTTATTGTTCTAATAACACTCAACTCAATTTAATCCATGTAACAGCAAATGGTTCCAAAAGTACCTTCCATTTCCTGTGGAGCACATGGAAGCTTCCTACTGTTATTGTTGCAAATACACATCATGATGCTCATCTAAATGTGAACTGGACTGCACTGTTGAACTTTGAAAGTGGAGCTGTGTCATTCACCAAGAAGCCTTTGTATTCCATTGGGTTTGTGGTTAAAGAGGTATGTGATTTCACCATTATTTGGTTTCCACATATCTGTTTGCACACTGTTGTGGGTTACTCTAATTCATTTATGCTGCTCACATGATTTCATATTTTTTTAAATAATTTGTTGAAAATGATTGTGCATGAAAGAATAGCGTGTTTTCATCATTTCCATTGAGGAATAACTTCAATTCATTTTTTTAGCCATTTTGTGCCAAGAAATCAATTAAAGCAAGTACATCAAAGAATCATTCTATGTTCAATCGTCTGACTGAAGAAAAATAAATTTCTGATCTTTTCTTTAATTTGAATGATGAGCACAATTAGGTATTTATGTTGTGTGTGGAAAATCTGGTGTTTGAATTTCCCTCAATAAGCAAACTTGATTTAGTATTCTAAAAATTGTTTCACATTTGTATTACTTTTCCGGGTTACATGTAACAAGCAATTCAGGAAGTTACTTTTTATGTATATTGTATCTAAAAGGGATTAACATCAATAAATTGCTATTATTAGGAGTGCAACTTAATTCTCTGCCCCTAACCGCAAGCGATTATAGAACTTCGGCAAATGCAAATAGCTGTGTGCGATAATGGCTGATTGCAGCGCCATCCAACAGCTTTCTAGGCAACCGTAACCACTCACAGCTGTAGTGACAGAAGGGACGAAAGTTGACGGTGAAAGCAATGTTGTTCAAGAAGCAACATTTGAGGCACTGCCTCCTGTTCGCGTTTCAACTGAAAAAAACGTGCTGCAGAAACCCAGCAAATGATCTGTGCTGCTTTGGGCAAGGCTGCTGTGTCCTACAGTACGTGTAAGAAGTGGTTCCAGCGGTTTAAGCAGGGAAATTTCTACCTCCATGATGCAGAACGTCCGAGACAGCCACAGAAAGTTGACGATGAGGAACTGGAACAACCGTTGGATGCAGATCCCTGTCGTACACAGTCAGAGCTCGCCCAGGAACTCGGAGTAACACGGCAAACCATTGCAAAGCGCCTGCACAAGCTTGGACAGATTCACAAGGAGGGTCGTTGGGTGCCCCACCAACTCACAGCTACAAATAAGTCTAGGCGCTATGATGTTGCTGTGTTCTTGCTCTCCAGATTCAAGAAGGATTTCCTTCACAAGATTTTGACTTGTGATGAGAAGTGGATCCTCTATGATAATCCTAAGGGGTGTAAATCGTTGGTTTATCCAGGTCAGCCTACCACTAGCACTGCCAAACCAAATATCCATGCCAGGAAGTTGTTGCTGTGCATATGGTGGGCTCAGCGTAGTGTCGTACACTATGAGTTGCTCAAATCCGGTGAAGCGGTCAATGCTGAGCGTTATTGTCAGCAACTCATTCGTGTGAGTGACGCAATGGAGGCGAAAAGGCCATACACCGGCAAGGGCAGAAGGTCGGTCCTGTTGCTTCAGGATAACGCATGTCCTCACACTGCGAAAACAACTTTAAACATGATCACCGACATGGGATGGGCGATTTTGTCCCACCCGGCGTATTCTCCAGACTTTGCCCCGTCGGATTATCACCTCTTTTGCTCCCTGTAATGTCACCTGAGTGATGCATATTTCACTTCTGTCGAGGAGGTCCACACAAGTATTGATGACTTCATCAACTTGAAACAGCCCTCTTTTTTCCACAATGGCATTCGGCAGCTCCCTGACCGATGGCTCAAATTTATCCACCATGATGGGGATTATTTCCCTGATGAGGTACGTATTTGATTTGCTATAATTTGCTGTCAATGTGTCATGCCTGTGGCCGAGAATTAAGTTGCACACGTAATATTTTATGGCCTAGCTGCATGAAAGCAAGTGCTGGTGTTAATTTTCATGCTGTCAGTTTGTACTTTTAGGCATTCTGTTGGTGTTGTCCGGGGGAAAAATTGCAAAAAAATGTTCTTATTTTTGAAATGTACTTACTCAGAACCAGTAGTAGATCTAGCGAGGGGTTAGTCCCCACCCCTCCCCCGGCAGGTTTTTTTTTCTTTTTTAAATAGCCAATGGCGTAAATAATTAATATATAGTAGTTCCTCTCAATAAGGGACACCCATGGGACTGGTTGTTTTTGACCTTATTGGGAGGTTCCTAATGAAATACATCTAACTATGAAATATTTAATAAATATTCAATAAATACATAATAGACATTTTAATAAGGAATGTGACTTTTTATGTAAATAACAGTAAATGTTAAATACAATGAAAATATGAAATACATATGTATGAAACAGAAATACAGTGCGTGCATAAAAGTACAGTATCTGTACTATATGAAACATTGGAAAAGTTACTTGCCAAAATTAAAAAAACAGGAACTCTTTTTACATGTTTTGCATTTCCACTTGGTCTGTATTCAAAATGTTCAATGCACAAAAGCCTGTATCTCAAGTTTTAAGATAATAATTCTGAAATTGGTATGACATGGTATGGTGATGAGAAATTTAGTGATTCTGCCATGCTCCTTTCGTTAAAGGTTTTGCCTTTTGTCACTAAACACCTGAGACTAGTTTCATCAGAGGCATGCATACTGTCGCTGGCTATAAACAACATTTGAAGCAAAACTACATATGGTTCCAATTTCTGGACCTAGAGTGTAATGTAATTAAAGAAGTGATATTCTTCTGTCCTTGGCACTCCGTAACAATAATACAACTTCCGCTGATTAGCAGTGAAATGAAGCACAACATCTGATGACTGTCTTTTTTCTGGTAATAGGAAATTCTATTCCAAACTTTTTATTTTTAAATTTAGTTGCCCAGATCGGGCAGCCATATTTTTTATTTACATGCCCAGTGCATCTGGGGCATGTTATTTTTCAAGCCCTGAGTATGTATTTATTTGAAATAATGCACCACATGAAAGGGTTTGTTTTAAAGCTTTCAATGGATATTAAGTTTACCAATTAAACTGAGTCCTTCACTGTCATTGATATTTAAAAAGAACTTATTCAACTGTGCAGCAAAGTTTTTGATATCACAGCTTTGCTCCTTTTCTTCTTCGTCACTTTCTGGATTCTCCAAGCACTTTTTTTATGTCTTCATTATCAACGACAAAAATAAAAGCTCTGGTGTCTACATTAGTATTGTGCCGCCCCGGTGGCGCAGTGGTCTAAGGCGCTGGCCTCTGATCATTCGTCCGTGAGGGGTCCGGGTTCGAATCCCGGTGAGGCATGGATGTTGTGTTTGTCTTACGGCACTGGCTCTCTCCCTTCCCTGGAACCAGTGACCCTAAATTAGGGACGGGCGACTGCTTATAGCCCATTGAGTTGCTCACGGTGGTCGTTAAACCTCCAATCAAAAAAAAAACAAAAAAACATTAGTATTGTTGGTACACAGCTGCCCATCGATCGCAATATATTTCTCTATCACGTTATTATCACTGTCTTTGATAAGTTCACACAGTTCTGTATTTTCTTCAGTGTACTCACTCAGGTCACTTACAGTGGAAACTAAAATAGCAAAGTCTGCCATTTAAAAAGACTTTTAGAGGTATAGACTTAACAGCCATAGTTATCCACTGTATTGCCATTCAGCACATTGATAGACTTGGCAAGCTGTTTTCACAAGAAGAACTTTGAGAAAAAATTCATGCCATGGAAACAGTTTACTATACATATTGTGCAGTCTTAGGCTTCTGGTGATACCTTGGTCCATAGGCTGCAATACTGATGTTGTCTTAAGTGGAAAGAAAATCACTTTCACAGATTTTAGTGTTAAATCTTGCAGTTGGGCTGTTGGATTGTGCATGAACAGCAAAATCATCCTCTTTTGTTTCCACATTTTTTTTATCTAAAGCAATCAACCAGTTGGACATGTAACACTTTGTCATCCAGGATTTTTTTGTTTGGTTCCCACTGCACTGGTAATGCTTTTGGATTAATGTTCTTAAAACATCTTGGCTACATTTTTATTTTTATTTTTTATTTTTTTGGCTTTTCTTTATAACTGGTGGCACCTCAAAATCTCCTGCGTTACAGCAGAAAAAAAGTAAGATCCTCATTAAAAATCTTGCCTCTACACATTATACAGGTTTTTAGCTTCGTAACCTTTATGAATTTCATTCATTATTTTTTACATCTAGTCTGTACCTTGTTGCGAGTCTGCAGATTTTGCTTCACCACAAACGGTGTAACTGGGAATCTACTTAACAGTGTAAAAGTCATGTATCCTGGCAGTAGAGCTTGTGTACAAATGAATGATGTTTTATCAAAATGGCTTTCTATTGGTGCAGAAGTCAGACAAGGTTGTGTAATGTCACCATGGCATATCATATATCACTAAGCTGTTCTCTAAGATTCAGAGGTTAGCTCCAAAAAGAAATACAAACTACCAGAAAATTTTTACTTACTGTTGCCGTATCAAACTTCTCCATTTACGGTGATCTTGACATATAACTCGGGCTTCACTGACATTCATTACACGCAGTACACAAGATCTTCTATACTTCATACTCATAAATTGTTTCTCATGCAGACACTCCTGAATCTGATCCTCCCATGATTTCCTTGGTCTTCCTCTGCCTTTCCTTCCTGCCACTTAGGCTAAAAAGATTTTCTTAGTAAGCATCTCATCTCTCATTCTTTCAACATGGCCAAACCACCAAAGTATATTAGTCTCCACCTTGCTAACAACATTTGGCTTCACGTCACACAACTGCAACACATCTTCATTCCTCACACAATCAGAACGTGCCTTGTCACAAACCCCCTGTAAGTAACACATTAAGTGGTTTTATTATGTGATTGAAGTATTTGCACCCTTTCATTAATCTGTTCCTCACATATATTTGTTTTTATAAGGAATAAATGACCAGATGACTAAGCAGTGTTTGATAATATACAGTAACTGATTTACAATATTGTAAATCATCATCATCATCATCATCATTGTCAACCATTATCAATCCACTGCTGGACGAAGGTCTCACCAAGTTTCCTCCACAACGGTCTGTCTTGTGCCAGTCTCCTCCATGTCACTCCCGCATATTTACGAATTTCATCCACCCATCTCCCATGTGGTCTTTTTCTGGGTCTTTTCCTGTCCCTTGGAATCCAATCTAAAATTTCGGCTGTCCATCTATGGTCTGTCCTTCTGGAGGTATGTCCAGCCCATTGCCATTTCAGGGATTTAACTCTGATCATGATGTCTTCCACTCTCGTCATTTTTCGGATCCACGAGTTCTTCTTCTTATCTCTCCTGGTTATACCAAGCATGCACCTCTCCATGCTGCTTTGAGTTGTCTGCAGCCTTTGTATGTCTCTTTTAGTTAAGGTCCACGTCTCTGCACCATACGTAAGCACTGGAAGGATGCATTGATCAAACACTTTTCTTTTAAGACATAATGGCATATTGCTCTTGAAAATTATGCTGTTTCTTCCAAAAGCTCTCCAGCCAAGTTTTGTACGCCGATTAATTTCTTCATCAATGTGACCCTCACTTGATATCTGCTGTCCAAGATAAACATACGTATCTGTTATCTCCAGTTTTTCTCCATCAATCGATAAATCTTCATTTCTTGTAAAAGCATTGAACATCACTTTTGTCTTCTGAAAGTTCATTTTTAATCCCACTTCTTTACTCTTGTCAGCAAGTTCCTGGATCATACTCTGCAGCTCTGATGGGGTAGTTGCAAAAATGACTACGTCATCAGCAAAACGAAGGTGGGTTAGATAATCTCCATTAATCTTTATCCCTTTGTTTTCCCAGTTCAGTGATTGAAAGACATTTTCCAATGTGGCATTAAAGAGCTTCGGAGATATGGTGTCACCTTGTCTCACTCCCTTTCCAATTTTTATGTGTGTTGTATTTTCAAACAGCCGAATCTTTGCACTTGCATTTTCATAGATGTTATTAATAATATTAATGTATGCATCTTCAATACCGCAGGATTTCAGAGCCGTGGTAACTGCTGATGGTTTCACCGAATCAAAGGCTTTTTCATAATCGATAAAAGCCATGCACAATGGAAGTTCATATTCCCTCGCTCTTTCAATTATTTCTCTCAGTACGTGGATATGATCTATTGTGCTGTAGCCACTCCTGAATCCAGCTTGTTCTCTCGGTTGAGCCATGTCCAGTGTTACCTTCAAGCGGTGTGAAAGAACTTTAGTGAAGATTTTATAAACCACTGATAGGAGGCTGATAGGTCTGTAGTTCCTGAGATCCTCAATGTCACCTTTTTTATGTAGCAGGATCATTGTAGCATTGTTCCAATCCTCAGGAATCTTCCCTTCATTAAGGCATCGAGTGAAAATTTGGGCGAGTACTGTTTCAATTTCTCCACTTGCTTCTTGTATGATGTCTATAGTAATTCCATCTTCTCCTGAAGCTTTCCCCCGCTTCATGTTCTTGATTGCATGAGCAACTTCTGCTGGGAGGACTGGAAGAACTCTGGTACCTTTCATGATGTCTGGAGTACATGTATCATCCCTTTCATATAATTTGGAGTAGAAATCTTTCACTCTTGTCAAAATTTCGCCTCTATTTCTTGTTATAGAACCATCTTCTTTCCTCAGAGCCATAATCTGTTTTCTTCCCTTACTGAGATGTCCCTTTGCTATCTTTAGGCTTTGGTTGTTTTCAATTGCTTTCCTCACTAGCTCACAGTTGAATTTCCTTACGTCTTCAGTGATACTTTTTCGTGCTGTCTTGCATAGCTCTATATATTCCACTTTGGAAGTCACATCTTCTTTAGTTGTCCTCATCTCTCTTCTTTTTTGCATCAACATTTTGGTTTTTCCTGATAATTTGTTTACATGCAACTTGTTCTTAGACCCAGCTAATTTTGTTTTATTGTAAATATAAACACATAAAAACAAGATTACATTTACCAGACATGCTCCTGATCTATTAGCTCCAATGTTCCTTTTGTCTTGTGCCAGGCTTAATGTCATTAGATTTGATCTGCTGCCATGGCCACACTCTGAATACATCTCATGTGGGGATCCTATTTGTAGCTTTTCAAAAATTCTGGCATAGAGCGTGAGCTGGCGTTAAATCATATGGCAACTTGCACCATCATCTGTAAACCTATCTGAGGTTGTGCAGGAGGTCAGCTATGGTTGATTTGGGAAGCCCCATTTTGGCTGGTAACTTGTGTTTGTGGGTTGTTGGATTTTTGCTGCAATAGGCATAAGCAGAACAGCCAAATCAACCACAGAGGACCTTCCCAAACCATTCTTTCACTGCAACTTTGTATCACCAGCTGAAAACTTCTAGAACTAGATTTGCAATGTCTGAGTGACTACAACACCTTTACCTTCTACTGTATTTTTCAGACTGCTTTTGGAACCCTTTCTTCCAGTAATGGCGAAAGAGAACGAAGATTTCAAACTTTGTGGCAATTTTGTACAATGCAATAAATGTTCAGTGTATGCGTCAAAACACATGTATCATACATGAACTGGTTCCCTGCACGATAAACTTTTATATGATCAACAACCTATCCAATGCTACAACCCAGTATCATATTCAAAAATGCTTGTAAGAGTAGAGATGTTAAATATTATTGAACAAGTTTGTAAAATCATGCAATTCATTGATTATGATGCACTTTCCAACATACCAGAAATCATAGGAAAATGCCTTGGTTTTGAGGGGACTAAACTATAGTATAACGTTTGAGGTTCACATATATCAAAATTTAATTTCTTTGTGCCTGTGTTACCTATTTCTTTTATCAAGAGCTACCATACATAAGCCGTTTTCTAATTAAAAATCCCATCTAAATCAGGCAATTTTTACGGAAGTTATCGTGCGAAAATAATGGCTAACGTATCTCATGCATGTGCACTGCCTGCAATTGCTGACAAAAAACATTTTTGGCAGAACTGCTTCCAAAATCGTTACGGAACAACATATTGTATTTTGTTGCAATCGAAGCAGTTTTGCGTAAGTTCTAACGCATAAGGGCGCTAGAATGGATCTTGCTCCTATGTCCTGACCTTTGACCCCATTGTGCCCATTTTCAAATAGGGTTCGTCCCCAGGTTGTCCCCTACCATATACCAAAATTTCATCGAAATCGGACCGTTTTTACCAGAGTTATCGTTCGGACAGACAGACAGACGGACAAAGCTGGAACATATACGCTTTCCAACCGTAGGTTGGAAAGCGTAAAAAGTTGGATTGTAATGGATAGATTGGACAGGGCAATGACAAGCACTGTGGCCATGGTTTAAAAATCCCAACCCACTTGGGGTTTTTCTACTTTTTGGGTTGTTTTTTTAATTTGTAATTTACATAGCTGGAATGCATATCTGAAACAGTAATGGAAATTCCAATTTATCATATTTTATTAGTTCATATTTTTTAAAACTAAGTGATATATAAAAATATTTAAGGTGCGGTGGGTGTGTACAGAAATCATGTTGTGTACATATTTGCGGGCAATAGTTAAAAAAAAATCACCAGTTTGTCCACACCCTCGGATAGTCTGTACTGAACAGTTTTGCACCCAACAAAAAGACAGATAGTCCGCTATGTCTTTTTTCTTATAAAAAAAGGATTCAAAAAATTTATTTTTAAGAATTCGACCCAAAAGTCTGTTGAATCATGGGGAAGTCCATTATTGTTACATTTTTTTTCTTTTTACTGTGTTAAATGTATCACCTGTTCATTTCACTTTTCGCTTCAGCAAATTCACTTTAGTGTTTTTCAAACATTTTTCATTTGCCATAGATTCATCAAATCACAACTAATCCACTGCAGAAGGGGGTAGGGGTGCATAAACAGGTGTGATTAAAAATTAAAGTGACAAAATTTATAGCAGAAGAGAGGAAATTTTAAAAACCCAGAGCAAGATTGACGATAACGAATAAAATGGAGCACGTAAAAGTTCAATCTAAATCTTACTGATGAAACAAACAACAATAGTTGCTTTTTAAGTCTGGTCCCACTCTTAATAAACATTATTTCCGGGTGAATCGGTAATACCAGCCCAGAATATTTACGAAAGTGGTAAAAACTGGAAATTTAGCAATTATTAGTTTAATGCTATTAAAAAAAAAAAATTATAACAATTGCTGAAAATGTGAAGAAAGAAAACAAACCCCCACGGCGTTATCAGATAAAATTTCTTTCAGTAACGCATTTAGTGAAGATCTCAGAAAGTAAATTTTTCACGATTTATGAGAGCTAGCCGAAATCAGCTAGCAGTTATATCCTACAGATAGAAGCCACCCCGGTGGCGCAGTGGTCTAAGCACTGGCTTATGATTATTCTTCTGGGAAGGGTCCGAGTTCGAATCCCGGTGAGGCATGGATTTTGTGTTTGTCTTATGGTACTGGCTCTCTCCCTTCCCTGGAGTCAGTGGCCCCTAAATTAGGGACGGGCGACTGTTTATAGCCCATTGAGTTGCTCACGGCGGTCATTAAACCTCCGGTCAAAAAAAAAAAAAAAAAAAAGATGTAAGAAAAATTTAATCTCTGCCTCTGAGCAGGTAATGTACAAAGTAGGTCAGGCAAACTAAGTATCAAACTAATTGTAAAAAAAAAATATCATATTGCGTGTGATTAAATTTAGAATATTATAGAAGCAAAAATAGAGTCTAATTTTGAAAAAAAAACCAGGTGGGTTTTTTCAACTGGGCTCACCTTGGCGAACCATGACTGTGGCCAAGTTAAAGCTGACTATAAAAGATGTCATGGAAATTGAGGAAATGTATTTCTGGACTTTCATAGTAACTTTTATGTGGATGATGTTATTTAAATTGTAATTCTTTTGTTTTTGTCTGACAGTTTAAGTTTAGTTCAGCTGAATATTAATTCTTTTCTTTCTTCAGGTGTGGGAATTCATCGATAATGATGATAAAGTTTACATGAATCTAGATTCCAACAGTACCAAGCCACTGAATCTGAGTGCTTTGAATTGGGAAGATGTTAGCACTACAGTAAAATTAACAGAAAATTTGATTACAGCTTTTCCTAGAGCTCGTGATGGAAATCATGCATTCTCCAACAATGGATCATTTGGAGTAAAGGTAAAAGTAAACAGTCACTGTTATGAAATTTGTGAATATGATAAAAATGTACATGGTTTTGAGACACTGGAATCAAAGGTGTGAGGTAAAGAGGACAGACAGATTTGTAGGCTTTTCAGTTAAAAGGTATATTGTTTCCCAAGCACGAGCCGATCCAAGTTTTCAAAGATGGTACCCATTTTTGTGAAATTTACCCTATTTTTATGAATTTTGCCTGTTTTTGAATTTTGAGAAATTTCAATCCTCTATCTATATATTGATTCTATAAGGTTTTTCACTGTGAGTCCTATTTTGAGAGAATGACTGAACGTAAAGATATGGTTGAGGTATCAGAAAAAAGGTCTTACCATGTAGATGTGCCAGTCAAAGAGAAAAATGATCTTGGAACAACGGTTCGGGCATTGTGAGGTGGCAAAGTTCCTATGTAAAGTCTATGGAAGAAGTGTGCGGTTGACTCGCGCGCTGTTGAAGGCGGAAGCATGGAGGGACTGACATAGTTCGAAGTCTTTTCTGAGCGAACTGTTGCGCAAAGCAATGCTAGCATGCATTCGTATCAAAGTTCTTCTCATCAAAACAGTGAACACTCTCGAAGACCTGATTGTGTTATGCCGTTGGACTGTGTGATGTATATATACAATTTGATATTCATTTGATCCAGTTTATTCACATAGGTAAGACATTTCCCATTATGTAAAGATGTAAATAAACATTCCATGTTAGTGAAAATATTTAGAATGTACATACTGAGTTGCACCATCTATATATTCATTCTATAAAGTTTTTTTACTGTGCGACCTATTTTGAGAGAACGGCTGAACGTAAAAATATGGTTCAGGTATCAAAATATAGGTCTTACCATGTAGATGTGCCAGTTGAAGAGAAAACTGAGATTGGAGCAACGATTCAGGCGTGGCGAGGCGGCAAAGTTCCCATGTAAAGTCTATGGGAAAAGTGTGCAGCCCTTATCTACATCAGGTGCTCACTTCAGTGTCAGACTGGGTGTGTGCATGGCCTTGCTTTTGTCCTAAAGTAAGTAAATACTTTATTGCATACTTACCCTTAACAAAAAGAAAACATTAGAGCCTTACTGGAAGGCATGAGTGATCAATGGGTGGCAATTATATGTCTCAGACAAGAGAGAATGAAGAGTATTCACAACTCGAATCTCATTCCAACAACATTTACAAACACAGTTGTGACTGAAGATGAGAGTGAAAGACTGCACTATCCAGTTGAATTTTTGCACACGATCGACATGAGTGGACTTCCGCCTCACATTCTATGACTGAAAAAGGGTGCAGTCGTGATGCTCATCATAAACTTGGCCGCCTCGGTGGCACAGTGGTCTAAGTGCTGGCTTATGATCATTCCAGTTTGCAACAAGGTTTCTGTTATGATTGTGTACACAGACAGTTTTTTTTTTTTTAAATACAACTCTGTAATTATACTCCAGCTGAGATCTCACGGTAAAAATAATTAAACTCTAGGTTGTATTAAACCAGGTAATCCAGTCCCTGTAATGAAGTCCCGTAAAAAAATTTTGTTCTGACTAATCAAACCAGTGCTGCCACTTAATACACCTAAGAGACGACCAGAAAAACTTGGGTAGGCATCACCATATTCTGGAGCTGTTTTTCTAGACACCATTTTCCAAAATGGCCACAATAAAATTGGTATTTAGCCTATCTCGGCTCCTAAAACCCGTGGAAAAGTGAATTTAGAGTCAAAATATGTTTTTTATCTTAAGGAATTCAAATTGAAGGTGTACAATGTAATACAGGTGTTATATGTCGAATAAACAGGTTTGTTTTAATTTGTGACGTAGGAATCGAACCTTTTTGAAACAAACATTCAAACTAATTTTGTTAAGATCATTTGATACATACATACACAGAAAGTAAATAAAGAAGCATGTCTGGTCTATGTAAATAGGTATACAACACCTTGCACACCTTCAATTTGAATTCTTTAAGGTAAAAAACATTTTGACTCTAAATTCACTTCTCCACAGGTTTTAGGAGCCGAGATAGGCTAAATATAAATTTTATGGTGGCTCTTTTGGAAAATGGTGTCTAGAAAAATAGCACCAAAATATGGTGATGTCTACCCAAGTTTTTCTGGTAGTCTCTTATGTGTATTAAGTGGTAGCCAGAGTTGTATAAAAATAAAATGTATCTGCGTACACAACCATTGAAACAGAAAACTTGCTGCAAATCCACGAAGCATGAACCACGATAACAACAGAATAACATAATTTAACCCTCCAGGTGGCAAGCACGCATATATGCGTTCAGAGATTTCCTTGCCCAAAAGCGGCAAGAACGCAATATTGCATTGAAAGCATTTTCAGGTTCACAGTGGTGAGAAAGCATATATGCACATTTTGACCATGACTAACACTACAGAAAGACAGGATGCTTTTAGGGAGTCTCCTGTTATGCATGTTGGCAAAATTTCGCATTGCCTTTTCCAAAGCTCCGGGCACCCTGGAGGGTTAAAGAAAAATTAATAAAACACTAAATGATTATTAGAACATTACAACTGAATGTGTATCACAACTGAATGTGCAGCAATTGTGTGTGAAATGGACCTTTATGGCAAAATATTAGAATATTGGACTAAGAATCTCATAAAAGCAAGAAATTAATTAAAGAAAAATTTTATATTGAGAAAACAGTTCCATTAATGGACCTTCAAAGATTATAAATAACATTTTCAACAACTTAATTCAAAAATAGTAGACTTACAAAATACATAAGAAAAACTGGCAACTGCAAGAGGATGCTGGCAATAAAATTTTCATTATTTCTGTGTAACAAAACGTTTGATAAACAGACCTTGATAAAAAAAAAATCTAGAGGCCTGTAAAAACAAAGAACTACAAAAAGGTGAAAAATAATTTAAAGTTATTCAAGTTAAAATAGAATCGAGTATATTAATGTGAGTAAAGCTATGAGTAAGTGTTTTAGTTGCTGTAAATAACATTTCATTTTTTGTTTAATCTACAAGCAAAAACTATCTGTAAAATCTGCTGATAATTAGGAAACTATCTGCATATGTCTACATACTGCTACTCAGGTGGTAGCACTGGTTTGTTTAGTCAGAACAAATTTTTTTATGGGACTTCATTACAAGGACAGGTGTAAGGAAAGTTATCAAAGGCCAAAATTTTTGAGTGCTGGAGGAAGTGAAATAACTCGCTAACTAAAATATCAAAAAAAAAAAAAAAGTTGATATGTCATAGTGCAATCTCCCGTAAAATGTATGGTCAGCGGTTCCCCATCATGCTCGTCTCCTCATATTTTTTGTAAATATATTTTTTCCTGAATCCAGACCAGTATGGTAAAGATTAATCTGAGTAAGGGTGAGCAAAAAAAAAAAAAAAAAAAAAATGTTTTTGAGCATTGTTGTTTTGCAAGTGATAATCGATGTTTGAAACTACAAAAGCATTCTTTTAAGAAGAAGGGTATATAAATATTCCTATGTCGTGAATTAAGGATTTTTCACTGTTTTGTCACCGAAAATCAAGTTCTTATCCTATGTTACAAGAGCCCATACATCGAAGAAACATTGAGATTTCCACCGATACATCAAGCATTTTAACAAATATTAGTTACTCGATGTTGAATTGATGAGTAATCACAGATATATTGAATTACGATTTTAACTATAGATGTGCCCATTACTGCTGCAAATTGGAAATATGTTAGTTCTTCAGCTTTTTAGCAAAATATCAAGGTTTTCACTCATACATTGAAAATTTCCACCAATACTTCTGATGCATGGATGTTTCGGGATTGAGTATTTACCAATGTCCAACATGGATGTTTCTCACTGATATGCCCATCCCTGGTTCAGAGTTATTCCTGGAAAATACATTCAAAGTGAGGAAGCCAGAGAGGAGGGAAAATGCTCCCATAATGCTTTAGGGTTCCTTTCAGCGAGTATTACCAAGTTGCTGGTAGCGATGTGGCAGTCGTTGGTCAGAGATCATTTTAATGAAAACTGTTCATAACCATGAAAAAGAAAAGCGCATCAGTTGAACAGAACAATATTCAAGATGCCTATAGCACTGAAATATTTGTAAATTTTTACCGAAAGTGACAGTACCATCATAGTTAAAAATATTTTTGTGAAGATACCACCCAATGGTATCAAATGCCACCTTGATTGACCCCTGCCAAGATATGTTTTTCTAAACAGTCTGTAGAAATAATAACTGCAGTTATTTATTTATTTTCATATTTTGTTCTAGCAAACTACTGAGTGCAGAGTGTATTGAATTTTTACATCAGTTTTTATTGTTGATTATTCCAAATATGCAATAAGTTTAATCCACATTGTGGACAAAAATTGATTGAGGGGGAGTGAGAAAAGTTTACTGCGGAGCAATTAATAAAATTATTTTGAATTTGGATCTATTCAGAAGTGATTTTCATATCCTTAATTTGAAAAGTGAAGGCTAAAATGTTTTGACGAAATGATATTTCTATTGGGGAATTCCAGAATTTTTATGGAAATAAAAGGTTTGCTTAAACAATTTCATATTGCTAAAATGTGAATTCAATAAATGGAAACAACAAAATATGCCCAAAGAAACTTAAAGACATGCTTAAAAGAGCATTTAGAAAATTTGAAGCAAAAACCAAAGAAATATATATACACTGAAGTGCCAGAAAAACTGGTACAGACGAGCTTATGCAAAATACACAGCAATGTCACTTATGCGCGTATTCGGTTGTGTCCGCCAGTGCATATACAGTGCATATGAGTAAAAATGATGGAACCTCGGTATATACATGTACCATTCGCAGAGAACTTCATTCCATGGGTTACCATGGTCGTGCAGCTTCTCGTACGCCTTTCATCTCTACTCGGAATGCTACTCGTCATTTAGCATGGTGTAAGGAACATTTATCATGAACCATAGATCAACGGAAACTGGTCCTATGGACTGATGAATCCAGATGCATGATCCGTCAGTCTGATGGCTGTGTGTAGGTATGGCGGCAGCTGGGGGAACACTATTTTCCACAGTGCACTGTTCCTATAGTCAGGTTTGGAGCTGGCAGTGTACTCATATGGGGGTGTTTTTCTTGGTATGGTCCTGGCCCATTAGTTATTGTGGACAAACCTGTCAGCCAGCACGTCTACCTCGATATTCTGGACAATTATGCCCTACTAACTCTGTGGCAATACTTTTGAACCGAGCCTTGTTGGTACCAGCAGGAAAGATAACCAGCCTTAAAGCAAGGACTGTTATGGCATGGTTTGACAATAATTCTGTATCGTGTGTGGACTGGCCAGCACAGAGCCCTGATCTTAATCCCATACAGCATCTATGGGATGAATTAGAGTGCTGCATAAGAAGTTTGGAACCAAGGCCTACTACTAAACAACAATTAGTGGCAGCATTATGTACTGAATGGAAGCGCATATCTATCGCTGTGTTCCAAAACCTTGTCGAAAGCATGTATGGAAGGGTCAGTGCATGCATTAAGGCCAAAGGTGGACCGACACCGTACTAATGTATGTCAATAAATGCTATGTTGTGTTTCTTTTTTATGTGTCCCGTGACTTTTGTCAATATAATGTATTTTGAAATGGTCTCCAGCAGGAGTTCTTAAGCGAGCCTGCAGGAACCTTAAAGGAGTATTAAAACATAATAAAATAACACAATAGACCACACAAAAAAAAGGCTTAATTACTTTGAAGGTACAATTAGAAAAAAAAAAGAACATGAGAGGATTGTGTGTGACGTCACGTGGCCATTAACTGGGATAATACACCGAGTGGAAGTTTCATGAGATAAAAGCATGTGCAGTTACTTGCCAAGTAGAGTGCATGACTGGGTATATTTATTTATTTATTTACTTGTGCAAAAACAAAAATAGAGATGGTGGTGGGAAAATATGTGTAGTGACTTCATAGGTTGTCTTACTATTTGTTACCTTTCAGAAGTGATGCGCTTTCATTTCACTTCATTGAATGGTGATTGCTAAGTAGATAGATATTGGTTGATCAGTTAGTTATGGGAAGTTTTAATGAAAACAGAAAAATTTTGGCCAGATAAGATGTGCTTTTTTGAGCTGTTGTGTATGATCTAAATTGTATTTTGTCTTGCTGTGATCAGATTTTACTTATGTTCTTATGTAAATGTCATCCTGCAGTTTTCAGCTACTGGTGAACAGACCACAAGCGAAGATTTTCCTCATCTCATTTTTACAGGCAACTCAACTCAGATACAACTTGTTTTAGACGGTTTGGTAACAGAAAATAAGAAGTCTCGTTTTGCCATAGAGTTAGTGGGTTTATCATCATCAGCTCTTGATGATCAGAAGTGGTCTGTAGAACATGACAAATCAATCAGTGATGAATTTAGTCCTGGTGTGTTTCGGGTAAGTAGCATATTTCTGTTTCCATCTGTCTTCCCTCTTTATTTGTCTGCCTCCTGTGTGTGTAGGCAGTTGGAAAAGAATTGGGGGAAATTTCCTTACCACTTCACATGTAAATTCTTATTTAATTTTTTTTTCTCTTTATGTGCTTGTTTCATAATAATCATGATATATGTTGCATTTGTTTGTTTGCTTTGTAGTAGTTGCTGTGTAACTGCCATATAGAGTTACATAGCTGCCAAGTTGTACGAATCATCCGTACAATGTACGAATTTTGACCGTATTGTACGATTGTACGGAATACTTGATAAATGTACGAATTTTCCTGAAAATGTTAAAAAGTAAAAATAACATGTAATTTCTGTGAGTGTGTGAAAATTTTATGCATGAAAAATGTTACTCATCCAGAGGTGCCGACTATTACGGATTGTCCGTAATTACTACGGTTAACGGGTTTCGACTGTCAGATTACGGAATTACGGACAGGTTGGAAGAATTACAGATTTCAGTGCGTTTTGGTGAATCTCAATTTTGTATCCTTTTTGTTTTCCCTTTTAGTGCGACGCGGCCGATTCGTCGGCGTTCGATTTTGATCCGAGTATTTTCCGTATCAGACGGCAGTATCAGTGTCGATGATTATCAATCATATCGTTTTGATATGGAATCTCCATGAATCATGCCGCGAAATAGCGATATTATCGAAAGAATCGTAATATGCCGTAAGAGTCATATCGTGAAATAGTTTGCGCTTCCCACGCGCTTTTTCCGTGTGACGGGAGAAAGGCTACTTTAGCCAAAACTTTTCCTACTTTAGTTGAGGCAGGGCTGTTCACTTGGCCTTGTTGGTGAATTACGTATAAAAACGTCGTACTATCGGAAATCACTTTTTCGAGGCCCGTTTGAAGGGCAATAACCATCACCCCTAATAGCTTAGAAGGCCCGCGCACCGAACGCCGGAAGCTGCGTGACGTAGGGGAGAGTAGGCTGATGTCCGTGGTGGGTGGTCGAGCATGCATGAGCTTGCTCACTCTGTGTAAGCGTAACTACGGATGTGCGTGGTTGTTGTTGTCAAATTGTCAACTAAATTTATTTTCATAGAGGAATATTAAAAGTATTCAAATTCCCTACTAATGGGGAGGTTATCAGAAAATGGCATACAGCAATAAAGCGTGAAAATTTTCAACTCTAAGGTACGTGGAAACCTTTTGTTAACCTTATTTTAAACTACTCGTAAAATAAAAATTTTGAACTAGAAAATTTAAATTTGGCCAATTTTATAATCTAATGCATCTAACAGTGGGAAGTCAAAGCACTGAAAAGATTTTTGAAAAATGAAATTTATGTTTGTAATGGAAAGAATAGATTTTTTGTGTTGTTATAGTTACCCATAACATGTTTTTGCCAATGTATCAAATAAGTTCAAAGTAAATATGTGTATTTAGGAAGGGATTTTAAACTTTATTATGGACACAGAATAGTAAGGGTTGCATGTTTTTGATCCCAAGAGTAATATGTTGATACATTCGTACTTAGTTATTTAAGTGTTTAGGCAGCACCAGATTAACTTTTTTGGGGTCCCTATTTCTGGGCACAAATGCTTGTAAAATACTTATATCCTATACGAAATATATGTATGTCATGTACACATCTAACATGCCTATGTCCTTTATATAAATGCTGAGGCCTTGTTGCCATGTGAAATACATCTTTTGTGTTTGCAGAGATAGAGAATTGCATTGAATTATCATTTTTAATATTTATTACTAAAGGAACACAAACACTGAATCAAGTATAGACAGCAAAAATTAGATATGAATGCACAAAAACAGAAGTTCACACATAGTTCAGGAGTAAGTTTGCCTTTAAAATGTCCGTTTAAAGATTTTGAAGCATTTTTCTACAAACCAACACATTGAAGAACTCTCGTGTGAGCAGTGTGTATGCTCTATCTGTGGTAGGATGGGAATTTATCAAAACCATTCAATTTCTTAAAAATTAGGTGAAATATATCAGTACTACCTGGGCAAGAAATTATTTACTTGCCCAGGTAGTAAAAGCTAGATGCGCAGGAAAATGTATCTTTTAAGATAACAAACCAGAACCCTATTTTTTTTAAGTTAAAAATATGAACTGTTTTAACATGTTTGCACTTCCATTTTAAGGGTCTGTATTACAAATGTTCAATGCACAAACGTGTGTATATCAATTTTTAAGATGCTGATGCTAAAATTGGTATGAAATGGTACGATGATGAAACTGGTGTTTCGGAAATTTAGTGATTCTGCCATGTTCCTTTTGTTAAAGTTTTCTCCCTTTGTCACTAAACATGAGAGGCCAGTTACATCAGAGGCATGCATACTGTTGTTGATTATAAACAAAATTTGGAGCAAAACTAGGTTTCCGATTTCTGGGCGTAGAGCATAACATAATTAAAGATGTGATATTACTCTTTCCTTGGTACTTCGTAACAATAATACAACTTCCATTAATTAACAATGACATGAAACACGACATGTGATGACTGTCTTTTTTTTTCTTGTGTAGTAGGAAATTTTATTACAAACTTTTTTATTTTAAAATTTAGTTTCCATGCACAGGCAATTAGATGTTTTATTTACCTGCCCAGACGAATGATTTACATGCTCTGGGCACCTCGGGCATGGTATTTTTAAGCCTTGGATATTGTTATTTTTAAGAGAAAGAAAAGTACGTGGATCTACATGAATCCACATATTGTGGAAACTATGTTCTAAACAAACAAGATTTTTAAAATACAAGTAGAAATATATACTCGCTTTTTTTTTTTTTTGAAAACATTTGCTTAAAATGAGAGATCAACTTTTTATTCATTTATCTAGACTGATCTGTTTCCAGACTTCCTGCACTGTGTCTTCACAAGCTACAGCAATAATAACTGGAACTAATATATCTCATATTATCCGATAACTACTGGAAAGTGTGCTTCCAAACGTGAGGGTGGGTGTCAATTTTTGTATGGGGAAAAACTTCTTCAATCCTTCATAGAATTTATTTTGAAACCAAGATCATAAAAAAAGGAAAAAACAATCTTTTTCAATAGCTTTAGCAATGACAAAACATGTGTGCAAAATTTTATACCATTGCTTTTTATAGTTTCTGAGAAAATGGTACATCAAGTTAGTCAATTTATAATGAAACATGTACATCTTTTAAAGTACATCCTATAGTACCAAAACAATCGCTTAGATTTATTCAGTACAATAACTGCATGTGCATTTGTCAGGTCCTCAAAAAATATAATAATTATCTGAAAAAAATACTTTAAGAAATTATTGGAACAAATTTCAGATTTTCTTAGAAACGTGTCTTTGAAATTCTTCAAGGAACAGCTAACGGACACATAATCAAATTGTGCTTGTGATACACAAAGAACTACACAACCATAATTATATGTACATTGGCAGTTTTGCTGAATACTTCTTGAAAATCAAATTTCAGGAAATTTCTGTCAATAAGTTACTTGTATTTTTCCAGATAAAAAGAAATGCTTATATTGTGGATCCAAATAGTTTTGCTTAATGCTACTAATATACTTAATACATTGACAAGGTAACTTTTTTGAAATAGTGCTCTGGAAGACAAAAATTATAAACTTTATATTTGCTTATCAAAATGAAGTTGTCCAAACACGTAACTAGATGGTACTAAAATTAGGAAAACTTGTTATGTCATTATTGTACGTTTAATAATGTAGCAATGGCATAATTTTCTTGAAATCTTAATTTATTTGATGCAATCAGTGGATCAAGCAGCAATTCACTGTATGTATGTTAAAATGTGTTTTATTGAGCCTTTGGTAATAATTAAAAAACACAGAAAAAAAAATCAGTTTTTCTTGACCTTTTTTTATATATTAGTGATCACAGATTGCATATAAAATACATTTTCACTAAAGGAATTATTTCATTACTAAAATTTTCATAGTCATAAGTTTGCAATGAATGAAAAATCTGATTCCTTAAATATGTCAATCGACATCTTTTGAAACGACTGCGATACTTCGTAATGGACCCTCAAACTAATCTTTCAAGTACAAGAACGATTTGTTCACAAGTACAGGAATCGTTCGGCTAACTATAAAGACACTATAACTTCAAGTGAAACTACGACAACAGTTTATAATTTCGATTATAGGAATGGTTTATCACTTCCAGTGAAATGACAGGGATGCTTTCATTAAGTTGACGAATCTGTGTTGCTTACCCTTTCCAGTCGAAATTATTGCTACGCTAAATTTTACGCTGTAATTTCTTTTTCTTCTGTATTTTAAAAGATTATTAAACAAACTTGTTAACTCTGCAGTTATTTGAAAACTAACACACAAGTTCTTATTTAAATGCAGTGAAACTCTAAAAGAACGCACAACCTGGTTAGTTGGTGTACGTAAAGACGCGTTTGTTCGCACATCGCCGTAATGCTCCTCTCCGCGACTACGGACTACTCTAGTGACGTCACAAATCGGTGCGCGGGCCTGCTAAGCTATTAGGGGGTGATGCAATAACGCGCAACTCGTCGTAACCAATGGTGATGGTGGGTGTTGTTGTTTTTTTTGTTTTTTTTTGTTTTTTTTTGCGGACTTTCGCCGCGCGGCAGAACGAAATGCGCTGTTTTATTACTAGAAGCTCTTCACATTATTCATTTCTTTTTTTCCCAAACAGAAACAATCGCAAAACTCCGTGAATTACGAATCCTCCTCTTTTTCCAAACTAGTGTTAGCGAAGGATGACTTTTTTGACAGCTTCTTCTTCAGACTAGCAGACGTGCTTTTTCCTACTGCGTGAAATGTTTTTGTAAGGTTACTTGAAATGGCTTGTTGTAGTGAGAGTGAAAGTTTGCCAAGTGATAGTAATGATTTTGAATCATCTGAGAGTGATATTGGCCAAGCAACATCAAGCCAGAAAACTAGCCACCGTTCCACGCACAGGGTGCGCACGCGTGCTTGAAAACCTGGAAAGTCCTGGAAAATCATGATTACGTTTTCAAGGCCTGGAGTATCCTGGAAAAACGGTATTTTTTTAATGCTATCTTGAAAAGCCTTGAAATTTGAAATTAGTGCTTTAAAAAAATGCCCTTTTAGGAAATCGTGTTACTGACTGTTACCCCTTAATTTTTTTAAGTTCCTCTCCTCTGTTTTCAAAGAAACCGCCGGCTACAGTGGTGTTTCGGATGTGCCCAAATCCTAATTTGGCTGGGGGGGGGGGGAGCAATACTTCCAGTGCAATAAAATTGGATGATTACTAGTAGGTCTGTTAGGGAAGGGGAGCTTGATGCATTCTCTATCCCTGAGCTTGATGTCCGTCCGACAACTACTGAGAACAACAGAAGGGGAAAGAAGAGACATTTAGCATTTGCAAGGGGGTCGCGTGTTTACCAAGTCAGCTGGCATCCACCAGTGAAGAGTATGCCTGAACAACACATTCATCTGCTCCTTGTTTATTGCATTAAGACGCTTGCTTCCGGCCCACCCCTCAAGAGACTTCGGCTACTTATGATAAAAAATAAGAAAACTATCTTTGCGAATTTTTCACAAAAGTGACTGAAATTTTTACATTTACTATAATTGGATTACAGAAGCTCACTTCCAAAATTCCATTTGAATCGGTTTAAAACTTAAAAAGTTAGCATTGGAAATTTTTATTATGTGTGCCTCTTTAGACAGTGAGCCTTGAGCAGAAAGTGTGTTACCAAAGCAACGGTTGATTGACAGCTGGGAGCGCTGATCCGAAGCCCTTGGTTGGGAAGAAAGCAAACACCTGTTTATCACTTCCACGGCTCAAAAGGACTAAGAGATATTTTCAGAAATCCATTTTCCGGAATTTTGAAAATAACACAGTAAAATTTTTACAGTGGTTAAAATACATCACAATAAAGTTCTAGTGCAAATTTCGCCGAATTCCGTTTGAAACTTTAGCAGATGCAAAAAAAAAAAAAAAATCTTCCGTTGCAAAATCGGATTCAAAAAAAAGAAACGGCAATTATAAATTACGGGAAAAGCAAGCAAATTATTTTTTTTTAGATGCCATGGTTTATTTAAACAGAGTGATCCTTAAATTTTGTTTCTGTGATGATATGGACTCTATTTTAATTACAAACATACATTTTTATTCAGATGTCTGAGTTACTGTTTTAATAAAAAAATCTATAATTAAAAGTTTTCAATGGATTTAGGCGAAATTCAGCAGATAAACGTATTTTAGTAAATTGCAACGTTATGACGTAAATTTGGTCATTTTGTCGAAAATTGGGCAGCATTTTTTTTTTTACGTTTTCTCCTATAGTTAGGGTGAAGGAGGAAGACACTTCAGTGAGCTGCAGGTGGTGATTTATGGCGATGTGCCAAATGAAAAGAAGCCGTTCCATCAGGACATTCCAGAGGTTGAGTGTGCGTGGACGCGTGCTCCTGCTGTTTGAACTTAATCGGAATGTTTTCGGGAGGGGGAGAAATATCCGTTTCAGCTTTATAGCTTTCAGGCTCCTTTTTTTTTTCTTGGTAATAAATAAAAACCATAGTTGCTGCATTCACCATTGATCCATATTCGCATTTCTTGAATATAAACAGCAGACAATCGGAAACATGGTGTTGGGTGGGTCTTGATGTTCTTCATTTGTATCTGCTGAATTTTGTTCTGTGGGAATACGGAATGAGTTATACTGTGAATACATACAAAACTACATATTTTTGAGCTGAAAAAATATGTCTACTTGTACACAGTAGCTAACGTGTGAACTCAGACGAAGACAATCAGACATATGGACGTCTGATTCCATAAAAAAATCAACCCATTTTATTATACACGACAGGTAAAAAAGAAAAAACATTACATGTTTTTAAACATTATAAAGGAAAGCGGATTTTTGAAACACCATGACTTGATGATATTAATTTCTGAAAGTTTTTTTTTTTTTTTCGATTTTAATTTCTGAAATCTTTTTTTTTTTCAATTACAATACATTGTAACAGGATACCTGTGTGTTGTATCCCTTAGTTGTATGGCAGATTTTCAGTTGGCCGATATCCGCGATCGTAAGTGGTAGTTACATTGCTATTATTGATGATGACAAGATAAATACTGGAGTAATGTAGAATGTTGCATAAAGTAAAAAAAAAAAATCGCCCCCCTTCTCCCCCTTCGAACTTTTATGCGGTTATCATAGCTGATCAACCATTTCATTCCATGAACATCAGCACATTTCAATCATTTGACCATTGGGGGGTCTGACGGAATTCAGCAGTGCTTAAGCGCCTAGCGCAACGAGAACATGCTAATTATGGACAGTTCTATTCCCTTCCCCTATCATCCCTAATAATTGAGAGCGCATACTGTAGTTTCAAATATTCTGTGTATGAGCTAGTTTTCACGCTGTTCGTTATGTTTTTATTTTAGAAATTACTAACCCTTTCGAACTGTAGGTTGCAGAAACGTTTATGCTTTGGTTTTTTCCATTTGTCCGTACGATAATTCACGTAAAAGGGGTTGGATTTTGGCGAAATTTTAGTATGCTGTTAGGTACAACCTAGGAACCTACCCTGTTGAAAATGGTCGAAATTAAATTCAAAGGCATAGATATAAGAGCAGTATTCATTCTCCAAGCTTGAAGCCCTACGTCCACTCCAGCTGGGTAAGTATGAAAGATTTGAGACTTGGAGGAGACCCAGTACAAAGTTTTGCTTCCCTCAGACACTAAGTGTTTGTTAACATTTCCTTTCCTCTGGTTTGGAGCCCAGCTGTAAGAGGTGATGCTTTGTAACAGTCTTTTAGCACAACACTCTGTCTACTGATTGGCATACAGGTCATAAAACAGTAACTTCACTAAGTGTTGTTTCCTTGTTTTGAATGAAGACTAAATCAATGCCAAAGCATTTGCAACCCAGGCTGCCTAAAGGACAAAGCTGGGGGAGCAGGAAAGAACATAGCAGTAAGACCCCTTTTTCTTTAATTACTTAAAATCTGGCCTATAGTAATTGGTCACATGTGTAGCCCCTTACTCAGGGAAATTCTCAATTTTTAGTTGTATGGTTCCTGATCTTAGATATTTTTTTGGTTTTCATTTACTGTTTCAGTTGATTTACCCATTTTTTTCACCCCCTCCCCATTAAATATGGGTAAGTGTACTTTTAGTGATCTTTGGCTAATAAATCCTAAATATGCTGGATGGATTAAAAAGATGAAAGCAATTGCCATGTTGCAAAATGCATTTTTATCCATTAAAATAATAGATGTTTCGAATATGGGGGAATCCGCTTTAAGAAGCCACATGAAAGGAAAAAAACATAGTATGTTGACAGAAAGCTGTAAAAATGTTCCACTAACTGTTGATAAATTGCTACGTGTATCAAGTGATAAACAAGTACAGCCTATTGCATCCACATCTAATCCTCTGCATATTCCTCTTGAAAAAATGCAACCATTAAAGCAGAAGCATTGTGGTGTTTAAAAGTGGTTAAATCCCATTATTCTTACAGGTCTTGTGCAGGTAATGATGTTTTATTCAGCTTAATGTTTTCTGACAGCAGAATTGCTGGAAACTTCAGCTGTGGCGAAAAAAAATGTTCCTACATTTGTTGCTTTGGTTTGGCACCTCACTTTAAATCAGTGTTGGTTCAGGAAGTCGAAAATGAAAATTTTGTGATTTTGTTTGACGAAAGTTTAAACAAGTTTAGTCAGTCAAAACAAATGGATATACATGTTCGTTTATGGGAAAAAGGAACAGTTTCAACCAGATATTTGTCATCAGTTTTTTTGGGTCATGCTAGTGCAGACATAATGATGGAAAAATTTCTTGAATGCATGGCGTGCCTCCCACTGTGTAACATTGTGCAGTTATCAATGGATGGACCCAATGTTAATTGGAAGTTTTTTGATATGCTGCAATCAACACTTAGTGCTGACTCAAATGTCCAACTCCTAAACACAGGGAGCTGTGGACTTCACATTGTAAACAATGCCTTTCGACATGGAGCCTCAGCAACAGGGTGGGAAATTCAAAAGTTGCTTTCATCATTATTTAGGCTTTTTAAAGATTCACCTGCAAGGAGGGAAGATTTTTCTAAAATAATTTTAGCCAGTAAGATGCCATTAAAATTCTGCCCACACAGGTGGCTAGAAAATACTCTTGCCTGCGAGCGAGCATTAGAAATTTGGGCAGACATTGAAAATTATGTTAACCAAGTTGAAAAGAAGTGCATCAAGAATCCCCACACTGTATCATTTGATGCTATCAAAACTTTCACTAAAGATCCTTTTGTTTTGGCTAAACTGCATTTCTTCAATTCAGTTTCAAAACAGCTGGTACCATTTCTCAAGGCATATCAGTCAGATAAGCCAATGATGCCTTTTATGGCCACAGATCTTGAAAAGATGCTAAGAAATATGATGAATCGCTTTGTTAAAAGAACCGTAATGGCAGAAGCTAACTCTGCCTTAAAGCTGTTACAAGTAGACCTTACAGATGCATCTCAGTGTTGTCACTATAAAGAAATTGATGTTGGGTTTCAAACAGAGAAGGTATTGAAAGAATTAAGTGCTAAGAACATTAGTGAACGCAAACTTACGGAGTTTAGAATGGAATGCCGAATATTTTTGCAAAAGCTAGTTGTGAAGCTATTGGAAAAAAATCCACTTAAGTACTCCCTTGTTCACCACATGAAGTGTTTAGATCCTCGGTTGATGCCAAAAAATAGTGAGACTTGTATTAAGAATCTAACATTCATTCTCACACTTCTTGTTGATGCTCATAGAATACAACCAGAATTATGTGATGGTGTAATATGGCAGTTTAAGGAATTTGTGACCAGTGTTGCAGCAGTAAAATCTTCATTCATAAACTTTGATCCAGAAGATAAACAACAAAGAGTAGGCACATTATTGTATGAGTACATGTCTTCTACTAAAGCTTTTAGTGAACTGTGGAAAGTTGTGAAACTTCTTTTACTGTTGTCATATGGGCAAGCTTCTGTTGAGAGGGGTTTTTCAGTCAATAAGGAGCTCATTGTAGAAAACATGAGAGAGGAGTCAATTGTAGCACAGAGAATTATTTATGATCATATATCCTATGTAGGTGGTATTGATAAGGTAAATATCTCAAAATCCCTTCTGTTATCAGTTGGAGCTGCAAGGCAAAAATACATACATTATTTGGATGATAAGTCCAAGGAAAAAGCAGCCATATGTGGAAAAAGAAAAGCTATTTTAGATGAAATTGATAGCATAAAAAAGAAAAGGAAACTCATTGAAGGAGAAGTCAAAGAATTACTTAACTCTGCTGATGATTTAGCTTTAAAAGCTGAAACTACAAATAACAATACATACATTGTAAAATCTAATAGCTTTAGAAAAACTGCTCATGAGAAAAGAGCAGTACTTAAAAAAATGGATATGGAACTTGAAACCAAAGTCAGCAATCTTAAATCTGTATAACCATCCATTGATACTCCATATTTGTGGTATCTTCCAAGCATATAGAGAATTAATACTAAAACATAAAAATTTTATATTTGTACAATTTACAATAGAAATGAACTTTTTTTTCTTTCTTTGAAGCATGTTGAACTTCAAACCAGTTTTGATCTTTTATCTTCATAATTAAATAGTGTTTTTCATATGAAGTTCATGTAAATAGACTAATGAACTCTTCTGTTCCAAAAACTTATAACTTTCTGCAACTAACTTCCACAATTGGGCTTCTTATTGGACTAAAACTTTGGTAAGTAATATAAAACCTTATATATACTTGTACAGTAAATACTCATGGGCTCCTAAAACATATTTTTGCTGTACATTTTACTATGAATTTGTGGCCAAAACAATTCAATCAATTGTCCTTAATGCATTGATCAGATTTTGGTTTATATAACTGACAAACTTCCAATTTTTTTAAAAAAAGCTTTTAAAAACTTAATTCATATAATTGTCTTATGTTTTGGGAGTTGAACCAAAAGTGGTTATTCTGATTCTGGTTATGATTGAAGCTTAACTGGAGGTAGAGATTCCTTATGCTCATCATTTTTCATTTATGTAAAATACTTAAGAATATCCTAATTTATACCAATAAAAAACTGAAATTGTTTTATGTTTAAGGTTTTTATAAATAGTTTAGCTAGTTCCACATTTTGGGGTAGCACTTCATAAATTTAGTTTAGCAGTGATTTTGATTTAAAAAAATAAAAGTAAATTGAGGCAATCTTGTTTGATATGAAAAATAATTTTTGGAAAGTAATATGAGGCAAGTGTACTGGTAGACATAAAGGTGGTTAGATTCTTTTGCGTTGGGTGGTGGGCCAGGACTTTCTGACTTCTATGATGAAACTTATTTGAAATTTGTTGTCATGTTCCTAAAATTACACTTTCTGTTTTAAACTCTATTGGTTCACCTTTCTATGATCGTCCACTCCCGAATCATTTCTTGAGGTGCATAGTGATTCCGTGGCTTATGCTTTTTGATTTAACATAACTGTACTACAATTGGGGGAAATTTTCCTCAAGTCTGGAACATATTCTGTCTAGTAATAAGATTTTCATTGCCTTCAAAAGTCACATCCCAATATGCAGCCACCAGTGGCAGTTATTGGGAATGTTAAAGAAAAAAAAATCATTCCCATGTATGGAAACACTTTTTATCAGAGCTAGAATCCACCTGTGGGCATAACAGGCACATGCCCCATTTAAAAAAAGGGGGGGGGGTTGAGTAAGTAGATAAGTGCTTTGCTTTGTCTCACGTTTCTTGTTTTCAGACATCACACTTTTTCACTTATGGATTTGCAACTCCACGTTTTGTCTTACATTGGCCCGAACTTTTCAGTGATCCACACAGCAGTACTTCAGAACTGCTGTTTGTGATGTACTCTGACAGGCAAGCACCCCATCTCCCCCTTATGGGTCCTCCATGTTTTACCACCGTGTTTTTTTGGAGGAAATAAATCTCAGAGATTTTTTTACCAGTCCTCTGTTAGACATGCGCCCTCCCCATTCTTAAATTCTGAATCTGCCCTCACTTTATTTTATAATAATTTCAGTTGTTATCAATAATAGTCTGATTACATGGAAGATAGTGCAGAATAGCGATGCAGCTAAAATGACTGATTAAATTAATCATTTTCTGATTGAGGGAAAGGATTTTCTGAATAGCCTTGTGGTAATTGCATCATGATTCAATTTAGCATTATTGGGTAATTCGCCAATTAAAAACTTTAAAAAGAAATGTAATGGGTAAAAAAGCACACTCATCCATTTGCATCTTTCATCATTTTTATTACTTAAAACTGAAATTGCTTTTAAAAACTAATTTGAGCATGATACTGTAAAGCGTAGTAATCATCCTGGAATTTTTTGTATATGGCCTGGAAAAGGCCTGGAAAGTCCTTGAATTTTTTCCCCCAAAAAGAGTACGAACCCTGCACGCACACAATATCTTCCGAAAGTGAAGATCTTGATAGTGAATCTTCACAGGTCATGAAAGCGAATGAGAGGATGTAATAGAGCATACCTGCCAACTCTTCCGATTTTGGCAGAAGTCTTTCGATTTTTTATACATTCTTCCGACCAAAACTCGCGTTCTTCTGCCGTTCGAAAAATTTCTGTGTTTCTTGCGAAAAATAACCTGTTTTATTAATTTTTGTAAGTCAAAAAAAAAAAAAAGTTGAAAAGCGCAGCAATAACTTAATAGTCTTAATCAGTCAGGGCTGCCAAACCTGCGCCAATTGCGCCAGCCCGCGCCAAAACATTGTTCTTGCACCATTCCGCTAAAAAATTGCGATTTTGACAAATCTGCGCTAATTTTGCGCCCAAAGTTAAAATCTACCGGTTATCGATATTTTGGCATAATCTTACGCCATTCGAAATCGATTCAGCGGTTAATTCGTACGTGAGATTCTTCCGTGGATTCGCGGGACCCCCCCCTTTTTTTGTCATTTTCGAGATCGATGCAAAAATGAAGAAATTGTCGAGTTATTAGTTAGGGCGGGGGTTCGTATTCCGTCTGGGAATGTTGTTTTGTGTTTTTAAACGTTCGTATACGGAAGCTAAACGGAGTGCAGATCTTTCCCGTAATCGTATTTTTTCTCTCTCGCGATGTTGCTTCTGTTCAGTATTGTTAAATATAATTTCATTGCATAATTTTAGCTTGAAATTGTAAGCAACGATTTCCGAAAACGAAATTAGGCCGCCCGAAAATTTCCCCGTAAGGAGTAATCAGTAGCCCACGTAGGACGAGATGATTGCCGAAGGCATATCCAGTCAAAAAAAAAAAACACGAAGATTATGTAAAATGAAAGACTCAATAAAAGCCTTTGGATAATTTTTTTGCAAAAAAGAATGAAAATAGTGTGATAAATGCTGAATTGCTGTTTACTACATTTGTTGTGGAGCATAACCTACCTATAGCAAGCTGTGATCATGCTGGTCCCTTGTTTCATGCTATATTTCCAGACTATAATATTGATGAAGCTGGATATCCTAGAGCAGATATGGCATGGAATGAAATATCTAAGATGAAGGATTCATCTGGCCTTCCCAAGTATTCTGCATTGCCAAAACTAATGTTGGCAATATTGATTATCCCTCACAGCAATTCCCCTACAGAGAAAATATTTAGTATAGTAAGGAAAAACCTCACAAACTACTGCCGAATAATGAGCACCAAAACATTAAGTGCCCTTCTTGTTAATGTACAGAAAAATAAAGCAATTTCCTCAGGTGAGCCGTGTTATAAAAAGAAGTTTTTTGAAAAAGAATATACCAGTCTGAAACCATCTTAACTGGAGCAGAAAGGATATTTATGTTCCTTTCATCAGACATTAATAAGGCAATATTGTCTTTTTCTGGATTTTGTGATACCCACTTTTGAAAGTACAAATGTAACTTTGCAGTCAACAACTCCTAAAATCCACATCTTAAGATCACTGTTAATGGGCATGTTCAAAGATCTACTTGTTAAATTCATTAAACCACAGATTATTAAAAACTGTTCATTGTTGAAAATCAGATATAGTGACAAATGTAATCAAAAGGATGATTCTGAATTGCTGATAGGTAATGCTGCATCTAAGGTAATTAATGGTTTAAAGGCTTTAGAAAAATCAACATTTTACTCTGCTGTAAGAACATATTTCATCACTTGCTGTGACTACATTCTGCACAAATTCCCCTTCAATGATGAGTTTCTGAAACATGCACAGGTTGCTAACATTTCTTCTTTTGAAAACCAGGTGTTAACAGATGTTAAATATTTTATTAATAAATTTCCCATAATGTTGCCTATTAAGGATGGAGAGAGCCAAGAGAAAGCAATAGACAAGCTCCAGTCTGAATTTTGTGCCCTTCAGATAGATGATTTGCCTGCAAATATTGTTAACGAAGAAAGAATTGATACGAAGTGGGCCCTTTTAAGTGAATTAAAGGCACTGGATGAAGGTTTGAAATATAACAGACTAGCAACAGTTATGCTATCTATCATAACCATTCCTCATGGAAATGCAGAATGTGAACTAATTTTTAGTCAAGTTAAAAAAACAAGGACACAGTTCCGCAGTTCATTGTCAGACTCCAACTTGCAGAATTTATTGATTGTGAAAAGTATGCAAAAAGGAAACTGCTATGAGCAAAAGTACGATAAAACATTCCTAAAAAAGGCAAAGTCTGCTGCATCTAACTTCCTGATGCACTAGCCGCCAAGTGTAGCTGTAATTCAATAATGAATATGATGCTGCAATGAAAAGTATATAAATTCATTTAAAAATTGTGTGAAAATTTTGATATTCCAGAATTCATTGATTGTATCTCATAACAAAAAAAAAGTTACTTTTATATAAAATTGTGCCTTAGGTTCCAAAACACGATGCCCTAGATTCCCAGGCTATTTAAATTATTGGCCTGTGCGAAAAGGAAAAAAGGTGCCCAGTCAGGCATCTAAATGAATTATTAAAAAAGTAATAAAAATAATTACTATTATTAAAATAGTAATCAAAATAGTTAAAAAACTTCAATACCTTGGAATCTCCACATAAGACGTTTTCATCATATGTTCCAAATGAATAGTAGGAATATTCTGTGTGATGCAAATTCCATTTGAACAAGAGAAAAAAAAAGGCTAAAGAATATTCTCATTTATGCTTTCCTACTTCAACTACTGTATGTTTGTGATTATTTCATTTGCCTAGAAAACAGGAAATATTTTGTTTTTATGAATGTGCTAATATCAATGGCATTTATTTCAAATACCATTTCAGCACCATTTGTTAAAAAGCTTCTAGATAAGCTACTGTGCATAGAAATAAATTTTTGGTGTAGGTACTTAAAATATTATAGCAGAAAATTCAGAATGCCCTATAACAGCTTTTATAGTTTTAAACATAATTTACCTATTCAGTAGGTAAATACTGTACTAATTTTAACATTAAGAATTATACTAATTTGTACTAATTTTAATGAAGAATTGTACTAATTTCAACATTCGTAAGTTGGCAGGTATGGAGTTATAATCCATGTGAAATATTGTTTAGGGAACATGAAAATTGCATTGTCCAGGACAGCAAATTAAATCTGCATTTCATGATTTCTGTCCAACAGTACTGTTGGGTATGTAACAATTGGTCGACAGTAATCATTAGTCGACAGTAACGATTGGTCGACAGCAATGACTGGTCGATATAACGATTAGTCGACATTGGTCGACATAAAATGGTCAACGGAACTTGGGGGGAAAAAATTTAAATAAGTGCAAACAGTTTGGCGGTAAATTGCCCCACCGGAAGATTGTCACACATCTTTCAGCAACCCGGAAAATCGCCACACAAATTGCTGTTCGTCCGAGAAACGCTTTGAATGTGTGGCAATTTTCCGGTGGGGCAATTTTCCGAGTTTCCGAATCATGTGTGGCAGTTTCCCCAAGGTGCCTATACCTAAAGTGCCCCGGGGCCCTTTCGGAAATAACATCGTTCAGAAGGCCCTCTATATAGATTTCACTTAGAGTACAAAAGATGACACGGGGGCCTATTTGGAAATATGTAATAATGCTGTACGTTCTGAAAACTACATTCTAAAAGATATTATTTCCAAAAGGGAACGTTACATTTTGAGAGGTCAATATGTTCTGAAAGGTACCGCTGCGAATGCAAACCATAATCCTCGGAACCAATGGTTATCTCAACCAATCATGCTGTCGACCAGTCCTTACGGTTGACTGATCGTTATGTCGACCAATCGTGCGACGGCGGTACTGCTTGTTTCTCTGCATAGAAAATCAAATAGTATCCATAAACAGGAATTTAAAAAATTTGAAGGTGGCATACAAGTCATAATGAGACCATGTGTAAACTGAAATTTGACATTCTTTTTTAGCACGTCTTTTGCAAAAAAAGATTGTGCTTATGTTATTGGTTTGTCCGTCCATCTGTAGACACCATATTTCTGCAACTAATAGTCTGATTTGAAAAATGCATTTTGCGTTATTAAGCTTAAAATATTCAAATGATGATCCTCCATTTTGTTTCTCTTTATGAGGCATAATTTCACTGCTAGAGGGCGTAAATGCGGATATCGGATTTAAAATACATTATATTCCATATATTTGCTTCTAAACGTCTAATTCAAAATATTTTTCCACCTTTCAATTCTATTCAGGTCGAAGATTATTTTAGGTATAGTAACTTTTTCAAGTTACACATAGATTCTCCACTAGGGTGCGTAAAAGTAAATTGTGGTTCTTCCAATATCTCTGCTTCTAAAACTCCAATTTGAAACATTCTTTCTGCAGCGGATACAGCTCCTGATGGGAAATATTTTACATATAATTTCTAATTTTTGGTATAAAACAGTTAGGCCACCAGGGGCGTAAGTGTTAATTTCTGCTTCTAATGTATTTGCCTCAAAATCTGAGCTTCTAAAATCTCAATTGAAAAAATTCTTTTGTATACGAATACTACTCATGTCGATAAAACTTTTCGGAATATTTTCTCCTTAAAATAATTCTCAGCCAGGGCAACAATTACGCCTTTTGTACTTTTTGCAGCAGTGACATAAACATCTTCCTTGGCGGAAAAAGTTATATAGTGACTCCTGCGAAGTCTGCTAAACACAAAACAAGCCAGTCTACTCTGCAAAATAACCAAAGGATAGAAAAAGCCTTCCTACCTAATAGTGATGTTGGCATGATTAATGCTGAGTGTTTGTTTCATTTTTGATTGAGCACAACTTATCTATTAGTTGTGCTGATCATGCAGGCTCATTGTTTTAGAAGATGTTTCCTAAATCATATATTGCAAATAACTATCACTGTGCTCTCGTACTAAAGCAACATCTATTGTGAAAACAATGGCTGTTTCTTAAAGTGAAGACTTAGTGAAAGAGCTTAGGTAAGGTCCTTTCAGTATTGCTGTAGATGGTAGTAGTGCAAAGCTGTACCCAATTGCTGTTACTTACTACAGCAGCAAGTCATCAAAAATAGAAAATTGTGTTTTGGCTGTGCCAGTGTTGGAAGGGGTTGCAACTGGAGAAAATTTTGGAAATCTTGTCATTGATGTTTTGAAATCAAAAGAGATTCAATTGTCTAATTGTATGGCACTGTGCTGTGGTAATGCCCCCAGTAATGGTTGGACACATCAGGGTTAGCAGCATTTCTAAGAAAGGAACATGAAAATATATCTGTGATTGGGTGTTCATTCCATCTGATAAATTTAATGGCTTAAAAAAGTTCATGTTTGCCATTCAAAATATATGAAATACTTGTTGACATCTTCCATTACCTGGAAAAAAGTTCAAAGAGAAAGGAGAAGATTAGACACCTACAAAAGGTGCATGACACTGAAGTTCAAAAAATCCTTAAGCATGTTTGTACACACTGGATATCAGTTGGAAAGTGCTTGCAACATTTGATCGAACAGTGGGAACCACTGGTTTCTTTTTTCAAAGATGAAGTAATAGGAAGCAAAAAGTTACCTACATCTCTGAATACCTATTGCATTCCAAACAGAACAGCTGCTTCTGGTATGTTTCCCTGCATTGAGAAAAACTTGGCAGTTAAAAAGAGAAAAATTGATTCCAGTAAAACAAGCTGCAAAAAAAAAAAGACTAAGTGATGAAGCAGTAGGATCTTCATATAGAAAAAAAGCAGAAAACTGCTCTTTCTTGGGAAGAAAGGATCTTTCATTTTTTAACTGCTGTTCTAGTATTTGAAAAGAACAATGTAACCCTACAACAGGCAGCACCATGTATCCATGTGCTGCTGGCTTTACTGATGAATTTAGTGAAAGATATACTTTCAAAATTTGTGAAGCCTGCAGTAATCAAACAGTGTCCATCATCCCTCTCAGTTGAATACCACTCTCGGGAAAATCAAAGAGAGGACAATGATTTAATTATTAGCCATGCAGCATCGAGGTCTGTTGAGGGCATCCAACAAGGTGACAAGTGCATTTTTTTCAGTGTTGTGAGAAAATATATTTTGCCCTCAGCATGTGACTATATTTGCCACAAATTTCCATTGAAAAGTCCAGTTTTGGGTGAATACCAAAGTCACACATTTAGCAAACATTGAAAATGTATCCTTTTCCAGTTTGAAGTTCTTCATAGAAAAATTCCCTGTCGTGCTGCTCAAGAAAGAAAACAAAACAGTTGATGAAGCGATTGATGCACTTCAGATGGAAAATTTATCTCGAAGTATTTTAGAAGAAGAGCGGGCTGATTTACAATGAACTACAGTAGGCCAAGTGAAAAATGAAACTGGTCAGCCAAAATTCAGTAGTCTCAAAGGTGATGTTGTCTATTCTCTGTATTCCACACAGCAATGTGAAATTGAGAGAGCTTTTAGTGTTGTCAGGAAAACAAGAACAGAATTCAGGAGGTCATTGTCAGATGACATGTTGGAAAACATGCTCATTGTAAAGTCATGGCAGTCAAGACACTGCTTTGAAACAACAACTTTCTCCCCTGAGCAAAAGCTTCTACTTCTTCTTATGCAAAATGTCAGTATACTGCTTGCAGGACTAAGCAATATGACTCTTTCAGATTTGATGAGTGTATAAAAAAATCTGCTTCATATTTTTAGGAAATTCATATCTGTAGCTGCAGTCAATTTTAAAAAATTTGCAAATCAGTGTTATACACCCTGATTTATAAAGAAATATGCAGTTTCCAGATGCTGTAAAACAGTAACAGTTGAAGACACAGACCACAACTGTGAACTGTTAGGTAGATGTACTCATAAAGTTTGTGTCCCGCTACTGAGAGAAGTGACGTAGGCGATAGCGCGCATTTCACATGACTAGTCAGTCAAAATGGCAGCGTCTGCAGTGAAGAAAGCATTGTGTGTTCTTGAATTGAGCAAAACTGAATCTGTAACTGTTGTGCAATGGCATTTTCGATCACGATTCGGAAAAGAACCTCCAACCAGAAAATCAATGTATGATTGGCATAAAAAATTTGAAACTACGGGCTGTTTGTGCAAACTTAAAAGTCCTGGACGACCGCGTGTATCGGAAGAAGTTGTCAATAGTGTTTGCACTGCCATTCAACGAAGCCCAGGAAAATCAATATGGAGGGTGAGTCATGAAGTGCAGATTTCACAGCCTACTGTCTGGAGAATTTTGAGAAAGAAGCTGAAAATGATTCCATACAAAGTGCAGATGTTGCAAAATCTCACTGACCTTTACAAGACAAAGCCCTTTGAATTTTGTGCCGAAACACAGCACCGTTTTGAAAATAACGATTTTGTCGATCACTTAGTTTTCACCGATGAAGCTACATTTCATGTGAGTGGTCAGTTAAACAAGCACAATGTTCGCTTTTAGGGAAAGGAGAATCCCGGATTCACAGTGCAACACATGCGAGATTCCCCTAAGGTAAATGTGTTCTGTGCTGTGTCCAAAAAAAAAAGTGTACGGCCCCCAAAAGTTTTCTGGATATGTTAAGTCTTTGGTTGATGCCACAGTTGTAGGATGACAGTGACAACTTTATTCTCCAATTGGATGGTGCATCACCACAGTGGTTAGGAGATATGCGACATTATCTCGTTGAACATTTTCCTCACCGATGGATTGGACGAGCCGCAGACTACAACATGCCACTGACCCAATGGCCACCCAGAAGTCCTGACTTAACGCCGACTGTCGTGTACAACAGTGTGTGGATGAACGGGGTCATCGTTGGCTAGCTCGCATTGCAACAGCGGATAGACGGGCCACAGTGCAAGAAATCACTCAGCAATTTAACGCTGATGCACAAAAACGTGTAAGCAGCCACACCATCCAGAACCATCTCCTCGCTATGGGGTACAGAAGCCATCGTCCCACAAGGGTACCACTGCTGACCGCTCATCACAGGGTGCAAGGATTAGCATGGACGCGGGAACATCGCCACTGGACCCTAAACATGTGGGAAAATGTTGCCTGGACTGATAAATCGAGATTCACGTTGGTACATGCAGGTGGCAGGATATGAGTATGGCGCAAACCACATGAAGCGATGGATCCTTCTTGCCAGCAGGGTACTCTTCAAGCTGGTGGGGGTGGCATTCTCGTCTGGGGACTGTTTACGTGAACTGAAATGGGACACCGGTGCGTGTGACATTGTCCCTCACAGGTCAGCGTTACCGGGATATCCTGGGCGACCATTTGCTCCCGTTTGTGCATCTTCAACATCCCACTGGGGACCTCATCTTGCAACAAAACAATGCACCATGCCCTCGCTCCCAAATTGTATTCGAATGGTTGGATGAACACTCCACAGACGTGACCTCGCTTCCTTGACCAGCTAGGTCACCTGACCTCAATCCCATCGAGCACATCTGGGATGCCATCGAAAGAGATGTTCGAGGCTCTGACCCCCCCTGTGAACTGTGAGAGCTTGTTTAGGAGTCGTGAATCCATATGGCTTCCCAACGCTTCCGGTGTCTTGCCAAGTCCATGCCGAAACGAATCGCCGCCGTCGTCAGGGCGAAAGGTGGTGCTACACGTTACCAGACAGGTATCTCTAATTCAATTGCTCTTCAGTGTATTTGCCATGTATTATGAGAATAATATTTCTTCCACACTAGGAACCATATATAGTTTTGCTCCGAATGTTGTTTATAGTCAGCAACGGGATGCATGCTTCTGATGAAACTAGGCTCCAGTGTTTAGTGACAAAGAATGAAGATTTCAATGAAAGAAGCATGGCAAAATCACTAAGTATCTCAAATTCCAATTTCAGCATCATCATCTTTAAAATTTATGGTATACGCTTTTGTGCATTGAACATTTTGAATCCAGACTCTTAAAACAGAAATGCAAAACATAAAAAAAGTCTTTTTTTTTTTTTTTTAACTTAAAAACATGATAGTTTCTAGTTTACTTTAAAAGACAAATTTTCCTGGGAATCCAGCTTTTCCTACTTGGGCAGGTAAATAATTTCTGCCCATGCCCAGCTGGGCATGTAACTTTCCAGATATTTTTCAAGCCCTGAGTACATGAGAAAGTACCATATATACTCGCATATAAGCCGACCTCCCAACTTCAACAGCTAAAAATTGGTGAAAATCCTTGACCCGTATATAGGTCAACCATAAATTTCAAGATTTGGGGAAACTTATTTATTGTTATAAAATACATAATTTTCTGTGATTACCTTCTTCAAAATTCAAAGTTTGATTCACTATCAGAGTTTCTAAATAATTCCTGTAAATCCACTTCTGTTGCACTTGCGTCGTCAATATAAACATTGTTACCAAATTCATCGTTGCTCCTGTTGTCTCCACCTGAATTGTAATCAGATCATCTTCCATTCCATATATGGCATTACTTATACAGCATTTTTAGGTTTTATTACCATTTCTGGTGGAATTGCATCCCACACTTCTTTCATCCATAAACTAACAAGGCCGATGTCAGCATTTTTCAGATTGCCACCTTTTGTTGTTTCCACATCTGTTGATGAGATTCATTCAATTCATTTCTGATGAAATTTGTCTTTGAAAGGCTTTGTCAAACTAACATCAAGTGGCTGCAAAAGTGATGTTAAACCACCAGGTATGACTACCAGTGTATTGTTAGCTTCCTTTGCCTTTTTCCCCATCATCTTCAATTTCGTGTGCTCTAAAGGCATCCCACATGAGTGGTTGTTCTCCTCCTCAACAGCCAAGTGATATACAGTCGAACTCTGTTAAGACGAGCTGTTCGGGATCAAACAAATTGCTCGTTATAGCAGTTACTCGTATAATTCGGGAAAACCCAAAAATATCAAGGAAATCATTCAAAAAATAAATTTCGTTATCAAATATAGTACATACAATGTTTAATGTTGAGAAATACATAGTACTTACGTTTAGTTGATATTACCATACAATATTTCGGTTAGTTGTGGAATTCTTGAAAAATGCATATGTACCGTACTTCATACACATAGAACTATACGTATCATTATACATACTGTACTACATACGATGTGATGCAGATTAAGTTGAAATTCTTGAATAACGGACATGTAAACTACATACGTACTGTATGAAATACAATATGTACTATACAGTATTGTAATTTTTGTACCATACAGTACTTAGATAAAATTAAGCACAGGTACAGTACTATCTGCCCAAAGCACATATCCTTTTTATTTCGTATGAAAAAATTTGGTTAATTTTAGCTGCGTTGTCCTTGACTTCAACCGAAAATCCATCAGATTACGCTTAACAACTGATAATGCACTGAACACACACTCATTGCCAGAATTAGTTTCATAAAATTTAGTCAAAACATCCAAGGCATCTTGTGCTTGATTGTAAGTCACAACTTCTTGTGTTTCTGTAATGTTTTTGCCTTCACTGTCGGTTTCAGTTTCTTCATTCACCGCAATGACTTCTTGCACAATTTGTTCCTCCGTTAAAATTCCAGTTGTTAGGACCGCAGCGTCAATGTCGATAAAATCATCAAGAGAATTGCAATTGTTAAAGATGCTTAAATCTCTACTTTTTAACCATTCTGATAAGGGGAGATCATCGTCATCAATCACTTCAGTGCTTTCTACTAAAGTCTCCTTTAGAAGACCAGCCTTCCTATAACAATTTTTAATGGTTGTCGGAGTGACACTATCCCAAGCTTCTCTCATAAGACGAACAGCATCCAATATGGAAATCTTAATTTCTAGCTTCTTCTCCATTTTCTGGATTAATTGTACCGTTAGAAATCGCCGAAAATGGCACTTAAAGCTCCTAATAATCCCTTGGTCCATAGGCTGTAGAATTGATGTTGTGTTTGGTGGTAGGAACACAAGTTTGATATTTGTCAAGTTTTCTACTTTGGGATGTGCTGGGCAGTTGTCTATTAACAGCAAAATGTTTCTGTTTTTCTTTCGTAGTTCACGATCCCATTTATGAAGTTCTCCCGTAAAGATATCTGATGTCATCCACGCCTTTCTGTTTGCTTTATAATTAACCGGGAGATGCTGAACATTATTAAAACATCGAGGCTTTAACGATTTGCCAATCACCAATAATTTTCGTTTTCATTTCCTGCCATGTTCGCACAAATTAGAACGGTTAGCCGATCCTTTGCCAATTTACCTCCAATGCGTTTCTCGCCTTTAAAAGTTAAAGTCATGTCAGGGGTTACCTTGTAAAAAATGCCCGTTTCATCAGCATTGAATATGTTCTGCTCACTGAATTCAGAAATGAAGCTGGGCCAAACGCTTTTTAGTCATTGACTTACAGATTCCGTATCCACAGACATTGATTCCCCTGACATTTTTGCGTAAACAATATTGTGTCTATACAAATTTTGAAGATGACAATCCGATTTTTGGCGTAAATATGACAAGGATGGTAAGTCAGATAATATCTGAAAACTTGAAAATTTTCATCGTCCTGGAGCGGGACGATGAAAATTTTCAAGGACGATGAAAATTTTCAAGTTTTCAGATATTATCTGACTTACCATCCTTGTCATATTTACGCCAAAAATCGGATTGTCATCTTCAAAATTTGTATTATATGGCGTAATCCCGTATTTCTTTCATGAAATATTGTGTCTGTTCTTGAAGCGATCAAGCCACCCATTACTGCATATAAAATTCTCATGACCGAACTGTGCTGCAAATTTTTCCGCTTGCACTTTTCAAATCGGTCCATTGATAGGAAAACCAGCATCACGTTGAACTTTAAACCAACAAAGTAAAGCTTCATCAATATCATTTTTTTCACACTTTTTCATTTTTTTGCAATCTGTATTGTTTTCAAATGCTGACAAAACTGCATCTTTGTTCTTCCCCAATGTAAATACATTAGATGATTAAAGCCCATACTTTTTGCAAACAGCTGAATTTTTCTCGCCGTCTTGCAGTTCCTGAATAATATCCATTTTCTCCCTGATGGAGAGAGCCTTTCTTTTAACACCAACCATTTTGCTCACAGTATCACACTTAATAAAAAAGGGGAGGGAAAGCATAAGTGATGTCGCAAGAGTAGGGCTGCGTGCGACTTTCTGATTAAAAAAAGGTTACGATATGTCCCGTGCGAAGTTGAAATACTGAATGCACTAAGTAAACATCACTTGGGGTTGGACCATAGCAGCCAAAGAGAGAAAGCGAATTCCAGGAACTCTTGTAGACAGTGGCAAAGGAAAGGCTGGGAAGCTTTCCCCCACAAAATGCCGCCCCCACCTACCCTGGGCTGAAATGCACTGTTCAACGGTCCATTGTCGACGTTCTTTGCACCCTGAAATGCAAGACTTCATAAAACACTCCCCGCTTTTCTCTCGGAGCAGGTGACACACAGACGGTCTTTTTGGGTAGCTGGTGGCTAATTGACGCCACCTTTCAATGCTGCGCTATCTTTACTGGGTGTAAAAAGAAAAAAAAAATCTGAAGGCCTTGCAAATTTGCTCGCTATAACAGAGTTGATACTCGTAACAAGCGGGATAATTTAACACTAATTGCATATGAAACCAAACTTCTTCTGGCATTTACTCGCTATAGCTGGGACCTCGTTATACCCGAGCTTGTCTTAACCAAGTTCGACTGTATATCTTATGTCTGACTCACTGCACGTCCGATTCTACGGGTGAGGTGATGCAGTACGCAGTCCCACAGAGGAAATAATATGAGGGGATTCCTTCATGTTTGCCCGCAAGAAATTCCATGGTCTCAATTTAAAACAGGATTAGGTATTGCATTCTCAAAAAATATTTACTATGTTTTTTTTTGGGGGGGGGTCATTTTTTAGTGACCCATAGATAAGCCAACCCTTCAACTTTGAAAACAGGATTTCTTCAAAAATCTTTTGGCTTGTACATGAGTATATACACTGGCATGCAAAAATTAAAGACGAAGAGGAGGAATTAGCATAACAGCAAAACGAGTAGGCAGAACGGACCGAAAGACCACTCAGAAGATAGACTAGGGTCCGGTGCAGTAGGGCATGCGCATATATGCAGGGGGGGGAGTGTCGGAAGGGTATAAAGCAGATGGACGGTGTACGCTCAGCAATTCGGTGAAAGCTATTGCGCAGTGTACATCGGTTTGAACAATGTCGAGTTGCTGCCACCGTGTGATATGGCCAACAGGCAATCCAGTAGACGACATCTGGATGACTTTACCCTAGGTCGCGTCATTGGGAAGTTGGAAGAAGGTCGAAGTGTGACTAGTGTGGCCAAGGAGTTCAGGATCGCTCACAGCATTGTTTCACAAGCTTGGAGAGCATTTCAAATGACAGGAACAGCTGTCCAAGAGTTTAGCAGTGGTGGTCCACGAGCAACCACGGCGGCGGACGACCGGTATATTGTCCTGCAGGCGAGAAGAGACAGACAGCACACAGCGGGAGAAATCGCAAGGCACATGCAAAAGACTACTGGACGTCCGTTATCGCGTTTTACCATGGCCATGAGGCTGCACAAAGGTGGTCTATTTGCACGACGACCAGTACGGTGTGTGCCAATAACACCTGCTCATCGGAGACAGCGGTTTCTGTGGTGCCAGGAACACAAGAACTGGACACATCAGCAATGGGGTCGAGTTATCTTTACGGGTGAGAGCCGATTTAGTCTGATGAGCGATTCTTGACGTACACAGTGTATACACATCTGGAGAGAGCAGGAAACATGCAATCACACCTCCAACATCATCGAAAGGGACCGGTTAGGAGGTGGCGAAGTTCTCGTTTGGGGCGGTATCATGCTTAGTAGCCGTACTGACCACCACATCTTCCAAGGAGGTTTAGTCACTGGGGTCCGCTATTGTACCGAGGTTCTCTTGCCTCACGTGCGTCTGTTTAGAGGTGCTGTGGGTCCTGAGTTCCTCTTCATGGACGACAACGCTACACCTGATCGTACAGTGGCTGTCACAGAGCTGTTGGAGAGTAAAGATATTCAACGCATGGATTGGCCCGCAAGGTTCCCGGACCTAAATCCAATCGAACACGTGTGGGACCTCCTCGGGAGACGCTTGGCAGCAGGTCACCAGCCGCCAGCAACGATTCCGCAGCTGCGATTTGCGCTACAAGAGGAATGGGCCGCAATGCCTCAACAGCTCCTTGACAACCTCGTCCTCAGCCTGGACAGACGTTGTAAATCCTGCAACGCAGTCAGGGGTGATCATATCCCCTACTAAAGACTGGATTTTTCTTGGCAGCCGCCTGTCACATGGACGTTTCTGTCTTCTGTCCAGTTGTGCTAGAAGCTACCTTTTCAATAAAGTGCCTTTGTATCCTTTGGATTCTTTGTTTGGACATTTTTGCTCACTTGTCCCATATTCTTATATCTTGGGGATCTTATGGTATGATTTGAGTCGATGTAGAGCACTTCTGCACGACGTTACATTCAAAAAACCGTCTCGTCCTTAATTTTTGCACGCCAGTGTATGAGAAGTTATTTCTTGAATGGTCCACCGGGAAATATCTCAGTGGGCCAATCCTCCCCTGCTTGGAGAAGTGTAATAATTTTTAGTATGTGTTGCAGATGTATGCTTAGCCTTAATGCTGTAACGTCAATGTGTTACATTTGTAAGAGTGGAAAAACATAGCACTAATGTATACTACTTTCAGTTCTTGCAGTTGAAGACTATTTGTAATAAGAGTCATGATGAGTGCAAGGGTGTTCTGAGCTGGAAACCAGTGGCTTACATTGGACAGAAACCAACTGTTGCAAACTCTTCTGATGCTGCCATGTCCTCATTGAACACATCAACTATGTCTGTTGCTGACAGCATAGCGACATCATATTTTGCACCTTATCCAAATGCATCCCAAGTGTTGTGGTACACGACCTTTGGAACAAGTGGAGATGGATTTTATTCTAAAACTCAGTATACATCATGGTATAAAAATTTTTATTTTCTTTGTTTTATATTCAAAATAACTCTTTTTCTCATGTTCATATTGTGTAAGATAACATGCCAGGATGAATCAAACGTTCTTCCTGTTTTCAGCTAAAAAGTTTAATGATGCAAGAAAGCCATACACATTCACTTCATTCTGCAAAGTACAGGCCTTACTTTTCTGTAGCCCTTTGCAGGGGCACATCAAAGGTATTTGTTTTCCCTTGTACGAAAATATTTTTTTATTATTTGTTTTTTACATATTAGGAAAGGAAATAAATGCCTTTAGAAACATAGTTTTCTGTTTCCTTTAAATTAAGAGCTTTTACAGGGTGTCCACATTCTGGAAAGTTGGGGGAAATCAGGGAAAGTCAGGGAATTGAAAATTGGTCGGGGAAATGCCTGAAATGTTGGTAAAAGTCAGGGAAAATCAGTGATATTTAAAAAAAAAGTCAGGGAAATTTCAATCACAGTTAGACTACAACTAGTTTTAACCCGGCGTTGGGGAGTGACGCCCTCATCGCCCAACACACTTGCACTTGGTGTTGCAGACACTCACTAACTTCCCCTTCCTACTAATCAGGGTGCGCACGCGTGCTTGAAAACCTGGAAAGTCCTGGAAAATCATGATTACGTTTTCAAGGCCTGGAATATCCTGGAAAAACGGTATTTTTTTAATGCTGTCTTGAAAAGCCTTGAAATTTGAAATTAGTGCTTAAAAAAAATGCCCTTTTAGGAAATCGTGTTACTGACTGTTACCCCTTAATTTTTTTAAGTTCCTCTCCTCTGTTCTCAAAGAAACCGCCGGCTACAGTGGTGTTTCGGATGTGCCCAAATCCTAATTTGGCTGGGGGGGGAAGCACTACTTCCAGTGCAATAAAATTGGATGATTACTAGCAGGTCTGTTAGGGAAGGGGAGCTTGATGCATTCTCTAGCCCTGAGCTTGATGTCCGTCCGACAACTACTGAGAACAACAGAAGGGGAAAGAAAAGACATTTAGCATTTGCAAGGGGGTCGCGTGTTTACCAAGTCAGCTGGCATCCACCAGTGAAGAGTATGTCTGAACAACACATTCATCTGCTCCTTGTTTATCGCATTAAGACGCTTGCTTCCGGCCCACCCCTCAAGAGACTTCGGCTACTTATGATAAAAAATAAGAAAACTATCTTTGCGAATTTTTCACAAAAGTGGCTGAAATTTTTACATTTACTATAATTGGATTACAGAAGCTCACTCCCAAAATTCCATTTGAATCGGTTTAAAACTTAAAAAGTTAGCATTGGAAATTTTTATTATGTGTGCTTCTTTAGACAGTGAGCCTTGAGCAGAAAGGGTGTTACCATAGCAACGGTTGATTGACAGCTGGGAGCGCTGATCCGAAGCCCTTGGTTGGGAAGAAAGCAAACACCTGTTTATCACTTCCACGGCTCAAAAGGACTAAGAGATATTTTCAGAAATCCATTTTCCGGAATTTTGAAAATAACACAGTAAAATTTTTACAGTGGTTAAAATACATCACAATAAAGTTCTAGTGCAAATTTCGCCGAATTCCGTTTTGAAACTTTAGCAGATGCAAAAAAAAAAAAAAAAAAAAAAAAAATCTTCCGTTGCAAAATCGGATTCAAAAAAAAGAAACTGCAATTATAAATTACGGGAAAAGCAAGCAAATTATTTTTTTTTAGATGCCATGGTTTATTTAAACAGAGTGATCCTTAAATTTTGTTTCTGTGATGATATGGACTCTATTTTAATTACAAACATACATTTTTATTCAGATGTCTGAGTTACTGTTTTAATAAAAAAATCTAATTAAAAAGTTTTCAATGGATTTAGGCGAAATTCAGCAGATAAACGTATTTTAGTAAATTGCAACGTTATGACGTAAATTTGGTCATTTTGGCGAAAATTGGGCAGCATTTTTTTTTTTTGCGTTTTCTCCTATAGTTAGGGTGAAGGAGGAAGACACTTCAGTGAGCTGCAGGTGGTGATTTATGGCGATGTGCCAAATGAAAAGAAGCCGTTCCATCAGGACATTCCAGAGGTTGAGTGTGCGTGGACGCGTGCTCCTGCTGTTTGAACTTAATCGGAATGTTTTCGGGAGGGGGAGAAATATCCGTTTCAGCTTTACAGCTTTCAGGCTCCTTTTTTTTTTCTTGGTAATAAATAATATGGATCACCAATGATCCATATTCGCATTTCTTGAATATAAACAGCAGACAATCGGAAACATGGTGTTGGTTGGGTCTTGATGTTCTTCATTTGTATCTGCTGAATTTTGTTCTGTGGGAATACGGAATGAGTTATACTGTGAATACATACAAAACTACATATTTTTGAGCTGAAAAAATATGTCTACTTGTACACAGTAGCTAACGTGTGAACTCAGACGAAGACAATTGGACATGACGATTATGGGCAAAACACGTAACAATATTAACAAAGAAAGGTAACTTGATCACGCTAGTTACGTTAACTAAAACTTTTACAAAAAGTTCGTAAGTTGGAAGCTTTCGACCTTATCTTAGGTCTTCATCACGCCAATGGAGGACTAAAATTGTTGCCAGATTCTACATTTGAATTTTTCCTATTTTTGTTGCCAAAACTTAGAATTGATCTCCAGATCAACGGAATGTAGAGAGGAGATTCGGAGTTGCAAGTCATTGAGTTGAAAATAATTTCTATGCTTTCACGGTAACGGAGGGCAAAACGATTGTCAAACGAAGCAATTCGTTTTGCTTCGTTCCAGTGGGGAACTGCAGATGTGTCTTCCATTGTCAAAATAGACAAGGCAGTGTTGGGATTGCCTTTCGAAACATCTTTTCTGTGTTCTAAAATTCTATGGCTAATGCTCCTGTATGTGCTTCCAATGTATAAGTTATCCCCAGTAGAAGAAGAGATAGGAATGCAGTAAACTCCTGGGAGGTTCAGGCTTTCAACTTTGTCCCTATCCCTTTGTAGAAGTTTCAAGATGTTTGGGGTAGATTTAATGGCAAGATGGTAACCAAAACTTCTAAAAAGGATCTGTAACTTATAAGCATAGGAAGGATGGTAAGGAACAGAACCACAGAATTTCAGGTCTTCTTTCTTGTGAGGAAGGAGGCATATCGATTTTCGAATGGTTTTCATATTTCTTTATGAGGGAGTTAACTGTAACAGCAGGGAAACCATGAGAGAGGGCTATTGTAGAAATTTTGGAGAGTTCTTCTTGAAGAGAGAGTTGGTTGTTGCAAATGATATGAGCCCTGTGGATGTAGGACTTCAATGCTGCAAGCTTGTAGAGATGCAGGGTGCAAGATTTGTAGGGAATGATGTTAGTGGCTGCAGAAGGTTTTAGATAGGAGGTTATAGCAAACCAGCCATAACCTCCTATCTGCCGCTATCCGTGACCTGCGTTCCTCCATTGCTAAAACTGAACTTTCCTGCTACATTAGCTACCAATCACTGGCTGCTACCACTCATCCTGCTTTGCTTGATATTTTCATGGTTCGCATCAACCAAGCTCTCTCAACAATAGAAGTAAAAGAATATGCTCGCCATACAAAGAAATTCAATTTTCTACTCTCCAAGCAAAAAAAGTCGAGCAACATCTCCGTCATCAGCCTCTACTGACAAGCCAAAGTATGTAAATCTTTCTTCTGTCACTATTCCTCCTAGCTTGGATAAATTCTTATCATTAGGCCCAAAATTTTCACCTGCTCTTCCTATCAATCTTCCACAAACTGTTTCTGTTATAGAATCAGCCATCCACAGAACTGAGACTGTTCAGCAGCCTATCCTTCGTGCCAACGCTGCTGTTATCTTATCCAAGCAAAATTCTGTGCCAATCAAGTACTCTTCCTCTTGTTTAAAAGAATTCAGGTCATTTATTCAAGAAAATGACCTAGCCGTATGCAAAGCAGATAAAGTTGGTTGCCCAGTCATCATTGGTAAAGAAACTCTAAACCAAAAAGTGCTTTCTTTTTCTTACATCAGCTAACTGCATCCCTTTACAGTCAGACACCACCAACTCACTCAAAAACTCAGTTGACAGATTAGCTAAGAAAGAAACTCTTCAATCCTTCCTTGGTGATATATCACCCTCCTTTACTTTGGAACTCCCAGGCTATTCCTGCAAGTGAAACTGCATAAAGCTGGTAACCCCATCAGACCTTTAGTGGAATATTCGTTTTCTCCAGCTGTAAACCTTGAAAAGAGATTGGTCCACAAATGCAAATCCCTGGCAGCCAACCATCCTCATACAGTTGTCTCTACTTCAAACTTCATCCACAACCTTCCTAATTCCTTTCCCCCTTGTGATAATCTGTATACTCTTGATGTAGAATCTTTGTTTCCCTCTGTACCATATTTTGATTCCTACATGCTCCTCATGAAGAAATTGATTCTTCATTTTGAACCCCCGGTCCTCTTATCAAAGATCTTTATGATTGTTTCCACACTATTCATCAACACAGTTGTTTTGTTTTCAACAAAATTGTGTATAGGCAACAATCTGGTCTCCCCATGGGCTCACCTCTTTCCCCTCTGCTTGCTGAAATCTACATGCAACATATTGAAGTTTCCATAATTCCTCTACACCCTTTTCAACCTTCCCTATGGTTAAGATATGTAGACGACATTTTCATTAGCTGGCCACATTCCGAGTCTGAGCTACAGATACTGATCAACTCCATTACAGAAAAAATTTCCTTCCATTAAGCTCACTATATCTAAGGAAGTAAATCACAAAATTGATTTCCTGGATGTATCTATCTGCAGAAACGCTGATCTCTCCATTACTCGTTCCGTCTATCGAAAACCTTCTGTAGCCACTAACATCATTCCCTACAAATCTTGCACCCTGCATCTCTACAAGCTTGCAGCATTGAAGTCCTACATCCACAGGGCTCATATCATTTGCAACAACCAACTCTCTCTTCAAGAAGAACTCTCCAAAATTTCTACAATAGCCCTCTCTCATGGTTTCCCTGCTGTTACAGTTAACTCCCTCATAAAGAAATATGAAAACCATTCGAAAATCGAATGCCTCCTTCCTCACAAGAAAGAAGACCTGAAATTCTGTGGTTCTGTTCCTTACCATCCTTCCTATGCTTATAAGTTACAGATCCTTTTAGAAGTTTTGGTTACCATCTTGCCATTAAATCTACCCCAAACATCTTGAAACTTCTACAAAGGGATAGGGACAAAGTTGAAAGCCTGAACCTCCCAGGAGTTTACTGCATTCCTATCTCTTCTTCTACTGGGGATAACTTATACATTGGAAGCACATACAGGAGCATTAGCCATAGAATTTTAGAACACAGAAAAGATGTTTCGAAAGGCAATCCCAACACTGCCTTGTCTATTTTGACAATGGAAGACACATCTGCAGTTCCCCACTGAACGAAGCAAAACGAATTGCTTCGCTTGACAATCGTTTTGCCCTCCGTTACCGTGAAAGCATAGAAATTATTTTCAACTCAATGACTTGCAACTCCGAATCTCCTCTCTACATTCCGTTGATCTGGAGATCAATTCTAAGTTTTGGCAACAAAAATAGGAAAAATTCAAATGTAGAATCTGGCAACAATTTTAGTCCTCCATTGGCGTGATGAAGACCTAAGATAAGGTCGAAAGCTTCCAACTTACGAACTTTTTGTAAAAGTTTTAGTTAACGTAACTAGCGTGATCAAGTTACCTTTCTTTGTAGACAATTGGACATATGGACGTCTGATTCCATAAAAAAAAATCAACCCATTTTATTATACACGACAGGTAAAAAAGAAAAAAACATTACATGTTTTTAAACATTATAAAGGAAAGCGGATTTTTGAAACACCATGACTTGATGATATTAATTTCTGAAAGTTTTTTTTTTTTCGATTTTAATTTCTGAAATCTTTTTTTTTTTTTCAATTACAATACACTGTAACATGATACCTGTGTGTTGTATCCCTTAGTTGTATGGCAGATTTTCAGTTGGCCGATATCCGCGATCGTAAGTGGTAGTTACATTGCTATTGTTGATGATGACAAGATAAATACTGGAGTAATGTAGAATGTTGCATAACGTAAAAAAGAAATCGGCCCCCTTCGAACTTTTATGCGGTTATCATAGCTGATCAACCATTTCATTCCATGAACATCAGCACATTTCAATCATTTGACCATTGGGGGTCTGACTGAATTCAGCAGTGCTTAAGCGCCTAGCGCAACGAGAACATGCTAATTATGGACAGTTCTATTCCCTTCCCCCTATCATCCCTAATCCATTTGCATCTTTCATCATTTTTATTACTTAAAACTGAAATTGCTTTTAAAAACTAATTTGAGCATGATACTGTAAAGCGTAGTAATCATCCTGGAATTTTTTGTATATGGCCTGGAAAAGGCCTGGAAAGTCCTTGAATTTTTTCCCCCAAAAAGAGTACGAACCCTGACTAATGTAACCTTGTATTTCCTACCTATTATTGTAACATTACTTGTTAACATTTCTCTTTTTTGTTTTATGTCAAAGGAGTAGAAGAAAATTTGTGATATAAGTTATACCTTGTTAAAAGGCAACTAAGATTGCAGCAATGTCAAAGCGTTATGTGTTTAATGAACAATGGTTGGACGAACAATTAAATCCCGAGTTTTCTGGTTGGATAGCTGCTGTGAACGGCGACAATGAATCAGCATTTTGTAAAGTGTGCTCTAAAACTTTCAAGCTTAGCAACATGGGGCGTCGGGCAGTCTCCAGCCACGGAAATGGCCCTAATCATTTGAAAAGCATCCGTGCTAAAATGTCTCAGCCCAGCCTTGCTTCTTTCATTTCCTCTGTGAAAAAGAACTCTCTTTGTAATAACGAACTCTTGCCATCAACAAGCTCAGGAAATGTGGAATCAGTACTTCTAGAAAATATTGTCTAATGACTCAAATACCTATGTTGTGAAAGATGTTAAGCCCGGTGACCTTAATGCTTATGTAGTGAGAGATGACGTAACAAAGTCGGAAATAATATGGGCCTTGGAAGTGTTGTCCAAGCGAATGTCTCTGAACTCTTGTACACAGATTAACAAAACATTTCAGTTAATATTTCCTGACAGTGCAATAGCTTCAAAATTTACTTTAGGCAAAAGCAAAGCATCTTATGTGATAAACCATGGATTGGCACCACATTTCAAAGAGTGTTTAATGGACGATCTGAAGCAGTGCACTGACTTTGTAATTTGTTTTGATGAATCACTAAACAAAATTGCTCAGCATGGGCAAATGGATCAGTTTATTCATTATTGGGACGATCAATCTGCAAAAAGTTTCCACTAGATACTTAAGTAGTGTGTTTTTAGGACGGGCAACAGCTAATGACCTTTTAGAGAAATTCATTAAAGGTGCACCTCTTCCCTTGGATAACATGCTACAAGTGTCAATGGATGGATCTAACGTTAATCTCAGCTTTCTTCAAAAGCTGAAGGATAAACTTAGAACTGAAAATCCAGATGATAAATTATTAGTTGACATTGGAGTATGTGGTCTTCACGTGGTCAGTGGAGCTATGAAAACTGGACTTGAATCTGTGAAATGGGATATACATCACTTTCTGCGTAACTTGTACTACCTTTTAAAAGACAGTCCTGCTTGCCGTGCAAATTATACTATGATTACTGGATGTAAAGATTTCCCTTTGAAATTTTGCACTGTAAGGTGTTTGGAAAATGTTAATTGTTTGACTAGGGCATTGCTTGTCTATGATCATATCAAGAAATATGTTCAAGAATCATCGGTTTCCAGCAAACAGCACATGTTTCTTGCAGAATTCATGGAAAGTCCACTGTTGAAATGCAAATTAGCTGCATTTAAGACTATAGCTTTGGAGTGTGAATCTTTTTTGAGAAGATTCCAGAGCCCAAAGCCTTTAATTCCTTTTTTACACACTGATTTGCTGGATCTGATGAAAAATTTGAAGCCACGAAGCTTGAAGCCTGACAAATTAAGTGAAGCTGATAGTGTCTCAAAATTGTTAACTTTAGATGTATCAAAAAGTGAAAATCTTCTCTCAATTGAGAAAGTTGTTATTGGATTTAGTGCTAAAAAGCTATTAAAAGAAGTGAAGTACTCAGAAAGGGAGAAATTGGAGTTTAAGCTTGAATTTAGGAAACTTGTGACCAGTAAGAATGAAAAATTTCGTGAGAAAAGCCCACTAAAATTTAACTTTGTCCGTGGGGTAACTTGTTTGGACCCAAATACACTGGCAGAAAGTGAAAAAAGAACACCAAGAAGGAGACGTCTGATACCAACGAAATTTATACAGCATAATAATGGAATACAGAGGATAACGTCATCAAAACATTATGGCAAAATACAGCTGTATTTGCTGGTAAACTGAAAAATAACATTTCCATGTAACATGGTTAGTACGAGGTTGAACCGCCATGAACTGCGTCACACTGTGCAATTCTGGCATGGAGTCTGTCGTACAGATGTTGGATGTAAGTTCGAGGTATTGAGTTCCAAGCATCCTCAACCTGGACGCATAAATCAGGGATGGTCGTGGCTGGCCGTGTAGACCGGATAAGTTGTTGTCCCATAACATCCCACACATGCTCAATGGGGGACAAATCCGGTGAACGTGCAGGTCATGGAAGTTGTCTCACTCCCTGAAGTGCATGTTGTGTTGCACGTGCTGTGTGTGGGCGTGCGTTATCTTGCTGGAAAACACCATGATGGATCGACCTTACAAATGGCACAACAACGGGCTGAATGATGTTGTTGATGTAGGAGGTGCTGTTTAACGTACCCGGTACAAACACTAGTTGTGTACGGGGGCTGATCGCTCCCCACACCAGGAGACCAGGTGTAGGCGTGTTTCGCTGGCGGATGCAAGAAGGGTGGAGATGCTCCCCTGTGCGTCTCCGAACATGCATACGGCCATCGGAGGCTCCCAAGCAGAAACTGCTTTCATCGCTGAACACGACAGATCACCATTGCGTTCTCCAGTGCAGACATTGGCGACACCACTGCAGCCGTTCCTGATGGTGGGCTGGAGTCAGAGGTACACATGCCAGAGGCACATGTGCACGTAGTCCTGCATCCAGTAGACAGTTGCGGATTGTTCGCACAGTCACCTCAGATGCAACGGCAGCTCGAATTTGCGTTGCAGTGGATGTTCTGCTTGACAACGCCGCTCTTCTTATGCGTCGATCGGTCCGCTCATCAGTCCGTCTGTGACTCCCGGTTCCACGTCATCTCGTGTGGGAATGTTCCTCGGACCATCTACACCGCCATCGTACCACCACCGATACTTCCCGTCCAATTCGCTCCGCAATACGACGGTACAACCACCCGGCCTCACTGAGTCCGACTAGACGACCTCGCTCAAAGTCCGATAACTGCTGAAATCGTACACGTCTTCCATGTTCAGGCATTACAGCTTCTTCAGGGTCTTCACACTTGTCCGTACGCCGACGACTGATTACATTCACTTTGCCATACTCCTTAAATGCCACCGACAATAATTTGCATATTATGCCGTGCTGTGGCGTAAGCGCTCATCTGTTGGTCCCGAAATTAACATCACACCTACGTAAACTTGACCGCATTAACATATGTAAATTTCATGATCGTCCGCCAATTCCTTCTTGGTGTGTTTTTTTTTCACTTTCCGGCAGTGTATTATATAGTGCAGCAGCCAAGCTAGGCAAGAAAAGAGTGAAAATTGTGCTCGAAGTTTTACTTAGTGCAAACAGGATTTCAGATGACTGTGCTGAAAAAGCTAATAAACAGTGTGCTTCATTGTGTGTAGAAGCTCAATCTGCTTTAAAGTCTCAGTTTGATGAATTTTTAGACAGTCATGATGATTCCATTGGATTAGACAAATTTTACAGTGCTCTACTTGACAACCAAAAACTATTCTGTGAACTTTGAGATGTAATAAAAATTTGTCTCATTATGTCTCATGGAAATGCTTCAGTGGAAGGTAGATTTTCTGTCAATAAGTCTCTTCTTGTGGAAAATCTCCTGGAAGAATCCCTGATTTGTCACAGAACAGTTTTTGATGCCATTCAAAAATTTGGGAGGAGTAGAACACATTGCCATCAATAAAAGGCTTCTTCTTTCTGTAAGAGCCTCTAGACGAAGATATCAGGATTATCTTGATCAAAATGAAGAAGAAAGAAAACTGAAGGGGAAAAAATTGATCAGGAAAAAAGACAAAGAGTACAGAAGGAACTAGAGTTGGGGAAGAAGCAGCATTGCAGGTGAAGATTTCAGATTGGGAAAAGAAGAAACGTGGTGTGTAATATAAAAACAGTGACTGCGTTCCTACTGTAATATTTTTATAGTAACTGTTCTGAATATTGTGTATGGGTTTGTTTGAGTGTTTCTTCAATAAATGTAAAACCATGAAAAAACGAGTAAACTTAAAAAGGTGTGAGTTGGACGGCTATGGGGAAGGTGGAGGCCGATTTAAAAAAAATTAAATGAATCAGTTATTTGGAAAACTTTATACGTCAAACGGAAACATTTTAAATAATATAAGTTTCTCAATTATCCAATTCAATTTTGTTTATTATCATGACACATATATTGAAAAATTCAAATAAACCTATTTGTGTAAGGTCAGGGATTTCTTAAATATTTGGTCAGGGAAATCAGGTTTGATAATTCTGTGGACACCCTGTTTTACAAAATACAAATGGCTCATATAACACTTTAAAAAAAAAAAAAAACTACTACTCTTGTTCAAAAGACATTGCCAAATATTCCAAGGTCAGTTTTCTCTCTGTCAATTCATATAAAAATACACTTATCAGGAAAAAACATTCCATTCTGCCGTGTCCATGATATGTATTTTATACACGGTCGAGTCATATTATTGTGACCACCAGCTAATATTGAGAGTAACCACCATGTGCAGCACGGACAGCAGCTAGGCAGACTGGGAGTGACTGAAAAGGTGCTGGAAGGTGTTCACAGGTACGTGGGGCCATGATGACTGCAGTGCATCTGACAGCTGCTACAGGGTGCATGGTGGTGGATCCGTAGAACAAACAACAAGTTCGAGGTTGGTCCCACAGATGCTCAGTTGAGTTTAAGTTTGGGGAATTATACGGCCAGAGAAGTACTTTGAAGTCTTCATCATGCTCTTCCAACCACTCTTGGACATTTCTAGCTGTGTGACATGTCGCATTGTTGTTCTGGAAGATTCCATTCGCCCCAGGGAAGACAATCGGCATGTATGGGTGTACACGGTCTTCAAGGATTTATTCATAACAAATTCGGTCCATAGTGCCATCCTCAGGTATGAGTGGACTCGGGGAATGCCACGAAAACATTCCCCAGACCATAACGCTGTCCCCACCAACTTGTGATCTGCCAGCAATGGTTGAAAAGTGTTTGTTCTCCAATGTTTCTCACCTTATATGCCAATGTCCATCCATTCGATGAAGCAGAAAATGTGACTCATCGGAGAAAGCAATCCTTTGCCAATCAGCGGAGGTCCAATTCTGATACTGCTGCGCAAATGTGAGCGTTTTCTGCCGATGCACCTTCGTTAGCATAGGTGCAGTGACCATCCGTCTGCATTGGAGCTCCATACGCAGCAGGGTTCGCCGAACTGTCGTTTTAGACACACTTCCAGTAGCCCCCTGGTTCATTCGGTCAGTGAGTTGCTGCACTGTCGCATGTTGATCGGCTCTCGCACACCTTCGAAGCTGACGTTCACATCAATTTCACGTGGGGCTTCGCAGTTTCCACGTCACTTATTTGCAATGGTGCTGTTTCACCAATCACGATACACTTTAACCACAGCAGCACAAGAACAGTTCACAAACTGCGCTGTTTCAGAAATATTGCCACCCTTGGCCCGAAAGCCAATAATCATCCCTTTTTGCAAATCTGCTAAATCGCTCCTTTTATCTCTTGACAGCAACAAGTTATATGTTTTCAGATTGTCTACAGCACACCTTATATACCCTCCAAGCCAGCTCACGACACATGCCTTCTTTCATTGGCTACGTGCTGTTGACGTCAGAAATAGGAGGTGGTCACAATAATGTGACTCGACTGTGTATGTTACAGTGTGTGCATGCACACACACACACACACAGGAGGAGAACAGTTGTGATATATAGCATTGAATGTGCTGCACATATTTTAAACTATTCATGATGCACGTCTTTTTAACTATTCATCTAAAAAAATGCTCATTGGGTACATACACAAATAAGTTGTATTAAACTAAAAACAGAATTCCAAAATAACTGGTTTTCATAGAGAGGATCAACGGATTGTGCGCCAGGCACGAACGGATCCCACGGGGACCCGGTCCACCATACAGGCAGATGTAGTGCCTCCTGTGTGCCCATGAACCATTTGCTGACGCCTCATGGAATTGAATCTGTGATCCCAGCACCCCTTACGTGTTCTGCCATTAACACCAGAACATTGCCGGCTTCGTGTGCAGTGATGCCAGGCCCGAGTGATGTGGTACACCCCAAAATGGCGATGTGTGGTGTTTAGCGATGAGTGCCGCTTCATTTTAGGGACAGATAATAATCATCATGTCCAGGTGTGGAGGTCCCTGGGTCAATGGCACAATCCCAACCTCGCTATTGAGCGCCACACCTCCCCCACTGCAGGCATGATGGTTTGGGGAGCCATTGTTTACAATAGCTGATCAGCTCTAGTAGTGGTATGTGGATCATTGACGGGCCAGCGGTGTGTGGATCATTGACAGGCCAGCGGTATGTGGATCATTGACAGGCCAGCGGTATGTGGATCATTGACAGGCCAGCGGTATGTGGATCATTGACAGGCCAGCGGTATGTGGATAAGATCCTATGGCCCCATGTGCTCCCATTCCTGGCCGGGATTCCAGGTGCACTATTCCAGCAAGACAATGCTCGCCCGTATGTGGCTCGGGTTGCCCAGGACTGCCTATATCGTGTCCAGACACTTTCATGGCCTGCCCGCTCTCCGGACATGTCCCCTATCGAGCGTGTGTGGGACCAGTTGAAATGCCAGCTGCCACACTACCCGGGGTTTGGAGCACACCGTCCAACACATGTGGGCCAGTCTGCCACAGGACAACATAAGGCGTCTGTTCGCCTCCATGCTGGACCGTATCGCAGCATGTATCACCACACGAGGCGGTGCAACGCACTATTGAAGGTGATCGGATTGCATGCCACAGGTTCCTCTGTAATTGCTCTGCAGCTCTGTTCTTGCCATCATGTGTATCCCCACACGGGGATAACTGGTTTTCCAGTTATTTTGGGAGCAGCTCCCCCACGGCTCGAGCCCACCTTGTGACAGAACATCTTGCTTTTTTGTCTTGTACGATAACATCATCGAACGGATAGCTGTTCATCCAGCTGCTGGGGGATGGCGACACCACGGCCCGAGCTGACATTTCTTGTATGATTTTTTTCATTTTTGGCTTTTGTTCTTATATTGCCACGCACCTGCCTCAGTTGTAGGTTGCTGAGGTTGTGATTATTCGCCAGCTCCGGATTTTAGTTCCTCGTTCTCTTTCCTCTCTTCTTCATTTTATGTTCCCTTCTTTGTTTTTCTGAGCTGATTAGCTAGACATACCTGCAGGTTTGCAGTGTGCAGTGACCCGTAAGGTGGAAAAGGGGAGGTTGAGGTTTCTGGGGGTCGGAATGTAGTTGTCTCTAGCTACCAACACTCCTCTTTGCCCTCTGCTTCACCCTAAACATGCGGCTAGGAACTAACCCATTCCTAGTCAAGAAGTCTGTGGCCGAGTGGAGTCCAGACTTCTAACGGCTTGTCGTTACGTATGGAAGGGTGAGTTTGGGGATAGGGTGGGCATGCCAAAGGGGTGTTCTCCAGGCACGGGAAAGTCTAGATGCGTGCCGAGCGCATGTCTGCCCTATCAACTTGCTATATCCGCTTCCTATCCCTAGAGCAGTGTCCTGCGTGCAATTGGGCTTGCGGACCTCCGGCTCTCCCTCGTTGGGCTCGGTTGTGAGTGGGGAAGTCGGTGGACGAATTCTTTCCTTTTCTTCATGGACGGCAATGAAGTTTCCCACGAATTTAGAACCAAAAGAGGTATTGAGGAAGGCTCAGCTCCTTCCACCAAAAAGCATGTTCCGGATTCTTCGAATGCTTGTTTCTTTTTGTGCACTCATTGGACCCTTCAAGGCCTTTGAGTTCAAAAAATCCATTTTGGATTAATGAAGCACTTCAATCCATTTCAAGCCTCCAAAGAGCGTAAAGAAACTCCAGTCTGGAAATCTTCTTGTAGAGATGTCCACTGTGGCCTACAGTTCCACACTTCTTAACACCATCGTGTTGCTTGAGACTGTGGTCAAAATAACACCACATGGATACCTAAATACATCTCGAGATGTTGTCTCCTCTTGAGACCTCATTGAGTGTACCGATGATGAACTTCTTGAAGAACTGAGGAGTCAACACGTTACGGGTGCGCGGCGTATTCTTTTCAGGTGGAATGGGTAGTCCGTCCCATTCCGCAACATTATTTTAACATTTGACAGCCCTTCCCTGCCTACGTCCATTAAGGCAGGGTATCTTCACCTCGAGGTACGACCGCACATCCCTAACTCTTTGAGATGTTTTAGGTGTCAGTCATACAGCCATTTTCAGCAGTCGTGCGACAGCACTCCTAGGTGTGGCAGAGGCTGAGTTTTGTGTAAATTGCTGGGAGTTCACACTCGGCGTCATCCAAAGATTGTCCCAAATGGATGGAGGGGGAAAAAAATTCAAAGGCTGAAAACGGTTGAGAATATTTCCTACCCTGAAACCAGATGGAAGGTGGTTCCTGTTTCATCTGCTCGGCGATCATATGCATCAGTGGTGGTTGCCAAGTCTACAGTAGAGTTGCCATTCAAACTGACAGTCAGATCCCCCTTAAATGTCCCTACAAGCTGAACGATATCATTGCAGCTGGACTGTAGGCACTCCAGTCTCGAGCTAGGGGTCTGAAAGCGGCACCCACCACTTCGCCGAAGCATGCTCACCCCACCACCAGCAAGGGAACTCTTGCCACTTCTGGCAAGAACACCAAAGCCAACAAGAAGAGCATTTCTTCTCCAAAATCTCAGCATAATGGCGAGCGCATCCCGTTAAGACACTTGGGACAAAGCATAGTCCTATCTTGGCCCCTGGTCACACCTCCAAATCTAGGAGACCCCTCGTCAGAGGAGATAGATGCTGACCTGGTTTGAGCATTTCCTTTTTCATCTCACTTTTAACCATGGCTTCAATGGTTCAGTGGAACTGCCGAGGTTTTCGGACAAGTTTTGATGACGTGAAACATCTGCTTTTGTTGTACTCTCCGGTGTGCCTTTGTCTACAGGAGACAAAACTTAAACCATCAGACCTGCTTTCAGTTCAAGGCTACAGTGCATTTCGGACAGATAACATGTCAGGAGATATAACCTGGGGGAGTCGCTATTCTTTCCCCTCGCAGTTTTCCGGTCTCTTCGGTTGCGGTATCCACAACTGTGCAGGCCGTGGCAGTTCGTATTTCTGTGCCTGTGCCTCTTACTGTCTGCAGTGTCTATCTGCCGCCGGATGAGGATGTGCGCATCTCTGTTCGGGAGAGCTTAGTTGATCAGCTGTCACTCTTTCTTCTACTGGGTGACTTCAATGCTCATCATCCTTTGTGGTGTAGTGTCAGCATCAGCACGAGAGGTCATCGCATAGAGTATTCTGTCCTCGGCCTCTTTGTGCCTTTTTAACACCGGTGCCGACACGTACTTCCATGAGCCTACAAGATCCTTCAGTGCGATCGATTTGACCTTGGGATCACCATCGATTATTGCTGATTGGTTGTGGACGGTGTGTAACGACCTCCACTGAAGCGACCATTTCACAATTATGCTTTCACTTACTGTAAACATTCCATCTTCTGCCTCCCGCCCCTCTCGATGGAGGGTGGATCATGCCGGTTGGGAGGTCTACACATCATCCGCAGTGATATCTTCTGCCATGGTGACCCAAGAGTCAATCGACACAACTGCTCTTGAAGTCACAAATTGCATTATTCAGGTGGCTGATCTTTCTATACCAAAAACATCTACGACGCTCCCCAGAATTCCGAAGCTTTGGTGGAACCCTGAATGCGCAGCGACTAGGAGAGCTCAACATAAGGCCTGGTCTACGTTTCGGCGTTAAACAACCGATGCCAATCTCGTTGCATTTCAACGAGCAAAATCCTATGTTCCGTTGGTGCGTCGATGTAGCAAGAAGGGAGTCTTGGATCCAGTATGTTTCATCTCTCACTTCACGTGCCAGTTCAAAAAGTGCGTGGGACAAGATTCGTAAGATCCGGGGTAACTACAGTTCTCACCAGATTTCCATTCTCGAGAGTAACAGCTGCACATATGCTCAAGTCAGGGAGATTGCAGATTGTTTGGGGGAGGCATTTGCCTCCGTGTCTAGTGATCTGGCGTATCCTTTCAGAGGATTAAATCCACTGCGGAACGCCAGAGAATCTCCTTTGCGCCTTTTCATGACACCGATTATAACTCCCCCTTCAGCATGGTTGAACTACGGGTGACTGTGCTACATCTGTCGGTCCCGATGGCATCCACTATGACATGCTCCGTCATCTCTCGCAGTTGTACTCTCGAGAATCTTTTAATCCTGTTCAATCGCATTTGGTTGGAGCACAGTTTCCCTGAATCTTGGCAAAAAGCTTTTGTTCTGCCTTTCCCCAAGCCTGGCAAGGATCCTAAGTCTCCCCCTAGTTATCGTCCAATTGCTCTCACTAGCTGTCTGTGTAAAGTTCTCGAGCGCATGGTTGATTCCCGGTTAATTCATTTTTTAGAACAATATCATGTACTTTTACCATCACAAAGCGGCTTTCGCCTTCACCGTTCACCTCACGATCATCTCCTGCACCTTGAGACATCTGTGCGTGAGGCGTTCATGTGTAGGCAGCACCTGGTTTCTGTTTTCTTTGACATCGAGAAAGCCTATGATCGTGCTTGGCGGCACGGGATTATCCGTGACCTCCATGCATGCGGATTACGAGGAAATCTTTCAACATTCATTGTAAATTTTCTTCGCAATCGGGTGTTCCAGGTGTGCCTGGGTACGACGCTCTCGGCACCGTTCCATCAAGCACAAGGTTGTATTTTATCTGTCACATTGTTCATCCTTCGCTTTAATTGTCTTCTCACAAATCTTCCTCCTGCGGTTTCGGCTACTGTTTATGTTGGTGACTTGCAAATTTTCTGCTCATCGTTACGCATGCATTTCATTGAAAGGCAGTGGCAGTCTGCAATTAATCAGATTGTTAAAGCGGCACACAGCAATGGTTTCGTTCTTTCTCCCGACAAGACAGCGTGTGTCCATTTCTGCCGGAGGCGTTGCCTCCATATAGACGCAGAGCTTCATTTGGAATGAACAGCCATACCAGTTTTGCGAGAGACCAATTTCCTTGGACTGACCGTCGACCGTGCGCACGTTCGCCGTCTCAAGATTTCCTGTGTGCGTGCTCTTTCTATTCTTAAGATCCTTTCGAGCGTTTCGTGGGGTGCGGACAGGATGTCTTTAATACAGTCGAAACTGGATTATGGTTGTATCGGGTATGGCTCTGCACGTCTTTCCGTTCTCCGGCCTTTGGATACTGTACACCATCAAGCGCTACATCTCTGTACGGGAGCGTTTCAAACATCTTCCATTCCCAGCCTTTACGCTGATGCAAACAAACCATTGCTTGAATTACGCCGTCTGCAGCTGGTTATTCAATTTTACTTGAAACTTCGATCTCTTCCAGACAATCCTTTGTATGGTGCAGTTTTCCAACCCCAGCATGCTCGTTTATTTGAGAACCGGCACTCGTGCAATCCCACCTTCGGTCTTCATATAGCGGCTGTAGCTCGTGATGCAGGGCTCGACTTGACACTTGTTGAAGAGACCAGGGGCTTTGGGGATCCTCCATGGCACCCACTTGTTGTCATGGTTGATACCACCTTTACATTTTTTGATAAATCCTCAACCCCTGCGTCAGTGTACCAGCAGCTCTTCACTGAGCACCGTGCCGGAAGAAGGTAGTCCCACCGCATTCTTAATCGAAGCAACTGTGCTGCCATCTAGCGCTGTTAAGCATATCGTCTTGGGTGGTGTTACCAGTTAGGATACTCGAACAGTAATCGGGAGATGCGGGTTCGATTCCCACTCCAGGGTGATGAAATTTTCAAGTTTTCTGATGTGATTGATATTACGTGAAGAACAGTAAATACAGTCAATTCAGAGATGTCTGATTGCTGTGTGAATTATCATGACATATTTTTTTTTTTTTTGTATTATGAGAGGAATATTTCTCCCACATTATATAGAAAGACAGATATACATGAATTTACACTGTTTGACACTTTAAAGGAAAGTGATGTTGAATATTCTTTAGTGTGATTGAAAGATATGATCTCAGTGCTTTTCTTGTGTCAGATTATTTTCGAGATTCCCTGTAAATTTTGAATCTGCTAGTTACATTTTTCTGTCACTTGCAGGACTTTGATGGTGGGGATTGGTGATTCAATATCTCATGGATTATCAAAGACAGCAGTATTGGTAATTGCTATTGGCCTTGGCTTGCCATTGGCTTTGATGGTGATCGCAACCATCTATCTGGGTGTCACACAGTGCCGCAGGAAAGATGACGAACTTCTACTGAGCCAGGACAGCATGAATTGACATCGCAATGTGTAGTCTTCCACAACAAATTTGTATTAGTTATGAAGTAAAATTACTCTACTACATGTTATGTGATATTTGCATATTTAAAATTTTAAGTGAAGGTGATCTTTTGTTGCAAGTTGGGAATAAATATATATATATTTTTATGGATCTTTTGCAAGTCATTGTTCTGGTGTCTGGCAATTAAAAATGATGTTCTACAAAAATCTAGTGCATTTAAAAAAAAAAAAAAGTAAAGAAATTTTATACATTGCTCTGATGTCTAAATATGTCTCTAATTATAAAAGACATCTACAGAAAAATTTTACCAGCATAATACCGTATGTGGAAAAAAGTCTTCAGAACCCCCCCCTCCGCACTACAAAAATGAAACATTTCCAATAGATCACGTATGTCGGACTTCATTTAAAACTGCAGGTAAGCTCCTCAAACATAATTTATCATCTACTCGGGAGACATAGTCAATCGTGTTGAGCTTACTGACTTCCAACAAAGTGTTATTTATAGGGTGTCATATCAGCAACCGGTCGACGTGTGATTACAGAACAATTGCAACATCCATGGTCAGCTGTTCCAGATGTTATTAGTAAATGGAAACCTGAGGGACTTACAACTGCCAATAAACGTCCAGGAAGACCAAGTAAATTGACGGGAAGGGACAAGAAAACTCTGAAACGTGCCTTCTGTGGGTACTCCTTCCTCTGCACAAATCATCAAGGAATTTCAGGATTCAACAGGGCTGCAGTGTTTAAGCTGTCACTCACATTTTCCACGACAAAGACTGTAATTTTGCGACAAAAAGTCCCCACTGAATCGCCAAAAAGCGAATGTTTTCCATCATTTTTTCTTTTTTCATCCCCCACCCTACTTCCCCCTTGCATTTTTTTTTATCCCCATCGTTTTTTCTCATTCCGTCATCACAGTTCTGTCCCGCCAACCTGGTTTCCATCCCCATCAGTTTTTCTTTCCGTCATCCCACTCACCCCAGCTTAGCCCTTGCATTGTGTGTTTTTTTTTTTTATCACACTCATACTTTTTGTCACTGTGCATCCCGGCTTGGCTCTTGTGTCATTTTTTATCCCCGTCATTTTTTCGTTTTGTCATTGCTACTTCTCCCCGCTGACCTGGTTTTCTTCCCCATGATTTTTTCTTTCCGTCATCCTGTTCGCCCCTGCTTTGCCCTTGCGTCCTGTCTCTCATTCCCCTCATACTTTTTCGTCATCGCGCCCACCCTTGTTTTGCTCTTGCATTGTTTTTCTTTTATCCCCAACATTTTGCTTTTCTGTCATCGCTGCTTCGTCCTACCAACCTGGTATTTTTCCCGGTCATTTTTTTCTTTCTGTCATCACTGTCGCACACTGCTTTGCTCTGTTGTTTTCCATCCCCTTTGTCTTTTCTCCCCTTTGTCTTTTCTCCTATTGCAGAAAAGCACCGAACCTCTAGAGCATATTTCGCAAGGGCTTTGCTGCGACGGAAAAGAAAGAGGCATTTCGTTTGTTTCTCCGGCGATTTGTCGTCGCTGCAGTAACTGCTCTTTCGGTTGAGGCTGGTCGGTGTGTCATTGGTTGTGTCTGTGCCAGTCTTCGTCTTTGTATACATTTTCACAGACTGCAGGCTTCGGCAAACGTAAGTATTTTTATTAAAATTATAAGTTTAAAAGCCTATTTGTTTTTATTCTACTTAACGTAAAAAAAATTTATTTAGCCAATGCATTGTGCTTGTATTTTCATACGTAAATTTAGCAAAAAATGGAACCATGAATTTGGCTAATCTGCCTAGCATTTTGATACAACTTTTGCTGAGAAAATAGCCAAATTGCTACAAGAGAAAATTTTCCAGCTTAACACTGCAGGGCCACTAAGACAGTCTGTATGTACATAACTGCACAAGTTAAATTTCCACAGCTGATCTGCTGCATACAAGCCATTAATAGCTTGTATGAATGCGAGTAGGTGTCTTGCTTGGTGCAAAGCACATCATCCATGTACCCTAGACTAGTGTTCTCCCTAGAGCCTTTTTACTGAGCTGCCCGCCCACTTATATTTCTCTGCTGCCCAGCTATATTTCCTTTAATGAATTGCCTTTGAAGGTAAGCTCTCGAGACAGCAGCAGTATGCGGATGAGCGTTGTCCTGTTGGAAAATAGCACTGGAGTAAGCATTCAGAAAAGGTAGGGCCACTGGTCGCAGGACCTCATTAATGTAACGTTGAGCTGTCAAAGTACTAGTAATGAACATCAAAGGTGATCTGGCATCATAAGCAATTGCACCCCACACCATGGCACTAGGCCTTCTGGACATGTGGCGCTCGACAACAAACCATTCATCTTGGCACTGACCATGGTGCCCCCACACACGGATTCATTGGTCGTCTCTTCCAAGACAAAAGCGGGACCCATCACTAAAGATCACCCTCTGCCATTCTGAGTGGCTCCTTGACAGTCCGGCACGACACCACTACAGTCTTTGACTCCGATGCAATGGTGTTAATTAAGGGCAGTTGTCGTAATGGCCTGCGTGCATGCAGCCATTTGCCAATGGTTCTGGCACTAATCGGACGATGCATGGAGGGCACCACTGCTCGCTGAATATCCGCAATTGTGGCTGTTGGGCCATTCCGCTTATTTCGGAAAACCCATCAGTCCTCTCTCTCCGTGGTTCATCTAGCTCGCCCAGACCCTTCCTTATGCTGTTGCGTGCCTTGTTCTATCCACTGCCGCCAACAGTGTGCTATGATGATATCTGCATGACCGGTATGGTGTACAATACGGCGATAAGACCTTCTCGGAGCCCGACGATGCATCTCCTCTCGAAGTCCTCCAACTGCTCAAATTGCTTCCAAACGTTTCTTCGAGGCATACTTAACTTGAAATGGATGCAACCAACACAACAGCAGGAGTCAAAATGGCAAGCACAGCGCTACGACCCCCCTTGCTGGCATCACATGCGCGGCCGAGTGTGATACTTGAATCATTTGCATGTCTCACAATGTCAAACCTACCCACCAAGTTTCGTTCTTGTTGGTTGCTTCCTTCTGGGTGCAACAATTTTTCTGATGAGTGTAAGTCACATTTTAGCCAAAAACTTTTAAACTTTTTAAAATGAAGCACTTTCAGGAGGCAAGTCCCCCTGCCTCCCCTCTAAATGTGCCCCTGGTGTGTCATGTACTGAATTCATTGCAGAGCATTTCATTAAACATGTGCATTGTATATTTCAAAAGCAAAAAGGAAGACATAAATGTTGTAAAACAATTGTCCAAAATTTTAACGATTGGGCTCCACAATTTTGTGATTACCACCGTTCTTTCCAGGACTCAAAATCTTATGGCTCAGAATAATGTTCTCATACTGGCACAGATGACAGTGATTTCCCCACCTCGTACTAATATAAGTGTTTAAGAGATGTCTTAAAAGAAGTTAGCTGTTCTTACTTCCATACACATCCTACAACACAACAAATTTAGGCATTGCATCTTACATTCAACCTTAAATGTGTTGAATTGCAAAATATCCCAAACTTGTTTCTGGCAATGACTCACTTGGAGCAGTACAGCAGAGAGATACAGTATTTAACTAACTGTTTAATAAAAATTAAGATGTTCTCAAATATTAAAAAAAATACAATGTTTGGGTTGTTGTTTTTTGTCACAACAAATTATTATATTCTCAACTCAAATATAAAAAATGAGGTCTGTAACATTCATACTATCTGGTATTTCCACTCACAACCAAATCAGTAAATACTCTTCGCTCAAATCTAATATGTGAAACTTATGTCAGTTTTATCTGGTGTTGAACATACCATTAAAATTATTTTTCAAACACGAAAAAATAAATTCATGTATTGAATCCACACTAAGTGATCAAATCAGATTGAGCTCATTGCAAATCACATCCTTCCAAAAACGTGGATTTTTTAAGAATTTTTCAAGCATATATTCTATATTGCTGCTCCTAGTAAAACAAATAAATCATTAAAAAAAAAAGGGGGGGGAATACACACACATGCAAAAATCACAAGGAACTTTGTTCCTTATCAGATACTTCCGATTTTCTAAAATTCACTTCTGGGTATCAAAACACACAGTTCTTGCATGCTGTATATCTAATGCTATTTAGTTATGATTTGTACATATATTTAAAAAGAAAATTTATTTGGTTTTTACTGTAAAGACATATTTTTGTCCCTTTTTGTAATATAATCAAACTTACTCTGGAAGTAAGTCTTATGTGAGTTGTTTTCACAACATCTGAGGATTACCTGGTATGCCCAGTGTACATCACAAGAAAACAAAAAATTACAAAGGGCTATACAACAACAATCACAAAATATGACCAATTAGTGTTGTGAGTAATACAACAGTTTTTTTTAGCTTGACACTTCACTGCTTCGCTGAATATTTAACACAAGTCATTGTCTGTCAGTCTATATTTTGACTAATTCCAAGAAAACAATAGAATTTCAGTGACTGCTGTATTATTATTATTTTTTAATATATATTCATATACAGGGTGCTTAGGAAAGTCCCTTTAGCCTGGAATAACTTGCAAACGGAGAGAGGTACAGTTATGCAAGTGAGATAACGGTATAGTAAAGCGACTATGCCCGATCGAATGTAACTGATAGCAGCGCCCCTAGTGCTGAAATGCTGAAGTTAGCCATTACAAATCGAAAATGAAAAGAGATAAAGCAAAATTTCCAATTACAAAGATGTAGAGCGTCAATTAATTAGTGCAAAACGACATTTGTTCCACACGGATAAGATAAATTGGCGTCTGAATACCCTAAAATGTCCAAAATCGATGTGCAATGATTCAAATCTGCACATTCACATTTTGCAAATGTAGCCGTATGCAAATGTAGATTGTGACGTTGTATCGTACCTATGATATAAAAACCAGTAGCAGGTTTTATGTACCCTGATCAGAAGTTTAGGTCTACATACGTAAAAAATCAAGTGTATGCAACAGTGCCTACAAGTCTGCTGGATCTACGTCGTCGTGTTACAGATGCTTGCAATAATGTGACACCTTCCATGCTGAGGAATGTGCATGCAGAGTTACTTTCACGAATACAAATGTGTATCGTATCGGCAATGGCGAACTCTTCGAACATACTCGACATCAACTTTTTATCACTGTGCGCCAGTTTGCCTTTTTTGTTTTTGTTTTGTCTGACGTCATCAAACTGTATTGACGTAAGTACACATTTATGCAATAAATTGTGTGTATTTGCTCATACCTATGTCTATTCCCTTCAAACATTCACACAAAAGGTCTCGCATCGATTTCGGAAATTTTAGGGTATTCAGGCGACAATTTATCTTATCCATGTGAAACAAATGTAATTTTGTACTAATTAATTGATGCTCTACAACTTTGTAATTGGAAATTTTGGCTCTATCTCTTTTCGTTTTCAATTTGCAGTGGCTAACTTCTGCATTTTGCCACTAGGGGCACTGCTATCAGTTGCATTCGATCGGGCATAGTAGTTATCTCACTTGCATAACTGTACCTCTCTCCATTTGCAAGTTATTACAGGGTAAAGGGACTTTCCTATGCACCCTATATGCATATGTATTCTTCTGCACTTTTCCAACAATGTTATTGTATCATGAATGCTTGCACGTACTGCGCTTTTATGTTTATTCATTGTTAACTGTGTTTTTGTTTTTTATAACCCAGGCCTGTTATCGTGCTAGATGTGTATTTGTGCCCATGTGCATACAGTTTAAGCACATACCTCATATGTTGCACATAGCAGTCTGAAATGGACATATGAGAACTATTATAATTCCTTTAAAAAAGTAAAATGATAGAAAAGGTAGGAAAAGAACCACATTTCAGAAAAAAACATCACAACAAATTCTCAAGACAGCAAACTGGGAGCGTAAATGTGTTAGTACCAGCTGTATTATTTCTGCTCCATGTTCTGTTTATGCAGAACTTTCATAGACAAACACAAAATTCTTATTCATTCACAGTAACATAAATGCTGTGGAGTTGTGATTTTAAAGAATTTTTGAAAAATCCATTTGTGGAACATGCAGATTTTTGCTGGAACTTTAACTAGTGGGAACATATTCTTATTTGCAGTTTACGCAGAAGATGCCTCCACATCTGATATATCTTATTATGATCTGCCAGGGTCCTGTCTCTCACTTGCTGTTTGCCAACGACATGCAAAAGTTGGTTTACCCCATTCTCTTCTTTGATGATATTTGTTTTTATTTTGGATAATTTGTAGCAATGCTTTAATTTAAAAAACAAAAAGAAAACAATTCCCGATCTCCGGTAATTGTTTTCTATTGTTTGTATACCACAGAACGCCTCGGACTTCGACCAAGGCTGTCTTACTTCGACGCTTCAGCCATGCGGTGAGGATGACTATCTGAACCAATAACAAAGGCCATTGGCTGTATGAATGTATGACATCTTGGCAAATCCTGCACGTCATTGGTTAATGAACTGAGCGGCATTTCTCCATGTTGTTTTCTTCAGTGGTATTTCACATTGCTAATTTTGCAAATCACAAATAATTCATAAGTTGCAGTTATACACATAAAGTATAGGTTGCAGTTTTACACATAAAGCTGCAGTTTTCACACACAAATTTTATTTTTCTTAAAAAAAAAATCTTTAAAATACCTTTTATTTTATCTTTTCTAAAATTTTTCTCAAAAACATGAGGTGTCTGATATTCCAAAAAATTTGTGTTAAATTAGTTCTCTGGTTGCCAAAGAAACCTGCTTTATGATATAATGAAAATATTACCTTTGTATTTTATTGTAATTACCAAATTTTGGAGAAAGGTGAAAATAATCTGTCAATGAATTTGGAACCAAACAAAATTTGAAGGAGGAAAAGAAATTGATAATTCTACCAGGTTAATTCAAAAGTCATTGCCATTTTCTGACGGTTAATGAAAATATGTATAAATGCATAACCATAAAAGTTCAATATTCGAAATAGAGTTGTGCTCGATGATCCTACACCATCATGATGTGATGTCTTGTATCACCCTACGAAAAAATTTGTTTGGTAAAGCAAAAGAGTCTGGAACCCAAAGTTCACCATTTTTGATGTTTTGGAATGTTTCCCTCATAGAAAAATGTGCCTTGGAACAGAATAAGTGGTAGTCTGAAGGCACAAGATCCGGATTGTAAGGAGGGTGGGGCATTAGCTCAAAACCCTTCAGTTCCTGTAATTTTTCCTTAGTTGACCGAACATGGTGAGCAGAAGCATTATCCTATTAGAGGGAAAGTCATTTACAGTTCACCAACACAGAATACTTTTGGCTTATAGCGGTGTACAGCTTCACATTAATACCTCAGCCATCTCTAATTAATTTCCAATTAACGGGGCTCTCAAAGTTCCACCATATGCATAGCATAACTTTGTGCTGAAATCATCTCCTGTTTGGGACTGATTCCATTGGGTTTTTTGGAATCTAAGGCACTGTTTTCTCATGTCAGAATTCTGGGAAAATATCCACTTTCCATCACATGCCACAATTTGCCTAAAGAAAAAGTCATCCTGGGGATTTTCCTGCAATTGGTGACACACATGTACACATCACTAGGCTTGAGCAGAAGTCAGTTCATGAGGTACTAGTCTACAGCATCTGTGCATCTTTCCGAGTTTGTGGGCTGAGGTATTCCAAGTGCATTTGGCAGGTGTATAGTGCTTATGCACGGATTTGACTCTACTGCTTCAGAATTCACCGTCAAAGGTTCTCCAGCACGTGCTTTGTCTTCAAGGCTGCAGTCCCCATTTTGCTGAAACCAAAATCTTGCAGTTTTTTTTTTTTTTTTCAGACACTGCTCCTTTATCTTCCACAGCACAATCCCTCACTGCAGCTCTAGTAGTCAACCTTTTTCGAAAGAAAAACCATAACATCACTTGGATCATGTATTTCTCATCCATATCTTTTTACAGCAGAAAATTTTTCAATGAATCAGGGCAGCAGGTGCTCCTATTTGTACCAACTAGACAACACCGATTTTCCGATCATGCATTGTTCTAATCTGCATAATACATGCGCACCGAGTAATTAATTGTTTGACACAGAACAACTCTTCAAAATGGCAATAACTTTTGAATCGCCCTAATTTTCTTTGAGAAGAGCATTGCTACAGAAATACAAGGTATATAAAATATACACCAATGAGGCAATCCACTATGACCACCCCCAGCCTAGAGAAATGAGTGCGCCTGGAGACCGTACACGGTGCAGGTGAAGTTCACAGAGCAGTACATATACAACTCGAAGACCGGCTTCTGGTTAGTAGAGTGTTCAGAGTCAGAATGGGAAAAGCTTCCGATTTATCGAAGTTTGATGAAGGACTAATTGTGATGGCGCGGCGCCTCAGAACTACGATCTCGAAAACGGCGCGGCTTGTGGGTTGTTCACGTGCTGCTATAGTGAGTACTTATCAAAAGTAGTGCACAGATAGCCAAACGATTAACCATTATCTTCCCGTGTGTCGTCCACAGCTCATTGATGTCGGGAGGGCGTCGGAGACTGTTGCGCATTGTTCACAGCAACCACAGTGCGATAAATCGCCCACAGCTACAACAGTGGTGATCAGGGCAATGTTTCACAGCATGCAGTTCATCACAGCCTTCTGCGCATGGGCCTGCGTAACCAAAAACTCAGCCGGGTTCCCATGCTTACTGCACATCATCGCCAACAATGCATGAAATGGGCCCAAGATCATCGAGATTAGACCCTGGATGATTGGAAGAAAGTGGCCTGGTTTTACGAATCAAGATTCCTGGTGCATCACATAGATGGCCGAGCGTGGATTTGTCTATTACCGACGGAGGCTATAGTACCTGGATGCACTGTTGGGTGGAAACAGGCTGGCGGCTGTGTTATGCTGTGGGTTATGTTTTCTTGGGACACTTTAGGCCCCATTATCCCAATTGCACAATCCTTTACAGCTGTCAGATATATGAATATTTTTGTGGACCAAGTTCACCCTTTCATGGCATCTGTGTTCCCTGCTAGTAATGGCCATTACCAATAGGATAATGTACCATGCCACACAGTCAGAATCATCAAGGAGTGGTTTGAGGAACATGTTAGTTACTTTCTTTTAATGCCCTGGCCTCCAAATTCACCTGACATGAACCCAATCGAACATTTGTGGTTTGACTTGGAAAAGCGGGTTCACGCTAAATCATCACCACCCCAAAAAATACTGGAACTGGAAAACTGATATTATGGTACCAGATACTCCAGGATACCTATCGCCACCTCATTGAATTGATACCTCGCTGAGTGGCTGCTGTTTTGCAGGCTAAAGGAGGTACTACCGCTTATTATGTAGGTGGCCATAATGTAATGGCTCATTGATGTATGTATATATGATTCCCAATTTCATTGTCTCAACAAAATGATTTTTAAGACATGCAGAAAACTTCAAAGCATTTGGTATTCTGTGTAAAAATATGATCTTCTGACTGCATGTTCAACTTTGATTTTTAATTTGTCTTGATAGTATTTCATCGACAAGTATTACTGTACTAGCTTAAATGTAAGCTGACTAAAAGTCGCACATTTTGAGGATAATATTATTTAATACTACTGTACAACTGAGCTCACAGGCTGTGGGCATTATTTCTGGCAGATTTGTTAAAAATGTAATGAATATTTTGCTCTTTAATATTTAAAAGTGACCATCTTTTCCGCAAGTTTTTCTCCCATTGAGTTCATTTTAAGAAACAATCGCAAGACTTACTGTACCTGCAAAATGACATTAGAAAAGCTGGTTTCATGGGACATGTTAATAGATTTCATCCCTGTTTAGGCTCTTTTAGGGTACTCTGAGTGGTGTGGAATCTGATGATATGTAATAAGTCTTGTCAGTGTAATTCTGTTAGGAGAATCACTGCATCTGGAGTACAAAGAAGTGGGCTCAAGTTCCACCAATGGTAAAAAGGGGTTTTGTTATATTGGTGCCTGAACATAAATGAATCTCCTGGTTGTGAGGTTCAAAAAATATGTGTGATTATTCTTCCACACTTCATATGAACTTAATAAAAATTCCTTCTTTTACATTGAGTTGATCCTTCCAGCATGGTTGTCAGCAGACTTAAAAAGCTGCAATTCATTGCCCTTGCCTTTCTCAAGAAGGAAATGATGTAACATGATGTAGATGACATGCTACTGTGGTGATGTATGTGTAAAATTGGCAAGTTGCAGCAATAAGCTTTGCTGGTGTAGTTAAGATAGCAGAATAGCCACTTCTGGAGTAGGAAAACATGGGTTTGAATTCCACTACTGGCAAAAAAGGGTTTATGTTATAATGTTAAAAGATAGTACTTGCCTCAATGACCATCCATATGAAAGTTCTGACTCATTTTGTTTAACAAAGGCTTCCCAGTTGTAAATCTACTATTTCTTTCCTATCAGGGTATCACAAAAGCCCAAATTATAAAATTTGTCTTCATGGATATGTTTTTTGGGTTATGGAGGCAACAAACCATGCACACACCAACCAACCAACCAACCCAAACCAAAACGAACCGAACCGAACCGAACCGAACCGAACCAACCCAACCCAACCCAACCCAACCCGACCCAACCCAGACCAAACCAAACCAAACCCAAACCAAGAAAATATGTGTGTATCTGTTAAATTCTCAACGACAAGTGTTTTTTTTTTTTTTTTTTTTTTGCAAGTACAATACTTTCTTGTACATCAGAATGAGAAAGTATTGTAAAAATTAAGGGGGCTGTTGTGTGGCAACAATAAAAGTCAGTTTTCAATTGTTGTGAGCAAAGTGCTAGGCTCTGGTATCTCTAAATCTGCCACTGATTCTCTAGTGGCAATGGACTGGACATATTGCTAGAAGAACTGACAACTGTTAGACAATTGAAATACAAAACTAGATATCAAAAGACAGAAGGCCACAAATTTGAAAGCACATCAGAGTGCCATGAAAGAGCATTGCTCAAGACAGAGTTGTGAAAGAAACTTATAGAGACCTTCATCCAGCAGTGGATTGAGAATGGCAGTTGTTGCTGGTGTGATGATATAGTTGTGTAAGTGTGATTAAAAACCTCATGTTAAATTTATCATCATCATTGTCAACCATTATCAATCCACTGCTGGACGAAGATCTCCCCAAGTTTCCTCCACAACGGTCTATCTTGTGCCAGTCTCCTCCATGTCACTCCGCATACTTTCGAATTTCATCCACCCATCTCCCATGTGGTCTTCTTCTGGGTCTTTTCCTGTCCCTTGGAATCCAATCTAAAATTTCGTCTGTCCATCGATCTGTCTTTCTGGAAGTATGTCCAGCCCATTGCCATTTCAGGGATTTAACTCGGATCATGATGTCTTCCACTCTTGTCATTTTTCGGATCCACGAATTCCTCTTCTTATCTCTCCTGGTTACACCAAGCATGCACCTCTCCATGCTGCTTTGAGTTGTCTGCAGCCTTTGTATGTCTCTTTTAGTTAAGGTCCACGTCTCTGCATCATATGTAAGCACTGGAAGGATGCATTGATCAAACACTTTTCTTTTAAGACATAATGGCATAATACTCTTGAAAATTATGCTGTTTCTTCCAAAAGCTCTCCAGGCAAGTTTTGTATGCCGATTAATTTCTTCATCAATGTGACCCTCACTTGATATCTGCTGTCCAAGATAAACGTACGTGTCTGTTATCTCCAGCTTTTCTCCATCAATCGATAAATCTTCATTTCTTGTAAAAGCATTGAACATTACTTTTGTCTTCTGAAAGTTCATTTTTAATCCCACTTCTTTACTCTTGTCAGCAAGTTCTTGGATCATACTCTGCAGCTCTGATGGGGTAGTTGCAAAAATGACTACATCATCAGCAAAACGAAGGTGGGTTAGATAATCTCCATTAGCCTTTATCCCTTTGTTTTCCAAGTTCAGTGATTGAAAGACATTTTCCAATGTGGCATTAAAGAGCTTCGGAGATATGGTGTCACCTTGTCTCACTCCCTTTCCAATTTTTATGTGTGTTGTATTTTCAAACAGCCGAATCTTTGCACTTGCATTTTCATAGATGTTATTAATAATATTAACGTATGCATCTTCAATACCGCAGGATTTTAGAGTCATTGTAACTGCTGATGGTTTCACCGAATCAAAGGCTTTTTCGTAATCGATAAAAGCCATGCACAATGGAAGTTCATATTCCCTCGCTCTTTCAATTAGTTCTCTCAGTACCTGGATATGATCTATTGTGCTGTAGCCACTCCTGAATCCAGTTTGTTCTCTCGGTTGAGCCATGTCCAGTGTTACCTTCAAGCGGTGTGAAAGAACTTTAGTGAAGATTTTATAAACCACTGATAGGAGGCTGATAGGTCTGTAGTTCCTGAGATCCTCAATGTCACCTTTTTTATGTAGCGGGATCATTGTAGCGGTGTTCCAATCCTCAGGAATCTTCCCTTCATTAAGGCATCGAGTGAAAATTTGGGCGAGTACTGTTTCAATTTCTCCACTTGCTTCTTGTATGATGTCTACAGTAATTCCATCTTCTCCTGGAGCTTTCCCCCGCTTCATGTTCTTGATTGCATGTGGTGCAACTTCTGCTGGGAGGACTGGAAGAACTCTGGTACTGGTACCTTCCATGATGTCTGGAGTGCATGCATCATCCCTTTCATATAACTTGGAGTAGAAATCTTTCACTGTTGTCAAAATTTCGCCTCTATTTCTTGTTACAGAACCATCTTCTTTTCTCAGTGCCATAATCTGTTTTCTTCCCTTACTGAGATGTCCCTTTGCTGTCTTTAGGCTTTGGTTGTTTTCAATTGCTTTCCGCACTAGTTCGCAGTTGAATTTTCATATGTCTTCAGTGATACTTTTTTCTTACTGTCTTGCATAGCTCTATATATTCCACTTTGGAAGTCACATCTTCTTTAGTTGTCCTCATCTCTCTTCTTTTTTGCATCAACATTTTGGTTTTTCCTGAAAATTTGTTCACATGCAACTTGTTCTTAGACCCAGCTAATTTTGTTGTTGTTTCCATAAGAGCTTTGGTTACTTTTCTGTTAACTTCAGAAATATCCACTTCTTCCGATGTTAGGCCTTCTAAAGCAGAGAATCTGTTCTTCAGTTCCAACTTGAAGGTATTATGGTGTTTTAAGGTTGGTTATGTCAATACATTTTGTTTGTCTTATGAGCTTGCTACGTTCGAGTCTAGTGTTGAGGTGCATCTTACATCTCACCAATCTATGGTCACTGCCTGTGTTGAACTTGTTTAGCACACTGCAGTCTTCTATGACGAATTTTTTGTTACACATAATAAAATCAATTTCACTTGTCGTCCCATTTGGATGTCTCCATGTCCATTTCCTGTGTGGCTTTTTCTTGAAAAAGGAGTTCAAGATGAAAAACCCTTCTGCCTCTGCAAACTCTACGAGAGTATTTCCACGCTGGTTTCTGTTGCCGTGACCGAATTTACCTACTGAAGTTTCATTCTGTTGCCGTTGCCCTATTTTTGCATTGAAATCTCCCATAATTATCTTCAAGTGCTGCGTACCTTTATTATTTAGATGACGAATTTCCTCATAAAATTCTTCAATTTCTTCTTCAGGATGACTTGTGGTGGGTGCATAAGTTTGAATAATCTGAGCCTGGTATCTTTTCGAGAGTAGGATAATGAGTCGTGCAGCTCTGTCAGAGGAACTTTCAACTTCTACAACTTTATCCTTCAGTTTCTTGTTTATTATAAATCCAACACCACTAGTTCTGCCAGTATCTGTCCCACAATAGTAGAAGAGATGTCCACTTTTCAGTTCAATGAGTTGTTCTCCTTAGCCCGACGATGTCCCACTTGATCCTTTGTAGTTCCTTTTCCAATTCAAGAAGCTTTGAATCAGAAGATAGGGAGCGTCCATTATACGTAGCCAAGGTCAGCATTAGATGGCAGCCTAGTCCGGTCCTCCGGGGATTCTTAGCACCCTCTGCCTTCATGTCGCACCCTCTGCCGGAGACTGAGGGCCAAGATTTAAGTTGTGGAATCATTTTGGAGGGGTTTGGCCATAACTCACCACGCTGGCCAAGCGGGTTGGTGAGTGTGAGATAGCATTTCCTCTAATCCCGATGGTATAGCTATGCCGCTATTGGCGGTCGTCAGAGCCCCTTTAGTGGGAACAGGATGCACCACGAGAAGGTGGGGTTGACATTTGTCAAGGAGAGGCTGTGATATTAGGCATCACCTGACCTTACATCCCGTTAAATTTATATGCCTCAAATATATGGATCTTAATTCAGTTCAAGTTTTCTTCATGACACTGTTAATCCTTTAATTATTGCACTTCTAAGAGTCACTACTTGTACAGAAGACTGTTGGGGGACAAAAATGAAAGTGTGCTCACGCCGTCATTTTTGTCCCCTAACATTTAAAACACTAGTGTCCTGGTAAAATTCTCTAAACCCGAGCACCTGCCCAAGACTTTTTTTTTCTTTATTAATTCAGCTCTGCTGTGTTTGTTATAAATTTTGTGGTAATACTATACAGCTCTTCAAATTTTTGAAAGCCATGTTATCACTTTATACATATTAAAGCAGACAGTATAGTGCAATGTTAATAGTGTGTTGTAATATCACATTTACTTAACAATTCTGGCAACATTTGCTCAATCCAATGAACAAGTGCTCAAGGCAAATTGTAGGTATATTAAATTGCAACAGTAAGATTGACACACACACAGTTATCTCACACTGTGAATCGTGACTTGGCACAGCCTGTCTTCAAAGACACTATTAACCAATGTCTGGGTTGAGACATGACAGTTTGTGTAGTGATCTTTCTTTTGTTCTCATAGCTTCTAATATGTATGGCAGCATTTGGCAAAATAGTGGGGGAGTTTTTGTCCACATACACTGCCCTACCATTAATCTTTGAATACTCCTTTGTTGATAGTGAATTCGGTCCTAAGCAAGCTGCTTATCCCAGAACAGCTATAATGATACTCTTGAGGTTATGATGAAACAGTGGCATGACTATGAATGCAAGATGCCTCAACAAACAGCTTTAACTGATTTCCAGCATGGGCTGATAATAGGGTGCCCCATAAAGTAGTCACTCTGTTTAGGGTCATTGCCAGGGAGGGGTTTTGAGGGTTTAAATCCTCCCCAAAATGTTTAAAATGTCTCAAAAATAAAGTAATTGTTTTATAAATTTTTCCTAGAAAATCGACAGAACTCTTATATGCATACTCCCAATCACCAGAATCACTGGTGTCCTCAGATTTTCTTGTATAATGATTCTGTCACGTCACAGATAAATTTGTGCAAAAGAAAATGGAACGCCATACCGAGAAATGAACGTCCTAGTATAGCTATTGAAGCATTGTCTCAACGTAACAAGATCTATTCCTGAATGTTCATTTCCTGTTTCAACTAGTGCTCCGGAACGAACCTTTTCATCAGTCTGGCATTTGTAAACATACTTGCGTAGCTCCACAGGACTAGAGAAGTTAACTGGCTTGGCTCTTATGAGCATCCATAGGGATATACATCAGTCTCAGAGATGTCATCAATAGATTTTCTGAAGATAAAGAACAACAGCTGACCTTTGGGCTACTGCACTTCATGGCAATCAGCTGTATTATGTTTTAAGTAAAAAAAAAAAAAAGATTTAACATATATAATCCTATAAATCTTTACTTATTCTATGCATAGATCAACTTAATAAAAAGATATTGGGCATGTGCCGTATTTGAATAAAGAGCAGGTAGATAGATCTATCATATACTTGTATACGTAGTATAGCATATAGGTCCGTATTTGAAAAGAAGCATTTCGTGTGCAAATAAAATGTGATGGAGAAAAAGCTCGACAGATACATATACTCATTGTCAAAATAAAAGTTGTACCCAGAAGGAAGCAACCGACAGGAATGAAACTTGGTGGGTAGGTTTGACATCGAGATATGCAAATGATTCAAGTATCACGCTCAGCCGCGCATGTGACGCAAGCAAGGAGGGATTCTAACGCTGTGCCTGAACGGCTACATAAGGTCGTCCCGTTGCGCGCGCTTGCCATTCTGACTCTTGCTGTTGTTTTGGTTGCATCCTTTGCAAGTGAAGTATGCCTCGGAGAGAAGTTCGGAAGCAGTTTGAGAGGGGCTGCATCGTACTCGGGGAAGCGAAATGGTCTTATCGCCATACTGGTCATGCGGATATCACCATAGCACGCTGTTGGCGGATGTGGATAGAACAAGGCACTCAGCGACAGAAAGGGTCTGGGAAACCTAGACGAACCATGGAGTGAGAGGTCCGGCTTGCGCGGAATGACCCAACAGCCACGATTGCTGATATTCAGCGAGCAGTTATACCCTCTGTGCATCGTCCGATTAGTGCCAGTACCATTGACAGGCGACTGCACGACGTAGGACTACACGCACGCAGACCGTTACGACGACTGCCCTAAACACCATTCATTGCGTCGTCGCCAAAGACTGCAATGGTGTCGTGCCAGACTGTTCAGGAGCCACTCGGAATGGCAGCGGATGATCTTCAGTGATGAGTCTCGCTTTTGTTTTGGAGGAGGCGACCACTGAATCCATGTGTAGAGGCACCATGGTCAACGCCAAGATGAACGGTTTGTTTCGAGCGTCACACGTCCAGAAGGCATGGTGTGGGGTTCAATTGCCTACGATGACAGATCACCTTTGGTGTTGACTACAGGCGCTTTGACAGCCGAACGTTATGTTAATGAGATCCTGCAACCAGTGGCCCTACCTTTTCTGAACGTACACTCCTGTTCGATTTTCCAACAGGTCAACGCTCGTCCGCATAATGCTGTTGTCTCGAGAGCTTGCCTTCAATGCACTTACACTCTGCAATGGCCAAACCGCATTGCCAGGCCTATCGCCGATTGAAAATGTGTGGAATGCTATTGGACGCGCTATCCATTCTCCACCCCTACTGCACAATCTGCAGGAACTACGTGGAAAGATTCAAGCTCTTTGATTATCGCGGGACACCATTGGAAGCATGTACAACTTCATGCCGAGACGTCTAGCATGCTGTGTGAGCAAACATTGCAGCCCGCAGCCATACTGAGAGACTACTTATTGGCATGTAGCTCAATAAATATTGCCCATATCAGTCTCAATTAGAAAGATAATGATCCGATTTATTGGTGTCAAAATAAGAAATCACACGACTTTCACTCCGCAAGCTTTCTCCGTCAACGGACGGCTTCATCAGGTGGTTACATAGAGAATACAGAATCAAAATTGTAGACAGAACGTAAATTCTAATATGATAAATGAAATCATGCGTGAAGATCGCGCGCATATATAACCACGGAACGTGGTGAATACAATATCTCAAGAGTTATTGCAAAAGCAAAAAATGTAAACTTTAGGAAGAAACTAAAATCGTGAAGTCCATCTTGCGATGCCTAGCAGATGGTTCCAAGCTACCGGTAGTTCGAAAGAGACATCTGTGTTGCATACATCCTGCCGCGTTAATATTTCGACTGTTTCCCTTATAGCAGCTGTTCTTGCGTTTCCATATGGTGCGATCTTCGAGATATTCTGCCATTGGAGTTGAGCCTGATGGTTAGCTACTTCTTTGGCAAGGGATGTAGAAAGCTTCTTTTGTGCAACGTCCCTCTTGTGCTCATTCATTCTCTCCTCAAAGGACCTTTTTGTGAGACCTACGTAAAATTTAGTAGAGGAGTCTGTTTATAACAATGGGAGGCAAATAGATGCCCGCATCTGTGAGCTTCAAGGTACCATTACCTCTTGCTGTGCAGAGGACGGTTGCCATGGGTTTAGAAGCTTTTAGGCCGACATCCAATCCTTTCTTCTGGAAGTAATTTTTAATAAAATAAGATATTTTGGGGATGTACGGGATCGAACCAACAAATTTTAAAGGTGCTCTTCTGTTCAGTGTAGCAAGTGCGTTGATTTCAACTTTCGCTATTGTGTCCTCTACGCGGGAGACGTCAAATCCTCCTGCAAAGGCAAGATCTTTCAAAGACTTAATTTCGGCATCATAGTCAGATTTCAAGGTGCAAAGATCTTTGGCTCTTTTAGCTCGGAATTTGAATAGAGCACACCTGTGTGTTGTTGGGTTGACTGATCCAGGTGGAATAGGGTTAGGCACGTGCATGGGTTTATAGTAGACTTTGTTAGAGAGTGTACCTGAATCGATTTCTTCACAAGTACATCTAAATAAGGCAATAATTCCTGCAAATCAATTTTACCTGTGATAATTCATTTGAATAACCCAGAATAGCAAAGCTGAGCCCTCCTGTAAAAAAACTAAGCTACGTCCGAAAAGTTCCAGGATTGATGTAATAAAAAAAATGTAAAAAAAGGACCATAGTCACAATTAATGCTGGTCACCTTCAAAATACCGCCCTTTTGAATCAACACACAGTTTCCAGCGTTTCTGAAGATCCTGAAAACAGTTCTGGAAGGCACTTTCCAGGATGTCCGCAATTGTTTTGTCACTGCTTCTTGGATAGATGTAATGTCTGCATGATACTGTCCTTTTAGTGCCGGTTTTATCCTGGGTAACAGGAAGAACTCACAAGGCGATAAAACTGAGAAATACCGCACATGTGGCAATACAATGATTTGGTAGTGAGCCAGGAACTGTTGGACTGACAACCCAATATGTGGTCTTGCGTTATCATGGAGCAAGAACCAATTTCCGGATTCCCACAATTGAGGAACGACGGCGACGAATACTGCTGCTTAAACGTCGTAAGATTTGCTTGTAGAATTCTTGATTTACTATTTGACCCACTGATTCGAATTCCTTGTGGACTATACCTTTCGAATCGAAAACATGCTATCAGCATCGCCTTTGTCTTTGATGATTGCATGCAGGCTTTCTTAGTTGATGATGAGTGGATACCTCTCCATTCAGCGCTTTGTCGCTTGGTTTGTGGATCACAATGCAGACACCATGTTTCATCTTCTGCGATAATTCTAGAGCAAAAATCAGGACCCTCAGCTACAGTGCCCAACAGATCGATGAACTAGCCTCCTTTTGGTCATAATTCAGAATGCGGGGTACCCATGTGGCATTAAGTTTTCGTTTTCTCAGATCTTCGCGTAGAATCTCATGACAGATAGACTTACTGATACCCACCGACTCTGCCAAAAGTCTTGGTCATCATTCAGAATGCGGGGTACCAATCTGACACTAAGTTTTCGTTTTCTCAGATCTTCGCGTAGAATTCATGACAGATAGACTTACTGATAACCACCGACTCAGCCAAAAGTCTTGGTCAACATTCAGAATGCGGGGTACCAATCTGGCATTAAGTTTTCGTTTTCTCAGATCTTCGCGTAGAATCTCAAGACAGATAGACTTACTGATACCCACCGACTCTGCCAAAAGTCTTGGTCATCATTCAGAATGCGGGGTACCAATCTGGCACTAAGTTTTCGTTTTCTCAGATCTTCGCGTAGAATTCATGACAGATAGACTTACTGATAACCACCGACTCAGCCAAAAGTCTTGGTCATCATTCAGAATGCGGGGTACCAATCTGGCATTAAGTTTTCGTTTTCTCAGATCTTCGCGTAGAATTTCATGACAGATAACCAATCTGGCAGGTGTCACGTCAATTCGTCGCGTGCGTCAATTCGTCGCGGACAAATTCGTCGATTACGTCAATTCGTCGCGTGCGTCAATTCGTCGAGCGTCAATTCGTCGCGGACAAATTCGTCGACTACGTCAATTCGTCGCGTTTACAGATTTTGGTTACATACAAAACGAATGCGGGAAAACGTACGATTTAAAATTTTCGTGAAATCTAGTTTTCATTTCAGAACCATGAAATTTGGTATCATGAAACTCTAACTTAGACGCTAGGCGGTTTTTGGAAGGGGTTGGAGCCAGGGGGTCAGAGCCCCCCCCCCCCCCTCATAAAAAATTTCGTAAAATCTACAGTTTTCATTTTAGAACCACAAAATTTGGTATACTATCTCATGGTACTCTAACTTAGACGGTACACCGTTTTTGGAACGGGTCAAGGCCCGCGGGGTCAGAGCCCTCCACAGTTTTCAATTCAGAACCACCAATTCTGGTATACTATCTCATGGTACTCTAACTTAGACGCTAGACGATTTTTTGAAGGGGTTGCAGCCCCCCCCTATAAAACAAATTCGCAAAATCTACAGTTTTTAATTTAGAACCACCAAATTTGGTATAATATCTCATGGTATTCTAACTTAGACGCTACACGGTTTTTGGAAGGGGTTGGAGCCCGGGGGGTAAGACCCCCCGTCATAAAAATGCCTTAAAATCTACAGTAATCAATTTAGAACCACCAAATTTGGTATACTATCTCATGGTACTCTAACTTAGACGGTAGACCGTTTTTGGAACGGGTCAAGGCCCGGGGGTCAGAACCCCCCCCCCTATACAAAATTTTCTTAAAAACTACAGTTTTCAATTCAGAACCACCAAATCTGGTATACTATCTCATGATACTCCTTAGACGCCAGACAGTTTTTGGAAGGGGTTGGAGCTCGGGGGTAAGAGACCCCCCCCCCCGTCATAAAAAATGCCGTAAAATCTACAGTACTCAATTTAGAACCACCAAATTTGGTATACTATCTCATGGTACTCTAACTTAGACGGTAGACCGTTTTTGGAACGAGTCAAGGCCCACAGGTTAGAGCCTACCCCCCCCCCCATAATTTTTTTGTAAAATCTACAGTTTTCAATTCAGAACCATTAAGTATGGTATCATGAAACTCTAACTTAGACGCTAGACGCTTTTTGGAAGGGGTTAGAGTCCGGGGTCGTGGTGAAAGCCCCCTCATAAAAATTTCGTAAAATCTACAGTTTTCAATTTAGAGCCACCAAATCTGGTATACTATCTCGTGGTATTCTAACTTAGACTGTAGACGGTTTTTGGAAGCGGTTGGAGCCCGAGGGGTTAGAGCTCCCCCCCCTACGAAATTGCCGTAAAATCTAGTTTTCAATTTAGAACCACCAAATTTGGGGTCATGAAACTCTAACTTAGCGGAAGACCGTTTTTGGAACGGATCGGGGACCGGGATGGGAGAACCCCCCCCCCCTACAAAATTATCGTAAAATCTACAGTTTTCAATTAGAACCACCAAATTTGGTATATTATCTCATGGTACTCTAGCTTAGGCGGTAGATGATTTTTGAAACAGGTCGAGCACGGGTCAGAGGCCCCCCCTAAATTTTTTTCGTAAAATCTATAGTTTTCAATTTAGAATTACCAAATTTCGTATACTATCTCACGAAACTCATAACTTAGACTGTAGATGGTTTTGGAAGCGGTTGGAGCCAGGGGAGGAAGAGCCCCCACATACAAAATTTTCGTAAAATCTATAGTTTACAATTTAGAACCACCAAATTTGGTATCATGCAACTCTAACTTAGACGGGAGACGGTATTTGGAACGGGTCGTGGCGCGGTGGGTCAGAGCCCCCCCTTCGTACAAAATTTACGTAAAATATACTGTTTTCAATTTAGAACCACCAAATTTGGTATACTATCTCATGGTACTCTAACTTAGACGGTAGACCGTTTGGAACGGGTCAAGGCCCGGGGGTAGGAGCCACCCCCATACAAAATTTTCTTAAAATCTATTTCAGAACCACCAAATTTGGTGTCATGAAATTCTAACTTAGCGGGAGACGGTTTTTGGAACGGATCGGGGCCCGGGGTCAGAGCCCCCCCCGTACAAAATTTTCGTAGAATCTACAGTTTTCAATTTAGAACCACCAAATTTGGTATACTATCTCATGGTACTCTAACTTAGACGGTAGACGGACGAAACTCTAACTTAAACTGTAGACGGTTTTTGGAAGCGGTTGGAGCCAGGGGGTCAGAGCCACCTCCGTCCATACAAATATTTTCGTAAAATCTACAGTTTTCAATTTAGAACTGCCAAATTTGGTATACTATCTCATGGTACTCTAACTTAGACGGTTTTTGGAATAGGTCAAGGCGCGGGGGTAAGAGCCCCCACATACAAAATTTTCGTAAAATCTAGTTTTCAATTTAGAACCACCAAATTTGGTATCATGAAACTCTAACTTAGACGGGAGCCGGTTTTTGGAACGGGTCGGGGCCCGGGAGGTCAGAGCCCTCCCCCGTACAAAATGTTCTTAGAATATGCCGTTTTCAATTTAGAACCACCAAACTTGGTATACTATCTCATGGTATTTTAACTTCGACTGTAGATGGTTTTTTGGAAAGGGTTGGAGCTCGGGGTTCAGAGCCCCCCCCCATAAAAAATTTCGTGAAATCTACAGTTTTCAATTTAGAACCACCAAATTTGGTATACTACATCATGGTACTCTAACTTAGACGGTAGACGGTTTTCAGAACGGGTCGGGGCACGGGTGGTTAGACCCCCCCCCCCACACACACACAAATTTCGTAAAATCTATGGTTTTCAATTTAGAACCACCAAATTTGGTATACTATATCATGGTAATCTAACTTAGACGGTTTTCGGAACAGGTCGGGGCACGGGGGGTTCAGCCCCCCCACACACACACACAAAATGTTCGTGAAATCTACAGTTTTCAATTAAAAACCACCAAATTTGGTATACTATATCATGGTAATCTAACTTAGACGGTTTTCGGAACGGGTCGGGACACGGAGGGTTTCATCCCCCCCCCAAAATTTGTTCGTGAAATCTACAATTTTCAATTTAGAACCACCAAATTTTTTATACTATCTCATGGTAGTCTAACTTAGACAGCAGACGGTTTTTGGAACGGGACGGGCATTGGCACAGAGCCCACCTCATAAATTTTTTTGTAAAATCTACAGTTTTCAATTTAGAACCACCAAATTTGGTATACTATCTCATGGTGATCTAACTTAAACGGTAGACGGGTTTTTGGAACTGGTCAAGGCCCGGGGATAAGTGCCTCCACATACAAAATTCTTCTTGACAAGTGGTCAGAAGCCAGCCCCTAGATCACTACGCCGCAGTAGCGGCACACGTTGAAATGTATTTTTCATACGGCACCAAACGCTCTTATGGACATACTAGATTGAACTGGACGCAAATAAATCATTAATATAATTTGTACTGGCAGGGATACCAGTTATTTGCCAGGTACATATTACTATTTGTGGAATCACCAAGTTCAGCGGGTGAAAGTTAATGAATGAAAAAGATATTCCTGCAATTTTCCAGTAAACTTATTTTACATTTTTTGATTTAGTTAATTTAATTTTGCGAAACAAAAAAGAAAGACAAAGGAATGGGAATACTTACCTTCTAGGAGACATCTATAGAACTGCAGTACATCTGGCGTGTGCTTCTGTGAATCCCGCAACAAAGAAATGCAATGTACCTATGTGATGTCGATTGCGTTCGACTTCACATTGGCATTGATCATCTTTTTCTTACCGTTTTGAATTTTGAATATCTGGAACTCTCTATTTACATTACATTATATTTCTTTCTGATAAGCCGTTCGTTGGTAGTGAAAGCTAAACTATATAAATTTGTGTTTTTAATACACCATTAAACGCATATTTTTGCACTTTATTGTTATCTACAGTATCTAACTTAGACCGTAGGTTGGTTAGTTGGTTGGTTGATGGTTTATGGTGCAAGGCCCTCAAAGGGCCAAAGAGCGCCTTAGAACGTAGATAGGGTATTCTTAAGAGTAAAAAACGGAGCTTTTATGAAAATTTTGTTTGGGGCTCCCTTGACCAGGGCCCCGACCCCTTCCAAAAACCGTCTACCGTCTAAGTTAGATAACCATGAGATAGTACACCAAATTTGGTAGTTCTAAATTGAAAACCGTAGATTTTACGAAATTTTTATATGTGGGGGCTCTCACCCCCGGGCTCCAACCCTTCCAAAAACCGTCTAGCGTCTAAGTTAGAGTTTCGTGATACCATATTTGATGGTTCTGAATTGAAAACTGTAGATTTTACGAAAAAAAAATTATGGGGGCGGGCGCTCTGACCCCCGGGCCTTGGCCCGATCCAAAAACGGTCTACCATCTAAGTTAGAGTACCATGCGATAGTATACCAAATTTGGTGGTTCTAAAGTGAAAACTGTAGATTTTACGAATTTTTTTATGAGGGGAGCTCTGACCCCCGGGCCTTGACCCGTTCCAAAAACGGTCTACCGTCTAAGTTAGAGTACCATGAGATAGTATACCAAATTTGGTGGTTCTAAAGTGAAAACTGTAGATTTTACGAATTTTTTTATGAGGAGAGCTCTGACCCCCGGGCCTTGACCCGTTCCAAAAACGGTCTACCGTCTAAGTTAGAGTACCATGAGATAGTATACCAAATTTAGTGGTTCTAAATTTAAAACTAGATTTTGCGATTTTTTTATGAAGGGGGCCCTTACCCCCGGCTGCAACCACTTCCAAAAACGGTCTACCGTCTAAGTTAGAGTACCATGAGATAGTATACCAAATTTGGTGGTTCTAAATTGAAAACTAGATTTTACGAAATTTTTATGAGGGGGGGGTTCACCTCCGGGCTCTAACCCCTTCCAAAAAGCGTCTAGCGGCTAAGTTAGAGTTTCATGATACCATACTTAATGGTTCTGAATTAAAAACTGTAGATTTTACAAAAAAATTATGGGGAGCTCTGACCCCCGGGCCTTGACCCGTTCCAAAACCGGTCTACCGTCTAAGTTAGAGTACCATGACATAGTATACCAAATTTGGTGGTTCTAAATTGAATACTGTAGATTTTACGGCATTTTTATGACGGGGGGCTCTTACCTCCCGGGCTCCAACCCCTTTTAAAAACTGTCTAGCGTCTAAGTTAGAGTACCATGAGATAGTATACCAAATTAGGTGGTTCTAAATTGAAAATTGTGGATTTTGCGAATTTTTTTATGAGGGGGCCCTTACCCCCCGGGCTGCAACCCCTTCAAAAAATCGTCTAGCGTCTAAGTTAGAGTACCATGAGATAGTATACCAGAATTGGTGGTTCTGAATTGAAAACTAGTTTAAAAAAAAAAAATTGTATGTGGGGGGCTCTGACCCCCGGGCCTTGACCCGTTCCAAAAACGGTGTACCGTCTAAGTTAGAGTACCATGAGATAGTATACCAAATTTTGTGGTTCTAAAATGAAAACTGTAGATTTTACGAAATTTTTATGAGGGGGGGCTCTGACCCCCGGGCTCCAACCCTTCTAAAAACCGTCTAGCGTCTAAGTTAGAGTTTCATGATACCAAATTTGATGGTTCTGAAATGAAAACTAGATTTCACGAAATATTTGAATGTATGTGGGGTGGGGGGCTCTGACCCCTCCGGGCCTTAACCCGTTCCGAAAACCGACAACCGTCTAAGTTAGGGTACCATGAGATAGGATACCTGATTTGGTGGTTCTGAATTGAAAACTGTAGATTTTACAAAAAATTTGTGTATGGGGAGCTCTGACTAACCGGGCCCTGACCCCTTCCAAATACCGTCTACCGTCTAATATTTTTAGTGCCAAAGAAAAAGCGTAATATTCCTATCCTGTCTGAGTGTCCAAACTTAATAAATTTGATCAGAGAGGAAGACGTTCGAAATCGTACGTTTTCCTGCATTTGTTTTGTATGTAACCAAAATCTGTAAACGCGACGAATTGACGTAGTCGACAAATTTGTCCGCGACGAATTGACGCAGGCGACGAATTGTCGCAGTCGACGAATTGACGCACGCGACGAATTGACGTATAACCAATCTGGCATTAAGTTTTCGTTTTCTCAGATCTTCGCATAGAATCTCATGACAGATATACTTGATGCCCACAGACTCAGCCACATGTCTTGGTCATCATTCAGAATGAGGGGTACCAATCTGGCATTAAGTTTTCGTTTTCTCAGATCTTCGCGTAGAATCTCATGACAGATAGACTTACTGATACCCACCGACTCAGCCAAAAGTCTTGGTCATCATTCAGAATGCGAGGTACCAATCTGGCATTAAGTTTTCGTTTTCTTAGATCTTCGCATAGAATCTCATGACAGATAGACTTACTGGTGCCCACCGACTGAGCCAAAAGTCTTGGTCATCATTCAGAATGCGGGGTACCAATCTGGCATTAAGTTTTCGTTTTCTCAGATCTTCGCATAGAATCTCATGACAGATATACTTGTTGCCCACAGACTCAGCCAAATGTCTTGGTCATCCTTCAGAATGCGGGGTACTAATCTGGCATTAAGTTTTCGTTTTCTTAGATCTTCGCGTAGAATCTCATGACAGATAGACTTACTGATACCCACCGACTCAGCCAAAAGTCTTGGTCATCATTCAGAATGCGAGGTACCAATCTGGCATTAAGTTTTCGTTTTCTTAGATCTTCGCATAGAATCTCATGACAGATAGACTTACTGGTGCCCACCGACTGAGCCAAAAGTCTTGGTCATCATTCAGAATGCGGGGTACCAATCTGGCATTAAGTTTTCGTTTTCTCAGATCTTCGCATAGAATCTCATGACAGATATACTTGTTGCCCACAGACTCAGCCACATGTCTTGGTCATCCTTCAGAATGCGGGGTACTAATCTGGCATTAAGTTTTCGTTTTCTTAGATCTTCGCGTAGAATCTCATGACAGATAGACTTACTGATACCCACCGACTCAGCCAAAAGTCTTGGTCATCATTCAGAATGCGAGGTACCAATCTGGCATTAAGTTTTCGTTTTCTTAGATCTTCGCATAGAATCTCATGACAGATAAACTTACTGGTGCCCACCGACTGAGCCAAAAGTCTTGGTCATCATTCAGAATGCGGTTTACCAATCTGGCATTAAGTTTTCGTTTTCTCAGATCTTCGCATAGAATCTCATGACAGATAGACTTACTGATGCCCACCGACTGAGCCAAAAGTCTTGGTCATCATTCAGAATGCGGGGTACCAATCTGGCATTAAGTTTTCGTTTTCTCAGATCTTCGCATAGAATCTCATGACAGATAGACTTACTGGTGCCCACCGACTGAGCCAAAAGTCTTGGTCATCATTCAGAATGCGGGGTACCAATCTGGCATTAAGTTTTCGTTTTCTCAGATCTTCGCATAGAATCTCATGACAGATATACTTGATGCCCACAGACTCAGCCAAATGTCTTGGTCATCCTTCAGAATGTGGGGTACTAATCTGGCATTAAGTTTTCGTTTTCTGAGATCTTCGCGTAGAATCTCATGACAGATAGACTTACTGATACCCACCGGCACAGCCAAAAGTCTTGGTCATCATTCAGAATGCGGGGTACCAATGTGGCGTTAAGTTTTCGTTTTCCCAGATCCTCCCGTAGAATCTCATGGCAGATAGACTTACTGGTGCCCACCGACTCAGCCGAAAGTTTCACTGTATTCGGCTATCTTTCTTTAACTGATTCTGCATCTCGTCAATTTTTTCCGATTTCCCAACACTGGAGGGATGCCCAGATCTCGGATCATCATCAAAGGATGTCTGGCCGTTAGGAAACCGTTCGAAAACTCTGCTGCGGGATAATGCTGTGTCTCCATACGCTTCTTTCAACATTCTGTAAGTTCCAGTAGTTGATTTATAAGGTTTCCAACAAAAACGGATGTTGACTCTCTGCTCTTCCATGGCTAAAATGAAATAAGACGAGAACGCTTGCTATGACTACTGTAATGCCCGTCTGCCGCCTGTCTGTACCAGTATAAACCGGTTTCCAGCTGCCTGCTGATTGACCAAAGACTGCTATCTTCTGGCATGAACATGATATTTTTATCCCACTACTGTTACGTCAGTTATGTGGTCAGTCCTGTAACTTATTGGACGTTCGTTGTATATTTGTTTTGATGATGGTTTTTTTTAACAGGAGCACTCCGTTTTTTGATGTCATAAAATGGTACGCATATTTCCGATTATTCTGTAGTGTGCGGAAATTGCACACCTTTGCACACTTTTTGAACGCATTCTCTCATACTTTACACATTTCTCAAAACACTCATCGTATTCCATTTGTTTTTCTTTGATATATTTTATTTATAAACTCATTAATTGTGAAGGAAGAAACAGAAACTGTCAGTGATTTGCATCTCCACAACTGCCGTCCCAGTAGGGCGGTGGTTTAAGCGCTGGATTCGGACCACTCGTCCGAGATAGATTTGGGTTCGAATACCGGTGAGGCATGGATGTTGTGTTTATCTTACGGTACAGGCTTTCTCCCTTCCCTGGAGCCAGTGGCCCTGAACTGGGGACTGGTGACTGCTTTACATAGCACATCTATACTCGGGGCAAAGCTATCCTGGCAATGAGGCCGAAGCTACGGTGACCTTTTCACTCCCAGTATTACTCCGCACTAATGGTGTGTAATTAACCTTCACTCGGAAAACTTCTCCCACAAGCCCTCAGGCCTGGCTGTCTGTCACGGTGATCCCTTACCAAACCCCTCTATTTGAACCCCTCCCCACCCCCGCGCGCTTTGCAGACCGGTAGACAAGCAGTTTATTTCTCTCTCTCTCTCTATTTTTTTTTTTTTTGATATGTTACAGAGCGTGTAACGTTTCTTTCTTTGAAAATGAAATTATCTTTGCTAAACACGGGAAGAAGTCTTAAGTGGCCTAATTTTGTTTTCACATTTTTTTTAATTTTAAATATTTCATTTATTTATACTTACTGCTTGAAGATTACCAACTGTGGGATTTAATTAAAGGTATTTTTACCATGTCATCAGTTATGCGTAAAATTTCGTTCTTTCCAAAATTTTGCCTTGATTAGATTTTTTTTATAACACAACCGTTAAATGTGTATGCATTTTTAACTACCCTGTGTTGCCATAAGTACTGGACAAGAGCCCGTCTCTGTGGTAAATGATATTTTAGGGTTCACTGTAAACTGCCACACATCTTTCAGCAACTTGGAAAATTGCCACACATTGGAAAATTGCCACGCATTGGAAAATTGCCACATGTTTTTCATTGATGGGCCGAGCACAAATTGCTGTTCCTCCGAGGAACACTTTGAATGTGTGGCAGTTTTCCAAGTTTCCGAATTATGTGTGGCAGTGGAAGGAACTCTTTCATTTGTCTGAATTTTCATGCCAGTTCATACGCGTTTAAGGCAACTGCGCACAAAAGTTCAAAAGGAAAAGATAGCCGTTTCTTGGCCTATATTGAGAACTGAATTGGGAACTCCAAACTGATTTCGAGAAAACGTTCTATGTAAGCCAAGCGAGAATTGTATTTTAATTTGAAGAAATAAATTGCCGATGGATCTGAGGTACTTCAATACTAAATTCAACCTTCATTCTCGCAATGGTGCGACTTGAAACACCAGTGAGTTCTGCCGTAAGAACTGTTATTTAATTTTCCGATTTATTCGGCGAGTGTTTTTCCATCAATTTAGTGAAAACATTCATAACGATCCCCTTAGCAGAGCTTCGTAATAGTTTCCCAATTTTATGCGGCTGAAATACACTCGAGTGACCGGCAGATGCCATTCGAAAAAACCGAAAAGACGGAAGAGTGTTTTGAAACAACAATCAAGAAGGAGAAACGCGAAATGCCCTCGGAAACACTGTTTTCGCCCTCATCCTTCCGCTAATGACCCCCACCCCCACAGCAATAAATATCCCCTGGGTTGACAGCTTAACTCTGACCCAAACAAGAATGCTGTGACAGAGAACTATCAGTGACATCACCAAAACACGAATATCTGTATTTTTTAGAAATGCCGCTGAAACTGAGATCTGAATATTTTAAATGCACACACACAGAACGTATTGAACATCTGTGTCCTTTTTAAGTGCCAGTTGAAGCTGGAGTACGAGCTTTTAGACCGGAACTATTTTATGCAGTGGAAGTATACACTCTGTAGCCTTCCTTCCAATGACAGGTTAAGTTTGCCCCGAGTATAGTTGCTCACTGTGGTTGTTAAGCACACAAAAATATATTCCTTAAAACTAAAATTACATCACGCCTAGTAAACTACGGGAATCGAAGTAAAGCAATATCATTTATGCAGGAATGCTATCGGGTTTTGCATGCCATTGTGGAGGTATTTGCCGTACAGGCATTTTTTCAGTGACAAGCAAAAGTTTAGCAAAGTGCCAGTAACCAATCATTTTTAGCAGGTGGCAATATTCCCTCTAAACTTTACAGCTTGTGTCCAGTTGAAATTTCTGCTGAGCGAAAATCAAGGTAAGGGGAAATTGCTTTACTGCGATAGGGTTGGGAAAGGGTGATGTGTGTTTATTGCAGAGTTGTTTTTTCTTCTTGTTCTTTTTTTCCTCGGGAAAAGACATTTTTATTGGCTTTGAACTATATCTTCGCTTTTTACCGCATATGATCTTCTTAAACTGATCTACCGTTAAGTTTTATTTGTTCTGCAAACATTTTACACCGTGCGTGGAAGGATTTTGAGTTTTACGCGGCCGCTTACACACCATACATGAGACACTTCCGCGGAATTCCGTTTTTTTTTTTTTTTTGTTTTTTTTTTTTTATCATCATTTTGATCATTCTCGAGATCGATGCAGAAATGAAGAGAAATTTGGGCGTAGGGGGTATCGTTTTCCGTCTGGGGACGGTATTTCGTCCTACAAAACTTTCGAAAACGGAAGTTTAAGGGAGTAAAGGTTTTCCTCGTAATCGTAATTTATTTTTTCTCGCGATGTTGCCTATGTCCAGTATTGTTGTTAAATATTATTTTATTGCAGAAAAGTTTTGTATTTCAGCGTGAAACTGGAAGCAATGATTTCCGAAAACGGAAGTTAAGGCGGCGCGAAGATTTCCCTGTGGTCTTCAGGCACAGGGAATGTCATGTTTGATGTCATGTCCTCAGGCTGAAAGTTCTTTTAGCATGACACTCGGACGCGATCCGGGAGACGCGGATTCAATTCCCACTCCAGGACGACGAAATTTTCAAGTTTTCGGATATTATCTGACTATTTTTTTTTTTTTTTTTTTATTGGAGGTTTAATGACCACCGTGAGCAACTCAGTGGGCTATAAGCAGTCGCGCGTCCCTAATTCAGGGCCACTGGTTCCAGGAAAGGGAGAAAACCAGCACCGTAAGACAAACGCAACATCCATGCCTCACCGGGATTCGAGCCCGAACGAATCTGGGACGAATGGTCAGAAGCCATTGCTTAGACCACTACGCCACCGAAGCGGCTTATCTGACTTAATACCCTTGTCATATTTACACCTTCAAAATTTTAAAATGTGCCAAATTATTATAAAAATTTATTATATGGTCTTTGCTAGCAAGCGCGGTGATATTTTTCTTTGATGTTCTCAAAAATCCTTAAATAAATACCCCCCCCCTTCCCTAGATTTCGGCACTACGTGATAAATTTCGATGAACAAAAAGAGTGTGAAATCTGGTACTAAGCTTTTTTCGAGTGACTTACGTAGCTGTAGCAGTGTATCATAGGAATGACGGTAGAAACTAATTTAATAGGTGTGTAATCACAATTGTAATCAAAATATTATTCACGTGATCAAGTCCTCGAAAGAACAGCAGATGGTGTAGTGGATGACGTGGCCTGTGCAAATCATTGCTGAAATTAAATTACTGTGTATCTAGAAACGAGGGGAAAGTCTCTGCGTAAAAGTAATTATGTGCTTTACGACTCTTTATAGCTCTGTGCCGAAAGAGTAAAAAGTAATTCAAGTCTCTAAACAGAATAAATCAAACGAATGAATCATTTTATCTTTATCCGTTGAAGAATAAAAAGAAAAAAACGTTTTGCTCATCATCAAGCAGAAGCTGACTGCAGATACTTCTCAAGTCCTCAGGGCATTTTAACGACCATGCCATTTTCAAAAATGACCTTTCGGCAGGAGGCTAACGTGCCAGCAGGTGAACACGAGAGAAGGGGTTAAAAAGAAAATCGTGTTCTAGTTTGCCGCAGGGCGCAGGAGGAAGAGGTCGGTTTGTAATTTAGTCCTAATGTTCTGTAGTTATTACAGTGTTTCATCTTTGCTTTTAAGACACTCATCAGCACAGTAAATTTAGGAAGTCATTAAATGTCACACGCACAGATATTTCGGTTTGTTATCGCAGCTCTCTTGCGTGACTGGCAGAACAGGAGGACTTCGTTTAAAGAACTAGGAGGTTGATGAACTTTTCTGTTCGAATTTAATTCAGTGCAACGTTTTCTCCCTCGTGTTCACTAGGTCATTCATTCATTCATTCATTCATTTCGGCCCTTGTTTTTTTTTCCCCTTATACCAGTGGTTTCCAATCTTTTTTTTTTTTTTTCTGGGCCGCACTTTCGGAATAAAAAATTGTTTACGCCTCACCGATTTTTTTTTTATAAGAAATACACTAACAAATATATAAAAAAAGAAAAAACTAGCAGTGCTTGATTCATAAAATAGAACACAACTACTTTAAAATGTGATCATGAGACATCCAGAGGTGTAGCCAACGGGGTGGTCCTCGGGTCCGGACTCACTCCCCCTTGAGGGGAGATTCAGTACGAATTTAATTATATATATAGGAGGCCTTCACTAATGAAACAAACCCAGCCCCCCCCCAAGAGATTTATGGCTACGCCGTTGGAGACATCCAGAAAGTACAAAATATAAAACAATGCAGCTACATGAAAACATGATTCATTCCCAAAATGTACTTATATAGACGAGCCTCTTACATAAGTAATCTTAAGTATACAGATTCAATGAGAGGGGTGAGCTTGTTTTTGTCGGGTAATTTCATGCATATTAGGCTTCATTTGTGAAAAAACAAACTGCCATCTCCTCATCAACACAAAGAAGCCTTTCTCTTTTCTGGTCTATATTTGTCACAGCTGAAAATCCCTGTTCACAACATATGTTGTAGAACAGTGGTTCCAAACCCTTTTGCACTCGCGGACGGGCGATGTCGAAACAAAAATTTTAGGTTATTTTCGAACATTTAATTTCGTAATATTCTATATTATAATAATCACTGCGTACAATTCATACTTTATATACCAGATTATTCCATGTCACCTACTTACAGCTAATGTCATTTAATCTGTTAGTATTCTTTAATGATTAATAAATGCAATCCGTAATCAAAATAAATAGACAAAGTCATCGCTATTTCCACGTTTTTCTTTAATTAGCACACAGCAACCGAAAAATTGTATTTCGACGCCGCTGGGATCGAATCCCAGATCTCTCGATAATTAGCCGAGTGCGTTCGCCTTACGCTACGGTGCCAACAATCCACGGTGCTATGTGTGTTTATCTGTCAGCATCTGACTTCACAAATCCTTAGGGATTGTGAAGTCAGATGAAAAAATGTATTATGAGCATGAAAAATTGTATTATGCTCAGCAACTGAGACATAATACAATTTTTCGGTTGCTGTGTGTTACTTAAAGAAAAGCGTGGAAAGGGGATGACTTTGTCTATTTACGTTGTATCCACGTATTTGGAAGATAATTACCGTTAATATAATTTTTTCGGGGGTCAATGCGACATCTGTTGCTGCTGCTGCTTCACGATAATCTTCTCCAGCGTCGTTTCTGCAAGGTGCAGTGTAGCATTAATGTCCATTATGTTCTTGAGCTTTGTTTTGATTTCCGAAGCGACTGAAAAGGTTTTCTTGCAATACATACGTGATCGAAAAAGTTACCAATAATTTTAGAACTTTGTCGCTGAAAGATCAAGTCTTTTCCTACAATATCCCAAAACTGAGTCAGAGATTTGGATCTGAATATAGATACCAGACTGGTAACAGAAGAAAGTTCAACAAAACTTTCCTTTTCCTAGTGAGTTAGCCTACAGGAGTTCACATCTTTCGTGAAGAGATTAGTGATCCAAACTTCCTTTAATCTTCCGCGACAGTTGTTCAAAAAATTTAGATCTAGATTTCCTCTTGGACTTCATTTCGATTCAAAAGAAAAATGAATAAATTCACTGATTTCTCGCGGACCGACAGAAAAAACCTCGCGGACCGGCGGTTGCGAAACACTCGTAAGAACTGCAGAATAGCCAATGTTCTTGAAGAGATGCGTGGATCCAGTAGTGTAGTGAAGCAGCCTCGTGTGCTTCGAAGCTGCTTCACTACACCATCAGATTTTAGTCGCCTGCATTCTTTAGCTTTGAGAATAAATAATAATTGTTCTAGAAATCACCATCGCAGTCGCTATTTTCTAACAATACTAAATATAAATCTTACAAATAAGCGTCATAGTAACAGATTGTCCTTGAATCTTTCCGCCACACTTGCCATCCTCTCTCGCCTCACCCTTTGAGAACCACTGCCCTAGTTCCTAGACGAAGGGTCTACAGTGCTTAATCCGAGTTTTTTTTTAAACATCCCATGTCTTTGTTCATGTATTTGACTGCCTGAACGCATATATACTCTGAGCCGCGGGTGGCCTAGTGGGCAACGTTCGTGACTGCATGGAAAAGACCTCAGGTTCGATCCCCTAAATATCCGCAGTGCGTCGGATGGGCACGTTAAGCCGTCGGACCCCGGGTACTGCCCCCCCCCCGGTAATAAATAAGGACGTCTTCCTCCCCTTTTCTACTTCGCTTCCATGTCACTTTCCTATCGGGCACTCTAGCCCAAATCTCCTAGCTTCCTATTTCTAAGGGTTGCTTAAAATCTGGGGTCAGACACTCCCTTCCTAAAATCCTCTACATATGATCATTTGATCATATATACACTGTTAAAAATTGGTACTTAGAAATAAACAAAATGTATTCGTTTTTGAGTACATTCTGGACTTATAATATCTCCAAGTATACTGTTTTGGAAAAGACACGTTCTAATTTTTGAGTACATACATGGAATCAATTGTGAGTATATCTGGTATTTCTAATTTGAAATATATGTACTCATATATTTCAAATATATATGTACTCAAAAAAATCCATGTATTTCAAATATATGTGCTCTAACTTCATTCAGTTTCTGTGGCGATTTCGGGCAGGGCACAGAAACTGAAGGAAGTTAAAGCTAATCTAGCGATTCTGACAGGATAGTTTATAAGTGAGATAGAACACACTAAATAACGCCACCGTACAAGCGTACGATTTTGCACATAGAAGGCAGAGAAAAATTAGGGACGGTAGGAACTTTTAATTGGGGGATTCCTACCCGGGGACCCTCACTTAACGTGCTCATCTGGTGCACGGCGGATATTCAGCGTTTGTTAGAAATCACACCACCACGGAGATCTCCCAGGTTAAAGACTCTCGGGCGAGGTCTGAACCTGGAGTCCCTCCATCATCAGTCTGAATCTCTAACCACTAAGCCATCCGCGGCTCGATTTCAAATTTGGAATACGTGTCCTCTATACATACGCATTTATTCATAGAATCAACTGGAAGTATATTATTCGATGGAACATCTGGGATAATAGATATACTCGTTGTAACATGCTGGGCAAATGGACCGCACAATTTTATGACAAATGTAGTGAAGAAGCGACAGTATATTATTTATGAGATTGACGCAAATATAGTTAATGTAAAAACGTACACAAAGATACTTTATGCATAATTAAATTACTTGTGATCAGTGACTTTGTTCTACTAATTATTTATGTGTGCCACTTTACACAATTATTAAAGAATTTCTCTTGAAATCTATAATATCTAAATTGAAGTAATACGAGATTATTTATTAACGCAGTTATTTGTAAGTACGTTCATCTTCTTCTTCGTTACTCAGTCCAAGGACTGGTTGTTCAGTAGATGTACTCTGTCTCTCCATTACTCTCTATTCTCCGACGTTCTCTTCAAGTCATAGTATGTCCTAGTATTAGTGCCTTGGAGTAACTGTGCCCCAAAACTATTCCTTGGCCGTCCTCTTCCTTTCTTGCCTTGAATTTTCCCCTCCAAAACTTTCAGAATTGGGCCTCCATGGCGCAATGTATGTCCCATCCATAACATTCTTCTTTTTAACATGTTGATCAGATTCCTGGGTTCTCCCACGCTCTCCAAGACCTCCTCATTAGTCTTTCTATCGAGCTGGCTTATTCTCTCCATTCTTCTATAGCTCCACATCTCAAATGCCTTTAGCTTTTTCACTTCCGTCTTAGTCAATGTCCATGTTTCAGAACCGTAGAGAGCTACTGACCAAACATGTGCCTTGAGTAACTGTGCCACAAAACTATTCCTTGGCCGTCCTCTTCCTTTCTTGCCTTGAATTTTCCCTTCCAAAAATTTCAGAATTTGGCCTCCATGGCGCAATGTATGTCCCATCCATATCATTCTTCTTTTTAACATGTTGATCAGATTCCTGGGTTCTCCCACGCTCTCCAGGACCTCCTCATTAATCTTTGAACGAGCTAGCTTATTCTCTCCATTCTTCTATAGCTCCACATCTCAAATGCCTTTAGCTTTTTCACTTCCGTCTTAGTCAATGTCCATGTCTCAGAACCGTAGAGAGCTACTGGCCAAACATGTGCCTTTAAAATTATCTTCCTCAGTTTTAGATCAATATTTGTGTGTGTGTGTGGGGGGGGGCTGTCAGTAGTCTTTGATTCTCTCTAAAAGACTTTTTTCCATCCCCAGTCTCATTCTAATTTCCTTTTCACATCTCGCATCTTTAGTAATAATTTGACCCAAATAGCGAAATGATTTAACTTGTTCGATGTATTGTCGTTCAATTTTAAGGAAAGCCTGTTTTGGATCTTTCCCTATTACCATTAGTTTTGTCTTACTTTTATTTATCTTCATTCCATAGATATCCGCATTTTTGTGTATTTTTGACATTTTTGTCATTTGATTGAAGGTTTAACGACCATTGTGAGCTATCAATGGACTGTAAGCAGTCGCCCATCCCTAATTTGGGGCCACTGGTTCCAGGGAAGGGAGAGAGCCAGTGCCGTAAGACAAACACAACATCCATGCCTCACCGGGATTCGAACCCGGACCCCGTTCGGACGAATGATCAGAGGCCATCGCTTAGACCACTGCGCCACCGGGGCGGCGTATTTTTGACATCAAGTGCTGTAATGATTTTTGCCTGATCCTGCACTATTGCCTGGTCATCAGCAAACTTAATGGCATTAATTCTCTCTCCATTAACCCAAACTCCTTCACTGGCGCTCCCCAAGGCCTGATCTATCATAACTTCGGCATAAATACCAAAAAGGCCAGGTGACAACAAGCATCCCTGCCTTACACCTTTATTTACTGGGACTGAATCAGTCATTCCATCTTGAATTGAAGTCAATGCTTCCTGATTTACATAGAAATTTTTGATAAACAGGATACTGTTATCATCCATGCCGAGTCTCTCTAGGATTGGAAAAAGTTTTGTCCAAGGCACTCTGTTGAAGGCCTTCTCATAATCAATGAAACATATTTAGAGGGAGCGCCCCCTGTCTATCCTTCTTTCAGCCAAGAATCTCAGGGTGCCAATCGCATCGCTAGTGCTTATATTTGAGCATGACATGTACTCGTTTTACGATACGATTGTACTTTAAAACAAGTGAGTAAAATCATGCAATGCATTGATTATGATACGCTTTCCAACATACCAGAAATTATTACTCAAGTTATGTGGATAATGGCTGTGGAATAAATCTCACTCCTGTGTCCTGACCTTTGACCCCATTTCGATGATATTCAACAGAACCGGTTCAGTATACCTCAGGAATAACATACTAAAGTTTTGTCGCAATAGAAGCAGTTTTACGCAAGTTATGAGAATAATGGCTGTGGAATAAATCTTGCTTTTGCGCAATGACCTTTGACCCCATTTCGTTGATATTCAACAGAACTGGTTCACTATACCTCCGGAACAACATGATAAAGTTTTATCGCAATCCAAACATTTTAGGTAAGTTATGATGCACAATGGCAATGAAATGGATTCCACTACAGTGTCCTGACCTTTGACTCCATTTCGCCCATTTTCAATAGGGTTCGTGCCCAGGTGGTTCCCTACCACATACTAAAATTTCATCGAAATCGAACCATTTTTACGCAAGTTATGACGCATAAAGGCAATGGAATAAATCCCACTCTTATGCCCTGCCTTACCTTTGACCCCATTTCGCCCATTTTCAATAGGGTTCGTGCCCAAATGGTTTCCTACCACATACTAAAATTTCATCGAAATCGAACCATATTTACGCATGTTATGACGCATAAAGGCAATGGAATGGATCCCACTTTTATGTCCTGACCTTTGACCCCATTACGCCCATTTTCAATAGGGTTCGTCCCCAGGTGGTCCCCTACCACATACTAAAATTTCGTCGAAATCGAACCATTTTCACGTGTGTTATCGTGCGTACGGACGGACGGACAAAGCTGGAGCATATACGCTTCTTCAACCTACGGTTGGAAAGCTTAAAAAAACGAGTAGGTTCAGGTTCTCATTTTTAAGTATACTTTTTTAACAGCGTAAGAACGATGAAATTTTCGGGATCAACATTTTCTTTCTACCACCGGGATAGCGCTACTGGTTAAGTCGCTGTGCACTGTGTGGGAGGTGGACGTTTCTGGCCGATGTTCGAACCCCGTCCTGCCGGCCATCCAGTCTACAGTCCTTCGAGGTTTTCCGCAGACTCTTCGTGTTTGGGGACGCAAATGCCTGGATGGTTTCCTCTAAACTTGGCCCCGGACACACTTCGTCTTTGGATTCCTCTTTCCTGGGTTGACTGGGTTTACCAGATGAGTGTCGATGCGCTGGTGGTAAAGCAATGTAAGACGACTGTAATTTGGTGCTCCAAGGTACTCGGCACCTGCGGGTATCTTTCCTATGGTTGATGATTTTCTTTGTTTTTTTTGTTGTTGTTGTTGTTTTAAACCAAATAGTCAAAACATTATGACCCTCCGCCTAACATGATATTGGTTCTCCACGTGTAGCCAAAACAGCTCTTACCCGGATGAATCATGGACCCTACAAGATTTCTACAGATGTCCAACACGCTACCAGCAGATTCTTTAACTCTTTTAAGTTACGTTTTTGAGCCGCCGCATATCGAGTTTGCTGTTCCAACACAAATCACAGATGCTAGACTAGATTGAAATCTGGGGAATTTGGAGGCCAGGGCAATACCTGGAAGTCTTCCTCATGTTCTCTAATAATACGAGCACTATGACATGATGCATTATCCTTCTGTGTAAGAAGGCACAACTAAAGCACAGTACCGCTGCCATGAAAGGGTGTACCTGGTCTTTTTTTTTTTTTTTTTTTTTTTTTGATTGGAGGTTTAACGACCACCGTGAGCTACTCAATGGGCTATAAGCAGTCGCCCGTCCCTAATTTAGGGTCACTGGTTCCAGGGAAGGGAGAGAGCCAGTGCCGTAAGACAAACACAACATCCATGCCTGACCGGGATTCGAACCCGGACCCCTTACGGACGAATGATCATAGGCCAGCGCCTTAGACCACTGCGCCACCGGGGCGGCTGTACCTGGTCTGCAATGATGTTTAGGTAGGTGCTAAACGTCCTGCACATGAATGAGTGAACCCAAGGGGTTTTTTTGTTTTTTTATTGGAGGTTTAACGACCACCGTGAGCAACTCAATGGGCTATAAGCAGTCGCCCGTCCCTAATTTTGGGTCACTGGTTCCAGGGAAGGGAGAGAGCCAGTGCCGTAAGACAAACACAACATCCATGCCTCACCGGGATAACCCAAGGTTTCTCAGCAGAACATTACCCAAAGCATTACACTTCTTCCACTGGCTCATTTTCGTCTCATGGTGCATCGGCTGCAAACACTTTCCCGGGTAAACGATGCACACGTACCAGGCCGTCTACATGGTGCAACAGGAAATGAGATTCATAGCACCAGGCGACTTTCAATCATTCAAGATCCAGTTTTGATGCTCGTGTGCCCGTTGTAGGCGCTTTCGACGATGAATTGCGGTTACAATGAGAACTCGGATCGGCTTGAGGCTACGCAGCCCCATTTTCAGCATGGTTCGATGTACTGTGGGTGTTGTGTCACATTACTCCCGTCACCAGCATTCAAATTGTCAGTAAGTTGCACCACTGTATCTCTTGTGTTGGCTCATACCATAGAGAATATGGCAACTGCCCCCTTCCTCACCGGTAGCTACGGCGCTGATCTTGATGGTAATTTAGTAGGAAATTGCATCATCGAGAGACTTTTTTTATGAAAAAATTAAGTTTTTTCGAAGAAAACGTTTCCTGGTACAATACAGATAAGTATGCAGAAATCAAACCACATTGAGCGTGGTTTGATTCTACACTCGATCATGAGCGGAGTTTGAAAATTCATTCATCGTTAAATTGCTGGTTAAATTTGTTCACGGTTGTATTCATTTTACCAAGCATATTTTAACAGTTCTCTTTTCCCACAGGATCTAATAAAAAAAAATCCTGAGGGAATTTATGAGGTGTTAGCCTGTAGGTACTTGTGTTTTGTAATGGGCTGCAAGAATAAAATTCCAGACTGGTTTGTTCGCCCAAATCCGCCCTTGATGTGTAGTTCAAAACACACATCAAGGCCAGATTTGAACTGGGAAAGACACACAGAAGTGAAGAGATCAAGTTGCTGTGTGGTAATGTCTGTCCCGAAGAATGGGTATACGAACGAATAAAAAACACACTCTACGTTAAAAAACTAGTTGCACCCAGAAGGACGTGTCGGATTGCAATGCTATTCGGGAGGAAGGTAAAGGTTACCGGGAACAATAAATGATTAAACATTGAGACTGATATGGGCAATATTTATTGATTTACTCGCCAATAAGTTTATTTTTTTTTTTTTTTGATTGGAGGTTTAACGACCACCGTGAGCAACTCAAATGGGCTATAAGCAGTCGCCCGTCCCTAATTTAGGGTCACTGGTTCCAGGGAAGGGAGAGAGCCAGTGTCGTAAGACAAACACAACATCCATGCCTCACCGGGATTCGAACCCGGACCCCTTACGGACGAATGATCAGAGGCCAACGCCTTAGACCACTGCGCCACCGGGGCGGCTCGCCAATAAGTAGTGTCTCTCAGTATGGCGTCAGGTCGCCATGTTTGCTCACACAGCATGCCAGACGTATCGGCATGGAATTGTGCAGGTTCCTAATGGTGTCCTGCGATAAGCCATCCCATGCAGCTTGAATCTTCTCATGCAGATTGTGCGGTAGGAGTGGAATGTGCATGGATGGCGCGTCCAATAGCATCCCACACATTTTAAATCGGCGATAGGTCTGGCGTTGCGGCTGGCCATGGCAAAGTGTTAGTGCCTTGAAGGCAAACTCTCAAGACATCAGCAGTGTGCGGACGAGCGTTGTCGTGTTGGAAAATCGCACCGGAGTGAGAGTTCAGAAAAGGTAGGGCCACTGGTTGCAGGACCTCATTAACGTAACGTTGGGCTGTCAAAGTGCCTGTAATGAACACCAAAGGTGATTTGGCATCGTGGGCAATTGCACCCCACACAATGACACCAGGCTTTCTGGACGTGTGACTCTCGACAACAAACCGTTCATCTTGGCTTTGTTCACGGTGCCTCCACACACGGATTCGTTGTTCGTCTCCTCCAAGACAAAAGCGGGACTCGTCACTGAAGATCACCCGCTGCCATTCTGAGTGCCTCCATGACAGTCTTTGGCGACGATGTAATGGTGTTAAGGGCAGTCTTCGTAATGGGAAGCGTGCGTGTAGTCCTACGTTGTGCAGCCGTCTGCCAATGATGCTCGCTCTAATCGGACGATGCACGGAGGGCACCACTACTTGCTGAATATCCGCAATCGTGGCTCTTGTGTCACTTCGCGCATGTCGTACAACCCGTCGGTACGCTCTCTCCCTCTCTTTCCGTGGTTCGTTTAGGTCTCCTAGACCCTTCCTGTCGCTGCTGCGTGCCGTGTTTTATCCACTACAGCCAACAGCGTGCTATGGTGGTATCCGCATGACCGGTATGGCGCGCAGTACGGCGATAAGACCATCTTGCTTCCCGGATCCCGACGACGCGGCCCTTCTCCAACTGCTTCCCGGATCCCGACGACGCGGCCCTTCTCCAACTGCTTCCGAACTTTTCTCCGAGGCATACTTCACTTGCAAAGAATGCAACCAACACAACAGCAAGAGTCAGAATGTCAGCACGCACAACGGGACATTATATTGCCGGTCAGGCACAGCGCTACGACCCCTCCTTCTTAGCGTCACATGCGCGGCCGAGCGTGATACCTGAATCATTTACATGTCTCATGATATCAAACCTACGCACCAAGTTTCATTCATGTTGGTTGCTTTCTTCTGGTTGCAACTTTTTTGACGTAGAGTATATTTTAGAGGATCCTAGGAATGTAATATTTGACCCCAGGTTTATAGCAGACCTTAGACTTAGGGTACGATGAGATTCGAGTTAAGCAGCTCAATAAGACAAACACAAAAGTGATTACAGACACAAAGACAGAGTTTGTGGCCCCAGCCACAATCTGTCGCTGAAGAGCAGAAAAAATCACCAGGCATGGACAACTAGAAAGAACCTAGTACCGAGAATAGTCAAGAAGGAGTCCTCACATCCAGGATATCGCTACTGCTATATTCGGCAGACAGCGGAACGGATATAAATCGCTCGTGACACTTCAGTCAGTGATTCAACAAAACAACTTCACTCCGCCAAAATCCTTAACTGACGTGTATCAGCAGATCTAAATAATTCCTCTGTTACTCGACAGTGCACCCAGCTTTAACATGTTTCTCGGGGATGGAGACGTCTTGGGGGAGCATTCGGGTTATAGTACGAACCTTAGCTAATCAGTCTGTTCGAGTGGTTGCCCACGCCAGTGAAAAACTTTTTGAGTTGATGGATGAACCAAATAGCCTTTTCGATCCGAACCTGATCTTCTAGGTTTCAGATTGGAGTCTACCTAAGAGCTCCGATATTTCGTCGTCACACACAATTTCCTCCAGTCAGAGTGGTGTTTCAGAACTTATTTCATGGGTAGTGCGCATCCAATACAATAATTTTAATTAATTGTGTATACGGAAATTGGACACTTGCAAATAAATACGAGACCCTATCTTAATGGTGATTCAAAAAGTACCGAGTCTGATTTTATCTTGCATGCGAAAGAAGTGTAATGCAGTAAGCATACTTATATACGAGGGTAAATCAAAAATTATCCGCACTCTTGTTTCTATAATACACTGCTGGCCACCCAAAATGCAACACCAAGAAGGACACGAGATAGCAAAGCCAGATTTACTGGATACATAACAACAGAAACAAAGATGAAACGATTGAGCTTACAGGCCCGTGCGACTTGCGGAACACGCAGACATCAATAGTTCGTGTGGCCCCTATGGCTGGCAATAACGGGCCGCTACACGCCGCGGCATCGAACGAAAGAGGTTTTGGATGTGGGCTGGGGGTATGTCGGTCCAGGCTGCTTGCACACGTTGCCACAGTTCATCAGGCGTAGCCGCGGGTGGTTCTTGCCGGGCCACTCGGTTGCCGATCAGCGACCAGACGTGTTCGATGGGCGACATATCGGGAGAACAGGCGGGCCACTGCAGCAGTGACAACTGGTGGGCCGTAAAGAATTGTTGCACGATGCGTGCCATGTGCGGGCGCGCATTGTCCTGTTGAAACGTGGCCGCTGGCAGGTCCTGCAGGTAAGGGAGGACTACAGGCTCCAAAATGTCGGAGGTGTAGCGGTGGCTGTTGAGTGTACCGGCGATGCTTACGAGAGGGGTGCGGGTGTCATATCCAATTGCAGCCCAAATCATAACGCCAGGCGACGGACCGGTATGGCGATGCATAATGCAGGCGTCATACAGTCTCTCGCTGCGGTGCCGCCACACGCGGATCTGACCATCGTGGTGTTGCAGGCAGAAGCGGGATTCGTCGGAGAAGACAATGTCGTGCCATTCCATAGTCCAGGTGCAGCGTTCAACGTCCCACTGCCGCCGCACTCGCCGGTGGTGTAACTTCAATGGTAATCGGAGCAATGGGCACCGTGCGACAAGTCCCCGCTCCTGTAGACGACATCGAACGGTACGTGCTGATACAGGTTGTTGCGCAACACACCCTAATTCCTGCGCTAACGTTCGTGATGTGGCGGTGTGATCCATCAATGCCCGCCGCACAACATGCCGGTCCTCTCGTTCGGTGGTGTGCCGTGGCTGCGGCAATTGCTCACGTCAGTCCGTCCGTCCGTCTCTCCTGCACCCACCGAATCCATACTTGCCTCACTATGGTTGGATGTCGTCCCACACGGGCGCCGATGTCTCGGTACGATAAACCGCTGTCGCGATAAGCCACTATTCGTCCTCTGTCGAACTCCGAAACGTTCTGGAATGACTGCCGTATTCTGCGACGAGGCATCAGGAAGCTTCCCACACACAGGTCTGGCAGCACAACACACTTCCACTACTTACAGCCGCCTTCTGTGCACCCTTCTTATAGTGCTTCTCGGAGGCGTGCCGGGCGCACATGATTTGCATATGCCCTGCAATGCTAATCGTTTGCATGTCCTCTCGCGGGTGATGCATGCTGCGAATGTCAGGCCAATCGGATGCTTCCTTCTTGGTTTTGCATTTTGGGTGGCCAGCAGTGTATATCACAACAACAGCAGGGGTTGAAAATGTACAACATTTTTCTACATAGTCACCTTGCTTTTCGATGCCCTTGTTCCAGAGGTCCACAAGCTTGCGTATTCCATTGGAGGTTTGTGGCTATCACACACCGATTCTTTTTTTTTTTTTTTTTTTTTTTTTTGATTGGAGGTTTAACGACCACCGTGAGCAACTCAATGGGCTATAAGCAGTCGCCCGTCCCTAATTTAGGGTCACTGGTTCCAGGGAAGGGAGAGAGCCAGTGCCGTAAGACAAACACAACATCCATGCCTGACCGGGATTCGAACCCGGACCCCTTCCGGACGAATGATCAGAGGCCAACGCCTTAGACCACTGCGCCACCGGGGCGGCACACACACACACCGATTCATGCACCACCTCCTTCACTTCGTCGTCCGAAGCAAATTTACGACCTCGCAAAGCATCTTTGATGGGTCCAAAGAGGTAAAAGTCGGAAGGAGCGAGATCTGGACTGTATGGAGTGTTTCAGCACCTCAAAACTCAATGTGCCAAGGGTTTCAACGGTGTGGGAGGCCGAATGGAGGCGTGCATTGTCGTGCAACAACAACACTTGCTTCGACAATAGGCATCGGTGTTTGGTACGAATAGCTGGTTTCAGTTCCTTTGCCTGCATTTCACTGTAACGTAAACTGGTGACTGTAGACCCCTTGTACAGGTAATGTTCCAGTATAGGCCCTTTAGAGTCCCAAAAATACGGTTAGCAACACTTTTCTTGCGGAAGGTTGCGTCTTGAATTTCTTCTTCGTTGGCGATCTCGGGTGTTTCCACTCCATACTCTGCCGTTTGGGTTCTGGCTCAAAGTGATGGATCCAGGTCTCATCTCCTGTGACAATTCTCTCCAAAAAAGCTTCGCCATCATCGTTGTATCGGTGGAGTAAGCGTTGAGAGATCACATGTTTGCGCTTATGCTCTTCGGTAAGCTGTGTTGGCCCCCGTCTTGCAGAGACTTTACGGAAGCTAAGTTTCTCGTGGATGATTTCATATGCAGAACCATAACTGATTTGCAGACAACAGGCAACCTCATCGGTGGTCACTCGTCGGTTCGCCATAATCATCTATCGGGCTTGTTGAATCTTCCCGTCAGTGGTGGAGGTCGATGGGCGTCCTGCACCCTATTCATGCTTCACGTTTGTCTGGCCATTTTTAAACTTCTCGATCCACTCATACACACTTCTGCGTGGTGGAGCGCTGTTCCCGTATTGTGCTGCAAGACTGCGATGAATTTCAGCCCCCGACACACCTTCAGACCCGAGGAATCGGATCACTGCTCTATGTTCTTCCTTGGTGCACACTGCCAGCGGAGTAGGCATGTTTATTCTGTAACAGGACAAAGAAAAATGTAGCAATTAAGATCAAACTTCAGTAACATAACCACAAGAACACCACATTATAACATGCGCGCGCAGAAGGCAGTGCGGCCAACCTAAAAAAAATGTGGCGCAGGTGCGGATAATTTTTTGTTTACCCTCGTACTTTCGAAGTATTCTACCTCTACCTGAATACACCGGCACGACCTTTCTATCCACTTGAGGAAGGTGTGTTCGAATTCCTTCCTCGACATGCGGTATGATATCCCATCACAGCATTGTTCAGTTCAGTATTTGTTGCAATCCGACGCCCATGAGGTTGTGTTTTTCACTTCAGAGAATAGGTGGAAGTCATACGGCGCCAGATCCGGTGAATACGATGGGTACGCTACCATGTCGATGCCTAGATCTTGGATAACCTGCTGGGTAAACAAAGGACGATGTGCAGGGGCATCATCTTGATGGAAAATCCAACCAGTTTGTGTATATTCTGGGCGCTTGAAGGAATTTTTTCCATTTAGAGGACCTTTGAGAACTTCAGAGTATAATAGGCACCCGTAACTTTTCAATTGTGGAACATATAGGCATCGTGATCATACCTTTTTATCGGAGAAAGCTGGGTGCATGACCTTCCTTGCACTAGCTTGAACCTTTGCTTTCTTGGATCGGGGACTCTGTGGTTCCCATTGGGTGCTGTATTTTGTTTCTGGATCGAAATGGTGAAAAAATGTTTCATCACATGTGACGACTCGATCCAAAAGGTGCGGCTGACGTCGTAACCGGCACTTCCATTGACGACAAGTGGTATAACACGATTTGCCTTGTGTTCATACGTGGGCAAGTGGGAAATTCACTTTGGAGCGACTTTTCGGTACCCCAACCTGTTTCGCACAATGCCATCAACGGCAACCTCCTCAATGGTCATGTGGAGATCTACCCGCAGGAGTGCCTCGATAGTATTAACTTTAACCTCCGCAATCGATGTCGAAGGCCTACCAGAACGTGACGCATCTTCCAGACACCATTCACAATTTTTTTTGTGCCACTCAAAAACTATCACACTGGACAAAGCATCTTCGTAATAGGCTATTTTAAGCATTTCGTGCGTTCGTTTCTGTGGCGGTTCTATTCAAACGCACGGAAACTTTTACAGCTGTTCTTTGTTCCAGTTTTAAATCCATACTGGGTTACAGGACACGTCTGAACTCTACGCCGCCTACAACAAGAATGAACCAGCGGAGCGCTGTAACGACGCGTCGTCACGTGACTGACCTTGCAGGTGTTCCGACACAGGTAGCTGCATTTTTTTCTGTGTGGCTTTGTTTTGGCGTTATGACGACATCCTCGTTGCCTTTTTTGAACTAACTACGTACATAGGTGACTGCGCAGCAGCCCTTATATGCTAATTAAAACTTAAAAAGAAAAGTAACTAAGACACTGCAGTAATTAAAAACATTTTTATTTTTCAATAGCAGCAACTGTACAAGAACGCCATTAATCTTCTGATGAATCAAGAGATTGGACATTTACAAATGAAACATGATTATGAATTGCGATTATTTACAATGTTGCTTCTCCCCTGAGAAAATTCTGTTACTCAGATATGCTGTTAGTCTCTCTCCGAGTCCAGAAATGAAAAAAAAAATTGTCCGTTAATTATCACAAAGGATTTTTTTTTATTATTATTATTTTGAGAACTGCTGATGATTATTGACTCTCTGACTGAATGATGTAATTCTCGGAAATTAACAGCACTTCTTGTTTCCCTTCTTTTTTCTTTTATACATTTGCAACCGAATAAAACATATTCGGTATTTTCGCATCACAGATTAAGTCATAGAAGTAATAAAAACTTAATGATTTGTCTCTTCTGAAAATTCTAGATAATATACACGAGACTGCTCATGTCTCCAACGTAATAAAAAAATATTAAAGATTTTCATTCTTAATATTGCATTTTTATGGCAAACTGGCATCTGAATATGTGCATATTGAGGTAAATGAGCCCAAAAGCAACTGCATCCCAACAGGAATTTCAGAAGATTTCTAAGGTTCACTACAAAAGATATATTCTCTGGTCTTAAAAACTGTAAAATGCTTATCGTACAAGCTCATATGCTTTGATAATGAATATATAAAAATTTTAAATGATTACGTTAGTGATTCTATGTTTCAAAATCAAGGAAGAAAATTGATCACGTGTGCTTATCTCTCTCTCTCTCTCTCTGTCTTTTTTAAAGCTATTTTGTACCTTCAGTAAATCTTGCAATGCTCAGATACTACCAGTTTTCCGTAACAACACTACAATGAGTAGCATACAATTTATTTTACGACAAAGTCAGTTTTAACAGCGCAGTGTTACTTTGTTGACCGTTTCTACCATTATTGAATAAAAGAATACACAATGTCTAACAATAAAAGTATTAACACTGACCATTTTCAGGAAAAAAAAATTTGGAATCTTTAGATACCGGAATTTTTGTCATGAAAGCAAGTACCAATTTTGAAATACCACGAAGTAATTGCTTCATGTACTCAAGCGAATCACTTAGTGATACTCAAAGCATTGTGACAAATGGTTTCTATCAACTGTCAATGTGTCAGTTGGATCATGAATTTGAAGAACAGAAACAGCTTACTCAAACTATAAGATATACTTATGAACGCAGAGAAAGAGAGGTGTAATTTGAAAATGGTATATCAAATGGATAATAAATTAGTTGAATAAGTTATTAATAGGCGCGTGTAAAACTTGGTTGGTGTGCATTTGGAAGATTTAGTACAATTTTCGAGAACAATTTACCATTATGTTGTAGTAGAAAAGTGTTTAATCAATGCACCCTTCCAGTTCTTACTTGTGGATCAGAGACATGGACCTTTTTTTAAAAAAAGACTGCCGAGACGACGGGCAAATTAAAGAGCTATGGAGAAATGCAGCATGCTTTGTGTAACCAAGAAAGATAGGATAACAGACTTATGGATCAAGAAAATGACAAGAATGAATGACATCAGGATCAAAACAAAGGCTTAGTGGCAATGGGCTGAACATATTGCTGAGAGATCTGACCACCTTTAGACAACGGAAATATTAGACTGGATACCAAGGGGCAGGAAAAGACCCAGAACAACACCACGTGAAGAAGGGTGGATGAAATCTGAAAGCATGTAGGAGCGACAACTTTCATGCTCAAGCCAGAAAGTTATGGAAAAGAGTTAGGAAGGCCTTCATTTAGCAGGAGTTGAGAATGGTTGGTAATGATAACATCAACTAAAGATGTTTTTGTCATTTTTTTAACTTAATCAGGGTTGCTACTTTTTTTGTAAGACTTCGTATATTTTGCACATGTCAGTTTTTCACGCAGAAATCTAAGCGGCCTTCTATCAAAGGCTAGAATTAATTTTTGACTTGATGGCGCATGATTTTTAATGTTGTGAAAGCACCGATTCGGGATCACACAGTGACACCAGTTCTAGTATTGCGTTTCTTAATAGCTTTCACCTAATCACAGACACATTGCACACGAATTAATGCCCACGGATTAATGCCCTGTGGGTAGCCTAGTTTTCCTTTGCATTTGATGAAGGAATCCCGCAATAGCCAATATAGGTTCGAGTGCCATCAGCATTGCTTTTAGATTCGCTTGCTATCACAAAGGGTTCTGTGTGATGAACCGGACATGACGTTTTCGAAGAGCACTGACACAACGCACTTGTGGTCACTTCCTGTACTGGAAATCTCTTTCGGATGCTGAACAGACGACATGGCTCCTTCCAACGACAACGAAGCATCTGCAAAAAAAAAAAAAAACAATAAATAAATTCAATTGCAGTAACTGACTAAAAGAATTTGGAGAAAAGAAAACTTCGAATATTTATAAAAAGAAAAAAAAATTCAACTTGACAAGTATTGTGTTGGAAAAAAGTAATGTCTGCAAATGCAAGGCAACAGGAAGGCGCTAATTACCATATATGCAAATACAAATCAGTCCAAAATGTAGTCGCCATCGTTCGTTTGCCACGACCTACTCCCATTGTCTTGGATAAAAAATACAATACATCATCTTGGGTTTCTAAAAAATACAATACCTTGGTTTCTAAAAAATACAGCACAAAAATGCATCACCTTGGTTTCTAAAAAATACAATATTTTTCAAAAATTCATCGCCTTGGTTTCTAAAAATACATCGCCTTGGTTTCTAAAAATACAATACAAAAATACATCGCCTTGGTTTAAAAAAAATACAATATTTTTCTAAAAATATATCGCATTGGTTTCTAAAAAATACAATATTTTTCTTAAAATGCATCGCCTTGGTTTCAAAAAAATACAATACAAAAAAATACATCATCTTGGTTTCTAAAAAATACAATATTTTTCTAAAAATACATCGCCTTGGTTTCTAAAAAATACAATTTTTTCTAAAAATACATTGCCTTGGTTTCTAAAAATATAATACAAAAATACATCGCCTTGGTTTCTAAAAATACAATACAAAAATACATCGCCTTGGTTTCTAAAAATACAATACAAAAATACATCGCCTTGGTTTAAAAAAAATACAATATTTTTCTAAAAATATATCGCATTGGTTTCTAAAAAATACAATATTTTTCTTAAAATGCATCGCCTTAGTTTCTAAAAAATACAATATTTTTCTTAAAATGCATCGCCTTGGTTTCTAAAAAATACAATATTTTTCTAAAAATGTATCGCCTTGGTTTCAAAAAAATACAATACAAAAAAATACATCATCTTGGTTTCTAAAAAATACAATATTTTTCTAAAAATACATCGCCTTGGTTTCTAAAAAATACAATTTTTTCTAAAAATACATTGCCTTGGTTTCTAAAAAATATAATACAAAAATACATCGCCTTGGTTTCTAAAAATACAATACAAAAATACATCGTCTTGGTTTCTAAAAATACAATATCGCGTTTCTAAAAAATACAATATCGCGTTTCTAAAAAATACAATATCGCGTTTCTAAAAAATACAATACATCGCCTTGGGTTTTTACGTTTGAAATTTTCTTAGCACTTACTCACTTCTTTGCGTCCATGCCGCCACAATTCGACCGTCCCTGTAGAATTGTGGCGGCTTGGACGCAAAGAAGTGAGTAAGTGCGCGTTCGACATCGTTCCGGTTGGTGAACCGCTGTCCGTCTAGGAAATGATGCAACGACCTGAAAAAGTGGTAGTCGTCTGGAGAATAGGCTGGGTGCAGCTCCTAGCCCAGGTCTTTGATCTTGTGACAGGTCATCCGTGCTGTGTGAGGCAACTCTCCATCCAGCTGCAGGAGGACGACCTTGCGGTTCAGCATTGCTGATCGTTTTGATGTGAGCTATGCTTGCAGATCTTCGAACTCGGCGGGAATAGTGGTGTTGACCAGCAGCAGCTCGAAAAACACGGCGAAACAGACAGCAGGACCTTACGTGGGTGGAAGTCGGCATGGGCTTCTGTTTTGGGCTCAACCACTATTTCCTGGCGCTGATATTGTCATACAGGACCCATTTCTCATCACCTGTCACAATGCGGTCCAACTGTTCAACTTGGTCACGTGCAAGCAGGGAAACGCATGCACTCATGCGATTTGCGTTCTGCTCAACTGAGGTACCCAAACTCCCTTCTTGTGCAACTTCCCAGGTTGACGCAGGTGCGTGATAATGCTCGCGTGGTTAGTCCCTAGCGGTTCAACTAACTCCTGTTTATTCACAGGTGGGTCGGTCTCCACTAAGGTCCTCAGCATGTCCATGTCCACTATTACGGGTCTCCCAGCTTTGGGACGGTCTGATAGGTCAAAATTTCCATCTCGTAACCGTTCGAACCAACGACAGCACTGACGATGTGATATGGCATTGGAGTACACACTGGCAATGTTCCTTACAGCACTTGCGGGGTGCTACCGCGACGAAACTCATACAGCATACAACGGCGGATGTGCTCCTTGCCTACTTCCGTGTTGGCTGGCGCTTACACTCTTCGCGTTCTGACGTCTAACTGCCACTGACTTAAGCCACTTACCTGCTGATGTCATGCCGGTGTGCTACAATCTCAGTGGCAATGTGCGCCGTGGCCTTGGTTTTCGACTTCGAGTACCCGTTCATCAGACATTACTTTCTTTCCGAACTAATAGATGTATAATTAAGTTGGCCTTCTGTAGTGGTATACCTTGGAAAAATTATTTTCATTTTAACCTTTGTCTGAAGCATATCCGTAGATAGACACACACAGATTCAATGCATGTCACACTGAATGTGTGTGTTTTCCCACTGGCAACCGCATTAAAATTTTGTCACGTGTGCATCGCAAGAAGCAAAACGGGATCCTTTAAATAGGTATTGCTATATCGATGGTTGTAATCTTTGGTGGTCACGGTTGTACGCCACTCTCACGAAGCGTGCAGTGTTTCACTATCGGCCTCCAGTTAGAATAAGTCATTTTGTCTACGATTCATAACAAGATAGATGACACCGAATTTTCGGTTGTAATGAGCACGTCTTTTGAATCCATTATGACGCGAATTAAATTTATCAAAGCTATTCAAAGTCAGTGGAACCAGTTAGGAAAACAATCAAACGGTTTCTGCAATCGATAAAACGTTCAGAAATAGAAACATCTGCTTAGTTCCACCAGCCGCTAAAAAGCATGTTACGAACTTTAACAAATGGCACACAAAAAAGTTTCTCATGGTACAAGGAAGGTATCAGAGAAAAAAGATTTTCAAATCGAACAGTTAAAAGAAGAAATATACGAGAGAAGGAAACATTATATAACTCTATGTCTTCTAGCGGAAGAATTTTGCAAAGGAAAAGTTGAAAACAGGCGAAAAGTATTCTGCATGGAAAAAGCTATGCTAAGGAAAAAGAACTTTTCAAACATGTCTCCCGGAAACGGAAAAAGCCAGAAAAAGAATTCAACCCTTCTCTCTCAAGCGGGAAATCTGTGCATTTTTTAAAGAGGATAATGCTCCACATATCTAGTGCAGCGAATAGCATACAGTAAAAAAGAAATTTCGCAATATTGTTTTAAGAAGCGGCGATACAGCTGCAAACTCAAGTACACAAACACCACCTACCGACAGAACTGTGAACTACAAAATTCCTGACATACTAGACTAAAGTGTTCCACAAGATAAATGACATCCGTTGTTGAAGGAATTTTTAAATCACGCATGTAGAAGCAGAGATATTGAGAAAAACTGATTAAGCATTTCTCCCCCTAGCGGCGCATTATTTTGCGCAGAAAATGCGCACACAGAGTCTGCATAGTTAGAAGTATCTGAACGAAGAAAGAAGTTTTTCAATCGGGTTTTTAGTCCCGCAGATACTGCTGTAAACGGAAACGTGAAGTTACGCCCTCCGGTGGCAGACTTGTGCATTAAGAAAAATTTGAAATTATTTGAGAATCATTTCGCAGCGGAAACGCTCTCCAACAAAGAGAGAATTTTTCAAATCGGACTCTTAGAAGCAGAGATATTGACAAAAATAAGGTATGCATTTACGCCCCCTAGCGGAAAATTCATGCATTATTTTAAGAAGAAAGTATTCTCAAAAGGGTTTTTAATGTGAGCGATATCGATCGAGTTTTCAGAAACTCAGATTTTGCTTCAAATACATGAGAAGCAGAAATAAACACTTAGTCTCCTGGTAGCCAAACCATTCTTTACCAAATATTATAAATTATATGCAAAGCATTTTCCATTAGAAGCTGTATCCGATGCAGAAAGAATGTTTTAAATCGGCGTTTTAGAAGCAGAGATATCGGGGAAAAATTCAATTTACGTTTATGCCCCAAGCGGAAAGTCTATGAATTACTCCATAATTTTGAATTTATATGAAAAAACATGTCGCACCGGAACCACTATCCAACAAAGAAGGAATTTTTCAAATCGGACTCTTACAAGTAGAGATATTGACAAAAATAAGATATACATCTACACGCCCTGGAGGAGAAAGCATGCATTATTTTAAGAAAATAATGTTCCGAAAAGGTTTATCGACGTGAGTAGTATCAGTCCACAAACGAATTTTTTCAATCGAGATTTTAGAAGCTCAGATTGTGCTGAAAATACATCAGAAGCAGAAATTAACACTTACGTCCCCTAGTGGCCAAACTGTTCTCACCAAAAATTAGAAATTATATGCAAAAGATTTCACATCAAGAGCTGTATCCGCTGCAGAAAGATTTTTTCAAATCGGAGTTTTAGAAGCAGAGATATCGGGGAAACACAGTTTTACGCCCCCTAGCAGAAAATCTAATCGTAACTTGAAAAAGTGACAATACCTAAAATAGACTTCGACATAAATGGAATCGAAAGGTAAAAGAATGTTTTCAATCGTACGTTTAGAAGCAAATATATGGACTAAAATGTATTTTGAATTCGATATGATATGCATTTACACCATCTAGCGGCAAAATTGTGCATCGTGGGAAAAAAATATGAAATAAAGGATCATCATTTGCACATTTCAAGCTTTCCAATGCAAAAAATAATTTTTCAAGTCGGACAATAAGTTGCAGAGATATGGTGTCCCCAGACGGATTAACGAACAAACTGATAACATAAGCACGATCTTTTTTACAAAAGACGTGCTAAAAATATATGCATGGTGTATTTGGTACCTACAGAACAGGGATACAGACCTCCCACCCCGTCTCTGCTTATGACGCGCCGCGCTACTGCAGCCCTCTATCCCCATACTCAGCTTATCAGGAACCGCTACTGTGGTTGTGAGCGAAACGACTGAATTCCAGCAAACATTTTGTTCGAACAGCTGATAGTGGAAAACCTTTCCTAAACAGCATTATTACTTAAAATAGCAAAAGTATACTAGTAATCAGAATTTACTGAGGTAAAATAGAACTCAAAGTTTTCCAAGCTTTGTAATTTTTCGTAACACATATTTCAACAGCTAATGAGTTAAAGTAGCCATGTCTATTTGTGGATATTTCAATTGATTATGTAGAAACCCGGTTGACATACACTCACGGACAATGAAATCTGCGCACCAAGAAGAAAACATGCTACAACCGCGAAACTTTGCAAATAGCTAGAGTGCGTGCTGGTATGCAAATGTTCCACGTTTGGTGCTATTACGCAATTTAAGACAATGAATTCAGAGCAAGCAAAAAATTTAAGGCTACATTCTACCAACCCTTGTACTAGTATCTCACACGTAACTAATCAGATCCGTGTAAGTATGTGTGCCCAGGTGGAGGGCGTAGCCGGTAGTAAAAATTATTAAAGACGTCCCCGTGGCGCAGTGGGCTAAGTGCTGGCTGCTGGCCTCTGATCATCGTCCGAAAGGGGTCCGGGTTCAAATCCCGGTGAGGCATGGATGTTGTGTTTGTCTTACGGCACTGGCTCTCTCCCTTCCCTGGAACCAATGGCCCCAAATTAGGGATGGGCGACTGCTTATAGTCCATTGAGTTGCTCACAATGGTCGTTAAACCTTCAATCAAATGACAAAAAAACAAAAAAAAAACGTTGAAATTTCATTTTTTCAGTGTTTTGTAGGGGGGAAAAAATTTGCGCTAAAGCTTGCCCCACCAAAAATAATGCTCGCCCACCCTGATCTCGAAGTCTAACGACACCGCCCCGGTGGCGCAGTGGTCTAAGCGATGGCCTCTGATCATTCGTCCGTAAGAGGTCCGGATTCGGATCCCGGTGAGGTATGGATGTTGTGTTTGTCTTATGGCACTGGCTCTTTCCCCTCCCTGGAACCAGTGACCCTAAATTAGGGACGGGCCCATTGAGTTGCTCACGGTGGTCGTTAAACCTCCAGTCAAAAAAAAAAAAAAAAAAAGTCTAACGGCGTCCCTGCCTCCATCCCTAATCCTCAGATAGCTACGGCCTTGGCCCTATCTCATTTGCATGCGGCTGTAATAGTCTAACTTGGCATCGGGAGTTTCATTTCGTTTTCTTTTTTTTTTTTTTTTTGGATTGGAGGTTTAACAACCACCGTGAGCAACTCAATGGGCTATAAGCAGTCGCCCGTACCTAATTTAGGGCCACTGGCTCCAGGGAAGGGAGAGAGCCAATGCCGTAAGACAAACACAACATCCATGCCTCACCGGGATTCGAACCCGGACCTCTTTTGGACGAATGATCAGAAGCCATCGCTTAGACAACTGCGCCACCGGGGCGGCTCATTTCGTTTCATTTATTTAGTTGTGCTGTAACGTACCAGCCAGAAGGACGCACACGACATAAAGGCAGATAGCAATTAGAAACAATGTCCGCGTAGCTTAATTGGTAGAGCAACTTGTTCCGGAATGAGTGGACCCGGGTTCGAATCCTGGCGCGGATAAAAATGACGGAGAAATTAACTTCGTTATAGTGCCATCAAGATACATAGCATATATATCAACGTGCGGTCCCGGACGATTCGTCCAACGACGATTGGTCCAATGCCGATTCGTCCAAAGGGACAATTGGTCCAATGCCGATTGGTCCGATGTCCGATTCGTCCAATGGTACGATTGGTCCAACGCCGATTCGTCCAATGGTATCATCTTACCAACGGTAAACTGTTTTATTTTCCAGAAAGGAATAAGGATTTAAATTATTCTGCTCATTATATCCTTTTGAAAGATCATTTCCGTATATTTGGTAATTGTAAACATTTTACATAAACCTGGTAAAAGGCACTCAATGGAGCATTTCTCAGCTGTTTGCAAAGCACCTAGGCGCGGGCCTTTTTAGAATATTTTAAGTTAAAACCTAGATATTTGGTATTTGTAAACCTTTTATAAAACCTTATAAAAAGCACTCATCGTGTCATTTCTCAGGTCTTTACAAGGCACCTAGGCCGCGGGCCTTTTTAGAAGTTTTGAGTTACAACCTAGATATTTGGTATTTGTAAACTTTTATAAAACTTTACAAAAGAAACCTTTTATAAAACCTTACAAAAGGCACCCATCGTATCATTTCTCATGTCTTTACAAGGCACCTAGGCCGCTGGCCTTTTAAGAAGATTTTAAGTTACAACCTAGATATTTGGTATTTGTAAATATGTTATAAAACCTAATAAAAGGCACTCATCGTATCATTTCTTAGCTCTTTACACGCACATAGGCCGCTGGCCTTTTAACACTTTTTATTCTACTGATCTCATATTCTAACGTTTAAGTAAAGTTAAAAATACTAGCATAACATTAGTAAGTTTTCTTGATAGGTAAACGTTATGAATCTGACATCGGTAGGATAAAAACTGTCAAAAAGGCATAGGTCTAGGGCCTGTGAATTAATATTTCGTGCTTAAGTAAAAACGCAATTTTAACTTGCTTTGATAGGTAAACGTTATGAATATGACATCGGTAGAATAAAATTCTTTAAAAAGGTCTAGGCCTAGGGCCTATGAATTAACATTTCATGTTTAAGTAAAATCACAATATTATTAACTTGATTTGATATGTAAACATTATTAATCTGGCATCGGTAGAATATAAACTGCTAAAAAGGCCTAGGCCTAGGCCTTACGAATTAATATTTCGTGCCTAAGTAAAAGCTCAATATTATTAACCTGATTTGATATCTAAACATTATGAATCTGACATCGGTAGAATTAAAACTATTAAAAAAGCCTAGGCCTAGAGCCTGTGAATTAATATTTCGTGCTTAAGTAAAAGCGCAATATTATTAACTTGATTTAATATGTAAACGCTATGGATATGACATCGGTAGAATATAAACTGTTAAAAAGGCCTAGGCCTAGGGCCTATGAATTAATATTTCGTGCTTAAGTAAAAACGCAATATTATTAACTTGATTTAATATGAAAGCATTGCTAATCTGACATCGGTAGAATAAAAACTGTTAAGGCCTAGGCCTTAGAAATTAATATTTTGTGCTTAAGTAAAAACGCAATATTATTAACTTGATTTAATATGTAAACGTTATGAATATAATATCGGTAGAATACAAAGTGCTAAAAAGGCCTAGGCTTATAGCCTATGAATTAATATTTCGTGCTTAAGTAAAAGCGCAATATCATTAATTTGATTTGATATGTAACCGTTATTTATATGACATCGCTAGAATAAAAACTGTGAAAAGGCCTCTGTCCGAACCCGACCAGAACGTTTCCATTGGCTAGTTGGCGGAACCCTACTGCATATGCTACAAACAGAAACTGAAAACTAGTATTTTATATTATTTCATGCAAAAGAGAAACATTGAAGTTAATTGAACGGCTCGTACATCAGTAACTTCATACGGCAGCAAGGACAGTAAAAAAAAAATCTGTAACCACAATATTACGCATGAAATGTAACATTATTTTACATTCTTTGTACTACCGGCACTTTCGTATAACATCGGAGATAAAATCAGAACAGCCGAGATTTTTATAACACGAGTAGCACTTTGAACAGATAGGACGGAATTGGACCAATCGTCCATTGGACGAATCGGCATTGGACCAATCGTCCCATTGGACGAATCGTACCTTTGGACCAATTGTCCATTGGACGAATCGGCATTGGACCAATCGTCGTTGGACGAATCGTACCAGACCCATTAACATGACAATTTATTATTGTTGACAACTTGGAAGAAAGAGGGAAAAGGCCATTAGGCCTGACATAGCCCTCTTCTCCCTGAAAGAAATAGTTACAAACACTAAGACAAAACAGCATGCGACAACATTTAATTACATAAAGAGAATTAGTCCCTGCCACCTCTCAATAGTCTGCCTCCCCACTATTAACTCCCCTCTATACTTCTCAGTGTCAAAAACAGTCGAATTGACGAGTTTACAATGTTATAATATGAAAAAGTGAAACACATACATAAGATCTCCATCTAATGCCACTATTACACCAAGTTGATTCCTGAGTTAATTTCGATTCGGGATCAAACATTCCCAGATACAGACACTCAACCAGAGACCATAGATTATTAGTATAAAGTGTCAATACATTTCATTTAGTATTTTCTGTGATTATTAGTATAAAGTGTCAATACATTTCATTTAGCATTTTCTGTGATTATTAGTATAAAGTGTCAATACATTTCATTTAGCATTTTCTGTGATTATTAGTATAAAGTGTCAATACATTTCATTTAGCATTTTCTGTGATTATTAGTATAAAGTGTCAATACATTTCATTTAGCATTTTCTGCGATTATTAGTATAAAGTGTCAATACATTTCATTTAGCATTTTCTGTGATTATTAGTATAAAGTGTCAATAGAATTATTAGCATAAAGTGTCAATACATTTCATTCGGCATTTTCTGTGATTCCGTCCAAAATTATTATTTAAATTTTTCTCATAAGATATAATTTTAGTTTTTTCTTAAATAGGTCAATGTTATTTACAGATCTTAGGTCAACAGGCATGAATTCCACAATTTAGGTCCAGAATAGTTTATGTTCGTTTTAGCAGATTCCACCTGGGGAAACATTGGAACAAGTGTTGTCCTGTTTCTAGTTTCATGTTGATGTGTACGGATATTTAGTTATAGTAAATCGTCTAGAGGTGATTTTTGATTCTTTTGAACATCATATTGTTGTTTTACGGTAAGAATATTGTAATCGTTCGGATTTACTTTAGTCCGTTTGAATATGTAGGAATAATAGCTACATATTATGTAATTTTTAATCTATTAAGTTACTTATTAATCAGCCCTCGTAATAAATATACACAATTTTTTTTTTTTTGGCATCCGCATTGATTTTCAATATGGTAGAAAAAAATAGTACTTACGCTTTGAGGAGAGCAGGCGAAGTGGATTTTAAAGACTGTTTTTCCATCTGATGTTAATTCTTGTTCGTGCTTTAAGAAGTACGGAGCGCTATTTGTTGGACAACGGCAATGGACCAGTTGCTTGGTATGATTAGTCGTTGCTACGTAAGTCCACGTGACGTCGCGAAAGAAACGGCATGTTGGAAGGCTGTCTACTGGCTCACATATCTACAAAAGAAAGAGAACGACACTTACGACAAGCTCTCTACGTTTTCGGGTACTCAAACAGATATTACACACACTTAAGTCCAGGGTGATTAATATAGTTACTTGAAAAACTAAATCGAACTTACGCAAAAATTCTTATTTACGAGTGCACACAGACGCATACGGAAATATTTTTTATTATGACATAACCATAAATAAGAAGCAAAAAAATGGTCGTTTCACGTTCCCCCTATAACAAGAGTGACACAATTAGTAAGAAGTGCCACAGTTGTGCAACGTTGTTTAAAACAGGACTAGAAAAACTAGCTACCAAGAGCAGATGAATGCTGCGAGTTCTGTTTTTCCACTTTGAATATACACCAACGTGCCATTACATTCTGACCACCTACATAACAAGCTGTAGAAACCCCTTTAGCCCGCAAAACAGCGGCCACTCGGTGAGGCATCGATTCCATGAGGTGGCGATAGATATCCTGGGGTGTCTGGTACCATAATGTCAACAGCAGGTCCTCCAGTTCCCGTACATTTCGGGGTGGAGGTGATTTAGCGCGAACCCGCTTTTCCAAGTCGAACAACAAATGCTCAATTGGGTTCATGTCAGACGAATTTGGAGGCCAGGGCATTAACAGAAAGTCACTAGCATGTTCCTCGAACCACACCTTGACGATTCTGGTAGTGTGGCATGGCGCATTATCCTGTTGGGAATGGCCGTCACCAGCTGGGAACACATTTGCCATGAATGGGTGAATATGATCCGCAACGATGTTCAGATACCTGACAGCTGTCAGGGATTGTGCAATGGGATAATGGGGCCGAAAGTGTCCCAAGAACGCATCGTCCAAAGCATAGCACCGCCGCTGCCGGCCTGTTTCCGCCCAACAATGAATCCAGGTGCCATAGCCTCCGTTGATAATCGGCGTATCCGCGTTCGGTGGTTTACATGGTGCACCAGGAATCTTGATTTATCAGACCAGGTTACTTTCTTCCAGTCATCCCACGGTCCAATCTCGATTATCTAGGTCCAATTTAATGCGTCTTTTTTATGGCGAAGACGTGCAGTGAGCATGGGGACCAGACTGGATCTTCGGCCCATGCGCAGAAGGCTGCGATGAACTGTGTGCTGTGACACATTTCCCTGATCACCACTGTTGTAGCTGCGGGTGGATTGGCGCACTGTGGCACGGCGGCCGCTGTGAACAATGCGCGACAGTCTCCGCTCCCCTCGGGCATCAATGAGCTGCGGACCACACACGGCTGAACGACGGTTCGTCGTTTGGCCATATGTGCACCACTTTTGATACGTACTCACTATAGCGATACGTGAACAACCCACCAACCACGGCGTTTCCGAGATCGTAATCCCGAGGCGCCATGCCATCACAATTTGTCCTTTATCAAACTCCGATAAATCGGCAGCTTTTCCCATTCTGACTTCGAACACTCTACTAACCGAAAGCCGGTTCTCGGGTTGTATATATATTGCTCTGTGAATTTCACATGTGCCACCGTTCGGTTTCCAGGCGCGCTCATTTCTCTAGGCTGGGGGTGGTCATAATGGAATAGCTCATTGGTGTATGCCTCCCCGGTGAACTCATTCCGGATGAACGGTTAGACCGTTCATCCAAAATGGGTGCGGGTTTGAATCCCGGTTCGGCATAGATTGCGTGCTTACCTTACGGCACTGGCTCTCTTCCTTCGCTGGAACCAGTGGTCCAAATTAGAGACGGGCGACTGCTTACAGGCCATTGAGTTGCTCACAGTGGCGTTCAACCCCCCCCCCCCCCCCCCCCAACACATCCACTTTGAATACAGATGTGTGACCAAAGCTTTATCAATTTGTATTTCACGGAGATTTTATTTGTAGGTGGCTTGTGCCTCTCCGAATAACATTATAGTTACATGTGACAGAGTGCTCCTCGGGAGATACAATATAAGGTGATTCATAATACAAGGTGTTTCTATCCCCGACTTTCAAAACTGGAAATGTGGTTTAAAGAATCAAGGCTGCAGTAGCGCAGCATTCTGCATGCCATGAAAAAAATTTCGCGGGTCACTTTTTGCACGCGTGCCATATAGGTTCACCACCCTTGTTTTAGATGCTTTGTATATCTAAGATGGCCGTGCTCACTCCACTCCTTCAGAAGTACATTATAGCATTCTACTGTAGAATCAAAAGGTCAGGTTTCATGCAGGCCCGGCCTTTGCAATTTGGAGACCCTAGGCAAAAATTACCTTGGCGACAAAAATCTATTTGGCGGCCCTAAGCAAAAATTGCCTTGGCCGCCTCTGCATTTTTGACTGAAAAACATACATCATTAAAATATGAAGTTTTAATTTGATTTGAATAATATATTTTTGTTTAATGACAGGTAACTAAAATTTTAAAACAAATGCATATAATTTATTTAATAGATAAACATCTGCTGTAGCCTGTTGACAAAAGTGTAGAAACTGTAATTCTATTAAATTAGCAAATATAAGATGTGCTTTTCAGTCAACCCTTGAAGCGTTTATCTGCCATTTTGTTTATTCACTACACACTCTTCCTTTGTCAAAATACCAATCTTCACTGCAAAGGAAGAAGAATGGGAAAAGCTGTTTTTATGTACATAGCTTCACTTAACGGCATCCTAAAAAGAAATAGAAGGAAACATATAGTGGGAGAAAGAAAAGCGAAAAGACTTCAACTGTTTATCTTTATTCAAAGATCACATTTTTAAAATTGAACGGTGATATAAATACAACATATGATTAAAATCCGCAGCCCCCTAGAAATGGCGGCCCTAGGCAGCCATCTTGTTCTAATATGCCAAAGGCCGGCCGTGGTTACGTGTTAGCAACACTTATTTTTTTAGGTCTAGTGGATATAGCGATCGGAATCTTTTACTTTTCCTATAATTTTAATGCGCCGAAAAGCTTTAATCTCTACTAACCTTATACTGCCTGGATTTCTCCAACAAAGTGTAGCCGTCATCTGGTTCTAACGAACTTGAGCAAACGTGGCCATTTTTACAGGAACAGAGTCTTTCCACCCAAGGTTCGGAGTACGTATCAATTCGACTGCACACAGCCCGTTCATCGCACTCACTTAGTTTAAAATCAGGAACCTACATAAAATGCAAAGAAAGATCAATTAACTACAAAATAAGCATCAACAGTTTTTAAAGGGAAACATTAACTATATTAGCCACAAAACGATACATCATACAGAACAGCACTAGCGCACCCACGGAGGGGGCTTAAACCCCCTCCAAGGAGATTCAGAACGACGTACGTCACAAATTAAACATCCAAAAATATTATTTTACATGTTCACAAAATTACATAGTATCTGACACAGTGTCTTCTATTACATGGTGTCTTCTTCCCAAAGCCCCAAAGAGATTAAGAGCGACGTACGTCAAAAATTAAACATTCAAAAATATTATTTTGCATGTTCAAAATATTACATAGTGTCTGACATAGTGTCTTCTATTACATAGTGTCTTCTTCCCAAAGGAATTAAGAGCGGCGTACGTCACAAATTAAACATTCAAAAATATTATTTTGCATGTTCAAAAAATTACATAGTGTCTTCTATTACATGGTGTCATCTTCCCAAAGCCCCAGGGAGATTAAGAGCGACGTACGTCACAACCGTATATAAACTATAGGCGTACGCTATATATATTCAGGTTATTTTGCACCCTTCGTTTTAAATTCTAAAATTTTTTCCTTAGTCTTCAGTTTTGCTCTTAAGTATATATATATATGTACACACATTCTGTACGTATACTATATATACAGCCCCCTCCAACAAAAATTCCTGGGTGCACCACTGCAGAACAGTACGGTTTATTTATTCTATACCAGGCCGTGTTAAAGGGGGTGGGGGTCTATAGGGGCTATAGCCTTGGGGCCCACTATGACTCATGGGCCCAAGGGACATGCCTGGGCAAGTAATAGGTAGATAGATAGAGGTTTATAAAATAGTTTTTTAAGGCAGCAGAAGCATGACTAGGCATTTCTACGCCCGGGGCAAACTGTAAAAGATTGTGCCCCCATCTGTCTGTATTATTACTAGTTTAATAGCTATCTATGTATATACTCTTCCATAAGTATACACTGCATGACAAAACAAGATGAATGTCATATCGAACTGCAACTGTTTGTACAGCTTGACAAACAAGATGAATGTCATATCGAACTGCAACTGTTTGTACAGCTAGACAAAACAAGATGAATGTCATATCGAACTGCAACTGTTTGTACAGCTTGACAAAACAAGATGAATGTCATATCGAACTGCAACTGTTTGTACGGCATGACAAAACAAGATGAATGTCATATCGAACTGCAACTGTTTGTACGGCATGACAAAACAAGATGAATGTCATATCGAACTGCAACTGTTTGTACAGCTTTTGGAACTGTTTGGAGTTCAGACCTTCGGTACCACATCAAACTGTTGTACAGCATGACAAAACAAGATAAATGTCATATAACTGATTGTACAGCATGACAAAACAAGATGAGAATATAAGATGAATGTCATAATGAAAAAGATGAATGTCATAATGAATAATAATAAGATGAATGTCATAATGAATAATAAGATGTCATACTGAATAATAATAAGATGTCATACTGAATAATAATAAGATGAATGTCATAATGAATAACAATAAGATGAATGTCATATCAACTGTTGTACAGCATGAAAAAACAAGATGAATGTCATATCAACTGTTTGTACAGCATGACAAAATAAGATGAATGTCATATCGAACTGCAACTGTTTGTACAGCGTTTGCCAACTGTTTGGAGTTCAGACCTTCGGTACCACATCAAACTGACCGAATGCAGTTGAATATCTTTAAACTGACCGAATGCAACTGGTAATTGTGGCTCGCAGTCGCAATAATGATCGAATAGCCCTCAGGAAATCGTTTGTGGATTTAAAGACTACCGTGAGCAACTAGATGAGCTATAAGCAATAGCCCATTCCTAACTGAAGGCTACTGGTTCCAGGGTAGGGAAAGAGCCAGTGCCGTAAGACAAACACAACATCCATGCTTCAGGGGATTCAAACCCGGACCCATCTTAGACGAGTGGTCAGTAGACGGCGATTAGACCACTACGCCACCGAGGCGTCCCCAAGAGAATCTTCAACTATGTGAAAGACACTTCGTATTTTGCAGAATACGTACTGTCCTCCCAACTAAAGAAAAACCGTAGGCCACATTAGTGTCGACGAAACCCGTGGTTCTTCTTTAGTTGGACAGTCTATACAACCGCGACTTCATTTCTGAATATGAACAACTAACATTCCCTGAACATCCTGAGAAAAAAATGGGAATTTTAGGTTGGCATGTTTACCAAAACATGTTTATTGCAAATTCTGTAAATGGAAAATGACGAAGTATGACGCTAAAAAAACTATCGAAAATAGGTACAAAAGTTTCAGTTCCAGCTTTAATCAGATTGCGAGCAATAATTTTTTGCGCTCTGGGCAGCCGCCCCGCTTTCCCCGCCCTAGTTACGCCTCTGCAAGGCAGTGACTCACCAAGGGTAAAGGTTTCATGTCGCTCTGTATAGCGGGGTCTGCGAGACATTTTCAGCTTTTTAACTACCATCTACCCACACCCACACCACCCGATTTGCATTTGGAACCGTTAATGGTCGAAGTCCCCTGTGGCTTTTCATTGCATAGCAAAAAAGATGCACTAAGAAAAGTATACAATGCTAAATCATTAGAAAGTCCAAGACAAAATCTAGGATTCGTAAGCTTTAAAGTCAAGATCTTGTGAGAACAATGAAAAATACAGTGACTTATTATGAAAACTCTGCAAAAAATTTAGTAGTTACAGTTTCGTGTTTTAACGCAGTTCATAATAATTCCCCGTCATAAATTCCTTGGGGACCCACTCAAATGTCTTAGCCTAGGGGCCCACGTTACAATTTAACTGCACCTCGGACCACTCGGGCACCAGGGCGGCTGTTATCATGATTCATAAACCTACTATTAGCATTATTCATAAGCACACTACTACTGTTGCACTTATGTATATCATTAACAGGGCCCGGATTTTGATGACATTTGCATGTTTGAATCTTTTTTTTTTTTTTCTTTCTTTTAGGCCATTTTTTTGCATTTCCTCTCATTTTTTACATAAAATTTTTTTATTTTCGTAAGGATTATGCTTTCAAATTGCAACATTGGAAATCAGGATTGCCAGATGACCAAAGCAAAAAACCTTCAAAAGTAACTCATTCTGGTAACGCTGTTCAAGACACTGTTTACTGCAATCCAGTTTTGGGGGGAAGAGAATCCCCATTGTCCACTTTTGGAAGGGAATGTAGAGGAGGGCAGTGAATAAAAGAATTCAAATTCAGAGCTTGTTATCGTGTGCTGTTGCTGACATTCCGAACCCTTTATATATAATGCTTAGCAGGTGTTTATTTGCTTTTTCTTTTCTTCTGAGGTTTTATAGTGCATTTCATAAAGAACAGACAACATTCTAGTTTATAAATTGTCTAAGATTGAAGTTATTTAATTTATAATTTTGAAAAAATATAATACAAACGGTTTTAGGGAGCTTTTTCTTCAAACCCAAAGAGCGGGGGTCGATTTTTAAGGGCATTTTTTAGGAATTTTTAGGTCATTAACATCTGGGCCCTGATCATTATTCATTTCCTAAAGAACACCAATATCGGAGTTAATCTGTAATATTCCATTTTTTTTATTTCTATTCTCTTAAAACATTACTTAACGTATATCTGTGATACCTGTAATAGTGGAGCTTCTTAACACTATGCTCCGGAGAAGCAGCACAAGATCCTTAACTATATAAAAAGCAATAATAGACTTTCTAACGGCCAGAAGGGAATTGTCCTTACTTACGAAGAAATGTCTTTATTTGGTCTTCAAGGCATATCACTTAGATAACTCGTCAATGATAATATTCGGCAACCAACGGGTTACCTTAAAATAGTCAACAGCGCTACACTACAAACAAATGCAACAAACTGAGCCTCTGTAACGTGATTGTGGTTCAGCATCGCTTTATTAATCAAAACAAGGGAAAAGAAAATGAGGGTACCACTTGCCAATATAAAAAGACGATAATGAAGTATATACAATGAATGAAGAATGATAATTACAAGAAAGCTGAAAGTCAGTGGCAGATCCAGCGGGGAGCGATTGCAGCGATCCCCCTTCCCCACAAACGAAGTTTTTATGTTTAAAGTAGCAAAGATCGTAAATGATTAACTTTGCATATATTGTTTTCAGTTTTTCTAAAAAAAAATAACAATTAAACTTAGTACGGAGGATTTAAAATACTTATTACATTGATTTAGGTTCAGGAAAAAAAGAAAGCGAAGGGAATAGAATAAAGAGAGAGAGAGAGAGAGAGCGCGCGCGCAAAAGATAAAGGAAAAACAGGGACAGCGGGGGTAAAAAACATGGGGATATTCTTTGTTTTTTTTTTTTTTTTTTTTGCTATTGTCATATTGTCTAACATCTGTAACGTTTCGAAGCAGGGTAAGGCAGAGCTTAGCTTGGTACTGAAATCAGAATAGGTGGGAGAAACTGTGAATAACAATCAGATGTACGTACGTATCTTAATTGGGTCATAAAGAAAATTCGTAATTCGTAAAAATGTCCCCACCGCTTCCTCCCAGATGGTCATTTTAAGACTTCTTTCTTTTTTCTTATTTTTCCTGCTCCCTCACGCCTCACGGGCATTTCCTGTTGTTCCACCCACTCCGAAGTCAATCCCCACTTGGGTGGGGTGGGCTGAGAGGGAGGCAGCTTGACTAATATGGGGTAATTTATACATATAGACTGTATATTCATGTATTCATTCTTTGGTGTTTATAGAGTTGTGTGCTCTGTTGTGGTTCTTCTAAATAATATTTGAAATTTCATAATGTATATATATCATCATCATCATCATTGTCAACCATTATCAATCCACTGCTGGACGAAGGTCTCCCCAAGTTTCCTCCACAACGGTCTGTCTTGTGCCAGTCTCCTCCATGTCACCCCTGCATACTTTCGAATTTCATCCACCCATCACCCATGTGGTCTTCTTCTGGGTCTTTTCCTGTCCCTTGGAATCCAATCTAAAATTTCGGCTGTCCATCGATGATCTGTCCTTCTGGCAGTATGTCCAGCCCATTGCCATTTCAGGGATTTAACTCTGATCATGATGTCTTCCACTCTTGTCATTTTTCGGATCCAAGAGTTCCTCTTCTTATCTCTCCTGGTTACACCAAGTATGCACCTCTTCATGCTGCTTTGAGTTGTCTGCAGCCTTTGTATGTCTCTTTTAGTTAAGGTCCACGTCTCTGCACCATACGTAAGCACTGGAAGGATGCATTGATCAAACACTTTTCTTTTAAGACATAATGGCATATTGCTCTTGAAAATTATGCTGTTTCTTCCAAAAGCTCTCCAGGCAAGTTTTGTACGCCGATTAATTTCTTCATCAATGTGACCCTCACTTGATATCTGCTGTCCAAGATAAACGTAGGTGTCTGTTATCTCCAGCTTTTCTCCATCAATCGATAAATCTTCATTTCTTGTAAAAGCATTGAACATCACTTTTGTCTTCTGAAAGTTCATTTTTAATCCCACTTCTTTACTCTTGTCAGCAAGTTCCTGGATCATACTCTGCAGCTCTGATGGGGTAGTTGCAAAAATGACTACGTCATCAGAAAAACGAAGGTGGGTTAGATAATCTCCATTAATCTTTATCCCCTTGTTTTCCCAGCTCAGCGACTGAAAAACACTCTCCAATGTGGCATTAAAGAGCTTCGGAGATATGGTGTCACCTTGTCTCACTCCCTTTCCAATTTTTACGTGTGTTGTATTTTCAAACAGCCTAATCTTTGCACTTGCATTTTCATAGATGTTATTAATAATATTAATGTATGCATCTTCAATACCGCAGGTTTTCAGAGCCATTGTAACTGCTGATGGTTTCACCGAATCAAAGGCTTTTTCATAATCGATAAAAGCCATGCATAATGGAAGTTCATATTCCCTCGCTCTTTCAATTAGTTCTCTCAGTACCTGGATATGATCTATTGTGCTGTAGCCACTCCTGAATCCAGCTTGTTCTCTCGGTTGAGCCATGTCCAGTGTTACCTTCAAGCGGTGTGAAAGAACTTTAGTGAAGATTTTATAAACTACTGATAGGAGGCTGATAGATCTGTAGTTTCCGAGATCCTCAATGTCACCTTTCTTATGTAGCAGGATCATTGTAGCGGTGTTCCAAACCTCAGGAATCTTTCCTTCATTAAGGCATCGAGTGAAAATTTGGGCGAGTACTGTTTCGATTTCTCCACTTGCTTCTTGTATGATGTCTACAGTAATTCCATCTTCTCCTGGAGCTTTTCCTCGCTTCATGTTCTTGATTGCATGTCCAACTTCTGCTGGAAGGACTGGAGGAACTCTGGTACTGGTATCTTTCATGATGTCTGGAGTGCACATATCATCCCTTTCATATAATTTGGAGTAGAAATCTTTCACTCTTGTCAAAATTTCGCCTCTATTTCTTGTTACAGAACCATCTTCTTTTCTCAGTGCCATAATCTGTTTTCTTCCCTTACTGAGATGTCCCTTTGCTATCTTTAGGCTTTGGTTGTTTTCAATTGCTTTCCTCACTAGTTCACAGTTGAATTTCCTTACGTCTTCAGTGATACTTTTTCTTACTGTCTTGCATAGCTCTATATATTCCACTTTGGAAGTCACATCTTCTTTAGTTGTCCTCATCTCTCTTCTTTTTTGCATCAACATTTTGGTTTTTCCTGATAATTTGTTCACATGCAACTTGTTCTTAGACACAGCTAATTTTGTTGCTGTTTCCATAAGAGCTTTGGTTACTTTTCTGTTAACTTCAGAGATGTCCACTTCTTCCGATGTTAGGCCTTCTAAAGCAGAGAACCTGTTCTTCAGTTCTAACTTGAAGGTATTATGGTGTTTTTTAAGGTTGGTTATGTCAATACATTTTGTTTGTCTTATGAGCTTGCCACGTTCAAGTTTAGTGTTGAGGTGCATCTTACATCTCACCAATCTATGGTCACTACCTGTGTTGAACTTGTTTAGCACACTGCAGTCTTCTATGACGAATTTTTTGTTACACATAATAAAATCAATTTCACTTGTCGTCCCATTTGGATGTCTCCATGTCCATTTCCTGTGTGGCTTTTTCTTGAAAAAGGAGTTCAAGATGAAAAACCCTTCTGCGTCTGCAAACTCAACGAGAGTATTTCCACGCTGGTTTCTGTTGCCGTGACCGAATTTACCTACTGAAGTTTCATTCTGTTGCTGTTGCCCTATTTTTGCATTGAAATCTCCCATAATTATTTTCAAGTGCTGCTTACCTTTATTATTTAGATGACAAATTTCCTCATAAAATTCTTCAATTTCTTCTTCAGGATGACTTGTGGTGGGTGCATAAGTTTGAATAATCTGAGCCTGGTATCTTTTCGAGAGTTGGATAACAAGTCGTGCAGCTCTGTCAGAGGAACTTTCAACATCTACAACTTTATCCTTCAGTTTCTTGTTTATTATAAATCCAACACCACTAGTTCTGCCAGTATCTGTCCCACGATAGTAGAAGAGATGTCCACTTTTCAGTTCGATGAGATCTTCTCATTTTCTCCTTACCTCACTTAGCCCCACGATGTCCCACTTGATCCTTTGTAGTTCCTCTTCCAATTCAAGAAGCCTTGAATCAGAAGATAGGGAGCGTCCATTGTAAGTAGCCAAGGTCAGCATCAGATGGCAGCCTAGTCCGGTCCTCCGGGGATTCTTAGCACCCTCTGCCTTCATGTCGCACTGGCCGCTGCCTTGGCCAGGTACATTCCAGCTGCCGGAGACTGAGGGCCAAGATTTAAGTTGTGGAATCATTTTGGAGGGGTTTGGCCATAACTCACCACGCTGGCCAAGCGGGTTGGTGAGTGTGGGATAGAATTTCCTCTAATCCCGATGGTATAGTTATACCGCTATGGGCGGTCGTCAGAGCCCCTTTAGTGGGAACAGGATGCACCGCGAGAAGGCGGGGTTGACATTTGTCAAGGAGAGGCTGTGATGTTACGCATCACCTGACCTTACATCCCTATATATATATATATATATATATATATATATGTATATATATATATATATATACTTAAGAGCAAAACTGAAGACTAAGGAAAAAATTTTAGAATTTAAAATGAAGGGTGCAAAATAACCTGAAAATCAAAACGCGCAACGCAGCAGTTTTGAAAATTCAGAATTCACATTCTATAAAGAAGATACCTAAGCAAAAAAATACATATATAATTTTGACTCACACCTAATACAACATAGAAAAGGTTATGTATCTACCTGTGTGAGTAAAAGGAGAAAAGATAAAAAAATAAAATAAAACAACTGAATGTAGAAGGTGTCGAGAATACTGAGCCTTGGCTTTATCAAGGACCAGCAAAAACTCTGCATTTTCTCACTTCCACAAAGACCTAGTTGGAAATGGGTTTCTGCAAGGCCATAGATGCAAGTAACATTCCCACCTAAAATAGTTTAAAAAATATATATATAAGTCATGTCCTCCGTAGAGTAGCATGACCTAGCACTAGTTAACAATTTCGCTTGCATCCATTAACCTTCATGGCCCGACCCATGCTCTTCATCTGTTACAATTAAACAGAGAGAAGAAGATTAAAGAGAACTCAAGCTGTGAGAGTGACATAATAAATAGAAATGATTTTCAGCTATAACGAAATTCCAAGTTCGTTTGAGAGAGAATTTAAACCTGAAAAACAATGCAAAAGAAATCCAAATTTTACATTGCAATTAAAAAAGGAAATGTTAATTTATAACGAACAGATTTTTGAAAGAAAACTTGAGTCTAAAACCCCCTACTCTACAACTTATGACAGCACGAAAACGAGAATAAGTTAAAGATAATAATTAACTAAAGAAAACTTTGTGAAAGTTATATACCTTAAACAGTTAGTTGCAATATGTACAAAGTATTTCAGCAGTGCTTTAAGTGCATAATTAATTAGTTATTAAGAACTTAACTACTTTGAAAAAACAGCGCATAGACAGCGCATAGAAAAGGAACAAGCTTAGCCCTCTTCTGTTCCTAGGTACCCCAAAAGACGCTCAAAGTTACAAAGAAAAGTAAGAGTTAAAACCCGCATAAATGTTAACAGACAAACCAATGCTTAAAAGCTGAAAAGCTAAAAAACGACAGAGAAAAGGTACATAAAGTACAAACATTGAACTTATAAAACCTAGAACCCAAAAACAAGGAAGAGAGCTTACCTCTTGTGTGACAAAAACTTTTCTCCTCACAAGAGGAGAACATGGCTGACCCCTTCCGCCACTCCCTAGACGCTGGGGGCAGTGAGGGTGGGGCTGATGGCCTCCCCATACAGCAAGAAACCAACGCGCGGAGATTTTAACCAGAGAAAAAAATATATAAACTTAAGACTGTGGATCTGTATGATCAGAATGAGCAGAATTAACTCTCCAGAATACATGAGAAATATTATAAAATACACGAGCAGTTTATTTAATAATCTTTGCATGTATTAAATCACCTTAGTGAGCTTCTATAGATTAATCAGAATCTTATTAATTATAATGTTGGTTTTACTATTTTTAGTATAGCTATCCTAGTGATGAATAACTAGTTTTCTTTTTTATTTGTTTTTATTTTCTTTTATAAACAGATTTTTAAGCTTTTTTTGTGATTTTGTTTATATTATTTAATTTTTTGTTTTAATAGGACCGTCATATCCATAGCACTAAGGTTCCTTTAGGTAGTTAATAGGCATCCTCTAGCCAACTTCCTTACGGCTTTGATTGGTCAGAATCATATTATTAACTGTGTAGAAAATTAAAGCAGATCTGCCAACCTTACTCTATTATTCAGAATAATTTTTCTTAAAGTTCTTTTGATGAAAGAAGAAGGAATTTCGTTCTCTAGAAAACTTTCTAATAGTATATTAATGTGGTAATTGAAATCCAAATTGTTGCTGCAAATTCCTGAAATTCTTAGGACCTGAGAAATTAGTACATTCTCAATTACTTTGGTTGAAATGTTATTATTCCAGTGTAGATATTTAATTACTTTGAAAGGAAAATTAACTCTTTTATCAAAGAGGCTAATAGATGGGTTACCTCTGTTGAGCTTAATGCTTAAGTCTAGGAACTCAAGTTCCTGATTACTGTGGTTGGTTTTACATAAGTTAAGAGAGCTAGGATAGATATTATCAAAATCACTCTCTATAACTTCTGAATTATTGATACACAGCAGATCATCAATATATCTAAAAGTGTAAAGGTAGTTATCTGAGCAGGTGGGGTGATTTTTAATGAATTTATATTCCTTAAAGAACAGGAATAGATTAGCGATATTTGTGGACGTTGATGTTCCCATTGGAATACCGTTCACTTGCTTATAGAGTGTATTATTATATAAGATATGGTTATTTTTTATGCAGCAATTGAGATAAGAGTTCCAAGTTCCTACATCAACAAATTGGTTAAGTTTAAATTCTGCATACAGCTCTTTAAAGGTAGTGATTATATCTGATAGAGGCAGATTAGTATATAGGTTTTCAAAATCATAACTATTAATATCTAGGGGACAAACTTTGAGTATAGTAGAAATTACTTCTGCATTATTATTAATTATCCAAAAATCTCTGTACATCAAGTTAGAACAGTTTCTAATGTGTTTCAAAACCTTCTTTAAGACATCTTCAAAAGCAAGATCTATTTTCTTTTTATGACTCCTTACTCCACTAGCTATGAACCTGAACTTCACAGGATCCTTATGAAACTTAACCGTTGCAAAAAGAAATGGAAATTCAGGCTCATATCTTCTAGTTTGTGGAATTTTAAGTTTCTTGAAGAATGCCTTAAACCGATTTTCTAACTGCTTGGTAGAATAACTTACGGGCTCGTATGTTACTCTATTATTGAGTTCCATAGTTAACAATTCAAAATAGAACTTCTTACAGATAATTGCAAAATTATTGCTAGCTTTATCCGTAGTGGTAAAAATAAATTGGTCTTGTAGTTTGGAGAGTGACCTTTTAGCTTCTCCAGAGAAAAAGAGATTTCTGTCGAAACAAAAGTCCAGACCTGCCAACTCACCGGTGAAGCTATTGATTATATTATATTTCCATTCTGCGAAGGCCTCAATAGGCTGATTGTACGTTAAACTGGTTTTTACGATGTACTTATTTACATCTTGAGTGAAGCTCTCAAGAATCCTTTCTTTGGAAATTGTGAAGGAAGGTCTGAATTTAGAGCCATACTCTAATAAATTCCTAAGCTTTTCATTTTCAACATAACTCAAGTTTCCGGTGATAATATGGTTGTAATTCTTATCATAGTGAACTGTTTCTTTATGTTCATCACAAGAACAAGTAGTAATTACAGGAATGTAGCTCGAAGAGTTAAGTTTGTAGTTTTTAACTATTGACCCTAAGGTCTTAACATATTTAAAACTTACAATAGACTGGTGCCTGTGGATGGGAAAAAAATTGCATTATTGTAGAACAGCTTCCTTACATTGAGATTATCGTGGCTTTATTTAGGAACCTGATGGTAACAAAATTACTGGAAAATTCTTTAAGAGAAATTTTATCTTTAAGAATATGTTTAAGAATGTCCAGAACCAAAGCAAAAACATGCTTATCAACATGGTCAGCAGTTTCATTCCAGAATTTGAAAAAACATTTAAGGACAGAGTGCTTGAAGGACTTGAGAATTTTGTAAGTATTTTTAACAAAATTAGTGCCAGTTTTAAAGCTTTCCAGAGTTTTTAGCAAGTTAGCAAAATCAACTTTGCTTGATGTGCGAAATAACCTCTGTCCTCTATTACCTCTAGAGCAGCTCTTATTATTAACAAGAAAGAAGAGTTCACGAATTGAAAATTTATGCTGATTATGCTTATTGTCAGATAGAGTGGAATTAAGGCCATAGGGATAAAGAGACTGATGCTGCAAAATTTCAAGGGATTCAGTTTCTAGCCGAGCACAGAGGTCAGGAATAATATGTAGTACCTCTATTTTCACTTTGTCAAAACCATGAGTATGGAAATATATATACGTCACTCAAACCTGACATCGAGACTGTTGCCAAATAACATTCAGTGAGTGAGAAAATATAACGTTAAGATTGAAACATTAAAGAGAACGAACTCAAAATTTAAATCGGGAAGAGACTAAAAATGAAAGTTAAATTAGAATATGCATCATAAATCATACTAATGTAATTCTTAGGTGTTTGTTTATGGAGTGTTAACAATTTCCTCCATTGTTTTCAGACAGTATGGTTAATGGTTGTTGATGATGATGATATATCATCATCAACAACCATTATCAATCCACCATTGGATGAAAGTCTCAAGTTCTTCCACAAAGGTCTGTCTTCAGCCAGTCTCCTCCATATCACGCCCGCATGCTTTCGAATTTCATCCATTCATCTCTCATGTGGTCTTCTTCTGGGTGTTTTCCTGTCACTTGAAATCCAGTCTAAAATTTCGGTTGTCCTTCAGTGGTCCGTCCTTCTGGCAACATGTCCACCCCATTGCCATTTCAGGGATTTTACTCCGATCATGATGTCTTCCACTCTTGTCATTTTCCTTATCTCCATGAGTTCCTCTTATCTTTCCTGGTTACACCAAGTATGCATCTCTCCATCAGTTGTCTGCAGTCTTTGTATGTCTTTTTTAGTTAAAGTTCACGTCTCTGCTCCGTACGTAAACGCTGGAAGGACATCGATTAAATACTTTGCTCTTAAGACATGATGGCATATTGCTCTTAAAAATTGTACTGTTTCTTCCAAAAACTCTCCATCCAAATTTTATACTCCGATTAATTTCTTCATCAATGCGACCCTCGCTTGATATCTGCCGTCCATGGTAAATAAATGCAGGTATCAGTTACCTCCAGCTTTTTCCCATCAATCGACAAATCTTCATTCCTTCTAAAAGCATTGCACATCAGTTGTCTTCTGAAAGTTTATTTTTAATCCCACTTCTTTACTGTTGTCAGCAAGTTCCTGTATACTCTGTAGTTCTGAAGGGGCATTTGCAAAAATGATTACGTCATCAGCAAAACGAAGGTGAATTAAATAATCTCCATTAATCTCTATACCTTTGTTTTCCCAGTTCAATGATTGAAAGACATTTTGCAATGTGGCATTAGGGAGTTTGGGAGATATGGTGTCACCTTGTCTCACTCCCTTTCCAATGTTTATTGTTGCTGTATCTTCAAATAGTCGAACCTTTGCATTTCCATTTTCATAGATGTTATTAATGCTAATGTATGCATCTTCAATAACGCAAAATTACAAAGCTATTGTAACTGCTGATGGTTTCACGGAATCAAAGGCCTTTTGATATGCAATAAAAGCCATGCATAATGGGAGCTCATATTCCCTTGTTCTTTCAATGAGTTCTTTCAGTACGATCAATAGCGCTGTAGCCACTCCTGAATCCAGCTTGTTCTCTCGGATGAGCCATGTCCAGTGTTATCTTCAAACGATGTGAAAGAACCTTAGTGAAGATTTTATGAATCAGTGATAGGAGGCTGATGCACTTGTGTTTGTGTGCGCGCGTGTGCTGTTCGATTTCAAAGGTTTGTTGCCCCCTCCCCCCAACCTGCTGAAGTCGATAAAGCGTGACCCGGTTTTCGGTGGCGTAGACAGAAATTTCTTAAGGAGGGAAAGGGGGGGGTGGTCCATGGATTTGCTTCATTGGTAAAGCCTCATATATACAATATACTAGTACGTTCAAAAAGTTCCGGAACTTTAATATTTGCCAAATGTTAGTGAATTACGTCATTCCTCACTGAGCAAGCGAAGAGCATCATGTGACCGACCAACCAGAACCGGTTTCATCCAGATCCTACACGTACAGCGTATGTGCGTAGTTCGTGATTACAGGCATTCAAGGCTCTCCGTCGCGAGGACAACGATGTCGAATTTTGAACAGTGTTCAAGCAGCGGCGTCGAAACCGCGGGGGCAGAGGGGGCAGTTGCCCCCGCACGCAAATGAGTGTGGGGGCGAAACATCACATTTGCCCCCTCGGTTTTGTTCCTTTTCAAATTACATATGTTCGTGATTGGAGATCTCAAACATTCGTTTTTTTGGGGTTTTTTTTTTAATTTCATTTTTTACCATGAACTATTTAGAAATCTTAATATTTTTTTTTAATGTCATTCACTCGTGAGAGACACCAAAAAATGCTAATTCCATTAAACAGTCCAAAGGGCTGGTTCCCGTTTGAAGACCAGCAATGTTTTGTCTCATTAGGAGTGCAAAATTAGTCTTTCTCTAAAAAAATGAGTAAAAATAAATAGGGAAATGGAAGTAGGATGAGGAATGAGATATTTTAATTATAGCGTTTACTGCTACAACTACTGCGGAATTCGTACCAATCCGGAAGTATCAAGATCTATAGTTATGCCGTTCATGTGTAGAGTTAGTTTACTTGCGTAACTATATGGACATGAAAAATGTTTTTCTTTTATAGATTAATATTTAATCGAAAAAAAATGTTTTCCAGCAAATTTTCGTAATGAAGTCATCGTCTTTTTCAGTAGTACGATCAATTTTATGCCAGAGTGAAATATTTTGTTCTCCGACATCTTGCCCCCGCTGTTAAAAAGGAGTTCCGACGCCACTGTGTTCAAGTGTAAAATTTTGTGTTCTGCTCGGGAAATCTTTCGCTGAGACTTTTCAAATGATTAAGAGTGCAATGAGTCGAACTAGAGTTAATGAGTGGCATCGACGATTCGAAAACGGGAGACAGAGTATCGAGGATGATGAGAGGTCAGGACGACCTTCAACATCCACAACGGATGAACAAATCACCATTGTCAAAGAAATTGTAAAAAATGACCGTCGGAAATCTCGATTGCAGAAGTTGCCATGCCCCTTTAACAGAGAAACTGGACATGCATCACGTGTGCCAACTAATTGTTCCCAAAAACCTGACACAAGAAAAAATAAATGAGCGCATGCAAGTTTGCGGGGATAATATCGATGCAGTGGATTCAGATCCCGATCTCTTGAATCGATTGATCACTGGCGATGAAACTTCGTGCTTTCTGTACGACTCCCAATCCAACCGACAGTCAAAAGTGTGGAAATCACCGTCGTCACCACCCAAAAAAGTTCAAGTCTGACCGCTCCAAAGGAAAGGTCTTGTTAACAGTTTTCTTCGATTGCAAAGGGGTCGTACACAAGGAATTCCTTCAACATGGTCGCACAGTCACTAAGGAAGAGTACGTCAACGTCCTGAAACGTCTCCGGGAATTAGTGAGACGCAAGCGACCCGATCTTTGGAAGACTAACTTGTGGGTGCTCCGTCACGATAATGCGCCGGCTCACATATCCCTCCTGGTGTGCGATTACCTGTCCAAACATCCCATTCCCGTTCTTTCACAACCAGCTTCTTCCCCTGATCTCGCCCCCGTATGACTTTTTCCCCGGATGAAGAATTTGCTTAAGGGGCGACGCTTCTGAAGTTCCTAAGAAGTGCAGCAACGAGCTGCGACGAAGGCACTGGAGAGAATCTGGCAAAAGAAGGCTTGCAATCTGCATTTAAATCTTTGTATGAGCGCTGGCAAAAATGCATAGTTGCACGGCGTACTTCTAAGGAAACACCGCATAAACAGACATTATCTGTACTCATTCTTTTTTAATATAAAAAGTTCCGGAACTTTTTGAACGTACTAGTATACTGTATATTGCTTTAAATTCGTATTCAATCCACCCTCAAGGGGTGGTCCGGATCCGAGGACCACCCTTGGCTACGCCACTGCGCCAGGCTACTTATTTTTTCAGGTCTGCACTACTTACTGCTTTTTCGATATATTTTTTATTCTGACGACACATTACTAATTATGTATTTATTACTAACAACATTGAAAAATCGCCATATCACAGTATTTTTTTCTCTTTTTTTTTTTCTTCTTACGGGTAGCCATTTCGATCACCTGTAAAAAAGCGCACTGACCGAGAGCGAAGTAACGGCCAGTTCACAAATTCAGTTGACCAACAACGCTGTGAAAAATCACAAAGACTACAGATAAGCAGGAGTCCAAATCAGAACAGCAAGTAAGTAACAGGAGCAGAATGCACTCGGCAGCGGCAACATGGAGATGTGATAAATCACGAAGGGCATGCTGGGTAGCAATGTCAAGAACGTACGCTGTTTGTTGGCTGGGCGATCACTGTTACTTAACGGTTTCCAGTACCTGTGATTTTTTGATAACCGTGATCGAATCACGGGCCGGATTAAAGCCTTAGTGGGCCCCTAAGCTAAAACATCTAAGTGAATCCCCAAAGAACTTCCCAGCAAAAAACAGTCTTGCTGGGCCATTGCTGGCAGCCAGCACTGCCAGCAATGGCCCAGCACTATGTTGCCGCTGCCGAACCGTCAATAAAATGTCCGGGCGGCCAACATAAAGGCCAGCAGTTCAGGCCAACAGTTGGCACCCCATCAGTTGTCATATGCCACAACAGGGCCATCAGTGGTCCATCAAAGGCAGTAGCTGCCACAAGTGGCCCTTCAGCGGCCCTGCAAGCACGTGCCAGAAAGCCTAATGCTGTCCGCTAGTTTCCCGGTAGTGGCAGCCGGAAACCACGTGACGTAACTGGCGGCTTGCCGAATCTTGCCCGCCAGATTTCCAGTAGTAGCCATAGAAAAAAAAAAAAAAAAATCAAGGATAACCGCAGCAGTTCCCCAAAGCCACAACTTTTTTTTTTTTTTTTTTTCTACCCTTACGAAACTTGTGAATTATATCACTGCGCTGGGGAAATTTTCTGAACAGACCGGAAAAACGCCCATTCGGATCTGGGTAGAAGCTGTCTGTTCTTCCCTCTTTCGTTTTACAAAATTGCGAGGTATTTTTCAACGTAACGATAGTTTTTTTTTTTTTTTTACCTTAAGGGAACTTTACTCATTTTCAAGGAGTGTACATATTAGAGTGACTTTCCAACGTTTTGTACTGTCATTGTCGTCTTGAAACGAGATTGTTGAATTAATATATATTTACCCGGGTTCATGTCACATTCTGTTAACTTTTTAACGTTGTATTTTTCCTTTCCGTTGTCCGAAACTACATTTGTTTTAAAGAGGAAAGATATTTTTTTTACTTCTCGTTAATTTTAGAAGCGAATTCCTCCCAGTCTTGTGTATTCAACCCATAGACGAGTACATTATATCCCGGGTACGGAGAACTGGCCACATTGCAATTTCAGTGCCATGAAATTGTTCTGCATAAACAAATTTTGTGTGGCTATATTCCCCACTACTTGAGCAATTACTGTTCATAATTTTTTTAATATTTCATTTTCATTTTTTAATATTTCATTTTCATTTTTTAATATTTCATTTTCATTTTTTAATATTTCATTTTCAGTAAGAAATTTGGACATTTCCATGATTTCCGGAACTAAGACTAAGCGGAGAACTGGCCACAAAAATTTTAAGGGGCCGTATATAAATTGCGTTCTGAGCTGCTCCGTGGCTACGTCTCCCCGAGATTGGTTATCTGACACACATAAAATGTCCGTAATTTCGTATTTTGTTATTTACGATATTTTTGTATAAACTATAACTAAACAAATTCTCTGCGAGTATGAGCAAAGCCGAGAAACTTGTCGGGTTGGGGGGGGGGGTGTAATACCAAAAGTGTAAAATATGAACAATTTCGTCCGATCGGGAGATTCTCAGCATTTAGCAGCTACAACTCCGACACATTATCTGAAGACTTGTGCCTACTCAGGAAACCTGGGGGGGGGGGAAGCTTGTAAATGCTGAAAATCTTCGGATCGGACGAGAAATTTTTCATATTTTAGAGTTTTGGTATTAACCCCCCCCCCTCGACAAGTTTCCTGAGTCAGTACATGCGCTCAGATAATTTGCAGACTTGTAGTTTGAAAATCCTGAAATCTTCTGTTGAAATGTAGATCATAAACATTTTTTATAAAAAATTACATTAATTATCGTAATTAAGAAGAGACGAAATTACGGAAACTTTATATGGCTCAGATAACCAACCTCTGGGGGTCGTGAGCATGAAGCGGTCAAAAACGCAATTTTTATACGACCCCTTAAATTTTTTGTGGCCAGTTCTCCGGGTGGCCAGTTCTCCGGTGGCTAGTTAGTTCTCCTACACCCATTATATCCCATAGCGTTGCTTTTTTTTTTCTTTCAAATAATTAATAAATTTTGTGCGCGTATAATTCTTTTTTTTTCTTCCAACAAACATTTTTTTAATGGTTTTCCATGACATTTGTTTCAAGCGGTTTCAAATTTTTCTTGTTATTCACCCACTCTATTCCATGAATTGTTATTCATGGGAATGGAGAGGGTGTATTTCATGGCTGTAATCTAGTATTTCATGGCTTAATCTGATATCTTCGTCGACGTGGAATTTCATTAGGAAATTAATTCGCCTCTCTACATATGGATTTTTTCTTAACATCCACTAAAATAACACGATGGCGATAGCGCAGTCTTCAACTAACTGGTACCATGAGCGATACAGCAAGTGTTTATTCTGCGCATGCGCAGTCCCGTTGGTTCTACCTGCTGTTGGGGTTGCATTAGTTGCCAGCAATGGGCCACTTGCTTGGAGGCCCACAAATCACGGCGATGCTGCAGGGCCATCAATGGCTCGCCAACTGATAGCGCTGCCACCAACGGACCGCTACCGGGCAGTGAGCGGCAGATTTCAGCCAGCAGTGACCCATCACTGCCAGCTGGTGGCCAGCAGTTTCCCAGCACTTGTGTTTTTGCTGGGTTATGACGGGAATCATTATGAAGTCCATTAAAACACGAAACTGTAACAATATGCTTGTGATAATTAATATGTAGTGCATTCTTCAAACTAATAAAATATCTTCAGAGTTTTCATAATAAGTCACAATATTTCTCATTTTTCTCATAAGAACATGGGTTAAAAGCTTAAGATACCTAGATTTTGTCTTGGATTTTCTAATGATTTGGCATTTTATACTTTTCTTAGTGCATCTTTTTTGTTAAGCAAGGTGAAGCCACATAGGACTTCAACCGTTAACGGTTCCAATGCAAATTGAGAGTTGTATGTGGATTATGTGAAATTAAAGATGAAACTCTCTCGCCGACCCCGCTGTTCACAGCGACATGAAACTTTTACCCTTGGTGAGTAACCGCCTTGAAATCTGTTCGTCTTCCAGCCTCTGTTCTTGACCAAGTAGAAATTATACTAGACAAAAGTAAAACTAATATAAATCTCTCTCTCTCTCTCTACCTATCTGTCTATTATTTGTCCAGGCACGCCTCCTGGGCCCTTGGTCATGGTGGGCCCCAAAGCTATCCCATATAGACCCCCCCCTTTAATCCGGCCCTAATCACAGGTAGTGAAATATCGCTAGTCTCTAGCACATTGTTGATCGAAATATTTGTTCGCCATATGATGTAAGAAAAGTCGAAATGTGTTGCACGAAATGCGACCTAGGGATCAAAAGTATGATGTACGAAAGTGTGAGTTGTGGGAAAACAGATCTCATGTATTCATCAGCATTTAAATAGCAGTTACCGCACAACACATTATTAAAACTAACATGATTCAAAGCGGTGCGAATTACGAGCATTTGAACAACCAAATGTTCTGAAAGACGTAAACAGGATTAGAAACTATCCATGCTTCGTTTGACGCACAACGTCGTTTTACGACGCCAAAGAACAGGGTCTTAGAGTGAGATATGACTGAGTAAATGAGTTAATCGCTTATAACTGCCTCTAATCTTCCCCACCTTTATCTAGATAAGATGATATCTCAATTGATGGGCGCGCACTCATGTCAGAAGACCGGAGTGAAATTCCCGAACTCCACTGCGCGGCTTAATTGCTGTCAGAAGAATTATTCTCAGTTGCATATTTTCGCAGGTGAATGGCGAAGTGTTTCCGAGTTCCATGGTGGAGTTTCGTCTGAGGAAGTTTCCAGAGCAAACAAGCTCCGAAGACAGGAGGGAGGGGTCGGGGGTCTCAAGGTCGTATATTTGCGACACCGGAAAAGCTATAAGTGTTAAGCGACGTCGTTCCGATGGGAAAATTACAATGCTAGGTGGGCAACAACGGCTCGCCGGCCATGCAGCGAAGAGTGATTACGAAGAAAAAAGGGGCAAGCACTGACGAAGGACCTAATTAAAACCACGACGGATGTCACCGTCGCACTACTGCTGCGCTGATGCTCTTCGCCACCGTAGTTAAAAAAAACAAAAAAACATCCCGCACCTCGCACGGCTGAATTATTTGCTCGAGAATTTCTCATACACTCCTTCGATGTCTAGCATGGACACGACTAGTAGGCAGGGGGGTTATCCCCTCCTTAACTTGGAGAGTCTTATCACATGTCGCTGGGTGTACATAATCGTAGATAAAAACTCTTAGCTTAATTCTTTCTAATACATTTTTAAAGTGGTAAAACGTGCACAGAATCTCCCACCCATTTGCTTGACCAATGAAGAAATGTCACGTTTGCAGTTTATTCTTACAGTGTGTGCGCCTGTCTTCGCCGGGGGAGGGGGGGTAAGCAGGGCATCACGTGCAGAGAGTCCCAATTTTTTGGTGGAGTCCCCGTCCCTTTTCTTCTGAAACGGAGCTGTTATCCGATCCGAGTTCACACTGTAGGTATGTATCCCACAAAACTGCCCAGTCACTTTGACTGGGTTCTAACAATTTAATAAAAAACTGATAATTCTTGCGAACGGCTAAACCATTTTAAACTTATATTACTGATGGGGAAACTGACTTCATCATGGATTTTTTTTCTTTTTTAATTTTCACTTAAAATTCTGATGCACTACATGGTATGGTCATTATGTTCTTACATGTAGTCGATTCGGCACCCGGCAAACTCGTACGCACCGGGTACGGAGAAGTGGCCACCGGAGAACTGGACACCGGGGAACTGGACACATTGCAATTTCAGTGCCATAAAATTGTTCTGCATAAACAAATTTCGTGTGGCTATATTCCCCACTACTTGAACAACTATTGTTCATATATATATATGTTTTTAATATTTCATTTTCAGTAAGAAATTTAGACGTTTCCATGATTTCCGGAACTAAGACTAAGCGGAGAACTGGCCACCGGAGAACTGACCACCGGAGAACTGGACCGGAGAAGTAGCCACAGGAGAACTGGCCACAAAAATTTTAAGGGGTCGTATAAAAATTGCGTTCTGGGCTGGCAGAACGCAAGATTGGTTATCAGACACACATTAAATGTCCGTAATTTCGTATTTTCTTATTTACGGTATTTTTCTATAAACTATAACTAAACAAATTCTCTGCGAGTATGAGCAAACCCAGGAAACTTGTTGGTGGAGGGGGTGCTGCTTAAAACCTAAAATATTAAATATAAAGAATTTCTGGTCCGATCGGGAGATTTTCAGCCATTACAAGCTACAAGTCATCGAATTGTCTGAGGGCATCTGCTGCTTCAGGAAACTAGTCGGGGGCTTCCCAAAAGCGTAAAATATCAAGAATTTCTCATTTCTTTTCCGATCGGGAGATCTTCAGCATTTACAAGCTGCAACTCGACAAATTTTCTCAGCGCATGTGCACTCTCTGGAAACCTGTCGGCGAGGGAGGGAGGGGGGGGAGGTAATATCAAAAGTGTAAAATATGAAAAATTCCTCGTCGGGAGATTTTTGGCATTTACAAGCTACAACTCGACACATTGTTTGAAGGCATGTGCCTACTCAGCAAACCTGTGTATGTGTGTACGTGGGGGGGGGGAATACCAAAAGTGCAATATATGAAAAAATTCTTGTGCGATCGGGAGATTTTCAGTATTTACAACCTCCAACTCGACAAATTTTCTGTTCTCAGCGCATGTGCCTACGCAGCAAACCTGTCGGGAGGGGGTAGGGGTAATTTCAAAAGTGTAAAATATGAAGAATTTCTCGTCCGATCGGTAGATTTTTGGCATTTACAACTCGACACATTATTTGAGGGTATGTGCCTACTCAGCAAAACTGTGTGTGTGGGGGGGGGCGCACACCAAATGAAGGCATGTGCCTACTCAGGAAAGTGTAAAATATGATTAATTTCTCGTCCGATCGGGAGATTTTCAGCATTTAGCAGCTACAACTCGACACATTATCTGAAGGCATGTGCCTACTCAGTAAACCTGTCGCGGGGGGGGGTAATACCAAAAGTGTAAAATATGAACAATTTCGTCGTCCGATCGGGAGAATCCCACAGCATTTAGCAGCTACAACTCGACACATTATCTGAAGGCATGTGCCTACTCAGGAAACTTGTCGGTGGGGGGAGGGTTGTAGCTTGTAAATACTGAAAATTTCCGGATCGGACGAGAAATTCTTCATATTTTTCAGTTTTGGTACCCCCTCCCCCGACAAGTTTCCAGAGTAGGCACATACGCTTAGATAATATGTCGAGTTGTAACTTGTAAATGCTGAAAATCTCCCGATCGGACGAATAATTCTTCATATCTTACACTTTTGGTATTAACCCCCCCCCCCGAAGGGTTTGCATAGTAGGCACGTGCCCTCAGAAAATGTGTCGAGTTGTACGTAGCTTGCAAATGCTGAAAATCTCCCGATCGGAAGAGAAATGTTTCATATTTTACAGTTTTGGACCCCCCCCCCTGACAGGTTTCCAGAGTAGGCACATGCGCTAAGTTAATGTGTCGAGTTGTAGCTTGAAAATGATGAAAACCTCCCGATCGAACCAGAAATGCTTTATATTTTACACTTTTGGTACCACCCCCCTCCCGACAAGTTTCCTGAGCCAGCACATGCGCTCAGATAATTTGCAGGCTTGTAATTTGAAAACCCTGAAATCTTCTGTTGAAAGGTGCGTCATAAACATTTTTCTAAAAAATTACATTAATTATCGCAATTAAGAAAAGACGAAATTACGGAAACTTTATATGACTCAGATAACCAACCTCTGGGGGTCGTGGGCATGAAGCGGTTAAAAACGCAATTTTTATACGACCCCTTAAAATTTTTGTGGCCAGTTCTCCGGGTGGTCAGCTCTCCGGTGGCCACTTCTCCTACACCCCGTACGCACGGCAAGTAGCTTCTATCCCCCTCTGTTCAGTTTTAATGTTTTAATATCAGATTCATCACATCCAAATATATCAATACATTTTTTCTTCAAATTCGTAAATTACATACGCAGTTGTATTAGAATAATATGACCACCTACCTAATAATAGGAATAATCACGCTTGGCCCTCAGGGGCGTCGCTAGACTTCGAAATCAGGATGGGCGAGAATTATTTTCGGTGGGGCAAGCTTGATAACATTTTTTTTTTTTTAATTTTATTTTACGAAACACTGAAACAACTAATTTTTAATGCTTTTTACCACCGGCTGCAAAGAAGTTCACGCAATCCTCCCACCCTCCACCTGGACACACACACACACACACACACACACACACACACACACACACACACACGGGTCTGACCAGTTACGCCATACAAGCGTTGCTAGAATGTCGCCTTTAACTCTTTGTAGGCTCTGATTGCATTGTCTTAAATTGCTTTTCAAAATGTTGCATTTTTCTTTACGAAAATAGTACTGTACTTGAACAATTTAAAGGAAAACGTCGTTTTTGTTTATCTAAATCAAATTTTAAGTCGTGCTACGCAGACGCAGACACAATACTTCCCCTCCTTAACATTTCCTTCAAGCCAGCGACTTTGTCTTGCACTCCTCTTCTACAAAGCAATCGTCAGCCACTTCCTGCAGTTTCACTGTCCCGGGGAAGTCTCAGTTAATTTCTATGCACCCTCCTCATCAGCCCCCCTGGCCGTACAAACTTGAAAAGGAGGCTAAGGAATTCGAAGAGTGGAGGGCAATTGAATTTTCAAGGCCCTGCAGATGCTATTTTAATAACTTCTGTACGGGGAAGTAAACAACGCACTTCCTATGGGAAAATTCGTAGGGCTACATGTAATAAAACACAAGATTTATTACTTGACAAAGTCTTGATTATATTTTAAAGTTAAATATACTGAAAAATCGCCCATTTTGAACTGTGTGGGCAAAACAAATTTCAGGGTGGCCCTTGGCGACGTCCCTGTTGGCCCGGATGCCAGCGGCGAGACGGCGTGGCATGGACGCAATGAGGCCCTGGGAGGTTGCTTGAGGCACACGTGCCCATTCGGACTGCAGCACAGCAAGGAGGTCCCGGAGATGACGTGGTTGTGGGTCGGCATGTCGATCCAAATAGCCCCCAAGTGCTCTATGGGATCGAGATCGGGCGATTTCGCCGGCCAAGGGAACGAAGACATCGTTGTTGTGTTTCTGGAACCAGTCACGTACCCCCTTACGACGTCGCACGACGCATTGTCCTGTTGGTAGACACCATCATCGTCATGTGGTCAGCGAGGATGGACGTTTGTACCAGTGGTCCCAGGTCATACCAGGAAAACATCTTCAAGGCATGCACACTGCCATCGCCGGCCTCTACTTGACCGACAAGCATGTGTAGGTGTTGGTTCTCGTGTGTCTGACGCCGTATTCGCCACCGCGCATCACTTCTGTGGAGTAGAAACTTAGATTCGTCGGTGAAGGACAAGGTTGGATGAAGGCAACCTTTTCCCACTCTTCCACTGTCCAATGCGAACTGCAGGCGTCGTTGCCGATGGACCTGAGTTAACATGGGCGTCTTGACGCAGCGTCGACTCCGGAGACTCATGCGTAGCAGGATTCGCTCTACTGTTATCGGGGACACGTACCTGGGTGCCCCAGCATTAATTTGCGTGGTCTATCACTGCACTGTTGCGCGTCGATTGCCCTTTACCAGTTGGCAGAGGCGACGTCCTCCTTTGGGGTCGTTGGCCTTTGGTGCTCCACAGTTATGATGTCGGGGAGGGGGTTACTCAGTGTGCCAGCGATCCATTCTTGGTACATCCTTACTACAGAACCTAGCGAACAGCCTACAAAGTCTGCTGTTTCTGAGAAGCTTCCACCCTTGGCGCGGTAGCCGATGATCATTCCTTTTCGAACGTCCGTCAAATCACTGCTTCTGCCCATTGTTCTCACGTAAGGCACTATGGCTGATCTGTCCTGGCCGGCCATTTATATCTCTGTGTGGTCGACCTTCGTCATGTGCACTCTGTGACACGCCCGGGCGAATACACTGTGGTTCCGAGAGTGGTCATATTATTCTGATACGACCGTGTACATTGAAGCAATCCTGGCATTTTAAATTAAATTTAAGAAAATTCGTGTTCGGGAGATTGGTACCCTCCTACTTTTCGAAATAATTTTCACCTGTTCAGCCAAAAGAGTATATATCAATTGCATTAAAGGAAGATCATTCCTCTTTGGTGATTGTCGTTTTTGATGAGTTTAGGACTAGTGGCCCCACCCACTTTAAGTGTCATATAAAAACTGCGATTTCTTGGCCACTTCGCCTATATAACAATTAACGTGCGCAACAAATATGTTTGTCATGCAAATAGACGATGTCTTCGCTCTGTCCACGTTATTTTATAAACAACGCATAGCAACTGAAAAATTGTTCTTCCTATACACCGCTGGGATCGAACCCCAGATTCCTCGATATCTAGCAGAGTGCGTTCGCTTTGCGCTACGGTGCCAACAATTCACAGCCCTATGCGTGGTTTTCCAGTCAGCATCTGACTACACAAATCCTTATGGATGGGCTCAGCAACTGATGTGTCGCCATCTGGTGGCATTCAAGCTATTTAATCACAGTTGATAAATCCAAAGGGCGATAGAAATGGTGAATATTTTTCAAATACGGGGAGATCAGTGTTCGAAGTGGGCTGGTATGCGCCCGTATGGCATACCGGTAGTTAACAAAAATGGAAGTGAGCATACCGGCAGTTAAAAAAACATTTAGCATCCCGGTATATAATAAATTATAAACCCATCACAAACTACGTAAAGAAATTAGGATGAAAGCACAAATTTGACATTTTTAACGGATAAAATTGATAAATGATTTGCAACTGGGACTGAAAAGATGTAAAAAACAGAAGCATGGTGTCAGAATTCTTGTTAATACGAAAAAAAAAGGGGGGGGAGGCTGAAAAGTGAAACAGTACATTTCTCAGGAAAAACACTTTGTTAGTTTTTCATTTGCGGAGAAGGGAAACATACAAGGCTTATTCGGCGAGACGATAACCTCAGGCGTGTCAAGGAGGGTATCTCAACAGAGGAACTTCCCGGAATCCTGACTTTTCAGATATTTTCTAAGCCTCAGTGAAAATCAGTCCTGGTGAAAACCCATTTCCAGCACAGGTCTGTGGATTGCTCATCGTTATCGGTGGGGCGTCCCGTGGGGTGATATAAAAGTGTAATAAGGGGATTAAATTGCTAATCTGATTTCCTCTCTCCCTAGTATTCTATCAGCCCTCCTCCCTAGTGCCTCCTTAAATGGGGCCAGCTAAATTCGCCTGTTGAGTTTGCTGACTGAAAATGGCATTTGCAAGGAATTTGACCTTTGTTTGACCTGCTGCTAGATTAGTTGAAGGATTCAAAAGCTGATCATCCTTTGTATGTGCGTATATCTATCAAAAAAAGGTAAAAATATGTTCAGAATTTAATTTATTGATTTATTTGTGCAATGGTCCAATAATCCAGAAACTGCAAACCCTTCAATGAAGGTTTTTTTTTTAATTATTACATTATTTTTTTAATATTATATACATTAATTTTTTAATACCAAAAAAAAAATTATGTGGAATTGTATGTATTTCTTTCGAAACCTCCTATTTATGCTATTATGTGGATCTAACCACTGGTGGAGAATCTCGAGATAATACAAATCGACGATGTCATCGCTCTCTCCACGTGGTCAGAGCGATATGACATCGTCTATTTGCATTATCTCCACGTAATTGAAATATATTCACCATGTTTGTCATTTATAAAAGGAGAATTGAATTGAAAACTGTAAATTTAAATAAAGTACACTTATACCAATACAAAACGTGCTTTGTTGATTCGTATTAGGGGTCAAGTGAAAATTGCACTTTCATTTGGGAAAATAAATTGCTGTCATTTTGTAGATTTAAAAAAAATAAGGCGTTCGGTAAAACTACGGGCTTTTAATCAATATTTTATGCCTCAGAAAAAGCGCAGTGTCATTAATTTGACTTTTTATCTAAATTCATAAATATGAGAAAGACGGAATAAAAACTGTTAGAAAGGCCTAGTCCTAGGGCGTATTAATTAAAATTTGGTGCCTAAGTATTGATTAGAAAAATAACGATTACAAAAACTAGACAAATGCGCACAGATAAATAATTGTTTATAACGAAAATATTAAAATTATAAATCCATGTACACAAACATTATTATTTTTTATTTAGCTGTAGTTGAATAATGTACATTAAAGTAGCATCATTTGTTTCCTTCATCTGATGAACGATATTATTTTATCATAAGGGCATTTTTTATGGTGGTGGTGGTTGGGGGGGGGGTCCGACGGACCCACATCGTGTGTGTGCCACAGTAAGCCATTGTACAGAAGTACCTAACCCATTTTTCATGCATTTATGAGCTCCGCAACTGTAACTGTTTTTCAGAAACCGAGATGAATGCTACACCTCATTTAATTAGAAAGAAAGAAAATACAATACATGTGTAAACATTGGTATAAACTTGTAATCACATTTCGAAATTAAACTGTCGAAGGAACTGAGATAATCTTAAATAATTTTTTTAGTTAGTTCAGGGAGAGAAAGAAACATACAGAAAATACGTGCCCTTTCAATAAATTGAAACACCTTTCAGAGTATCACACTCTATTTCTAAAGCGTACCTCGATTACTTAAAGTTTAACCAGGCCTTAATCATTCTTTACGTGAAATGCTCACTTACCGCATCGTTAAACTCGATCTGAGCATTCGATTTCTTCTGCCTTTCGGTACATTAGAATTTGGATTTAAATCTTTTTTTTTTTTTTTTTTTTTTTTAAAGCTGAGAACGAGCGATGAAGAGAACAGGCGTGGTTACACAAGGAAGGAGCAGAGGCCATGGCCGCCCCATTCAGAGTTTACTGAGTCAGGTTTTTAGCATGTCTTTTGTAAAAAAATATCGTGCTTATATAATCGGTTTGTTCGCCTGTCTGTCTGTGGACACCATATCTCTGCAACTATTAGTCCGACTGAAAAATTCTTTTTTCATTGGGAAGCATATTTAAAAATTATTTTTGCATATGGGAATGATGATCCTTCATTTCGCTTCTTTTTTTTTTACGATGAACAATTTCGCCGCTAGAGGGCGTAAATGCAGATGATGTCGAATTCAAAATACATTTTATTCCATATGTTTGCTTCTAAACAACCGATTGAAAAAATTCTTTTACCATTCGATTCCATTTATGTCGAAGACTATTTTAGGTATATTCACTTTTCCATGCCATGCATAGATTTTCTTCTATGGGGCGTAAAAGTAAATTGCATTTTACCCGATATCTCTAATTCTAAAACACCGGTTTGAAACTTCTTTTTTCAGCGGATACAGCTCCCGATGGGAAATCTTTTGCATATAATTTCTAATTTTTGATAAAGAATGGCTTGGCCACCAGAGGGCGTTAAAGTGTTAATATCTGCTTGTGATGTATTTGCCACAAAATCTGAGCTTCTAAAATCTCGATTGAAAAAATTCGTTCGTGGACCGATGCCACTCACGTTGATAAACCTTTTCGGAATATTTTCTTCTTAAAATATTCTATGGTTTCTCCGACAGGGCGCATAGATGTATATCTTGTTTACGCTTTCCAACCGTAGGTTGAAGAAGCGTATATGCTCCAGCTTTGTCCGTCTCTCCGCCCGATAACTCGCGTAAAAATGGTTCGATTTCGATGAAATTTCAGTATGTGGTAGGGGACCACCTGGGGATGAACCCTACTGAAAATGGGTGAAATGGGGTCATAGGAACGGGATCCATTCCATAGCCCTAATGCGTTTTAACTTACGTAAAAATGTTTCGATTGAGACAAAACTTTACCGGTTCTGTTGAATTTCATCAAAATGGGGTTAAAGGTCAGGTTATAGGAGCGAGATTTATTCTACAGCAATTATCCTCAAAACCTGAGTTATGATTTCTGGTATGTTGGAAAGCGTATCATAATCAATGCATTGCATGGTTTTACTAACTTGTTTTTGTCAATATCGCTGCTTCTAATTGTCCAATTTGAAAAATTCTTTCTTTACTGGATAGTTTCCGGTGCAACATGTTTTTCATATAATTTCAAAATTTTCAAGTAATTCATAGAATTTCCGCTAGGGGGCCGTAAAGGTAAATTGTGTTTCCTTCGATATCTCTGCTTCTTAAACTCCGATTTGAAAAATTCTTTCTGCACCGGATACAGCTCCTGATGGGAAACTTTTGGGGAAAATTTTCTAATTTTTGTCAAAAAATGGTTTGACCACCAGGGGGCATAAGTCTTAATTTCCGTTTCTGATGTATTTGCAGCAAAATCTGAGCTTCTAAATTCTCGACTGAAAGAAATTCGTTTGTGGACCGATACCGCTCACATCGAAAAACCTTTGGAGAATACTTTCTTCTTAAAATAATAGATGCTTTTCCCGCCAGGGTGCGTAGATGCCTATCTTATATTTGTCAATATCTCTGCTTTTAAGAGTCCGATTTGAAAAAAAAATTCTTTGTTGGAGAGAGTTTCCTCCGCGAAATGTTCATCATATAATTTCAATTTTTTTTTTAAACACAAGTCTGCAACCAGAGGGCGTAAATTCACGACTCCGTTTACAGCAATATCTGCGGGATACAAAAACCGATTGAAATATTTTTTCCTTCGGTCAGATATACTACGGTTTTCCATAGAGGCAAGGAAGTCACCAAGGGGGTGCGAGTGTGGCTGAAAATTGTTTTGCCAACCCTGCCGCCCACCCAATTCAAGATATGCCATATTTTAATTTTTTTTAACTTTAAAATATAATGTGGAATTTGCCAAGGAATAATGACAGCCGTTTTTTCTTCTCCGTAGAAAGGTTATCAACATAGCTCAGGGCCGTGAAAATTCAGTTGTTCTCCACTCGTCCAAATTCTCAATTTAAGCCTTTTCTCAAGTTAGTAGGACCAGGGGCGGATGAAGAGGATGAATAGGAATTCGCTGAGTCATTAGTAATTGTCTGCTGTCTGTGTGTGCTACTAAGCAGGGGATTCGAACAGAGGATTGGTTTGTTTGGGGGAGAGCGGAAACTAAAGCTATACCAGCGCTCTTCAGCCTGCCCTAGGGTATATGAGCGTAGCTGACGACTGCTTTGGAAGAGATGAGTGCAAGACAAGGTTGCTGGCTTGAAGGAAAGGAGTTAAGGAGAGGGAAATGGTATTGTCTGCGTGTTGGAATCTTACAACTTTGAACTGGTGAGGGGAAATGTGCAAGTTAATAATACTAACTTGAACATTTTCCGTCAACCCTAATCCACGAAAACATTTGCTTTAAGACCTTTCTCTTAGGCATAAAATTTTCTTTTAATTAGGGCGTGTTACTGGTGCTGGTAGCAGTGTATCATGTTTATTATACGGGTATATAACTCTTTAGGTTTTACTAATTTCATTAAAAATGGATGAACGGAACATTAGCAAAAAATGACTCCAAACTTTAGATTCTTTTGTATTCCAAATAGTGCAAAAACTTCAAGATAGTTCCAAAATTAATAAATATGTACTATGTGTCCAGGATGGTGGGGAGGGGGTATTGCGAATATCTTTGCAACCTGTAGAAAAAGGAATTCTTTTCTTCAGTGTTTTGTAAAAAAAGTTGCTATCAAACTCGCCACAGCAAAACTAAACCCTCCCACCAGTCGTCCATCCTGATTTCGAAGTCTAGCGACATCCCTGCATACTGGTTCCATTGACTTTGAATAGCTTTGATAAATTTAATCCTTGTTTAACTTTTCGATTTGAAAATCCTTTTGTCTCCGATACCTTCGCTCTGCTATGAGAAGCTTTTCGTGCGCCATTTGTTAACATACTTTTTAACCGCTGCTGTAAATAAATTTCTATTTCTGGATGTTTTATCGACTGTAAAAATCCGGTTGATTTTTTCTAACCGGTTGCACTGACAGTGAAACTCTTTGAAAAATTTAATTGGCGTCAGAAGGGATTCAAAAGACACTTTACAACCGAAAATTCGGTGTCATCTTTCTTGTTTTCTTTTGTTTGGGTGTTTATCGACCACCGTCAGGAATTCCATGGGCTATAAGCAGATACCCGTCCCTTTAATTTAGGGTCACTGGCTACAGGGAAGGAGAGAGCTAGCCAGGGCTTTAAGAAAGCACAGCATTCATACCTCACCGGGACTCAGTCGAATAGGCCGAGTCTAAGCCAGCGCATAGACCACTGCGCCATCTGGGCGGCAAAAACCATTTAAAATAAATGGGTTTAGTCAAAGGTTTCGTTAATTTAATTTTCGATATGTGCTAACAAAATAATATTCTGTAGCTAAAGTTACTAAAGTACAAGTTCCTTTATATTTTAAATCAGAAGTGAGAGGGAAGTGATCTGTCTAATACTCGTACCCGTACGTTAACACATATTATATAATCAGAATCCGCCACTGACGTATACATATAATTATTAGCATATTATCTCAACAGAAACTATTTCCTACTTCCGCACGAGATGGAAAACTAAAAAAATTAACACAGCTCTTTTTACGTAGCACTTTTTTCTGTCCATGTCACGCGAGAAACAGGCTTCGCCTTTCTATGGCAGATGTTTCCTATTGCGATTATGTGATATACATATAAAAAGGTTCGACGGGACATGAATTTGCATCCACGAAAAGAGCATGTGAAACGAGAAGGATTTCACCGAATTGTCGAGCATAATTAGTACATTCTTAGCAAAAGCATCAAACTTATAGCGTCCTAAAGGCGTTACTAAGTGTTTTTCCGAAAGGTAAAACTTTAATTTTCCGACAAAATGCTGAATTTTACGCTACCAAATACGAAAGTTTTCATCAGAAAAACTGGAGTATGCATAGAAACCCGTGGCTGTAATTACACAAATAAAGTGCAAAAAGAATTTTCAAAGCTGCTATTTTAAATGCTCACATTTATTTCCAAAGGCAAACGAACGGGCTGGCCTTTAGCATAGGGGAGAAAGGTGGACACCTAAAGCCCCCATTTCTAAGGTCCGGGGACTTTAATCATATGTCGTGATACACAGGGCCGGATTAAGGGGGAGTCTATAGGGGCTATAACCTTGGGGGCCACCATGACCAAGTGCCCAGGAGACATGCCTGGGCAACTGATACATAGATAGGTAAAGAGAGGTTTACAAAACGGTTTTACTTTTGTCTCGTATGATTTCCACTTGTTCAAAAACAGAGGCCGGAATACGAACAGATTTCAAGCTGAGTCGGCGAGACAGTTTCAGCTTTTTCACTACCATTCACCCACACCTCCCAATTTGCACTTGGATCCGTTAATGGTCGAAGTGCCCTATGACTTCACATGGTATAACAAAAAAGATGCACCAAGAAAGGTATACAATGCTAAATCATTAGAAAATTCAAGACGAAATCTAGGAATCTTAAGATTTTAACTCATGTTCTTTTGAGAGCCAATGGAAACCGAAATGACTTATTCTGAAAACTCTGCAAATAATTTATTTGTTACAGTTTCGCATTTTAATTGATTTCAGTAATGATTCTTAGTCATAATTTATTTGGGGGCCCACTGAGATGGCTTAGCCTTGGGGCCCACTCAAATGTCTTAGCCTAGGGGCCGAATAAGGTTTTAATTCTGCCCTGGTGATACACTATATTGTAAAAAGTATATGGACACCTCTTTTGAGTCGTGGATTTGCCCATGTACGTCGTAGATATGGCCCATATACCCTATAAAAAACTTTCTGAAATTGATAAGCCACTTTTCGTGATTCCTATCGTGATTTAGCGAAGCATATTTCCGATACAACCTTTTCCGTGAAATGACGGGGGGGGACAGTAATCTGAACCTCACGGATTTTTCGCACGCCAGCAAAATTCTTAATTCGCAGAAATTTTTCTGCAATTTCTATCGTATATTAACGGAAAATTTCTGTTCTCACTTTTTGCGTATTCATATATGACGGAAAATTTCCGGTAATAGGGGCGATTCGTAGGGCTATACCTGAGGTTTGATTAACTATTAATTTTCAATCGTCTGTCGGAGGAGCTGATTTTGAAGTTTTGCAGCGAGATCGGATATTGTGGATCGCTTGAAATGTTGGTTACTGTAGCACATGATATTTCTTTCCCTCTCCCTAGTGTTCCAGCTATTGTATATTGTGTTACCGTTAGAAACCTGGTTCATAAATTATTGTACAGGTGATTGCATGAGGTCCATGTGTCTGTTGACCCTTTAACAGATTATCAAAGGATGAAAAATGCGGTCGCCTGGTTGCCCAGGTCGACCAAAAAATTTGTCCATGCTGCCCCGGAAAACATCACTGCGAAACATGTATACTTGGAATTCAATATTTATTTGGAGGCCCGAAAAAAAAATTGGTAAGTCCCCCCCCCCGCCTCCTTGAGAGATTAGCTAAAAGCTGAGGGTAAAACATCATTTTTTGGACAGAAGTGTACATGACTTTGATATTATACATACTGTACAGTATATATATATAGAGAGGGTGATTCATAAAGTATACAGTTTCAACGCACTATAAAACCAGAACAATGTAAGATATTCTATGTTACCTGTAACAGAATTGTAGGGGAATGTTTCAAGTTTTTTTACAGACAGTCACAGATGTTCTATGTGTGCACCCTTAGTCACACGACACACATCGAGCCGGTAATCCATTTCCGCCCAAACGCGAGGTAAGATATCTGAATCAAGTGCAGTGATAGCGGCTGTGATACGCTGTTTCAGCTCCGCTAGATCAACAGGAAGGGGAGGGGAGAATACCTTGTCCTTTACGCACCCCCGCAGGAAAAAGTCACAAGGTGTTAAGTCAGGAATTCTGGGTGGCCATTGGGTAAGTGGTATGTTGTAGTCCGCGGCTCGTCCAATCCATCTGTGAGGAAGATGTTCATCGAGATAATCTCGCACGTCGCCTAACCAGTGCGGTGGTACACCATCCCTCAGTAGCGAGACACAAACTTTATGAGTACATCTACCTAACGGTTCGCAGTTGTGGTCCGTGTCTTCAACTGTTACTGTTTTACAGCATCTGGAAACTGTACACTCCTTTATGAATCCCCCCGTATATATATATATATACATATATATATATATATATATATATATATATATATATATATATATATATGGGATGTAAGGTCAGGTGATGCGTAACATCACAGCCTCTCCTTGACAAATGTCAACCCCGCCTTCTCGTGGTGCATCCTGTTCCCACTAAAGGGGCTCTGACGACCGCCAATAGCGGTATAACTATACCATCGGGATCAGAGGAAATTCTATCCCACACTCACCAACCCGCTTGGCCAGCGTGGTGAGTTATGGCCAAACCCCTCCAAAATGACTCCACAACTTAAATCTTGGCCCTCAGTCTCCGGCAGCTGGAATGTACCTGGCCAAGGCAGCGGCCAGTGCGACATGAAGGCAGAGGGTGCTAAGAATCCCCGGAGGACCGGACTAGGCTGCCATCTGATGCTGACCTTGGCAACGTACAATGGACGCTCCCTATCTTCTGATTCAAGGCTTCTTGAATTGGAAGTGGAACTACAAAGGATCAAGTGGGACATCGTGGGGCTAAGTGAGGTAAGGAGAAAAGGAGAAGATCTCATCGAACTGAAAAGTGGACATCTCTTCTACTATCGTGGGACAGATACTGGCAGAACTAGTGGTGTTGGATTTATAATAAACAAGAAACTGAAGGATAAAGTGGTAGAAGTTGAAAGTTCCTCTGACAGAGCTGCACGACTCGTTATCCAACTATCGAGAAGATACCAGGCTCAGATTATTCAAACTTATGCACCCACCACAAGTCATCCTGAAGAAGAAATTGAAGAATTTTACGAGGAAATTTGTCATCGAAATAATAAAGGTAAGCAGCACTTGAAAATAATTATGGGAGATTTCAATGCAAAAATAGGGCAACGGCAACAGAATGAAACTTCAGTAGGTAAATTCGGTCACGGCAACAGAAACCAGCGTGGAAATACTCTCGTAGAGTTTGCAGAGGCAGAAGGGTTTTTCATCTTGAACTCCTTTTTCAAGAAAAAGCCACACAGGAAATGGACATGGAGACATCCAAATGGGACGACAAGTGAAATTGATTTTATTATGTGTAACAAAAAATTCGTCATAGAAGACTGCAGTGTGCTAAACAAGTTCATCACAGGTAGTGACCATAGATTGGTGAGATGTAAGATGCACCTCAACACTAAACTTGAACGTGGCAAGCTCATAAGACAAACAAAATCTATTGACATAACCAACCTTAAAAAACACCATAATACCTTCAAGTTGGAACTGAAGAACAGGTTCTCTGCTTTAGAAGGCCTAACATCGGAAGAAGTGGACATCTCTGAAGTTAACAGAAAAGTAACCAAAGCTCTTATGGAAACAGCAACAAAATTAGCTGGGTCTAAGAACAAGTTGCATGTAAATAAATTATCAGGAAAAACGAAAATGTTGATGCAAAAAAGAAGAGAGATGAGGACAACTAAAGAAGATGTGACTTCCAAAGTGGAATATATAGAGCTATGCAAGACAGTACGAAAAAGTATCACTGAAGACGTAAGAAAATTCAACTGTGAACTAGTGAGGAAAGCAATTGAAAACAACCAAAGCCTAAAGATAGCAAAGGGACATCTCAGTAAGGGAAGAAAACAGATTATGGCACTGAGAAAAGAAGATGGTTCTGTAACAAGAAATAGAGGCGAAATTTTGACAAGAGTGAGAGATTTCTACTCCAAATTATATGAAAGGGATGATACATGCACTCCAGACATCATGAAAGATACCAGTACCAGAGTTCCTCCAGTCCTTCCAGCAGAAGTTGCACATGCAATCAAGAACATGTAGCGGGGAAAAGCTCCAGGAGAAGATGGAATTACTGTAGACATCATACAAGAAGCAAGTGGAGAAATCGAAACAGTACTCGCCTAAATTTTCACTCGATGCCTTAATGAAGGAAAGATTCCTGAGGATTGGAACACCGCTACAATGATCCCGCTACATAAGAAAGGTGACATTGAGGATCTCGGAAACTACAGACCTATCAGCCTCCTATCAGTAGTTTATAAAATCTTCACTAAAGTTCTTTCACACCGCTTGAAGGTAACACTGGACATGGCTCAACCGAGAGAACAAGCTGGATTCAGGAGTGGCTACAGCACAATAGATCATATCCATGTGCTGAGAGAACTAATTGAAAGAGCGAGGGAATATGCATGGCTTTTATCGATATGCATGCCTTTTATCGATTCCATTGTGCATGGCTTTTATCGATTATGAAAAAGCCTTTGATTCGGTGAAACCATCAGCAGTTACAATGGCTCTGAAAACCTGCGGTATTGAAGATGCATACATTAATATTATTAATAACATCTATGAAAATGCAAGTGCAAAGATTCGGCTGTTTGAAAATAAAACACACATAAAAATTGGAAAGGGAGTGAGACAAGGTGACACCATATCTCCGAAGCTCTTTAATGCCACATTGGAGGGTGTTTTTCAGTCACTGAGCTGGGAAAACAAGGGGATAAAGATTAATGGAGATTATCTAACCCACCTTCGTTTTGCTGATGACGTAGTCATTTTTGCAACTAGCCCATCAGAGCTGCAGAGTATGATCCAGGAACTTGCTGACAAGAGTAAAGAAGTGGGATTAAAAATGAACTTTCAGAAGACAAAAGTGATGTTCAATGCTTTTACAAGAAACGAAGATTTATCGATTGATGGAGAAAAGCTGGAGATAACAGACACGTACGTTTATCTTGGACAGCAGATATCAAGTGAGGGTCACATTGATGAAGAAATTAATCGGCGTACAAAACTTGCCTGGAGAGCTTTTGGAAGAAACAGCATAATTTTCAAGAGCAATATGCCATTATGTCTTAAAAGAAAAGTGTTTGATCAATGCATCCTTCCAGTGCTTACGTATGGTGCAGAGACGTGGACCTTAACTAAAAGAGACATACAAAGGCTGCAGACAACTCAAAGTAGCATGGAGAGGTGCATACTTGGTGTAACCAGGAGAGATAAGAAGAGGGAACTCGTGGATCCGAAAAATGACAAGAGTGGAAGACATCATGATCAGAGTTAAATCCCTGAAATGGCAGTGGGCTGGACATACTGCCAGAAGGACAGATCATCGATGGACAGCCGAAATTTTAGATTGGATTCCAAGGGACAGGAAAAGACCCAGAAGAAGACCACATGGGAGATGGGTGGATGAAATTCGAAAGTATGCAGGGGTGACATGGAGGAGACTGGCACAAGACAGACCGTTGTGGAGGAAACTTGGGGAGACCTTCGTCCAGCAGTGGATTGATAATGGTTGACAATGATGATGATGATGATATATATATATAGCCCAATCTTTCTAGGTCTTTGTAGAAACGAGAGAATGTTATCCCTGCTGGCCCTTGATAGGCATTCTTGAAATTTCTGCATCCTTTCAGAATATATATACCTCTCCCCCGCTGGTCCAATGAACTGATTCTGGCCACTAAAAAATTTAGCTGGCCACCAGATTTCAGATGTCTCCTCCTGGCTGTTATAGCTATCAAGTGTAAATTTTATACTTAAGAGTTTTGTGAAATTGTGAAATAATACTACACTGAAGAGCAATTGAATTAGAGACAGCTGGCGTTATGCAAATGTGGCGCTGTGGGAGGCCCAACGGAAACGACATGACGTATGCAGCGATCCGACAATATAAGGAGCGATGCGACGGGAATCAGTAAGAGTCGGACGCAGTATGGGTAAGACGAAGCATCTAAGCGCATTTGATCGTGGGCAGATTGTCAAAGCCCGACGAATGGGTCACTCCATCTCGGAAGTCGTGCAGGCACTGGGATTTTCGCGAGGCACTGTGTCACGGGTGCACCGTGAGTACATCAAATCCGGTAAAACCATCTCTGCAAGGGCTTACTGCCGTGGACAACAGCGTGTGGATGAGAGGGGTCATCGTCGGTAGCTCGCAATATAACAGCGGATAGACGGCCCACAGTGCAAGAAATCACTCGGCAATTTAACGCTGGTGCACAGAAACGTGCAAGCAGACACACCATACAGAACCATCTCCTCGCTATGGGGTACAGACGCCATCGTCCCACGAGGGTACCGCTGCTGACCGCACATCACAGGGTGCAAAGATTAGCATGGGCGCGGGAACATCGCCACTGGACCCTAAACATGTGGGAAAATGTTGCCTGGACTGATGAGTCGAGATTCACGTTGGTATAAGTATTGGTATGGCGGATGGCAGGATACGAGTACGGCGCAAACCACATGAAGCGATCGATCCTTCTTGCCAGCAGGGTACTCTTCAAGCTGGTGGGGATGGCATTCTCGTCTGGGGACTGTTTACGTGGACTGAAATGGGACCCCTGGTACGTGTGACATCGTCCCTCACAGGTCAACGTTACCGGGATATTATGGACGACCATTTGCTCCCGTTTGTGCGTCTTCAACATCCCACTGGGGACCTCGTCCTGCAACAAGACAATGCACCGTGCCATCGCTCCCGAATTGTATCCGAATGGTTGAATGAACACTCCACCGACGTGACCTCGCTTCCTTGGCCAGCTAGGTCACCTGACCTCAACCCCATCGAGCACATCTGGAATGCCATCGAGAGATATGTTCGAGGCTCTGACCCCCTCCATCAAATCTTCGTGAACTGTGGGAGCTTGTTCAGGGGTCGTGGATCCGTATGGCTTCCCAACGCTTCCAGTATCTTGTAGAGTCCATGCCGAGACGAATCGCCGCCGTCATCAGAGCGAAAGGTGGTGCTACGTTACTAGACAGGTATCTCTAATTCAATTGCTCTTCAGTGTATAAAGCAATACATTTAAAATTCTGTTAGATATAATTGTGTATTGTCAGTTTAATAAAATCTCAAGTTCCAAAGAATTATCTTGCTCCTAAAAATCACGAAGAAAAAAATACGTAATTTGTAATAAGTCCTCCTATAGAAAAAAAAATTACAAATGTATTCAGAAATTAAAAGAAAATAAGTTCCAACAGAAAAGAAAATAATTGAAGATTTTGCGAAATTTCTGTATAAATACGGAAAAACCTGAAACGGACTTCACGGAATTACTGCCTACGAAAATTCTGTTAAAATACTGAAGTTAGAAGAAACGGAAACTTTTAAAACCAGAAATTTCATTAAAAGACGGACACCTATCGGCAAACTTTGCTGCGAGTTAGTTTCAGGAATTTTCCATAAATTCACATCACTTATTTTTTACAGTGTGACTGAGCAAAGTTTAATGACAACAAAAGCACGGGCTCGCATCATAGTGAGGCAGACATACGAAACGATCCGAATATGGCGAGGGTGTGCCAACGGAGCACTTACATTTCATTGGCTGTTATATAACAGCAGAATTCGAGAGCTTGGTGTGAGCTTTCGAGAAATTTCTGCACAGGTGCAACGCAATGTCAGCACAGTGCTACATTGCGTGTCAAGCTATGTCACAGAGCACTGAATGACGCGGCGAGAAGGAAGTGCGCAAATATGCTGGGTGACAGCTTGTGAAGATCGCCTACTCCGTATAGAGGGGATTTTCGCGACCTATTCATCACAAATACTGCGTTGCGGCTTGACCTGCGAGTTGCTACATGTACAGACTATACAGAGGTGTCCGCCCAAAAAATAAGACGATGTTTTGTATGAAGTGGAACTACGGGTGGGACTTCCAGCGCGGAATCTCCTGTTATTGTGGAAATGGTGAAGGGAGAGACAACAGTGGAATGGGGAAACGTAATTTCTATTCACGGACGAGCCCAGATTCTGTTTCGGCGTGCCGATCGTTATCAACGACATGCGAAGACGTTTACAATCGGTCGCCATATAAGGAACGTCCTAAAGTGATAAACTACCATGGATTCAGGGGCGAACTGGCCTGCTGGGACATTTCCCGGTGTGCTATATGGAAATATTTAAAATATAATTAAATAATGACTTTGGTTATTCTGTGTGCCAACAGCAACTAGAAATTCACCCTCACTTAAAAAGGCGCTTAGAACAGATCCCTATGGGGACAGCCATTCTTTCACGGACCATGAGACCTCCCATGAACAAAAGAACGCCCCGTGCTCTATCCCCGGTCGTTGGAGGACACTGTCTTTCAGAGAGAGCACGCCAGGGACAATTCGAGATTAGCAATTAAAAACAGTCAACTTCTTACGTCAGGAACATCTTCATCTGGGACAGAGAGCGAAAGGGAATTAGACGGAGTAGTCATAAACGAGGAGTCTTGTTGGAGATTTCAGGGAAGAACGACGAAGGATTTTGCGCGGGCATGTAGCCACGTAGGAATAACAACAGATTTGGCGGGAATTACGTAGAGAAAGCCCTCCATAATCCATCCCCCGTTGGAAGTATATACTACTCATTCAAGGCAACTGATATTTTCCTTTTCTCCCCAATCTGAAGGATAAAAACTTCTGCGAGGTCAATTATCTGTTGTTGCTTTCTATTGGTTTAAATATTTATTTATTTGCTTCCCTGCTCCAATGACAGAAACCTGCAAACAGTGATCTTCTGATAAGTTGGCGTCCACTTCGACACTTAAAAATAACCACGCCAACAGGCCTTGAGAAGTGGCCTACTCTCACGAATTCTTTTTGTCTAAATTTTTTGGAACGAACGAGTAATTATTTCGTGTCTTACAATGTGAATAGTAATCAGTAACTTCATCTGAGCTTTATTTCTATTGGGTTGACGCATAAGTTCATGCCGTTTTTTTCACCGCACTACAGGAATGTATTACATCAGAAGGGAAGACGGAATCAATCAACTATCTATCTCTCCCCCCCCCTTGTTTACGATGGTGTCCCAACGTCTGGATAGGTCTGCAAAGCCATTCTTGAAAAAACGTGCAGGTTTTGTAGCGAAGAAATCATCAAGGAAATTCTGGAGATCAACATCATTGTTGAACGTTCTGCCACGGAGTGCATTCGACAGAGATCGGAGCAGGTGATAGTCTGAAGGGGCGACATCTGGAGAATAAGCTGGATGTGGAACGATCTCCCATTTTATGTCCTCAATGGCCATTTTGGTGATGTTTGCAGTGTGAGGGCGTGCGTTATCATGTTGGAAAAGGACACCACGGCGCCGATGTGGCCGTTTCTGCTGAACTGCTCCCTCCACACGGCGGAGTTGCTCACGATAGGGTGCAGTGTTGATGGCCCGATTCCTCGGCAGCATTTCCCAGTGAATAATATCTTCCATGTCCCAGCAGACACACAACATGATCTTCGCAGGATGAAGGTCATGTTTTGGACGCGAATAATGCCTTCCATATCCCAGCAGACACATAACATGACCTTCGCACGATGAAGGTCATGTTTTGGACGTGAATAATGCCTTCCATGTCCCAGCAGACACAAAACATGATATTCGCATGATGAAGGTCATGTTTTGGACGTGGTGTGGGCGTCTTGTTTTGGCTTAACCAGTATCTCCGATGCCTGAAATTCACGCACAGGCACCACTTCTCATCTCCAGTAACAATACGTGACAGAAAGGGTTTGTATTGCTGAGAACATTCGCCATAACGGGCGAGCAAGGAACCACATATGGCAACACGCTATCCTTGTTGTCCTCTGTGAGAGTGTGAATCACCCAAGACCCCAATTTCTGGACCTATCCCATACGTTTCAGGTGTCGTACCACTGTGGCCTGATCACAGTCCATCTAATGGCCCATTCGCGTGCTGTTTGACGCGGATCCAAGTGGATGAGATGGTTCAAACGATCCTCATCAAAGTGAGATGGAAGACATGAGCGTGGAGAGTCGTTGAGGTCAAAATTGCCACCTCGGAATCGCTCAAACCATTTGCGGGCTGTCCTCGGAGCAATAGCATCCTCCCCATACACAGCACAAATTTGTCGAGTAGCCTCGGCCTCTGAGGATCCCTGGTTAAACTCGTAGAGGGGCAGGAGTCGGAAATGTTCATTCCTCTCTACTTGACACTCTACACTTCCGGACCTGAAAACCAAAAAACCATTAGCCACAAATCACATAACGCAATATGATTTAGATGCACGATATTACTGGCTACATTTTGATATACAACTAGCCATCTGCACCGTCACTACTGGCTTGGGAAACTCGTGAAATAAAACGGCATGAACTTATTATGCATCAGCCCAATATATAAAAAGCTACTTCCTTAAAAACAAATAAAATTTTCCTTCTATCTATATGTCGAGTTTTGCTCTGAAATGGTATATCAAAATTCTCTGCATTTATATGAGAAAAGTGCCACCTGGCCAAATACATTGCTACAAATTAATTAAGCTACATGCTAGACGTAGGTCGTGGAATTTGGATCCCAGGGTCATTGGTACGCCCTACTCTGTTTTTGTAATCTGAAAGGACACATTAGAACCCATTGTGATGGCCCATCATCTTCACCCCTTTATCCACAGACTGACACAGAGCACAAAGGAATTCTCTCGCAGAGATTTTCCGAAATACGTCTCCCACCCTCATTTGTCTTAAAAGAAAAAACGATCTACCAGTGTTGGTTCACATGGATCTAAATGGTGGATCATAATGATGGGTAAACTTACCAAAAAAAGTTTCTGCTCAAGGGGAAGATACCAATATCACCGTACAGTAAGCAGTCAGTGACCAAAGAAATATACAAATTGCTATGTGGCATGTGCACATTTGAACATTCAGAATGATCTTCATGGTGATTTTGTTGAAAGTGGGGTTTTCGAAAGACACGAGATATTTTTTAGTCAAAACTAAATTTTATAAAGAAAAATATTTATTTTGCACACCATCCCGTTTTGAGCGTTGTTTGATGCTACATTCAATCCTGAGAGGAATTTTAAACTTTTTTCACCATTAAATTGTTGTTAGAATTTTTTCACGACCGGATTCGTTTTACAATGCCATATTTTAACAATTCCCTCTTATCTGAGAGACAGATTTTTTTTTTTTTTTTTTTGATGAGGGAATTAATGTTCCCATGTAGGTATATGTGTGTGTGTGTGTGTGTGTTTGTAGTGGACCGTATGAAAAATTTTCCTGGTCTGATTTGGTCCTTCCAATCTGCCCCTGAATGGAATCAAATACGACATTAGGACATCTGTTAATATTCCTGGCATTGTAACGGTACGGATTTCGATGTCAACGTCAAAATCGTCATAAGACTTTTCCTCCTTTCTGCCAGATCGATCCTGCAGTATGACAACGCCCGTCCGCATAGTGCATGTTTTACAAGAAACATTTCCAAGGCGAAAACATTCTGCCAGGGCCGCCATCTAGCATGTGAGGGACCTTATAACTCGCCATCTCCCTACGGCAGAGGACCTGCAACAGCAGCAGTTGGTTATTGCTTGGAATGCCATACCCAGCGCGTGGTTGATGAACTCATGGGCGAACTTGTCGTTTGAGTGCTTATATAACCTTCCGAGGTTGATGAACTCCGTAGTAAAAAATCCTGGAGAAAAGTACGTATACTACCTTCTCTCATTTAGGTTTTTAATCGTTTTCATGTCTTCGCCAGCTATTTGCATCCTGCGATTTTTGCGACTGTGCATCTCTCCTTCTAGTTATTAATATTTCCATGTTGAGCACTGCAACATTGCTAAATGCACAATTAAAATTAAAAAATATATACATCGTGAAATACCCAGGGCCGGTTCAACCATTAGACGAACTAGGCAGCTGCCCAGGGCGCCAAAATTTGAAGGGCGCCAAGATTTAGAGTTGATGAAATCAGATGAGCTAATAAATGAGAAAAAAATAAAAAAAAGTAAAAACAAAAGACACTAAAACACTGTTCGTCACTTGCCAAGTTACTATGAGATGCTAAGCTGCTGTTAAAATCCTTCCAGGTAGGTAATTGTGTAATTGTCTACAAAAAAGTGTTGTTGTGGGACGTTTTATCTAAATGTATACCTCTTTGCGCTGGAAAATAGTGTTAAAGAAAAACCCTTGGGTGAACGAGAGAGAGAGAGAGAGAGAGATTTCAACTTCTTTTTCACTGTTTTGTAGCTAGCAAGAGTGGTTTCAGGCTGCCTGTGCTGGAAATAAATAAGGAATTTGTTGGGGAAATCTGAGGGAACCTTGTTTTTGGTGGGGAAGGGAAGAGATTTGCTGTTGACCACGGTAAGAAGGGGCTACTACCTCTGAGCACCAGCAAAGGAGAATGCGCAATTAAAGATACAGAAAAAAGTGAGACCGAAGAAAAACAAGCAGAAGTAATCGAAACACGCCTACAGTAATTCTGCTATTACGTAGATCCACAGAAAGGGTCCAGAATAGTAAACAAAACAAAATAAAAAGTTTTCCCATGCTAACTGAGTTATTTAGCCGCTAGCGATAAGGAACTTGCAACTCAAAACCCAACAAGCAAATTTAGAAAATGTGATCTACTTTTTGTATTCCAAGAGAATTCAGCTTTTTTTTCTCCCTTTTCTTATATGTATATATATATATATATTTTGTTTCATACATTTTATTTTTAGACATGGAGAAATTATTCGTTAATGAAGTAAATTAAAAAAAAAAAAAATGACCGAAGAACGAAGCAAACTTTGCATCTGTTTTCGTGGAATAATACTGTTAGTAGTTGAACAAACTATATTCACGAACTATAACAGCAGTCTTCTGTCAAAAGTTAGTCATTAGATCTGAGCCTGCGCGATGACATCACTCTTGCCGGTGTACGAAGATTTATTTCAGCGCAACGTTTTCACGTGAAAGAGTGAATCTGGAATAGACAGATGCAACTCAACAACCAAATTGCGGAAGTCTTGGCAAACGAAATGGTTTGGAGGGATGTATTCCTGCGGGTCATGACCTCGACGCAGGAGAGCTCTAGGCCAACCAGGACAGCACACTCAGCATAATCCTTTGTTTACGTTTTGCGATAATCACCTGTGGACTATTAGGACAGCTGCAACAGAAAGAGCTACGTTCAACTCCCGCGTTGAAAACATCCCTGGCTGTTGTTGGAGGAGGAGCAGCGATACAGAAGGAAAGCTCTAAAATAAAAATCAGCGAAAGGGAAGTTTCTTTGTGTATCCACGCTTCTGCATTTGCAGCAGATGTTTTAACACGTGCCCCATTGGAAGTCTTAATTTAATGGAACAATTAACAGATGATGCAGTGCTATTACAGACGCCCTAGTCGCTGCCTTGAATCTCTTCTTTAAACGCAAATATTAACACAAACATTAACTTGACGAGCGGAAAACAAATATAAGAAGGCCCTTTCAAACCCATTTCTTTACTCGACCCCCACCTATACGGATATTTTAATTTCAAGTATACACTGCATTTATACCACACCTAAAAACGTGAATGAACTGCAGCAGTTTTTCAACCCTTCCCTTTACGTCCTTATCCTTTAGATAAAATACGTCGTCGTAAAGTAAAACATTTGTGGTCAAAAGAGACGAATGCACGTGCATTCTGTGTGTCCTAGGCAATTGTGCGTAATGCTTGGATGATAATGAGATAGGGTTAAAGATCTATCCTAAGACATAGTAAATAATAAATAGCTCATAAAAAATAAAAGCATACACAATTACACATATAGTAAACGCAGAACATCAATATTTGTATTTAATTTATGACATGTAACTCAATAATAAAACGAAATCCATGCGATCAGATTTCTTAGACATAATTTATGTTCCTCCAAAAAAAAAAAAAAAAAAAAATCAGAAAATTCAGTCATTACCCGCCTGCAATGCCATTACAAAGACAAACAACCTTTGTGTGTTACCCATTAAATCATTCGAAGTTACTCTGCAGCGCAGTGACGGCTCATGAGCAGGGAAACAGCCGAAGTGTTCTAAATTGTGTGTGTGTGTGATACACCTTCAAATGGACGAGTGTTGAGCTTTTTGGTGATCAGCATATTTGAGGATTCTGTCCTATTTTTCTCGAAGGTAAGGTCTGTAACACCAATTTTGCCGCCCCGTGGGTGGTCTACGTGCTGGCTTCTTACCGTTTGTCTGAGTGGGTCCGGGTTCGAATCCCGGAGAGGCATGGATGTTGTGTTTGTTTATGGCACTGTCTTTTTCCCTTCCGTGGAACAAGTGGCCCGCCATTAGGGACAGGCGATTGCTTTAATATAGTCCATCGAGTTTTTTTGTTGTTGTTGTTGTTCATGGTGGTCGTTAAACCCTCAGACAAAAAATCTAATTTTCAGACAAGGCAAAATTTCTCTTAGTTTCAGAGAAATTTTGACTTGTCTAAAAAATTGCCGATAGCACCAGAATATTCATAAACCATTGAATATTTGAAAACAAAAGTAATCTCCCGATGTGTCAGAAGAGAAAGTTGCCTTCCGATTTCTCTAGCATGTGTTTTATAATGTTTAACCCTAATATTTACTATTTTCGTATTTAAAAATATTTAAACTTTCTTCAATTTTTTGACCGAAATTTATACGATGCTTCTGAAATTATCATGATACAGCTGTATTCTAACCTTAAAACTATTCAACATAAATAAAATTTATCTCATTTCGGACAATACGGGGGAGGGGGGGAACTCACGTTATTTTCGAAGTGATTTCGGTTGACGGTTAAACATGTGTGGACACTGATTGCCTGCGTTGTAAACAAATTCCGATAGCAAAAGAATTATTAATTGAAAAATATAATTCCAAATCCTGAAGCATCCACATTTTCAACATCTAATATAAGTAATGCAAAAGTGGGCATAACTCTTTTATTAACCGACAGAGGGCGTTCAAATTGCGCATGTTGGTAGAGTAACTCTTTCTCTATACAAAGGTACTACTCAACATAGTCTCCATCACAAGCGATGCATTTGCGCCATCGTTGAACCTAACTCTCGAATCCTCTTTGAAATAATTCACGTGTGGACTGTTGTACCCACTTCTTCACAGCTTTTCACTTCGTCTGTGTCATCAAATCGTTGTCCCCGGAGACGGTCTTTCATTAGACCGAGCAGGTGGAAGTCGGTGGGCGCCAGATCTGGGCTGTACGGTGGATGGGGGCCACCGGCCAGACTAATTTGCTGATTATCTGATTTGTTGCCAAAGATGAGTGTGGTCTCGCATTGCCATGGTGAATGTGGATCTTTTTCACATTCTTTTTCGGTCTCTTCCTCCTTATGTCTTCTCTAAGCTTCTTAAGTGTGTCAATGTACCACTCGCTGGTACATTGTACCAGCGAGTGGTACATTGACACGGCCACATTCCAGAAAATCAAGGAGAACGACACACCTGTTACCCCCCCCCCAAAACACAGTCACCATGACATTCTGTGCTGATCGTCGGCTCTTGAACTTCTTAGGTCTTGGTGAAGAGGTGTGATGCCATTCCGTGGATTGATTCTTCGTTTCCGGTTCTTAAAGATACGCCCATGTTTCATCTCCTATCACCAGATCGAAAAAAAAGTGTGTTTTCATTGGCTTGTAACGCTTCCAGCAGATCAGAGCAGATGCTCTCCCATCTCTCCTTCAAATCGGGTGTCAACTGCCAAGGTACCCACTTTCCAATACCCTAAGCCTTCCACCATCTTCTGTATGGCATTGTAACCACAGTCCAGTTGTGCAACAAGCTCACGGATTGTGACTCATCTCTCCGCGCAAATCAATTCTTCCACTCGCTGACGATTCGGGTCAGTAGTCGCAGATGATGGTCTCCCACTGCGTGGTTTGTCTTCACTGTTGGTTTCTCCTTGTTTAAACTGCATTCATCTGTGCACATTGCACTTTTCAATGGTGTCATCTCGGTAAACATTCTGTAGCCTTCTGTGGATGTCGGACAGGGACAGCCTGTACCCTTCCTTCGTCAAGAACTCAATGACGGTACATTGCTTCTGCTTGGAATCCAATATTTACGTGCAATGAAGAAGGGTTACTGTAGAAGAAGAGTTACTCTACCAACATGTGCACTTTGAACGACTGCTGTCAGTTAATAAAAAAACTACGCCCACTTTTGCATTTCTTTCGGTACAACCCTCGTATATTTCGGAGCTTATTACTTGTAGATTCTGACTATAAGCTTTTCTAATAAATTGGGTAGTCAGTGTATCACATAAAAGATACTTATTCTTGCACTTCCTATCCTAGAATATACAGAGCATGTTCAGTCATTTTTTGAACGTTTTTGATAAGAAATTGCAGAAAATAAAAAAAAATTAAATAATTGAAACTGGCAACAGCGTGTATGATGAACGCGAAAGAAACATCTGCTGCGGTTAAATATCGTTTGTTAAGAAAATGGTGCCCGTAAATAAGGCCGTGGATAGAAAGTTATTTTTTTGCTCTTTACGAAGAGAAATATTCGTATTCTGTAATAAAAAAAACCACTGTGAAAATCATGGAATCAACATTTCTAAATGTAAAATGGTGGCACAGTGGTCTAAGCGCTGGCTTATGACCATTCGTCCTAGGAAGGTCTGGGTTCGAATACCGGTGTGGCATGGATGTTGTGTTTGTCTTATGGCTCTGTCTCACTTCCTTCCCTGGAACCAGTGGCTCTAAATTATGGACGGGCGTGAGTAGGTCGTGGTGGTCGTTAAACCTTGAATTAATAAAAAAATGTAAAATGAACAATATTAATAATAGTCAAGCATTGCTTTTACAGGATGTTTTTTAATAATCGTCAAGCATTGCTTTTACAGGAAACAGAACACCAAAAGAATAACAAAAAAGAAAGGTACGTACTTTTACGAGTACTTCAAAAATAAGGTCTCTGCTCTTAAAAGAAAATCCACGACCCAAAGAGCAGTCGCTAAGTCGTTAAAAATCTCTGTATCAACTGTAAACAATGTAATAACCAAAGATTTGAATCAGAAAGCTCCCCCAAAAATATAATGTTAACCGCCTTTTGCCTAGGCACGTGACTAAGCGCAGAACAGAATGCAGAGTTCTTTACAAAAGTCACTTAGTTGGAGACAAATGGAAATTTATTTTGACTATTGATGAAGCATGGATCTACCTAAATGGCTGTAACAAAAAAAAAGTCGATTTACTATGGCAAAAGTGCAGAAAAAGACTTACACACACAGCTCCAAGAATCCAAAGGAAGTTTGAGTAAAGGACTCATGATTATTGCTGGTATCTTGTACAATGGGAAATTAAAGTTAAAAAAAAAGTTGAAAAGAATATTAAAATCAATTCTACGTTTTACCAAAATAATATTTTAACTCCTATATTTAAAGAGGAAGTACCATTCCTTTATCCACAGAGCCTTCAAAGAGTGGAACTCCATCAGGATAAGGCTACCAGTCATACATCCAAATCTACCATTCTATTTCTTGAAAAAATGAAAAAAGGGACGGGTTTCAAGTGTATACCTTTTGCTCATATTCCTTCAAAGTTCCCTGATGTGTCACCAATGAACTATTGTGCCTTCGGACTGATAAAAAGACTGGTATCAAGTCTATACCTTTTGCTCGTATTCCTTCAAAGTTTCCTGATGCCTTCGGACTGATAAAAACAGCGCTCAGACCTAAAAATAAGACGGGTATCAAGTCTATACCTTTTGCTCATATTCCTTCAAAGTCTTCTGATGTGTCACCAATGGACTATTATGCCTTCGGACTGCTAAAAAGACTGGTATCAAGTATATACCTTTTGCTCATATTCCTTCAAAGTCCCCTGATGTGTCACCAATAGACTATTGTGCCTTCGGACTGCTAAAAAGACTGGTATCAAGTCTATACCTTTTGCTCATATTCCTTCAAAGTTCCCTGATGTGTCAACAATGGACTATTGTGCCTTCGGACTGCTAAAAAGAGAGCGCTTTCTAAAGCAGACCTAAAACAATGATTGGAGTATGGAAAGCAGTGGTAGAGGAGTGGAATAAAGTGCCGCTAACAATTTTAAGAAATGCCCTGTTTATCTTGGAAATCTAGGTGTAGGTTCATAGTCCAAAGAGGGGACTATCAGCTAGAACATTTAAGAAAGAAATAATTTTATTTTAAACATTAATTATATTGCTGAAAAATCTCTCTAAAAATGTACGAACATCTTCTGTATGTTATGTCACTGCCCATAACTTTGTATATATGCTTTGTATATTATGTTATTGACCATAACTTTGTATACATCCTTTGTATATTGTTATTGACCATAACTTTGTATATATCCTTTGTATATTATGTTATTGACCATAACTTTGTATATATCCTTTGTACAGTACATTATTGACCATAACTTTGTATATATCCTTTGTACAGTACGTTATTGACCATAACTTTGTATATATCCTTTGTATATTATGTTATTGACCATAACTTTCGTGAAAGTAAGCCAGCGTGCCCCTCTCTTCGCCTTTTCGAGAAAAAAATAATTCCGCATTAAATAATTTTTCGATCGTCAAAGATAATCAATATTGTCTTCTCAAGATTACGTTCCTTAATTTTATGTAGTGTTTTATGCATGTTATGCCAATGCTTCCCACTGATGTAACCATATGTTTGCCGCATTAATTTGTAAATTTGCTTTGATGTTATCATGCATTCCTTCCTCGCGTCGTAAGCTGTATTACCAGCAAGTTTCCGTCGAAATATTCTACCGCTTCTGGGTGTTGAAACTTCAGCGCCACAGAATGGAGATCACTCTCTGTCTGTAGCTCAGGAATTGGCACTTTCAAGGAGTGCTTAAATTTTCACATCCCGGATGGACAGATTTATTCAGATTCTAGATTCGCGACACTAGCAGTGCTTTGCTATCACTTGTGGTATTGACACATTTTGAAACGTGAGAAATGCGGAAATTAGTCATCATTGTACCTCTCAAGTCCACTCTCATTCACGAAGCACTGGCTATCTGGTTTAGTATCTCTAGTTGTCTATCTCGTAAACAACTGCAATCTAGTAAATTCCACAGAAAAATTTACCATAGAAAGAATCAACAGTGAATGATCCCAACTGCTGGACGCCTGACGACCTCTGAACTACCCTCGATTGCCTTTTCTTTCTTTCTTTTTTTTTTTTTTTTTTTTCTGCTGCGCCAACACGCAGTTCTCAAAAGTGTGTGGTGAAACAACTCAGTCAGCAAGAATTTTATAAAGTCCTTGTTAGTGTCAAAAACAGGCGCGGACTAAGCCGCCGAAACATCAAAAAATGTCCGGTGGGCCGCTATATTCTGGGCCGGGTAGGTAGGCCTTATGCTACTTTAAAAAAAAAAAAAAATCACGTATGTAGAAAAATGTTCTGTTGAGCCAAACACTGTTTTTCATGGAATTCCTTCCTTTAGCTTTCAGGTTTAAGCTTTATCCCTTTCGATACTATCAATATAACAGTATGATATCTACAAAGTACTAAATTTTCCCTTCGCAATCGCAGTTATGCATTATTTCAATTTCTTTTGTAATCAAATTTTCTTGTTGTTTAATTTCCATTGTATCAAATTTCTTTGTTAATTTTTTTTGTAATTCATGAGTGTATGATTTAAGTGTCAGCTAAGAACTCTGAATTCAATGTGCACGGTGAAATTTCGAGGTTGCTTTAGGTATACATGGACGTATGTTTTTTAATTTTTTTAACGTTATCTCCACGTGATTTACTAATTTTTCTGCCTTACAGTTACAAATATTCTTGAACTGCACTTTTGAAAAGTCTGTTTCAGCTACAGCAAAAATGTTTTTTTTTTTTTCCATTGGAAAGTAATTAAATAAACATCACTTTAATTTCCCTCACTTAAGGAATTTCAATTAAAATTATTTAGTTCTTAAAATTTTCAATTTTTTAAGATAATTTTTCGCAATTAATTTGTTCATGTCTTGAAACAATTTAAATTTTAGCCCATTTGGAGTTCCCTTCTCATTAAAAGCGAAGACAATTTTGAACTCATCTATAGCAATAAAATCTGTAAGAGTAGAATAAAATCTTCGACAATCTGTCTGTCTATCTGTCTCTCTTTTAGGAAACGTACATGTCTCTTGCTGCAGCAACGGCAGTAATGCTTTATTCTTTGCATCAAATTTTACTAGGGACAGACTATCAAATGCTGCAGTTCAGAAAAATTGGGAAATTGAAAATTTTGTTAGTGAGTTATTATTTCAACTCAAACACTACAGTAATTCTTAGACTTGAGTTGACAAATGTTTAAACAGGAAATTCTGATGCTGAGATACCGCAAATTTCAGGTTGCGGTACTTTTATATTTTTTTCCCCAAATAGTGGACCGGGAACAATCCTCTTCCAGGGCTGTTTATGGATGCCCAGCCGCCGCTGGTCAAAAAACAAATTGTAAGTCTGTAATTACAAACGGCAAGTGTGCGTTTAGCAACTCGATTAGCTTGTAGAGTTCATTACATTATTCCTGCTCTGCGTGTGCATTAAGTGCACAAAAAACTGGTCATGAATAACGCTTAGCACCGGGAACGAATTTTAGCACATCTTCGGAAAAAGGCTTATGTTACCACTACGTCTGTCTGTCTGTGGGGACATCTCTGTGCCCTACTTGTCCGATTTCAAAACAAAAAAAAATCGTTTTGCATACTTTGAGAATGATGATATATACTTGTATTTTGGTCTTTTCCCAAAGTATAAATTTGCAACTTTGGGGCGAAAATGCAGGTGCTATAGAACTCTAAACGTATCTCTATGCTTCAAAAACTCAGATCGAAACAGTTTTCGTACATATATATATATATTTTTCAAATAATGTATAATCTACCGTTAGAGGATGTAAATTTTTTTTTCAAAATTCTTTAACCCCCCCCCCCCCCCCCCCCGATATCTCTGCTTCTAAAAGTCCGATTTGAAAAATTCTTTTTGTGTCGGATAAAGATCGCGGTGAGAAATTTATCGGATGTAATTTCTAATTTTTTCTAAAGCACAGTTCGGCAACAATGGGGCGTAAGTACATATTTCCGTTTCCAATATGTACATGGGTGTCTGCAGGAAATTTTTCAAGGGGGTTCAAGTGTAATTAATTAAGGTTTGACTAATATGAAAGAAACAGTAGTTCGTGAAAATGAAAGATTAATACTATTACTACTACTTACTTACTTACTACACTAGAACACCACTACTACTACTACTATTATTATTAGTTGATGCTGCTCTTGAAGAAAGTGTATGTTAGTAATAGTCATGTATTATCATGTACATTGGTAACTGTTTTCAAAATAATGAACAGTGTCGAGCAGGGCCACGTCAAGCCTTACGTTCATCATACACCACCCTGAGCGGAACTTGTTTGGGCGTTCTACCTTACGGTTTGCTAGGTTTTCCGCTTTCACGTTATCGTTTTCCAATTCCAGATTTCCAATAAAATTGGGATATTAAATTAAACGCCCCAAACTCCATCTTTCCTTGTGGTCCAGTTCTGTGAGTGTAAAAAAAAAAAGTAATAAATAAAATAAAATAAAATAAATGAAGGGGGAAATAATTCCACAGGGGGTGTCAAGTACCCACCCCATCCCCTGTCGGCGCCCATGGGTATGTATTAGCGTGTAGGCATATCTGCGCTTCTTAAAAGTTAATAAAAAAAATATTTTACTGTCAAATACAGCTCATGACGGAAAACTATTTCCATACTTCCTGCTCATAATAACGCATAGTTTTTTCGCCACGAGGCGTAGATGTACGAGTATGTCTTATTTTTTTCGATACCTCTCTTTCTAACAGTCGAGTGCGAAACATTCTTTTGTGATGGACAGCGTTCAATCTTGGTGAAGAATAATTTGCATACAATTTCTAGTTTTTCTAAGTGCACAATTTTGGTACTATACAGGGCGTAAGCTTATAGTTCTGTTTGCAACACATTTGTAGTCTTATTTGTAGATGTAAAATCCCAATGGAAAAAATGTCTTTTAGGTCAGAAACGCCCACTGGGAAAACATTTTAGGCGCATTTCCTTGCCCAAAACAATAAGAATTTAAACTCTAGAAGCCGCAAAACCTATATTGTCCTTGACATCTTCGCTTCTGAAAGTCTGATATCAAATATTCTTTCAACACCGGATACCACTCCCTTCGTGGAACATCTTTCACATAATCTTGGATTTTTCATGATGTAAAGTTCTGAGGCTAGGTGGCGCTAGTGTGAGTTTCTATTTCGGACTGAATCTACGCTTTTAAAAATCCTATCGACGAAGAAGTTCTTTTTGTACTGTATGTCCTTTAATACGGTAAAGATAGCGAAAAAAAAACGTCTTTAAATAAGGCAGTTTTCTCGATGAGAGCATATAAGTTTTCGTTGTCTGTTTTCTTTTTTTAGCTTTTGGTAGACAGGTTTGAAAAGGTTTTTTTTTTTTTTTTTTCCCCATCTTACAGATTTTGCAATAAAGAATATTTTTATTTTGCACCTACATTACATGGGCGGCGGAACCTAATAATTACAGGGTGGGTCCAACTTTTCCAAGAGTTAAAACAATAAGAAAAGGAGAAAGAGAGAGCAAAACCGTAGGATACGTACGCGCACATATCATCATTAACCATTATCAATCCACTGCTGGATGGAGGCCTCCCCATGTCTCTTTCACAACTTTCTGTCTTGAGCATATCTCTTTTAAGTCTCTTAAGCATGCTTTCAAATCAGGTGGTCTTCTTCTGGGTCTTCTCTTGCCCCATTCTAATATTTCAGTTGTCCATCGGTGACCAGTTCTAGCAATATATCCAGCCCATTGCCACTTGAGAATTCTTTAACGATCTTTTTAAAAAAAAGTGAAGAACACTACTTTGAGTTAACTTTCAACCTAAATCAATTTTCAAAATTGTATTTGTAGCATTTTCCACAGAACTGCGAAACTTAGCCACGGTCTCCAGGAAATCTTTATAAAAAACAAAAAGAAATTACGTTAAATCGTATGTGAACCACACATTTTAAAGACATTTCTTTGGAAGAGTTCGCCAATAAGGGGAGCATGAAATTCCAGGGGGGGGGGGTCTGGTCCCCGTGTCCCCTACCTTCCGCCGCCCAAGCCTATATATTTTACTTTTTTGTGATTCAGAATGCTACCGCGATAGGCATCAGCGTATATTTATATTTGAAACAGTATTTCCGCTTTCAAAAATACCTTAGAAGCATCCTTACTCGGTAATATACCCTTCACTGAGAAGAATATTTTGTTCCCATTTTTTTTCTACAAATAACGTTCAGCTTTTCTGCTAGGGGTCATAAAGTTATATTACGTGTTCCTCCATGTCATCTGTTTTAATTTTGAAAAATTTCTTCAGGAAAATCTCTCGCTGTGAGGAATATTTTGAGAACAATTTGTTATTTTTCGTAAAACACATTTCTGTCGCTACTGAGCGTAAGTAGATTCTGTTTGTGAATGTCATTCCAACTGAAGAAATCTGATTCAGTTGTTTTCGGGGCAAGGAGGGATAATATTATTAAGAAGAACTCTGCTCACATCGCATATTTTAAATAATAGGCAATTTCTCCACTATAGTACGGCATAAATACGTTCCATTTTTTCGCTTGTGTTCTTATTCTAAAGATCTACTTTGAAAAATTCCTTTCGTATTGGTAATGATTCGAAAGACGCACACCCTCGAATTCGACGCCGTCTCTCTAGCTGTTTTCTGTTTGAAAACGTTTAACAGAGAACAGTAGTTAGGGCCGGATTGAGGACTTAGTGGGTCCTAAGGCTAAGACATCTGAGTGGGGCCCCCAAAAAACTTATGACGGAGAACTATTATGAATAGAGGCGTACCCAGAAATTAAATTTTGGGGGGTGTATATCGTCGCCGCAATGCCAAAATCACGAATGCGAAATTTTGTAGCTTGAATTATCGCTATTTAAAAATTAAATCTGATCAAAGAATCACTTTTGCAATTACATCAGACTGTTTAACATTTACATCAAGTTGCATCTGTAGTATGCATCAGTGAATAAATTTTTATATGATGTAAAGTCAACAATCCAAAAATTCTCACATTCTTGGTTTTATCACGGCAGCTACGAACGATATCATTCCTCTCTAAAGTGACGAAAAAAATAGGCATCAGAACAGGCATTTTTATATTTCTCAAATACTATTAATTACAAAGTAATTTTCATTCTACGTTTTTGTTTTCCTGCTACGGTATGTAATCAAGATAAAACGCTTACCCCTCCCTCCCCCAGCCAGCCCAGCCCAGCCCCCACCATTCATTAGACTGACGCCGTGACCACTACAACATACAACAACAGTTCGCTCTCTTCTTTCTTTGCTGGCATACAAGTGGGAAATGCGCACGGAGGAAATAGGAATTAACAAGTCATGTGACATCGTCTGATCATTCCAAATAAAGAAGTAACTAACTGCAATTTAAGGAAGACCAGAATGGCGACACTAGCAAAATAACGTCACCGACAATTTTTTTTTCAATTTTTAATACTAGACAAAATTATTTTGGGGGGTGCATACGGCCCTTTGCCCCCCCGAGTACGCCACTGACTATGAAGTTCATTAAAACACAAAACTGTATCAACTAAATTATCTGCAGAGTTTTCATAATAAGTCACTGTATTTTTCATTGTTCTCAGAAGAACATGAGTTAAAAGCTTAAGATTCCTAGATTTTGTCTTTGATTTTCTACTCATTCACCATTGTATACCTTTCTTAGTTCATCTTTACGAAGCCAAAGGGGACTTCGACAACTATCGGTTCCAAGTACAAATTGGGAGGTGTGGGTGGATGGTAGTGAAAAAGCTGAAACTGTCTCGCCGACTCCGCTGCGCACAGCGACATGAAACCTTTACAATTGGTGAGTCACTGCCTTGAAATCTGTTCGTCTTCCAGCCTCTGTTTCTGACAAAGTGGAAATCATACGAGACAAAGTTACGAGACTATTATAAACTTCTCTCTTTCACTCTCTCTCTCTATTACTTGCCCAGGCATGCTTCCTGGGCCCTTGGTCGTGGTGGGCCCCAAGGCTATAGCCCCTAAGAACCCCTCTTAATCCGGCCTTGACAGTAGTTCATCGCCCCTTTATTTAAATTGTAAAATGTTGCAGTTTGCTATTTAAATTGTAAAATGTTGCAGTTTAAAATGGAAACCATACGAGACAAAGTAAAACTATTATAAACTTCTCTCTCTCTATTACTTGCCCAGGCATGCTTCCTGGGCCCTTGGTCGTGGTGGGCCCCAAGGATATAGCCCCTAAGACCCCCACTTAATCCGGCCCTGACAGTAGTTCCTCTCCCCTTTATTTAAATTGTAAAATGTTGCAGTTTGCTGAGAGAATATAACCAAGAAGGAATTCCAAAGTTTCACCGGCGCAGTGGTCTAAGCGATGGCCTCTGATCATTCGGCCGAAAAGGGTCCGGGTTCGAATCCCGGTGAGGCATGGATGTTGTGTTTGTCTTACGGCACTGGCTCTCTCTCCCTTCCCTGGAACCAGTGACCCTAAATTAGGGACGGGCGACTGCTTATAGCCCATTGTGTTGCTCACGGTGGTCGTTAAACCTCCAATCACGAAAAAAAATCCAAAGTTTCGATACAGCAAGAAAGAATAACCTGGCAAGACGATTATGAAATGGGTATAGCACCCATTTTGTATATACATCGATCAGTCAAAACATTAAAACCACCTCTGCGTTAGCGCGCGTGCAGCTAATCAGTGTCAGCCCAAGGTCGTCGTTCTCACGTTTCGGGCTTCACAATGGGAAAGTTATTTTTCAAATCGTACTAATAGTTGCAGAGATATTATATCTACAGACGGACGGAGAGAGAAAGTGATTTTATAAGCACGTACTTTTCTTTTCAAAAGACGCGCTAATAAAAATTGCTGTTATCTTGAAATTACGACTAATACTCATTTATGCAAATATTGTGCACTGCAAAATGCCTACGAAAACTTGCACAAACGTATTTAATGCGCCGTCCAGAAGTGGAGATATCGTGTCCACAGACGGATGAGCAAGTCGTAACACACGTATGCCAAAAGAAGGATGAAAAGAAAAAAAAGTGGCGCATCATTTTTATTTTACCAGCCCAGAAAAAAAAACCTTTGTTTGAGGAATTCCATTAAAATTCTGAATGCGGAAGTTGCCTTGGTGTCGTACAAAGAGTTACTACGAAGTATCGTTATTTATATTTTATATTTTTAACAGACTGCGTATTTATGCTATTACCGGGAACATGGCTATCGCGATAGTGACCACTGGCTCGTGACGATCGCGCTTATGTAGGGTAATAGGCTGATGGCAAAGGAGAGCTAAGTCACATTCGAAAATACGCCATGTTTCGTGTGAGTAGAATTACTTAGTCCAGTTTGGAGTAATCTGTGAGAACATCGAGTTCCGACCGTAAGATTACCCGCAGCGTTTCCCCGTTGCACTTTTTCCCCCGCGTTGAAGGATACAAGGAGACAAGATGGATGTATTTCTACGTCACGAAACATAATTAAAAAAAAATGAAAGCCATTACTCCCCCTCCGGTATGTTTTGCGTGGCTTTTCATTTCTTTCTCCCCATCCAGACTTGCATTTGCTTCCGCCTGGGTGTAGTGGTAATTGGGAGAGAAGCGTGGGAGGTTGCAAGTGCTCACTGGAGGGTAGCCACCTGGCACAGAACATTCTTTCTTCCTTTATGGCGGGAAATTTCAAAATTCTGCTGTTCGCTCTTGCATGGAGGAAGCACGTTTCTTGTCTTTCCCGCCTAAAACACGGAATCCTAAATCCTTGAGAACACAGAGAAAGCTGATTAATTTTCGAAAACTCAAGCCCAGCTTCCTGATTTACCGGTCTCTCTCTCTCTCTCTCTCTTGAAATTTAATAAAAAAAAAAAAAAATTGTGAAGGAAATATGCTATCTAATAATTTCTTTTATGCAACAATTTCTTACTTTTGCGTATTTTTTTTTTCAAGTTTAGCCTTCAGGGCTTGAAAACTATCTGAAAAGTTACATGCCCAGCAGTGCAGGTGCAGAAATTATTGACCTGCCTAGGAAGTGTCCAGGAAAATTTATCTTTTAAGATAACAAATGAGGAAGCTCATTTTTTTTAAAGTTAACAAATATGATGAACTTTTTTACTTGTTTTGCATTTCCGTTTTAAGGGTCTGTATTCAAAACGTTCAATGCACAAACGCGTGTATCTCAAGTTTTAAGACGACTATTCTGAAATTAGGACGAAATGATATGATGTTGAAATTGGTACGAAATGATGTAATGATGAAATTGGTATTCGAGAAATTTAGTTTACAATTCTGCCATGTTGTTTTTGTCGAAGTTTTCGCCCTTTGTCAATAAACAACAGAGGCTAGTTCCATCAGAGGCATGCATCCCGTCGCTGACTATAAACAACATTTGGAGCTAAACTCCATATGGTCCAATTTCTGGATCTAGAGCATGATGTAATTAAAGAAGGGATATTCTTCTGCCCTTCACACTCTGTAAAAACAATACAACTTCCGGTGATTAGCAGTGAAATAAAAGACGACATGTAACGACGTTTTTTTTTTTTTTTTTTTTTGTGGTATAGGTAATTCCATTTCAAACCTTTTTATTTTAAAATTTAGTTGCCCGGACCGGGCAACTAAACTTTATTTACTTGCCCTGGTCAATAATCGTGTCGTGCGCGAAGCGACCCTGCTAATCGAATCATTTTACTTATATATATATTCAAATCGCAGTCAAATTATTTGCATCTAATTAATTAATTACTTACATAAAATTTTATACTAAATACAAGTTTTTAATATCATATATATATATATATACAAATTTTTATACTAAATACAAGTTTTTAATACATTTATATATATATATATATACACACACACACAAATGGTAATCACATTATATACATCTAATTAAGAACTTACATCTTCTGAATTTTGTAGCTTTTTGTCCTTAGTCCAACTTGGTAACATAGCTTAATGCTTTCATACATTTTTGAAGGTCTTTAAAATTTCCAGATTCGACGTGTGATGCACAAACAACAATTAAAAGAAATGCGAGAACTTGGTCCAAAAAGGAAGAAAATGTACATACAAGTAGACGAATGCATTCGCAATATCATGGCGGAATTTGGAAATTCTAAAGACCTTAAAAAATGACTGAGAGCATTAAGCTATGTTACCAAGTCGGACTAAGGACGAAAGCTACAAAATTCAGATGTAAGTACTTAATTAATTAGATGTAAATAATTTGACTACGATTTGTATGTTATATATAAAATGACATTAAAAACTTGTATTTAGTATAAAAAACTTGATGCATGTAATTAATTAATTAGATGTAAATAATTTGACTTCGATTTATATATACAATATATATAAGTAAAATGATTCCATTAGCAGGGTCGCTTCCCGCACGTAATTGTCAATAATTACATGCCGCCTGCATCTCGGGCATGGTATTTTTCAAGCCCTTCGGCCTTTACATACTGAAAGAAAATATTTAAAAACAAAGCCCCTAAAATATCATTAGCATGAGAATTTGGCGATAAAAAAATTTTTAGAAACAGTACTAAGAAATATTAGTTCTTGGTTATATTACGTGTCATACTGAAATTTCCACGCTGACTTTCTAAGATGAACATTGCCTTCCATACCTTTCTCTAGAAACACTACGAAAAAAAAAAAGTTGAGGTATCCCGAAAACAAAATTTAAAAACCAAATAAAAATGAAATATTTTGGAGACCCATAAAAAAGAAATTTTGTATGTACAAATTAAAAGAGCAGCTGGAGACACTAGTGATAAGTGGCATGAAGCAGAATAACTTTCGAATTTACGTAAAAAATAACAACATTTTATGAAGAAAATACCCCTTTCGCCGGTGGTGCTATTCGAACGCACTTGTTCCTACTCGGGAGCGGGATATTCTCCCGACTGAACTACGCCGGCAAGGCTTATCGCGGTAACTTGCCGTTTTGATTCACGTGTGGCCTCAGCGGTATACGTCATAAGTTATACAAGTAAGAACCAATATTCAATCATTTTAGAGCAACTTTTACGGGGCAAAGGCTAGTTGCGCACATCCTAATCCCATCCCATTGTCTAATGGTCAATTGCACTCAGAAGGGAAGCAAGAATAGCGACTCACCTACCCAGTCCTAACTTATTAGAAGAGGAAAGTGAAAACCGGAGATTTCTTTCCTGGAGGATTTAATGACCGAACAACCTGCAGATGATGGAGTTATAAAATTCAGTAATACACTTATATTGAGGAATGCGCAGGGTCTCCTCTTTCTTTATGGTTGTCCTTAAGGATGCATGCGAATAGTTTCACTCAAGCTTTATTGGCAGCTTCATGTTCCACATACAAATACAATCGTTTTTATCGGTGTAATCAAGCAAATAAAAGCTGATATGCACTGCTCAAAATAATTAGGGGCGCATGTGACTTTGGCGACATTATGCAAGCCAATCGCGTGATATCTTACCGAAAGGAAGAAAACGCAAGTCGAGTGTGACGTAGACAGCCGAATCATGCATATCCTTCTTCAGATTAGCGTCTGTGACGTCAGAATGCATAAAGCACAGATTGGGACGAAAACGAAGGTTTCCCGGGAGCTCCCTTATTCCGCAGCGTTTATCGTTACATTTCGTTTGTGGAAGTAATTTAGTTCGAACGATGTCTCAACAGCATGATTAATAGGAATCAACAGTGTGGAGAACTATTGAAAGGTTGGAACCAGGTCAGACACAGCAGGTGGTAGCAGAAGCCACTGGAGTGCCCACGAAGTGTCATTTCCCAACTATGGACATGATTCCAGGATACGGAAGTGTTCGAAGAAGGCAAGTTCAAGGCTGTCCACCAAAAACTTCAGCAAGGGACTTTATCTATTGTTAACAGCCAGTCGGAACAGGCAGTAAAATGCTACTCAGCTACAGCGAGAGCTTCTGGTATCAATAAGACGCAGGTTGTCAACTCAAAACTATTCGCAATCGCTTTGACAAAGGTGGTTTTTATGCACGCAGACCAATGGTGTGGGTCCCTTTAATTGCACGACACCGTGTGGCCCGTAGAAACTGGGCTGAGGAACATCGGGGTTGACTGTTGAGGACAGAGATGGAAACGGGTCACGGGTCAACGGGTCGACAATTTCTTGCGGGTCCAACGGGTCGGGTCAAGGTGTTCCTGACCCGATTTTGACCCGGTTTTATTCCCGTTTTATTAAAATCACTGTTTGGAATGCAATTACAATTGGAACTGAAACGTTTACACAAGTTTTTGGCACAATTAAAATTAGAATGTTTTCCTCAAAATGTTCAGGAGTTGTTAGTTCCTCACATTCAGTAATGAAGGCGTTGTTCTATATAGTCCGTCAAACTGAAGAAGAACCATGGCCTCCTTCTACACCAACGGGGCCCCCAGTACTTCTTTAGTTGGATGCACTATACGTTCGTTGCAAGATAAGGATGTTGCTCACATTTTTTAAGGTTCTCTGGAGGCTATTCAGTCTTTATTGTGCTGCATGCCACGACTGTTAGCTATATTCGGTCTGAACTCCGAAGCAGTTGCGATGAGCTGTAAAAACAGTCACATTTTGATTGTGCCTTTTTTACGCCTGGTTTCGTTAGAAAGTCATTGCAGTACTATTATACTTGTGAAATTGTATCTGCTTTTTTCTGTCTTTAATTTAAAGCCATTTTTCTTGAAAATTCTTCTCTGTAGCTTGTACTCGCTCAGATTTTCAATGCTGCTTTTTGTTCTTTTGGTGTGTGTGTGTGTGAGAGAGAGAGAGAGAGAGAGAGAGAGAGAGAGAGAGAGAGAGAGAGAGAGAGAGAGAGAGAGAGAGAGAGAGAAAGAAAAATATATAATATATGTATAGAAAAAGAGATAGAGACAGAGAGAGAGAGTGAAACAAAAAGAGTGAGTGAAAGAGATAGATATAGGGTGAGAGAGAGAGTGAAAGAGAAAGAGAGAGAGGGGGGGGGCAGATTGGGGCGCAATATTTTGCGGTTTGCCCCGGGCGCAGAAATGCCTAGTTACGCCCTGCCCCTTCTTGGGATAAACCAGTAAACTTCATTGAGAATTCCAGCCTTTTCGTCTTTACAATGACTGCGCTCAGGTTCCAATTAAACGTTAACTCTCTTACGCAGCGCAAATTTGTAGTGAACTTTGACGTTGCTGTTAGAAAGGTTATCAATCCTTGAACTAACAAAAGGTGATTTCCACTGCTTCCTATAATAAACCATGCTTCTATTTATAACGACGTACATCTCATAAATTCAAATAACCCTTCATTTTCACGCTAGAGTGGATTGGAAATCCAGATTCAATGGACATGATTCATATTGGCGATGTCCAAAACATTTTCTGTTTCAATAAATTTGCTTATCTCGCTGTACATCTTAAAAAGAGAATTTTTTTTTTTTTTTTTTTTTTTGGGGCGGACATTTACTCCGCTGAGACCGATGCGCTCGTATAACACTTTAGAACATGAAATTTTTAGATCATCGATTGCAACAAGGAGAGGCTATTTATTTATTGCGCCAAATCCCAGGGAAGATTTGGTGGTCATAGCCAGAAAGCCTGCCCTTTCTCTGCCTATCTAAACAAACATCTCGAAATGCATAACCCGAATCAAACTGAAAAGGTCAGCTTTAATAGAGCACAAAATTAGCCTCATTGAAGGTGAGTACACAATGAACGAAACGTTGGAACTACCTGTGATGGTCCTCCTCTAGTGTGAATAACAGCCTATACACGCCGAGCCATCGATTCCACCAGATGCCGGAGGGTTTCCGGGGACCTTGGGGGGTCTCTGGATGGTTCCAAACTCAGATGAGTGTTCCTCGAACCATGCCTGGGTTGCGCCACAGTGGGATGGCGCATTGTCATGCCAAAAAATATCTATCTGAGAAGAACTTAAGGCTCGGCGAGACGTAACTAGCGCCGCCATATCCTGGAATACAAGATGCAGTGCACAGAAACCAACATACAGGCTGATACCACAACAGACTGGGCATGCGTGTTTGTGTTGTTTTGTTGACTTCAATTCTGGCAAAGAATAGTCAGCCGAGCTACTCACAGCACGTGATTATTACCATCTCGGTAGCATAATAACTTCGCAAATGTTAGCTTTCTTGCGCCAATCGGGTTAGTTAAGGCTTTTGTTTGCTCTTCAGTTTTTCAGAAACATTTTCAGAAATGCCAAATACTACGGACTGTCTGCATTTTGTAGGGATTCTTAGGCCTAACTATAATATCTGCTAAAATTTAATTTAAATAGTAATATTAATTGTTATTGCATATTTCTTTCACCAAAATAAGGGACGGGCGGGATATCACAAAACAACAACAACAACAAAAAAAAAAAAAAACGCTGTGCCCACGTCACACTTACCCCTGAAGATAAGGTCGAAGGAAACATTCGTGGATCAAAGAAAAGCTCTCTAACGCCTTTTGCTCCTGAATGTTTGTTTTCCGGCAGAGCCAAAGCTACCAGTTCCACTGCCGTAATCCACTAACGCCTTTTGCTCCTGAATGTTTGCTTTCCGGCAGAGCACAAAAGCTCCCAGCTTGTGGAGGCGCTTCTGTCGCATGTTTTACGTTATGTGAATGAGAGTTGACGATCATAATCATATGTAGAGGATTTTTGAAAGGGAGTGTCTGACCCCAGGTCTTAAACAACCCTTAGAAATAGGAAACTAGGAGATTTGGGCTAGAGCGCCCGATAGGAAAGTGACACGGAAGCGAAGTAGAAAGGGGGAGGAAGACGCCCTTATTTATTACCGGGGGGAGTACCCGGACGAGAGTTGATGTTCTTCACGCGAAGCTTTATATTCGTTGGTCGTGCTGAGACAGACCATTAGCCGCAGAATGCGCGAAGGCTATGAAAGCATGTAGGAGATCAGCCAACACGAGTTAATAGCGCGCAGCGGTTAAGGGCCTCTCCAGGCAGACTAAGGGACCTAATGTGCCCAGTGAGGAGGCTCCCCAAACAATCACAGAGCCGACCTGACACGACTGGCCCATGGCCACATGCTGTCAACGCCACACCCGCACCCTCCCGTTAGCTCGGTGCAGCTGAAAACGAGATTCATTTGATCATGCGATGCGGCCTCACTACAGTATTTGTCATTTTCTTGTAGGACTTCCGTCCACAGTGAGTAGAGTTTAGGTCCCAGCCACCTACAACGAGATCGCCTTTTGAGCAGGACACAGAAACGGAAGGAATGAGAGCAAGTCTAGCGACTTTGACAGAACAGTTTGGAGTGAGAATAGAGAACAGTAGATGGCGTCACCGTGCAAGTACGATGTTGCACACAGAGGGGTGAGAGAATTTCAGGGGGGGGGCATAGGAAAGGATACCAATTTAACCAGTGGGTCCAGCCTGGGGGCCGCCACTTAACGTGGTCGTCCGATGCACGGCGGATATTCAGCGATTGTTAGTAAACCACACCATCTCCGATAGATCAGGCCAGGTTCGAACTTGAGGACCTTGCAATGATAGTCTGACTCGCTAACCACAAGCCATCCGCGGCTCGATGCGGCTTCACTCTTAGAGGTCCAGTTCTGATGTACCCTGCACCAGGCGATCGAGGCGTCATGTCCGATGTTGAGCAGCCAATAGTGGCAGAGCGTCAGCTCCCGTAGCCCAGGGTACGCAGCGTGCATCGTGCCGTTCGTTCGCTTTTTTTGCTTGGGCTTCCGATATTTAACCTGGATCTGATTTGCGCTGTCGTTGCCAAGAGTTTTTACGAGTCTGGATAGTCTTCGTCAACTCTAGTCATAATTGGCGTGTGGTAGACCACCGTTTGCTTAGTAGCAGGAAATGCCGAAAATTACCCCGTATTCGCCACGCTGTCTCCTTCCCAGCCCACCCCACCCAAGCGGGGATTGACTTCGGAATGGGTGGAAAAACGGGAAGCGCCCGTGTGGCGTGAGGGAGCATGAAAAATAAGAAAAAAGAAGTCCTAAAAAGATCATCTGGGAGGAAGCGGTGGGGACATTTTACGAATTTTCTTTCTTTTTGAAACTATGAATAACAATCTGATCTACGTACGTAGATCAGATTGTTATTCACAGTTTCTCCCACCTACTCTGATTTCAGTACCAAGCCCTGCCTTACCCTGTTTCGAGGCGTTACAGCAATATGGCAATAGCAAAGAACTAACAAAGAATATCCCCATGTTTTTTACCCCCGCTGTCCCTGTTTTCCCCTTTATCTTTTGCGCGCGCTCTCTCCCTCTCTCTCTTTTTATTCAATTCCCTTCTCTTTCTTTTTGTACTGAACCTAAATTAATGTAATAAGTGTTTTAAATCCTCCGTACTAAGTTTAATTGTTACTTTTCTTTAAAAAAACTGAAAACAAAAAAAGCAAAGTTAATCATTTACGATCTTCGCTACTTTAAACGTAAAAACTTCGTTAGGGTTCAGGGGGTGGGGGTGATCGCCCCAGTCGCCACTCCCCGCTGAATCAGCCACTGGGTTCTTAGCACTTGGGCGATAGAATGACCCATCTGTCTTACGCTGACAATGCATCCACGATCAAAGTCGCTCAGATCACCGCGTCTACCCACCATGTTCGCCGATTGCGATACACCGCTGGGAAGCCCTGCTGCCCGCCTGTTTATCGCCTACGTTCGGGGCCTGTTCTACCGTGCGCGGTGGGGGGGGGCATCATCCCTATCGCTAATGTTATGTCAACTGAGTGTACATGTAAATGTGATCACCGACGAGTACAAGAAATGTCAAGTTCACAAAATACGAAGTTCTCAAAAATTAACTTATGATTGGTAGAACAGGTCAGATCTGAATGATGTGTCCTCGAAAACTTTTAGAATAATACGTACCGGAAAATACACTCTAACGACAGGAACGAAGCCAGGCGTTAGTATCAAAATACAGGCAGTTTGTCTTAGAAACGAACAAACGGCATCCGATGTTTGGTATAACAGCAGCTTCTGCTGCGTATGCAAACGAAATTTAAAAGCGAAATTTCTTCACAGTAAATTGCATTTCTTGGAAAAGCAAAATATGAAATGTGGAATAGATTACCTTGACTGGAGAACAGAAAGTAATGCGGATTTTCGTGCTGCTTATGTTATTTACCTGACTTAACTGACTTTTCTTTTTTTAAATCAGCAGCAAGGAAAGACAGCAAAACCAGAAGAGTGGAAAATCCTTGGAAAACATGGCAGGTTGTGTGGTAATTCCGAACTACGATTCAGTAACCCCCTGTGAAGGTCAAAAGGAAGCAGGGAATAATCTCATTAGGTGGGATGGGATTTAACCCTCCCCCTTCCCTAATGATTATAGACAGAGAACAAACAACTACTGACTAGGAGTTATATTTGTTTCTCAGGGTCAAAGAGGATTTATGGTTAAAGCAATTTGACTCTGTACGAGAGGATTTTTAGGAAAATAAGTTGGGAATTACCGTTGGAAGGTAGTTGCAGTGTAAAGATTAACTTCGGTGATCGGTTGTGAGCATGAGATGTCACGTAAAATTTAAACATATTTCTTTTATGTTTTTCTTATTATTATTTTTTTACCTTTTTCCTTTAACTGGAAAAAAACTGATAGTAAAAATTCATTACTAATAATAAGAGAGAGAATTGAATAATGTGTAGTGCTTAAAACGACACTTCATTTCTACCGCTGTCTCTTTTCGCCGGTAGGTTGGTATATTTTCTTTACCTTTCCCTGTCTTACCCTGATAAGAACAAACAACTGTTAGCGATAATGTAACACAGTTGAAAGCCAGATGCGTAACTAAGGGGGAGGAGGGTAAATCTTATTGTCCGGACCTCCCCCGCTTGAGACTTGAGTTTTATCGCATAGGTCCGGAAACATACAGCACCGTACAGTGTACACCGATGAGCTATTACATTATGACTATCTACCTAATAAGCTGTAGGATTTAGCCTGCAAAACCGCGGCCAATCGGCGAGACATCGATTCGATGAGGTGGCGATAGGTATCCTGGGGTATCTGGTACCATAATGTCAACAGCAGGTCCTCCAGTTCCCGTACATTTCGGGGTGGTGGTGATTTAGCGCGAACCCGCTTCTCCAAGTCGAATCACAAATGCTCGATTGGGTTAGTGATGGGCATAATCGAGACGAAATAATCGATTCATTCGATTATGAAAATATCTCGAAACATTCGATTACGCCAAATTCATTCGAATGAAAAAACCTCTCGAAAGAACTCTCGATTGCCCACAAGCTGTCTCGTTCAAACGAGTGCATTCGAAAGGCGAAATCGCTCGTCTCTTCTCGAGAACATGGGTTCCGAGCAAAATCGCTCGTCTACCCGAAAACATCTCGAGAGGTAACGAGATACGAGAGGTTCGGAAGTACTCGCTTTTCACGTGATCGAATTATCTCTCTCAGGGAGAATCACTTGTGTTCCTTATAACTTCTTAAGCTAGGTTATTCTATTCGAAAAAATCCAGGCGTCTTTGTGGTCATTCCGTCCAGCGAAAGAAAGCTGAGGGTTTAGCACTAATTATAAATCATTCGAATGGTTATTTCGAATGAATATCTCGATTTGTCAAACGCAGAAGGCGGATCTGAGCGTATTACGCCATCTACCGGTGAATTCTAAAACTAAAAATCGTTCGAATGATTATTTCGAATGAATATCTCGATTTGACAGATCTCTCGATTGTAACCTTTCGATTCTTAAATTCAATCGATTATGCCCAACACTAGATTGGGTTCATGTCAGGTGAACTTGGAGGCCAGGGCATTAACAGAAAGCCACCAGCATGTTCCTCGAACCACTCCTTGACGATTCTGACAGTGTGGCATGGTGCATTATCCTATTGGTAATGGCCATCACCAGCAGGGAACACAGTTGCCATGAATGGATGAACTTGGTCCGCAACAATGTTCAGATACCAGACAGCAGTCAGGGATTGTGCTATTGGAATAATCAGGCCTAAAGTGTCCCAAGAAAACATCACCCACAGTATGACACCGCCGCCGCTAGCCTGTTTCCGCCCAACAGTGCATCCACGTGCCATACCCTCCGTTGGTAATTGACGTATTCACGCTCGGCCTTCTACGTGATGCACCAGGAATCTTGATTCGTCGGACCACGCCACATTCTTCCAATCATCCACGGTCCAATCTCGATCTTGGCCCATTTCATTCGTTGTTGGCGATAATGTGCAGTGAGCATGGGGACCTGGCTACGCAGGCCCATGCGCAGAAAGCTGCGATGAACTGTGTGCTGTGATACATTGCCCTGATCATCGCTACTGTAGCTGCGGATGATTTGTCCCACTCTGGACCTGCGGTCGCTGTGAGCAATGCGCGACAGTCTCCTCTCCCCTCTGGCATTTCAATGCTGGACGACGGTTCTTGGTTTGTCCATCTGTGAACCACTTTTGATACGTACTCACTATAGCGGCACGTGAATAACCCACAAGCAGCGCTTTTTCTGATATTCTAGTACCGAGGCGTCGTGCCATTACCAAACTCCGATAAATCGGGAGCTTTTCCCATTCTGACTACGAACACTCTACTAACCGAAAGCCTGTCTTCAAGTTGTACAAGTACAGCTCTGTGAACTCTTCACTCCTAAATGGAGTGATGTAAAGGAATCACTCATGTAAAGAAATCATCGCTCCAAGTCCGCCGATCCTATATGGAGTGATGTAAAGAAATTAGCTTCATACTCCACACCCAAATCTACTGCCATTCGCGAAACCTTGGAAATCTTGACCAGCTGCGAGGCTTGCAATGATAGCGTCTCTCTGGAGTTGCCACGTATTTGGAATCAATTCTTCAAATAATGCTGCGTGTTCTGCCATGGTGCCCAACCAACGTGACCTCGTTTCTTCGAATGACTGATCACATTTATACGCCTACTCATTTATTGTCTAGTCAAGTAACCTCGTTCAAAATGTTGAAACGTTCTATTGTCCAGTTTGCAGTTAGCTGTCTACACTTCCTTGAAAAAGCCATCTGGCTGATGTGCGAAAGCTTGGAAAGTTTTATTTCTATTCTACGCAAGAAATTTCGGATTATTAGTATAGTTATACAATTTTGAGTATTTAGTGTATAGTTCCTACTTATTGAATCCTTCATTTTGTCAGCGTTGTACAAATGTCCTTCCTTTGTTGGGCATCAAAGAAATTGTTTCGTCACTCGAGATGCCTTTACGCCCCTGATCCACAGTCCAACTTTTATAATCGCGTGCTCACAGTAGACGCTTTTCCTTCTGTTTGTTATTAATGAAAGGCTTCTTCGCAGGCTTGTGGACTCGTTTACGCTTTCCAACCGTAGGTTGAAGAAGCGTAATATGCTCCAGCTTTGTCCGTCCGTCCGTCTGTCGGCACGATAACTCTCGTAAAAATGGTTCGATTTCGATGAAATTTTACGTAGTATGTGGTAGGGGACCACCTGGGGACGAACCCTATTGAAAATGGACGAAATGGGGTCAAAGGTCAAGACATAGGATCGGGATTCATTCCATCGCCCTTATCCCATACTATTAAAGGAGCAATTCTTGTATGTATGTAAATTTTATTTTGAAAACGGATCTAAGGATTTTTATGAAAGTCGTTAACCTACCGTTTTCTGGTACTAGAAATCGATTTAGCTTGATCTCGACTTTAGGAAAATTCGTTTAGTGCGTTAAATAACCACCCCGAATTACCACGTTTTTAGTGTCATGGCGTTGTCCCATTAATGTGGCCCATGCTTAGAAATCTTATGACGTCACAATCTCGCGATTGAGATGTTGGTGCGCGGTCACGCCATCTGTCTCATTACGTCACGCGTTGTGTGTGGATCCTATTAAAGTTTTATGACGTCACACTTTCGAGCAGATGGTCGCGATTTCCATCTGCCTCGTTACGTCACGCGTTGTGTGCGTATGTCCGTCCGCGCGATAACTCGCGTAAAAATCGTTCGATTTCGATAAACTTTTAGTACATGGAAGGGGAACACCTGGGAAGGAACCCTATTGAAAGTGAAAGAAATGGGGTCAAAGGTCAGGACATAGGAGCTGGATCCATTCCACTGCTTTTATGCGTCATAACTAATGTAAAAAAGGTTCGATTTCGATGAAATTTTAGTATTTGGTAGGGAACTACCTGGGAACAAACCCTATTGAAAATGGGCGAAATGGGGTCAAAGGTCAGGACATAGGAGTGGAATCACTTCCATCGCCATTATGCGTCATAATTTACGTAAACATTCTTCGATTTGGATGAAATGTTAGTATGTTGTAGGGGCCTGCCTGGGGACGAATCCTATCGAAAATCGAAAATGGGCGAAACGGGGTCAAAGGTTAGGACACAAGAGCGGGATCTATTCCATAGCCCTTATGCATCATAACTTACGTAAAAATGCTTCGATTGCGACAACACTTTATCATGTTATTTCGGAGGTATTCTGAACCGGTTCTGTTGAATATCATCGAAATGGGATCAAAGGTCAGGGCACAGGACCGAGATTTATTCCACAGCCATTATCCTCAGAACTTGAGTAATGATTTCTGGTATGTTGGAAAGCGTATTATAATCAATGCATTGCATGATTTTACTAACTTGTTTTTATTCAGTCTGCAATTGCTTGGAAACAGTAATTGAACTGCATAGCTGCCACTTACTGCTCAATTTCTCACAGCTATCGAAGCGGTCTTAAACTCACCCGAATAAGACTGCGGCCATTTCGCATGGTACTTTTTCCTGGTCTTCCCTTTCTGTGTTGATCTTCCAAACAATTAGTCATGTTGAAATGACTAGCACCTGCCAACCATCGAGTGGTCACAGTCACATTTCACGGCACTCTGACGACAGGACATTTCTTTATTATGCAGCGCAATAATCTTAGCACGTGAAAGCACTTATAGGAACGTCAGTTAGAAGTTTTAAGGTTTCTTTTCATATTATATAAATATACACTGCCTGACAGAGAAAATGGCACACCACGAAGACGTGAACGCAGCGCCATACAATTTGCAGGGTGGGTGCACACGTACAAGTTATGCAAAAGATTGCATTTGCATGCCAATCGCACTAATGGCGCACGGAATATAAGCGGACAACCAGCCCGTGGTGCCATCAGTCGAGACGTCGTCACGGCCGCGAGAAGCGATTAGTTCTGCTGTAACCGTGTCTGCAGAACGAACAAGGAGTGCCAATGCCGTTAAGACGCCGTCGGACGCGATTTCGTCAAGCAGATGAGTTCACGAGGTGTCAGCGTATAAACCTTCGTACCGCCATGGTCCTTGCTTCGTATTACGCAAGAAACGCAACGTGATGCCACAACCGTCGCCCGCGTTTGGAGACAGTGGTCCCAGGAAGGATCTGTGCAACGTCGTAGGGGGACCGGAGCAGGAGACGGACGTCCGAGCACACAGGTTGTCGCATCCGAAATCCTGCCGTCGCGGTTCCACAGGCGACAACGGGCGACGTTTTGCGGAGTGTACGGAGAGACTTGGATGCTCCAATATCGACGCGGAGACGTGTCGCGCCGATTATCTACATCTGGTTTGCTGTCCAGCAGTCAGTTGCGAAAGCTACCCTTAAGAGCGAGCCCATCTTCGCCACCGTTTGGCGTGGTGTGGTGTGGCTCCAGAGTTGCGTGGGGTGCCGAATGGAACAGTGTGGTGTTCAGCGCCGAATCGCGGTTCTGTCTTACCACGGATGATCGCCGTGTGAGAGTCTGGAGGCGACGTGGCCAACAGGCTGATTCCTCCGCCATTGTGGAGCGCCACACGGCCTGGCAACGTGGAATCATGGTGTGGGGTTCTATTATCGCCAACAGCCGCTCATCGCTGGTACGCATTACGGGCATATTGACGGCACGCCGCTATGTTAATGAGGTGCTGTGGCCCGTGGCACTACGGTATCTGCAGGGCATCCAGAACGCAGTTTTTCAACAGGATAACGCTCGGCCGCATACCGCGCGGATCAGCCTGAATGCTTTACATGGTGTACGATGCTTCCGTGGCTAGCACAATCCCCCGACCTCTTGCCCATCGAGCATCTGTGGGGCACAATTGGACGTCGGTTGAGTACCCTACCACTCCCGCAAAATGAAGATGAACTGTGGACTCGGATCAACACCACATGGTCCACGATACCCCAGGACTCTATTCGGACTGTCATTACCTCGATGCCGTCTTATTCAACGCTGTACCCAAAATGGGGCCACACTCCTTATTGATCATCTTGTATATTCGGCCACTGGAGCCTAGTCTGCATGTGACAATTAAATCATTTGTTCAGGGCCTACTTGGCTATCTGTGAGTGCAGTTTGTTCTGTTTTCGAGCATTTCTTCATGGTGTGGCATTTTCTCTGTCAGGCAGTGTATTTATTTTTATTACATTCTTATATATCATACACGGGTGTGCAAAAATTAAGGACAAAGAGGAGAAATTAGCATAACAGCGGAACGAGCAGCCAGAACGGACCGAAAGGCCACTCAGGAGATAGACTAGGGTCCGGTACGGTAGGGCATGCGCATATATGCAGCATGACGTGGGGGTCGGGGGTCGGAAGGGTATAAAGCACACGGGCGGTGTACGCTCAGCAATTCGGTGAAAGCTATTGCACGGTGTACATCGGTTTTAACGACGTCGAGTTGCTGCCACCATGTGATTGATATGGCCAACAGGCAATCCAGTAGACGACATCTGGATGACTTTACCCGAGGTCGCGTCATTGGGAAGTTGGAAGAAGGTCGAAGTGTGACTAGTGTTGCCGATGAGTCCGGGATCGCTCACAGCATCGTTTCACGAGCTTGGAAAGCATTTCAAACGACAGTAACAGCTGTCCGAGAGCTTAGCAGTGGTCGTCCACGAGCAACCACTGCGGCGGACGACCGGTATATTGTCCTACAGGCGAGAAGAGACAGACGGCAGACAGCGGGAGATATCGCAAGGCACATGCAACAGACAACTGGACGTCCGTTATCGCGTTTTACCGTGGCCAGGAGGCTGCAAAAAGGTATAGTCTATCTGCACGACGGCCAATACGGTGTGTGCCAATAACGCCTGCTCATCGGAGACAGCGGTTTCTATGGTGCCAGGAACACAAGAACTGGACACATCAGCAATGGGGTCGAGTTATCTTTACGGATGAGAGCCGATTTAGTCTGACGAGCGATTCTGGACGTATACACATCTGGAAATAGCTGGGAACACACAATCACACCTCCAACATCATCGAAAGGCACCGGTTTGAAGGTGGCGGAGTTCTCGTTTGGGGCGGTATCATGCTTGGTAGCCGTACTGACCTCCACATCTTCCAAGGAGGTTCAGTCACTGGTGTCTGCTATTGTACCGAGGTTTTCCTGTCTCACGTGCGTCTGTTTAGAGGTGCTGTGGGTCCTGAGTTCCTCTTCATGGACGACAACGCTACACCTCATCGTACAGTGGCTGTCGCAGAGCTGTTGGAGAGTGAAGATATTCAACGCATGGATTGGCCCGCAAGGTCCCGGGACCTAAATCCAATCGAACACGTGTGGGACCTTCTCGGGAGATGCTTGGCAGCACGTCACTAGCCGCCACCAATGATTCCCCAGCTGCGATTGGCGCTACAAGAGGAATGGGCCGCGATGCCTAAACAGCTCCTTGACAACCTTGTCCTTAGCATGGACAGACGTTGTAAATCCTGCAACGCAGTCAGGGGTGATCATACCCCTTACTAAAGACTGGATTTTTCTTGGCAGCCGCCTGTTACATGGACGTTTTTGTCTTCTGTCCAGTTGTGCTCGAAGCTACCTTTTCAATAAAGTGCCTTTGTATCCTTTGGATTCCTTGTCTGGACGGTTTTGCTCACTTGTCCCATATTCTTACATCTTGGGGACCTTATGGTATGATTTGAGTCGATGTGGAGCACTTCTGCACGACGTTACATTCGAAAAACCGTCTCGTCTTTAATTTTTGCACGCCAGTGTATATATCATCATCATCATTGTCAACCATTATCAATCCACTGCTGGATGAAGGTCTCCCCAAGTTTCCTCCACAACGGTCTGTCTTGTGCCAGTCTCCTCCATGTCACCCCTGCATACTTTCGAATTTCATCCACCCATCTCCTATGTGGTCTTCTTCTGGGTCTTTTCCTGTCCCTTGGAATCCAATCTAAAATTTCGGCTGTCCATCGATAATCTGTCCTTCTGGCAGTATGTCCAGCCCATTGCCATTTCAGGGATTTAACTCTGATCATGATGTCTTCCACTCTTGTCATTTTTCGGATCCACGAGTTCCTCTTCTTATCTCTCCTGGTTACACCAAGCATGCACCTCTCCATGCTTCTTTGAGTTGTCTGCAGCCTTTGTATGTCTCTTTTAGTTAAGGTCCACGTCTCTGCACCATACGTAAGCACTGGAAGGATGCATTGATCAAACACTTTTCTTTTAAGACATAATGGCATATTGCTCTTGAAAATTATGCTGTTTCTTCCAAAAGCTCTCCAGGCAAGTTTTGTACGCCGATTAATTTCTTCATCAATGTGACCCTCACTTGATATCTGCTGTCCAAGATAAACGTACGTGTCTGTTATCTCCAGCTTTTCTCCATCAATCGATAAATCTTCATTTCTTGTAAAAGCATTGAACATCACTTTTGTCTTCTGAAAGTTCATTTTTAATCCCACTTCTTTACTCTTGTCAGCAAGTTCCTGGATCATACTCTGCAGCTCTGATGGGGTAGTTGCAAAAATGACTACGTCATCAGCAAAACGAAGGTGGGTTAGATAATCTCCATTAATCTTTATCCCCTTGTTTTCCCAGCTCAGCGACTGAAAAACACCCTCCAATGTGGCATTAAAGAGCTTCGGAGATATGGTGTCACCTTGTCTCACTCCCTTTCCAATTTTTACGTGTGTTGTATTTTCAAACAGCCTAATCTTTGCACTTGCATTTTCATAGATGTTATTAATAATATTAATGTATGCATCTTCAATACCGCAGGTTTTCAGAGCCATTGTAACTGCTGATGGTTTCACCGAATCAAAGGCTTTTTCATAATCGATAAAAGCCATGCACAATGGAAGTTCATATTCCCTCGCTCTTTCAATTAGTTCTCTCAGCACGTGGATATGATCTATTGTGCTGTAGCCACTCCTGAATCCAGCTTGTTCTCTCGGTTGAGCCATGTCCAGTGTTACCTTCAAGCGGTGTGAAAGAACTTTAGTGAAGATTTTATAAACTACTGATAGGAGGCTGATAGGTCTGTAGTTTCCGAGATCCTCAATGTCACCTTTCTTATGTAGCAGGATCATTGTAGCGGTGTTCCAATCCTCAGGAATCTTTCCTTCATTAAGGGATCGAGTGAAAATTTGGGCGAGTACTGTTTCGATTTCTCCACTTGCTTCTTTTATAATGTCTACAGTAATTCCATCTTCTCCTGGAGCTTTTCCTCGCTTCATGTTCTTGATTGCATGTGCAACGTCTGCTGGAAGGACTGGAGGGAACTCTGGTACTGGTATCTTTCATAATGTCTGGAGTGCATATATCATCCCTTTCATATAATTTGGAGTAGAAATCTTTCACTCTTGTCAAAATTTCGCCTCTATTTCTTGTTACAGAACCATCTTCTTTTCTCAGTGCCATAATCTGTTTTCTTCCCTTACTGAGATGTCCCTTTGCTATCTTTAGGCTTTGGTTGTTTTCAATTGCTTTCCTCACTAGTTCACAGTTGAATTTCCTTACGTCTTCAGTGATACTTTTTCTTACTGTCTTGCATAGCTCTATATATTCCACTTTGGAAGTCACATCTTCTTTAGTTGTCCTCATCTCTCTTCTTTTTTGCATCAACATTTTGGCTTTTCCTGATAATTTGTTTACATGCAACTTGTTCTTAGACCCAGCTAATTTTGTTGCTGTTTCCATAAGAGCTTTGGTTACTTTTCTGTTAACTTCAGAGATGTCCACTTCTTCCGATGTTAGGCCTTCTAAAGCAGAGAACCTGTTCTTCAGTTCTAACTTGAAGGTATTATGGTGTTTTTTAAGGTTGGTTATGTCAATAGATTTTGTTTGTCTTATGAGCTTGCCACGTTCAAGTTTAGTGTTGAGGTGCATCTTACATCTCACCAATCTATGGTCACTACCTGTGTTGAACTTGTTTAGCACACTGCAGTCTTCTATGACGAATTTTTGGTTACACATAATAAAATCAATTTCACTTGTCGTCCCATTTCGATGTCTCCATGTCCATTTCCTGTGTGGCTTTTTCTTGATGAAGGAGTTCAAGATGAAAAACCCTTCTGCCTCTGCAAACTCAACGAGAGTATTTCCACGCTGGTTTCTGTTGCCATGACCGAATTTACCTACTGAAGTTTCATTCTGTTGCCGTTGCCCTATTTTTGCATTGAAATCTCCCATAATTATTTTCAAGTGCTGCTTACCTTTATTATTTAGATGACAAATTTCCTCATAAAATTCTTCAATTTCTTCTTCAGGATGACTTGTGGTGGGTGCATAAGTTTGAATAATCTGAGCCTGGTATCTTTTCGAGAGTTGGATAACAAGTCGTGCAGCTCTGTCAGAGGAACTTTCAACTTCTAATACTTTATCCTTCAGTTTCTTGTTTATTATAAATCCAACACCACTAGTTCTGCCAGTATCTGTCGCACGATAGTACAAGAGATGTCCACTTTTCAGTTCGATGAGATCTTCTCCTTTTCTCCTTACCTCACTTAGCCCCACGATGTCCCACTTGATCCTTTGTAGTTCCTCTTTCTAATTCAAGAAGCCTTGAATCAGAAGATAGGGAGCGTCCATTGTAAGTAGCCAAGGTCAGCATCAGATGGCAGCCTAGTCCGGTCCTCCGGGGATTCTTAGCACCCTCTGCCTTCATGTCGCACTGGCCGCTGCCTTGGCCAGGTACATTCCAGCTGCCGGAGACTGAGGGCCAAGATTTAAGTTGTGGAATCATTTTGGAGGGGTTTGGCCATAACTCACCACGCTGGCCAAGCGGGTTGGTGAGTGTGGGATAGAATTTCCTCTGATCCCGATGGTATAGTTATACCGCTATGGGCGGTCGTCAGAGCCCCTTTAGTGGGAACAGGATGCACCACGAGAAGGCGGGGTTGACATTTGTCAAGGAGAGGCTGTGATGTTACGCATCACCTGACCTTGCATCCCATATATATATATATATATATATATATATATATATATATATACAGTGGGATGTAAGGTCAGGTGATGCGTAACATCACAGCCTCTCCTTGACAAATGTCAACCCCGCCTTCTCGTGGTACATCCTGTCTAACTATACCATCGGGATATGCACCACGAGAAGGCGGGGTTGACATTTGTCAAGGAGAGGCTGTGATGTTACGCATCACCTGACCTTGCATCCCATATATATATATATATATATATAATTCTAAAGTTTTTCCTTAGTCTTCAGTTTTGCTCTTCAGTATATATATATATATATATATATACAGTGGGATGTAAGGTCAGGTGATGCGTAACATCACAGTCTCTCCTTGACAAATGTCAACCCCGCCTTCTCGTGGTACATCCTGTTCGCACTAAAGGGGCTCTGACGACCGCCAATAGCGGTATAACTATACCATCGGGATTAGAGGAAATGCTATCCCACACTCACCAACCCGCTTGGCCAGCGTGGTGAGTTATGGCCAAACCCCTCCAAAATGACTCCACAACTTAAATCTTGGCCCTCAGTCTCCGGCAGCTGGAATGTACCTGGCCAAGGCAGCGGCCAGTGCGACATGAAGGCAGAGGGTGCTACGAATCCTCGGAGGACCGGACTAGGCTGCCATCTGATGCTGACCTTGGCTACGTATAACGGACGCTCCCTATCTTCTGATTCAAGGCTTCTTGAATTGGAAGAGGAACTACAAAGGATCAAGTGGGACATCGTCGGGCTAAGTGAGGTAAGGAGAAAAGGAGAAGATCTCATTGAACTGAAAAGTGGACACCTCTTCTACTATCGTGGGACAGATACTGGCAGAACTAGTGGTGTTGGATTTATAATAAACAAGAAACTGAAGGATAAAGTTGTAGAAGTTGAAAGTTCCTCTGACAGAGCTGCACGACTCGTTATCCAACTCTCGAGAAGATACCAGGCTCAGATTATTCAAACTTATGCACCCACCACAAGTCATGCTGAAGAAGAAATTGAAGAATTTTATGAGGAAATTCGTGATCTAAATAATAAAGGTAAGCAGCACTTGAAGATAATTATGGGAGATTTCAATGCAAAAATAGGGCAACGGCAACAGAATGAAACTTCAGTAGGTAAATTCGGTCACGGCAACAGAAACCAGCGTGGAAATACTCTCGTAGAGTTTGCAGAGGCAGAAGGGTTTTTCATCTTGAACTCCTTTTTCAAGAAAAAGCCACACAGGAAATGGACATGGAGACATCCAAATGGGACGACAAGTGAAATTGATTTTATTATGTGTAACAAAAAATTCGTCATAGAAGACTGCAGTGTGCTAAACAAGTTCAACACAGGCAGTGACCATAGATTGGTGAGATGTAAGATGCACCTCAACACTAAACTCGAACGTAGCAAGCTCATAAGACAAACAAAATGTATTGACATAACCAACCTTAAAAAACACCATAATACCTTCAAATTGGAACTGAAGAATAGATTCTCTGCTTTAGAAGGCCTAACATCGGAAGAAGTGGATATTTCTGAAGTTAACAGAAAAGTAACCAAAGCTCTTATGGAAACGGCAACAAAATTAGCTGGGTCTAAAAACAAATTGCATGTGAACAAATTCTCAGGAAAAACCAAAATGTTGATGCAAAAGAAGAGTGATGAGGACAACTAAAGAAGATGTGACTTCCAAAGTGGAATATATAGAGCTATGCAAGACAGTACGAAAAAGTATCACTGAAGACGTAAGGAAATTCAACTGTGAACTAGTAAGGAAAGCAATTGAAAACAACCAAAGCCTAAAGATAGCAAAGGGACATCTCAGTAAGGGGAAAAGACAGATTATGGCACTGAGAAAAGAAGATGGTTCTGTAACAAGAAATAGAGGCGAAATTATGACAAGAGTGAAATATTTCTACTCCAAATTATATGAAAGGGATGATACATGTACTCCAGACATCATGAAAGGTACCAGTAGCAGAGTTCTTCCAGTTCTTCCAGCAGAAGTTGCACATGCAATCAAGAACATGAAGCGGGGAAAAGCTCCAGGAGAAGATGGAATTACTGTAGACATCATACAAGAAGCAAGTGGAGAAATCGAAACAGTACTCGCCCAAATTTTCACTCGATGCCTTAATGATGGGAAAATTCCTGGGGATTGGAACAACGCTACAATGATCTTGCTACATAAAAAAGGTGACATTGAGGATCTCAGGAACTACAGACCAATCAGCCTCCTATCAGTGGTTTATAAAATCTTCACTAAAGTTCTTTCACACCGCTTGAAGGTGACACTGGACATGGCTCAACCGAGAGAACAAGCTGGATTCAGGAGTGGCTACAGCACAATAGATCATATCCACGTACTGAGAGAACTAATTGAAAGAGCGAGGGAATATGAACTTCCATTGTGCATGGCTTTTATCGATTATGAAAAAGCCTTTGATTCGGTGAAACCATCAGCAGTCGCAATGGCTCTGAAATCCTGCGATATTGAAGATGCATACATTAATATTATTAATAACATCTATGAAAATGCAAGTGCAAAGATTAGGCTGTTTGAAAATACAACACACATAAAAATTGGAAAAGGAGTGAGACAAGGTGATACCATATCTCCGAAGCTCTTTAATGCCACATTGGAAAATGTCTTTCAATCACTGAACTGGGAAAACAAAGGGATAAAGATTAATGGAGATTATCTAACCCACCTTCGTTTTGCTGATGACAGTCATTTTTGCAACTACCCCATCAGAGCTACAGAGTATGATCCAGGAACTTGCTGACAAGAGTAAAGAAGTGGGATTAAAAATGAACTTTCAGAAGACAAAAGTGATGTACAATGCTTTTACAAGAAATGAAGATTTATCGATTGATGGAGAAAAGCTGGAGATAACAGACACGTACGTTTATCTTGGACAGCAGATATCAAGTGAGGGTCACATTGGTGAAGAAATTAATCGGCGTACAAAACTTGCCTGGAGAGCTTCTGGAAGAAACAGCATAATTTTCAAGAGCAATATGCCATTATGTCTTAAAAGAAAAATGTTTGATCAATGCATCCTTCCAGTGCTTACGTATGGTGCAGAGACGTGGACCTTAGCTAAAAGAGACATACAAAGGCTGCAGACAACTCAAAGGAGAATGGAGAGGTGCATGCTTGGTGTAACCAGGAGAGATAAGAAGAGGAAGACTCGTGGATCCGAAAAATGACAAGAGTGGAAGACATCATGATCAGAGTTAAATCCCTGAAATGGCAATGGGCTGGATATACTGCCAGAAGAACAGACCATCGATGGACAGCCGAAATTTTAGATTGGATTCCAAGGGACAGGAAAAGACCCAGAAGAAGACCACATGGAAGATGGGTGGATGAAATTCGAAAGTATGCGGGAGTGACATGGAGGAGACTGGCACAAGACAGACCGTTGTGGAGGAAACTTGGGGAGACCTTCGTCCAGCAGTGGATTGATAATGGTTGACAATGATGATGATGATGATATATACAGTAGGACCTCGTTATTTGTTTTTCACTTTATACGTAATTCTGAGCTGGTACTGATACTTTACTGTAGTTTCTATCGTTTTTTCAATTTTTCAACTTGGTTATATGTAATTCATTTATACGCTTTTTACGATTATACGTTAGATTTTGAATTTTAGATTATCAAAAATTACGCGGTTCTTAGATTCATTTATGCGTAACCCGGTATGTTGTTTCAACTTTGAGAGAATCAAACAGTTTTTTGCAGCCATGAAACATATAATGCAACTAAAAACTTACTCAATAACGTTCACAGTTCTCTTTCTCTGAATTGAGTAAGTTTGAAATAAGAAAAGTTATTGAATATTTTACTCAGCATTAATGTTAAATCAAATAGTGGACAAACTGATTTGAAAAGCATTATGCTTAAAAGTAAAGGATGTGTAATTAGAATATATACGTAAAACAAAATTGTATTCGGGTTTACTATCTAGTTTTTCATTTAAAGGTTGTTGTTTTTTTCATCTATTAAAAATAAGTAATCACACAGAATTTCTAAACCTACTTTTTGCAATGAAATTAGAATAAAAAAGAATTAATACCTAAGTCAAAACAGACATAGGCTTAAAAGGTGGCAAACAAAGTATTTATGTGTATGCGTGTAGGTACGTCTTGCATTATAAATTTGCGTAACTGAAATAACGTAATTGTGTTTTTCTTTATTTGGGGGAGGGAGATTTGAAGTTTTACAATAGTATTCAAATTTTGAAATATCTTTTATACGTTTTTCACATTTATATGTTTTTTTAGGCCATCTCCTACAAAAACGTATAACCAAGGTTTCGCTGTGTATATACAGTATATATAAGCTCTGTATTATTATGTGCAGGGATGCCACTTACGGGCCCTTGGCAATGGTGGGCCCCTGGACCCGTTAGCAGTGTTTCTTTCAGGACGGTTTGGCCGGGGGAGCAAATGGAACACTAGAGGGGGCAAGTAATCCATTTGCTATATATATATATGTATATAATTTTAACTACTATATTTATATATATAGAAGTAATTACTATATATATAGCACAGGGGCGCATTTAGAGAGGGTCTGGTTGCCCCCCCCCACTACCGGAAAATGTGTCATTTTTTTGTTTTTTGGTTAAAATGCGGCTTACATTAGAAAGCATGCCTTAATTTAATAAAAATGTATCGACTTACATTAAAAAAAAAAGGTTTTAATTTTTCTTCAATTTTTCATTAACTTTGATTTTGTTCCAGATCGTGGATTTCAAAAACTTCCTATTTTCGCCCCCCCCCTTCCCCCCGAAAGAAAAAATTCTATAAAATTATCTGATATACTCATTACTTCACCCATTTCAGGAATAACAAACTTTTTTCAGCTAAAGGTGGAGTGGGGGGGGGAAGTCCGCAGGCTCGAAATTTTCATCTACTAAAATGCATTCAACGCACTCTTGATCCTGAATCATGATTCCTAGACAATTAGGTATGATTAGTCAATACTTATTATATTTTGAAGAATATCATGCGTCGTAAACACTTTTTAATAAAATAAACAATAACTAGTACCATTTGAACAAATATTAAAAAAAATATAATTGGAGAAATATTTGTAGCATAAAAAGAAACGAAACTTCCTTTTTCATCATAGCCTGAATTTATTAAAATTTGGCTTGGTAACCTAAAATGTCTCCGGGGGGGGGTCGTTTTGGGGATGGCTTCGCCCCCTGGAAGTATGCCTGAAAGAAACACTGCCCGTTAGTCTCCACCTTAATCCAGCCCTGTGCTTTCCTGAGAGAGGCAGAAAGAAAATTGGTTTGTTGTTTCTAAGATGAGAGTACTGCTAAATATCAAGTTTGTGGAGAACGTCAGACATTTGCCAAACAGGCAAATATATATATATATATATATATATATATATATCATCATCATCATTGTCAACCATTATCAATCCACTGCTGGACGAAGGTCTCCCCAAGTTTCCTCCACAACGGCCTGTCTTGTGCCAGTCTCCTCCATGTCACTCCCGCATATTTACGAATTTCATCCACCCATCTCCCATGTGGTCTTTTTCTGGGTCTTTTCCTGTCCCTTGGAATCCAATCTAAAATTTATATATATATATATATATATATATATATATATATATATATTAAAATAAATGTTAGCCGACTCTTGACTCCTTTTAAATGCGACACCCGCACAATACAGAAAGGCGTGGGACAAAGAGAAATCGAAGATGTTTTGGCGCGCAATTCGGATTACGACCAAGGTCATCAGATGCAACGTACGAACCATGAGCATGAAGACTTTTGTAAACTGGTGTTCGAACATCGTCGTCCATGCGCAACTGGCATATACGTACGTGGAGCACTTGGGCATCTCCTCCATTCATGAATGACTTCATTCCTATATGGATTTTTTCTTTGGTTGTCGGGAAACGGAAGCCCAAACCTCACTCTAGTCGTGAAACAGGTTATCCGCAGAAAGTCAACGTTACTACAAACACAATTACTAATCGATTCCTCAGTTGTAATGCTGTTTCTCTTAACCCAGTTATCCCTGAGGATTCTGAACACGAATAAAAAAATAAATAAATTTGCTCTCCTTGTTTTAGAATTAACACTTCTCTACAGAGCGGTTTCTGTCCTATTTCTTTGTATTCTTTCCTCACAAGTACCGAATACAGCTGGCAGCGAAGAGAAAAATTACGAATCAAATAACCGATATAGAATGTACCAAAATCATACAATCTCAATTACTCGTCGTAACCAAAATATAATGTTTCTTCACAGAAGCATAACTAGGCATTTCTGCGCCCAGTAGAAGGCACAAAATATTGCGCCCCCATTTCACTTTCTGTTTTACACACACACACACACACACACACTGCTCGATTAATAAAATCTGCCACACCTCAGTGTTTTTTGTTTTTTTTTTATTGGAGGTTTAACGACCACCGTGAGCAACTCAATGGGCTATAAGCAGTCGCCCATCCCTAATTTAGGGTCACTGGTTCCGGGGAAGGGAGAGAGCCAGTGCCGAAAGACAAACACAACACCCATGCCTCACCGGGATTCGAACCCGGACCTATTCGGACGAATGATCAGAAGCCATCGCTTAGACCACTGCGCCACTGGGGCTGCCACCTCAGAGTGTTTTCTGTTATCTCTATGTGGGAGGCACAACCAAACTGTGGCTGTTTCTACAGCTTTTCCCAACTGCTTGGAATGGAAGTTCGAATCTTCGGCACCACATGAAACTTGCGCCGAATACAGCTGGCAGTGTGGCTCACAGTCGCAGTAATGCTCTAATGGCTCCCTGAGAATCTTCAATAGTGTGCCCGATACCCCTATTTTGCAACGTACCGACAACCGCGCCTTCATTTTTTTAATCTGAGCAACTAACACCCCTGAAAATTTTGAGGAAGAAACGCAAATTTAAGCTGCCAAAACTGCCGAAGTTACAGTTTATTTGCTTATTATATATTGGAAAACATAAGCAAATTCTGTAAATGGACAAATGACAGTATGCGTGAAAACAAACTGCACCAGAAATTGGTGCAAATGTTTCAAATCCAGTTTCAATGAGATTGTAAGTAATGATTTTTGCGCCCTCTTGAGCTGCGCCCGGGACAGCCAAGTAACGTAACTAGGATGGGCCGCCCTAGTTATCCCTCCGCCTCTTTAAACTTAAACTACTTTATCATCACTGTGTCCAGGGGCGGATTGGGGCTATCAAATCAGCCTGCTTTTGAGGACTGTTGATAGTAATGTATATTAATGCTCTGTTGGTAAAGTTATGTTAGTGGCAACGTATTAACCCTTCCCAGCCCAGTGTTGTTCAGAAACAACATATATTCTTTGAACTTTCGTAATCCTTCTAACCCAATAAATTCTAACTAAACCCATTGTAGCTGGTAGACAACTATCCAAAACAACATTGTAAAAACCGCATGACAGGATTTCCCTATGTTGTGTGCCAAAACTGTGATATGGTTTAAAAAAAGAAAAACCTGCTTTGTCGATTTCCATGTGAAGTGAGAAATATCCTATCGAACATTTTCCTACATATATTCAGAAATGAGAGATCAAAACAAATTTCCTTTTGAAAAGAACGATGTGGTTTCATGCTCATGAAGGAAACACAATAAGGAAAAGAAAGTCAAATTACCAAAACTTTGAACTTTCATATGCCAATTTTGTTCACAAACATTCAGTATTTGAGAGATAAAATGTTATAAAAGTTTTCAGTGTTATTTTTATTTATTAGAAACCCAAAACACCACAAAAAAAAAAAACCCAAAAAAGTTTCGGATTTCAAAGATAAAATCTTGGACTGGAAAGGGATTAATGGGATGTTGGTAATAATGTCGGGTAATGTTTATTAGGCTTAATATGCATATTAATGTTCATTCATTGAGCGAAAAGAGGACAAAGGCCGAGCGGAGCTCTCTTTATGAGACAATTAGTTGTTCGGGCATAGATACGAGATGACACATCCAATCACCGTGATTTTTTTCATGCAATTGAACATCGTCCATGGTTAGATTTTGACGCCTTCCGATTCCCGAAATTCCATGTCACTGAGGAATAATCTTACAAAAACTTGCATTTTTAGGGGGTTTCTGGGTTTTAAGAAGGGGTCGTTTGTTACCCATCTCCTCCAAAGATCTTCAGCCGACCGCGGTGACCCTTGCCACAGAGAAAGGGAAGGACATGGGGTTGGTATCATGTGATTCGTCGTGTGGTATGAAAATAATGACCATTAAAAGACTGATCAGTTTTAATAATAATTGAAAAAATCCGCTCTCTATACGAGATTCGGGACAATTAGTTGTTTTAGCATAGCTGCATGACGAATCGATCACCGTGATTTTTGGCATGCGATTAGACATCGTCCATGGTCAGGTTTTGACGCCTTCCGCTTCCCGAAATTTCGTGTCAATGAGGAATTTCAATTAAAACTAGATGGACTTTTTACTTGAACCGTTTCAGGAAAGTCGGCTCACTAACACTAATTTAAAAAAAATCGTTTGAATTGAAAAAATGGAAAGACTCCGTCTGTTAGCTCAACACTTGCTTAATCTATAATAACAAGTTAGTAAAATCATGCAATGCATTGATTATGAAACGCTTTCCAACATACCAGAAATCATTACTCAAGTTATCACTCAAGTTATGAGAATAATGGCTGTGGAATAAATCTCGGTCCTGTGCCCTGACCTTTGATCCCATTTCGATGATATTCCACAAAACCGGTTCAGTATACCTCCGAAATAACATGATAAAGTTTTGTCGCAATCGAAGCATTTTTACGTAAGTAATGATGCATAAGGACTATGGAATAGATCCCGCTCCTGTGTCCTAACCTTTGACCCCATTTTTCCCATTTTCAATAGAATTCGTCCCCAGGCAGGCCCCTGCAACATACTAACATTTTATCCAAATCGAAGCATTTTTACGTAAGTAATGGCGATGGAAGTGATTCCGCTCCTATGTCCTGACCTTTGACCCCATTCCAATAGGGTTTGTCGCCGGTGGTCCCCTACCACATACTAAAATTTCATCGAAATCGAACCTTTTTTACGTTAGTTATGGCGCATATCAGCAATGGAATGGATCCCGCTCCTATGTACTGACCTTTGACCCCATTTCGTTCACTTTAAATAGGGTTCCTTCCCAGGTGATCCCCAACCAGATATTAAAATTTCATCGAAATCGAACGATTGTTACGCGAGTTATCGTGCGGACGGACATACGCACACAACGCGTGACGTAATGAGGCAGATGGGAATGGCGACCATCTGCTCGCCGCAAGAGCGTGACGTCATAAAACTTTAATAGGATCCACACACAACGCGTGACGTAATGAGACAGATGGCGTGACCGCGCGCCAACATTCTCAAATGCGAGATTGTGATGTCATAAGATTTCTAAGCATTGGTAACATTAATGGAACGACGCCATGCCAATAAAAACGTTATAATTCGGGGTGGGTATTCAACCCACTAAACGAATTCTCCTAAAGTCGAGATCAAGCTAAATCGATTTCTAGTACCAGAAAACGGTAGGTTAACGACTTTCATCAACGAGCCGTTTTCAAAATAAAATGTACATACATATATACAAGAATTGCTACTTTAAGGTAGGCGTCAAGGAATTTTGCTTCCTATACGTCCAATGGAAAAACTTCTGTACAAATTTTCTTCACAAATGATGCGTTCCCAAGGATGAAAATTTGAACATCCATTAAAATAGCTTCATTTCATAACTTGGAATACTTAATATTTTCTAAACCATAACCGTAATTATGCAATCCAACATTTATTTGTCCACTGACGTCATCAAAGCACAAGTCGCACCATCTTTTTTCTGATTTCAACACCACCAAAGGAAACGTTATAGTTTTTTAATATAATTATGCTTATGTTTTACAAAATGTTAAGTATTCCAAGTTATAGTATGAAGTTAGTTTAATCGATGTTCAAATTTCCATCCTTGGGAACACACTAATTGTGAAGGAAATGTGTTAAAAAGGTTTTTCATTGGAAATATAGGAAGCAAAATTACTTGACGTCCACCTTAATAGTGTGGGATAAGGGCGATGGAATGGATCCCGATCCTATGTCCTGACCTTTGACTCCATTTGTCTCATTTTCAATAGGGTTACTCTCCAGGTGGTATATTTTAGTATGTGTAGGTTACTCTCGTACCACATACTAAAATTTCATCGAAATCGAACCATTTTTACGCACCTTATGACGCATAAGGACAATGGAATACATCCCTCTCTTATGTCCTGACCTTTGACCCCACTTCACTCATTTTCAATAGGGTTCGTCCCCAGTGGTACCCTACCACATACTAAAATTTCATTGAAATCGAACCATTACGCAAGTTATGACGCATAAGGACAATTGAATGAATTCCGCTCTTATGTCGTGACCTTTGACCCCACTTCACCCATTTTCAATAGGGTTCGTCCCCTGGCGGTCCCCTACCACATACTAAAATTTCATCGAAATCAAACCATTTTTACGTGAGTTAACGTGCCGACAGACGGACGGAAAAAGCTGGAGCATATACGCTTCTTCAACCTACGGTTGGAAAGCGTAAATAAAAGGAAGTTTGTGTATGTGTGTCTGTCTCTTTCGCGATACAAAATGAAAAACGTGGTTCCCGACGTGAGAGAGTCTTTCCGCTTTGTTTACATGCAACCTGATAACAACCAACGTGAAGGAAAGCAGTTCATGATAAATTTTAGGCATTTCTTTTTTAGAATGTTTCGTACTTTTGTTCTGGAAGTCATAAATTTTACGCGTTCGTCTTTTAGAATTTGTTATAATAGACGCCTTAATGAGCTTAGATTTTGCAATAGCTTCGCTCAAAATTTGCCAATTGTACCAGAGTTATCGGCTACCGTTGGCGGCTTGTCCTAGTAGATACTCGTGTTTGGCCCCGGTTTGATATTACTGTTACATGTTGAAAGTCATGCATCTCAATTATTTAAGTTATGCGCACTCAGGGACGGTGGAAGGGAGATACATTGGGTGCAATGCACCGGGGCCTCAGAATTCTAAAGCATTTCTAAAGTACCTATGGATTTTATTTTTATTTATTTTTTTGGAAAAAGAGGGAGAAACACAGTTGTATCAAAACTGTACAAATTCAGGACTAACGAGTTAGTACCTAAACAAAAACTTAACGGAGACATTTCAGCTGGACTGACCTTTTGCATTCTGATCTCCTGTAAAATACAATACTTGCTCAGTTAGATAACAGATTTTAGTTGTTTAAATCAATGAACAGTAGATATGCATTTTATACACCAATGAGCTCTGCTCCTGTCGAAACTATGTTCACATCAGCTACAAAAAATTATTGCATTTAGTAACGGAAGATGATCTTTTGCATGAGTTACAAATTATGAAAAATCTTCTGAAGGCCAATAACAAAACGTCAAGGCTCTAAACAGCTTCTTCAAGACATAGTTGATACTCATAGCAATTACAGCGATATATTCCTAAACATGAGAACTGCTTTATGATTACAGAGGATGTTCACACATATTTAGAACGTTTTTGATAAGAAATTACAGAAAATAAAAGAAGTTTAAAGAATAGAGATTGGCAACAGTGTGTAAAATGAACACAAATGAAACATCTGCTGGATTAGGGCCGCGGGTGGCCTAGTGGGCAACGTTGTGACTGCCACGGAAAGGACCTCAGGTTCGATCCCAGGCAGGTACGAACGCTCGATCCACTAAATATCCGCCGTGCGTCGGATGGGCACGTTAAACCGTCGGACCCCGGGTACTGGCCCCCGGTAATAAAGAAGAGCGTCTTCCTCCCACTTTCTACTTCGCTTCCGTGTCACTTTTCTATCGGGCACTCTAGCCCAAATCTCCTAGCTTCCTATTTCTAAGGGTTGTTTAAGACCTGGGGTCAGACACTCCTTTCCTAAAATCCTCTACATATGATCATCTGCTGCATTATCGTTTGCTAAGAAAACGGCGCACGTAAACAAGCTGCGGATAGAAGCTTATATTTTGGCTCTTTACGAAGAGAAATATTCGTATCCTGTAATTAAAAAACTCTGAGAAAATCATGGAATTGGCATTTCTATATGTAAAATAAGCAATATTATTCATACGTAATACAGAGGAAAATCGTCACGCATTGCTTTTAAATGGAAAAACACCACCAAACGAATATCGAAGGAAGGTACCTACTTTTATTTCAAAAGTAAGGTCTCTGATCTTAAAAGAAAATCCACCGAGACAAAGAGCAATCGTAAGTCGTTAAACATCTCTGTATCAACTGTAAACAAGTAATAAACAAAGATTTGAATCTGAGAAGAAAAACAAATCATAATGTTCACTGCCTTTTACCTAGGCACGTGACTGAGCGCAGAACACGGTGTAGATTTCTTTATGAAAATCACTTAGCCGGAGACAGACGGAAATTTATTGTGACTATTTATGAAGCATGTATCTACCTAAACGACTGTAACAAAAACAAGAAAGATGACACCGAATTTTCGGGTGTAATGAGCACGTCTTTTGAATCCGTTCTGACGCAAATTAAATTTATCAAAGCTATTCAAAGTCAATGAAACCGGTATGGAAAACAATAGTATCTGACGGAAGAAAGAAGTTTTTCCATTGGGTTTTTAATCCCGCAGATATTGCTGTAAACGGAATCGTGAGCTTACACCCTCTGGTTGCAGACTTGCGCGTTAAGAAAATTTTTAATTTATATGAGAAACGTTTCGCAGCGGAAACGCTCCACTCTCCAACAAAGAAAGAATTTTTCAAATCTGATTCTTCGAAGCAGAGATATGGACAAATATAGGATATGCATCTACGCCCCCTGGCGGGAAACCATGCATTATTTTAGAAGGAAAGTAGTCTGTAAAGGTTTTTCAATGTGAGCGGTATCGGTTCAAGAAAAAAAAATATTTTAGTCGAGTTTTCAGGAGTTCAGATTTTGCTGCAAATACATTAGAAGCAGTTTTTAACACTTATGCCTCCGGTGGCCAAAACATTCTTTACCAAACATTAGAAATTATATAAAAAATATTTTCAACCAGGAGCTTTATGCGATACAGGAAGAATTTTTCAAATGGGAGTTTTAGAAGCAGAAGAAAAGCAGAAAACGCAATTTAACTTTGCGCCCCCCAAGCGGAAAGTCTGTGATTTACTTGAAAATTTTTAATTTATATCAAAAACATTTCACATCGGAAACATTATCGAACAAAAAAAAAAAAAAAAAAAAAAAAGGAATTTTTCATATCGGATTCCTACAAGTAGAGATATTGACAAAAATAAGATATACATCTACGCCCCTGGCGTAGAAACCATGCATTAATTTAAGAAGAAAATGTTAATAAAATGTTTGTCGGCGTGAGTAGTATCGGTCCACAAACGAATTTTTTTCTGTCGAGATTTTAGAAGCTCAGATTTTGCTGCACATACACCAGAAGCGGAAATTAAGACTTACGCTCCCTGGTGGCCATACCATCTTTTACAAAAATTAGAAATTATGTGCAAAGGATTTCCCATTAGGAGCTGTATCCAGTGCAGAAAGAATGTTTCAAATCGGATATTTAGAAGCAGAGATATCGGGGGAAACAGAATTTACCTTTCCGCCCCTAGCGGAAAGTCTATGAATTACTTGAAAATTTTGAAATTATATGAAAAACATGTCACACTGGAAAATATCTAATAAAGAAAGAATTTTTCAAATCGAACCATTAGAAGCAGGGATATTGACAAAAAAAAAATATACCTCTACGCCCCCTGGCGGAGAAACCATTCAATATTTTAAGAAAATATTCCGAAAATGTTTATCGACGTGAGTGGCGTCGGTCCACAAACGAATTTTTTTCAATAGAGATTTTAGAAGCTCAGATTTTGCTGAAAATACATCAGAAGCAGAAATTAACACTTACGCTCCGTGGTGGTGAAAGTATTCTTTACCAAAAATTAGAAGTTATTTGCAAAAGATTTTCCATCAGGAGCTGTATCCGTTAAAGAAAACAATTTTCAAATCGGAGTTTTAAAAGAAGAGATATCAGGGAAAACGTAATTTACGCCCCCTAGTGGAAAATCTATGCGTAATTTGAAAAAAGTAACTACACCTAAAATATTTTTCAACATAAATGAAATCGAAAGAAAAAATAACTTTTTCAATCGGATGTTTAGAAGCAAATACAGTAAAACTTCCGACATCGTAGCGGAAAGAAAAATTGTCCGTTATTTAGAAGTGTCCGCTATTGAGAAAATCATGCTTTATGACAGTATACATGTACCATGTTTATAACGTAAAAACAGCCATTACAATCTTGCCAAGAGATTTCCCTCACTTGTGTTTTTCCAATGCCCAGTTCATCTTCTAAAACGCGCACACTTAATCTTTCCTTTTCACTGAGCTTCACTATTTCAACTTTTTTCTTTTAGAGTCCAGCGCTTACGTTTGTGCGACATTTTAAAATCGATGTTTGAAAAATTTTTGCTTCACAGCTCGCTTGATGAGGAAAACCTACATGATTATTGCAAACAAATGTGATTTCTAATAATCTGGACTGGAAATTGATCCCTGTGTACTGACCTTGACCTTACCAAACAACAAAAGGTGAATCCCTCCCACCTACACCTGAATTGTGTTTGCATGTGTTTCAATCCGATTACCGTTCCCGAATTAGCCGGCCTTGAGCGTTGGCAGGGCGTTGGTCCCCGTTTTTGAGGTTTCACCCCATTGGGAGCACCTGAAGAGCTAGAAGACAATTTCTCCTGGTCAAATGTACGTATGGAAAGAGAGAGTCTGTCTGCTGAGCACGAACGCTAATCCTTTTTCCAGCGATTTCGGCCACTTACCCTGGGTACATAGCACTTAGCACCTTAAAATTTACTAGGCCTCGGGAACAAAACTGTTAAGACACAGAATGAGGAAGGGTAAAATAACAAGGGCCGCTGGTGGCCTAGTGGTCAACGTTCGTGACTGCAACGGAGGAATCTCAGATTCGATCCTGGACAAGTACGAACTTTCGAACCACTAAATACCCGCCGTGCGTGTCGGATGGGCACGTTTAGCCGTCGGACCCCGGGTACTGGCCCCCGGTAATAAATAAGGGCGTTTTCCTCCGCCTTTTTACCTCGCTTCCGTGTCACTTTCCTATCGGGCACTCTAGCCCAAATCTCCTAGCTTCCTATTTCTAATAAGGGTTGTTTAAGACCTGGGGGTCAGACATTCCCTTCCTTAAGTCCTCTACATCTGATCTATACCTTTTGCCCATATTCCCTCAAAGTTCTCTGATGTGTCACCAATGGACTATTGTGCCTTCCGACTGCTAAAAGAGAGAGGGTGCTTTCTAAACGCAGACCTAAAGCAATGATTAGACTAAGAAAAGCAGTGGAATAAAATACCACTACCAATTTTAAGAAATGCCCTATTATCTTGGAAATCTAGATGTAGGTTCATAGTTCAGAGAAAGGGCTATCATGTAGAACATTTAAGAAAGAAATAATTTTATTTTAAACATTAAGTATATTGCTGGAAAGTTGTTCTAAAAATGTGTAAAAATCCTCTGTATTTTTGGTCTACGCCGGGATTCGAACCCGAGTACGCTTATTCCGGAACAAGTCGCTCTACCAACTGAGCTACGCAGACATGTCTTCTGATTCCTATCTGCCTTTATGTCATGTGCGTCCTGCTGGCAGGTACGTCACATGTGTAAAAATCCTCTGTATTTTTGGCTATACCAGTAACTGACGCTATAACGAAGTAAATTTCTCCGTCATTTTTGGTCTACGCCGGGATTCGAACCCGAGTACGCTTATTCCGGAACAAGTCGCTCTACCAACTGAGCTACGCAGACATGTCTTCTGATTCCTATCTGCCTTTATGTCATGTGCGTCCTGCTGGCAGGTACGTCACATCTCCCCCGAAAGCGGGCCGGGGGCATGGCCCACGGGTCAGCCGTGACCATGAATCGTTGCAGGCAGCCATCCACTGTAGAACGTGCACTTGAGAACTCCCAGTCAATCTGCTGTGTGGAATACAACATCACACATTTTTTTTATTTTTCGAAGCGCTGGAGAAGGAATTCTCTGATTTTTCCTGTCTCGCGGTGTGGAAATAACATCACACCAATGCGAGATTTTTGAAAGGCCGGGTCATCCGGATAGTTCGGGCGCCATTATAACGAAGTAAATTTCTCCGTCATTTTTGGTCTACGCCGGATTCGAACCCGAGTACGCTTATTCCGGAACAAGTCGCTCTACCAACTGAGCTACCTACGCAGACATGTCTTCTGATTCCTATCTGCCTTTATGTCATGTGCGTCCTGCTGGCAGGTACGTCACAACGCAAATTCCGAAAGATCATTTAGCAAAGAAAAGTTGATTAAAACATATTTGAGATCAACCATGGCCGAAGATTGTTCGTCATCTTTAGATATATCAAGCATAGAAAGTGAAGAAGCAAAAAAACTGTGATTTTGATTCCCCAGTACAGAAATGGATCGAAAATAAAGAAAGAAAATTTATATGAATTTACAGAAAAAAATTATTTCAAAAATAAGCGCAAAAATCGATCATTTTTTTTTTCATATTTTTCTGAAAGTTGTATTTATCTCTTTCTATTTTTGAAGAATTCATGTCCGGATTTTTAGTGTATACAACAACAATTGCTCATTGTAGAATTTCAATGAAGTCGGAATACTCACAACTCATGAATGATCAACGGGCAACATATTCTCAATTATTATTACTCTGTCAACTGAATGACTTCAAAATATTTATCTGGTGACTGTTGAGCAACCAACGGATATTTGGGTAAAGGAGTGTTACATTAAAATTTTTTGGCCCTAATAACAGTTATGTAATCTACAGAACAAAACAAAAACTATGCATTCATAAAATATTAGTTGATTATATTGTCTATTTAGTTGAATAAATAAATCCATCGCTCTTTTTACGTTAAGCAACGCACAGCAACCGAAAAATTGTTATTCGGCCGCCGTCGGGGAATCGAATCCCGCATCTCTCGATATCTAGCCGAGCGCGTTAGCCTTACACCACAGCGGCCGACAATTCACGGTGCTATGTGTGTTTTTCTTTTTCAGTCAGCATCTGACATCATAAATCCGTAAGATGGGCTCAGCTGCTGAGACGTCTCCATCTGGTGCGCATTAACGGCATTGGCTATATATAATTATAGCAATAATCCAAAGGGCGAGATCCAAGCTGAAAATCATCTAAATACGTGGCGTGGCGTCAGTTGAGTACATAAATCCATCGCTCTTTTCACGTTAAGGCTCTACGAGACCCGCCATCTTGTATTGCTGCCTTCTCTTGTTAACTAACGGGTAAGCGTATTTCACAAATTGCTCGGGCAATTTTGCACATTTTCTAACACAGTTTGTGGCTAACGCAAGATATATGATAAATAAAGAGTTCCCTGGTTTCAGAATTTTTATTGACCTTTCCCTTCATTTTTTATCTGCAGCGAAAGTTATACCAAGGCGTCCCATAGTTTTATTAATTAATAAAAAATACTTAAAGAGTCCAAAATCAAAATCTGAAACCAGGGAACTCTTTATTTATCATATATCTTGCGTTAGCCTCAAACGGTGTTCCAAAATGTGCAAAATTGCCCGAGCAGTTTGTGAAATACGCTTGCCCGTTGGTTAACAAGAGAAGGCACAATACAAGATGCCGGGTCTCATAGAGCCTTAAGGAACGCACAGCAACCGAAAAATTGTTATTCGGCCGCCGTCGGGGAATCGAATCCCGAATCTCTCGATATCTAGCCGATGTCGCCCTTTGGGTTATTGCTATAATTATCCAGTGCCGTTAATGCCCACCAGATGGAGACGTCTCAGTAGCTGACTGAAAAAGAAAAACACACATAGCACCGTGAATTGTCGGCCGTTGTGAAACGCGCTCGGCTAGATATCGAGAGATTCGGGATTCGATTCCCCAACGGCGGCCGAATAACAATTTTTCGGTTGCTGTGCGTTGCTTAACGTGGAAAGAGCGATGGATTTATTTATTCAACTGACGCCACGTATTTAAATGATTTTCGCCTATTCAGTTAGCTGATAAGTAGAATAAATGTACAATTTACGATTGCAGGTTTGAAGAGTTTTATCTATAAGAAATTCAGAGATTTAAATATTTTTTTTTTTTTGGTGAGGGACAGGGGCGTATTGATGGCCCCCGCAGTGCGTGGGGGGCCTCAAGGTTAAAGGGCCTGTAGCCGGAGCAAAAATATTTTATAAATTTTTTTGCGAAAACTTCGTATGAAACTGTTTAAAGAAATAGCGAATAATTAAGGCAGCTTTGAATGAAGTATTAAGAAAAGCATTCTTTTTTTTTTTAGTAAATACGTAAAATCTTTAGAAATCATTTCCGTTACTTTAGTTCATAAAAACTGGATGACGGGAAAACAGCTATTCAAAAGTACTTGAAGCTAGACCCCTTGCTGTTGCAAGGGGTCTCAAGTTGCAATAGTTTCTTGCCCTTGCTATAGTTTCTATGCAAGTATGTTAACAAGAGAATGTGAAAAAAATATCAGCGCAATGCAGAATATTTATACCAATGCCCATAAGGTGTACGTATTACAATTGTTTGCACATAACTATGCATTCTTCCGAATATAATGAACTAAAAGGCGTTCCTCGCGGCAACGAAAAATCAGAGACATGTGTATTTTTTTTAGTAACAGAATCAAAAGCTTTTTTTTATTACTATGTGCAAAACATTGTGGCATTATGTTAAGTGTGTTTTTTATATTCCATAATAATTTAATATTTAAGTAGCTTTCCGTTTTTTGTGCTACAGTTTTTAATCGTAACTTAGTTATTTGCTTACTTATGTTGTGACATTTCGTATACATCGGAAAAGCCATTAGACACTGTCAGTAGTTGCATATTTTGTGTGTGCAATCGTGAGGCATTTCAAAAAGCAGGCCTTCTTTAATATAATAAGTTTTGCATGATATGATTAACTTTGACGTACGTATTCTGTAGTAATTTGTATCGGTTACCAGGGCAATCATTTTTATTACATAGCGTACACATTTGCGTTTCACACAATAAAGTGAAATAATTTTGATTTTACGAAAAATACTAGTCGGTTCCAAATAATTTTATTTATTAAAAAAAAAACCCGTAAAGCCTAGTTAACAATATGGAAGTTTTTTTCCTGTCCCTTGGTATCCAGTCTAAAATTTCGGTTGTTCATCGGTGATCCGTTCTTCTGGCAAATGTACAGCGCATTGTCATTTCAGGGATTTTACTCTGATCATGATGTCTTCCACTCTTGTCTTTTTCCTGATCCACGTGTTCCTCTTCTTATCTTTCCTAAGCCTGCATTTTGAGCTTCGCATCACTACAATCGTTTACTTCATCTGTCTTGAATTCCGCACTCATTTCTAGGATTTTCTCAGCACAAACGCAACTGATAAACAATATTAAATTTGGTCTGACCTTGGAACGACGTTACCTCCCAACAACGACGATATATTTTCCCCCGTAGTGACCGTTATACAGAGGTTTCACTGTATAACAAGTTTTGCGTCTACTGATTCTTTTGTGATCTGCAATTCATATTTTGAACTCGACACAGACAACTGCTCGTCAGTATGGAAGATGAGATGGGAGACAAAATTGGCACAATCTTTATTCTTAAACCTACCTTCGAAAAGTTTCTTTACGGCATCTGTATTAACGTCAATAACGAAAATCATGCAGGCTCTGACCCTTTAATCCTCAATGTCACTCCACTGAAGCAATTTTTTTTTCGGAAACTAGTTTTTTTTTTTTTAATGTTTTCAGCCGTTTCAGAAACACCAGTAACTGACTTAGGAAAGCAAAATGGGTCCGAGGTGCTCAAGACATTCTTTATGTTCAAAGACATGCACGATAAAAACCCAGCTTTTTTTTTTTTTTTTTTGTTGTCGTTTCTGTTGTTTTTAATTGATGTCAAACTGTACTTTTGGTATCAAAGAAAACACAACTGACATAGACTTTTCTTTTTTCTCTTTCGACATTTAATGCCTCCCAGGAGTACCTAAACGGACATTAAGGAGTTGCCAGGCGTTATTTTATGACCAGTTATTACAGGAGAGGGCGAATGGCCTTCGTAAAGAGCAGGATTCGAATCCCGCTCAGCAGTCTGAAGGAGAGAGATTTATGTGGAGGATTTTATGAAGGAAGGGAGTGTTTGACCCCAGGTCTTAAACAACCCTTAGAAGTCGGGAGCTGGGATATTTGTGCTAGAGTGCCCGACAGGAAAGCCACACAAGATAGAAAGGGGGAAAAAGATGCCCTTATTTATAACCAGGGGTCCAGTACCCCGGGTCCAACGGCTTAATGTGCCCATCCGACGTACGGCGAATATTTAGTGGTTCGAGCGTTCGTGCCTGCCTGGGATCGATACTGAGACCTTTCCGTGGCAGTTTCGAACGTTGACCACTCGGCCATCTATGGTTCCGCCGTCTAAAAGGAGCCGGCAGCCAACTGCTTAAATGAACAACTCGTGCAGCTGCGAGGGGGAGGGGAGAGGGACAGCTGCCCCTTGTCGCCCGTCTATGGAATCGCCAGAAAGGTTGAAATGATGTTGCTTCTAAAATTGGAAATGCATCACGACAAACAATATTTTCGTATGGAAACATACGCTTTTCATATGTAGAATATTTTCTTGCAATTAAATGTTCACCGTGTCTTTTTTTTTTTTTTTTTTTTTCGGAGTTTGACCGCGATAACCGTGAACAACTCTAAGGGCTATGTGACCGTAATAGAAAGAGCCAACGCCGTCAGGCAAGACAAACACACCACTATTCCTCACCCGGGCACATTTTGGACGAACGGTCAGCCGCCAGAGTGGCGGTAAATGTTTTTTAAAGTTCTGTATTTAATTTGCCATTTTTTATAGTGCTATGCGTGTTTGGTACTAATTGATTCGGCCTGGCATTGATGCAACACATATACTCTTTTTTTACGCTTTTCAACCGTAGGTTGAAGAAGCGTATATGCTCCAGCTTTGTCCGTCCGTCCGCACGATAACTCACGTGAAAATGGTTCGATTTTGACGAAATTTTAATATGTGGTAGGGGACCACCTGGGGACGAACCCTATAAAAATGGGCGAAACAGGGTCAAAGATCAGAACATAGGAGCGGGATTCATTCCGGTGCTCTTATGCGTCATAACATGCGTAAAAAATGGTTCGATTTCGATGAAATTTTAGTATGTAGTAGGGAACCACCTGGGGACGAACCCTGTTGAAAATTGGTGAAATAGGGTCAAAGGTCAGGACATAGGAGCTGGATACATTCCATTGCCTTTATAAGCGGCATAACTTGCGTAAAAATGGTTCGATTTCGACGAAGTTTTAGTATGTGGTAAGGAACCACCTGGGGACAAACCCTATGGAAAATGGGCGAAATGGGGTTAAAGGTCAGGACACTGGAGTGGGATCCATTCCATTGCCCTTGTGTATCATAACTTGCCTAAAAATGCTTCGATTGCGACAAAACGTTATCATATTGTTCCGGAGGTATAGTGAACCAGTTCTGTTGAACATCAACGAAATGGGGTCAAAGGTCATTGCACAAAAGCAAGATTTATTCCACAGCCATTATTCTCATAACTTGCGTAAAACTGCTTCTATTGCGACAAACCTTTAGTATGCTATTTCTGAGGTATACTGAACCGGTTTTGTTGAATATCATCGAAATGGGGTAAAAGGTCAGGACACAGGAGCGAGATTTATTCAACAGCCATTATCCACATAATTTGAGTAATAATTTCTGGTATGTTGGAAAGCGTGTCATAATCAATGCATTGCATGATTTTACTAACTTGTTCGCTTTCTAATCTAGGTTAAAATTAATGTTTTTTTTAAGCGTATTATGACATGAAATTAAATGAGTTATGAATAAACTCTCAGAAAGTAGAAATAGAATAGATTTTCAAAGTTAAAATAGAACAGACTTTTCTCGGGTAGGTGCTTACCAATACTCAAGTCACTTCCCGAAACCAACTTTCTGAATCCTCTGTGAAGTTAATTTTCAAGGGTCGAAAACTATTGTATATCTTGCATTGCCCACGGCCGCCAATCAATCCCCTTCGCTACGCCACTAATTAAGAGTGGGGGGGGGGGGCAGAAAGTCTCAGGCAATACTTTTTAATTCATAACTCTATGAAAAAAAGCAGTGAAGTGTAAGATGGTTGTGTTCGTTTCATGAAGCCCATTCAGGTTCGATGTTTATGTCTAATCGCAGCTCGTTGCGGAAGATATATAGCAAAGGAATTATAGTTGAGAAAGTTTTAGAATCAAATTATTTTTTACTTGCGTAAACTTATATGTACAAATTGTCTTTGAATTATTTTTCTAAATCACTACTTGAATCTGGCAGTTCGTTAATTATTCTTCGCTCTCGTACTTACGTATTCTATAATTCTACGAAAGTTTTCTTTCTCTTTCTCCGTCCAGTTCGGACATCCAAAAAGTGTTCCTTCTCAAACCATCATCCTGCGACATTCTTCTCTCTACACCTGTCATGTCCTCTCCCATTCTTCGGCCTGATCTCCTGTGTCTCTTAATATATAGCTCGAAAGGGAAAGCATAAGACGCCTTGGATGTAATAAAGTAATTGAGCTGTCTCGATTGCTCCATTTTGATCACAATGTACAGATTGCAGGGTAGGCCCATGAAACGATAAAAAAAAACTTAATGTTTTCTGAAACGGCTTTTCAATACAAAGAACGATTCCATGTGAAACATTGTTTTACAGTTTCTAATTACCCTTGCCTCCATTTATAGCCCCTTTCAAACTTACCACTAGAATATTCCTTGCTTGGAAAAGAATTAATTCTAAACTCCTTTAAAATCTCCTAAACCCACGTAACGTTAGTAAGATCGCTTACGTTCAAAGGGTGAAAGTATACCATCGCAATGCTACAAACGAAAAACGCTTATGTAGCTAACCTAATATCTTGGTAATGTTACATTTTACAACAAATGAAATTAAGCGCCATCGTCTTTTAAATTTCGTGACAGAGATTTAAAATAAACTTTCTCAGTTCTATGTGAATTTGATTTAAACTCATGAAAGAAATACGGGATTACGCCATATAATATAAATTTTGAAGATGACAATCCGATTTTTGGCGTAAATGTGATAAGGATGGTAAGTCAGATAACATCCGAAAACTTGAAAATTTTCATCGTCCTGGAGCGGGACACGAACCCGCGTCTCTCAGAAAACGCCCGGGTATGCTAACCACTACACCACCCCGAACGACAAAGTTTCAAGTTACCGATCAATTTGAATATAACCATCACAGGATTCGCTAGTCGAAGCAACCGGCATTCATGTTTAGCGAATCTGGAGGTTAAGAATCTTATCCCGTGTTTGTCCGGAGAAGCAGATAAATCATGAAAGAAATACGGGATTACGCCATATAATATAAATTTTGAAGATGACAATCCGATTTTTGGCGTAAATGTGACAAGGATGGTAAGTCAGATAATATCCGAAAACTTGAAAATTTTCATCGTCGTGGAGCGGGATTCGAACCCGCGTCTCCCAGAAAACACCCGGGTATCTGGGGTATCGGATATTATCTGATTTACCATCCTTGTCACATTTACGCCAAAAATCGGATTGTCATCTTCAAAATTTATATTGATTTAAACTGTTGTAATTTTGTTGTATTGGATAAACATTTGTTAAAGCACAATACTGTAACGCGCATTTTGATGTGAATATACGTAGATAAAATGGAATTATAATAAGAGTACATTAGTTTCCCTTTTATTTTATTTTTTTCAAATGCAATGAATCATATTTAATTGCCGTTAAACCCACATAATCAAGAAACAGATAATCGCGAACCATGGTTTTATGCATAAAAAACACGAAGAACAGAAACTATCTTCATACGATTGATGTTAAAAATCGTTGTTTTATCGAAGACTGCTAAATAAGTGAATAAATTATCAGATCTTTTTCCACGAATTCCATTCCCATCTCTTTACTAGTTTTTTTCCAGAAGTAGCAAAATATAATTTCACGAGGCAATAAATCAGATGTTTATTCTAGTGAGAAGTAAGGAGTAGAACATTTTTCCTATAGTGTGTTCCTAAGACTGCACAATGTCACGTGTTTGGGAACTGTGTCAAAATTGTCAGATTTCCGCGTGAAATGTTTCGAACAAAGACGCTTCCAAGGATAAAATTTGACATCTTAGTGGCGCAGTGGTCTAAACGCTGTCTTTTGTCCAGTCGTCTGAAGTGGGATCCGGGTTCGAATCCCGGTGAAGCATTCATGTTGTGTTTGTCTTACGGCACTGGCCACCTCCCATTCCCTGTAAATACTGTAGTTGTCCCAAATTAGGGACGGCTGAATGTTTATAGCCCCACTGAATTTCTCACGGTGGTGGTTAACCCCACCCCCTCCCCCAAGTAATAAAACCGTGATGTATGCAATGATGTATTCAGGCATCTTCTTGGGGGTGCTTAGCCCCCCTAAAATCTATGAATGTACCCCCGTAGGGTTTTGGGCGATCTCCCCTTATATTTTGTCTAATTGCGTTTGTTTAGAACTTAATATTTAGAGAAATTAATTTTAAAAAATTAAGAAAATGAAGGAAAATATTATAATAATAACAAAACAAACATCCACCTAAACTTTAATCAGAAATTTCTATCATCCTTCAACAAAACATTAAACAGTCCTCGTTGAAGGGGCAATTTTTCAAGCACTGACAACTCTGAGTACTTCCGCAATAAAAACCTAATTCCACAGAGTAGAGATGTTTGCACTGCAATACATCATCATATATCGGAAGCTGACATTCAGTTTTATTTCAGTCTTCTGGATGCTGACTGTCCATGTATACGGTTAAGCCTCAGTGTAGATAACGTGACGTTAGTGCTTCAAGTACAACAAAATATTTGCTACCTAATTTTTAACAATAGAAAATTATTAGAAATTGTTCCCAAAATAAGGTGGTTTTTTCTGGCGGTGGTGGTTACACTCTGTGACCAAAAAAAAAAAATAAATAAATAAAAAAAAAAAATCGAGGCACCTCAAACGGGCGTCGAAACGGTTAGTTAGTTTTTCTTTTCTTTACTACTATTTGCTAATCTAAATAATCTAAAGGGGCTGAAACCAATTGGCAGGGGAATGGTTTACACCATAAGTTTTCAGGTAACACTCTAATGATTCCTTAATAATCAGAAACACGCTTGTAATAAAGCTCCTAATATCTTGGGGGGGGGGATTTTCTCCAGCACAGCCTTACCTTTACTAGCGTCCTCAATATTTCACACCACCCCATGGTGAAATTCGTAGTCCATTCCTAAATTAAAGCAAAGGTATAACATTTTTAATCATTTGTATGTGTAGATTTCTTGGAATCTGCATTTGCGACATAAGAGCATAAGAAAATTTTTGTACTCTATTTAAAATTTTTATATGTATTAGGGATGTAAGGTCAGGTGATGCGTAACATCACAGCCTCTCCTTGACAAATGTCAACCCCGCCTTCTCGTGGTGCATCCTGTTCCCACTAAAGGGGCTCTGACGACCGCCAATAGCGGTATAACTATACCATCGGGATCAGAGGAAATGCTATCCCACACTCACCAACCCGCTTGGCCAGCGTGGTGAGTTATGGCCAAACACCTCCAAAATGACTCTACAACTTAAATCTTGGCCCTCAGTCTCCGGCAGCTGGAATGTACCTGGCCAAGGCAGCGGCCAGTGCGACATGAAGGCAGAGGGTGCTAAGAATCCCCGGAGGACCGGACTAGGCTGCCATTTGATGCTGACCTTGGCTACCTATAACGGACGCTCCCTATCTTCTGATTCAAGGCTTCTTGAATTGGAAGAGGAACTACAAAGGATCAAGTGGGACATCGTCGGGCTAAGTGAGGTAAGGAGAAAAGGAGAAGATCTCATTGAACTGAAAAGTGGACATCTCTTCTATTATCGTGGGACAGATACTGGCAGAACTAGTGGTGTTGGATTTATAATAAACAAGAAACTGAAGGATAAAGTGGTAGAAGTTGAAAGTTCCTCTGACAGAGCTGCACGACTCGTTATCCAACTATCGAGAAGATACCAGGCTCAGATTATTCAAACTTATGCACCCACCACAAGTCATCCTGAAGAAGAAATTGAAGAATTTTATGAGGAAATTCGTCATCTAAATAATAAAGGTAAGCAGCACTTGAAGATAATTATGGGAGATTTCAATGCAAAAATAGGGCAACGGCAACAGAATGAAACTTCAGTAGGTAAATTCGGTCACGGCAACAGAAACCAGCGTGGAAATACTCTCGTTGAGTTTGCAGAGGCAGAAGGATTTTTCATCTTGAACTCCTTTTTCAAGAAAAAGCCACACAGGAAATGGACATGGAGACATCCAATTGGGACGACAAGTGAAATTGATTTTATTATGTGTAACAAAAAATTCGTCATCGAAGACTGCAGTGTGCTGAACAAGTTCAACACAGGTAGTGACCATAGATTGGTGAGATGTAAGATGCACCTCAACACTAAACTGGAACGTGGCAAGCTCATAAGACAAACAAAATGCATTGACATAACCAACCTTAAAAAACACCATAATACTTTCAAGTTGGAACTGAAGAACAGATTCTCTGCTTTAGATGGCCTAACATCGGAAGAAGTGGATATTTCGGAAGTTAACAGAAAAGTAACCAAAGCTCTAATGGAAACAGCAACAAAATTAGCTGGGTCTAAGAACAAGTTGCATGTGAACAAATTATCAGGAAAAACCAAAATGTTGATGCAAAAAAGAAGAGAGATGAGGACAACTAAAGAAGATGTGACTTCCAAAGTGGAATATATAGAGCTATGCAAGACAACACGAAAAAGTATCACTGAAGACGTAAGGAAATTCAACTGTGAGCTAGTGAGGAAAGGCAATTGAAAACAACCAAAGCCTTAAGATAGCAAAGGGACATCTCAGTAAGGGAAGAAAACAGATTATGGCTCTGAGAAAAGAAGATGGTTCTATAACAAGAAATAGAGGCGAAATTTTGACAAGAGTGAAAGATTTCTACTCCAAATTATATGAAAGGGATGATACATGTACTCCAGACATCATGAAAGGTACCAGAGTTCTTCCAGTCCTCCCAGCAGAAGTTGCTCATGCAATCAAGAACATGAAGCGGGGGAAAGCTCCAGGAGAAGATGGAATTACTATAGACATCATACAAGAAGCAAGTGGAGAAATTGAAACAGTACTCGCCCAAATTTTCACTCGATGCCTTAATGAAGGGAAGATTCCTGAGGATTGGAACAATGCTACAATGATCCTGCTACATAAAAAAGGTGATATTGAGGATCTCAGGAACTACAGACCTATCAGCCTCCTATCAGTGGTTTATAAAATCTTCACTAAAGTTCTTTCACACCGCTTGAAGGTAACACTGGACATGGCTCAACCGAGAGAACAAGCTGGATTCAGGAGTGGCTACAGCACAATAGATCATATCCACGTACTGAGAGAACTAATTGAAAGAGCGAGGGAATATGAACTTCCATTGTGCATGGCTTTTATCGATTATGAAAAAGCCTTTGATTCGGTGAAACCATCAGCAATTACCACGGCTCTGAAATCCTGCGGTATTGAAGATGCATACATTAATATTATTAATAACATCTATGAAAATGCAAGTGCAAAGATTCGGCTGTTTGAAAATACAACACACATAAAAATTGGAAAGGGAGTGAGACAAGGTGACACCATATCTCTGAAGCTCTTTAATGCCACATTGGAAAATGTCTTTCAATCACTGAACTGGGAAAACAAAGGGATAAAGATTAATGGAGATTATCTAACCCACCTTCGTTTTGCTGATGACGTAGTCATTTTTGCAACTACCCCATCAGAGCTGCAGAGTATGATCCAGGAACTTGCTGACAAGAGTAAAGAAGTGGGATTAAAAATGAACTTTCAGAAGACAAAAGTGATGTTCAATGCTTTTACAAGAAATGAAGATTTATCGATTGATGGAGAAAAACTGGAGATAACAGATACGTATGTTTATCTTGGACAGCAGATATCAAGTGAGGGTCACATTGATGAAGAAATTAATCGGCGTACAAAACTTGCCTGGAGAGCTTTTGGAAGAAACAGCATAATTTTCAAGAGCAATATGCCATTATGTCTTAAAAGAAAAGTGTTTGATCAATGCATCCTTCCAGTGCTTACGTATGGTGCAGAGACGTGGACCTTAACTAAAAGAGACATACAAAGGCTGCAGACAACTCAAAGGAGAATGGAGAGGTGCGTGCTTGGTATAACCAGGAGAGATAAGAAGAGGAACTCGTGGATCCGAAAAATGACGAGAGTGGAAGACATCATGATCAGAGTTAAATCCCTGAAATGGCAATGGGCTGTACATACTGCCAGAAGGACAGACCATAGATGGACAGCTGAAATTTTAGATTGGATTCCAAGGGACAGGAAAAGACCCAGAAAAAGACCACATGGGAGATGGGTGGATGAAATTCGTAAATATGCGGGAGTGACATGGAGGAGACTGGCACAAGACAGACCGTTGTGGAGGAAACTTGGGGAGACCTTCGTCCAGCAGTGGATTGATAATGGTTGACAATGATGATGATGATGATATGTATTAATATAGTATTCTCGACACCTTCTACATTCAGTTGTTTTATTTTATTTTTTTATCTTTTCTCCTTTTACTCACACAGGTAGATATATAACCTTTTCTATGTTGTATTAGGTGTGAGTCAAAATTATATATGTATTTTTTTGCTTAGGTTTCTTCTTTATAGAATATATATATATATATATATATATATATATATATATATATATATATATATGTATTTTTATATATGTATTTTTTTGCTTAGGTTTCTTCTTTATAGAATATATATATATATATATATATATATTCTATAAAGAAGATACCTAAGCAAAAAAATACATATATAATTTTGACTCACACCTAGTACAACATAGAAAAGGTTATGTATCTACCTGTGTGAGTAAAAGGAGAAAAGATAAAAAAATAAAATAAAACAACTGAATGTAGAAGGTGTCGAGAATACTGAGCCTTGGCTTTATCAAGGACCAGCAAAAACTCTGCATTTTCTCACTTCCACAAAGACCTAGTTGGAAATGGGTTTCTGCAAGGCCATAGATGCAAGTAACATTCCCACCTAAAATAGTTTAAAAAATATATATATAAGTCATGTCCTCCGTAGAGTAGCATGAGCTAGCACTAGTTAACAATTTCGCTTGCATCCATTAACCTTCATGGCCCGACCCATGCTCTTCATCTGTTACTATTAAACAGAGAGAAGAAGATTAAAGAGAACTCAAGCTGTGAGAGTGACATAATAATTAGAAATGATTTTCAGCTATAACGAAATTCCAAGTTCGTTTGAGAGAGAATTTAAACCTGAAAAACAATGCAAAAGAAATCCAAATTTTACATTGCAATTAAAAAAGGAAATGTTAATTTATAACGAACAGATTTTTGAAAGAAAACTTGAGTCTAAAACCCCCTACTCTACAACTTATGACAGCACGAAAACGAGAATAAGTTAAAGATAATAATTAACTAAAGAAAACTTTGTGAAAGTTATATACCTTAAACAGTTAGTTGCAATATGTACAAAGTATTTCAGCAGTGCTTTAAGTGCATAATTAATTAGTTATTAAGAACTTAACTACTTTGCACCCTTCGTTTTAAATTCTAAAATTTTTTCCTTAGTCTTCAGTTTTGCTCTTAAGTATATATATATATATACTTTAAAGAGCTGTATGCAGAATTTAAACTTAACCAATTTGTTAATGTAGGAACTTGGAACTCTTATCTCAATTGCTGCATAGAAAATAACCATATCTTATATAATAATACTCTCTATAAGCAAGTGAACGGTATTCCCATGGGAACATCAACGTCCACGAATATCGCTAATCTATTCCTGTTCTTTAAGGAATATAAATTCATTAAAAATCACCCCACCTGCTCAGATAACTACCTTTACACTTTTAGATATATTGATGATCTGCTGTGTATCAATAATTCAGAAGTTATAGAGAGTGATTTTGATAATATCTATCCTAGCTCTCTTAACTTATGTAAAACCAACCACAGTAATCAGGAACTTGAGTTCCTAGACTTAAGCATTAAGCTCAACAGAGGTAACCCATCTATTAGCCTCTTTGATAAAAGAGTTAATTTTCCTTTCAAAGTAGTTAAATATCTACACTGGAATAATAACATTTCAACCAAAGTAATTGAGAATGTACTAATTTCTCAGGTCCTAAGAATTTCAAGAATTTGCAGCAACAATTTGGACTTCAATTACCACATTAATATACTATTAGAAAGTTTTCTAGAGAACGAAATTCCTTCTTCTTTCATCAAAAGAACTTTAAGAAAAATTATTCTGAATAATAGAGTAAGGTTGGCAGATCTGCTTTAATTTTCTACACAGTTAATAATATGATTCTGACCAATCAAAGCCGTAAGGAAGTTGGCTAGAGGATGCCTATTAACTACCTAAAGGAACCTTAGTGCTATGGATATGACGGTCCTATTAAAACAAAAAATTAAATAATATAAACAAAATCACAAAAAAGCTTAAAAATCTGTTTATAAAAGAAAATAAAAACAAATAAAAAAGAAAACTAGTTATTCATCACTAGGATAGCTATACTAAAAATAGTAAAACCAACATTAAAATTAATAAGATTCTGATTAATCTATAGAAGCTCACTAAGGTGATTTAATACATGCAAAGATTATTAAATACACTGCTCGTGTATTTTATAATATTTCTCATGTATTCTGGAGAGTTAATTCTGCTCTTTCTGATCATACAGATCCACAGTCTTAAGTTTATATATATTTTTTTCTCTGGTTAAAATATCCGCGCGTTGGTTTCTTGCTGTATGAGGAGGCCATCAGCCCCACCCTCACTGCCCCCAGCAACTAGGGAGTGGCGGAAGAGGTCAGCCATGTTCTTCTCTTGTGAGGAGAAAAGTTTTTGTCACACATGAGGTAAGCTCTCTTCCTTGTTTTTGGGTTCTAGGTTTTATAAGTTCAATGTTTGTACTTCATGTACTTTTTCTCTGTTGTTTTTTATCTTTTCAGCTTTTAGGCATTGGTTTGTCTGTTAACATTTTTGCGGGTTTTAACTCTTTCTTTTCTTTGTAACTTTGAGCGTCTTTTGGGGTACCTAGGAACAGAAGATGGCTAAGCTTGTTCCTTTTCTATGCGCTGTTTTTTCAAAGTAGTTAAGTTCTTAATAACTAATTAATTATGCACTTAAAGCACTGCTGAAATACTTTGTACATATTGCAACTAACTGTTTAAGGTATATAACTTTCACAAAGTTTTCTTTAGTTTATTATTATCTTTAACTTATTCTCGTTTTCGTGCTGTCATAAGTTGTAGAGTAGGGGGTTTTAGACTCAAGTTTTCTTTCAAAAATCTGTTCGTTAAAAATTAATATTTCCTTTTTCAATTGCAATGTAAAAATTTGGATTTCTTTTGCATTGATTTTCAGGTTTAAATTCTCTCTCAAACGAACTTGGCATTTCGTTATGGCTGAAAATCATTTCTAATTATTATGTCACTCTCACAGCTTGAGTTCTCTTTGATCTTCTTCTCTCTGTTTAATAGTAACAGATGAAGAGCATGGGTCGGGCCAGGAAGGTTAATGGATGCAAGCGAAATTGTTAACTAGTGCTAGGTCATGCAACTCTACGGAGGACATGACATATATATATATTTTAAACTATTTTAGGTGGGAATGTTACTTGCATCTATGGCCTTGCAGAAACCCATTTCCAACTAGGTCTTTGTGGAAGTGAGAAAATGCAGAGTTTTTGCTGGTCCTTGATAAAGCCAAGGCTCAGTATTCTCGACACCTTCTACATTCAGTAGTTTTATTTTATTTTTTTATCTTTTCTCCTTTTACTCACACAGGTAGATACATAACCTTTTCTATGTTGTACTAGGTGTGAGTCAAAATTATATCTGTATTTTTTTGCTTAGGTATCTTCTTTATAGAATGTGAATTCTGAATTTTCAAAACTGCTGCGTTGCGCGTTTTGATCTTCAGGTTATTTTGCAACCTTCGTTTTAAATTCTAAAGTTTTTCCTTAGTCTTCAGTTTTGCTCTTAAGTATATATATATATATATATATATATTAAAAGTTCTTTCACACCGCTTGAAGGTAACACTGGACATGGCTCAACCGAGAGAACAAGCTGGATTCAGGAGTGGCTACAGCACAATAGATCATATCCATGTGCTGAGAGAACTAATTGAAAGAGCGAAGGAATATGAACTTCCATTGTGCATTGCTTTTATCGATTATGAAAAAGCCTTTGATTCGGTGAAACCATCAGCAGTTACAATGGCTCTGAAAACCTGCGGTATTGAAGATGCATACATTAATATTATTAATAATATCTATGAAAATGCAAGTGCAAAGATTCGGCTGTTTGAAAATATAAAACACATAAAAATTGGAAAGGGAGTGAGACAAGGTGACACCATATCTTCGAAGCTCTTTATTGCCACATAGGAAAATGTCTTTCAATCACTGAACTGGGAAACCAAAGGGAAAAAGATTAATGGAGATTATCTAACCCACCTTCGTTTTGCTGATGATGTAGTCATTTTTGCAACTACCCCATCAGAGCTGCAGAGTATGATCCACGAACTTGCTGACAAGAGTAAAGAAGTGGGATTAAAAATGAACTTTCAGAAGACAAAAGTGATGTTCAATGCTTTTACAAGAAATGAAGATTTATCGATTGATGGAGAAAAGCTGGAGATAACAGACACGTACATTTACCTTGGACAGCAGATATCAAGTGAGGGTCACATTGATGAAGAAATTAATCGGCTTACAAAACTTGCCTGGAGAGCTTTTGGAAGAAACAGCATAATTTTCAAGAGCAATATGCCATTATGTCTTAAAAGAAAAGTGTTTGATCAATGCATCCTTCCAGTGCTTACGTATGGTGCAGAGACGTGGACCTTAACTAAAAGAGACATACAAAAGCTGCAGACTACTCAAAGCAGCATGAAGAGGTGCATACTTGGTGTAACCAGGAGAGATAAGAAGAGGAACTCGTGGATCCGAAAAATGACAAGAGTGGAAGACATCATGATCAGAGTTAAATCCCTGAAATGGCAATGGGCTGGACATACTGCCAGAAGGACAGATCATCGATGGACAGCCGAAATTTTAGATTGGATTCCAAGGGACAGGAAAAGACCCAGAAGAAGACCACATGGGAGATGGGTGGATGAAATTCGAAAGTATGCAGGGGTGACATGGAGGAGACTGGCACAAGACAGACCGTTGTGGAGGAAACTTGGGGAGACCTTCCTCCCGCAGTGGATTGATAATGGTTGACAATGATGATGATGATGATATATATATATATATAACAAAACTGTGATTATATGTATATAATTTATTATATGTATATAATCACTCAACAAGTTTTAGCCCCTCTAAATTCGTAATTGCCCCCCCCCCCGGAAAAAAACTCTCTGAATGCAACACTGGATGTATGATTTCGAAAAATAGAACATTCCTGTTTTAATCTAATCGTTAATTGCGCTAGATCTTGCAAGTTTCATAGAATGGTACGAGTGAGGAGCCTTTGTGAAAAGAAATTACATTGTGACAATGAAAGCAAAGACTGTGATTCTGATGTTCTTTCTGTTCTGTTCAAAGATATTATGAGGCCCATGCCGGAAATTAAAAATAAATTTACGTAGTGGAAAAGAAAGTGGGGATAGGTGTATATCAAATGCTTTTACAAAGTTTTCTTAAAAATGCTTTTAAAAGTGAACTTCAAAGGATAATTATATGTCTGCTCTCCACTCAAGAATAATATTTAATGCGAGTGTGAAATTAGTAATTTAATTGCATTCGGTACGTCCGCCCAACAAAGGAGAAACCATGGATCTCATCGGTGTCTATGGAGTACAATAGATTCCGGTTAATTGGTGCATCGGTTAATCAGGGCAGCCGTTTATTTGGGTCGCATTATTGGGGCAGCCGCTTAATTGGGCCAAAGTGTTCTAGCCACAATGTGTGGGTCGCGGCTGGCCTAGTGGTCAACGTTCGTGACTGCCACGGAGAAAACCTCGGGTTCGAACGCTCGAACCACTAAATAACCGCCGTGCGTCGGATGGGCAAGTTAAGCCCGGGTACTGGCCCCCTGGTAATAAATATGGGCATCTTCCTCCCCCTTTTCTACCTCGCTTCCGTGTCACTTTCCTATCGGGCACTCTAGCCCAAATCTCCTAGCTTCCTATTTCTAAGGGTTGTTTAAGACCTGGGGTCAGACACTCCCTTCCTAAAATCCTCTACATATGATCTGATGGTCTGAAGCCACGATGTGTCCCAATTAACCGGATTCTACTGTACACGATTCTACTTTAGTTGGACCGACTATATATCAGTGGCGGATCTAGTGGGGGGATCGCCCCTCCCCCTTAACTCTAATGAAGTTTTTACGTTTAAAGTAGCGAAGATTGTAAATGATTAACTTTGCATATTTTGTTTTCACTTTTTCTAAAAAAACATGTAACAATTAAACTTACACTTACAGCGGAATTGGATTTAAAATACGTATTACATTGATTTAGCTTCAGTACAAAAAGAAAGAGAAGGGAATAGAATAACGAGAGAGATAAAGGGAAGACAGGGACAGGGGGAGGGTGGGGTATGGGGGTATTCTTTGTTAGTTATTTGCTATTGTCATATTGTCTAGCATCTGTAACGTCTCGAAACAGGATAAAGCAGAGCTTGGTACTGAAATCAGAGTAAGTGGGAGAAACTGTGAATAACAATCTGATCTACGTACGTAGCGTAATTGGGTCGAAAACAAAAATCGTGAAAATGTCCACACCGCTTCCCCCCAGATTTTCTTTTCAGGACTTCTTTCTTTTTTTCTTATTTTTCTTGCACCCGGACTCCTCACGGGCGCTTCCCGTTGTTCCACCCACTCCGAAGTCAATCACCGCTTTGGTGGGGTGGGAGAGAGTCGGCGTGGCTAATACGGGGTAATTTTAAGCATCTTCTGCTACTGATGTCATATTCCCATAAACAGACAGATAGATAGATATACTAACGTTATATCTAAAAATTCCTTCCATAATATCTCCCCCTATTACACCCGAAAATACCGCCACCCCTAGAGTAAACTTCTGGATCCGCCCCTGCTATATATAGGTACTGTACGTAATTATAGTTGCAATAACAACTGTCAACTGTATGTTTAAGAAGCGTATAACATTGTCAGGAATGCATTTGAAAGAAACAGTATAATTTTCAAGAGCAATTTACTAGTATGTCATAAAAGCTAGGTGTCTAATCAAACAGAGTGTGTGTGTACATCTGTCCAGTTCTTACTTATTAAAAAAGGCATTCAGAGGCTGCGGACAACTGAGACAAGCATAGGGAGATGCATGCTTGGTGTGACCAAGAAAGATAGTAGAAGGAACTCGTGGATCAGAAAAATCACAAGAGTGGACGGCATCACGTTCAAACAAAGACCCTTAAGTGGCAATGGACGGGACATATAGCAAGAAGACTGACCACACCGTTGAACAAACAATCGAATACTAGATTGGATATCAAGAGACCGGAAAAAATGCAGAAGACTACGGTGGGAAATGGGAAGATGAGATTTGAAAGCCAGACGGAATGAGAGAATTTTATGGAAGAGACTTGGGGAGCTTCGTCTAACAGTGGATTCAGAATGGTTGATCACACAGCAGCGCTGAGACGGGCAGCAGGAGCCCGAACTGAGCTCATGCGGGTTCGGGCTTCAGGCTCAGGGGGCCCTGGCTCTGAGAGAGAGACAGGGAGAGAGAGAGAAAATGTTCTTTTTTTTTTTTTAAGTATGATTTAGCATACGAGTCATTCCTTACACTTTCTAGTTGGTAAAGATAATTCTTCGGCAGCTAGGTCTGGGTGGGGAGTGGAAACTCGGGAGGGTTATTTATTCCGGTCTTGGATAAAAAATGCTATAAGCCACGCATTAGTGGATTTCTGCGAAGGACATGTTTCTTCAAGATCTACATACTAGATAGCATATAGTACGCCGGCGACATTTTGCCTCCTACCTATATACAACAGTTCTCTGCTAATTCTGTTGAGCATCGTACGTACATTGCAGTGCCGCCCGATCCTTCCCGACATCCGACCGCTTGAAGCACTTCAGAAGGAACCGAATGGTCGAAGAAAGTCTGAAGGTTTACTATAAAAACAGATAAAGTTCCCTTTTCCACTCCCCAGTTGAGAAAGACGTGTGTGTGGGGGGGGGGGGTATTATTATTAACGCCTGAGCAGGCTAGTCATAGTTGTTTTCGGGCTCGTTCAGGCGCGGGCGCTAGGACGGGCTCCGGCTGACATACTTCGGGTACGGACAGGCTCGGGCTCTCAAAATTGTGCTCGAACTCAGCACTGTCACACACACACACTTTTCTCACGATACATTTTCAAAATGCTTGAATTCTTTTGGGGATTAGGATCAGAGCACATTTAAGGAGACATGGGTCCGGGGGCTGGACAGTATTTTGGGGACCAGTATTAGTGGCACATTTAGGATTCCACTCTGGCAGGATGAATAAAAATACCCAGGAGAAAACATTGCCAAAATAGGAGGAAGTAATAAAAATATCCCGTGGTCTAAGCGATCAATCGTCTGGAAGTGGTCTGGTTCGATTCCGTGGTCTTCTGATTATTCGTCCGGAAGAGGCCTGGGTTCAAATCCCGGTGAGGCATGGATGTTGTGTTTGTCTTACGGCACTGGCTCTCTCTCTCTTCCCTGGAACCAGTGGCCCTAAATTAGGGACGGGCGACTGCTTACAGCCCATTGAGTTGCTCACGATGGTCGTTAAACCTCCAATCAAAAAAAAAAATCCTCACCGTATTGAAGTGTGTATCCTATGATTCATGGACGAATGAGTGGTAGCAAGAAAATGTAAAAATGCATGGTTGAAAAATGGATACCAGTTCAGTTCTGCTCTACCCCCCCCCCCCCCCCCGGGTTGGGTTCAACATGTTGAAATTATATCGAATCATGATTCAAACGAATTCTTAATGTATGAAAATTACCCTCAATTACCGACGTGTACAAAAAAAAACTTCTCTAATGCTTTCGAAAGATTTTTAGGATGGGGTGACTATATTTGTTGCGGGCTTCTAAAATTGCGGAACGAAATAGAATTTTTTTTTCACAAGGCAGCTTCTTATAACAAAAAACTGCAGAATTCTTTCAATTTTTCAAGTATCATCCATAATTCTAGGAGCCCCTTGAAAATGCGGGGCCAGGGGCTGCAGCCCCCTAGCCCCTCTCTTAAATGGGGTCTGGTTAGGAGAAAAGGCTGGAGGCCACCCCATTCCACCGTGGTGTACTGCCTGTTTAACAAATGTGTAACACATTTGTTTATTACTTCAAGCATTAATTTAAAATGTCGTTTTTGGACGTCAACGGGAAAGGAAATTTGCGCGCATGTGTCACACAAATGAATGCATGGTTTTAAAGAATAGGTTTTACTAACCCCCAAAAATATCTCACATATTAACTTTAGGTAAAAATAATTATTTGGGCCCCACGAACTTGTCCCCAAACTCAATGGCGATGTTTTAGCGCGCAATCGCTTTAACTAAAAGATATCACTTGACTTCTGCATATACTTTTGATTTTGCTGCGCATAACAGCAGGTGTAGAAGAAAGCACCTGCTTGTCAGAAATTATTTATGAAACTTTCAAAATTCTTAATTTCCGCCATAACGATTTAAAATATTTATTGAACTGCATGTGCCTTTTGAGCAGTCAAACATATTTTTTCTCACAATGAGTTCTCTACGGCGTTACCAAAAATATGAAGTTAATTTTTGTGAACATTTGCAAAATGGATCCATACAAATTTGCATAAAATGTGTTGAGGGGAAATAGTTATACAAATTTGCATAAAATGTGTTGAGGGGAAATAGTTATACAAATTTGCATAAACTATTTCTGTCAAAATCTTTTGATAATGTGAGTATAAGTTTGTATGTCACAGGTACTGTAAGCACGTGGCAACTCATACCGTACTCCATAATGACCTTGGTTACAAATGCAAAGGGTAAACATAATTTGAATATCTTCATTGAAGAGTCTACGTTAGCAGAGAATTTGCTATCTGTCACAACCAAATACTCGTGTTATTTAAAATAAGTCAGCTATATATTTGCCAGACCTTTGGTTTTAATACCGCCAATAAAGATCAGCTTCGAGATATAAAGATATTAATCGTAGCCAGCTTTAACGTTATTCTTTCAGTTGCTTCAAAATAACGGAATGCACACAAAACGAGGGAAGAAAATTAATCTACTCACCCATTTGGGATAAATGACGCGGAGAAGAGACGACTTTTGAGCCCTTTGACCTGGACTGGCTACAGCATTGAGGGTCTCCGTCATCACGTGCGTAGAAAAGCAAAGTCCCAGCAGCAACCGCAGAAGCATAGTGATTATTACATCCACCGCTTTCGACATACTGGTAGCAACCGAGAAATGAGCGCGAGAGCTCTCCTGGGTAACAGGTGTAGTTTGAAAGTAGCGGGCGGCGAATTTGGCGCGTCACTTTCCCGCGCGAGCGAGGCTCACTAGGTAGCAGCGTCTTCGCTGTCAGGGTCCATTGCACGTGCCTGATCTCCGTCCGAGGTTCTCAATGGAAGGAAGGTTCCACTAGCACGGCGGGGACGAAGGATACATTCTGAGGGATGGGTACGTTCACAAAACTGGCCTTTCCAAAAGCCAGTGACGTCACACTGCGGTAGTCGCTCCGCGGAACGGCATATGACGTAACCAATTTCACATCTGGAGATGCGGGAAAATCACGGTCTTCTGTTGAGTTCATCGTTTTTAATCGCCGTAATCCCTATAAATTTCTGAAAAGGAAAACAGCTGGCAAAGAATAAAAATGGTTCAAGTTTATATCACCCAATAAGCAACGGTTTGTTCAACGCATTCGATATTATCATAGCGTTTCGGCCATTTTTATTTATTTATTTATTTATAAAAAGAAAATTAACTATATATGAAACATCTTTAATCATCCTTGTACAACCACTCAGCGGTGATCAACCTGTCCAACGCATTTCGATATTATAGTGTTCCGACCTTTTTCATTTATTTATTTATGTATAAAAAGGAAATTAACTAGATGTATAGAAGTATCATTTCTCGTCTTTGTACAATACCGTAATCCATAGGGGCCACCTATGGGGGGAGGAGTTAAATCTTGCCCCTCCAATAATTTTATTGAGGGGGCAGTGCCCACGCAATATCTTTCGTTCTGTTTAATTAAATAATCGATTTGGCCTCGTAAGGTAGACCAAGCTCCACCTCATAAGGCCAAACCGATGTATTTCAAAAAAAAAAAAATAATAATAATAAATAACAAAATAAGTAAAAACTTTTTCTCATATTCAGCATTGCTCATTTGATAAGAAATTGGATTGCCAGCCCCGTATTGTGTTTGACATGTTCTGGTGATATATATAAATGTTTAAAACAAATATCAGAAATAAAATAAATAAAAATGCAGAAAAGTATAATCTCTAACGTCTTTATTTATCTATGTGTTTTTGCGCTTCTTATTCTTTGTTTGAACAATCCTGCTAATTTCTCATTTTTTTATGAACGTTTGGAAATAAAATCTCTCTGGATATTTTTATAAAATCACAGGTTAAATTTTAAAAATGTTAATATTCAGCAAAAGATTATTTCTGTTACCTTGTTTATTTGCTGACGAGCAATTACAATTGTGTTTTAAAATATACGTCGAAATTCGCAGTTTATTTTTTTTTTTTTTTGCCTGATTTTTTTTTTATTTTTCTCGTGAGAATGTAAGGGACGTGCCCCTCCCACATCTGATCTAACCCCCCCCCCCCTCCCAATAATTTGGTGAAATCTGGGCCCCTGCTGTAATCAAAGTAACGCTAGGAAAAAATCAGTACTTTTAGAAAGTTAACTTAAAAAGTTCACTGTAATGGTTATGTGCTAAATCACAAAACTACCGGCGTCCGAATTCAGTTTGGTCTCCCCGATGCAAAACGGACTGGGTTGAGGATATCAGCCCAAAGGGAAGAGGTTTAAATTTAAAAGTTGAGAAAGGGGAAAAGGGTGTGTCAAAAACAGTGTTGGGCTCAACAGAAAATTTGGTACGCAGATTTTTTTTTCTTTTTCTTTCTGACGCCATCAAAGTGGTAAACAGACTTTTCCGTTTTAATATAACTTGGTTTTCTTCTACATAATTACAGAAGTACAAGTATGTATATACTTTTTTTTTTTTATTACTTCGTATAAGATTACCGGCCCAGAATATGGCTACCCACCTGGAATTCTCCCGGTACCCCGCCGGCCCAGTTCGTGCCTGCGCCGATGGCCTAAGTTAGTCGACCGAGATGGTTGAGTCCCGGACGAGGTGCTTGCTGCTGAAAACACTTTGAATTGCTCATGGTGGTAGTTATTCCCCGAAGCAAAAAGAAAAAAAATCCAGTCTAGTGTTTAAATATTCATTACATTTTTCAATAATAGTGAAACATACAAAAATTTTGCGTGAATTAATTCGGAAGTTCAATATTTTTTCTTCAAGACGTGTACCTGTCAGATTTGCAAAATTTGCAACTTTCATATCAACTCAGAAGGAAAACCTTTCGATGGAAAGACAATCCTACATGTTTCAGTTTTTGTGTTTTTGTAATATTACCGAAAAATTTGGGTTCCTGTTCGTTTTTTTTTTTACTTCTTGTGATATTGTAAATAAAGGAAATCTTCCAACTGAATGGCATACTACTGAACAGAATTTCGAATGTACGGTCGACACTGGGGTTTTTTTTTTTGTTTTTTTATTACAGGTTTAACGACCACCGTGAGCAACTCAATGGGCTATAAGCAGTCTCCCGTCCCTAATTTAGGGCCACTGGTTCAAGGGAAGGGAGAGAGCCAGCGCCGTAAGACAAACACAACATCCATGCCTCGCTGGGATTCGAACCCGGACCCCTTTCGGATGAATTACCAGAAGCTATAGCTTAGACCACGGGGCGGCCGACCCTGGTTGAACCTCTACAATTTGTTAAACATTTCAAATTGCTAAGCGAGGGGTTTTTAAAGCAGTTCATGTCGGTACGAGGTAAAATTTATCGAATGAGAATACGGGGAATAAATAATAAACATATGTGTTTATGAACTGGATCATCAGTTTTTTTAATAAGGGATATAAAACACAATAATTCCAGTTATATCAGGTAAAGTTTTCAAAGATTTGAAAAGTAATCAATTGAATTTTCAATGTTTCAGCTCCATTAATTTTGTCCAGCTCATTGTGAAGCACTGCGACAGCCTTCACTGTTGTTTTATCAAATGCACTTTGTTTTTCAGGACGAAAAAGGAAAAGAAATAAGAGGATTGCTTGGAGAAGATTCTGGTAGGAGCGTCTGTGTTTTAAGTTGTAGCACGTGATTATGTCAATATCTTCCATTTCTTCTGCGATTTTGTGAACACACTATACGAGGTCCTTGAAATTCTAGGTAACGTTGTGTGGTTGAGCAGAGGAAATATTTTGACTAGTTTTGTCGATTGCTCAGTTGAAATCAAGATTTTTCTTCGTGAAATTAAAAAAGACCTCATCTTTCTAATAGACGTAAGAAACATCAGTCAACAGCTGGGCTGTTTTTCAGTTTTCAAGAAGTGGGCATTTTTTCTGTGGGCATTTTTTTCAGTGATCGTTTTTTTTTTTTTTTTTTTTTCTGAAGGCAATATTTCTGTGGGCATTTTTCCTCATATCAAGAACGGAAAAGTCAACTCCTACTTCCCCGTTCAGTACACTCTTCGATTTTTCTTTTAAGCAGTATTATTGCTCCTAGAACCGACGTGGAAGGCTTTCTGTACAAAGGGACACACACACACACACACTTAATGACTCACCTCATTTCTGTCAGATGAAATAAATCACTGACAACTCTACTACTGATCTTTGGCACTTAAGGCATCATACTCGTTTTTTTTGTTTTGTTTTTTGGAGAAATGGGCTTGGGGTTGACTGAAGGTTTATCCATGCTATCGGGGCCAAAGTTCTTGAGGGTGATAAGATGGGTGATTCGGATTTGTACTTCGGAAGTGATTAGTAGGAAAATTATCGCATAGTTTTGAGGGCCGTTTCAGCGGGATATTCTATGAGGAACACCAACTATCACTATAATATTTTGGAGAAGTAGAAGATCACGGAAGAAAATTTTCATTTATCAGAATAGTATAAGATTTGTAATCTGCGCTTATGGGGGCGGAAAGTGGTTGTAGCGATTTGTTTTAGGGAGAGGTTAAGGCCTAAGGGGGAGTACAGCTAAACAGGGCTCGACTACATATTTATTTGAGTGGATTCCGACAGCCAGTTCGTGCTGCCCCGGTGGCGCAGTGATCTAAGCGGTAGCTCCTGATCCTTCGCCCAACGGAGGGGCCCGGGTGAGTCATGGGTGTCTGTGTTCGTCTTTCCGCACTGGTTCGCTCTGTTATTTGCAAATCTGGCATACTGTGTCACATGTTCAATGTATTGCATAATATTCGCACCCTGTGACGCACAATACTGAATGTCTGAATTCGAGATGTATGTATGTGTTAACCATGACCCAATGTATGACTTCAAGGTGTATGTGGGACCAATAAGTAATTTTTTAAACCTCCAATCCAAAAAAAAGATAAGAAACAGCCAGTTTGTTTTTGAATGGGTGACTCCTAAAGCTTTTTTTGTTTAATTTATTTAAATTTTTTTTTTTTCTTCGTGTTGGGCATTTACTGAACTTCATTTTATTTCAAAGTTTCCATTTCTTTCTTCCTTTTATTCTTCGAGATGATGTAAACCTACTAAAGAAAACTTCGGAGGTTTATTCACTTGAATAAACTGTAACAGCCGATTTTTCTTAATAGGTGCAATGCCTAGAGCTAAATATGAACTCTTAATTGCAGTTCCACGCCTACCTTTTAATTTTAGTTTTCCATTTTTGGATAAAATGTGACTCGCACACATTCTTTGTGGCACAAACATTGTTAGACAAAGGGAATAATTTCTTGTTGATCGGTTTCCATGTGCGTGAGTCACACGGGTTCACTGCCGTCACAATAAATATTCCTGAGACAAAAAACTCGTATTACCGTTAGAGAGAAACCACAAACTGCCGGCAAGATATAGGCCGACGACGGCTCATCGAAGCTAGAAGTGAACGAAGGCTGTTCCGTACCGTACAAGTCAACAGAAGAGATACTGTGGCGCACAGGCCCGGCCTTCTCCAAACAAGGGCCCGGGTGCAAAAAAATTTCATTCGACTGCTTATTTTCTCATACTAAGCGCTGTAGCTCATACATTCCTAAGAGCTCGATTTTGCAAGGTTAGGACTCATTAACTGATAAGTGAAAAATATTCTCAAGAGTAATTTATGCGCATCTGATGATCTGAGGAAATTTCCACGCGCGCACACACAAAGATATCACTTTAACGTTTTTTTTTTTTTTTTTTTCGATTGGAGGTTTAACGACCACCGTGAGCAACTCAATGGGCTATAAGCAGTCGCCCGTCCCTAATTTAGGGTTACTGGTTCCAGGGAAGGGAGAGAGCCAGTACCGTAAGACAAACACAACATCCATGCCTCACCGGGATTCGAACCCGGACCCCGTTTGGACGAATGATCAGAGGCCATCGCTTAGACCACTGCACCACCGGGGCGGCACTTTAACGTTAAGGGCTTGTGTCAAGAGGAACTCGTAAAAATAATGTTTTGTTATTTATAGCCGGTTCGTGAGGTTTGCGAATAAACAGCAACCCCATAGAATTGAGTTTCTAACAATATTAATTGATTCAGTTTCATACAGAGATTTCTGTAAAACACGATAAGTAGAAAATGGTATGTTAGCTATTTGTGACCTCGGTGACGAATGCTCATACTCTTCTGCAGTTGTTAAAAACCTAAAACAAAGTTCGAAAAACATCAATAAAAATGTATCATGGCCAGCCCAAAACGTTTATTATATGTTACTTAATAATCGGTAGCTTTTTTTTACTGATTCACGTACTGAAATTTAAAGATATAGATCGAAAAAGGCAGCACCACATCATCACGACTCAAATGTGATATTATGATCTCAGTCGTCTCACTGAGTCTCACCAACATGGCAGCGAAGTCTGTGTCGTCAGAATGGTGACGTTTCGCTGGCTTCATTTTGATCACACGAGGGGAACTGCGGACCCTTACAAGGAGGTTAGAATGATCCTAACTCCATCTATTCTAACCTCCTTGGAATGGGCGGCGGAAGCTAATATTTTCCGGGGGATCCAACTTCGCCGAGAGCGAATTTTTTTTGAAAAAAGTAAGGAGAAAGACAGAGAGAAATAAAACAACGTCGGTAGATGAGTATATACTCGTACATATCATCATCATCAGCGGCAACCATTTTCAATCCGCTACTGGAAGAAGGTCTCCCCAAGTACCTTCCACAACTTTCTGTCTTGAACCTGTCTCTTCCAAGTCACTCCAGCAGTCTTTCGTATTTAATCCACGTATGGTGCAAAGACATTAATGATTCTGCTCCATCTTTCGCGTGGTCTTGTTCTGGGTCTTTTCCTGCCCCTTGATATTATATCTAATATTACAGTTCCTCAAACACGGCCAGTTTTCCTAGCAATATCACAGGCCGAAAACGCACGCACATTTGTCCAGAATCGTTTATCTCCTATGTGCCCAAACACCAAGAAAGATTTGTGCTCTGTGCACAACAAGTAGTATACTGCTTAATTTGAGTTCGAGTTCATTTGTTCAGTAATTTATTTTTCAGGTTATAACGAAGTAAATTTCTCCGTCATTTTTGGTCTACGCAGGGATTCGAACCCGAGGCCGCTTATTCCGGAATAAGTCGCTGTACCAACTGAGCTACGCAGACATTTGTTCTGATTGCTATGTGCCTTTATGTCGTGTGCGTCCTGCTGGCAGGTACGTCACATCTAAAAACAACGTGCCTTCGTTCATCAGGATAATCCACCATGCCACGCTGCCCGGATTGTTCGAGAATGATTCGCGGAACATGAGGAAGACTTCCAGATATTGCCCTGGTGTCCAAATTCCCCAGCTCTAATCGAGCATCTGTGGTTTGTGTTGGAACCTCAAATTCGATGTGCTGTAGCTCAACCATGTAACTAGATAAAAATCCGCGTGCACGAAAACATCCGATCCACACAATACTGCTGTCTAATACACGATTAAAACACAAAGACAAAACCATGTAATTTATAAGATTTAAAGGCTCTGCTGGTAATGTGCTGGTACGAGATACCACAAGACACCATCAGAAATCTTGTAGCGTCTACGCTCGCCGGGTAAAAGCACTTTCGGTGGCACGTGGAGCAGAGCTGACTGGACCATTTTAGCAACCGGAACGGTCACCCCGGGCCCCGCGCAGTTTAGGAAATAAAAACAAAATCGTTCCTGGTAGTACCTGGACCCCGTGTTCCCGAATTATTTGGGAAACTTAAAACCCATAAAACAGGTAATCACGTACGCCCCCTCGTATCGGCCTACGCAAGTCCAACTAGGCCTCTCGAGGGGCAAAATGCCCCTTTAAACACTTCATCCATCTACTCGGTTTCCAGCTCCATTCAGGCGCGAAATGAAATACATTCAGTTTTACCGTCTACCTCGCAGTTTATAATGGTTTCACTTGATATCATCTTCTTATATCCTAACGTGCCCGTCCCTGCGGTCCACCGTATCGTCGAAGAAATGCTGTTAGCCCAAGGAACCTACACATACAATGAAATTCAAGGCGTTGTTAATACCTTAAGACTAGAATAGAACATTCTTCCGATTTAATGGTACTATTTTACCGACAATGGGACGAGGGCCCTGTGGTGTCACCCCTCTCAGCCGTTCTAGCTGAATTGTTATTACAAGATCTGGAAAACGAAGTCCTTACAAACTTTCCTGTGGAACCTATTCTATACCTGAGATACGTGGATGATGTATTCTTATTTTGGCAATCCACTCTTGAAAACCTTACTGAGTTCACCACTTTGTTGTCTACAAAATACAGTTCCATAATTTTTTTACGGAATTTAAGACTAATTATGCATTACCATATCTAGACTTCTTGTTGGAAAGCAACCCTATTACGAACGAAGTAACTCACTCTGCATATAGAAAACCAACTGCAACAATATCTAGTAGAAAAAGCACAATTCGTACAATATGTCATAAAAACAAATACCACCGTCTATGTACGATATTTAATTAAAAGATGAAATCTATTTACAAATTAAAAACCTCCACTAGCACTTTCGGGGTAACACTTACCCCATCATCAGGTGGAACAGAGAGGTTAATGCCGTACTCGCGTACACTTATATAGGAGCGCAGCAATGCACCACGGTATAGTTCTCAAGCGTCACAAGGTTAAGGTGTTGCCATCGCAGCCGAGCAATAGACACAATTTCCGACTTTAGTTACACATAATACAGATTGTGTTGCACAGTTAAAATTGTCAAATTTACATGTTATTGTTTTTATTAAATCTATTTAATAATTACAATTTAAAGTTCAAAACGGCTACATGGTTTTTCCAAACTTTTGGTATGTTCACTGCCGTGTTATTATTACAGCACCTGTTCCCTAAGGCTTCAACGTACAGGCTTTCAGCAAGGTGTAGTGAGTGTACGTACGCAGGGGTGTTCAGCAGTCTAATGTTCGCCCAGTCTGGTTGCAAGGTTCCATTTACGACGTTTCTAGATAGTGCCGTATTATTGCGGAAAGTTCGAATATCATACTTATGTTCCTGAACACGAATACCCAAACTTCTCCGTATCGAGCCTATATAGTTACTAACGTGTTCTCCTGTTGAGCTGTCTAACAGTGGTATGTTGTACACTCTCCATTTGTTCAAAATATCGGTTGCTGCCCGATCTTTTCTAACTGGTGTTATGAGATTCTTTGATCGGGTACCGAATTGTATGTTATGCTTTGAGCATATGCGTGATAATGCGTTAGTGATGTGTGGGTACTGGTCCAATGCTCCCACAAACCGTTTGCTAGGCTTTGGGTCTTGTTCTAGACTTATGGTTCTTTCGTTGCTAATTCTGCAGAATAATCTATTAACCAATGTCCTTGGGTATTCGTGTTTGTCCGCTAACTTAAAAATAAACTTTTTTTCAGACTGTAGAAGACTCTCGCTTGAAGAATGCATGTAGGCTCTTCTACTTAGAAAGTTAATAGCAGATAGTTTTTGTGGTGTTGGATGTGATGAATTGAATGGAATAAGGCTATTGCAATCAGTTGGCTTACGATAAACTGAAAAAGACAGTGAATTAGTATCCGGGTCACGAAATATGCGAAAATCCAAAAAGGGAGTTGAAAATCAGATTCGAGTTCTGTCGTGAGCCGGACAGTAGGGAATACTGACGAAAGTGCGTCGGCGAATTGAATTAAACCATCCTTGGAGTGAGGCCAAAGCACAAGGATGTCGTCGACGTACCTAAGGTATAAACTGGGGACCAAAGGGGATTCATTGAGAACTTTGTTTTCAATGTATTATAGCAGAATTTCTGCTAACACAGCAGATAGTGGGGAGCCCATGGGCGAACCCTCAGTTTTCAAGTAAATTTTGTCAATAAATTTGAAATATGATCGCCGTTTAACTAAACGAAGTGCGTTCATAATGGCGGTGAAACAATATCTATGATTTCTTACAACTCCTTCCACCTACTCAGGTAAAAACTCTCAGCCCTTCCCTTCATTTTATGCTTCATCCAGCAGTAACACACTCGTCCACAACCGATCAAAGAGACCTAGAAATTGCAAAAATTAAGGACATTGCTGCGTTCTCTGATTTTCCAACTACCAAAGTGAACTCCATAATGCGCCGTGTCTTTGATGCATCGCACTCAACATTACCAAGAACGAGACCAACCTCTTCATACGTGGGTAAATTACCATACATCTCTGCTGTCACAAATACCCTAAAAAACGCATGTCGACCATTCAATATCGATTTTGGCATAAAAGCGAAACGTGCAACATTCTCGCCCATAACAAAAATGACAGGGATCAGATCCCCCTTGATTCCAAGTTTGGTGTCTATGCAATCCCACTAAAAGCTATAAATGATGATGTATCTCATTAGATATACATAGGCTCGACCAGTCGCAACTTTAATTTACGTGTCTCTGAACATAAATATAATGTTAAATCATGCTCTACCTCCACCGCCCTTTCAAGACTATGCCTGAAGGGTCAACACCAACCTCTCTGGGATGAAGTTACTATGCCAAATATGACGACTACCTGCTCTTCTACCCTCTTAACAGAAAGCTTATTGATCCATAAATATGGGGTAAAATGTTGTAACGACGATACCCCTATCACTATACCGTTACCATGGAAACTGCTTTGTAACTACTACAACGAAAGGGACAATACCGGCAAGGACCCAATCTCCAATGTATAGCGACATGATTACGTAATGAGCATGCGCATGTCGAAAAAAATAGTTTCGTCAATGTGCTTACTATATATATATATCCTTCCAAGGCATAACGCAACCACACCATCTGATGACGGGTCCACAGTGGACTTGTCCGCCCCGGGGCGCATCGCAGTCATCTAAGCGATGGCTTCTGACAATTCGTCCGAGGAGGGTCAGGGTTCGAATCCCGGTGAGGCATGGAGGTTGTGTTTGTCTTACGGCACTGGCTCTCTCCCTTCTTTGGAGTCAGTAGCCCTAAATTAGGGGCGGGCGACTGCTTATAGCCCATTGAGTTGCTCACGGTGGTCGTCAAACCAGCTAATGTTTTAACTTTGTGTATATATTTGTTTAACTGTAATTTTGAAATCGTGTATAGAAGGCAATCTGTGTTTTTAATATCCTTCAGCATGACTAAATTGAAAAAAAGATTTTTATAATGTTTTTTTTTTTTTTCAGTTTCTAATTATCCCACTTTGAAATAGGTTACCGCTTTTCGTCGTACAGACACTGAGATTTGTAGATTTGAAATAATTATTATATCCATCTTAAATTAAATTTCATCATTTTTGTGGATCTCTTTATACATTGATCAGTTTATGCTCAAACCAATACTAAAATTTAAAAAAGTAATAAAAACAGCAATATCAGAGTTGTTTGGAATCTCTGTATGTAAAGGCCAATTGTTCAGCGGCTTTTTTTAAAACAGCACTGGAAATTAAAAAAAAAAAGCAATTTTTATATATGAACATGTGCATAATTTGAAAAAGTCATTAATTTGTCAGTTATTCACCCTTGCATCAAAAATCGATCAATAACATATGTATCAAGAGAAAAAAGCAATTTAAATGAATTTATTTTAAAGGAAACCTTATTATTCACCACGCAAAAATTTATAATCTTTTGACGGAGTTTTTTATAAGAAACACAATATAGGCTCAACCTCCCCTCCTCGGAAAGAAAATAGTAGATTTTACCACTTTTTACCCTATCTTGCTTTCTAAACTTTCCAATCCATATTATAATGTTTTTTTTTATTAAACTTAAAGTAAATACTTCTTTGAGATAATAATCTTTTTGTTAGTTTTAGTGTGTGCTCTTCACGGACGGAATTTTTCACGTAACGACTTTATCAAAATATTAGATTTATTTTCTAAAGACCGCAATGAAATTTTCCTCCGGCCCTGGCGAAAGTTTCATCTGGCCCTGACGTAGAAGGCCTAACATCAGGCAGGTGGTCATTATGTTTTGACTCTTCGGAATGTACTAATTGTCATAAAAAAACAGCGCACCAAGAAGGAGGCGTTGTACTGAAATGAGACTTTAGTCGTGAGATGGTTCATACCTAGGACAAAAGTGATTACAATATCACAGCAGCAAGACGATTTCCCGCGGACATACGGTACACATTCCGGTCAGCGTTAGTACCGCGTCGGACCGCCTCGTGCTCGGATACATGCGGGGATACGGTCCGGCACGGAGTCAAAGAGACGCCTTATGTTATCCTGGGACAGATTGACACTTACTTCTTGCAACTGATGCTCTAAATCACGAACACTGGGACATGGAGAAAGCTGGTATCCCATCTGGTCTCACACGTTCTCAATGGGGGAGAAATCAGGAGATCTGGCAGGCCACGGAAGCGTCGAAGATGTCGTAGACAGTGGAAAATGGCTCCGGGCCCCTACTAGGAAAGGCAACACATGGGCAAGATCCCCTGTACGTAGCACTGGGCTGCCAACGTCCCTTGGATCACTGCGAGGGAAGTACGGCTGTCGTACGCGATGACTCCTCAGACCATCACGCCTTCAGTTCGGGACGTGTGTCGCTGTACAGTGAGGTTGGAATTGTAGCGCTCACCTGCGGTTCTCCACACACTGACACGGTGGTCGTCCGTTCCCATACAGAAGCGAGACTCGTCGCTGAACACTATACGTCGCCAGTCCGTAGCATTCCACGATGCTCGCTGCTGTCACCACTGCAATCGACGCCGACGATTATCAGGTGTTAATGGCAGAAAACGTAAGGGCCGTCCGGAGTGCAGATTCGCCTCTGCCAGGCGTCGGGAAATGGTTCTGGCGGACACAGCCGGAGTCCCTTGTACAGACGCCACATGTCTCTGGGTATTGGACAAGGACGTTGTTGCATCTGTGTGTGCCGCTCTCACCATCCCATGGTCCTCTCTGCTGGCGGTGTGTCTGGGTCGTCCAGAGCCAATCCGCCGTGTGTGGGTGCCTTCCCGTGTCCATTGCTCCCAACACAATCGCACCGTACCGTCCGTCCGGCGCAAACGGCGGCCGATTTGTCGCTCGGGCCGCCCTGCCTCTCTCATCTCGACGATACGGCCTCGTTCAAACTCCGTCAGTTGCCCGTACACGCATTTACGGTGGCTGCTCGGCATGTCTATCGCTCAGGAATCTCACCTGACTCTTACCGTGCACTTCGGCACGCATGTGGAGTCCCCTGCGGGCGCCTTATAAGCCCCAAGGATTGCTGTTGTAGTGCCTGTCTGGGACGCGCGGGCATGCGGAATCGCACCAAACTTTAATTACTAACATGCCTGTCCTGCCCGTAGCTATATTCGCCGAGTTTCGCGTTAATCGCACGGTTTTTCTTGGTGCTCGGATTTTTATGACATTGAGTGTATATACCTTTGTGCGTGCGCGCGCGCGCGTGTGTGTGTGTGTGTGTGTTATACGAGTTTAAGACAATTGGCCATGACACCTGGCCACATTGAGTTTTAGAGCCATAAAATTGCTCTGCATAAAAAGTTATAGTTCCTATATTTCTCTCTACTTGAATAACTGGTAAACACAGTTTTTTCCCCGGCATACCTCATTATCATTAAGAAATTAAGGAAGACTTACGATTTTCTGGCTGAAAGACAGGACGGGCAACTGTCCACCGGCCACAAGGCAACTGGCCACAAAAGTTTAAGGGGCCGTCTAAAAATTGCTGTTTCTTGGTCTTGTAATGATTATTGAATCGAGAAAACGCTCTATGTAAGCCAAGCGAGAATTGTACTTTAATTTAGGCAAATAAAAGTTAATTCGCGTGAATGCAAAATAAATGACTTAGTATACTTTTTTAAAACTACGGTGTTCGACGAAACAAAGGGATTACAGTATGACTCACATTATGTTATGAAAAGTACGATTAGATGGGATTTTTTTAATAACGCGGTGCTTTTTTCTTAGGCACTAAATATTTACACAACATGTCAAGTTATTAATATTGCTCTTTTACTTAGGGACTAAATATTAATTTCAATGCCTTATGCCTAGGCATTCTTAAGAGTTTATATTGTCATATTCATAACGTTTACGTATCAAACCAAGTTAATCATATTGTGCTTTTACTTAGGCACTAAATATTAATTCATGGGGCCTAGGCATATACGATCCCGATTTCACCCCTAAACCAAGAATTACCTGATGTTGATGGTGGTATGTCCCTCTTACAGGTTCCCCTTACAAACGGGTCAGTTTGCATAAGACAAGAATGTTTCAGCTGTATTATTTCTAACCATCTCCCCTTTGTCGCGCATAGTTTCTGGATAAATGCCGTCTTTTATCCCCCCACCCTCGCCCTCGCCACCTTTAAATTGTTTAGAAAATCTTGAGTTTCATATTTTGCATCTATCTTAACCACCGCGTCAGAAGAAAGTGAAAGACTTTTAAAACACCTATCATCACAAGCACAAAAGAACACAATAACGTAATGCGCAAAAAACAGCAAATCAAATACAGCAGATGAAATTACAAATTTTTAGCAGTTACTTTAATTTTCACATTAGTTAAATGTTTTTCTTGTCGCATAGATTTTATTCATAGTTTTTTATAGCAACGTAATAGAATTTTTATTAACAAGTATTATTTACCTTCGATTAATCGATAAACACTTTATAATTACTTAGTTTTTACCATATGCCACAAGTAGTAGTTTTTTAACTGGCTAGTTATAACTAGCCAGTTATAACATTACTATGGCTAGTTATAACTTTATATCTCAAATACTCGCTAGGTGTTACTATACATATATATCGAATGTTTTCAACTCTCCCTTCAACTTCGACTGTACATATGTAATTATTGACATTGATAACATACTATATTTATATTTCTTTTTTATGTTCTAGGTGATATTCCAGCAAATGCTTTTTGAAGTCTGTTAAAAGAATGCTGCATGAGAGAAACTATTTTAGGGTGGGAGCTTTCGACAAGGAAACTGGTTTCCAAGCTTAACGGTTGTTTACGAGCTTCAATTTTCTTCATGATGTCTTGTTGTCTTTCCACTAAAAGGATTTACTCTGCCTGCTAAAATTACCCCGTTTGCATGAACTGTAACGTTTTTCTAATCCGTTAAGCTTATTCAATCAAGTGTCAGGTTGGAAAATTACTGACATCCTACAACGGCAGGGCTGCTTGCGGACAAACCGGTCCAGGTGCACACGTGCGTTCTAAACTATCTGGTAAGTCCAGTTTTCTGTCCCTAGTGTGAGTTTACTTTCCACAAAACAAGAATAAAACCATAAACATACACTGAGAACTGTCGAAGACGGAATTGCACGGGGCGAGAAAAAATTCCGCCTAATACAGATTTTCGTTTTATAGATTTCTTTTTCTTTAATGTCGAAAAGGGAGATAAACCTTAAAATACAAATTTTAAACCTTTTGTTGAGAAATTCTCTTAGAAATCTTAACTAGATATGTTTCATTTTCAGATTTGCATCATATATCCTAAAGCAACGGATAATCTAAAATGGAATATAAATATTCAAAATATTGTAAACAAAATTTCGGGGTATTGGGTTTGATTACGAGAATTTCAAATAATTTAACAATTAAAACATTAAAAATGTTGTACTACAGTCTGATTTATCTATGTTTGACTTATTGTTTATTAGTATGGGGGAAGACTACTAAGACTAATTTATATAAATTACAATCATTACAAAATAGGATGGTCAGAATTTTAAATAATTTTAGGGGAATTAACTTGAATATGAGGGTACTGATAAATTCTTATAGATTTTTAGATATTGAGAAATTATGACAATTTAAATTATTAGGATTCATGTATAAAATAATAAAAGAGAATAGGTATCAACATTTAATTCAACTGAACACTGTAGGTCACGGCTATCAAACAAGAGATAGAAATGCATTTTTGTTACCAATACCTAACACTTTAACCCAAAAAAGATTTTTTTGATTACCAAAGATCGATGTTATCGAATAACCTACCATGTCAATTAACACATATTAATAATTATAATTATTTTCGAAAGCAACTGAAAAATATTTGCTAACAAATTAAAATATAAAATTTATTAATCAGACCACATAGGAGTAAATTTTATATGTGCAGGACGTTTGACTTGACTACGTACTTTAGGGGAATTGGAATTCACTCAGGCTATATATATATATATATATATATATATATATATATATATAGCCTTTTACTCAATTTCCTGTTCTGTGGTTACCCTGTACATAAGTATTTACATTATATATGTTGTTTTTCTTAATACTATATGTTATAAAATTAATTTTGAAATGTAACATAGTCAAATGTAACCCCATAACGAAATAAATGAAATGAAATGAAATGAAACGTACTCGAAAATCTAAAATAAAAAATATTTCTGTGAAAGGTCAGTCTTCTGTTTCATCACTTCTTCATAGCTCATTATGGTGAAAGTGAGTGGAAACGGCGTTCCCTTAAGAATTTGGCACCCTATAAACAAAATAATTGTGGACAATAGTACATAGAAATTTGTAAAAAAAAAGAAAAGTTAAAAAATGTGCTGCTGAACTTTACAAAAGAAATTCGGACTCGCTACTTATTTATGTCTATGAATTATATTTGTAATTTGTGCAAGATTTTTACGTTTGCAAATTTTCTCTCTGGTTCTGCAGTTTTCAGAGCTTTTGAACCCTGGCAATAAATATTATCCTTCTAACTCTCAGCTAAAGACTTTACACCGATGATTCATTCATTATGACCACCTACCTAATAAGCTGTAAGGTATGCAGGGCCCGATCTAGCTCTTTCGCCGCTCTGGGCAAAAATGACTTTTGATTATTTTTATTTTTAAAATATAATTTTTAACAGTGGTTTAACAATTTTTTGTAGGTATTTGTTGAATAACAAGATATTTTTGTTTTATAAAAAATTTAATATTCATAAAAAACAGCAAGAAAACAAAATAAAAAATATATTTAAAAAATGAATAAAAGAACAACGTAAACACAAAATAGCAAACTACATTACAAAAGTTTTAAAAAAACATTTTCAACTTCAAAAAAATCTAACTTTTTTCTCGGCCAACTCTTTTATAATTTCTTTAAAACATATTTTATCACATAACTCATGTTCTATACCAATCATAGCCAATCCACTTAGTCTGTTTTGTGTCATAGTAGACCTTAAGTAATTTTTAATTGTCTTTAATTTGGCAAAACTTCTTTTGCCACTAGAAACTGTCACAGGTAGATTCAACAAAATTCTAAGAGCAATATTTATGTTTGGTCCAAAATTTCATTCTGTAATAAATTTTAGAAAGTCCTGTGGAGACAAATTTTTATCTAAAAGTGTACAAAAGACTGACAACTCATCTGCAAGATCTAGTCCATTTATATCAGATGCGTCTTCGTCGGTTAAAATAACTTCAAGGTCCTTACAATGACCTAACAGTTCATCCTTAGGCATCTCTCTTAAGCCATATATGTCATAAAGAAAAGCAAAATATTTACTGTGTTCACTAGTTTGGGAAAATCTTAACTCGAGTAAGTTTACAGCTTTGTGTATTATGTGAAAAAAACCTCAATCTTCAATTTTTTGGGGGGATCGACAGTATGTTCATCACGACACTCATAATGAAACTGTTTTTAGATCTAACTCGATGTTTAGGCGAAGTGTCAAACCTTGTGTCGCTGTCAATTTCAGTGGCTAATTCTTTGGCATCTACAATAACTTGATTAAAAAATTCATCTGAACGCGAGTTTTCAAAGAATTCTTTGGTATTCTTTAATAATTGAATTAAAGAACTGAACGCCAAGTTCTTTCTTTGCATAAATTTCCTGACAGGGTTAATTTGACTCAAAGTTTCATACGAAATTATAATACAGCATAAACATTTTAACTGTTTAACTTTATTCAACAAACCAGAAGCTTCATCTCGGGCAGAGGTGTCCATATCTGAATCTTCATATATGCTAAATAATGCATCATAAATTTTACCTATTTGATACCTTAGTGGTTGTATTTTTTAATCTCCTCCTTACTTGCGTTTATAACGAAGTAAATTTCTCCGTCATTTTTGATCTACGCCGGGATTCGAACCCGAGTCCGCTTATTCCGGAACAAGTCGCTCTACCAACTGAGCTACGCAGACGCTCATTCTGATTCCTATCTGCCTTTATGTCGTGTGCGTCCTGCTGGCAGGTACGTCACATCTCCCCCCTTGAAAGAGGGCCGGGGGCATGGCCCACTGGTCAGCCGTGACCATGAATCGTTGCAGGCAGCCATCCACTGTAGAACGTGCACTAGAGAACTCCCAGTCAATCTGGTGTGTGGAATGCAACGTCACACACATTTATTTTTCGAAGCGCTGGAGAAGGGATTCTCTGATTTTTCCTATCTCGCGGTGTGGAAATAACATCACACCATTGCGAGATTTCGAACGGTCGGGTCATCCGGATAGTTCGGGCGCCATTATAACGAAGTAAATTTCTCCGTCATTTTTGGTCTACGCCGGGATTCGAACCCGAGGCCGCTTATTCCGGAACAAGTCGCTCTACCAACTGAGCTACTCTGATTCCTATCTGCCTTTATGCCGTGTGCGTCCTGCTGGCAGGTATGTCACACGTTTATTCGACTTTTTCACCTTGAATGCTACTCGTCGTTTAGCATGGTGTAAAGAACATTTATCGTGGACTCGTAGATCAATGGAAACGGTTCCTATGGACTAATGATTCCAGATACACGATCCATCAGTCTGATGATTCAGTGCTCAAGACCGTCTGCTTCACATAACCACGTGTCTCCCCCTAACCAGAGAATTTCTACCTTTTTCTCTTCCGTGGAACATTTTTTAATCTCCTCCTTACTAATTGTGCTCATCCTCACCTACGTGGCTAGATGTAAATTTATCTGAAGCACACATCTCTGGTTCACACGCACCTTAAAGCGATAACTCCTTGTCACAACACAAATACACCACTTTGACATACACTATATTGATAAAAGTCACCGGACACCCCTTCAAAAGGAAATGAACGGATCATCTGCGTTGTTAAGATGCGAGGTACAGCTGCAAACGGTATAAAAACAAGCCTGCAGTTGACCGCGATCATATCGCACTGTGAGGCTGAGTGAAAGTGTCGCGGCGGGAGAGAACTGACTTTGACAAGGGAAAGATTGTTGGGTGTTATATTAGTGGGTTGTCCATAAGAGAACACAAAAGGCGTTTAAACATGCCCAAGGCAAGTGTTTTGGATGTACTGAATAAGTGGAAGACACATGGCGTGCCTGAAGCAGCAAAACGTACCGGCAGACCAAAGAAAATTTAGTGATAGAGGACGTCGCGACCTCAGAAGAGTCGTTACAGATAATCGAGGGCGTACTGCACAAGAACTCAGTGTACAGGTGAGTAACAATGCTGGACCTCAGTATGTACACGTAATATTCGCAGAGAACTTCATTCCATGGGTTAGCGTGGTCGTGCGGCTGCGCATAAGCCTTTCATCTCCACTCGGAATGCTACTCGTCGTTTAACATGGTGTAAAGAACATTTATCGTGGACCGTAGATCAATGGAAACGGGTTCTATTGACTGATGAATCCACTTACACGATTTATCAGTCTAATGGCCGTTGTGGGTATGGCGGCAGCCGGGGGAACGCTTTTTACCATAGTGTACTGTTGCGCACGGTCAAGTTTGGAGCTGGCAGTGTATTCGTGTGGGGAAGTTTTTCGTGGTATGGTCCCGGCCTATTGGTTATCGTGGAAAAACCTGTTAACCAGCATGCCTACCTCGATATTCTGGACAATTATGCCCTACCAACTCTGTGGCAATACTATGCAACTGAGCCTTGTTGGTACCAGCAAGATAATGCATCGAGCCATAAAGCAAGGACTGTTACGGCGTGGTTTGACGATAATTCCGTATCGTGTGTAGACTGGCCAACACAGAGCCCTGACCTTAATCCCATAGAGCACCGATGGCATGAATTAGAGCGCCGAATTGAAGTTTGGAACCAAGGCCTACTACTAAGCAACAGTTAGCGGCATCATTATGTACTGAATGGAAGCGCATACCTATCGCTGTGTTCCAAAACCTTCTCGAAAGCATGTCTCGAAGGGCCAGTGCATGTATTAAAGCCAAAGGTAGACCGACACGGTACTAATGTATGTCAATAAATGCTATGTTGTGTTTCTATTCTAGGCGTCCGATGACTTTTGTCAATGTAGTGTACTTGTATAATTCTCATCCGATTCTAATGAGGCTGATCTCTTGTTGATGAACTTCGGCAGGCTGTACGTAAGCATACTTGTCTTGACGACCCCGTCAAAATGGCGCGAACAAAGGGATTCCACTTGGGAATGAGCATATCAATCCATTTTTACAAAGAATATATCTGAACCGGGGTTAGATTTATTGGCCTAACTTCAATTTGTCGCTCATTTGGAATGTTTTAGAGGGGAAGCTTGAGGTCATGCAGCTGACAAAAATAATTCATATAAATGTGGTGATCTCTCCTGTTGGCATTTCATGCTGCGGAAAAAACAAAACAAAAAACAATTCAATTTTCAATAATGTGCCCTAACATTTTTAATCTTAGACCTCTAGGCTGTGAATGTGACAAAATAACGATACTTAAAACATATCAGCCTCCTGTTTGTCGCGTATATATGTTTTATTTTAAATTTTGTTTTGTGCGCTTTTTGATTCAAGAAGATCCTTACACGCTTTCTGATTAACTGTTTGTACGACATCGCTACGCGAAGTTTATCATTCCCGTGTAACACAGAAACGGTGTTTTAACGTTGCAATTTGGTTTCGATAGTTGATAATTGATTTCTGGTTGGTTCAAAACCTTTTTAAAATGTTGATATATGGTTAATAGGTGTACGTTGCAGCAGTGGTAGTTTTGGAACGTTTTTGAAACGTTCAAGTAAAGTTGATGTATACAGTATGTATTGAAATCGTGGAATTTTTAAAACGATTTTGAAACATTGGAAATCAGGCTCAGCTTTCAATGCCATCTATCAGCAAAATTTAAAAAACTAATGATAAACGCACCTATTGTTGATAGAAAGTGGCAACTTTTTTAAATGAAGTGCTAAATTTTTAAAAGAATGTAAATATGTGTTTAAAGACACTCGGTTTTTCGGCAGGCATCATATTAAATTTCCACCTACTTTCACAAAGCATAATCCAGCGCCTTCTCTTTGTCTACACGAAAAGCTGTGAGTGGAAATCACGTGATAGAGGTTGTAATTGGCCCTTCTATATTGTTGAACTTGCTGTTTGACTGTTCTGTGCGCGTGAGTTTTTGCCTTTACTTTCAAGATCTTCTTACGTCTTTTGTATTGTTTTAAAGGTACGCGAGTCTTCCACCTGATTTTTTCATAGGACGAAAGGACAGTTCGAAACTGTTTCCCGTTACTTGAAAACTTCGTCTTGAATAGACTAACGCAGAAAGCTTGAAACTTCTCCAGAGTAAGTTTTGGCATATTTAAAGGATAGAAGATGGTATAGTGGGGGACTTCAGTAACGATCTGCCATGCTTATATATACAAAATGAATTTTGCTTTCTTAAATGCTGTATGAATGCAGAAGCCATAAAGGAAAATTATTTTTAAAACAAAAATCTACCTTTGAATTACTTATGATAGAAAAAGTGTTTTCAACGTTTTATAAAAGTTAAAAAATTTAAGAATGGGTTTTTTGAATTTGCTGTAACCGTTTATCAACCAGACATAACACGTTTATCAACCGTATATTTTTAACGTTTTTCAAACCTACCGGTTAACAATTTTTGAACATTGAAACAATGATCCCCAGAGATAGCTTTTTCTTCGTTGTTTTCCTTACGTTTGAAGCATATGCGGATGGACCATCAAAGTTATTGCAGGATTCTTCCTGCTCTTTCTAGCGCAAATTCCAATTTCAGAGGGCTCACAGCTCTTCTTTTCTTGCTTCTAATATCTTATAACGCTGAAATTTGTCCGGGCCGAGCATCGAATCTGGGTCCCCTCACTCTGCAGTAAGTTGGTCTCCCACTGAGCCACGCGGACATGTGCTCTCACTGCTATCTGTCTTTAATCAATGTGCGTCCTGCGGGAAAGGCACGTCACATCTCCTCCCCCCGAAAGAGGGCCGGGAGCATGGCCAACGGGTCAGCCGGGACCATGTGTCGCTGTAGGCAGTCATTCCCATGAAGAACGTGCATTTGAGAAATCACAGACAATTTGGTATGTGGAACATAACATGACACTCCGGAGTAAGTCGCTCTCCCAACTGAGCTACGCAGACATGTGCTCGTACTGCTATCTGCCTTTATCGCATGTGCGTCGTGCGGGGCAGGCACGTCACAATCTTCTTTCCTCCCGCGATGCAATTTCCAATTACAGATGGCTCACAGCTCTTCTTTTCTTGCTTCTTATAGGTACCTTCTTTCCTCCCGCGATGCAATTTCCAATTTCAGATGGCTCACAGCTCTTCCTTTCTTGCTTCTTATACCTTCTTTCCTCCCGCGATGAAATTTCCAATTTCAGATGGCTCACAGCTCTTCTTTTCTTGCTTCTTATACCTTCTTTCCTCCCGCGATGCAATTTCCAATTTCAGATGGCTCACAGCTCTTCCTTTCTTGCTTCTTATACCTTCTTTCTTTGCTTCTACTGTCTTTCCTACACGATGCCGTTGAAAGCCACAGTCTTTTACCGGATATCTTGGCATACATCAAATATCGAAAATTTTGCCCTCCCAGTGCTTAGCTATTTAACTAAGTTTTGCTTTCAGCCGCAAGATGAAAAATACCAGTCGCTCTCAATCCTTAAAATATTAGTGGAAAGTTAATTATATTTTTATTCATAAAATTTGGATAAAATGCTTTTTTGCGTTGTCATTTCTTTAACGAAAGGATTGAGTGGAAAAATGTATTTGAAATTCTTTTTTCTTTTTTTTTGTCAAGAGTTCAAAGCGGCTTAAATTGAGCCCCCGCTTTGAAGTTGCGAATTTTGGAAGGTCCAAGCTACGCCAGTGGCTCACGTATGACTTGGGGTTGACAACACTGGATAAGACATATTTAAATAAAATAAATCATTGTTGCCCACACAGTATGTGCGGAGTGTTCGTGACACTAATTGTTGTTGCAAATGACAACATGCAGGGCGACGTACCCGCGTACGAGGCATCAGCTTACGATGCTTCTTTTTCCTATTGTGTCGTTTTTCACCGTGATGAAAACGAGGAAGAGCCAATTTCGTGATACGCTCATTTTCGAACACAAGTGCAGTTTTATTTCTCTGCCTGAGGGTAGCAATAGCGTGTCGAAAGGGAATTTCACTGGAAACAATGCTGATTAGCATGCTATTAGTACGCGGCACCAGAAAAGTTATGCATTTTTGAACAAAGCCTGCCCTAGGAATTTGCAGTTATTTCACGATCCTTGCGACGTTCGACAATAGAGAGAGAGAGAGAGACTTCAAACTTGTATCTGCTACGCTTTCTTAAACGTTATTGGATTACATTTAAAGCTATCGCATTAAGTTAGGTTTGTTGCAGATGGAATGGTCAATTTAACTGATTCGTGCAGTTGGCGAGGAATTTAGACATCACGTGATATGACTTGTGTTATGTAAATTTAAAGTGTCAAGGCTGCTGTATATAAATCACCGATAATTTTGTCAGTAGTATCAGTTCCATGCTGCAGTCAAGAGGACAAACGGATCAGAACTAAATTCGTGTCATGTTCTTGTGTGTTTTTTAACTTCGACATCAGCGCAACATTTGGGGAAGGCGCCGTTAGTAAACGCAAGACACAAAGTTGGTTTGCTAAATTCCGGTTCTCCGATATGAGCCTTGAAAGTGAACGACGCGGTAGACTAGAAGGAGGAAAAGTGAACCACGGGGTAGACCAGAAGGAGGAAAAGTGAACCACGCGGTAGACCAGAAGGAGGAAAAGTTAACCACGTGGTACATCAGAAGGAGTAATAGATGCCGTGTTGGAGGCCTTTATTGAATATTTACGTCAAGCTGTATGAGAACTTGGCGAGAAACTCAAAATACACTGTACAATCATTTCTCGACATTTAGACTAAAGAAGATGGTTAATGGGTCCGGCATGAGTTGACGGAACAGCACAAAACACATGACAATATTATGTCTGCATTTCTCTGCTTGCCCACAACTAAACGAACAACATTTGGGGGCGCTTCGCCACATGTGATGAGAAATGGATGCTGTATGACAACCACTAACGTTCGGTGCAATAGTCCAACCGCGCAGAAACCCCGAAACCGGTACTTCATTCATTCAGAAAGACGAAAATCAGTATTTAGTGGTCTGCACTTGGTGTGATACACTCTTTCTTTTTACAACCGTGTCCCGCCATCGCGCTACACAGAAATTTTCAAAAATTTTTTACTGAAGAGCCAAAGCATTATGTCCAGAGCGTTTTCATGCAAATCGAAGCAACTGCAGGTAAACGACGGCACGTATGAAGGTCGTGAAACGAAATGCATGACACCACCTGATACATGAGCTCTGTTAATCAGTATTGTTCATGTTCATCAGATGGAAAAGGCAGAGGACTTATGCGAGTTTGACAAATGGTTAAATTGCTATGGCCGGACGATTCGGTCCGAGCATTTCCGAGACGGCAAGTCTTGTGGTGTGTTCACGGTCCGCCGTGGGTAGTGCCTTCAATAAGTGGTCCGAGGAGGAAAAAACCACGAACCACCGACAAGGTGTGAACCGAACACGGCTGATCGGTTCTAGAGGTGGGCGAAGGCTGTCCCGAATGTTACGAGCCAACAAAAGGGATACTGTGGAGCAACTCTCCGGTAATTTGAATGCTGTTGACGGGAGTAATGTATCACAAAACACAGTAGATCGAACCGTGCTGAAAATGGGGATGCGTGGCCGTAGGCCGTTCTGAGTGCCCATGCTAACCTCAATTCACCGCCGAAAGCGCCTACGGGTATGATAGCATGAAAACTGGACCTTCAGTGACTGGAAGAAGGTCATCTGGACCACTGAATCTCTTTTCCTGTTGCACCACATGGGCATCCAGGTACGTGAGTGTTGTTTACCTGAGAAAGCGTGTTTTTCAGAATGCATCGAGGGACGAAAACAAGCCGGAGGAAGAAGTGTAATGCTTTGGGCAGTGTTCTGCTGGAAAACCCTGGGTCTAGTCATTCATGTGCAAGAAACTACGACGTCTACCCCTTACTTAAACATCATTGCAGACAAGGTACAGCCTGTCACGGCAAGGTTACTCCCGTCTAGTAGAGCCTTTCTCGAGCAGGATAATGTCCATGCCACACTGCCCGCATTTTTCGAGAATTTCGGAGAACATGAGGTTAGACTTCCGGATATTGCCTTGGCCTCCAAATTCCCCAGACATGAATCCAATCGAGCATCTTTGTGTTGAAACTGCAAATCCGATCTTCGGCGGCTCAACCACGTAGCTTACAATAGTTAAAGGATCTGCTGGTAATAACGTGCTGGTACGAGTCATCTTTAGAAATCGCCTCGCCCGGTAAGAGCTGTTTCTGCGGTACGTGGAGGACTAACATCATATTATGCAGGTGGTCATAATATTTTGGCTTTTTGGTGTATGTCTGCAATCATATATGCTGCCACCAAACACAGTCTACTTAGATATTAAACCCTGTGCTGTCCTAAGTCTCCTGGAAACCCATGATTCAACAATGACTGCAATTCACTTAGGAGAAAGGACGTGTGCTAACCTTGCAACCTCTTTCAACCATGAACTTGAACTGCTTAGCCTCGCTACAATGCTTCTTTCAAGAATGGAAACTCCTCTATAAAACTAAGAAGCAAGTGTACTCTAAAGCAGTAAACGGAAAACTGTGTAACACATGTAACCCCAAGACAACACTACCACAGAAAACGTTTTTTTAAAGCCTCTTCCTTCCTCATTTTTACGACGTTTTTTTTTTTTTTTTTATTCGACGTTCTTGCACATGCCCGGTACACGCTATTTATACTCAAAGCCATATCGGTTTCCTATGAGGAGCGCCTTCTTTCCATCAGGGCTGAAGGTGTTTCTTGCGATAGGGCCTATGATATGAAGCATCCAGTTGGTCATAACCCCACGGGATTTTTCATGTTGCATGTAAAATCCCGCAGATCCTTCAACTCATAAATTGGTAAGGTTAGTAAGGAGAGGAAATGTCTCCTTGAGGTGGAACTGAGGTGAATATTTTTTGAGATTTCGAATCGTTTCTCTAGTTCTTCATCAGAGGAGTAAGAAGAAGGAGACCACCTTTGAGATTTTCTGGGGCTGGAATCGGATCAAGTTTTGGAAAGAGATGGGGGGGGGGGGTATTACGAAGTTTTGGAAAAGGGGCGATTCCTCAGTTTATGCTTCAACTGCTCGAGAATCCCGTAGCAGTTTAGAGATTTATGAAAGTGGCCTGGAAAAGGCGCTTCGTAAGACCTCCTCCCCTCTCTTTTATTTCTAAAACTTTTTCTTCTTTTTCGGTTGGAGGTTTAACGACCACCGTGAGCAACTCAATGGGTGATAAGCTGTCGCCCGTCCCTAATTTAGGGCCACTGGTTCCAGGGAAGGAAGAGAGCCAGTGCCGTAAGACAAACACAACATCCATGCCTCTCCGGGATTCGAACCCGAACCCCTTTCGGACGAATGATCAGAAGCAATCGCTTAGACCACTGCGCCACCGGGGCAGTATTTCCAAAATTTCATCAAATTCCCGTTCTAGGAAATCTCAAAGGTGTCCTCGTGAGAGATCACTTTCTTACTCCTCTCATGAAGAACTGGAGGCAGAAACGACTCGAAAGCTCAAAAAAAATTCTCAGTTCCACCTCAAGGAGACATTAATCTCCTTTTATTCCCACTGCATCTGCAACTTTCCGACCCTAGGGTGTGGGGGACTCGTTAGCATTTTTTTTTTTTTTAATTTTTATCTCTCTTTTGGGCTTAAAGCCCCTCCTCCTCATTCAAAATTGGTTAGACGGACTTTTTCGCATTTTTCAGACTTTCCCACTCTAATCATTTGAGACATTCTGGGCTCATCTCTAAATTATCTGTTTCCAGTGCAAAGAGCTCTGCGCTAGCATAGTGTTGGCCCAGTAACTTTATTTATGGGGAAGGTAGAGCGCGTTTTTTGAGTGTATGTTTTTTTCAGGTTGTTTACTAATTTTAATCATTTAATTTTGTGAAGTCCAGTTCGTCGTTCATTGCTTCGTTCCATATCGGGTAAAGCATTTCACAGTTGTCCTGCCCACGAATTTCCTAAACTCATTATTTGACTTTCTCCCTTCTCTATCCCTATTCTTGACAGCGATTTCACGCTTTAGGTGCTTCAGCTGACCTTGAGAAGTTTAAAGTCTGATAAAATTGGTATCGACCTAATGAGAACTGCATATATCAAAAATGCTCATATGAATTCCAGAATATCATTATGAACACCTTTAACAATGTTCTTCACAACTTTCATGCCACCTGGATCACTATTATTATTTCGCCTGTACATAAAAAAAAGGTGAACCTTCCTTTCCATGGAATTTCCGTCCCATCGCAGTTCTCTCAGTTATCGGCAAACGCCTGACCAATAGAAGACTTTACCATATACTCAAGAAGCGCTTATAGCGTAGTAAATCCGGTTATTTAGTGGTGTAATGCGCATAAAGACTCACCAAGCTTTTGCTCTCCACTTAGAGGCTTTTTCAAGGCAACGATAGACATAAAATGTTATTAGAGCACTTAAGAAACAAAGTTGATTTTTGAAAATAATTCGCGTGACATCATGAGCAGTATTACGTGAATTTTTATCACGCAATTATACGGTGTGCCGCGATGTGTTTCCATCTTTTAATGACGTATGCCAAACCATTGGTGCTGTAGTTCGATAGAGACCATATCATTGCATGCTAGTTTGCCGGAGAGGGTTTCAAATGTTTTCCTGATGGCAGTCTCTTTAAAGTTGGTGTGAGGGGAAAGCAATTCTTTTAATACTATTCCATACCGAAGCGGCCGAGACTTCGCTGGAGAGGGCTGTATTCTACATATCGACACTTCGCACATGTTCTTTACATGTAGTATCTAAGGGTCGCTTTGTCATTCCGATATACACTATATTGACAAAAGTTACTGGACACCTAGAAGAGAAACACAACATAGCATTTATTGGCATACATTAGTACGGTGTCGGTCCCTCTTTGGCCTTAATGCATTCACTGACCCTTCGAGACATGCTTTCGACAAGGTTTTGGAACACAGCGATAGGTATGCGCTTCCATTCAGTACATAATGCTGCCGCTAACTGTTGCTTAGTAGTAGGCCTTGGTTCCAAACTTCTTATGCGGCGCTCTAATTCATCCCATAGGTGTTCTATGTGATTAAGATCAGGACGCTGTGCCGGCCAGTTCCCACACCATACGGAATTAGCGTCAAACCACGCCGTAACACTCCTTGCTTTATGGCTCGGTGCATTATCCTGCTGGTATCAACAAGGCTCGGTTCCATAGTATTGCCACAGTGTTTGTAGGGCATAATTGCCCAGAATATCGAGGTAGACGTGCTGGTTAACAGATTTTTCCACGATAACCAATGGACCGGGACCATACTCCGAAAAACACCCCCACACGAGTACACTGCCAGCTCCAAACTTGACCGTAGGAACAGTACACTGTGGTAAATAGCGTTTCTCCGACTGCCGCCATACCCACACACGGCTATCAGACTGATGGATCGTGTATCTGGATTCATCAGTCCATAGGACCCGTTTCCATTGATCTATATGGTCCACGATAAATGTTCTTTTCACCATGCTAAACGAAGAGTAGCATTCCGAGTGGAGATGAAAGGCTTATGAGCAGCCGTACGACCATGGTAATTCATGTAATAAAGTTCTGTGCGAATGGTACGTGTACATACCGAGGTTCCAGCATTTTTACTCACCTGAACACTAAGGTCTTGTTCAGTACTCCGTAGATTAGCTGTAACGACTCTCCCGAGGCTTCGGCGTCCTCTATCACTGATTTTCTTTGGTCTGCCGATACGTTTTGCTGCTTCAGGCACGCCATGTGTGTTCCATTTTTCAGTACATCCAAAACAGTTGACTTAATGGGTATGTTTAAACGCCTCTCGGTTTCTCTTATGGACAACCCACTAACATAACACCCAACAATCTTTCCTTTCTCAAAGTCAGTTCTCTCCCGCCGAGACATTTTCACTCACCTCACAATGCGATATGATCCCGGTCTGTTTTTATACCGTTTGCAGCTGTACCGCACATCTTAACAATGCAGTGGATCCGTTCATTTGCTTTTGAGTGGGTGTCCCGTGACTTTTGTCAATATAGTGTATATCTTTTCTGTGTTGTTAGGATATACCAACGGTTTAGCGTACACACCTGCCTTTTCTTTCTCATACTGTCTCTTCTTGCAGCTTGATATTATATGTGATAATGGGGTCGGTGACTTCATTGCTATTGAGATGTTGTACTTGCGTAATAAATTCTTCAACCAGTTTGTAAAGCCTGGGGCATATGTGATGGATCCGGCGTATCTCATTGTCTTACTAGTTGATTTTGTTATCGCGGACTTATACGAATTCTTAGAGTTCTGTGTATGTCATCTTTCTTATATGAAGCCTTTATACGTTTGCTATAAATATTTTCAATTTCCTTATTATTTAGGTAGACCGGTTTGCATACGTTATACGCTCTATAGAATCACACTTTAAACGCAGAGAGTCTGTGCTCTTTTGGACAGTGTGAATCAGGAGGGACAATGTTCGGTACTGCGGTTGGTTCATAATAAAAGTTAACATCGAAGCTGGATGTTCCATTCTTTTTTGAGTATGAGCACCTCCATCAAAGCGTGCTCCATTCTTTTTGAGTATGCGCACCTCCATCAAAGCGTGCTCCATTCTTTTTGAGTATGCGCACCTCCATCAAAGCGTGCTCCATTCTTTTTTAGTATGCACACCTCCATCAAAGCGTGCTCCATTCTTTTTAGTATGCACACCTCAGTAGTATAAGACCGCGCTTGATAACCCTTTTCGGTGGCAACACTTCCAGTCACGTGACGGGTGGGCGGTTCCATCCGGTCTCCTCTCGGCGCGAGGGAGAAAATACGATGGCAGCGCCCTCTGGTGGTGGTTCGCGAAAATGTACAGCACCATCTGTCGGTATTTTTGAAATTAATTTCAATATGGTGATTTTTTTTATCGTCGATGTTGACGAAGCCACTTTTAATTCTGGGAAATTTCTCAGCCATTTTGATTTTGTAACTGTTTTTAGGGTGGTGGTGGGAAATTTTATTTTAAGTGGACTGGGGAAATTTTTTTGAAACCACGGATTTATGTTCGGAAAAAAGCGAAGACAGGGTTTGGAACTACATGGGTTCGAACTTGGGCCGTTTATGATTGCAGTCTGAAGCTCTACCGATGTGACTACCGAGACATTGTTGGGGTTGGTCAAAGAGATTGATACATATGATTCGCGTAATGGAGGAAGACTGCCTGAGGGATTTCCTGTTGGCCCTCTTTAGATTTAATGCAGGGGGAAGAGCGTATGAGCTTATTAAATAATTTTTCATGCCGTATTGTTCTTTTTATTCACGAATTTTCAAATGTAAGGCGTTCTTTAAACTCCCCCCCCCCGACGTGATTCATACGCGTTTAATCTGGTTCATACATTTTCTTATGAAATGAAGGACTTTTTTTTTTTTTTTTTTTACGTTTAGAATTATTTTTCTTTAGGGATTTCTTGTAATTAAATATAATCAGTCAGACGACCTGTGAAATCTTTTTTTTCATAACTTTTTCTACGTAACATGTTGTTTTTAGTAATTGAAATTTTTTTACCGTATTTTTGTTCATGTTTTTATCTTGCAAAATGAAGAACTTTATTTATTTTTTTCTTCATGGGTTTATTATATTTTATTCTTTCTAAAACAGGACATATTAAATATTTTCGTTATTTATTCTGAGCAACGTGTTTTCAAAAATTCAGATTTTTTTTGTATTGCAACAATTTTTCGTAGGGTTATTAATTTTAATTTTCTGTAGAGGGACGAAATTTAGTTTTTCGTGCGTAATTGTTCTAAACGTTACGTTATGCTTTGAGAACTTAAAATTTTTTGATCTGTTACGATCGTGTTTAAGCTCGATCATGCTTGTGACCACGTGTCTGTCATTTTATAAAACGAGAGCTCATTGAGAAACAACGTACCCCACCCCCTCCCCTATGGCTGCCGGGTTGGGGGGGGAGTCGTAAGCGTGTGGTGAAACGGTTGACGAAGATAGTATATTGACCGGTACCAACGATGAGCGTGTGACCACGTGTTTGCTTTTTTTTTTTTTTTTTTTACGACATGTTGGCTTTTGTGTGCCTCATATTCCGACTTGTTGGCTTTGTGTGATTTATATTCCGAGATGTTGGCTTTGTGTGACAAAAGTATTACCAAGGTAGTAGGGGTAATGAACGTGGTCGGAGCACGTGATACATGTATTTCTGCGTTGACGTCATTCTCCTTAAGGCTGCATACAAGTGTCAACTGGTGTTGTGCGTGTTCGTGCTTGTACCGACTCTCGTCTCATGCTTTGGTTCCATCCGTTGCTAACGGCCACAGGATAGTGCCCGAGGGTTTCTTTCATTTGATCTATTTCTTTCATTTGATTGGCTGTTTTGTTTTCGAACATGAGTACTACAATGTATCACTTCATTTCAGTATTTGTCTTCGATCGATGCAGAGCTTTCTAGCCTTCCTGGAATTCCTGTTTTGTTCAATATTTTGTTATCATGGCAGCTGTAAAATCTATTGGAAGTTCTTCGATGATGCTGTATATGGATAATTTGCCAGAAAATTGTTTCCATCTAGGAGATAATATCTTCGTTTACGTATCTTCATGTGCTCATCAAGTCGGCGTGCACATCAGAGAATTTCAATGCTATGGCAAGCAATGCTATCCAAGCAAATCTGGTATTTGTATGTCTTTAGATCAATGGCGTGAAATGATGGATGAGAAGGACACTATATCACGTCATCTAGCCTATGGAATATCGGCTCCTAATTTTTCATTCTCGCGGCTTCTGAAGGTAAAAGTTATGCCACAAACTCATGAAATCAGTATCAGTAAAGAAATTTATAGTTGGAAGGCTGTGAAAATGTACAAATCGAATATTCTTCTCTCTGAAAATCTGTGGAAAGAATTACTTCATATTTCTTTCAGTGTATGGCATCAGGTGGTAATAGAATTTTACCGAAATATACCTTTTCATACTATATTCAAGCAAGAGATACAATCGAATGGACAAACCCTGACTAGCAATTTCACATCACCAGAGCAAAGTGAAATGCTAATTAACGAACTGAAAATGGTTCTTACAAATGCAGTAGTTGAGTATTTGAAAGAAACATCTAGATCAAAGTCTTTAGATTTATCTGAAGTGTATTGTGATGACGAACATTTCTGCACAGCCTTTTTAGGAATAGAATGTAGTAAAATTGCGGAAAAATATCTCGAATCCCTAAAAAGAAGAAACTTGCTATCGTTTGTAACGGATGCTTTTTTACAAGCAATAGATCTACAAATTATTTTGAGTATGATCAAGGCAGAAATTCGTGAAAGTGACTTGGAATAAGAAATCGTACGTAAAGCAAACATCTACACAAAAGAGAAAAGAAAAACCAAAGGCCCTTTTAAGGGCCACACAATTTTATCAAAAAGGATTATCATAATCGTACATTTTTTCAATATTTGTGTGTGTATGTGGGCTATTATGTAGCAGTTTCATGTTTTATTTTGAACTTCTAGCATAATTTTTAAAAGTTATATGTATTAAGAGAAACAGTGTCTTTGATATGAATCACCATAATTTGATACATTTTGATAGGCAACATATCAAATGTATCAACTCAGTGATTTTTGTTTGTTTGTTTGATAATTGAAAATATTTCTCTGTTTGAATTTGTGCAAATATGATCTTTTTTCTTTTGATTCCGTTTCCACATTACCCTAGAGGTGCTAATGCTCCCCGACCTGGCAACACACTTTCGTCAAGGCTATTCATGTTTGCACCCGATAAACATCTTGTCAGCCACGTGGTGCTAAACAGCCACATGACGCGGGTGGGGTTCCAGTTCTTTGTTTATCCTCTTAACTCGTAGAATAGGTAGGTACATGCACAAGAGTATTGTGACTATTGGTTAATCCCCTAAAGCTCTTTGTGGAACAATATGTGCTCAAGCTAACACAAAGAGGAACAACGGGTACGTATTAGTGTAGGTAGGTTTCGGAACTATTACATAATCTCTAAAAATTGTTTGATCGTCGATCCTACCCCTTGGGAGAAAGTACGTGTTCACAGGCAGACAAAGAGAAACGCTAAGGGGGTACGGTAGCTGCTTGTAGTAGGGTAACAAAGTTATTTGTTAATCCTCAAAACATGTTCTGTGCAAGTAAGCACGTGTTTAAGGGCAAAGAAATGCAAAAACGTGTCGTTATTTATCGCTGACATATGCTGTCACCCTCATTTACTGTTCAGACGGAGTTCTGCTACACTCGAGTTTTTCTTCGTGCGTTTTCTTTCCAAGTCAATTTTAGTGTTTCTTCACTGTTCCTTAAGTTTGCAAAATGAAAATGATCAATTTACTATCTTGGATGTATTAGAGCTGCAAATTAAGCATCAGGTTCTGCTAAGAGTTAGAAAGTATTTTTGAAGAAACAGAAGATGGTCTTCCTGAAACACAGCCACAAAATCATTCAATGGTTGATATTTCTAAGAACTGTGTTTCGTCGGATATTTTACTAGTCGTTCAGTCTAGAAATTCTGGGGACAGTGAAATTGTAGTGGTGGAAACAGTGTTACCTTCAGGACAAATACTTCAAGAGGATCCCTCCGAAGCACCATTATTCCCTTGGTGGAGGGAGGTTTGTAATTGTGATTGATTTTTAGGTTTGTAACTGTGAGTGATTTTATTTTTATATTTTCTGAAATGAATAAAAATTCATTTCAGAAAATATTATTCCTGCGGTGTTACATACAAGCCATCAAAAACATTATTAGTAACAATGACACCAGCAACGTTCTACAAACTCAAAATTTCAAACATGATGCCAGGAGAAGAGATAGCAATAGGATTTAATAAAGAACTGTTTATGCCTTACACCTTCACCCCTCGAAAAGGACTACAAGTGAAGTGGCAAAAAATGTATGTTGAAACAAATGAAAGTTCTGTTTTGCTCCGGGAGGAGTCATCTTCACCAAAGAACAATTTGAAAACTTGCAAAATGCCTGTGATGTCGTGGCAGATTCCGTCGCAGAGTTATTGTTTGGCGGAGCCTTTCAAACTTCGGTTAAAAAATACGAGACTCCCCCAGAATAAATGCACCAAGTCAAAAGATGATACATTATTAGTAATTTTTTCAAAAAGGCTGCCACCAGAGCAGTAGAGGAATGTATGGGAAAAGTGTTTACTATGAATGTAGATTACCTCTGGAACTCCAACAACCAAACCGAGCAGCGCATGACTGTATTAAGTCATCAAGCGAAGACAAGTGGGTATTTTACAAAGATGACGCAATTCCCTACTTAGAACCAAGATTTCTCGCCGAGTCGTTTGTTGCAGAAACTAACGAAATGAAACTTTACATTCCAGATATATTTCTGAATTCTCTTTAAAAAAAAGCGGTACTGAATGAGGTTAGCGCTATCTACGTAAACAGGTGATAAAACAAACAAAAAACAGTTTTTTATGGATTCGACTTACGCGGGAAACCACTTAAAAATAAAACGCATTAGGATTCCTACCTCTTGGGTGATGTGGAAATGGAATAAAAAGAAAGAAAGAAAAGAACACATTTACACAATTCACACAAGAATAAAAAAAATCGTCTGTTTAAAATGTTGCTTTAATTAAAATCTTGAAATGGTATTTTTGCGCCCACTAACTTCCATGTTGTGAGAGCAAGCTAATAGAAGTCTTTCAGAAAGCATTTATGAAGGTATTTGAATCGTTGATTTTTCTAATAGTCAATATTTTAAACGTTCGTTTTTCCAGGAGCCAATATTTGAATGCTTCATTTTCCTAAAAGTCAATGTTTGAATCGTTCGTTTTTCATAAAGTTTGTTTTTGAATCGTATAAATTTTAACGTCAAAAAATGGTTTTGTTGTTCTCACTAAGAGGGCGATTTTTTAAATTTTCGTTTTCTTATAATAGCAAAAAATCCCATAGAATAACATGGGAATTGCTATCCAACTAAAAGTCAATATTTGAATCGTTCATTTTTCATAAAATTCGTTTCTGAATCGCATAAATTTTAATAAGACAAAAAAATGGTTTTGTTGTTTTCACTAAGAGAATATTTTTTAATTCCATTTCCTTATAATCGCAAAAATACCATTGAATAACATGGGAAAACTACCATGCATAAAAAAGCTGTTTTGAAACGAGGAAAATTCTCTAAAAGATCGATTCCGTAAAAGTTGAAAATAGACCAGGTGGAAAATGGAATGTTCTAAAAATGTCTTAAGGAACGAAATGAACTATGAAAAAAATATGTAGGAAAAAATTATTAGCTTAATGACTAGTTTTTTTAAAAAAATAGGAGAAAAATTCAACTCAAAGAATGACACTTTATTTTCTTTCCATCTGATTTTAATAGAGAATCCATCGATATGACACAGGATTCAAATTTTTACACATTTTCTTAGTTTCTGTCTTTTTCCGTTTAGAAGTTGCAACAGAATTTCCTTTTTGCACAGGATCTTTTAACATTTGTTTATTTTTAATATACTTTGTTGCCAAATTAATATCCCTTAATGCCTTTACAAATTCAGGAGGTAGTTGCAGCTTAGAACCTTTGCTTCGAAACATGGAGTCTACGAGATCGACAATATTCGAATTTTCCACAATGCGCTCTCGGACTTGGAGTTCTGCTTTGGGGCTCCATCCAATTATGTCAGAGTTTGTTTTATAGATATCCAACACATTTCTTGCATAGCGTTTCAATTTAGTAGGAACGGCTTGTATCACAAGATCTTCCACATAGTGTTTTCTTTCTCTCCTTTGAAAAGCTCTTCTTTCGCTGGTTCTTCAGTTCTCAACGGGGTTTCATGAGATGTTACCGGAGGATTGAAGCTGGATACATGAATGCGTTTATTCAAGACTTGGTTATATAATTTCACTTTTGCTTCGTCAGACTCTTTTGCTTTGCAGAATTTTTTTCATTTCTTTGTCCAAGTCCGTTAGCGTTTCATCTGTTGGCATATGGCGAGAAATCCGTTCTTCGGGAATCAGAACTATTTTCTTGGTGAATTCCATTATTTCGTAAGCAAAGGCATAAGTACACCTTGCGAGCTCTTTCTCTAAAAAAGATGCCTCTGTATAAAAAGAGGAAACTCCTTATTCAAAAAGGGAGATTTTTAGGCGTGTTGATTCCTGCTGCTCTCAGCGTGCTAACGACCGGGAGCAGCAGGAATCAACACGCCTAAAAATCTCCCTTTTTGAATAAGGAGTTTCCTCTTTTTATACAGAGGCATCTTTTTTAGAGAAAGAGCTCGCAAGGTGTACTTATGCCTTTGCTTACGAAATAATGGAATTCACCAAGAAAATAGTTCTGATTCCCGAAGAACGGATTTCTCGCCATATGCCAACAGATGAAACGCTAACGGACTTGGACAAAGAAATGAAAACAATTCTGCAAAGCAAAGAGTCTGACGAAGCAAAAGTGAAATTATATAACCAAGTCTTGAATAAACGCATTCATGTATCCAGCTTCAATCCTCCGGTAACATCTCATGAAACCCCGTTGAGAACTGAAGAACCAGCGAAAGAAGAGCTTTTCAAAGGAGAGAAAGAAAAACACTATGTGGAAGATCTTGTGATACAAGCCGTTCCTACTAAATTGAAACGCTATGCAAGAAATGTGTTGGATATCTATAAAACAAACTCTGACATAATTGGATGGAGCCCCAAAGCAGAACTCCAAGTCCGAGAGCGCATTGTGGAAAATTCGAATATTGTCGATCTCGTAGACTCCATGTTTCGAAGCAAAGGTTCTAAGCTGCAACTACCTCCTGAATTTGTAAAGGCATTAAGGGATATTAATTTGGCAACAAAGTATATTAAAAATAAACAAATGTTAAAAGATCCTGTGCAAAAAAGGAAATTCTGTTGCAACTTCTAAACGGAAAAAGACAGAAACTAAGAAAATGTGTAAAAATTTGAATCCTGTGTCATATCGATGGATTCTCTATTAAAATCAGATGGAAAGAAAATAAAGTGTCATTCTTTGAGTTGAATTTTTTCTCCTATTTTTTTAAAAAAACTAGTCATTAAGCTAATAATTTTTTCCTACATATTTTTTTCATAGTTCATTTCGTTCCTTAAGACATTTTTAGAACATTCCATTTTCCACCTGGTCTATTTTCAACTTTTACGGAATCGATCTTTTAGAGAATTTTCCTCGTTTCAAAACAGCTTTTTTATGCATGGTAGTTTTCCCATGTTATTCAATGGTATTTTTGCGATTATAAGGAAATGGAATTAAAAAAATATTCTCTTAGTGAAAACAACAAAACCATTTTTTTGTCTTATTAAAATTTATGCGATTCAGAAACGAATTTTATGAAAAATGAACGATTCAAATATTGACTTTTAGTTGGATAGCAATTCCCATGTTATTCTATGGGATTTTTGCTATTATAAGAAAACGAAAATTTAAAAAATCGCCCTCTTAGTGAGAACAACAAAACCATTTTTTGACGTTAAAATTTATACGATTCAAAAACAAACTTTATGAAAAACGAACGATTCAAACATTGACTTTTAGGAAAATGAAGCATTCAAATATTGGCTCCTGGAAAAACGAACGTTTAAAATATTGACTATTAGAAAAATCAACGATTCAAATACCTTCATAAATGCTTTCTGAAAGACTTCTATTAGCTTGCTCTCACAACATGGAAGTTAGTGGGCGCAAAAATACCATTTCAAGATTTTAATTAAAGCAACATTTTAAACAGACGATTTTTTATTCTTGTGTGAATTGTGTAAATGTGTTCTTTTCTTTCTTTCTTTTTTATTCCATTTCCACATCACCCAAGAGGTAGGAATCCTAATGCGTTTTATTTTTAAGTGGTTTCCCGCGTAAGTCGAATCCATAAAAAACTGTTTTTTGTTTGTTTTATCACCTGTTTACGTAGATAGCGCTAACCTCATTCAAAGGGCTACCGCTTTTTTTTAAAGAGAATTCAGAAATATATCTGGAATGTAAAGTTTCATTTCGTTAGTTTCTGCAACAAACGACTCGGCGAGAAATCTTGGTTCTAAGTAGGAATTGCGTCATCTTTGTAAAATACCCACTTGTCTTCGCTTGATGACTTAATACAGTCATGCGCTGCTCGGTTTGGTTGTTGGAGTTCCAGAGGTAATCTACATTCATAGTAAACACTTTTCCCATACATTCCTCTACTGCTCTGGTGGCAGCCTTTTTGAAAAAATTACTAATAATGTATCATCTTTTGACTTGGTGCATTTATTCTGGGGGAGTCTCGTGTTTTTTAACCGAAGTTTGAAAGGCTCCGCCAAACAATAACTCTGCGACGGAATCTGCCACGACATCACAGGCATTTTGCAAGTTTTCAAATTGTTCTTTGGTGAAGATGACTCCTCCCGGAGCAAAACAGAACTTTCATTTGTTTCAACATACATTTTTTGCCACTTCACTTGTAGTCCTTTTCGAGGGGTGAAGGTGTAAGGCATAAACAGTTCTTTATTAAATCCTATTGCTATCTCTTCTCCTGGCATCATGTTTGAAATTTTGAGTTTGTAGAACGTTGCTGGTGTCATTGTTACTAATGTTTTTGATGGCTTGTATGTAACACCGCAGGAATAATATTTTCTGAAATGAATTTTTATTCATTTCAGAAAATATAAAAATAAAATCACTCACAGTTACAAACCTAAAAATCAATCACAATTACAAACCTCCCTCCACCAAGGGAATAATGGTGCTTCGGAGGGATCCTCTTGAAGTATTTGTCCTGAAGGTAACACTGTTTCCACCACTACAATTTCACTGTCCCCAGAATTTCTAGACTGAACGACTAGTAAAATATCCGACGAAACACAGTTCTTAGAAATATCAACCATTGAATGATTTTGTGGCTGTGTTTCAGGAAGACCATCTTCTGTTTCTTCAAAAAATACTTTCTAACTCTTAGCAGAACCTGATGCTTAATTTGCAGCTCTAATACATCCAAGATAGTAAATTGATCATTTTCATTTTGCAAACTTAAGGAACAGTGAAGAAACACTAAAATTGACTTGGAAAGAAAACGCACGAAGAAAAACTCGAGTGTAGCAGAACTCCGTCTGAACAGTAAATGAGGGTGACAGCATATGTCAGCGATAAATAACGACACGTTTTTGCATTTCTTTGCCCTTAAACACGTGCTTACTTGCACAGAACATGTTTTGAGGATTAACAAATAACTTTGTTACCCTACTACAAGCAGCTACCGTACCCCCTTAGCGTTTCTCTTTGTCTGCCTGTGAACACGTACTTTCTCCCAAGGGGTAGGATCGACGATCAAACAATTTTTAGAGATTATGTAATAGTTCCGAAACCTACCTACACTAATACGTACCCGTTGTTCCTCTTTGTGTTAGCTTGAGCACATACTGTTCCACAAAGAGCTTTAGGGGATTAACCAATAGTCACAATACTCTTGTGCATGTACCTACCTATTCTACGAGTTAAGAGGATAAACAAAGAACTGGAACCCCACCCGCGTCATGTGGTTGTTTAGCACCACGTGGCTGACAAGATGTTTATCGGGTGCAAACATGAATAGCCTTGACGAAAGTGTGTTGCCAGGTCGGGGAGCATTAGCACCTCTAGGGTAATGTGGAAACGGAATCAAAAGAAAAAGATCATATTTGCACAAATTCAAACAGAGAAATATTTTCAATTATCAAACAAACAAACAAAAATCACTGAGTTGATACATTTGATATGTTGCCTATCAAAATGTATCAAATTATGGTGATTCATATCAAAGACACTGTTTCTCTTAATACATATAACTTTTAAAAATTATGCTAGAAGTTCAAAATAAAACATGAAACTGCTACATAATAGCCCACATACACACACAAATATTGAAAAAATGTACGATTATGATAATCCTTTTTGATAAAATTGTGTGGCCCTTAAAAGGGCCTTTGGTTTTTCTTTTCTCTTTTGTGTAGATGTTTGCTTTACGTACGATTTCTTATTCCAAGTCACTTTCACGAATTTCTGCCTTGATCATACTCAAAATAATTTGTAGATCTATTGCTTGTAAAAAAGCATCCGTTACAAACGATAGCAAGTTTCTTCTTTAGGGATTCGAGATATTTTTCCGCAATTTTACTACATTCTATTCCTAAAAAGGCTGTGCAGAAATGTTCGTCATCACAATACACTTCAGATAAATCTAAAGACTTTGATCTAGATGTTTCTTTCAAATACTCAACTACTGCATTTGTAAGAACCATTTTCAGTTCGTTAATTAGCATTTCACTTTGCTCTGGTGATGTGAAATTGCTAGTCAGGGTTTGTCCATTCGATTGTATCTCTTCCTTGAATATAGTATGAAAAGGTATATTTCGGTAAAATTCTATTACCACCTGATGCCATACACTGAAAGAAATATGAAGTAATTCTTTCCACAGATTTTCAGAGAGAAGAATATTCGATTTGTACATTTTCACAGCCTTCCAACTATAAATTTCTTTACTGATACTGATTTCATGAGTTTGTGGCATAACTTTTACCTTCAGAAGCCGCGAGAATGAAAAATTAGGAGCCGATATTCCATAGGCTAGATGACGTGATATAGTGTCCTTCTCATCCATCATTTCACGCCATTGATCTAAAGACATACAAATACCAGATTTGCTTGGATAGCATTGCTTGCCATAGCATTGAAATTCTCTGATGTGCACGCCGACTTGATGAGCACATGAAGATACGTAAACGAAGATATTATCTCCTAGATGGAAACAATTTTCTGGCAAATTATCCATATACAGCATCATCGAAGAACTTCCAATAGATTTTACAGCTGCCATGATAACAAAATATTGAACAAAACAGGAATTCCAGGAAGGCTAGAAAGCTCTGCATCGATCGAAGACAAATACTGAAATGAAGTGATACCCTGTAGTACTCATGTTCGAAAACAAAACAGCCAATCAAATGAAAGAAATAGATCAAATGAAAGAAACCCTCGGGCACTATCCTGTGGCCGTTAGCAACGGATGGAACCAAAGCATGAGACGAAAGTCGGTACAAGCACGAACACGCACAACACCAGTTGACACTTGTATGCAGCCTTAAGGAGAATGACGTCAACGCAGAAATACATGTATCACGTGCTCCGACCACGTTCATTACCCCTACTACCTTGGTAATACTTTTGTCACACAAAGCCAACATCTCGGTATATAAATCACACAAAGCCAACAAGTCGGAATATGAGGCACACAAAAGCCAACATGTCGTAAAAAAAAAAGCAAACACGTGGTCACACGCTCATCGTTGGTACCGGTCAATATACTATCTTCGTCAACCGTTTCACCACACGCTTACGACTCCCCCCCCAACCCGGCAGCCATAGGGAGGGGGTGGGGTACGTTGTTTCTCAATGAGCTCTCGTTTTATAAAATGACAGACACGTGGTCACAAGCATGATCGAGCTTAAACACGATCGTAACAGATCAAAAAATTTTAAGTTCTCAAAGCATAACGTAACGTTTAGAACAATTACGCACGAAAAACTAAATTTCGTCCCTCTACAGAAAATTAAAATTAATAACCCTACGAAAAATTGTTGCAATACAAAAAAAATCTGAATTTTTGAAAACACGTTGCTCAGAATAAATAACGAAAATATTTAATATGTCCTGTTTTAGAAAGAATAAAATATAATAAACCCATGAAGAAAAAAATAAATAAAGTTCTTCATTTTGCAAGATAAAAACATGAACAAAAATACGGTAAAAAAATTTCAATTACTAAAAACAACATGTTACGTAGAAAAAGTTATGAAAAAAAAAGATTTCACAGGTCGTCTGACTGATTATATTTAATTACAAGAAATCCCTAAAGAAAAAATAATTCTAAACGTAAAAAAAAAAAAAAAAAAAAAAAGTCCTTCATTTCATAAGAAAATGTATGAACCAGATTAAACGCGTATGAATCACGTCGGGGGGGGGGGGAGTTTAAAGAACGCCTTACATTTGAAAATTCGTGAATAAAAAGAACAATACGGCATGAAAAATTATTTAATAAGCTCATACGCTCTCCTCCCTGCATTAAATCTAAAGAGGGCCAACAGGAAATCCCTCAGGCAGTCTTCCTCCATTACGCGAATCATATGTATCAATCTCTTTGACCAACCCCAACAATGTCTCGGTAGTCACATCGGTAGAGCTTCAGACTGCAATCATAAACGGCCCAAGTTCGAACCCATGTAGTTCCAAACCCTGTCTTCGCTTTTTTCCGAACATAAATCCGTGGTTTCAAAAAATTTCCGCAGTCCACTTAAAATAAAATTTCCCACCACCACCCTAAACACAGTTACAAAATCAAAATGGCTGAGAAATTTCCCAGAATTAAAAGTGGCTTCGTCAACATCGACGATAAAAATCACCATATTGAAATTAATTTCAAAAATACCGACAGATGGTGCTGTACATTTTCGCGAACCACCACCAGAGGGCGCTGCCATCGTATTTTCTCCCTCGCGCCGAGAGGAGACCGGATGGAACCGCCCACCCGTCACGTGACTGGAAATGTTGCCACCGAAAAGGGTTATCAAGCGCGGTCTTATACTACTCACCTCCATCAAAGCGTGCTCCATTCTTTTGAGTATGCGCACCTCCATTAAAGTATGCGAACCTCCATCAAAGCGTGGAAAGAGTGAACAGTCCAAATACATTTGTGTAATCGTAAGTAATGATTCACATTTGTAATATACTCCATGGTCACGGTCATAGTCAGCCATTACTTCTAGATTACGCAAAATAGTGGCACTAAAAATGGCACTAAAATTTAACAAGTAACCAAATTGTATTATTAAAAAAGGGTTTCAGTTTGTTAAATATCAAGCAGTTATTGGGATGAATATATATATTACGTTTATATGTATATATGTATAAATTGAGTTTCGAATTTATAGTTCAAAGCAGATTTTTCAGGGTCAGTTACGGGTCCGGATCGGGTCGGGTCGGGTCCAGGTCTGGTCCAGTTATGGGACGTCCGGGTCCGGGTCCGAAATTCTTGACCCGTTTCCAACTCTGCCTTACTTCTTAGATAAAAATGGCATGCAGAGACTTTGGACAAATAAAAAAAAGCATGGAGACATGCATACTTGCGTAACAAAGAAAGATAAAAAACGGAACTCATGGATCAAAAAACGGACAAGAGTTGAAGACGTCGTGAGCAAAGTAAAAATCCTCAAGTGGAAAAGGGTTGGACATATTGCTAGAACTACCCACCGTTGAACAAAAGACATGCTAGGCTGGATACCAAGAGACAGGAAAGAACTCAGAAGAAGACCGCGTGGGAGATGAGTGGATGAAATTTGAAAATGTGCCGGAGTGACTTGGAAAAGAGGCTACTAAATCTTGACTGGGCTGCTAACTTAGAGAAACCTTGATCCAGTAGTGGATTGAGAATAGTTAATAATGGTACAATTTTTTTACTTTTTGTAGATACAGTGAAACATTGAGTAAAAAATGCAACGATTAGAAGCATGCTGCTGCTATTGCAATGTAATTTACCTCATAGGTAGGATACGCTCCTGCTAGCATCGTAACTTTAACATTTAGGGAATAGCAAATGGCAATAATTATCTAAAAAGTGCTGATATATATGGAGGACCTCCTTTAGTTAGGTGTATGTTTTGTGTGTATGTGTGTACGCACTTGTCCAAATAATTATTTTAAAGAAACAAACCATATCGTTATGTAAAAAATAATAACATTCAGAATAATTACAGCTAGAGTTTTTCATCCAGAATTTCACAATTGCCTATGTATGTCTTTAGTTATGTATGACTTTTAATCGAATATTCAGTTCAGAAATAAAAAACGTAGAACGTCCACAAACATACAATTTTAAAATTTATTAACATATTTCATATTAAAACTCCTGCTATTGGTTCACAAATTTTCGTTTTAACTACTGAATATTTTTTGTACCCTGTTCTAAATAACGATTTAAGAATGTGGTTTCCATTCTCCAGCATCTGTGAGATATTGCATTTTTTTGTCACATGGAAAATATCGTTTAATTAGGAAGTAAAAAAATACAAGCACACGCGTGAATTTAAACCTGCTGCTCGCAGCAGCGTGTGTTTATGTACTACTACTACACCATTCATGCCCAAGTTAAGTTTCATTTTGATGCAGAAAATTTTAAATAAACAAATGCGTTACGAAGATAATTGAAGTAAAAACTTTCACACAAAAAACAGTTTTTTCATCATGTAATCCGAGCTTAAAACCAGTTTTTGTGAATGCGAATGTATTCCTTCCTCGTTGTCGTAATCGTACAATAATTATTCGTGAATGAAATTAAGAAACCTAGTTTTGCGAAGCAAACTGTGATTGCTACTAAAAACCAATATTTGTATTATGGATATACAGTAGTTTTTGCTTAAACAATGGGATTAGCATTTTTTATTTAAAAAAAACAACAACTAAAAAGTGGAAAAATTCTTGAGCCCCTCTTTAAAAAAGTATCAAAACATTCATTTTTTTCTTGAAAAAGCCTATAAAATAATATTTATTCGTATGTTAAAAATCCTGAAAAAATTACATACGTATTAAAAATGGGTCTTATACGTATGCGAAAAATTCGTTTTAAAAAATCCTGGATCCTCCATTGCGATTTAGTTGCTTAATTTTTTTTTTTTTTTTTTTTTTTTTTTTGGACACCCTCACATTTTTTTATTATTATTTCTACATATTTACTAACTAACACAGATTACGTAAGTTTAAAAATCGTTACAGTGATTTGTAGTTTCATCGCAACGCTGATTCATATGTAAAATCCTATGAAACTATAATATACAGTATATTTCGTATGTTGAAAATCCTGAAAAAATTATATATGTATTTAAAAATTTAAAAGTGGCTCTTATATGTACGTGAAAAACTCCTTTTAAAAAATCTTGGATTCTCCACTGCGATTTAGTTACGTATTTTTTTTTTTTTTATCGGACACCCTCTCTTTTTTTGTTATTATTATTTCTACATATTTGCTAACTATCACAGATTACGTAAGTTTAAAAATCTTTACTGTGATGCGTAGTTTTTTCGCAACGCTGATTCATATGCGAGTTTGCGACAGAGGTAAAAGGCGGGAAAACACCGAAAGTGAGGTAACACCCGACTGGTCGGTGTGTGGATTTTCAGTGAACATTCTTCAGCATATCCTGAGAATCTCACTGACATATGAGAACGATCCTATGGTGTGGGAGGAGGCTGAGAGGAAGGAAGGAAGATTTCCAAAAAAGTTCACGCGGCCCCAAGGAAGTGGCACATAATGAACCCAGAGGCCATGACGAGTGCAGCATCGTCCCATGTCCAAAAGTTCGGTTCCCCCCCGACAGCCGTGGGAACTCCACCGCGCCGAAGTTCCTCGAGATTTACCAGCAGTAGCAGTGAGAGGATCTCCCGGCACTGCTGCGTTGGACAGCCTTCCTTCCATCAAGCATCATCATCTGCCGCTTGTCAACTCTTAGGAAGTTGGCGACCGAATTTCTTTCTCAGAGATCTTCGTACTTCCAAAGGAAGTGTTGCGATGAATGGGCGATAGCATGTCTCAAACGCTGACAGGCACAGACTGAGAGATGCACACCAGTTTGGCCACGATGAGAGTTATTTACTGAACCCTTTTTCAGGTCAAATAGTAGCTCTCCACAAAAATATAATATATATATATATATATATATATGTATGGGGACATTTTGTGACATTTAAACAGATAGTGAGTGAGGAGGATAATTCTGTTTTAAATTTATAAAAATGGAAAACGCTTTGAAAAGTCAATTTTAGAATTTTTTTTTTGGGGGGGGGGGTAGTTCCTCTGGTTGATGAATGATAAATATTATAATTTTATCATTCCGGGGGAGGGGGGGTCGGATCCTCCTGAGCGGGATTCAGTACGAATTTAAAGCGATATGTATGCATATGTATGTATAAAAAAAATCCTCAGTAACAGTTTTTTTCATTTTTTGCCTTTCCAAATCTATGGAGCCCCCTCCCCTTTAAGAAATTTCTGGCCACTGCTTCGCTCCCATAAAAAATCTCACCACTCCTCAATTTGGAAGTGTGTAACACAGAAATAAAGGGGTATCTATCTACCTATATACTGTTTAACTTTTGTTTTAGTCCTTTTTAGCACGTCTTTTGTAAAAAAAGATCGTGCTTATGTTATCGGTTTGTCCGTCTGTACCCACGGTATCTCTAAACTGCTAGTCCGATTTGAAAAATAATTTTTGCATTCGACAGCTTGAAATATGCGAATGATGATCCTTGATTTTTTTTTTTTTTTTACGATGTACAATTTCGCCGCTAGAGGGCGTAAATGCAGATGATGTCGAATTCAAAAATACGTTTTATTCCACATATTTGCTTCTAAACATCCGATTGAAAAAATCTTTTATCTTTCGATTCCATTTATGTCGAAGAGTATTTTGGATATAGTTTCTTTTTCAAATTACTTATAGATTTTCCGCTAGGGGGCGTAAAAGTAAATTGCATTTTTTCCGATAACTCTTCTTCTAAAACTCCGATTTGAAAAAAAAAAAATCAGCGGATACATCTCCTGATGCACAATCTTTTGCATATAATTTCGAATTTTTGGTAAAGAATACTTTGGCCACCAGGGGGCGTAAGTGTTAATTTTCGCTTCTGATGTATTTGCCATAAAATCTGAGCTTCTAAATATCGATTGAAAAAATTCTTTCGTGGACTGATGCCATTCACATCGGTAAACCCTTTCGGAATATTTTCTTCCTAAAATATTCCACAGTTTCTCCGTCAGGGGGCGTAGATGCATATCTTATTTTTGTCAATATCTCGACTTCTAGGAGTCCGATTTGAAAAATTCCTTCTTTGTTGGATAGTGTCTTCCGTGTGACATATTTTTCATATAATTTCAAAATTTTCAAGTAATTCATAGACTTTCCGCTAGGGGGCGTAAAGGTAAATTGCGTTTCCCCCTATATCTCTGCTTCTAAATATCCTATCTGAAAAATTCGTTCTGCACCGGATACAGCTCCTGATGGGAAATCGTTTGCACGTAATTTCAAATTTTTGTGAAAAATTGTTTGGCCACCAGGTGGCGTAAGTCTTAATTTCCGCTTCTGGTGTATTTGCAGCAAAATATGAGCTTCTAAAATCTCGATTGAAAAAAAGTCTTTTGTGGACCGATACTACTCATGTCGACAAACATTTTAGGAAAATTGTCTTCTTGAAATAATGCACGATTTCTACGCCAGGGGCGTAGATGTATATCTTATTTTTGTCAATATCTCTACTTCTAAAAGTCCGATTTGAAAAATTCCTTCTTTGTTCGATAGTGTTTCCGATGCGAAATGTTTTTCCTATAAATTCAAATTTTTCAAGTAAATCATAGACTTTCCGCTAGGGCGCACAATGGTAAATTGCGTTTTCTGCTCCTAAAACTCCGATTTGAAAAATTCTTGCTGTATCGCATACAAGACCTGACGGGAAAATATTTTTCACGTAATTTCTAATGTTTGGTAAAGAATGGTTTGGCCACCAGGGGTCATAAGTGTTAATTTCTATTTCTGATGTATTTGTAGCAAAATCTGGGCTCCTGAAAACTCGTCTAAATTTTTTTTTCTTGGACCGATACCGCTCGTATGGATAAACCTTTTGTGCATACTTTCTTCCTAAAATAATGCATGGTTTTTCCACCAAGGGATGTAAAGTCACATCTTATTTTTGTCGATAACTCTGTTTCTAAGAGTTCGTAAGCTCACGATTCCGTTTACAGCAATATCTGAGGGATTAAAGACCCGATTGAAAAATTTCTTTCTTCCGTCAGATACTATTGTTTTCCATACCGGTTCCATTGACTTTGTTTGAATAGCTTTGATAAATTTAATTTGCGTCAGAACGCATTCAAAAGACGTGATTATTACACCCGAAAATTCGGTCACCTTTCTTGTTATTATTATGTAGCGCAGTTGTCAACAGCAGTTAGCATGTACACCAATTCATCAGCTTTTCCTAGAAGTACCTTTTACGATAATGCAATATATTTTTTTAGCACGTCTTTTGTAAAAAAAGATCGTGCTTCTGTTATCGGTTTGTCCGTCAGTCTGTCCGTCCGTCCGTCTGTACCCACAATATCTCAGCAACAATTAGTCCGATTTGAAAAATTCTTTTGCATTGGGAAGCTTGAAATATGCAAATGATGATCCTTTATTTCGTTTTTTTTTACGATGTACAATTTTGCCGGTAGAGGGCGTAAATGCAGATGATGTCGAATTCAAAAATACGTTTTATTCCACATATTTGCTTCTAAACATCCGATTGAAAAAATGTTATTTCGATTCCATTTATGTCGAAGAGTATTTTAGATATAGTTACTTTTTCAAATTACGCATAGATTTTCCGCTAGGGGGCGTAAAAGTAAATTTAATTTTCCCCGATAACTCTTGTTATAAAACTCCGATTTGAATTTTTTTCTTCAGCGGATGCATCTCCTGATGGAAAATGTTTTGCGTATAATTTCGAATTTTTTGGTAAAGAATACTTTGGCCACCAGGAGGCGTAAGTGTTAATTTTTGCTTCTGATGTATTTGCCATAAAATCGCAGCTTCTGACATATCGATTAAAAAATTCTTTCGTGGACTGATGCCACTCACATCGATAAACCTTTTCGGAATATTTTCTTCTTAAAATATTCCACAGTTTCTCCGCCAGTGGGCGTAGATGTACATCTTATTTTTGTCAATATCTCTACTTCTAGAAGTCCGATTTGAAAAATTCCTTCTTTGTTGGATAGTGTTTTCCGTGTGACATGTTTTTCATATAATTTCAAAAATTTGAAGTAATTCATAGACTTTCCGCTAGGGGGCGTAGCGGTATATTGCGTTTCCCCCTATATCTCTGCTTCTAAATCTCCGATTTGAAAAATGATTTCTGCACCGGATACAGCTCCTGATGGGAAATCGTTTGCACATAATTTCTAATTTTTGTAAAAAAATAGTTTGGCCACCAGGGAGCGTAAATCTTAATTTCCGCTTCTGTTGTATTTGCAGCAAAATATGAGCTTCTAAATTCTCGATTGAAAAAAACGTCGTTTGTTGACCGATACTACTCATGTCGACAAACCTTTTAGGAAAATTTTCTTCTTGAAAAAATGCATGGTTTCTACGCCAGGGGCGTAGATGTATATCATATTTTTGTCAATATCTCTATTTCTAAGAGTACGATTTGAAAAATTCCTTCTTTGTTGGATAGTGTTTCCGATGCGAAATGATTTTCCTATAAATTCAAAATTTTCAAGTAAATCATACACTTTCCGCTAGGGGGCACAAAGGTAAATTGCGTTTTCTGCGCTATTTCTGCTCCTAAAGCTCTGATTTGAAACATTCTTCCTGTATCGCATACAAGGCCTGATGGAAAATATTTTTCACATAATTTCTAATGTTTGGTAAAGAACTGTTTAGCCACCAGGGGTCATATGTGTTCATTTCTGCTTCTGAATTATCTGTTGCAAAATCTGGGCTCCTGAAAACTACACTAATTATTTTTATTGGACTGATACCGCTTATACGGATAAACCTTTTAAGAATACTTTCTTCCTAAAATAATGCATAGTTTTCCCACCAGGGGACGTAAAGTCACATCTCATTTTTGTCAATATCTCTGTTTCTAAGAGTTCGTAAGCTCACGATTCCTTTTACAGCAATATCTGAGGGATTAAAAACCCGATTGAAAATCTTCTTTCTTTGGTCAGATCTATTGTTTTCCATACCGGTTCCATTGACTTTGAATAGCTTTGATAAATCTAATTTGCGTCAGAACTGATTCAAAAAACGTGCTTATTACACCCGAAAATTCGGTGTCAACTTTCTTGTTTCTTTTTTCCTTTAATTTGAAGTTCATGTATATTGCAGTCTAATGTATTTTTTCAGCTTTTCTTGTTTAAATCATACGTTTAAAGTCAGTCATTATAACCACCAAACATACATATGTATCTCTTCATTTTAATGTTACAGATTTTGCAGATATACACTACATTGACAAAAGTCACCGGACACATAGAAGAGAAACACAACATAGCATTTATTGACATGTATGGTGTCGGCCCACCTTTGGCCTTAATGCATGCACTGACCCTTCGAGACATGCTTTCGACAAGGTTTTGGAACACAGCGATAGGTATGCGCTTCCATTCAGTCCATAATGCTGCCGCTAAGTGTTGCTTAGTAGTAAGCTTTGATTCCAAAATTCTTATGCGGCGCTCTAATTCATCCCATAGGTGGCCCATGGGATTAAGATCAGGGCTCTGTGCTGGCCAGTCCACACACGATCCGCAATTATTATCAAACCACGCCGTAACACTCCTTGCTTTATGGTTCGGTGCATTATCCTCCTGGTAACAACAAGGCTCGGTGCCATGGCATTGCCACAGAGTTGGTATGGCATAATTGTCCAGAATATCGAGGTAGATGTGCTGGTTAATAGGTTTGTCCACGATAACCAATGGGCCGGGACCATACCACGAAAAACACCGCCACACGAGTACACTGCCAGCTCCTAAATTGACCGTAGGAACAGTACACTGTGTTAAATAGCGTTCCCACAGCTGCCGCCATGCCCACACACGGCCATTAGACTGATGGATCGTGTATTTGGATTCATCAGTCCATAGGACCCATTTCCATTGATCTATGGCCCACGATAAATGTTCTTTACACCATACTAAACGACGAGTAGCATTCCAAATGGAGATTAAAGGTTTATGAGCCGCCGCATAACCACGGTAACTCATGGAATGAAGTTTTCTGCGAATGGTACGTGTGCATACCGAGGTTCCAGCATTTTTACTCACTTGTACACCGAAGTTTTGTGCAGTACTCTGTCGATTAGCTGTAACGACTCTCCTGAGGCTTCGACGTCCTCTATCGCTGATTTTCTTTAGTCTGCCGGTACGTTTTGCTGTTTCAGGCAGGCCATGTGTCTTCCACTTATTCAGTACATCCAAAACAGTTGACTTGGGTATGTTTAAAGGCCTCTGGGTTTCTCTTATGGATAACCCACTAATATAACACCCAACAATCTTTCCTTTCGCAAAGTCAGTTCTCTCCCGCCGCGACATTTCACTCTCCTCACGATGCGATATGATAGCGGGCAGCTGCAGGCTTGTTTTTATACCGTTTGCACTGTACCGCGTATCTTAACAATGCAGCGGATCCGTTCATTTGCTTTTGAAGTGGTGTCCGGTGACTTTTTTCAATGTAGTGTACTTCTGAATCATTTTGGCATGTACAAGATTTGTGAAAATATCAATATCACTGTTTCAACAACCAATACTTCTTCGCTCTATTCTTGTTTAGGGATGCATTTATACACGAGAGATAAAAAAATAAAAACAGCACAAAAACTGCGTGTATTTTTTGGACAAAAGATTCCCGGTTAAAACCATCCTTAACTATAAAAACTTCAGCACTTCTTCGCTTTACATATTTTTAATCCTTGGTTTAAAGCCTAAATATTTCACTATAAAATCAAAAGATTTTCAGCTCCTCTACATTAAATTCTTGGATAAACCCATGTTTGGGGCCATAGATTCCGGGAAGGTAGCGCCATTGTGCAGGCGCAAACCCTATCCCTGATCGGAAACCTTCTTGAACGAAAGGTCGGAAACCTGCACCTCAGACTGCTCGGCTACGGGGCGTTACTGAATATACGGGGCTTACTGAATATATCCCTGGTACTCCGTTCCAGGGATATATTCAGTAAGCTAAACAGTTAGCATTGTATTGCAATTTATTCAAATTTGACCAACGCTTTAAAGTACATAAAAACCGCAATTTATAGTAAAATACGAAAGGTGTAAGAGATTATGAGGCAAATATTTATTTTCTCAGACAGTTCTGTATTCGATCATTAAACTTTCAAGGAAACGAATTCAGAATTTTGCCTTATTCATAAAACGAAAATTATTTAACAACGTCCGATAGAGGTTTTGTAATATGTATTAAGCGCCAACCATGCATATTTTGCTGCTTCGAATCTGTATTAATATTTTCTCATTGGTGGAAATTAGGGTCCTTACAGCAAAGACTGAAGTTGCATTTCATAATTATGCCGGATTTTAGTGCTTCCATTTTAGCTGACGTTCTCATTTGTCACCATATCTTTAGGGACTGAGAACACCTTCTCAGCAATGTGATTAATTCCACAAAAAAAAGGAAAAGGAAGAAAGGCTGAATTAAGCAAGAAGAAATTCATTTTCAAAAGAAATTGAATTACTTTAAAAAATTTTAATCATGAAATGTTTTTCTCATTCAGCTGCAAAACATTTTCTTTAGAATAACAATAGCTTCTTTTACTAATCTCACAAAATAAGTTACTATTACTTAAAGTAAGCAAACACTTTTCTTCAGAGCAATATAATTTTATTCTGCTAACTTTATCAAATAAACATCTCTATTCTAAAAAAAGTAACTGCCGCCACTGCCGCTGTTTTAGAAATTTCGCGACACTCTTGCTTTCCTAGCTCGCAGCGCAAAACGCATTGAACACAAAAATATGAAATTTACATCATTTGTAGAGAATTGTTTAGAAAACACGCTGAAATAAACCGTTTCTTGATTCTAGCGATACTTCAAGACCTATTGTATTTCAAAGTTAAGGTAAGCAAAAAAGTGCTATCAGGTCGCGTTCCGGACACACTAACAGCAACAGAACCACGAAACTTTGTAGGCATGTAGTGCCGTGACCGATGTTTTGCACCTCGTCACCCTTTTTTTTTAATTTCGATTTAGTTTAAGCGAAATTAAATTTCTATATTTCACAAAATTCTCTATTTTGCGATTGGATTCATTAAGAAAAGCGGCTATATGGCAAACTATAAATCATAACGCATTGCAATTTTTACAGCATAAACTTACAACTGTCGTCCCTTTTTTACAAAAATTTAAAAGAATTTTTTTTTTTTTTAAATTCAGAAAAAAGTCATTTTCTGATTTTTAAGCATTGTCTTCACGATAAGCACAGAGTAACGCTCTTATCCCGTGACCTGCTGCCATGGTGACGCAGTGAATTTGTTATGCATATGTTTTGTTGGTAAAGCTATCTTAGTTGTTTAAGGTGGACGTCAAGTAATTTTGCTTCCTATACTTCCAATGGAAAAACTTCTGTACACATTTTCTTCACAATTAATGCGTTCCCTAGGATGAAAATTTGAACATCGATTAAAATAGCTTCATTTTATAAATTGGAATACTTAATATTTTCTGAAACATAACCATAATTGTGCAATCCAACATTTGTTTGTCTACTGACGTCATCAAAGTACAGGTCGGGTCATCTTTTTTTCTGGACAATTAATGCGGTCCCAAGGATGAAAATTTGAACATCGATTAAAATAGCTTCATTTTATAACTTGGAATACTTAATATTTTCTAAAATATAACCATAATTATGCAATCCAACATTTGTTTGTCTACTGACGTCATCAAAGTACAGGTAGCGCCATTTTTTTCTGTGGTTCCAACACCACCAAAGGAAAAGTTATTGATTTTTTATATAATTATGGTTATCGTTTTAGAAAATATTATTAAGTATTCCAAGTTATAATATGAAGTTATTTTAATCGATGTTCAAATTTTCATCCTTCGGAACACAATATTGTGAAGGAAATGTGTACAAAAGTTTTTCCATTGGAAGTATAGGAAGCAAAATTACTTGACGTCCACCTTAACGGTTTAGCATAACGGTTTACGGTTTATGGAAATGCTTTTTGGACCGCTTTTGTTTTCGTTAGTGGTAAATTTAGTAAGTGCTATAAGTTCAAATGACAAAAGTCCGACCTTTTAAAAATTAACGACAGTAAAAAAGACTCTGAAATTTCAGAATAACAATCCTTATTTGCTTAGTCATGCAATGAAAATTGAAATTTATATGGATTTTCCAGTTTTTATTTCATGTGATATACTTGGAGATCGGGCTGCAGGGACCCAACGCTACTCTGGAAACGAGCGTAGTGAGCCTAGAGGCGCAGCCCCTAGTTCCTAAAATTAAAACATTTCTTCGGAGCAATATAAGATTATTTTTCCATCCTCATCAAATAAGTTACTTTTATTTAATTTAAGCATAAACTTTTCTTCAGAGTTATCTAAATTTTTTCTACTAGTCTAATGAAAGAAGTCATTTTCATTTCAGCTAACATGGTCGAAATTCTTTAGCAAAATCTTGAAACAGTTTTAAACATCCTTACGTTCAGGAAATAGTAACACTATACTAGTGATCCTATTTATTGGCGTTGGAAATATACACATAAGCGTTTCCAAGTTTTCGCACATCAACCAGATTTCCTACATAATTGGTGTACTGTTCCTCGTTATCAATCCTTACTTTCAATTTTCTTTTTTAAAAGCATAGAGGAAACTGATTTTCTTCAAATTTCTTTTCCAAACAGAGAAAACTGATTAAATTGATGCAATCGTTCTGTTGAATATTTCTAACTAGTTTTGTAACACGTTTCTGAGTACTTTAAAAAATACTTTCTTTGCTGTAATTATTATCCTTCCCTAAAAAATCCTTTCTTATGCTATAGTTACCCCTCTCCAGTTTTCCGAATATACACGTTAAAATTTCCCAGTCTCCCTAACTAAAACTCTCTAAAAGCGTCAAAGTAATATGAAAGAGAATTTTTCCAAAATTTCAAAATGAATTAAATTTGCCTATTCTCCACGACTTAAAATAAAATAAAATAGGAGAGCGAAAACAATTGTGAAAGAAAAGAGGATAAAAACAGGGGAGAGAAAAAAATCGCAGTCGGGAATAAGAAAAAGCGGGTGCCCGGTAAAAGCCCTGTACACAATATTAATTTCTGGATGTTGTCGTCATTGTAACTCTTCCAATCATCTGGGTATGAAGACTGTAGAAGAGTGAAGTATAAGTGGTGACAGAATGAAACAGAAAGAAGAAGCCAGATTTTTGGGAAAACATTTGTAAAAAAAAAACAAAAAAAAACAAGTTAGTAAAATCATGTAATGCATTTGATTTTACGCGTTCCAGCATACCAGAAATCATTACTCAAGTTATTACTCAAGTTATGAGGATAATGGCTGTGGAATAAATCTCGCTCCTGTGCCCTGACCTTTGACCCCATTTCGATGATATTCAACGGAACCGATTTAGTATACCCCCGGAGCAACATGATAAAGTTTTGTCTCAATCGAAGTATTTTTACACGAGTTATGACGCATAAGGACAACGGAATGGATCCCGCTCCTATGTCCTGACCTTTGACCCCATTTCGCCAATTTTCAATAGGGTTCGTCCCCAGATGGTCCCCTATCACCTACTAAAATTTCATCGAAATCGAACCATTTTTACGCGAGTTATCGTGCGGACCGACGGGCAGACGGACGGACGAACAGACAATCGGACAAAGCTAGAGCATATACGCTTTTTCAACTATGGTTGGAAAGCGTAAAAAAATGGAGAAGAGAGAAAGGCATGCGAAATATTAAAATAAGAATTCTTTTAAAACAGTTCAGTCCTCTGTCTTGAAATCAATACAGCAATCTGAAAAATATTGGCAGATGTGTCAAACGTTAGTTAGTCGATAAGAAATTTTGTGGTGATGCCTCTGCACTGAAGAAAATATAACAACGAGAATGTGCAATAGGTAGAAATGGTGTGGTATAAATCACTTCATAGTGTGGCGTTATGAGAGAAGTGGCTTATTGCAACTACAAACATATGCCAACAATAACTTGTTGGCATATGTTTAAACAATGCTTCGTTTGCATTTTAATAATTTTTCATTGTCACTTTATCTTCCGTTTTGGAAAGTACACTATTTGATCAAAAGTATCAGGACACTTGCCAATCCACAAACTCCGTGTAACAAGAAAGGACTTAATATCGAGTTGGTCTACACATTGTTGCTATCACAGCCTCCACTCTGTTGGAAAGGCTTTCCACTAGATTTTGGTACGTTGCTGCGGGAATTACCTTCCATTTTGCCACGAAAGCAGGTTAGACACTGATATCAGGCGGTTCAGCCTGGCTCGCAATCGGAGTTGAAATTCATCCCAAAGGTGTTCCATAGGGTTGAGATCGTAGCTCTGCGCATGCCAGTCAAGTTATTCCAACACCTATCTCATCAAATCAATTTCGCATGGACCTTGCTTTCCGCATGGGGACATTGTCTCCTTTTGGTAAAGGAAAGGGCCTTCACCGCAGTGTTACCAAAATGTCGGAAGCACAGAAAAAACGTTAAGATTCCCGGGCACTAGAACGGGGGGGGGGGGAAGGCACCCAAGCCATGAAAAACAGTGGGACGTACAACAGAGGGGAAGCACGTGTCAAGACGACAAATATGCAGTAATACATTCCGTCGGTGTAGCTTAGTCGGTAAGAGCAACTCACCCCGGAGCGAGGAGACGCGGTTTCGAAAACGTCACTAACAAATTCCTGTTTTCACAACATTCCCAGAGCAATGTCTTCTCCACCAAACTTCACAGTTGGCACAACACAGTCGGGAAGGTTATGTTCATCTGGCACCTTCCTTCCACAGCCGAACTCATACGTCGGACTGTCAGATGATGAAGCGTGATTCATCATTCCAGACTTTTCACCGCTCCAGTTTCTACTGGTGCCAAGCTTAACACCATTCCATGCGGCACTCGGAATTGATGTTGCTGATGTTAGGCTAGTGCGCTGCTTCAAGGCCATGGAAACCCATTTCCTTCAGTTCTTGACAAGCTGTTATAGTGCTGGCGTTGCTTCCAGAGGTATTTTGAACTCAATGGTGAGTGTTGCAATCTAAAAGAGGCGATTTTGTCGCACCACCCGCTTCAGCACTCGACGGTCACGCTCTTTCATTTTATGTGGTCTACCAGTTTGCGATTACGATATTATTGCTCCTAGGCGTTCCCACTTCACAATAACATCGTCGATCGCGGCAGCTGCACCCGGGCAGAAATTTCCCGAACTGATTTGTTTCCAAGATGGTATCCTATGGCCTTGTCACGTTTAAAGTCACTGAATTGTGGCAATTTTCTTCGATGGTAGTCCGCCACGCTTTCGAATTCCGCATCGCCCAGATGATCTTCTTCTGGATCTTTCCTTGTCTTTTGGAACACAATATGGTACTTCAGTCGTCCAACAGTGGCTCGTTCTCGTAGCAATGTATCCAACCCATTGCTACTTGAGAATAATTAATTCCTGATATTGTACTGATTTATGAGTTCCTTTTCCTATCTTAGCTACACCGAGAGTTGTTCGCAGCTTCAGTATATATATCTTTTATTTAAAGGGCCAAGTTTTGTAGCAATATATACAACCCATTGCTACTTGAGAATCATTAACTCCTGACATTGTTCTGATCTATGAGTTCCTTTTCCTATCTTAGCTACACTAAGAGTTGTCCGCAACCTCAGTCTCTTTTATTTAAAGGGTCAAGTTTTGTAGCAATGTATCCAACCCATTGCTACTTGAGAATCATTAACTCCTGACATTGTCCTGATCTATGAGTTCCTTTTCCTATCTTAGCTACACTAAGAGTTGTCCGCAACCTCAGTCTCTTTTATTTAAAGGGTCAAGTTTTGTAGCAATGTATCCAACCCATTGCTACTTGAGAATCATTAACTCCTGACATTGTTCTGATCTATGAGTTCCTTTTCCTATCTTAGCTACACTAAGAGTTGTCCGCAACCTCAGTCTCTTTTATTTAAAGGGTCAAGTTTTGTAGCAATGTATCCAACCCATTGCTACTTGAGAATCATTAACTCCTGACATTGTCCTGATCTATGAGTTCCTTTTCCTATCTTAGTTACACTAAGAGTTCTCCGCAACCTCAGTATATGTCTATTTTATTTAAAGGGTCAAGTTTTGTAGCAATGTATCCAACCCATTGCTACTTGAGAATCATTAACTCCTGACATTGTCCTGATCTATGAGTTCCTTTTCCTATCTTAGCTACACTAAGAGTTGTCCGCAACCTCAGTCTCTTTTATTTAAAGGGTCAAGTTTTGTAGCAATGTATCCAACCCATTGCTACTTGAGAATCATTAACTCCTGACATTGTTCTGATCTATGAGTTCCTTTTCCTATCTTAGCTACACTAAGAGTTGTCCGCAACCTCAGTCTCTTTTATTTAAAGGGTCAAGTTTTGTAGCAATGTATCCAACCCATTGCTACTTGAGAATCATTAACTCCTGACATTGTCCTGATCTATGAGTTCCTTTTCCTATCTTAGCTACACTAAGAGTTGTCCGCAACCTCAGTATATGTCTATTTTATTTAAAGGGTCAAGTTTTGTAGCAATGTATCCAACCCATTGCTACTTGAGAATCATTAACTCCTGACATTGTCCTGATCTATGAGTTCCTTTTCCTATCTTAGTTACACTAAGAGTTGTCCGCAACCTCAGTATATGTCTATTTTATTTAAAGGGCCAAATTTTGTAGCAATGTATCCAACCCATTGCTACTTGAGAATCATTAACTCCTGACATTGTTCTGATCTATGAGTTCCTTTTCCTATCTTAGCTACACTAAGAGTGGTCCGCAACCTCAGTCTCTTTTATTTAAAGGGACAAGTTTTGTAGCAATGTATCCAACCCATTGCTACTTGAGAATCATTAACTCCTGACATTGTCCTGATCTATGAGTTCCTTTTCCTATCTTAGCTACACTAAGAGTTGTCCGCAACCTCAGTATATGTCTATTTTATTTAAAGGGTCAAGTTTTGTAGCAATGTATCCAACCCATTGCTACTTGAGAATCATTAACTCCTGACATTGTCCTGATCTATGAGTTCCTTTTCCTATCTTAGTTACACTAAGAGTTGTCCGCAACCTCAGTATATGTCTATTTTATTTAAAGGGTCAAGTTTTGTAGCAATGTATCCAACCCATTGCTACTTGAGAATCATTAACTCCTGACATTGTCCTGATCTATGAGTTCCTTTTCCTATCTTAGCTACACTAAGAGTTGTCCGCAACCTCAGTCTCTTTTATTTAAAGGGTCAAGTTTTGTAGCAATGTATCCAACCCATTGCTACTTGAGAATCATTAACTCCTGACATTGTCCTGATCTATGAGTTCCTTTTCCTATCTTAGTTACACTAAGAGTTCTCCGCAACCTCAGTATATGTCTATTTTATTTAAAGGGCCAAGTTTTGTAGCAATGTATCCAACCCATTGCTACTTGAGAATCATTAACTCTTGACATTGTCCTGATCTATGAGTTCCTTTTCATATCTTAGTTACACTAAGAGTTGTCCGCAACCTCAGTATATGTCTATTTTATTTAAAGGGCCAAATTTTGTAGCAATGTATCCAACCCATTGCTACTTGAGAATCATTAACTCCTGACATTGTTCTGATCTATGAGTTCCTTTTCCTATCTTAGCTACACTAAGAGTTGTCCGCAACCTCAGTCTCTTTTATTTAAAGGGCCAAGTTTTGTAGCAATGTATCCAACCCATTGCTACTTGAGAATCATTAACTCTTGACATTGTCCTGGTCTATGAGTACCCTTTCCTATTTTAGTTACACTAAGAGTTGTCCGCAGCCTCAATATATGTCTCTTTCATTTAAAGGGCCAAGTTTTGAGTTATGAAGTTATTTTGCGCTGGAGGGAAGTGGTTAACTCACCAGGCTGGCCACGTGCATTGGTGAGAGTTTGATGGCATTTGCTCCTCCTTGTGCCGTACATACGATAGTTGGACTGCTATTGATCGGTCGTCAAATCCTCTTCAGTGAAAACAGGCCACATCATGCGTTGCCGGTTTGCCATATACAGGAAGAAATGCATGGCCGATATGTCAAGTCACGTAAGAAAAACAAAAACAGATAAATTTTAAACAATACCTTTTCTTTCTTTCATGCTATTTTAAGATATGTATTTAATCTGTTCAATGTTTCCAAAATTATATTTGCTTCTGCTATATTTTTTTACCTTGTTATTTTCAGTTTATTAGTGCTAAACGTTTGGAATTCATGGGTACTTCATTAGCTTAATCCATACTGCCAAGAAAGGATCAGTGCACGGCGGCGTCAGAACCGTATATGATCAAAGAGCTGTGACGTATATCTTTATATTAACCATCCTTTCGAGTTTCTGTTCTTATATAAATTATGTCAATTCTTCGTTATATTCCTCCTGAACTGTCCGCCAAAATCTTCGAAATAAACATAGTGCATATCTTTCGCACCTCGTATTGGGAAAACTGCGCACTATTTGTGGAAAAAAATACTCAAAATGTTTTTAACATTCAAGGTATCAGACCGAAAATGGATTTCTTCAATCGGATTTTTACAAACTGTGATGCCGTTGCAAATGGAAGTACAAACTTACACCTCTGAGGAGCAGAACGTGCGTTAGAAAGGAGCTGAAAATGCACCCAAAAAATTGCTTGTTACAGAAGCTTTGCTGCGGAAGAGCGGAAGAACGATTTTTCGTATACTACTTTTAGAAACTTAAATAGCAAGAAAACAGAATATGTATTTATATACACTGAGTGGCCACTTTATTATGACCACCCCCTCAGTGCTTCGTTGGGCCACCTTTTCCCTTTAACACTGCGTCGATTCTTCGTGGCATGGACTCCACGAGATGTTGATAGGTGGCTTGTGGAATCTGAGACCATGCTTCATGAATAGCACTTTCCAGGAGGGTGAGATTGCAGGGTTGTGGATCCAGCTGTCTGATGGCTCGTTCAACTTCATCCCACAAATTCTCAATGGGGGTTGAGATCTGGAGATTGTGGGGGCCACCTAAGCCAAGTAAACTCACCGGCATGTTCCTGAAACCAATCCTGTACAATACGAGCCCTATGGCAGGACGCATTATCTTGTTGGAAGGAGCCATCGCCATCGGGATAAACCATCCACATGACAGGATGCACTTGGTCCACAACGATGTTTAGATATGATGTGCCAGTCAGACGTTGATCAACACGAATTAAAGGGCCCAAAGCATGCCAGGAAAACATTCCCCAAACCATAACCCTGCCTCCACCAGCTTAAAGGGTTGTAGCAATGCATTTGGGGTTCACGCTTTCGTGCTGTTTCCGCCAAATTCTCACTCAGCCATCGGCATGGTGCAACTGAAAACGTGATTCATCGGACCACATAATTTGTTTCCAATTATCGACTGCCCAATCCTTGTGCTCCTGTGCGAACTGGAGATGTTTTCTCTTGTTAACTGCAGACAGCAAAGGTGTTTGAACAGGCCTTCGGCTGCCATATCACATCCGATGCAGTGTACGGCAAACAGTGCGTGCAAAGATCATTTGAGGGGATTCTTGATTAAGATGGTCTGCAATTTGCTGCACTGTTGCCCTTGTGTTGTCTGTTACCAGTCTGGACACTCCGTTCCGCCCGAGCAGTCACTAGTCGATGACGACCACACGTTGCACGTAGAGACCCAGTTTTTTGTCTGACGGTCCAGTCTTTAAACATTTTAACAACAACTGCTCTGGAACATTTCACGAATGCGGCGGTTTCGGTGATATTCGCTCCATGGCTCAGAGCTCCTACAATCATCCCAAGTTGAAAGTCCATCAAATCGCATTTTTTTCCCCATCTCGTCACCCAAAAATCACTTCTACTACTGTCGCAAGCACTAAGCTTTCCGTTTTTACACTAGCCTCGCCCTCTGGCGGCAACAGCGTGCAGGCATAGCTCATTCGCTAAAAACTGTCAGGTGGTCATAATAAAGTGGCCACTCAGTGTATAGGTAGGAGAACATCACTGCATTCAGATGGACGGCGATTCAATGTCAGTATGGATAAACTTCGTGAGTTGAGTTTAATAGAGTTTGAAAGGAGGATGGTAGTTGGTGCCCGACTCATGGACCCCTATATCACGGAGGTGGTACAGGACTGCGGTATACCCGTTCGACGGTAGCAAGAGTGTTCAGAAATAACATCGCACCGTTGGTTGCGCTGTGGGATGAGAAAATTAGTGGATGAAAGTGGCAGTCGTCTGTGTTGCATAGTTGCAAACAACCGGAGATCGAAAGAAGCACAAACCACAGCCGACTTCAATGAGGGAGGTACCAGAAACGTCTCCACCAAGACCACCAGGTGATCGTTAACCGCGATAGCTTATGGAACCCACGACTTACAAGAGTCCTATTGCTAACGCCACTTTACCGGACTGTACGCCTCAGCTGGGCGAAAGAACATTGGCAATGAGCCTTGAATGATTTGAGACTGGTCTCTTGGTTGAGTCCGGTTTCCAGTTAATTCGCGCAGACGGTTGAGAGCGGACCTGGAGGAAACCGCACGAAGCGATGGTCCTGCCGGCATATCAACAAGGAACTGTTCAGGCTGGTGTAAGCTCGGTTATGGTCTGCGACGTATGCAATTGGTACACATTGCGACCTCTGATACGTCTATAGATGCATCTCTGAACGAACGGTTCACACTATGTGTCCAACCTTGCAGACTGTCTGCACCCGTTCATAGTCATCATGCACTTACATAGCAATGGACTCATCCCATCCAGCAGGAGATGCGTCTCCCCACAGAGCCGTGGTGACTATGACATGGTTAAAAGAGCATTCCGAAAATATTCCCACTCTGGAGTGGTCTCCTGTTCACCGGATATGAGCCCTGTGGAAAATCGTTTCGATGCTGTGGAAATGTCCGTTTGAGCTTTGGATCCTCCACCTAGGAGTGAGAGGCAGTTATGGTGAGGAAGAAGCAAGCATTGGTGAAGCTACAGGACCTTTCGCGACATATTGGACTGAATGCCAGACCGTGTGATTAAAGAAAGCAGTGATTGTGCATGGTGCTGCCCAAGCCAAGAAAAACTCACACGTTACCACATAACTACCATCACATCTCGCTCTTGCCACCCTGGGTAAGTTGCTTGACAAGATACCTGCTCTGGGTAAGTTGCTTGACAAGATACCTGCTCTGGGTAAGTTGCTTGACAAGATACCTGCTCTGGGTAAGTTGCTTGACAAGATACCTGCTCTGGGTAAGTTGCTTGACAAGATACCTGCTCTGGGTAAGTTGCTTGACAAGATCGGTCGCTCCGTCTCTGTGTTTATAAGGGAGTCATTCCTGACGAACAAGGTGGTTTCAGAGTTAAGCCCGTTACTAACTACTAACCATCAAAGAATAAGACTTGTCGAGTACATCTCTGAAGAACGAAATAAAAAAAGTGAGTACTCCGGAAGGGTCTTTCTAGACATCAATAAAACGTTCTACCTTGCGTGGTACGATGTTTGGCTACACAAGCTCCGGCATCTTCAATGCCCATATTCACTTGTTCATTTCATTAGATTCTACGTGAGAGACAGAAAATTTGTTTTTATGATAAACAGTGACTTACCTCTGAAAAGTAGATCGGAGCTGGAGTTCTTCAGGGGGATCAGTTCTTGGAACGATCCTGTCTCTCATTTATTTTCACGATTTACCCAAGCCAACTTAGTGTCAAATTATAACAATGTATGTACATAACACAATGTTACTCACCAGGTCCATAAACACAGCCAGAACTGTAAAGTTCCTCTAAAGTTTTAAGTTTGAAACTTGCTACACCTACTGGAGAATAAAGGTTAATCCGTCTAGGAGCAGTGCCGTCCTTTGGCAGTCTTCGAAGTGTTAAAAAACTGAGACTGTTCCAGAAGGCAATCCCTTAGGGCCCTTCCATGGGGAAGAAAATAGATAACAACTTTCATGGGTAGCCAACACCAATTACCCGAAAAAAGAAAAGAAAAGCGGGACAAAACTCGGGCAACTGGCTCCCCTTTTCTCCCGAAGGAGCTGCTTGACAACCCACTGTAATGTGACGTTGAACAAGCTGGTAATCCAACACGTTATCACATACGTTGCCCCGGTGTGCGATGGCGGACGCAAGCACATACATACATACTTTAGATAGAAAATCGAGTGAGTGAAGAACAGCGCGTTAGTGGTTCGAGCAACCGCCTTCCGAACAGATGTTTGCGGGATCTATCCCACTGAGATTGAGTTGTTCAATGCTCGCCGTGTGTCGGATGGAAAGCCGTCGGAAACCGTGGTATTGGATTCCTTGTTACAAAAAGAGTCACCTGTTCCTCCCCCTGCCCTTATTCTCTCCCTCTAGAAGTGTTCGTTGTGACGTCATAATCTGACATTCCCAACTTTGTGAACTCACACTTCCAATTTGGCACTCCTACTTCTCTGACCTGTCTACTGGCTGTCGTATTTGTGCCTCACGTTCAATCTAAAGGAACTTCGTTTTTCATACGCAGTACAAAAGTTCTAAGGGACTCACGTAGTTGCTTCTGAACCTTCCTTGTGGGTCTAAACCCTACTAAAAATTACTGGGTGTTCCCGGCTGTAGAACAAAAGCCCTTCGAATCATAACTATGCTCCTATATGAACTCCTTCCTTCAGAAAACCAGGACCGGCTCAGTGTCGAAAAGGTAAGCGAGTTTTCCTACAAATTCTCTAAGTTTTTCAGTTGCGCGGAAAACCACCTAAACAGACTGAACAGGGAGACAGTAGGCCACGACCCAAATCCCGCCCTAAAACCCTCCAAGCTCTAGGCGTCAGTCACAGTTTTTCTTGAGGTGGACGTTAGTGGTGATGGATCCCCCCTTACAAGACCTTATACCTCGGAGAAGTTCTAAGGTAAGGTGAGTGCTATCAATAAATAGTGTCTACTAAAAAGTTAAACAGCATAATTAATGCACACAAGCTGTGAACTGTGACAGCTTTTCCCCTTAGTATCTGGGTGGAGAGCAGAACTGATTGATAAACGTAAAAGTATTATACAACATAATTTTTAACTTAATCTTTACTTCATTTCTATGTGTGTCCTTCCTATCGGATAACCTAGGCCAAAACTCCTAGCTTTCTACTTCTAAAGGCTAGAGTCAAGCACTCTCTCCTCAAAATCCTCTCCTACAACATTCATTCATTCCTCAGCCGTCATTCTTCTGTTTACAGTATGAGTGTTCAGCATCGTGTCAGGTATATGAAACAGAGTAAATCCTTGCTGTTTTCCTCGTAAACGTGACATCTCCAAAAAAAGATTTGCCGGTGTTCAAATTCTCTCAAAAGAAGGACAATACAAATTTGTATTGAATGTTCGAACACAAAGTTAATTTTGCCAAGGCTTCTTGAAAATGCTTGGAAATAGAAATATAATCTACTGTTAAAGAAACATTTATAATTCTTTTTTCTCACAGTAGTAGTATAAAAGGCCGGGGACTGCCGGAGGATGCATCCTTCTAGGAGGAGGATGGGGGGCGTGGCTTGCGGCAGAAGGATGTGGGGCGTGGCATGTGACCGAAGGATGTGGGGACGTGGCAGATGACGCTAGTGTGTTGGGTCGATGCTGCCCCTAGCGGTGCTTCTTGGAACTTTTAATGGATCTTTGAGGGATGGCAACGACCGAGAAGGAAAGGGGTGGATATAGGGGGATGTCAACTCAATGTGCTGCCCCCTAGCGGTGCTTCTTGGAACTTTATTATTATGTTAGATCTTTGTTTTTGAGTGATGGCAACGACCGAGTGGGGGAAAGGAAATGTGCTGCCCCCTAGCGGTGCTTTTTGGAACTTTTAATGGACCTTTGAGAGATGGCAACAACCGAGTGGGGGAAAGATGTGCTGCCCCCTAGCGGTGCTTTTTGGAACTTTCGATGTATCTTTGAGGGATGGCAACGACCGAGTGGGGGAAAGGGGTGTACGTTGCCCCCTAGCGGTGCTTTTTGGAACTTTTCTCGGGAGATTTATTGGACGTTGACAAATTTTGGGGAAGTCTTTCCAATATTTATTTATTTTTTTATTTTCTCGGGAGATTTACTGGACTTTGTCAAATTTTTGAAGGAAGTTTTTTTGTCGTTTCCAATTTTTTTACTCATATTTTTTTTTGTCCTATTTTTTCTCTCTAATTTATTTTATTAAATTTATATTTTCAGGAATTCCCTGAGGTATTATAATTTTTATAGACGTTGCAGTATTTTTTTTATTTTCTCGGGAGATTTACTGGACTTTGTCAAATTTTTGAAGGAAGTCTTTCCAATATGTTTTTTTTTTTTATTAAATTAATATTTTCAGGACTTCCGTGAGGTGTTATAATTTTTATAGACGTTGCATTATTTTTTTAATTCTTATATTTGTCCTCCCTCCAATTTTAATTTAGGCGAGGAAAGGCTTTGTTTGAAAAGATTTCGTTCCCGTTGATTCATGTTCCGCCATTTTAGTTTCACCACGTTGTCATTTTGTGAGCCATGTGTTTTGGGATGAGTCACAATTTTCTCTTTGACTCAGAAAATTTTGTATGACACGTGTTTTGGGATGAGTCATTATGATGAGTGACGCATTCGTGATAGCAGACATGACATCAGCCAACGTCGTTTTCTCCTCAGCGGGGTCGGCTTTATTTATTTTTTTTTATTTTCTCGGGAGATTTACTGGACTTTGTCAAATTTTTGAAGGAAGTTTTTTCAATCGAAGCATTTCCTCAAATTTGTTTTATTGAATTTATATTTTTAGAACTCCGTGAGGTGTTATAATTTTTATAGACGTTGCATTATTTTTTTCATTCTTATATTTTCCTTCCCTACAATTTTAATTTAGACGAGGAAAGGCTTTGTTTGAAAAGATTTCGTTCCTGTTGATTCATGTTCCGCTATCTTTTGTGAGCCATGTGTTTTGAGATGAGTCATCATTTTCTCTTTGACTCAGAAAATTTTGTATGACACGTGTTTTGGGATGAGTGACTATGCCGGATGACGCATGTCGTGATAGCAGACATGACATCAGCCAACGCCATTTCCTCCGCGGGGTCGGCGGTTGACGTCATTTGAGATTCAGTAGACACATTAAGTTCCAAGACTGATTTTTTTTTCAATAACTTGATCATTTTGCAACGAATTTATTCCTAATTTTTTCCTCATAATTTCCCATTTTATGTTCATAATTTTTCAACGTAACGATTTTTTTATTTTCTTTGAGGAGACTTCACGCATTTTCAACCGACATACCAACATAAAAACTTTTTTCCAAAGTTTTGTGCTGCAGACATAATCTTAAAACACGATTGTTTATTAACGTATTTACGTGTTCATGACATTTTCTGTTACATTTTTATTAACGTTGTACCTTTTTCCAACGTACAAAGCCACAATTTTTTATGCATAGTTAAAATATTTATTTTTTTATTTTTTCGTATTTCTTCATGATTAATCAGTGAAATGTACCTTTTAACGCATTATCTTAATCTTTTTGTTCTAAATGCTTGCGTACTTCTTAAACTTCTTGATGTACCAACATTATTTTATTTTCTAACTTTTCAAACTAAGAACTACTTTTATCGAGGCTTTATTTTTTCTGATTCAAACAAGCAAACGTTTCTTCATTATTATTTCCGTTACCTATACAAACAACTTTTCTTACTTGCTTTTAATGTATGACTTAATCTGGTTTTCTATATAGCTGTTTCATGTTTGTGCAAGAAATATACAGATCTATAGCAACTAGCTATACATAACATTCGTTCGCAACAGTATCTTTTTTTTTTTTTTTTTTTTTCCAGATTTAAACCAACACACGCTTCTTAACGACTTGATATCGGTTTTCTGGGGAACTTTTCTTTTTCCTTCATTCAATTTTATTCCAGATCATGAGACGAGGAAATGCTTCTTTAGAAACGATTTCGTTCCTGTTCGCAGTAATTATTGGATTTAGACAAATTTTTGTGAAACGACTTCATGCTAATTCTGAGTCTTTCGCCTTTACAATATTATTTTCTCGTAATTTTTTCGTGTGTTCAAGAACTCTACAGGTCTTTCACAGTTAAAATTCTGGTAAAACTATATTTTCTTACTTTATTTAGCATATCATTATAGCTTCCCAATTTTCACTATTTTACTTCATCTTTTTTGAAATTTAGTAAAACTTTTCAGTATGTCAATAATTTATTTCTTACTTGGCCAAACTTAAGACTCCTTTTATTTAGACTATTTTTTTTTTTTCATTTCATTTCAGCAAAATGATTATTTTAGATGTTGCAAATCATCAGGTTTTTTTGTTTCCTTATATATCATATTTTCCAACTTGCTTTTAAAGTATTTCTCAAAGCTTGCATGTATGTCAAATACGCATTTTTTTAATCCTTCCCTAGTTTGCTATACTTTTTCGTGGACTGCCCCAACAGGAAAGCATTCATTGTCAAGGCATGAAATCTAAAACCTTTTTTCTTACGATAAAATTTGTATTCTTTGGGACATGTGTTCTGTATATTGTTCTGTCTCGTCCGAAAAAAAACATTCATTCTGGAGGCAAAGCGAGTAATTCCGTTCTTCCACTAAACATCATTTTTTTACGTTTTACTAACTCACCACCCCCATAGCGAAAATAAAGAAATACTTACTCTGTTCTCTACATATCGACTCAATCTATTTCTTTTCGAAATGCTGATCATGACATTTCAACTAAAATTTCATACTTTCACCAAAAATCATATTCTTAAACGAGCTATTTTATACACAATTATTTCATGTATAACTAAATTTTTGTTGTTTACTCACCTCATAAAAGTCAATAAGAACTCCCCTAATCTCATTCCTTTCCCTCATTTAGCTCGCTTAAATTGAGATGTTTCAAAATTTCGCGTATTATCATTCCCTTAATGTCCAGTTCTCCCGTGTCTGCCCCTTCATTTTTAACTTCTGTGCATGATGCATTTTATCTTTAGACGTTTAGTTTCATTGACTTTTCTTTCGTTTTAATTAGGTTTTCATTATCGTATTTTTTATTCATTGTCTCAGCAGAAAAATCTTTCATTCTGGAGACATAGCGACTAAGTCCGTACTTCCTCTAAACATTTTTTTTCACATTTTACTAATTGTTCAGAAAAGCAGTTGTTTCCAAACTCCCATAGTGAAAATTTCGTATTCCCCTTATAGTACTTATTATATTTTTCCTTCTGTTCAGTGTTGTATGATTCTTCAAACTTTGGTTAATTTTTATGAAACTTCTTTTTTTTTCTTAGTTTTTTTTTCTGATTCAAACTTTCAATCTTTTCCTATCGATGTAATTACTCTTATTTTCCCATTCGACTTTACTTTTGAACAGAAATGTATCTAAAATCTTCAGATGTATTTTAGTCTACAAGGCCGATTCTTCCCTGTTTCAAATAAAGTCATTGTAGGATTTTAGTGTAAATGCTCCTAAATCTTTAGAACTTACTTTTCTTAGTTAGATACAAATTCCTCGAGGTTTACATGAAAGAAGAGTGTTTTTACGCTCTCTCCAGTGTGTGAGCTTTCCCCAAGAAATTAACTATGAATTCCCCCTTGATTCTGTCGGAAACTGACAATCTCCTGCAACTGTTTTCACGCGTCTCTTGCTTACAGGAAAACCTCATATGGCATGAAATCACTTTGCTTGGGAGATTAAACTAAATTCTGGTTTTGAACTTTGAATGCAAACTCAAGCTCGCAAAAGCATAGTTTTCTGAGCAAACTTAAACTGTCTAAGATGACAAAAATCTAAAACTGCTGACTCAATGGGACAGAGCGTTTGAACTTTGCCGTTAATTCACCATTTAAGAGATCCGTCGTGAACCACTAGAAGGGAAGTAAGCAGACCCTGACAGAGCGTTTGAACTTTGCCGTTAATTCACCATTTAAGAGATCCGTCGTGAACCACTAGAAGGGAAGTAAGCAGACCCTGATTTAGTCCACTGTTTCCAAGGAAGGTAGAAAGCTAGTGTCGTAATTCAAAAGCTCTTAACTCAAGCCTCCCCAGGATTCAGTTTCGGACGAACGAATACTCAGATGTCCATGCTTAGACATTGAAAAATTGCTTCAGACAAATATTTTCTTACTTAAAGTGCTTCAATTCAGAATTTGTACTATTTAAGATTTTCCTTAGTCAATATTTTTTCTATCTTAAAAACTTCTAAAGGGTTGATTTTGAAAAAAACGAGTTCTCATAAAAATGTAAAATTTCCTCAGATTGTATGAGGAACCAAAAAAAAAAAATTGATGAAGCTTGGACGTTAACCATTCCAACCATTTCTTTCTCTTCATGTTTCATTCCATAAACTTTCTTCAAATTCCTATATGTCCAAGAATTTTGTTAAATGTCCAAGTTCGACTCCCCAGAAATTTTCTGAAAATGATATTCTGGAATTTTTTTAAAAGAGAAACTAAGAATCCCTTCACTGAAACAAGAAATTCATATTCAAAGCATTACATCCCTCTTTCTACTTCAAATACTCTATTTGTAAATCTAAGGAAGTTTTTTTTTTTCATATTCATATATTTTTCCCTCTAACTTTAGAAGATATTGTCCCAAAATGTATGTACATATTACGCTAGTAAAATATCTTACTACTTACTGCTTGATGTTCAATTCACTTCACACCGTCTTAAGGAAATTCGTTCATTTTCTCATAACACATAGACATGTTATTTTTCTTTCCATTCACTTCAAAGACTCAATTGAGATCAACCTAATGGAGTCCTTTGAGAAAAACTTTCATAGGAAAACATAAATTTGCCTAAAAACTACATTAAAAATAAACAAATGTTGAAAGTTCCTGTACAAGAAGGAAATTCTGTTGTAACTTCTAAACGAAAAAATACAAATTCAAAGAAAATATGTAAAAATGTTCGTTGGATTCCATATTAAAAAAATTAGTTGAAGAAAAGTGTCATTCCTTTTTTTTTTCGGAACAGTTCATTCTTTCCTAGGGTTAAAAATGGAACACTTCATTTTTCTTAGTAGACAATTTTGAGAAAACACATTTCATTAAAAGCAGGGAAATTCCCATAGAATAACATGGAAAACTAGTATGCATAAAAAGACTGTTTCGAAACGAGTAAAAATCTGTTGAAGTTCGTTTTCGAAAAAGTTGGAAATGGAATGAAAGTAAAAACAGTCACAGCAAGTTCCTGAAAGTTGAAAATTGGATGTACTAAAAATGTCTAAGGAAAGAAATTTTTATAAAACACAGACTGTTTAGTTTTTCCAGGCTAGGGGGTCTTCAGTGAGAGCGCTTCTTTTTTTCAACTCAAAGAATAAAGCGAGTCAGTTTGAAACATTTCAAACTCCCCGAAACTAAGCTGTGTACTCTGGTTTCGACTCAATACTGTAAAGCATTGCTCTCAGACCAGTCGGAATTCCGCCCCGATTGGTTGCCTAATGGAAAACATCAGACCCCTTTCCAATAACAATCCCCAAATACCCTTAAGAAAAGTCTAGCAAAAAAGCACTAGTTCACCATTAAAACAATTGGATTCATTCTGTTACTGTTTTAAACATTTCAAAAAGAAGTTTACATTCTCACTTTTACTTTAAAAATCTTGAAAGCTTAAATTTTGACCCATTTAAAAAAAAAATTCACTTAAAATTTAATTTAAAAAAATAATAATTACTCTTTAATTTTATGTCTTAAAACTAAAAAATATTTACGCTTAATATTTCAATAAATAATAAATATTCACAAACTCACCTTCTACCTTGCCCATTTAAAAAAAATAATTCTGAATTTATATAATCGAAATCATTACTTCTCCAAATAGTTCTTTTCCCTGATTGTAGAGAAGAACTCTTCTGAAATCTTCACTTTTCCACATGTGTTCATAAAAGCTTGATCTACTTCCTTAGGATTCAACAAGGCCACAGCGTTCTGGAAACTTGAAATCGCTTTCCTGTTCCACTCAGTGGTTAGGCATGGAGGATGCATCTCAATAGGTGGAAGTACTTCCGAAATGCATTCGCGACATTTACATACCTTCAGGATGCTCTCGATTAAATTTTTTAAACATTCAATTAAATTGTGTCTAAGTTCACACTCCTCAATCGATGTACTTTGAAACTTTCGGGATTCTCCGAGTACGATTTTCTGGAATTCTGAACCCATTAACAATTCCTGGATGCTGTCCCATACGCCATCCAAAATAATTTGGAGTTTCTTAAACTGCTTTCTGGTTAATGCAACTCCTGTTGTTAAGTGAAAAATCCGGAACCAGAATTTGAAAGACTTGAAGACTTCTTACTTTATTCAAACTTAGAACAGAACTAAAATTCGCTCAGCGTTTCCTTTGCATACTGTAACCAACACATGACCCTTATCACCACGTGGTGATTGATGTGTCACGATGCGTCAGCACACTAACTGCACGATGACTGTTTCCTTATCTGGTCATCTCGCAACGAACATGCTATTGATTCTAATCAGGCAAAGCTAACTTCAGCTTGAGAGATAAACGAAAGGATTTCATTAAAACTTTCATATCTTGAGAGAATAAACTAAAAAAATCTTCATAGAGTGCATAATAAGAGTAAAGAAATTCTTCAAGGCTGAATTTCCACTAAAATGATGGTGGTATACGGAAAGCGTGAGAATTTAATCAGACACCTTCAAAGAATTCATCTTGGAATTAACGCTGCTTTTGAAAAACGAGTGAACTATGAAATTCTTTGTTCTCCACACAAGAAAATTTCAGATTTCGAAATCTCGCCATTCTGACCCACTTTTTTCTGAGTGAAATTTAACACACTGTGGAAATCTCCACTTACGCATTCCTTTGAGTGGGGAATAGCTCTCATGAAAGGGGTCAACGGTTCCAAACAACATTGATTAAAACTGGAGAGAGGAAAAATATATGAATTAAAAAAATAATGCATAAGCAGGATTCCCAAAAACATAAAAAAATATAAGTTTTATATAAAAAAGAAATTCCAGGAAAAATATTGGTGGGGCGAAAGATTTCCCATTCTTCCATTCCCACAAAAAATTTAACGAAGTCTAATAAATCTCTCGAAAAAAAAATTAAACAAATACTTGAACTGACAAAAGAGAACGACACGTGACGTCAACCTATCCCGCGGCTAGTAGTAGGAGATACACTGTTCCCCCTCTGACATCATTTTTTTTTCTATGCGAACAGAAATTTACTTGAACAACCGTCTTAGAAAATGCCCCTTCCACGTTTTTCTTTCCAGCCATGCAAAAACAATCAGATTGCCTTTTCCCAATAAAAGTTCTAGCAAGAAAGAGCAGGAGACGCCAGAACGAAACCCGAAGGAGCTCCCTCCCTGTCTCGCCCCCTTGTTATTCGGCTCCTTCGGGCTACGTTCCGGCGTCTCCTGCTCTTTCTTGCTAGAACTTTTGGTGGGAAAAGGCAATCTGATTGTTTTTGCATGGCTGGAAAGAAAAAACGTGGAAGGGGCATTTTCTAAGACGGTTTGTTCAAGTAAATTTCTGTTCGCATAGAAAAAAAATGATGTCAGAGGGGGAACAGTGTATCTCCTACTACTAGCCGCGGGATAGGTTGACGTCACGTGTCGTTCTCTTTGTCAGTTCAAGTATTTGTTTAATTTTTTTTTTCGAGAGATTTATTAGACTTCGTTAAATTTTTTGTGGGAATGGAAGAATGGGAAATCTTTCGCCCCACCAATATTTTTCCTGGAATTTCTTTTTTATATAAAACTTATATTTTTTTATGTTTTTGGGAATCCTGCTTATGCATTATTTTTTTAATTCATATATTTTTCCTCTCTCCAGTTTTAATCAATGTTGTTTGGAACCGTTGACCCCTTTCATGAGAGCTATTCCCCACTCAAAGGAATGCGTAAGTGGAGATTTCCACAGTGTGTTAAATTTCACTCAGGAAAAAGTGGGTCAGGATGGCGAGATTTCGAAATCTGAAATTTTCTTGTGTGGAGAACAAAGAATTTCATAGATTCACTCGTTTTTCAAAAGCAGCGTTAATTCCAAGATGAATTCTTTGAAGGTGTCTGATTAAATTCTCACGCTTTCCGTATACCACCATCATTTTAGTGGAAATTCAGCCTTGAAGAATTTCTTTACTCTTATTATGCACTCTATGAAGATTTTTTTAGTTTATTCTCTCAAGATATGAAAGTTTTAATGAAATCCTTTCGTTTATCTCTCAAGCTGAAGTTAGCTTTGCCTGATTAGAATCAATAGCATGTTCGTTGCGAGATGACCAGATAAGGAAACAGTCATCGTGCAGTTAGTGTGCTGACGCATCGTGACACATCAATCACCACGTGGTGATAAGGGTCATGTGTTGGTTACAGTATGCAAAGGAAACGCTGAGCGAATTTTAGTTCTGTTCTAAGTTTGAATAAAGTAAGAAGTCTTCAAGTCTTTCAAATTCTGGTTCCGGATTTTTCACTTAACAACAGGAGTTGCATCAACCAGAAAGCAGTTTAAGAAACTCCAAATTATTTTGGATGGCGTGTGGGACAGCATCCAGGAATTGTTAATGGGTTCAGAATTCCAGAAAATCGTACTCGGAGAATCCCGAAAGTTTCAAAGTACATCGATTGAGGAGTGTGAACTTAGACACAATTTAATTGAATGTTTAAAAAATTTAATCGGGGAGAGCATCCTGAAGGTATGTAAATGTCGCGAATGCATTTCGGAAGTACTTCCACCTATTGAGATGCATCCTCCATGCCTAACCACTGAGTGGAACAGGAAAGCGATTTCAAGTTTCCAGAACGCTGTGGCCTTGTTGAATCCTAAGGAAGTAGATCAAGCTTTTATGAACACATGTGGAAAAGTGAAGATTTCAGAAGAGTTCTTCTCTACAATCAGGGGAAAAGAACTATTTGGAGAAGTAATGATTTCGATTATATAAATTCAGAATTATTTTTTTTAAATGGGCAAGGTAGAAGGTGAGTTTGTGAATATTTATTATTTATTGAAATATTAAGCGTAAATATTTTTTAGTTTTAAGACATAAATTTAAAGAGTAATTATTATTTTTTTAAATTAAATTTTAAGTGAAATTTTTTTAAATGGGTCAAAATTTAAGCTTTCAAGATTTTTAAAGTAAAAGTGAGAATGTAAACTTCTTTTTTTGAAATGTTTAAAACAGTAACAGAATGAATCCAATTGTTTTAATGGTGAACTAGTGCTTTTTTGCTAGACTTTTCTTAAGGGTATTTGGGGATTGTTATTGGAAAGGGGTCTGATGTTTTCCATTAGGCAACCAATCGGGGCGGAATTCCGACTGGTCTGAGAGCAATGCTTTACAGTATTGAAGTCGAAACCAGAGTACACAGCTTAGTTTCGGGGAGTTTGAAATGTTTCAAACTGACTCGCTTTATTCTTTGAGTTGAAAAAAAGAAGCGCTCTCACTGAAGACCCCCTAGCCTGGAAAAACTAAACAGTCTGTGTTTTATAAAAATTTCTTTCCTTAGACATTTTTAGTACATCCAATTTTCAACTTTCAGGAACTTGCTGTGACTGTTTTTACTTCATTCCATTTCCAACTTTTTCGAAAACGAACTTCAACAGATTTTTACTCGTTTCGAAACAGTCTTTTTATGCATACTAGTTTTCCCATGTTATTCTATGGGAATTTCCCTGCTTTTAATGAAATGTGTTTTCTCAAAATTGTCTACTAAGAAAAATGAAGTGTTCCATTTTTAACCCTAGGAAAGAATGAACTGTTCCGAAAAAAAGAATGACACTTTTCTTCAACTAATTTTTTTAATATGGAATCCAACGAACATTTTTACATATTTTCTTTGAATTTGTATTTTTTCGTTTAGAAGTTACAACAGAATTTCCTTCTTGTACAGGAACTTTCAACATTTGTTTATTTTTAATGTAGTTTTTAGGCAAATTTATGTTTTCCTATGAAAGTTTTTCTCAAAGGACTCCATTAGGTTGATCTCAATTGAGTCTTTGAAGTGAATGGAAAGAAAAATAACATGTCTATGTGTTATGAGAAAATGAACGAATTTCCTTAAGACGGTGTGAAGTGAATTGAACATCAAGCAGTAAGTAGTAAGATATTTTACTAGCGTAATATGTACATACATTTTGGGACAATATCTTCTAAAGTTAGAGGGAAAAATATATGAATATTAAAAAAAAAAACTTCCTTAGATTTACAAATAGAGTATTTGAAGTAGAAAGAGGGATGTAATGCTTTGAATATGAATTTCTTGTTTCAGTGAAGGGATTCTTAGTTTCTCTTTTAAAAAAATTCCAGAATATCATTTTCAGAAAATTTCTGGGGGAGTCGAACTTGGACATTTAACAAAATTCTTGGACATATAGGAATTTGAAGAAAGTTTATGGAATGAAACATGAAGAGAAAGAAATGGTTGGAATGGTTAACGTCCAAGCTTCATCAATTTTTTTTTTTTGGTTCCTCATACAATCTGAGGAAATTTTACATTTTTATGAGAACTCGTTTTTTTCAAAATCAACCCTTTAGAAGTTTTTAAGATAGAAAAAATATTGACTAAGGAAAATCTTAAATAGTACAAATTCTGAATTGAAGCACTTTAAGTAAGAAAATATTTGTCTGAAGCAATTTTTCAATGTCTAAGCATGGACATCTGAGTATTCGTTCGTCCGAAACTGAATCCTGGGGAGGCTTGAGTTAAGAGCTTTTGAATTACGACACTAGCTTTCTACCTTCCTTGGAAACAGTGGACTAAATCAGGTCTGCTTACTCTCTAGTGGTTCACGACGGATCTCTTAAATGGTGAATTAACGGCAAAGTTCAAACGGCTCTGTCAGGGTCTGCTTACTTCCCTTCTAGTGGTTCACGACGGATCTCTTAAATGGTGAATTAACGGCAAAGTTCAAACGCTCTGTCAGGGTCTGCTTTACTCTCTTCTAGTGGTTCACGACGGATCTCTTAAATGGTGAATTAACGGCAAAGTTCAAACGCTCTGTCCCATTGAGTCAGCAGTTTTAGATTTTTGTCATCTTAGACAGTTTAAGTTTGCTCAGAAAACTATGCTTTTGCGAGCTTGAGTTTGCATTCAAAGTTCAAAACCAGAATTTAGTTTAATCTCCCAAGCAAAGTGATTTCATGCCATATGAGGTTTTCCTGTAAGCAAGAGACGCGTGAAAACAGTTGCAGGAGATTGTCAGTTTCCGACAGAATCAAGGGGGAATTCATAGTTAATTTCTTGGGGAAAGCTCACACACTGGAGAGAGCGTAAAAACACTCTTCTTTCATGTAAACCTCGAGGAATTTGTATCTAACTATGAAAAGTAAGTTCTAAAGATTTAGGAGCATTTACACTAAAATCCTACAATGACTTTATTTGAAACAGGGAAGAATCGGCCTTTGTAGACTAAAATACATCTGAAGATTTTAGATACATTTCTGTTCAAAAGTAAAGTCGAATGGGAAAATAAGAGTAATTACATCGATAGGAAAAGATTGAAAGTTTGAATCAGAAAAAAAAACTAAGAAAAAAAAAGAAGTTTCATAAAAATTAACCAAAGTTTGAAGAATCATACAACACTGAACAGAAGGAAAAATATAATAAGTACTATAAGGGGAATACGAAATTTTCACTATGGGAGTTTGGAAACAACTGCTTTTCTGAACAATTAGTAAAATGTGAAAAAAAAATGTTTAGAGGAAGTACGGACTTAGTCGCTATGTCTCCAGAATGAAAGATTTTTCTGCTGAGACAATGAATAAAAAAATACGATAATGAAAACCTAATTAAAACGAAAGAAAAGTCAATGAAACTAAACGTCTAAAGATAAAATGCATCATGCACAGAAGTTAAAAATGAAGGGGCAGACACGGGAGAACTGGACATTAAGGGAATGATAATACGCGAAATTTTGAAACATCTCAATTTAAGCGAGCTAAATGAGGGAAAGGAATGAGATTAGGGGAGTTCTTATTGACTTTTATGAGGTGAGTAAACAACAAAAATTTAGTTATACATGAAATAATTGTGTATAAAATAGCTCGTTTAAGAATATGATTTTTGGTGAAAGTATGAAATTTTAGTTGAAATGTCATGATCAGCATTTCGAAAAGAAATAGATTGAGTCGATATGTAGAGAACAGAGTAAGTATTTCTTTATTTTCGCTATGGGGGTGGTGAGTTAGTAAAACGTAAAAAAATGATGTTTAGTGGAAGAACGGAATTACTCGCTTTGCCTCCAGAATGAATGTTTTTTTTCGGACGAGACAGAACAATATACAGAAAACATGTCCCAAAGAATACAAATTTTATCGTAAGAAAAAAGGTTTTAGATTTCATGCCTTGACAATGAATGCTTTCCTGTTGGGGCAGTCCACGAAAAAGTATAGCAAACTAGGGAAGGATTAAAAAATGCGTATTTGACATACATGCAAGCTTTGAGAAATACTTTAAAAGCAAGTTGGAAAATATGATATATAAGGAAACAAAAAAACCTGATGATTTGCAACATCTAAAATAATCATTTTGCTGAAATGAAATGAAAAAAAAAATAGTCTAAATAAAAGGAGTCTTAAGTTTGGCCAAGTAAGAAATAAATTATTGACATACTGAAAAAGTTTTACTAAATTTCAAAAAGATGAAGTAAAATAGTGAAAATTGGGAAGCTATAATGATATGCTAAATAAAGTAAGAAAATATAGTTTTACCAGAATTTTAACTGTGAAAGACCTGTAGAGTTCTTGAACACACGAAAAAAATTACGAGAAAATAATATTGTAAAGGCGAAAGACTCAGAATTAGCATGAAGTCGTTTCACAAAAAATTTGTCTAAATCCAATAATTACTGCGAACAGGAACGAAATCGTTTCTAAAGAAGCATTTCCTCGTCTCATGATCTGGAATAAAATTGAATGAAGGAAAAAGAAAAGTTCCCCAGAAAACCGATATCAAGTCGTTAAGAAGCGTGTGTTGGTTTAAATCTGGAAAAAAAAAAAAAAAAGATACTGTTACGAACGAATGTTATGTATAGCTAGTTGCTATAGATCTGTATATTTCTTGCACAAACATGAAATAGCTATATAGAAAACCAGATTAAGTCATACATTAAAAGCAAGTAAGAAAAGTTGTTTGTATAGGTAACGGAAATAATAATGAAGAAACGTTTGCTTGTTTGAATCAGAAAAAATAAAGCCTCGATAAAAGTAGTTCTTAGTTTGAAAAGTTAGAAAATAAAATAATGTTGGTACATCAAGAAGTTTAAGGAGTACGCAAGCATATAGAACAAAAAGATTAAGGTAATGCGTTAAAAGGTACATTTCACTGATTAATCATGAAGAAATACGAAAAAATAAAAAAATAAATATTTTAACTATGCATAAAAAATTGTGGCTTTGTACGTTGGAAAAAGGTACAACGTTAATAAAAATGTAACAGAAAATGTCATGAACACGTAAATACGTTAATAAACAATCGTGTTTTAAGATTATGTCTGCAGCACAAAACTTTGGAAAAAGTTTTTATGTTGGTATGTCGGTTGAAAATGCGTGAAGTCTCCTCAAAGAAAATAAAAAAATCGTTACGTTGAAAAATTATGAACATAAAATGGGAAATTATGAGGAAAAATAAGGAATAAATTCGTTGCAAAATGATCAAGTTATTGAAAAAAATCAGTCTTGGAACTTAATGTGTCTACTGAATCTCAAATGACGTCAACCGCCGACCCCGCGGAGGAAATGGCGTTGGCTGATGTCATGTCTGCTATCACGACATGCGTCATCCGGCATAGTCACTCATCCCAAAACACGTGTCATACAAAATTTTCTGAGTCAAAGAGAAAATGATGACTCATCCCAAAACACATGGCTCACAAAAGATAGCGGAACATGAATCAACAGGAACGAAATCTTTTCAAACAAAGCCTTTCCTCGTCTAAATTAAAATTGTAGGGAAGGAAAATATAAGAATGAAAAAAATAATGCAACGTCTATAAAAATTATAACACCTCACGGAGTTCTAAAAATATAAATTCAATAAAACAAATTTGAGGAAATGCTTCGATTGAAAAAACTTCCTTCAAAAATTTGACAAAGTCCAGTAAATCTCCCGAGAAAATAAAAAAAATAAATAAAGCCGACCCCGCTGAGGAGAAAACGACGTTGGCTGATGTCATGTCTGCTATCACGAATGCGTCACTCATCATAATGACTCATCCCAAAACACGTGTCATACAAAATTTTCTGAGTCAAAGAGAAAATTGTGACTCATCCCAAAACACATGGCTCACAAAATGACAACGTGGTGAAACTAAAATGGCGGAACATGAATCAACGGGAACGAAATCTTTTCAAACAAAGCCTTTCCTCGCCTAAATTAAAATTGGAGGGAGGACAAATATAAGAATTAAAAAATAATGCAACGTCTATAAAAATTATAACACCTCACGGAAGTCCTGAAAATATTAATTTAATAAAAAAAAAACATATTGGAAAGACTTCCTTCAAAAATTTGACAAAGTCCAGTAAATCTCCCGAGAAAATAAAAAAAATACTGCAACGTCTATAAAAATTATAATACCTCAGGGAATTCCTGAAAATATAAATTTAATAAAATAAATTAGAGAGAAAAATAGGACAAAAAAAATATGAGTAAAAAAAATTGGAAACGACAAAAAAACTTCCTTCAAAAATTTGACAAAGTCCAGTACATCTCCCGAGAAAATAAAAAAATAAATAAATATTGGAAAGACTTCCCCAAAATTTGTCAACGTCCAATAAATCTCCCGAGAAAAGTTCCAAAAAGCACCGCTAGGGGGCAAACGTACACCCCCCTTTCCCCCACTCGGTCGTTGCCATCCCTCAAAGATACATCGAAAGTTCCAAAAAGCACCGCTAGGGTTGCAACGTACACCCCTTTCCCCCACTCTGTCGTTGCCATCCCTCAAAGATACATCGAAAGTTCCAAAAGCACCGCTAGGGGGCAGCACATCTTTCCCCCACTCGGTCGTTGCCATCTCTCAAAGGTCCATTAAAAGTTCCAAAAAGCACCGCTAGGGGGCAGCACATTTCCTTTCCCCCACTCGGTCGTTGCCATCACTCAAAAACAAAGATCTAACATAATAATAAAGTTCCAAGAAGCACCGCTAGGGGGCAGCACATTGAGTTGACATCCCCTATATCCACCCCTTTCCCTCTCGGTCGTTGCCATCCCTCAAAGATCCATTAAAAGTTCCAAGAAGCACCGCTAGGGGCAGCATCGACCCAACACACTAGCGTCATCTGCCACGCCCCACATCCTTCGGTCACATACCACGCCCCCCATCCTTCTCCTAGAAGGATGCATCCTCCGGCAGTCCCCGGCCTTTTATACTACTCACAGTGCTCTACAAATTATGTTGAAAAAAAAATCGATTAAATAACGCACTCTTTTTAAAATATAATTCGAAAAGGTATCTTCCTTTTTTTTTTCTTTCTTTTAACTAACTGACGAACAAAGAAAACTATAGGTATTCAACAGCATTAATTTTGTAATTTCTTGTGAAGTTTCCTTTATAAGTACGCTCATCTTATGTATGTGGCTTAATTTTGCATTTTCAAGAATTCCTTAATATGTCACAGTTTTGCGAGGAATTATTTAAATGAATTATTTTAGGAATTATTTTACTGCCCAAAACGGTTTCACACGCCTTTACTGACACGCTGAGAAAAAAGTTCGTTTGAAACAACAAAAAAGTTTTGTTGAGCTGTTTGGTCCGTTTATTTTGTTGCTTTAGCCAAACGCTATCGGAATTGTTTTGTTGGCAACACAAAATTATTTCGTTGGCTATATTTTTTTAATTCAACTAAACGTTTTATCACGATAACAATACATATTGTTGGATCAAACAAATTTCCAAAAATCGACCTAGGCATTTTGTTAAATGAGCAAAACGTTTTATCATGATAACAATAAATCTTTTTGAATCAACAATAATTTTCAGCAAAATACATTGGTAAATTCAACAGTTTGTTGACTGCATATCGACAAAATTTTTTGGTTGATTCAACAATTTTTTGATGAATTAACAAAATGTTTTTCTTAGTGATACTGCTTTTTTTTTTTCTAATCGCGTTCAGTTCTTATGCCTACGTTTGTAAATTTATTTCCCCTTGGAATGTAAGAAATGAATTTACAATAATAATATGAAGTCTCTAAGCAAAGCAACTGCATTTAATTTGACGATGGCTTATGTACTTGATGCCTGATTCTACGAAAACAAGTGCCAACAAGATAATTTTAAGCCGCGAATCTACGCAGGGAAACAGATGAACTTTGAACTTATATCCCGCTCCTCAGAAATTACGTGTAGCACCTACCGAATGGATGTTGCGAACGGAAAACTATAATTTTCCGAATACCCTTTTCCTAAGAACAGTTCGTGACACAAAGATTCTGGCTATATCATCCAGTTCCATTTCATTAATACGGTTTTTGGTAGGTATACATTAAGGTACAGTATATTATATTTTAACTTTCCTTTTGAGTTTCTTTTTCTCTGTAAATTTGAGTTTGTTCTCTTAGACATTTTCAAACCTTAACGTTATGTCTTTTCCCTCAAACGAGAATGGTGTTGGCAACACACTAAGAGGTCGGAACAAGTGTGACGCATGTGTGGCCGGATAAGAACGATAGATAAAAAGGCAATGCAGCGGTTGTTTAAGGGGATTGATGTTAGTGACGATAGACGTGCTGTTATACTGCAATTGGATGTTAAATCACTGATATCGTATCGAGTAAGCCACTAAACCATATGTGAGTGTACAGTACAATCCATACAAACAAAATAAAAGTATTTGTAAGTACGACTTGACCTCTTTCTTGTAAGGTGTATGGGTACCTTCTAATATTGCATTGACTTAGCACACATAACGTAATTACTGACGTAAGGACTTAGTTACAGCGGAATGAAAATTACGTTATATACAATAAGGTTTCAGATACGCGGCATGGCGCTAGGAACCCAAAATAAATACAAAGGAGAGTCAAATGAAAAACCTTAAATATTTTTTTATTTACAATTTATTTAACAAAAGTGGAACACACCTGTATCATTTTTCAATGTAATCTCCATGTTGTACAATACAAGTCCTCCAGCGCTTACAAAGTGCGTAGATTCCTGTAGAAAAAAACATCTTTCGGTCACGTGTGCAGTCAATCATGCACCATCTGCTGCATCTCTTCATCGGACCTGAAAGTTTTTCCTCCCATCGTATCTTTGAATAGTCCAAAGATGTGGTAATCACTTGGAGCAAGATCTGGGAAATACGGCGAATGTAGAAGACACTCAACTTGCAGGTCTTCTGTGGTTGCAACCGCTGCACGGGCAGTATGGGACCGAGCATTGTCATTCGACACTAGTACTCAGAAGTCCACATCGTTTGGATTTGCCGGCAGATCAAAGATGAATCCTGATAAAATTTGCATTCGTGTCACTGGTTACAGTGTTCCCTCTGGGCACGCAGTGCTCCAAAATTACGCCTCGTTCATTCCAAAAGAGAGTCTGCATAACCTTCCCTGCAGCTGGCGGCGTGCGGAACTTCGGTTTTTGTGAGGAGGAATGGCGCCATTCCTTTCTGGCTCTCTTGGTTTCCGGCTGGTGATAGTGAACCCAGATTTCATCTCCAACAACAATTCCCTGTAGGAAGCCATCGCCTTCTGCTTCAAAGAGCTGCAAAAGTTCTTGACAGGCATCAACGCGTCGTTGTTTCAATTCTCGAGTCAGCTGGTGTGGTACCCACCTTGCAGACACTTTGTCGAACTAGAGCAGTGGTCCCCAACCTTTTGGCATTCGCGGACCGGCAAAACGTTGAGGAAGCTTTCGCGGGCCACTGATGCCGAAACAAAATCTTTTTGGGCTATTTTCGAGCATTTAATCTCGTAATATTCTATATCATAATCATCACTGCGTACAATCCATAATTTATATACCAGATTACCCCATGTCACCTACTTACAGCAAATCTATGTATTAATTCTATAAGGCTTTTTACTGTAAGACCAGTTGTGAGAGAACGGCTGAACGTAAATATATAGTTGAAATACCAAAATAAAGATCTTACCATGTAGATGTACCAGTCGAAGAGAAAAATGAGATTGGGGCAACAGTTCGGGCGTTGTGGGGCGGTAAAGGTCCCATGTAAAGTCAATGACAGAAGTGTGCGGTTGACATCCGATCGCCTGCGGTTGTCTCACGCGCTGTTGAAGGTGGAAGTATGAAGGGACTCAGATAGTCCAAAGTCCGAAGACTATCTTCTCAGCGAACCGCTGTGCAAAACAACGCTAGCAGGAGTTTGTTTGAAAGTTCTTATAGGAACAGCGAACACTCGAAGACCTGATTGCGTTGTGCCATTGGACTGTGTGATGTATACATACAATTTAATATTTATTCGATCCAGTTTATTCACACATAGGTAAGACGTTTTCCATTGTGTAAAGATGTAAATAAACTCTTCATATGAGTTTCTTCTTTTTCAAAAAAAAAAAAAAAAAAGGAAAAAAAACTAATCGTCGATTCCGACGGGTTTCGTCTACCGGGTTCGAATTCCGGTGAGGCATGGATGTTGCATTTGTCTTACGTCACTGGCTCCCTCCCTTCCCTGGAAACTGTGAGCCTAAATTAGGGACGGGCGACTGCTTACAGCCCATTGAGTTGCTAACGGTGGTCATTAAACCTCCAATCAAATAATAATAATAATAATAATCAAAGTAGTTTCCGCTTAATATATCTTTCACCTCGAGAAGTGCCCGACTTTGGAACCTTGTCGTCCCCCTCCTTCCCCAGAAGAAAAAAACCCCACCGCACGAGAATTATTCTCATTTCTGCGGCGTGTGTTAGACAATTAATGATACTTTAAGGTGGTGGAATCATTTCGCGACTTTTTCGCACTTTTTGGTCTTAACGTCAGAGGGTGACGTAGTAGAAAAATTCCCCACACTCTGTTAGGGAGAAATCTGGTAGATGCGACTCTGTGAAGCGTGGGAGTGAGAGAGGGTCTTAACTTTGAATTCTAGGCCCACAGGTGAGTATATCTACGTGAAAAAAAAAACAAAAAAAAAACGTTGGTTTAATAGCATCAGAAGAATTACTAAAACATGTTGATGTTCCATTTGGGGTGAGCATAAGAAATATAAAAAAATAATAACTCAACAACATGCAAAGATGATGCTTACTGAGATCCCGTGGCTTACGGAACCCTTCCACACAGCCTTTGATCATGTCCACACAACCTTTGATCCTGTGGCAATGTCCACACAGCTTTTGATCTGTGAGGGAATTATCCCCCTCCCCCGGGTTAGGCGCCATTGTCTACTTCCCATTTCTTTTAAAACAACAAACTATTATAAAATACGAAACTAGCGATGAATTGAGCAAAAATATGAAAATAATAGGTTGAAATCAATGGCCGAATCGGGGAATGTCATTCCTCTATTTAGAACAGAAAACAAGCATGCCCCTTGTTAAAGTTTACCGATTCGACACACACACACAACTGGTTGAAATAAACGTACATAATTTCGTTAAATTTATGAATAAATCACTCCCGAATGTTATAAAAATTTTGTCTTAGCAAGGAAGTTGGGTCCTCCCGGCAGAAGTTGCACATGCGATTAAGAACATGAAACGGGGAAGAGCTCTAGGAGAAGATGGAATTATCGTGGACATTGTACAGGAAGCAAGCGGAGAAATAGAATCTACACTCGCCCAAGATTTTCACTAGATGTCTCAAAGAAGGAAAGATTCCTGAGGATTGAAACAATGCTACAATGATTCAGCTACATAAGGAACGTGACATTGAGGATCTCAGGAACTACAGGCCCGTTAGCCTCCTTTCAGTGGTATATAAAATCTTCACTATGGTTCTTTCACATCGCTTGGAGGTAACACAGGACATGGTTCAACCAAGAGAACAAGCTGGATTTAGGAGTGGCTGCAGCACCATAGATCGCATTCATGTACTGAGAGAACTAACTGAAAGAACGAGGGAATATGAACACCCATTATGCATGGCTTTTATCGATTATGAAAAAGCCTTTGATTCCGTAAAACTATCAGCAGTTACAATGGCTTTGAAATCCTGCGGTATTGAAGATGCATACATTAGCCTTATTAATAACATCTATGAAAATGCAAGTGCAAAGGTTCGGATATTTGAGGATACAGCACCAATAAAAATTGGAAAGGAAGTGAGACAATGTGACACCATTTCTCCCAAACTCTTCAATGCCACATTGGAAAATATCTTTCAATCACTGAACTGGGAAAACAAAGGGATGAAGATTAATGGAGATTATCTAACTCACCTTCGTTTTGATTATGACCTTATCAGTTTTTTAACTACCTCTTCAAAGCTGCAGACTATGATCCAGGAACTTGCTGACAAGATTAAAGAAGACGGATTAAGACTGAACTTTCAGAAGACAAAAGTGATGTACAATGCTTTTACAAGAAATGAAGAATTATCAATTGATGGGGAAGAGCTGGAGATAACCGATACTTACATTTACCTTGGACAGCAGATATCAAGCGAGGGTCACGTTGATGAGGAAATTAATGGGCGTATAAATCTTGGCTGAAGATAGTACAATTTTCAAGGGCAATATGCCATTATGTCTCGAAAGAGAAGTGTTTATTCTATGCATCCTTCCAGTTCTTACGTATGGAGCAGAGACATTGACTTTAACTAAAAAAGACATACAAAGGCTTGTAACGTATACTCTATATTCACTTTCCTTTTGATTTTACTATCTCTGGTTATTTTATTTTTCTATGTAAATTATCTTCTTACTGAACGAGATGTTATTTCACCCGCTGAATGAGATCTGGCAATGAGTGTAAGTCATGACGTGGTGGTAGCCAGTATAAATAGGCGCGTTCAGCGATATCTAGGGAGAGCGTTTGTTGTTGTACGGAGAGCGTTTGTTGTTGTACAGAGAGCGTTGGTTTATGTGAAGGAGAGAGTTTGTTGTTGTATTGAGAGCTTCGTTCTATGTGATTAGGTTGATTCTCCATTATTGTGAAACGAGTTGTGTGTGTGCGTTGGATGATTCCAGAGTTATCTAATAAAAGAGCTTTTTCGTAAGTACGTCTTTCTCAATTCATAGTTTTTGTCAGATCTCTGCCTGGCTGTTAGGTTTATGTTATTAGTTGATTATTATTAACAACCAGCGTTAAGACTTTATTCATCCTAATTACTACTACAACATTACTACCAGTTATAAGTTTGTTCAATACTATTACTACACTACTAGCAGGAGACTTTATTCATGATCTTAATTAACTAGTAACAACAACCATTTGAATTCACTATTAGAAGCTTAGTACAAGCATACAATTCAGTAGTAGAAGCATTATAAAACATTACTAGCTTAGTTAAAAGCTTTATTCATTATAATTAGCTTAGCTGGTAGAAGAAAGAGCTTACTTCGTTATAGGCTGCAGACAACTGAAAGAGGCATAGCGAGATGCATACTTGGTATAACCAGGAAAGATAAAAAGAGGAACTCGTAGATAAGGAAAATGACAAGAATGGAAGGCATCATGATCAGAGTAAAATCCCTGAAATGGCAAAGGGGAGGTCATCTTGCCAGAAGAACGGACCACAGATGGACAACCTTAATTTTTAAACTGGATTCCAAGAGACAGAAAAAGACCCAGAAAAAGACCACACGGGAGATGGATAGATGGAATTCGAAAGCATGCCGGAGTAACATGAAGGAGAGTGGCTCAAGACAGACAGTTGTGGAAGAAACTACACTGGCGGAAAGTTAAAAAAGAACAACAAGAAGGAATTGGCGGACGATCATGAAATTTACATATGTTAATGGGGTCGAGATTACGTAGGTGTGATGTTAATTTCGGGACCAACCGGTGAGCGCTTCCGCCTCAGCACGGCATAATATGCAAATTATCGTCGGTGGTATTTAAGGAGTACGGCCAAGTGAATGTAATCAGTCGTCGGCGTACGGACACGTGCAAAGACCCTGAAGAAGCTGCAATGCGTGGACATGGAAGACGTGTACGATTTCAGCAGTTATCGGACTTTAAGCGAGGTCGTCTAGTCGGACTCCACGAGGCCGGGTGGTCGTATTTTCGTATTGCGGAGCGAATTGGACGGGAAGTATCGGTGGTATAATAGATGGTCCGAGGAACATTCCCACACGAGAAGACGTGGAACCGGGAGTCACAGACGGACTGATGAGCGGACCGATCGACGCATAAGAAGAGCGGCGTTGTCAAGCAGAACATCCACTGCGACGCAAATCCGAGCTGCCGTTGCACCTGAGGTGACTGTGCGAACAATCCGTAACCGTCTACTGGATGCAGGACTAGGTGCACGTGTGCCTCTGGCATGTGTACCTCTGACTCCAGCCCACCGTCAGGAACGACTGCACTGGAGAACGCAATGGCGATCTGTCGTGTTCAGCGATGAAAGCAGATTCTGCTTGGGAGCCTCCGATGGCCGTATGCGTGTTCGCAGACGCACTGGGGAGCGTCTCCACCCTTCTTGCATCCGCCAGCGACACACAGGGCCTACGCCTGGTCTCCTGGCGTGGGGAGCGATCAGCTATCACTCCCGTACACAACTAGTGTTCGTACCGGGCACGTTAAACAGCACCTCCTACATTAACAACATTATTCAGCCCGTTGTTGTGTCATTTGTAAGGTCGGTCCATCGTGGTGTTTTCCAGCAAGATAACGCACGCCCACACACGGCACGTGCAACGCAACATGCACTTCAGGATGTGAGAGAACTTCCATGGCCTGCACGTTCACCGGATTTGTCCCCCATTGAGCACGTGTGGGATTTTATGGGACAACGACTTATCCAGTCTCCACGGCCAGCCACGACCATCCCCGATTTACGCGTCCACTGGAGGAAAGTGAAAAAAGATTCACTGGCGGAAAGTGAAAAAAGAACACCAAGAAGGAGACGTCTGATACCAACGAAATTTATACAGCATAATAACGGAAAACAGAGGATAACGTGATCAAAACATTATGGCAAAATACAGCTGTATTTGCTGGTAAACTGAAAAATAACATTTGCATGTAACATGGTTAGTACGAGGTTGAACCGCCATGAACTGCGTCACACTGTGCAATTCTGGCATGGAGTCTGTCGCGCAGATGTTCGATGTAAGTTTGGGGTATTGAGTTCCAAGCATCCTCAACCTGGACGCGTAAATCGGGGATGGTCGTGGCTGGCCGTGGAGACTGGATAAGTCGTTGTCCCATAAAATCCCACACGTGCTCAATGGGGAACAAATCCGGTGAACGTACAGACCATGGAAGTTGTCTCACACCCTGAAGTGCATGTTGCGGTGCACGTGCCGTGGTGGGCGTGCGTTATCTTGCTGGAAAACACCACGATGGACCGACCTTACAAAATGTCACAACAACGCGCTGAATAATGTTGTTGATGTAGGAGGTGCTGTTTAACGTACCCGGTACAAACACTAGTTTTGTACGGGAGTGATAGCTGATCGCTCCCCACACCAGGAGACCAGGCGTAGGCCCTGTGTGTCGCTGGCGGATGCAAGAAGGGTGGAGACGCTCCCCAGTGCGTCTGCGAACACGCATACGGCCATCGGAGGCTCCCAAGCAGAATCTGCTTTCATCGCTGAACACGACAAATCGCCATTGCGTTCTCCAGTGCAGACGTTGGCAACACCACTGCAGCCGTTCCTGACGGTGGGCTGGAGTCAGAGGTACACATGCCAGAGGCACACGTGCACGTAGTCCTGCATCCAGTAGACGGTTGCGAATGTTGGCACAGTCACCTCAGGTGCAGCGGCAGCTCGGATTTGCGTCGCAGTGGATGTTCTGCTTGACAACGCCGCTCTTCTTACGCGTCGTTCGGTCCGCTCATCACTCCGTCTGTGACTCCCGGTTCCACGTTTTCTCGCGTGGGAATGTTCCTCGGACCACCTACGCCACCATCGTACCACCAACGATACTTCCCGTCCAATTCGCTCTGCAATACGACGATACGACCACCCGGCCTCGCGGAGTCCGACTAGACGACCTCGCTCAAAAGTCCGATAACTGCTGAAATCGTACACGTCTTCCATGTCCAGGCATTGCAGCTTCTTCAGGGTCTTCGCACGTGTCCGTACGCCGACGACTGATTACATTCACTTTGCCGTACTCCTTAAATACCACAGACGATAATTTGCATATTATGTCGTGCTGTGGCGTAAGCGCGCACCGGTTGGTCCCTAAATTAACATCACACCTACGTAAACTCGACCCCATTAACCTACGTAAATTTCATGATCGTCCGCCAATTCCTTCTTGGTGTTCTTTTTTCACTTTCCGGCAGTGTATATGCTGTGTATAAATTCACTAGATGCTAAAGAAAATATGTTATTTGTTTCCATTTTAAAAACTACACACACGTAAATTAAAAAACGACCATAGCCGTTTCTTTTGGTTATTCGCCAAACTTTATCTTCACTCTTGTGCGAGATTTTTATAGACAAAGTTCTACCACTTTGCAACGTGCCCAAACAAATCGTCGTTTTGTTGGCACCATTAACGTTCTACCTCAAGTAGCAAATGTGTTGAAAAACTTCTGTAGACGCTTTGACTCAGATTTTGGTATTCGTACTTCTAATGTTTTTTCCTTTATCCGCTGTGATCGATATCCTGTTGATACTCTTAGTAGGCATGGTGTATACTTCGTTCCTCTGACTGCTCACTCAACGGGGAATGAGAAGTTCTTCATTGGCTCTACTTTGAGGGCATTGAAAGTCAGACTCTCAGAACATAAGTATGATATTCGTTCAGGACGTTCTTCAACTGCTTTAGCCAGGACTGTTGCTGAGGGAGAATTTTTATCCCGAATGGAATAAATCTTCCATTCTTGCTGCAGGCTCTGATAAATTCTCTCTGTTATTTACAGAAAGCTTGTACATTCAACGCTTCTTGTCTTCCTGTTGCAACGACAAGTTACCGTTGTCTGTGCCTTCACCCTGGAGTTTTCTTCTGAAGAACTGCTTTCCTGATGATTCGGACGTACCTCATAAATTACTATCCGTCTTCTATAATAATGTTTCTTTCAGTTGGCAACGTACTCTCCTCGACTGGGGGCATGCTTGTGAGGGTGTTTATAATTGAGACACTTCCATTTCTGCACGCTAGGCCTGAAGATGGAGGGATAGACCTCCAAAAGATCTCGCTATATTCGCTTTTTTACGCTTTCCGACCGTAGGTTGAAGAAGCGTATGTGCTGCAGCTATGTCTGTCCGTCCGCAGTATAACTCGCGTCAAAATTGTTCGATTTCGATGAAATTTTAGTATGTGGTAGGTAATCCCCTTGGGACAAACCCTGTTGAAAATGGGCGAACTCGGGGTCAAACGTCAGGACAGAGGAGCAGGATCCATTTCATTGCCCTTATGCATCATAACTTTCGTAAAAATGCTTCGATTGCGACAAAACTTTATCATATTGTTCAGGAGGTATACTGAACCGGTTTTGTCGAATATCATCGAAATGGAGTCAAAGGTCAGGGCTCAGGAGCAAGGTTTATTCCACAGCCATTATCCTCATAACTTGAGTAATTATTTCTGGTATGTTGGAAAGCGTATAATAATCAATGCATTGCATGATTTTACTAACTTGTTAAATTACGTGTTTCAAATTTAAATAAATAGCATCTTTTATTTAGTATCTAGTGAGTTGTTATCGTGCTCAGACATAGTTTTTAGTTTGCAATTTAGCACGAAAATCATTATTCAATCAGCCCACCTAACTTTTCTTTGAGCCCCTTCCCCTTTAGTCTCCCCTCCCCCTCCCAAGAAAAAAATATTTAAGTAGTTAGAACATATGGTGGGTGCAACCATCTAAGATTCTAGGGAACTTGGATGTATGTAAATTTCTCGAATTCACTGAAATTTTGTTATATAAAATGAATCTTTGTTAAATTTAGTGTTTGTACTTATGGGAAATGGGAGATCTCTGAACGAATTTCTGAGCATTAGAAATAAATCATTTTTGCATTGGGTTGATGCAAATGAAATGTCCGGCGCGAACGAGCAGTGGAGACAGGCCCCCACCACAGCGGAATGGAACTACCCACAGGTGTTGCGGGTATTACGTCACAGAGTTACTATAAATAACTAGCACATGTGTGAAGAACAAGGTTCAGGCGTGGTTTGTTTGGATGTAACGTAGCTTGCAAAGGAAACATGCAGACGCCGGATTTGAGAGTCATCTTCCTGTATGAATTTAAATTGGGCCATTCTGCAGTAATTTCCGCTGGAAACGTTGACAAAGCGTTTGGGGAGAATACAGCCAACGAACGAACCATTCGGCGATGATTTGTGAAGTTTCGAAGCGGAGATACGGACCTGGAAAACGAAGACAACAGTTGTTCACACGACAGTTGTTCGGCATCTGGCTGCGCTGGGTAAGGTCAAAAAGCTGGACATGTGGCTGCTGCATGAGTTGACAACTGCCAACAAGACTAGGCGTTTGGAAGTCAGCACGTCGCTGCTTGCCAGGAATAAACAGGAACAGTTTCTGCATCGAATCGTCACCTGAGACAAGAAGTGGGTCCTTTATGATAATCGGAAACGATCTGCACAATGATTAAGCAAGGCACAGCCTACTGGACGGCATCCTAAGCCACCCATACACACCAAGATGATACTCCTTGTCTGGTGGTCCACAGCCGGGATAATTCATCGGAGTTTCTTGGCAAGAGGCCAAACCATCACTGCAGAACGTTATTGTGTTGAGTTACACCAGATGCACGAGAAATTTCTGCAGAAACAACCAGCTTTGGTCAACAGACATGGTGTTCTTCTGCTCCAGGACAACTTCCGCCCTCATGTCGCACAACGAACGATGCTGAGACTAAATGCCTTGGGCTATGAAGCACTGCCTGATCCTGCCTATTTCCCGGACTTGTCTCCGACAGACTATCATCTGCTTATTCGCCTTGATCACTTCCTGTCTGGGAAACAGTTCACGACAGACAACGAGGTTCAACGTGCAGTTGATGACTTCTTCGGGTCCCAGCCACAAGACCTTTTTTTGTTCCGGGATCATGGCCTTGCCGGACAGATGGCAACTATGTGTCAATGCCGAAAGGGAATATTTTGCCTAGGTAAGTTGTTCTACTTTTTCAATCTCGCCGTTCACGTGTGCTAGTCCTTTGCCGGACATTTCATTCGTACCAACCCAATAATTATAGTTTAAAACGATGAGAGAGAGATTCTTTGTCAGATTACAAACTAAAATTCATAAACAGACTTATGAAATAAAAACAAAAAAAAAACAAAACAAAAAAAAAACCCGACCTAAGTAAGCAAAAATTGCGAAGAAATAGTAACTTGCCATAGAGATTCGAATCCATGGTTCCCATGCTACATACGGAATAAATACTATATACAGTATTTACTTGAAAACTTTTTTACTTGGGATAACATTATGAGCGTAGAGTAAAGTGTACATGAGAGGAATATTTTGCCAAAATTTCTGCCAAACTCTTCAAATTGGCCACAGATTTGTTGGCCCCCGGCGCGAGAGGATGCATAGGTCTTACCAGCTTGGAGGTCGCCTGCAGGACTTTGCGAAAGCTGACCGCGCCGGGAAGAACACGCAGCAGATGTACATTGACCTGCTCCCTAGGCCTAGGGAACACGTCGTCAAAGATTTCCACGTTCCAAGGAACTTCTGTATGAGAGAGGCTTGGATGAGCCTTCACTCGACGGGTGTGGACTGCAAGAAGAGGGACTTTAGGTGGCGGTTGGCCCACAATGTCCTTCCAACCAGGAGTAGGCAGTTTCGGTTGGGTGGCATCTCTTCCGATAGATGCCTTTCGTGTGCGGGCATTGAGGACAGGTTCCATCTCTTTTAGGCCTGCCCCATGGCGCACAAGGTTTGTCAGGGAATCTGGACTTGGGCTTGGCACAAAAGGCTTGACGCCCTCCAGTTTCACCCGGCTAATGTGTTTTATCTACATCCTGCCCCGGCGGCGGGCAGGGAGGTCTGGAGGAGGATTATCACCGAGGTCTGTTATAAGATGTGGAGGGAGAGGAACAGGGTTCTGCATTCCCGGACGGCTAACTCGGGCTTCTCTCCGACAACGGTTATCCTTCAAGTCAAGTGTGTTCTCCGAGACAGGGCGAGAGTGGACGCCCGCACTTTGACCGACCGAGCCTTTAGGTATCGGTGGGGGACTTGGCCTCGGATTGTTACCGGGACCAAGAACAACTACACCTTTCATTGGGGTAACTTACCCCCTTAGTTTCGGCCCTTGAAGCCCGAGGGATCTCTCGGGGAGTGTTGGGCTTTTTCTAGTGTTACGTTTTTGTGACTTGTGTTTGATGAAGGGTGTGGAGGTTAGCCTCAGACCCTTTCATCGGCGGTTTAATCTGTCTTCTCTCCGGTCGAGGTCGGCGGTGCTGGCCGCTGACCGAGACGGCAGGAGCCTGTGTGAGTCGGGGGGAGTGAGTGTTTTGGTTCTGTCTCTGCTCTTTCTCCTTTGATGTGGTATGAATGGATGGTATCTGAAGGGAGAGTGTTGTGTATTTGCTGTTTGTGGTGTGCCGGTTCCGTGTGGAAGTAGGCCGGGAAGGCACCTGCCATGGGTCGTGTGAGTGCCTTGGTGCACCCGTCGGCCCGGTGTCCTCTCTGACAGTCTCCCGTCCGGGTCGCTGTCACTTGGTCACCTCTGAAGGGGACATTTGTCCGCCTACATGGACGTTCCGGGTGTACCTTCGGGCTGCACCCGCCGTTCTAGGTGACCTCGCCGGCTCTTTGTGTGCGGGTCCTTTCGAGTTCTTCGGAGGATCTGTATGACTCGGGGGTTGTCTGGTGTTGCTTGTTGTGCCGTGGTGGGAGTGTGTGTAAACATCAGTGAACCATGTCTAGGTGTTTATTTTGGGCGTGGTGAACAGTGTGAAGATGTGTTGCAACAAAGTTCGTGTATGGGGGAGGGGACGTCGTGCGAGAGCACATTAGGGCGCTCCCTTCTCCCAGCCCCCATGATTTGGGGGTCTTATGCGAAGACAATTTTGTTCTCCCCTCCCGTCATACTTAGCCCCTAATTAAGGTGACCAGATATTGAAACACTGATTTGAGGACACATATGTACTGAAAATAAATATGCAAATCTTTTTGTCGCAAACTGCATTGATTGCTTCAATAACTGTGATATTACATATGAAAATGTGTGTCTTGAAAGAATATTTCTTGTAGAATGTTGGTAATTTGTATTGACAAAGTAGAACTATGATGGCAAGAACATATTAGCAAAAGTGAAAAGCTTTACCTTAGGTGTATGTGCCGAATTAAAATCAAGCTGCACACCAAAGTAATTGCATGGCGAATTTTTCATTTTGCCAAAGTTTTATGAGAAGTTAGTACAGTCGATATTTGACCGCGCCAGTGGTGCACTGTCCCTAGTGCTGGCCATTGACGATTCGTACAAGTTGGTACGGGTTCGAGTCCCGAATGCGGCATGGGTGGTGTCTTTGTTTTACAGCACTTTCACTCCCCCTTGCCTAGAACGAATATCTCCAAATTAGAGATAGGCGACTGCTTATAGTTGCTCACAGTGGTCGTTAACTCTAAAAGAAGAAAAAATACAGTCAAAATTTGTTTTCACAAAAAGCATGTTGGAAAATTAGTGCAAACGAAATTTATTTTTAAAAACATTTTTCATTAGAAATATAACGAACTAATGAGGAAGTGTAGATTCGAGGACAAACATCAAAATTTGAGGACAGTTTGCGTCCCCAAAGGCATCAGACGTTTCTGGGGACAGTAAACTAAATTCAAGGACTGTCCTCAAGAATTGGGGACTTCTGGTCAGCTTACCCTAATAGCTCACCCACTACTGAGCGGTTCGTGTCGCCACTGGACTGCGCATATGGTAAAATTGGCAACTCCTCTTCCCATCTCCATCTACGACATTCTAAGCAGTTCAGAAAAACAATTCCGAAATAAATTAGCAAAATAATCACATTGATTATGTGCTTTCTATTT